>OY728159.1:1191369838-1196169838 GCA_963277665.1 Viscum album
GCTTCATGGAGTTAGAGAGGGATGTGAAGAGATGAAATGGGCAGAGTTTGGCCGAGACAAAGGCTTGATAGGTGTGGGTAAGGAGGTAGAGGTGGGGGCCTTTTATAAGAGGAGAAGAGGGGCACTCTTGGAATGTAAGCAAATGTTACTTTATTTGAAAATGAGTTTCGGATTTAAAAGGTCCCGCATTGATATAATTTTTGGATAAGGTGATAAGGGTTCTAAATCCACCAATCCAATAGGTTTTGGACATGTGTAGGTCTTAGATATTACATTATCTTTCCATTTTATTTAAATCGTTAAATAATGAGGTCATCGCAGCATCATCATGATGTCATAAATAATTTAATTTATTTAATGTGAAAAAATTATATAAAAATACTATGATGTAGGAAATATTTTTAGATTTCCAATGACTATTTATAGCAAAAAAATCTGACTTGTATAACCCCATGTAAATATTGTTTTAGTAAAACATCTATTGTTTGTGTCATTTTTACTTTATCATTAAATAAAAAGGTATTTATGTCATTTTCCAACCAAAGTGGCTTCATGAGGTCCCCAAGTTGACCCATGGATTTTATTGGTCGTCCATGACACATCCAATGAGGGTAGGACATGTTTCTAGGTCATTTCATTTTATTAAAACATTATTCTTACCTTAAACTACACTAATTACCTCTAATCGCGATTAAAAACTTAATAAGTTACTATTCACCAAAAAAGTATTTTAATCCCATTGAACCACATTTTACTTCTTAATGAAAACCATTTATGTCGGATTTTTTTGAAATTCAAAACACAAAGGTGGCAAAATTTCATTTAAACGGAAAATCAGTTTTTATAAGTACCACTTAGTGGTTTCACTATTCATCAAAAATTGAAGTTTTTCAGAAAATTACCAAAAATTCACCCTAAGCTATATTTTATATTCTGAATTCAAAAATGATGTCTATTTTAAAAAATTAAAAACATATAAGTTGCATTAATTAATTTAATAATTAATTCCCGCTGTCAAAACAAATAGCGTGTTTTTATGAAACAAAAAGTATCAAAAGATTGACACCAGTTTAAGTCCGATTTCAAAGTGAAATTAATTCCATCGAACACTATTAGATTAAATGGTAAAAATATATTATAATTTCACTTTAAAACCAATTCAAAAGATAATCTAATCATATAAATAAATTAGATTAGAAAGAGGTTTTGAATTAAAATACAACATTTTTCACTATTCATTAAAAATTGAACTTTTTCGGAAAAATACCAAAAATTTACACAAAGTAAATTTTGATGTCCCAATTATAAAGAAGAATTTTATTTTGTCAAATATAACACATAAAATTGTCAAAAAGTGGATTTAAAATAGGTTCTCCATCAAAAGGCGGTTAATCGACCGTTTAATGAAGATTTATGCTTAAAATTGGATTCATTTTCATTTTAAGCCTCTAACATTTATTGTAAAAAGTAAAATTTTTTGACAAATACATATAATAATTTTGTAGTTAGTTCTGTTCATTCCCGCCATTACAACGGCTGGGCGTTAACTACCATTTAAAATAATATTATTTTACTATTAGAGTGCAACGTAAGATTCCTAAGAAACTCGTTGTTGCGTATTGGGTACGCCATCGAGCATAGCATCCCCTTTAAAGTAATATTAATATTTTATTCAAAAATGTAAGATTCTTTATTTACCTGGGGTGTTACATCCTTCCCCCCTTTTGGGAATTTTGTCCTCTCAATTTTAAAATTGGGCTTGGAAACATCCTTGAAAGTCCCACATCGAAACAAGAGTCGGTAAAACAATCACTTTAAAATAAAGAAAGATAAGTACAAAGGTCACCCGAGTTAACCGATACTAGGATTCCAAGTACGAAAATATGGACATGGAGGAAAAAATAAAGGGTCATGTTCTGATGGAGAGTGATAGAAAACATGTTTAGGATAAAGTTAACCACAAGAAAATCACAAACTTGTGATGGGTTAAACGGTATTCGATTCCCCAGTAGGAAAAGTTAATAGACAACATTTTTGTTTTAAGTTACTTTTTATTGAGGAATTTATTCATAAGAAAACATAATCAATTATCATGTTGACTTTCAACTTTTATTAGATTCCTTACACAAAATCATATTTTCTCCAAAAAACGAGTATTTAGGAAGACTTGTTCACATTAAGAATACTATAATCAACTTCTAGAGAATCAACTAATCCACAAAAGAGAACTATATACTTCCCATGTCTTTAGACTTTAACTAAAACCAAAACCAAAAAGGCTAGTACAAGATCAGATAATCCAGAAAAGGATAACCATTTATAAAAATGAAAATCTATTCTTAAACTAAAAAATTTGTCCAACAAAACCCAAAGTTCAACAAGGACCATTCGATAAACAATTTGTCCATAAAATCCTTCAACGTAAACCAAAATAATATTGAAACCCAAATATTTGAAGGATTTAGTCACATATTCTTCCAAGTTAAATCGTAACATTTATCTCCAAACAACATCAGTTGCTCTTAATGTCTCGTATTGAAAAGTAATTAACCTAATCGCATATCCTCCATGATAGGTTAATAAATATCCATAGATAACCCAAAATCAACTTACTCTTAATTCATAAAATCATATAACTAAAAAGAATCAGTCAAACTAACCAGGGACTTCACGTAGTCCAGTGGTAGGCGATAAATACCAGTTTCACTTTGGTTGTGGGTTCGATTCCCGCAGCTCTGTCCAACGCGACGGGTTGTCACACGGTCTGCCTGTTGTCCTTTTTCCAAAACTATATAATTCTCAAATCATTCCCAAAAAGATATAAAATCATCAAAAATAAACATAACATATTTTAACCTCAAGTTTATCTCATGCCTTTCATTTTCCATCATAACATATAATAACCCATAATTACCTCAAAAGTAAGGATCATATAAACCCTAATGGTTGCCTTTATAATTATTACCTGAACTTCTACATCGATTGTCGTACATGATGCATTATAGAACATACCAAGGTTCGAGTGGTTGATCATGACTCCTTGATAGTTAGTTTAGAAGAACCATGAGTTTCCTCATTGAATCCCTCATTTTATCTAGTATCTTAAACAGAGAACCACCACAGTTTCCTTCAAACCTGTTATCGCTTTGGTACCTGCTAGATCCATCCATTCACTAAAAACAGAAAGGTCAGTGTGAGTATATCAACATAAACATCATGTACTAATGAGTGAGATAAACACTAAGATATACTTACTCATTCACTTTATCTAAAAACTATGACACTTTCTAAAATACTAGCCAATATGGTAATTTCACTTATGCTTAAAGAATACCCTAACCTCTAAAGTTATCTAAACCGACCTCTGATACCAACTATAAGGCCCTAGCCTTAAACTTTACTTAATCTTGAGTTATTACAAGATTACACATTGAGGATATTTTTAGGTTTAGAGTTTTAGAGAATTAGATCATAAAGTTTGCATTACATTCCACATTTACACAAAGTGGTTACATAAAAGATAGTATTCATTTTTTTCCATCAACGGAAACATATTTAAAAAATAAAGCATGGATTATTTCTTGACACTTCCTTGGCATTATCATCATAAAATGTACCTTTCCCTTGACCTGTGAAAAACATTTCAAAAAAAAAACATGGGGTGAGTATAAAAAGCTCAGTAAGGGTTATAAAAATTTGGAAAGGAAACTTGACTTCATATATACATAAGAATGAAATCATACTTTACCCGTAAAACATAGGCACTTTATCATACCTCATTAAGTCATGAATAAATCATAGAAATCATAAGACATAAAGGTAAGTTGAGGCATTCATAACATTCTTACGTAGGGAGTAACCCTATTGGTTACGTTTGGAATACCCATCACAGTATATTCCCTAAATCTCTTCGGAGAAACCTTAACGTTTCACTCCTTCGCATTACCCAATGCATTGGAGAGCTATATCGGGCTCACCCGCCCTTAGTTTATCACGGAACCACCCATATTCATAATAATACCCAATAACCATAACATAACCGTATCATATAACATAATAATAAAGGAAAGATAACATTCCCACATCACAATAACAATATAACATTTTAAGATATTGAAATAATGAATCCATTATAAAAAAAACCATTTTCAAAACCATTGAAAACATTTAATAAAGAGATATTTGAATCAAAGTTTCCCATACCACTTTGAAGGTTTTAAAATTTTAAACCATTAATATCCATACAAATAAATCCTTAAAACCATTTTTAAAACATTGATATTAATGAGAAATATTTATAAGAATAAATCATTAAAACATTTAAAACCATACTTTAGTTAAAGGGTTTTTAACAAAATTTGAGACAATTGAATACAATAATTGAGGAATAAAATTTAATCAGAACTTTATAATATCATGATAATAAAGGAATTCATGATATAATATTCCAAAGGATAGTATATACACCATATAAGAGTGAATTGGTGAATAACAACAATGAAGTCTCAATAGAAATGTAAAATGAAATGAAATCCCCTGTAAAGAAGGTATCCTTAAATCAAGGATAAATCAATCTCATAATTATGTGTGGAAAATATAAATACACCAAATATAAGAGGATATTAAGTGTAAAACTATCAGAGTTCATTCACACATATTCAAAGGATTACATATTCAATAACTATATGTTGAACCCAAAGAAATAGAAATTGGGTTAAGAAGTTCCCTTAACAGCCTAACGGCGTCACATCAAAATGAGTTGATGAGAGATAAAAACGGTATCTCATCACTTGGACATTAAATTTTAATCAATAAGGATATAGAAGAAAATATCCCAACATAACAATATATAAATTAAAAGACCCAACAAAAGAAGTCTTTTAAAAAGATGAGGGTGAAAGGTTCCCTTACCGACTTGGGTATCTTTCGAAACATATGCCCCGTGAAAGAAGGACAATACAACATTGATGTAAATACTCATAAATGAAAGTATATTACACAATGAGTAAAATAATGGTCAGTACATACACCAATCAAAGGAAATTGTGGAAAATGTAGCATAAATATCACGGGAATAAAAGTGAGATGAAAAATCCCTTATGAAAACTCGGCAGCCTAACGGCGCCACTTAAAACTTACAAAAATGGATTGATGAGATCAAATAGGGTCTCTCATCATATTAACATAAAGTTTAAAGAAATAGGAATATAAAAGAACATCGCCCAACATAACAAATAGGAGCTTAAAAGAAGTGACATAAAGGAGAGTACTTAAAAAGAAAGAGAGAGGTTAGATCTCTTAAGAAAATTCGGCAGCCTAACGGCGCCACTCAAAACTTCCAAAATGGATTGATGAGAGAGAATAGGGTCTCTCATCATATGAACATAAAAATTATAGTAATAGTAATATAAAAGAACATCCCAATCACAATAAAGATGAGCTTATAAGGAATGACATAAAAGAGTGTACTTAAAAAGAAAGAGAGGGGTAGGATCCCTTACCTCGGGTCCGACTTGACTCGATCGTTCTTTAATCTCCTGAATAATAAACTTGAGTTAATTTATACTTCCTTAAGAACCTTTTTCAAGTTAATTATTCCTTTTATATCACATATTCCAATGTCATAGACATTATGTAATCATTTAAGTTAATAATGTTTGTTTTGTCGATACTTGGTTCTTAAGTCGAAAGTGGACTTCTTACAATTACATGTTGTTCGTGTGGTCAAAGGTTCATTATATCCAGAATTGTATTCATGATGTATATATCATATATATCATATATATCATATATATCCAGTATATTCATGCATTTATAATATGACATAACATTTAGAGTTAAGAAATGAAATGCACCGTTCATGGAGACGGTAAGCCGTACGTACGCATGAACGCTGCTTCCATTTCTATTTCATATTTAATGGAATTAAAAAATAATGATAAATAATAGTATTTTAATTCCATTATGGTACCATATATAATATCATTATATATATCCTTTATACGTACCACATATGGTATTAACAAATCAAATCACTTTGAGGGGGCGGTAGTCCGCACTTCCTTAAATGAAGATATCACGTTTACCCATAATGGTAACCATAAAGGTATTCCATAAATGAAAAATAAAGAATCAAAAGTAAAACATAAAAATATTAGATATCATATATAAATATAGTGTCATCTTAATGGCCACCTTTGAAGGTGTTAGAATAATGTTGAACAATCATCGTTTCGGGAGGCAGAAATTCGCCATCCACGGAAACAGTATGTTCTTTAACCATTATATGTAGGTGTGTGTAAGTGTATCTCTAATACTTATTATAAAAACATCCTAGTATATTGAAGATACTGTATTTGTTACAAAATAAATGAATAAAAAGAGTTTAGGGGGTTGGAGAAGCAAAAAAAAAACAAAAGAACACAAGTGAAGACATTACCTTTAAATCGGGTAACTTCTTTTGATTTGAGCTCAAAGGCTTCCTTGGAAAGGATTATGCCCAAAGGGAGGCTTCAAGGAGTTAGATAGGGATGTGGAGAGATTAAATGGGCAGAGTTTGGCAGATCCAAAGGCTTGATAGGTGTGGGTAAGGTGGTAGAGGTGGGGGCCTTTTATAAGAGGAGAGGAGGAGCACTCTTGGAATGTAAGCAAATGTTACTTTATTTGAAAATGAGTTTCGGATTTAAAAGGTCCCACATTGATATAATTCGTGGATAAGGTGATAAGGGTTCTAAATCCACCCATCCAATAGGTTTTGGACATGTTTAACTCTTATATATTACATTATCTTTCCAATTTATTTAAATCATTAAATAATGAGGTCATCGCTGCATCATCATGATGTCATAAATAATTTAATTTATTTAATGTCTAAAAATTATAAAAAAAATACTATGATTTAGGAAATCTTTTTAGATTTCCAATTACTATTTATAGAAAAAAAATATTACTTGTATAACCCCATGTAAAAATTGTTTTAGTAAAACATCTCATGTTTGTGTCATTTTTACTTTATCATTAAATAAAAAGGTATTTATGTCATTTTCCAACCAAAGTGGCTCCATGGGGTACCCAAGTTGACCCATGGATTTTCTTGGTCGTCCATGAAACATACAATGAGGGTAGGACATGCGTCTAGTTCATTTCATTTTATTAAAACATTATTCTTACCTTAAACTACACTAATTACCTCTAATCGCGATTAAAAACTTAATAAGTTACTATTCACCAAAAAATTATTTTAATCCCATTGAACCACATTTTACTTCTTAATGAAAACCATGTATGTCGGATTTTTTGAAATTAAAAACACAAAGGTGGAAAAATTTCATTTAAACGGAAAATCAGTTTTTATAAGTACCACTTAGTGGTTTCACTATTAATCAAAAATTGAAGTTTTTCAGAAAATTACCAAAAATTCACCCTAAGCTATATTTGATATTCCGAATTCAAAAATGATGTCTATTTTACAAAATAAAAAACATATAAGTTGCATTAATTAATTTAATAATTAATTCCCGCTGTCAAAACAAATAGCGTGTTTTTATGAAACAAAAAGTATCAAAATATTGACACCAGTTTAAGTCCGATTTCAAAGTGAAATTAATTCCATCGACCACTATTGGATTAAATGGTAAAAATATATTCTAATTTAACTTTAAAACCAATTCAAAAGATGATATAATCATATAAATAAATTAGATTAAAAAGAGGTTTTGAATTAAAATACAACATTTTCACTATTCATTAAAAATTGAACTTTTTCGGAAAAATACCAAAAATTTACACAAAGTAAATTTTGATGTCCCGATTCTAAAGAAGAATTTTATTTTGTCAAATATAACACATAAAATTGTCAAAAAGTGTATTTAAAAGAGGTTTGCCATCAAAAGGTGGTTAATCGACCATTTAATGAAGATTTATGCTTAAAATTGGATTCATTTGAATTTTAAGCCTCTAACATTTATTGTAAAAAGTAATTTTTTTTGAAAAACCTATATAATAATTTTGTAGTTAGTTCTGTTCATTCCTGCCATTACAACGGCTAGGCGTTAACTACCATTTAAAATAATATTATTTTACTATTAGAGTGCAACGTATGATTCCTAAGAAACTCGTTGTTGCGTATTGGGTACGCCATCGAGCATAGCATCCCCTTTAAAGTAATATTAATATTTTATTCAAAAATGTCATATTATTTATTTACCTGGGGTGTTACAATATTTCTAACCTCATTTTCATAATGATCGTTGGAAAATGAAAATGCTACTCATGTGTACGTACGACCAACCGTCTCTTTGATCATAACATACTTAATTTCTCAAAACCTTCTTTCATGATTAGTATTAAGAGTATAATTGATATATAGATATTATAATGGTGTCATTATTATTATTATATATATAATTTAAACATGATTAAATTAATAGAATGGATGTTAACAAATCAAAACATATACAAAAAACAAAGCAGTTATTACGCAAAACATGAATTTAACATGGACTTGTTAATAAACAGGTAATAAAAGGACATAATTAAATCATGTAGGGTGTGATATATATAATTATGGTTATTTAATATATATATATATATATAATAAACTTATATTTATTATAGGATCGTTAAAAACATGTACAAAGGAAGGTGAGACTTACGGTAAGGGATTTATGCCTAAGTTTTTTTTTACTTTTGTACGACACATTCCATATTCACCACCTATTTATTTTATGTGGTGTATATAATGACCATGAAATTATGTTATTATTATTATGTTGGAAATTATTTGGGTTTAAATATAAATTTTAGGATCTACATTCATATGGTTAATAATACCAAATTTAACAAATCAGTAAATATTTTTTGTCTCAATTTGCCTTCTTTGAGACATATGTTATGTTCTTCACATATCATATTTTATGAGGAGTATATAAAATCCCTTTTAAATTTAATATAATTAATTTATTTATCCTAAAGATTTTTTAAGTTTCATTTAATGATGTTTGTTCATGGTTATTAAAATTCCAGGATTCTAAAGTGGTAATGATTTTATCTTAAAATATCATCGTTTATTGGGGTTGTTCATGACTATGTTTTAGATGATAAAATATTATGATAAATTTCTCAATAAAATCATAAATTTTATTATTATATACTTATTAATTATATTTTCAAGTAATACTACCATTTTACCACTCTTTGGTGCATAAAATAATTGGGAAAATGTTTTTATGAAAATATGACACTATTTCTCTCTTCTGTCTGAAATCATTTTTCTTCCAAAACCATGTTTTCTAATTTTTTTTCAAAAATGTTTTTAAATTTAATAATATGATTTATTAAATATATTTTCACCCATGTTTTACTTTTCACAAAATATTTGGAAAGTAATATTTATGTCATTTTCTAAACAATGCCTATTTGGATTTTACAAAAAATGTGAAAAGAATATTTATTTTAACATGCATGGTATATATGAAATTTCCGACCATTATGACCTTAAACAGTTTTAAATATTAAATTATAACTTTTCAATTCTATTTTCAAATAAAATAATTTTCAAAATGTTTTATGGTTAAAAAATGATCCTTGAAATTGGAAAATATATTTTCCCCAAGAAATGTTTTGAATGATTTTTAAAGAATCATGTATAAGTTTAAAAGGTTATTTTAAAAGAAATATGTGTTGAAAATGTTTTAAATTTTAAAAAGTGTTATTAAAAGTGTAATGGATATTTTACTCAAGAAATTTCCCAAGTTTTCAAAATCATTTTCCATCTAAGATGACATCCTTTTTTTTCACTTATTCTTCAATTAGGATATGATCCAAGGATAAAATTCTTATTATTTCTCTAAATGGTTTATTTTTATGATTAAAAGAGGTTCATGGAACTCATTTCACTTCCATGGGTTATACCATGATAAAATGATTATAAAACCTTTTTCTTTTTCCATGGATTATGTTATGAGGAAATAATGGTATGATTATAAAACCTGCTTCTTTTCTATATGTTCTGTTAGGATGAAATATTAATTAAACCCATTTCATTTCATGGGTTTTGATATAAGAAGTGTTTTATGATATTATGTATACACTTGTATGATTTTCATTATGTTATGGTGGTTTCGTTATAACCCGGATGGTGGTTATGTTATAACCATGGACGGTGGTTATGTTATAACAAAATATGGGTGGGAACTATATCTCCCACCAATGAATTGGGTAAATATTTACATCTCAAGAGATATATAGGGATAGAATGAGGAGTAAACCTGGTTTAGTAAGGGGATTTTTCCACTATGATGGTCTTGGTAGTGAACCTTGACTACTATGATGGTTTGGGGAGTGACCCCATTCCACTATGAGAAATGGGATACCACTAGGGATGGTAGTGTGATCCACCCAAGAGGTGTAGAAACCCATTGAGATTCTTGATATGTTTTAGAAATGAGACTTGAATACTAAGGAAATGATTTTCTATGATTACGTGTATTCTAAAATTCTATATCCTATGCCAATGTTATACTCACATGAAACATATCCATTAATTTCCTTATGATTTATGTATCATTAACTGCCAATACTTATGACATGAATTCATATTATGATATTTTATATGAATGGTGTGTTTTTCAAATGTTATTCTCGTGTTATTATACCCATGTTCATGTTATGATTATACTCATGTTATCATACTCTTATGTTCATGTTATCATACTCTTATGTTCTGGTTATGATTAAATATCTCCCTTGTTTACCCTTACCGAGCATATTATCTAATCCCTTTCATATGTTTCCTTTCCCTATGATATAAAGAAAGGATTTAATTAGGGTTTGTCTATAAATAGTACTAAATGGGAATATATTTTTGGGAGAAATTTATTATCTTTCATTAAATTAGAATATTTTTTACCTATTATTAAATGACACTAAACTATTATGGTCCTCATGCATGTTTTTGTGAAACATGTTATATATTCAACTAAAAATATGTAATATCTATATATGAGAAGCCTGAGTCACTATACTTGGATTCAGATGAAAGGTTTAGTTAACCTTTGCAAACTATGATGAGAAAAATTTAGTGAGACCCCTAGTGATTTTTATATGGATATGTCTACATATGTATCTAAGGATAAGTATTTTGATGAGTAAATATATTAGAAAATATCCTTGAATTTTGTTAAAGTATAGAGCGAGTGGTTTTCAAGAAATTACAACACTATCTGGCTATTTACAGTGGATGTGGATCTAGTATAAAAGTACGTAGGGGTAATGACTCTGAAAAGGGAACAATGAGCTAGACTCAATCATCACCTCCAGTATGAAAAAGTGGCTTACTAAAAACCCAGTTTTACACTCTAAGGGGATATGCTTTGAAAAATTTAATAACTCTTTACAAACTATCATGGAATATTTAAATAGATTCGACTATAAATGACCAAAGAGAAGCCTGAGGTGTCATATATTTAAATGAAGGGGTCATGATTTAGATACATTATAAGTTATTTTTAATGATTACATGGTTTCCTTTTATGATTAGTGTTTCTCGCACTATGTTTTTTGGTTTCAGTAAATGGTGGGAACCAGAAGTAACTGGGTTAACATTGAATGTGAAATACAATTTTATAATGAGAAACCAAAAGGGATGATTATTGGAGTGAAGGATATTGTGATTATTCATAATAAGTTATCGTGAATCATGAATAACATTGTGCAACTTAAATAACTCCCAAACTCACTAAAGGAGAGAAGGATAGAGTTTAATAAGAGTTTGGGTAGTGGATACCATAGAGGAAAGAAGATCCAGTTTCTTATATTTCAATAATGCGGGAATAATCACTCAAGGTAATTTCTCAAAGGAATGATAAGATATTTTATGTGTGAATAATAAGGGTATAGAGTAAGAAATTGTTGAGGGAAAATGAAAATTTTAGTCAACATAATGGATGGAATATTGGTCTACCTAATGTATTATCAATGGGAAAATGTTTTAAATGTGTAATGTAATAGAATTATGAAAATATATGTACTATAGGGAAATATCGTGAAAAAAATAATGAAGGTTGAATGAGTAATTTTTATATTGCTGATGATTAAGAGAATAAAAATGACATATGAAAGGAAGAAGTGTTAAGGAATAAGACAACGAAGCCTAGTTAATGGTTTGAGAAGGTTGATGTGGGATTATTGGAGTATTAATGTATTAGAATTCAATGATTATATTATATAAATCATGAAACATATAAGGATTGTTTATTATTATTTTTGTTATAGATATGCATGAATATGTGGAACAGTACCAATGACCTAGAAAAGTGATTTAATGGAAATGAAATATTTTATGGAAACACATGATTAAGAGAATATACCCTTTAATATATTTTTGAGGTTGAGAAAATGGTGTCTAGTTTGTATAATGAGATTATTGATAAATAAAAATTAAGTTGGATAGTACTAATGACCCTGTAACTAATAAAGGATTTCATGAAATAGTGGTTTATGTGATCATTGATGGTATTTACAACATTTCTGGACTTAAGGAATATATCTAATAATCTATGTTTTATATAAGTAATGAGTATGGATGTATGTTTTAAATAATGTTTTATGGTAATTTAAGTTATTACCATGTTTAAAAAGAATACATGAAGAAGGAATTCAAATGTTTGGTATATGAAAATAAAGATCTACTTTATGCTATATGGGAGATTAATGTTATGTTGATTTTGAGAAATTTAGTAACATTATTTTTTTTTTAATTTTTTAAGGGTTATAAGGTTAAACATTTATGTAATGGTTTAAGTTTTACTTCAGATGAGGTTTTATAGATTAACATATTACTTCACCATATAAAGATTTATCTATATTGGATAACTAGTTCTATCCTTTTTATAACTAGAGATATAAGGAATGAATTATCATTATATTATGGATCTTATTTAGTGCTTATAACATGAAAATTTCATCTCATAGAGTAATAGATTAAGTGTAAATTTATTACATAACAAAAAAAGGATTAAATTGTTCCCATGAAAGGAAAATATATCAAGTGATTAGATTTTCATATATTCTCATTTTAGATGAAAAAGAAATTCTGCAAGATTAGGAAAATGTTCTAGAAATAAAATGTTGTCCTGTTATCATCATTTTTTATGATATCAATTAAATTTTTCATTACTATTTTTTTTGTGGATTTTTGGTCATTAAAATTCTCCTAATCATGTTCTTTATCAATTTACATCAGTATTTGGGTGTTAGTTTCCTCTTCTATGTCCATTTTTTCACTTCCCACTTATGTTATTCTATTTTGAATCCTAGTATGTGTTATTCCAAATTAAATTCACACATCACTTTCTATCTTTCAAGAGGATGTTTTATTAAACCTTTTTATGATGTGGGTTTCTATGAAATAATTTTCAATTTTAAAAACATTGGTTACTAAGATGAATTTTTAGGGAGAAATTCATTTTAAGGGGGGTAGAATGTAACAACCTGATATTTTGTGATTTTTTTTAAAATTAAATTTAATCTATTTTAAAATTTTCATTAAACTCAACACTATGTTTATCTTGTGTTACAAAAAATACTAATTTTATCTTGTGTTACAAACAACGTTGAGTTTAGTTTGCATTACATGCAACATTGAGTTAAAACGGAACATGTCATATTATTAAAATATTATTATATGATAGTAACCACCTAGTCATTGGAATGGTTTTTATTATTAAAATTAATTAAATTATGAAAATATATGGTTTACACAAGTATATGAAATGAATTAATTTTGCGACCAATTAATTAAAAAGAAAAACAAAATATATTTTAAAATAAAAGAATTTTTTTACTAAAAAAATATTTTTATGAAAAAAAAAGTTTTAGCATAAATAAATTAAACAAAAAAATTTTGATGAATGATTTTAATGAAATACATATTATATATTGAATTAATATTTTAACATTCTTCTTATTTTTTTCAAGATAGGATATTAGAATATATATACTTTTATGCTTAAAACTATATTTTATAAAAAAGAATTTTTTTTATCATTTGGTTCACTTATTGGAAAATTAAATTTTTAAATCATAATATCAAAATTATATTAGGGTAGTGTATTTTGATTTTTCTAGAAAGTTTCATTTTTGATTAACAGTGATAAATATTGAATTTAATTGAAAACTGCCTTTTAATTTAAATTATTTATAATGTTAAATTAAACATTAAATTTGTTTTAAAGTAAAATTAGTTCAATTATATATCTATTAATATAATTTAGTTAATTTTAATCAAATTTATATTGAAATTGGATATAAAAACTTTTTAAACTTTTGAAAATTTTCATTTTGAATAAATTATTTTTCATTGCGTCAGTGGGATTAATTTTAGATAACATTTTTCCAATGATGTTATTTTAATTTTTTAAAAAGGATTCCATATTTTTGATCATATAAATTTATATTATTTAATAAGTTGAAATTAATTTTTTGTCAAAATGAATAGTAAAAATAGTAAAAAAAATTTACCGCAGTTAAGGTAAAAAATGATTTAGCGGGGGTTAAACTAAAAAGATAAGGGTAAAAATGATCCAAAACTTGAGAAACACCAATCTTATGGGCATATTTCGACCATATAACTTCAATTATATATAGTAATCAATTTTTTAGAATTTATGAATGAGAAAAACGTGGATACACTTTTTTATTTATATAAATTTCAAGTGTTCAACTCACCTCGCTTATAAAAGGACACCCCCTATCCTCTCTTCTTCACAGCTCCAAAACATTTTGGTTTGGAAAATAAATACCCAAATGACATCCAAAATTCAAATTCTCATCCTATAATCCTTATTTTGGGAGTAAATCTAACCTATGGAGGCTTTGGTGAAAGCCCAAGGAGGTTACCCAAAGAAGTGGTAACATTCTTCAATGAGAGTTTTTATTTTATTTCTTCCTCCAAATCCTTCAATTATTATTAAAACAAGATGATATAACAAAATAAGTATATTAAATATACTTATATTTATTTATTTTAATGTAATTAGCTACAAATATCTCCACTGATATCAAATGGGTTATGAAATCATCGTTTGTGTTTATGATGGACTACCACCTCACTTACCAATGTCATTAATTTTTCCATTGCCACCTATCACAATTGGGTATTAGGATGGATATAAAGTATATATTTGATATTTATAATATTAATATTCCTATTTATTATTTATATCATATATACCTATTTTTATTTCCATTTGGTAGGGGATACGATGATATCGTTCCTGTGTACGGTGGACTAACACCTCACAAAGTGATGTGACTCGCATTTTACAAATGATTTACATGGAATATAATAAGGATAAATATATTTGATATAAATGATATAATTATGATATTAATTACATATTTATAATTCATAAATGATAATATATCATATTATTTATTACCTTTTCACTCACTGAAAGATGATAGCATCATTCTTGTATATGTGGAATACCGCCTTCACGAAGCGATGCGACTCTTTTTTCATCACCAAAAAAAATGAATGATATATATAATTATATTTAAATAAATAATATTTTAATTATGATATTATTATATTTATTTAAATATAATATATTACATAACTTCTTTCTAAAATGATGGTTGAAAATTGGAAATGTTACTCATCCTTATGTACGGGTTACTGTCTACATGATCATAACACACTTAATTTCTAAAAACCATATTTAATGATTGCTATTATGAGTATAATTGATTTATAAATATGATAATTGTTTCATTATTTTTAATTTGTAAATAATTTAATAATGATTAAATCAATAGGACCAAAACTAATAAATCAATACATATACAAAAAACAAAGTAGTTATTACCTAAAACATGAATTTAACATTGAATAGTTAATAAAATAGTAATAAAAGGAAATAAGTAAATAATATATGGTTATATATATATATATAATTATGGTTCTATAATAGATTTATAATAAAATTATATGAATTGTATAGGAGTTTCAAACATTTATGAAGGAAGTAGAGACTTATGGTAAGAGATTTCTCCCTTAGTTTTTTACTTCTGTGAGGAACATGCCATATTCACCACCTATTTGTTTTATGTGGTATATATAACAACCATGTGTGTATATTATTATTATTATACTTGAAATTATTGGGATTTAAATATCCATTTTATGATCTCTCTTTCATGGGGTTTACGGTTAAAAATTTAATAAATCTGTAAGATATTTTTATCTCAATTTGCCTTATTTGATACATATGTTATGTTATAAAAATTTCTTCATTTATAAGGTGTACATAAATCCCATTTTTCATTTAATATCATTAATATATTTATTCTCATGTTTTTTTATGTTTAATTTAATAATGTTCCCCCATGGGGCTTATGTTTTAATGTTTCCAAAGTAGTAAAAATTTTATGTTATAATCTCATAATTTATTGGGATTGTTTATTATTATGGCCCGATGAAAAAATATTATGATAAATTTCTCAATAAAATTATAAAATTCCTTCTCCTCTAGTAATTAATGATATTTTAAATAAAATTACAATTTTTCCACTATTTGGTACTTAAAAAAATTAATATTTTTTAAAGAAAATACGACTTTATTTCCCTCTTCGGTCAGAAATTGTTTTTATTGTAAAACCATATTTTTTAATTTTTTTTTCAAAAATATATTTAATTTTATTGAAATTATTTATTAAATACATTTTACCCATGTTTTAATTTTCAATTTTATTAAATTAATCTTAATATAATTTTCCAAATAATACCCATTTTTATTTTACAAAAAATGTGAATGGAATATTTATTTTGACATATATGAATTGTATATAATTTTCCTCCATCACGACATCAAAATGTTTTAAATATTACATTAGAAATTTTCAAGGATATTTTCAACAAAAAGTATTTTCATAATTTTTTATGTTTTAAAATGATTCTTTCAAAGTGGAAAAGATATTTTCCTCCGGAAATGTTTTAATTTTTCTTAAAAATTCATATATAATTTAAAAGGTTATTTTCAATGAAAAAGGTTTTAAAAATGTTTGAACATTTAAAAAGTGTTTTTCCAAGTGGAGATGTTATTTTCTTCAAGAAATTTCCCATGTAATCTTTTAAAATAATTTTCCATCTAATATTGCATCCCTTGATTTTACTTATGCTTCATTAGGGATATGATCCAAGGATACCATTCTTATTATTTACTTGAATGGTTTATGTTTATGATGATAAGATTTTTATGCATCCATTTTCTCTTCCACCAGTTATACCAAGATAAATTTCTTAGGAAACCGACTTCTTTTTTCCTGAATTGTGTTTTGAGTAAATAATGATGTGAGTGTGAAACCTATTTATTTTACAAAGGTTACATAAAGATGAAATGTTTATGAAACCCATTTTAGTTCATGGTTTCTAATATGATGAAATTTTTATGATATTATATAACCATATGTATGATTTTCATTATGTGATGGCAGCTATATTATAACCAAGGATGGTGGTTACATCATAACCAAGGACGATGGTTATGACGTAACCAATTATGGGTGGTACCTATATCTTCATAAAATGAATTATGTAAAGATTTATATGTCCTGAGATGGACATAAATGGAATGGAGAGTAAACTCAGTTTAGTAAGGGACTTTGTATACTATAAAGATCTTGGGAGTAAACCTCAAATAATTTGATGGTTTGTGGAGTAAAACCACTCAACTATGAGGAAAGGGACTCTATTGGGGATGGTGGTGTGTCCCACTCCAGAGGTGTATCTTCTCATGGAGTGCATTATTTTGTTTTGGAAATGATCCCTGAATACTTCGGAAATTATTTTCTCTGCTTATTTATATTCCAAAATGTTATGTCTTATGCCAATGTTCTGCTCTCATGACTAATGTTACTTTATTTATTTATGATTCATGTATTATTAAATTATAATAATTATTCAATTACTCTATATTATGATCTTTGATATGAAAGTTATTGTTTTTAAATGTTATGCTCATGTTCTCATACCCTTATGTTCATGTTATGCTAATTATCATGTTATCATAACCTTATATTCATGTTATACTTATGTATTTCCATTATTTAACCTTATAGATAATTTTAGATCACCATCTCTTATATTTTCATTCCCCAGGTTATGAAGAAAGTATTTAAGCATTATATTTTTATTAAGATTACTAAACATGCGATATTTATCAGAAAAATTGAAGATATTTCATCATATTAGAAGATTTTGTACCGAGTCTCCAAATACACTAAAATATTATGTTCCTTAGGCAAGTGTTTGTGTAATTTATTATATATTCATCCAATAAGATGTAATATTTATGTATTAGAATCCTATATCTCTATAAATAGGATACAATATATCATAATCATATTCTACGACTTTTAAAAAACCAAGGGTTTTTAGTGAAACCCTAGCTATAATATATATATATATCATAAGACATTATTAAATCAGGAAGAAAATTTTTTGATTTATATTTTACAATAGGCAATATGTCTAGCATTATAATTTTGAAAAAAGTTATTTATTAAATGAATGAATTAATTAAAAATTATGGAAATTCTATGATACCATTGCATAGTTTCTAATCATATATTAACCATTAATCATAGTTTTGGAAGAGATTGGGAAACCATTAAAATAATATCACCATGATATTTAAATTGAAATCATACTTAAATGGAAATGAAAAATGTGAATACCTTACATTATAAAATGATAATATTTACACCATTATATTGTGATTTATAATGATCATCAAGGAACAACCAAATGGTTTTTCCCTATAAGGTGTATCTATGGATTACATCGAATAATCCAAACACTTTAGGTGGGATTATTCATCATTTAGGATATTATAGTATATAAAAATTAAATAAGGATAAAGTAAGATAATATTATAAAAGGGAGAGTTTCAACTAGAGAATTTATGAGGATTTAACTCACCCTACTCCATAGCTAATACCTCTTTATATTGGCTATCATGATTCTACATTAGCTATGCATTTACATGTATGTTTCATAAATGTACCAGTGAATCCTTCAATTATGTCCTATATAACCCATGAATAATTATTCCCCAATCTATTTCATCCATGAAATGAATTATGAATGAAAAATAATTCACATAAGATTCAAATGTTAATATTTTCCATGTTTGGGTGGTTGAATGGGTTATGGAATTCCCAAATAAATCACACCATTTGACACATGGAATTACGGGTCAGCCTCTTTGTAAGACCGTATAATCTATCTAGGTATTTTACCTTTATGTTTTTGGTTAAGACATTTAATTTATATAGTTGTGAATCATTCCTGGTATAAATTTGGATTCAGAGGTGCAAGGTGGATTAGAAGGGAGTTTTTGAGTATTCTGGTTAAAAATGTCATAGAATATGATTATGGTTGTAGTCATGGTCTACTTTCATATTTCTTATAGAAAACAACCATGCATAAATAGAATGGGGTGGGTGTGGCCTTAGGTAGAGAACATAATATGTTTCTCAACGTTCCTTGACTAATAAGGTACTACCACATTCATGGTGTAAGGCATGGACATCCCAAAACAACTTGGGTTATGAGGAAAGGGAATGGATGATTCCCATGGTGTAATAATCATAACTCCAGTAGTGCATAGATGATGATTAATTTATTACATTGAAACTATATAAAAGGAATCGTATCCTGTAGGACCAAATAGTTTATTAGTATTGGAAAACTTGATACATACTTGAATATCACATTACATTTTAAAACATAAAATACAAAAAATAACGACCATAAATATTTTAAATCCTTGAAATCATTAAAACATTCTTTCTTTATATCATTGTAAAAGGAAAAAATAATGTTGTTTTCATATGCTCAGTAAGGGTTCTGTAAAGTTGAATATATCATGATTAAAAAGAGAATAATCAATATGAAAAGGTAAATAACTGAATCAACACGAAATTTAATAAATAATTTGAGCATGAAGAATAACATGGAAGGAGTAACTGATGATCAAATGATTCCATATAAAAAATCACATGATCTTGAAAATTATCCATGGATATTATTCAAAATAATCACATGGACCTTAATAACTGATTTCATAATGATGGAATGCATAATGAAAAATATCTGAAACTTAACATCGATTCCTTATTCCAAGATAGTTTAAATTATGGGAATATATACACCAAAAACCAATTTAATAAGTCTATCTGACTGGTTTGTCTCATGGAACATACCTATACATCGATGGGATGTTTAATTCTAGGCGCCACCCATAACATAATAAGTCCAACGCATTCATCATATGAATAAAAAATAAAACTTAATCAATATTCCTCAAAAATAAATTACACTCCACATTGAAACACCTAGCATACATAATGTTAATACGTCCCCCATTAAAACTGAACACAAAGCACCCATTAAAATATAGTTGTTGATATCTTTGTAGCATATTATAATTAAATCATAAGATTCAACAAAGGAAATTTGAATATATAAAAATGCTTTAAACAATAATTCTATAAATTTTCCTAGGGAAAATACCTAATTTCACATTTAAATCAATTATTTAAAATCTAAAATTTTCCCAAATATCATAGAAAAAATTTTATTTGAAAAAAACTTTTTAAAATTTCAAATGAAACTTAAAAACATTGGGAGGCCATGATGGTGGAAATTTCATTCATGTCGTATAAGTTAAAAAATATTTCATTCTCACTTTTGTAATAAAAGTAAAAAGTAACTCATTTGGAAAATTATAGAATGATTCCTTATTTAAATCATTTGATAAAAGTTAAACACAGGTAAAAATTTCTTTAATAAATCAATGGATAATAGTAAGACTATTATTTAAAATCATTTAAGGAAAATATGGATATGGAAGAAAAATATTCCCAATAGAGTAGAAAAACAAAGTCGAATTTCCTTTTAAATATGATTTCAATATCTGAATTACTTAAAGAGTGGAAAATGAAAGGATTTTTTTTTAATTTCAATAAATAACCAAATGAGAATAAAATATATTGGGTTTAATACTAAATGGTTAAAAAAATACTCCCATTATATACTTTATTATAAACAATCTTGAATAATAAAGAGATTGTGAACTAAAACATTACCAAAGGCATGACTTCCTTTGTATGTGAACCTATTGTATAATAAATATATATTTATTATACAAATATTACATAACCTAACTCATTTATATCACACCATATTTAATTTATTTATAAAATTTTTTCACCCATTTATTATCAATTCTTTATTAAAACAACTGTTTTGTGTGATAACTACTTCATTTTTCCGGTATGTTTTGATTCAATAGTTTTTTTCCTTATAATTTGATCATGGTACCATCATCTCTATAATTTTTATAATGAAATAATAATAATTATTTAATTATATATATATATATATAATTATAACCACATATAAAAGGTATATATAAAAAATAAATTACACCATTCATAGAGATGGTAGGCCGCTCGTATGCATGAATGTCATTTTCAATTTTTGATAGATTTAATGAAATAAAGGTAAATAATAGTTCAAATTTCTTGGATATTTTTTATATCATATATATTTTTGAGTTACATATTTATAATAATTCATGTGTGGTGTTAATGAGAAATAATTTACATTGGTTCGTGAGGCAGTAGTTCACTGTACACACGTGTGATATTTTTGTTTACCATTTGATAGAGAATATTGTGGATAAATATTATTCCATCAATATAATAAAATATTAGTATATGGGAGATACTTGTGTAATTATAGTTTATTTTTTAATACATAATTGAAGGTGGTAAAATAAGATATAAAAAGAAAGAACTTGGTTAGGATGATTACCTTCTCTTAGAGAAACATCCTTTGGTTCCGTTCTTAGGAGAACTAGGGTTATTATTTTTCAATGGTAAGTAACCTATATAACTTGTAAAAATATTTTTATAAGTTATTTACTAATGTTTTTATTGATAAATTTTTCTTAATGAGGTGCAAAGAAAAGAGAGAAGGGGTGTCCTTTTAAAAGTGAGGGGAGATACATTCTTGGAATTTCTTAAAGTGTTAAATTAATAAAAATTATTTATTTATATAAAAATTGATCAAATATGATATAATTTTAGATTAAGATAAATAGGAGTCTAATTAATCCAACTAAATAAAATTTATGCAAGTTTTGAATATTTTTTCACCTTTATCTCTTATTTTTAACACCTGTTAACCCTATTGAAAATTATAATAAGTTTAATGTTTTCTACCCATTAAGTGTCCCAAATATTACTATAAAAGGAATAAAATAGACAATGGATAATATTTTAAACTATACAACATTCATTTTAATAAAGATAATATTTTTTATGAATTTTAAATCATTTAATTAAGTATTATTTATTATAAAATATGATTAATTTTATTTTTGAAAATATTAATTTAATTTGACTTTAAATACATCATGAAAATGATAGAATTTTTATATAATAATTTAAATCATTTATATTATGTAATATATATCTATAAATGTTTTGGAACATAATAATTCCTTAAATTTTTATTACTTTTAATTTTTTAAAGGAATTTATTTTATTTTTCTATTAATTGAATAAATACTGTGTCAGTATTGTGTAAGAATTTAAGATAAATATTCAATAAAATAAAATTTAAAATAAATTAACATGATAAAAAAACATTCATATTTAAAATAAAAATTTATAATTGAACATAATTTGTATTTGTCCCTACCAAAAATATTATAGATAATTCAAGTAAGAAAGTGACATTTTTAACTTTATATTTTACTTAAATATTAAGGTACAAATCAAAAAAATATGACACCAATTTGTCATATTTTTGAAGCTTAGATTAACATGGTATAATTGAACTCATCAAATAAGATAAATGAAAGTGTTAGGGTCATTTTTAGTCCTCATTATATTATTTTTAACCTTAATTACCTTATTTAACCTTACCTCTGTGACACTTACTATGGATATCATTCATAATGACCAAAAATAGAAGTTATCTATTTCCAAATATTTAAATAATTATTAAAAATATAAAATTCATTTTTAAATGTTAAATTTCTTTTAGTGGTATAAATTAATTTAATATTAAAACACCAAACATAAAGAAAAACAATTTTTCAAATAAATGTCCATTTAAGTATAAAACTGTTTTTATACTAAATTAAAAAATAATATAAATTCCTATAAACTTAATTACATTTTTAATAATATAATATAACTAATTTTACATTTTAGTTATTTCAAAACAAAATGTAACATTGTAAATTCTTGAAATAAAAATATATTTTTCAATAAAAATCAGTATTTATCACCATCCACTTGATAATAAATCTTTTCAGAAAAAGGAAAAACATTTAGTCTATGATAATTTTGAAATGATGAATAATATAATGATATCATTTTTATAAAATAAAATTTCTAAAAGTTCATTAATTAATTATAACATTCAATCAAGAAAATCAATAAAAATAATTTTTTTAATAAAATTTATTTTAAAGAATAAAATTCCATTACTAAAAACTGAGTGCATATTTTCTAAGAACTAATTAGTAAATTTTTATTGAGTTGGTTATATATATATATATATTTCATTATGTGATTAATCCTATTCATACCCTCAAATTCAATAACTAGTCTAAAATGGTTATATTTGAATAATAATATTTCATTGTTCGTTTAAGCTTAGTGTTGCATATTCTATATGATATCTAAGATATTGTTATTTTAAAAATATTAAGGTATAATAATGGTATAGCTCTTGGTTAAGCCACTATGGACCTGGTAGAAGGTTATTAGGTTTTTGAAACACATATTTTTTCACCCAATCTTCTAAGGGTGGTTACTCTAGGCACATGCCACCTTAGTGGATGGTTTTAATGCATATATTGACTCATTGTTCCTATAATAAAAAAAATACTTCTTTCATGTCGGATCATATTTCATATAATACATGTTATTGGAATGTTTTTTTGGATGTTCTTCACTTAAATAGAGGATACTTAGGGTGAATCCCTTGTTCCATGACTTACTCTTCATTGATCAAGCTCCACGAGGACTAGATCCTTTCTTGTCAAACATAATATTTCAATTCCTTGATCCCTTTTTTGGCATGGATATCTAGATTCAAATTTTATTCCTAGAATTTATGATTCATTTAATTTTTACATGTTTTTATTCTTCATTCACTTATGTAGTGGATATATCATTGTACATAGGGAATTGTGGTGTTGTTAATTGATCTAGATTCTTAATCATTTGAAGTATTCTTTTTTATCTCAAGGTAGGTGGGATGAAATAAATATCTAAGGACTGATTTGGTTTTCTAATATTTGAAACATGTGTGATTGTTATAGTAGACCATACACTTGACCTATCCTAAATTGGAATTCACTTTTATGGATTGAATCCTCATTCTTAAACCTCCCACAGTTCTCGTTGGGTCTGTTGGGAAAAGAGACAATAGAATTTATACCACCCAAGACGTGTGCCTTTCCTTAACCCTATGTTATAACTCAGAATGCATAAACATAGAGATATATATTTGAATTGGAAAATTGATTAAGGGAATTTCTTAACTCTTTAATTTGTAATGAAATGGATCCCTAAGTGTTGAATTTAATAATTTGGATAAAATTGGAAATTAGTATAATGGTATGATAGTATAATGGCATAAATGGAATGTGGAATATTAATCAGACATATTTGGTACGTTTTTTTGGATTTGATCATGTTTGAACTATAAGTAGGTAACTAGTAGGAAAAAGTAATTTGGCATAAGGGAATATTAGCATGTAATTGTAATTAGTATGATAATTAGTAATGTGGATGAGTTAGCAAAAAAGACATATAGTTAAAATGTTTGGAATTATTTGGTTGTATGTTATGCATTGGAACTTGTTATTACATGATACATGGAATGAGTATTTCACCCTTAGAATGGAAATTATCATTACTAACATGTAAGTGGACCAAGCATGGAAATTCTCATAAGGTTTTTTATAAAAATAGAACATGTAACTGAATCTATCATGGGAATATTCATAGAGTCTATTGATACACAAAATGAATAATCCACCCTTGTAAATTTAATTCTCCTTGGGAATATGTAAATGGAATTATTAGGGGAATTCACATTGGTTCCATTGATACATGACATGGGTAATTCATTCTACTGATAAGATTCTACCTATGGGTGGAGACATCTGATATTGTGACAAAGCAGGTATGGCTGACCCTGGGAATCAACCTATATCTTAAGGGTTAGTGAGTTTATTTGGGTGTTTTTTTATTTATATTAAATACCACTATTTATCATACTTTTTCATAAACTGTTAGCTTGACTAGGTTTTTTTATACATAACTAGTGGTGGACTACTGTGTTTTACTCACAGCTTATTTAGGATTCAATTTAATAACCGAATAGACACCATGGGTGCAGGTCTAGACAAGGGTAATGGGATGATTGATTGATTTATTTTATTACTGGTATGGAAGTTGGATATGGGACCAATCATTGGGTTCAAATCTATGTTTTAGAGTCTTTATTTTAAGAGTCTTTATTTTTTTGGTTAATTATATGACATTTAGTATGAAATTCATCAAGATATTTCATGGTTTCATTATATTTGATTGATTTGGAATTTGTCATTTATATGCTATATTTGTTTTATACAATTTTATCTTATTTTCACTATGATTTCCACATTCTACCAAAAATGTATATTCTCATCACTATATCTATTAGATCCGCACCACTAGTCAGTATTATCTATCATATGAGGATGGATTCCTGAGGTCTTATAACAACCCATCTTGATCATATTTGGGAGAAATAGACTGGGGACATTATAATGTGGTATTAGAGTAAGGGTATTTTTTATTACATTACTCTTTGGGAAATCTAGACAAGATAATATGATGTGTCAAGACCGGGTAATGATATCATGCATTAGATTTTCTTCCCCATGTGTTCAGGAAAACTAAGTTTCTAGGGATGGGATTTCTATTATCGAGGTTTTATAGTTACAGTTGTGATGTTATTTCACCTTGTGTGATTCACTCATAGTGTGATGTTAATTGTTTATGAGATTTCACTCATGGTCCAGTATGAAACAAGGTGTGTATGCATGCATCATTTTAGGCACGTAGGGATGTATGTTATCATGCATTGTTCATGCTAGGGATTCATTTATTACAGATGAAATTTCATGACATGCCTGATAAAATAAAATTAAAAAGTGAATAAAATTAATCTATTAAAATATAAATGATTAACTTTTTTAACCAAGAAATAGAGTGACCATGTATTTATGGTTTTCTACCTTATTTTTTCCTTATTAGTTTGATCTTGTTATGAATCCTGTTATTTGAGGAGTGTGTTGAACCTTGTAGATAAATGACTTCATTTCAACTTCTAGTAAGTGCCAAGAAAGAAGTAATGAGCACACACCTACATAACAAAGCCAGAAATTCCCATGACTCTGAGGAATGAAATTGATTATAATATCCATGATATTTAACTATGTGTCATGCGATCCATGGGGAGGGAGACTAATCATTCCATACCTTTTATGTGTAATCTGATGAGAGAGTTCTAAATGAAGCACCCGCCCATGTTAATTCGGGAGAGAGGCCCTCAGTTATCAAATTTCTAGATTAAATATATCTAGACAATCTTTAATCACCTAGAGGAAACCATATAGAGCAGGGTAAATCTTTCTTCCTATATGCTATGAGGACCATCCATGTTCTGGTGGGACATCATAGTACAAGATTGATAATATGAGGAGCTCACCTAGAAATGATTCGAATATAAGTTCATCAGTTACTTATATCCCAAGACCATGAGGAGCTGTTTCTGGTTGAAATAGAGTTATAAAAATTGATACATTTATAGGGATGAAATTAGAGGGTATCAGGTGACGTAAGGAATGTTCTCTTGAAATTGGAGGCTACCATTTCTTATGGGAGCTGTTTCTGGTTGAAATGGATGGATTCAATTTGATTCTAGTTATAGATTTTCTTGTTATGTACTCGGATCATATCATCTTTTATTGAAGGAGAGTGATCTTTCTATCTCCAAAAGGGTGAAGCTATGTCTATCAGGGTGAATGGGATATTTAGGCAGGTCATATAAGAAAAATTAAATGAAAATTAGATTTCTTCATAGTCCAAGAAGAACTGTTCTAGATGATGGTGAGTTATAATAGGGAACCTTTCCTTATTTAGTGGATTACTTTCAGAATGTCTTCACTAGATAGTTCTCTATTTTAACATCCAAGAGGGATATCTAGTTCACTATTAGTTGGTTCTAGTACATGAACCTATTTTATCTCACCCTATAGAATGGTACCAGTTGAGCTTAAAAAGATGAAAATTCAGTTTTAAGATTTTGAAGCTAATGGATTCATAGTGCCTAGTACATATCCATGGGGTTATCATGTGTTACTCTCAGTGGATGAATATGATACCTTGTGCTTACGTTTGGATTTTCAAAGGTTGAAAAAAATGACATTCAAGAAATGATATCATCTTTCATAAATTGAAGATCTCTATGATTATATGAGAGGTGATAGAAGATTCTCTAAGATTAACTTGAGGTCAGGGTGCCATCAGTTATGTTTGAGATCATATAACATACCCTAAATGCCTTTTAGTAGTTTGTATGGATTGTATGAGTTCATGGTAATACCATTTGGTCTAATGAATGTATCAATGATATTAATGAACTTGATGAATCATAACTTCCATCCATACTTAGATCATTTTGTGGTGATTTTCATAAATTACATCTTAGTGTACTCCCAACCAAGAGAGGATCATGCCCAATATATTGGCATCATCCTGAGTATGTTTAAAGAGAATCATCTATACGCCAAGTTATCTAAATGTCATTTTTGTATTGAAAATGGTTAATTATTGGGTTAAGTTATCTTAGAGGGTAGAGTGTCAGTTGACATGGAGAAGGTTTCATCCATGGTATCATGGGATTGAAATAAGAATATATTAAATATTAAGAGATTTATAGTCCTGGAAAGTTATTACTATCATTTCATCTAGTACTTATCTTTCATGGAAACACTAATGTCTAGACTGATCATGAAATGAGTGAATTTTTTTGATCCAATGTTTGTGATAAAAAATTTTAAGAGGCTAATTAAAGGTTGCAATAAACACATATTTTCACTTTACATAATCTAAGTAAGGTGTATACCATGTTTTGAGACACATTAGGAATCAAGATTAGGGTAATTTTGATATCGGAGGATCTAATGGATATATTGGAAAAAAATAATTCATGGTAACATCGCAATATTTTTTGGGTTGATTGTGCTTATTGAAAAAGTGGGTTTCCATGATTAGTTGTGGAGTTCTATAGATATTTTTGACCAAAATTTTTGACAAAGATCAAAGAAAAAGGAATGGATACCCTGTAAGTGGTATAGAAAATTGTGTACAAAAGGTGACGTTGTTTCCCAGTGTTTGTCAAATTTTTTGGGGTCAAAAATTTGGAATATGTATTGAATGCTGAAAGATGGATTTACTTGATGGAATTATGAAATTAAGTAAAATACATGAATATTTCAAATAACGGGTTTCAAAATGATGGTTTCACAAAGGAAAAATGAAGTTAAAGGTAATCTCCATGACTACGTCAAGCATCATGAATTGGAAATTCCTATAGTGCTCTGCGATATAGGGAGAATCACAAATAAAATGAGGGAGCATCACAAAATGGTTATGAAATGGATAGAAGCTGTTGTAATTAAGGGAAACACCTATAAATATGCCTCTACCTACTTTAAAAAATTGGTGATACTTAATGAAGATTCTAAGGCTCCATATTTGTGAAGGTGGTTCATAAAGGTAGTTCTTGAAAAAATATTCACTAAAAAAGGTGGTTGTGAAGGATATAAATTCCAACCAAAAAAATGTGACTATCATGAATGTATTGAAGTTTGATAAGGCCATAAAAATATGACCAAAATTTGTGAGCTTCATGAAGGCTAGTTTATATTCATGAAAGAAATGAGCTTCATGAAAGGTGATTGATTTACAAAAGCTATTTTAGATTTGAAAAAGATTAGTTCTTTGCGAAGGAAGTGAGCATCATCAAATTATTCAGAACGATATTTCAAGTAAATATATGGTAAAGTGGTATTAATCATTTGGATGAAAGTGGTACTTCAACTGAAAATATATCTACAAATAAGAATGTATTCATTAGTGATAATGAAGGGACCTACATGTCTATAAAATAAGTGTGAATCCCTTCCAAGACCAGTGAAAAAATAAAGAGGAAGATGAATGTCCATTCCACTGGTAGTGATCTAGATAAAGAGACTCAGGGAGTGACCCTTTGGAAAGTAGTGAGATGACCCTTAACCGTGTAAAGGAATTGAGACTAGGTATAGAAGTGATCTATCCTGAACCTTATAATTTGGTAGTGAGATTTAATGAATTTGGTAGATCGTCACATCACCGTTGTATGCTCCTTGGACGTAGCCCAATGAGGATGAACCAATTAATTATTTTATCTCTTGCATGATTTAATTTATGTTTATACATTTCTATCAGAAAGATAGAGAAAAGTGTTTTTTAACAATGAAACAAGATACAGAGGGGTAGTTGTTTTCATTTGTCACACCCTAATTCACCACCCTTTCAAGGTATTTAACCTAGTTGGGATAAAAATTGGTATCATAGGGAAAGGTTGAAAGTTAGTGGTTCTCTGTTAGTATAATAAATGGAGTTAATCAATCAAAAAGTGATTATAATATTTGATGGAAACAATTTTTATTTATGGAAGAATCAGATGCAACACTACTTCCGATCATTAGGAATAGTTGTCTTCGCATCATCTATGCATGGAATATTAGCCAAAATCAATACTGGGGATTTTCGAGAATCTAATAGAAAGGAATTGGATACTGATTTGAAAGTAATCAATGATTTAGGGGAGCCATATCTAATTCTATCTATATGAAAGTGATTCTTTTAAAGTCATCACATGAAATGTGGAAAAAATTTCTAAATATCTATGTGGGTGACTCAAAAGATAGAGAAGAAAATCTTCAAGTTCCATGGAACAAATTTGAGGATCTCAGAATGCCCCATAATGTGTCTTTTGATATATTCTTTGACCGGGTAAATGCTTTTATGGAATACATGCATGGACTTGGAGAAATCATTGAATATATACATATTTTCAAGTGCATCTAGAGAATACTTACAACTCTGTTCAATCCAAATGTTTCTATATTGTAAGATAAAGATCCAAAGGATATGACATTTGATATCTTATATAGTACTCTTCTTGAAAACAAGGTGAGAAATTAATATAATGAGTCTGCAGAAAAAGGTAAGTCTATAAAAGTGGCATTCAAGACCACAAAGAATATCACTATTGAATATGGGTGGGTTGAAAAAGATACAAATCAATTCATTTTGTCAGTTTCATCAATTTTATGAAGATGAAAATGAAATTTCAAAGAAAATCTTCCACTTGAATACTTTTCATGTGGAAAGGATGGAAATCTTCTAGTGAGGTGCTCTAATAATTTTCATGATGACAATGAGGAAGAAGTTGAAATTCCCAGGAATAAGTCTTTATCTGATGTTAATGGTAATAAATATCTCATAAAAAAGAAGAATATTATTTCAAAATAAGATGATAGTTGTGTAGAATCTAGGGCAGAAGAGTTGGATGACTATAAGGATCATGAAGCAGATGCTATGGTGGTAATTGTCAGAAATTCCAAAAAATGTAAGAAAGCAACAATGATGAAAGAGAAGTCAAAGTAGGAGTTGACCTTCAGGTCTAATTAGAAGTTGATATTGAGGAAATAAATGTTTGGAGAGCCAAAATGAAGAAATCCAACAAATTAGTTCATGGTGCCAAACTTTATACGCAACACCAAAAAGAAGAGAAGTCTGAACTGAATGAAGAAATTGAAAAACTGATGCCTTTAATACTATAGATCTCATAAAATGTTATTGAATACAAACTAAAATTTGTAGAATAGAAATGATAAATTAATAGTTTGACTATCACTATAAAAGAAAAAATAAAATATATCAAAAATATTGAAGAGGAATTTGTTAGTATACAAAGGAATGAAAATGATTAGGAGAAAATTGTGATTTTAAAAAAGAAGAAGACAAATTAAAAAGAAAAAGAAAAAGTAAAATCCAAAGTTATAGTAAAGTAGAAAAAGGAGTGTCAAGAAAGGAAAATGATTGATTAGAATGATACAACTAGTATGAGCCTTTATCGTAAACAGAAAGCGATAATGGATGAAGTCATACCAAAAAAACCAACTCCAATATTGAAGAATAATTTGGGTATGAATCAGAATCATAAGATTTAGAGAATCTAAGGGAGAACCAAAAGTGTAGTACATACACATATGAATTCACCCTGCATGAGATGTTATTGTGGTGGAAAGATGGGACACTCAAAAAATGTTTGTTTCATATCTAATAGGTAACGAAGGGAACATGAACAATAAAGGAATCCATAAAGAACTCAATATTTCATAACATAATTTGATGATCACTATTTTAGGTGTAGAGGATTTGTGAACATAGAAAGATATTGCTCATAAAAATTGAAGAGAAATGTGCTGAAGAAGAATGAATGTGTTCACAAGAATTAATTCAATGTATCATCAATGGGATGAAAATTCGAAATTGGTTTTCAGTGTTTCATGATGAATTTGATCCATCATACATCAAGGAAGATCAATATTATTAATCTTTAACAAGTGTGAAGTCAAAAATATGGATTAAAAAGAAGAGAGATGAACATGTCATGGTTGAAAATATTGATTTTAATGCATTAGATTCCACTGGAATATGGATCATTGATAGTGGATGCACCTCCCATATGATAGGAAATAAAGAATTTGTGATAAGAATAAGACATACAAGGATGGTATTGTAATATTTTGAAATTATTTCGTCTTAAAAATTATTGGTTCAAAAAAACCAAAGTTCAGTGGAAAAGACATGAGATGTGCAGATGTCTTGGTTGTTGAAGGTATTAGTCGCAACATAAAAAATTTCAATCAATTAAGTGATTCATGAAATTCCATAATATTTTCCAATAAATTATTTTTCATCAAGAAAAAATATAGTGCAGTTGATTTGTAGGGAAAGAATACAAAAGGGAATCTCTACCTTGTGAGTGGAGAAGAAGATATGTGCCTTCTATCCAAGGAAGAAGAAAACAAGGTATGTAATAAACATCTTGGTCACTTGATTCAAATTTCCATGAAAGATTTTGTGAAATATAATACTTCTCAAGACCTCCCTAGGTTATCACATGATCGTACTCATACATTCAATGCTTGTCCGTAAGAGAAGATCATTCAAAATACATATAAGGAAAAAGAGAAAAGGTTAATAAAATTGCTTGTCTTGGTTCATATTGATGTGTGTGGACCTATTTCACCAAGATATATTGATGTGATTAGATAATATGTTCTCTTTATTAATGATTTTGGCAGAATGGAATGGGTCTCAATCATCAACGACAAATTTGAGGTGTTTAGTTGCGTAACAACTTATCGAAGAGAAGTTGAAAAGATGTTGGGTCAAAGAATCCAGAAGATCTAAATAGATAATGTAATGAACATTACAGATATCAAAGTTTAGGATTATATCGAGAAACATGGGATAAGGCATCATGTGTCACTAGTAAGAACTCCACAAAAAAAAATAGATTACTTGAGGGAAGAAATTAAATTACCAACAACATGGATATGATACTTTTCATTAAGAAAGACCTTTAAAAGATGTTTTAAAAAGAATAAGTGATGAAATTAGTCTACACATAAAATAGAGAATAATAATTTCCAAAATAAAATTATACTATATAAGAGATATGGTATGGAAATAGGCCAATGTTGATGTACTTTCGAGTCTTTGGAAGTACGTGTTTCATTATAAATAAGTAGAAACACTAGAAGATAGAATCTCATGGAGATGAAGGGATATTTATTAGATAATCAAAGAAAAGAAAAGTATATAAATTCTTTAATAAGAGGATAGGAAAGTTATAATAAATACATGATGTAACTATAGTAGAGAATGATTATAATCTTTAGAAAAATACATGATCAGTATCAGGAGGATAATGCTGAAGAGAAAAATTAGAACTGGGGATGTTTCAATTCCAAAATATGATTCATAAGAATATTTAGATAATGAAATGGATTATAAAAAACTAATATATATACAATTATTGAAGATAATATCTGAAATTGATAAATATAACATAATCAGTGTTTAAACAGTGCCAGTGTAGATAAGAAAGATTAAGAATCTGTAACAAGAATCATTTTTATCCTAGGTAGAGCCAATTTTTTTTGAGTAAGCAACTAGAGATGAAAATTGGGTTCAGGCTATATATGGAGATCTTGAACAAATTGAGAAGAATAAGACAAGGGAGATTGTTTTGAGGCCAATAGATAAGAATTTAATCAGGACTAAATGTGTTATTCTCAACAAGTTGAATGAAGATAGGGTAGTGATTCGAAATAAATAATGACTCTTGTAAAAAAGGGAGCTCCCATATTGAGGGTATCGATGTTGATGAAACTTTTTTATCTATGAAAAGTATAAAAGCAATCATATTATTCTTATTCATGGTAGTGAAAAGAAATTTTAATGTTTTCTAGATGGATTGCAAGTCAACATTTTTGAACAGGGGTTCTTGAAGATGAAGTTTATCTTGAGAAGGCAGATGTTTTTCTTATTCACAAAGATGAGAAAAACGTTTGTATTATAAAGAAGGATTTATATGGTTTCAAGTAAGAACCAAGAGCATGGTATTCAGGGCTAGATCAATTTTTGAAGAATTTTGGTTTTCGGCGTGGTGGAGTTGATTTTATGATGTATGCCAACAATGATATTAATAAAAGGATGATGGTGTTGGTATATGTCAATGAAAAAATATTTGGCGGATCACATGAAGTGTAGTGCAATCAGTTCACAAGATTCATGATAACTGAATTCGAAATGTCAATGATTGGTGAATTGAAAATTTTCCTTGGTTTGCATGAGACACAAGGAAATAATGACACATTACTTTATCACTGTAATTATTATAAGGATATTTTGAGAATATTTGTCATGGATAATTACAATGATATGAAAAAATTGGTGGCTACTTAGATGAAACTATCATGATATGATAAAGGAAAAGTGGGTAATGTCACAGAATACATGAAGATCATTGGAAGCCTATTGTACTAAACAACGACATAGACAAATATTTTTTCCACATGTAACCCAAAATAGTATTAAATACATACATAGGAAATAAACATGAATGTAGTGAAAATAATACTTCAATATATCAAGGGAATGGTGGATTTTAGTTTTATATATAATGAAAAATATCAACAGGAATTATTGGGTTATACAGATTCAGATTGGGCCAGATCAGCAGATGATAGAAAAGAAACGTTGGGTGATGCATTATATATCAGTGAATTTTATATTTCTTATCTAATAAAGAACCAAGATTAAATTTCATTGAGAACTATATAAGTGGAATATATGGAGGATACTCAAGAATGCATGGAATTATTGTCAATGAAGCAATAGCTTGATGATATGGGAGTTGAAGTTAAGTCTCTGATCCGAACCCATTATGATAATTCAAGTGCTAAACATATTATCAAAAATAAAATCCATCACTCAATGAAAAAGCACATTGAAATCAAGTATCATTTTACCTAGGATAAGGTAGAGCATGAGTTTTTGAAGTTGGAGTATATGCCTACAAAACTATAGTTTGTAGACATTCTAACAAAGGCCATACCCAAATCAGCATTTTAATGACATTGATTGGCTATGGGAGTTCTGTTGACTCCTCACACTTAAAAAAGATTGAGTTTGGGACCCCTTTACCTGAGGTATGGTGTTTTTTTACCTAATGTGTTGATATATGTTGTTTACACTATTGAATAAAATGAAGAGGTGACCTTAGGGTTTATTGATCAAGGTGGAGAAATTGTGGCTAGAAAAAGGGATAAATTATCTTAATCAAGATAGGGGGAGAAACTGATAGGGGGAACAATGATATCAATGATTATCTTGGTTATCATAACGAATTCAAAAGCATGAGAAACCTAACAATTAAGTTGGTGGAGTTTTAAATCTAATGATTCTAAATGTGATCGATCAAAGGATATATATCATGATATGTGGATTTTGTGATCAAATCAGTTGAGTGGGTTGGAAATGAAGTGATTCTTTAATAAACTTTTCATGATACTCTTGTTTCTCACAAAAAACATGGATCATGTGGGATTAGAGTATTAGTTGATTAAATATTTTATTGTTATCTATGTAGTAATAAGATAATGTTGGTTAAAGATAGAATAATCCTTGATGAGGTATCAAATGTGAATAGTTTTCAATACCCCCAAAGGGGGAGACTGTTGGGAAAAATCCCATAAAGTAACATTGTAGTATTTTTAGGTTGATTAGGTTTGTTGAAAAATTTGGTTTCCATGGTTAGTTATAGAGTTTCAAAGAAATTTTTAACTAGTAATGTTTAAAAAGATCAAAGAAAAAGGAATGGATACCATGGATGTAGTAAATAAAATTTCATACACAAGGTGACTCTATTTCCCAATGTTTTTCAAACTTTTTGGAATATAAAATTTTGAGGATGGATTGCATCTAAAAAGATGGATTTACATGAAAAATATTGAAAATGAATGAGTTTCACGAAGAATGGGTTTTGCAATGGTGGATTAATTAAGGAATAATGAAGTTTAAAATAATATCTGTGACTATGTCAAGAATCGCAAACATGAAATTCCAATGGTGCTTCACAATATAGGAAGTATCATAAACGAAATGACAGAGAATCATGAAATGGTGATTACATGGATGTAAGATTTTAGAATCAGTGGAAATGCCTATAAATAGGCCTCTACCCCCTTCAGAAATGTAGTGAGACTTAATGAAGGTTCTAGAGCTCTCGATTTACGAAGGTGGATCACGAAGGTAGTTCTTGAGAAAATGGTTTCAAATAAAAGTGGTTCACAAAGGCTATAAATGCTGACTAAAAACTATGATAATCATGTAAGTGTTGATGTTCATGGATAAAATAAAAATCCAACCAGAATTTATAAGCTTTACAAAGGCTAGTTGAGCTTCATGAAATAAATGAGCTTTGTAAATGTTATTTGCTTCATGAAGGAAATTTGATCTTAGAGAAAGAGATGTGATTTGTGAAGGAAATGAGCATCAACAAAGTATTAAGAAAGATATTACCCAATAAATCTGCAGTAAAGTGGAATTCATCATTTGGATGAAAGTGTGACTTGAAAATAGAATCTATCTACAACCAAGGATGTATTCATCAGTGATAATTAAAATACCTACATGTAATTAAACTAAGTGTCAATCTCCTCCAAGAGTAGTGTGAAAAGGAAGAGGAAGAAGGTGACCCTTTCTATCGGTAGCGAGAAAGATAAAGATACTCTGGGAGTAACCCTTGGTAAATTAGAGAGATGACCATAAACCCTGTAAAGGTAGTGAGCCTATGCATTCAAGTGTTGTAGCCCTAACCTTTTAATTTAGCAGTGAGCCTTAGTGGATTTGGTACATCAGCACATCGTCATTGTATTATCCTTGGATATAGCATATTGAGGGTGAATAAAGTAAAATTTATATATATCATGCATTATTTAATTTCTATTCATAAATTTCTATGATAAAGATAGATAAGTGTGTTTTGTTTAAAAATGAAAAAAGATTTCTAGGGGAAGTTATTTTAATCTATCATAAAATTATTCACCCTCCCTCTCCTGGTATTTAACCTAGTTGGGATAAAAGGATGCATACAGCTCTAGATACATCTGAATTCATGTGAATAATTAACCCACTCATAATCTAGATTTAACTTTTGTGGTGCACACTCTGAGATTCTGGCGGGATTATCTCTTGGATGAGAGTTTTATGGACTACATCAATCATATGAGCTTTAAGTGCATATTTTCATGGTGGGACTTGAACCTTGAGTACAGGAGATGTGTTCAGTATATGTATTATTTTTAATTTGAGTTGGAATTAACTCTAGGAAAGGTAATTTTTTTGAAACCTTGGGTTGGAATACATAGACTCAGATAGTTTGTGAATATTATGATGATTGGCAGATGATGATACACTTTATAGAATTGCATCCCGATGTTCATGATTCTTAGGGGTGAGAGACAATTTCATTGAAAAATGTTTTCCCTATTATTATAGACTAGATAAGGATGATAAAGTTATTGAATCCATAGGTTTTATTCGTTAGGGATATCAAATATTATGGGGAACCACCGTCGGGATGATTCCTTAGTAGTGATAAGTTTCTTAATGTCCGTTCCAGAATTTGTAACACCCCTGTATTTATGATTTTTTTAAATAAATTAAATTTATTTTATGAATTATGTTACAAGAAATAATAATTCTATATTTATTTACACACAAGATTGATTTTAACTTTCATTACATGCAACACCAAACCTATCTTGCTTTACATGCACCACTGAGTTTAAATGAAACATGATATATTATTAAAGTATTATTATATGGTAATTACCACATAGCTGTTAGAATTGGGGGAATTAATAGTATTAAATAAATTATATAAATATATTTTATACAGGATTATATAATGAATTCTTTGGTGACCAATTAATTATGAATGAAAATAAAACCCTTTTGAAAATAAAATAAAACATTTTTCTGAAATTTTTTATGCGTACAAGTGATTTTTATTCCAATAAACTAAACGAATCACTATTGGTTAATTATATTAATGAAATTTATATATTATAAATTCAATATAATTTTTAACATTCATAATATGTGTTTTTTAGAAAAATATAAAAAAAATTCCAATTTTATGCTTAAAATTATATTTTTCTTCAAAAAAACAGTTTTCTCACCTTTTTATGGTGCACTTATTTTTTAAAAATAATTCGTACAACTTTTATATTTTTTTTTCGAAAAATAAAATAATTTTTTTAATTTGGATTATAATAATTATCTTATTACGAATTTTTGTGTTTTTTTTCTGAATTTTTTTAATTTTTTGATGAATAGTGAAAATACTGAATTTTAATTTAAAACTGCATTTTCACTTAATTTATTCATAAAGTTAAATTATATTTTTAATAGTTTTTAAAGAATAATTTGTTAAATTATAAATTTATAAATCCAATATATTTTATTATAAAAACATTAATTTTTAATTTTGATATAAAAACATTGTAAACTTTTGAACATTTTAACTTTAAAAACTGGATTTCTCACCATGTCTGTGGGATTAATTTTAAATTAGAATCTACCTATTACGTGTGTTGAATTTTTCCAAATGGATTAAATTTTTTTAATCACAATAATATATATTATCTAATAATGTCAAATTAATTTTTTACTATAATGATTTGTGAAAATAATTATAATTAATTACATGAATAAGTTAAAAATGAGTTTACTTAGTTGTTAAAATTAGAATATAAGGTGTAAGGATAAACCAAAAAATATACACAACCCATTGGAAGTACATATTTAGACAATAAACACATTAGTATCTATTTTTATAAGTTCTTTTAATTCTATTCCCTGAAAGTGACCTATATAATAAGTTACGTAAAGAAAAAGACAAAAAATAAACCTTTCATGACTTTAAAATATATAAAAATTTGGGATTTGAAAAAATATCATATATTCAGTTATAAATATTCTTTTAAATGGTAAAAAAGTTTATTTTATCAAGACAATTTATTTTAATTTCTCTGAGTAAAAATAATTACTTTAAATGCTTAAGAAACACCAATATTGGAATTCTTTATTTAATAATCGACTAAAATAAATGATACTAAAAGTATTAAAAGTGAGGAAAATTGAATGAATTATTTCCTTACATTAATTTTTTAGTTTAATATATCATGGTATATATGTGTGAACTTAATATATTTAAATTAAAAAAATTTATTGATATATTTTAAATTCAAATTAAATAAATAATGTCAAAATTGGCATTAATGTTATTTTATGATAAATGATATTGTATAATAAATGATATTTTATTAGATGATTTAAAATCAAAAAAAAATAATATATTAATAAAAAATATTTTTAAATGTTACTAAATATAAAATATAGTCCATTCATGGACTAATTGATCTTTTATAATGAATATATTGGAAAATAATTAGTAAAAGCTCTGTTAGAGCAATTAGATTTAAAGATGTGTTTTTGCATGTTATTTTCACTTCTGTTAAAATTAATTTCAAACACATAGAGAATTTTTATTAGATATAATATTTATAAATACTGTATCTATAGTTTCTAAAAATTATAACTTTAATTTATTATTAATGGATAAATAACTTATGTTAGAAAATGTGTCACCTTAATAAAATACAAAATTGTTAAAGTACGGAAAATTAGAAGCTAGAGAACAACATTATAAAAATAAACTTACTTTAGTCTGGTGTATGTTTTTATAGAACAAATAACCCTTATCATACATTAATCTTCAATTTTTATCCACATTATGTAAGGGATACATCTCAATAGTGAATACTTTTGATTATTTACAAGAATGACACTCCTCCTTAAGTATAAATGGAAACTCACTCTTCCCCTTCTTAATACTTTTTAACCACTTTTTTTAGCTAATACCTAAAAAAATCACTCCAAAAATTCCCTAACCTAATTATATAATCCTTATTGTTTTATGAAATCCATCCTAGGATGGGTTTAGCACCAACCAAAGAAATATACCCTAAGAAGAAGTAATGTTCATCAACAAGCATCTTTATTTTACTTATTTATCCATCCCACAAATTCTTATTATAACATGATTATAAAAAAATATTCAATATATAGATACTTTTTATGTTATGGTTATAACCTAAAACCACACACAATTTTATCAAAATAGTTATTAAATAATTGTTTGTGTCTACGAAAGACTACCACCTTGTGAACCGATGTCGTTCGTTTATCCATTAACACCTTTCAAGGTTGATAATAATGATGAAAATAATATTTATATATAATATATATGATATTTATGATGTAATAAGGGTTTTATAATTATTATATAACACATATATTCATTATTTCTATTTTATGGGAATACAATAACATCGTTCGTGTGTACAATGGACTACCTCCTCGCGAAGAGATGTGATTATTTCATGGTCTACATGGAATATATTAAAGATGGGTTTAATAAAAATATTATATAAATATAACATAAAACATATAATTAAATTTTAATATATATATATATATATATATCATTTACATTTCATTCTTTTAATATAGTAAGAAAATTGAAACATCATTCATGCGTACGTACGTCCAACCGTCTCCATGAAACATGTATTTTATTTCATATCACCAAATTTTATGAATTACTATAAATAAATATATACTAAATATATAATATATTTATATAATTACATATGTTATAGAGATTATTATATCATTATCTAAGTAAGAGGACAAAAAATATAACAAATTAAAACTTATATGAAAATAAAGCGATTATTAACAAAAATATAACTTTAAAATGGAATTGTTAATAAAATTATAATAAAATACCATAAAAAATCATATATGGTATATTATATATGAATATGGTTATATAATATATGTATCATGAACATAAATTTATTATAAAGTAATTTTGAATGAGTACGAAAGAAGTCAAGACTTAAGGTAAGAGGATTTCTTATCTCAATTTTTTTTGAGAGACTTATTCCATATCCAACACTCATTAATATTGTGTGGGGTATATACTACCATATTTCATGATATATGAATAATATAAAAAATTTAATTATAAATAATTTTTTCATTTATAATATTCTTTCATGGGGATGATGATTCAAAAGTAACTCAAACAGTATGAGATTTCCGTCTGACATTTATATTCCATGAGAAAAATTTAATATTCAGAACCTATTTATTTATTTTGGTGTATACATAAACCATTAATGTATATTATTACTCTTTTAATGAAAAATAATCAAATTTACATTTCCTTTTTATAATCCCTCTTTTATGAGGTTTACAGATAAAAAATTAACAAATTGGTAAGGAGTTTTTGTCTCAATTTTCATTTTTTGGGATGTATGTTATGCTATAAAAATATATTACTTAATAAGGTGTATATAAATACCATTATAAATGTAATATAATTAATTAATTTAACCTCATTATACTTTATGTTCCATTTTATTTTAATAATTAATTTGTATAATGATTCAATATTACCAAATCGGTAAAGATTTTATGTTTTAATATCATTATTTATCGAGATTGTTTTGGATTATGTGTTTAATGTTTAAATATCATGATCTAATTCTCAATAATTCTAATGAATTTTATTCTCATCTGTATATTAATTATTTATTAAAGTAACGATGCCATTTTTATAATATTTTTTACTTAATATATTTAAGAAAATGCTTTAAAAAAACATGACTTTATTTCAATATTTGGTCGGAAATTTGATTTCTTCCAAAAATATGTTTTTTAAAAAATGTTTTCAAAAAATGTTTTAAAATTATATTTTTAGATCATTTTTAAGGAAAATTATTTTGAAAATGTTTTTTTTGTTTTGAACGGTTTTTTAAATTATTTTCAAAGCTTATTTTATATGATTGCAATGTCATTTTCATGGAAAATGAGTTTCAATATATTTTATGTTTAAAATAGTGTTTTCCAAAGTGGAAGGATATTATCCTCAAGAAATGTTTTAAATGATATATAAAAATTATTTTCATGTTAAGATGAAATCCGTTTGAATTACCACTACCTTACTAGGGATATTATCCAAGGATAACATTATTTTTGTTTCTTTGAATGGTTTATGTTTGTAATGATACGTTGTCTAGGAAACCCATTTATCTTTCACATGTTATACCAAGATAAATTTATTATGAAACCCGATTATTTTCAAAGTTATGATATATTGAGATAATTATGAAACCTTAAACTTTTCAATAGTTTATGATATGATGAAATGTTTATAACTCCCACTTAATTTCATGGGTTATGATATGATAAATGTTTATGATCTTATAGAACACATAAGTATGGTTTTATTTTGGTGATGGGTGTTACCTATGTCTCTCTTCAATGCATTGGATAATGATAAATTCTATATGAAATCAGAGGGTACACGGGTGCTTATACCAATATCATAAATAGGGGTACAAAGGTATTTATCCCAAGCACAAAAATAGGGTACATAGGTGTTTATCCATGCCCAAATATGAGGGTACATGAGTGGTTATCCCAAGCTCGAAGAGGAGGGTAAAAGGGTGTGTATCCTGATCCCAAAACTGGTACATGGGTGGTTAACCAAACCTAACATTTTATAAACATCTTGGAGGGTATCCTTGAAATAAGATTTTGTATGCTTATATGTATTCTACAAATTCCATGTCTTATGCCATTATTATTCTCTCATGGATCATATTCTTTGATTCCCTAATGATTCATGTCTTATGAACTACCAATATTGATGTCATTACTGATGATTATGACCTTTGATTGTGGGTTTTAATTTTTTTTATCAAGTTATCATAACTTTATTATCATGTTATTCATACATATCACCTTTATTTATGCCTAATGAGAATTTAAGCTCACCATTTCTTATGTTTCCTTTACCCAAGTTATGAATAAATATTTTAAGTAGGAGTACAAAAGTAGAAGATCATTACGGGATACATTGAAGATATTTCACCAAGTTATAACATTATGTTTCAATGCTTCCAAAGGCACTAAACTATTATGGTCCTTGATAATGTGTTTATATAATATAATGAGTATTAATCAAAATAATGTAATATCCATTTATGAAAACCAGGACCACTATATTTGGTATCAAAGTAAAGGTTTACTTAACATTTGGAAACCAGGATGAGAAAAATTATATGAGATCCCTAGGCATATTTCTAAGGATATGTCAAGGGATGTATCTAAGGATAAGTATAAGGATTAGTTAAAGTATAGGAAAATGTCTGGGAAATTTGGTAAAGGATAGAGTGAGTGGTTTTCTAGAAACACATTCTAGTTTGGATACTACAAGTGTTTGTGGCTTTAGCATAGAAGTACGCAGGGTTAATAACTCTAAAAACTCCATATTGATATAGACTCGACTAGGAATTGGTGCATGAAAACAAGCATCACTACACACATTCTATAATTCTCCTAAGGGATATTATTTGGAAATTAAAAAACAATTTTCAAAACCATTTTAAAGGATTTAAATATAATATGACCATGAATAACCGATTATATGTAACACCCCAAGCTTCTACGGTACGTTTCCCTTCGAATAATGCGATAGCGTGTGTTGTACGCAACCTCGAGTTCTAACACACACCACAACTAATTAAACTAGCCGTTGTGAATAGTAATACCTACTTTTTGAAATCATATATATTTTATATTTCAAAATGGACTTCATTTTTAGATTCGGAATATCAAAATTAGCCTAGGGTGAAATTTTGGTACTTTTCGGATAACTTTTATATTTTGATGAATAGTGAAAATTACTAAATTTTAATTAAAAACAACTTTTTTAATCAAAATAATTAATAGTGATAAATTGTGAATTTGAGTGGTTTTAAAGTATATTTAGAATATATTTTTACCTTTTAATATAATTTTGGTCATTGGACATAATTTTACAATTAAACCGAACATAAACAAGTGTCAATCTTTTGATAGTTATTACCTCTTAAAAACACGCTTTTTGTTTTGACAGCGGGAATTAATTTTAAATTAATTTCTGCCACTTCTGTGTTTTGAATTTAGGAAAATGGATTCCATATTTGGAATCAGGATGTTCAAATTGTGTAAATAGGTAACTTTTATTTTTAGACATTTTGAATAGTTACTGTGGTAAATATTTTATTTACCATGGTTAAAGGGTAAATCCGGTAAATAAGGGTTAAAAAAATAATATTATAATAATACAAAATTACCCTAAAACGTGTCCTAACCTTATTGGTGGACACATACCCGACCATGGGCATCCTTGGGTCAATTTGGGGACCCCTTGGATCCACTTGTATGTGGTAGGGACACATTATATTAATAAAGTTAAAATAAAAATAAAAATGGCATAAGCTTAAATCTTTTAGAAGAACAATTTTTACATAGGGTTATACATGTTGAATTTTCGATTATAAATATTCATTAGAAAGCTAAAAAGATTTACTACATAATGATATTTTATTTATAATTTTTAGACATCAAATAATTTAAATTATTAATGACACAATAATGATGCAATGTTTACCTCATTAATAAATCATTTAAATAAATAAGATTATAATGATTAAAATATTATCTAAAACCTGTCCAATTCTTATTGGTTGATGTTATTTAGAATATGAGTCATCTTATATTCGACCTCAATGATTTTTGGACCATTATAAACCGAATATAATTATATTATAAAGTAATACTTTCACTCTTTCCTAAAGAGCCCCTCCTCCCCCTTATAAAAGGAGACCACTTCTACTCATTCCTCACACCTCTCAAGCCACTTGGCTCGTCCAAACTCTGCCCAACTAAGCTCCCCACATCCCTCTCCTCCTACTTGAAGCTTACCCTTAGGCAGAAAGCATTTCAAGAAGTCCTTTGGTTCCAACCAAAGTGAGTTACCTAAATTAAAGGTAACGGTTTCTCTTAAATTATTTTCATTTATTTTGCTTCTCCAACCCCCAAACTCTTTTTATTTCCTTTCTTTTGTAACAACACCAGTATCCTAAATATACTAGGATATTGTTATAAGAAGGATTCAAACTACACATACACACAACTCCATCTAATGGATGATGAACATAATGTTTCTGTGGATGGCAAACTAACGCCTCACGAAACGATGATTGTTCAAATACATCTTACCGCCTCTCATGGTGGCCATTATGATGGAACTGCAATTAAATATGATATTAATGATATATATTTTATATATAAGCTTCTGTAATTCCATTTTATTTCACACCATTATTCGTTTCATGTTGTATATACATACGATAATTTCATTTGAGGAAGTGCGGACTACCGCCCCCTTAAAATGATATGACTCGTTCATACCACACATGGAACATATAAAGGATGGTGTTAATGAACTTAAGTAACATATATAAAATATTATATTATACTGGAATAGTAATATACCTATGTATCATTTGGATTCGATTCTTTTAAAATAAAAATTAAATGGAAGTAGCGTTCGTGCGTACGTACGGACTACCGTCTCCACGAACGCGATGAGATTCATTCTCCATCGTATCCATTCAAGTATAATTATCATTTAATGATTTAAAAATGATGTTTAAGGACTTGATATCATTCTGGATATGAATAAGATACAACAAACATGACTTATGTAACAAAACATATAAAAGAAAATGAGTAAGTTAACACACGAAACGACGATAATACTAAGATATTATCAAATCAATATTAAAAGATCATATATGATATCATATTAATGTATATGATTCTTTTATAATTTAATAACAATTATTTCACCATTATACAGGAGGTTAACCTACCCCAACCAAGGAAAAGTACAAGGTAAGGGTTATTTCACAACCTCTTCATTATCCATGGTTGTTTATACGTAATAATCTACTAGGATCTCTTTATCATCCACATCCATGTTTCTTAAAAATGTATTTCAAAACATTTTTACTATTTACAAGAATATGGGTTAAAGTCATTTATACCCTTGTTTGACTTTTTATAAGAGGTTTATAAAGGAATCTTTCAGTCGTTTTCAAAACAAGGTCCTTTTTAACCTTTTCGACAGAATTGAGGTAAGAATGTTTTTTTTAACTTATACGGCGGGTGCGGTAATTTTACGCCATTATAAAATCTTCAAAGCTTTACTTAGAAGCTTATAATAATATTTTCAAAGAAAATGTTTTATTTTATATGGATCTTAAATGATTTCAAAATAAAAGGAGATATTTCTTTAAAAAGAATTTTGATTTCATCTATGTCAACATCCTTTGACGGATTTTAAGATTATTTGAAGTTGATTTATTATGATACAAAAATTCTATATTGTATTGAAGGTTTTGTGATATGTTTGACTATGGATGTGCTATTTTTATACCATTCATAGTTTATGGTGAAATTATTGACATTTCGTATGCTAGTTTTAATACGAATGTTTATGTTATGTTTAAACCTTTTCATATGGGAATGCATTGGACTTAATAAGTGACGGGTGGAGCCCGCTATAGCTCCTCGATGCATCGGTAGGTCTCATGAGACAAACTAGTGTCTTGGCACAAGGCCTTGACAAAATCTTATTTGTAGTCTTGGCACGAGGCCTTGGCTATGTGGTTATGATAGTCTGGCATTATGCATTCCAACATTATGAAAGTGGTTATTGATTTTTGCATGTGATTATTCGATTAGTAGAATATCCATGTGAATAATTAAATGGAATTATTTCATTTTATTTATGCCATACCATGTTGAAAGTTCATATTTAAAAGGCTTTTGTTTTAGTTATACATTGCCTTAAATGTTTATTCTTTCCGCTATATTGTTATCCTTACTGGGCATTTGAGCTCACCCCTTTTTTTTGTTTTATTTTTCCCAGGATGTGAAGAAGTAAGTTATGAATGACCTGCAGGGATTTTATGAGGGGATAATAGTGTGGTCTATTGAGACATTATGTTGTTGTAGTAGTTTTTCATTTTATAATGTAATGTAAAACTTATGAATATATCTGGCATTTTCCAAGGCTACTAAACCAATCGGTCTTTCGAGATTTGATCCTTATTATGATCATGCCAATGTTATGTAATAATGCACCGACTCTGGGTAACTGGTGTCGGGGCGTTACAGTTGGTATCAGAGGAAGTTTAGTACAAACCTTGGAAGCTAGATTTAGATAAACTCTGATTAGAGCACGTAGACCTAAGATGAACTTTGAGGATTAGTGTAGAGGAACGTCCTAGAATTTTGGTATTGTAGAGATTTTGTGAGTTTTCCGAGAAATACATCCCTGTCTGGATACGAGCAGGTAGAGGCGGCTCTGGCACAGATGTACCTAGGGGTAAAACCCGAAAACACCGCTTTGAGCTAGACTCGAACGGGAACTGGTGCACGACAACGGGCCTTGCTGCACTCTTGGTTACGACACTCCCGGGGGATATGCTTAGGATAACTCTCACTATCTTTACAAATCATTATGAAGGGTTTATGAGTATATAATTCCTCAAAGAAAACGTTTTTATGATTATGGATTATATCCATAAATAGTTCAATTTATGCTAAGTGTTTTATAAGTATGGGATTATGTATTTTGATTTATAAACTGATCTAGTTTATGCCATTGTTTAGAAATGGCGCCTAGTGGAAGAAATGGAAACCGTATCAATGCACGCACCCCATGTAGGGATTGCCCTCCTGCTCAAGATAATTATAGTGGGGCTAGTGATGCAACTGGTGCTGATCAGCTAATCACCATACTGGGACAACTTACTCAGGTTATGAATAATAACCTTACCCGTATGGATCACCCTGATCCGCAGCGTGGAGGATCAATGTTAGATCGATTCATGAGACAACAACCACCAACGTTCAATGGGAGTACAAATCCCTTAGTAGCTGAGCAATGGATATTTTCCCTAGAGAAAATATTTCAGGCTTTGGGGAGTAGTGAAAGGGAAAAAGTTACCATGGAAGTTTACCGCCTCACTGGAGATGCTGATCAATGGTGGTCATTGATTCAAAACATGAAGGAAGATGATGAAGTATCAAACATGGAATGGAGGGAGTTCAAAGATCTGTTTTTAGAAAAATACTTTCCTCGCGACCATCGAGCAGATATGGAAAGGCAATTTCTGAGTCTGAGACAAAAGGAGGATGATAATGTCACGAAGTATGAGGCTAACTTTACAAGGTTAGCGAGGTATGCTGGAGATTATATTCGCAACCCAAGAAGTAAGATTGATCGTTTATTTGATGGGTTAAAACCATTTCTCCGTCGAGCATTAGTCTCACAATCCTTTTCATCGTACGAAGACATTGTCTCATGTGCTATCAAGACCGAAAAGGAATTCTCTAAGTCTTATGACTTTAAAGCAAAGCAAGAGAAGAAGAGACCTGCTGATCAATCTGGGAATGGAAATAAGGGGAAGAAGGGAAAGGTTGAATATCCATCTTGTGGTAAATGCGGGAAGAAACATCCTGGTACTTGCTTGAAGGGAATGGGAGTCTGTTACAAGTGTGATGAAAAAGGCCACCAAGCTCATGATTGCAAGGGGAAGAAGGAAGCTACCAACGTTCAGTGCTACAATTGCAGGGAGATGGGGCATTATGCAAATGCATGCCCTAAGCGTCAGGAGAACTTACCTCAGAAAAGGCCAAGGGATCAAGGCCAGGCTTATGCTATCACTACTGCTGAGGTAGAAGCTCCGAAAGACGTGGTGGCAGGTAATTTAATGGTTTCCTCAAGTTTAGCAAATGCATTATTTGATTCTGGATCATCGCATTGTTTCATATCTTCCCAGTTTGCTAAGAAAATTAGATATTTCCAATTTGATTTAATAAGGGAGTTGTCTGTTAAAACTCCTAAGGGAAGTATCGTTGCAACAAAGTTTTGTGAATCAGTCCCCATTAGAGCACATAAATTTTCTTTATCTGCTGATTTCATCGTCATACCTATGATTGAGTTTGATATAATCCTCGGTATGGACTGGCTTTCGGACTATGATGCGAAGATTTATTGTAAGAAGAAAGAGGTTACGATTCTTGATGATAATGATAAGGAGCACATTATTTTTAGAGCAGAATCGTCACCACCTAATTCTTATTTAGATCCACCCCCAACAGCTCAACTTAATTCAATTATTGGGGAGGAAGAGAATGAAATAACTGTCGGTGAGGAAAGGAATGTTCAAATAGAGGATGTACCTGTTGTGAAAGAATTTGTAGATGTATTTCCGGAAGATTTACCTGGACATCCTCCAGAACGAGAAGTTGAGTTTTCTATTGATTTGATTCCTGGATCAAGGCCTATATCGAAGACCCCTTATAGAATGGCCAATGTAGAGTTAGTCGAACTAAAGAAACAACTAGAGGAATTGAGTAATAAGGGATTTATTCGCCCTAGTGTTTCTCCATGGGGAGCCCCTGTTCTTTTTGTTAAAAAGAAAGATGGATCTATGAGGTTATGTATCGACTACAGGGAGATCAATGCTATAACAATAAAGAACAAGTATCCCCTACCTCGTATTGATGATTTATTTGACCAACTGCATGGAGCTCAATACTTTTCAAAGATTGACCTTCGATCTGGATACCATCAGTTGTGTGTGAAGAAGGAAGACATTCCGAAGACAGCATTTCGAACCAGGTACGGGCATTACGAGTTTACTGTAATGCCGTTTGGATTGACTAATGCACCCTCTGTGTTCATGGATCTGATGAATAGAGTTTTCAAGGAGTATCTCGATGAATTTGTGGTGGTATTTATTGATGATATCTTGGTATACTCCAAAACCTACGAAGATCATGAAAATCACTTGCGCATTATCTTGAAGACTCTGAGGAGGCATGAATTATATGGGAAGTTTAGCAAGTGCGAATTCTGGCTTCAGGAGATTTATTTTCTTGGCCATATTGTCTCTAAAGATGGAATCTCTGTTGATCCTTCTAAGACCAAAGCAATCCAAGAATGGCCAGAACCTACGAGTATAACTGAGGTACGCAATTTTATTGGTTTGGCAGGTTATTATCGACGTTTCGTCCAGAATTTTGCCCGATTGGCTAACCCATTAACGAAGCTCACACGTAAAGGGGTTAAATTTGTTTGGACAAAAGAGTGTGAAGAACGTTTCGAAGAACTGAAGAGAAGATTAGTCAATGCTCCAATATTGACTTTACCATCGGGGAATGATGGGTTCGTTATTTATAGTGATGCATCGAAGAAATGACTTGGCTGTGTCCTTATGCAAAATGATAGAGTTATTGCCTATGCATCACGACAGTTGAAAATTCATGAACAAAACTATCCTACTCATGATCTCGAATTAGTAGCAGTGACCTTTGCTTTGAAGATATGGAGGCACTACCTCTATGGTGAAAAATGTGAGATTTATACTGATCACAAGAGTTTGAAGTATATTTTCTCACAAAAAGAACTCAACATGAGGCAAAGGAGATGGCTTGAATTACTCAAGGATTATGATTGCACGATACACTACCACCCGGGGAAAGCAAACAAAGTAGCAGATGCTTTGAGCAGAAAAGACCATGGAGTTCTGAACATGATGAGAATTGAAAGGGATCCAATTTTCATGGATCTAGTGAAGATGGACATGGGAATAACCAGGGAAGGTGAAACATCAATGCTTTTTCAAATGGTTGCCAAACCATCTTTACTAGAAAGGATTAAGAGTTCTCAGAACGATGATGAAGAATTTCAGAAGAAGATTAAAGCTGTGAATGATGGGAGATTGAGAGACTTTGTGTATGAAGATGGAATTTTGAAATTCGGGAAGAGACTTTGTGTTCCCAATATACCTGATCTAAAAAGGGAATTGCTGGATGATGCTCATAGTTCCAATTTCTCTATATACCCTGGGAGCACCAAAATGTATAGAGATTTGAAGGAACATTTTTGGTGGGACAACATGAAGAGGGAGATTGCTGATTTTGTGTCAAGATGTATGGTTTGTCAACAAGTGAAAGCTGGAAGGCAACAGCCTGGAGGAGTCATGCAACCTCTTCCCATACCAGAGTGGAAATGGGACAATGTTACGATGGACTTTGTCATGGGGCTACCAAAGACTCCTAGAAGGAATGATGCAATATGGGTGATTGTTGATCGTCTTACCAAGTCAGCACATTTTCTTGCTATAAGAGAAGATCTACCCCTGGAACGTCTAGCAAGACTATACATTAATGAAGTTGTGAGACTTCATGGAGTACCCCTATCGATTGTTTCTGATCGTGATCCCCGTTTTACTTCAAGATTCTGGAAAAGTCTTCAGAAATCCCTGGATACTGAACTTCATTTGAGCACTGCTTACCACCCTCAGACAGACGGACAATCAGAACGGACTATTCAAACCTTAGAAGACATGTTGAGATCTTGCTCACTTGACTTTCAGGGTATGTGGGATCAATATTTACCTCTGGTAGAATTTTCCTATAACAATAGCTTCCATTCGAGTATTCAGATGGCACCATATGAAGCGTTATACGGAAAGAGATGTCGTACACCAACCTGTTGGGATGACGTTGGTGAAAGAAAACTTGTAGGCCCAGAACTGGTGGAGGAAACGGTGGAAAAGGTGAAAGTAATCCAAAATCACATCAAAGCAGCTCAAAGTAGGCAGAAGAGCTATGCCGATAATCGAAGGAAGGATTTGGAATTTCAAGTCGGTGATCATGTTTTCCTAAAGGTATCTCCATGGAAGGGAGTCATATGTTTTGGTAAGAAAGGTAAATTGAGTCCCAGGTACATCGGACCTTTCGAAATTCTAGAACGAATTGGGGCTGTAGCTTACCGATTGGCAATGCCGCCAAGTCTCTCCAAAGTTCACGATGTGTTCCACGTATCTCTGTTGAGAAAATACATGCCTGACCCAACGCATGTACTCACCTATGAGGAATTAGAACTGGAACCCGATCTGTCTTATTGCGAAGAGCCCGTCAAGATTCTTGATACGAGAGAACAAGTACTGAGAAACCGGACGACGCGTCTGGTAAAAGTTTTGTGGAGAAATCATAAGATGGAAGAGGCAACGTGGGAACCCGAGGAACTTATGATGAAAAACCACCCGAGTCTTTTTATGCAGTAATACCCTAGAAATTGCGAGGACGCAATTATTTGAAGGAGGGGAGAATGTAACACCCCAAGCTTCTACGGTACATTTCCCTTCGAATAATGCGATAGCGTGTGTTGTACGCAACCTCGAGTTCTAACACACACCACAACTAATTAAACTAGCCGTTGTGAATAGTAATACCTACTTTTTGAAATCATATATATTTTATATTTCAAAATGGACTTCATTTTTAGATTCGGAATATCAAAATTAGCCTAGGGTGAAATTTTGGTACTTTTCGGATAACTTTTATATTTTGATGAATAGTGAAAATTACTAAATTTTAATTAAAAACAACTTTTTTAATCAAAATAATTAATAGTGATAAATTGTGAATTTGAGTGGTTTTAAAGTATATTTAGAATATATTTTTACCTTTTAATATAATGTTGGTCATTGGACATAATTTTACAATTAAACCGAACATAAACAAGTGTCAATCTTTTGATAGTTATTACCTCTTAAAAACACGCTTTTTGTTTTGACAGCGGGAATTAATTTTAAATTAATTTCTGCCACTTCTGTGTTTTGAATTTAGGAAAATGGATTCCATATTTGGAATCAGGATGTTCAAATTGTGTAAATAGGTAACTTTTATTTTTAGACATTTTGAATAGTTACTGTGGTAAATATTTTATTTACCATGGTTAAAGGGTAAATCCGGTAAATAAGGGTTAAAAAAATAATATTATAATAATACAAAATTACCCTAAAACGTGTCCTAACCTTATTGGTAGACACATACCCGACCATGGGCATCCTTGGGTCAATTTGGGGACCCCTTGGATCCACTTGTATGTGGTAGGGACACATTATATTAATAAAGTTAAAATAAAAATAAAAATGGCATAAGCTTACATCTTTTAGAAGAACAATTTTTACATAGGGTTATACATGTTGAATTTTAGATTATAAATATTCATTAGAAAGCTAAAAATATTTACTACATAATGATATTTTATTTATAATTTTTAGACATCAAATAATTTAAATTATTAATGACACAATAATGATGCAATGTTTACCTCATTAATAAATCATTTAAATAAATAAGATTATAATGATTAAAATATTATCTAAAACCTGTCCAATTCTTATTGGTTGATGTTATTTAGAATATGAGTCATCTTATCTTCGACCTCAATGATTTTTGGACCATTATAAACCGAATATAATTATATTATAAAGTAATACTTTCACTCTTTCCTAAAGAGCCCCTCCTCCCCCTTATAAAAGGAGACCACTTCTACTCATTCCTCACACCTCTCAAGCCACTTGGCTCGTCCAAACTCTGCCCAACTAAGCTCCCCACATCCCTCTCCTCCTACTTGAAGCTTACCCTTAGGCAGAAAGCATTTCAAGAAGTCCTTTGGTTCCAACCAAAGTGAGTTACCTAAATTAAAGGTAACGATTTCTCTTAAATTATTTTCATTTATTTTGCTTCTCCAACCCCCAAACTCTTTTTATTTCCTTTCTTTTGTAACAACACCAGTATCCTCAATATACTAGGATGTTGTTATAAGAAGGATTCAAACTACACATACACACAACTCCATCTAATGGATGATGAACATAATGTTTCTGTGGATGGCAAACTAACGCCTCACGAAACGATGATTGTTCAAATACATCTTACCGCCTCTCATGGTGGCCATTATGATGGAACTACAATTAAATATGATATTAATGATATATATTTTATATATAATCTTCTGTAATTCCATTTTATTTCACACCATTATTCGTTTCATGTTGTATATACATACGATAATTTCATTTGAGGAAGTGCGGACTACCGCCCCCTTAAAATGATATGACTCGTTCATACCACACATGGAACATATAAAGGATGGTGTTAATGAACTTAAGTAACATATATAAAATATTATATTATACTGGAATAGTAATATACCTATGTATCATTTGGATTCGATTCTTTTAAAATAAAAATTAAATGGAAGTAGCGTTCGTGCGTACGTACGGACTACCGTCTCCACGAACGCGATGAGATTCATTCTCCATCGTATCCATTCAAGTATAATTATCATTTAATGATTTAAAAATGATGTTTAAGGACTTGATATCATTCTGGATATGAATAACATACAACAAACATGACTTATGTAACAAAACATATAAAAGAAAATGAGTAAGTTAACACACGAAACGACGATAATACTAAGATATTATCAAATCAATATTAAAAGATCATATATGATATCATATTAATGTATATGATTCTTTTATAATTTAATAACAATTATTTGACCATTATACAGGAGGTTAACCTACCCCAACCAAGGAAAAGTACAAGGTAAGGGTTATTTCACAACCTCTTCATTATCCATGGTTGTTTATACGTAATAATCTACTGGGATCTCTTTATCATCCACATCCATGTTTCTTAAAAATGTATTTCAAAACATTTTTACTATTTACAAGAATATGGGTTAAAGTCATTTATACCCTTGTTTGACTTTTTACAAGAGGTTTATAAAGGAATCTTTCAGTCGTTTTCAAAACAAGGTCCTTTTTAACCTTTTCGACAGAATTGAGGTAAGAATGTTTTTTTTAACTTATACGGCAGGTGCGGTAATTTTACGCCATTATAAAATCTTCAAAGCTTTACTTAGATGCTTATAAGAATATTTTCAAAGAAAATGTTTTATTTTATATGGATCTTAAATGATTTCAAAATAAAAGGAGATATTTCTTTAAAAAGAATTTTGATTTCATCTATGTCAACATCCTTTGACGGATTTTAAGATTATTTGAAGTTGATTTATTATGATACAAAACTTCTATATTGTATTGAAGGTTTTGTGATATGTTTGACTATGGATGTTCTATTTTTATACCATTCATAGTTTATGGTGAAATTATTGACATTTCGTATGCTAGTTTTAATACGAATGTTTATGTTATGTTTAAACCTTTTCATATGGGAATGCATTGGACTTAATAAGTGACGGGTGGAGCCCGCTATAGCTCCTCGATGCATCGGTAGGTCTCATGAGACAAACTAGTGTCTTGGCACAAGGCCTTGACAAAATCGTATTTGTAGTCTTGGCACGAGGCCTTGGCTATGTGGTTATGATAGTCTGGCATTATGCATTCCAACATTATGAAAGTGGTTATTGATTTTTCCATGTGATTATTCGATTAGTAGAATATCCATGTGAATAATTAAATGGAATTATTTCATTTTATTTATGCCATACCATGTTGAAAGTTCATATTTAAAAGGCTTTTGTTTTAGTTATACATTGCCTTAAATGTTTATTCTTTCCGCTATATTGTTATCCTTACTGGGCATTTGAGCTCACCCCTTTTTTATGTTTTATTTTTCCCAGGATGTGAAGAAGTAAGTTATGAATGACCTGCAGGGATTTTATGAGGGGATAATAGTGTGGTCTATTGAGACATTATGTTGTTGTAGTAGTTTTTCATTTTATAATGTAATGTAAAACTTATGAATATATCTGGCATTTTCCAAGGCTACTAAACCAATCGGTCTTTCGAGATTTGATCCTTCTTATGATCATGCCAATGTTATGTAATAATGCACCGACTCTGGGTAACTGGTGTCGGGGCGTTACATTATAAACCTGAGGTTTCATAGATTAGATAAGAAGACGTTATGATTTAGACATCCAATAAGTGGTTTTTCATTGTTATGTTATCCCCCACTATGATTAGTGTTTCTCAAATTATGCTTTTGGTTTTAGTAAATGGATGGAAACTGAAGGAATCATGTTAATGAGGAATGAAATGGATAATGCAATGATTTTCCTACTAATAAATCGAATGTTATGGGAGATAAAATGAATAAAATTATTGTTATAATCAAACAACTTTCTCAAGAAATGAATCATGATGAAAATCCAAATTATCAATGGAGGGAATAAAATTCTATTGATTCATTCCTTAGTTATCACCTACTTTCATTATATGGTTCCATTGATCCATAATTTTCTGAAAAATATATCAATACCACTGAAAAGATATTTTATGTTCTCCAGTGTTCGAAGAATGAAAAAGTATCTTTGGAGGCTACCATCTAGAAGGTGAGGTAGATCAATAGTGGAATATTATCAATAATATGAGGTGATAAAATGAAATTTACTCCATGGATTGTGATTAGTTTAAGAACATATTTTTCAATAATTAATTTCCTCATATTCTTTTTATGAATATGGAAAAGGAATTATTGGAACTTAAGTAAATGAATGATAAATCTGTTGGTGCCTATAAAGAAAATATTACATGAATCTCGAGGTACTTTTAGAGCATTATCATTCATACTGAATGTAATATTGACCAATTATTTAGTCCCTTAAAACCAAATATCTAAAGGGTGTTATCCATAAGGGACTATGTATGATACGAAGAGACTATTTGATGTGATATCAAAGTGAAAATGGAGGTTTTATTTATGTATCAATCTCCTGGTTTTGATAATCAGATAAAAATAGAATTCAAATGAAAATATAAGAACCATGGGGAGATGAATATGATATTTCCTTCATTCTCAATGTGTTAGAATAACATGGAGGGAATTATCTTAATGGGACTACTAAATTTTTTAAGTATTGATAGGTGGGTCATCGAGCTACATAATGATGAAGTGATGAGAAAAAGTTATCGAATGATTTTAATAATGATAAATCCCCATAAAATACAACTTCCACACTTCTGTATTTAAATTGATAAGAGTTTTGGAATATGATAATAAGTGCCTATATCCGAGGGTTAAAAATGACGATCAATACCAGCAACCTCTAATGAAGAAGGACAAAGGGAAATCTTATGAAATAACAGTAGATAAATTGAATTGTGATAATTTGGGAACACTAATCCTCACCTATTTTGTTGAGAATTTCATGATTTATTTTGTATGAATGGGGCTTAGGAAAATATTATTGTTCATCCTTTAGTGAAATTTTATATTATTATATACATCTACATGAATTATGGATTAATAAACTCAAATTTGATATTTTATCATTACAATGTTGAACCCAATCTTCTAATGGAAATGTTTTTGCATCATATAAGATATTATTTAAGGAATAAAGGGTGAATTATACTTTGGAAGCACATATGTCTCTAGTTATGATTAAATTATGAGTTATTGATACCATCATGGGTTTATGAGTTTAAGGTTGATCATATGTTCAAAGTATTTGAAACCCCCATTTTTAAGTTTTATGTGATGATAGTTTATAAAGATTAAGGATTGTTTAAGATACATTTAAGGTAATGAAGTACTTTGGTGTATTATATGTAGTGACAATGTTATTAAAGGAGGAGTGACTTTATAACTTGTGGAAATATGATTACATGTCACTCTAAGAAATTATCCTATGGGTTTCAAAGTTGGTTGGGATCAACAAATTCATCAAGTTCAGTTTTCTTACAATGATTGATTTCACTTGAGAATTAATATGGATCCTCATAAATCCCTTTATGGATAGAAGTGTAGAACTCCAATAAACTAGAATGAAGTTGCAGAAAGAAAGATATTTGAACCCGAGCAAGCTAATAAGGTTGAAGAGAAGGTTAAAACTATTCTAAAAAATGTTAGTATTGTGAGAATTTTAAAAAATGTTATAATGATAATTTTTGATGCGATATAGACTTTAAATATGGTTATAAGGACCATATATGAATTTATCCCTGGAATAATGAAGGACAAACTAAGACTAAGGTATATCATTACCATTAGAATAATTGATCAGTTTGGGAAAATAGATTATCTATTTATTCTTCTAGTGGAACTCTATATGGTTCGTGATGTGTTTCATGTATATCTACTAGGAAATTAGATATTTAATACATCACATGTATTGAAATCAGATGTCATACAATTATATCATGATCTTTCTTAAAAGGAATAACTGGTGGAGATTTTGGATCGTACTGAGAAATTTCTACAAAATAAGACCACTCACCTAGTCAATGTTTTGTAGTGAAACCACTATTTTGAAAAATCCATGTGAAAACTTAAGTATATGATGAAGTATAATTATCCTCATTTTTTTATATTAGAGTGATGATTTTTGAGAGAGAAATTCATATAAAGGGGGTAAAATTTAACACCCTGAGTTTTTATGATTTTTTCTTTAATAAATTAAATCTATTTGATGGATTACTCTATAAGAAACACTATGTTTATCTTAAGTTACAAACAACATTATGTTTGTATTTCATTACACACAACACCAAGCTTATATTTCTTTATACGTAACATTGAGTTTAAATGAAACATGGCATATTATTAAAATATTATTATATGATAATTATCCCCTAGATGTTGGTATATAGGGTATGAATAATATTAACTAAATTAATAAAACTTGGTATAAAAATGTTTAAAAATTTTTTTTAGTGAGAAATTAATTAAAAATAAAAATAAAACCCTTTTAAATATAAAAGAAAACTTTTTTATTAAAAAGTTTTTTATGCACATAAGTAAGATTTATAGTAATAAATGAAACAAATAAATATTAGTGAATTATATTAATGAAAATTATATATTATATATTCAATATAATTGTAAAAATTGATCCTTTTTCCTATATAATATATAAAAAATCAAATTTTATGCTTAAAATTGTATTTTTCTTCAAAAAAGCAATTTTGTTTCATTTTTTATGGAGAACTTATTTTTTAGAAATTAATTTTTCCAATTATAGAAAATTTATTTTAAATAATGAAATTTATTTTTCTAATATTAAAATAGTATGAATTTTTATGTTTTTCTAAAAATATTAATTTTTTTGATGAATAGTGAAAAATAATGAATTTTAATTAAAAACTGACTTTTTTCTTAATTTATTTATCAAGTTAAATTATGTTTTAAATTTATTTTAGATTATAATAAGTTAAATTATAAAACTTTTATCCCAATTCAGGTCATTTTAATCATTTTTGTATTGTATTTTGATATTAAAACATTGTATACTTTTGAACATTTTGATATTAAAAACATGCTTTATCCCTACGTTTAATAGATTAATTTTAAAATAAATTCTATAAATTATTTGAGTTTAATTTGAAAAAATGTATTAAATATAATTAATAAGAATAATTTATATTATATAATAAGATAATAAAAATTTTTGACCATAATTATTAGTTAATATTAATTATAGTGATTAAGGTAAAAACGGGTTTACATAGTGGTTAATCTTAGAATATAAGGTGTATGAATGACCCAAAACATTTAAAAAACCCATTGGATGGAATTATTTAGATCATTAACACCTTAGGATATATTTTTATGTTTTACTGGGACACTTTTCCCTGAAAGTGACCTTTGTAATATGTTAACTAAAGAAAAAGAAAAAACATGGACCTTCCTTGCCTTTAATATTTATAAAGATTTGGGATAGGAAAATTGATCATATGTTCAGTTATAAATATAATTTTTTAAGGTAAATAATTTTATTTTATCATAATATTTTATTTACAAATTTTGAGACAAAACAATTACTTTAAATGCTTAAGAAATGCCAATGCATGAATTATTTAGTTAATAATTAACTAAAATAAATGATACTATAAATATTTACATTGAGGTGAATTGAATTAATTATTGTATTAAATTAATTTTGTTGATGAATATATCATTTTATCCAAGTTATAACTCAATTTATTCAAATTCATTCATTTTCATGATATTTTTCAAATTGAAATTATATAAATAATATCAAAAATTGACATTAATATTATTTTACAATAGCTGATATTTTATTAAATGATTTAAAGTTAGTAGAAATAAAATATTCTACAAAGTTATTTTTAAATGTCAATAAATATAAAATATTTTTCATTAGTGGACTAATTTATATTTTATAATTAACATATTGACCCCTAAATACTAAAACCTTTGTTAGTACTGTTAGGATTAAAGTTGTGTTTTTGTTCGTTTGTTGCGCTTATGTTAAAATTAATTTACAATAGACATGAGAGTTTTATTAGATATAATATTAATAATAAGTGGGTATAAATTTTCTAATAATTCTCAATTTAATTAACTGTTCAATGAAAAACTACATAGCATAGAAATTTAGTTACCATAATAAAAACCAAAATGGTAAAAGTAGTGAAACTTAGAAGTTAGGGAACAAAATTATAAGAATACACTTATTTTTGTGAATTGGATGCGTTTATAAATATAATAAACCATATAATCCATTATTATTCAATTTTGTATCCACATTAGGTAAGGTAGACCTCCCAATTGTTAATACTTTTGAGTATTTACAAGAATGTCACTCCTCAACTATAAAAAGGCACTCACTCTCCCCAATTCTTCACCCTTTAAAACCACATTGGTTCAAAAAATAATATCCCAAATAACTCCCCAAATTCCCTAAAATTATATGATAATCCATAATTTTTATATAAATCCATCATAGGAATGTTTTAGTTCAAACCAAAGGAATATACCCAAAGAAGAGGTAATGTTCTTCAACAAGCACCTTTATTTTACTACATTCTCCAGCCCTTAAATTTTTATTATACCTAGATTATATAATAAACAAAGTATATACCATATGATGATATGTTTTTATGTTAAGGTTATGACCTAATACCACATACACTTCTATAAAATGTGTTAAAAAATCCTCATTCATGTGTACGGTGGACTACGACATCGCAAACCGATGTCGTTCATTTTTCCATTAACACATTTCAAGGTTGGGAATAATGATGGAAATAATATTTATATTTTATAGATATGATATTTAGAATTTTTTTTATTTCGTAATTATTATATAACACATAAATTCATGCTTTTCATTTTGTGGGAATATGATTTCATCGTTCATGTGTACGACGGAGTACCGCCTCGTGAAGCAATGTGATTCATTCATGCTTTACATGGAATTTATTAATGTTGGGTTTAATCATAATATGTGATATATATGATATAAGAATTATAATTAAATGATATTATATATATCATTTAATTTTCTTTCTTTCAATATTAATAGAAAATGGAAATAACGTTCATGCGTACGTATGACCTACAGTCTCCATGAAAAGTGTATTTCATTTAATATCACAAATTTTTATAAATTACTATAAAAAATATAAAAATAATATATATGATATTAATATCTTGATATAAATTCTTGATTTGAATAAATCATGATCTAAGAAAGATGAAAACCAATATAACAAATTAAAACTTATATTAAAAATAAAGCAGTTATTACTAGAACTGTAATTTTAACATGAAATTTTTAATAAAAAGGTAATAAAAGGTTATAAGAAAATTATATATGGTATGATATATATGATTTTTTATATGTTTAATAAACTTATATTATTTATACAGGATGTTTGAAAAAGTAGGAGAGTACTAAAGACTTAAGTTAAGGGGATTTCCAGTCTCACATTTATTTCTGAGTGACTGAAGCCATATTCACCACTTGTTTATATTATGTGGTGTATATAATACCCTATGACATGATATATCATGAATATAAATAATTTAATGATAATTAATTTTTATATTTATGTTATTATTTCATGATAATTATGATTAAAAAGTTACTCAACCAGTAAATTATTTCTGTCTCACTTTTACTTTCTATGAGACAAATATCATATTCACCACCTATTTATTTCAAATAGTGTATACATTGAAAATTATTGAATATATTTATTCCAATAATAAAAAATATTTGGGTTTTCATATCCATTTTAGGATCTCTATTTAATAGTGTTTATGTATAAAAATTTAACAAATCAATAATTGATTTTTGTCTCAATTTTTCTTCTTTGAGATGTATATTATGTTATTCACCTATATTCTTTCATATGGTTTATATAAATCAAATTTGACATGTAATATCGTGAATTTATTTATCAACATGATATTTTATTTCCATTTTATTTTATTACTCCATGGGAAACATGATTCAATGTTACTAAAGTGGTAATTATTTTATTTTTCAATTTCATCATTTATCAGGATTGTTTATGATTAAGTCTCCATTGTGGAAATATCCTGATCCACCTTTCAATAATTCCATTGAATTTTATTTTCATCAATTTATTCATGATTTATTCAATTAATGGTACTATTTTTACACTTTTTGGTAGTTAATAAAATGTTTTTAGGAAAATACAACTTCATTTCTATCTTGGAAAGGAAATATTTTTTCTTCCAAAAAAATGTTTTCAAAAAATGTTTTCAAAAAATGTTTTCAAAAAATGTTTTCAAAAAATGTTTTTAAATGATATTTCAATCTCATTATCAAGTAAAATGATTTTGGAAATGTTTTATGTTTTAAAAATCATTTGAAATGATTTTAAAAGCTTCTTTTATATGTTTTCAAAGTTATTTTCAAGGAAAATTATTTTCAAAATATTTTATGATTTAATTAGTGTTTTTCTAAGAGTAAAGGATAACTTCTGTTAGACTCCTCATGTATTAAACATATTTTAATGATAAAAAAGCATATATATTCTATAAAGCTTATTAATCCTATATAATCTATCTCAAATCATATATAAATATGATTAATATCTTTATTCTTTAAATAAACCTATCCAATATCTTAATTCCTATAAATTAAGTTTAATTATTTTACACTATATTTAATTTAATTCATAATGATTTATTTAATGAATGACTAAGTCTAAACCATTTTATGAATATAACTATTTAAGTCTATACACAGATATTTGACTAAGTCTGAGAAACCGTGAGTCTTCCACCAGTTGTGATTTTTTGGAAAAGGATTCAGACACCGTAACCATCCAGACACCGTGACTATCCATACACCATAACCGTCCAGACACCATAACTATCCAGACACCGTAACTATCCAGACACCGTGACCATCCAGAGACCATCACCATCCAAACAACGTCACCATCCAGACACCGTAACCATCTAAACACCGTAACTATCCAGACACCGTAACCATCCAGACACTGTAATCATCCAGACACTATAACCATCCATACACTGTGACCATCCATACACTGTGACCATACACTGTGATCCTAACACCACATCTGTGCTACCGGTTTATGATCTCCATATAACTATGCCATCATAGCTGTCACACTGCTCAAAGACAAAGAAGGAGACATCGTTTCAAGGTGACACCATTTCATGTAGACACCATTTATATACAAACTGTGAAACCGTTTATAAATCTGTTTTTCTATTTTTTCATTTAATTTCTAACATTCATATTTGAATATTTTAAATGAATTAAAATAATTAATGTTTCTATGTAGACATATCATCTGACAGTATGAGGTACGAGGTGAAAAATACATGTATCCTATCAGCTCCAACACATTCACTCCAAGAATAAAAGAGAAGTGCGGCCCAGAAACAAGAAATAAAAATAACGAAGAACACATGAGCTTCCTTGAAAAAAAGAAGCGACACATGCAACTCAAAATTCCTGAAGAACACATGAAGCATTCTTGAATAAACAAGCTAGATACCATATATCTAAATCGTCGATCACATCTTTGCATTGACAATACCACGAAGAATAGGAGGAAAATCTAGTTGACTTACGATACTATGTTTTCCATGAGAGGAATTGATTTCTATATTTGTTTCATCTCATAAGTCCAGAGCTTCATAAACTAACACTCAGAGCACTTCTAACCCTATTTCATCATTTTTTCTCTATTGTGTATTATTTCTCTTTTCTTTCGAGCAGTGTGTGTGTCTGTATTAAACACGAACTATATCTTACATCAAACAGAAGGATACATGATATACATTATCTTACATATTTTTATACCTATTTATTTCCACAGATAAGTGTGGAAGAGGTTATCTGTAACTTGTTGTTCATACCCATGAAAAACTGTGGAAGAGGTCGTGTGACCTAGAAAGTCTTGGGTACTGTTGTAAGGCCCTATACATGCTGTGTAACTAGTTTATTTATATAAACTTCTTGGTGGAAGTTGATCACCATGTGGAGTGGATTAGTTCTCGGCTTGAGACTGAACTACTTTTTTTATATCCGTTGTGATGTCTATTTTAGTTTTCTCTATTTTACATTTTAATTCAGAATTCAATAAATTTACTTTGATAGTTAATCTTGTAAAGATTTATAATTGTAATGAATTATTAGAATAGATTCAAAAGTAATGTTAATAACATTTATTAAGATTACTGATAATTAAAAATCTTATAAGAAGTTATTTAAACAGTCAAAAATTCATAATTGTATAACCTTGATTAACTAGGATGTATTTAACTTTATTGGGGAACCCTTTTAAGAAAACTTTTTAAATATAAATTTTGAGTAGATACTCAATTCACCCATTCTTGTGTACTCTACTCTGACCAACATTTGGTATCAAAGGGTTGTTTTTAAAGACTCTGTTTTTAACCCTATTCAACAGTGAATGTAGTTGTACTTTAAAGATTTTCCGATTTCTATTAATTCTATATTTCTAACCCTTTTAAATAATTTTTGTATTATGGAAAATATATTGGAAGGTGATGCAACCAACAAACCACCACTCTTTAATGGAACCAATTATGCTCAATGGAAAATTAAAATGAAAATGAATTTAGAGAGTATTATCTTTGAAATCTCGTCTTCGATTATAGATGATTATAAGATTCCTTCTACTGATAGAATAACTTGGGACGAACCTACGAAAACTGACTATAATAAAATTGAAAATCAATGAATGCTTTATAATTCTCTTTAGGATACGAGGAATTTAATAGAATCTCTACATGTAAAAATTCCTATGAGATTTAGGACACTTTTTCTATTTCACATGAAGGAACTTCTAGTGTGAAAGAAATGAGACTTAAAAAATATACTATTAAATATGATAACATTAAAATGAAACATGATGAGCCTATTTTTGACATGTATCTCAGGTTCAATGAAATTTTCAACATAATTATTTCTCATGGAAGAGAAGTCATTGCCAAAGAACAGGTTATGAGGATTCTCAGATGACTACCTGACATATGGAGAGGAACCTCTGTATCTATTTGAGAAACATGCGACATCAATAAGCTACCAATAAAAGAACTCATTAGAAAAATGATGATTTATGAAGAGGAGTTTAAAGTCAACAAAGAAGGTGAGGATAAACCCAAAATAAAATCAGTTGCAATGAAGACCACCACCTCTAAACAAAAAGACAAAGGGAAATTGGATGTTTCTGTAGAAAGTTCCAACAGTGAACAATCATCACCTGATAGTGATGAGGTGATGGCTCAACTAGACATAAGGTTTAAGATATTTTAAAAGAAGAAGAACTTTTTCTGAAAGAATAACTTCAAGGGAAGATATGATAAAAAATGAAGTTATAAGAAATATTGGAAAATATGTGACAAGTCCGATGAGATTTTCTGCTATGAATGTAAATGAAAAGGACATATCAAGGCTGACTTTCCCAAGATCAAGTAAAAAAATAAATATGAGGACAATGATATAAAGTATAAAAAGGAAATGAAAGAAACATAGAGTGCTTATGAGGATAGTTCGAGTGACTCAAAATCATCACACGATGAACAGGATAACAAAGCTAATATGAGTTTTATGACAAACACATATGAGGTAAGACCATAATCTCCTGTAAACAATTTTTATTATTCTAGAGATGAGAGTGATTCTAAAAATATTTCTAATGAATAAATGTTTGAATAATGTAATATTTTTTGAATAGATATGCAATGAACTAAAAGATAAATAAAAGTCTTTAAAGAAACAACATGCTCTTACCTCAACTTTTAAAACTGAACTCACTGTAGAAATGGAGAAAAATGCTCAATTACTCAAAGATAACAATGAACTAAAAATATATAATGAGAAATTGAAAAATAATATTGAAATGTTTAATAATGGTAAGGATACCTTTGTACAAATTCTAGGTAAAAAATATTGCTCCTAAATATACTACTGGAATTGGCTATCAACCAGGTAAAAGAAATTTTGGAAGAACTAATTTTGTTTCTAAATCTAGGATATACAGCTTTACTCATAGTTCTGTAAAAAATTCATCTAGCCCAAGTTATGACAAACTCTCTACTATTTCAATATTCTCTGGACCAAATAGAGTTTATTTTTCAAATACTTTACATAATGATTATAGGAAACCTTTAAGGAAAATATGGATTCTTAAGGCACTAGTCACTAATATTACTAAACCCAAACAAGTGTGGATACCAAAATATATTTTTATTTGAATATTTTGTAGGTAAGATGCTTAAAGAGTTCATGTAAAAGATTATGGTACTTGGACAGTGGGTGTTCAAGACACATGGAAGGAGACTACTCATGCTTTAATAATTTAATAAAAATTGATGGAGGACATGTCACCTTTGGTGAAAATTCCAAAGGAAAGATTATTGGCCTTGGCCAAATCAGAAAATCTAACTCAGTTTTTATTTCTAAAGTACTATTTGTTGATGGATTGAAATATAATCTTCTTAGTATCTCACAGTTATGTGATGATGGATTTCATGTAAAATTTGAAAATGATTCCTGTAATGTTTTTAATTATGAAGATGAATTAATGTTTTCTATATTAAGAAATGAAAACGTATATTCTGTTAACTTGAATTATTTAGCTTCTCAAAATGCTTCATGTTTGAGTTTGTTTTAGAAGGATTCATGGATTTGGCATAAAAGACTAGGACACTGTAACAATCACTCCCTTAGAATGTTTACTAGAAAAATCTTAGTCAAAGACCTACCCAAACTTGAGTTTCCAAATGATAAAGTGTGTAATCCTTGTCAAAAAGGAAAGTAACGCAAAATTTCCTTCAAACCAAAGAAAGAAGTGTCAACTTCTCAACCTCTCAAATTGGTTCACATGGATTTGTTTAGACCATATAGAGTTTCTAGTTTAAATGGGAAGCACTTTGTTTATGTTATGGTGGATGAATTTTCTAGATATACTAGAACCTTCTTTTTGGATCACAAAAGTGAAGCCTGCTCTCATTTTACCAAATATGAAAAAACTGTAAAAAATCTTCATGGACATAAAATTAAATCCTTAACAAGTGATCATGGTCATGAGTTTGAAAATCAAGAGTTTGAATCCTTTTCTCACAAAATGGCAATATTCATAATTTCTCTGCCCCTAGAACACCTTAATAGAATGGAGTTGTAGAAAGAAGAAATAGAACCCTTCATGATATTGCTAGAACCATGCTCAGTGAATATGAATTTCCTATTTACTTTTGGGATGAATCTGCAAATACATCATGCTATATTATCAATAGAGTATTGATTCAACCTATCCTTAAAATAACTCCATATGAGTTGTGGAATAATAGAAAAACCAAAGTTAGATAATTCAATGTATTCAGTTTCAAAGTCTATATCCTTATTACTGAGGAAAATCTTGAAAAATTTACATCCAAGAGTTATTAAGGAATCTTCTTAGGATATTCAATTTCTAGTAAAGCCTATATAGTGTTTAATAAAATAATTAAATGTGTAGAAGAATCTGTCCATGTCAAATTTGATGAAATAGATCCACATGATATTAATACCACTCTAGAGAACCTGGAGGATGATGTATCAAATCTAGACATTAATTAAAAATCCCCTAACCATCCTGTAAATTAATATGTGAAAACCTCATGTTTTGTAAATTCTTTAGAGTCTAGTCACAATAAACTAGATCCTGTTGAAGAACCTGAAATCACCAGTCCTTCTTTTTCTAGATCTATTATAAATCTTAAGAACCATCCATAAGATGTTGTTGTAGGATACTAAGACAAAAGAACTCAAACTAGAGCTTCTCTTAGAAATTTGGTTGAACATCAGTCTTCTTGTCACAACTTAAACCTAAAAAAATTGATGATGCTATCAATGATGAATTTTGGGTGATGGCTATGAAAGAATAACTTAATCAGTTTGAATGAAAAAAAGTTAGGAAACTTGTTAAAAGACCCAAAGAAACATTTACCATAGAAAATAAATGGGAATTTATAAATAAGGTAGATGAAGCTGGTAATATAGTTAGAAAAAATGCTATAATGGTTGCACAAGGCTACAGTCAAGAAGAATTAATTGACTATGAAGATACCTTTTCACCAGTAGCCAGACTTAAATCCATCATAATTCATCTTGCTTATACAACACATCTAAATTTCAAACTATATAAAATGGATCTCAAAAGTGCATTTTTAAATGGGTATATAGCTGATGATTTCATTTTGGAGAAACCCCCTAGTTTTAAAAACCCTCATTTTCCAAATCATATTTTTAAGTTATAAAAATATTTATATGGTTTAAAACAAGCTCGAAGAGCTTAGTATGATAGATTAAATACTTTTATTATTTCAAAAGGTTTTATAAAAAGGAATTTCTGATCCTACCCTTTTTATAAAACGAAATTTCAATGATGTTTTAGTTATTCAAATCTATGTAGATGATATTATCTTTGGATCTTCAAAAAATTCTTTATGTATTTATTTTTCTAAAATGATGGAAAACAAATCTGAAATTTGTTTAATGGGTGAACTAAAATTCTTTCTTGGATTTAAAATCTTTAAAAATAATGATTTTATTATTTTAAATCAAAGTAAATATACTAGACACCTTATAAAATGTTTTGTATTGGATAACACTAAGAGTAGTGACACTCTAATGAGTACTACTTGTAAGTTGGATCTCGATGAAAATAGAAAATCTGTTGATCTAACCAATTATAAAAGAATGAATGGAAGTTTACTGTACTTGACTAATATTCGACCTGATATTATTTTTAGTGTGTGTATGTATGCTCGTTTTCAAGAAAATCCTACGGAATCTCATTTAAAAGCTGATAAGAGAATTTTCAAATACCTCAAGCATACAACCAATCTAGGAATATTTTATTCTAGAGGATAATCATTTGATATAGTGAGTTATTATGATGCTCAATTCAGTGGTTGTAAGTTAGATAGAAGAAGAAGCTCTGGAACATGTCACTTTTTAGGCAAGTCACTAGTATCATGGTGTAGTAGGAAACAAATATCTATTGCATTATCTACTGCAGAAGCTGAATACATAGATGCTGGCAGTTGTTGTGAACAAATTTTGTGGATAAAACACACATTACTAGATTATGGATATTAATTCAGATGTACCTATAAATTGTGATAATAAAAGTGCTATTAACATCTCAAAAAATCCTATTTCACACTCTAGGATGAAGCATATTGATGTAAGACATCACTTTTTGAGAGATCATTATCAAAAAGGTAATATCATGTTAGAATTCATTGGAACTGAATATCAAGTTGGTGATATATTCAACAAATCACTAAATTCAAAAAGAATATATTACATCATACATGAATTGGCTATGATAAATCTTAAGTAGTTATCTTACTATTTCATATCTTACTATTTCACTCTTTACGGTTTCACAAGTCACTGTCTTGAGATTGCTGTTTAACTCTAACAGTTATATAATCTTACTCTCTTAAGAATTATTTTTTCATGTCTATGGTCTCACAATTACTATTTCTTGGTTACTGTCTGGTACTTACTGTCTCAAACAATATGGTCGCATAGTTTAGAAATCACACTTGTTACTGTCTCACCGTGAACACTTGTTACTGTCTCACCGTGAATAACTATTACTGTATCACCGTGAATGACTATTACTGTATTACCATCAATGACTGTTATGGTCTCAATGTAAAGAGTATTTATTATTTTATTTATAAATTATAACCTGTATCATGGTAATTCATTATTTTTACTTTCTCGTTCTTTTTACCCCGCGATGCTTGATATCCCTAAATGATAAAATAAATAAAGTTTCACTCGTTCTTCACTTGAGCTCTCTTCTCTTTTCTTCTATTAATCTGTAACCCCTCTTTCAACCCTTCTCTCTCTAAAAACTTTTGTGAATTCCCAGAATGAAACGACCTTCATCATCAAGTCCTGAGAAGCGCAGTTCAAAGAAGAAGTTGAAAATCACACCGAAATTAGCACCTGAGGGCCCCCTGAATATGATCCTAGTGAACAGAGTAGTGGTACCTGAAAAGGAGATATTCCCTAAGTCACTTCTATCAAGTAAGTCTTTGGTGCTGAAAGTGATAATAGGAAAAGGCTGGCTAGATTGGTTTACTAAGAAGGATAAGCCTATCTACCCAATGTTGGTTGCCCAGTTTTACCAGTATGTTCAATTTTCTTTTGATTCAGAAGATGGGTATATTGTATGAAGCTAGATCAATGATCAAATTTGTACATTTTCTTTGAGGATATGGGCTGCATGCCTTAGGATACCTCATGAGAGAATTTTTTAGGACTACTAGAGAGGTCCTACACCTCCAAGTGAGTTCATTGTTTTGGAAGATGTTTTGAGAACATTAACTGGAAATGAATCCAAGATGAGAGCCATAAATTCTGAGCTAGATGGTGATTCTAGACTCCTGTTTAAGTTTTTTCGGAATTTGGTTGGCCAAAAAAAAGGTTATTTTTCTATACTCAAGTATCATGATTTATTTTTGATACATCTCATGATAAATGGACATAAGATTAACATTTGAAAGTATATTATACACCATATGTGTGAGTTGATCAAAACAACCTCCAAGTAAACCTCCCTATTTTATTCTAGGATTATTTCAGTTATTCTTCATGAAAAGGGATTGGTTGGACCATATGAAGAACTCATCAAGGATTATGAGTTCTGTATTTCAAAAGTTATTATAAAGATAATTAAAATCAATTGGAATCCATGGAGGAAATCATGTGTGGAAGATAATGATAGAGTTTATGAAAAGTTTAACCCAGTGGAATACCCTTCAAGACCTAAGGATGTCTCTAATACTTGTTTGGAACCAGATGAGATTGTTTAGTATTCTGATGTAGAAGAAGAGGAAGAAGATACTGTACCTTCAAAAGAAAGTATTCTATTTGAGGAAGACAGTGAATCTTCTCCTCAAGTCTTAAATGAAATAGAGGTTCCTGTTCCTGAAAAAGTTGTTTCTCAGGAAGAACAACTTGCTTCAAAAGAAGAATCTATTTCTAAGGAAAGTGGAATGATTTCTGTAGAAAAGTATATAGAATAATATATTCTTGTTGTGAAAGAAGATTCCATTGAGAAACTCCCAAAGGAACAAGCTATTCTTGAATTTATTACTTCTTATGGAGAGATAATGGAGAAAGAATTTTAATTGGATCGAAAGGAAATGGATGAGGAAAGTATAAATGAAATCATGGAGGTAGATCAAGGATTCAAATCTATCAATCCGGAGAATGATTCACCTGTTTAGGGGGAGTATCCCCCCAATCTAGAAGATTTTGAGGTTCCTAATCCAATTGATCCAAAATCACTAGATACATGGTTTAAATTTCCTATTTATTTTGATGTGAATGAATCACATGAAATATCATTAAAAGGGCTTGATATTTCTACTATGTTTTAGTTAAAATCAGTTTCTGATATTGTCCCTATAAAGGAACATGATCTTGTCTCCAATCCTATTTCTGAGCCTTCATAAGAATCTCCAAACATGGTGAATTAGGATGATTTGAAAGCTTTTTGAGCCACTCTTTTGGATGGCATTGAGAAACTCATGAATACCCAATCGGCTCATGTAACAAATTTGAGTGAAATAGATGCTTAAATATTATTGGAAAAATTCATATGGAAGATTCAACCCAAAATGCATCATGATATTCAACAAGTTAGAGTTGAGAATAAACTGTTCAGTGATGATGTAAAGACTCTAAGAGGTATGGTTGAGGAAATGCAGAGAGTGATAACCTCAAAACCAGAACCCGCTTCTCATCCTATTGAAGATATTGTTACTCAGACCCCACAAGAAGTAGCCTCACTGATTCAACCTCATCTTACCTCTTTAGCCAACAAATTAGCTGAAAGTAACATGAAAATTCTTCAAGAGATGCATGCGCTTGTTATTGGACTTAACAAGTTAACTGATGAGTATAAGGGGTGCCTCCAGAAAGTTCTTAATCAATTTTAATCTATTACCTTAGATATCACTACTTCTAATACTACTATAAAATCTTCTCAACCTTCTTTAGACAATGATCTGCTCCGAACAGTTGTCAAAGAAGAACTTCAGGCTGTGCTTAGTGGCTTTGATAAAGAATCTCTATATGAAGTTATCAGGAACATTTATAGAGTTCTTGATTTGGTGCACATCCATTCCAGGTTATCTAATGATGCCCAATAAGAAATTTCTAAGAAAGTGGACTTCTACTTCAATCAGATATTCTATAAAAATGACATGACAAACCAATTCAAGTATCTTGTGGAGAATCTGAGGATCCCTCATATAACTCAAGATTTCAAAACTCAAGTCCTAAATCTCAAAGATTTTACTCTTTTTTTGGATAAGTTTATAGAGAACAAGGATGAATTTGAGAATGCTATACAGTATGGTGGTGAAATAATTTCTGATTTTATCAAGCTTTTAAGGACTTATATTCATGTTCAGAGTACTTCCATTTTCACTCATACAGATGCACCTCTGAGCTGTGGTTTACCTACCTTCTCATCCTTTGACCTAGCCTCTACATCTATGTTTGTCAGTTAGGCACTGATTCAGATCAAACCTGTAATCATTTATCAATAGTTTCCTCAGTCTTATACTACACAAACCATGGCTCTTTTTGTTTTTGAAGGACTCCCTTTACCTTCTCTATCCATTAGTTAACTCCCTTCCTCTACTTCAACCTCTTCTTTTATTACTTCTTCTTCTGATGCTGCCACCAAGGGAAATGAGAAGACAAGCCGATGTTGAAGAACAATTATTAATCTTTTTTTATTGGGATGTTTTAGGTAGTCATGTTCCTTAATGCTTTTACTACCATTTTTTACCAATCTAATGCATTGTGACTGTTTATTTTGTACTTATTATTTTATTCTTTTTTATAATCCCAAAAGGGGAGAAATATGTTTTCTAAATTAATTTTACACGTTACCTAATAATTAATCTCTCACTCACATGATTTGTGATCATCAAAAAGGGGTAAATTGTTGGAATCCTCATGTATTGATCATGTTTTAATGATCATAAATCATATATATTCTTAAAATCTTGTTAATTCTGTGTAATCTATCTCAAATAATATGTACAGATAATTAGTATCTTTATACTTTAAATAAAACTATCCAAGATCTTAATTTCTATACATTAATTTTAATTATTGTATATTATATTTAATTTACTTCATAATGATTTCTTTGATGGATGACTAAGTCTAAATCATTTTATGAATATCACAGTTTAAGTCTATATATAGATATTTGACTAAGTTTGAGAAACGGTGAGTCTGCAACTGGCTGTGCTTTTTTGGAAAAGGATCCAGACACCATAACCATCTAGACACAGTGACCATCCAGACACCTAACTATCCATACACAGTCACCATCCATACACCGTGACCATCCAGACACCATGACCATCCAGACACCGTGACCATCCAGACATTGTCACCATCCAGACACCTTAACCATCCAGACACCATAAACATCCATTCAATATAACCATCCAGACACCATTACCATCCAAACACTATAACCATCCAGAAACCATAACCATTCAGACATCATAACCATCCACACACCGTGACCATTCAGACACCGTGACCATCCAGACATCGTGACCAGACCCTGTGATCCTAACAATGCATTTGTGTTACTTGTTTCAGATCTCTATATGACTATTCCATTATAGATGTCTCACCGCTCAAAGGAAAATAAGGAGACACCATTTCAAAGAGACACCGTTTCATGGAGACACCATTTATAGACAAACTGTGACACCATTTCAAAATCTGTTTTGTCATTTTTTCATTTAATTTCTAATGGTCATATTTGAAGCTTTTAAATGCACTGAAATAATTAATGTTTCTCTGTAGACATATCATCTGATAGTACGAGGTACAAGGTGCAGAATACATGCATCCTGTTGACTCCAACACATGCACTCCAGGAATAAAAGCAGAGAGCAGCCCAGAAACAAGAAAGTGCAATAAATAAGTACACATTAGCTTTACTGAAAACAAGAAGTGACACATGCAACTCAACATTCCTGAAGAACACATGAAACATTCATGAATTAACAAGCTGGACAACATCGATCTGAATCGTCGAGCACATCTTCACATTGACAATACCAAAAAGAATACGATCCAGATCTAGTTGACTTATGATACTATATTTTCCACGAGAGGACTCGATTTATGCACCTGTTTTATCTCAGAAGTCCATAGCTGTATAGACTAACACTCAGAGGACTTGTAACACTATCTCATCATTTCTTCTCAATTGTGTATTATTTATCTTATCTTTCAAGCAGTGTGTGTGTGTGTGTCTGTATTAAACACGCACTATCTCCTGCATCAAACTGAAGGATACAAGATATCCTTTATCTTAAATCTTTTAACACCTGTGTATTCCCATAGGTAAGTGTGGAAGAGGGTGTGTATAACATGTTGTTCATACCCACAAATAACTATGGAAGTGGTTGTGTGACCTAGACAGTCTTGTGTATTGTTGTAAATACCAATACAAGATGTGTATCTAGTTTATTTATATAATCTTCTTGGTGGCAGGTGATCACCAATTGGAGTGGATTAGGTCTTGTCTTGAGACTAAACCACTTTTTTATATCCATTGTGTTGTATATTGCAGTTGTCTCTGTTTTACTATTTAATTCAGAATTCACCAAATTTACTTTGATAGTTAATATTAGAAAGAAGTTATAATTGTATTTCCTTATTATAATATATTCAAAAGTAATGTTAATAACCAATATTAAGATTACTGATAATTAATTAATCTTCTAATAAGTTATTTAAAATGTCAAACTTTCAGAACAATATAACTTTGATTAACTGGGCTGTATTTAACTTTATTGGGGAACCCTTTTAAGAATACTTTTTAAATATAAATTTTCAATAGATAATCAATTCACCCCCTCTTGAGTACTCTAATCCGACCAAAAACTTCAACAAGAAATATTTTAAATGATATTTAAAAATTATTTTCAATATAAGATGACATATTTTGGTGTTACCTTTTCCTTACCAGGGACATGATCCAAGGATACCATTCTTATTCTTTCTCTAAATGGTTTCTATCTATGATGAAAAGTTTTCTATGAAACCCATTTATCTTCCATGGGTTATACCATGATAAAATTCTTAGTAAACCCACTTATTTTCATGGGTTATGCTATGTTGAGTCTATTATTAAACCTGAATCCTTTCTATAGGTTATGATATGAGGAAATTTTTATAACACCCATTCTATTTAATGGGTTATGATATGATAAATAGTTATGATATTGTATCGTGCATAAATATGGTTTTCATTATGTTATGGGTGGGACCTATATCTCACTCTAATTCATTGGGTAATGATAAAATATATAGGATATCAAAGGGTACATGGGTTCTTAATAAAATCACAAATATGATGGTACACAAGTATTTATCTCAAGCCTAAAAAGGAGGATACATGAATGTTTTTTTCAAGTCCAATGTTGAGGGTACATGGGTGGTTTTCCCATGACCAAAAAGAAGGGTTCATGGGTGGTTATCCCATTAACAATGTAAGTACATAAGTATTTATCCCATGCCTAACATGTTATGAACATCTTGGTGGGTATCCTTGACATAATATTTTCTATGATTATATGTATTCCAAAAATTCCATGTCTTTTGATAATGTTATTGTCTAATGGACCATGTTCCTTGATTCCCTTATGATTAATGACTTATGAGTAACCAATATTTATTACATGACACATGATTGTGATTGTTGATATGAACGTTATAACTGTGGAGACTCGACTCCAGAAACCCAGGAGTCGGTGCCTTCTGAACCTGATGTGTTGTTTTTAAATAAAATATGCACTGATAAACTACACATCATGTCCCATACAAAGGATCGTGTGCGGTTCGGGTTCTAGGAAACCTAAAACTTCTGAAACGATTCATCTTTTAAAAGATGATACCTGAAAATTCTAAATAAAAATGTAGGGTGAGCATTGAAATACTCACTAAGGGGTTTTAAAAATAAAAACAGTGTAAATTTTTGAAAACATTCATTTAAAATAATTCTCTTAAGGAAAACATTAACACATAACATCAAAATTCTCAATCAATATTTTCAACAAATATATGAAACAATTATGACACTTCTCAAAGGAGTATTGATGGTCCTCATAAACAAGTACGACATGTGATTACTTGAGCATAAAATTAAATAGTTAAGAGTAATTCATAATCAGAGCTGCGCATAAAGGAAAAAACTTCGATTTCATTTGTTGATTACTCTCTTACTGAGTGATAAACACAAATCATGCTCCAAACTTATACTAGTGAAATAAGAACTTTACGAAAACACAAAGGCAATGGTCGTGAAAGAATGTGCATATTATCTTAAAAATAACTTGTAACATAATTTGAATTATGTGGCATCAACATTTAACTTAGAAAATAATTTCCGTATCACTAAGGTAGATCCCCAAGGTGTCATTTGAAAACATTACCAAGGTTTATCCCCAAGGCGTCATTAAATTTTTCATCTATAGAGATTAAGACTTTACCCAATGCATTGGAGCACTATCAGGGTGCACCCATAAATTTGCCTTTATTATCATGTGAGCCACTTCGTTCATGCTTTACTTAAACAGATTGTATATTCAATATGTCCCACACCACCTTGAATAACTCATTCATTTTAATATTACCCAAGGTGTCCCATACCACTTTGGCTTATCTGATTTCTTAGTTCATTATCGTGACATGTCGAAGGCATGCATTATGTAGAATAATAATTAAATAAATAATTAACCATTGCAGATTTTACTAATACATGATACGACAGTTAACATTGTATAATATGTCAATAAATAATCAAAGGCATACATAGTTTAGTAAAAATTATTTGCACACAAGGTAATTATTAAATCATATAAAAGGATGATATAATAAATGATGGATCTTTAAAAATTATTATTTCATGGAAATGAAAAGCATAAAGAAAACACTTTCCATTAGTTATGGTGATAAAAAGGTCAATAAACCATAGCTTGATTAACTAATAACTTTCACCAAGGTAGGTTCATTTCATAAAAAGATAATAAATGGACACAACATGATAACATAGTCTCAACATTACTAAATCCTCTAACATATTTTAATCAAGACAGAATACACCCTTTATCATAAAACACATCATGGGCGATGTCAAATAAGCTTCTTTAATAAAACCTGATTTTCATAAAATAAGAATTTACTTTAAGGTTGATACCCATCCCTTAAAATAGTAAATTTTATTTGTATTGGTCTACATGTATATGAGTACATAGATATATATATATATATACAAAGTTTACAAAGAGGAGGTTTTCATGGTAAATCAGTTTCAAAAAACCCTCATTAATATATAATTCCAAGTATAACATACTGGATCATTTTAGAAATCCGAAAATAGATTGAGTTTGGGTTATAAATATATTTATATACATATAAAAACTATATATTTCGAATATTTATATATGTATAGGTTTTATGAAATAAAACCGAAAGAAAAATAATCAAAACTTAACGTACCCGAAGGTCCTGTCTTTTAAAAGAGACATAGGATAAAAATAATCAATGTAAAATTATATATATAAAAACTATATATGAATGTTATACATACATATAGGTTTTAGGTTTTGTAAAACTGTATTGTTTAAAAAAAAGAGGGGAGATCCTCCTATATGATCCCTACTGAAAACCTGATGAAAAAACCCCTTGAAGACCATAAAAACCGAGGGGTTCATATCAAGTTTATATATACATATATAAACTGTATATACCGTTGACGCAAAATGAAAACTAAGCGTGTAATCACCCTTACCTTGATTGAGGGGGAAGTTTGGACCGGAGGTACGTCACTGGCTTGCTGGAAGTTCGAGGGGGGGAAAGAGGAGGAGAAGCTTTCGGGATTCATGAGGAAGGAGGGTTTATGTAGGGATTTGGTGAAACATGGTGACTCGGCCAATGGGTAGGCCGACGCGGGGAAGATAAAGAAACAGTGGCCTAGAAGGGGGGTGTGCGGGGGTCAAGAGGAGCAGTGAAATGGAGAAGTCGAGGCGTCCTCGGGTGCAGGCCTACTGGTGTGGGACCTCACCGTGAGGAAGAAGACGCTGAAGTGGTCGATGCAGAAAGGAACGGAAATCCTAGATTAAAATTGGAAGGATTAGATTGTTGGAGGAGGCACAGGAATTGTGTTGATTGGTTTAAAAGAAATCAAGGGCGGTGATTAGATCTCGGGAGAGATCAGACGGTCACAGACATACGTGGGGTGATTGTGCAGCTAAAAGGGTCAGACAGATGAGATTGAAGCGGAAATCGATCGGACGGTTCTGATCGCACGGAACGCATCCCACATCGAAATGAACCACAGATGAGGTGTGGTTTATTACTCAAACTATACTGCCTTCGGAGCAATAACAATAATACACACACACCAGGGCCTTATACATGGGCCCTATGCGGTCCTTGTCCCAACCCTACGCAACGCACTCCATAGGCCTTATACATGGGACCGCGTGCGACTAGACGAAGCTATGCTTGGGCTCAGACCTCGTTGACACCTCTACACCACTCGGGGATCCCGATTGTCGGTACCTCGAGTCCCTGGGGCTCAGTCTCGGCCTTGAGGGCTTGTCCCAAAGGAATTCCCTCAGCTTGGATGGGTCCCAACATAATTTTTTTATTAAAAAATATTTAGATATACAAAATAAATGGTATAAGTAGACTTTGTTTCAAAATAATGTGGAATATGAATAATGGTAAAAATTGAATTTTTATACAATAAAACAAATGGTTTAAAAATTTCCAAATCTAAAATCACATTTTAGGATATGGATAATACTTCACACTTTCATATAACCCTTTTAAAGGATATAAATATATTTCAAAATTAACATGCCAAACCATTATAAATAACCCAAAAAAATAAAAAAAACCCCATTATAATATACTCTACTGATTGATTCATAAAATTATTTTTAAAAGACCAATAATTTTCCACCAATTTAATATACATATTTTTAGAGATCCAATAAGATAATTTTTTTAATTTTCACAAATACCCTCTAAACATAACTTTCATAACATTTTAAAGTACTAAGTTTTCAACCATATACGTATCCATTGGGATTTTGTAAAAACAACTACATTTATTTTCAAGAATATTCTTTTAATTTTACAACTATGATTTTTTTTTGAAAAAAAACATCATAGACATATTATAATATTTGAAATATCAAAATATTATAAGAGAATTACAAAAAACCAAGATTTTATATAAAGATAAACTTTATCAATGGAAACCCAAAGTTTATTTTGAAAACCCCAACGGTTATATATATAACCGTCATAATTTCTTAAAGGACAATTATAAAAACATGGGTGTAGGGTGTTTCTCAAAATCAAAACACTATAACCTAGGTGGATGTCTCTCCTCATACCATTGGTGCTGAGTACGTGTGTCGTAGCTTGGGCTATTATATTTTTCACACTGATGGACCTAGAAGATGACAACTATCTGATTACTCGAGTTGTGATTCTTAGTAGTATTGTTGTGTCCATGTTAAGTCTTTCACGTGGTGTTCTTGGTTAAATTGGGTCTTTGTAGCAATGTAACATTTTAATATATAATAGTTCTCTTTATTCCCTTTGTTTTCCATCCATTTAGTTTCAAATTCTTTATTAATACCAAAAACAAACCATGTAAAACAAGAGACATCACTTTAATACATAACATTGTTCACTTAGACAAGTTCATAAAACCTAGGGTGTCACATTATCCCCCCCTTTAGAAAATTTCATCCTCGTAATTTATTTTACAAAACCACAAAGGTTTTGTGTCGTTCTCACCATCTCCACCATCGTAGAGGATAAATAGGTGCACTTAGCAGAATCCCCATAGTGATGCTCAACTCCTCCAGTTCCCTAAACTAGATACACTTAGGGCAGGTGGGGTTGAACTCGTGTACAGGACATTTAGTCTTTCAAAGGGAGGTTCAAATAGTACAAAGTTTAGAAATGTCCATGTGGACCAACGTATGAAGGACTCTCCGAATTATGTCCCGATTGAGAATATCCAAGTCGTAGATGTTGTCGTACAGGCTGACGCTGAGGAGTTGGTACATATATGTTGCATAAATGTTTCCTTCTAAGGAACCATCTGGAAATTTTACCCTGGCCGTGTAGTTATGACCTAGGGTAAAACACAGGAAGATCCCTTTGTGGAAACTTCCTCACCGTACACGCCCGACCAGCTGTTCTGAGCCTACGCGGTAGAAGATGGAGGCATTCCCCTGGCAGGTGCGGAGAATCTTTGGACTGTTTGTCACCTCAAACCATTGATTGCACGTTTTTCTCAAATTTTCAATGGGTTCATACTCTTCCTCACAAGTTTTGATTGCAATGATTTCTAGGATCTCAGTGGGAAGAGACAATAGGTGGGTTTGTCCTTCCATATGAATGTTTAATATGGGAGTTCAATCACTTGAAAACCATTCAAAGGTAAAAAAAAGATAAGACGAAAAGGTAAAGGCAACATATTAGTAAACAGTAGATTATTATTACATGTCAGTGCTTGAGTTTCCCCTAATGATTTACTACACGAACTCCACACAAAGAGGCAAAACTCCCTATCTCCTCAAACCAAACACAAGCTGAGAATTCAGGGTTAAACTCATGGGGGAACCTGTGACATCACTTGAGTCTAGTATGAGGGGTATGAAGTCAGGAGAGGTCAGAATACACTTGTTTTCTACAAGATAGTTGGGTGGATTCATTTTTTATCATCCCAAAGTTCAAAAACTCGCACCATAAGCCGAAGATCAAGATTTGACAGAGGTAGGCTGCTCGGAGGTCACCGGCAGCAACAACCACTTGAAAAACATCGAGGGTCATAAAACTGAAGTCCTCACCTATAGTGAACACTCGGAAAAGTCCCTCATGGTACCTTCCCCGACGTACATGTAAAGACCCGTAAAATTCAAGGAAATTTTTTTCATAATTTTCTTTGGGATTTTACAAGAACAAGGTTTCTGACGGCACCTGATTCCAATGCCCGGAGTGCCCGGAATCAACTTCTGAAGTTTGGCTCGAGTACGTTCAGTGAACGAACGAGTGGGAATTCCTATCTTTTGAACCGGTGCTCGGAATCAAATTCTGAGGGCACCGATGGAACCGCAGCACCGGTAATTTCTTAGGAACGCTTAATCCGAAGTTTCATTTTCACAAGAGAAGTTGATAAAAATTGTGGAAGTTAAAATTAAAAATTTAACAACAATTTTTATTTTAATCTAAGTGATTAATCCTTTGGATGGAAGTTGGTTAACTACCCAACCTCCCTTGGGAGGTTATGAGGGTGGTGGGGCCCACACTAACCACACCCCTACATATCCTCTAACCCCCTCAACTCACCATTAATATTGTTAACTTAAGTTAATAACTTATGACATTAATGTAGTGAGTTAATGTGAGTTTTTGAAATTCAAACTCTTGAATTTCAAAAGCCATGTTGAGTTAATAAATTAAGTGTAGCTTAATTTATTTTTGGGTTAGTTCCTTTGATGCTTGAAAGGACTTGGGGGAAAAAGAAGGAAAAGAGATTAGAGATCATCTTCTTCATCTTCGACTAAGAACGTGAAGAATGAACGATCTTCGACGTGGAGTGACGATCCCTGAGAGACCGTCTTCGGCGACACCGACCCACGACGCGACGTCTTCTTCCACGACATTTTTCTTCCGTGATGCTCGTCTTCCACGACTCGTTGACGTACACCATTCCTGAAACCGAGGTAGGGGTTTTATTTATTTATTTTGTTCGTGAATACCAACTTGACGATCTTCGTGGATTAAAACCAATAATTATCGAATAATGCGAGGGGGCGGACCACACAAACACGGCCGACCCTCCTCCTTGTTTCATGTTGGTTCCTTTGTGATCTGGTACGGGAAGGCGTGGTTCCGTCGCACCACGCGGAATCTTGCGATAAGGAAATGCGCGACGCAATCGCGCCATGCCGTGAAAAGAAGAACAAGGACGCGACACCATCACGCCACGTCGAAGAAAACTCGAAAATACCGTGGCCGGTACCGGGGCCGCGACGGAGGGGTGCGGCGCCGTCATGCCACGCCGGATGAAAAGGGTCGTGGCTAGTTCCGTGCCGGGGCGGAGCAAGGTGACCGGCGGCCGGACCGGGCCGCCGACGTTGGAGCTGGATGGGGACCGGCCATCGCCGGTCCCGTTGAGCAGGAACCGGCCAGCCAGGTCGGGCTGGCCGGACAGGGAGAAGCTGGGGGAATTGAATCCCCCGACCGGCAATCAAGCGGCCCCAATTAAGGGGCCGCAGTTACAAGAAACGGGAGGGGCAGCCCCCCCGCGAGCCGACAAAACGGCTCGACCGTTTTGGCCAAGCACCGACCAGAGCGCGGGACGCCGGGCCACGCCGGGCCGACCCAGACCCGGGGTGGGTCGACCCGGTTCGGGCCGACCCGGGGGGTCTCCGGACGGGTCGGTCCGGGCCCGAAACCCCCGTTCTGGGACCGTTTTCGGTCTTTTTCCAATAACATGGGCTACGGACCTCCGATCGACGCACCGTTAGTTGCGATGCGATCCTTGAATCGAGACGGTCGTTTTGGTATATCGCACTTAAGGTTTAGGAATACTTTGAGTTCAGCCACGTTGGTTCGTACACGAAACCAACTGGGCCCTCGGAGCGGAAACGCTCATATCTTAAGCTCTGGACGTCCGATTGACGTGTCGTCGACTTTGTTGAATTCCTCTTAGTGAGACAGATCTTTTGGCTTACTCCGCCTGAGGTTTGGACGCTGGTGGAGTATGGTCGGGTTGTTTTTCCTTAGAAACCAACCGGGCCCCTAGAACGAAAAAGCCAATAACTCCCAGACCGGGCTTCCGTTTGACGCGCCGTCTGCGACGTTGAGTTCCTGTTGATGATACGGAACTTTTGGATACATCAACTCTAGATTATGCGTCAGTTGATGTATCAGCCTCTCGGCTCGTGGAGCAGACCCTCCCGAACGAGCTTGTTGTGTGCGGGAACCCTAGAGCTGGCTCTGACTGCTATTGTGACTGCGACTGCTACTGTGCCTGCGACTGCTACTGTGACTGTGACGAAGACTGTGCAGAGATCCTCAGTGGATTCGATGACGACGACTATAGCAATCAGTGTTCCTGTGTGGATCAGTGCTACCGATCCTGTGTGGGTCTGATCCTGTGTGGGTCAGCGCTCTGCGGTTCTGTGTGAGCCAGCGCCTACAGATCCTGTGTGGGTCCGATCCTATGTGGGTCATTGCGGGGGTTAGTTTCCTACTGATCCTGTGTGGGTCATTGCGAGGGTTAGTACCTATTGATCCTTTGTGGGTCCGACGACTTAGATGGACCAGTGATCATCTCTATTGTTTTTCGAAAAAGTATACCTGTGTGAGCTGAATCCTGTTTTCTTTCCTGTGTGGATTGTGTTGTGCTATCCTGTGTGGATTAAATTTTGCTTCCAGTGTGGAATACGTATACTTTCCTGTGTGTACTGGGTTGTACTTGGGCTCGAAGGTTGGAGCGTATTGGAATTGATGACTTAGGTATATGTATGGGCATATACCTAAGCAGTGTTGGTTGTTACTTCGTGATTGTATCTTTCCTTTATGGTTTATCCTTTGTGGATTTTGGGAGACCTTCGGGGGTCTTGGGGTCCCTACTGAGTAGCTTATACTCACCCCTACATGGGCTATTCCCGCACTACGTTGTGTTGGTTGCAGACGACGAACAACATTGATCGTGGTTGAGGCTTGCAGAGCAAGACAATACCTAGAGGTGGACCACTCGGCGGAACATACTCAGAGCTGACGGCGGGACCCGAGGAGTAGTGGAGCTATCTGTACCCACCCTTCAGGTGGGATTTCCAGTGGACAGCTCGGCATTGCGGATTTACTTTACAGTTGCTGTTTTTCCTTTCGAGTTGTACTTTAATTTCAGTTTGGGTTTGTATACTGGCCCATTTACTTTTTCCACACATACTCTTGTACCGGATTTCACTTAGTGTTTACTTATACTGCTTGTTTACTTTGTGGTGTTTGTTTACTTTTCAAAAGGCAATGCCTTCCCTTTTTACTGGGATTTATGCCTTGGTGCTAGTCGCCAGCCCTGGACTATGGAAGGCGGGCTTGGGGTAGTCATGACACGGGCCCCGAGGACGGGTCGTGACAAATTGGTATCAGAGGAGTTCGGTTCTACCGCAGAACTTGGGACTATGATCTTTTTCTATGTGAAGCAATAGTTTTTAGCGTATTGAGTGTGGTTATTAGTTCAGGGAGTCCAGTGTTGGTGCGGCGGCCGACGTATCCGTACACCAGGACTCTGACTTCTGATTTCCGACTTAATACCTGAAAACATTGATTGCATGTGTGTTACAAGTTTTCTTTGTGATTACTTTGTATCAGCTCACCAGGTATACTGTTCTAACCGTGGCACACCTGTTTCCTTTTCAAGATGGCCCCACGACGACAGCCAGATAGGGTTCCGAGAGTTGAGCGTGACGACAGCCCACCGAGCGACGAGGCCTCGGTGCAGGGCCCTTGGTCAGCAGTGGCACCGGCAGTAGCTCTACCCGCCGAGCCACCGATGCTTCCAGCCCCAGCCGCTGACGATGCACGTCGCCTCAGTGCACTGCATGAGTTCCAGCGCCAGCGACCGCCGAGGTTCCGCGGGGAGTCGGACCCCCAGGTAGCCGAGGACTGGCTGGAGGTAGTGGTGAGAGATTTCAGGTTAGTGAGGACACCAGCAGACCTCATGGTGATCCTCGCAGCGAGCCTACTGCACGCAGTAGCAGGCAGATGGTGGAGCTTGATGCTCCAGGTGCATGATGAGGCATCTCTTCTCTGGACAGACTTTGAGAGCCTCTTCCGCTCGTAGTTCGTCCCAGCCACCCTCCATGCGGTGCGCATTCAAGAGCTTCTTCAGCTGTGGCAGGGCAGCATGACGGTCGCCCAATACTCGACGAGATTTACAGATCTCTCGCGCTACTCGAAAGACATGGTACGAGACCCATTCATCCAGGCCCGGACCTTTGAGCTGGGATTGATACACGAGATCAGGGCATCACTGATCTCCCTCAGCATTCCGACTCAGACAGGAGTACTGGAGTGAGCCCTTTTGATCAAGAGTTTTCTTGCTGAGTCTACACCAGCGTCGAGACCCACCGCAGGGCGGCACGTTGTAGAGTCTTCTGCAGCAGGCAGTCGACGGATGACTCTTGGGTCCAGGCAGACCAGACCCTCAGGAAGACGACCTCAAGACACTGGATCAACAGTGCGAGGCACACAACACGGAGCCAGTCTTTCAAGAGGCAGGCAGTGCTACTCATGTGGCGGACAAGGCCACATGGCTCGTGACTGCCCGATCCGCCATGCAGAGGAGCAGCAGAAGGTTGAGGAACCACCTAGGCAGAGACAGAGGTTCGACCATGGTGGTCCGCAGGGAGCAGGCGAACGAGGCAGAGTAGCTGGCCGAGCAGCAGGTGGTGGACGACGTTTTGAGGCTCTTCCACCACCACCACCAGGAGGTCCACCCCGACCTCAGGGGAGAGCACACCTTCAGGCAACTGAAGCTTACGATCATGGAGCTCCGGAAGTGGGTGGACTTGTGCGGGACTAGCTCCAGGCATAGGGGACTTTGCCCATAATGCCTCTAGCTTCGTAGTTTGTGTTTCCTTGTGTCCTTGTACTTTGAGTTGAAGTAATAAAAGTCACTTGCATTGGTGACGTTTTCTTTCTTGTCTTTTGTTTGTTATTACTAAGAGGTTCTAGTTAAAAAAAACTGTTGACTTAACCCTCACTAGAGAGATTCTTACTGGAGGAGACCCAGTGACCACACACTGATGCCGACAGTGTGACTCAACCCTTGGAGGCGAGAGTAAATGTTGGATCTCTTGGTAGCAGCGTCGAGGCCTTACGGCGTCATCCATGCCATGAATTAACTAATCATGAAGGGATTGACTGTATTAGGCAAGGAACGTGGTTCATCTAGGGGATGAGACCGGATTTCCCTTTCTGGAAAAGGAGAAATCTTTGCAGCTTTGAAGAACGTTAAGGAGGAAGGGGAAACCCTTCGTGTGGTCAGACAGATGTCAGCAGAGCTTCCAGAAGCTGATACAGAGATTGACCAGCGCACCTATCTTGAGGTTGCCTGAGGAGGGAGTAGGGTACGTAGTCTACTACGATGCATCAGGGACCGGACTCATATGTGTCCTGATGAAGGAGCGGGCCGTGATCGCCTATAGATCATGTTAGTTGAGGCCGCATGAGCAGAACTACGCTACCCATGACCTGGAGTTAGCAGCAGTGGTCTTCGCTCTGAAGACATGGCGACACTACCTGATGGGCGAGTGCTTTACAGTCTTTTCTGACCATCAGAGTCTCAGATACATATTCTCTCAGAAGGACCTGAATCTGAGATAGCGGCGATGGCTTGAGTTCCTCCAGGACTATGACTTTGAGATAGTCTATACTCCTGGGAAGGGGAACGTGGTAGCCGATGATCTTAGTAGGAGTTCGGGCATTCAGCTACTTGAGGAGGCGACAGAGCAGCTAGCCTCTTTGTAGATATCCTTCGTGGATAGAGATGGAGCAGCTTTCCTTCAGTCTCTCACAGTCACCCCTCCACTACTACAGCGAGTCAGAGAGGCACAGAATGGGGACGCTGACTGTGAGACGCGGCGTGTACAGATATCCTCAGGACTGGCACCTGATGGTTTCTCCTTTGGAGCAGAGCACGAAGTCCTTTTCAGAGGACGTACCTTGGTACCAGTCGCTTTAAGAGAGGAGGTGCTAAGAGAGTTTCACACCTCTCCCTTGGTGGTACATCCCGGAGTGGCGAAGATGTACCAGTATCTCAGAAGATAGCACTGGTGGACTGGCATGAAGAAGGCTGTGGCAGAGTTCGTTTCTCGATGCCTCACCTGCCAGCAGGTGAAGGCATAGAATTAGGTACCAGCAGGCTTGGTACAACCCTTGGAGGTCCCGGAGTGGAAGTGGGACAGGATATCTATGGACTTCGTGACTGTACTTCCACGCACTTCCAGAGGTCACGACTCCATTTGGGTGATTGTCGACCAACTCATCAAGTCGGCTCACTTCTTACCCATCAGAGAGAAGGGCTCAGTAGAGATCTTGGGACGTCTCTACGTTCAAGAGATTGTACAGCTTCACGGAGTGCAATCATCTATCGTCTCCGATCGAGATGATCTCTTTACTTCTCGGCTTTGGAAGGGGTTGCAGGAGGCATTTGGGACGCAGCTACGTCTGAGCACCGCCTTTCACCCTCAGACGGATGGTCAGATGGAGAGGACCATTCAGACTCTCGAGGACATGCTCCGCGCATGTATCCTCGACTTTGGTCGTAGCTGGGAGGACCACCTACCCTTGGTGGAGTTCGTGTAAAACAACAGCTACCACTCCACCATCGGGATGGCACCATACGAGGCATTGTACGACCGACCTTGTAGATCTCCTTTGTGCTGGACAGACCCTTGGGAGTCAGCACTTGTGGGACCAGAGATGATCCAGGCCACGACAGAGAAGGTCCTGGTCATCCAGGAGCGGATGAGGACAGTTCAGAGCCGGCAGAAGTCTTATGCTGACAGGAGGCGGAGGCCACTAGAGTTCGAGGATGGTGACCACGTCTTCTTGCGTGTCTCACCTCAACGTGGATTACGAAAATTTGGACGAGGTGGCAAGTTGTCTCCATGCTTTATCGGACCATTCCTGGTCCTTAGCAGGATTGAAGAGGTGGCTTATCGTCTGGCTCTACTACCTCAGTTGCACCGGGTGCACGACGTTTTCCACGTGTCTCAACTGAGGAGATACGTGCACGACCCGATGCATATCATTGAACATGGGGAGAATGAAATTGATAATGGGGTGACTTTTTCGGAGGTCCCAGTGGAGATCGAGGATCGACAGGATCGGGTCCTACGTGGATGGTCGATTCCTCTTGTGCGCATCAGATGGCAGCACGAGAACCTCCAGGAGAGCACTTGGGAGCGGGAGGCTCAGATGCGCGCTCAGTACCCACATTTGTTTCCCTAGTTTTTGATGTATCTTTACGGGGACATATATCCCTGAGGTGGGAGTAATGTAAAGACCTGTAAAATTCAAGAAAATTGTTTTCTTAATTTTCTTTGGGATTTTACAAGAACGCAGTTTCTGACGACACTTGATTCCGAGGCCCAGAGTGCTCGAAATCAATTTCCGAAGTTTGGCTCGGGTACGTTCAGTGAACGAACGAGCGGGAATTCCTATCTTTTGAACCGGTGCTCGGAATTGAATTCTGAGGGCACCGATGGAACCGAAGCTCCGATAATTTCTTAGGAACGCTTAATCCGGAGTTGCATTTTCACGATAGAAGTTGATAAAAATTGTGGAAGTTAAAAATAAAAATTTAACAACAATTTTTATTTTAATCTAAGTGATTAATCCTTTGGATGGATGTTGGGTAACTACCCAACCTACCTTGGGAGGTTATGAGGGTGGTGGGGCCCACACGAACCCCACCCATTCATATCCTCTAACCCCCTCAACTCACCATTAATATTGTTAACTTAAGTTAATAACTTATGACATTAATGTAGTGAGTTAATGTGAGTTTTTGAAATTCAAACTCTTGAATTTCAAAAGCCATGTTGAGTTAATAAATTAAGTGTGGCTTAATTTATTTTTGGGTTAGTTCCTTTGATGCTTGAGGGGACTTGGGGGAAAAGAAGGCAAAGATCTTATAGATCATCTTCTTCATCTTTGACAAAGAACACGAAGAACGAACGATCTCCGACGTGGAGTGCCAAGCCCTCGGAGACCGTCTTCCGTGACACCGACCCGCAACGCGACGTCTTCTTCCACGACGTTTTTCTTCCTCGACGCTCGTCTTCCGCGGCTCGTTTATGTACACCATTCCTGAAACCGAGGTAGGTGTTTTATTTATTTATTTTGTTCGTGAATACCAACTTGACGATCTTCGTGGATTAAAACCAATAATTATCGAATAATGCGAGGGGGCCCGACCTCAAAAACACGGCCGACCCTCCTCCCTGTTTCATCTTGGTTCCTTTGTGATTTGGTACAGGAAGGCGTGGTGCCGTCGCACCATGTGGAATCTTGCGACAAGGAAATGCACGGCGCCGTCGTGCCGCGCCGTGAAAAGAAGAACAAGGACGCGACGCCGTCACGCTGTGTCGAAGAAAACCCAAAAATACCATGGCCAGTACCCGGGCCGCGGTGGAGGGGCGTGGCGCCGTCGCGCCACGCCGGACGATAAGGGCCGCGGCGGAGCAAGGTGACCGGCGGCCGGACCGGGCCTCCGGCGTCGGAGCTGGATGGGGACCGGCCATCGCCGGTCCCGTTGAGCAGGAACCGGACGGCCAGGTCGGGCCAGCCCGACAGGGAGAAGCCGGGGGAATTGAATCCCCCGGCCGGCAATCAAGCAGCCCCAATTAAGGGGCCGTGGTTACAAGAAACAGGAGGGGCAGCCTCCCCCCCCACCCCGCGCGCGAGCCGACAAAACGACTCGACCGTTTTGGCCAAGAACCGACCGGCGCGCCCAGCGCGCGGGTCGCCGGGCCGGGCCGACCCCGACCCGGGGCGGGTCAACCCGGTTCGGGCCGACCAGGGGGGTCTCAGGCCGGGTCGGTCCGGGCCCGAAACCCCCGTTCTCTGACCGTTTTCGGTCTTTTGCCCATAACTTGGGCTACGGACCTCCGATTGACGTACCTCCAGCTGCAATGCGATCCTTGAATCGAGACGGTCGTTTCAGTATATCGCACTCAAGGTTTAGGAACACTATGAGTTCGGTCGGCTTGGTTCGTACACGAAACCAACCGGGCCCTCGGAGTGGAAACGCTCATATCTTAAGCTCCGGACGTCCGATTGACGTGCCGTCGACTTTGTTGAATTCCTCTTAGTGAGACGGATCTTTTGGCATACTCCGCCCGAGGTTTGGATGCTGGTGGAGTACGGTCGGGTTGTTTTTGCATTAGAAACCAACCGGGCCCCTGGAACGAAAAAACCAATAACTCTCAGATCGGGCATCCGTTTGACGCGCCGTCTACGACGTTGAGTTCCTGTTGACAATACGGAACTTTTGGATACATTAACTCTGGACTATGTATCAGTTGATGTATCAGCCTCTCAGCTCGTTGAGCGGACCCTCCCGAATGAGCTTGCTGTGTACGGGAACCCTAGAGCTGGCTGCGACTGCTACTGTGACTGCGACTGCTACTGTGACTGCGACTGCTACTGTGACTGCGACGACGACTGTGCAGAGATCCTCAATGGATTCGACGACGACGACGACTATAGCACTGATCGATCCTGTGTGGATCAGTTCTACCGATCCTGTGTGTGTCCGATCCTGTGTGGGTCAGCACTTAGCGGTTCTGTGTGAGTCAGCGCCTACAGATCCTGTGTGGGTCCGATCCTGTGTGGGTCATTGTGGGGGTTAGTTTCCTACCAATCCTGTGTGAGTCATTGCGGGGGTTAGTAACTATCGATCCTTTGTGGGTCCGATGACTTAGATGGATCAGTGATCATCTATATCATCTTTCGAAGAAGTATACCTGTGTGAGCTGAATCCTGTTTGCTTTCCTGTGTGGATTGGGTTGTGCTATCCTGTGTGGATTACATTTTGCTTCCTGTGTGGAATATGTATACTTTCCTGTGTGGACTGGGTTGTACTTGGGCTCAGAGGTTGGAGCATATTGGAATTGATGACTTATGTATATGTATGGGCATATACCTAAGCAGTGTCTGTTGTTACTTCGTGATTGTATCTTTCCATTGTGGTTTATCCTTTGTGGATTTTGGGAGACCTTCGGGGGTCTCGGGGTCCCTACTGAGTAGCTTATACTCACCCCTGCACGGGCTATGCCCGCACTACGTTGTGTTGGTTGCAGACGACGGACATCGTTGATCGTGGTTGAGGCTTGCAGAGCAGGACGATACCTGGAGGTGGACCACTGGGCGGAACATACTCGGAGCTGACGGCGAGACCCGAGGAGCAGTGGAGCTATCTGTACCCACCCTTCAGGTGGGATTTCCAGTGGACATCTCGGTGTTGCGGCTTTACTTTACAATTGTTGTTTTTCCTTTAGAGTTGTACTTTACTTTCAGTTTGGGTTTGTATACTGGCCCATTTACTTTTTCTGCACTTACCCTTGTACCAGCTTTTACTTAGTGTTTACTTCTACTACTTGTTTACTTTGTGGTGTTTTTTTACTTTTCAAAAGGCAATGCCTTCCCTTTTTACCAGGATTTACACCTTGGTGCTAGTTGCCAGCCCCTGGCCTATGGAAGGCGGGCTTGGGGTAGTCACGGCACGGGCCCCGAGGACGGGTTGTGACAGTACATAGGAGGGAAACTGGGTTATCATCATAAGGATGTAATACACTCCAAACCCCCGGTGTAACTGAAGTACCCGTGGTGAGTTGGACATGTCGTAAAGGTGTTTGCATGTCATGTAGATATGGGCATAGTTTAGAAAATCCTCCTGGATAGCTATAGAAACAATGGTTTCTAGGGCCTCAATGGGGAGAGAAAAAAGGTTAGTACCTTTGTTTTCCATCTAAAATTCAAGAAAAATAATTTTTAGTAAAACTGACATGCATATATATATATTTTTTGTTTCAGTTTCTAGCTTTCCGAAGTTATCCAAACCGAACCTCTGATACCAACCGTGGAGACCCGACTCCAGAAACCCATGAGCCAGTGCCTTCTGAACGTGATGTGTTGTTTTTAAATAAAATATGCACTGATAAACTACAAATCATGTCCCATACAGAGGATCATGTGTGGTTCAGGTTCTGGGAAACCGGCAACTTCTGAAACGATTCATCTTTTAAAAGTTGATACCTGAAAATTTTAAATCAAAATGTAGGGTGAGCATTGAAATACTCAGTAAGGGGTTTTAAAAATAAAAACAATGTAACTTTTTGAAAAAATTCTTTTAAAATAATTCTCTTACGGAAAACTGTAACACATAACATCAGAATGCTCAAGCAATATTTTCAACAAATATATGAAAAACTTATGAGATTTCTCAAAGGAGTAATGATGGTCCTCATAAACAAGTATGACATGTGATTACTTAAGCATAAAATTAAACAGTTAAGCGTAATTAATAATCAGAGATATGCATAAAGGAAACAACTTCGATTTCATTTGATAATTACTATCTTACGAAGTGATAAACACAAATCATGCTCCATACTTATACTAGTGAAATAAGAACTTTATTAAAACATAAAGGCAATGGTCGTGAATGAATGGGAATATTACCTTGAAAAGAACTTGTAACATAACTTGAATTATGTGGCATCAACATTTAACTTAGACAATCATTTCCGTATCACCAAGGGTCATCCACAAGGTTTCATTTGAAAACATTACCAAGGTCCATCCCCAAGGCGTTATTAAATTGGTCATCTCTAGAGATTAAGACATTACCCAATGCATTGGAGAACTATCAGGGCGCACCCTTAAGGTTGCCTTTATTATCATGTGAACCAGATCGTTCATGCTTTACTTAATCGGTTTGTATATTCAAGATTTTCCATACCACCTTGAATAAATAATTCTTTTTCATATTACCTAAGATGCCCCATACCACTTTGGGTAATCTAATTTCTTAGTTCATTATCATGACATGTTAAATGCATGCATTATGTACAATAATAATTAAATAAATAATGAACCATTACACGTTTTACTAATACAAGATACAACAGTTAACATTGTATAATATGTCAATAACTAATCAAAGGAATACAAGTTTTAGTAAACATTATTTGCACACAAGATAATTATTAAATCATATTAAAGGATTATATAATAAATGATGGATCTTTAAAAATTATTATTTCATTGAAATGAAAATCTTAAAGAAAACACTTGACACTAGTAATGGTGATAAACATGTCACTAAACCATAGCTTGATTAACTAATAACTTTCACCAAGGTAGGCTCATTGCATAAAAAGATAATAAATGGACACAACATGATAACACAGTCACAACATTCCTAAATCCTCTAACATATTTTAATCAAGCCAAAAATACAACCTTTATCGTAAAACACATCTTGGGCGATGTCAAATAAGCTTCTTTAATAAAACCTAATTTGTATAAAATAAGAATTTACTTAAAGGTTGATTCCCATCCCTTAAAATCATAAATTTGATCTGTATTGGTCTACATGTATATGAGTACAGAGACATATATATACAAAGTTTACAAAGAGGGGGTTTTTGTGGTAAATCAGTTTCAAACAACCCTCATTAATATATAATTCCTAGTATAACATACTGGATCATTTTAGAAGTCTAAAAATTTATTGATTTTGGGTTATAATTATATTTATATAAATATAAAAAACTGTATATTTCAAATATTTATATATGTATAGGTTTACTGAAATAAAACCGAAAGAAAAATAATCAAAACTTAACATACCTGAAGGTCCTATCTTTTAAAAGAGACATAGGTTAAAAATAATCGATGTAAAATTATATATATAAAAACTATATATACAAGTTATACATACATATAGGTTTTAGGTTCTGTAAAACTGTATTTTTTTAAAAAAAGAGGGGAGATCCTCCCATATGATCCCTACTAAAAACCTGGTGGTAAAACCCCGTGAAGACCATACAAACCGAGGGGTTTGTATTAAGTTTATATATACATATATAAACTGTATATACTGTGGATGAAAAACGAAAACTAAGCATGCAGGCACCCTTACCTTTCTTGAGGGGGAAGTTCAGACTGGAAGCAAGTCACTGGCTTTCTGGGAGTTCGAGGGAGGGAAAGAGGTGTAGAGACCCGAAGCTTGACGTACATTGACATTACATTACATTTTCGGAATACTTAGTACATAACAAAAAACACACACACAAGGACCGTAATAGTTTAGTGTCTTTGGAAACTCGGAATATAATCTTCTAAATGTGGTGAAAGATCTTCAACATCTCCCATAATGATCTTCCCTTTTTTACCTAAAACCATTCTTTATATCCTGGGGAAAGGAAAACATAAAACGGTGAGCTCAAATGCTCAGTAAGGGTAAACAAAAGGAATATCAATCACATCATATTCATAAGAACATAACATTTTGGAAATCTTAACCTGCAAAAGAGAGCATAATTTCATAACATGGGATAAATCATAGTAGTGAAATGTAATCCCAATAATCATAAATTAAAACATGAAACTTTGTGGCATACACACATAATCATAGAGAATCATATCTTATTGGTCAAGACTTATTTCCAAGACTATCTTAGTGGACAAAGTCCCTTTCTGAACCGAGTCACCCTCGTTTCAGTCCTGTTTCACTGAACCGGTATAACCTACCAATCCAGCCATGTCTATCTCATGAGATATAAAATATTTACCCAATGCATTGGAGGTAGATATAGGTCCCACCCATCTCATAATGATACCATTCTTATGTGTGCCACAAAATCATAAACCATACATCATAGCATAACCCATGTAATAAAAATGGGATTCTTAAACAACATGACATCATAAAACAGTTCATATAAGATAAAGGAATTCATAAAAATAATTCCATCACAACATTATCAAATCAATTTAATAATAGGGATATAAACAAAACCCTATTTTATCTTAGATGGAAAATAATTTTGATAAAACACTTGAACTCCATTCTTTAGGAAAATATCCTTTCTTCTTCAAAAACATTTTTCCTTTCTTAAAATGTCATACAATTTTAAACTAAAAGAATTTGATTAAAAATAAACTTGAAAACTTGTAAAGGAAGCTTCTTGGAAATAATTTTTTAAAAATCCATTCATGCCGTATAAGTTAAAAAAACATTCTTCATACTTTTTTAGGAAAAGTCAAAAAAGTACCTCGTACGAAAAATGAAAAAAGATTCCTTTCATATCTTTTACTAAAAACTAACCGAAGGGTAAAATTGGATATAAACTATTGTAGAAAGATATAAATATTACATATTGAGGAAACATGGATGTGGATGATAAAATACACCCCAGTAAATACCAAAGTATAAACAATCTCGGATAAAAATGAGATTGTGATATTTCCCTTACCTTAGGTCTGATTTGCTTCGTAAGTGTCCGAACCTACTGTATAATGATTTAAATAATGTCATTGACTTATTACAGAATCATATTCATTGTTATGATATCATATATGGTTCACTTATGACTTTATATTACCCGTTCTTTTGTAAATTCCATGTTAAAGAGCGTTTTGGGTAAAATTGTTTCGTTTGTCGTCCGTGTTTTGACTTGTAATTATTCATATGGTTACTTAGATCATGATTAATTAATTACAGAATATAAAGCATGATATATATATAATATATATTCAGAATATACATATATATAAGAAATCAGTAAATGGAAAGAAATACACCGTTCATGGAGACGGTAGGCCGTACGTACACATGAATGCTGTTTTCATTTCCTTATTGAGTTGAACGGAATTACGTAGATGACATAAATATATATACACATAAATCCAGTATCATTATTATTTCATATATTTCATGATTACTTATTATATGTACTTTATAGTCATTCATGAATGTTTAAAGTGGAGAATGAATCTCATCGCGTCGTGGAGACGGTAGTCCGTACGTATGCCCGAGCGATGATATCATGTCCATAATTATTGAATTGACTTGGAGTGGATGATACAACATATCAGAATCAATATTATGTTCTAATAACTATGTATAGTTATTCTTTACACCATTATACCCATCCATGTAAGGTGGTGGTGGAAAATAGATTACACCACGGCGTGGAGACGGTATTCCGTACATACGCACGCGCGGTGATTTCTTTTTCCGTAGGATGGATAGATGGTGAAATAGGGTTGTTTAATACTTATAATAACATATCAGTATATGATTGATACTGATGTAATTACTTCATAATGGAACAACCTGTGAAGAAGAAGTGGAAGAAGAAATAAAGATGAAAGAATCAGTAACGGACATTACCTCTTCTTTGAAGTGCTTCTTTGAGACCTCCTTTTAGGGCACTAAAATGGGTCTTTGAAGAATAACAGAACCTCTAGGATGTTTCTAGGGAAGTGGAGAAGAGAATTTGGCAGGGGTTGGCCGAGCTTTAAGGATCAAAGTTGTGTGAGGAAGAGAGGGAGGAGGTGTCTTTTTATAAGGGAGGAGAGGGGCTCCTTTGGAAAAACTAAAAATATTATTTTATTATAAAGTCACGTTCGGTTTTAAATAACTACAAATTCATTTATTTCGAAGCTAAGGTGGGTATGGGTCGAAATATTCTCATACAATAGAATTTAGACAAGTTTAGGTTCCTATTTTAAACTTATCATTTAGATTTAACATTAAGTTAAATAATTTTACTTTTACCGTGTCTTCTTGTGTTCTTACACTATAAGGTTAATAAACATACTATAAGAAGCCAAACGAACTCCAAGTTGTTTATTATTAATATATATAACTTTATCTAAGTCATTTGTCCGAACCTTAGATTTTTAGGAATAAAATAACAATTAATAATATAATATTTGTTTTAAAAACTATTTTATGTCAATTTTGACACTATTTAGTAATTGATTTTTGTGAAAATCATAACAGAATGATAAGTTCGAAAAAAGTTAATTAAATCAATACTAACATGTCATATTAACCTATAAAATTAGTGTAATTCATAAAAAGTCTCAAATTATATTTATTTGGGTATTTATAACATCAACTATGTCAATATTTCATTAATAAGATAATTACTGCATCATCGTTGTGTCATAAATAAATTAAATTATTTAATGCCTAAAAATTAAAAATAAAATACCATTATGTAGAAAATCTTTTTATATTTCTAAATAATATTTATAGTTGAATTTATCTTATGTATAACCCCATATTAAAAATGTTTTAGTAAATAAAATTTGATTTTAACTCTTTTAACCCTTCTTTAAATAAATTAATAATAAATGTCCTAATCTAATCCAAGTGGTCCTAAATGGTCATATTTTATTCCTAAGTTTGTTTTTGGTCGAATTACACTTGTCCAATATAATTAGGACATGTGTTAGTGTAATAATAATATCATTTCTACCCTTAATTACCCTATTTACTTTTAACCGTGGTAAAAAAAAGTAAAAAGTTACTATTCACCAAAAAATTATTTTTATCTCATTGAACCACATTTTACTTACTGAAATCAACCGTGTCTCCCAGATTTTTGAAATTCCACTCACAGAAGCGGTAAAATTAAGTTTTATGAACAATTCAGTTTTTTAACTACCACTTGGTGGTTTCACTATTCATCAAAAATTGAAAGTTTTCAGAAAAATACCAAAAATTAGGCCTAAGCTATATTTGATATTATGAACTCAAAAATGATGTCTATTTTACCAAATTCACAACATATCAGTTGCATTAATTAATTTAAAAATTAATTCCCGTCGTCAAAACAAATAGCGTGTTTTTAAGAGATAATAATTATCAAAAGATTGAAACTTGTTTATAACTGGTTTAAATGTGAAATTACATCCAATGACCATCATTGTATTAAATTGTAAAAATATATTCTAAATATACTTTAAAACCACTAAAATTAATAATTTATCACTATTAATTATTTTTATTGAAAAAGTAGATTTTAATTAAAATTTAGTAATTTCCACTATTCATCAAAATATGAAATTTATCCGAAAATTACCAAAATTTCACCCTAAGCTAATTTTGATATTCCAAATCCAAAAATGAATTCCATTTTGAAAAATAAAATTTACAAAATCTCAAAAATTGGTTATTACTATTCATAATGGCTAGTTTTAATAATATTTTAATAGCATATTGTTGTTTAGTGAAACTCGTTATTGCATACTACACACGCAATCGAGGAAGGTCGCGATTGCGTGTAATGCAAGGCAAGTCAAGGATGCGTGTTGTGCAAGTTCCTTTTGGTGTAGCGTACAACACAAGACATTAGTGAAATTAAAAAGAATATTTTTCATAAAATCTTGGGCTGTTACATTCTACCCCCCTTAAAATGAATTTCGCCCTCGAAATTCGTCTGGGTTATAAATGGTTTACTATTCGAAAGTTTCTTTAATAGAAACCCACATCGTGAAAAGGAATACCAAAACCAATCTTTAAAAAACCAAAGTATGAAACGTAACGGTTACCCAAATAAACTAATCACTAGGTTTCCACATAGGTGAAAATATGGATATCGAAGAGAAATCTAACCATCATGTTCTGATGGAGAATGGTAGAGAACATGTCTATGAAAAATCCAACAATTTCAAAGCCCTAAATTTGTGATGATCTAGGGTACCATCTGATTCATCAGATATAAGATCACTAGGACAACATTTTTGGTTTTCAATATCATTTCCCTAAAGTTGAAAAATTTGAATTAGAAGAAATACATACTTGATTTTGGTACAATCTCACTGTTGTTCGTGCTTTGAACAATTTACACTTCATCTTTTAAAGAAATGAAGTTGAATTTGTTATTCGTGAAGTGTTAACAGATCATGTGACAGAATGATGGGTTATTCCATCTCTTTCAAACAAAAGGTTAGAAAAAGTTATAAGTCCATCTTATGGTTAATCGTATATGGTTCCAAAAATGCACTTATACTTCATATATCATACCGCTTAATAAAATAAAACTAGTTTCTACTAACCAGGGACTTCCTGTAGGCCAGTGGTAGGCGATAAAGGCCAGTCGCACTTCGGTTGTGGGTTCGATTCCCACAGCCTTGTCCGACGCGATGGGCTTTCGCCCGTCCTGCAGGTTGTCCTTTTTCTAAAGCTATATTACTATAACATCCCATCAATAATATAGAAAAAAACGTTTTATCCTAACTTATGTCCAACATAATCCATTCTAATATTTAGAATTATCTAAAATACTTCGGTCCAAGGTCATAGTATAAAGAAAATGATTACTTGAAATGTCACAGAACAATCACGTGAATGCCATCATTTATCCCCCATATATCATAAGATATATCTTGTTGGTCAAATTACAAACATGTGAATAACTTAATCATGTATTCTCTTGAAGAATGAATACCCATTGAACCTTAGTGAAAACATGAATGCAGTTAAAAGTTAACACTTTCCACATACCAAAATCCTCAAAATTCTATATACTCAAACCATGATATCACTTAGTCCTTATATCAATCATGAGCTCATGAATACTGTTAAACATTTAATTTTCTCATTTTCCCTTAATTATGCGCATATCATCTTATTAAAAATATGTCAATCACTTTGAATACCACATTAGACCAATACATAAATATTCCTATACTCCATGATACAACATCATTTTGGAATCCCATTACGTAAACACTTAATCATTCCACCACATCGTTGTCATATTCAACATCACCAATGGTGATCGCATGTGACTTCCCCTTGTCCTTTTCCTTAAGTGGTTCCTCATGTCGATCATCACTAACCCTTGGATTAGGGCATTTATTAGCATAATTCCCCATTTCCTTGCACATGAAGCATTGAAGTGTTGGTGGTGCGTTCTCTGCAGTGTTTGCTTTATTCACATCATTAGAAACCATTTTTCCATTACTTCGACACTCAGCTTCTCGATGACCTTATTTTCCACACTTAAAACATTTTCTAGTCCCTTTAAGACAATCTCCACCATGCTTCTTTCCACACTTTGAGCATAAGGAAACATTCATCTTCTTTTCACCATTATTCTGAGATTTCTCCTTGAACTCCATCTTTCGTTTCTTTTCAAAACCATGAGATGGATATGTAACACCAACTTCCATTTCTACCTTGATAGCACAACGCACAATTTCTTCATAGCTACTGAAGTCTCTTATAGCTAATGCCCTTCAAAGACTTGGTTTTAAGCCACTGAAAAATCAATCAACTTTACTTTCAAGTTGGATGATAATACCAGATGCATACCTTAAAAGTCTTGTAAAATTCGCTTCGTATATACCAACAGATTCATCATCCTTCTCCTTTAGCTCAAGAAACTCCTTTTCCATCTTTGTTCGAAGAATACGAGGGAAGTACTTACTGAAAAACAAGTTCTTGAACTCGTCCCATTCCATGGACTCAATTTCATCTCTTGGCCTCGTATTCTTGATAAGATTCCACCATTGATTAGCTTCACCTTCCAAAGGATATACTGCTAAGATGACTTTATCATGTTCAGAACATTGAAGAACTGAAAATATCTTTTCAGTGGTACTGATCCATTGTTCAGCAACAAGTGGATCGGAAGTCCCACTGAAAGAAGGTAGACGTTGCCTCATGAAGGACTCAATAGAATATTGTTCCCTTCTCTGCTCATTTGGAAGTCCAGAATGATTCATAGCTTGTGTAAGTATAGAAATAAGATTTTTCACTCCATCTCCCATAACATTTGTTTGTTCAGAAGGACAATCATTGCATTGTCCATTGCATTGATCAACACGGTTCCTTCGGGTTCCAGCCATCGTCTAAAACCCAAAAAGAATAGTGTGAGAGGCAAAAATCATGCTAGGGAAAACAACATTATAAAGGAGGAGTATCCTCAATATCTAACTTCTTAGGTTAAATTCCATGATCGTTACCGTAGTTCTAGGACTGTATCTTATACGTGTACTTATCCTTAGGGACATCCCTAGACATACCTTAGAAATACCTCTAGGGATATCACTAACGATTTCGCATCCTAGTTTCCAAAGGTTGACTAAACCTTTCCTCTGATACCAACTGTAGAGACCCGAAGCTTGACATACATTGACATTACATTACATTTGCGGAATACTTAGTACATTAAAAAACACACACACAAGGACCGTAATAGTTTAGTGTCTTTGGAAACTCGGAATATAATCTTCTAAACAAGGTGAAAGATCTTCAACATCTCCCATAAAGATCTTCCCTTTTTTTTACCTAAAACCTTTCTTTATATCCTGGGGAAAAGAAAACATAAAAGGGTGAGCTCAAATGCTCAGTAAGGGTAAACAAAAGGAATATCAGTCACATCATATTCATAAGAACATAACATTTTGGAAATCTTAACCTGCAAAAGAGAGCATAATTTCATAACATGGGATAAATCATAGTAGTGAAATGTAATCCAAATAATCATAACTTAAAACATGAAACTTTGTGGCATACACACATAATCATAGAAAATCAAATCTTATTAGTCAAGACTTATTGCCAAGACTATCTTAGTGGACAAAGTCCCTTTTTGAACCGAGTCACCCTCGTTTCAGTCCTGTTTCACTGAACCGGTATAACCTACCAATCCATCCATGTCTATCTCATGAGATATAAAATCTTTACCCAATGCATTGGAGGGAGATATAGGTCCCACCCATCTTATAATGATACCATTCTTATGTGTGCCACAAAATCATAAACCATACATCATAGCATAACCCATGTAATAAAAATGGGATTCTTAAACAACATGACATCATAAAACAATTCATATAAGATAAAGGAATTCATAAAAATAATTCCATCACAACATTATCAAATCAATGTAATAATAGGGATAGAAACAGAACCCTATTTTATCTTAGATGGAAAATAATTTTGATAAAACACTTGAACTCCATTCTTGAGGAAAATATCCTTTCTTCTTCAATTTTTTTTTCCTTTCTTAACATGTCATAAAATTTTAAACTAAAAGAAGTTGATTAAAAATAAACTTGAAAACTTGTAATGGAATATTCTTGGAAATAATGTTTTAAAATCCATTCATGCCGTATAAGTTAAAAAAACATTCTTCGTACTTTTGTCGGAAAAGTCAAAGAAGTACCTCGTACGAAAAACGACAAAAGATTCCTTTCATATCTTTTACTAAAAACTCACTGAAGGGTAAAATTGGATATAAAATATTGTAGAAAGATATAAATATTACATATTGAGGAAACATGGATGTGGATGATAAAATAAACCCCAGTAAATACCAAAGTATAAACAATCTCGGATAAAAATGAGATTGTGATATTTCCCTTACCTTAGGTCCGATTTGCTTCGTAAGTGTCCGAAACTCCTGTATAATGATTTAAATAATGTCATTGACTTATTACAGAATCATATTCATTGTTATGATATCATATATGGTTCACTTATGACTTTATATTACCCGTTCTTTTGTAAATTCCATGTTAAAGAGCGTTTTGGGTAAAATTGTTTCATTTGTCGTCCGTGTTTTGACTTGTAATTATTCATATGGTTACATAGATCATGATTACTTAATTCCAGAATATAAAACATGATTTATATATAATATATATTCAGAATATACATATATATAAGAAATCAGTAAATGGAAAGAAATACACCGTTCATGGAGACGGTAGGCCGTACGTACGCATGAACGCTGTTTTCGTTTCCTTATTGAGTTGAATGGAATTAAGTAGATGACATACATATATTTACACATAAATACAGTATCATTATTATGTCATATATTTCATGATTACTTATTATATGTACTTTATAATCATTTATGAATGGTTAAAGTGGAGAATGAATCTCATCGCGTCGTGGAGACGGTAGTCCGTACGTATGCACGAGCGATGATATCATTTCCATAATTATTGAATTGAATTGGAGTGGATGATACAATATATCAGAATCAATATGATGTTCTAATAACTATGTATAGTTATTCTTTACACCATTATACCCATCCATGTAAGGTGGTGGTGGAAAATAGATTACACCATGGCGTGGAGACGGTATTCCGTACGTACGCACGCACGGTGATTTCTTTTTCCGTAGGATGGATAGATGGTGAAATAGGGTTGTTTAATACTTATAATAACATATCAGTATATGAGTTATACTGATGTTATTACTTCATAATGAAACAACCTAAGAAGAAGAAGTGGAATAAGAAATAAAGATGAAAGAATCGGTAATAGACAGTACCTCTTCTTTGAAGTGCTTCTTTGAGACCTCCTTTTAGGGAATTAAAATGGGTGTTTGAAGAAGACCAGAACCTCTAGGATGTTTCTAGGGAAGTGGAGAAGAGAATTTGGTAGGGGTTGGCCGATCTTGAAGGCCCAAAGTTGTGTGAGGAAGAGAGGGAGGAGGTGTCCTTTTATAAGGGAGGAGAGGGGCTCCTTTAGAAAAACTAAAAATATTATTTTATTATAAAGTCATGTTCGGTTTTAAATAGCTCCAACTTGATTTATTTCGAGGCTAATGTAGGTATGGGTCGAAATATTCTCATACAATATAATTTAGACAAGTTTAGGTTCCTATTTTAACCTTATCATTTAGATTTAACATTAAGTAAAATAATTGTACTTTTACCGTGTCTTCTTGTGTTCTTACACTATAAGGTTAATAAACATACTATAAGAAGCCAAAAGAACCCCAAGTTGTTTTTTATTAATAAATATAACCTTATCTAAGTCATTTGGCCGAACCTTAGATTTTTAGGAATAAAATAACAATTAATAATATAATATTTGTTTTAAAAACTATTTTATGTCAATTTTGACACTATTTAGTAATTGATTTTTGTGAAAATCATAACAGAATGATAAGTTCTAAAAATGTTAATTAAATCAATACTAACATGTCATATTAACCTAGAAAATTAGTGGAATTCAAAAAAAGTCTTAAATTATATTTATTTGGGTATTTATAACATCAATTATGTCAATATTTCATTAATAAGATAATTACTGCATCATCGTTGTGTCATAAATAAATTAAATTATTTAATGTCTAAAAATTACAAATAAAATACCATTATGTATTAAATCTATTTAGATTTCTAAAGAATATTTATAGTCTAATTTATCTTATGTATAACCCCATATTAAAAATGTTTTAGTAAATAAACTTTGATTTTAACTCTTTTAACCCTTCTTTAAATAAATTAATAATAAATGTCATAATCTAATCCATGTGGGCCTAAATGGTCATATTTTATTCCTAAGTTTGTTTTTGGTCGAATTAAACTTGTCCAATAGAATTAGGACATGTGTTAGGGTAATAATAATATCATTTCTACCCTTAATTACCCTATTTACTTTTAACCGTGGTAAAAAAAGTAAAAAGTTACTATTCATCAAAAAATTATTTTTATCTCATTGAACCACATTTTACTTACTGAAATCAACTGTGTCTCTCGGATTTTTGAAATTCCACTCACAGAAGCGGTAAAATTAAGTTTTATGAACAATTCAGTTTTTTTAACTACCACTTAGTGGTTTCACTATTAATCAAAAATTGAAAGTTTTCAGAAAAATACCAAAAATTAGGCCTAAGCTATATTTGATATTATGAACTCAAAAATGATGTCTATTTTACCAAATTCACAACATATCAGTTTCATTAACTAATTTAAAAATTAATTCCCGTCGTCAAAACAAATAGCGTGTTTTTAAGAGATAATAATTATCAAAAGATTGAAACTTGTTTATAACTGGTTTAAATGTGAAATTACATCCAATGACCATCATTGTATTAAATTGTAAAAATATATTCTAAATATACTTTAAAACCACTAAAATTAATAATTTATCACTATTAATTATTTTTATTGAAAAAGTTGTTTTTAATTAAAATTTAGTAATTTGCACTATTCATCAAAATATGAAAGTTATCCGAAAATTACCAAAATTTCACCCTAAGCTAATTTTGATATTCCGAATCCAAAAATGAATTCCATTTTGAAAAATAAAATTTACAAAATTTCAAAAAGTGTTTGTTACTATTCATAACGGCTAGTTTTAATAATATTTTAATAGCATATTGTTGTTTAGTGAAACTCGTTATTGCGTACTACACACGCTATCGAGGAAGGTCGCGATTGCGTGTAATGCAAGGCAAGTCAAGGATGCATGTTGTGCAAGCTCCTTTTGGTGTAGCGTACAACACAGGACATTAGTGAAATTAAAAAGAATATTTTTCATAAAATCTTTGGCTGTTGCAAGAGGAGGAGAATTCGTCGGGCTTCATGTGGAAGGAGGGTTTAAGTAGGGCTTTGGTGCAACATGGTGACTTGTCCAATCTGTAGGTCGGCGTGGGGAAGACGAAGAAACTGTGGCCTTGAAAGGGGGTGTACGGGGGTCAACTGGAGAAGTGAAATGGAGAAGCCGAGGCGTCCTCGGGTGCAGGCCTACTGGTGCGGGACCCCGCCGTGAGTAAGAAGACGCTAAAGAGGTCGACGCGGAAAGGAAAAAGCAGACTGGATTAAAATCGGAAGGATCAGACGGTTGGAGGAGGCGTGAGAATTGGGTTGATCGGTTTAAAAGAAATTGAGGTCCGCAATTAGATCTCGAGAGAGATCGAATGGTCACAGGCATAAGCGGGGCGATCGCGTAGCTAAAAGGGTCGGACAGATGAGAATAAAGCAGATATCGATCGGACGGTTCTGATCGTGCGGAACGCGTCCCACATCGAAACGAACCACATATGAGGCGTGGTGTATAACTCAAATCGTGCTACCTTCAGAGCAATAAAAACAATACACACACACCAGGGCCTTATACACGGGCCCCATGCGGGCCTTGGCCCAACCCTACGCAACGCGTTCCGCAGGCCTTATACACGGGCCCGCGTGTGACTGGACGAAGCTATGCTTGGGCTCAGACCTAGTGGACACCTCTACACTGCTCGAGGATCTCGATGGTTGGTACCTTGGGTCCCTGGGGCTCGGTCTCAGCCTTGAGGGCTTGTCCCTAAAGGATGCACTCAGCTTGGATGGGTCCCAACATAATTTTTTTATTAAAAAAATATATAGATATACAAAATAAATGGTACAAGTATACTTAGTTTCAAAATAGTGTGGAATATGAATATTGGTAAAAATTGAATTTTTATACATTGAAACAAACAGTTTAAGAATTTCAAAATCTAAAATCACATTTTAGGATATGTATAATACTTTACACTTTCATATAACCCTTTTAAAGGATATAAATATATTTCATAATTAACATGCCAAAACTTTGTAAATAACCCTAAAAAAATTAAAAAAACCCCATTATAATATACTCTACTAATTTATTCATAAAATTATTTTTAAAAGGCCTGTAGTTTTCCACCAATTTAAAATAAAAAGTTTTAGAGATCCAATAAGATATATATTTTTTAATTATCACAGATACCCTTTAAACATAACTTTCACAACATTTTAATGTACTATGTTTTCAACCATATAGGTATCCATATGGATTTTGTGAAAACAACTAGATTTATTTTCAAGAATATTCTTTTTATTTTACAACTATGATTTTCTTTGAAAAAAGAACATCTCAGACATACTATAATATTTGAAATATCAAAAGATTATAGGAGCATTAAAATAACCAATCTTTTATATAAAGATAAACATTTTCAACGGAAACCCAAGGGTTATTTTGAAAACCCCAACAGTTATATATATAAGGTTCATAATTTCTTAAAGGACCATTATAAAAACAGGAGTGTAGGGTCTTTCTCAAAATCAAAACACTTAACCCTAGGTGGATGGCTCTCCTCATACCATTGGTGCTGAGTACGTGTGCCATGGATCTGGCTATTATATTTTTCACCCCGATGGACCCAAGAGATGACAACTATCTGATTACTCGAGTTTTGATTCATAGTAGTCTTTTTGTGGCCATGTTATGTCTTGCACATGGTTTACATGATTTTGATCATTGTCTAGGCCAGAAATAACCAATGATAATAACACTTTATTATTGTTCCTCCCCCATCTATGTTCTTTGTGTTCTTCATTATTATACAATGTGTTAGAGATTAACTTTTTTTTGAATTGGTTTGAGTTTGACCAAACCTACGGTTTGAGACAATTATGAGAATAAACTTGGGATTGATGGTTTATGGATGGATCAACATGGAACTACAGATCATGGATGATGGTTTCAAGGATTAAGACCCTAATTTAGGACAAGTGGTGTGAAAAATCTCGACTAGGTGATGATAATATCAATTTTTGGGCAGAGAGTCTAGGATCTATGATTAGATGCATTTACAAATGATTTCAGCTGTTTGGGTGAGACTAAGAAGAGATTTGAGGTCAAATTAGAAGATATAATGAAGCATGTGAGGACCTCGAGACCAAAATTTACGATCTGTATAAAATTTGGCTACACGTTATGTATTTCATAAGAACACACACTATGTAGTTCATTTTCATGTAGAGTCTAGGGGTTCTATACTGATTTAAAGTTCACATGTTTTGTGGATGCGAATACACACCATGTTATACTATTCAGGTGGTTGATCCTTATGTGGGGAGTACATAATTGAGAACCCAGTTGATCGGACTCATTTTATCTCCATAGGGACATGCTGTGTGAATGAATATAGAAAGATGACCCATATTTAGGGAAAAAATTCCAATTTTCTGAGTGGATTTACACATAGTGTACCTTTAGGTACTCAGAATTCACTTTCTCCAGAATCTAGTACCTTATGTACCTCCTTCTAAAAGACATAGATTTGGGACTTTGATTATCCCCTTATAAGTTGAATTTTTCATAGGAAATGATGGTGGACATTGTTTCATCCTTAGAGGTACAACATGATGTCAAACAAGTGGGATACTTCTTCTTGAAATGATTATCCAATGATAGTGGATGAGCCTGATTATCAGAGTGATTCAATGGTCGGTATCCCCTAACTCACCAAAGAAAGAGTCCCCCATATCCTATTTATAGGTAGAGACGGTGAAACCTCATATTATATAGGGTGTGGGTCCTCTTTCTATGGAGTGGTACTCCCCTATCATTGAGCTCTGACAAGGAGTGGGTCCTCTATAGGAGTCAATTCTCTCTCGCTATGGTACATAGTAAAGTAATTATTCTGAGGCATTGTGGGGTGTTTGATATCGTAGATTGGATATTTGGAGGTATAGGTAGACTGAACATCCTTATCTAGCTATTGATATTGATATTCCTCACTTTTCAACTAGTTTTTCCTCATGATCATATATGTTGTTGGGTTTTTTTGGCTCTTTAACTTATTGGTTATATTGACTATTTTATTTTATTGTTTATCTTTGGTTTTCAGGGAACCCTATTTAGTATGTTTATAATCACCCCTACATAGGATTTTACAAAATTTTTATGTCTAATAAAGTGAACATATATATTGGTGTTTACCTTGGTGGACCTGGTATTGGTGTAGATTAGTTATACATAGAGGCATCGACTATGTTCTGTGGCCTGAATTAGGGATATAATGTCAGAATCTCCTCTAAATTCCCCTCTTTTCTTTGTTTCTTAGTTGGGTTCTATTTTCCTTATTCTTGGTTTAGTGTGTATTTTTCATTTATTTCATTATCTTTTATTTATAAGTCACACTAGGATTTATTTCCTAGAGGTTCCTTCATGCATTATTTATATCCTAGATGTTTCAATTATTATATTTCATTATTGTTTCATAGATTTGGGCGTTTTTGAGTGTGTACAGGTACATTGGGATGAGGCCTCATGTTTTGGTGAAATATTTTACTCAGTGATTGTTATTGGCCCCTCACCTATTAGATGTGGGTGTGCGGTTTCACCCTCAACTTACTTCCATCCTAACCAGGATTCTAGTGGTAAAGGTCCTGAAAAATGTGGTACCAAAGTAGGTATGTACTTGGGATAGTGTTTGGAGTTAGTCTTGTTTTAAGGATTGGTTTTCGAACATATGGAAATGATTTTGAAGTATCTCGAGTTCATCTCCTAGTCTAAGGAACCTAGTGGTGGTGCGGCTACTGACATATCCATACACCAAGACTCTGAAAACCTGCTTATCGAATCGGCATACCGAGACACCCGTTTTAGTGAAACCAATCGTACATTCATCATATAGGTTTTATAATTTTACTTTCATGTTCTTATTGAGTCAGATATCAAAATATGATTATTTAAATATGTTACATCTTGATAAATTTCATAATACCTTTTCAAAAAATATCAAACTTGAATTCTGAGATAGGGTCCTGACGATGTACAATTGAGTGATGAGGCCTCAATGCATGTAACTTTTCTTGAGGTGTTCCCTCCAGACCATTATATTTAATTTAATAATAAATAATTGAAAACCCATGAAAGAAAATTAAATTAAATAAAACCAGCTAATAGACTAGTTTGGTCAATGATCATGAATAGTCATACACATGAAACAAATATGAAAAAGTATACTGGCTAGAATTCACATCAATTTGTTATTTATTTTTAAGATAGAAAAAATTTCATTAATTAATTCAATTTAACTTAATTCCCATATGAAGTCTCTTAGAAATACTAATGATAAATGCATTCAGGAAAAATATATGGCATGAAAAATAATTAAAGATAGTTACAATAAATTTATTGAGAATTTAATAATTCCTAAAGACCATTATTACATAGTCAAACACTTTAGTTCCAATAGTATAATTAGGTTTTAATGATGAAAATAATTATTTTAATGTAATTTAATTCTAACATTTACTAGGAGACTACATGACATGTATTTACAATCTATATGACATAATCCTCAATTATCGTGTTTTCAAGATAAAAACCTAGGGCTTTTGCATGTATCTTAGCTGGACTACATATCATGTACTAGCCATCCACGGATCATGTGATCCACTTGTGGTATGTATGTGTAACTTTCCACTAACACGACGTGTTCATTAGGCATAAAACAACATGATGTGTGACCCAACTATATATCATGTTCTTTTGTTTTCATGTTTTCGAGAAACACGTTGAATGAAATAATATGTTCTTCAGATGTGGGGATTAATCAGTTACATGTTTTGTATGTTGGATACATATCACACAACACAATCCATATTTTTTTATCTTCATATGATACTTTTAGGGTAAGTGTGAACCTAACATATTCCCACCAGATTGAACCCATCCACAAAATAAAACATCATCGCCTGAAATACATTTACGAACCGCGCTGAAGATTTTTAAAATTCAAATTAAAATTTAAAAAGATATCAAACGAACCACGTGTCACTGTGCCGCCCGAGAAACCAATCCCTTGAACAGTTCACCGCCATCATCACATCGCTGGCTGAGTCGCATTAATGACAACTATCGTTATCATCACACTGTATCTTGATATGTGCATCCTTATCCCATTGTTGTCCTTTATTTTCAACTCATCCACCACATGCCGCTGCCTATGGAAACATGACCCGTCGGAGGAACCAATAACTCCGATAACTATAACCTCCGTCGTTGATAACCATTTTCTGCAAACCAGTATAGAAACCCCAATGAACATCATAACCATTCACCATTTCAAGTAAACAGATTACCAAGGTCTTCTTCCTCTATGGCTCAACACTGTTGGTCTCTGTTCCTACGTCGACCGCCTACACCCGACGTCGACTAGACCTTCGACGAAATCACCAACGTGTAGTCATCAATGATAGCCATAACACCGCAAAACACCATCAGTGTCAAATAAATAACCCACTAGAACGATGAAATCAATAGAAACCAAAAGCATGATGTCTTTCCACCAATAACCAGCACCATAAAAGGAGACCGCCGATGAAAAGAAAAACCGCCAATGAGAAATAAGACCAACAAGAAACCGGTGAAAACCCAGAAAAATGGTGGGAATGGACCCTGATGAAGCCTGGGGAAGAAACCCCCCAAAAAAGGAACCTCGGAGGCAGCAAACCATATACCCAAAACCCTGTATACCTATCACTCCAACTCCGACCTGGAGAGAAATGGAAAAACCCTAGGTCAGAGTTGGTTTGGGCGACCGAGGAGAAGGCCAAATCAGGAATCATATGGAAACCCAATGTCCACCAAACCACAATCCCAAAGCCTCAGGATAACTCCATACTATCCCTGACCCCGAGAGGTGCAAAGGAACTTAAGGACAGAGTAGGTTAAGGCAATAGAGGACATTAAAAACACATAACTTCTACGGAATAAACAATAGAACTATGGAAAAATGCCATAATTCAAAGCACCTGAGGAGAGGGGAGACCAAGAGAGGATGAAGCCAAGAGAAAAGGAGAGATGTTGTGGGTGAAAACTGAAACCCTAGAGGAATGGAGGAGATGATCGCGGAGAGCACCCTCTGCAGAGATTTTGGAGAGCGCTCCCCCCAGATACATAGTTCTTGTATACATACCATGTATTTCATTAATTATACTATTTAAGAGTCTCACATAGTTATAAATTGTGTATGTAACAACATAGTTTGTGTGAATTTTCCCATTATACCGTTTAGACTACACGATGTGTACACTAGATACATACTGTGTAGTCTAAAAAACTATGTGCCATGTTTTACTAATCAATACATGGTGTACAATAAATTCACTATGTGTAATAACAATTTGGAACACCATAAATCCCATGACATGTCTAGGTGCACTAAACATGGGTTTACAGAATGTACTCCAGCTATTTTTCATGTAACCTGATCAATTGGCCCAAAACGTTCGTACCTCCCGATAGAATCTTCGATCATTCAACATCTATTATTGGGCCTTAAAAAAATATAAATCATAAAGGATGGATATTAAAATTTCAAAATCATTTTAATTAAACTTCTGATAAAATAATGAATAACATGGAAATGAAAGATCTAACCACTTTTGATAATAATAGTTAAAACAAATAAATAATTATAAATTTTAACATAACTTCTCTCACACCATTTGATGGTTTCATACACAGTGAAAGCACCTGGTGGGGGGATTACCATTATCGTTTTTATTGGATTCGATGGATCATCCACCATTTGTTCCAGACAAAAAATTCTTGGCTAATGAAACTTTTCCTTCAAATATTTATTTAGAATGATTAGAGCACGGAGGGGATATTTTTCATGATAAATTTATAATTAATTAAATGAAATATGAATAAATATTACCTCTTATTGGGATATTTATTTGATAAAGATGTAGATCGTATGAAACCCTTTTTGAATTACTATCATTTCACAGGGAGAACCCAAAGTAAATCCCCACTATTAGTGATCCAAATGTGGTCCTTTTATCTTCCACAACACCGAGAGATTGTTGGGTGATAGTGTATCAGATCTATTATATTGTGTTGTTCATCTCAATTGATTCTATTTCTTTTAATATTGAATTATTCTCTCTATTTCTACACTTTCTTGTGAGAATGGGAGAAAAAGGAATCAACAGGGAAATTCATTATTCTCAATAATTCTCAATTCTTTATTAACACATAAAAATAGTTATAGAAATATATTTATAGAGTTAGAGTTTATGTTAAAATATTATTTAATTTTACAATAACACTTAAATAATTTAATATACCTATTAGGACCCCCTTCCATTTTATTATATTAATAATATTTTTATTTTTTAGAGTACACTAACTAGGGAAATGATAAATTTTATTTTACTGGATTACAAGTTAATATTTACCACCAAACATTATCTTGGTCCACTCATCCTCATAATTGATCGAATAACCAAATAAATATTTATTCATAAATAAACATTCTATTTATAGCATGGATATAAAATATTTATTAAATATTCAATAAATTAAATAAATATTTTATTCATAGTCTGGAGAATAAATATTTATTAAATATTCGCATAATTAAATTAATTATTTATTAATATCTAAATAATTATTTATTTGCTTGAAATTATTTGTGATCAATTAATCATGAGTGAAATTATTCCCCAGTCCTGAGAATAATATTCACTCTAATCAAAAAATTTAAATAGAATTTAATTGAGATCATTGGAAACACTCAATGTTTTCCCCTCTAGGCTTCTTTCTCATTGGCATTTGGCTGGCTTAACTAAAGTCCAAATTTACTGTCTAGTAATTGGTTAAGGAATCCAAGAGAACGAAGTTAATGTCAAAACGTCGAAAACCACACACAAACACTTATAGTGTAATATAATCCATTTTTCAAAATATCTCATCAAGTAGGTTGCACACACATGTCATCAGCCTATGTGCTTGATACATTTTCATTGACTATCTAAAATAAAACCACCGTTACAACATAGAAATTGAACATAATTTGATAGATATATTTTAATAAATGGTTTGATATATATACTTGAATTAGTATGGATGTGAAAAATCCTTCGTTGACTTATTCTTTAATAACATGTCATTTATAATGCACCCAACATACCCTAATTCCCATAAACATATTTCATAATGGTTTTGGTCAGTACATCAAAGTACATGATCCATTAAAATCATTAATAATATTATTTAAGTTGAAGGACAATTACTCAAAATGAAAGATTAGAATATTTTATGACACATAAACATACAAAATTCTTATAGGCAAGTCTATTAGTATAATCTCTTATCTAGGATATTTCCAAGTGATAACTTTATGAGTATAAGTCTCATCTACTTATGAGTACTCACACCTGACAGTCAATATTCTACATGTCCCATCACTGTATTTTATGAAACCGTATAACTATATTGAATAATATCATCATGTTATTTCAAGGTTCTCATCATAGTAGATAACTAATATAATCTTATAAATGTGAAAGATACTCTAGAAAATTATTACATTAAATTCATGTAAAATAATGAAAAATATATAATAAGATGTGTTGGTCAGAGTGAGTATCTCAATAGGGGTGGGAATTAAGTACCTAATAAAAATTTCTGTTAATTGTTTTTAAATAATATTCCCCAATTTAATTAAAAACATCATAGTTAATTAAAATATCATATAAATATAAATTTTGATATTTCAAAATATTTCTCAAAGAGTGAATATGTGTCAGTTAAATAATATGAAAACTATTGTAACTTTTTAAATAAATTTAATTAATCAAAATATAATATAATTACTAATTATGATTAAATATAAAAGTAGTGGTTTTTATACAGTTGAAAAAAAATTTAGTTTAATAATTTGAAATGAAACAAAACAAAACACATAGTGGAGTTAATATAATAGGTATAATCTCAAGCCACTACTATTTAAAAAAGGGAAAGGGAAGCACCACCTTTTCTCAATGCTAAGAAAAAAGAACTGATAAAGGAACCCTTTATAAGCTCTAAAAAAGGGCTGATAAAGAATCCCTTTACCAGTGATAAAAAGAGCTGATAAAGGTTTCCTTTATCAGAACTTTTGTAGTGCTGATAAAACCATAGTCCCATATTTTATAAAATCATGTGCACAGTATCCTCTATTTATCATTCCCTCAAGCTCTTATGTTACTATACCCCTGCGACAACTCCCCTCCCCCGATCATCTCTTTGTCGAACCTCCGCCGCTAGCCCTGCTCCTTATCCTCCCCCTCAAACCCCTTCCACAGATCCTCCTCCTGGCAATCCCTACATCTCATCCTTTCTGCCGGACCCTACTCCCCGAAAACCCTACTCCTCCATTTCTCAATGGTTGGCAGCTCCTCCCATGCACCACCCCCTCTGGCGGTCGCGCCTTCCCCTCCCAATGTAGCATAGAAGGCTCTTGACCGCTTGACGCTTCTTCTCTCCCTCCATCATGGGTGTGATAACTCTAGGTAAGTCTCCCACTTCTCTTTTTATGTTTATTTATGGTGGATAGGTTTTTTTGAGAGTAGTTTTCATTAAGGAGATTTTTGGATTCTTCCCCATGATCACCAACTTTGGATTAGATGCTAATTAAAATAGAGTTATAACAATCTATGTCATGAAATAACACATATAGTGGATTCTTATACTTGGTTAGTAGATGATTTGAACTAAAGTATGAATTTTTTATGATTCCCCATGGGTCCTTATGATGTTTGGAACTAGAATTCATTATTCACCAAGTTTCATATGTATGAGGGTTTTAAATTCTCGTGAAACCTCATACTAGAGCTTGTTATACATGAATATTCTATTAATGTTGAGTGTTTATTTATCCTTCTGGTGGAGTGGGTTTATCTATACTGGAGAAAGTGGTCTTTTTGACAACCCCTTCATGAAAAATAAGATTTTTGATAATACCTTTCTCATTATTAATTGGTTACACTTTGTGGGTGTCATGATGTGCTGGTGATTGTGTTTATGGGGAAGGTTCTATTTATAATAGTTATTAGGACCCCTCAAATATATAAAGTGTATCCAACCCTGTGGATGTTAAGTTATATTTTCCATAGTTGGTGAGCGTGGTTTTATGTTATTTATGCAAGATGAATACCTTTATTCCGTATGAATGTCGAGGAATTAAGGAATGCTTCATAAAGGAGACTTATGGTTAACTCTTGGTAAGAATATGGTGTATTCATTAACCCATATACCCAGAATGATGGGTGTCTTTGTTAAGTTATAGTGTTCTAAATTGAATATCTCCTTGACAGTTCATAGTGGAGCCTATAAGTAATTTAGATTCTTATATTATTAAACCAAGATTCATGGAGTGGCCTCTAGTATTCATGCACTAGTGCCATAGAAGATGAGGAGATAAGATTAGCGCATCCATAGAAAGGTGAATGGTATTCTTTGGAAAAGTACTTTGGGTTTAGATAGTGGTATGAACATGTGAGCAATTGTATTTGGGTGGTTAATTCTTTTTTGGATAGTGGGATGTTTCTTGAATTAGATTAATGGTAAATTCCACACATCTTTCTTTTATGTGAAGGATAATTTATGTTTTGTGTAAACTTAGTGAACCTATATGATCAGTTGTTCCTAGGTGCTAGTCTAGATGGTTTTTTCTTGAAAATGGGGAGACACCATGCACTTCATTGGGTAGATAGTGATTCATCCCGGATACCTATTATGGGTATCAATATTGTTATTGTGAATGGAGAGTACTCTAGTAAAGAACTACCTTTGGTGTGTCAGGACAAGTTATTTTTGTTAAGTACACCTACACTATGGAGAACACTATTACGTGATGGGGGGTGAATTTATTCTTAGAAGATTGTAAATGTCTTTCACATGGTTGGATTTTATTTCAGATCTTTTTATTAAATCCATTAATTTATGTTGATCAATTCATAGACAGACCTCTAGTGGTTAGGGGGAATTTAACATGTAATACTAAGATTTGGATGGATATATTAGTGTTCTATGATTATGCATATGTTTTGAGTTGATATTATAATCTTTTAAGGTAGTGATATTTTGGGATGTAGGGTTAGCAGCACCCACCCATAGAAGGTGTGTGAAGAAAGTCTCATCTCAGGAGGCACTTCCATTCATAATTAACTCAAGGATTTTCCATTACTCCAAGGAATTTAGTATGAATGTGATGAGTATAGACATATCACATCACATTTTATTAACATTAATGCTATAGTTAGAGAGGCAGTCGATGAATAACCTAGGCAGAGGAAGGAACTTGAGAAATGAGGTTTGTACAACACTAAAGTGATGAAGGAGATCGGGGAGCAACATGAGGTGGATGGAACTTTGGTTTGATTCTATTAATACTACCCCTAAGTAGACCACTACTATTTTGGGAAGTCAGTGGTTAGAATCTCAGATAGTTATAGTCACTAGAGTCTTTTTACCATGCAGCTCTAGGACAGTTTGGAGGTATGATCTATGCTCGTTATACTTTTCTTGTAGTACTATTAGAAATAGGTACAAAAACTATTTTCCTTATTTTTTCAATAATTTTCAAGGTATATGGTAGGCTTTGGTAGAGACCCATGTTAGTGAGGGAGAATTATTTCATATTCATTAGATGTTCATGATAGAATATATGTTCACTAACCTTAATTGTATATTTCTTATGTTAATTTGGGTAACAAAACCTATGATATTCCATAGTAATTTTGGATAAAACTAGGTTGTTTGTTTCCCCACGAACCCCATTGTGTTTGGAAATGTATCTAATATATTAATTTTCTCACCAAAATTGTATCCTTGTTTTCATTTTATTTGAGTTTGTTAACTTGTTTTGGGTTGTTTAATGTGATTATTCTATTATGAATGAGGTGGATGGTAGGGGTGGTTAAAAGGATGTTTAATGTTTTGCTGCAAGGGTGGTGGGTGATAGAACTATTGGTAAGTGGGTTGGAAAGTGTGTAGATTTTTATGGGGGGTCTATCCTTATTCTGTTGATTTACAAATATTTATTGGAAACAGTTAGGCTCTATTAATATCAATTTTTATAAGGAAGTGGTTCTATTATACTGTATTTGGAAGTCTTGTTTTGTGTATTTTAATCATAAATACTAATATTTTAGATTCCAATAGGATGGAGATGAATAAAGATTGGATGGATGCTAATCATTTGACAACAGAGTATGAGAAAGGACTGAAAGAGTTCATCAAGTTTATAAAGGATCACACAAAGGATCCTACTAAAATCATTTATCTGTGTTTACGTTGTTGTTATTCTTGAATAATTACTCTAGAGTAGTTGGAAGAACATTTGATATGCCACAGAATAGATTAGAGTTATAAATGTTGGAATAAACATGGAGAAAAAGATAATATAGCTACTGGATGGGATAAAACTACGTTTTATGGATCATCAATTGTGAATAAAAATATGGATAATAAAGAAGACCGTATAGATGATATGATTACAGATGTACATGATGATGAAGATCGTATTGATGAAATGACAAGGACAATTTAAGATGAACTCCGTGATTGCCCAAAATTGTTTAATAATTTAATGAGTTGTGCCAAGATGCCATTGTATGCTGGTTGAACTAAATATATAGAATTGTCAGCTGTACTTTGAAAGTAGGCAACAGATAGAGTGATGTCATTTTTATGGAACTACTTTCTCTCTTGAATGAAATGCTACTGGAAGATAATGAGCTCCCAAGCCGAAAATATGAATCTAAACCAATTATATGCTCTATGGGTATGATTTCTAAAAGAATACATGCCTGCCCAAAAGACTTTATATTGTTTCACAAGGAGAACAAATCACTTACATAATTCCCAAAGTGTGGTGATTCTTGAAAAAAGAAGTATGAATCTAGTCCTATGAATGTTTTATGGTACTTTCAAATAATTACAAGGTTTAGATGTCTATATGGAAGTGAAGAAACTGCTAGAAAATTGTCGTGGCACGCAGATAAAAGAAATAAAGATGGGAAATTACGTCACCTGGCCGACTCTCCTCAATAAAAGAGAATTGATCATGAGTATCCTGAATTTGGAAAAGAGCCAATAAACCTCCATCTTGCATTGTCTACCAATGGAGTGAATCCTTTGGTTTTCAAACCAGCACTCACAGTACATGGCCTATTATGTTGGTAAATTATAACTTGCCACCCTGATTATGCATGAATCAGAAATTCCTCATGTTATTTATGCTTATATCAGGACCAAAACAACCAGGTAATGATATTGATGTTTATTTGGATCCTTTGATTGAGGATTTAAAGTTATTGTGGGATTCAGGTGTTATGTTGTATGATTCTTATAAAAGTGAATACTTCATGTTGAGAGTGATTTTGTAATGGAAGATAAATTATTTCCCTACTTATGGAAATTTGTCAGTCTATAACATTAAAGGAAATCAAGGGTGTCCTGTGTGCAAAGAAGACACATAACCAATGAGGTTGAAAAATTCATCGAAATATGTGTTTCTAGGACATCGTAGATTTCTACCTCATTGGCATAAGTACCGATATTGGATAACATCATTCAATGGAAGTTCAAAACAATGCACAACACCGTCTCCACTAATAGGTGATTAGCTGTTTGAGAAATTAAAATATGTGAACACTATTTTTGGTAAACCATGTCTGAAAAACCTTACGAAAATTGGTTGGAAAAAGAGATCAGTTTTTTTGAATTAACATTCTGGAATTGTTTGTACGTCAGAAATTTTCTTGATGTGATGCATGTGGAAAAAACGTATGTGACAGTGTTATCGGAGCATTGCTAAATTTCCCTAGCAAAACAGAGGATTGAATTAAGGCAAGGTTGGACATGGTTAATATGGGAATATGAGAAGAGTTGGCTCCCATGAAGGGTGAAAATAGAATGTTTCTTCCTCCAACTTCTTACACTCTTTCCAGGGAGTAGAGATATCAGTTTTACAACATCTTCAATGATGTAAAGGTTCCAAATTAGTATTCATGAAATATCAAGAACATCATTTCAATGAATGATTTGAAGTCAAAAAGTTTTAAATAACATGACTGCCATTTTTTGATGAAATATTTAATTCCTATAGCTTTACGTTGAATTTTTCCCAAGAATGTTCATCATATGTTAACCAAACATTGTTTATTTCTCAAAGATATATGTAGGAATGTTTTAGACCCGGTGAAATTTCCAGCTATGGAAAGAGAAATTGTCATCATATTATGTGAAATAGAAATGTTCTTACCACCAACATTATTTGATATAATGGTTCATTTGATGATTCACTTGGTGAGAGAGATTTGACATTGTGGTCCTCTGCACTATAGATGGTTGTACCCCATTTAACGGTATATGAATATTTTGAAAGGGTATGTCAAAAATCGAAGTCGGCCAGAGGGTTGTGTGGTGGAGAGATATATTGTTGATGAATCTATTGAATTCTGTACCGAATACCTTTATGATGTGGAAATCATTGGTCTCCCGAAATCTCGGCATACTGGACGCATTGAGGGTGAGGTAATTTCTTGAAGAGATGTTGTGACAATCAATATTAAAGATCGAGAGCAGGACCACCTTTATGTTTTCCATAAAACTTGGAAGGTTTATCCATATATTGAAACCCACAATGAATTTATTAGCCAGTTAAATCCATCAAGGGATGAACAATGAATATCAAATAAACATAATCACCAGTTTATAGGATCTTTTCAGGACCATATTTTTAAGGAGTTAGATGAAAATCCAAATTCAATTTCAGAACAACTTCAATGGCTAACCGCCAGACTAGGTGTGCATGTATTATCTTAAAATGGTTATGTAATTAATGGTTATACATTCTATATAGATGAACATGATGAAGATAGTACCATGCAAAATAGTGGAGTTACACTTATGGCCAAAGCAATGCAAGTTTCTTGTAGTAAGGAAAGAAATCTAATTTATGCAAATATGTCATACTTTGGCATTATCAAAAAAATATGAGAGTTGGATTATACAACATTCCAATTTCCGATTTTTCAATGCAAATGGGTTGATAAAAACAGTGGTGTAAAAATAGATGAATTGGGATTTGTGAAAGTTGATTTTAGTAAAGAAGGGTAAAAAATAAAAACAATTTATAATGGAGTAACAAGTAGTACAAGTATTTTATGTTCCAGATCCCGCAAACCAAAAACGGAAAATTGTTCTGTTATCGTCGAAAACTACTGAAGGTTCTGATGAAAATTTAGTTGAGGATGATCCTTTCATTGGTACATCACAATCGTTTCACAGCGGTCCCAATGTAGATGATGTTTTTTATGTTATAGGAGACCGCAAGGAAGGGATTTGGATAACTGATAGAGGTTTCAAATCCCTGCAGCCTTTGAAAAAAAGAAAGAGAGTTCAATAAATAGGTTATATTTTGTTTGTAATATAGATTTTGTTATCTCATGTTATTATCTTATCATTAATGAATTTACGTAATCTAAATTAACCGTTAAACCAATTTTTTAGATAATGACTTCTGCATGTTCTGGTGCTCCTAACCTCAAGTCTGAACAAGTCTCTCAAGCTATTGTTGCTACTGCTGATGCTTCTCATAGTGCAGAGCAACAAAACGTTTCTGAACCTATTACTTCTCCTAATATTTAGGTCTGATAACCATCCTCACATACCATTGTTACCATTTCAGATGAACATATAGATGATGTTGATATCAATGAAATGGTCAGGGATGAAGGACCGACGCCACAAAAAACATAAGTGCGTCGTAGTTTGACGATGTTATGAAAAGTTCTTAAGGCGAAAAGAAAAGACATCAAATTTGATGTCGGATGGAATGCACGAGGCCAACATGTAAATCCCAATAAGACTATGTTTTTTATTTACATTGGAATTTTCACTCAACAACGCGTGCCGATTGACATAGATTCAGGGCACCATGTTTTTTCTGGGCTAAAGGATGTGATCTGAGAAGAAATTATGGTAACATTATGATATTATTTCTTTAATTTACTTGAAAATACCATAATGAAACAATGTCTTACTCTTCTCAATATATTGCTTAGTACATTTATAGTATATGATTCACACAAGAATTATATACTAAGTCTTGCAGGAAGGATTCATCGAGTTTTCAAACTATTATAACAAAATTTCACTTGAAAGATTCTAAAGGTAAAATAAACCCGCACCCACCCCTTTTCTACGCTCACCTGATATCCCAAGAAGCATGGTATGCATTTATTTTCCGCCTTGAGGATGATAAGTTTCAGGTACATTATGGCCGATAAAACATTGTTTGAGGATATGTGTATTCATCTCTTTGATTGTCAATATTTTATTTATGAAACAACAACTTAGTACTGAAAATAAGGAACATGCATAAAAATCAAAATACCCTTATCATAAATCAAGGATGGGGTACGCTTCACTAGAAAAGAAAATGGTATGTATTTTAAATTTACAGTAATATAGTTAGGTTCCATGAAACAACATCATAATTATCTTTCTATATTTATATGTAGAATGATGAGTCTAAAACCAAATACACTTCCATCTCATGTCATGTGCTATGGAAGGAGGCATGTGTGAATAAGGAAGGGAATCTGGTAGACAAAAACACAAAAAAGTGTGTGAAATATGTGTAAGTATGACATGATAAAAATATTTGTTTTAAATTTATATTACAAAAAAATAATTAGTTATTTTCCTATATCTGACAGTCACAATAATCAAAGACTCCTGTAGAGTATGCAGACCCATTATCGATGGCTTTGAAGCAGCCAGAACAATATGGTCATGTTAGAGGTGCGAGGTTTGGGGTGCCACCCCAAGTATATTTTGAGAAAAAAAACAAATGGATGATAGAGATGAAAAAAACACAAATGAGAGAAAGACTAGAAACTCTTGAAGAATGATTTCAATGGTAGAGAGAGTTGCTAGAAACTTTTATGGGTGGGAAGAAAGTAGAAGTGTAACACCCCAAGCTTCTATGGTACGTTTCCCTTCGAATAATGCGATAGCGTGTGTTGTACGCAACCTCGAGTTCTAACACACACCACAACTAATTAAACTAGCCGTTGTGAATAGTAATACCTACTTTTTGAAATCATATATATTTTATATTTCAAAATGGACTTCATTTTTAGATTCGGAATATCAAAATTAGCCTAGGGTGAAATTTTGGTACTTTTCGGATAACTTTTATATTTTGATGAATAGTGAAAATTACTAAATTTTAATTAAAAACAACTTTTTTAATCAAAATAATTAATAGTGATAAATTGTGAATTTGAGTGGTTTTAAAGTATATTTAGAATATATTTTTACCTTTTAATATAATGTTGGTCATTGGACATAATTTTACAATTAAACCGAACATAAACAAGTGTCAATCTTTTGATAGTTATTACCTCTTAAAAACACGCTTTTTGTTTTGACAGCGGGAATTAATTTTAAATTAATTTCTGCCACTTCTGTGTTTTGAATTTAGGAAAATGGATTCCATATTTGGAATCAGGATGTTCAAATTGTGTAAATATGTAACTTTTATTTTTAGACATTTTGAATAGTTACTGTGGTAAATATTTTATTTACCATGGTTAAAGGGTAAATCCGGTAAATAAGGGTTAAAAAATAATATTATAATAATACAAAATTACCCTAAAACGTTTCCTAACCTTATTGGTGGACACATACCCGACCATGGGCATCCTTGGGTCAATTTGGGGACCCCTTGGATCCACTTGTATGTGGTAGGGACACATTATATTAATAAAGTTAAAATAAAAATAAAAATGGCATAAGCTTACATCTTTTAGAAGAACAATTTTTACATAGGGTTATACATGTTGAATTTTCGATTATAAATATTCATTAGAAAGCTAAAATGATTTACTACATAATGATATTTTATTTATAATTTTTAGACATCAAATAATTTAAATTATTAATGACACAATAATGATGCAATGTTTACCTCATTAATAAATCATTTAAATAAATAAGATTATAATGATTAAAATATTATCTAAAACCTGTCCAATTATTATTGGTTGATGTTATTTAGAATATGAGTCATCTTATCTTCGACCTCAATGATTTTTGGACCATTATAAACTGAATATAATTATATTATAAAGTAATACTTTCACTCTTTCCTAAAGAGCCCCTCCTCCCCCTTATAAAAGGAGACCACTTCTACTCATTCCTCACACCTCTCAAGCCACTTGGCTCGTCCAAACTCTGCCCAACTAAGCTCCCCACATCCCTCTCCTCCTACTTGAAGCTTACCCTTAGGCAGAAAGCATTTCAAGAAGTCCTTTGGTTCCAACCAAAGTGAGTTACCTAAATTAAAGGTAACGATTTCTCTTAAATTATTTTCATTTATTTTGCTTCTCCAACCCCCAAAATCTTTTTATTTCCTTTCTTTTGTAACAACACCAGTATCCTCAATATACTAGGATGTTGTTATAAGAAGGATTCAAACTACACATACACACAACTCCATCTAATGGATGATGAACATAATGTTTCTGTGGATGGCAAACTAACGCCTCACGAAACGATGATTGTTCAAATACATCTTACCGCCTCTCATGGTGGCCATTATGATGGAACTGCAATTAAATATGATATTAATGATATATATTTTATATATAAGCTTCTGTAATTCCATTTTATTTCACACCATTATTCATTTCATTTGTATATACATACGATAATTTCATTTGAGGAAGTGCGGACTACCGCCCCCTTAAAATGATATGACTCGTTCATACCACACATGGAACATATAAAGGATGGTGTTAATGAACTTAAGTAACATATATAAAATATTATATTATACTGGAATAGTAATATACCTATGTATCATTTTGATTCGATTCTTTTAAAATAAAAATTAAATGGAAGTAGCGTTCGTGCGTACGTACGGACTACCGTCTCCACGAACGCGATGAGATTCATTCTCCATCGTATCCATTCAAGTATAATTATCATTTAATGATTTAAAAATGATGTTTAAGGACTTGATATCATTCTGGATATGAATAAGATACAACAAACATGACTTATGTAACAAAACATATAAAAGAAAATGAGTAAGTTAACACACGAAACGACGATAATACTAAGATATTATCAAATCAATATTAAAAGATCATATATGATATCATATTAATGTATATGATTCTTTTATAATTTAATAAAAATTATTTCACCATTATACAGGAGGTTAACCTACCCCAACCAAGGAAAAGTACAAGGTAAGGGTTATTTCACAACCTCTTCATTATCCATGGTTGTTTATACGTAATAATCTACTGGGATCTCTTTATCATCCACATCCATGTTTCTTAAAAATGTATTTCAAAACATTTTTACTATTTACAAGAATATGGGTTAAAGTCATTTATACCCTTGTTTGACTTTTTATAAGAGGTTTATAAAGGAATATTTCAGTCGTTTTCAAAACAAGGTCCTTTTTAACCTTTTCGACAGAATTGAGGTAAGAATGTTTTTTTTAACTTATACGGCGGGTGCGGTAATTTTACGCCATTATAAAATCTTCAAAGCTTTACTTAGAAGCTTATAAGAATATTTTCAAAGAAAATGTTTTATTTTATATGGATCTTAAATGATTTCAAAATAAAAGGAGATATTTCTTTAAAAAGAATTTTGATTTCATCTATGTCAACATCCTTTGACGGATTTTAAGATTATTTGAAGTTGATTTATTATGATACAAAACTTCTATATTGTATTGAAGGTTTTGTGATATGTTTGACTATGGATGTGCTATTTTTATACCATTCATAGTTTATGGTGAAATTATTGACATTTCGTATGCTAGTTTTAATACGAATGTTTATGTTATGTTTAAACCTTTTCATATGGGAATGCATTGGACTTAATAAGTGACGGGTGGAGCCCGCTATAGCTCCTCGATGCATCGGTAGGTCTCATGAGACAAACTAGTGTCTTGGAACAAGGCCTTGACAAAATCTTATTTGTAGTCTTGGCACGAGGCCTTGGCTATGTGGTTATGATAGTCTGGCATTATGCATTCCAACATTATGAAAGTGGTTATTGATTTTTGCATGTGATTATTCGATTAGTAGAATATCCATGTGAATAATTAAATGGCATTATTTCATTTTATTTATGCCATACCATGTTGAAAGTTCATATTTAAAAGGCTTTTGTTTTAGTTATACATTGCCTTAAATGTTTATTCTTTCCGCTATATTGTTATCCTTACTGGGCATTTGAGCTCACCCCTTTTTTATGTTTTATTTTTTCCAGGATGTGAAGAAGTAAGTTATGAATGACCTGCAGGGATTTTATGAGGGGATAATAGTGTGGTCTATTGAGACATTATGTTGTTGTAGTAGTTTTTCATTTTATAATGTAATGTAAAACTTATGAATATATCTGGCATTTTCCAAGGCTACTAAACCAATCGGTCTTTCGAGATTTGATCTTTCTTATGATCATGCCAATGTTATGTAATAATGCACCGACTCTGGGTAACTGGGGTCGGGGCGTTACAGTTGGTATCAGAGGAAGTTTAGTACAAACCTTGGAAGCTAGATTTAGATAAACTCTGATTAGAGCACATAGACCTAAGATGAACTTTGAGGATTAGTATAGAAGAACTTCCTAGAATTTTGGTATTGTAGAGTCTTTGTGAGTTTTCCGAGTAATACATCCCTGTCTGGATACGAGCAGGTAGAGGCGGCTCTGGCACAGATGTACCTAGGGGTAAAACCCGAAAACACCGCTTTGAGCTAGACTCGAACGGGAACTGGTGCACGACAACGGGCCTTGCTGCACTCTTGGTTACGACACTCCCGGGGGATATGCTTAGGATAACTCTCACTATCTTTACAAATCATTATGAAGGGTTTATGAGTATATACTTCCTCAAAGAAAACATTTTTATGATTATGGATTATATCCATAAATAGTTCAATTTATGCTAAGTGTTTTATAAGTATGGGATTATGTATTTTGATTTATAAACTGATCTAGTTTATGCCATTGTTTAGAAATGGCGCCTAGTGGAAGAAATGGAAACCGTATCAATGCACACACCCCATGTAGGGATTGCCCTCCTGCTCAAGATAATTATAGTGGGGCTAGTGATGCAACTGGTGCTGATCAGCTAATCACCATACTGGGACAACTTACTCAGGTTATGAATAATAACCTTACCCGTATGGAGACCCTGATCCGCAGCGTGGAGGATCAATGTTAGATCGATTCATGAGACAACAACCACCAACGTTCAATGGGAGTACAAATCCCTTAGTAGCTGAGCAATGGATATTTTCCCTAGAGAAAATATTTCAGGCTTTGGGGAGTAGTGAAAGGGAAAAAGTTACCATGACAGTTTACCGCCTCACTGGAGATGCTGATCAATGGTGGTCATTGATTCAAAACATGAAGGAAGATGATGAAGTATCAAACATGGAATGGAGGGAGTTCAAAGATCTGTTTTTAGAAAAATACTTTCCTTGCGACCATCGAGCAGATATGGAAAGGCAATTTCTGAGTCTGAGACAAAAGGAGGATGATAATGTCACAAAGTATGAGGCTAACATTACAAGGTTAGCGAGGTATGCTGGAAATTATATTCGCAACCCAAGAAGTAAGATTGATCGTTTCTTTGATGGGTTAAAACCATTTCTCCGTCGAGCATTAGTCTCACAATCCTTTTCATCGTACGAAGACATTGTCTCATGTGCTATCAAGACCGAAAAGGAATTCTCTAAGTCTTATGACTTTAAAGCAAAGCAAGAGAAGAAGAGACCTGCTGATCAATCTGGGAATGGAAATAAGGGGAAGAAGGGAAAGGTTGAATATCCATCTTGTGGTAAATGCGGGAAGAAACATCCTGGTACTTGCTTGAAGGGAATGGGAGTCTGTTACAAGTGTGGTGAAAAAGGCCACCAAGCTCATGATTGTAAGGGGAAGAAGGAAGCTACCAACGTTCAGTGCTACAATTGCAGGGAGATGGGGCATTATGCAAATGCATGCCCTAAGCGTCAGGAGAACTTACCTCAGAAAAGGCCAAGGGATCAAGTCCAGGCTTATGCTATCACTACTGCTGAGGTAGAAGCTCCGAAAGACGTAGTGGCAGGTAATTTAATGGTTTCCTCAAGTTCAGCAAATGCATTATTTGATTCTGGATCATCGCATTGTTTCATATCTTCCCAGTTTGCTAAGAAAATTAGATATTTCCAATTTGATTTAATAAGGGAGTTGTCTGTTAAAACTCCTAAGGGAAGTATCGTTGCAACAAAGTTTTGTGAATCAGTCCCCATTAGAGCACATAAATTTTCTTTATCTGCTGATTTCATCGTCATACCTATGATTGAGTTTGATATAATCCTTGGTATGGACTGGCTTTCAGACTATGATGCGAAGATTTATTGTAAGAAGAAAGAGGTTACGATTCTTGAGGATAATGATAAGGAGCACCTTATTTTTAGAGCAGAATCGTCACCACCTAATTCTTATTTAGATCCACCCCCAACAGCTCAACTTAATTCAATTATTGGGGAGGAAGAGAATGAAATAACTGTCGGTGAGGAAAGGAATGTTCAAATAGAGGATGTACCTGTTGTGAAAGAATTTGTAGATGTATTTCCGGAAGATTTACCTGGACATCCTCCAGAACGAGAAGTTGAGTTTTCTATTGATTTGATTCCTGGATCAAGGCCTATATCGAAGACCCCTTATAGAATGGCCACTGTAGAGTTAGTAGAACTAAAGAAACAACTAGAGGAATTGAGTAATAAGGGATTTATTCGCCCTAGTGTTTCTCCATGGGGAGCCCCTGTTCTTTTTGTTAAAAAGAAAGATGGATCTATGAGGTTATGTATCGCTTACAGGGAGATCAATGCTATAACAATAAAGAACAAGTATCCCCTACCTCGTATTGATGATTTATTTGACCAACTGCATGGAGCTAAATACTTTTCAAAGATTGACCTTCGATCTGGATACCATCAGTTGTGTGTGAAGAAGGAAGACATTCCGAAGACAGCATTTCGAACCAGGTACGGGCATTACGAGTTTACTGTAATGCCGTTTGGATTGACTAATGCACCCTCTGTGTTCATGGATCTGATGAATAGAGTTTTCAAGGAGTATCTCGATGAATTTGTGGTAGTATTTATTGATGATATCTTGGTATACTCCAAAACCTACGAAGATCATGAAAATCACTTGCGCATTATCTTGAAGACTCTGAGGAGGCATGAATTATATGGGAAGTTTAGCAAGTGCGAATTCTGGCTTCAGGAGATTTCTTTTCTTGGCCATATTGTCTCTAAAGATGGAATCTCTGTTGATCCTTCTAAGACCAAAGCAATCCAAGAATGGCCAGCACCTACGAGTATAACTGAGGTACGCAGTTTTATTGGTTTGGCAGGTTATTATCGACGTTTCGTCCAGAATTTTGCCCGATTGGCTAACCCATTAACGAAGCTCACACGTAAAGGGGTTAAATTTGTTTGGACAAAAGAGTGTGAAGAATGTTTTGAAGAACTGAAGAGAAGATTAGTCAATGCTCCTATATTGACTTTACCATCGGGGAATGATGGGTTCGTTATTTATAGTGATGCATCGAAGAAAGGACTTGGCTGTGTCCTTATGCAAAATGATAGAGTTATTGCCTATGCATCACGACAGTTGAAAATTCATGAACAAAACTATCCTACTCATGATCTCGAGTTAGCAGCAGTGATCTTTGCTTTGAAGATATGGAGGCACTACCTCTATGGTGAAAAATGTGAGATTTATACTGATCACAAGAGTTTGAAGTATATTTTCTCACAAAAAGAACTCAACATGAGGCAAAGGAGATGGCTTGAATTACTCAAGGATTATGATTGCACGATACACTACCACCCGGGGAAAGCAAACAAAGTAGCAGATGCTTTGAGCAGAAAAGACCATGGAGTTCTGAACATGATGAGAATTGAAAGGGATCCAATTTTCATGGATCTAGTGAAGATGGACATGGGAATAACCAGGGAAGGTGAAACATCAATGCTTTTTCAAATGGTTGCCAAACCATCTTTACTAGAAAGGATTAAGAGTTCTCAGAACGATGATGAAGAATTTCAGAAGAAGATTAAAGCTGTGAATGATGGGAGATTGAGAGACTTTGTGTATGAAGATGGAATTTTGAAATTCGGGAAGAGACTTTGTGTTCCCAATATACCTGATCTAAAAAGGGAATTGCTGGATGATGCTCATAGTTCCAATTTCTCTATACACTCTGGGAGCACCAAAATGTATAGAGATTTGAAGGAACATTTTTGGTGGGACAACATGAAGAGGGAGATTGCTGATTTTGTGTCAAGATGTATGGTTTGTCAACAAGTGAAAGCTGGAAGGCAACAGCCTGGAGGAGTCATGCAACCTCTTCCCATACCAGAGTGGAAATGGGACAATGTTACGATGGACTTTGTCATGGGGCTACCAAAGACTCCTAGAAGGAATGATGCAATATGGGTGATTGTTGATCGTCTTACCAAGTCAGCACATTTTCTTGCTATAAGAGAAGATCTACCCCCGGAACGTCTAGCAAGACTATACATTAATGAAGTTGTGAGACTTCATGGAGTACCCCTATTGATTGTTTCTGATCGTGATCCCCGTTTTACTTCAAGATTCTGGAAAAGTCTTCAGAAATCCCTGGATACTGAACTTCATTTGAGCACTGCTTACCACCCTCAGACAGACGGACAATCAGAACGGACTATTCAAACCTTAGAAGACATGTTGAGATCTTGCTCACTTGACTTTCAGGGTATGTGGGATCAATATTTACCTCTGGTAGAATTTTCCTATAACAATAGCTTCCATTCGAGTATTCAGATGGCACCATATGAAGCGTTATACGGAAAGAGATGTCGTACACCAACCTGTTGGGATGACGTTGGTGAAAGAAAACTTGTAGGCCCAGAACTGGTGGAGGAAACGGTGGAAAAGGTGAAAGTAATCCAAAATCACATCAAAGCAGCTCAAAGTAGGCAGAAGAGCTATGCCGATAATCGAAGGAAGGATTTGGAATTTCAAGTCGGTGATCATGTTTTCCTAAAGGTATCTCCATGGAAGGGAGTCATACGTTTTGGTAAGAAAGGTAAATTGAGTCCCAGGTACATCGGACCTTTCGAAATTCTAGAACGAATTGGGGCTGTAGCTTACCGATTGGCAATGCCGCCAAGTCTCTCCAAAGTTCACGATGTGTTCCACGTATCTCTGTTGAGAAAATACATGCCTGACCCAACGCATGTACTCACCTATGAGGAATTAGAACTGGAACCCGATCTGTCTTATTGCGAAGAGCCCGTCAAGATTCTTGATACGAGAGAACAAGTACTGAGAAACCGGACGACGCGTCTGGTAAAAGTTTTGTGGAGAAATCATAAGATGGAAGAGGCAACGTGGGAACCCGAGGAACTTATGATGAAAAACCACCCGAGTATTTTTATGCAGTAATACCCTAGAAATTGCGAGGACGCAATTATTTGAAGGAGGGGAGAATGTAACACCCCAAGCTTCTACGGTACATTTCCCTTCGAATAATGCGATAGCGTGTGTTGTACGCAACCTCGAGTTCTAACACACACAACAACTAATTAAACTAGCCGTTGTGAATAGTAATACCTACTTTTTGAAATCATATATATTTTATATTTCAAAATAGACTTCATTTTTAGATTCGGAATATCAAAATTAGCCTAGGGTGAAATTTTGGTACTTTTCGGATAACTTTTATATTTTGATGAATAGTGAAAATTACTAAATTTTAATTAAAAACAACTTTTTTAATAAAAATAATTAATAGTGATAAATTGTGAATTTGAGTGGTTTTAAAGTATATTTAGAATATATTTTTACCTTTTAATATAATGTTGGTCATTGGACATAATTTTACAATTAAACCGAACATAAACAAGTGTCAATCTTTTGATAGTTATTACCTCTTAAAAACACGCTTTTTGTTTTGACAGCGGGAATTAATTTTAAATTAATTTCTGCCACTTCTGTGTTTTGAATTTAGGAAAATGGATTCCATATTTGGAATCAGGATGTTCAAATTGTGTAAATAGGTAACTTTTATTTTTAGACATTTTGAATAGTTACTGTGGTAAATATTTTATTTACCATGGTTAAAGGGTAAATCCGGTAAATAAGGGTTAAAAAATAATATTATAATAATACAAAATTACCCTAAAACGTGTCCTAACCTTATTGGTGGACACATACCCGACCATGGGCATCCTTGGGTCAATTTGGGGACCCCTTGGATCCACTTGTATGTGGTAGGGACACATTATATTAATAAAGTTAAAATAAAAATAAAAATGGCATAAGCTTACATCTTTTAGAAGAACAATTTTTACATAGGGTTATACATGTTGAATTTTCGATTATAAATATTCATTAGAAAGCTAAAAAGATTTACTACATAATGATATTTTATTTATAATTTTTAGACACCAAATAATTTAAATTATTAATGACACAATAATGATGCAATGTTTACCTCATTAATAAATCATTTAAATAAATAAGATTATAATGATTAAAATATTATCTAAAACCTGTCCAATTCTTATTGGTTGATGTTATTTAGAATATGAGTCATCTTATCTTCGACCTCAATTATTTTTGGACCATTATAAACCGAATATAATTATATTATAAAGTAATACTTTCACTCTTTCCTAAAGAGCCCCTCCTCCCCCTTATAAAAGGAGACCACTTCTACTCATTCCTCACACCTCTCAAGCCACTTGGCTCGTCCAAACTCTGCCCAACTAAGCTCCCCACATCCCTCTCCTCCTACTTGAAGCTTACCCTTAGGCAGAAAGCATTTCAAGAAGTCCTTTGGTTCCAACCAAAGTGAGTTACCTAAATTAAAGGTAACGATTTCTCTTAAATTATTTTCATTTATTTTGCTTCTCCAACCCCCAAACTCTTTTTATTTCCTTTCTTTTGTAACAACACCAGTATCCTCAATATACTAGGATGTTGTTATAAGAAGGATTCAAACTACACATACACACAACTCCATCTAATGGATGATGAACATAATGTTTCTGTGGATGGCAAACTAACGCCTCACGAAACGCTGATTGTTCAAATACATCTTACCGCCTCTCATGGTGGCCATTATGATGGAACTGCAATTAAATATGATATTAATGATATATATTTTATATATAAGCTTCTGTAATTCCATTTTATTTCACACCATTATTCGTTTCATGTTGTATATACATACGATAATTTCATTTGAGGAAGTGCGGACTACCGCCCCCTTAAAATGATATGACTCGTTCATACCACACATGGAACATATAAAGGATGGTGTTAATGAACTTAAGTAACATATATAAAATATTATATTATACTGGAATAGTAATATACCTATGTATCATTTGGATTCGATTCTTTTAAAATAAAAATTAAATGGAAGTAGCGTTCGTGCGTACGTACGGACTACCGTCTCCACGAACGCGATGAGATTCATTCTCCATCGTATCCATTCAAGTATAATTATCATTTAATGATTTAAAAATGATGTTTAAGGACTTGATATCATTCTGGATATGAATAAGATACAACAAACATGACTTATGTAACAAAACATATAAAAGAAAATGAGTAAGTTAACACACGAAATGACGATAATACTAAGATATTATCAAATCAATATTAAAAGATCATATATGATATCATATTAATGTATATGATTCTTTTATAATTTAATAACAATTATTTCACCATTATATAGGAGGTTAACCTACCCCAACCAAGGAAAAGTACAAGGTAAGGGTTATTTCACAACCTCTTCATTATCCATGGTTGTTTATACGTAATAATCTACTGGGATCTCTTTATCATCCACATCCATGTTTCTTAAAAATGTATTTCAAAACATTTTTACTATTTACAAGAATATGGGTTAAAGTCATTTATACCCTTGTTTGACTTTTTATAAGAGGTTTATAAAGGAATCTTTCAGTCGTTTTCAAAACAAGGTCCTTTTTAACCTTTTCGACAGAATTGAGGTAAGAATGTTTTTTTAACTTATACGGCGGGTGCGGTAATTTTACGCCATTATAAAATCTTCAAAGCTTTACTTAGAAGCTTATAAGAATATTTTCAAAGAAAATGTTTTATTTTATATGGATCTTAAATGATTTCAAAATAAAAGGAGATATTTCTTTAAAAAGAATTTTGATTTCATCTATGTCAACATCCTTTGACGGATTTTAAGATTATTTGAAGTTGATTTATTATGATACAAAACTTCTATATTGTATTGAAGGTTTTGTGATATGTTTGACTATGGATGTGCTATTTTTATACCATTCATAGTTTATGGTGAAATTATTGACATTTCGTATGCTAGTTTTAATACGAATGTTTATGTTATGTTTAAACCTTTTCATATGGGAATGCATTGGACTTAATAAGTGACGGGTGGAGCCCGCTATAGCTCCTCGATGCATCGGTAGGTCTCATGAGACAAACTAGTGTCTTGGCACAAGGCCTTGACAAAATCTTATTTGTAGTCTTGGCACGAGGCCTTGGCTATGTGGTTATGATAGTCTGGCATTATGCATTCCAACATTATGAAAGTGGTTATTGATTTTTGCATGTGATTATTAGATTAGTAGAATATCCATGTGAATAATTAAATGGCATTATTTCATTTTATTTATGCCATACCATGTTGAAAGTTCATATTTAAAAGGCTTTTGTTTTAGCTATACATTGCCTTAAATGTTTATTCTTTCCGCTATATTGTTATCCTTACTGGGCATTTGAGCTCACCCCTTTTTTATGTTTTATTTTTCCCAGGATGTGAAGAAGTAAGTTATGAATGACCTGCAGAGATTTTATGAGGGGATAATAGTGTGGTCTATTGAGACATTATGTTGTTGTAGTAGTTTTTCATTTTATAATGTAATGTAAAACTTATGAATATATCTGGCATTTTCCAAGGCTACTAAACCAATCGGTCTTTCGAGATTTTATCTTTCTTATGATCATGCCAATGTTATGTAATAATGCACCGACTCTGGGTAACTGGGGTCGGGGCGTTACAAGAAGACACAACTCAGGAACAACTAGTGCGTGAAGATCCCAGTCCACCCCCACCAACTTCGAGGCAAGCCATTCCCCTCAAAGAGAATTATTAGCCATGGTAATCTATATTCTAATAATTGTTCCCATGAACTGTGAATCAGACAAACACTGATACTTTACCTGTATTGATCTTCTACAAGTTGATAATGACTATGATTTATATCTATCAACACCCACTTATCACCTTGTAGCAAGGGCTATGGTGTTCAAAATCCCAGAGAACAAGCTGCATAATAGACCACTTCTGAAAGATCATCTGAAAGTGACGAGTACTGTAGCTCATGAGCCAACTTCATAGCTACCTATTTCATTTGATGACAATGATATTCATATGGTCAAAAAGGCTATTGGGACATTCATTACATGGCTGTCATAACTTGTAACAGTACATATGGAAAAAGATGTATTTATTTCAATTTTTTTCAAGATAATACTTTAACAATTAATGAAAAAAGGGTCTAAAACAATGAATGTTATCATAGACAGAGAAAGGGAATGGGTGAAAAGAAATTTCAGCTCAAAAGCATCCAAAGGATCGACTGACCGATCCCAAAGATCTACTGAAATAATAACAACACCATCTATTCTCATCTACATTTAATATCATTAAAGACTCATGTGGATACGATGGTAAGAGGTGGTAGTATTAATATAGTAGTTTTTGAAAATAATATATACATAGAGGAAATTCAAGATTTTGTTCCTACTGAAAATGTAAATGAGATCCTTGAATACAGTTGGATAGGTGGTATAGTTGTAAATTTATATATGAGGTATGTTTTGACTAATTGATTTTCTAAAAGATGATATAATGTGAAATTTATGACTAAATGTATTTTATATTATTGAAAGACGTACATATGAAAAACAGTTGAAGGAATTTTCCCATGATCCAAAATTCGGACTCGTTAGTCCTCATACCACATCAACACAACTAATGAAATTAGAGCCATCAAAAAAGGATGAAATAGTGAACGGCTTGCTAAAAGCATTTGAAAGTAAGATGATGGATGGCATACTCTTCCTAATACCAACCATGCAGGGGTAAAACACTATGATTAAAGCATATAAATTATATTTTCACTTATTTTATTACTTATTCATTTTTTTGTTTTTAGGAAACATTGGCTGCTAATTGCGGTGAACTTGTATACTCCAAATATTTATTTTTGGATTCAATGAAAAGATATCCAACAAACCGATCACAGATGATGTATTTTGTGAATCTGTAAGACACTACATCCTATGTTTTAGGTCTAAAAATAAAGTAATATAATTTATATTATCTTTTATTGGGGATTATATTATGATATGGAGGTGTATCATTATCGAATAAAAAATGGAAGGAGGACAGGGTCTAAGCATAAGGAGGTGAGAAAGTACTACGTCTGGACCAATATCAGGGTATATATAATACAATTTCACTGTCCAAACACATATAAACACAAGTTAATTAGTCTTATAATGATAATTTTTTGCAGTGTCCAAAATAAACAAATGATAATGATTACAGTTATTCTGTTTGTAAATTTATGAAAGAGATCATTGTTCATTAACAAACAAGAATCCCTAAATAGGTATTTTCAAAAACAACTACTATTTCATATAAATTATTTATTAATTAATTATTTATATATTTTGCAGTACTACTCTGACTACCGAAAAGAATCATAATCAAAAGATGATATAGATATGTTCAAAATCAAGTGGGCTGCATACCTGATGGAAAATTTAACACAAATAGCATGAAGATCTGACTTGGGGACATGTACAATTGGCAGTCATTTTTGAGAGGGGTTAAGGGGATCAAAAGATGAAACATTTTTTGTATGTAAATGTTCCTAGGAAGATTTTAATTGTTATTAAATAAAACATCCTTTCTCCAAGGAGTCATTTTCTCATTTTAATAGATAAAATTCACCAGAAACATGCAAGAATGATGAACCACTTTTCTTTGGGCTTTGGATAATAAAAACTAGTAAAATCTCCAAAATACCTTCATATATGACCAAAAACATTCAGATTGTGTTGATAATTTAAGAGAATGATCCATGGGTCATTTTAGATGTCTACGAGTCTGCCTCGCCTCAATTTGATGCATAGTGTGACCGGTATCACTCAAAGTCTCCCTCTTTTGTTTAAAATGGACAAAATTTTAAGTGAAAACATCAAATGACGTACGTAAATCTGACCAAATGCATTATTATTGTGTTTATACTTTAAGATAATTATCCATGGGTCATTTTTTATGTGTACAAGTCAACACCACCTCAATCCGATGGACAGTGAGGCCAGTATCACAGAAAGTGTCTCTCTTTTGTTTAGAATGGACCAAATTTTAAGTGAAAACAACAACTGACGTACGAAAATTTGACCAAACACATTCAGATTGTGTTGATACTTTATTATAATTCTCAATGAGTCATTTTTGATGTGTAAGAGTCAACCTTGTTTCAATATGAGGCACAGTGTGGCCGGTATCACTCAAAGTGTCTCTCTTTTGTTTAAAATGGACAAAATTTTATGTGAAAACAACAACTGACATACCAAAATCCAACCAAATGCATTCGGATTATGTTTATATTTTAGGATAACAATAAATGAGTAATTTGTATGTGTATGAGTCAACCACACCTCCATCCAAGGCACAGTGTGGCCGGTATCACTCAAATTATATCTCTTTTGTTTAAAATTGACATAATTTTAAGTGAAAACAACAACTGACATATGGAAATGTGACCAAACTCATTTTTATTGTGTTAATAATTTTGGAGAATAATACATGGGTCATTTTTAACATATAAATGTCAACATCGTCTCAATCCGAGGCACAGTGTGGCTGGTATCACTCAATGTGTCTCTCTTTTGTTTAAGATGGACAAAATTTTAAGTGAAAAAATAATTGACGTATGAAAATATGACCAAACGAATTCAGATTGTATTTATACTTTATGAGAACAATCCATGGGTAAATTTTGACATTTAAGAGTCAAACTCACCTCAATATGAGGCACATTGTGGCCGGTATCACTCAATGTGTCTCTCTTTTGTTTAAAATGGACATAATTTTAAGTGAAAACAACAAATGACATACGGAAATATGACCAAACACATTAGTATTATTTTGATACATTAGGAGATTGTTCCATAGGTCATTTTTGACATGTAAATGTCAACCTTTCCTCAATTTGAAGAACGGTGTGGCCGGTATCACTCAAAGTGTATCTCTTTTTTTTAAGATGGACAAAATTTTTAGTGTAAACAACTACTGACATATGGAAATATGACCAGACACATTCGGAATGTGTTTATAATTTTTGAGAATGATACATGGGTCATTTTTGATGTGTACAAGTCAACCCCACAAAAATCCAAGGCACTTTGTGGCCGATATCACTCAAAGTATCTCTCTTTTATTTAAAATGGACAGAAATTTTAGTGAAAACAACAACCAACTTATGGAAATCTATCCAAAATCATTCTTATTGTGTTGATACATTAGTAGAATGATCCATGGGTCATTTTCGACGTGTATGAGTCAACCCTACCTCAATCTGAGGCATGGTGTGGCCGATATCACTCAAAGTGTCTCTCTTTTGTTTAAAATGGACAGAATTTTATGTGAGGAGAACAAATGATGTACGTAAATCTAACCAAATGCATTCATATTGTGTTTATACTTTAGGAGAATAATCCATGGGTAATTTTTGACATGTAGGTGTCAACCTCGCCTCATTCTGAGGCACGGTGTGGCCGGTATCACTCAAAGTGTCTCTCATTTGATTAAAATGGACATAATTTTAAGTGAAAACAACAACTAACATACAGAAATACGACCAAACACATTCATATTGTGTTGATAATTTAGGATAACGATATATGGGTCATTTGTGACATATAAGAATCAACCCCGCCTCAATCCGAGAAATGGTGTGGCCGATATCACTCAAAGTATCTCTTTTTTTTAAATGGACATAATTTTAAGTGAAAACAACAACTAGCGCACAAAAATCTGACCAGATGCATTCAGATTGTGTTGATACTTTAGGAAAACGATCCATGAGTCATTTGCAACGTGTAAGAGTCAACCACGCCTCAATCTGAGGCATGATGTGGCTGGTATCAGTCAAAGTGTCTCTCTTTTTTTTAAAATGGACAGAATTTTAAGTGAAAAAAACAACTGACTTACCGAAATCTGACCAAACACATTCACATTGTGTTGATAGTTTAGGAGAACAATCCATGGGTCATTTGTGACGTGTAGAGTCAATACCCTTGGACAGTACCCCACCCCTTGGACACCCCCATAGACATCCCCCACCACCATGGACAACCCCCTACCCCCTAGACACCCACCAACTCCCTGGACGGCTCCCCACCCCTCCTCAACACCACCCCAAAACCTGAACACCCCCACCCCTAGACAACCCCACCCCCATGTACAGCCACCCCCACCCCCTGGACACCACCCCACCCCCTTGGACAACCCCACCAACCCCTGGACACCACCCCCACCCCTGGACACCCCAACCCCTCTGGACACCCCACCCCTTGACACCCCCACCCCTGGAAAGCCCCCCCAACCCCCATGACACCACCCCACCCCCTGGATATCCCCCCCACCATTCTGGATAGCACCCCCTGGACACCCCCAACCCCCTGGATGGCCCCACACCCCTAGACGCCCCAACCCCTCCTAGACACCACACCACCACCTGGACACCCCCACCCCCTGGACACCACCCCACCCCCCTTAGATAACCCCACCAACCCCAGGACCACCCCACCCCTTGGACACCACCCCACCCCCTAGACACCCCACCCCATGGAATGCTCCCCCAACACCCTGGACACCACCCCACCACCCCTGGACACCCCCATGGATAGGGCCTCTCACCACCTTGGACACCCCCACCCCCTGGACAGCCCCACCAACCCCATGGATGACCCCCACCCCCTGGACATCCCCCACCCCTCCTAGAAACCACCCCACCACCTGGACACGCCACCCCCATGGATATCCCTCACCACCCCTGGATACCACCCCACCCCCTTGGATAGCCCCCAACCTCTTAGACCACCCCAACCCCCTAAACACCCTTATCCCCCCGGACACCCCCATCCCCCCAGACACCCCATCCCCCAGACACCCCTTACCCCCCTTGGAAACCCACCCCAGACCCATGAACAACCCCCAACCCCCAGAATTTTGAATTGAATTCTTTATGCATTTAATTAACTTATGAATTATATTTTAATGGTGTATGGGTATACTTGTTGTATGGGTATACTTTCTCTAATTACCTTAATAATTATGTGTTAATTTTGTATGGGTATACTTGTTGATATGATGATTTTTTTGTAGGTCTTGTTTGGATGTGCTACTGCAGAATTTTATGATACAATAGGTAGGAAATTTATCAGTGCTAATAAAGGAATCCTTCATCAGTACTAAAAATGCACTGATAAACGGGACCCCCCTTTATCAGCGTTGATCTTTATAGTGCTTTCTTTATCACTATTAAATCCCATTTTGAGTGCTGATAATGCCCTTTTTTGTAGTAGTGAGCGGAGACCTAATCCCCTAAACTTTGAAATCACATAATTCCAAGAAGATTATGTAAATATAATCTTTATCCACAACCTCGATTGAGTATACAAAAAAATTAACTGTCCAGGCCGAGGAGGGAACTAATCCATAATAACCATGAGAAAAAATAAACACAGGCCATACAATGACCTCTTTCACAACACCATGGGTAAAAAAAAAACTAAATAGAATGAAAAATATATCTTGTATCTTCTAGTTAAAGATATGGAATAGTGTGTGTTGAATAAATATTGTAAACCACACACATCTCAAAATGTAAAGAAAAAAAAGAGATCACGTATAAAGATCATGAAAATGAGGTGTTACTCGGTTCAATGTGATCCAGAATCTTGATACTCCACGAATATAGCTTGTAGTGGAGATTTATTTATATTTATAAAAATTTTAGTAAAATAGAGTAATATAAAATCTATTGTTCTGACAGTATGGTAGGATCTGAATGTCTAGTATGTTCAACTAATTTCAGTTAGATGTTGGTTTGGATGTTACATGTAAGCTCTCAAGAAACTCACACACTTCATAAACTCATGATGTTCTTGCAAGATTGTTCCATCACTTATGTATTACACACACGAGGGAGTCTGATTTTCTAATCACTCAGTAGCATGCTGAAGTATTCATTTGAAGAAAAAATCATCTGGATCTTCTGATCCTCATACAATATACTAACACATAGTTTAATTTATCTCTGAAATATTTAATAAACCAAATATAAATAATACATTGCATTAAATTAAATAATATATCCATTATAAAAATTTAAATAATATTAATCACAAATAGTGATGGTGACTGTTCAGGTGGTGAGACAACTCTGATAGTGACTCATCCTTGTAGTGACTTAATCTGGAAGTGAGTAAAGCCAAGTGTGATTCAGGATGAAAGTAGGTCATCTGGAGGTATTTTATGTTCAAGGTGACTTATCTTAGTGTTGAATCATCTGAATGGTGATTCATTTTTGCCGAAAATTCTTTTTATCCTTTTCCAAATTTTCTTATAGGTATGTAATGTTTGATGGTAGGTCATTTTTAGTGGTAATTCATTTTTTGTGTTCAGTCATTATCAATGGTGACTCCTTTATAGTGGTAGTTACTTTCAACACTTTTCTAAATTTCCATCCTGATGGGGACTCGAATCTGATGGTGGGTCTTTCCTGGTGGTGAATCATCTTTAACAGTGAGTCATGTATGGTGGTGAGTAATGTTTGACGATAGGTTTTTCCATCACTTAGACAATTTTTCACAAAACTACATTATATTATAAAATTATATTATAAATAATAAAAACCATTAAAACATAATTAACATGACTTGTGAGCACTAAAATAGGCAGTTTCAAAGAAATATCAACCATTCTGATGATAACAAATCATGGAATTTTATAAACCATGTATAAAATAAACTTTGGTTTTAAAATAGATATTCCTAAACTTTTAAAACAAAAAGGTATCAAAAATATTAATTAAAATAAGGATGGTATGAAAATTATAGATTAAATACACATGGAATCAATGGTTTGGAGTCATGAAATATCATTAATGAAGCTCTCAAAGTATAACATCATCATAAATACAATAAATAAAAGACATATTCATTCTCCCCTTTTGGAATTACCAAAAAGTGAAAATAAAAATAGGTAATTAGAAGAATCGTAATATGAATAATAAGATAATTTACACAAAAGGAAAAAAATATTTGAATTAAAACAAAAAATATTTACAAAAAAATTTATACAAACGTCCATATGAAATAGTTAAAGTCTAATCTCAAAACTTCTTAGGATAGGTAGTAGGAAAAACAGGTGATTTTCCCTCTCTATTTTTAGAAGAAGAGGGAACAAAAGTAGTAGATCAGGTTGAGGTTATAGTGGTGGGGGATGGAGGGACATAAACAGTAGATATAAATATAAAGGTATAAGGTGTAATATATCTTATGATCACTGTCCAAAGTTTTCGAATTTCTTCCACTGGGGGTAAACTCAGAGGTTGAAACTGAGTAAGAATTTGTGAATTGGGATATCTAGAAATAGATTTTCTAAAAAACATAGGAGTAGTAGCTGGAGGAGTCATATAACAAAACATTAGTATGTCCTCATATGCTTCCACTGTAGTCCTTGAAACATACAGAAAATGTTTCACCTGATTTATGAAATCCATAATGATTTGAGATCCTCGATCCATGAAGATGGAGAAATATTGCTACTCCCCTATGAAAAAATGAAGAACATGTGTCAATTATTTCAATTGATAGACCTTATCCTTGAAAGATCTAGTAGTTGGTGGAAACCAAAGGTTCTTAGTAATAAACTTTAAGTGAATGTTCAAATCATGATTAGTATAGATCCAGGATAGGTAATACTTAACTACCTTTGTGATGGTTTCTATATAACTTATAAAAGCATCTATACATTCTGCAACCGTCTAATATACATGATCGCTATGGTTTTAGATCTGTCTCAAAATTTCCTAAGGGATAAATGGAACATAACCTAAAACAACTCAAAAGTCCTCTATATCAATTGATATGATTAACTAATTATTAAGATAAGGAGGGGGAGCAATCGAATTAGATGTCATAGAAGATATATTATCAAACCTATCAAAAAAAGAAACCAAATAATTTTCAAAATAAGATCTCATCTCATCCACTATAGGCCTCAAGTTCTCCATATCATTATCTAACCTCTTGTTATCTGTTGGTCTCCTGTGGTTTTAATTCTCACAAACCATGCTTAATCACATTAATCTATGTTTACTCATGTTTATATATAATCTTAATAAAATCTATTAGTATTTTACATCATAAGAAAGGTTGGAAAAATATGAGAAGCTGTTAAGGTTGAGGAACCATTAAGGTGGACTCACTATCACTGTTAAGGATGAGAAACAATTAAGGTGGAATTAATGTTTGACATATCAATGATGGAATAAAATCATCTATATATGAGATACCATTGATATGGACTCACTGTTGAGATGTATCACTGTTAAATATCTCACCATTAGTAAAGATTCAAAATTATGAAAAAGGATGAGAAACTATTGCATCAAGCTACTGACAACCTCTCTGAATTTTCACTAAGTATGAGTCACCATTGCATTGAGCTACCGAAAGACTAAATTCAGAAATTTTGTAATGTATGAGATACCATTGGAATGAGTCACTGCAAATTCAACCTACTTCCCAATACTACTTTCCATCAAGAAGACCTACCGACAGAGATAGCTACCACTAGTTGACTCACTATTCCTAATCGAAAAATACATTAATTATGAGACATCGTTCATGAGACACCATTTTGAGACACCGATCAGAGACACCATCAGACCAAGTCATCTTTCAGAGACACCTTTATTTCAAACTTTGTCATTTAAATTCAAATTTCTTTCTAATGGTCATATTTTTGAAACTTAGTACTACTAATTAATGTAATGATTTTTTTCTTTTGTATAGAACATTTAAAATCGATATCAGACTATAGTAAGAGGTATGAGGTACCTTAATATGATCGAGATAATGCTCCTTGTCAACTGTAGTGTATAAGGAGAATATCTAATAAAAAATAATGAAGATTGGAGAATTCGTGTGCCTGAAGGAAGCACAATAACTACTAGCTGTGGATATAAGAAAATACTACTGAGAACTCAAACTGTAGAACAATTTGTAGAAACAAATTAAGAGAGGAGAATAACTCATTGAAAATATCAATAAATCTCTATAAATAGAATACATAAGCTCTCACATGTCTCATTTTTTTTATCTATTTTTAAAATTCGACTCAATATGCACTTCAGGATAACTTCAAGGAGTTGCAAGTTTCGTTTTCTATCACACATAACTTTCTTAATATATTCTCTATATTTTTCACTAATTTTGTACTATTTTTACATTTAGAGTAGTGTTTTTCTCTTTGTTCATTGAAAACATATTTAATACTATGAAAAACTTTAAGATATACAAATATCTTCATAATATATCTTCAACACCTTACACTCCTATGTATAACAGTGGTTGGGGTACCTGCATGGCCAATTTGTTTTTTTCACTCCCATGAAAGCTACAGAGGAGGTCTTGTTGACCTAAATAGTTTTTATATTGTTGTTTACCAAAATCCAGGGTTGGATCAATGTTTATTTATATAAACATCTTGTTAGAATGTGTTTTCCAAGTAGAGAGGATTAAGTATCATCTTGAGATTGAACCTCTTGTTTTAATTCCATTATGTTATTTCATGTCTAGTTTTCTCAGTTTTTGTTTATTTTAATCAGAAAAATTCACTTTTCTTTGATAGTTAATCATAGATAGTGTTCACATTAGAATTTTCTTTAGTAGATTGATTTTAAAATTAAATTTAATAATTCATATTGTTTTAACTGATAACTAATCACTCTTTGAGAAATCCTTCAAGCAACCAAATCTTTTATAAACTAGTCATTTGGTTAAATGGGATATTATTATTTAAAATTGGTGAATGTTTAATAAATTTTTTAGAATTTTTTTTATAGGAACTCAATTCACCCCCTCTTGAGTGTCCTACTCTGAATAACATCAGGTATCATAGGGTTTTACTTGTTTGGTTTCAAAGTTTTAATGTTTTCAAAAATTTTCAACTTTGATTTTAACTGTCTTTTTTAGATATAAAAATTTATGTCACTTAAAAAGTTGTAGTTCTTTAAAATTTATTCTAATTCATTAACATGGATAATAGATAAGAACATGTGACTACCAATAGTCCTCCCTATTTCAATGGCACAAATTATGCTCAGTGTAAAATCAAAATTAAAATGAAATTAGAAAGCATGGGTTTTGAAATATGGTATACTATTGTAGATGGGTATAAAATTCTAGCTACAACTAGAAATATATGGGATGAACAAACTAAGGAAGTCTATAATAATAATTTCAAAGCCATGAATGCCTTATATTATGGTCTAGGTGACAAAGAATTAAATAAGATTTCTACAGATAAAACAACCTTTGAGATTTGGGATACATTAGCTATTTCACATGAAGGAACCACTAATGTTAAGAAAATGAGGCTTAACACATATATTATTAAACATAATAACTTCAAATGAAGTCTGACAAACCAAATTTTTACATGTACTTCAGGTTCAATGAGACTGTAAATACAATGATATCAGTATGAAATACAATCACTATAAAAGAACAGATCATGTGAATAATGATATAGTTTGTAGAAAGTTGGATATGGACATCATTATCAATTAGATAATTTTGTGACATTGATGAACTACCTTTAAAGGAGATGACATAAAATTGGATTAATTATGAGGAAGAGTTGAAGGTTAACAAAGAAGAAGATAATAAACCTAGATGAAAATTCAATGGCTTTCAAAACAACTACAACCAAACTGAAGGAGAAAATTCAATTTCACATTGAAAGTTCCAGAAATAATGATTCATCAAATGATAGTGATGAAGAAATGGATTATCTATCCAGGAGATTTAATAAATTCTATAGAAATAAAAATTTCATTACAAAGCCTAGATATAGAGGGAAATATAAAAAAAAGGTAATTGTAAAAAGGATTGGAAAAGAAGTGAGAATATAAATGAGATAATATTTTATGAATTAAAAATAAAAGGACATGTGAAGGCTGACTGCCCAAAACCTAAGTACAAGAAGAAATATGAGGACAAAGGCAGAAAATACAAGAATTCTATCTAGGATACATTGAATGATTCTAAAGATAGTTCTAGTGAATCTGAATCATCACATGATGAAAATTTTGACAAAGAAAACATGTGTTTTATGAAAAATACATCCATGTTAACATTAGTATCTCCTGCACAAAATTATTACTATTCTGGAGAAGAATTTCAATGTGACGCTTCTAAAAATATGACCAATGAGGAAATGTTTGAATACTACAAAATCATTAAAGATACATTCAATGAGATAAAAGATAAATATAAATATGTCAAGAAAAAAAGATCTTTCTACTACTATTATATCTGAAGTCACTATATAAAATGAAAACAATGCTCAACTACTCCACAAGAATGCTGAACTTAAACTTTCTAATGAACAATTAAAGATGGGTCTAGAAAAATTTATAAATAGTAAAAATAACTTAACTAAAATTCTTGGAAAAAAAGTTTCTTCAAAATTTAATACTAGAATTAGTTATTAACCTCAGAAATGAAATTTTATTAAAAACAATTTTGTATCTAAATCTAGAAAAATCAGTTTTATGGCCAGATCTGATTTTTTTGCAAGTTCTTGCATTGGAAAATATATTACTTCTTCTAACTCTTTTGGACCTAATAAAATAAATTTTTCTAAAACATTATAAAATTCATATAAGATACCCATGAAGAAAATGTGGGATCCTAAAACCTCAATTACTAATATTACTGGACCCATGAAAATATGGGTACAAAAGTGTTTTCTTGTTTAAACTATTTTTGTAGGAAATCTTTTTGAAGAGTTCCTGTACAAACTTGTTGTTCTTGGACAAAAAGTGATCAAGTCACATGATATGGGAATAATCTATCTTCAAGAACCTCATAAATATTTATGGTTGACATGTCACCTTTGGTGATAATGAAAAAGGTATAATTGTTGGCCTTCTCCAAATTGTTAACAATAATTCATTTTTTATTTCTAAAGTTCTTTTTTGTTGATGGTCTAAAGTAACACCTACTAAGCATTTCACTGTTATGTGATGATGGTTTTCATGTTAAATTTGAAAATTATGCTTGTAATGTTTTAAATTATAAGAATGATTTAGTCTCTACATATTTTTGAAGTGAAAATGTTTATTCTTTTAATCAAGATTCCTTAGTCCCACAAAATGTTTCATGTTTAAGTTACTTTCATAAATAATCTTGGGTCTCACATAGTAAAAAATTACATTGTAATATTCAATACCATAAAAAACATAGTAGAAAATAATTACTATAGGATATACCTAAACTATAGTTTCCCAATGATAAATTCTGTAATCCCTATCAAAAATAAAAAAACATAAAATACCTTTCAAACTAAAGAAATAGGTTTCAACTTCTCAACATCTTTAGTTGGTTAACATGTATTTTTTAGACCATCTCGAGTTTGAAGTTTAAATGGGAAGTGATATGTCTATGTTATAAATGATGACTTTTCAAGGTATACTTGGACCTTCTTTTGAGCTCACAAGTGTGGGGTTTGTTTTTATTTCACCAAAGTTTCTAGATCATTAGAAAATTTAAGCGGTCTTAGAATAAAAACATTAATAAGTGACCATGTACGTGAGTTTTAAAATAAATAATTTGAATCTTTTTTCTCAAAAAATGGCTATAGTAATAACTTCTCTACTCCTAGTACACCCCAGCAGAATGTAGTTTTAGAAAATAGAAATATAACCTTAGAAGAGATAGCCCTGACTATGCTTAATGAGTATGATCTACCTGTTTATTTTTGGGCAGAAGATATGAATAAAACTTTCTATATAATCAATATAGTATTAATTATAAATCTCTTAAATAAAACCCCATATGATTTTTGGAATAATTGGAAACCCAAGGTTAATTACTTCAATTTTTTTTGGTTGAGAAAAATTTATTCTAAATAAAAATGATAATCTTGAAAATTTTACCTCCAAGAGTGATGAATTATTTTTCATAGGTTATTAAATATCTAGTAAAGACTATATAGTATTTAATAATAGAACCAAATGTGTGGAAGAATATGAGGATGTCAAATTTTATGAAACAAATACACTTGAGTCCAAAACCTCCATGGAAAATATTGAGGATAATTTGTTGAATCTAGAATTAAATTATAAATCTTTTGATTCTGTTTTTAAAGAAGAAAAAATCCTCTAGTATTGGAAAATATCAAGATTCTGACCAGAAGGAACCAAAACCTATAGAATAACCTGAATTGGACATCCCTAATTTTTCTAGACCTGTTATAACTCTTAAAAACCATCCTTTAGATACTATAGTTGGTGACTTAGATAAATGAACACATACTATATCTTATCTAAGAAAACAAATTGAATATCAAGACTTTTTGTCACAAAATGAACCTAAGAACAAAAATTATGTAATCAATGATGCATTCTAGATGATGCCTATGCAAGAATAATTAAATTAGTTTGAAACAAAAAAAGTATGGAAATTTTTTGATAGACCCGAAGACACCGTGACCATAGGCACTAAGTGAGTGTTTCAAAACAAAGTGGATAAAGATATAACTATAGTATAAAATAAGGCGATAAAAGATGTAAAAGGTTAAAGTCAAGAATAATTAATAGAATACAAAGAATTCTTTTCACTTGTGGCCCAAATTGAATCCATTAAAATACTGCTGAATTATGCAGCACATCTGAATTTCAAACTTTTCAAATGGATGTCAAAAGTGAATTCCTAATTGGTTATATAGTTGAGTATGTTTTTGTTGAAAAACCCATTGGTTTTAAAAATCATCATATTAAAAATTAGGTTTTCAAGTTAAAAAAATATTTTTATGGTTTAAAATAAGCTCCAAGGGCTTGGTATGATAGGATCAACACATTACTTATTTATAAAGGTTTTTCTAAAGGAATAAATGATCCTAATATTTTCCCAAAAAATAATCTCTAAAGATGTTTTAGTTTTTCAAATATATTTTATTATATTTTTTTGGATCTTAAAAAAATTATTTATGTATTTACTTTTAAAAAATGGTTCAAAATGAATTTGAAATGAGTTTAATGGGTGAACTCAAATTCTTTCTTGGATTTCAATTTTTTCAAAATAAGGAAGGTATTATTTTAAATCAGAGTAAATATACTAAATATATTTTAATAGTTTTGGCCTGGATAGCACTAAATGTAGTGATACTCTTATAAGGACCACTTGTAAATTGTATCTCAGTAAAGATGATAAATAATTGGATCAAACCAATTAAATAGGTATGATTGGAAGTATTCTCCACTTAACTGCTAGTCGACCTGATATTATGTTTAGTGTGTTTATGTGATCTCATTTTCAAGGAAATCTTAAATAGTTGCACCATCTTGCGATCAGAAGAATTTTAAAATACCTCAAATATAATACCAACTTAGGACAATTCTATCCTAGAGGAAAACCATTTGACTTAGTTAGTTATTCTAATACTGATTTTTGTGGTTGAAAGTTAAATAGAAAAAGCACCTTCGGAACATGTCACTTTTTGGGAAAGTCTCTAGTTTCATGGTGTAGTAAGAAACAAAATTATGTTTCATTATATACTTCTGAAGCTAAATACAAAGATGTTGTTAGTTTTAGTGTAACACCCCAAGCTTCTACGGTACGTTTCCCTTCGAATAATGCGATAGCGTGTGTTGTACGCAACCTCGAGTTCTAACACACACCACAACTAATTAAACTAGCCGTTGTGAATAGTAATACCTACTTTTTGAAATCATATATATTTTATATTTCAAAATGGACTTCATTTTTAGATTCGGAATATCAAAATTAGCCTAGGGTGAAATTTTGGTACTTTTCGGATAACTTTTATATTTTGATGAATAGTGAAAATTACTAAATTTTAATTAAAAACAACTTTTTTAATAAAAATAATTAATAGTGATAAATTGTGGATTTGAGTGGTTTTAAAGTATATTTAGAATATATTTTTACCTTTTAATATAATGTTGGTCATTGGACATAATTTTACAATTAAACCGAACATAAACAAGTGTCAATCTTTTGATAGTTATTACCTCTTAAAAACACGCTTTTTGTTTTGACAGCGGGAATTAATTTTAAATTAATTTCTGCCACTTCTGTGTTTTGAATTTAGGAAAATGGATTCCATATTTGGAATCAGGATGTTCAAATTGTGTAAATAGGTAACTTTTATTTTTAGACATTTTGAATAGTTACTGTGGTAAATATTTTATTTACCATGGTTAAAGGGTAAATCCGGTAAATAAGGGTTAAAAAATAATATTATAATAATACAAAATTACCCTAAAACGTGTCCTAACCTTATTGGCGGACACATACCCGACCATGGGCATCCTTGGGTCAATTTGGGGACCCCTTGGATCCACTTGTATGTGGTAGGGACACATTATATTAATAAAGTTAAAATAAAAATAAAAATGGCATAAGCTTACATCTTTTAGAAGAACAATTTTTACATAGGGTTATACATGTTGAATTTTCGATTATAAATATTCATTAGAAAGCTAAAACGATTTACTACATAATGATATTTTATTTATAATTTTTAGACATCAAATAATTTAAATTATTAATGACACAATAATGATGCAATGTTTACCTCATTAATAAATCATTTAAATAAATAAGATTATAATGATTAAAATATTATCTAAAACCTGTCCAATTCTTATTGGTTGATGTTATTTAGAATATGAGTCATCTTATCTTCGACCTCAATGATTTTTGGACCATTATAAACCGAATATAATTATATTATAAAGTAATACTTTCACTCTTTCCTAAAGAGCCCCTCCTCCCCCTTATAAAAGGAGACCACTTCTACTCATTCCTCACACCTCTCAAGCCACTTGGCTCGTCCAAACTCTGCCCAACTAAGCTCCCCACATCCCTCTCCTCCTACTTGAAGCTTACCCTTAGGCAGAAATCATTTCAAGAAGTCCTTTGGTTCCAACCAAAGTGAGTTACCTAAATTAAAGGTAACGATTTCTCTTAAATTATTTTCATTTATTTTGCTTCTCCAACCCCCAAACTCTTTTTATTTCCTTTCTTTTGTAACAACACCAGTATCCTCAATATACTAGGATGTTGTTATAAGAAGGATTCAAACTACACATACACACAACTCCATCTAATGGATGATGAACATAATGTTTCTGTGGATGGCAAACTAACGCCTCACGAAACGATGATTGTTCAAATACATCTTACCGCCTCTCATGGTGGCCATTATGATGGAACTGCAATTAAATATGATATTAATGATATATATTTTATATATAAGCTTCTGTAATTCAATTTTATTTCACACCATTATTCGTTTCATGTTGTATATACATACGATAATTTCATTTGAGGAAGTGCGGACTACCGCCCCCTTAAAATGATATGACTCGTTCATACCACACATGGAACATATAAAGGATGGTGTTAATGAACTTAAGTAACATATATAAAATATTATATTATACTGGAATAGTAATATACCTATGTATCATTTGGATTCGATTCTTTTAAAATAAAAATTAAATGGAAGTAGCGTTCGTGCGTACGTACGGACTACCGTCTCCACGAACGCGATGAGATTCATTCTCCATCGTATCCATTCAAGTATAATTATCATTTAATGATTTAAAAATGATGTTTAAGGACTTGATATCATTCTGGATATGAATAAGATACAACAAACATGACTTATGTAACAAAACATATAAAAGAAAATGAGTAAGTTAACACACGAAACGACGATAATACTAAGATATTATCAAATCAATATTAAAAGATCATATATGATATCATATTAATGTATATGATTCTTTTATAATTTAATAACAATTATTTCACCATTATACAAGAGGTTAACCTACCCCAACCAAGGAAAAGTACAAGGTAAGGGTTATTTCACAACCTCTTCATTATCCATGGTTGTTTATACGTAATAATCTACTGGGATCTCTTTATCATCCACATCCATGTTTCTTAAAAATGTATTTCAAAACATTTTTACTATTTACAAGAATATGGGTTAAAGTCATTTATACCCTTGTTTGACTTTTTATAAGAGGTTTATAAAGGAATCTCTCAGTCGTTTTCAAAACAAGGTCCTTTTTAACCTTTTCGACAGAATTGAGGTAAGAATGTTTTTTTTAACTTATACGGCGGGTGCGGTAATTTTACGCCATTATAAAATCTTCAAAGCTTTACTTAGAAGCTTATAAGAATATTTTCAAAGAAAATGTTTTATTTTATATGGATCTTAAATGATTTCAAAATAAAAGGAGATATTTCTTTAAAAAGAATTTTGATTTCATCTATGTCAACATCCTTTGACGGATTTTAAGATTATTTGAAGTTGATTTATTATGATACAAAAATTCTATATTGTATTGAAGGTTTTGTGATATGTTTGACTATGGATGTGCTATTTTTATACCATTCATAGTTTATGGTGAAATTATTGACATTTCGTATGCTAGTTTTAATACGAATGTTTATGTTATGTTTAAACCTTTTCATATGGGAATGAATTGGACTTAATAAGTGACGGGTGGAGCCCGCTATAGCTCCTCGATGCATCGGTAGGTCTCATGAGACAAACTAGTGTCTTGGCACAAGGCCTTGACAAAATCTTATTTGTAGTCTTGGCACGAGGCCTTGGCTATGTGGTTATGATAGTCTGGCATTATGCATTCCAACATTATGAAAGTGGTTATTGATTTTTGCATGTGATTATTCGAATAGTAGAATATCCATGTGAATAATTAAATGGCATTATTTCATTTTATTTATGCCATACCATGTTGAAAGTTCATATTTAAAAGGCTTTTGTTTTAGTTATGCATTGCCTTAAATGTTTATTCTTTCCGCTATATTGTTATCCTTACTGGGCATTTGAGCTCACCCCTTTTTTATGTTTTATTTTTCCCAGGATGTGAAGAAGTAAGTTATGAATGACCTGCAGGGATTTTATGATGGGATAATAGTGTGGTCTATTGAGACATTATGTTGTTGTAGTAGTTTTTCATTTTATAATGTAATGTAAAACTTATGAATATATCTTGCATTTTCCAAGGCTACTAAACCAATCGGTCTTTCGAGATTTGATCTTTCTTATGATCATGCCAATGTTATGTAATAATGCACCGACTCTGGGTAACTGGGGTCGGGGAGTTACAGTTGGTATCAGAGGAAGTTTAGTACAAAGCTTGGAAGCTAGATTTAGATAAACTCTGATTAGAGCACATAGACCTAAGATGAACTTTGAGGATTAGTATAGAAGAACTTCCTAGAATTTTGGTATTGTAGAGACTTTGTGAGTTTTCCGAGCAATACATCCCTGTCTGGATACGAGCAGGTAGAGGCGGCTCTGGCACAGATGTACCTAGGGGTAAAACCCGAAAACACCGCTTTGAGCTAGACTCGAACGGGAACTGGTGCACGACAACGGGCCTTGCTGCACTCTTGGTTACGACACTCCCGGGGGATATGCTTAGGATAACTCTCACTATCTTTACAAATCATTATGAAGGGTTTATGAGTATATACTTCCTCAAAGAAAACATTTTTATGATTATGGATTATATCCATAAATAGTTCAATTTATGCTAAGTGTTTTATAAGTATGGGATTATGTATTTTGATTTATAAACTGATCTAGTTTATGCCATTGTTTAGAAATGGCGCCTAGTGGAAGAAATGGAAACCGTATCAATGCACGCACCCCATGTAGGGATTTCCCTCCTGCTCAAGATAATTATAGTGGGGCTAGTGATGCAACTGGTGCTGATCAGCTAATCACCATACTGGGACAACTTACTCAGGTTATGAATAATAACCTTACCCGTATGGAGCACCCTGATCCGCAGCGTGGAGGATCAATGTTAGATCGATTCATGAGACAACAACCACCAACATTCAATGGGAGTACAAATCCCTTAGTAGCTGAGCAATGGATATTTTCCCTAGAGAAAATATTTCAGGCTTTGGGGAGTAGTGAAAGGGAAAAAGTTACCATGACAGTTTACCGCCTCACTGGAGATGCTGATCAATGGTGGTCATTGATTCAAAACATGAAGGAAGATGATGAAGTATCAAACATGGAATGGAGGGAGTTCAAAGATCTGTTTTTAGAAAAATACTTTCCTCGCGACCATCGAGCAGATATAGAAAGGCAATTTCTGAGTCTGAGACAAAAGGAGGATGATAATGTCACAAAGTATGAGGCTAACTTTACAAGGTTAGCGAGGTATGCTGGAGATTATATTCGCAACCCAAGAAGTAAGATTGATAGTTTCTTTGATGGGTTAAAACCATTTCTCCGTCGAGCATTAGTCTCACAATCCTTTTCATCGTACGAAGACATTGTCTCATGTGCTATCAAGACCGAAAAGGAATTCTCTAAGTCTTATGACTTTAAAGCAAAGCAAGAGAAGAAGAGACCTGCTGATCAATCTGGGAATGGAAATAAGGGGAAGAAGGGAAAGGTTGAATATCCATCTTGTGGTAAATGCGGGAAGAAACATCCTGGTACTTGCTTGAAGGGAATGAGAGTCTGTTACAAGTGTGGTGAAAAAGGCCACCAAGCTCATGATTGCAAGGGGAAGAAGGAAGCTACCAACGTTCAGTGCTACAATTGCAGGGAGATGGGGCATTATGCAAATGCATGCCCTAAGCGTTAGGAGAACTTACCTCAGAAAAGGCCAAGGGATCAAGGCCAGGATTATGCTATCACTACTGCTGAGGTAGAAGCTCCGAAAGACATAGTGGCAGGTAATTTAATGGTTTCCTCAAGTTTAGAAAATGCATTATTTGATTCTGGATCATCGCATTGTTTCATATCTTCCCAGTTTGCTAAGAAAATTAGATATTTCCAATTTGATTTAATAAGGGAGTTGTCTGTTAAAACTCCTAAGGGAAGTATCGTTGCAACAAAGTTTTGTGAATCAGTCCCCATTAGAGCACATAAATTTTCTTTATCTGCTGATTTCATCGTCATACCTATGATTGAGTTTGATATAATCCTCGGTATGGACTGGCTTTCAGACTATGATGCGAAGATTTATTGTAAGAAGAAAGAGGTTACGATTCTTGATGATAATGATAAGGAGCACCTTATTTTTAGAGCAGAATCGTCACCACCTAATTCTTATTTAGATCCACCCCCAACAGCTCAACTTAATTCAATTATTGGGGAGTAAGAGAATGAAATAACTGTCGGTGAGGAAAGGAATGTTCAAATATAGGATGTACCTATTGTGAAAGAATTTGTAGATGTATTTCCGGAAGATTTACCTGGACATCCTCCAGAACGAGAAGTTGAGTTTTCTATTGATTTGATTCCAGGATCAAGGCCTATATCGAAGACCCCTTATAGAATGGCCACTGTAGAGTTAGTCGAACTAAAGAAACAACTAGAGGAATTGAGTAATAAGGGATTTATTCGCCCTAGTGTTTCTCCATGGGGAGCCCCTGTTCTTTTTGTTAAAAAGAAAGATGGATCTATGAGGTTATGTATCGACTACAGGGAGATCAATGCTATAACAATAAAGAACAAGTATCCCCTACCTCGTATTGATGATTTATTTGACCAACTGCATGGAGCTCAATACTTTTCAAAGATTGACCTTCGATCTGGATACCATCAGTTGTGTGTGAAGAAGGAAGACATTCCGAAGACAGCATTTCGAACCAGGTACGGGCATTACGAGTTTACTGTAATGCCGTTTGGATTGACTAATGCACCCTCTGTGTTCATGGATCTGATGAATAGAGTTTTCAAGGAGTATCTCGATGAATTTGTGGTAGTATTTATTGATGATATCTTGGTATACTCCAAAACCTACGAAGATCATGAAAATCACTTGCGCATTATCTTGACGACTCTGAGGAGGCATGAATTATATGGGAAGTTTAGCAAGTGCGAATTCTGGCTTCAGGAGATTTCTTTTCTTGGCCATATTGTCTCTAAAGATGGAATCTCTGTTGATCCTTCTAAGACCAAAGCAATCCAAGAATGGCCAGCACCTACGAGTATAACTGAGGTACGCAGTTTTATTGGTTTGACAGGTTATTATCGACGTTTCGTCCAGAATTTTGCCCGATTGGCTAACCCATTAACGAAGCTCACACGTAAAGGGGTTAAATTTGTTTGGACAAAAGAGTGTGAAGAATGTTTCGAAGAACTGAAGAGAAGATTAGTCAATGCTCCTATATTGACTTTACCATCGGGGAATGATGGGTTCGTTATTTATAGTGATGCATCGAAGAAAGGACTTGGCTGTGTCCTTATGCAAAATGATAGAGTTATTGCCTATGCATCACGACAGTTGAAAATTCATGAACAAAACTATCCTACTCATGATCTCGAGTTAGCAGCAGTGATCTTTGCTTTGAAGATATGGAGGCACTACCTCTATGGTGAAAAATGTGAGATTTATACTGATCACAAGAGTTTGAAGTATATTTTCTCACAAAAAGAACTCAACATGAGGCAAAGGAGATGGCTTGAATTACTCAAGGATTATGATTGCACAATACACTACCACCCGGGGAAAGAAAACAAAGTAGCAGATGCTTTGAGCAGAAAAGACCATGGAGTTCTGAACATGATGAGAATTGAAAGGGATCCAATTTTCATGGATCTAGTGAAGATGGACATGGGAATAACCAGGGAAGGTGAAACATCAATGCTTTTTCAAATGGTTGCCAAACCATCTTTACTAGAAAGGATTAAGAGTTCTCAGAACGATGATGAAGAATTTCAGAAGAAGATTAAAGCTGTGAATGATGGGAGATTGAGAGACTTTGTGTATGAAGATGGAATTTTGAAATTCGGGAAGAGACTTTGTGTTCCCAATATACCTGATCTAAAAAGGGAATTGCTGGATGATGCTCATAGTTCCAATTTCTCTATACACCCTGGGAGCACCAAAATGTATAGAGATTTGAAGGAACATTTTTGGTGGGACAACATGAAGAGGGAGATTGCTGATTTTGTGTCAAGATGTATGGTTTGTCAACAAGTGAAAGCTGGAAGGCAACAGCCTGGAGGAGTCATGCAACCTCTTCCCATACCAGAGTGGAAATGGGACAATGTTACGATGGACTTTGTCATGGGGCTACCAAAGACTCCTAGAAGGAATGATGCAATATGGGTTATTGTTGATCGTCTTACCAAGTCAGCACATTTTCTTGCTATAAGAGAAGATCTACCCCTAGAACCTCTAGCAAGACTATACATTAATGAAGTTGTGAGACTTCATGGAGTACCCCTATCGATTGTTTCTGATCGTGATCCCCGTTTTACTTCAAGATTCTGGAAAAGTCTTCAGAAATCCCTGGATACTGAACTTCATTTGAGCACTGCTTACCACCCTCAGACAGATGGACAATCAGAACGGACTATTCAAACCTTAGAAGACATGTTGAGATCTTGCTCACTTGACTTTCAGGGTATGTGGGATCAATATTTACCTCTGGTAGAATTTTCCTATAACAATAGCTTCCATTCGAGTATTCAGATGGCACCATATGAAGCGTTATACGGAAAGAGATGTCGTACACCAACCTGTTGGGATGACGTTGGTGAAAGAAAACTTGTAGGCCCAGAACTGGTGGAGGAAACGGTGGAAAAGGTGAAAGTAATCCAAAATCACATCAAAGCAGTTCAAAGTAGGCAGAAGAGCTATGCCGATAATCGAAGGAAGGATTTGGAATTTCAAGTCGGTGATCATGTTTTCCTAAAGGTATCTCCATGGAAGGGAGTCATACGTTTTGGTAAGAAAGGTAAATTGAGTCCCAGGTACATCGGACCTTTCGAAATTCTAGAACGAATTGGGGCTGTAGCTTACCGATTGGCAATGCCGCCAAGTCTCTCCAAAGTTCACGATGTGTTCCACGTATCTCTGTTGAGAAAATACATGCCTGACCCAACGCATGTACTCACCTATGAGGTATTAGAACTGGAACCCGATCTTTCTTATTGCGAAGAGCCCGTCAAGATTCTTGATACGAGAGAACAAGTTCTGAGAAACCGGACGATGCGTCTGGTAAAGGTTTTGTGGAGAAATCATAAGATGGAAGAGGCAACGTGGGAACCCGAGGAACTTATGATGAAAAACCACCCGAGTCTTTTTATGCAGTAATACCCTAGAAATTGCGAGGACGCAATTATTTGAAGGAGGGGAGAATGTAACACCCCAAGCTTCTACGGTACGTTTCCCTTCGAATAATGCGATAGCGTGTGTTGTACGCAACCTCGAGTTCTAACACACACCACAACTAATTAAACTAGCCGTTGTGAATAGTAATACCTACTTTTTGAAATCATATATATTTTATATTTCAAAATGGACTTCATTTTTAGATTCGGAATATCAAAATTAGCCTAGGGTGAAATTTTGGTACTTTTCGGATAACTTTTATATTTTGATGAATAGCGAAAATTACTAAATTTTAATTAAAAACAACTTTTTTAATCAAAATAATTAATAGTGATAAATTGTGAATTTGAGTGGTTTTAAAGTATATTTAGAATATATTTTTACCTTTTAATATAATGTTGGTCATTGGACATAATTTTACAATTAAACCGAACATAAACAAGTGTCAATCTTTTGATAGTTATTACCTCTTAAAAACACGCTTTTTGTTTTGACAGCGGGAATTAATTTTAAATTAATTTCTGCCACTTCTGTGTTTTGAATTTAGGAAAATGGATTCCATATTTGGAATCAGGATGTTCAAATTGTGTAAATAGGTAACTTTTATTTTTAGACATTTTGAATAGTTACTGTGGTAAATATTTTATTTACCATGGTTAAAGGGTAAATCCGGTAAATAAGGGTTAAAAAATAATATTATAATAATACAAAATTACCCTAAAACGTGTCCTAACCTTATTGGTGGACACATACCCGACCATGGGCATCCTTGGGTCAATTTGGGGACCCCTTGGATCCACTTGTATGTGGTAGGGACACATTATATTAATAAAGTTAAAATAAAAATAAAAATGGCATAAGCTTACATCTTTTAGAAGAACAATTTTTACATAGGGTTATACATGTTGAATTTTCGATTATAAATATTCATTAGAAATCTAAAAAGATTTAATACATAATTATTTTTTATTTATAATTTTTAGACATCAAATAATTTAAATTATTAATGACACAATAATGATGCAATGTTTACCTCATTAATAAATCATTTAAATAAATAAGATTATAATGATTAAAATATTATCTAAAACCTGTCCAATTCTTATTGGTTGATGTTATTTAGAATATGAGTCATCTTATCTTCTACCTCAATGATTTTTGGACCATTATAAACCGAATATAATTATATTATAAAGTAATACTTTCACTCTTTCCTAAAGAGCCCCTCCTCCCCCTTATAAAAGGAGACCACTTCTACTCATTCCTCACACCTCTCAAGCCACTTGGCTCGTCCAAACTCTGCCCAACTAAGCTCCCCACATCCCTCTCCTCCTACTTGAAGCTTACCCTTAGGCAGAAAGCATTTCAAGAAGTCCTTTGGTTCCAACCAAAGTGAGTTACCTAAATTAAAGGTAACGATTTCTCTTAAATTATTTTCATTTATTTTGCTTCTCCAACCCCCAAACTCTTTTTATTTCCTTTCTTTTCTAACAACACCAGTATCCTCAATATACTAGGATGTTGTTATAAGAAGGATTCAAACTACACAAACACACAACTCCATCTAATGGATGATGAACATAATGTTTCTGTGGATGGAAAACTAACGCCTCACGAAACGATGATTGTTCAAATACATCTTACCGCCTCTCATGGTGGCCATTATGATGGAACTGCAATTAAATATGATATTAATGATATATATTTTATATATAAGCTTCTGTAATTCCATTTTATTTCACACCATTATTCGTTTCATGTTGTATATACATACGATAATTTCATTTGAGGAAGTGCGGACTACCGCCCCCTTAAAATGATATGACTCGTTCATACCACACATGGAACATATAAAGGATGGTGTTAATGAACTTAAGTAACATATATAAAATATTATATTATACTGGAATAGTAATATACCTATGTATCATTTGGATTCGATTCTTTTAAAATAAAAATTAAATGGAAGTAGCGTTCGTGCGTACGTACGGACTACCGTCTCCACGAACGCGATGAGATTCATTCTCCATCGTATCCATTCAAGTATAATTATCATTTAATGATTTAAAAATGATGTTTAAGGACTTGATATCATTCTGGACATGAATAAGATACAACAAACATGACTTATGTAACAAAACATATAAAAGAAAATGAGTAAGTTAACACACGAAACGACGATAATACTAAGATATTATCAAATCAATATTAAAAGATCATATATGATATCATATTAATGTATATGATTCTTTTATAATTTAATAACAATTATTTCACCATTATACAGGAGGTTAACCTACCCCAACCAAGGAAAAGTACAAGGTAAGGGTTATTTCACAACCTCTTCATTATCCATGGTTGTTTATACGTAATAATCTACTGGGATCTCTTTATCATCCACATCCATGTTTCTTAAAAATGTATTTCAAAACATTTTTACTATTTACAAGAATATGGGTTAAAGTCATTTATACCCTTGTTTGACTTTTTATAATAGGTTTATAAAGGAATCTTTCAGTCGTTTTCAAAACAAGGTCCTTTTTAACCTTTTCGACAGAATTGAGGTAAGAATGTTTTTTTTTAACTTATACGGCGGGTGCGGTAATTTTACGCCATTATAAAATCTTCAAAGCTTTACTTAGAAGCTTATAAGAATATTTTCAAAGAAAATGTTTTATTTTATATGGATCTTAAATGATTTCAAAATAAAAGGAGATATTTCTTTAAAAAGAATTTTGATTTCATCTATGTCAACATCCTTTGACGGATTTTAAGATTATTTTAAGTTGATTTATTATGATACAAAACTTCTATATTGTATTGAAGGTTTTGTGATATGTTTGACTATGGATGTGCTATTTTTATACCATTCATAGTTTATGGTGAAATTATTGACATTTCGTATGCTAGTTTTAATACGAATGTTTATGTTATGTTTAAACCTTTTCATATGGGAATGCATTGGACTTAATAAGTGACGGGCGGAGCCCGCTATAGCTCCTCGATGCATCGGTAGGTCTCATGAGACAAACTAGTGTCTTGGCACAAGGCCTTGACAAAATCTTATTTGTAGTCTTGGCACGAGGCCTTGGCTATGTGGTTATGATAGTCTGGCATTATGCATTCCAACATTATGAAAGTGGTTATTGATTTTTGCATGTGATTATTCGATTAGTAGAATATCCATGTGAATAATTAAATGGCATTATTTCATTTTATTTATGCCATACCATGTTGAAAGTTCATATTTAAAAGGATTTTGTTTTAGTTATACATTGCCTTAAATGTTTATTCTTTCCGCTATATTGTTATCCTTACTGGGCATTTGAGCTCACCCCTTTTTTATGTTTTATTTTTCCCAGGATGTGAAGAAGTAAGTTATGAATGACCTGCAGGGATTTTATGAGGGGATAATAGTGTGGTCTATTGAGACATTATGTTGTTGTAGTAGTTTTTCATTTTATAATGTAATGTAAAACTTATGAATATATCTGGCATTTTCCAAGGCTACTAAACCAATCGGTCTTTCGAGATTTGATCTTTCTTATGATCATGCCAATGTTATGTAATAATGCACCGACTCTGGGTAACTGGGGTCGGGGCGTTACATTTAGTGCTCAAATTTTGTGGCTGAAAAACACATATTACTAAACTAAAGATAATAATTTTGGAATGTTCCTATAAATAGTGACAACACAAATGATATTAACATTTCTAGGAATATAGTTTATCCTTCTAGAAAAAATCTAATTTATGTAAGAAATCACTTTTCCAGATATTGTTATCAAAAGGATGATATAATTCTTGAATTCATTGGCATTGGACATCATCTTACTGATATTTTTATTATTCCATTATATTATGAGAGAATGAGGTACATCAAACATAAGTTAGGGACGATCAATTTTGAGTGACTCACCTATGGGACTTACTGATGATGACTCACATTTGGGACTCACTATTGATGAATCACCATTTATGACTCATCATTGGGACTCACCGTTGAAGACTCACCAATGATGACTCACCATTGATGACTCACCATTGTGTCTTAAAGTTCTTTACTCTTTTATTTTTTTAGGCTCGAACTTAAAATCACTGTTTTATTTATTTCTCTTTATTTTCATCTGTATTTTGGATTTATGATTTTAAAATCCTTAAATGATAAAAATTGAATATATAAAAATCATTTTCACTTGACACTATCCCAAAACAAAACATTTCTCCCCATAACCTCTACTGACATTTTAATTTGAACCAAACCCTCCGAATCATTCAAATGGATCAAGTAAATCATTTGTCTGAAAAGTCTCCGGATGAGTCTCATCCTTCGAAGAAAAAAAAGGTGAATCAAGTGATCCTAAAACCAAACTTTTTAACCTTATAAAGACCATTCTATATGGGATCATGTCATAACTACCCCATTCCCACCTCCAATAGGACAGGGGATGGTGACTAGTACCGAGTAGGCATATCGCACAAATGGGAGGCATTTTCTTATGAACCTGTACACATGCACACATCTCCAAGACATAAATACTGATATATAAAGGAAAATCTAAGTAAAAATGCATGAAAACCACTATATCCCACAACCAGAGTACAACAGTGAATGTATTGGAAGGGAAACTAGTCCATAATACAAGCCTCCCCCAAAAGAGTCAGAAATCAAGACCAACAAAGAATGGTGATGTGTTTCCTGCACCATCCCAGTCGAGGAATACGAATTCACAAGTTCTTGAAACTCATCCATAGAAAACCATAACTAATACAACATGAGGGAAAAGGTACTGGGACTACCATATGATGTTGCAGGAGCACACCTAATATATTTTCACTTGCTATGAACCACCTGGCCCTGGTCCACCTAGAATTCTGTCAAAGGATTGATCATCTGCACAAGACATGACACGTGTGGGTAAAGAAAGTTTAGGGGGTGAGTAAAATAGTAATCCGTAGGAAACATCAAAATGAAAAAGGATAATACCATAAAGAAAATTCATAGTCAACTCTACACAGGTGTTTTTCTACCACACATATAGCATGATCATCCAGATATACTCAATCCAAGACTCACTGTCTGGAGGTCAGTCACAACCAATTTCCAGCCACAAGATTATACTTAAAGCACACTTGTTATGGGAGAATTCAATCCTTGAGCCATTATATCATCGGAGACACTCACGAAGAGGTCTATCTCATTTGGTTCCCACCCAAATGAGAACATATTGTTCTAGGAAGATTCCGATTCACAGAGTGGGGATTAGGCCTAGATACACTAGGGGATACCACAGATCGTGCCCAAATACATTGGGGGATACCACATACCCAATATGGATCAATTCATAATGTAAGGGATCCCACCCAACACCCTAGGGTATACCACAGATCATTCCTAGACACTATGGGGGATAATACATACCCTATCGATGCGGCCCACTACATAGAGGATCATCACCCTTCTCATGGAGGTTATGAAGTTACATAGACTCTAGTAAGTGTGATATAGGATTGAACTCCAGGCCTAGGGAGGGATACCTAACTCTATCGAGGACTCAGCCTCTAGAGGGGATTAAAATCAAATGATGTGGATGCAATATAGTACTAAACCCTTGAGGAATGGACCAATGGTGACAATCTCAACCTTTACGAGTCCAATCTAAAACACACCACATTATCTTAAAAGGCCCATCTCAACATCAGGGTCCCAATGACATAGAAAACTCATCAAACAAACACATCATTTGAATGTTATCGTGGTGGTGGGGGGGGGGGGGGTTGAATTTCCAAATTATGGGGGGTTACTAGGCCCATGGACTGACTGGATGGTTGGTGCACTGACCACGATGGTCTATCTGCCCCACAGTCGACCACCTCATGGTCGATCTATGTGAAAATTCCATGGTCGATTGATCTGTTGTGGTTGTCAACTGCCATGGTCAACCATACACGGATGAATGTGAGACCATCCTAGGTCAACCTAAGGTCTGAATTGAATCCAGCTAAGTCTGAACTGGATCTAGTATGGTTCTATGGGCCGACTCGGACCGCTCCTCCAAGGCTCGTCATGCTCAGACTAGTCCTGTTTTTCTAGCCCATCCTACTCATCCCAACCTTACTTTTCTCTACACAGTCATGTTCCACGATAGCATCCTCTACACGAGGGCCCCATCGTGTCCCGCAGCCTACATCACCAGGTCCAACGCAACCCAGCGTCGCGCTACCTCCACACCCATGGCTCTACTACCTGTACATCCCGAGTCATGCTCTATTGCATCCCACATATCCCACTCTATCGCTGCCTCCATCATCCGCGACCATCGCCATATCCGCCACCTCCAATTGCTGCACCGTCCAACGGACCGTTGTGCAAGACCCATGCAAGTGGTCCCTCCCATAGAACATCAGGTCAGCTCCGATACCCAAATCCCAAAATGGTCATAGATCTGGGATTCTCAGGTCCCAATCTATATAGATCCAGGCTTTGTGGTCGGTTTACCGCTAATATGGGGGTTCAATCACATTCAGAGCCACCTGACAATCAAACAATGGACAAAGGGGTCCAACTGTGAAGAATGAGAAGAATGGGGGATATAAAAGCATAAGAACACCTTGATTAATGAACCTCGACCTTGTTCATTTCATCCTCCATCCATTTTTTCTAGACAAGTAATGGAGAACCAATTTAAGAAAACTCCCCAAAATAAACCCTATAATTATAACCATCCCACAATGATCAAATCGTGGATCAATCTAATTTAGTATTGATCCATGTTCATTGTGAAAATCATTAATGGGGAAATATCACAATTAAATAACCACCCTAACTCAATTTGGATTAGTCAATGACGAAGGATCATTACGTCGTAGTCGTCGGCGTGATTCCTTTGAATCAGACGTGCTTCGATCATCAATCAACAATCCATCACCATTTTTTGAGAGGTCACTTCTCCACATCTCAGAGGAATTTCTAGGGTTATGAGAGATTCCCATGGTACCCCTAGACATGTACCAAAGGAATATACTTCCCACAATGGATTCTCTCCTGCCAATCCTTGATCTCCACTGGGTACTCTGAAAAATTATCCCTATCCTTGATGTCCGACTCTCCCTAGTCAATGACGTGCGATGGGTCATGCACGTAACTCCTCAGTTGCAACACATGAAAGACATATTGTAATCATTATAACTGCAGAGTTATATCCAAGTGGTACACCACCTCTCCAACTCTACACAGTATATAGAAAGGTCTGATGAACCTCAAAGACAACTTAACGCCTTGGACAAATATCAATAATCTCCATTGAGGTGAGGCCCAAAGGAACACATGGTATCCTTCCTTGAACTCTAAAGGCCTCCACCACCTATCCTAATAATACTTATATCGGCTCTATGAAGTCTTTATATACTCCTGGATGACCTGCACCTTATCCATAGTATCTCACATCAACTCTGGCTTCATGAGTGTTGACTCTCCTAGGTCGGTCCAGTAAATTGGTGATCGACAGGGTTTCCCGTACAGGTCCTTGAACAGTGCCTTACCAATGATGGTGTGATATATTTTTTTGTTTGAAAACTCAACCAATGGTAGATGATCCACCCAACTACATCCAAAAATCTAACATGCATGCCCATAGAATGTCCTCTAGAAACTGAGTAGTCCGCTCAGTCTGGGAGTCTGTTTGGGGGTGAAACATTTTGCACAAGTGTAACTGAGTCCCAAAATCCTCATGTAATTCCTTCCACAACTGAGATAAAAAGTGTGCATCATGATTTGAAACTATCATCTATGGAACTCCAGGGAGTCGATCTATCTCTTTCACATAGAGGCATTCCAAGATATCTACTGAACTCTGCTCTTAGATAGCTAGGAAGTGGGATGACTTGTTGAGTCAGTCAACGATCACCTAGATGGAATCGTGTACCCTAGATATACATGGTAAACCCATAATAAAGTCCTTAGATATCCCATCCCAATTCCATTACAGCACCTCAAGGGGTTGGTCTAATCCCACTGAAACCTGGTGCTTAGCCTCAACTTGATGACAAGTGAGGTATTGAGAGATAAACTTTGCAACTTCCTTCTTCGTCCCTGACCACCAAAACTGATTTCAAAGGTCCTGGTACAAATTTTCCACACTAGGATATACCACCAAAGGGGATGTGTGGAACTCCATAAAAAACACCTGCCGGAATTCCACTGGTACAACTGTGCTACATCTGAAAAGAATGTTGTGATCCCCACATTTTGAATATCCCTCAAGAGCATGCCCTGTGGATAAATTAGTATGTATGGTATCGTAGTAAATATCCCCAAGTTGTGCCTCCCTGACTCACTGTAAGAGTGGAGGAAAAACAACAATTTATTGGTGGTGTACTTCTACATCTATATCCACAAAGGATATATAAAATGAGCAAAACTACTCTAATACCTAATTAAGAAACTGAAAACTAGATTTCCTACTAATTGAATGTACCACCACATACCCCTTCCTAGAAGTATATAAAATCTCAAAGTCATATTCCCAGAGGAACTATATCAATATCCTCTGTCTCATGTTCAGATCCCTCTAAGATAAAATATACCTGAGACTATTGTGATCAATATAGACGATTAACCACTCACCAATCTAGTAGTGTTACCATATCTTCAATGTAAAGACTATTGTTGCTAGATCAAGATCATGGGTCACATAGTTCTACCCATGTAGTATCAACTGGTGAAAACCATATGCAATCACCACCTTCTCTTTCATGAGATGAAAACTAATATCAGTTCTTAATTCATCGCAAAACACCCCATACATGATTCCTTCCTCTGGTAACTTCATTTTGGGAGCACTTATCAACCTATACCTCAGATCATGAAAGCACTATTGTCACTTCTCAATCCATGAGAAATGCTTCCCCTTTCATATCAAAGTTGTCAAGGGTGCTGCTACTCTGGAGAATTCAGGTAAAAACTGCCAATTGTACCCTACAAATCCAACAAAAATCTGTACCTTAGTAACACTCTTTGGTGTATCACAAGAAAGATCTACGTCAACCTTCACTGGATGCACTAAAACTCCAGCCTTAGAGATGACATGTCCTAGAAAATGGACACCTCAAATCCATAACTGACTCTTCAAGATATTCCCGTAGATTTGGTTCTTTTAGAGTGTGTCCGAGACCATCCTTAAGTGTATTTAATACTACTTCTTATATGTTGAGTACACACATATTTAATTAATGAAGAACATCGTGAACCGGTCTAAGTAAGGCTGAATGATCTGGTTCATGAGCCCTATGAACACTGATGGGGTGTTCACCATGGCAAATAGAATCAACAAGTACTTATAGTGACTGAAACAACATCTGAAGGTTGTCTTTAGTATATCCTCATCCCATAATCGCAACTGGTGATATCTTGATCTGAGGTCGATCTTTGAGAAGCATAACACCACTTTGAACTGATCAAAGAGTTCGTCGATCCTCTATAGTGGATACTTGTTCTACAAAATCACCTAGTTCATGCATTGGTTATCCACTTATAACCTCAAGCTCATGTTTTACTTATTAGAAAACAAAATTATGGATGCCCAGGGTGAGACATTGGGTCACAAAAATCCCTTCCTCTACAAGTACTCCAACTACACCCTCAGCTCACGAAGCTCTGTGGGAGACATCTGATATGTAGGTGTAGATATTAGTGTCGTGCCATGGGTAGATCAATGAAGAATTCCATCTTCCCATGGAGAGGTAAACTAGGAACATATTCATGAAAGATGTCCTCATACTCAGCCACCACTACAGAAAACCGAGGACTCATATCAACCACTACACCGGGGGTGAGGCTATCCAACTGATATGTAATTAGATTCACCCTCTTATGTGTGAGTCCATATTTCACTAGATGTGTTTCCTTTTCACCAAAAAATGAGAACTTGGTTCCATCTTTGTGGACACACTGCACTCTGCCCCTAAAGTAGTCAATCTAATCATGAAATATGGATAACCATCCCATACCAAGAATGATGTAGTAAGGAATTGATGATTCTACAAAGACATTCCAACCGAAACTATCACCTCTATGAGTCATGTTAAAATGTCAGAACCAATGTGTGATCATAAAATATCCACAAATTGGATTATCTAAGTGTAAGGGTGGATTCAACGGTTAAACCAGAATCTTTATGTCCCAAACAATTTTTGTGGCAAGAAAGGAATTACTAGCACCTCTGTCAATCAAAAATTTATCTAAGGTAGAAAAGACAAAGATCGTGCCTCAAATCATCCATGGAGTTCATGGGTCATAAACCTACATTTCTTGTACTTGGCCTTTTCCCTATCCGCCAGCTCCTAGAGCCTGGCATGGACCATCTGAGGGTGGTGGTGGTAATAGGTCAAGCCTCCGACTATCTCATGATACCCAGCCTTCTCCTCTGCAAAACTTCAACCCTACAGACCACCATACTTCAATCTCTAACTATGATTTAGTGGTCTCTAGACCTTATACCTATCGGCTACACGATGTGTTGGGAAACCTCATGAAAAATGTCCTTGACTGCCGTATATGTAACACCATCTATCCCAAGGCTGACTCAAGATGCCCTAGGATCCTTGAACCACTTATCCTACATCCCGGGATTATCCCCTGAATTTCCTAACCTTCTTGGATCCGTGTGACTACCATCATAAGCTGAGGTCTTAGCTATCCAGTTCCCACTGCTAGCTCCCACTAATGGTATCCACTCCGCTAGAAGAATTTTTACTAGCAGGGCTCACTCCTGTACCCCAGCATAAGTAATAATGAAAAAAGATAATACTGATGCCCTGATGTCCTAAAATAATACCTACATAAATTTTTGGTCCCTAAATAATTATTCTCAAACCCTATGCATGAAGTATCATGAAAGATTAGTAAACCTCAATGAATACTCTACCATAGTCAGACTACCCTACTGCAGATGCAGAAGTTCATGTATGCGAACCAATCACAATGTGGATGGATAAAACTCATCTATAAAGATATGCTCAAAGTCTGTCTAGGAGAGAGCTGTATCTTCTTGATACTATGTCACCAAGCTCCAACATTGACATGTGGATCTATAAATAAGGTGCTCTGTGAGGACTACCATCTGGTCGATAAACATCCTCACAACACAGAAATCACTGGTGACAACCTCTATCAAATCTTCAGACAACTGGAGGTCTGGCTTTCCCCGAAACCTAAGAGGTCACTACCTCTGAAACTCATACAATGCACGCAGCCTGTATGCATCCTCAGTAGGTAGTTTAGGTAGTGTATGCTACTCAATAGGTGGTAGTACAACTAGAAAACTACTCAGAAGAGCCATCTTCGACACTTTCCCCTGTACCAATGCCTCAATACTAGGCAGATCATCCTTGTGATCTCATAATGGAATATTAATTTACTATATATGTGGAGGTATCCTGAAATAAAACTAGATGTACCACAATCAATAGAGTATATCTGGAGATATGACTCAAGAAGGACATGGAGAAAATAACCATTACTATATGATGCATATACCAATGATTCCCCCTACAACTAGTGTTTTCATGCACAAATTCGAAAAGTAGGTAATCAGAGTCCTGGTGTATTGATACGTCAATTGTTGGACCAACACTAGAGTCTCTTTCCTGAAATCCAAACTCGAAAAACATAACACTATTTCCACAAACCAATCTCATAGATACTTGTTCCTAAAGTAGAACTGACCTCCTCTGATACCACTCTATCATGACCTATCCCAGAGGGGCTTGTACCGTGACTACCCCAGGCCCCCCTCCAATAGGTCAAGGGTAAGTGACTAGCACCGAGCTGGAATATCCCACAAATGGGAGGCATTAGCTTATGTACCTGTATGCACATAGACATCTTAAACCTAGAAATACTGAAATGTAAAGAAAAATCTAAGTAATAAATGAATACAAACCACTGTATACCATAATTAGAGTACAATAGTGATAGTACTAGAAATTAAGTAGGGCCAGAATACAAGCCCACCAAAAAGAGTCTAAAAACAATACCAATGAAACATGGTGATGTGTTTCATATACCGTCCCAGGTTAGGAAAGGGAATGAAAAAGTTACTGAAACTCATCTGTAGAAAACCCTACCTAATCCAACATGAGGGAAACGTACTAGGATAGAAGTATGAAGTCATAGGAGTAAAACTCATCTCTCTTGTCTCGCTAAGAATTGTTTGTTTCTAGTCCACCTAGGACTCTATCAAATGGTTGATCTTCTATACAAGACATACAGGTGAGGGAAAATCCCATGTAGGGGTGAGTAAAACAATACACAGATGGGAACCCAAAAACCAAATAGGAAAATAATAGAAAAGAAATTAATAGTCATATACACATAGGTGTATGTCTACCAAACATGTTGTATGAACATCCAGATATACTCAATCCAAGACTCACAATCTAGTGGTAAGCTACAAACAAATTTTGGCTACCCTATTCTTCTTGAATCATGCTCGTTCCGGGAGAAATCACTCCTCAAGACAATATATCATCAAATACACTCATGAAGTGGTATAGCTCATTCCCCCCCACCTAATTGAGAATGTATTGGTCTAGGAGGATTAGGATACAAAGAGAGAGGATTTCCCCCAGATACACTGGGGGATGCCATAGATCGCACCCAGATACACTAGGGGATACCAAGTACCTAATATGGATCAATTCAAAATGTAAGGGATAATGCCCAAAACCCTGGGGGATACAAAATATCATGAAAATACACTCTGGGGGATACTACATATCTTATCAATGTGGCCCACTAGGTGGAGGATTAATTCTTTGCTCACATAGGTTACGTGATTCTAAAGACTCCACTAGGGGTGATAGAGGATCACACTCCAATCCCAAGGAGGGATACAAGACTCTATCTGGGACTCAGCCTCTAGAGGGGATTAAAATCTAGTGATGTGGATTTAATACCACACTGAAACCTCTAGGAATGTACAAATGTTAACACACAATACCTCTACTAGTACAAGATAAAAACTCACCACATTATCTCAAAAGGACCGTCTCAATGTCCGTATCCCAATTCCAATGATGGAATTTCAAGTGGAAACACCATTTAAAGCTATTGGGGTTTGAGGTTTAAAAGGAAGGGGGTCACTTAGCCAATGGAAAAACCACACAATTGATCAGTGTGACCACATTGTGGCAGCTCGAGCTGTCATGGAGGTAGACTATCACGATTGACCGTCCTCAGGTGATCGCCCTAGGTCAACCTGAGGTCTGATTCAGGTCTGGCCCAAATCGAGCCTGCTCTGTCTGGGATGACCCAAACCACTCCTCCTGGGCCTAATCCACTCCTCCTAGGCTTGAACCGCTTGGAACGACCCTATTCGTCCAGCCCACCCTGCTTGGACCAACCTTTATCCACTTCACGCGGTCACCCACCACAACAACCACCTATGCACAAGGCCACCCACCGTATCCCTTGTACTGCTCCATCGCATCCCACATGGCCCCACATTGTGATGCCTCCGGATCTCTATCTCCTCTACCTCCTTGTCCTTCGTCCTACTCTGCCACATCCCATATGGCCGAGTCCATCACCGCCACAATTATCCATGTTCACCACCTCCAGTTGCCGCACAGCCCTGTTGGACCATCATGTCGGACCTGCACTGATGATCCCTTCCACAGACCACCAAGCCAACTCTGATTCCAATATCTCAAAATGGATGTATTTCTGGGTTTCTCAAGTCCTGATCTACACTGATTCAGCCTCTAATATCAGTTTTCCACCAATCCGAGGGTTTGATCACGTTCGGAGCCACCTGGAAAGTCAAACAATTTCCACAGGGGTCCAATGGTGAAGAAAGAGAAGAACATGGGAGATAAAAAAATAACACCATGAAAAATTAACCTCACCCTTATTTGTTTTAGCCTCAATATTTTCTCATTAGACGAGATTGAAGAACCAATTTAAGAAAACTCCCAAAAATAAATCCCTCAATTATAACCATCCTGCAATGATTGAACCATGGATACATTTATTTGTGGATAGATCTATTTACAATGTGAAAATAAAGAACATGGAATTATCATAATGAAATAAACATCCTAACTTGATTTAGATCAATAGCTAACGAAGGTTTGTTCCATCGTCGTCGTCGGCGATAACAAGATTCCCTTGAATCGGCTGCGCGTCGATCGTTGATCCACGATCCATCACTGTTTGCTGATTGGGTTATTCTCCACATCTCAGTGGAATTTCTAGGGTTATGGTGGTAACCCTAATTTTATTAAAAAGGTTTATAAAAAAAGAAAATTTCATTGTGTCAGAAATATTTTTTTATAAAAATATTTTATTTACAGTTTCACCCTCTATGGATTTTTCTACCGGCGATCCACACCGATAAAGTTTATGTCGCACCTAAGATAAATCCACTACTCTAAGATCAATGAGTCCATCAGATTTATGATCCATGTACCCTTTTAAGAGTTATTCCACTTTTTTGAGGCCACTACTTACGAATTCAATTAAAAATTTAATATTTTTTCAAATAATTTTTATGGGAAAACCAAACATCGTAATTACACGCGGTATCGGTTTCTGTACTCAAAATTAATCCATATAATTTCTAAAAATAATTCATAGGAAAATATGAGATTTACAAACCTAGGATTTGAAAACTGTGTAGTCATTCCAGAAAAGAAAGTTCATGCCGACTAACTCTTATCAAGTAAGTCTCTTGTATGGAAACTGTCGCAAGAAAAAGGTTGGTTGGAATGGTTCTGTAAAAACAAGATATCTCTATATTTTAATCTATTTCATGAGTTTTATCTTTTTGTGGAGTTCATTATTGAGGGAGCATATGAATTTTTCTTAAAGTTCAGAATATATGGGAAAAGAATTGAATTTTCTTCTAGTAAATGGGTTGAATGTATGAATGTACCTCAGGAATGTATTTATGAAGATAAAAAAGGAATAGATCCTCATAAAAGTGATATTTTTAGTTATGAAATAGCCTAAACTAAGCTAAATAGTTATGGAATACGCAAAATAACAATAACCACTAATTTTTTTTTAGAATTATGATTTCTATTTATGTTTATTCAGTATCAACTATGTCCAAGGAAATGTGACTTTTCCTATTTGAAGTATCATGATGTTTATTTTTTGTATCTTCTAAAACAAGGGCACAAGATCAACTTATTAAGATACCTTATGTTTTATATATCTGATATGATAAATCCACATTAAAAGTCTAAATACCTATATTTTTCAAAGCTTATTTCTTCCATGATAAAATATAAATGACATCAATGAAACTGAAGAAACTACCAAGAATTGTGGTTTCTTTTACAATACCAAATGTATATGAAAAATAATGAATATAAGATGTAATTATTGGAAGAAAAATTAGGTATAATATAATGAGAAAATATGTGAATAATTCAATCCAGTTCAACCACCCATAAGACCAAAGGACATGGTTGACCCTAGTTTTGGACTAGATGAAGTTGTAAAGTATTTATATGAAGAGGAAAATGATGATGTGGAATACAAAGAAAAATAATCCCCTATTAATGACATAAGAGATTTTATGAAATTACAATAAGAGATGAAGGAATCAAATATGGATCACCTATCCATCCAAAGTATCTTCTTACAAGAGAATATCCCCTAAGGTATCATGATGAGGAAACAAAAGAATATGAAAATGTTGAACATGCTAGTAGAAGTGGAAGTCAATATGAAGAATAAAACGATGAAGAAGAAGAGAATAATGATAAATAGGAAGAAAATAAAAATCAAGAAGATGAAGAAGAGGAGGAAGAAGAGTCTGGTGGAGAAAGGGAAAGTGATGTAGATGAATATAGTGGTGTTCATCAATCAAGCTTAATTAAAATCCAACACAATTGTAATAATGTAAATGACATGGTATGACATTACTTGAAAGAGGAAAAATCAGATCACGATGCCATTATGAAAAAGGTTGATTATTACTTCTTGATGATTTATACAAATAATCAGCTCACATATCATTTTAAATATTTAACTAAGAATTTAAGGCTACCCTATATCACCCATGCTTTCGAGGAAAAGGTTAGACAACTCAAAGATATTAGAGCTGACCTTGAAATTTTCATATAAAATAAGGATGATTTTACAAAGATAATGGAGAAATGTGGGATGATCATCATGGATTTTATCATCCTATTGAAGCCCTATCTACATGTTTAGAGTACTACCTTTGTATCTCCATAGGCCTTCCAAATTTGAATTGTCGGTAAGAATTTTCCCTCTAGTTCCATATATCGGTCTGTTAATCCTTAGTTCCAAGAAGATTTCACTTGTGACCCTTTTTTATTATTCCTCCAACCATTCAACCTTTTCCTATGTCTCTAGCATATGTACATAGTTATATGAGTCCTGTTATATATCAATAATTTACATCCCTTCCTTTTTTCTACTCAAAGTCTTACCTCTACCATGCCTTTTGGAGTTCCCATTCGACAATTATATACCTCATCCTATTTTTTACATCATGTTCCTCCACATGATTCTTATGATAAAGGAAAATAAATCATAGATCCTTCATGGGAGAATAATTGATTTTTTTATTGTTCTCTGATAGGGATGTTTTTTTAAAATTTTTCTCATTCAATGTATTATATTTTTACCACAAAATATATTATATATTTGTATCTGTTATATGTTGTTTATCTCATATTATTTTCTTCTCATTTTGATAATACCAAAAGGGGGAGAATGAGTATGGAATTCAGAGAATGAGTATGGTAGTGTGGTATTTAATTTCATTTGATTTTTTTATCTTATAATTTATTCTCTCATGATATGTATGACATGTTAAGTAGAACATTTGTCTTTTATACTTTGACCATTATTAATGACCTGTTATGTTTTGTATAATTCCATGATTTATGACCATCAAAAAGTAAGATATTTTCGGTCAACTCAAGTTTAAATGATAAAAAACCATGATTCATCAGGTTAAATCATGTTAAATCATGTTTAAATATAATATTAATCTATTCTGTTTGTATTTTAAATCATAATACTGGTTGTAAAAATATGAGAAACCTTTATGGTTGAGTCATCATTAAGGTGGAATTTTTGTCACTATTAAGGCTGATACATCGTTAAGTTATTGGACATCTCATTTATGGAAAAATAGGCTTACATATGACATAAAACTAATATGGACTTAGTGTGTAGATGTATCACTGTTAAATGTCTCATTGTCAAGACAGATGCTGAATTCTGAAAATGGACGAGACACTATTGAATCAAGCTACTGACAACCTCATAGGATTTTTTCTATGTATGAGTCACCATTTTATTAAACTAATGATAGAATCAATTCATAATTTTCGAAAAAATGAGCTACCATTAAAATGAGTCAATTCTAAGTCGACCTACCACCATATACAAGTCACCGTAAGACCTACCTACCGAAAGAGGTACTTACTACTACAAGAATCACCATTCCTAAAAACATAAAACATTATGTGTGCGACATCATTCCTAAGACACCATTTAGATTCACCGATCAGAGACACTATCAGACAAAGTCACCATTCAAAGACACCATTAATTCTTACTTTTTAATTTAAATTCAAATTTCTTTCTAAAAATCATATTGGTGAAACTTTGTACTTCTAATTAATTAAATTAAATTGTTTATATTTTATATAAAACATTTAAATCGATGTCATAATGCAGTACAAGGTACAAGGTAGAAGGTACCTAGATACGATTGGGATCATGATTTTTGTCAGATGTAGTGTATAAAGAAAATATCTGATAAAAATGAAAGTCGGATAGAGAAGTCGTGCACTTGAGAGAAAATCACACGAAATACTAGATGTGGATACACAAAGATACTACCAAGAACTCAAACTATAGAAAAATTTATAACAACAAACTAATAGATGAGAATAAATCAGTGAGCATGTCAATACCTCAATAGAGACAAACGACAGAAGCTGTCAAAACACTCTATTTTACTATCTGTTTCTAGAAATCGATTCAAGATCCACTTAAAGATAACTTCCAAGAGTCGCAATATGAATTTCCTATCACATAGATCTTTCTAACTATATTCTCTCAAATTTTCACTACTTTTATACTATTTTTAAATTACGAGAAGTGTATGTCTCTCTGTTTAATGAACACATACTTCCTCCTCTGTAAAACAAGAAGATACACATATATCTTCACATTATATCTTATACACCTTGCTCTCCCCTGGATAACAATGTAAGAGGTACCTATGTGGCTTGGTTGTATTTTGAACTCCCATGAAAACTATGTAAGATGTGTAGTTTGCCTGCAAAGTTTTGTATGTTGTTATTTATCCTGATCCAGGGTGTGGATAGAATTTTATTTATATAAACTACTTGGTAGGAGGTGATTTCCAAATGGAGAGTATTAATTCTCTACTTGAGACTGAACCTCTTGTTTTAATTCTTCTATATTCATTCAAGTTTAGATTTCTCTATTTGAGTTTATTTAAATTAGAAAACTTCACTTTTATTTTATATTTAATATTAGACAGTGTTAATATTATAATTTTCTTTAGTATATTTATTTAAAAAGTTAAATTAATAATTCATATTGTTTAAACTGATAATTAATCACCCTTTGAGAAAATACTTGGAACAACCAAATATTTTATAAACTACTCTTTGGGTTAATTGGTCTGTTTTTATTTCAAATTTGGGACTTTTTCATAAATCTTTTAGATATAAATTTTTATATCCACTCAATTAACCCCTTATTGACTGTACTACTCTGACCAATATTCTATATATCCACTTCTTTAATATGATACATCATATTGGGATTAATGTGGTGAGTCATGAGCTTAAATAAATATCTAGCATCTCCCTAACTGATCTTAGTGACATGAGGTGGTTGATTTATCAAAATTGTAACAAAATCAGATAAAATACTTTATTTGAATGACTGCAGGTCAGCTTTGGATACAACATCAAAAGGGGAAACAACAACAATAGGTGAGGGTGTAGAATAAATGATAGGTGGCACATCAGCCTTTCCTAGCTCAGAAATGGAAGGGAAATCTAAATAATAGCTATTTAACTCCCCTAAAACATATATGTGTTCTACCATTGATCCCATTTGGATCCGTTGCTACTTGAAATGGAAAATCAAGTCTACCATGCCTTGTTGGACTGCTATCATTCTCTATGTTAGGGTAATCCATGTCTAGCCTCACACACCCTAGATAATTATCCCATTATTCTTGATCTGGTTCCCCCAACCCGATATAAGGTACATCATAAGTCTTAACAGCTATAGGATCAACAACTATAGGCTCAATAACCATCTTCTCATCAACAATATGAACATTAGCTGTCAGTTCAAAAAATATAGGCTTTGTAGATTCACGACCAGCAGGGTCAACATGGTGACTAACAAGGTTTGGGGAATCCTCCCCCTTTTCATATGCTTCCGTATCATCTCTAGCATCTCTATCAACATATTGAACTATGTTTAGTCTTTCTATACCCCTAGAAACAACTGATTAAACTAGATAAGAAACAACTAACAAAGGCATCTCAAAATCCTCAGAACCAATACAAACATAATTTCCTTCTTGATCTGAACCACCACCATATTCACATTCATTTCAATCAATATTTCCCTCAAATTTATCATTTCCTTCTCTTTCAACATTTTCCTCCTAACCATCATCACCATCTTCTTCTTCATCAACATCATCACCATTTTTAACATTTTCATCCCCAGACAACTAAAAATATTCATTAAAACCTCAGTATATTCTTATTCACATCCATATTTTAAAAGAGTCTATCGGATAGTGAGAGATCTAGGAGGACTATGATCATAATAGGAGATAGATGTAGGACTCCTAGGTAAGTTTGGGTCACTACATTCATTAACTGAGAACTATTGTTTCGCATTACCAGAGGCATCAAACTTTTCTTATGCTTCTTCTTATAGTTCATCATTATAATACTATAATACTTCATCCGACTCCAAGACAAGATCCACAATATTTTTAATCCTAGTTGGGTGATCAACGTGATTTAAATCCTCATAAATCTTTTCACCATCAACAATCCACTTACTCTTCCTAGGGTTCCAAATTATCTTCATTCAATTAAAATTACTCTTGTAAGGAAAATGTATCTATATTTTACTTATGATTTTTCATCTTGACCTACCAATCCCTTGTCCTCAAGAATGGATGAAATTAATTAGGGAAGATAAGGGAATTTTATCTAGATGAATTATTACACATCTCCATCATATGAATCATTAGATATCAACACAAATTAATCTTTTCTCATATATTCATAATACATAAGAGATATACATCTTGATTAATAATTGTGATGAAATCACCTTTCCTTGGGCACAACATATACCGAATAAACATAAATAGAAAATGATGCTCACTATCCAACTTGTTTGTATCTAGTCTTATTAAAATTCCATATCTAGTATACTCTATTAAAGCTTCATCATACAAGAAATAATCAATGTCACTTGGAATAGATCCATGATAAAAATTTGACACACCTTCTTGAGGTAATTTTAGACATCTGCGCCATTTAATCGAAGAGAAAACAACCATCTTCCCATTTATCATTCTACATACCTACTATTTATCTTACCCATTGAGAAACTCCACATTTTGGTAAAAATGATGAACTAAACTTGGATAGAATTACCTCTCATTATTTTAGAACCAATTTACCCATACCTAGTATTCAATTACTTTAATAACTAAAGATACACTCATCACCAAATAGTCAACAAAAAATTTATTCTCTGGTACAAATATTCAATTCGTGAGACACAATTTTCACAACTCAATTGCATATCTTCACAATTCTCCATTCTCTTATTTGAAAGACATGAGTCGTCTGAAGATAACACTGCTGCTTTGTTCACTCGGACCACGGATAATGATTCAGAGGGTTTAGATGTGGCTGTAGGAAGGTGAAAGTTTGAGAGATAAAGTTTCACAGTGAAGTTCAAAAGGCAAAGGTACTAGAGAGAGAGAGAGAGTCGAAATTAGGTTATTGTCAAATTTACTTAATTTATGGATTTAAAAATCATAATATGGAATAATAATATTTAAATAAAAAATAAATTAAATATTAAGCACATAAAAAATTACCAATGAAGAATCAAAACCATTGACAAGTAAATTCCAACGGCGGGTTATTCCAACAATGGGTAAACACAAACTGTGGGTTGTTCCAATAGTGGGTAAACACCAATGGTGTGTAAACACTAATGGTGGGTTGTTCCAATGGTGGGTAAACAACAATAGTGGGTAAACAACATTAGTCGATAAAATCCAAAAAAAATGGTTGTCCCAAATTAATCATGCCTAATTCAGGTTGGATGTAGTTCATTCTCTCAGAATTCAATGGCGTAGTAAAAAATCAGCAAGATGATGTTTAATAACAATGTATTCAAGATTTATATCACCTATATGAAAATTATGACTCAAAAAGTGATGTATTATATAAAAGTGTTTTTTTCTAGAGTGATATACACATTGTTTAGAAATATTTATACAATTTTTGTTATAAAAATTTATAGGTAGATGTAATAATTCAAATACATAGTTTGGGAAAGTGCGTTTCATCCAAAAAATTTGAGCAGAGAAGCTACCTAAAGCTTTGTATTCGGATTTAGTAGTGGACAATGAATTAATATTTTTTTTCTTACAACACCATAAAACTAGAGACTTTACCATTATGTGACATGTTACATATGTTCTTTTTCCATCTAACTTGAAACCACCAAAAGTAGCATCTGAATAACTTACTAAGTAAAATTATTTTCCCCTAGGGTAGAGAAATCTTAATTAGTTGAATACCTGAGGTATTTTAAAACCATTTTTACAACACATAAATGTGACTCTTTTGTGTTTTTTTAAAATGAGAACACAAACACACACTAATCATAATGTCAGGTCAACCAGTGGTTATGTAGAGAAGACTTCCAATCGTACCGCTGGAATTAGTTTGATCTACTAATTTCTGAACTTTGTAAAGATCCAATTTACATGTTGTACTCATAAGAGTGTCACTAAATTTATTACAATCCAAACTAAAAAATTTTAAAAGGTATTTATTATACTTACTTTTATTTAAATTAATTCATTATTTATTTTGAAAAATTAAAAAACAGAGAAAGAATTTGAGTTCACCCATTAAACTCATTTTAAATTCATTTTCAACCATTTTTGAAAAGATAATATATAAATAATATTTAGAAGTTTCTAATATAATATCATCGACAAAGATTTTAATAACAAAAATAGCCTTTGAAATTATTTTTATAAAAATGGTAGGATCATCTCTACTATTTGAAAATCCTTTTTAAATAAGAAAAGATATGATCCTATCAAATATATCTTTAGGATCTTGTTTTAAACCATATAAACCTTTTATTAATTTAAAAACATTATTTGGAAAATGAGGATTTAGAAATTAGACTGGATTTTCATTAAAAACATCTAAAAATATATACCCATCCATGAAAAAACTTTTAACTTACATTTGATATAGTAAGAAATATAGATGTCCTAAATAGGTAAAAAGTATTCTAGTTGACTCAAGTATGGATACCGGTACCAAGGTTTCCTCATAGTATACACCCTCTTATTAACTATATCCTTGTGCAGCAAGTCTACCTTGTTCTCCACTATTATTCTAGATTCAACGACATTTTTTCTAAACACCCATCTAGTGCCTATAGTCAATGTTACATTAGGTCTATTAACATGTTCCAAACATTTATTTCATTCAAATCCATTATGTTCTTATTACATATCCATTACCTAGAATTCATCATTAATTTCATAAGTGATGCTCTTAGGTACAAGCTAAGATAATAATGCTTGATGTTTAACCTAGTTTCTTATAAAATCTCTACTTTTTATACCTCTACCATGTTTCCAACTGCAACATCTAAAAGATGGTTCTTAAGAGTCATAATATATCTAAAAAAATAAGGGCTGATCACCTCATGGCCTTTTATAGGTTTAGGTTTAGTTTCTGGAGGTTCCTCAAAACTGTATGACTCTTCTATATGTTTTATAGTAGAATCTGAAGGTTTTGAATTTATATTCAAAGTTGATAAATAATCCACAAGGTTTATAAAGGGATTTTAGTATTATGTGGATTTGTCTCATAACACTTAACAAGGACAAACTCTCTATAGTCTTGGTTATTTTTTTAAAAACCCTATAGTATTTACTTGATGTAGAATAACCAAGGAAATTTCATTCATTAAATTTAGTGGAAAACTTATCAAGATTATCCTTAGTGTTAATAATAAGGACTTTGAATGAAAAGAAATAAAGTAATTAACATTAGGGTTCATATTATTTAAAATATAAAACATGGTTTTCTTCTAAATATGTCTAATTAACACTCTATTAATTATATAGCAGGTAGTGTTCACAACCTATTCTCCAAAGTTGATAGATAAGTCATATTCATTTAGAATTGTCTGAGCTATCTCTTGAAGTGTTCTATTTCCTATTTCTATAACTCCTTTCTACCAGGGGCCCTAGAAGAAGAGAAGTTATGGATATAGTCATCTTTTAGTAGAAGGATTTAAAGTCTTGATTTTCAAACACACAACCCTGGACACTTCTTAAGGTCTTAATTCTAATTCAACTTAGGTTTTATATAGATTTAGTATAATTAGTAAATTAAGATCAATATTCACTCTTTTTATCTAAAATAAATACCCATGTATACCTAGAACAATCATCTACTAGTACATAGATATAGTTCTTCCCATTTAAACTAGATCCTATAATGGTCCAAACAAGTCCACATGAAAAAACTCAAGAGGTTGAGAAGTTTAAACTTCTTTCTTTTATTTAAAATAAATTTTGTGCAATGTTCTTTTTTGACAGGGTTTATAGACTTTGTCATTTTGGAATTCAAGTTTGGGTAGATCCCTGACTAAACCTTCTCTTATAATATTTATAAGTGAGTGGATATAATAGTGGTGAAGTCTCATATTCCAAATCCAAGACTCTTATGGAAGGAACTTAAGCAATAAATTTTTTGTGAAATTAATGAATTAAGATTAAGAGTATACACATTTTCATTTATCAATGAAGTAAATACAAAAGCATTTTTAGAATAAAAACATTACAAGAATTATTTTCAAACTTCTCATAAAAAACATCATCACATAACTATGAGATTCTAGGAAGATTTTATTTTCAACCATTAATAAAAATTACTTTAGAAATTAAAATTGAATTAGAGCTACTAATTTGGTTGAGTGTAATGATTTTTTAATTAGCATTGTAACAAAAGGTGACATGACCAACATAAACCGTCATAAAATTTTAAAATCTTGTGTAATCTCCTATAAAATGTCCAAAATAGTTTCTATCTAGGTACCATATCTTTCTACTGGATCTCTTCATGAAATTCCCCTACAAAACGATGGTTATAAAAAAACTGATTTTGGCACCAAAAATTTCTTGTATCCAGAGATATTAGTTATTAATGCTTTAGGAACTCACATTTTGTTAATGGGGTTCCTATATGATGATTTCAAACTCTTATAATTAAAAAATATATTTGGTCCAGTTGAATAATAACTATAATTAGGATATCAAACATTAGATTTAGGAACAAAAATATCTCTTAATGATTCTTCTCTGTCTAGTTTGGTAACCTAGACCATTAATATATTTTGATGTAATTATTTTAACTATTATTTGAGTGAGATTTTATCTTATATTTTTGAATATCCCAATGTATTTATTTAATTTTTCATTTTATAGTATTAGTTATTTATTTTCTTTAATCAATTGAGAAAACTAATCTTTGTCTATAGAAAGGTAAGGTTTTACACAAATAGATAAATCATTCTATTTATTTAATATTTTTTATTTATCCTTAAGACTATTAAAGGAATATTTTAGAATATTAAAATATTCAAACATTTTCTATTTTGACATATCATCATCATCTTTTACATCTCTATAACAATTAGAATTATTTACAAGAGAGATTATAGGTACATCAAATATACTTGTCATGAAGAACTTATTTTCTTTGTTGGTATTTTCATCATGAATTGAGTTTGAGTCACTGGAGATGTCCTCCAAGGCACTCCAAGTGGATTTTATGGCTTTTATAGATTTTCTATCCTTACCCTTGTACTTCCTTTTGTAGATTAACTTACTATATTCAACCCTAACATGTCCTTTTATTTTACAGTTATAACAAAAAATTTAATTTGAATTATTATCTATTTTTGATTCCTTCTATGAATTCACTCTATTATAATACATTCACTCATCACTGTTAGTTGGTGATTTTTCATCAATGGAGCTTTCATATTGTACTTTTTTTGCATTCTATTTTGATTCTATAGTCTTGAAGGGTATGTATTTTATCTTAGGTTCATCATCATCTTTATTATTAACTTTAATCTCTTACACACACATCATAAAATTCTGTATCAATTCCTTGATACATATTTTATTGATGTCACATGATTCTCTTATTGAAACTGATGTTCCTCTCCATCTCTTGAGAAGAAATCTCAATAATCGCATGATTTGATATTTGTTTGACAATAGATTCCCCAATAAGGAAATTATGTTCACTATTTCATTAAATTGGAGAAACATATCATAAATCCACTCATCAGGCTTCATTTTCAATGTATCATATTTAATTTTTTATATATTCAATCTAAATTATTTAACACTAAGTTCCTTCAAGAGAAATAGCTAACTTTTCCCAAATTTCATAATTATTTTATTAGTAAAGGAGGAATGTTAGTAGAAGAAACTTCTTTTCTATTAACCATATAAGGAACTAAATTTATAATTAACAAAAATATAGGATCTTTAAATCACAATAGAAACTATAGTTGAAATGATTTCAAAATCCTTTGATTCCAAATGTTGGCTAGAGTGAGTATATCAGGAGGGGGGGGGGTAAATTGAGTATACAATAAAAATTTCTGTAAAATAATGTTTAAATAAAATCCCCCAGATTTATTAAAAACAACCTAGTTAAGAAAAATATATGGTTTATATAAATTATGATCTTTTAAATGATTTCTCAAAGAGTGATTATGTCTCAGTTAAATAATTTGAAAAATATTTTAACTTTTGAAATCAATTTACTAAAAAAAATCTTATATAAACACTAATTAAGATTAAGAATCAAAATAGTGGTTTTTTATAGTTTAAAAAAAAATTCATTTTAATGATTCGAAATGAAACAAAAAAGAAACATATTAGAGTTAAAAAATAGTCCCATTATCAATCATAGAGATAATCCCATCCACATAGAAATAATATACTACCAAGAATATTATATAAATATAATCCTGAACTATAACCTATATTAGGTATACACAATAGCTAACCAGCTATCTTGAAAATAAAAGGTCCTCTTCCACAATATATATGGGAAAAAAATAAACATAGGCCACACAAGGACCTCTTTCACAATACCGTGGGTAAGAAAAACTAAAGATAGTGAAGACGATATATTCTATCTTCTAGTTAAAGCATAAGAACAATTTGTGTTGAATTAACAGGGTAAACCAAAAAAATATTGAAATATAAAGGCAAAAAGAAGGAATATCAAGTATTAAGACAAAGAAAAGATGATGTTGCTTGGTCTTATATTCTACAGAAGGTTAAGTCTCCTTGAACGTATATTGAAGTGAATATTGAGTCATATTCTTGAAAATTTCAATAAAAAAGAGCCCTGTAAGCTCTTTTGTTCTTACTGTAGGTAAGGATTTTAATATCAAGTATATTCAAATATTTTAATTAGATGCTGGAAATGATGAAATGTGTAATCTCTCAATTAATTCTCACACTTCACAAAACTCTTGAAGTTAATTCAATACTCTTCCATCTCTTCAGTATTGAACACATGAGGGAGTCTTCTTTTTTAGTTGCTTTAAAAAATGTATGAGTATTCATTTTAAGAAAAAATAATATAGATCTTCTACTCCACATACTAAATTCTAAAACACACTTCAATGCATCCCTATAATATTTAATAAAAAATATAAAATAGTAAATTTCATTTAATTCACTAATATAGTTATTAAAAACATGTAATTAAAATTAAGAAGAAACAGTGATGGCAAGGATTCTGGTGGTGTCTTATCCTAGAGGTGACTTAAGCTAGTAGAGAATTAGGAAAATAGTGAGTTAGGATGAGGGTAGGTTTTCTGGTGATAGGTCATGGTCAACGGTGAATCATATCATTGGTGACTCATCCCAATGATGAGTTGTTTCTAGAGGCAGCTCATTTCAGCACTCTTCTGAATTTATTATAGGTAGGTTAACTTTGATGGTAAGTCATATTCAATGGTAGTTCTTGTCTATCAGTGATTAATTCTAAATAGTGACTCCTTTCTGGTGGTATGTCTTTTCAATACTTTTCCAAATTTCCATCCTGATGCTGACTCAACTCTAACATTGGGTCTTTCCTAGCGGTGACTCATGTTCAATGGTGAGTCATTTCTAGTGGTGAGTAATGTCTAATGGTAGGTCTTTCCAAAACATAGAAAATATTTCACCAAAATGCCTTATGTTATAAAATGCTATCATAAACCATAAAAAACAATTACAAACATAATTAATATGATTTTTGAGCATTAAAAAAGGGGGTTCCAACAATATGTTTAATTAATATTCAAATATTTGGATACTCATATAATCTGAAGTAAAAACAACTGGTTCTAGAACACCAACTACAACTAATTTTCCATATATCTTCATCATTTTCTTCATCATTGGTCTAAGGGGTTAGTAATTCAACATTCTTAGATATTTTTGAGCATGAAAAAACCCCTAGCTTTGTGATGGATATGAAAAAAACTCGGGACAGAAATATATAGATGGATCGAAGCGTAAATAAAAATCAAGAATGATGGTTTTGGGGATCGGGACCCCGTTTTACAAAGGGATTCATGAAATATCCTCCTCGGGTACTGGGAATCCCGATTTTTAGCCTCCAATGGTTAGGAATAGAGGATTAGAGGAATTTGTCCACAATTTCAGCTATTTGGTAGAGACTACAAAAATATTTATAGATAGATTGGTTGATCTGGTGAAGCAATTTAAGATTGGTAGACCGTTCCTTGATTTCTATATAAAATTAAACTACACACCATGTATTTTGAAAGAAGACATTCCACATCGTTTATTTTCATGCGGTGATTAGGATTTTCATGCTATGTTAAATATTACACACGGTGTGGATAGGACCACACGCTATGTTATAATACCCGGATGGCTGATCCATGCATGAGGATTACATGGTTGAGACCTTGGGTGATTAGAAACTTTATTTCCCCACAGGGACATTCCATGTGGAGTAACATGTCTAGTCGAGCCATGTCTTTGGAAGAATATGCGCAGGTCCTCAAAAAATTCCACCCAACATATACCATGATTTACACACAGTTTACTTTCCATATAATCTCATATATTATGTATCTCATTCTCCAAGACACATATTTGGGCTTATAAGTAGTCCATTCTGAGTATAATCCCACGTAAGCAAGATGGTGGCCTCTATTATGACATCAAGGGTATAACATGAGGTAAAACATGTAGGATGCTTCACTCAATGATCCTTAGCCAATGAATGTGGTCAATCATGACCATTGGAATAATTTTGGGGTTGTTAATCCTCTAACTCTCCAAGCTGTTGGTCCCCCATATCCTATATACAGTATAGTTGATACTCCTCAACATTATTGAGGGCATGGTTCCCGGATCTACTGTTTCGTACTCCGCCATCATCAAGATATAGTGGCGAGAGGGTCCTCCATAGGAGTCATTGCTCTTTCAGATTTGGTATGTAGTTGAGAGGAGTGTTCCATCCATTCATATTCTTTTGATATTGGGTGGGGTTCATGGCATTAGAGATGATACATTTACAGTTATAGGCAGACTCATCATCCTTAGATTGATAAGGTCATTTAGATTCCAATCTTTTGGAATGGTATTTTATAATCAAATATATCTTTGGGTTTCTTTTCCTAATATGTATTATGGGTTGAGTTGAGTATTTTATTTTATTTTTTCCCAATTGTGTTTTATGTATTACTACTAAGAATGTTTATACACACCCCTTTATGGGGTTTTTTCCATTGCTTCACATCTTATCAAGATGATAGGAATATTTTTGGTGACTTTGGTGGACCTAGAATCATTGAATCATAATGGTATATAGAGGTTCTGACCATGTATAGTGGTCATATTCTGGGATCTTGAGATTGGATCTCTTATGAATTTACCCCTCTCAATTATTTTTAGGATTGTAACTATTTTACTACTTCTTGACTAGGCATGATTTTTCTCTTTTTTTATTCCCGACTATTTTTTTCTCACATTGATTTATTTTCTAGAGGTTGTTAAATGCATTTTTTCACCCTAAAGGTTTAAATTATTATATATAATCACTTTCTCATTGGGATAAGTGTGTGAATGTGTACATAAAATATAGTACAAGGCCTCCCATTTTAGTGATATTCATATTTGACACTTGTCAGTAGCCCCTTCCCTATTAGAGGTCGTCTTGGGGTGTCATGATTTTCTTACCTCTGACCCAGGAAGGTCCTCAGTGGGGTAGTGAATGAAAATTATCTTATGATGGTCCTCTTAAACAACTATATGTAGAAGTGGTACACCATCTTCCCTCAATACTTCTTCACATAAACCAAACCCGATATGATCATTGGACCCATTTTTTTCCTCATCTCCTTTATAATCATTAAACCAAATATAACAATATGAACCATATTCTCTCTTTATTTTATAAAAAATAACTTTCACATAATACATGTATTGACTATGATATTCTCTTATTTTCCCCTTTTTTTTAAAATTTGAGTATCACGTGAGATATATTTTTCATATTTTTGAATATAGAAACCCCTCCATTAATCTCAATCTCATGATTTATTTCTCATTCAAGTATTCACAGTTATTAGTATAACATGTTTGAAAATTATATATAAAATATATTCTATATTTTTTAATAAGGAATCCCCATCAAATCTTATTATTCTTATTCTTTATAATCATCATGTTTTTCTCTATAAATAAAAATAATTAATTCACCACAAAATCTGAAATATCCTTTATTTAAATTTGACATAGTTATCTATTATATATTATAATTGATAATTAATACTATAATCTATGCGGATTCTTGATGTTGGTTTATATTATTATCGAAAATATAAATCATTAATTTTAATTCATCAATAATCTTAGAGCATAATCCTCCTTTAAAATCAACTCGATTCTCTCTATGAATTTCTTTACAACATGGATTATTTTTTTCATGGTGCATAAATTTTTTATCTTCATTCACTAAAACCAAAACCAGCAACTTGAATAATGATAATACCATCAATCATGATGTATGAAACATCTAATAATGGAATAAAAATTGTATAATCTACATCCTTTTACTAAATGTGATAAAAGGTAATAAACCATAAGAAGTCAAGAAAACGATCTTATAAAGTTTCCATTAACCATATGAAGTTACCAATCAACCTTATTAAGTTCACATATGATCCTTATACACTCATGATGAACCCTAATATGTTTCTAATAAACCCTAAATTTTTTATTCTTCATCCTTGTAAATATTTCAATATCAATTTCTATGTTTCCAAACAAACATACACATCAAACCAAATATATTGAGCATGCCAAATCCACTCATTTAAAAAATATTTTACACATGTAATTTAAATATATTATTCATACATAATATGATATGAATCACACAAAGGATTCCTATTTTTACAATTTTAGTGAAATTTAATGAAATTAATTAGCATAAAAATATGTTGGGTATGATGTGAATCCTCTAAGACATTGAGAAATTCAGAGTCTTCCAAATATATTACATATTGATAGAAATTTTAATACATTGATAGTTATACTAATTTCAAACATCTTATCAACTTCTAAAATGATTTTGTGTTTATAATTTCTTATATATAAATACATACACACAATAAATTTTCCAATTTCCTCAAATTCTTATAAGAACTGAATGTTAAAAAGAATTATTCTAGAATTATCTCAAAAATATTTTGACATTTATATTAGAAAATAATAAAAAAATACACCCCATGCCATAGAATTATTATAAATTCAAATTCACCTTAAAAAACACACATGGAAAATCTGTATTTTTTTCATTCATAATCTCCTCCATGCAACCACTGCCTTTGTTTCTAAATTTGTGGTCCAATTCCATGAATCATATAATCATACATTAATAAAAATACAAATATGGTTCCCATGTGTATGTAACCTTTTCCACCTCATTTACTTATCCAATACATCATATCTTATAGAGTCACACTATGTATTCTCATAACATTATATTTATTCTAAGCATCATAATTCATGTACTTTTCAATAACTCCATGTAAGACACAATAATTCATTCAACCACTTAATCATATATTAATAAAAAATCCAATATTAAGACTTGTGTTTTCTACATTATCCCCCTTTTATTTTGTTGAAAATATTCCATAAAATCCATATATCATATAAATATGAGAATAATCTATCCCCCTTTTCAATTCAAACAAACATCCCCTATTTATGGATTTTATATAATAGATTTATCCCCCTTTATCAGTAGAATGAAAAGGGACTTATCATATATAAACTTTGAATTTTATCCTCTCCACCTATATCTATGAACTTTATGGAGGGATCTACTGAGATTTTCCCCATTTTTCTATAGTAGCACTACTCCAGATATTTCATGATCTCCAAAAAGATATTTTAGGGGATAGTTGAGTCTTAATAACATCTTAAATCTAGAGTTGGGGAGTGTGTCATCCTCTATATAATGAAACTCTTATCCATAACATTTTAATTAGGAATATACAATATTATTTCATGATCTTTATCCACTCTTTAGCCAACCTGATTTCAAATTAAAAACTACACCAATTTTTAACTCTTAGATCCATTTAACACTTCATTAAATGTTTTCTTTTTACCACCACTGATATCACTCATTGGATGATACTTTTTGAATGACCCTTATTATAGATTATTTAGTTTAAAATTTGAACATTTTATTCTAAACTAAGTTTCACCTTCCTTTAAATAATATTAGTGAGTTAGTATACTAAATGGAATTTGAGTCATTAATAATTCCTCTAATCCTACTAAAACAAAACTTACTGTAGAAAAAAAGAGTTTAAGTAAAAAATTAAAAAGATATACATGAAACTCACCAACTCCCCTAAGGACACAATGGTTGAGATTTATCATTTTCAACTCATCCTATAAAAATAGTCATAATCACACAAAAACCATCAGAAAATAAGTAATAAAATACCAAGTGTGTGAGACATACCAGTTGTTATCTCGAATGATACTACTTGTTACATGTGGTCCACTTTTATTTATAAGAATTGATTTTTTTTCATATGACGCTTAATATACATTTTGAGTTCATAACCAACTCACCTAAAACCCTCTTTTTCTCAACACCATATATGAGATGATCTTCATTTCTGGGACACCACTTTCTGGTTATGATTCATTTTTTAGTAGATTTTGGTATCCTATCAAATCAACCAACAAATTCCATTTGTTAATATCTGAACAAAAAAACATGGAAACTATTTATGTTGCAAATTATTCCATTTGAGTTATCTTCTGATTAGTAGTTGTCAGATACCACTAAATATATAGTTTAATATCTCTTTTTATCATTATATTTATCTTGATACCACTAGTTATATCAGATGAGGCTATGACACAATTGTAACTCCAGATTAGGATCAAATTTTTGTCATTCTATTTTTTTCATGGAACTGCATAGTGGTTGAGGACACCACTTATTGATTCGAATTCAAACTTAAAACCATTTGTTCAGGTCTAATGGAAAATTAGACTTTTAGTATCCTTAAATATTCTAGTTTCAATAATTTATTTTTATCTCAATCACACATGCTCTTTCAAAACAATCACCCTATGGATTATATATCTCCCTTAATTATACACCACATTTAACAAATATTAGAAAAATTTAAATACATGGGGAGAGGGGTACCTCTAACATACTCAAGGTGAGGATTGTGGTTATTATTGATAGAACAACCCCTTTATTCTAAATTATTTTCAATCCATCTTAGTGGTTCATTCTTTAAAAATAGAAGTTTTAAAGAGTTCACTTTTAATGTTGGATTTATAGTTATTCAAAATCCGTAGATTGAGTTCTATCATAGTTGTATGATTTAACCAATTATTTATTTCTTACTTATTGGATTATTTATTATGGTATCCTTATTTTTCATGCTTCATTCTACATGAAAGGGGAACTCTATCAATATTATCCTTATGATTTGTAGTGGTATGGATGAGACCATTTAATCTACCTCTTATTTATCCTATTAAACTATAATAAGAGTCACCTCAAACCAATTTTTACTTGATGAGACTCTATTTAAGTTTACATAATCCTTTCTCATAGATTTAATAGCTTCCTACTTTTTTTCATCTTCAAAAGTATTTTCTTTCCATGAGGGATTCTTTGAGTGAACCATCAAGGGTGCTCGATGCAGCCTTCATGAGATCTATGTTTTCTCTCCATTATAATTAATATTATTTTTATATTAATATTTTTTCTTAAAATGTATATCATATCCTTTTATGATCCAGGAATGGGGTAATTTCTTATAAATTATTTACCTCCTTTACAATTCCAATATCTATCCGAATTCCCAAGATTAGAACATGTAAAACATATCCTATAAAAATAACACCTTATTTGATAACTTCTTCATTGAGATATTAATGTTATAGGTTTTCTCCTACTAATGAGCCCTTGGGTTTCAAGACACACACTCATAATGTGTACCATTTTTCCATAGAAGTAGCACTTTTTTATTATAATTCCCTAAGAATCATATATTCCAGATTTTTCTTTAATATTTATTTATTTTTTTATAGTTTTTATTTTTTCATACTTTTCTTGTTATGGATACCATGGGGGTATTCAATAACTTATAATTTCCCTTTAAGGATATGATATTTTATTCAAGATCCTTGATCTTCTCAAATATATGCTTTAGTTAAGCATCGATCTCTTCTAGTCTTGATCCTTATTCATTAAAAAAAAATTCTTCCCTATTTAAGTCATGTCTTAAGAGGGAAAATTCATTATTTTAATTTCTTCTGAATGTCCATTTTCTCTCCAATATCGTATTAATGTTTTTTAAGTAGATATATTTAATCCTTAATCCTTTCACCAATTCTCATTATGTCATAATTTAAGAAAATAACTACTTTCCTCAGTATTTTGTTCTCTATGGACAGATCATCTAGAAATGAATAGTCCACTTGATGAATGATTTCTTATTAATCAACCATCTCATATAGTGATATTCTTCTTTCATTGTCTCTGTAGAATCATTCTTTAAGTGGGAAAATAATTTTAATTTATCCTTTTTCTAATACATCACCATATTCCTTAACTTACTTGGAGAAATATGATATTCTAGATTTTTATTTGTCCTCCAAAGAAATGTTAGAATAATTTTTAATTATAAAATCATAATTTTTCACCTTGGATGAAGGATGAAAATTACTAAACTTTTTTCTTTCATTTTTTACTTTTCTTCTTGAAATTTTTCATAATTTATTCTCTATAAATTTTGATCATTTATATATCCTCTTGTTTGATTATGAAATTTTCTCTCGAGGTAGTCATTACAAACTACTTTTACTCTACTTATTTCCCAAAAAAAACATCTAGGGTATTTCATATTTCAAAGGAAGAAGAAGAATGTTTGATTTTATTTTTAACTTCATTAGAAAATGATCTTTATAAGATATTTTTTTCCATTTATTAATAATAATTTAACTATGTTTTGTTAAATTATTATCTCAAATAATGTACTCTATAGCCTCCTTTCTAAAATCCTATAGTTATATAAAAATTATTTCTATCTTCTATGAAATCCAGTTCCTCTTAAAAATAGAGGCGTGATTATAGAATAAATAGTGAAATAAATCAAAAATCAGAATCTAAGGTTAAACAATAAGATAATTTTTTTAGCTCAGATAACACATGTAGTAACATTAGTTACCATGGAGGAGAATCAGGGTGTATGGTAAATTATACCATTTATTTTACTCATTTTTTCTCCTTTTTGGATCTTTTCCCCATATTAGTAAGAACTTTGTTCAACCCGTTACTTAATTTTTTTTACAGTCCTCTTAACAAAATATCAAGTACATAAGTTGATATGTAAAGTATTAAAGGATTTTGTATTTTAATCTATTTACCAAAAATTGTTAATCCAAAGTGAATTCAATGATTGTGTGTCAGAATACCATAACATAATACTACTCATTGTATATATTATGATTATTTATAGAAGGGTCACTACCAATCCTTTAGAAACTCCCTCTTCTTCCAATTAGTATAAATATTCAATGAAGGAATTCAATATTTAAATAAAGGATGGTCTTTCCAGGTTCAATATAGTAAACATGAATCCTTGTATATTTAATTCTAGATAGAATCTTCATTGAACTCTATGTACACTACTATTTTTTTCTATAATTCGAATGAGATTGACTAATCAAGAAGAGTTTAAATATAATATCATTCTCATGATAAAAAATTAACACTTCTTCTAAATGAGGATACTTCCACACTTTAATTACCCTATGTTACTCTTATTCAACAAAAAGTTGTGGTAGTGGCACTACATCTTCCCTATAGCTGTTTTCACATGAACTGAACTAGATATGGTCACTAAAAACCTTATGTAGCTCACATGATTCTTCTTATTTGAACCAAATGTAATAATACTATCATTATTATCTATTTATTTTTACATATATAGAAACACAATTATATATTATATAATTTAAACATAGAAACCCTGAGATATACTTCTCTTTATATTCTTAATAATCCTTACATTTTTCACTATAATTCAAAACCTTTAATTCTCCAAAAAATACAAAAACTCAAATATTTAAATTTGAACAAGTTATCAATAATATATTATGACTGATAATTAAAAATTTTATCCATAATAGTTTCTGTAACCAGATCACATGCATTCATAAAACACAAATCTTACATTTTAATCACCAATAATCTCATAGAATAATCCACCTAAATATCAGCTTGTTTCTATCCAAGTTATTCTTTTTAGAATGCCTTCTTTTTCTGAAAAATCATTCAAGTTTTATAATCATTCACTAACACAAAAACCAGTAGATTTTCCTAAATCACACTGTTTAAAACATTAAAGAATAGATAAATCATCATCTGATTTGATTCCTTTTACTATATGTGACAAAAGTGAATAAACATCAAGAAATAAAGAAATATACATTATGAAGTTTACATAAACCTTATTAAGTTCCCCATTATACTTATGAAGTTTATATATAAAACTTATAAACTCAAGATGAACCTTATGAAGTTCAGTCTTCAAATTTATGGATATTTCCTTTTCCATTTCTAAATTTACAAGAAACCTTATGCATTCGAACAAATATATTATGCATCTTAGTATATATCATGGCTTTTCCAAATATTATCCTTACCAACATATATTACAAGTAAACTAATTTTTTTCAAACATAGAAAAAATATTTTGCATCATCTTTAGGAGAATTCCTTTTCAAATTTTAGTGAACTAAGAATATATTACAGAGCATAAAAAAATGTTACGCATGTTGGGAAACCACAAAGAATTTTCCAAATTTAAGTCTTCCAAATTCTTATGTATTACAAAGACCTAAAGAATTTTTCAATTATACCATTAGAAAATATTTTACAAATTATAAAAAACTCCTCCAAGTGAGAAATATCTTAAATATAAACCTATTCACACCATAACATATCCATATTCTTCACGCCTAAAAAAACTACGCTTAAATAGAGTTATTCAAAAATAAACTAAACAAATCCTCCAACCTTCATATTAGAATAGAGTAAAAAAATATATCCCTTACTATTCACTTCTTCTAAAGTTACATATACCCTTTATACTTTGAAAACACATGAACAATTTGGATGTCTTTATTCACGATCTCCTCTAGGTAACCATAACCTTGGTTTCACATTTTTTTCTCTAATTCTATGAATCTTATAACCATACATCATTAAAAATATAAATATTGTTCCCATGTGTATATAACCTTATTAAAATTTATTTTTTTACTCAAGACACCATATATTATAGTGTCACACCATTAATTCTTAAATAATAATCATTATTCCAAGATTTAAGATTCATATGCATGTTAACAACTCCATGTAAGTCACTATAACGAATTTAACCACTTAAATATATATTGTCAACAAATTGAACATACTAACTTGTGGTTACAACACATAAAATTAAGTGATTTAGGATTTAGTTGATATATATGTTTCTTTTATTTCTTTTCTTGTATAGTTGTAACAGCCCGAGATTTTATGAAAAATATTCTTTTTAATTTTTTTAATGTCTTGTGTTGTACGCTACACCAAAAGGAGCTTGCACAACACACATCCTTGACTTGCCTTGCATTACATGCAATCGCGACCTTCCTCGATAGCGTGTGTAATACGCAATACCGAGTTTCACTAAACAACGATATGCTATTAAAATATTATTAAAACTAGCTGTTATGAATAGTAATAACCATTTTTTTGAAATTCATTAAATCTTATTTTTCAAAATGAACTTCATTTTTGGATTCAGAGTATCGAATTTAGCCTAAGGTGAAATTTTGGTACATTTCGGATAACTTTTATTTTCTGATGAATAGTGAAAATTACTAAATTTTAATTAAAAACAACTTTTTTAATAGAAATAATTAATAGTGATAAATTATTAATTTGAGTGGTTTTAAAGTATATTTAGAATATATTTTTACAATTCAATACAATTTTGGTCATTGGATGTAATTTTACATTTACACCAGACATAAACAAGTGTTAATCTTTTGATAGTTATTATCTCTTAAAAACACGCTATTTGTTGTGACAACGGAAATTAATTATAAAATTAATTAATGCAACTTATATGTTGGTAATTTTGTAAAATAGAAATCATTTTTGAATTCGGAATATCAATTATATCTTAGGGTGAAATTTTGGCATTTTTCTGAAAAACTTCAATTTTTGATGAATAGTGGAACTACTAAGTGGTAGTTAAAAAAATTAATTTTTTCATTAATCTTAATTTTACCGCTTCTGTGAATGGAATTTCAAAAATCCGAGAGACACGGTTGATTTCAGTAAGTAAAATGTGGTTCAATGAGATGAAAATAATTTTTGGTGAATAGTAACTTTTTACTTTTATTTACCACGGTTAAAAGTAAATAGGGTAATTAAGGGTACAAATGATATTAATATTACCCTAACACATGTACTAATCCTATTGGACAAGTTTATCTCGACCAAAAACAACCTTAAGTGTAAAATATTATCATTTAGGCCCACTTGGATTAGATTAGGACATTTATTATTATTTAATTCAAAGAAGAGTTAAAAGAGTTAAAATCAAAGTTTATTTACTAAAACATTTTTAATATAGGGTTATACATAAGATAAATTCTATTGTAAATATTCATTAGAAAGATAAAATGATTTCCTATATAATGGTTTTTTATTTGTAATTTTTAGACATTAAATAATTTAATTTATGTATGACACAATGATGATGCAGTAATTATCTTATTAATGAAATATTGACATAATTGATGTTATAAACACCAAAATAAATGTAATTTGAGACTTTTTATGAATTTCACTAATTTTCTAGGTTACTATGATATATTAGTGTGGATTTAATCAACTTGTTTCGAACATATAATTCTGTTATGACTTTCAAAAAAATCATATATCAAATAGTGTCAAAATTGACACAAAATAGTTTTTAAATAAAATATTATATTAGTAATTGATATTTTATTCCTAAAAATCTAAGGTTCGGAAAAATGACTTAGATAAGGATATATGTATTAATAATATACAATTTGGGGTTCTTTTGGCATGTCACAGTAAGTGTATTAACCATATAGTGAAAGAAAACAAAAAGACACGGTAAAAGTTAAATTATTTAACTTAGAGTTAAATATAATTTATAAGGTTAACATAATACCCTAAACTTGTCTAAATCCTATTGGATGATAGGATTTCTACCCATACTCACTTTAGCTTAGAAATAGGACCCTTTGGAACCATTATAAACTGATTTTGACTTTAATATAAAATAATATTTTGAGATATTCCTAAGGTGCCCCTCTCCTCCCTTATAAAAGGGAACCTCATCCCCCTCCTCCTCACACCAATTTGAGCACTCAAGCTCGGCCAACCCCTGACATTTTCTACTCTACACTTCCCTAGAATAATCCTAGAGGTCCTGGTATTCTTCAAAGACCAATCTTAGTTCCCTAAATGGAGGATTCAAAGAGGAGTTCCAAAGAAGAGGTAATATCCATTACCGATCTTTTTCAATTTCATTCTTCTTCAACTTCTTCTTATTTAGTTGTTTCATGATAAAGTAATAACATCAGTATTTCTTATATACTGATATGTTATTATAAATATGAAACAACTATAATTAACCTTCTATCCATCCTACGGAAAAAGGAAATCACCGCGCGTGCGTACGTACGGAATACCGTCTCCACGCCGTGGTGTAATCTATTTTCCACCATCACTTTACAAGGATGGGTATAATGGTGTAATGAGTAACTATTTATGATTATTATAAAGTAATATTGATACTGAAATAATATATATATACTCCAATACAGTTCCACGATCATAGGAACGATATCATCACTCGTGCATACGTACGGAATACCGTCTCCACGATGTGATGCGACTCGTTCTACATGATCATCATTACATAGTAATTATATAAATGAATTGAATGAATAACTATGATATATGTTACACTAATACCATTCTGTATATAAGGTATCTATAACCTTAAAAGAAGAATAAGAATGTATTCGGAAAAACACGCATAAGAACAAAAGGCAATAAAGACCCGAGTAACAAGTAACAATGAAATATTACTATCAAGAAGCTAAGAATATGACCATATATGATATCATATCAATATGTATGATTCTGAAATAAGTCAATAACATTATTTAAACCATTATAAAGGAGCTTCGGACACGTACAAAGAAAATTGGACCTAAGGTAAGGGGAAATATCACAATCTCATTTTTATCCGAGATTGTTTATTCGTAAGTATTTACTAGGGTGTATTTTATCATCCACATCCATGTTCCCTCAATATGTAATATTGTTTCCATCCACTTACAATAGTTTAAATCCAATTTTACCCTTCGGTGAGTTTTTAGTAAAGAATATAAAAGGAATCTTATGTCGTTTTTCGTACGAGGTAATTTTTGACTTTTCCGACAAAAGTACGAAGAATGTTTTATTTAACTTATATGGAAAGAATAGATTTTTAAAACATTATTTCCAAGAATTTTTCTTTATAAGTTTTCAACTTTATTTTTAATCAACTTATTTTAGTTTATAATTGTATGACATGTTAAGAAAAGAAAAGTGTTTTTGAAGTAGAAAGGATATTTTCCTCAAGAATGGAGTTCAAATGTTTTATCAAAATTATTTTCCATCTAAGATAATATAGGGTTCTGTTTTTATACCTATTATTACATTGATTTGATTATGTTTTGAGGGAATTATTTTTATGAAGTCATTTACCTTATATGATTTGTTTTATGATGTCATGATGTTTCAAGAATCCCATTTTTGTTACATGTGTTATGCAATGATGTATGATTTATGATTATGTGGAACACATAAGAAAGGATTCATTATAAGATGGGTGGGACCTATATCTCCCTCCAATGAATTGGGTAAAGATTTTATATCTCATGAGATAGACATGGCTGAAATGGTAGGTTATACCGGTTCAGTGAAACAGGACTGAAACGAGGGCTACTCGATTCAGAAAGGGACTTTGTCCACTAAGATAGTCTTGGCAATGAGTCTTGACTAACAAGAAATGATTCTCTATGATTATGTGTGTATGCCACAAAGTTTCATGTTTTATGTTATGATTATTGGGATTACATTTCACTTCTATGATTTATCCCATGTTATGATATTATAAGCTCTTTTGTAGGTTAAGATTTCCAAAAGCTATGTTCTTATGTATATGATGTGATTTATATTTCTTTTGTTTACCCTTACTGAGAATTTGAGGTCACCCTTTTATGTTTTCTTTTCCCCAGGATATAAAGAATGGTTTTAGGTAAAAAAAGGGAAGATCTTTATGGGGGATATTGAGGATCTTTCACCACGATTAGAAGATTACGTTCCGAGTTTCCAAAGACACTAAACTATTACGATCCTTGTGTGTGTTTTTTTTATGTACTAAGTATTCCGCAAAAGTAATGTAATGTTCATGTACGTTAGGCTTCGGGTCTCCACAGTTGGTATCAGAGGGAATGTTTAGTCAACCTTTGGAAACTAGGATGCGATAACTTTAGTGAGATCCCTAGAGATATTTCTAAGGTATGTCTAGGGATGTCCCTAAGGTTAAGTATACATATAGGTTATAGTACTAGAATTACGCTAACGATCATAGAATTAAACCTAAGATGTTAGATATTGAAGGTACTTCCCCTTTATTATGTTGTTTTCCCTAGCATGATTTTTGCCTCTCACACTATTCTTTTTGGGTTTTAGAAAATGGCTGGAAACAAGATGATTCACGATAATGGAGGATATGATGGACAATGGAATGATATTCTTCATAATGAAATGGGATTTGGAAGTCCAAACATCATTATTATGTCGAATCAGCAATCTCATAATATGATCAATAAAGTAAAATTTTGTAAGTTTCCTGACTCGGCTAATAAGAGAAAGATGGAGTTTCATTATGATCATAGAGGAAAGAAAGTTAAATTTCCCCTATGTAAATCATGTGTGAAGAGGCATCAAGGAGAATGTTTCAAAGGAACTGGAAGATGTTTTGGGTGTGGAAAAGAAGGACACAAAGCAAGTAAGTGAAAAGGAAAAGGTTGAGTTAACACCATGGATGAGGATAATGGTATTGCTACGACATCAACAATGGTTAAATGTTTTAAATTTGGAATGTACGGGCATTATAAAAACCAATGCCCTAAGGGAAAGTCTCATGAAGATAATCAGTATGGTCGTATGGGAAGTATTTATGTTGATGATGATGAAGAGACTACAAATGATATGTGAGATGAAAGAATTGTTGAAATTCGGTCAATGGTTTAAGAATGTAGTGGAATGATTACATGTTTATCATGTGTAATGTTGAATAAGAAATCTCATGGTACTATGGAATAAAGAGACATCTAAGGATTGTTACACTGTTGTCTTTCCTTGAGTTATGAAAGTGTATGATTAATGGTACCACTATCCATGAAAGGTTATTCAGATATTTTTGGAATTTAGATGATATGCGCATAATGAAGGAATAATAAGATAATGAGGTGTTTGATTGTATTCATGAGCTCATGACTGATATAAGGAGAAGGTTATATCATGGTTTGAGTATAGAGAATTTTTGGATTTTGGTATGTGGAAAGAGTTAACTTTTAACTGCATTCATGTTTTCACTAAGGATCAATGAGTATTCAAGAGAATACATGATTATGGACTTTGAAGGTTTGGAATGTGACCAACAAGACATATTTTATGATATATGGGGATTAACGGCAGTATTAAATCTCTGGTAATCGTTTTCACTATATTATGAGAGTGGACTGTAGTATTATGGATAAGCCTAAAGATTAGAATGGATTATGTTGGACATAAGTGAGTATTGTTTAAGGATAAAAGTTTTTTTTCCCGATATTATTGATGGGATGTTATAGTAATGTAGTTTTAGAAAAAGGACAACCTGCAGGATGGGCGACATCCCATCGCTTCGGAAAAGGCTGTGGGAATCTAACCCACAACTGAAGTGCGACTGGCCTTTATCGCCTACCACTGGACTACAGGAAGTCTCTGTTTAGTAGAAACTAGTTTTATTATATTAAGAAGTATGATATATGAAGTATAAGTCCATTTTAGGAACCATATATGATTAATCTCACTATAGATCGACTTATGTATATAATTTTTGCTAACCTTTTGTTTGAGACAGATGGAATGACCCGTCATTCTATCACATGATCTGATAACACTTCACGAATAACAAATTCAACTTCATTTATTTAAGAGATGATGTGGAAATTGTTCAAGGCACGAACAATAGTATGACTATACCAAAATAAATTAAGTATTTATTCTAATTCAAATTCTTCAACTTTAGGGAAACGATCTTGAAAACCAAAAAAAAAATGTTTTCCTAGTGATCTTATATCTGATTAATCGGATGGTACCTTAGATCGTCACAAATTTATGGATTTGTGATTGTTGGCTTTTCCATAGCCATGTTCTCTACCACTCTCCATCAGAACATGATGGTTATATTTTTCTTCCATATCCATATTTTCACCTATGTGGAAACCCGGTGATTTGTTTATTTGGGAAACCGTTAAGTTTCATACTTTTGTTTTTAAATATTGGTTTTGGTATTCTTTTTTTTACGATGTGGGTTTCTATTAAAGAAACTTTTGAATAGTAAACCAGTTATAACCCCGACGAATTTCGAGGGCGAAATTCATTTTAAGGGGGGTAGAATGTAACAGCCCGAGATTTTATGAAAAATATTATTTTTAATTTTTTTAATGTCTTGTGTTGTACGCTACACCAAAAGGAGCTTGCAAAACACACATCCTTGACTTGCCTTGCATTACACGCAATCGCGACCTTCCTCAATAGCGTGTGTAATACGCAATACCGAGTTTCACTAAACAACGATATGCTATTAAAATATTATTTAAACTAGCCGTTATGAATAGTAATAACCGTTTTTTTGAAATTTAGTAAATCATATTTTTCAAAATGAACTTCATTTTTGGATTCAGAGTATCGAATTTAGCCTAAGGTGAAATTTTGGTACTTTTCGGATAACTTTTATTTTCTGATGAATAGTGAAAATTACTAAATTTTAATTAAAAACAACTTTTTTAATCGAAATAATTAATAGTGATAAATTATTAATTTGAGTGGTTTTAAAGTATATTTAGAATATATTTTTACAATTCAATACAATTTTGGTCATTGGATGTAATTTCACATTTACAGCAGACATAAACAAGTGTTAATCTTTTGATAGTTATTATCTCTTAAAAACACGCTATTTGTTGTGACAGCGGAAATTAATTATAAAATTAATTAATGCAACTTATGTTTTGGGAATTTGGTAAAATAGAAATCATTTTTGAATTCGGAATATCAATTATAGCTTAGGGTGAAATTTTGGCATTTTTCTGAAAAACTTCAATTTTTGATGAATAGTGGAACTACTAAGTGGTAGTTAAAAAAATTAATTTTTTCATAAATCTTAATTTTACCGCTTCTGTGAATGGAATTTAAAAAATACGAGAGACACAGTTGATATCAGTAAGTAAAATTTGGTTCAATGAGATGAAAATAATTTTTGGTGAATAGTAACTTTTTACTTTTATTTACCACGGTTAAAAGTAAATAGGGTAATTAAGGGTAAAAATGATATTAATATTACCCTAACACATGTCCTAATCCTATTGGACAAGTTTATCTCGACCAAAGACAACCTTAAGTGTAAAATATTATCATTTAGGACCACTTGGATTAGATTAGGACATTTATTATTATTTAATTCAAAGAAGAGTTAAAAGAGTTAAAATCAAAGTTTATTTACTAAAACATTTTTAATATAGGGTTATACATAAGATAAATTCGATTGTAAATATTCATTAGAAAGATAAAAAGATTTCATATATAATGGTATTTTATTTGTAATTTTTAGACCTTAAATAATTTAATTTATTTATGACACAATGATGATGCAGTAATTATCTTATTAATGAAATATTGACATAATTGATGTTATAAACACCAAAATAAATGTAATTTGAGACTTTTTATGAATTAAACTAATTTTCTAGGTTACTATGATATATTAGTGTTGATTTAATCAACTTGTTTCGAACATATAATTCTGTTATGACTTTCAAAAAAATCATATATCAAATAGTGTCAAAATTGACACAAAATAGTTTTTAAATCAAATATTATATTACTAATTGATATTTTATTCCTAAAAATCTAAGGTTCGGACAAATGACATAGATAAGTATATATGTATTAATAATATACAATTTGGGGTTCGTTTGGCATGTTATAGTAAGTGTATTAACCATATAGTGAAAGAAATGAAAAAGACACGGTAAAAGTTAAATTATTTAACTTAGAGTTAAATCTAATTGATAAGGTTAAAATAATACCATAAACTTGTCCAAATCCTATTGGATGATAGTATTTCGACCCATACTCACTTTAGCTTCGAAATAAGACCCTTTGGAACCATTATAAACCGATTTTGACTTTAATATAAAATAATATTTTGAGATATTCCTAAGGTGCCCCTCTCCTCCCTTATAAAAGGGAACCTCATCCCCCTCCTCCTCACACCAATTTGAGCCCTCAAGCTCGGCCAAACCCTGCCATTTTCTCCTCTACACTTCCCTAGAATAATCCTAGAGGTCCGGGTCTTCTTCAAAGACTAATCTTAGTTCCCTAAGTGGAGGATTCAAAGAGGCGTTCCAAAGAAGAGGTAATATCCATTACCGATCTTTTTCAATTTCTTTCTTCTTAAACTTCTTCTTCTTTAGTTTTTTCATGATAAAGTAATAAAATCAGTATTTCTTATATAGTGATATGTTATTATAAATATGAAAAAACTATAATTAACCTTCTATCCATCCTACGGAAAAAGGAAATCACCGCGCGTGCGTACGTACGGAATACCGTCTCCACGCCGTGGTGTAATCTATTTTCCACCATCACTTTACAAGGATGGGTATAATGGTGTAATGAGTAACTATTTATGATTATTATAAAGTAATATTGACACTTAAATAATATATATATACTCCAATACAGTTCCACGATCATAGGAACGATATCATCACTCGTGCGTACGTACGGAATACCGTCTCCACGATGTGATGCGACTCGTTCTACATGATCATCATTACATAGTAATTATATAAATTAATTGAATTAATAAATATGATATATGTTACACTAATACCATTCTGGATATAAGGTATCTATAACCTTAAAATAAGAATAAGAATGTATTCGGCAAAACACGCATAAGAACAAAAGGCAATAAAGACCCGAGTAACAAGTAACAATGAAATATTACTATCAAGAAGCTAAGAATATGACCATATATGATATCATATAAATATGTATGATTCTGGAATAAGTCAATAACATTATTTAAACCATTATACAGGAGCTTTAGACACGTACAAAGCAAATTGGACCTAAGGTAAGGGGAAATATCACAATCTCATTTTTATCCGAGATTGTTTATTCGTAAGTATTTACTAGGGTGTATTTTATCATCCACATCCATGTTCCCTCAATATGTAATATTGTTTCCATCCACTTACAATAGTTTAAATCCAATTTTACCCTTCAGTGAGTTTTTAGTAAAGAATATGAAAGGAATCTTTTGTCGTTTTTCGTACGAGGTAATTTTTGACTTTTCCGACAAAAGTACGAAGAATTTTTTATTTAACTTATATGGCAAGAATGGATTTTTAAAACATTATTTCTAAGAATCTTTATTTATAAGTTTTCAAATTTATTTTTAATCAACTTCTTTTAGTTTATAATTGTATGACATGTTAAGAAAAGAAAATTGTTTTTGAAGTAGAAAGGATATTTTCCTCAAGAATGGAGTTCAAATGTTTTATCAAAATTATTTTCCATCTAAGATAATATAGGGTTCTGTTTTTATCCCTATTATTACATTGATTTGATTATGTTTTGAGGGAATTATTTTTATGAAGTCATTTACCTTATATGATTTTTTTTATGATGTCATGATGTTTCAAGAATCCCATTTTTGTTACATGTGTTATGCAATGATGTATGATTTATGATTATGTGGAACACATAAGAAAGGATTCATTATAAGATGGGTGGGACCTATATCTCCCTCCAATGCATTGGGTAAAGATTTTATATCTCATGAGATAGACATGGCTGAAATGGTAGGTTATACCGGTTCAGTGAAACAGGACTGAAACGAGGGCTACTCGATTCAGAAAGGGACTTTGTCCACTAAGATAGTCTTGGCAATGAGTCTTGACTAACAAGAAATGATTCTCTATGATTATGTGTGTATGCCACAAAGTTTCATGTTTTAAGTTATGATTATTGGGATTACATTTCACTTCTATGATTTATCCCATGTTATGATATTATGAGCTCTTTTGCAGGTTAAGATTTCCAAAAGCTATGTTCTTATGTATATGATGTGATTGATATTTCTTTTGTTTACCCTTACTGAGCATTTGAGCTCACCCTTTTATGTTTTCATTTCCCCAGGATATAAAGAATGGTTTTAGGTAAAAAAAAAAGGAAGATCTTTATGGGGGATATTGAGGATCTTTCACCACGATTAGAAGATTACGTTCCGAGTTTCCAAAGACACTAAACTATTACGATCCTTGTGTGTGTTTTTTTATGTACTAAGTATTCCGCAAAAGTAATGTAATGTTCATGTACGTTAGGCTTCGGGTCTCCACAATAGTAACTATTTTTTTCTTCAAAATGTGATGTATCCTTGCTTAATTTTCACATATCATATGAAATTAAGTTGCAAAACCATATTAATTTGAATATTTTTTTTCTTAAAAATGGATGTGTATAAATGTATATAAATAAATAATTTACATTTTTTCATATTATAATATATTTATTATAATTTTATCTAACCAATATAACCAAATTATATAGATTATTGTAATTATATGATGAAATCAAAGGGTATGACATGGATAACATTTATCCTAAATACATTGGAATAATTACATAAAAAATACTTCCAAAACCTATATATATAAATAATTAATAAAAATGAATAAAAAGTGGATTACCTTTTCTTTGACACCCTGAAATTCTAATGTAACAACCTTGTATTCAATAGAATGTATGGAACGCGACACCATTCATGTCAAAGAATATAATATCTGGATAATTTAAAATATATTTAATATTAAAAATAGATTTCATATATTTGAATGCATAAAACCATGAGTTATATTGCATTAAACACAAGATAGATCTTCCGATATATCTTGCATTACACGTAAGATCAACCTTCCATGATACCTTGTGTTACACGCAAGACTGAGTTTCACCAAATAACAATGTATTATTAAAATATTATTATTTAATATAATATGGTCCAACCTAGACGTTATGTTAGTAGTTATGAATAGTATTAACTAACTTATGAATTTTTTTGGATTATATAAATATAAAAAGAATTCATAGGTTACCAACTATTGAGAATTGAAAATAAGAATCAATTCGATAAAAAAAATATTATTATTTCTATGCGTCCAACGAAGTTTTATATTAATAAAAATAATTAATTACAATTATTGAATGGTTTAAATGAAATATATATGTTATATATTTGATAAAATATTTTTTATATTCATCTATCAGGTTTTGTAGGCATAAGATATGAAGAAACCCAATTTCTCACATAAAAGCCTATATTTTTATAAAGGCCATTTATATATTTTTAATAGAGAACCCATTTTAAATATTAATTTTAGTACTTTAACTGATTTAAAATATCAAAAAAAACTTTATCCTTAAAACATAAACATAAAATTTAGGTTAGGGGTGAAATTTAGATATATTTTGGAAATATATCATTTTTAATGAATGGTTAAAAATACTGAATTTAAGTTAAAAACTATTTTTTCATATAATTTATTTATAAGGTTAAATTATACTTTTAATTAGGTTAAATAATTAATTAGGTAAAAGTTTTATCAATTAATAAAATTTATTTCATTAGAATAAATTTAAAATTTAAATTTAATGTAAAAACATATCAAACATTGGAATGTTTTTTTAGAAACCTACATTGTCGTCCCCCCTACGAGATGTAATTTAAATTAATTTCTGAAAATTATATGATTAGAATTTAGAAAAATGGATTCCATATCATTAATAATAATAATTTATAATTTATAATTAGAAAAAAAATATGTCCCAAAATATTAACGAAAGTGATTAAAATTATTTATAAGGATTAAAGTTAAATTAAGATTAATAAGGGAAAAAACCTTAACCTTAAGAACAAAAACTACCTATAAACGTATCCCAGAGATATTGGATAGGAATAATTATACCCTATACTATCTTATATCTAAATTTTACTATTATTGGGTCCAATTTAAACATGAAAAACATGTATGGAATTCCATTGTCAAAATATTAAAAAAGTGACACTCCTCTCCCAATATAAAAATGCCTCCTCTACTCCCACATACTCACTCCTCTCAGGAAACTTTGGCTGAAAAAATCTCTACCAAAATATATCATAGACATCCCTACACTCATCCTATAATCCCTAACTTGGGAATTAATAAATCAAATGAATTGTTTTGGTACAAACCAAAAGTAGTTACCCGATTAAGAGGTCACATCTATGCTTAAGTATGTTAGTTTTATTTCTATTATCCACTTCTTAAACCCTCTTTATTCTATTATTTTATAAAAAAACTATACTCAATATAGTAGTATGTTATTATGTTATGTTTTCAACTTAGAATTACACACACATCCATCTAATGGGTAACAAACACACTATTTCCATGTACAGTGAACTACTTCCTCTCAAAACGATGATTATTCATTTTCCCTTTACCACCTCTAAGGGTGGCCACTATAATGTAAAATATATTTATATATTATATTTATAATGTATTTATACTTCTTTAATTATTTTAAAACACATATCATTATAATTAATATTTTTTTGTAAAAACGATAACATCATTTGAGGAAGTGTGGATTACCGCCCCTCAAAGCGATGTGATTCCTTCACACAATCCACAGAATGTATAAGGGATGATTATAATTAAAAATATGAAACATAAATAAAATATAAATTATATTCATGAAATAATTAATTTTTTTCTAAATGTTACACACACACACATATATATCTTTTTTATTACCCTTTTAGACACTTAAAAAGTGACAACGGTATTCGTCAAAGTGTGGGATACTTCCTCCTCAACATGATGTGATTCATTTTTCATAAAACTAATTCTATATATAAGTATATATTATTAAATAGTAAGTTATTTAGGATATAATTATTATTTTTTAAATATATGGTGTTACTTACATTCTTTCTATAATGATCATTGAACAATTGGAACGTTACTTATGCGTACGTACGACCTACCATCTCCATGATTATAACATTGAATAATTTTTAATAACCATATTTAATGATTGGTTTTAAAATAATACTTTATGTGTAAATATGATAATCATTTCATGATTTTTTTTGATGTTATATAATTACCCCTTTGACCATATTTTACCAACCAAAGTTGTTTTTGACGCATGAACCGAATTTGGTCAAAAACACCCGACGTGAAAATAATTTATTAAGTAGTTTTATAAAAGATTGTAAAAAGTAGAATAAAAATAATTATAAACATGAAAAAGGTCTCATGAAATTATAAAATTACCATATGTTTGTTATATAGGAATTAAAAGGAATTTTACCTTAAAATAAACACAAGGTAAGGGATTTTGTCTCAGTTTACATTCTATTGAGACTTATTTGTTATTACGTTCCAAGTTTCTTTTATACGGTGTATATACTTACCTTTTACATGATATATCACAAAAACACTTACACTCATTATATTATAAATTTAATTTAATTTTATTCCTTTAAGAGGATTATGATTTAAAATGTTCTAAAGTGTTATGAGACACTTTGGAATGTTCATATATTATTTTCTTTAACAATAACTTTAATTATATTTCAATGGTATTTCCATTCAAGTAAATTATATGATAATTTTTCAATAAAACATTTAATTTTCCCCCTTATGGTTATTCATGACCATTTTTATGTACTAGAACCATTTTTCAACTCTTTGGTACTCAAAAGTTTTTAGAAAATGTTCTTCAGAAAAGACGACCTTATATCTATCTATTGTCGGAGAACCTATTTTCTTTAACAAACCGCATTTTATTAAAATTTCATGAAAAGTTTTTTTAATATTATTTGTTAATTTCATTTTTAACCTTTTTTTTATTTTACCAATTTTTTCAAAGGAATATTCTTATCTCTTTTCGAACAAGGAATTTTTCTAACCTTTATCAATTAAAAAGGAATGGTCTTTTTACCTCTTATGACTTGTAAACATTTACCCACCTTCATTTCATTAAATCTTACTTTCCATGTTTAAATGTTTTTATTAAATAAAATATTTTTAAAATTTATTTTCTTTGAAAATTTTTCCCAAAAGGGTAAAAAAAAGGATATTTTACTCAAGAATGTTTTTAAAAGAACATTTTATTATGTTTCCATTCATCAACAACAAAAACCCTTTATTTTACCACAATTAGGTTATGTTTTATTGATACTATCATTAATATTATAATGGATAGATTATGATTGATTTTCATAAGGATATTATTCACATTCTTTTCCTTGATTCATTTTAGTCCCCTTAAATATTCAATTTCCTATGATCATTTAACATTGAATTTCTCCTAAATATCAAAACCATTTTTCATTTATATGATTATTGCCTAACCCATATACCATTTTTCATATGGTGTTTACTTTGAAAATTATTTTTCTATTTGGGGACATATTGGTAAATATGTATAGTTTATTCAATATGAATATTTGATAATGCATATTATTTATTTGATATAAGGAATGTTTTGGACATGCAATACATAGGTTGGTGACTATTTATGACAATCTATAAAGGTTGGTAATTGGTCAATGAAGGCCCATCGATGCATTGATAATATCATGGGACTAATTAGTTGTGAAATTTTGAATAGGTAAACTGTCTCTAGATGGTAATGGTTCTATGTACCTAGGAAACATGGAGACCAATAAATAAGTATTTACCACATTTAGTTTATTTACTATTCATCCATGAGATTTTTTATTTAAATATCTATGGATATATTTCATTTCATTTCATTGACTAAATTACCATTATTTTAGTTTATTACCTTTCCATATTTATTTTCTTTTATCTAGTAATTTTAATGGAATATTTTTCCAATTATTATCTTTCTATATTGTTTACACACTTCCATTCAGTTAACTAATTACAAGGCATGTGTGTTCAGTTATTTAACATCTCATATTGACTATTATCATTGATTCATTATTGATTCTTCTATATTTTCCCCTTAAAGAGCATTCAATATCAACATTATTATGTTTATTTTCCTAGGAATATAAGAAGTATACTTTGAAAGATAGGAAGATATATACTAGACAGAATAAATTTATCCTCAAAGTTATTTATTTATTTAGAAGAAAACATTATGTTGTAATTAGTGTATTCATTTTCAATACAAGACCCATTTATGTATCTAGTTTACGAGGACTACTAAACTGTTCCGTACTTTAGGATTTGATTCCTCATAATCATGACTTTGTAATTGATAGTAGACACTAGATCTGGGCTCTCTGGGGTTGGGTATCTATAGTTGGTATCAAAGGAAGTTTAATATCAAAATTGGGAACTATATTTAGGAAAACATAGAATAGAGAACATAAAAATAAGGTATAATTTGAGGACAAGTATATAATAACATCCTATAATTTTCGTAAGGTAGAGATTATGTGGTTATTCTTAGAAATAAATCCATGTATGGACACTACAAGTGGAAACTGTTTTCTAAAAGATGTACCCAGGAGTAATAACCATGAGAAGGTGTTCTGAGCTTGACTTGCGGTGACCTGGTACATGACAATATGCCGTAATATGTACTTGGTTTGACACTCTTTTGGTACATGCTAAGGATAATACACATTTTCTTTACAAATCATTATTAATTATTTTAATTGATAATGAAGATGAACGACCTAGGATAAACCCATGGTGTTTTATATTGAAGACAATGAGTTGTGATTTAGAAATAATACAAATTATATTATGGTTAAACCATAGACTATGGAAGGACCTGTTTTTATGAAGTATTTTTGGACTCAATAATTAAATTGTAGAGGTATTTTACCAGTGATATTTTTTTATAAAATAATGAAACATCTAAGGACTATGATTGATTTTAGAATCATATGTTTTAGTGGAAAAATTTTATTTGAGGAATAATGCCTTTAAATTTTACAGATGTAATTTTAATGGTATTGATAACCTTTAAGGTTCATATGATCATTAATGAAATCATACTAATAGGAAAATAAGGTTATGAGACTCTGTAAAAAATGGTTGTATTGAAAACCATAGTTAAGAGTCAATTTACTGATTAAAAATCAAGGATGTACATTAGATTTATTTTAGTAATTTTATTAAAATAGGTTTATAAGAGGATAACCTATATATTGGGTGACAAACTATCATTTCAAGAAAGACCTTGGGTCTTGTACTCATGACTAAATTATGATACGGGTTTTATGATAACCACTAACCTACACAATATCCTATTTAATTTTTTATTGTTTATAGTTAAAATAATTGATGAATAATTGTTAATTATGTACCAGTAGTATCACTTTTAAATATTAGAGATTAATGTATTAACTATATTGGTTTTGGAAGATAGTTAAAGAAAAATATTTATACCTGTAACTCTTTTATTGGCCTTACGATCCCTTAAATATATCTTTTAGTGATTTAGGCATAAAAAACTCAAAATTGGTAATTAATTTCTAAGAGTAAAGGGCTAAAATACTATTTGATCAAATAAAAACCAAAATATAGTATTTTTCATATCAAATTGAAACATATTATGTAATAATACTTCCTTATATTATTGTTCAGTAAAATAATTACCGAACATTTATAAAATGACTTCAAAATAAAATTTCATCCTAATACCTTAATTTATGTTGAACTGATGGTCTCTAAAATCATCACATATTTATGGCTTTGAGGCCCTCAACATTATACTGACCATTCTTTCATTTTTGATTGATTACCAAAATCACTACCTATAAATATTTAAGATTTTCCTCCTTGTATATAATTTAACTTTTCACTAATTTTATCCTACAATGAGACCTAGTTACATGGTAGTTCATGTGACCTTTTTACCTCCCATTCTCTCTTTTCTAGAGAATGTTTTATGAACAATTATCACAATGTGAGATTTCAAAATTGTAAATATAAAAAAATTTATCACCAATATTAATTTTAAAGTGTGAGGATTTATTTTAATTAAGGTGGGTTGAATGTAACACCCTGAAATTATAAAGTAAGAACGTTGTATTCGATAGCATGTATGACACATGACATCAAGCACGTAAGGGAATATAATATCTAGATACATTATAATTTATTTAATATTTAAAATAGATTATATATATTTCATTGCATGGAAAACTGAGTTATCTTGCATTAAAAGGAAGATTGACCTTCCACGATAGCTTGAGTTACACACAAGTGCAACCTTCCATGGTAGCTTGCGTTACACACAAGACCAAGATTCACCAAATAACAATGTATTATTAAAATATCAGTATTTAATATAATATGATATAACCTACTTGTTACATTATAGGTTATAAATAGTATTAACTAACTTATGAATATTTATGGTTTATATAAATATTAATTAATTAATGGGTTACCAACTAATGAGAAATGAAAATAAGAACCAATTGGATATAAAAAGAAATATTATTATTTTTATGCTTTCAAAAAGGTTTTATGTCAATCAAAAAATTAATTACAATTATTGAATGATTTTAATGAAATATATATCTAATATTTTCAATAAAATATTTATTTATATTCATCCATTAGGTTTGATAGGAATAAGATATGAACAAACCCAATTTCAAACATAAAAGCCTATATTTTTATAAAGGCAATTTTACCGCCTTTTAATGGAGAACCTGTTTTAAATCATAATTTTGACAGAAGAATTGATTTAATATTTAAAAATAAAATAATTAGTTGAATTATAAACATAATAATTTGCTTTGGGTGAATTTTTAATACTTTTTGGAAACGTATCATTTTTAATGAATGGTTTAAAATACGGAATTTTAGTTTTAAATTGCCTTTCCATATAATATATTTTTAGGTTTAAATTATACTTTTGATTATTTTTAAAGTATAAATAGATTATATTTTTATACTTTAATAAAATTTATTTCATTTTATTCAATTTCACTTTGAAATTGAATGTAAAAACTTATCAATCTTTTGATCGTTTTTACTTTAAAAACCCACATTATCGCCCCGCCTACAAGATGAATTGTAAACTAATTTCAACCAATTGGTTAATTAGAATTTGGAAAAATGGATTCAATATTTGGAATCATAATAATTTATAATTTCTAATAAGACAATTTTCTTTGTAGAAAAAATATTAGTGAAAGTGATTAAAATTAATTACAATGATTAAGGTTAAATTAAGGTTAACAAAGGACTAAACGTTAACCTTAAGGCCCAAAATGACCTATAAAATTTTTCAAGAGCTATTGTGTCAACATATATTGACCCTATCCTCTATTTAATCAAAATATTATCATTTTTTTATCAACTTTAAAACTGAAAAACGTGCATGAAATTCCTTTTTCAAAATATTACAACAGTGTCACTTATCCTCCACTATAGAAAGTCCTCCTCTCCTAGAACTTCGTGACACATAACATGTCACTTTTTATAAACCAATATCTGCACAAATATCTCCTAAAAATTCATCCCCTAATCCTATAATCATTACCTTGGGACGTAAGTAATCCAAGGATGCCTTTTGGTAGAGAACAAAAGTAGTTACACGATTAAGAGGTAACATCTTTCCTTAAGCATTTTAGTTTTATTTACATTATCCACTAATTAACCCTCTTTATTACATTGTTTTATAAAAAACTAGTATCATAAATATACTAGGATGTTTTTGTACTATGTTTTTGATATACAATTACACACATCCATCTAATGGGTAACAAATATACTATTTTTTATGTACGATGAACTACTACCCCACAAAATGATGATTGTTCGTTTTTCCTTTATCACCTATCATGGTAACAATTATTATGGAAAATATGTTTATATATGTTATATAATTTATTTATAATGTCTTTATACTTCTTTAATTCTTTTACAACACATATATTTATACATTATATTTTATGTAAAAATGATAACATCATTTGAGGATGTTCGAACTACCCCCTCAAAGCGATGCGATTCATTTACACAATCCATGGAATGTATAAAGAATGATTATAATTAAACATATGAGACATATAAAATATATATATGATATTCGTAAAATAGTTAAATTTCTTTTAATATAGTATGTATATACATATCATTTTCTTTGTTACTCTTTCACACACTTAAAAAGTGATAACATTATTTGTGGAAGTGTGGACTACTGCCTCCTCGACAAGATTTGATTCCATTTTCATGAAAAGAATTATATATATATGTATATATGATTAAATAATATGGTATTTTTTATATAATTATAATTATGGAAATATATGGTGTCACTTAACTTCTTTCCATAATGATCAATGAAAAATTGGAATGTTACTTTTGCGTACATACGACCTACCGTCTACATGATTGTAATGTTGATTTATTTTTCATAACCATATTTAATGATTGGTTTTAACATTATAATTGATGTATAAATATTATAATTATTTTATTATTATTATTTTTGTGATGTTATATAATTACACCATTGATCATTATTGACCTACCAATGTTTTTTTGACACATAAACCCAAGTTGGTCGAAAACACCCGATGTAAACATAATTGATTAAGTAGTTTTATAAAACATAGTAAAAATTTAAATAAAATTAATTATTAACATGAAAAAGGTTCTCATGAAATTATAAAAATAACATAATTTTATTATATAGGATGTTAAATGACGTTCACCTGAGTGGAAATGCAAGAGGGATTTTATCTCAATTTACATTCTATTGAGACTTATTTGTTGTTATGAACCTGGTTTATTTTATATAGTGTATATATTGCCATTTTACATGATATTTAATTAATTTAATTACAATTATAATATTATAACTTTCTTTTAATTTTATTCCTTCATGAGGATTATTATTTAAAATGTATCAAAGTGTTATGGAATAGTTTGGAATGTTTAAAGATTATTTTCGCCAATAGTAAAAATAATGATCTTAAATGGTATTTAAATTTGAGGAAATTATATGACAAATATTCAATAAATCATCTAATTTTTTCTCCTCTGGTTATTCATGACAATTTTCAAGTATTAGTACCATTTTCCCACTCTTTTTACTCAAAATGTTCTAGAATTTTTTTCCAAAAAACTCAAAATTGTATCCCTCTTTATTTAGAGAACCTATATTCATTGACAGACCATATTTTGTTAATTTTTTTTAATTTTTTTTAAAATGATTCCGTAAATAATGATTTAGACTTTTTTCTTTTACTAATATTTTAATTGAATATTCTTGTTACTTTCTAAACAAGTCATTTTTTTAACCTTTGACCATGCAAAGGAATGTTCTTTTTACCTCATATGACTTGTATGGATTTAACTTCCATAATTTCATTGAAGCTTACCTTCATGTTTAAAATGTTACTTTTTAAAGAAAATATTTTCAAAAGTGATTTTCAAATATATTTTTTTCAAAATAAAAGGATATTTTCCCTAATAATTTTTTAAAAGATCATTTTATAATGTCTCCATTCCTAAAAAAACAAAACGTTATTTTACTCCAATTAGGTTATTTTGTGTTGATATAATTCTTAATCTTCCAATGATGGATTATGATTGATTTTCTTAATGAAAGTATTCACATTCACTTCCTTTATTCCTTTTCTTCCCCTTGAAACAATCAATTTCTTATGATTATTTGACATTGAATTCCCCCTAAATATACATATCTTTTTTTCATGGATATGATTATTACCTAAAACGTATACCATTTTTCATTAAGTTTTTAATTTGAATGATGTTTTATTATTGGAGAAAATATTGTTAATTCTATATAAATTATTCAACATGAATATTTGGTACGTCATATTGTTTATCTGATATGTTGAATGTTTTGGACATCTAATACATGGTTTAGGGATCATTTACAGCAATCCCTACGGGATGGGGACCGTTTAATGAAAAACCCTTGATGCATTAGTAGTCTTATGAGATGAATTATTTGTGAAAATTGGAATAATAAAACTGTCTCTTAACGGTAATGGTTCCGTATACATATGAAATATGGCATCCAATAATTATGAATTCACCTCATTTATTTTTAGTTATTATTCATCCATGATACTTTTTGTTGAAATATCTATGGATACATTTCATTTCAGTTCATTGACTAAATGAAACATGTTTCAGTTTCCTAACTTTCCATGTTTATTTTTACTTATCTATTTATTTTAATAGAATTTGTTTATATTTATTACCTTTCCATATTTTTTACACACTTCCATTATGTTTTTTGATTACATGGAATGTGTGTTCAGTTATTTACCTTTCCATATTGACTATTCTCATTGCTTCATTATTGTTTCCTCCATATTTTCCATTACTAATCATTTGAGATCACCATTATTATTTTTATTTCCCTAGGAATCCGTGAATCATATTATGAATGATATTCCAGGATATAACAGATGGAATAATGTAATCATAGACATTATTTATTTATTTATAAGAAAACAATTATGTTGCACTACAAAACAATGAAAACTGTAGAAGGGGTTATTTTTTACATTAGAAGGGTTTATAACCACTTATAAAGACATTAGCGGTGGTTATGATAAACCGCTGCTAATGTTCCAGCCTACTATTAGTAGAGGTGGTTTTGAGGAAGCGTTGGTATATGCATGGTGAATTTAGCGGCGGTTACGTTAGAGGGGGTTTAAACCCCCTCTAATGTTGTTCAAAACTTACCACAAATGGTAGCCAGTAGAGGCAGTTATAACCCCAACCACATGTGAGGGATTAGGGCTGGTCTATCAGACATAGTCTCCTCCATGTCTCGTGTATGTCCCCCATGTATCCGGAGTCTCCCCGCATGCATTGTCAGCCACGATCTTCACCTCCGTCCTATCTTCCCCACCCGTGCGTGCGTGTCAGCCCCAGATCTCTTTTCCACCCCCGATCTCCCCGCGTGCGTGTCAGATCCAGCACTTCCCCCGGTTCTCCTCTGTGAGTGTCCTTGTCCAGCTTGGTCCACAAATTCCAAGGGTTTCTAAAATATTGAAGAATGTGGGATTAAACTTTGCTTTTCCTCGGTATAAATCCTTCGCCTAAACCACTGCCCCAAATCTCTTTCTATAAGTATAGTACATATATTATTCTATTTATATATATTAACAAGTTTATTAAAATATGCATATATATTAATAAACATATATATTAACAAATTTACACATAATTTATATATTATTGTATTTATATATATTAATAAGTTTATTAAAATAAACATTATTAAAACAATATATTTAAATACATATAATAAGTCTATTAAAATAAGCATATATATTAATAAACATATATATATATATATATATATTTACAGAAAATTTATATAATATTGTATTTATATATATTAATAAGTGTATTAATATAAACATTATTTGCATAATATATTTAAATAAGTTAAATAAATAACATGTATCTATATTTATATAAATATATATATATATATATATATATATATATTCTACATACCTCTATAAATTATATATTTACATATATTTAAATTAAATTATGTATGTATGTATTTATAAATACAATTATATCAAACACACAAAAATTAAAATCTGTATTTAAATATTTATTTTTAATTCTTTATATTTATTTTAATACACATATATATATATATATATTACCCAAATATAATAAGAAAAAAAAATATATATATACATATTATATTTATACATACACAATTATTATATATATATATATATTACATATTTATATGAATATAATATATTATACATTTTATAAATACATTCATATATGTATAAAACATATACTATTTATACATTATCAATGTTTTTAAGAAAATAGTAAGGTGTTCACAACCCCTCTGATCTATTAAATTAGAGGGGGTTGTGAACCCCCTCTAAGGTAAGACATTAGTGGTGGTTCAAGAGGGGGTTTTGAACCCCCACTAATGTCTCACATTAGTGGGGGATGTGAACCACCACTATTTTATAAAAAAACAAATTTTGTAAGACACACACACACACAACACCTCTAAAATCCAACTGAATATATATATATATATATATTTGTATATATATATGTATATATGTATGTATATATGTATGTATGTATGTATGTATGTATGTATGTATGTATGTATGTATGTATGTATGTATGTATATATATATGTAAGTAAGTAAATAAGTAAGTAAGTAAGTATGTATGTATGTATGCATGTTTGTATATATATATAGCACCTCTAACCGAATATATAGGGCATGTAACTAAATATACAGAGCCACTAATTATTAAAGTAGCAACAGTTTTAACATAACCAATTATAAAATCCAATAACATATTAAAAAAATGTGAAAAATTTTATAGGGGGTTCTAAACCCCCTCTAAATTTGATGATTAGAGGGGGTTGTGCAGAACCCCCTCAAATGTTACAGAAAATTAATTTTGAGGGGGTTGTGCATAATCCCCCCCTAAATAACCCCCTCTAATGTACTATTTTTTTCTAGTGTTGTAATTTGTATATTTACTTGTAATAAAAGGCATATTTATGAATTTGGATTACCAAGACTACTAAACTCTTTGATCATTTGGGATTTGATTCCTTGTAATCATTCCAATGTAATTGATAGTATACACCTACTCTTGGCTCTCTGGGGTCAATTTGTTACATTTTCTCTATCGATCAGGCTCATCCACATGAGTTTGATGTAGATCACTATGAATAAACCAATAGGTTAATTACTCCTAGGATATCCATGAGATGGGAAAATATTCCAATTCTTGGGATGGATATACATCTTTATTATGGTTTTACAGTATTGGGACTAAGTTAATATGATCTAGAGAATTATATTGTGTTTTATATTAATCTATCATCTAGTTACAATTTCCAGTTAAACGAGGAGTGGTAAAGTCAGAGAAGAGATTATTTCATATGAGTTTCATTTGTAAAGAAATTTTTAGAGATTAATTATTACATGAAAATATGGCGAGAAGAAGAAACTTTTTTGAGAGTTAACATTCCTAATATTTTTAGATGTTTAGAGTAAATGGATTAATTTTTTGAAAATATGGAGCTTTAGATGAAGTTGCATGAAGTGTTTGACAAAAATGATGATTTTTTGAATATAAGTTACATTACCATGTAGGAGGAACCAGAAAGATATATTATGAAGGAGGTACACATTAATCAATAAATCAGTCCATTTATAACATCATTTATTAATAAGTGGCAGTAGCGATTTCAAAACCATAATGTAAGGCTTTACATGAACCTGTTGAAAATTCCAAAAAAATATTTTCAGAAAGTCAAAATTATACCAAATGAGATATGTGAAGGATTAAAGGCTTTTTTATCCACAAAGAATATTTTCCATGAATATATTATTGTGAATTTTGAAACTGGTCAGTTGGGAATGAGTGGAAGTGTTTGTATGCGGACCGGGAATGATAGTCTCTTGTAAAGCGATTGGATAAAAGGTTCAATTGTCCATCTCATGCTAAGTGATATTTATATGGTATTTTTCCTATATATAACCCATTATGTTTTTCATTATGAATTGATAAAATTTTAAGAGAATATAAAACATTTCTTTCTTATAGTAGGAGTTTTCAGAAAGATATACATATCATGAAGATGTTTTGTTAAGGAAGCGAGGATTAGTTCACAGAGGGTAGTTTTGTGAAGAAATTCATAGAGGGAATCACTACAAAAAAATTTGTGAATTGGAAGTCTATATAGGTGTTGTGTGAAGGGGGTTTCGCAAAGGCATTTCATGAAGTATTTTATGTGGTGAATAATATGCAACAAAAAACTCACATACGTTTTTCTAGTGGTTAATACTTTGTGGGACACATTAGGGAATCATAATTTGGATATCATGAGGAAAATAATAGTAAAAATTATTGGTGATATAAAAATTAACTACACATTGATAATCTGAGATGACATCCATCCAAAGTAGTTTGTATAGGAGGAGTCAACTAAAGTGATTTCAGGAATGTAGTTTTCTATTCTATATAATATTATAATGGAAAAAAAATCATGAAATGGAGTGATTATTATTAAAAAAATTATCCACAAAACTAGAGAGTGATAGTGGATTTGGAACACTAGTAAACTGCTATGGGTATTATCCTTGAACTTTCCCTTAGTAATAAACCAAGTAAAACACAATTATTCTTTTTTTATTTTTAGCATTTGTAATTTTTATGGATATTTGAAAAACTATTATATGTTTAATAAATACCTACCAATATAATAATGAGACCCAATATAACATGATAAAATTTTCACACCCTGATTCAACCCCCTCCCAGGGAATCTTGGGCTATAATAAGTAGTATCAGAGTCAAGGTTACATACATCAAATTTATCATCAAAAATTGATTTTTATGGAGAACATGTTAAATAAAAACGGAGATCCTATATTTAACAAAATAAATTATTATATTTTTAATAATAAAATGAAATCACAATTAAGATATATTGGGAGAGATATTTTCTACAATACTATACATGGGATATATATTAGTGATATTTTTTTGAATTTCTATTATTGAAGAAAACATGAAGCTACTCGATGGTAATGAAAAAGCTGAAATTTTTTAATCAAGAGCTCTATGAAAAAAGATCTACATAAAGGTAATGAGATTCATTAGATCCAAGGTTTTTTTTGGATATGATGTATAATATATATTAATTTTATTATAAGGTGAATGAAGCTAATATTCATGTGATTCATAATATGTTTGATTATTTGAAAATATTCCTAAATGAAAATGTTGATGGATTCTTAAAAAAAATTATCATGTCTTTTTGATAAATTAAAATACCTTTTTTAGAGATAAAAAATATTCATATTTTGAATAAGGTCAAGAAAATACATCCACTTATTTATGATCCAAATTCATCAGATCTTGAAGATTGAAACTTCATATTATTTTCTTTAGATGATCTAAAAAAGATATCTAATTGCATGTAAAATGTGTGTTAAGCCATAAGGAACATCACATCACTAAAATAAGGAAATGATGTTTAAATATATATGAAAAAACCTAACATTGAAAAATGTGGAGATGAGGTAGAATATATAATCGATGAATTCCAATCTATTCTAGAAAGGAAATTCAAGAGTGGAAATGTTAGATTCAGAGGAAAGCTATCCCTGATGTGTTTCTATTATGTTAAAGTTGGATATATTGTTTCAAGTTGTATAAGGAAATTTTAGGGTGACGAAGATGAATAATAAATTGTACAAAACCAACGAAAGAGATTCCTTCCCAAAATAGACTTCAAATAATGAAATTTATTTGGAATGAAGTTTTAGAGGAAGAGTTTATTGAGTGAAGAAAAATAAAATATAGATGACTATATAAAGTAAGTGGGAACAATGTTTACGTCACATACAAAATATATTATGTTTTCTATGGTTGATATAGAATAATATGAATGGGATGATGACAGTAAACTAGTAGGTTTTTCACTAAGGTAAAATGAGTGGGGGATATTAAAGAACACGATGCTCAAATAAAGAAAAATTAAAATATTGATGGTTTATTAAAATAATCTTATGAATGTGTGGGTCAACTTGATGATTAAATTAACTGACTAGAAGAAGTACTAGAAGAATAATAATTTAGTCTTGTTAACTCAAAAAATTAGTTAATCTCAATATTAATATCTAAGAACAAACCAATATTATTGATTTCTTTAATGATTGTATAAAAGATCTGAACAAGAAGGGAGAATCCCTTAGATAAGAGACTATTTATTTAAGAAATAAATATTTATCTGAAATGAAGTCAAAATATTTAAAGAAAGATTCACACTTAAAAATTTTTTTAGATGAAATTTTTTTTAAAGGACCAAATATGTATTATAAGGAGTTGAGATAATTTTGAGAGAACAATGTCCCAAAAACATGGGTAAAAGTGGAGATTGCTACAATATCGAGACACTAAAAATTAGAACAATAACATACCAAATTAAAGGGAAGAAGAAGTTTAACCACTTGGGAACTAACACTAAGATTACAAAAGTGTAAAAAATGATAGCTATTAATTTAGGAATGTAATGGTTTGGAAAAAATCCTCACCCATTGATGGATAATAAAAAACTAAAGAGTTTTTCAAAGGCTAGAGATATTAGGGGGGAATGTTTATCGGAAACTATTTATACTTATAAAGTGTTAATTTTGTGGTTATCTTTCCCACACCATGTCTTATTGTGTAGAGTAATGGATCTACTTGAATGGAGAAAAACCTATAAGTTGAAAGAGAATAATGTGGCAATATTCTTCATCACATAGAAGAAATTATTTATGTCGATATTAATTTAATCATTCTAATTTTGGACATAAATATTTTGATTTTGGTAAATGAATAAATTGTTATTAACACTATGGAAGTCAAAGGAAATCAAATATAAAACAACTTGAAAATATTTTATTAAAAAATAGATAATCCCCAATGGAAGAAGAATAAGAGTATGATTATATCCCATATGTTAAAGAGAAATAAGAGAGGATATCATAAACCTAAAAGAAATATATCATATCATGGAAGGAAAATAAGTAGAGTGAGAAGGTGGAAATGGATAAAATTTATCTCAAGTATATAAATAATAGTATAACCTAGATCCTTGATAGTGGGTGTTCATCACATATCACATGAAATATAAACATACTAAAAAATATGAATGGTAGAGTTTATACAACGATGTGTTTCAATAATAATAGAGGTTTAAAGATCAAAGGAAGTTTTAAAACTTGATTATTATATGAAAAGATGAAGAAAATAAATGTGATATATGGGGTTGGATTTTGGAATAACCTCTTGAGAAAGATCCAAATCTGTGACTCTAAACAAGAAGTTACATTTAATCAAAATGGATTATTTATTAAAGAAAAGGCTAAGAACTCATCTATGAAATGATGGAGGAAAAATGTTAATAGTTGTATATAATTTTTTCATGCAAATTTAATTATTTTTTTATTGTCTCGTGATTTATCATTTTATGTATTTTCTAAATTCTGAATATTTTTTTTTAAAATAAATAGAAACATATTCTCAAATGAATTTCTTCATTTTGAATCTTTAACATGTGTTTATTTTTATTTAGGTAAAACAATTGTCCTTTATTACTCATCTAAAGGAACCAAATGAAAATACAAACATAATCCTTTACATGCTAAATAGGAATAGAGGATATAAAGCTCATGCACTAAGTGGATCAAGGTCTTGTGGGCCAATGAATATTGAAACAGATCATCATATGTGAAGCATGTGAGTTTTATTGGGTCCTATCCCCCTCGCAGGTGATTTGATCATTTAATCTCTGTCAAGTAATATAAGGAAAAAAGTACCTCAAATTATCTGATGTAGGACTTTAAGTACACCAAAAACACTTTTTTTTCTTCAGATCGTGCGAACCTCCACATGGACACATCCTTACTAGATTTCCACTATTATCCTCAAAATCATCCATTATAACCACAACCAGAGCTTAAGACCACCATTTATGGCCACTAATGTGACCCTAAACCACTATTTATGGTCTTAAGAATCATATATCTATTCTCAAAAAGGAATAAGGATAAATATATCCCATTATTGACTTACCATGATACAGTTGGACATGATTCTGTTCGATTTATAGCGTCTATATGCCTTCATTGGACATGCTTCCATTGAGTCGATATTGTCCCTTGATTCTTCGACCACCACAGTCATGATGCTACCATTGTGAGCCACTACCAATTCTACTACCACCACATGCTACCATTAGATGCCTCATCTACTGCTGCATTATTATACTACTTATGGAGTGCTACCACTAATTAAATTCACCAACCTCCTTCAATCGGAGTACCACCACCACACTACTTCCATTAGGATGTGCTTCCATCGGCTTGATATTTCACTTTGATACTGGCCAAGATGCCGCATCCAGTTCCTTCCATTAAGTGCTATCACCATCTAAAGGTGTTTTTATTACCATCAGCCACACATCCGTTAGCCTCTCTACCACTAGCCTGTAACCATTTCTATGATTCGGTTCAGCCTGACTCCACTTGTTTCCATATTCATGCAAGGATATTCTACCATTTTCATTACACCATTTGATAACCAAGTGTGAAACTTCAATAATTGTATCTAAATAATCACTTAGGATTCCAACCAAGATTCAATGTTAAGGAATGAATCCATAAGAAATTGTGAATGTTGAGGGTGACTAATGTCATGAATCAAATAAGGGAGATTTGTATGCTCTGTGTGTGTAAAATGTGCATGAGAAGATATTATAGTGGGGACTAACTTGTCTCTTATTCACCAGTTTTAGTTTCAAATATAGGTGAACACATTATATTCAATTCAAATACCCAAATAAAGCATATGGGAACACACGGAAGTCAACCTTCATTTATAGAATCTAAGCACGAGGAATGTCGAGGCTTGTTGATACTCATATATTTTACCTAAAGTATAGACACATGGGATTCAGGAATTTTTTCATGAACAAATAATATGAATTATGTCACAATACTGTAATACATATGTGGTAAGTTTTCATGATGGTAACAAATGAGTTCCACATCGAAGGAATCCAATGAATAATTTAAATAATTCCATCCCTGTGATAAAATCCCAAACTATTCATTAGGTAATTTTCATTCATTTAAATACATAAGAAATGAATAATTTCCAAGATTCACTTTGATAAGTCACATGCACTTCATGTATGTACGAATTGAAAATCTTTTGAGAAGATACCACATGATTACACTCCACAATTGATTAAGATTTTTGAAGGCATGAGCGATAAAGATTTTTAAGATCTCACAAAGACTTTTGATATATTATAGGAAGTTTGACCATGAATTATGATATGAATATATATATTAAAAGAATTTAAGGGATAAATTTTGTACTCATAAATGGGTGATGAATTGCTTAAGAGACACACCCCTCGAAATAGAGAGATGGATCATGGATGAAGTATCTAGAGAAGATCAATATGATGCATTGGGTTTTTCTACTTTCTTTTGTTATGTTTTATTATTAATATTCATCTACTCTTACAATCTCTATTTCACTTGTATATAGGCGCAAAAATTTTAAGATTTTGGTGAAGGGATAGAGACAATATTTTGATGCTTGAGTCTGTGAGATGTGAAAGAAAACATTATTTTTTTATTAATTGGTTTCAATATTTATTTACATATTTATTGTTTTATTCAATTATGTTTTAATTAATTATGTAGTTTTATTTATTACCTTGGATGAGGATCCATAATCTACATCTTCTTGGTTTCAAATCATATTTATTAAATGATTTGGGGTTAAGTAGTAATTATTGAGATATTGTTGACACATGAAGAAGTTATAGTGGTTAAACGTGGTTTACTTGGGAATCATAATATTTTATTAGGTATTTCTTGATTTAATTAGGGTTAATTCACTATGTCCTGCATAAATTGTATGGAGGGTTGTCTAAAGCATTGAATTTATTATTCTATTCCCACCATAATAAATCAATCAAGGGTGAAGAGAGGAAGAGATTATGGAACCTCTTATTTATCAATTAATAGTGAAAATAGATCTACTTAAGAAGAATATGATACTATTTCAAGTAGTATCCTAGACCTGACCTTAACACATGATTCCTGATTTTATTTTTAATTATATGTTTTATTTCTTTCTTTGTCACTAAATTCAAAAATACATCAATGTTTTCCCCACTAATGACAACTATATTTAAATCAACCCTCTCTATAGACAACCTAGGTTACCAAAACTACTAAATTCCCTTGGAAATCAATTATCTTTTTCCACACCGTATGAAAAGTGTACATCAAAACATGGAACTTAATTTGGGTAGTGAGATCCAACCTAACTAAGATATTTCATGACTAGGACCTGTAACATAAAATTATTTTCTTTTGATACTAAAATAGAATGAACATTTCGAAATTTACTTTTGAACCCCAATTCAGATAATAAATTGGAATAAATTAATGTTGATGACTTGCGTAAAACTTCTAGTGTTCATTGTAAGCCTGAAATCATAGAAATATACCCAAATCAAAACTTATGGGGATTGTGAGCCCCATAATTTTCTAATCAATAGAATCAAATTGTAGTTCATTATTTAATATTTTCCATATATAAGATTCAGGTGAAACCAAAATTTCATAGTCTTGTGGGTAAATATCCACATAGACATATTCAAGAGTTTACCTATGTTTTCTCAAGATTCAAGGGTCGAGGAGTCGATGAATAGTAAGTCTAGTGGAGATAATTCCCCTTTTTAACTGAAGTTGGTTCTTAAGAGTTGTTGTAAAACCTAAAAATGGGTGAGATCCATGAATTGGATGACCTCCAAAGATTATTTATCCAAATATTATTACCAACCTTTAGATGATAATAGAGGAGATCTATACCATAAGATAAGAAATAAGATAAAATCTCTATGAATATTGGGAAATATTCGAGAAGATTTATGTAAGTTTCCCTCATCAATCTGTAGAGAAACATAACTTTATAATGTTATTTTATCGGGTTATTTTTTAGAATTATATGAACCTCCTTGATTCATCATCAAGAGGATCTCTAATTGAAAATTCACCAATGAAATCTATGAGCCTCATTGAAAATATAGCACAAAATTACCAATAATTATGAATAAGTGGTACATGTATAAAAGGTATTCAAAAGGTAAGAACTCCTAATTCACCACATTTACTTGAAAAAAAAAGAAAAACTAAAAAATTTAGTGATAAAAATGGTTGCGAAACATGTTAGTGAATAACAGGCCCCAAATCAAGTATTTGGTTTTTGTTCTATATCCAATTACTTTATTGATCAATGTGTTAAAGCATGAAATATAGAGAGTTGTGTATTAGTTTTCCAACCATGGAAAATACAACAAAATCATCCATTAAATAAGATCTCATAAGAACCACATAAATTTTGATCCTAAAATCAACCTAGTACTTTTTATCCAAATCAATACCCAAATCAACCCCATAACAACATTAATACTAGAATCCATCACCTTTCCATCAACCATACAAACAAACTTAGTAGAATCATTCTTATTAACTTTATCCTTTCCAAAAAAAGTATTATGAACATCCCTCAAAAGGTGAACTATCGTATGAGCATCAATAGCTATGGTCCAATATTTTGGGGATAGATGATTATACGGATAAGCTATACAACTTGTTTGGAAGTCTTATGGACATGATAATTGAAAATAAAGGAAAACATTCAGACCAAAAAACCCTAAGTCCAAACAAGAGTTTAAAAATTATTACAAAAAGGAGTGGAAATGAGATCCATCCACCTAAAAAAATAAATTTCAACATGAACATAATTAAATCAAGGATAAAAATTATGAGGAAAATTCTAAAGATCAATATAGCTAACGAAAATAAGAATATAATAATGAAAAACAAGGAGAAGGTTTTGTAATAAAAGACCATAAACACCCTTGAAAATTAAACAAATGGAGAAGAAAGATATTCCATAATCGTTATCTTATATAATAACCGAGTCAAATAATCTTTAAGAAGAAAAACTTGAATGTCAAATTCATTAAACCTTTCAAAATTTTGAAATCAACATCCTTATTTTGGAAGAAATCATAAACTTTAAACATTATTCCAATTTTATCAAGGCTATTTTCACCGAATGGATGAGACTTAATGGGAATTTTACAATAATATTAGGAATAAGTGTTACAACTCGTATCACTAAACCAATTCTAAGAAAATGTAATGATCGAGGGGTGTTTTTATACCATAAACTATAAATTCAATAAATTTTACAGGTTATTTTTGTGATCATTTTTGTTATGTAAATGTCATGTCTCACTATAGGTTTTAATAATTTAAAATAGGATAATTAAATCCCACAAGTAGTGGTTTAACTAGAAAATTAAACTACTATTTTTCTAGTGGGATTCATTGAAGATTTCGTAGTTGGATTAAAAGGATTGATTTTTCTTGACGACTTTATTGTTATTATCACGAAGAAAGAAAAAGAACTATTTCATTCACCAATCATTTTGGGAAGAAAATTACTAAATAAGGTTTGGAAAATAATCAATGTACCAGAAGGAAACCTTACTATGGATCATGGAGAGATCTTTGTGAACTTCAAAATTATTGGCTCTATAAAGCACCCTTTTAACATTAATTACATTTTTCCATTCTCCCATGACGTAGGTAATGAAGATATTAAATATTTACTAATGTTCAGTTAATTCGTATCCTTTTAAGACAACCTTTCAATATAAAATACAATAAAACATTTGAGTACCCAAAACATGGAAATTATGATTTTAATTTGGAAGAGGAGGTAACATCTGATTTCAGTAATAATTTTTTAGATAATGAAAAAGATGATATTATATCTTGTATATAAGAGATAATATTTTTGGAAGTGGGGAATCTAAATTTGAAATCATCTCTTGAACCCCCAATTATGGAATTAAAACCTCTCCCCAGTGAGTTAAAATATGTGTACCTTATAGAAGGAGAGAAACTATCAGTAATCATTGAAAATAACCAATCTCTAACCCAATAATAAACCTTTATTAACATTCTGAAAAGTATCATTTGAGTTATAGTGTGGATCACAATAGAAATACCTATAATAGGCCTGAAAATATACTCATATAGAACTTTTTTATAAGGGGATTCCATCCCAGTTAAATAGCCCCAAATAAGGCTCAATACCACCATCATGGAGGTAGTGAAGAATAAGATACATAACTTGTTATCATTTGATACCATATACCCAATTTCTAACTCACAATGGGTCACTCAAATCCATGTTGTTCCCAAGAATATTGGCTTGCCCAATATGAATAATGATCATACTAAATTGATTCCCATGAGAGTTCAAAATAGCTTTAGAATGTGTATTGATTATAGAAATTTGAATAAATTCACTCGAAAAGACTACTTCCTCATTCCATTCATTTAAAAAATACTTAAAAGGATTGACAGAAGAATAAATTACTATTTCATGGATGGATTTTAAATATATATTCAGGTTCCCATTTATTCAAATTATCAAGAGAATACAATATTTACATTTAAATATGGCACATTTTCTTACAAAAGGATGCATTTTTTGTCTTGTAATGCCTGAGGTAAATTTAAAAAGTGACTAGTAAGTATATTTTCAAATCATATTAAATATTTTGTGGAGTTATTTATCGATTAATTTACTATTCTTGGTATTATTTTTATCATTTCTTGGGAAATATAGAAAAAGTCTTAAAAACATGCATAATAAAGAATCTTGTTTTCATTTTTGAAATGTTTAATTTTGTTGTTGAGAAATTAATAGTATTAGGATGAATCATTACACAAAAAGTTATTGAGGTAGAAAAATTAAATTTCAAGTGATAAATTCATTTCCCAACCAAAATTTTGTGAATCATATTAGATCTTTTTTAGGACATGTTGGTTTTTACATAAGGTGAATAAAAGATTTTTATAATACTTTTATCCCTATTTCTAGGTTACTTTTAAAATAACATTTTTTATTTTAATTATAAATGTAGGGTAGAATTTGATGAGTTGAAGAGAATATTGATCACCCCATCAATAATTCAACCACTAAATTGGGAACATCCATTTGAGCTATATTATGATACTTCAACTCAGGCTATGGTGGAAGATCTCTCTCAAATAATAGATATAAGGCCATAATTCATTGCATATGCCTCCATAACAATAGATACCACTCAACTAAACAACAACACTATTGAGAAGGAGTTCGATATAGTTTTTCTTTTATTAGATAGTTTTATAAATTATTTTTTTACAACTAAATTTATTTTATTTTTGGGTCATGAAGCTCTTAGGTACTTAAAAAATAATTAATATACAAATCCAAGGCTGTTTAGATGGATTGTAATTCTATAAGAATTTAGATAAGAGATTAGATATAAAAGGGAGGTAACAATAAGGTGGTAGATCAACTATATATTCTTCTCTACATCTAGGAATAAGAAATTAATGAAAAATACCTATAAAACGATTATATTACATGAGATAAACTTTACATAACGTATAATGATGTACCATGGTGTAATAAACCAAAATTTTATCAATAGAAATTACCTTCTTATAAATATTTCATAAAATATAAATCTCAAAAATAACATTGAGAAACCAACAAAATGTTATTCTCATAAATTAATAATGATACATTACTATTAAATAACCCAATAATAATTCTAAATATTAGAGAAGGAAAATAAATAAATGATAAGATAATAAGAATGAGATAATTTTGATATGATCGATCCTCTAGAATGACCGAAATCATGAAAAAAGATGGAGAAATAAAACATAATGGTAACAAATAAATATTTATTTTTATGATTAAAGTATGTATATAACCATGGAATAAAATAAATGTGAAGAATAAATGAAAAAGTGTCATTTATAGGAAGTAATAAACCCTTAAAACCCTTGGAAATCTAATTGTTTGAATAAAAACCTAACCATTTGAATAGTAATTTGACTATTTGGAATAATAATATACTTGTTAGAATAGAAACCTTACCTATGAATGTATAAATAATATTTAGTTTTCTTATAAATGAAATATGATATATTTATAAATGTTTTAAAAATGATAAATGATGTTTTGGTATTGTTGTTAAACATAAATGTTTATTTTCAATTTTATAATTAATACAATGATTTAAATTTTTTTTTCATAAAATATATTAATTAATTAATATTTTTTATCTTATAATTATAATATAATTTTATGAGACCTTAATTAATTTTTTACGGTGTCATAAAATCTGTTATAATATTATAATAAGTATTTTTTTGAATAAATGATGATTTTAATAAAAAATTAAATTTCTCATATTTTAAAATTAATTTTCATAAAATGGAGTCTATTTATGAGATCTTCACATAAAGAAATGGTTATGGTTATGATTTATTTTTTTTCAAAAATAGTTGAATTTTTGGTGAATATTGAAATACAATAATTTACGATATTTACCAAATACATGAATTTTGAATTCATGGATGATGTATGGATAATTTAAGAACTAATTGGTTCAAAATATTCTTAAACATTCACCGTATATATCATATAAATGAACCCTATTGATTTTTTGATCCAAAATAATTATGAAATGAATAAAATATCAAAACATCCCTCTCTACCCACTAAAAATACCACACCTCACCACAACTTATCTTCACACTTCCCAACAATTTAATATTTTATAAATATTAGAAAATTATATTACAAATACTATTACCCATATAAAATACTTTCTGGTCTCAAAAAACCAAAATCAAGTTCTTTAGTGAAGTTCTCAGGGAGAAGACATTCAAGAGGAAAAATCCTCATTTCCCTTTTAAATTCTTTCTTTCTTATACCTTATCCTCACGTCCACTATCCAAAAAAGAATGATAAATCCATTATCATATATATAATATAATTTCTTTATTATAATTTAATATCCATCATAAATTTTCTACTATTTTACTTTTATTCTAAAAATTAAAACATGATCTGTGATGTGTTGATTCACCACCTTCATGGATGGCTAGTTTTAATTTTTGATTACTGCCTTCAAGGATGGTCATAAAACCATTTTTATTGTTAAAATATATTATAATATTGTTTATATTATTATTTAATTTTCTATAAACAAAATATAAACATAATATTAAATAAAACAATACAAGTATGTGGTGGTTGTAAAAAACGTCAAAATAAACAAATAACTTTTCACTAATGTTTTACCCAATGAATTATTCTCATATCAAAAAGTAAAATGTTATATGGGACAATTTATATTATTGAATTATATTAATTACATTATATTAAACTTTAATATCTTTTCTTCCATTTTATAAGAACTCTCATAATTATACTCAAGGGAACCGACTATAAAACCATGTAATGAATTCTCCCAGAATAACAACATTAAACATTATAACCCATAGAAATGGCCATAAATGAACTTAATAAAATTATAATTGATAAAATATATGTGGATAAGTTTATGAATTAAGTAATTAAGGTATCTAATTTAATTATCTATGAAATTAATTGAAATTATAGAACACATTCAGATATAAAGTAAGAGATATCTCTGTACTTCCATTTTTTCGTTGGGTTATGCTTTATCTCTCTTAACCCAAATGTAATTCTTCTATATTTTTAAATAAATATAAAAAAATTTATTTATATGTTCCAAAATTATCTATCCTAATTAATTCATCCTTATTTTATGTGCAAATACATGTTTTAATATGTTCCCTTCAAAAGTCCTCTAGATAAACGAGCCCGATTAAAGGGAACTACTCCATTTCTCACTCATTTTCAAGTACACTAAATAAAATATTTTAAGAGACCATTATTTTTATAACACCACACAATTTGTAAATAAAATATATCATTATCTCATTTTTTATAAAAGACATTTTTTATTTTTATTTTTCAAGGACTCCTTAATATTTTCCCTTAAACCGCACTAAAGTGGTTCATTTCTAAAATCTCCTAAAAACTATTTTCCATGTACTCACTTTTTTTGTATATCATTATTCAGGAAATATTATTATTTTTAATTAATTATTTTCTATAAATTAATTAAATCCCTTCTTTCATTGATACCATTGTTATATTCCTTTTGGTTATGCCTTATAACATGATTATGATACCCATTTCATTCCATGGGAAACCCTTATGTTTATTCCTTATGTTTTATTCTTCATGTGGGACACATATGCATGAACATGTTATGAAGAGTTCACCCAGAAAACACTCCAATGAATTGGGTAATTTTTAGTCTCATGAGACATCATTTATGGGATTAGAGAGTTAACCTAATCAATTATGGGACTCTGTCCACTATGTGATATTGTCTTACTAGTTAGAATTAACCCATGTTTATGTCATGTTGTATGTTTCTACCACATTCCTATATTTTCACATTTATATTATTGGATGTTCTGTATGATATTACTCCAAATGTTTATTTATGTTCCATTCATATTATTTTATCCACTTATGCATTTTTCCCATATGATATTCTTATTTTCCATGTTATTACCTTATATTTATTTTTACCCCATCCATTTTGTCTATGTATTTCCCCTAGTTATCCTATGCAGCTGTAGGAGCTCAAATGGAGTTAGGAGATCATTATGAATAATATTTTGTATTTTGGTTTCCTATTTTCTAATTAGGTATGTAATATTATGAATACACTAAATTTTATGATCCTCGGGTTCTATTTACGGGATTATTATGCTTAAAATCATATAATAATATGGGTAAAAGGTTAGGGTTTCTATAGTTGGAATCAGAGAATGATCTAGTTATTTTTGGGAATTAGGACTAGAAAAATATTTTAAGAACCCTAAGGAAAATTCTATCACCATGAATAACATAGATATAAACATATGGAATCATAAGTTAGGATATAGTTTTAATTTATATGTTTATCCTTCTATTTTCAAAGTTTGCTTTTATATTATTATTAAATAAGTATTCAAGCCCAATAATTTTATTTTATTTCTTTTTCTTATTTAATGGCTAGAAATATTAGAACCCATTCAACCAATAAATATGATATTCAATGTGATGATTTCACTAATGAGATACCAAATCTGATGGTAACGAGAGCCCAAAACTCCATGCTAGTACTTTATAAACTATCTCAAGTTATGAATAATAAATTGAATAATGTAAAACTCCCTTAATATCATAATAAAGAGAATGTTTGGTTGAATATTTTATGTGATAATGGCCTCCTATATTTAGTGGATCTCCTAATCCCCTTATCATAGAACCATGGATTAACTCTATTGAGAAGATATTTTGTATCCTTATATGCTTAGAAGAAGTGAAAGTAATGATGGAAGCTTAACTTTTTGATTGGGGAAGATGATCATTAGTGGAAATAGAGAAAAAATAAAATTTATAAGGAGGAAATTGATTCCATTAATTAGGAAAGATTCAAGAAATATTTTTCAGTAAATATTTTCCTGGAACTATCCATTTTAGGATGGAGAGGGTGTTTCTTGGAATGAGAAATAGGAAGATGCGTTTGTCAGGGTGTTTGAAGGGAAATTAAAAATAATTGCATGACATTCCTCTATATTTTTCATGAATGCAAAAATAAAAGTGAATTTCCTCTATAGTGTATTAAATCCATGTTTATGAAAAGCCTTAGAGATTCAAGACTTTGATAGTTACGTGGAAATTTTCCATTATAACCTTATGGTTGAGATGAGAATTAGATATTCTCAGTGGTCTCATGGGGTTATTTATAAAACTAAGAAAATGGAGTTTAGTATAGGAGGATCAATAGATAAAACCAATAAGGAAAAGGAAAATAAATATCCCACATATCAAAAGTGTGGGAAAAAGAATCCTACAAACTGTAATAGGGTAACTAGGAGATGCTTCAATTGTGGAAGATAGGGTCATTAGGATAATTTTTTTCAAAGGAAATTTAATAATACCACTAATGTGGATGAAGAATTGAAGTTTCATATCAAAAAATAGTCAGTAGTGTAGTATTTAAACAACAAGGAATATTATCATTGTGTGATCCAAATCCCTAAGAGAAGGGTTGTTGGAGGTAATAAATATCACAATCTCCAAGAAAGTAAGGGAATATGCTATCATTATTGATGAGGTGGAGCCTGAAACTTATGTGGTGATAGGTACACTGGTTATTCATTCAATAATAGAAAATATACTTTTTAATTTTGGTTCTACACATTCTTCCATATCCTGGAAGTTTAGTATAACTATTTAAACACCACCTCAAAATATGAAGGTTGAGTTATAAGTGAGAACAATTAATAGGGAAATTATTGCATCCAAATTATATAATTCCTCCCTGATCAATATTTTTGAATTGAACCTCCCAAAAAATATTATCCAAATTATTTTGGTGGAGTTTGATCCTATATTTGGAAAGGGTTTTCTATCCTTATATAATTCCACCATCAACTATTGGGAAAAGGAGATCACTCTTTACATCCCAAGGAATCCTCCAATTCCGTATAAATGTAAGGAGGATTATAAATCTCCTTCAGAATTATCATATCAATTGTGGATATTATTTCTTTATGAGAAAGAATATATAGCTCAAATGATTTAAATAAAGGAGAGATCATGCGCGGAGACATGCCCATTATTTGGGACTACACAGATGTGTTCCCTAAAAAATTTACTGGTCTTCCTCTTGATCGAGTAGTAGAGTTCTCAATTGATATTATACCTGGATCTATGAGTATATCAAAAAATACATATTGAGTAGAAAGCATTGATTTGGAGGAACTTAACAAGTAGTTACAATAGAATATAGACAAGGTTTTCATACACCCGAGTGCATCACCATGGGGTGCGCCAGTTCTCCTTATCAAGAATAAGGATGAATCATTGTGCCTATGCATTTATTATCATGAGATCAAGAAAATGGTGATAAATAAAAACTATCCCCTTCCATAGATAGATGAATTGTTTGATCAACTATGTGGGGATAAGTATTTATCTAAGGTGCAACTTCAGTCGGGATATCACCAATAAAAGGTGAAGAATGAATAAATTCCCAAGACTACCTTTTGAATGAGGTATGGACACTATGAGGTCATAGTGATGCCCTTTGGGCACATAAATGATCCAAAAATATTCATGGACATAATGAATAGAGTATTTAGATGTTATCTCAAATTTGTTTGGTAGTCTTTCAAGATGATATTATGATATACTATAAGTTCATGGAGTAACATGAGGAGAATATTAATACTATACTAAATACTTTATGAAGGGAGGAAATTTATGCAAAGTATAGTAAATGTAATTTCTTGATGGAGGAAGTATAATTCTTATTGAATGTTATCACCCACAAAGGAATATCTATAGACCCTTCCAAAATAAAGGAAACTGAAGAGTGGCCCCCGAAAATATGTGTAATGGAGATCCATTATTTTCATGGCCTATCTAGGTATTACCAATGATTTTCTAAGAACTTATCATGATTGTAAAACCCACTAACCTAACTGACTCAGAAGGCTGTAATGTTGTTCTAGACCAGTGAATGTAAAGACTATTTTAAAGAGTTTAAATAGAGGCTTATAAATACCCTAATACTTACACTAACCACAAGTAGAGAATTTTTTATCATATAAAATGATTCATAAAATAATTTCCAAGTCTATGTACTGATGAAAAATGATAAAGTGATAGTGTACACCTCAAGGAAGCTGAAAGTTCAAGAATAAAACTATACCACACATGATATGGTGTTGGTGGTTATAATCTTTTCATTGAAAATAGAGAGGCATTATCTCTATGGGGATAAGTATGATATATATATTAATCAAAAGTTCCTAAAATATACATTCACATAGAACGATCTTAATATGCACCAAAGAAGTTGTTTTGAGCTCATCAAAGATTACAAATTCTTAATCCACTACCATTCTAGTAAGGAAAATAAAGTGGATGATTCACTAATTAGAAAGGATCATAAAACATTATCAATGATGATAATTGAGAAGTATACAATATTATTAATCTTGAAAAGGATGGTCATGAGAGTCATAATGGAAGGCACCTTATCTCCCCTTCCATAAATGACTTCTTAACCATCCCTTATGGACAAAAAAATGGATGCTCAATGAAATGATTTAAAAATTTATAAAAATGTGGAAGCTATGGGAAAGGGAAAATCCATAGAGTTCAAATTTTTTGAAGGAGTCATAATATTTGAGTCACGACTATTTTTACCATTGAATACGGAGAAGAAGAAATATATTTTTAATGATGCACATAGCTCGACTTTATATATCCCAACATGGATCACAAAGATGTATCGAGATATATGAGAGCACTATTGGTGGGAAAAAATGAATAAAAAGATTGATTAATATACATGAAAGTACATGGTAGTCAGCAAGTGATGGCTGGAAGAACAATGTATAATCAGATGATGCAACCATTACCCCTGCTAACATGGAAGTTGGAAAACATCACTATGGAATTTTAACGAAACATATGAAGATATCTAGAGGAAATAAATCTATATGGATTATTTTGAATTTTATTACAAATAAAATGAAATTTCTTATAATTCTAGGGGATTTATCACCTGACCAACATGAATGGATGTACATCAGAGAGGTAGAGTGGTTGCATGGTGTACCATTATAAATTATATCTGATCATGATCTGATATTTACCTCCATGTTTGGGAAAATTCTCCAACATGATCTAAACACTACTATAAACTTTTGTATGACTTATTCTCCTAAAAAGGATATCCAATGTGAGAAAAGTATTCATACGCTAGAAGGCATGTTGAGAGCATGTTTTAGGGACTTCAAAAGAGGATGTGATCAACATCTTCCACTGGTAGAGTTCTCTTATAATAATTATTTCCACTCCAGCATCCAAATGGACCCTATGAAGCCCTTTATGTGGAAATATGTAGAACAGTAGAATTCTGGGATGAATTTAGTTAACATAAGCTAGTGGGACCTAAAATGGTCAATGAAATGGTATAAAATGTGAAATCCATTCATTAGCACATCAAGGAATCCCAGAGTTGACAAAAGATTTATGCCTATAATCATAGATGAGAATTACAGTTTGAGGGTGGTGAAAAATTATTCCTCTACATATCTCCATGGAAGAGATTCAAGAGATTTGGTATGAATGTAAAGATAATTCTTAGGTATATCATTGCCTTTGAGATTCTTGATTACATCAGAGCTGTGTCATATCAACTAGCTCTTCCACCAACCATGTCTCAAGTACATGATGTATTCCACATACACCTCTTGAGGAAGTTCGTACCAGATCCCTCACATGTACTAAATTTATAGGTGATACATCTGGAAAATGATATATCTTATAAGGAGAGAACAATGAAGATCTTGTACCATAGAGATAAAGATACATGTAACAAGAAAACTCACTTGGTCAAAGTACTGTAGAGGAACCAAAATTATGAAGAGGTGAAATGGGAACTATATAAAGTGATGAAAGAAAAGTTACCTCACTTTTTTTAACCTTATTATGTAAAATAAAATTTCAAGGGTGAAATTTTAAAAGGGGGGAAGAATTAAATGACCTAAAAGTATATCATTGGAAATTACATTCTTATTTTTATGTCATATATTATAAATCAGAAAAATCACAGAAAGAAACCAATAAAATATTATTCTCATATATTAAGAATTATAAATTATTAAAAAAATAAACTAAAAATAATCCCAAATATTTCTATGAGATAATAAATAAAAATAAGTTAATAAGAATAAAATAATTTGGATGTACTCGATCCACTAGAATGAACACACTCATGAATAAATATTTCAAAATAAAAAATAATTTTAAAAACAAACTATTAATTTTGACGATGAAATTCTATATATAACCTTGAAAGAAAATACAAGTGACTAATGAATCTAATAAGTGGAATTTACAGAAATTACTAAACACTGATGACCATTGGAAATTTGACGTTTTGAATAGAAACCTCACACTTGAAAAAGTAATGTGATCATTATGAATAGTAATTTTTATATTATAGTAGTAACTTCACCTATGAAAGTATCAATAAAATTTAGGTATCTTATAAATGAAAATATAATATATTTATAAATGTTTTAAAAATAATAAATTATAAATCGGTATTTTTGTGAAAAAAATGTTAATTTAAAATTTTATAATAAATATAACTATTAAAAGAAAATTTATTTCATAAAATATATTCATGAATTAATAATTTTTTTTATTATATTTATAATATAACTTTATGATACCTTAATTAATTTTTCAAAGAGTCGTAAAATCATTTATAATATTAAAATCAGTATTTTTTGAATAAATAACAATTTTAATTAAAAATTAAATTAATAATTTTTTGAAAATAATTTTCATAAAATAGAGTCCATTTTTGAAATTTACATTTCAAAAAAAAATTAGGTTGAATTTTTGGGATTTTTCTAAAATAGTTTATTTTTTGTTGAATAATGAAATACGATAATTTATAGTATTGAACAAATATGTGAATTTTTATGTCATGGATGATGTATATATGATTTAATAACCCATTGGTTCAAATTATCATTAACCATTTACATTATTTAATCATAATAATCAACAATATTGACATTCTTGATCCAAAATAACAAACAAATGAATAAAATAATAAAAAACACCCCTCTTCACCCCTTATAAATACCACTACTCACCACCCATTCTCCTCACACCTCCTAATCCTTGAATATTACCTAAATTATATTCAATTACATTCCAAATCCTATTCCCTACATATAATACTGACTAGTATCAACAAAATACAAAACCCAAGAGACTTAAGGAGGTTCTCAATGCGATGACATTCAAGAGGTAAATTCTGCATTCTTTCTCTTTAAAATTATTTATTTCCTATAACTTATCCTCACCTAACCTTTCCCAAATAGTATGATAAGTACAATATCATATATCTAATTGGATTAAATTATGTTAACAAAATATACATCATCAAATCTATTCTCTTTTCCTTTTATTCTAAAAATGATAACATCATTCGTGATGTGTCGATTCACCACCTTCGTGGATGATGAGTTTTTATATTCCATTAACTCCATCAATTCAAGTCATAAAACAATTTATATTGTTATAAAATATTATAATATATGTATTATAACATTTTTAATGTTCTATAACCAATATATACACATAATATTATATAAAATCAAACAAGTTTGTGGTGGTCGTAAAAACTGCCAAAATAAACTAATTATTTTTCATTAATGTTTTATCTAATGAATCATTATCATATATAAAAAATGATATATTGTACCATTTTAGAATTATGGAATTATATTAATAATATTTCATTTAACTTCTTTATTTTTTCTTATATTTTACAAGAACTCCCATAATTATACTCAAGGGAACCAATATAAAATCATATAAAAATGCTCCCAGAATAACAAAATTAAAAATTATAGCCTATTGAAATGGACATAAATGAAGTTAATAAAATTATAATAAAGAAATATAAGTGGATATGGTTCTTAATTAATAAATTAATGGATCTAATTTTATTATCCAGGACATTAATCATAATTCCAAAACACATTCATACATAAGGTAAGAGATCTCTCCATACCTCAATTTTTCTTTCGAGTTACACTTTCTATCTATTTACCCCAATTTAATTATCCCTTATTTTTATACAATTCTCATAAATTTTATTTATATGTTAAAAAAGTATATTTATATATAAATTAGTACTTATTTTATGGGTAAATACATGTTTTAAAACATTCCCCTATCAATTCTTCCTGATAATCAAGCTTGATTAAAGGGAACTTCCATATTTCATACCCATTTTCTAGTATAGTCCATAAATTTTTTTAATCCATCATTATTTTTCTAAAATATGTAATTTTGTCATGAAAATATATCATTAGTTCATTTATGGTTATATATATATATTTCGTACCTTTTCCCTTTTTAAACACTCTAACTTTTTCCATTAAACCGTACTAATGTGGCTCATTTCTAATGTCTTCTAAACACTATTTTTCCTGTACTCACTACAGTTGGATATAATTATTCATGAAATAGTATTATTTTTTACTTAATAATTTTCTAAGAATGATTTAAACCATTATTTTATGGATACCATTATCATATGACCTTTGGTTGTTCTTTATGGCACGATTACGATACCCATTTACTTATATGGGTAAACTATAGGTTTATTCAATATTTTTTATTCTTCATGTAGAAAAAATATTCATGAACATATTATTATGGATTTTCCTAGATATAACTCCAAACAATGTTTAATGTTTAGTGTCATGATACATCATGTATGGGATTAGGGAGTAAACCTAATCCAACATGGGAGTTTGTCTACCATGTGATATAGTCTTAGCAGTCAGCCTTGACTCAGGTTTATGTCATGTAGTAAGTTTTTGTGAAATTCATATATTTAAATGTTCGTATGATTCCATTTTCTATATTATATGACTCTAAATGTCTTATCATGTTCCATTCCAATTATTTTATCATGTTATTCCTTTAGCTCATATGGTATGATTCTTGTCCACGCTTAGTCCCTTACTGGGATTTTTAGACCCTCCCTATTATCTATTTATTTCCCCATGTTATCCATTGTAGTTTTAGGAGCTCAAATGGAGTTAAGATATCATTATGGGAAAAAAATTTATATTTTTGTTTCATGTTTTCTAATTATATACCTCATCTTCAAAAGACACTAGGCCTTACTATCCTTGGTTTTTATTTTTTGGATTATTGTTCTTAAAATCAAGTAATAATATATTTAAAGGTTTGGGTTTCTATACATGCTGCGATGATATAGTGAATTATTTGGTTACTTCTCAGGGACCTTATCATCTTAACTCCCATAAAAAACATAAATCTGAATCCAGATTTTATATTTAGGAGGATCCATCTCTTTTAAACATTTTCAATGATCAAGTAATAAAAACGATGTTTACCTACAAGTGAAACTAAATATGTTTTTGAATTACTTCACACACTATATTCCATAGAAATTTCTTAACCTCATATAAATACAAGAAAAGAATTTGAATATGGTATTTATTATACAACTTTGTTCAATGATGCACATTAATTTTTCTAAAATTGTTAAAAAATGTTGGATTTCTGAAAACATTTTAGTATTACAAGAGATGCCACGAAACCCATTATTTTTTGGGAAATTGTTAATTTTTGGGGAAATGATTTTATGGGAACATTTATCATTTAATTTATAAATTATTATACTCTACCTACTATTGATTATGTCTCAAAATCTTTGGAAGTAAAATCCATAAAAACTAATGATTCCAACATTGTGTGTGATTTTTTAAGTTCTAAAATTTTCTATAGGTTTTGATTTACAAGATCCATAATAAATGTCCAAGGGAATAAATATTAAAATAGGATAATGGAGTCTATACTAAGAAAATATTGAGTACAACATAGGACATCTACACCCAACCATCCTCAAACAAATGAAAATGTTGAAGTGTCCAACAAGGAACTTATGGTATTCTTCAGAAAATAGTGAAACCCAATTGGAATTATTGGAGAAAAAGGTTGGAAGACACTATAATGTACTATATTATATCTTATAGTAAATAGATAATAATGATACCCTACCATTTGATTTATTGAAATCAATTTCACTTAACTGTGGACATAGACCATAATGTATTTTAAGGAATAGAGTTTAAAAACATGGACTTGAAAAGTGATGGTAAGGAGTAGAAATTACAATTTATAGAGTATGAATAAATTAAAATAGAGGATCTTAAAATTTTAATAAATTATAAATACAGTCCTCCAGTCTCTCATTAATATCTAATCCAACAAAAATTCTTCCTATATAGATACAAAGTAATTATTTAAAATTTCAAACTAAAGCTACTTCTAGGTAAACTTAATTATAGGTGGTAAAGACCATTTATATGTACTCTTATCTATATTTTTATTCTTTAAAAATTAATAAATAATATAAAGTAAATCCATTTACTTTGAATGAGAACAGACTGAAAAAGCACCATGAACATTTCCCCTAGGAACCAACTGAGAAGCTTACACTTCTCCTACCCAACTATTGACCACATCTCATCATGTTAGGTTGAGACAATTAAATTAAAAAAGGAACTATTAGAATAAAATAAATATCTTTATACTTTACTATGATTTAGGAATTTAGGATGTAGGCATTCTTCCCTATTCCCTATGAACTTAAAAGTAAATGGTCATTACACATTTATATGTTTTTTTATTTTATAGAAATATCAAGGGATGAATACACAAGTCCATATAGAATTTTTAAGAGGAGTAGGAAAAGTTATAAAGTGATTCATGTGTAATTGGGAGATATATTTTTAAATTCATTATATTATTTCATCAATTTTTGTTGGAAAATATGTTTTTGAGCCCGAAAGGAGAACTTCATACCAAAAGTTAAACTATTTTCCTGACTTGAATAATCAAGGAGGAATGGATTTCTTAGAAGGAATATTATTACTTATTTTAGATATATAATATAATGAATTTGAATGAGTAAAGTGGGGGTATTTTATTATTATAGGATGCAATATGATGAATCATTATCTTAGGGAATATGTTTACTCTTATAAATAAAAATTCCCTATAATTTTCATATTTTGAATTTGTGAAATTTATGCAAATTGATTTTTTATTATTATTTTATTCCATTAATTATTTTCCATAATTTTGTTATTTACTCTTAAGAGGATTTATATAACTATTACTCTCTATTTCAATCTTGAGCATATTACTTGAGAAAACCTGGATCATGCCACCTACTAGAAATTGCATTAGAAATTTTCAAATCTATGATTGTAAAGAATCAAATTTAATATAATTAAAGAATTTTCATTGTTTTAACAATTTTTCTTTAGACCACATTTTACATCAATCATTATTTATCCCATAGAATCCATGAATTACCCTTTTTGGGATGATCCACCTTAAAACCAAATATTTCCCATTCCTTCCAAACTCAATATATTTTCATGGTATTTTTAATTTGATGTTTTGGGTTGAGGGAAGTAATGTTAGAAGGGATGCAATATATTGAAAGAAATAAATGTAAGTGTACACTTTTGGATTTCGGGAAACGTTTATTTAATTAATTTATTTTATTTCATTTCATCCCCTATAGAATGAAATAAAAAATGGGTTGTGACTTAGGAGGATAAAAAATCACAACTACCCGAACGATGATTTATTCATAAGGGGATAGGTTATGGATGTGATATATGTTACATGAATAACTTTCAAATGAAAAAAATATAATCAAAATTAGTTTAAAAAATATAAAAAATTAAAATATTAAAAAAAATTCAAGAGGGTGTACATCTATCATTTTTCTTTCGTTGTTCATGACGTTTTCTTGGAGCTTGTATAGAGGATGTTTTCATTTTAATGGAGAGATTTTCATTACACATTACTTTTGATATAAAACATTAATATTTATACTAAACCTTATATTTTAACCTTAATGTATTAAACATCATTATCCTCCAACCTGATGCCTTAGAGTCATATGAACCTTATACCAAGCTTTCATGACTATATTTTGATTTTTGTCTCTATGGGGTGGAAAATGCACTTCCATTTCAAGCCCATAGAAAAGGAGCATTCACTCATGATGTGAGAATAACTATAATTTATTATACATCCTGTGTGATGTCAGAAAATGATACATTGTGAGTTTAATCTATACTTTTAATATTTAATAATAATATTAAAATTGAAGGATGGATATGATTCATAAAAAATTTTTAGGTCAAAGAGTAAAATACGTAAGTTGTTTGGTTTCTTTATGAATTTTGAAGTTTGAGTAACATGATATGTTACTATTGAATATTTTATTTTACCATTGATAATCATTTGATTTTATTACTTTGAAATTTGAATAGTGGAAGTACCAGCTCCCTTTGTACATTATTATCTAGGTTTAATGCTTAAGGGAAAGCATATATTGATGTCTAGGGCCATTTTATGTTTATAATTTATCTATATGAAATGTTAAACTTTTTCAATTATTTCATGCCTATATATTACTTTATCTATTATTTTAGGGATTTTTTAAATTTTGAATAATAATGTTTGAAAATGAAATAAAAACATGTTTTCAAAAAAACTTATATTTAGAATTTTTTAAAGAATATTTTTTTATTTTGGTAAAAAATTATCCTATATTTATCAGTCTAAATAACCAAAAGACAAGACAGGAACAATAATTCATGGACTAACTAGGACCATAAGTTGGAGATCATACACACTAAGTATGCCAAGGACCACAGGGCCATTTCATGAGTTCACGAACCATGAAATGTGATGCTTGTGAGTGTTATGGGAGCTCATCCTCATAGTAAGAAATATTTGAATTCAATCCATGCTGAGTAATATAAGGAAGTGTAAAAACCATAAATTCTTTGATGTGGGACTCCATATTCGTGGAAAAAAAGTATTTTAGTTCAGCGTTTTGTGAACCAATGATTGTATACTTCCCCACTAGACCATAAATTTTATCACCAGATTCTGCTATTAAAGCCAGGGACCAAGCTTGAGACAAACATTGATAGTCAGTAATGAAAACCCACACAACTATGGATAGTTATTAGAATCTTATATTGATTAAATAAGGAGAAAGAAGGATGAAGATATCAGACCATCTCCAAACCATGGTATTGTTGGTCATGATTCTATCAAATTACTGCAATCAATGTTCGTAAATTGGACATTCTTCTTTTAAGTTGCTGTCATAACATACTTTTAATTCTTCCACCATCACGATGGCCTTATTGTGAGCTACTATCGATGCTACTACCACAACATCCTACAATCATATAACTTAGTTACAAAATTATGATTCCTCTACCACTTCCCTCTCCCACTACTGGTGGATTTCTACAACTACTAGATTCTACCAACCTCCTTTCATCAGAGTTCAACCATCACACTACTTCCATCGGGAAATGCTTCCATCATCATGATACGCCACCCCACTATTGATCAAGATGATACCATAAGTTCCCTCCACTAATCAGTTCCACCATTGAGATGTGTTCTTACTACCATCAATAGTGCTTCCAATAGCCTCCCTACTACCAACATATAACCATTTCCATGATTCTTTTTGGCATGACTCCAATAATTCCCATATCTAGGTAATTATCTACCATCATTTCCATTCCACAATGTTTCAACCTACTACAAACCATTAGGAAAAATAACCTAAGAACCAACTCAGATTCAACATAATCTTCAATGTTAAGGAATAAATCCCTGAAAAACTACGAATGTCATGTCTAATTGAATTCATGAATAAAATGAGGGATCATTTTATGATTTGGGTGTGTTCATTGTATGAGAGAAGATAATCTAGTGGAACATCACTCATCTCATATTTTGTAGTTGTAGTGTTGAATAATGGTTCACACATGTAGCTCGATGAAAATACTGAAAGAAACCATATTCCTAGTCCAATGTACAAGGATGTTGACCCACATGTCTAGAATATGATAATGAGGCATGTCAAGGATCGTTGATAATCTCAAATTTTTATCCAAAGGATAGATGTATAGTATGCAAGTAAATTTTCATGGAAAATTTAAAATAAGTATTCCAAAATGTTTTAATATAGTAGTATTCAGTTTTCATCAACTTAATGCATAAGTTACATGGAAAAGGAATCCAACGAATAATTTTAATAAATCCATGCTTGAGAGATAATCCCAAACTATACATGAGGAAATTGTTAGTTGTGTAAATACATGAGGAAGGAATAAATTTCAAGCTACACATAGAGAATTCATGTGTAATTCATGGATGTATGGATTTAAATTATCTATATAATATATCACATGATTCTATGATATGATGGATTAATATTTTTTAATACATAAGTCAAAATGATTTTTTAAGATCTCTCAAAGTCTTCAGAACAGATTTTAGAAATTTTGACCAAGAATTATGATTTGAATTCGAATATTCAAAGTCTTGAATGGATAAATTTTTTCCCTATAAATGGGAGAATAAATTACTAAGAAACACCCCCCAAATAGAGATAAGGATCATGGACGACCAAGTTGGAGAAGATAAATCCTATATTATAGATTTATACTTCTTTTCATTATTTTATTTTACTTATAATATGTCATATAATCCTCCAATTTTTGTTTTATCTATAATTTTGGGGTATAGCTTTTGGAGTTATTAGGGAAGGGATGATGTACCTATTGTGTTTCTTGAGTCTATGAGATTTGAATGAAACATTGTTTTTTATTATTAATTGGTATCAATATTTAATTATATATTTAATCATTAATGTGATTGTGTTTGAATTAATTTGGTAATTTTATTTATTTTCTTGGTAGTGGTTCTATCATCTCCCCTTGATTGGTTTTAGATAATATCTATTTAAAGATTAGAGGATATGTATTGATTGCTCAGAAATTAATGACACATAGGGAAGTTTCATTGGTTACTCATGGTTTTATTGGGAATCAAAATATCAAATTTGGTATTTCCTGAGTGAATCGAGGGAAATTCAATATGTATTTCAGACATTGTAAGGAAGTTATACCAAATTAAGTTATAATACCCATTTAATATTTAGTATTTAAAATAGTAAATGTTATACCCAGGTCAATAAGGTTATCCTTTCTTTTTAAGAGCTTATCCAATTCGAACACCATAGTTAAATGAGGATTATCCTGTAATAGTTTTATTATGGGTGACCCAATAGGATGTTTCTCAAGGTGTGTGTGAGTGAAGAAAAAAGACTGAAAGGACATGTTTTGTCCTATAGGGATAGTCATTAGTCTGCTAAGAGTCCCCGGTAGGTAGTAAACTCTGGTGTTTTAGGAAGACAACCAAGGTATTATAGGGGACTCATGGGGTTAGGTGACCAGGTTTATAGCCTTGTGAGGTTGTTTTAGGAAAAGTAGTATTGGTTCCAATACCCATCTGGATGTGTAGTGGATCTACTAGAGTTTTAGTTTTAGGTTCTATAATAAGGGCTTTGTTCTTTAGTGTGGGGGGATAATTTAATTCCCTTGAAAAAGTGAAACATAAAATGCTAAATGTTTATATCCATGTCAAAAAGGTTCAATTTTATTTTAAGAAGATTATATATTCATAACTACATAGTTAATGAATTATTAGATTTTATTAGTGAAAGGATGAGTAAAATCCTTGGATGTTTCTCAGGGTGTGTGTGAGTGAGGACAAAGAACACCAAAAGAATAAGTGTTGGCCTATGTGGAGTGTCAATAGTCTAATAAAAGACAATAATGGGTAATAACCTATGGTTTACTAGAATGAAAACCAAGGTATTATAGGGTTCATATGGGTCAAATGACTAGGATATTATCTTTTTGAGTTTTTGGTGTCAAACAATATTTTTAGTCCAGTCTCTCCATAATCAATCAATCAATGGTGAAGAGGGGAATCAGTTTTGGAACTTCTCATTTATCATTTAATAAGGAAAAAAGATATAATTAAGAAGAGAATGATATCATTAAAAGTAATAATCTAGAAATAACTTTATATCTTGATTATTGATTTGATTTTAAAGTATTTTTTTAATTGTTTCCCTATCTAATAATTTATTGAACCATCACTACTTTTGTCACTCATGAAAACTAGATTTTGAGCACTCATCTCTAGAGACAACCTAGGTTATCACTACTACCATATTCCCTAAGAAAATAATTAAAATTTTTAAAACCCTATGAAATGTGTGAATTATAAATCTATACTAGGTAGATAATAAATAAAAAAATTATTTCTTAATTGTTGAAGATGAGAAAAACTCATAGAATTGGAGGCTTGGACACATTCACCAAAAGAGCATGTAGAATATATCTATGCTAAAAGAAATAGTGGATATTCCAAATCTAAAGAGATATCTTGAAAGGTTATGTGATTCATATATATAGGGATTGATTTCCATAAATACTTATCACATAAATAAGAAACGAGCATCAAAACTAATTAATTTTTTTACATTGAAGTTTATAGGCCAATAGATCAACTGATAACCCGTGGAGGAAGATATTTCATCGAGTTTTGTTATGATTATAGTAGAATGCCCTGTGTTATGATCATATAGAGAAAAATATAAGTTATATAGTATATTAAATGTTTTTAAATAAATTAAAAAAACGTGATTAGATGCACCATCAAAATATTGAGTTTTGATAATGGAATAGAATAAAAATCCCTTGAGATGGAAGATATCTTGAGAAAAAAACATTAAACATGAGGATTATTTAGTGATATATCCATAATATAATGGAATTTTCAAATGATGAAATTATCTAGTGAAAAAAGTTCCCAAACATTTCTCATTGAGATTTGTATCTCTCACCACTACTGTAAGAAGGTGGTATAGGTTGTGCTATTTAATCAAAACATGGAAAATCTAAGTCCAGTGGAGGAGAGGAATCACAATAAAAATTGGTAAGGAATAAAACCCTCTCTAAAACAATTTCATGTATTTGGATATAGATTATACATCTTATATAAATAACATAATCAATAAAGGTATGTAAATAAATCAAATGAATGAGTTTTTTTGGATCCTCAGTGAAGAGTAAGGCCAAAAAATACTTCAATAGAAGGGAAAAAATATCAACTATAATGATGTTAAATTAATTGAATATAAAGATAAAAATAATTCTTGGAGTTAAAAGTTTGATCAGCTATATTAAGAAGAAGAATAAGTTGTTATATATTCTAATTTTATATTGATTTCTACAAATAACGATGATTCTGAGGCCAAATCTGAAAAAGAAACTATTGAGGAAGAATGTTAGTATGCACCTTAGAGGAGAAATAAGAGAATGAAATTTTATCCATCCAATTTAATCAGAGATATATCTATATCAACTCAATAATAAATTATTAGTAATTTAGAGAATTATACTCTATATTCAACAGTCTAACAGACATCATTTAGGAATTAGAAAAAGATGAGTCATGGGTTAGATCATGGAATGAGGATTTAGATCAAACTTACAAGAAATGAACTTGATAACTTGGGATGAATCCTGATAATCCCAATTTTATGAGAAAAAAGTGGGACTTTGAGAATAAATTTGACAAACATGGAAATTTGAATAAAAAATAAGTCCAGTATGGTTTATAAAGGCTATGGACAAATTAAAGGCGTGGGTGTTGAAGAATTATTTTTACCATTGGATGAACATGAGTTGATCCAAATATTCTTGAAAATAATGATATAAATTGGATTCAAAATCTACAAGATGGATATGAAAATATATTTCTTGAATGGAGTGATCAAAGAAAATATTTTTATTGAATAGTCCATGGGATTATTTATTAGAGATGATAAAACCAAAGTGTGTAAATTAATGAAGGACTTTTATGGTCTAAATCAGGAACCAAAATCATGGTATACTCGACTAGACTCATACTTAAAAAATACATAATTCAAAAGCAGTGGTGTTTCTCATAATCATTACATAAAAACATTCCAGGAGAAAAAATTATTATAGAGGTTGATGTGGATGAAATCTATTTTAGTGGAATCTTGGAGAAATATGTGTTGGAGTTTGATAGTCTAACGACTTTAGAATTATAAATGTTTATTATTGGAGAAATAACATACTTTCTGGGGCTAAAAGTGGTACAAAAATAAAAAAACGATTTTATCTCTCATGTTATGTATGTGATAGAGATGCTGAATATATTTGATATGCATGTTTCTAAACAAATGTCAATTCCAATCGTGGTTGGAATCAAGATTGGGAAGCATGTGGATTGGAAATATGTGGATCATACCTTGTATAAGAGTATAAATAAATTCTTGTTAATTTTACTATAAAATGGATAAATATCATTTTTAAATATATTTGATGACATATTTCCAATATAATTCATAGGTGGATCATCTAATTATAGTAAAATGGGTCATGAGGTATATCTGATGTACTCTCAATATTAGTTTTCACTTTTATGTAGGAAACAATCAAGAGTTATTTACATTTTTTTATAGATACTAGGCTAGTTATGTAGTAGACCCGAATTCCACTTGTGGTGGTGGATTATTCATTGGAAGAAAATTTGTTGGTTGGATAAGTAAAAATTAATAAAAAAATTCGTTAAGTATAACATAAGTAAAATACATCTTAAGGAAAAAGGAATATAATCAACTTATATGGATGAAATAATAGTTGGGAGACATTAGTGAAGAAGCGAAGAATCCAATGGTGATATTTTGTGACAAAAATAGTGTGATTGAAATCATAATAAATCACGTAAAACACTTTTTTTACCAAAAATATTGAAATTTGAGATAATTTTAACAAATAAAAGGTGAAACAAGGAGTGATCAAAATAGAGCATTTTGATACTAATGAGAAAATAGAAGACATCAGGACTAAACATGTACCCACTCTAGTATTTGAGAAACATCATTTGAACCATAATGAAAAACCACTACCCCAAATTTAGGAGGTTTATATAGCTCCCATCTCCCAATTTTTCATATAATTATTTACTTTTTGTTTTCATGTTTATTAGGTTCTTTATCTTTGGGTTTATTTACATAAGGGAGAATTATTGGAACTTATAGTGTAATAGGAAAACCTAGTTTGACAAAACCCATAAAATGAACATTTTTTCCACAAGTCCTGTAATACATTTCCAATCACCAAGTGTTTGAAAAAAGCATAAGGGTATCAAAACAAACAATGTGATAATTATTTCACCCTCAAAATCAGATAAAAAACAACAGAGATTCAAGATGGGTGTATGAGATGATGTATCTATACATAAGACTTCCTTGAAAATAAATCCAAAGATATAAATAATATAAACAACCAAACAGATCATGAAACATCATAAACAATAACCAAACATCACTTTAAATACAAAAGTAAAGTGATAAAATATCATCATATAAATAAATCAATCTAAAATTAAATCAAGGATGGTGTGGCTGATATATAACAAAAACCAAAATCAAACAATAAAACATACCCAACATTCTAAAGTTGATCCAACTCTATGCGACCCACGATCACCTCTAATTGTTTAACATGAAGGATTAATAATTCATCATGAGGAACCAACATAAGATACAAATTCTTTTAATTTTCATATATTATATATATTCAAATCTACATAGACTCAAAATCATATGATGGGTGTAAGGGAAAACCCAGTTGGATACCATGATTAATCTATATGATGTATTTCTTAATGAAAACGAATAGTTCTTATTTCAAAATTTCATTTTATAAGTAATCATTTTTTTACAAAACAATTAGTTTTAAATCCATCCTTAAATTCTATTGTTATATTTTAAAAAAGTTTGGTTCCCTAAATAGTAATAACAAGGCCAATGAGAAAAATAATTGAGGGGAAAAAAGGAATGATCAATATCATTATATCCCAATGAAAAAGTGAGAAAATGTAAATGATGTATCATAACTAATCACATTATATGAAACATGGGACTTTGACCTCTAGTTAGAAAAGTAACTAGTACTTTCTTGTAGAATACAATCTAACCTATGTTATCCAAATAAAATAAACCAATCTATGGATTTATCATAGTATCAATAGTAATAACCCCTAACTAGTACACCAACTAATAAAGAGAAAAACCTATCCAGGTAACCAAAACACACCCAAGGTCTCTCATGAGAAATACATAAAAAATTCATAAAAAATATCCATAATCGAAGTAAAATAGATCATAACACAATTCAATTTTTTAAAAACCTTACACAATTAATTAGGAAGAAAATATACGTTTTGAAACATTTTCTAAAACATTTCCTATGATAAAAACTGATTTTTAATTAAAACCATTTTAGAAAACCATATTTTAAAAAAAAATCAATTACAATTACGATTTAGTGAAAAAACCATCAATAAGACATTTAAAACCTATTTTAGCGATGAAGACCAAAGGACACCTTGGATCCTTAGATTTTCCAAAGGAAAGGTACTTTATATAGAGAAATGTATGATAAATTCGAATGAAACTGACCACCTTTTTCAAATACCACAAAAATAGTAAGACATAATTTCTCGTAAACCAATAAACCAAGATATTACAAATTTAAGACAATCCCTAGTCATGGACTCAACCCCCATGTCTGGATAGGTAAAAATAATATGAAAGTATTTTAATAATAAGAATCTTTAAGATGAGAGGAGGATAAATCAATAAGAAATCAAGAGTTACCTTTGGAGAAACAACCTGATTCAATAGGAGACCACTAAGGGAGTATTTTAAGAATAATAACCCACAAATTAAGAACATAGGATACATGAATAGGAATAATGAATGGGAACAAGGTAAAAATAACATATAAAAAATGATTAAATTTGATGTTTTAAAAATTGGGAGGTCTAGTTATGGTGTGAGCATTCCCTGTATCGAAATTATACACATCCTAAAAAAATGGACCCTCTATGGGGTCTCATATTGGTGTGACTTATCCCCCATAATAGTGTGATGCATTTTTTAGAAAAATAGGGGACCTTCTTTGGTGGTGGGGAGACATAACCCTCCACTTATTGTAACCTAAAATACCTCCTTAGAAAATTCCCTCACTGTCTGGGTTGTGATATAGAGTGGCCTCCTATGACTGTTACATGAGGTGTTTGATTGTGAAACTAACCCCCCAAATTCCAAAAAAACAATAAAAAATAAAAAAAATAAATGGATATAGAAAAAAATAAATTAAAAATTCCATGACTGAAAATTATTGAGTGGGTGTCACAATTCTCCCCACCATGCCACTTTATACCCACCTTAAGTTCTAGTTATCATCATCAGAGAAATAGTGAGGCCACTGGTCTTGCATCATGGAATTAAACTCCCAAGCCTCATGGATATCACCACCATGTTTCTATAGCACACATACTAGTGTGACATATTTAACCCACAACACTCTATCTTAATAATCCATGATATGTTAAGGATTCTCTATGATGGTGGTGTCAGGTTCCAAATTAAAATCTTATCACTAAAAAATGTGCAAAGGGAATAAATAGTACCTATTAAACTGGTATACAAAGAATACGTCATGGATAGACCTCATTTGTGATTGTAATTCTACCCAGAATGCTACTTTATAGAGGTAGTCAAAAATCTCATATGGATTGAAATAATAATGTCAACTTACCCTTATTTCCTAGTCAATGTTGTCATAGTAAAGTACAAACTATGATAAATACCCAATCACCAATAGAAAACTCCAATGGAGGATGATGATGGTCAATATAATATTTCTGGACACATTAATTTATGATCAATATTTTTTGAATAAATTGAAAATTAATGGTCCTATCATGAATGATGATCAGTACTGGAAAGTAATTCTCACCAAGATCAAAGCACTTAAGAGGGGACCAACAATTTCATCTATATAATTCATAAAAGTGTTCCATCTTAATCGAGGTTGATAGCTATCATTACATGAAAACTCAACAAATGATAGATGTTACTCCCACGAGCCTCTTAAATCAAGTATCCAGGCATAAATCATATCCTCAAGAATCCAAATATTTTTATTTATCTATCCAAAATTCTATAGATGGTAGGATATCCTAAACCAAAAATGAGAACCCATATATTTTTCAAGACCCTTATAAAACCTGTAGGCGAATCATAAGTCTTGATCAGAAAAAATTGACAAAAGCATTAAACAAGGCTTCATAATCTATTTGAGATATAGGAATTCAAGATCTTCCACCTTCATTAACTACATAATAGAAAGAAAGTGGTATTTCTATTTTAACTAGCCTATATTCACCCATATCACATTATTCCTACTAAGATATTGAGGTAAATAGATAATAAATACCAGGGAAATATCATACCACTTTTATGACAGAATGGAAAGAGTTTGAAAAAAACTTTCCATATTTTTCTGTTCAACTTTAATCACCTTCCTTGTAAGGTATAGGTATATAAAATCATTACTCGATCACTTAGAGTCAGGCCACCAGTACCATCATTTAAAATCATAGAACATCTTAGTATCCTTGAGGTGAATAACCCAACTATAATTGTTCCCACAACTCATGAAAAATTACCTCAAGTATAAAGGAACCAATAAAAACTTATTAAAATAAATAGTACTATCTAGAATCCAAGACAAATCACTTAAGGTCTCCCCACCATTGAGAATTTTGATAATAAATTGATAGTTAGGATCTAATGCCTACTAAAGATGAATTATTTATTCCAAAGAGGGTGAAATGAAAATAATGGTCAAGAGATCCTAATCATACTCTTATTACACATCTAGATGAAACTAATTAAATAATATCACTAAAAATCAACACATATCCTTATTCCTTCACCTCTTGAATTAGAAACACCCAACTCAAAGCATCAACCACCACACTCCCTTATAGGGGGTGTAGGTCAAGTCAAAATCCAAAGTCTTTAGATACTCAACCTAGTTCTCTTATATAAGATTAATATACTTCTAAAAGAGCATATAATTAAAAATTTTATGATTAGGATGACATAAAACCTATCACTAATGATATAATGTCATGAAGTATTTAAGGAATGCATCACTTCCAATAACATAAGGTCATGGGAAGGGTAATTATTCTCATGGGAGTATAATTTTTGAGAGTCATAAGATAAAAAATGATCACCCTACATCAACTCACACCTTAAAATAGAACCCAAATCATAAAAATACAAAAAATAATATAATCCTTGATCCAGAAGAATCAAAATAGGAGCCTTCATCAACCTGAAAATTTAATTCTCAAGGGATCTATTTAATTTATCATGAAAATATAATCCATATTACTTTTGATTGAAGGAAATAAAGTGTGAATAAAACCTAGAAAAATACTCCAAAAATCCCACATAATATCCCATCATACTCGAGATGATCATAATCTTAGATATCTTAATGGGTGTATCGCTAGATATCATGTAACACTCCCCATTCTGGCACTCCCTCACGTAGCTAGAAATGTTTGGTTATGAGACATAAAGCATGCCTCCCCATACTCCAAAGGCTGTAGACTAAAAGTGGGGTGTGAATAGTATATTGGGGAGACTATACCCCTAGTATGAAGTGTCATAGAAGTACACATAATTCATAAATAAATGGAAAAAATATGAGTAAATAAATTACAGAAGGAACTAATAAAAACCAACTTAATAATCTAATATATAGATAATGAAAATTGTAATGGCATGTTGTAATGTAAATAAATTACATGATAGGACAATACAAGAAAATAATAGAAGAATCAAATAAAAGACTCAATGCCCCAATCCTCGAACCCCATGATTGTCCCATCTCCAAATGCTATCCCAATAATAAATAAGCAATCAACAACAAGTCCCTTTTCTCATGTCCAAATCTACATCCACATAATCTGATTGGGTGATAAATGGTGCCCCTGATAGGGTTTGAGTAAAGCTAAGTAGGTCGACACCACTATGTCTATATAAAACCTATCTAATAAGAAGTGTATGAAATAGAAATATGAACATGTGTATTAATTAATTCAACAATTAAATAGATACAAAAACCTTCTTAGGATCAATTTCGGAATATCAATGAACATGTCTTACAACCATTCCAACCACAACCATATAAACAATGTAAGATGAACTTCTTCTATTCCATGCCATAATATCATTGAGCATGTCTTATGATCTTGTCCACCAAAATCATATAACCAAGGTAAGATAACCTACCTTTGAACCATAACAAAATATCTATTAGCACGTCTTATGACAATTTCAACCACAAAAATATAACCAAGGTAAGATAACCTACTTCATCACCATGCCAAAATATCATTGAGCATGTATTATAACCATGCCAACTACCACCATATAACCATGGTATCATTACAACAATAAATCTAGGTAAAATCCCTATAATTATTACATAATTTTTAGGTCAAATACCTATAATCATTAAAACATGAGACTGGGCATAGCCTTCTCTATATAAGAATTACATCATGGACTGGGTAAAGCCTACTCAATATTAGAATTACAATATATAAGTGTGAAAGTTCAAGGGCCAAGCCTGATATATAATAATTACAACATGGAACAAAATTGTTATCATAACATAGGGATATAAGAATATTAAATCATATATCTCAATGGTAATTTATGCTAATTACCATTATTCTTTCATATTACACTTTAAATTCAATTCATAACTGATTAAAAATTATATCAACAAGCAATAAGCCAATATTTTGGGATTATATTACAAGAAATCACCCTAGTTCACATGTCATGTTAAACATAATTTAAGTCATATCCAATTAAAAATCCATTTGAAATGAAAGGAAATAAAATAATAATCTCACTCAATTATTTAATTAATTTGGGCACAAACAATAATGGAACAATCATGATATTTCAAAAAATTGAAATTTATTAAATCATATGGTTAAGATGTAGACACCCTAACATTAACTGACAATCCAAAATGCATCCAATAGAGAATTCCCATGAGGAATAATGTCTAGATGATTGAAAATATTTTCCTAGATCAAAACTGATCAAGATAAAAGCCAAAAATGGAATTGGAAAAATTATTTCACCACAATGGTTGGAGAACCAAAGCGTTGAAAGAAGAAAAAAAACCAATGGAACATACTTGGGATTTTAGATGCAAATAGAATGTCTGGAAGGAAAATTGGAACTCCAAAACCTCTTGGATAATTCATTGGGTTTTAGAGAAGAGGATATGCAGTGAAATGTAATTAATTTCATCCACATAGCATGTTTAAAACTATAAGTTGGAAATTTACATGGTGTTCAATGTTATTACACATAGTATAAATGTTTTTAATGGAATTATATGAAAAAACCATCTCCTCAGATTTATTTTATTAAAATCCACCAATAATTACATGATGTGTAATCCTTTTAAAAGATGTGAAAATTTTATGTAGTATATTTTCTTCCCATTTTGTTTTAAAAAACACAAACCCCATTTAACTCTTATAAACATACCAAGAAACCATATTCACAAATAGATTCATTTATACCTAGAATCCATTAACTAAAATGATAATACATCACTAAAATGTAGGTAATTTCCTCAAATAAATGCTCTCCATCTTCAAATAGTACTCGACCACCACAGAAAAAATAAAAAACTAAGAGGGAGACATACATGGAAATTATGGGATCCTATAACCTCCCCAAATTATAACAGCTCATGCCTAAGCTACTCTAATAATCACTGTGAGGTCTTAATGAACATTTGTGGCCAATATGTTCACATATCAAACTCCCTCTCCTATGTCTCCTCCTAAACTTTCCCATGTCACCACTGCACTCAAACCAACACTATATTCCAACCTTGAATATATTTCTTAGTATGATCCATAAACCATATTAGATTATCGTTAAATGATGCATTATCACAAATCTTGATGTCTAATATGTCTATCACCTGAGAAGGTTATAGATGTTATCTTCATTGTTACGACACATGGAAAACATCATGCATGAAACTGTAGCATTTTTGAAGGGCTAAACATAATTCCATTGGACCAAAACATTCACAATATCAAAAGACCTAAAAAAACTAAGTGCTAGATTTCCCTATTTCCTAACACGATGCTTCCCAAACCTAGGAGACACCTGAAGACAAACTTTTTTACTATCCTAGAATTTCAGAGGTCATATCCAATTGTCACCACATGTTTTTTCCTACTCTATGCGGTCACCAACCACTGTTTAATGAACTGCACAAGTTCCTGTGTCTCCTGCACCTAATAAGTGCTAACCCACATGCCTGAAGCCAATAAATAGTTGAACTCTATGACCTACTATAAAGATCCTAAAAATGTGACATTTTTATCAATTCATGGAATAGATTATTAGATGAAAACTCCATGAGTTTTATTTTTTGTTCCCATGAACCACCAAAATCCAAAACACGGGCTTGTAGTATATCCTCCAAAACCTGAATAGTTCACTCAGATTGACTGTTATTATGTGGATGATAGGCTATGATTAAAAGAAATATTGATCCCAGGGCTTTCTAAATACCCACAAAGAAACATGTGTTGAAATAAGGATCTCCAAATAAAACAATACTCATTAAAACATGTATAATATATACACCTCACACATGTATAGGTTTCCTAGATATTCAACTATAAATGTTTCTCTAATTGGAAAGAAGTGGAATAACTTAGTCAATAGATCCATAAAAACCTAGACACCATCATTTTTTTATGTATTCATAGGTAGTACTATCAAAAAATCCATCGTGACATCATCCCATTTCCACTTAGGGATGGGTAAAGGTGGAAAAATCCCTATTGGACTTTAATGTTCACCTTTCACATACAGACATGTGAATAATACAGCCACAATGCTTAAAACACCCTTTTATTTTCTGGAACACCAGTATAGTCTACAAATATCATGATACATATTTGTTAAACTAGGATTCACCTCCCCTCTATGAATCATGAAACTCCCTCATAATCTCTTTGCATAAGTCCATGGGAACCCATAATCAGCCACAAAAGAAGATAATTTCCACTGCAAAGAGACATCCTGATTGAATCTCCCCACAATATTTTTTTTATTCAGAAATGAGCCCTCTAAATCAGACAACCACTTAGTATTAAAATGATCCCAAAAAATAGGTATAACTAATGTCTAAGTCAGAGCTACTGGCCCTTAAGATTCCTAAACATCCAGATGTATGATTACAAAAAGGGACACTATCCACCACTCATCATAAGAATCCTATACTTCCTCCTTCATTGTATTCTGACTCAAAACATCCTTAAAAAAATTCCATTTTCTGGTGTATAAGCTATTTTATGTTTGAAATACTACAGATACTGGATCCACCTCCTCTGCTGAAGGTTATGGTTTCACTAAAAAAAGATGTATTTGAGGCTCTTATGATATGTGTATACCAGAAACCTCTCACCTATGAGATAATGTCTCCAACATCTCATGGAATGTATCACTGTTACTAACTCCATATCATGAGTAGGGTAATTCCAATCATGCAGTCTCAACTGCCTAGAGCCATAAACAGCCACTCGATCCTCCTGCATTAGAACTACTCTAAGTCCATCCCTAGATGAATCACAATACAAAATATATGATTTACCCGACACATGTAAATTAAGGATAAGTGCTGAGGTCATAAGTCCATTAAGATATTGAAATTGTCTATTTCAAGCATCAGACCAAACAAACTTCACCCCTTTCTTTTTCAACCTTGACATTGGTGTTTAAAAATAGGGGAAATATTCGGTAAAACACCAGTAATAACTTTCTAAACCTAGAAAGATCTAAATTTTTAAGAAGATACTAGTCTTTTCCCAAGATATAATTTCTATGACATTTTATGGGTCTACTCATAGTCCTTAATCTGAGATGACATGTCCTAAGGAGTTAATTTTATTTATCTAGAAACTACATTTGTTAGCTTGGCGTATATTCGATGTTATCCCAAAGTACTCAGGATGATTTCCAGATGTTTGTAATGATATATACTAACTAGGAGTACACTAATATATCATCAATTAAAACCACCACAAACTGATCTATAAATGGATGGAATACCCAATTCATTAAGGCCATGAATACCACAGGTGCATTAGTCAACCCAAAGGACATCACTACAAATTCATACAAACCATACAAGCTCCTAAAAGTAGTCTGAGGTATGTGAGATAGTATCACCACTAAATGATTTTATCCTAATATAAAATCTATATCGGAGAAGATATTGGAACCCATTAACTAGTAGAAAATATCATCAATTTTCGGCTGAGGATACCGGTTCTTGATCGCCATCTGGTTCAACCTCTGATAACCCACACACAAGTGCCAAGATCCATGTACTTTTTAGTAAAATAGATCTAGATAACCCCAAGGATATGTACAAGGATGTATGAATTCTTTAGATTATAGATATTCTAACTAAAACATAAAACCTTAAAGCATTGCTGGTTTAATTCAGTAAGGAAGGATATAAACTATCTCTGCTCCTGAAACCAACTTGATAGTGAAATTGATCTCTCTATCAAGATGTTATCCATATAACTGATCGGGTAAAACATACCAAAAATGTTCTACCACTAGTGTAAATAATCCTACCACATTCCACCATTATGTAGGTAAATACTGGTGATTTGAGCCATGATAATATCTAAACTGCATTGAATCGACCGCGTATGACCAGCCTGAAGATCCCACTCACCCTTGTGAGAATAGTATATTACTTATGGATATAGGAAGGTAATTATCCTTCTATAAGAGTCGATATGAGTCAGATATAAAAATATCCAATCCATACAAATAATAAATTCTATGTCTGTCATTTATAGAATGAACAATTCCCAAAAGAAATTGTAACAACCAATCTCTAGAGAACACACCTTGGAATGTTTGAAATTCTATTATTTCACTCTCAATGGAGTGTCAATGGTTAAAACCCCATCACTGATTTCCACATCCAATACCAAACCATTCTAAAAAATAAAATATTGAAAAGAATGTGATTCCCTAGTATAAAAAAAATACACAATAAGGTAGATGATACAAGATTTGTTCCTTTAACATTTTACAGTCCTGTATCCACGTAGGCTGGAGTAGTCTACATAATATGAAAATATCTTTTCCTTAAACCCTAGAATCCAGTATCACTACCCTGAGATAAATCCATTTCTGCTAATGTTGCTTATGAACTGGGGTACCACGTCCCCTTCCTCAACCAGAACGACTTGTGGAACTCCAACAACTGCCTGATGAAGGGTAGTTAATACCCTTCCCAACTATGGTGCTTGTCATGATCCTCTACCACTATTATTCTATAGAATGTTCACACATAACCTCTGAATATAGACCAGTATTCCATAGATACAATACTCGACTGCATGGTGAGGATATTGTGGTTGCTTGTAACCAATCATGCCACACTGATACCACTGGAACATAACACGTTCTTGAGATAGTAGTCCACTTCCTTAACAGATCTTCCCACTATTAATTTAGAAGAAACTATCATAATGAATATTCTTCCCACACGAATAAGAAATCCCAAATCACCATGTTGAAATATCATATCCGCTGCTAGGGGTCTCTTTCAGATTCCCATCTGTGATGAGTTCCGGATTCATAAAATTATAAAATATTTCTAAATTAAAAATGTTTACTTATGACTTGATCTCATAATGAAGAATTTATAGGAAATATATCTGCATAGAGAAACCATCATCTTCTAAGGATGGAACAAGGTGTTGTAGTTTAGTAAAATGTTTGGTATAGTCAAGCACTGGAAAACCCTATTGTGTCAAATGCATGAACTCATGAATTTTTTCATCCCTCAAGGTTTTAGGATAGGAATAGACCAGAAACGTTATCTCGAATTCCTTACATGATAGATCATACTTCTTCCCAACACCCTTCAGAATATCCCACCAACAATTGGAATGTAACATCCCAGGTAAATAAAGAATAAAGAACTTTAATATTTATTAATATTTACAAATTAAATATTAATTTTACTTCAAAGGGGTTTCTATGTTCGATAGCATACCCGATACGCAACAAAGAGTTTCTTTGAAATCTTACATTGCACACTAGAAATAAAACAATATTATTTTAAATGGTAGTTAACACATAGCCGTTGTATTGGTGGGAATGAATAGAAATAACTAAAATATGATTATTTATGTTATTTTAAATGTTTTTACATTTATCCAATAAAAGATAAAGGCTTAAAATACGAAAATAATTCAATTTTAGGCATATATACTCTAACATTCACTAAAGGTCGACTTATCGTCTTTTGATGGCGAACCGTCTATAAATACAGTTTTGGTCACTATTATAAATTCTATTGGACTAAATAAAATTCTTCTTTAGAATCAGGACATCAAAATTTACTTTGTGTAAATTTTTGGTATTTTTCCGATAAAGTTCAATTTTTAATGAATAGTGAAAAATGTTATATTTTAATTCAAAACCCATTTTTAATATAATTTATTTTTATGATTAGATTATCTTTTGAATTGGTTTTAAAGTGAAATTAGAATATAATTTTACCATTTAATCCAATAGTGGTCATTGGAATTAATTTCACTTTGAAATTGGACTTAAACTACTGTCAATCTTTTGATATATATTGTTTCATAAAAACACGCTATTTTCCATGACAGCAGGAATTAATTATTAAATTAATTAATGTAACTTCTATGTTTTTAATTTTTTAAAATAGACATAATTTTTTAATTTGGAATAACAAATATAGCTTAGGGTGAAGTTTTGGTATTTTTCTGAAAAACTACAATTTTTGATGAATAGTGAAACCACTAAGTGGTACTTAAAAACTGATTTTTCGTTTAAATTACATTTTTGCACCTCTTTGTTTTGAATTTCAAAAATCTGACATAAATGGTTGTAATTAAGAAGTAAAATGTGGTTCAATGGGATTAAAATAATTTTTTGGTGAATAGTAACTTTTATGTGTTTAATCGCGAATAGAGGTAATTAGTATAATTTAAGGTAAAAATAATGTTTTAATAATATAAAATGAACTTGACACATGTACTACCCTTATTGGATGTGTCATGTCCGACCAAGACAATCCATGGGTCAACTTGGGGACCCCACGGAGCCACTTTGGTAGGGAAATGACATTAATATCTTTTTATTTAAAGTAAAAATAAAAATGTCACAAACAAGAGTTGTTTTACTAAAAAAATATTTAAATAGGGTTATACAAGTCATATTTTTTACTATAAATATTCATAATAAATATAAAAGGATTTCCTACATCATAATATATTTTTTTTAATTTTTAGACATTAAATAAATTAAAATATTTATGACACCATGATGATGTAGCGATTACCTCATTATTTAACGATTTAAATAAAATGAAAAGATAATGTAATATCTAAGACCTAAACATGTCAAAAACCTATTGGATGGGTGTATTTCTAAATATTATCACATTATCCTCTAAATACATCAATGTGGGACCTTTAAAAACCGAAACTCATTTTATAATAAAGTATCCTTTAATAACTTTCCAAGAGTGCCCCTCCTCTCCTCTTATAAAAGGCCTCCACCTCTACCACCTTACCCCCACCTCTCAAGCCTTTGGCTCGGACAACCCCTGCCCATTTTGTCTCTCCAAATCCTTGTATTACTCTTATAAGCCTCACTTTGGGCATAAGTCTTCCCAAGGAATCCTTTGTGCTCAAATCAAAAAGAGTTACCCGTTTTAAAGGTAGTGTCTTCTCTTGTGTTCTTTTGTTTTATTTTGCTTCTCTAAACCCCTAAACTCTTTTTATTCATTTATTTTGTAACAAATACAGTATCTTCAATATACTAGGATGTTTTTATAAGAAGTATTCGAGCTACACTTACACACAACTACATCTAATGGTAAAAGAACATATTGTTTTTGTGGATGGTGGATTTCTGCCTCATGAAATAATGATTGTTCAATATTCTTTTAACACCTTCAAAGATGGACATTAAGATGTAACTAAATTTATATATGATATATAATATTTTTATGTTTTCCTTAATATTCTGTATTTTTCATTTATGGCATACCTTTATGGTTTCCATTATGGTTATACACGATATCTTCATTTTAGGAAGTGCGGACTACCGCCCCCTCAAAGTGATTTGATTCGTTAATGCCATATGTGGGACATATAAAGGATGGAGTTAATGTTATTATAAATGATTTTATAATGGAATTATAATATACCCTTATATCATTATGGTTTCACTCCATTTAATACGAAATAGAAATTAAACTAGCGTTCATGCGTACGTACAGCTTACCGTCTCCATGAACGGTGCATTTCATTTCTTACCTCTAAATGTTATCTACTATTAAAAATAAATGTATATTCTGGATATATATGAAATATATGATATCCAAATCATGAATATCATTCTGGATATAATGATCCTTTGACCACATAAACAACTTGTAAATATAAGAAGTTCACTTTTGACTCAAGTACCAAATATCGACAAAACGACCGTTATTAACTTAAATGATTACATAATGTTCATAACATGGTAATAAGTGATATAAAAGGAATAATGAACTTGAAAATGGTTCTTAATTAAGTAGAAATTAACTCAAGTTTATTATTCAGGACATTAAAGATCGATCGAGTCAAGTTGGACCCGAGGTATGGGACTTCATCTCAATCTCATTTCATTAAGGCATATTTTGTTTTATACACAACCTTCTTTTATACGGTGTATAAAACCCTTTGAATTTTACTTTTATCCAAAAGGAATATTTTTTATATGAAGTGTTTTACTAAATGACAAAAGGGAAGGTTTTTGTCGTACGTATGCGGCGACAACGACTTCTCCGCCACCGTGACCATTATTTGAGTTTCGTCTTCCTCTATAAGAAATACCTTTTTTTAAATGAAAAATAAATACCATGTTTTACTTTTATTTTATTTTGTTATTGAAAATGTTTTTCATAATGTTTTTATTTTATCAATGTATTGTATTGATATCTTGTGATTGAAATGTGGAAATTTTATGTTTCCTTTATGCATGTTTTGTGTGATACTATTATGTTATGGTTCTTGGGCATTGTTATGAAGACGGGTGGTTCCGTGATAAACTAAGGGTGGGTGAGCCCGATATAGCTCTCCAAATAATTGGGTATCATGAAGGGGTTAAATGTTAAGGTTTCCCTGAAGAGATTTAGGGAATATACTATGATGGGTATTCCAAACATAACAAAGAGGGTTACTCCCTACGTACGAATGTTATGAATGCCTTAAGTTACCTTTATGTTTTATGATTTCTATGTTTTATTCATGATTTAATGAGATATGTTAAAGTTCTTATGTTTTATGAGTAAATTATGATTTCATTGATTCTTATGTTTACATGTACTCATGTTTCCTTTCCATATTTTTATATCAATTACTGAGTTTTTTATGCTCATCCCATGTTTTTGAAATGTTTTTCATAGGAATTAATGTGGAAGAAGGTCAAGGATGGGATCAAGGAAAATTCATGCTATCTAAAACATGAAAGTAGACATGTTTCTTTTTAAGAGTTTTTATTTTATGGAAACTTAGTAGAAGTTTCTACATTGTAATCTTTTGAGATGTAATATTTATGTCCTAATTCTCTATAACTGTAAACCTGAAAAGATCCTCAATGTGTAATCTTGTAATAACTCAAGATTATGTATGGTTTAAGGCTGGGGCCTTATAGTTGGTATCAGAGGCAAAGGAGGTAGGATTGAATCCGATCCTTGGGAACTCTCACATGTGAGCATTGGACGAAGCATGGCTCTCTTACCAAGGGCTTCATGAGGAAATTGATGCCACTGGGGATGGTGGTGTGTCCCGCCCATGGGGTGTATCCGCCCATGGAGTTCCCTGATAGGTATCAATTATAGTCCACTGGATGTAATTCCAGACCGTTATAGTTGGTATCAAAGGTCGTTTTAGACAAATTTATGAGTTAGAAATTTGTTAAATTATAAATTAATTTATGGTATGATTTAAATGACATAGAATTTGAAGATTAATATGTTGATTCATCTAAGACATGTTTGTACATAATGGTTTTCCACAGAGGAAACAGGGAAGCAGTTCTAGGAAGGCATACAGAAGGAAATGACCTTTCAAATCAGTATCTTGAGATGGTCAGAATCAGAACTAAAAAGTTTGTTGTAGTGATGGATCTGTTGACTCAGGTTAAAAATGTTGTTTGTTTTTATTGAAGATATTTTGGTGTTTTCTAAAAGTAAATAGGAGTATAAAAGACATTTAAGGGTTATCTTTTAAACCTTGAAAGAAAAGAAATTGTATGGGAAATTCAGCAAGTGTGAGTTTTGGTTGCAAAAAATTTCCTTCCTTGTTCATATTATTTCTAAAGATGGAATAACTGTTGATCTTGCAAAAAAAAGGTTTTTGAAGAATGGCCAAGACCCACAAATGTAACTGAGATTCGTATCTTCCTTGGTTTGGCAGGCTATTACCGAAGGTTTGTTATAAATTTTTCCCAGTTATTTATTCCAATGACTAAGCTAACTCGGAAGGGTGTTAAGTTTATCTGGACAAAAGAATGTGATGATTGTTTTCAAGAACTGTAAAGAAGATTAGTGAATGCTCCAGTTTTGGTACTACCTTCCAGGAATGGCAAGATTGTTATATACAATGATGCTTCATTGAAGGGACTTGGTTGTGTCCTTATGTAGAATGATCAGGTAATTTCTTATGCTTTACGTCAATTGAAAACTCATGAGGTAAATTAATCTACACATGATTTGGAATTAGCTACTGTTGTTTTTGCTTTAAAAAAATTTGGAGGCATCATTTGTATGGAGTAAAGTGTGAAATATATACCGATCAGAAAAGATTAAAGTATATATTCACTCAGAAATAATTGAACATGAGACAGAGGAAACATCTAGAATTAATCAAGGATTATGATTGTACAATTCATTACCATCCGGGAAAAGCAAATAAAGTGGTTGATGATTTGAGTCGAAAAAGTAATGTTTCATTAACAATTTTGTGTTTGGAACGTGATCCTTTGGTTAAGGATTTGATAAAATTTGGCATAGAAGTTTTTGGTGCAGGAAGTTCTTCGCTTTTGTTTTAGGTATCAGGGAGATCATCTCTATCAGATATAATTAAGCAAGCACAAGATCAAGACAGTGAGTTGCAGAAAAAGGTAGAGCTGGTTCAGAAGGATAAGTTGCCTGAATTCAACATTGATAATGATTGTGTTTTGAGATTTGGTAAGAGATTGTGTGTGCCTTGTGATTCACAGTTAAAGAGAGAGTTGTTATGTGAAGCTCATAGTTCTCCATTTTCAGTTCATCCATGCATTACTAAGATGTATAGAGATCTAAGGGAGTATTACTGGTGTGATGGAAAGAAAAGAGATATTGCTGATTTTACTGTGAAGTGTTTAACTTGTCAGCAGGTTAAAGTAGAGCGACAGTTACTGAAAGGGATGCTTCATCCTTTACCAGTGCCAGAGTGTAAATGGGAAAATATATCCATGGACTTTGTTGTGGGATTTCCGAAGAGACCTCGAGGTAATAATGAAATCTGGGTTATTGTTGATCGCTTGACTAAATCTTCTCATTTCTTTCCTATTATAGATACTTTCTCTCTAGATCAACTTTCCCGATTTTATCTTAAATAGATAGTCAATTTTAATGGAGTTCCCCTATCCATTGTATCTGATCGTGATCTCAAGTTTACTTTTAACTTTTGGAAAGGACTTCAGAAGTATTTGGGTACTGAATTAAATTTTAGTACAGATTTTCAACCTCAATCAGATAGGAAGTCAGAACGAACAATTCAGACATTGGAGGATATGCTACGTGCTTGTTCGATGGATTATCAGGGAAGTTGGGACCAACATCTTTCTTTGGTTGATTTTTCTTATAATAAAAGTTTTCATTCCAGTATACATATGGAACCATTTGAGGCATTATATGGGAAGCGGTGTCGAACTCCATCTTTTTGGGATGAAGTGGGTGAAAGGAAGCTGATGGGTCTAGAATTGGTAGAAGATATGGTAGAAAAAGTTCAGTTGATTCAGAAACACATGAGAACATCTCAGAGCAGGCAAAAGAGTTATGCGGATAACCGGAGGAAGGATCTATCTTTTGAGGTAGGTGATCATGTTTTTCTCAAACTCTCACTGTGGAAAAGTGGGATGCGATTTGGTAAGAAAGGAAAGATGAGTCCAAGGTTCATTGGACCATATGAAATTTTGGAGAGAGTTGGATCAGTTACATACCAAGTGGATTTACCTCCAAGTTTATCTCAGGTACACAATGTTTTTCATGTTTCAATGTAAAGGAAGTACATTCCAGATCTATCTCATGTTTTGAGTCTAGAGGTGGTTCAACTGGAAGAGAATCTATCTTATGAGGAACAACTGGTCCAGATTCTTGACCACAGGGAAAAAGTGTTGCGGAATAAGGTGATTAATCAAGTAAAGGTTTTGTTAAAAAACCACATGAGTGAAGAGGCAACATGGGAATCTGAAAATGCTATGAGGGATAAATACCCCCACTTATTTTGATAAGTGAATAAAATTACGAGGACGTAATTCCCAAAAGGGGGGGGGGAGGATGTAACATCCCAGGTAAATAAAGAATAAAGAATTTTCATATTTATTAATATTTACGAATTAAATATTAATTTTACTTCAAAGGGGGTGTATGTTCGATAGCGTACCTGATACGCAACAAAGAGTTTCTTTGAAATCTTACGTTGCAAACTAGAAATAAAACAATATTATTTTAAATGGTAGTTAACACGTAGCCGTTTTATTGGCGGGAATGAATAGAAATAACTAAAATATGATTATATATGTATTTTTTAAATTTTTTTTATATTTTTCCAATAAAAGATAAAGGCTTAATATAAGAAAAGAATTAAATTTTAGGCATATATACTCTAACATTCACTAAAGGTCGACTTATCTCCTTTTGATAGAGAACCGTCTATAAATATAGTTTTGGTCACTCTTATACATTCTATTGGACTAAATAAAATTCATCTTTAGAATTGGGACATCAAAATTTACTTTGTGTAAATTTTTGGTATTTTTCGGATAAAGATCAATTTTTAATGAATAGTAAAAAATGTTGTATTTTAATTCAAAACCTCTTTTTATTATAATTTATTTATATGATTAGATTATCTTTTGAATTGGTTTTAAAGTGAAATTAGGCTATATTTTTACCATTTAATCCAATAGTGGTTGTTGTAATTAATTTTACTTTGAAATTGGACTTAAACTAGTGTCAATGTTTTGATATATATTGTTTCCTAAAAACATGCTATTTGTCATGACAACGAGAATTAATTATTAAATTAATTAATGTAACTTATATGTTTTGAATTTTGTTAAATAGACATCATTTTTGAATTTGGAATAACAAATATAGCTTAGGGTGATGTTTTGGTATTTTTCTGAAAAACTTCAATTTTTGATGAATAGTGAAACCACTAAGTGGTACTTAAAAAACTGATTTTTCATTTAAATGAAATTTTACCACCTCTATGTTTTGAATTTCAAAAATCCGACATAAATGGTTATCATTAGGAAGTAAAATGTGGTTCAATGGGATTAAAATAATTTTTTGATGAATAGTAACTTTTATGTTTTTAATCGCGAATAGAGATAATTAGTATAATTTAAGGTAAAAATAGTATTTTAATAATATGAAATGAACTTGACACATGTCCTACCCTTATTGGATGTGTCATGGATGACCAAGACAATCCATGGGTCAACTTTGGGACCCCATGGAGCCACTTTGGTAGGAAAATGACATTAATATCTTTTTATTCAAAGTTAAAATAAAAATGTCACAAACATTAGTTGCTTTACTAAAACAATTTTTAAATGGGGTTATACTAGTCATTTTTTTGACTATAAATATTCATTAGAAAGATAAAAAGGTTTACTATATCATGATATTCTTTTTATAATTTATGTACTTTAAATAAATTAAATTATTTATGACACCATGATGATGCAACGATTACCTCATTATTTAACGATTTAAATAAAATGAAAAGATAATGTAAACTCTAAGACCTACACAAGTAAAAAACCTTTTCGATGGGTGTATTTATAACTCGTATCACCTTATAATATAAATACATCAATTTGGTACCTTTAAAAACCAAAACTCATTTTTATAATAAAGTAACCTTTTATAACTTTCCAAGAGTGCCCCTCCTCTCCTCTTATAAAAGGCCCCCACCTCTCAAGCCTTTGGCTCGGCCAACCCCTTCCCATTTTGCCTCTCAACGTCAATATCTTACTCCTAGAAGCATAACTTTGGGCATAAGTGTAACACCCCAGGTAAATAAAGAATATGACATTTTTGAATAAAATATTAATACTACTTTAAAGGGGATGCTATGCTCAATGGCGTACCCAATACACAACAATGAGTTTCTTAAGAATCTTACGTTGCACTCTAATAGTAAAATAATATTATTTTAAAAGGTAGTTAACGCCTAGCCGTTGTAATGGTGGGAATGAACAGAACTAACTACAAAATTATTATATATGTTTGTCAAAAAATTTTACTTTTTACAATAAATGTTAGAGGCTTAAAATGCAAATGAATCCAATTTTAAGCATAAATCTTCATTAAACGGTCGATTAACGGCCTTTTGATGGAGAACCTCTTTTAAATCCACTTTTTTACAATTTTATGTGTTATATTTGACAAAATAAAATTCCTCTTTATAATCAGGACATCAAAATTTACTTTGTGTAAATTTTTGGTATTTCTCCGAAAAAGTTCAATTTTTAATGAATAGTAAAAAAATTTGTATTTTAATTCAAAACCTATTTTTAATCTAATTTAGTTATATGATTAGATTATCTTTTGAATTTGTTTAAAAGTGAAATGAGATTATATTTTTACCATTTAATCCAATAGTGGTCGATGGAATTAATTTCACTTTGAAATCAGACTTAAACTGGTGTCAATCTTTTGATACTTTTTGTTTCATAAAAACACGCTATTTGTTTTGACAGTGGGAATTAATTATTAAATTAATTAATAAAACTTATATATTTTAAATTTTGTAAAATATACATCATTTTTGAATTCAGAATATCAAATATAGATTAGGGTGAATTTTTGGTAATTTTCTAAAAAACTTCAATTTTTGATGAATAGTGAAACCACTAAGTGGTACTTATAAAAACTGATTTTCTGTTTAAATGAAATTTTTCCACCTTTGTGTTTTGAATTTTAAAAAATCTAACATACATGGTTGTCATTAATAAGTAAAATGTGGTTCAATGGGATTAAAATAATTTTTTTGTGAATAGTAACTTATTAAGTTTTTAATCACGATTTGAGGTAATTAGTGTAGTTTAAGGTAAGAATAATGTTTTAATAAAATGAAATGACCTAGACACATGTCCTACCCTCATTGGATGTGTCATGGAAGACCAATAAAATCCATGGGTCAACTTGGGGACCCCATGGATCCACTTTAGTTGGAAAATGACATAAATACCTTTTTATTTAATGATAAAGTAAAAATGACACAAACATGAGATGTTTTACTAAAACAATTTTTACATGGGGATATACAAGTCAGAGTTTTTTCTATAAATAGTAATTGGAAAGATAAAAATATTTCCTACATCATAGTATTTTTTTTATAATTTTTATACATTAAATAAATTAAATTATTTATGACATCATGATGATACAACGATGACCTCATTATTTAACGATTTAAATAAAATGGAAAGATAATGTAATATATAAGACCTACACATGTACAAAACCTATTGGATGGGTGGATTTAGAACCCTTATCACATTATACACGAATTATGTTAATGTGGGACCTTTTAAATCTGAAACTCATTTTCAAATAAAGTAACATTTGCTTACATTCCAAGAGTGCCCTTCCTCTCCTCTTATAAAAGGCCCCCACCTCTACCTCCTTACCCACACCTCTCAAGCCTTTTGATCGACCAAACTCTGACCATTTCATCTCTCCACATCCCTCTATAACTCCTTGAAGCCTCACATTGGGAAGAATCCTTTCCCAGGAAGCCTTTGATCTCAAATCAAAAGAAGTTACCCGATTCAAAGGTAATGTCTTCACTTGTGTTCTTTTGTTTTATTTTGCTTCTCCAACCCCCTAAACTCTTTTTATTCATTTATTTTGTAACAAATACAGTATCTTAAATATACTAGGATGTTGTTGTAAGACGTATTCGAGCTACAATTACACAAACCTACATCTAATGGTTAAAGAACATACTGTTTCCGTGGATGGCGAATTTCTGCCTCCCGAAACGATGATTGTTCAACATTCTTCTAACACCTTCAAAGGTGGACATTAAGTTGACACTATATTTATATATGATATCTAATATTTTTATGTTTTACTTATGCTTCTGTATTTTTCATTTATGGCATACCTTTATGGTTTCCATTATGGGTAAACGCGATATCTTCATTTAAGGAAGTGCGGACTACCGCCCCCTCAAAGTTATTTGATTCGTTAATACCATATGTGGTACGTATAAAGGATATATATAATGATATTATATATGATACCATACTTGAATTAAAATACTATTATGTATCATTATGTTTTAATTCCATTAAATATTATATAGAAATGGAATTATCGTTCATGCGTACGTACGGCTTACCGTCTCCATGAACGGTGCATTTCATTTCTTAACTCTAAATGTTATGAAATATTATAAATGCATGAATATACTGGATATATATGATATATATGATATATATGATATATAAATCATGAATAAAATTCTGGATATAATGAACCTTTGACCACACGAGCAACATGTAATTGTAAGAAGTCCAGTTTTGACTTAAGAACCAAGTATCGACAAAACAAACATTATTAACTTAAATGATTACATAATGTATATGACATGGTAATAAGTGATATAAAATGAATAATTAACTTGAAAAAGGTTCTTAAGGAAGTATAAATTAACTCAAGTTTATTATTCAGGAGATTAAAGAATGATCGAGTCAAGTCGGACCCGAGGTAAGGGATCCTACCCCTCTCTTTCTTTTTAAGTACACTCTTTTATGTCATTCCTTATAAGATCATATTTATTGTGATTGGGATGTTATTTTATATTAATCTTACTGTAAGTTTTATGTTCATATGATGAGAGACCCTATTCTCTCTCATCAATCCATTTTGGTAGTTTTGAGTGGCGCTGTTAGGCTGCCGAATTTTCGTAAGAGATCTAACCTCTCTCTTTCTTTTTAAGTACTCTCCTTTATGTCACTTCTTTTGAGCTCCTCTTTGTTATGTTGGGGGATGTTCTTTTATATTAATATTTCTGTAAACTTTATTTTAAATTTATTAGAGACCCTATTTTATCTCATCAATCCATTTTTGTAAGTTTTAAGTGGCGCCATTAGGCTGTCGAGTTTTCGTAAGGGAATTTTCATCTCAGTTTTATTCCCGTGAGATTTATGCTACATTTGCCACAACTTCCTTTGAGTGGTGTATTTAATGCCCATTATTTTACTTATTGTGTAATATACTTTTATTTATGAGTATTTACATCAATGTTGTATTTTCCTTCTTTCACGGGGCGTATGTTTCGAAAGATAACCAAGTCGGTAAGGGAACCTTTCACCCTCCTCTTTTTAAAAGACTTATTTTGTTGGGACTTTTAATTTATATATTGTTATGTTGGGATATGTTCTTATATATCCTTATTAATTCAAATTTAATGTCCAAGTAATGAGATACCCTTTTTATCTCTCATCAACTCATTTTTATGTGACGTCGTTAGGCTATCCAGGGAACTTCTTAACCCAATTTCGATTTCATTGGGTTCAACATGTAGTTATTGAATATGTAATCCTTTGAATATGTGTGAATGAACTATGATTGTTTTACACATAATATCCTCTTATATTGTGTGTATTTATATTTTTCACACATAATTATGAGATTGATTTATCCTTGATTTAATGATACCTTCTTTACAGGGGATTTCATTTCATTATAAATTTCTATTGATACTTCATTGTTGTTATGCACCAATTCACTCTTATATGGTGTATATACAGTCCTTTGGAATATTATAACATGAATTCCTTTATTATCATGATATTATAAAGTTCTGATTAAATTTTATTCCTCAATTATTATATTTAAGTGTCTCTCATTTTGTTAAAAACCATTTACCTAAAATATGGTTTTAAATGTTTTAATGATTTATTCTTATAAATATTTCTCATTAATATCCATGTTTTAAAAATGGTTTTAAGGATTCATTTATATGGATATTAATGGTTTAAAATTTTAAAACCTTTAAAGTGTTATGGGACACTTTGATTAAAAGATCTCTTTATTAAATGTTTTAAATGGTTTTGAAAATGGTTTATTTTAGAATGGATTCATTATTTCAATATCTTAAAATGTTATATTGTTATTGCAATGTGGGAATGTTATCTTTCCTTTATGATTAAGTTATGTGATATGATTATGTTATGGTTCTTGGGCATTATTATGAAGACGGGTGGTTCTGTGATAAACTAAGGGCGGGTGAGCCCGATATAGCTCTCCAATGCATTGGGTAACGCGAAGGAGTGAAACGTTAAGGTTTCTCCGAAGAGATTTAGGGAATATACTGTGATGGGTATTCCAAACCTAACCAAGAGGGTTACTCCCTACGTAAGAATGTTATGAATGCCTCAGGTTACCTTTATGTATTATGATTTCTTTGATTTATTCATGATTTAATGAGGTATGTTAAAGTGCCTATGTTTTACGGGTAAAGTATGATTTCATTCTTATGTATATATGAAGTCATGTTTCCTTTCCATATTTTTATAACCCTTACTCAGAATTTTATGCTCATCCCAAGTTTTTTTTTGAAATTTTTTCCACAGGTCAAGGGAAAGGTACATTTTATGATAATAGTGCCAAGGAAGTGTCAAGAAAGAATCCATGCTTTATTTTTTAAATATGTTTCCATTGATGAAAAAAATGAATACTATATTTTATGTAACCAATTTGTGTAAATGTGGAATGTAATGAAAAATTTATGATCTAATTCTATAAAACTCTAAACCTGAAATGATCCTCAATGTGTAATCTTGTAATAACTCAAGATTAAGTAAAGTTTAAGGCTGGGGCCTTATAGTTGGTATCAGAGGTGGGTTTAGATAACTTTAGAGGTTAGGGTATTCTTTAAGCATAAGTGACATTACCATATTGGCTAGGATTTTAGAAAGTGTCATAGTTTTTAGATAAAGTGAATGAGTAAGTATATCTTAGTGTTTATCTCACTCATTAGTACATGATGGTTATGTTGATATACTCACACTAACCTTTCTGTTTTTAGTGTATGGATGGATCTAGCAGGTACCAAAGCGAAAACATGTTTGAAGGAAACTGTGGTGGTTCTCTGTTTAAGATACTAGATAAAATGGGGGATTCAATGAGGAAACTCATGGTTGTTCTAAACCAAATAGCAAGGAGTCATGATCAACCACTCTAAACATGGTATGTTCTATAATGCATCATGTAAGACAATCGATGTGGAAGTTCAGGTAATAATTATAAAGGTAACTATTAGGGTTTATATGATCCTTACTTTTGAGGTAATTATGGGTTATTATATGTTATGATGGAAAATTAAAGGCATGAGATAAACTTGAGGTTAAAATATGTTATGTTTATTTTTGATGATTTTATCTCTTTTTGGGAATGATTTGAGAATTATATAGTTTTGGAAAAAGGACAACACGCAGACCGTGTGAAAACCCGTCGCGTCGGACAAAGCTGCGAGAATCGAACTCACAACCAAAGTGCAACTGGTATTTATCGCCTACCACTGGACTACGTGAAGTCCCTCGTTACTTTGACTGATTATTTTTAGTTAGATGATTTTATGAATTAAGAGTAAGTTGATTTTGGGTTATCTATGGATATTTATTAACCTATCATGGAGGATATGTGATTAGGTTAATTACTTTTTAATACGAGACATTAAGAGCAACTGATGTTGTTTGGAGAAAAATGTTACGATTTAACTTGGAAGAATATGTGACTAAATCCTTAAAATATTTGGGTTTCAATCTTAGTTTGGTTTACTTTGAAGTATTTTATGGACAAATTGTTTATCGAATGGTCCTTGTTGAACTTTGGGTTTTGTTGGACAAATTTTTGAGGTTAAGAATAGATTTTATTTTTATAAAGGGTTATCCTTTTCTGGATTATTTGATCTTGTACTAACCTTTTTGGTTTTGGTTTTGGTTAAAGTCTAAAGACATGGGAAGTATATAGTTCTCTTTTGTGGATTAGGTGATTCTCTAGAAGTTGATTATAGTACTCTTAATATGAACAAGTCTTCCTAAATACTCGTCTTTTAGAGAAAATATGAGTTTGTGTAAGGAATCTAATAAAAGTTGAAAGTCAAAATGATAAGTGATTATGTTTCCTTATGAATAAATTCCTCAATAAAAATTATCTTAAAATAAAAATGTTGTCTATTAACTTTTCCTACTGGGGAATCGAATACCGTTTAACCCATCACAAGTTTGTGAATTTCTTGTGGTTAACTTTCTCCTAAACATGTTTTCTATCACTCTCCTCAGAACATGACCCTTTGTTTTTTCCTCCATTTCCATATTTTAGTACTTGGAATACTAGTATGGGTTAACTCGGGTGACCTTTTTACTTATCTTTCTTTATTTTAAAGTGATTGTTTTACCGACTCTTGTTCCGATGTGGGACTTTCAAGGATGTTTCCAAGCCCAATTTTAAAATTGCGAGGATGCAATTCCCAAAAGTGGGGATGGATGTAACACCCTAGGTAAATAAAGAATATGACATTTTTTAATAAAATATTAATATTACTTTAAAGGGGATGCTATGCTCGATGGCATACCCAATACGCAACAACAAGTTTCTTAGGAATTTTACGTTTCACTCTAATAGTAAAATAATATTATTTTAAATGGTAGTTAAAGCCTAACCTTTGTAATGGTGGGAATGAACAGAACTAACTACAAAATGATTATATATTTTTGTCAAAAGTTTTACTTTTTACAATAAATGTTAGAGGATTAAAATGCAAATGAATCCAATTTTAAGCATAAATCTTCATTAAACGGTCGATTAACCACCTTTTGATGGAGATCCTCTTTTAAATCCACGTTTTGACAATTTTATGTGTTATATTTGACAAAATAAAATTCTTCTTTAGAATTGGGACATCAAAATTTACTTTGTGTAAATTTTTGGTATTTTTCCGAAAAAGTTCAATTTTTAATGAATAGTGAAAAATGTGGTATTTTAATTCAAAACCACTTTGTAATATAATTTATTTATATGATTATATTATCTTTTGAATTGGTTTTAAAGTGAAATTAGAATATATTTTTACCATTTAATCCAATAGTGGTCGATGGAATTAATTTCACTTTGAAATCGGACTTAAACTGTTGTCAATCTTTTGATACTTTTTGTTTCATAAAAACACGCTATTTGTTTTGACAGCGGAAATTAATTATTAAATTAATTAATAAAACTTATATGTTTTGAATTTTTTAAAATAGAAATCATTTTTTAATTCGGAATATCAAATATAGCTTAGGGTGAATTTTTGGTAATTTTCTGAAAAACTTCAATTTTTGATGAATAGTGAAACCACTAAGTGGTACTTATAAAAACTGATTTTCCGTTTAAATGAAATTTTTCCACCTTTGTGTTTTGAATTTCAAAAAATCCGACAAACATGGTTGTCATTAATAAGTAAAATGTGGTTCAATGGGATTTAAATAATTTTTTGGTGAATAGTAACTTATTAAGTTTTTAATCGCGATTAGAGGTAATTAGTGTAGTTTAAGGTAAGAATAATGTTTTAATAAAATGAAATGACCTAGACACATGTCCTACCCTCATTGGATGTGTCATGTCCGACCAAGGAAATCCATGGGTCAACTTGGGGACCCCATGGAGCCACTTTGGTTGGAAAATGACATAAACACCTTTTTATTTCATGATAAAGTAAAAATGACACAAACATGAGATATTTTACTAAAACAATTTTTACATGGGGTTATACAAGTCATATTTTTTTCTATAAATATTCATTGTAAAGATAAAAAATTTCCTACGTCATAGTATTTTTTTTATAATTTTTATACATTAAATAAATTAAATTAATTATGACATCATGATGATGAAGCGATGACCTCATTATTTAACGATTTAAATAAAATGGAAAGATAATGTAATATCTAAGACCTAAAAATGTCCAAAACCTATTGGATGGGTGTATTTCGAACAATTATCACCTTATCCACGAATTATATCTATGTGGGACCTTTTAAATCGGAAACTCATTTTCAAATAAAGTAACATTTTCTTACATTCCAAGAGTGCCCCTCCTCTTCTCTTATAAAAGGCCCCCACCTCTACCTCCTTACCCACACCTCTCAAGAATTTGGCTCTGCGAAACTCTGCCCATTTCATCTCTCCACATCCCTCTATAACTCCTTTAAGACTCACTTTGGGCAGAATCCTTTCCAAGGAAGCCTTTGAGCTCAAATCAAAATAAGTTACCCGATTTAAAGGTAATGTCTTCACTTGTGTTCTTTTGTTTTATTTTGCTTCAACAACCCCCTAAAATCTTTTTATTTATTTATTTTGTAACAAATACAGTATATTAAATATACTAGGATGTTGTTATAATAAGGATTAGATCTACAATTACACAAACCTACATCTAATGGTTAAAGAACATACTGTTTCCGTGGATGGCGGATTTCTGCCTCCCGAAACGATGATTGTTCAACATTCTTCTAACACCATCAAAGGTGGCCATTAATATGACACTATATTTATATATGATATATAATATGTTTATGTTTTACTTATGCTTCTGTATTTTTCATTTATGGAATACCTTTATGGTTTCTATTATGGGTAAACGCGATATCTTCATTTAAGGAAGTGTGGACTACCGCCCCCTCAAAGTGATTTGATTCGTTAATACCATATGTGGTACGTATAAAGGATATATATAATGATATTATATATGATACCATACTGGAATTAAAATACTATTATGTATAATTATGTTTTAATTCCATTAAATATGAAATAGAAATGGAAGTAGCGTTCATGCGTACGTACGACTTACCGTCTCCATGAACGATGCATTTCATTTCTTAACTCTAAATGTTATGTAATATTATAAATGCATGAATATACTGGATATATATGATATATATGATATATATGATATATAAATCATGAATAAAATTCTGGATATAATGAAACCTTGACCACACGAACAACATGTAATTGTAAGAAGTCCACTTTCGATTTGAGAACCAAGTATCGACAAAACAAACATTATTAACTTAAATGATTACATAATGTCTATGACATGGTAATAAGTGATATAAAAGGAATAATGAACTTGAAAAATGTTCTTAAGGAAGTATAAATTAACTCATGTTTATTATTCAGGAGATTAAAGAACGATCAGGTCAAGTCGGGCCCGAGGTAAGGGATCCTACCCCTCTCTTTCTTTTTAAGTACACTCTTTTATGTCATTCCTTCTAAGCTCATCTTTATTGTGATTGGGATGTTCTTTTATATTACCCTTACTGTAATTTTTATGTTCATATGATGAGAGACCCTATTCTCTCTCATCAATATATTTTGGAAGTTTTGAGTGGCACCGTTAGGCTGCCGAATTTTCGTAAGAGATCTAACCTCTCTCTCTCTTTTTAAGTACTCTACTTTATGTCACTTATTTTAAGCTCATCTTTGTTATGTTGGGGGATGTTCTTTTATATTACTCTTTCTGTAAACTTTATGTTAATATGATGAGAGACCCTATTTGATCTCATCAATCCATTTTTGAAAGTTTTATGTGGCGTCGTTAGGCTGCCGAGTTTTCGTATGGGAATTTTCATCTCACTTTTATTCCCGTGAGATTTATGCTACATTTGCCACAATTTCCTTTGAGTGGTGTATGTACTGCCCATTATTTTACTCATTGTGTAATATAATTTTATTTATGAGTATTTACATCAATGTTGTATTGTCCTTCTTTCACGGGGCATATGTTTCGAAAGATACCCAAGTCGCTAAGGGAACCTTTCACCCTCCTCTTTTTAAAAGACTTATTTTGTTGGGTCTTTTAATTTATATATTGTTATGTTGGGATATGTTATTATATATCCTTATTTATTCAAATTTAATGTCCAAGTGATGAGATACCCTTTTTATCTCTCATCAATTCATTTTGATGTGACGTCGTTAGGCTGTCAAGGGAACTTCTTAACCCAATTTCAATTTATTTGGGTTCAACATGTAGTTATTGAATATGTCATCATTTGAATATGTGTGAATGAACTCTGATTGTTTTACACATAATATCCTCTTATATTGGGTGTATTTATATTTTTCAAACATAATTATGAGATTGATTTATCCTAGATTTAAGGATACCTTCTTTATAGGGGATTTCATTTCATTTTAAATTTCTATTGAGACTTCATTGTTGTAATGCACCAATTCACTCTTATATGGTGTATATACTGTAATTTGGAATATTATATCATGAATTCCTTTATTATCATGATATTATAATGTTATGATTAAATTTTATTCCTCAATTATTGTATTCAAGTGTCTCTCATTTTGTTAAAAACCCTTTAACTAAAATATGGTTTTAAATGTTTTAATGATTTATTCTTATAAATATTTATCGTTAATATCCATGTTTTAAAAATGGTTTTAAGGATTTATTTATATGGATATTAATGGTTTAAAATGTTAAAACCTTAAAAGTGGTATGGGACACTTTGATTCAAAGATCTCTTTATTAAATGTTTTAAATGGTTTTGAAAATGGTTTTTTTAGAATGGATTCATTATTTCAATATCTTAAAATGTTATATTGTTATTGAGATGTGGGAATGTTATCTTTACTTTATGTTTAAGTTATGTGATACGATTTTGTTATGGTTCCTGGGCATTATTATGAAGATGGGTGGTTCCGTGATAAACTAAGGGCGGGTGAGCCTGATATAGCTCTCCAATGCATTGGGTAACGCGAAGGAGTGAAACGTTAAGGATTCTCCGAAGAGATCTAGGGAATATACTGTGATGGGTATTCCAAACGCAACCAAGAGGGATACTCCCTACATAATAATGTTATGAATGCCTCATGTTACTTTAATGTCTTATGATTTATATGATTTATTCATGATTTAATGAGGTATGTTAAAGTGCCTATGTTTTACGGGTAAAGTATGATTTCATTCTTATGTATATATGAAGTCAAGTTTCCTTTCCATATTTTTATAACACTTACTGAGATTTTTATGCTCATCCCAAGTTTTTTTTGAAATGTCTTTCATAGGTCAAGGGAAAGGTACATTTTATGATGATAGTGCCAAGGAAGTGTCAATAAAGAATCCATGCTTTATTTTTTAAATATGTTCCTGTTGATGAAAAAAAAATTGAATACGATCTTTTATGTAACCACTTTGTGTAAACGTGGAATGTAATGAAAACTTTATGATCTAATTATCTAAAACTCTAAACCTGAAAATATCCTCAATGTGTAATTTGTAATAACTCAAGATTAAGTAAAGTTTAAGGCTGGGGCCTTATAGTTGGTATCAGAGGTCGGTTTAGATAACTTTAGAGGTTAGGGTATTCTTTAAGCATAAGTGACATTACCATATTGGCTAGGATTTAAGAAAGTGTCATAGTTTTTAGATAAAGTGAATGAGTAAGTATATCTTAGTGATTATCTCACTCATTAGTACATGATTGTTATGTTTATATACTCACACTGACCTTTCTTTTTTTAGTGAATGGATGGATCTAGCAGGTACCAAAGCGACAACAGGTTTGAAGGAAACTGTGGTGGTTCTCTGTTTAAGATAATAGATAAAATGGGGGATTCAATGAGGAAACTAATGGTTGTTCTAAACCATCTATCAAGGAGTCATGATCAAGCACTCTAACCTTGGTATGTTCTATAATGCATCATGTACGACAATCGATGTGGAAGTTCAGGTAATAATTATAAAGGTAACCATTAGGGTTTATATGATCCTTACTTTTGAGGTAATTATGGGTTATTATATGATACGATGTAAAATGAAAGGCATGAGATAAACTTGAGGTTAAAATATGTTATGTTTATTTTTGATGATTTTATCTCTTTTTGGGAATTATTTGAGAATTATATAGTTTTGGAAAAAGGACAACATGCAGACCGTGTGACAACCCGTCGCGTCGGACAAAGCTGCAGGAATCGAACCCACAACCAAAGTGAAACTGGTATTTATCGCCTACCATTGGACTACGTGAAGTCCCTGGTTAGTTTGACTGATTATTTTTAGTTAGATGATTTTATGAATTAAGAGTAAGTTGATTTTGGGTTTTCTATGGATATTTATTAACCTATCATGGAGGATATGTGATTAGGTTAATTACTTTTCAATACGAGACATTAAGAGCAACTGATGTTGTTTGGAGATAAATGTTATGTGACTAAATCCTTCAAATATTTGGGTTTCAATCTTAGTTTGGTTTACTTTGAAGGATTTTATGGACAAATTGTTTATCGAATGGTCCTTGTTGAACTTTGGGTTTTGTTGGACAAATTTTTGAGGTTAAGAATAGATTTTCTTTTTATAAAGGGTTATGCTTTTCTGGATTATCTGATCTTGTACTAACCTTTTTGGGTTTGGTTTTGGTTAAATTCTAAAGACATGGGAAGTATATAGTTCTCTTTTGTGGATTAGGTGATTCTCTAGAAGTTGATTATAGTACTCTTAATGTGAACAAGTCATCCTAAATACTTGTCTTTTAGAGAAAATATGAGTTTGTGTAAGGAATCTAATAAAAGTTGAAAGTAAACATGATAAGTGATTATTTTTCCTTATGAATTAATTACTCAATAAAATGTAACTTAAAACAAAAATGTTGTCTATTAACTTTTCCTACTGGGGAATCGAATACCGTTTAACCCATCACAAGTTTGTGATTTTCTTGTGGTTAACTTTCTCTTAAACATGTTTTCTATCACTCTCTATCATAACATGACCCTTTTTTTTCCTCCATGTCCATATCTTCGTACTTGGAATCCTAGTATGGGTTAACTCGGGTGACATTTGTACTTATCTGTCTTTATTTTAAAGTGATTGTTTTACCGACTGTTGTTCCGATGTGGGACTTTCAAGGATGTTTCCAAGCCCAATTTTAAAATTGCGAGGACGTAATTCCTAAAAGGGGGGAAGGATGTAACACCCCAGGTAAATAAAGAATATGACATTTTTGAATAAAACATTAATATTACTTTAAAGGGGATTCTATGATCGATGGCGTACCCAATACGCAACAATGAGTTTCTTAGGAATCTTACGTTGCACTCTAATAGTAAAATAATATTATTTTAAATGGTTGTTAACACATAGACGTTGTAATGGCGGGAATGAAAAGAACTAACTACAAAATGATTATATATTTTTGTCAAAAAAATTTACTTTTTACAATAAATGTTAGAGTCTTAAAATGCAAATGAATCCAATTTTAAGCATAAATCTTAATTAAACGGTCAATTAACCCCCTTTTGATGGCGAACCTCTTTTAAATCCACTTTTTGACAATTTTATGTGTTATATTTGACAAAATAAAATTCTTCTTTAGAATCGGGACATCAAAATTTACTTTGTGTAAATTTTTGGTATTTTTCCGAAAAAGTTCAATTTTTAATGAATAGTGAAAAATGTTGTATTTTAATTCAAAACCACTTTTTAATATAATTTATTTATATGATTAGATTATCTTTTTAATTGGTTTTAAAGTGAAATGAGAATATATTTTTACCATTTAATCCAATAGTGGTCGATGGAATTAATTTCACTTTGAAATCGGACTTAAACTGGTGTCAATCTTTTGATACTTTTTGTTTCATAAAAACACGCTATTTGTTTTGACAGTGGGAATTAATTATTAAATTAATTAATACAACTTATATGTTTTTAATTTTTTAAAATAGAAATAATTTTTGAATTCAGAATATCAAATATAGCTTAGGGTGAATTTTTGGTAATTTTGTGAAAAACATCAATTTTTGATGAATAGTGAAACCACTAAGTGGTACTTATAAAAACAGATTTTTCCATTTAAATGAAATTTTTTCCACCTTTGTGTTTTGAATTTCAAAAAATCCGACATACATGGTTTTTATTAAGAAGTAAAATGTGGTTCAATGGGATTAAAATAATTTTTTGGTGAATAGTAACTTATTAAGTTTTTAATCGCGATTAGAGGAAATTAGTGTAGTTTAAGGTAAAAATAATGTTTTAATAAAATGAAATGACCTATAAACATGTCCTACCCTCATTGGATAAGTCATGGCCGACCAATAAAATCCATGGGTCATCTTGGGGACCCCATGGAGCCACTTTGGTTGGAAAATGACATAAATACCTTTTTATTTAATGATAAAGTAAAAATGACACAAACATGAGATGTTTTACTAAAACAATTTTTACATGGGGTTATACACGTCATATTTTTTTCTATAATTAGTAATTGGAAATATAAAATGATTTCCTACATCATAGTATTTTTTTTATAATTTTTAGACATTAAATAAATTAAATTATTTATGACATCATGATGATGCAGCGATGACGTCATTATTTAATGATTTAAATAAAATGGAAAGATAATGTAATATCTAAGACCTAAACATGTCCAAAACCTATTGGATGGGTGTATTTAGAACCCTTATCACCTTATCCACAAATTATATCAATGTGAGACCTTTTAGATCCGATACTCATTTTCAAAGAAAGTAACATTTGCTTACATTCCAAGAGTGCCCCTCCTCTCCTCTTATAAAAGGCCCTCACCTATACCTCCTTACTAACACCTCTCAAGCCTTTGGCTCGGCCAAACTCTGCCCATTTCATCTCTCCACATCCCTCTCTAACTCCTTGAAGCCTCACTTTGGGCAGAATCGTTCCCAAGGAAGCCTTTGAGATCAAATAAAAAGAAGTTACCCGATTTAAAGGTAATGTGTTCACTTGTGTTCTTTTGTATTATTTTGCTTCTACAACCCCCTAAACTATTTTTATTCATTTATTTTGTAACAAATACAGTATCTTAAATATACTAGGATGTTTTTATAAGAATTATTCGAGCTACACTTACACACACCTACATATAATGTTTAAAGAACATACTGTTTCCGTGGATGACAAATTTCTGCCTCCCGAAACGATGATTGTTCAACATTCTTCTAACACCTTAAAAGGTGGCCATTAAGATGACACTATATTTATATATGATATATAATATGTTTATGTTTTACTTATGCTTCTTTATTTTTCATTTATGGAATACCTTTATGGTTTCCATTATGGGTAAACACGATATCTTCATTTAAGGAAGTGCGGACTACCGCCCCCTCAAAGTGATTTGATTCATTAATACCATATGTGGTACGTATAAAGGATATATATAATGATATTATATATGATAAAATACTGGAATTAAAATACTATTATGTATCATTATGTTTTAATTATATTAAATATGAAATATAAATGGAAGTAGCGTTCATGCGTATGTACGGCTTACCGTCTCCATGAACGGTGCATTTCATTTTTTAACTCTAAATGTTATGTAATATTATAAATGCATGAATATACTGGATATATATGATATATATGATATATATGATATATATTATATATACATCATGAATACAATTCTGGATATAATGAACCTTTGACCACACGAACAACATGTAATTGTAAGAAGTCCACTTTCGACTTAAGAACCAAGTATCGACAAAACAAACATTATTAACTTAAATGATTACATAATGTCTATGACATGGTAATAAGTGATATAAAAGGAATAATGAAATTGAAAAAGTTTCTTAAGGAAGTATAAATTAACTCAAGTTTATTATTCAGGAGATTAAAGAATGATCGAGTCAAGTCGGACCCGAGGTAAGGGATCCTACCCCTCTCTTTCGTTTTAAGTACACTCTTTTATGTCATTCCTTCTAAGCTCATATTTATTGTGATTGGGATGTTATTTTATATTAATATTACTGTAATTTTTATGTTCATATGATGATAGACCCTATTCTCTCTCATCAATCCATTTTGGAAGTTTTGAGTGGCACCGTTAGGCTGCCTAATTTTCGTAAGAGATCTAACCTCTCTCTTTCTTTTTAAGTACTCTCCTTTATGTCACTTATTTTAAGATCCTATTTTTTATGTGGGGGGATTTTATTTTATATTCCTATTTCTTTAAACTTTAGGTTAATATTATGAGAGACCCTATTTGATCTCATCAATCCATTTTTGTATGTTTTAAGTGGCGTCGTTAGGCTGCCGAGTTTTCGTAAGGGATTTTCATCTCACTTTTATTCCCGTGAGATTTATGCTAAATTTGCCACAATTTCCTTTGATTGGTGTATGTAATGCCCATTATTTTACTCATTGTGTAATATAATTTCATTTATTATTATTTACTTCAATGTTGTATTGTCTTTCTTTCACGGGGCGTATGTTTCGAAAGATACCCAAGTCGGTAAGGGAACCTTTCACCCTCCTCTTTTTAAAAGACTTATTTTGTTGGGTCTTTTAGTTTATATATTTTTATGTTGGGATATGTTCTTATATATCCTTATTGATTCAAATTTAATGTCCAAGTCATGATATACCCTTTTTATCTCTCATCAACTCATTTTGATGTGACGCCGTTAGGCTGTCAAGGGAACTTCTTAACCCAATTTCGATTTCTTTGGGTTCAACATGTAGTTATTGAATATGTCATCCTTTGAATATGTGTGAGTGAAATCTGATTGTTTTACACATAATATCCTCTTATATCGGGTGTATTTATATTTTTCACACATAATTATGAGATTGATTTATCCTTGATTTAAGGATACCTTCTTTACAGGGGATTTCATTTCATTTTAAATTTCTATTGAGACTTCATTGTTGTTATGCACCAATTCACTCATATATGGTGTATATACTGTCCTTTGGAATATTATATCATGAATTCCTTTATTATCATGATATTATAAAGTTCTGATTAAATTGTATTCCTCAATTATTGTATTCAAGTGTCTCTCATTTTTTTAAAAACCCTTTAACTAAAATATGGTTTTAAATGTTTTAATGATTTATTCTTATAAATATTTGACATTAATATCCATGTTTTAAAAATGGTTTTAAGGATTTATCTATATGTATGTTAATGGTTTAAAATGTTAAAACCTTGAAAGTGGTATAGTACACTTTTATTCAAAGATCTCTTTATTAAATGTTTTAAATGGTTTTGAAAATGATTTTTTTAGAATGGATTCATTATTTCAATATATTAAAATGTTATATTGTTATTGCGACGTGGGAATGTTATCTTTCCTTTATGATTAAGTTATGTGATATGATTATGTTATGGTTCTTGGCCTTTATTATGAAGATGGGTGGTTCCGTGATAATCTAAGGGCGGGTGAGCCCGATATAGATCTCCAATGCATTGGGTAACGCGAAGGAGTGAAACGTTAAGGTTTCTCCGAAGAGATTTAGGGAATATACTGTGATGGCTATTCCAAATGTAACCAAGAGGGTTACTCTATATGTAAGAATGTTATGAATGACTCAAGTTACTTTTATGTCTTATTATTTTCTATGATTTATTCATGAATTAATGAGGTATGTTAAAGTGCCTATGTTTTATGGGTAAAGTATTATTTCCTTCTTATGTATATATGAAGTCAAATTTCCTTTCCATATTTTTATAAACCTTACTGAGCTTTTTATGCTCATCCCAAGTTTTTTTTGAAATTTTTTTCACAGGTCAAGGGAAAGGTGCATTTTATTATGATAGTTCCAAGGAAGTGCCAAGAAAGAATCCATGCTTTATTTTTTAAATATGTTTCCGTTGATGGAAAAAAAATGAATACTATCTTTTATGTAACTACTTTGTGTAAATGGGGAATGTAATGCAAACATTATGATCTAATTCTCTAAAACTCTAAACCTAAAAAAATACTCAATATGTAATCTTGTAATAACTCAAGATTAAGTAAAGTTTATGGCTGGGGCCTTGTAGTAAGTCTTCCCAAGGATGGCTTTGAGCTCAAATCAAAAAGAGTTACCAGTTTTAAAGGTAGTGTCTTCTCTTGTGTTCTTTTGTTTTATTTTGCTTCTCCAACCCCTTAAATATTTTTATTCATTTATTTTATAACAACTACAGTATATTCAATATACTAGGATGTTGTTATAAGATGTATTCAAGCTACACTTACAAAAAACTACATCTAATGGTTAAATAGAAAACTGTTTCTGTGGATGGTGAATTTCTGCCTCACGAAACCATGATTGTTCAATATTCTTTTAACACCTTAAAATGTGGCCATTATGATGACACTATATTTATATATGATATATAATATGTTTATTTTTTCCTTAATCTTCTGTATTTTTCATTTATGGCATACCTTTATGGTTTCCATTATTGGTATACACGATATCTTCATTTTAGGAAGTGCGGACTACCGCCCCCTCAAAGTGATTTGATTCGTTAATGCCATATGTGGGAAGTATAAAGGATGAATTTAATGTTATTATATATGATGTTATACTGGAATTATAATATAACCTTATATCATTATGGTTTCACTCCATTAAATAAGAAATAGAAATGAAAGTAGCGTTCATGCGTACGTACGTCTTACCGTCTCCATGAACGGTGCATTTAAATTTTTACCTCGAAATGTTATGTACTATTATAAATACATGTATATGCTGGATATATATGATATATATGATATCCAAATCATGATTATAATTATGGATATAATGATACTTTGACCACATAAACAACATGTAAATATAAGTAGTTCACTTTTGACTCAAGTACCAAATATTGAAAAACACCCGTTATTAACTTAAATGATTACATAATGTTCATAACATGGTAATACGTGATATAAAAGGAATAATGAACTTGAAAAAGGTTCTTAAGCAAGTAGAAACTAACTCAAGTTTATTATTCAGGACATTAAAGAACGATCGAGTCAAGTCAGACCCGAGGTATGGGACTTCGTCTCAATCTCCTTTCATTGAGGCATATTTTGTTTTATACACAACCTTCTTTTATACGGTGTATAAATCCCTTTGACTTTTACGTTTATCCAAAAGAAATATTTTTTATACGAATAATTTTACTAAATGACAAAAGGAAATGTTTTTGTCATACGTATGTGGTGACAACGACTTCTCCGCCGCCGTGACCATTATTTGAGTTTCGGCTTCCTCTACAAGTCATACCTTTTTTAAATGAAAAATAAATACCATGTTTTACTTTTATTTTATTTTGGTATTGAAAATGGTTTTCATAATTTTTTTATTATATGAATGTGTTGTATTGATATCTTGTGATTGAAATGTGGAAATATTATGTTTCCTTTATGCATGTTTTATGTGATACGATTATGTTATGGTTCTTGGGAATTGTTATGAAGACGGGTGGTTCCGTGATAAACTAAGGGAAGGTGATCCTGATATAGCTCTCCAATGCATTGGGTAACACGAAGGGGTTAAACGTTAAGGTTTCTCCAAAGAGATTTAGGGAATATACTATGATGGGTATTCCAAATGTAACCAAGAGGGTTACTCCCTACGTAGGAATGTTATGAATGACTCAAGTTACCTTTATGTCTTATGATTTCTATGTTTTATTCAAGATTTAATAAGGTATGTTAAAGTGCTTATGTTTTATGAGTAAAGTATTATTTCATTGATTCTTACGTATACATGTACTCAAGTTTACTTTCCATATTTTTATAACTCTTACTGAGCTTTTTATGATCATCCCTAGTTTTTGAAATGTTTTTCATAGGACTTAATGTGGAATAGGGTCAAGGATGGGATCAAGGAAAATTCATGCTATCTAAAACATGGAACTAAACATGTTTCTTTTTAAGAGTTTTTATTTTATTGAAACTTAGTAGAAGAGTTTACTTTTTAATCTTTTGAGATGTAATAGTTATGTCCTAATTATCTAAAACTCTAAACCTGAAAAGATCTTCAACATGAATTATTCATTTAATTCAATATTAATTAAGGTTTAAGGCTGGGGCCTTATATGGAAGGTCCAAGAAGCATAGACATAGCAAGATTCACCCTCTTATACATATGTTTCTTGAGATTATTGATGATTTCATGGACTGAATCAATCCAAAAATCAGATTCTTGGGGTCCCCATTCCTAATATATAGAGGTAGATGATGAAGCCGAAACTATGTTGTCAACTCAGACATCGAAGGAACGATACAAAAAATCTCCCATTCCATGTATCACATGAACCTCAAGAATATTTCACGAAGCTAAACATCCATATGATCCTTAAGAACTATAGGATGTTTTAGTTTAGCAATGTTAAGAGCGTGACGATTTCAACTCTCCTAACACTCGAGTTGAATATGACGAGGATGAATTTTATCTACAATACAAACACACATCTTTGAGAACTGGATCCCAACAAGGTGAAACCCACAGGTGACTATAATAGAAAACCAATAACTCTTGGTCTCTCTAGACATGAATTACATGAAATTTAGCATGACATGAAAACTCGTTTCATTTATCTATTGAATCAAATATGTCATATTAAAGTTCAATAGTAATGTATATATCACATGAGAAAATGTATACGTCCCTTTCATGGACAACACATGTGAATATATCCCAATGTTCCTATTATGATGCCTATAACATCCCAGGTAAATAAAGAATATGACATTTTCATATTTATTAATATTTGTGAATAAAATATTAATATAACTTTAAAGGCAATGCTATGTTCAATGGCGTACCCAATACACAATAATGAGTTTCTTTGAAATCATACGTTGCACACTAATAATATAATAATATTATTTTAAATGCTAGTTAACGCCTAGCCATTATAATGGCAGGAATGAATAGAACTAACTACCAAATGATTATATATGCTTGTCAAATATTTTTTCATTTATCCAAATAAATTTTAGAGGCTTAACATGAAAATGAATCCGATTTTAAGCATAAATCTTCTAATATTCTTGAAAAGGTCGATTAACCACCTTTTGATGGAGAACCCTTTTTAAATATACATTTAAAAATTTTATATGTTATATTTGACAAAATGAAATCCTTCTTTATAATCAGGACATCAAAATTTACATTGTGTAATTTTTTGTTACTTTTCGGATAAAGATCATTTCTAGTGAAAATGATGCATTTTTATTCAAAACCTCCTTTTAATATAATTTATTTATATGGATAGATTATATTTTTAATTGGGTTTAATGTTAAGTTAAAATATATTTTTACCCTTCAATCCAATTTTGGTCATTGGAATTAATTTCACTTTGAAATTGGACATAAACAAGTGTCAATCTTTTGATGAATACTGTTTCTTAAAAACATGTTATTTGTTTTGACATCGGGAATTAATTATAAAAATAATTAATGCAACTTTTATGTTTTGAATTTGGTAAAATGGAAATAATTTTTGAATTTGGAATATCAAATATATATTAGGGTGAGTTTTTTTTTATTTTTCTGAAAAACATCAATTTTGGATGAATAGTGAAACCACTAAGTGGTAGTTAAAAAAACTGATTCTTCATTTAAATGAAATTTTACCACCTCTGTGATTTTAATTTCAAAAATCCGACATACATGGTTGTCATTATGATGTAAAATGTGGTTCAATGGGATTAAAATAATTTTTTGGTGAATAGTAATTTTTAAGTTTTATTAATTGCGATTAAAGGTAATTAGTGTAAATTTATGGTAAATATAATGATATAATAATATAAAATTACCTTTACACATGTCCTACACTTATTAGATAAGTCATGGCCGACCAAGACAGTCCATGGGTCAACTTGGGGACCCCATGGAGCCACATGGGTAAGAAAATGACATTAATAACTTTTTATTTAAAGTAAAAATAAGTTTAACAAACATGTATTATTTTACTAAAACAATTTTTACATGGGGTAATACACATAATATTTTTGACTATAAATATTCACTATAAATATAAATATTTACTACATCATTAATTTTTTATATAATTTATAGACATTAAATAAATAAATTTATTCATGACACCATGATGATGCAGTGATTACATCATTAATGAACTATTTAAATAAAATAAGAAGATAAGGAAAAATCTAAGACTTAAACTTGTCAAAAACCTATTGTATGGGTGTATTTATAACCCTTATCACCTTATCCTAGAAATATATAATTGTGGGACCTTTAATATCCGAAAATCATTTTATAATAATGTAAATTTTCAAGAATGTTCAAGAGTACCCCTCCTCCCTCTTATAAAAGGCCCCCACCTCTACCCCCTTACCCACACCTCTCAAGCCTTTTTCTAGACCAAAATATTCTCATTTTATCTCTCCAAATCCCTCTATTCATCCTAGAAGCATCACCTTAGTTAGAAAGCTCTTTAAGAAACACTTTTGGTTCAAACCAAAGGGAGTTACCCGATTGAAAGGTACTGTCTTCTCTTATGTTCATTTGTTTTATTTTTCTTATCCAACACCCTAAACATTTTTTATTCTTTTCTTTTTTAACAAAAATATTATCATCAATATTCTAGGATTTTTTTATGAGAAATATTCGATCTACACTTACACACACCACCGTCTAATGGTTAAAGAACATACTGTTTCTGTGGATGGCGAATTACTGCCTCACGAAACGATGATTGTTAAATCTTCTCTTAACACATTTCATGGTGGACATTATGATGTCACTGTATTTAATATATGGTATTTACAGTATTTATTTTATCTATATGCTTATGTATTTTATATTTAAAACATACCTTTATGCTTTGCATGTTGTGCAAATGCGATAATTTCATACGAGGAAGTGTGGACTACCGCCACCACAAGTGATGTGACTCATTCATGAAATACATGGAATGTATAAAGAATGAAATTAATGAAAATATGTGACCTATGTAACATATATATTACACTATAATTATAGTATATATATCTCATTTATTTTTAATTCCATTAATATGACAAAGAAATGAAAGTAGCGTTTATGCGTACGTACGACCTACTGTCTCCATGAACGGTGCATTTCATTTATTTTTATCTCCAAATGTTATGGAATAGTATAAAATGAATATTTACTGGATATATATGATATTTATATCATTAATACTATTCTGGAGATGATTTACTTATAACTACATGGACAATCATTTTCAAACAAGTTCATTTTTGACTCATGTACCAAACATCGACAAAAACAACTGATATGAACCCGCATAATTAACTAATTATTATAACATTATAATATGTGTTATGAATTGAATAATAAAATTTAAATTAGTTCCTTAATAAATTATAAATTGACCAAAGTTTATTATTCTGGAATATAAAGAAATGAACAAGACAAGTCAGACTTGAGGTAAGGGATCCTACATCTCTCTTTCTTTTTAAGTACTCTCTTTTATGTCACTTCTTTTATGCTCTTATTTCTTATGTGGGGAGATGTTCTTTTATATTCCTCATTCTGTAAATTTTATATTCATATTATGATATACCCTATTTGATCTCATAAATCCATTTTTGGAAGTTTTAAGTGGCACCGTTAGGCTGCCGAGTTTTCGTAAGGGGGTTTTCATCTCACTTTTATTCCCATGAGATTTATGATACATTTTCCATCATTTCCTTTGAGTGGTATATGTACTGCCCATTATTCTACTCTTTGTGTAATATAATTTTGTTTATGAGTATTTACATCAATGTTGTATAGTCCTTCTTTCATGGGGTGTACGTTTTGAAATTTACCCAAGTCGGTAAGGGAACCTTTCACCCTCCTATTTTTAAAAGACTTATTTTTGTTTTTCCTTTTAAATGACATCTTCTTATGTTGGGATATGTTATTATATTTCATTATTGCTGTAAATTTTATGTCCAAGTGATGAGATTCCCTTTATCTCTCTCATCACCTCTTTCTCTAAAATTTTATGTGACGCAGGTAGGCTATTGAATTTTTTCAAGGGAACTTCTGAACCCAATTCCAATTCTTTGGGTTAAAACTCTACTTCTTGATTATGTCGTGATATGAATATGTGTGTGTAATGACCAGTAGATTTCAAGGGAATTTTTTTCTTAAGTTTCTTTTGGATTTTACGAGTACGCAGTATTTGACGGCACCTGATTCTGAGGCCCGGTGTGCCCAGAATCAATTTCCAAAGTTTAGCTCGGGTACATTCAGTGAACGAACGAGCAGGTTTTTATATCTTTTGAACCGGTGCTTGGAATCGAAAACTGAGGGCACCGATGAAACCGCAACATCGGTTTTTTCTTAGGAAGACATTTTCTGGAGTTGTGTTTTCTCAGAATTAGTTGTTTAAAAAAGGGATTAAGATTAAAGTGAAATAGAAATCATGTTACAATTTTTATTCCACATTCTTAAGTGGTTTAGCCCATGTGAGGGAGTTGGGGTGGGACCCACTGATGTTCTAACCCACCTTGAGAGGAATTAAGATTAGGTGGGGCCCACATGAGCCCCCACCTTTTCATTTTTCCTTAACTCAGTTTTAAAACCTCCTTTTTCATTTACATAGCCAACTTATCACTTCAATAAATTTTAAGATGTTATGTTTAATTAAATGAAGTGAATTAAATTATGAATCTTTGAATTTTAAATGTGTTGGAAGAAGTAATAAAATAAGGCTAAAGCCTTATTTTATTTTGGTTGCTTCGTTGTGTCGAGAGAGGGAGAGTTCTACCATCGAAGAACTTCATCATCCTCCTTGAAGAACGCAAAGAACACCGATGCACCTTCCTTCATTATTTTTCCCACAAAAAAGAAAGGGATACGCCATTTCACCTCGGAAAATCTCCATCAACGTGTACGGAGCCACACCCCGTGACGTCGTTTTCCACAACGCTCATCGATTGTCAACTCGTTATCGAGGTAGGGGTTCGATTTTGTTCATGAATATTCTTTGTCGTTCATCGTCAATTTCTTTGGGCCGCTTATTATCAATTTAACAGGAGGAGGTCAGACCGCACGAACACGACCGTCCCTCCTCCCCCTTTGTTGTTGTGTTCGTTGCGGCTTGAAAGAAGGTGGCGCGGTGCAACGGCAAGGCGCGAAAACATGGAGGAATGCGTCGAAGAAGCGCGGTGCTATCGCGCCGCGCCGTTGAGGCCAAAAGAAGCCGTGGCCGGAGCGGGGCCGCGGAAAAGGGGTGTGGCGCCGTCGCGCGGCACCATTCGGACCAAGGCCGCGGCCTTTGGCCATGTCAGAGTAGGGAGCAGCGGCCGGAACCGCCGGACGCTGGCGCGTCAGAGGGGCGGGACCGCGGGGTCCCGTGGTGGCGGCACCGGCCGGACAGCCAGGCCGGCCGTTCAGAGAAGGCCGGGGGTCGTATCCCCAGCTGGAAAAAAGAGAGGCCCCCACGTGGGGGCTGAAATTTCAAAAAAGGGGGCAACACACCCCCTCCCCTTTCGCGACAGCTCAGCCAGCGCTGAGCTGGCCACACGGGCCACACCCGCGCCAGGCCAACTGGCCGCCCATACCTGGCCGCGCAGGCCCGGACGGGCCATGCCCACCGGGTTGGGCCGCACCTTATCGGGTCGGACCTGGACCCGGGTCGGGTTGACTCGGTTCGGGCCGACCCAGGGGGTCTTTGTTCGGGTCGGTCCAGGCCAAAAAACCCCTAAAACCGGACAGATTCGTTTAAATGCTCGTAACGTGGACTACGAACCTCCGATCGACGCACCGTTATTTGCGATGCAATCCTTGGATCAAGATGGGTGTTTAGGTATATTTCAATCAAGGCTTTAGAGAACTTTGGGTACGGCTGGGTTTGTTCGAACACGAAACCAACTGGGCCCTTGGAGCGGAAACACTTATAACTTGAGCTCCAGACGTCCGATTGATGTGTCGTCGACTTTGTTGGATTCCTCTTAGTGAGATGGACATTTTGGAATACTCCTCTCGAGGTTTGGATGCATTTGGAGCATGGTCAGGTTGGTTTTGACGTAAAAACCAACCTGGCCCCTAGAACGAAAAAGCCAATAACTCTCAGAAAGGGCGTCCGATTGACGCGCCATTTTTCATGTTGAGTTCCTTTTGTTGAGATGGAACTTTGGGATACATCAAATCCAGACTACGTGTCAGTTGATGCATCGACCCCCTTGGCTCGTGGAGCAGACCCTCTCGGAATCGAGCATGCTGTGTGTGGGAACCCTAGAGCTGGATGCGACTGCAACGACGATGATGACTGCACTGAAATCCTCTGTGGGTTCTGCAGCAACGATGACTGCACTGATATCCTCCATGGGTTTGGAAGCGATGACGATAGTACTAAAATCCGCTGTGGGTTCGATGGCGATGACTACTGTTCTTGTATCCTACGTGGGTCTGGCAGTACTACTGTTCTTGTATCCTACGTGGGTCCGGCCGTATTTGACCTCTGTTGTAGCATCCTACGTGGGGCCGATAGAGTGGCTGGTCTTATATCCTACGTGGGTCCAACAACTTATCTGGTCTAGTATCCTACGTGGGTCCTAGCTTATATGAATCAGTGGCAACATCTGATCATCTCTATCACCTTACGAAGAAGTATACCTGTGTGAGATGAGTCTTGACATTCAATCATTATCTTTGATATGATTGACTTTCTTCCTATGTGGATTGTGTTGTGCTTCCCTGTGTGGATTGGGTTGTACTATCCTGTGTGGACGTGAGCGAACTTGGGCTCGGATGCTGGAGCCGAACTCGTATTGATGACTTAGGTATATGTATGGGAATATACCTAAGTAGTGTTGGGTGTTACTTTGTGATTGTGTCTTTCTTTTGTGGATTATCCTTTTTGGATTCTGGGAGTCCTTCGGGGGTCTCGGGGTCCCTAATGAGTAGCGTATACTCACCCCTGCACAGGCTATGCCCGCACTATGTTGTGTTGGATGCAGACGATAGACAACGCTGATCGTGGTTGAGGCTTGTGGATCAGTCAGTAACTGGAGATGGACCACTGGACGGGACGTACACGGAGCGGACGACTAGACCTGAGGAGCTAAGGGGGCTATCTGTACCCACCCTTCAGGTGGTACTTCTAGTGGACGACTCGATGTTGCTACTTTACTTTCAGCTGCTGTACTTTGTTTCCAGTTTTACTTTACTTTCAGTTTGGGTTTGTATTCTGTCCCATTTACTTTCCACACTTAATATTGTACTCAGTTTACTTGGTGTTTACTTCTGGTGTCTTACTCTGTGGTGTTTGTTTACTTTATAAAGGCAATGCCTTCCCCTTTTGTCGGGATTTACGCCTTGGTGCTAGTCTCCAACCCCTGGCCTATGGAAGGCGAGCTTGGGGTAGTCATGGCACGAGTCCTGATGACGGGTCGTGACAAATTGGTATCAGAGGAGTTCAGTTCTACCGCAAAAATCAGGACTCTGATCTTTCTTCTATGTAAAGAAATAGTGTTAAGGGTATTGAGTGTGGTTATCAGTCCAGGGAGTCTGGTGTTGGTGCGGTGGCCGACGTATCCGTACACCAGGACCCCGACTTCTGATTTCTGACTCAATACACGAAAACATTGATTTCATGTGTGTTTCAAAGGTTTTCATTGTGATTACTTTGTGTTAGCTCACTAGGTATATTGTTTTGACCATGGCGCACCTGTTTCTTTTCAGGATGGCCCCACGATGGCAGCCATCTAGGGTTCATAGCTTTGTGTGAGACGACAACCCACCGAGCGATGAGGCCTCGGTGCAGGGCCCTTTTTCAACGGAGGAACCGACAGTACCTATACCCGCCGAGCCACCGATGCCACCAGCCCCAGCCACTGAGGGTGCACGTCGCCTTAGTGAAATGCATGAGTTTCAGCGTCAGTGACCGCCCAGGTTCCATGGGGAGACGGACCCTCAGGTAGACGAGGATTGGCTGGATGCTGTAGTTTGAGATTTCAGGTTAGTGGGGACACCAGCTGACCTCCTGGTGATCCTTGTAGCAAGCCTCCTGCACGCGGTAGTGGGCAGATGGTGGAGCTTGATGCTCTAGGTGCACGACGAGGCATCTCTCCTATGGACAGACTTTGAGTGCCTCTTCCGCTCGGAGTTCATCCCAACCACCCTCTGTGTGGTGCACATCCAGGAGCTACTACAACTGCGGCAGGGCAGCATGACGGTCGCCCAGTACTCGGCGAGATTTACCGATCTATCACGCTATTCGACGGACATGGTACGAGACCCATTATTTTTGGCCCGGACCTTAGAACAAGGACTGATGCATTAGATCAGGGCATCGATGATCTCCCTCAGCATTCCGACATAGATAGGAGTACTGGAGTGAGCCCTTCTCATAGAGAGATTTCTTGCTGAGCCTACACCAGCAGCGAGATGTCCCGCAGGGCGGCACATAGCAGAGTTGTCTGCAGCTAGAAGTTGAAGGACATCACAGGGGTCCAGGCAGACCAGACCATCAGGCAGACGACCTCAGGACACTGGCTCAGAGGTGCGGGGCACCCGGCGCAGAGCCAACCTTCTGAGGAGAAGACAGTGCAACGCATGCGGCGGGCAGGGCCACATGGCTCGTGACTGCCCGAACCACCATGAAGAGGAGCAGTAGATGGTTGAGGGGCCACTTAGGAATAGGCATAGGGTCAACCGTGGAGATCATCAGGGAGCAGGTGGACGAGGAAGAGGAGTTGGTCGAGTAGCAGGTGGTGGGCGACATTTTGGGGCTTTACCACCACCACCACTAGGAGGTCCACCCCGACCATAGGGAACTGGCGGACAGAGGTAGGCTCAGCTTCAGGCAGCGGAGGCCTACGACCCCGGCACGCTAGAGATGATTCGAAGTACTATCCGTGTATACTCCACCCTTGCTGTATTTCTTATCGACACAGGAGTGAGTCATTATTTTATTGTCACTACCCTTGTTCGGAGCCCGAAGATTCTGATGGAGTCATTGGCTCGATCCTTACGGCTAGAGACTCCTACAGGAGTAGACTCGATGATTACGCACTGGTGTCGACAGTGTGAGCTTACTCTAGGAGGCGAGATCTTCGGCTAGAATCTTCTTGTAGCGGCGTGGAGGCCTTACGAAATCTTCTTGGGAATGGATTGTTTATCTACAGTCCATGCTCAGATTGACTGTATTAGGCGCATGGTGCAGTGTGTTCGCACTGATGGGAGTAGGTTCACCTTCACCGGTGAGAAGGTAACCTTTGTAGAAAAGGATGGACCAACACAGAGGAGAGGATAGCCCTTCACTCATCAGTTGGATAGCCTCATCCTAGGAGCAGTTGATGTGTGAAGTCCGTGTTTTCCTGTAGTGGTGGATCAGTATGCAGACGTTTTTCCTGAAGACATTTCAGGACTACCTCCTCGTAGAGAGGTATACTTTTATATTGACATGTACCCTAAGACATCCCTGATATCCACTCCAGCATATCGGATGGCTCCCACTGAGCTTCGAGAGCTACAGGTACAGTTGGAGGACTTGCAGGGCAATGGATTCATCCGACCCAGTGTTTCACCCAGGGCTTCCCCGATTTTGTTCCCCAAGAAGGCGGAAGGGAGCTTGCGACTGTGTGTCGACTATTGTTGCCTGAACTAGGTGACCATGAGGAACAAGTATCCGGTACTGAGGATTGACGACCTCTTTGATCAGCTCAAGGGAGCACGATGGTTCTCAAAGATAGACCTTAGGTCAGGCTATCATCATCTTAGAGTTCGGGATGAGGACTTGTAGAAGACGGCCTTTAGATGTCGGTATGTCCATTATGAGTTCCTGGTGATGACTTTAGGCATGAACAACGCTCTAGTAGTGTTCATGAGTCTCATGAACAAGATCTTTCATCCATAACTCGATCGATTTGTCGTGGTCTTCATCGATGACATATTGATATACTCGACCATTGAGGAGGAGCACACCCACCACTTGCGAGTTGTACTGGACACACTCCAAGAGAACTAACTTTATGGTAAGCTCTCTAAGTGTTAGTTCTGGTTACATGAGGTCCACTTCTTGGGACACGTCATCTCTGAGGCGGAAGTTGTGGTGGATCCTGCGAAGATCGAGGCAGTGCTAGCTTGGGAGCCACCCAAGTGTGTGACATAGGTGCGGAGTTTGTTGGGGCTAGCTGGGTAATACCAGAGATTCATTCCAGACTTCTCCAGAGTTGAGGCACCACTCTCAGCATTGACGAAGAAGGGAAAACCCTTCATGTGGTCAGATAGATGTCAGCATCGCTTCCAAGAGCTGAGACAGAGGTTGACCAATGCACTTATGATGAGGCTACTGGAGGAGGGATTAGGGTACGTAGTCTACTGCGATGCATCAGGGACCAGACTCAAATGTGTCCTAATGCAGGAGTGGGTGGTGATCTCTTATGGATCACGACAGTTGAGGCAGCATGAGAAGAAATACGCTACCCATGACTGGGAGTTAGCAGCAGTGGTCTTCGCTCTAAAGATGTGGTGACACTATCTGATGGTGAGAGCTTTACAGTCTACTCTGACCACCAGAGTCTCAGGTATATCTTCTCGTAGAAGGACCTGAATCTGAGATAGCGGAGATGGCTCAAGTTCCTCCAGGACTATGACTTTGAGATAGTCTATACTCCTAGAAAGGGGAACGTAGTAGTCGATGCTCTCAGCAGGAGGACGGACATTCAACTACTCGGGGAGGTGACAGAGTAGTTAGCCGCTTTGCAGATATCCTTCGTGGATATAGATGGAGCAGCCTTTCTTCAGTCACTCACAATCACTCCTCCACTTTTTAAGTAGGTCAGAGAGGCACTGCGTGGGGACGTTGAACATGAGACGCGATGTACACAGATATCCTCAGGAAAGGCATGTAATGGATTCTCTGTAGGAGGAGAGAACATCATCCTTTTCAGAGAACGTACCATGGTACCAGCTGCTTTGCAGGAGGAGGTTCTGAGAGAGTTTCACACTCCCCTTTAGTAGTACATCTAGAAGATGTACCAGGATCTCAGACGTCAGCACTAGTGGCCGGGTATAAAGAAGGTTGTGGCAGAGTTCTTTTCTCGATGCCTCACCTGCTAGTAGGTGAAGGTAGAGCACCAGGTACCAGCAGGCTTGGTACAACCATTGGAGGTACCAGAGTGGAAGTGGGATGTGATATTTATAGATTTCGTGACTGGACTTCCACGTAATTCTAGAGGTCACGACTCCATTTGGGTGATTGTCGACCGACTCACCAAGTCGGTCCACTTCTTACCCATCTGAGAGAAGGGCTCAGTTGAGATCTTGGGACGTCTCTAGGTTCGGGAGATTGTACCGCTTCATGGTGTTCCATTATCTTCCGTCTCTGATCGAGATGCTCGTTTTACTTTCCGGCTTTGGAAGGGGTTGAAGGAGGCATTCAGAACATAGCTACGTCTGAGCACTGCCTTTCACCCTCAGACGGATTGTCAGACAGAGAGGACCATTCAGACCCTCAAGGACACGCTCCGTGCATGTGTCCTCGACTTTGGTCACAGTTGGAAGGATCACCTACCCTTGGTGGAGTTCGCGTACAACAACAGCTACCACTCCACCATCGGGATGGCACCATACGAGACATTGTACGACCAACCTTGCAGATCACCATTGTGCTGGACAGATCCTGGGGAGTCAGCACTTGTGGGACCGGAGATGGTTCAGGCCACGACAGATAAGGTCCAGGTAATCCAGGAGTGGATGAGGATAGCTCAGATCCAACAGAAGTCTTATGCTGACAAGAGACGGAGACCACTAGAGGTTGAGGATGGCGACCATGTCTTCTTGCGGGTCTCACCTCGACGCGGATTACGGAGATTTGGCCGAGGTGGCAAGTTATCTCAATGCTTCATCGAACCATTCCAGGTTCTCAGCAGGATAGGCGAGGTGGCTTATCGCCTGGCTATACCACCTCAGTTTCACTGGGTGCACGACGTCTTCCACATATCTCAGCTGAGGAGATACATGCACAACCTGACGCATATCATCGAATATGGGGAGCTGGACCTTGACGATGGGGTGACTTTTGCGGAGGTCCCAGTGGAGATCGAGGATCAACAGGAGCAGGTCGTATGTGGGTAGACGATTCCTCTAGTGCGCATCATGTGGCAGCACAGGAACCACTAGGAGAGCACTTGGGAGCGGGAGTCTTAGATGCGTGCTCAGTACCCTCATTTGTTCCCCTAGATTGTGATGTATCTTTATGGGGACGTAAAGACCTGAGGTGAAGGTAATTTAAAGACCCTTAAATTTCAAGGGAATTTTTTTCTTAATTTTATTTGGGATTTTATGAGTATGCAATATCTGACGGCACCTGATTCCGAGGCCTGGTGTTCTAAAAATCAATTTCAAAAGTTTAGCTAGGGTACGTTCAGTAAACAAATGAGCGGGTTTTCCTAACTTTTGAACTAGTCCTCCGAATCGAAAACTGAGGGCGCCGATGAAACCGCAACATCGGTTTTTCTTAGAAAGACCTTTTCTGGAGTTGCGTTTGCTCGTAATTAGTTGTTTAAAAACAGGGATTAAGATTAAAGTGAAATAAAAATCATGTTACAATTTTTATTCCACATTCTTAAGTGGTTTAGCCCATGTGAGGGAGTTGGGGTGGGACCCACTGATGTTATAACCCCCATTGAGAGGATTTAAGATGAGGTAGGGCCCACACGAGCCCCCACCTTTTGATTTTTCCTTAACTCTTTTTTAAAACCTCTTTTGTCATAAAAGTTTCCAACTTATCACTTCAATTAATTTTAACAAGTTATGTTTAATTAAATGATGTGAATTAAATTATGAATGTTTGAATTTTAAAAGTGTTGGAAAAAGAAATAAAATAAGGCTAAAGCTTTATTTTATTTTGGTTGCTTCGTTGTGTCGAGAGAGGGAGAGTTCTACCATCGAAGAACTTCATCATCCTCCTTGAAGAATGCGAAGAACACCGACGCGCCTTCCTTCATTCTTTTTCCCGCGACAAATGAAGGGAGACTCCATTTCACCTTGGACAATCTCTATCCACGTGTATGGAGCCACACCCCGCGACGCCGTTTTCCGTGACGCTCATTGATCATCAACTCATTATCGAGGTAGGGGTTTGATTTTGTTCGTGAATATTCTATGTCGTTCATCATCAATTTCTTTGGGCCGCTTGTTATCAATTTAGCAGGAGGAGGTCGGACCGCACAAACACAGCCGACCCTCCTCCCCCTTTGTTGTTGTGTTCATTGCGGCTCGAAAGAAGGTGGCACATTGCAACGAAACCACGCGGAAACTTGGAGGAATTCATCGAAGAAGCGCGGCGCCGTCGCGTGGCGCCGTTGCGGCCGAAAGAAGTCGCGGCTGGAGCGGGGCCACAACAAAGGGACACAGCGCCGTCGCGCCATTCTGGAGAACCAAGAAGAAACCATGGCCAAAGTGGGGCCACGGCGGAGGGGCACGGTACCGGCACGCCACGCCGGTCGGACCAAGGCCGCGGTGGAGCAGGGAGCGGCGGCCGGAACCGCCGGTCGCCGGCACGTCGGAGGGGCTGGACGACAGGGTCCCGCGGCGGCAGCACCTGCCGGCCAGCCGGGCCGACCGTTCAGAGAAGGCCGAGGGTCATAACCCCCGGCTGGAAAAAGAAGTGGCCCCCACGTGGGGGCCCCCGTTTCAAAACAGGGGGGGCAACGCCCCCCCTACTGCGACAGCTCGGCCAGCGCCGAGCTGGCCACGTTGGCCACGCCCGCACCAGGCCAACCGGCCGCCCCGGCCAGGCCGGGCCACGCCTTATCGGTCCGAACCTAGACCTGGGTTGGGTCTACCCAGTTCGGGTCGACCCAGGGGGTCTTGGGTCGGGTCAGTTCGGGCCCAAAACCCCCTAAAACCGGACATGTTCGTTTAAATGCCCGTAACATGGGCTACGAACCTCTGATCAACGCACCGTCAGTTGCGATGCGATCTTTGGATCGAGAAGGTTATTTTAGTATATTAAACTCATGGTTTAGATGAAATTTGGGTACGTCCAGGTTGGTTCAAACATGAAACCAACCGGGACCTCAGAGCGGAAACACTTATAACTTGAGCTCCAGACATCCGATTGACGTGCCGTCGAATTTTTTGGATTTCTCTTAGTGAGATGGATCTTTTGGATTACTCCACTCGAGGTTTGGATGTCTTTGGAGTGAGGTCGGGTTGGTTTTGACTTAAAAAACAACTGGGCCCCTGAAACGAAAAGGCCAATAACTCTCAGACCGGGCATCCGATTGACGCATCGTCTGTCATGTTGAGTTTCTTTTGTCGAGACAGAACTTTGGGATACATCAACTCTGGACTACGTGTCAGTTGATGTATCGACCCCCTTGGCTCGTGGAGCGGACCCTCCCGGAATCGAGCATGCTGTGTGCGGGAACCCTAGAGCTGGCTGCGACTGCGACGATGATGACGACATCACTGAAATCCTCTGTGGGCTCGGCAGCGACGATGACTGAACTAAAATCCTCCGTGGGTTCGACAACGATGAAGACCATACTGAAATCCTCCGTGGGTTCGACGACGATGACTACTGTTCTTGTATCCTACGTGGGTCTGGCAATACTACTGTTCTTGTATCCTACGTGGGTCCGGTAGTATTTGACCTCTGTTGTAGCATCCTATGTGGGTCCGACAGGGTGGCTGGTCTTGTATCGTATGTGGGTCCGATAGTGTAACAACCCAATATTTTTGAGTAGTATACTCTTAATGATTTAATAATATGTTAATGGTTAATGCAGAAAGAGGAGTCGATGGCTTCATCCAGTAGACTTGAACCTTATGAAGCCCACTTATCAGAGCTTGGGAACGAGGTAGCATCTCTGGGCTTCACTTTGGACCAAGCCCAAGCCGAACTCCAGCGTGTCAAGTTTGAACGGAAACGCCTACGGGAGAAGTTCAAATTAGTAGAGATTACTACTAGGGCAATGTTATCTGAGCCTCCCTCAGATTCTCTCACCATAGCACACCTTACACTTAGGTCTTATGCCGGTGTTATAAGGGGCTATATGACGAGACCCTAGCTTCCTTGTGTAATCCTTTCGGGTGAATAAATTTAGATTTCTTCCTTTAGTGATGTTTGTGAAATTTTAAATGTCCAGATAATTTCAGAATGTATTTTATTGATGAATTTTTTGGAAAAAAGGATATTTTAAAATATTTATGAAAACCCTAAATAACTAATGATGTGTAATGATTTTCAAAAAATGGTCTTCTACAAAAGTGTTCAGTAAGGAATTTGGAGTCTAATAAGATCAACTTAATTTTTGATGAATAGTAAATTATGAATAGTGATTTTACGCTTAGGATTAGTAATGTGACCAAATGGATTAGTAATTTCACTCAATGAATGTTTGAATATAATTTGGACACCTAGATTAAGTAATGTGATCCAATAAAATGGGTAAATAACGGTTTCATAAATTATTAGTCAGGTATTAGATTTTTTTCGGGTGAATAGTGTTTTTTAATTAAAAATTTAATTAAAAATAATTAGAAAATTATTTTTATAAAAAGGACTTTATTTTTGAACTCAGAGCATCGATATTATGTTAGGGTAATTTTTGGGGATTTTTCTGAAAAAAATGAATTTTCGATGAATAGTGTTTTTATTTAAAAATTACATAAAATTTTTTTAGAAAATTATTTTTATAAAATGGATTTCATTTTTGAAATCAGAGCATTGATATTTGGTTAAGGTGATATTTTGGGATTATTCTGAGAAAGTTGGATTTTTGATGAATAGTGAAAATATAGTTTTTAAGTTATGGGTGTTTAATGACATCATTAAATGATGTTTTAAGTATATATTCAATATGGTCGAATTATGAATAGTAAGATAAGGTATGAGGTGTCCCAAGTGGCCAATACCATGGGCAAATACCATGGGCAAGCCCATGGTTTTGCCAAAACCACTAGTGAGGTGTCCCTTGGTCATTATTGCCTTGTCCCCTCACCTTCCCTATAAATACCCACCCTTTCCTCCTTTAGTTTTCACTACCAACTCTCCCCCAACGAAGTTCTGGTTTCCTTACCTCCCAAGGAGTCCTCCCAAGGTGCCCCCAAGCCCTCAAGGTCCAAACCATTGAGTTTCAAGAGTCACGTTTTAAGGTAAGGGATCCGACCTCTCTCTTTCTTTTCATGTAATCCTTTTTATTTCATTCCTATTATGATCCATGTTAATATGTGAGAGGATGTTTTTTTATATTCATCTTACTTCCATTTTCATGTTTATATGATTATAGATCCCCTATTACTCTCATCATTTCGTTTTATGAATGTTTAAGTGACGCTGTTAGGCTGCCGAATTTTTTAGGGATTCTTTCACCCTTCTCATTTTTCAAGTTTGATTTTCATGTCAAGTCTTTCAAGTTCCTTTTTTTTATGATGGGTTATGATCTCTATATCTATCATACTGATCTCTTATGATCATATGATGAGAGACCCTATTTTATCTTGTCAAATCATTTTCTTTGAAGTTAAGTGACGCCATTAGGCTGCCGAATTTTCATAATAGAAATCTTGTTTTGTCTCACTTCCATGTTTTTCATTTCATATGGTATATCTTTCAAATTTCATTACCATGTTCTTAAATCCATTATATTCTGTCCCCCTACAGTTTTAAGGATCATTTATGAGTGGGTGACCCATGTCCCCTCTCTTTTCAATGTTTTCTAAAACCCTGAAACATAGCCGTTATGCTGCAGAATTTTTTGTCTCAAAATGCCTCTCTCTTTTCTCAAAATTATTTTATGTTATAAAGTGAATACTCAAAGCTCTTATTTCTATAAGGGTATTCACATATATATCAAAATGTTCTATTTTAAATTCTGGGATTTACATACATGATAACCGCTTTCCCTTTCCGTGGGTTTAAAGTGACGTAAGGATCATGTCTTTAAAGCAGTTTTTTAAACGTTATGATTATGAAATGAAACCCATTTATTTTATGCTATATGGGTTATTTATGAAATTTTTGATGATTATATATGTGGATCACATGATAATAAAGGCAAATTTAAGGGTTCGCCCTGATAGCGCTCCAATGCATTGGGTAATGATGTAACCACTAGAGATTACAATTTTCACGATACCCTGGTGAATAACCTTGGTAATTTTCAAATGACACCTTGGGGATGGACCTTGGTGATATGTTAATGATTGTCTATGTTAAATGATGTAGCCACATCTTCAAGTTATGAAAAATGTTATTTTTATTATGAAATGCCTCATGATTTCTTTCTCATGCCTTAAGGTTCTTTTCATGTCCTTATTGAAGTATATCAAGTTCACATGTAAAATGTTCCTCTTGTTTCCCTTACTGGGCCTTCTGCTCACCCTTTCTTTTGATGTATGTCCCCAGGTTATGAGATGCAGTAATGAACCTAGGATGAACTTAAGGAGAAGCCTTTTAAGGGTTTAAGAAGAATGCTTTATGTTGTTTTCATGTATTATGTTTCTGGTTTCCAAGACACTAAACCTTAAAGATCCTCAGTTTTGTGTAATGTAATGAAAGTTTATGTTATAAGAAGACGGGATGCTATAGTTGGTATCAAAGGATGGTTTAGTTATTTGTGGAAATTAGGATATAAAAACTTTAGGAATAACCCTATAGAAAAGTTTAAATATAGGAAAACTTCCTGGTATTTTGGTAAGTATTGAGTAAGTGGTTTATCAAACAAATACATCCCTGTCTGGATACGAGCAGGTAGAGGCGGCTCTGGCATAGATGTACATAGGGGTAAAACCTGAAAACACCGCTTGGAGCTAGACTCGAATGGGAACTGGTGAACGATAACGGGCCTTGCTGTACTCTTGGTTACGACACTCCCGGGGGATATGTTTGGTTAATCACAAGCTTTTTATGAATCATTATGAAGGAATTATAGAAAAGTGTAATTGTCTAAGCATGAAGTCTTAGTTAAAAGATCCATAAATGAAATAAGTTTCTCACTAAGGTTTTATTCATTTAGAAAATGGCGGGAAATAGGAGGAACCGTGCCGATGGTGACCGCAATGCACCATGTGCTGACAGCCCTACGATGGAAGCCGGAATGGAAACATTCATGCGAATGATGAACCAACTGACTCAAGTTATGATTAATAACTTGAATCAAGCTGAGAGGCCGATCTCACCACGAAGGGAGAAACTTTCTGTTGAGTCCTCTATGCGTCAACGACCACCATCATTCAGTGGATCTACTGACCCTTTGGTTGCGGAACAATGGATAAGCTCCATTGAAAAGATCTTTTCTGTACATCATTGTTCGGAACAAGAAAAAGTCACCCTTGCTGTTTACCGCCTAGAGGGAGAAGCTGATCAGTGGTGGTCACCGATAAAAAACATGAAGCCACGAGGAGAGATGGAAGCTATGGAGTGGGAAGAATTCCAGGGAATATTCTTTAATAAGTATTTCCCTCGTTCGATGAGAACGAGAATGGAGAAAGAGTTTCTCGAGCTGAAGTAGAAGGAGAACGAATCTGTCGGAAGCTATGAGATGAACTTCACAAGGCTTTCCCATTATACCTCAAGTTTCGTCATGGACCCTAATGGGAAGGTTTATAGATTCTTTGGTGGACTACGACCTCATCTGCGGAAGAATCTAGCCAACAGGGACTACGATTGCTATGAAGAAATAGTTCGAAGTGCTATAAAAGTTGAACTAGAGTTTGGGGAGACACAATGGTCTCACAAATCTAATGAAAAGAAGAGAACTCTAGAACCAAACATGGGAAGAAGTTTTGATCAGGAAATAGGTGGAAAGCATAAGTAACATGCCACATGCAATAAGTGTGGGAAGAAGCATCCGAGGAACTTCTTGATCGGGAGTGGTAAGTGCTACAGGTGTGGAAGAGAAGGCCATATTTCTCGGAATTGTCGTAGTGATGTGAAGCCTCAAATTCCCAACACTAACGACAGAGGAAAGATGGTTCCGGCCCTACCTGAAGTCACAAGCTTCAAGTGTGGACAGCTTGGGCACTTTTCTAATCAATGTCCAAATCCGAGGGCGGTGGAGGGGAATCACCATCAACCTCAACAGAGGACAAGGGAGCAGGGTCGTGCTTTCGCTATCACAACAACTGAAGTTGAAGTTCCAAACAATGTGGTAGCAGGTACTCTTGTCGTCCTCTCAAAACTAGCAAGTACTTTATTTGATTCTGGTTCTACGCATTCCTTTATTTCCTCCATGTTTTCAAGGAATATAGAATCAATCCCCGAACTGCTAGAGGCAGAGTTGTCATTCAAGACTCCAAGTGGGATTATCCATGCATCAACATTGTTTAGAGACTCTAGTGTTTACTTTAGTGAGAACAATCTTATCGCAAATCTAGTAGTCATTCCCATGTTGGAATTCAACGTTATACTAGGGATGGATTGGATCTCAAAGTATAATGCTAAGATCAAATGCAGAAGTAAAGAAATCTCAGTAGTCTTGAATGAACAACCTACAGTTATCTTCCAAGGAGAGATATCCCGAACTGATCCCTATCTAGAAGCACCTCCTATAGCTTTCTTTATGGAGTTAATCGGTGATGAGGAAGAAGGGAAAGGGAGAATACAAATTGAAGATGTTCCGATTGTTCAGGAATACATGGATGTATTTCCTGAGGAGTTACCTGGACCTCCCCTAGAAAGAGAGGTAGAGTTCTCCATTGAACTCGTACCTGGGTCCCAACCGATATCAAATACTCCATATAGAATGGAAAATGTGGAGCTAGAAGAGTTAAAGAAAAAACTCCAATACTTGTTGGAGAAGGGGTTTATCCGACCGAGTGTGTCTCCATGGGGAGCACTAGTTCTCTTTGTGAAGAAGAAGGATGGATCAATGCGGCTATGCATTGATTATAGAGAACTGAACGGGATCACAGTGAAGAAAAAATATCCTCTTCCAAGAATTGATGATTTATTTGACCAACTTTGCGGGGCTCAATTCTTCTCTAAGATTGACCTTCGATCTGGTTATCATCAACTGAGGGTGAAGAAGGAAGATATTCCAAAGACTGCCTTCCGATCAAGATATAAGAAATATGAGTTTACTGTTATGCCCTTCGGCTTGACTAATACTCCTACTATTTTCATGGATTTGATGAATAGAGTCTTTAAGGACTACCTTGATAACTTTGTGGTAGTTTTTATTGATGATATTTTGATATATTCAAAAATTCGTGAGGAGAATGAAGATCATCTAAGGGTTATATTGAAAACTCTGCGGAAGGAGAGGCTCTTTGGGAAGTTCAGCAAGTGTGAGTTTTGGTTACAACAAGTGGCTTTCTTGGGGAACATCGTAACCAATGAAGGAATCTCGGTGGACCCTGCAAAGACAATGGTTGTGGAGGAGTGGCCTCAACCCACAATAGTAACTGAGATTCGTAGTTTCCTTGGTTTAGCGGGATATTATAAGAGGTTTGTGAAAAACATTTCATGACTTTCTAATCCACTAACCAAGTTTACTCGAAAAGGGGTTAAGTTCATCTGGACAAAGGAATGTGAGGAAAGTTTCCAAGAGCTGAAGAAGATATTGGTTACTGCACCTGTGTTAACACTACCCTCTATCGGAGAAGGATTCATTATTTTTAGCGATGCATCTCTGAATGGGCTTGGGTGTGTCCTCATGCAAAATGACAAGGTAATTGCTTATGCATATCAACAGTTGAAGATTCATGAGAAGAATTATCCTACGCATGATCTGGAGCTGGCGGCAATTGTTTTTTCTCTAAAGATATGGAGGCACTATCTTTATGGGGAGAAATGTGATATATACACTGACCACCAAAGTCTAAAGTATATTTTCACACTGAAAGAATTGAACATGAGACAAAGGAGATGGTTGGATCTTATTAAATACTATGATTGTTCAATACATTATCACCCTGGAAGAGCAAACAAAGTCGCGGATGCGTTAAGAAGGAACGATCCTGTTGTTCTCGTAACAATGAGGATCTTAGGAGATCCCCTGATTAAAGATCTAGTAAAACTAGACATGGGAATTATAAGGAAAGGGACATCATCAACCCTATCCCAAATGATTTCTCAACCTTCATTACTAGAGAAGATCAAGAAGGCTCAAAAAGAAGATCCTTTGCTGCAGGAGAAGTTTGAGGCTGTAAAGGATGGGAAGTTCCCTGATTTCAATATTGATCAAGAAGGTGTATTGAAATTTCGTACAAGACTGTGTGTTCCATCTATTCCGGAGATAAAGAAAGACTGATGGATGAAGCTCATAGCTCTACTTTCTCTATACATCCAGGAAGCACTAAGATGTATAGAGACCTTCGTGATCATTATTGGTGGGATAACATGAAGAGGGAGATTGATGATTACACTACAAGGTGCCTGGTGTGTCAGCAAGTAAAGGCAAAAAGACAACTTCCTAAGGGGGTATTACAACCGCTACCCATACCAGTATGGAAGTGGGATAATATCACCATGGACTTTGTAACTAGTCTCCTAAAAACATCCAAAGGAAACAATGTGATATGGGTTATTGTGGACCGTCTCACCAAGACAGCCCATTTTATCTCTATTCGGGAAGATTTCTCTCTGGATTAGCTTGCCAAGATATACATGAAGGAAGTGGTAAGGCTGCATGGGGTACCCTATCCATCATATCTGATCGTGACCCAAGATTCACATCAAAATTCTGGAGAAGTCTTCAACATTCTCTAAATACTGAATTGAATTTTAGTACGGCCTATCATCCTCAAACTGATGGCCAATCTGAAAGGACTATTCAGACACTCGATGACATGTTGAGATTATGCTCAATGGAATTTAAGGGTGGATGGGATCAACACCTCCCATTAGTGGAGTTCTCCTATAACAACAGCTTCCATGTGAGTATTCAGATGGAACCCTATGAAGCTCTGTATGGAAAGCGGTGTAGAACTCCTACTTGTTGGGATGAAACAAGTGAGAGGAAGCTTCTTGGGCATGATCTCGTGCAAGAGATGACGAAACAGGTTCATGCCATCCAAAAACACATAAAGGAAGCTCAGAGTCGGCAGAAGAGCTATGCTGACAATCGTCGAAGGGACTTGGAGTTTGGTGTTGGTGACAATGTCTTCCTTCGAATCTCTCCATGGAAGAGAGTCATGCGGTTTGGGAAGAAAGGGAAGCTCAGCCCTAGGTACATTGGCCCCTATGAAATCCTTGATCGCATAGCAGCAGTGGCCTATCATCTAGCACTTCCACCGAACCTAGCTCAAGTTCATGATGTCTTCCATGTATCTCTCTTGAGGAAGTACATACCCATCCCTTCGCATGTACTGAACCCAGAGGTGGTACAACTGGAACATGACCTCTCTTATGAGGAGCAGCCAGTAGAGATCTTGGACCGTAGAGACAAGGTTCTATGAAACAAGACTACCCACCTTTTGAAAGTGTTGTGGAGGAATCATAAGTATGAAGAAGTGACTTGGGAGCCTGAGGAAACGATGAAGCAAAAGTACCCTCACCTTTTTGACTAGGCCTCAAGTATAAATTTCGGGGACGAAATTTCTTAAGGGGGGAAGAATGTAACGACCCAATCTTTTTGAGTAGTATACTCTTAATGATTTAATAAGATGTTAATGGTTAATGCAGAAAGAGGAGTCGATGGTTTCATCTAGTAGACATGAACCTTATGAAGCCCACTTATCAGAGCTTGGGAACGAGGTAGCATCTGTGGGCTTCGCTTTGGACCAAGCCCAAGCCGAACTCCAGCGTGTCAAGCTTGAATGGAAATGCCTATGGGAGAAGTTCAAGTTAGTAGAGATTACTACTAGGTCAATGTTATCTGAGCCTCCCTCAGATTCTCTCACCATATCACACCTTACACTTAGGTCTTATGTTTGTGTTATAAGGGGATATGTGACGAGACCCTAGCTTCTATGTGTAATCCTTTCGGGTGAATAAATTGAGATTTCTTCCTTTAGTGATTTTTGTGAAATTTCAAATGTCCAGATAATTTCAGAATGTATTTTATTGATGAATTTTTTGGAAAAAAGGATATTTTAAAATATTTATGAAAACCCTAAATAACTAATGATGTGTAATGATTTTCAAAAAATGGTCTTCTACAAAAGTGTTCAGTAAGGAATTTGGAGTCTAATAAGATCAACTTAATTTTTGATGAATAGTAAATTATGAATAGTGATTTTACGCTTAGGATTAGTAATGTGACCAAATGGATTAGTAATTTCACTCAAAGAAAGTTTTAATATAATTTGGACACCTAGATTAAGTAATGTGATCCAATAAAATGGGTAAATAACGGTTTCATAAATTATTAGTCAGGTATTAGTTTTTTTCTGGTGAATAGTGTTTTTTAATTAAAAATTTAATTAAAAATAATTATAAAATTATTTTTATAAAAAGGACATTATTTTTGAACTCAGAGCATCGATATTATGTTAAGGTAATTTTTGGGGATTTTTCTGAAAAAAATGAATTTTCGATGAATAGTGTTTTTATTTAAAAATTAAATTAAAAATATTTAGAAAATTATTTTTATAAAATGGATTTAATTTTTGAAATCAGAGCATTGATATTTGGTTAAGGTAAAATTTTGGGATTATTCTGAGAAAGTTGGATTTTTGATGAATAGTGAAAATATAGTTTTTAAGTTATGGGTGTTTAATGACATCATTAAATGATGTATTAAGTATATATTCAATATGGTCGAATTATGAATAGTAAGATAAGGTATGAGGTGTCCCAAGTGACCAATACCATGGGAAAATACAATGGGCAAGCCCATGGTTTTTCCAAAACCACTAGTGAGGTGTCCCTTGGCCATTATTGCCTTGTCCCCTCACCTTCCCTATAAATACCCACCCTTTCCTCCTTTAGTTTTCACTCCCAACTCTCCCCCAACTATGTTCTGGTCTCCTTACCTCCCAAGGAGTCCTCCCAAGGTGTCCCCAAGCCCTCAAGGTCCAAACCTTTGAGTTTCAAGAGTCACGTTTTAAGGTAAGGGATCCGACCTCTCTCTTTCTTTTCATGTAATCCTTTTTATGTCATTACTTTTATGCTCCATGTTCATATGTGAGAGGATGTTATTTTATATTCCTCTTACTGCCCTTTTCATGTTTATATGATGAGACTTCCCCTCTTACTCTCATCATTTCGTTTTATGAATGGTTAAGTGACGCCGTTAGGCTGCCGAATTTTTTAGGGATTCTTTCACCCTTCTCATTTTTCAAGTTTGATTTTCATGTCAAGTCTTTCAAGTTCCTTTTTTTAAATATGGGGTATGATCTCTATATCTATCATACTGATATCTTATGATCATATGATGAGGGACCCTATTTGATCTTTTCAAATCATTTTCTTTGAAGTTAAGTGACGCCGTTAGGCTGCCGAATTTTCATAAGAGAAATCTTGTTTTGTCTCACTTCCATGTTTTTCATTTCATATGTTATATCTTTAAAATTTCATTACCATGTTCTTAAATCCCTTATATTATGTCCCCTACTGGTTTAAGTATCATTTATGAGTGGTTGACCCATGTCCCCTCTCTTTTCAATGTTTTCTAAAACCCCGAAACATAGCCGTTATGCTGCAGAATTTTTTGTCTCAAAATGCCTCTCTCTTTTCTCAAAATTATTTTATGTTATAAAGTAAATACTCAAAGCTCTTATTTCTACAAGGGTATTCACATATATATCAAAATTTTCTATTTTAAATTCTGGGATTTACATACATGAGACCCGCTTTCCCTTTCCGTGGGTTTAAAGTGACGTAAGGATCATGTCTTTAAAGCAGTTTTTTAAACCTTATGATTATGAAATGAAACCCATTTATTTTATGCTATATGGGTTATTTATGAAATGTTTTATGATGATATATGTGGATCACATGATAATAAAGGCAAATTTAAGGGTTCTCCCTGATAGCGATCCAATGCATTGGGTAATGATGTAACCACTAGAGATTACAATTTTCACGATACCCTGGTGAATAACCTTGGTAATTTTCAAATGACACCTTGCGGATGGACCTTGGTGATATGTTCATGATTGTCTATGTTAAATGATGTAGCCACATCCTCAAGTTATGAAAAATGTTATTTTTATTATGAAATGCCTCATGATTTCTTTCTCATGCCTTAAGGTTCTTTTCATGTCCTTATTGAAGTATATCAAGTTCACATGTAAAATGTTCCTCTTGTTTCCCTTACTGGGCATTCTGCTCACCCTTTCTTTTGATGTATGTCCCCAGGTTATGAGATGCAGTGATGAACCTAGGATGAACTTAAGGAGAAGCCTTTCAAGGGTTTAAGAAGAATTCTTTATGTTATTTTCATGTATTATGTTCCTGGTTTCCAAGACACCAAACCTTAAAGATCCTCAGTTTTGTGTAATGTAATGAAAGTTTATGTTATAAGAAGACGAGATGCTATAGATAGCTTAGCTGGTCTATTATCCTATGTGGGTCCCAGCTTCGATGAATAAGTGTCTACATCTGATCATCTCTATCACCTTACGAATAAGTATACCTGTGTGAGATGAGTCTTGACTTTCAATCATTATCTTTGATATGAGCTTACTCTAGGAGGTGATAGATTCGGCTGGGATCTTCTTATAGAGGTGTCGAGGCCTTACGACGTCATCTTGGACATGGATTGGTTGTCTACAGTCCATACTCAGATTGACTATATTAGGCGCAAGGTGCATTGTGTTCGCACCGACGGGAGTAGGTTCACCTTCACCGGTGAGAAGGGAACCTTTGCAGCGGAGGATGGAATCACACAGAAGAGAGGACAACCCATCACTCATTAGTTGGCTAGCCTCATCCTAGGAGCAGTTGACATGCGATGTCTGAGTTTTCCTATAGTGGTGGATTAGTATGCGGACGTTTTTCCTGACGACATTCCAGAAGTACCTTCTCGCAGATAGGTAATCTTTTATATTGAAAATTACCCCAGGATAGCCCCAATATCCACTCCAGCATATCGGATGGATCCCGCTGAGCTTCAAGAGCTACGGGTACAGCTGGAGGACTTACAGGGCAAGGGATTCATCTGACCCAGTGTTTCACCCTAGGCTTCCCCGATTTTGTTCGCCAAGAAGGCGGACGGGAGCTTGCGACTGTGTGTCGACTATCGTCGCCTGAACCAGGTGACCTTGATGAACAAGTATCCAAAACCGAAGATTGACAACCTCTTCGATCAGCTCAAGGGAGCACGGTGGTTCTCGAAGATATACCTCAGGTCAGGCTATCATCAACTCAGAGTTCAGGATGAGGACGTGCAGAAGAAGGCCTTCAGATGTCGGTATGGACACTACGAGTTCTTGGTGATGCCTTTCGGCATGAACAACACTCCAACAGTGTTCATGAGTCTCATGAACAGGATCTTTCAGCTAGAACTTGATCGATTTGTCTTGGTCTTCATCGAAGACATATTGATATACTCGACCACTGAGGAGGAGCACGCCCATAACTTGTGGGTTGTACTGGACACACTTCGAGAGAAACAGCTTAATGGTAATCTCTTGAAGTGTCATTTATGGTTACATGAGGTCCACTTCTTGGGACACGTCATATCTAAGGCGGGAGTTGAGGTGGATCCTGTGAAGATCGAGGCAGTACTAGCTTGGGAGCCACCCAGGAGCGTGACAGAGGGGCAGAGTTTCTTGGGGCCAGCTGGGTACTTCCGGAGATTCCTTCCAGACTTCTCCAGAGTTGCGACACAACTCTCAGCTTTGACAAAGAAGGGGAAACCATTCGTGTGGTCAGACAGATGTCAGCAGAGCTTCCAGGAGCTGAGACAGAGGTTGACCAGCGCACCTATCTTGAGGCTACCGGAGGAGAGAGTAGGGTACGTAGTCTACTACGATGCATCATAGAATGGACTTGGATGTGTCCTGATGCAGGATTAGGTAATGATCACTTATGGATCACGACAGTTGAGGAAACATGAGCAGAACTACGCTACCCATGACCTGGAGTTAGCAGCAGTGGTCTTCGCTCTGAAGATGTGGCGACACCATCTGATGGGAGAGCACTTTACAGTCTACTCTAACCACCAGAGTCTCAGGTATATCTTCTCACAGAAGGACATGAATCTGAGACAACGGTGATGGCTCGAGTTCCTCCAGGACTATGAATTTGAGACAGTCTATACTCATGGAAAGGGGAATGTAGTAGCCGATGCTTTCAGCAGGAGGACGAGCATTCAACTACTTGGGGAGGCGACATAGCAGCTAGCCACTTTGCAGATATCCTTCGTGGATAGAGATGGATAAGACTTTCTTCAGTCACTCACAGTCACTCCTTCACTTCTTCAGTAGGTCAGAGAGGCACAGTGTGTGGACATTGATTGTGAGACGTGGCATGCAATGATATCCACAGGATAGAAACCTGATAGATTATATGAAGGAGGAGAGCACGTTGTCCTTTTTAGAGGACGTACAATGGTACCAGCTACTTTGCAGGAGGAGGTGTTGAGAGAGTTTCACACATCCCCTTTAGCAGTACATCCATGAGTGGCGAAGATGTAACAGGATCTCAAACGTCAGCACTGGTGGCCAGGTATGAAGAAGGCTATGGAAGAGTTCGTTTCTGGATCTCGCACCTGCTAGTAGGTGAAGGTGGAGAACCAGGTACCAGCAGGCTTGGTACAACCCTTGGAGGTCCCGGAGTGGAAGTGGTATAGGATATCTATGGATTTCGTGACTGGACATCCACATAATTCCAGAGGTCACAACTCCATTCGGGTGATTGTCGACCGACTCACCAAGTCGGAACACATCTTACCCATCAGTGAGAAGGGATCAGTAGAGAGCTTGGGACGTCTCTACGTTCAGGAGATTGTACGGCTTTATTGTGTGCCATCATCTGTCCTCTCCGATCGAGATGCTCGCTTTACTTCCCGGCTTTGGAAGGGGTTGGAGGAGGCATTCGGAACACAGCTACATCTGAGCACCGCCTTTCACCCTCAGACGGATGGTCAGACAGAGAGGACCATTCAGACCCTCGAGGACATGCTCCGTGCATGTGTCCTCAACTTTGGGCGTAGCTGGGAGGACCACCTACCCTTGGTGGAGTTCGCGTACAACAACAGCTACCAATCCACCATCGGGATGGCCCCATACGAGGCATTGTAGGACCGACCTTACAGATCACCGCTGTGATGGAAAGACCCTAGGGAGTTAGAATTTGTGGGACCGAAAATGGTCCAGGCCACGACAGAGAAGGTCCAGGTCATCCAGGAGCGGATGAGGACATCTCAGAGCCGACAGAAGTCTTATGCTGATAGGAGGCGGAGACCGCTAGAGTTCGAGGATGGCGACCCTGTCTTCTTGCGGGTCTCACCTCAACGTGGATTACGGATATTTGGCCTAGGCAGAAATTTATCTCCATGCGTCATCGGACCATTCCAGGTTCTCACCTGGATAAGCGAGGTGGGTTATCTCCTGGCTCTACCACCTCAGTTGCACCGGGTGAACGACGTCTTCCACGAATCTCAGCTGAGGAGATACGTGCACGAACCAACACATATCATCGACCATGGGGAGCTGGACCTTGATGATGGGGCGACTTTTGCGGAGGTCCCGGTGGAGATCGAGGGTCGACAGGAGTAGTTCCTACGTGGGTGGATGATTCGTCTAGTGCACATCAGGTGGCAGCACGGGAGCCTCCAGGAGAGCACTTGGGAGCGGGAGTCTCATATACGTGCTCAATACCCTCATTTGTTCCCCTACATTGTGATGTATCTTCATGGGGACATAAATCCCTGAGGTGGAAGTAATGTTAATACCCTTAAATTTAAAGGAATATTTTTTCTTAATTTTCTTTGGGATTTTACGAGTACGCAGTATCTGATGACACTTGATTTAGAGGCCCGGTGTTCCCGGAATCAATTTCCAAAGTTTAGCTCAGGTACGTTCAGTGAACGAACGAGCTAGTTTTCCTAACTTTTGAACAAGTTCTTAGAATCAAAAACTAAGGGCACTGATGAAACCGCATCGTCATTTTTTTCTTAGGAAGACCTTTTCTGGAATTGCGTTTTCTTGGAATTAGTTGTTTAAAAAAATGGGATTAAGAATAAAGTGAAACAAAAATCATGTTACAATTTTTATTCCACATTATTAAGTGGTTTAGCCCATGTGAGGGAGTTGGGGTGGGACCCACTGATGTTCTAACCCCCCTTGAGAGGATTTAAGATGAGATGGGGCCCACACGATCCCCGACCTTTTCATTTTTACTTAACTATTTTTAAAACCTCTTTTGTCATTAATGTTTCCAACTTATCACTTCAATTAATTTTAACAAGTTTTTTTAATTAAATGAAGTGAATTAAATTATTAATGTTTGAATTTTAAAAGTGTTGGAAAAAGTAATAAAATAAGGCTGAAGCCTTATTTTATTTTTGTTGCTTCGTTGTGTCGAGAGAGGGAGAGTTCTACCATCGAAGAACTTCATCCTCCTCCTTGAAGAACGTGATGAACACTGACATTCCTTCCTTCATTCCTTTTCCCATGACAAAGAAGGGAGATGTAGTTTCACCTCAGACAATCTCCGTCAATGTGTACAGAGCCACACCCCGTGACGCCGTTTTCCACGATGCTCATCGATCGTCAATTCGTTATCAAGGTAGGGGTTTGATTTTATTCATGAATATTCTTTGTTGTTCATCATCATTTTATTTGGGCTGCTTGTTATCAATTTAACTGGAGGAGGTCAGACCACACGAACACGGCTGACCCTCCTCCACCTTTGTTGTTGTGTTCATTGCGGCTCGAAAGAAGGTGGCACGATGTAACGAAACCGCACGGAAACAAGCAGGAATGCATCATAGAAGCGCAGAGCCGCCACACCGCGCCAGAGAACCACGAAGAGACCGCAGACGGAGCAGGGCCATGGCAGAGGGGCACGACACCGTCGCGCCCGCCGGTCGGACCAAGGCCGCGGCGGAGCAGGGAGCGGCGGCCAGAACCACCGGCCGCCGGCGCATCGGAGGGGCGGGACCGTAGGGTCCCGCAATGGCGGCACCGGCCGGCCAGCCGAGCCGGTCGTTCAAAGAAGGCCGGGGGTCATAACCCCCGGCTGGAAAAAGGAGCGGCCCCCACATGGGGGCCTCTGTTTCAAAACAGGGGGGCAGCGCCCCCCCCCCTTCCGAGACAGCTCGGCCAGCGCAGAGCTGGCCACGCGGGCCGCCCCCTCGCCAGGCCAATCGGCTACACAGGCCGGGCCGGGATACGCCCACCAGGCCGGGCCGCGCCTTATCAGGCCAGACTCCGACCCGGGTCAGGTCGAACCAGTTCGGGCCGTCCCAGGGGGTCTTGGGCCAGGTCGGCCCGGGCCCAAAACCCCCTAAAACCTGACAGGTTCGTTTAAATGCGTGTAACTTGGGCTACAGACCTTCGATTGACACACCGTCAGTTGATATGAAATCCTTGGATCGGAATGGTCGTTTCAGTATATTACACTCAAGGTTTCGGAGAACTTTGTGCACGACCGGGTTGGTTCGAACACGAAACCAACCGGGCCCTCGGAGCGGAAATGCTTATAACTTGAGCTCCAGACGTCCGATTGACGTGCCGTCGGATATTTTGGATTTCTCTTAGTGAGACAGACCTTTTAGATTACTCCGATCGAGGTTTGGATGCAGTTGGAGTGCGGTCGGGTTGGTTTTGACTTAAAAACCAACTAGGACCCTAGAACGAAAAAGCCAATAACTCTTAGACCGGGCGTCCGATTGACACGCCGTCTATCACGTTGAGTTACTTTTGTTGAGATGGAACTTTTGGATACATCAACTCCGAACTATGTGTCAGTTGATGTATCGAACCCTTGTCTCGTAGAGAAGACCCTCCCGGAATCGATAATGCTATGTGCGGGAACCCTAGAGATGGCTGCGACTGCGACGAAGATGACAACTGCACTGAAATCCTCCGTGGGGTTGGCAGCGACGACGACTTCACTGAAATACTCCATGGGTTCGACAACGATGAAGACCATACTAAAATCCTCTATGGGTTCGACGATGATGAATACTGTTCATGTATCCTATGTGGGTCTGGCAGTACTACTGTTCTTGTATCCTACGTGGGTCCGACCATATTTGACCTCTGTTGTAGAATCCTACGTGGGTCCGATAGAGTGGCTGGTCTTGTATCCTACATGGGTCTGACAGCTTAGCTGGTCTAGTATCCTATGTGGGTCCCAGCTTAGATGAATTAGTGGCTATATCTGATCATCTCTATCACCTTACGAAGAAGTATACCTGTGTGAGCTGAGTCTTGACTTTCAATCATTATTTTCGATATGATTGACTTGTTTACTTTGTGGATTGTGTTTTGCTTTCCTGTGTGGATTGGGTTGTACTATCCTGTGTGGACGTGATCAAACTTGGGCTCGGATGTTGGAGCCGAACTGGAATTGATGACTTAGGTATATGTATGGGAATATACCTAAGTAGTGTTGGATGTTACTTCGTGATTGTGTCTTTCTTTTGTGGATTATCCTTTGTGGATTCTAGGAGACCTTCGGGGGTCTCAGGGTCCCTACTGAGTAGCGTATACTCACCCCTGCATGGGCTATGCCCGCACTACGTTTTGTTGGATACAAACAACGGACAACTCTGATCGTGGTTGAGGCTTGTGGAGCAGTTGGTACCAAGAGGTGGACCACTGGGTGGGATGTACACAGAGTGGACGGCTGGACCCAAGGAGCTAAGGAGGCTATCTGTACCCACACTTCAGGTGGGACTTCCAGTGGACGGATCGATGTTGCTACTTTACTTTCATTTACTGTACTTTCTTTCCAGTTGTACTTTATTTTCAGTTTGGGTTTGTATTTTGGACCATTTACTTTCCAGACTTACTATTGTACTCCATTTACTTAGTTTTTACTTCTGCTGGCTTACTCTGTGGTTTTTGTTTACTTTATAAGGGCAATGCCTTCCCCTTTTTGTTGGGATTTACGCCTTGGTGCTAGTCGCCAGCCCCTGGCCTATGGAAGGCGGGATTGGGGTAGTCACGGTACGAGTCCCGAGGACGGGTCGTGACAGTGTGGATGAAATATGATTGTTTTACACTGAGTATCCACTTATATTTAGTGTATTTATATTTTTCACACATAATTATGTCATTTCTTTATCCTTTCTCTAATGGCATGAACCTTGATTGGGATTACATCTCAATTTCTTCTCATTGAGGCATTTCTTAATGATATGCACTTTTATTCTTTTATAAAGTGTATATACCGCACCTTTGACTTTCCATATCCATATTATGTCTATACTAAAGTCATTTAAATGTTTTTAAAATGGTCTACTTTCAAGTGGCTTATAATTTAAATGTTCAAAATGGATAAAGAATCTTTTATTAAAACATTGTTTTAAATGGTTTTAAAGATTTATCCTTTTAAACATTTGTCATCCATGTCCATGTTTTAAAAATGGTTTTAAGGATTTATTTATATATACATGAACTTTTTAAAACCCTTTCAGATGTTTTGAAGTGGTATGGGGAACTTTGATTCTAAAATCTCTTTTAAATGTCTTCTTTTAATATTTTCAAAGTATAAAGGAATTTTTCTCTCATGGAGTTTTAATTATTTTATTAGATGTTTTTATTTATGATAATATAATGACGTGATCTCTTGTGATTGAAATGTGTAAATTTTATGTTTCTTTTATTCATATTTTAAGTGTTATTATTATTTTATGGTTCTAGAGAAAGGTTTATGAAATCAGGTTGTTCCGTGATAAACTAAGGGCGGGTGAGCCCGAGATTGCTCTCCAATGAATTGGGTAACGCGAAGGAGTTAAACGTTGAGGTTTCTCCGAAGAGATTTAGGGAATAAATTGTGATGGGTATTCCAAACGTAATCATGAGGTTTACTCCCTACATAAGAATGTTATGAATGCCTCAAGTTACTTTTACGTCATATGATTTCTATGAGTTATTCATAAATCTTATGATTTCATGAGGTATGTTAAAGTGCTTTTGTTTTATGAGTAAAGTGTGTTTTCATTGATTCTTATGTATACGTGGACTAATGTTTCCTTTCCGAATTTTTATATCCCTTACTGAGATTTTTGTGCTCGTCCCATGTTTTTGAAATGTTTTCCACAGGACTTAAAGTGGAATACTGTTAAGGATGGGATCAAGGAAATGCCATGATGTCTAAAACATGGAACTAGACATGTCTCGTTTGTTCAAGAGTTTATATTTTGTGAAAAAATGGAAACTGAGTAGATGTATCTACCTTGTAATCGTTGAGATGTAATATTCATGTCCTAATTATCTAAAACTCTAAACCTGAAAAGATCCTCAATGTGAATTATTCATTTAATTCAAGATTGTTTAATGTTTTAAGGCTGGGTCCTTATAGTTGGCATCAAAGGTCGGTTTAGATAACATTATAGGTTAGGGTATTATTTAAGCATAAGTGACATTACCATAATGGTTAGGATTTTAGAAAGAGTCATAGTTTTAGATAAAGTTAATGAGTTTATGATAAAATGAATAATTATATCATAGTACTATATGATGATTCCAATTATATACACATACTGACCTTTTTGGTTTTAGTAAATGGATGGATCTAGTAGGCACCAAAGTGAAACTGGATGTGAAGAAAACTATGATGGTTTCTTAAAAGAACAACCGAATGATATGAGAGCTGCAATGAGAACTTTTGTGGTTTTTCTCAACCAAATATTAGGAGTCATGATTAACCACTTGAACCTTGGCGAGTTATCTAATAAATCATGTACGAGATAACCAACTCGATGTGGATGTTCAGGTAATAATTATAAAGGTAACCATTAGGGTTTATATGATCCTTACTTTTGAGGTAATTATGGGTTACTATATGTTATGATGGAAAATGAAAGGCATGAGATAAACTTGAGGTTAAATTATGTTATGGTTATTTTTGATGATTTTATCTCTTTTTTGGGAATGTTTTCAGAATTATATAGTTTTGTTAAAAGGACAACTCGGAGACCGTGTGACAACCCGTCGTGTCGGACAAAGCTGTGGGAATCGAACCCACAACCAAAGTGCGACTGATATTTATCGCCTACCACTGGACTACATGAAGTCCTTGGTTAGTATGACAAATTATTTTTGGTTATATGATCTTATGAATCAGTAATAATTTGATTTTGGGTTATCTATGGAAATGATTAGCCTATCCTGGAGGATATGTGATTAGGTTAGTTACTTTTCAGTATGAGACTTTAAGAGTAACTGATGTTATTTGAAGGTAAATATTAAGATTTATCACAGAATACTATGTGATTAAATCCTTTAGAGATTTGAGTTTAATTCTTAGTTTGGATTACTTTGAAGAATTTTGTGGATAGTTGTTTATTGAATGGTCTCAGATAATCTTTGGGTTTTGTTGGATTTTTTTTGGAGATTAAGAGTAGTATTTCTTTTTATAAAGGATTATGCTTTTTGGGTATTATCTGATCTTTTACTAACAATTTATGGTTTTGGTTATGGTTTAAAGACATGGGAAATATATATTTTATCTTTTGTGGGTTAAGTGATTCTCTAGTAGTTGATTATAGCGCTCTTAATATGATCAAGTCATTCTGAAATACAAATCATTTGGAGAAAATATGAGTTTGTGTTAGAAATCTAGTAATAGATGAAAGTCTACATGTCAAGTGAGTATGCTTCCTTATGATTTAGTTAATCTCATAAATAAGTTCCTCTTTGAAATGTAACTTAAAATAAAAACGTTTTCTGTTATCTTTTCCTACTTGGGAATCACATACCATTTAACCCATCATAAGTTTGTGATTTTCTTGGGTTTAACTTTATCCTAATCATGTTTTCTATCACTCTCCATCAGAACATGACCCTTTGTTTTCTCCACCATATCCATGTTTTCATGGAATCCTAGTATGGGTTAACTCGGGTGACCTTTGTACTTCTCTTTCTTTATTTTAAAGTGATGGTTTTACTGACTCCTGTTTTGATGTGGGACTTTCAATGAAGTTTCTGAGACCAATTTTAAAATTACAAGGACACAATTCCAAAAAGAGGGAAGGATGTAACATCCCAGTTAAATAAAGAATATGAAATTTACATATTTATTAATATTTGTGAATAAAATATTAATATTACTTTAAAGGGAATTCTATGTTCAATGGCGTACCAAATACACAACAATGAGTTTCTTTGAAATCTTACGTTGTACAGTAATAATATAATAATATTATTTTAAATGGTAGTTAACGGTTAACCATTGTAATGGAAGGAATGAACAGAACTAAGTACCAAATGATTATATATGCTTATCAAATATTTTTTCATTTGTCCAAAAAAATGTTAGAGGCTTAAAATGAAAATGAATCCAATTTTAAGCATAAATCTTCTACTATTCATTAAAAGGTCGATTAACCGACTTTTGATGGGGAACCCTTTTTAAATATAATTTTAAAAATTTTATATGTTATATTTTAAAAAATAAAATCCTTCTTTAGAATCTGTACATAAAAATTTACTTTGTGTAATTTTTTTTTCAGATAAAGATCATTTTTAGTGAAAATGTTGTATTTTAATTCAAAACCTCATTTTAATATAACTTAATTATATGGATAGATTATCTTTTTAATTGGGTTTAAAGTGAAGTTAAAATATATTTTTACCATTTAATCTAATGTTGGTGATTAGAATTAATTTCACATTGATATTGGACATAAACAAGTGTCAATCATTCGATAGATACTGTTTCTTAAAAACACGTTATTTGTTTTGACAGTGGAAATTAATTATAAAAATAATTAATGAAAATTTTATATTTTGAATTTGGTAAAATGGAAATCATTTTTGAATTTGGAATATCAAATATATCTTAGGGTGAATATTTGGTATTTTTCTAAAAAACATCAAATTTTGATGAATAGTGAAACCATAAGTGGTAGTTAAAAAAACTGATTCTTCATTTAAATGAAATGTTACCTCCTCTGTGATTTGAATTTCAAAAATCCAACATAAATGGTTGTCATTATGATGTAAAATTTTCTTCAATGGAATTAAAATAATTTTTTGGTGAATAGTAATTTTTAAGTTTTATTAATTGCGATAAAAGGTAATTAGTGTAAATTTAAGGTAAATATAATGATATAATAATATGAAATTACCTTTAAAATTATACTACTCTTAATGGATAAGTCATGGACAATGAATAAAATACATGGGTCAACTTGGGGATCCCATGGAGCCACATGGGTTAGAAAATGACATTAATATCTTTTTATTTGAAGTAAAAATAAAAGTGTCCCAAACAAGTATTATTTTACTAAAACATTTTTTACATGGGGTTATACAGGACATATTTTTGACTATAAATATTCATTATAAAGGTAAAAATATTTCCTACATCATGAATTTTTTTTATAATTTTTATACATTAAATAAATAAATTTATTTATGACACCATGATGATGCAGTGGTTACCACATTAATGAAAGATTTAAATAAAATGTGAAGATAAGGTAAAATGTAAGACATACACATGTCAAAAACCTATTTTATGGGTGGATTTCGAACCATTATCATCTTATCCTCCAATTATATAATTTTGGGACATTTAATATCTGAAAATAAATTTATAATAAAGTAACTTTTCAAGACATTCCAAGAGTGTCCCTCCTCCCTCTTATAAAGGCCCCCACCTCTACCCCCTTACTCACACCTCTAAAGCCTTTGGCTCGACCAAAATCTGCTCATTTTATCTCTCAAAATACCTCGTTTCATCCTATAAGCCTTACATTAGGTAGAAAACTCTTCAAGAAACCCTTTTGGTTCAAACCAAAGGGAGTTACCCGATTTATTGGTAATGTCTTCTCTTATGTTCATTTGTTTTATTTTGCTTCTCCAACCCCATAAACTATTTTTATTCCTTTATTTTGTTACAACACCATTATATTAAATATACTAGGATGTTTTTATGAGAAATATTCGAGCTAAACTTACACACACATCCGTTTAATGGTTAAATAACATACTGTTTTTATGGATGGTGAATTACTGCCTCACGAAACAATGATTGTTCAATCTTCTCTTAACACCATTCATGGTAGACATTATGGTGTCAATGTATTTTATATATGATATATATGGTATTTTTGTTTTATATATGCTTATTTATTTTATATTTAAAACATACCATTATGCTTTGCATGTTGTGCAAATGCGATAATTTCATACGAGGAAGTGGGGACTACCACCCCCTCAAGTGATGTGACTCATTCATGCAATACATGGAATGTATAAAGAATGAAATTAATGAACATATGTGACCTATATAACATATATATTATAATGGAATTATAATATATATATATATCTCTCTCATTTATTTTTAATTCCATTAATATGACAAAGAAATGAAATTAGCGTTCATGTGTACGTACGACCAACTGTATCCATGAACGGTGAATTTCATTTCTTTTTTTCGAAAAATGTCATGGAATAGTATAAAATTAATATTTACTGGATATATATGATATTTAAATCATTAATACTATTCTGGATATGATTTACTTATAACTACATTGACAATCATTTTTAAACTCATTCATTTTTGACTCATGTACCAGACATCGACAAAAACAACTGATATGAACTCACATAATTAACTAATTATTATAACATTATAATATGTGATATGAATTGAATAATAAACTTTAAATGAGTTACTTAAGAAATTATAAATTTACCAAAGTTAATTATTCAGGAATATAAAGAAACGAACAAGACAAGTTGGACTTGAGGTAAGGGATCCTACCTCTCTCTTTCTTTTTAAGTACTCCCTTTTATGTCACTTCTTTTAAGTTCTTCTTTCTTATGTTAGGAGATATTCTTTTATATTCATTATTCTGTACATTTTATGTTAATATTATGAGAGACCCTATTTGATCTCATAAATCCATTTTTGGATGTCTTAAGTGGCGCCGTTAGGCTGCCGAGTTTTCGTAATGGGTTTTTCATCTCACTTTTATTCCCGTGAGATTTATACAACATTTTCCACCATTTCCTTTGAGTGGTATATGTAATTCCCATTATTCAACCCTTTTTTTAATATACATTCTTTAATATTATTTACATCAATGTTGTATAGTCCTTCTTTCATGGGGTGTACGTTTCGAAAGTTACCCGAGTCGGTAAGGGAACCTTTCACCCTTCTATTTTTAAAAGACTTCTTTTTGTTTTGTTTTTTTATATTACATATTTTTATGTTGGGATATGTTCTTATATATTCTTATTGCTATAAATTTTATGTCCAAGTGACGAGATACCCTTTATCTCTCTCATCAACTCTTTTTCTAAAATTTGATGCGATGACCTTAGGCTATCAAATTTTTGCAAGGGAACTTCTGAACCCAATTCCAATTCATTGGGTTAAACCTCTAATTATTGATTATGTCGTGCTATGAATATGTTTGGATGAAATATGATTATTTTACACCGAGTATCCACTTATATTTAGTGTATTTATATTTTTCACACATAATTATTTCATTTCTTTATCCTTTATCTAATGGAATGATCCTTGATTGGGATTACAACTCAAATTATTCTCTTTGAGACATTTCTTAATGATGTGCACTTTTATTCTTTTATAAAGTGTATATATAGCCCCTTTTACCTTCCATATCCATATCATGTTTATACTAAATTCATTTAAATGTTTTGAAAATGGTCTACTTTCATGTGGCTTATTATTTAAATGTTCAAAATGGAAAAGGACTCTTTTATTAAAACATTGTTTTAAATGGTTTTAAAGATTTATCATTTTAAACATTTATCATCCATGTCCATGTTTTAAAAATGGTTTTAAGGATTTATTTATATGGACATGAATGTTTTAAAACCCTTTCAGAAGTTTTTAAGTTGTATGGGACACTTTGATTCTAAAATATTTTTTAAATTTCTTCTTTTTATATTTTCAAAGTATAAAGGGATTTTTCTCTCATAGAGTTTTAATGATTTTATTAGATGTTTTTATTTATGATAATATCATGATGTGATCTCTTGTGATTGAAGTGTGGAAATTTTATGTTTCTTTTATGCATGTTTCAAGTGTTATGATTATGTTATGGTTCTTGGGCAATGTTTATGAAATTGGGTGGTTCCATGATAAACTAAGGGCGGGTGAGCCCGAGATTGCTCTCCAATGCATTGGGTAACGTGAAGGAGTTAAACACTATGATTTTTCCGAAGATATTTAGGGAATTTACTGTGATGGGTATTCCAAACGTAACCATGAGGTTTACTCCCTACGTAAGACTATTATGAATGCCTCAAGTTACCTTTATGTCTTATGATTTCTATGAGTTATTCATAAATCTTATGATTTCATGAGGAATGTTAAAGAGCTTTTGTTTTATGAGTAAAGTGTGTTTTCATCGATTCTTATGTATACGTGGACTAATGTTTTTCTTTCTGAATTTTTATATCCCTTATTTATATTTTTGTTCTCATCCCATGTTTTTGAAATGTTTTCCACATGACTTAAAGTGGAATACCCTCAAGTATGGGATTAAGAAAATGTTGTGATGTCTACAATTGGAACTAGACATGACTCTTTTGTTCAAGATTTTATATTTAGTGAAAAAATGGAAATTGAGTTGATGTGTCTACCTTGTAATCTTTGAGATGTAATAGTCATGTACTAATTCTCTAAAACTCTAATCTTTGATATGTAATTTCCCAAAAATTGGTTTCAATTATTAATTTTTTTATTATAGGGGAGTTCATAGTTTTAAATTTTTAGGGGGATATGATTTATGGGAAACATATTTTGATTAATATTAAAGATATGAGGAGTTTTGAAATGTGGAATGACATGAGGAATGTGATACTATCTTAAACTATTGTTTTATACATTGAGAATTTCTTACTTAAACTTAGAGTGATGGGTTCGATATTCTACAGCAGAAGTAAAATTTGTGTCCAAAATTGAATTTCACTTTGTATTTCCATGAAACCCCAAGTGGAATAATGTTTGAAAAAAAGTGATCCTAGATAGAGATTGATGCTGTGTTTATTTCCATTCCATTATCTAGTCAAAATTTCTAGTTAAATGAGATGTTCTATAGTGAGATAAGAGATTCATTTACAAGAGTTTAATTTATAAAAAAGGTTGTCGAGTTTTATTCTTATGTGAAAATCTAGTGAGAAGAATAATCTGTTGTGGGAGTTAACATTCTTTATGTTTTTGAGTGTTCAAATAAAAGGGATTATTTTAATGAATGTTTTAGGATTTAGAGATGTTTCATGAATTATTTTTCATAATGGAGTGTAATTCTCATATCACTTACACCACCGCGTAGGAGGTATGCACAAGAAAACTCATGAATTAGGTAAATGGAAAAAAATAAATCATGCAATATCTGACATTTTTTATGAAGAAGTGATGATAACAATTTGCATACCACGAAGGAAGGATCTAAGTGAATCCATGGAAGATTTTAGTGAAGGAATTTTATGATGTCCAAATTCACTACAAGGATCTATGTGAAGCAGCATATGATTTGTTTGATCTATGATGTATATTTTTCATGAAGAGATTATTATAAACTATGGAGGGATTTAATTTTGAATGAGTGTCAATGTTTTTATACATACAATGAATGAAATTAATCCATGAGGTTCTTAGAGAAAAGGTTAAAATAATTATTTATTGTTAATATTGTTTTCTAGGGGGGTCCTATAAAAACCCACAAATTGTTTCATTAAAGATCAATGAATTATTAAAGGAATTTCAAGCTTTATTTTTGTGTATTAGGAGTTCATAGACAGAAGATAATATTTTAAATCATTTTTATTCATAACGAATATAGTGGTTTGTGATGTGTAATTATTAAAAGTAGTTCATAAAGGATAGTATCAAAAATAATTTTTAAAGGGGATGTATATATATAAAGGGGTTTCCACATTGGAGTTTTGTGAAACATAGCTCTGAGTTAAGGATTTTATATGGTGAATAGTATACCACACAGAACTCATGTGCATGTTACTGGTGGTTGTTACTAGGATTGTGGAATGTATTGTAACATCATATCCTGGATATAATTATTCAAATAAGAATACAAATTATTGATTTTTATTATGTGACCTACACATTAATATACCAAAAAGTAATTGATCTAACGTAGTGTGAAATATTTGATTTAGTTGAAGTGATCCAAGGGAGGTCGTACACTATTCCCCAAAATTATTGTGAAGGCATAGGACCTGGAATATATTGACCATGATTGAAAATTTTATCAACTTAACTAGTGAGGAATAATGGATTCTATTACACCAACACACTAACATGTGTATGATACATGGACTACCACTTAGTGAAAAAAATTAAAAATCATTATGGCTTGTTTTATATTCTGCATTTTTAATTGATGTTGATGAGGGAATAACTATTTAAATTTTAACTTATTCCTACAAATATTAGAAGATGATCAATCGTAATGTGTGAAACATTTCAAACCTTGATTCAACCCCTTCTCAGTATGTCTCGTGTTTCAACCTCTAGAACCATATTTAATGATAAGGGAAAAGAAAGAGATAAATAATAATATTGGTTTTATAAATTATAATATAAGATCCTATCCAATGAGTACCACACCCCAACCTAAAGACCAGGGATCAATCATATATTTATATGTATTATAAAATAAAATGTTCAACCATTTATTTGTTATACATTTTATAAAAATTTCTCTAATATTTCAAATAATTAAAGAAATTAGTTTAATTCCTCATTAATTTATTTAAAATTTCAATTATTTAGTAAGATGTTTAAAATATTTAAATTCATCATCATATTATTAATAATAAATTCATAATAGATGGAGTGAAAGAAGCCTATGAAGCTAGAAATTATAACATAACACATATAGTGTCATGAACTATAACATGGTGTAGTAACACTTATCACTTTTTTCTGTATCCTAACATTCCCCATCATTTAATCTAAAACATTATGCTATGATGGTTCTTTTATCACACATTTTTAGTAATATCCCACTTTTCCGGAATTCTCATAGACTTATCAAATTTTCACCCATACGTCACATCATATAAAATAACTTGAGAAACCATATCCAAATATCCTCTCAGATATTTCCAAAACTCCTTTTATAAATATGTTATACATTTCACTATATGTTATATCATGTGAAATAATTTGCGAAAATATATCCAAACCCCCTTATAGATATCGTCCAAAATACTTTTATGGAATCTCCAAAACTTTAATTATCATGATAATCATTCTCAAAATTATAAAGTTAGATCAAATTGGTCTTTCAAGAATTAAAAATAATAATTATTTCTTGAATACATAAATTTAGTTAAATAGAAATATATAGAATAGTGTTAATTCTACTCATGATAAAAATGGATATTTCATGATCTCTATCAGACACATGTGTCTCCATACCTATTTCCACTAACTATATCATATACAAGTATTCATAATCACATTATCCATTTGTCTAATATATTTAGTTACAATTCTACATGAAATATTTAAATCCCATATAACCTACTCACACACTCTTCTTCTATGAGTATTGACATATGAAGTCGATGAATGCATCACATGTCATTCATATAAGAAAATGAGAAAATAACATGCTGCACATCTTGGTAGATAAGTGCATCACATGCACCTTATTAAATTATGGTCATAAATTTTATGAAAATATCTCATTAGAGGGCCTATATGTCAAACTCATCTTATGAGAGGAAAAATCCCATCCCAGTTAATCTTCAACCATTGAGATGATTAAAAAACCCAATCAAGCCCTAATTATCTAAGATTCAGGGATTAAAAAAGAAAGTTACCAAATATTGTAGGTTCTCATTCAAATTATATTTATAACATTGGGTATAGGGATTTAATAAGAAATATACATCCCAATCAAACCAAATAAATAGTATAGGACACTCTATTTGGTATACTTGATAGGTCATGGAAGAGAAAAAACTCAATTTTTATACAAAATTTTACCCATGGAAACCATAATATTTTTTCATAATATATAATACATTATTATTGACATCTATATAACCATTTGATAAAACCACCCACTAATTTTTTTAGAGACTAACATCTATAAAGATATTTTTATCGAATAATGGTGATAATTACTTATATTATTCTTAATATTAAACTATTTTAACAAAATTTTCAAATATATATATATATTTTTGAAATAGAATGGGGTATAATCCCCATTATTAAATGAAAACAAAACAAAAAAAAGTAATGTGGGAGGATAGGGTTATAAAAATTTTATATCCTCATTCAAAAAGTGAGAAATTGGAGGATAAAATTCACTAAAATGAACAAAGAAATATCGAAACATTATAATAAATATCATAACTAGCTCTATAGTCATCACACCAATCCGATTCAGAACTCATGGAATTGAACAGGTCTTATTGGGAAAAGTTTCTCTTAACTATGGGATGTAATCTAATGCTCATTGTGAGATTTGTATTTGAGTAGTTTTCCTATGACTTCTATTTTTTTGTAGAGAACATTAGAACACTTATTTCCATCCTTTTGGAGAAAAAAACTTGTATGTTTCTTCTTTTCCTCTGAGATTTATCATATTTATCAAGATTTGAGATATATATTCACATGATAGAGATTCCTAAATTATTCCTCACATTTATATTGGCATGATAAAAGTATGTCCCCATTTTCGCTAACATAGTATTTCTACCCTCAATTGGATAGAAATGTATTTTGTTACTCTATCCATTTATTTAATTCATAGCCATAGTTTACTACACATCCACTAGTGTAGATGCTACAAGACTATAAGGACCTACTTCTATCCCTGATTTGATTTTAGAATCCCCATATTTCCCCTTTCTAGGTCCTAGTATCAAAGGGGTGTGATCAATTCCCCTAAAACCATATGAACACTTGTTATTTTAGACACATCCATATAAAACATCACCTTGACCCACAATTTTAGCAGGTCTACCATCCTATTAGGTTTATGTCTTCTCTTACACTAATCCATCTCCTTGATATGTACATGCAATAAGCATATCAACCATCCCAATTATTATAACCTACTATTGCATGATAGTCTATAGCGAAACATATTTATTCCTTTTATTATTAGTTAAATATTTCTCTAGGCATAAATAATGTGAATATAAATGATTAATATGTTCCTTATCCACATAGTTTTGATCTTGTGCATGAGACCCAAGGTACTCAATCATATGATTTTAGTCATTGATATTTTTATGAGAATCTAACCCACTTTCTTTAGTACTTATATCAGCTATATCCCTATTTAAATTATTACTAGGATAAAGAGATCAATATTCATTTTATCTTTCAACTTCTTCCAATAACTTTCAAGATCATAACCTCTCATGCTATATTTTCCAAAAATTAATATTTTACAACATTGATAAATATTATGAACAATTTTAAAATATCCATGATAGAGATTAGGTATTTTCTCATAATTAACCAGTATGTTAAAGTGATGTTCGTAAAAAATAAATAAAATTGTTCTAATGATAGGGGAACTTAGGTCTACTTTCACTAGAATTCTAGAAAATGTTACAATATCTAGATCTTTCAATATATTTTCCCATTATAATCAGGAACCCAACCACCAAGTAAATGTGCCATAAAATGTAATAATGTTAATAAAATCTATCATATACTTATAATATTTTATATATTAATCATAATCATCAAATATCTTTTCCATAAATACTTGTTTTGAGAAAATTTGGTATCTAATGAAACTTTTTTACATTATTCCTTACCAACACATCCTAAAATACTTTTAGAAAAACAATGCAACCTTCACTTCGTCATGGTAACTAAAAGTATATATTTAAATTATTTTAAATTGATATTTCCTAAAATATTTTCGGATATGAAATGAAATTCACTTTCAATTTATATAGTTTAATAATTTATTTTGTTCACTTTGGACTTTTCTAAACCTAAAAATACTCTTATTAGACTCTTAAAAACATTAATCTCTCTAAAATAAATTATTATATATACAAACTTATTTGATATCATAAAATAAAAATTATTTTTTATTATTGGGAATATATAAAAAATTATCTATTACTAACCATATCTAATATGGTATTCTATTTTTTTGAATAAATTTACTAAAAAGAAGTCATAATTATCTATAACATTCCAAAAAAATTTTGTGGGAACTCTTTCCTTCATATTTTAATAAAAAACTTAGATGAAACACTTTTTTCATGAATAAAACTATTTTTATCCATATCTTATTTTCAAATCATGTTAAAAAATATAATGAATCTTAGATAATGTGTTCCAAAAAAACTTCTCATACATTCATAAAAAAGAATAAATAATGATATAAAAGAAATAAAATGAGATTCTAAACACATATTTTTTTATAGATTCATCCAATCATTGAAGTTATCCATCACATTCAACTCCTTGATATAAAAACCCTTTTATCTATCACTTAAATTTATACTTCAATCTTGATCCAACAAATCTTCATAAATTTTTAAATCATATACATATTAACAACAATAATTTAATGTATTGTTAGATTCATACAACCTTCAAAATATAATTATTTAATTCTATATTATTTATAACTTACATGTAATCTCCATGGGGGGTTTTCACCCATTCAAGTATTTTATGATGTTCCTCCTCATGTGACAATACTTTCCATAATATAAGCACTGCCCTCCATTATTAACTCCTCCCATGGGTTTAAATTAATTTTTATGTATACTAGAAGATGGGATATTGAACTTTCCAATGATCCTTTTATTTTTTATAGTTTTAACTTTTACCCTCTTGAATTATCAATACTACACTTTAACTTGGGCCTCGCATATCCTGATTTTCTATCGTCAATATATTGAGTAAATTCAGAACTTTTTTATTAAACTAAAAAATGGTATAGTTTACAATAAAATATCCAATCATTATCGATAATTATTTCATAATGAAGTTAATATGTTGATTAAATTATAAAGATAACCCCAGCTTCTCCAAATAATTAAATTACCCAATCAAATTGAGTATATGAGTAGAGAAAAAAGTTCCTTCAGACATATTGCATCTAAAAAATACCTTCGAAACTTAATTCATCTAATTCCTAGCTTGTTATTCATAGAGTATTTTTATGTTATCTATTATCATGAGAACATATATATTTTCGTGTTTATTTTACAACATAGGATTTATGTAAATGCACATAAGAGTGAAGAAATCCAATAAGTCTTTAAAATAGTAATCATAATAATTAATATCCATTTCTTGAACAGCCTCACCAGTTAGTTATTTGGGAAGGGGTTGCTCTAACTCATAAAATTTTACATCTTATTTAAGAATTTTTCTTATTTTTTTAAATAATTATAAAAAAGTTTCATCCATTAAGATTCTATCCCTATTGTATTGATCTCAAATTTCTATTTTATGATGATTTTATTTATATATAACATAATCATTCATTAGATGCATACCATTTTTTTCATTCATTTTATAACTAATTTTGTTAAAATTTCTCATACTAAGGTGATGAATAAATTTAATTACATCATATATATTTATTAGAAGAAATTTATATTTCATCACTACTAGTCCCAACATTCATAATATAAGTCATTCCTATATATAGTAGATAATGATGTCAATAATATCACATATGAATCTTGAATAGTTTAGTTGACAATTATTTTCCATAATCCGTTATATGTATTATCTTGAATCTACTCTATCATATCATAAACATTATAGTTTCCCAGTGAAGCGTAACCCAAATAATACAATAAATACAGACACCTAACGATTAGGTTCAAACAGAAATTTATTTCCCTACATGAGATAATTTATGGGTATGACAGAACCCACCTATTTGGATGATCAAGGTATTGCAAAGTGTATCTTGAACATGAATATAATAGTTAGTATTTTAAGGGGACTTTATGATCTCACCATATTATCACATGTATTCCCATTATATGTTTTCATGATTTTAGTGATTTAGTTTTGAATCCATATTCTTTTTATCAATTCAATATGTTCAAACCATATTGATTTGTAACTCTCAATATAACTCAATTATCATGTTACTAACCTAAATGAAAATCCATATATAATTTTAAATATTCAAATTCATCACATGTATAAGGTATATGAGACCCTTTACTGGAATTTATTTGAGACATATTAAATAAATAATATAAAATAGTTTAAGAATATAATAATAAGTAGTAAACCCCACTTTTACAAACAAAGCCTATGATTCCAGGACAATTTGCAGTCTGATCTAATGTACCTATACACATTAATCTTTATAAAAGAGAGACCCAAATTCCTTCTCAATTAAAACAAATAATATATACAAACTATAATCAAATTATTATTTCAAACTCATTACCTAAAACAGGTCAAAGTAAAGGTAGAAAAAAACTAAATCAATTATAATACCCAATATGAAATTCCTTAAATACATGCATGATAATTTAAATAAGTAGTTTAACACATTTAATATAAAACATAATTCAAAAATCATTATGTAACATTTATATTAATGAATAATAAGTCCCGTAATAATACTAAATAAATTAACAATTTATAAATTTAAATTGGAGAAAAACATTGATGAATAATTCCTAAATAATTTATTAGCACATTATAATTCATGAATGGATTAACATGAATATATAAAATTTATCTAATATGATCATTTTATATTATCATTAACATGGTTTTAATATGAACTCATTCATATTTTATAAATGTGTGGAATTTATGAATAATTTTATCATCAAATATTAAATATTTAATAAATCAACCAACCATTTACATAAATCACCTGTTTTATCAAATAATGTTGTCAATATAAACATTTAATATATACATTTATTGTCCAATCCTTAATAAATATAAATTATTTTATAATTTACATTCTTTTGACCATGTAAAACTACTTTAACCCTAGATTACATATACCAATTTTTTTTGTTTAGTTTAAATCACCCATTAGATTTGGTGTGGGCTTGATGGGCCAGTATTAGGGAAGATATTTGAAAATTTTAATAAAAACAAAATTTATTTTAAAATTATACACATGATGGATTAGTAACATGGAATAACATATGTCATTTTGTTCTTATTAACATGTTATAAATTGAAATAATTTTATAATTCATTTTGGGTAGGCAAATCCATTTTGGGAATTCCATTTTAGAATGAAAAGTCGTTTTGAGTGTGTCATTTTGAACATTTCATTTTTGATAAGACAATCCACTTTTTCCATGCTATCTTTTTCAAAAATACATTTTTTGTAGTACTTTATAACTCCCAAAATATATTTGAAATATAAATTATTTAATTGTCTGTCCCAATGGTGAATGCCACTACAACTTGGGGTTTTTTAACCAGAACATAGTTGGTTTAGAAAATAATTATTTGTTTTTAATGATGCTATACTATGTACATTTAACTTGAACAATGGAATGGTCTTATAATACCACACATTATTTCATATACATTTATGTAAATGTCAAATAAAAAATTAATAATAATTATAATTTTGATCTGGGCTATGTCTCGGTACCTAGAAAACATGTTTTCCACTTTTCATTATTCATTAGCAAATAAATCAAAATATTGACAGATTTTCTCTGATATTAATGAAGGGGTTCATAGGGGTATTATTTATCCTAAAAAAACAAAAGAATAACTCCAAAACCCAAACAATTACCAAGATCTATGTATACATTTGGAATGAATTGAAGAAATAAAAAATATCCCAAATTTTCTATATTGATCTAGCTCATCCAAATGAGTATTATGTAGATCATTGGGAAGAAATAAACAAGTTACTTCCTCCAAATTTATCCATGTGATAGATGAATCTATCAATTCTTGGGTAAAATATCTATCCTTATAATTATTTTGTAGAACCTTGTTTAAATACAGGATAGAATCGAGAGATAAAATATAATCTTAGTTTGAGGATTTCTAATGAAGGATAAAATATAATGAGTCTCAATCCATCAACTGCTAACCTAATGATCAAAAAAACATATATATACATCATATAACCAAAAACTCAACCATATATTTACGAGATAATTTCAGAATAAATTCTTATAAACTTTTTTCCATTGAAATATTTATTCTAATTTATTATTGATTTTTATAACATTAAAATGAATGTGTAAGATGTTAAGAATAAAAAAAATCATCATCACATGATGAATAACTAACATATTATATATAGTGTATAAGAATGCAATGAATTTGAGCATTATTGTATAATCCAATATACACTACTCACTGCACCATAACAGAGAGACACTCACCATGATATGGTGTATCATAGCATCGAAAATAATGTAATCTAAACCAACATGACATGGTGGTGAATTTAATGTAAATTTAAAAAAGAAATTTTTTCACGGCATAATTAATCATGTCAAATATTTAATAAAATTTTCTTTATATAATTTAGTGTCCTCTCATGTTATTTTATATTTTCTCTATCATATATTTTCATAGAATTATTTTCTATTTTTCTTTTTAGTAATTTCACAGAAAGTATTGTGTTATATACTCATAATATTAAATTTAAAATATTTTATAGGAGTGGTTTGATTATGTGAAGATTCAATATTTGAAATTTATATCAATAATAAAGGTGTTTGTTTTTTATTTTTTCCTATTTTGTTTCATACTTCAGTTTTAGTTTTTTATTATAATTATGATTATTAATACTATATAATTTTGACTTCATTTCTTTAATGTGTTTAAATATTTATTTAATGTAACTACTATTTTTATGGAATATTGTTACACTTAACTATTTTGTTCACAAAATATTTAGGGAGTATATTTTTTGTGATAAAGATATATTTATTTGATATTCTTTTTATTATTTTTAGTTTCTTATTGTTTGATACTAAATTTAATACATGGGTTTTAATTTAATTCCTTTGTAAGTTTTTATTGAGTTTGTGGCTTATAATATCATATTTTTATTTTCTTGAAAAGTTTCACTGTAGAATGTCTCTTTGAAAGTGAAATCCTTGTTTAAGGAAGGAATTTTATCTTTTGAGAAATCTAGTAAAGTATTATGTCCTACCATAATATTTATTTTGTTTTTAATATCTATACATGTGAATAGCTAAAAGAGTCACAATAATGAACAAATATATATTTTTTGAACAAAACTAAAAACATGTTCCTTGATAATCTAGCTTCGTTGTTCCTTGATGGGATAATTTACATATGGTATTAAACTATAGGTGTTTGAATCATAAAAAACATGCTAGGCATAACTAGGGAAATGATAAAAGTTTTAAATACCAATTTTATCTATGTACTCAAGTGAGTAGTGATCTTATGTTTTATTGGATGAAATGACTGACCAAAATTCATCCACCATGAGGTAGTACATTCATCTAGATTTCCAACGTTGAGAATGAAGATCTATCAATCAAAAAATTATAAAGTCAAAATTTTCCATCTTTATTTATGGAATCAATTAGGGAGTGAAAAGGAATGTTCACTTGACTTCTTTTAAGAATTATAAAATGAAAAATGATATTTTATCTCTTTAAAAACTAGTAACACTAGGAATTTTTTTAAGTGTTAATGCCTAAAAGGGAAGGAAAAATAAGTGTTATTTGTAAGATTAATGATACACTAGAAATAGAGAATTTTCTAAGGTAGAAGTATGATGACTATGAAATTCATGAGGAACTCTATTTTTTTCTATAATCTACATGTTACAAAAAAAAGTGTATGGTAATATTCATAAACATTTCAATAGAAAATTGAGAATATTGTCACTATACTAGTGGTGGCAGGAAAATAGATTTTAGTAGAATCCTATAGAGGGATAACCAAAATATTTAATATAGCTATGTGATAGAATAAATGGGGGTGGTGGTCTTATAGATTATGTAATTGAATGATTACCCCAAAGGTATAGAGAAATATCTCAAAAATTATGACCCTTATTAATTCCATTGTGGCCCCAACATAATCATCAGAATTAGTTTCTCAAGGAATTTTTTTTACTTTTCCATTTTAAATCAATTATTTCTGATTTAATTTTAGTGGATACATTATATTTCATTTGAACTATTATACCATGGAAACTATTATTAATGTTAACGAAGGAGGGATAGAGGCATGTTATGGAGGGTTATGACTTACATAAAAATTATCATAGGTTAAAGTGAATCGCTACTATTGATGAGTATCATGTTTGTAATTTTTTAGATGATATAAAGGGATTAATAGGTTGATATGTTGGTGAAAGATTTAGTTTTTAATGGTGATAAGATTAATTTTTTTAGATATTTTCACCATGTTCGTTTTTGGATGGTTATTTTAGAGGTTCAAATGCTTTATATACCATCATTATAAATTTTTAGGGGGGTATTTCATGTGTTGATAGTGTGAGATTTCTTTCTTATGAAGTGTGTTTTGTACTAGTATTAGAGGGTTTAGTGGTTAACACTGGATGATATGGTTAGTTCTACTGATAAAAAAACAAATCAATTTTTTTTATAAGCCATTATTTCATTATAAAATTTAATTATTTAACCTTGAGAAGCATAACTATTTCTTGGAGTGGTGGTGTCTGGATACTATGAATGTCAATCCTCCCATCCAATGGGATTATTTGTTTTCACTAGATAAAACCATCACCCCACTAATTCAACTTAATAAAAGGTAGTATCACATTCACACACAAAAATATTATCACTATCATACATGTTTTGGGGATTGGTTATACTCACTCACTATGTGTTTGTGAGTGTAGGTAATGATGAATGAAATTGAGAATATAATTACTGCACTAGTGGTGACATGGTCATTGGTCTATAGATTATTCAATTATAAAAATTATTGATTTATGATACTTAATATGAGTAATTTCTTTGTCTCTTGTGATTGTATTTGAATTCATGTTTTTCATATTTATGTCCCAGATTGAGTATAGATATTTATCTCTCCACCTCTATTTCGAATTTTGAGTAACAAAAATGTTTCATATGAAATTCATCCCACTATATATTTTCACCATAAAATAATTAATTGTATATGTCATTAGAGTAAAAAAATAATAAATGTTTCCACATATCTTTTTTTTTTCATTTTATATTTTCCCTATTAAAAAATTAGTTACATGTTTTAATGATAATTATTTATTATATTTTTATATTTTGTTATGAAATGTATTCCCATATATTTAACTAAAGATAAATGATTTTATTTTTATATTCTTTTATGCTGTTTAAATTATTTATCATTTACTAATTAATATTTATCACTTATTGAAAATTATCTTTTATTAATGATCAGTTGTTGTTTCATTTAAAAAAAAATTTATTCACACCTTATCATTATTTTTTGTGGTAAATATACAAGGGAGACCAATGAGATAAGAATGATTTAATATTAATTCAAATGACCTAGGGGAAAGGGACCTAAAATTATTTTACTACCACACTTTCATTACTTTTCATAATTATCCCAATTTTGAATTTGGATAATTTTATCATGATATATTTTTTTATGTGAGAAACATTCTCAAATGATCACTGGTTGATTGAACTCTTATAATTTTATAATAACAGTTTTAAAACTACCATATAGATATATTAATTTTTTTCCTTTTATATATGGTAGTATGATTATTCACCTTTTTTACATTGAATATCCTAAATATTTGTTTCTTGGATGGTTTTTAATTACATTTTGGATGCATTTGAAAAATAACATTTTATATGAATATGTGTATTATCAGAACCATTAAATCTTTATAATGTAAAATCATTTTCATAAAAATTAATCTATATGCATGGGCATGGAGGTTATTTCTACATTTGATTTAATATTTTACCAGTATCATAAAAGGGTCATATAATTATGTTTTATCTTACTTGTGTATTATTTATTATTCTTGGGGTCTCAAATTTAATTTTTCTTCTTTTTAAATTACAGGTATAAAATGATATGTGGTTTGTTGCCACTCATAAAAAAATCTGGGAAATCACATGGAAAAAAATATAAATTGAGGTGTTATATTTTTTCAAAAAGTAATTTTATCCCAAAATATTTTAACAAGTTTGATTATCAATGATTTAATTTTTATTCTAATGGAGTAAAAATCTGTAATCAAAATCTCACTTTAAACTAATGAATTTAGTTTTTCGGTGCTATTTTATTTATTTATATTTAATATTTTATAATTTTGATTCATATTGATATGGATAAACATTTGAAAAGATAGACTTGAGGGAATTTTTTATCTTATAGAATAACTAGGAGGATATGGATGAATTTATTTGGAATTTTCGATTAGGGATTTAAGCATATTTTATCCAAATGAAACTAGAAAAAAAATCTATGAACTTTCCCTAAAAAAGGTAAAAACAAGTCTTTCTTAGTTGAAAATTATTTCTATAAATTATGAATTTATTTTTCATAATGTTATTTATTCATTTTATTAAAAATAAAAATTTTATTTTCATTCTATTTCAGGATTTACCGAACAATCATATATTCACTACTGCAAATATGGCCTTTATCGTCGCTAGAAAACGGAATTAAAAACACTATAAAAGAACTGCTAATTGAGGAGAAATAATGGGGGGGGGGTCCCATTTATCAGTTATTAGAAAATCACTGATAAAGGACCATTTTATTAGTGCTAAAATACACATTGATAAAAGTAAAAAAAATATTTCAACAATTCAGAATGGGCTTCAACAGTGCTTGAAGCCCCCCTTTAACAGTGCCCCCTCCCAACCCCTTATGCCCCATCTTGCATGACCTTTCCCACACGCTCCCACCCACCCTTTAACAGAACCCCCACCCACCCTTTAACATAGCTGGCCTTTATTCCACCCGCGCGAGCAACCTGCCTGCCCTGGATTTGAACTATGGACCTGCTATATGTGCACCTAAGCCTTTACCACTACACCATATTACATTACTCTTAATTTATTAATATATCTATTTATTTATATATATATATTTATTTATATTTACTCGTATATTAATAAATATTTATTTATATATATATATATATATTAATATATATATATTTAGTTATATTAATAAATATATATATATTTTGTTATGTTAATATATATATATAGTTATGTCAATATATATATCTGTATGTTAATACATATAGTTATATTTATATATTAATATATTTATTTATATATTGATATATATTTATAAGATAATATTTAAATACATTTAAATAATATGCTTTTGTGTGTGTGTTTATAAATAAATAAATAAATATATACAATAAGAAAACATATTATATGTGTATTTGTAAGTATAATTATACATATTTATATATATTTACAAATATTATATATTAATATGTATATACATATGTTTAAAATATACAGATAATATTAGTTTGACAATATAGACGCACACAATTACAGACACGCACATCATATAGGTATATAAATATTAATATATTTGTATTTTAAATAATTTGGATATTAGTATTTTATTTATATAAGCCTTATATACTGAGAAATATACATTATATGTGAATGTGTTTAATTATTAATTTGTAAAATAAAATTTTTATGGGTGAATATAAAAAAAAATGTATATATTGTTATATAATTGATTATAAATAACATTACATTTTGAAAAATGATAAAATATCAAAATGATAATATCAATATAAATGTAACACCTCCGAATAAATTTAGTCCCCAGTGATAAGGTCAAAATACTCCCTAATGCGAGGCTGAAATTCCATCAAATGTTAAAAAACTTTGGGTATCCGAACTGAAGACTCAGTTTTGGAGGACCACTGGGCCCTTTTGGCCAAAAAAAGGTAACAGAAGGATCCCTTGAGTATATGCACATAGAGCGCATCACATGCTTCAATTCGATATGTTGTAGAGTTCAAATGGACACCCAGATCAAACGTTATGGTCTTTTGAAGTATTGAGTTACATTTTCAACTTATTTTAGATTTTTTATTAATTTTATTGATTTTTTGTGTCTTCAAATTATTATTAAATGATTATTAGTAGATGATAATTAGAAAATTATTAATTAATATATTTTTAAGATATTTTATAAGTCATTTTCAATACATATCTTATATATTAAGTGGAAATGTTTATTTATACTTATTTCCAACATATTTAAAATACATATATTATATTTATATCAACATAAATATATTTCTATATTTCTATATATATTATTTTTTTATGAAATATTTTTTTTTGAAATATACACTTTATCAGTGATAGGAAAAAAGCACTGATAAAGACACCCCTTTATCAGCGTTAATAAAAAAGCAATGATAAAGGTGGTGCCTTTATCAGCGCTAAAAAAGTGTGGATAAAGGGTCAATTTTAACAGAGATTTTTTAACACTGTTAAAAGTTCCCTTTATCATAAGTTTTTTTAGCACTGATAAAGGAACCCCCTTTATCACCAATTCTTTTAGCGCTGTTGAAGGGTAGTGCTGTGGAAACCCAGTTTTGTGGTGGTGATTCTTTTTTCAGATTCTTTTTAATGTTTTTTTGAATAAAATTTTATAATACTCCTCATAATATATTATATTTCATTGCATTACATTAAACAATTGAATTTTCGTGTAACCAATCAAGGCCATGGATAGCCAAAATATTATTGGGCTTTCAACCTTCTTAAAATTTATATCAAACCCACATATGATTGGGAAATTAAATTTTTAGATCTTGAGTTTTTATTTATTTGAATTTTTTTCTTGTTTTCATTATAAGCTATGTTGTGAGTAATTGTGGGAAGACATGAATACCAATATTATTTAATTCTTATTAGTTTTTGTTAAAAAACTCTAATTAAATGAGTATAATTTTTTATGACATTATATTCATGAATAAACTATAGTATATGATAAATGGTTTGATTCTTTGATTGAATGATGAATTTATAAAAAAATATTTTTGGGAAAATATTTGAAATATATGTAAATATAAATTAAGGATCACAACTCACATGAACTCAGAATATTATTTAATTGATCTTTATTTTTTTAAACATGATGGTAAAAAATTAACAGATGGTTGTTGATGATATGATTTGGGGTTATGAGTTACAATTTGGTAATTGAAAATGCTTTTTCTCTTAATATGTGTTCATACAAACAATTTGAAAAATCATCTATTTGTGAAAGGAATGGATGTGTTCATGATATGATTCATTTTTCATAATGTTAGTAATTATCTAAAGATTTTATTTAACATTTTTTTTACATTTTAATTTTGATTTTTTTAGATTAAATTTTGAGAAGTGAAAATCAGACCCATAATTTTTTTAAACAAAATATAACCATATCCTAATATATTATTTATATAATGATCTTAATTTTTTTTCAATATGTGATGAAATATGCAATGAAGTTGTCTTGGATTGCATAAATGAGTTGTAAATATGTGTGATTTCTAGACTTGTTTTGATAAATAATTATGGCTCGAAAAAATAGAACTTGATCCTGTATATGAAAATGATAATTCCGAGCCTATTTTTTAATGAAAAAACTAGGTGTTTGTTATATTTATTGTTAATTAGAATGTTGAAAATATTTCATGATCTCAATATGTGTGGATTATTAGAAGGCTAATTGAGTTACGTACCCAAGATAGGTTTTCTACAAGAGCTGAGTTCAGAAGATTGGAGAATACCTTATATACTAGTGATGGAAGAAGTAATCGAGGTGTTGTCCTTTATAATTGGAAAGGAATAACTTTGAGTTATTCCATTCGATATTCTCAGAGACCTATTGACATGGAAAATAATGAGTAAACTTCATAGAGGTTCATGTAAAAATCAATTTAATCATATTTGAGAATCTTAGAAGAAGTTGAATTAGTTCCCAAGAAAGGTATCTTTACCTGTTGAGCTATAAGAAATGCATAATAATAGAAGAAACGCCTTTTATCATGGACATGAGTTTCGTAAACTACTAATGTGGAAAATAAAATTCAAATAAAATGGTAGAGAAAAATGAAAATGAGCTATTATCATTTAAATCGAGTTTCTTATATTGGATTAATTGAGATGCATTCATAAATAGAAAATTATTTGAATTTATTACACTGCTACATATTTATTTTATTCTTGTTAAAGGTTGAAGAATATAGTTGAATATGTAATTGATGATGCTATTTAGAGTATAAATACATCCATCTTGCTTATTGTCTATAATTTAGATTTAATGTTGTTGTATTCACCAATATTACGAAACTCATTAGTTTCGATGAGTTCCGTAGAGTACTATGATGGATAGATATATGTAATCTATAAAGAACTAGAGAAGCTCCATCTTAAGTGTTCTCATTTGGTTATGAAAGGTCTTTCATGATGTGTAAACTTGAGTGAGGACTGATGAGGATTTGAATTTGGTTAAGACAATAGTGTATTATTTAAATACTCTAAGGGGTGTTTTTTTATAAATCAATGAAATTTTTATGGTGTTTATTAAAGATGATTTTAAATTATTCAAAAATTCATTTAAATGGTTTCATGAGTTTTTGAAGGGGTTATGGAATATTAAAAGTTTCAGGATATTGAAAATTTGACAAACTCCATCATAGGTAAAAGCATCACAACCATTGTGTAAAAAAACTCTAGTGTAGTCTCATGAAAAATATGTAAGTCTCTTGAAATATAAAATTTGTTTTTAGAGTGTGTCAGATTATATTGTTGAAGTAGATGTTATATTTTTCAATGATATTAGAAATTTAATGGCCATTCAGAATGCACAAACAAAAAATTGGAAAAGGCATGACATGCATAAAATTAACCCACTAGTACATACAAGTAAATCAGAGGTAATAAATATGTTTCATTTTAACGAAGATGGATAGGATTTTTATAAATTTCATTTAATTTTGGAGAAAATACTATAATATGTAAAATTCATAAACTTTTCCAAAACATAAGGATACTGAAACTAACAAGTTAATTTTTAGAATATGAATATTTATGGAAGTTAAATTTAAGAAGATGCTTAAACTAATATTTAGTGAGTTAAATATCCCGATTATGATTATAATTATTATTCAACCCAAGATTTATGAAGATGAAATTGAGAGTGATATTTTATTCATGATACTCATATTTTGGATATTAAAACGAAGAATAAATGGGTTTTCACATTGTGAAGAGAAAGAGTATGCCTTGATACTTTTTTGAGAATATGATAAGTTATATCTTGTTTTAAAATTCAATAAGTGATCACAATATTAGAATTAGATCATGAAAAAATGAATTATCAAGGAACATCTATATATGGGAAATGGATAATATCTTTCACTTTGATAAAGATAGTGACACCATGGTATAATTTAGTTTATGATGAAGACTAGATTATTAGATTGATTCATACTACTATATAATATTCCATATCAAAATGATTCTATTTCGAAGGAATGCGAGGATTTGGTTTCACCATGACGTTAACAGTGTTGATTCAATGACATAGTTTTTTTCATTTGTTTTGAAAAATACAATAAATTAATTATATATTCTATTTAGCTTGAAAATTGTTTCAGTTATTGTTTATATGAAAAAAAAATTTACAGACACATAAATACTATAGAACTAAATGAGGTTTGTGAAAATATAATAGTATAATCATTACTAATATATTATATTTCACTTGATTTAAGTGTACTATAGAATTTCTAGATAAAATTATTGGTAGAAAAAGTGAGAAGCTAAGTTCATCATTAGATAACAACGAAATTTTGATGCTGAAACAATTGACTCTGAGGATTGTAAAATTAAAGTATTTAATTATATTATATAACCTTGTGTAAATATATTTTCTCGTAGATAATTATAAGAATAAGAATTTTCAAGAAGAAAAATAGTATCCAGGTATTCTGAAACTCATTGGCTATTTTGAAGTTGTAAAATTACTTATTTCTGAGTGGGATTTCTATTACTATAATTAATTTATTTTTGATTGTTTTAACTATTAGATAAATTTTTTAAGTATTTTATTAAAAATGTATTAGTATTTACACTGTAATTTTTCTTCTATTGATCATACATTATTGAGGACTCTTTATTTTAGTAGAGAATCAATTTATTTTTTGATGACATGATTTTTGATAGGAACTATTGAAAATTTAATTATGAGTAGACAATATTTTTTTGAGATGATTATGATTATTTCTATGATTATATGAAGTCATGTATAATTAATATTGGATTTGAAAAATTTCTCATGCTCATTAGAAATTATATTGTTTCAGAGAATGAAGTTATAATTTATTTTTCACAAAGGAAAAGTAAAATACTAAGTAAATCATATAGTACATTATATCTTGTAATATTTTATGACTTAGAACATTTATAATTAGATATCATCCAAAAAATGAATAAAAGGATTTTTAATTAGGTAGAGACTACTCATCTTGGAACTTCTAAGGTTTTGGAAACCCATAGTGTAATGTTTAGAGTATCCCATAAAGCTTCTGATTTTTGTTTTGGTGAAATAGTAGAACAAATGCATCAAAATTATATCGATATAAAGAATATTTTTAAATATTTGGGTGAAAAAGAATTATCATAAGATAAAATTATTGAAAAATTTATTTATATTATTCTAAAAGAGTGGGAATTGATGAGTACAACTATCAGTGAAACTAAAAATTCTGCAAAGTTATTTTTGTATGAATTAATTGGCACTTTAATGTAATATAATAGAAGACTAAAGAGAGATGCTGAGAAAGAGAAGAGGAAAAATGGAGTTTATTATGAATATACTACTACTGATCCTAATTATAGTACCTTTAATTATTATACTAATGTTTCGAAATATTAGGTTTAAAAGAAGAGTAGTAAACCTTTTGATCAAAGAAATTTCGACGATAGTGTGAATGAGATTTCTTGACTTTATAAGAGAATCAATAAATTTTTTGATAATAATAATTTCTGATATAATAATAAAAAAGAAAATAAATATAGACATTATAAGGAGTCTTCAGATGTTATATTCTATGAATGTAAGAAGACATGTAACATTAGACTAGAATATTCTAGTTTAATGAAAAAGGATAAAAAGTAAAGAGATATTCTAAAAGTAGAGGGATGAAGATCTTCAAAGCTGTAGAGAAATGAAGTGTGAGAAAAGGTGATACATATTCTAATAACCAATTCTAATATAGTGAAAATTAATTTCATAAAATCATTAAATATTATGTATACATTCATATTGATGAAAAATGCTACATATCTAAAAAACTACTAAATCAACAATAAATTTAACACTTATTTCTAAATTTATACTTCTAAATATGTTTATTCAACTTTACAAAATGATAAAAACGATAAGTCCGCAAAAGATGAAAATTAAAATTCATCATATGATGAGGCAGATGTGCCTACTTTTTTTGAAATAGCTATATATATCAATAACATTGAAAAATAAAATGAGGAATTGAAAAATGAATATTATTTTTTTGAAATTAGTATTTTTATAGATAATAAGAGAATTACAAAATTATCTACCAAATTTTAAAAACATTCATCAAAATTTGGATCTAAATGATATTAATAATCCAATTGAGATGATCAAAATGTAATTGTATATCTTAAATATAAACTTAGGTGTTTAAATAATCTTTTATCTAATTTTACTTCTGGTGAATTAAGTTTTAATTAATTTTTTAAACAAATATACCCTTATATAATATCTAATGGAATATTTTTTACTTATGATAAATATTATCTTCAATCAAATTATTTCTTACCTAAATATGAACCCCTTTACAATAAATATAAAAGATAGGTCACTCGTGAAAATGTTCTTCTTTAAACCAAGTTTAATATTTTATTTTTCAAAAAGAATTTATTTTTCAAGAAATAGATTCTATTCAATATAATATTGTAGAGAATATGTGGGTTCCTATAATTTTATTTCTTAAAAATATAGCTAGAAACAAGCTAGTTAAGTACCCATAACTTCGTTTTTTCTTTTTTAGGAAATGATGTTGAGTATGAGAAACTGAAATAAATAATACATAGAAATTTTTTGTTCTCAACATATATATGGATATAGGTCAAACATGTGGAATTTGAAAAAAATGAACATATGATGAGTCACATTTAGAGATAACACACAATGTGAAATCATCAGAATCAACAATGTTTCTTTTCTCAAAGAATAATTAACTTCGAATGTTTTATATGTTTTAAGGATTAAGAAAAACCCATTCAATATTATTCAACTATATGATAAGGGTTATATTATGAACCTTTGGAATAATAAATGTATTATTCAACGTTTAGATTTTTATTTCATTTGATCTATAGATAAACATAATAATGTTTACACTCTTGATTTGAAAGATATAAGTCATCAAAAGTTACCATAAAAGTAGATATTTTTATTGAATTTATTGTAATGTAAAATCCTATTTCTCTAATTTTAATAAATCCTTTAAATTTTTATATATTCAAGTATATTAAATATAAGTTGGGAATGATAAATCTAAAGTGATATTCATTCAAATTTTGTTTATCCTATCTCATAACATTGAAAAACTCTTTAGAATATGGGGTGGAAATATTTATTTGACTAGTTGTTAAGTTGTATTTAGTCATGATCTCAAATTTATTTCATTAATGTTTTATCTTTATCTAATCACATTTCCATATTTATTTCATCATATTTACATAAATATATTTTTTAGATTCAAATAAACATTCCATCAGATTCATATCAAATTTCTATTAAATATTATAAATTTCAATGAATAATTTCTTGGAACAATCCTTATTAGAGTAATATAATCCACTAAAGAAGAAGATAAATTCCTGGGGCTTAACTTTCTTTAAAATAAATCTTTTAGTTATATTCTTATCTATGCATACATTTTTCAATAATGTGGTAGATTGGGGGTAGGGGTTCTAAAAGATCCAATTTTATAAAAGAAATTTCACAAATGTGAGTAAAATTATTTCCTTTAATAAAATATTTTTTATTTAAATGGGGTGTTTAATATTTTAATTTTTTACCTTCCTTTATCACTTTTAAAATATTAATGGGGGAGAATATTAATAAAAACTAAATGTTTTGAATTTTAGTTATTTAATTTTGCAAATCAAAAGGTGGATAAATTTCAATATTATAGAGAAGATCTTTAGAAAGTTGAAAGTGATTAATTTTAAATATTTTTTTATGAGTTATAATAAATTTTTTAGGCTTTATATGTAAATGAGGAGAATTATGTTATATTGGAACATACACATAGTTTTATTTCTGATTTAGTTGATAATTCTAATTTTGTATTGAGTGTATCATGATTTATAAATAGGGGTAGATTGTTGGGTCAATGAATTAATTTCTTAATTTCTTATGAAAACCAAAATACACATTATATAAACATGATTTAACATGAGAATTTTTTAAGTTATTGTTTGTGTAAATAATAAATTTTTGGTAACTAAAATACTTGAGAAGTAAATAATGTTTTTAAAAATATGGTACTCTATGATTTCTTGAAAGATTACATTTCACCAGATTTAAGGGAATTATAGTGATGTTTAATAAAATCATTGGTAGATAATATAAAAAATCTCTTTTCATCATTATATAAAAAAGGTACCATTGATGATGTTACAAGTAACTATGAGGATTGCATAATTTGACCATTGCTGTTTTTAACAATTGCACAAATGTATAAAGCCACACTCTGAGTATTGAAATAATAAAATTGTTTGAGATGAAAAACAATAACCATACATTCTAAAAGTCATTGGTTGTTTTTGAGTAGTATAATTTATTATTGTCCAATGTGCATCTAATTAGTATAATTGTGTTATTTTTATGTTTTTTTACTATGAGATATATTTGTTTGTATTTTTAATATAAATATATTAGTATTTATATTATAACTATTCTTATAACGATTTGGAATGATCGAGGAATTCTAGGGATAAGAAGAAAAGGTGTTTAAGGTTATTACACTATACCTACCGACTAGTTAAGTTGAGGGATTTAATGAATATGAGACAAATAACCTACCAATGGGTTTAAGTCAAGATATTATGATGATAGGAATTAAAACATACCTTGGATCCAATATAAAGACCCACCTTACAATTTGGTTTAAAATTTTTGTTTTATTATGTCATTTAAAGATGTATTTTTTTGTTAACCAGTACGCATAATTATTTAAAACATATTCTATATTCATTTTTGAATTTTATCTATTTATATTTATAATGTTATATGTTAAAAAAATTGAAATAATTATTTTTACTATGTTTACTATGTTTTATACAGTTTATATTACCATTTTAAGTCCTATTTTTACTCTAATTTTTCATTTTACTAAAATTATATAAATCCAATGAACTAAAAACCTCTGGGTGGAACAAAAATTATACTTTAATTTTTTACTATAATTCACCTAACTCTTGTCGCAGCATTTATATCCATCTTTGGATATCAATGCATTGTTCCATGACTTCCTGTGCATATATAGAGATTGTATGGGGATTATGTGGATGTTTTCAAAAATGATAATTCTTAGTAATTTTTAATATTAAATGATGACATATTTTATTGGGGTTAAATAAGAATTATGGTGAAGATACATTGTCTTAAAACAAAGAATATTTCTATATATTAATATTGAATTATTTTCATGTGGTTTTTACTATAATGATATAGAAGAAGAAGAATATAGTGGTATCACATTTCTCTTATATAATTAGAAGAATACTTTATGTATAAAGAAAAGAGTAAACCAATAATACATCTTAGAAATAATCCTATGTATAAAATATAGTTACAAAATAATACTATCACAATAAGATATTTTATATTAGAGAAATATAGATTTCCAATGGTACTAAAAAACATTTCAACCTTATGCATTCAAGCAGAATAATAAGAGGCGAAGAATGACCTTTCAATTGTTATTTATTATTTAGTATGAAAAATAAGATTGAAGAATACAATCTATGATATTCTTATATTATAAAGAGAAAGGCCTATGATATTACTATATAATAAGGTTAGAGAAAACCCTATAATTTATTTAGAGGTATCCCTTGAGACTACTACACTTTGAGGAATGAGACTGAATGTATTATTTCTAAGAGACACGATCCATTCACTAATGATATACTTCAAGGTGGTGAAAGATAAATTTTGTATTCAAATGGATTGGAAAGGTTGGTATCGAAGCATGATCTTAGAAACTTGGTTCATTCATTGTACCTCATTGGTTCTAGGAATACGATTCCAAGGATATACCCTTTCCTTATATTTTTCTGGATAATAAAAATATAGTTTAACAATGAGTGGAACAAAAAACACTATACACAAGGGATTTATTCATCCATAATGGAGGTTAACATCATTAATATATCACATATTTATTTGGTTTTTTACTTTCTTAATGACATACACTTTAATCAATAGTGAGAAAATAATGATAGATCCATTAACCTAGTAGGTTCACAAGTAATGAAGGGAAATGCTTTTAATTGACTATAATTCATAAATACAGATTCATTACCCTCCTAGTGTTGTATATATCCCAAGTGATCATAAAAATTTCTATTCTAGAACTAGGATCTACCTATGATTATATTTTCACAGGTTTATTTTTTTTTTGAGTTTGACTCCCAATGTTTTTTTGAAGTGAAAATTTAAAGAAACATGTGAGTTACCTATAAAATTTACCATACAATAGATATCTTGCAAGACAATGAATTATAAGAAGAAAATGTTTGAAAATAAATTTAAAAATTACTCATAAAATAATGAAAAGAATAATGACTCTCTATTAATTATATGTAATCAAAATAGAGTTTAATCTATTATATATGATTGTAACTTTTCTATTAAAGGAACTTGTGATGAAAATGAATCCCTTAAATGGAAAGAGTAATAGAAATATATTTTCCCAAGATGTAATTTTAATGATTATAGATATGGTATGGAAGAATAAAATATAATGGTCATATCAACGAATAAATTTTATACCTTAACAGTTTGAAACCATTTATCTGATCAAGTGGAAAGTGAAATATTTTGAAAAAACATTCCTCTAGATGAGCCAACAACAAGTTGGGAAGATTACATTTATGAGGATTTATGAGATGGATGAATTGGTCCATTAAATTATATTATACATAATTATCCCAAATAAATAGTCACTTTTGTTTTGGCTCTTTTATAATCACATATGAGGATATCACTGAACATGAAGATGAAGGTCACTTTATAGAGAAGGATTTAGATCAAAAAGTGTTGAAATATGTAAATGTCTCAAAAAAAAGGAGTTATTAGTTCCATGAATATAAATCTTGAAGAAAGGTGATCCATATTTTAGAATGAGGGGATCAATACATCATAGTATAGAGAAGAATATATACAAAGGATTTAAGGAAGGATACAACCATTAGAATTAGGAGATACCATACAAAACTCTCATTTTTGGATCAAAGATAATAAGTTTAAGAATATTTATATTGACTTTGAAAAGAAGAAATAAATCTCTGATGACTGAGTTGAGAATATTTTAAAGGATTTTAATGACATATTAGAGACACAAAAGGATGTAAAACATATCCTCAATACAAAGTGTATTTAATTAGATATTAAACATAAAAATTTGGAGACGAAACATGAAAATTATTCACAATAAGATAAGATAAGAGATGATTTAATACATAATGACAAGGAGGATATTTATATTAAAATACCTATATCCTATAAAAAAATAGTTTGACATCATCTAATTTTCATTATCTAGCATGGTCAAAACAGAAGCTACTAATTTCCCATAATGTGTCATTAATTCCTAACATCTCTGACCAAAGTAAAATATTTATTAAACATAAACAGGTGTGACAAATTAAATAAAATATAGACCTAAACATGTAAATATTGAACTAGTGGGATGGAGAAATTAATTTTTTTGGTTTAAAAGAAGAAAAAATGTATTTTATTTAATGAAAGTGAAAGAAAAGTAGATTTGGGTTTGAATTTAGTTTTGAAAAAAAAAGAATAAAGAAAGAGAAATAGATTTTGGTTTTGAAAAACAGTGTTTAAAAATGCATGATGAAGTTTTTTAGATTTTTGGGTCTAGGTGGAGTTAAATTTAGAAATTAATTGGATAAAATTTTAATTTTTGTCAGAATCGGTGTGAGGAGGTTCTGATGGTCAGGATATCCCCTCCTAAGTACAGAAATACCCTATTTCTCTTAGTTTGGTAATTTTGGGTTTAAAACATTAACATTATTTTGATACTATATTTAATAATAATTACCAAAGACTATTTAGTGGTCATGAAATAGTTTGGAGATATTAGTTACACAATTTAAAGATGATCTTTTCTAATTAAAAAAATCAATGGTCATGAATTAATGAAAATGAAATAGATTGTAAATTGGAATTAAAAATTGCAGCAACCCAATATGAATAAGAAAAAATTTAGTACAATACTGAATCATCTCCCACTTTGGATAAATTACCCTAGAATAAGAACAGAATTAACCTCTTATTATAATAATTATGTTGTAAGAGGGATGAGAAAAAATAAAGGTAGAGAGAAAGGCTGGCGCATGACCCTTTGCAACATAGTTAATCGCCCCAAGATTTGATCATTGGATCAATACCTGGAAGCAATAGATTGGTTCTATATTTATAGATATACATTTTTTCTATATTTATAGATATCCATTGGTTATTGAGTTTCATTTTAATTGGTCATAAATGAATCAAAAAAATTATTCAGCCTTTAATGGAGGCCCCGTGCTGTTTTGAGTCATAAAAGTGGGTCCCATGGCTGTTTCTTGTCAAATGTAAAAATTTCAGGCCCCATAATCACATTTCACATCATAATTTATGATTTTATACCATAATATTTTATGTATTATCCCCCCATATGTCAATTTGTTCCACAAAAGAGAGATTTTTAGATTTTTAGTGTGTGTCATGGTGTGTCATGGTGTGACACTGATCTATCATGCCATGCCACATTGAATTCTTCTCCAAGGGTGACTTCTCTCTTCCTATCTTGGTATTACACATTTTTCTTATAAATGTTTCATCATAAATAATATATTTAGGATGTAAATGATCAAATCCCTTCTTTGGAACATCCATTTCATAATGATTCTTCATTTTTTAACCCTCAGAAGCTCTAATAACCATCTTTCTTTGTTGAAAGCCATATTTTATAGAAATATCAATTTTTCCACCTTTTTATTATTTAAATAAATTTTTATATCCATAAAAATATGAAAATTTTAATTAAATCTTTGCTAATTAATTAATAATTTAATCAATAAAGTAAATATATTTTTATATTAAAAATAATGTTGGAAATATACGTATAAAATCTCCCACACATGAATTCAAATTTTTCCTTAAGAATAGAATCTCAATATACTAAAAAGGATGATCACCTTTCTATGCATTAAATTTAATTTCAATAAACGTAATTAATAATATGGGAAACTATATGTTTGAGTATCACATTAAAAAAATCATTAAAACCTCATTTTTCAATGAAACAAGTAAATCAAGTATTTTACTTTTCACTTCTTGAAATGGTAATCCTGTTCAATCATCCATTTTTTACAATTAATTATTAATATTCATTTTATTTAGAATTTAACTTAAATTTAATATTTCCTCTCATCATCATGGTAACATGTGTATGTAAAATTCAGACCATACCTAAAATCCTGAAACATTTTACATGCTTGCAAGGCATCTAGAATAATTAGTTAATAAACACTAAATAAAAAATAATAACGAGTACATTATCATTAAGTTAAAATGAATCTGAAGTTTCAGTAATGTAGGTAAATGATTTAAATGTAAATATGAAAAAGTAAGCTTCACTCTAAAGAATAGAGTATGATATCCAAAAAAAGATCAATGAAAATATCCATTTATAGATGTTATCTCCCCCCAAAAGCTCAAAGTGAGATCATGATAAGAGTAATAATAATTAATGAATCATTCCCTATTTCCCTTTTCCTCTTCTATTTTTTTGAAATTTATTCTTAAGAGAAAATGCATATGTACCAAAAAACCACGAATGATCAAAAGATCACCAGTCTTCAAATTTTGATTTCTGATCATCCTAAGACACAACCCATTTTATTATTATTATTATTATTTTATTTCAATAGAAGTGAATAACGAAATACAATGAATAATATCATGGCGTCGCCCCAAATCCCAACGAAACCACCCCGAGTAAAATATTTTGAATGTAGTATATCCCCATCCACCATTTATATTCTATTCCACACACATATTATTTTAGATATCATATAAAACACTGAGAATAAGGTAGTAATGGATATTCTATCCTTGAAACATGGATCCTTTTCAAAAAAGGCTCTTTTTGGATTTTAGGTGAATAAAATGTAGTGATGTAAGGTGAATCCAAGGATAAAGGCGTTAATAATCAATCCTAAATAATATCTAAAGTTAATCTATTTGGTCGTAATATTTATATGATGATAAGAATGTTCTAGAAAACAATATTATCGAGTCTTATAAGAAATATACTATATTAGTAGTGGGAAATATTTGGCTAAAAAATGTCCCAAAATGAGACAGATGGTTAGAAGATCCACTCATGCCCTAATGGACCGAAGGCCTTCTTTTATTAATGATTTTTGATAACCCCCTTTCATGCGATGAGGGTGAAACCTTACAAGGCCCTAGGCTTAGATATTACATGAAACATAGGTCTTAGGAAATATACAGACTATATTTGGAACAACTACTCCTAGCTTCTTCATTGCGATATCAGCTCTCCAACTTTGCATGTTTGTTCGACTAGGAGTTTTTTACAAGTACAGGATGGTCCTGATGGCAATTCCATACCATCCCTTTCTGGAAAATCCTCTTAGATTCTGCTCTGGTGAATGCCTCTGCTTTGAATTCCCACATGGTGTCAGCACCATATAGAGTATATCTGATCATTTAAGTACAATTACAGGTGGCCCGAATGCATTGAGGTGTCTCGAAGGCCTTGAGGTGGCCCAAAAGCCTTACTGTCCTGATGGCCTTGGGTGGCCCAATGGAGTTAAAGGACCCGATCTCTAAATTGGTGGCCCGAAATCCCTAATGGATAAATAGTTTTGGCTGGCACCATACTGAACATTGTCTGTTATAGTACCTGCTACAATACCTGCTACAATGTTGATACAGTAACCTATAAATATGTATAAATAATATAATCAATTAAATAAAATATTTTAAATTACATGAATTAAAAATTTCATAAAAATTTCATATATATAATCAAAAAGTTTTCCTAAATCATGTTTTTTAAAATAAAAAACCACATTTTATCTCTACTAATTTGTTTCCCTAATTTTATAATTAATATTTATTGACAAAGGAATTTAAAAAATGGTATGAAATTATCCAAATTATTTTATGTCTCCTAGTATAGTTGATTAAAATAATAATTAAGGTTGGAATGAAATTGAGAGTTCAAAACTCTAAAATAAAAAAATGTGGATAATACAATAGATGTTTTTGAATTGAAGCACTTAATACCATTTAAATGATGTGTCAAATTTTGGAAATAAATTTTACCACCTTCATTCAAATTCTTTATTGTAGATTTGGGAAATGAAAAGAAACATGTGAAAGTATCGGTCCACTCAATATCACTGAAAGAAAAAGGTGAATTGAAACTAAATCCTAATGAAAAAAATAAATACAAAGAAAGAAATATATATAAATTCCCATAATGAAATAATTTTTTTTGTTTCATTCCTAATGATGAACTTTTTTAACGGTCTATTAGCTTGACTATACTTGGGTTAATTGATTAGTGTATGATATAATGATAAACAACTTGGGTTTTCAAAAAAATGACTTTTTTATTAATCTCGCTCAACTCTTACCATCACTGATGAAATCAACAAGACATATTGAGGTATTATCCATAGTATGGGTGGATTGATGGTGAGTATTAATAATTCTATATCTGTTTAGAATTAGTAAAATTATTCTATATCAAATATTGGTTGTGTCTATTGAATTTCATCAATGGTTTATTTAGGCTCCACAACTATCTCTGCTTCTTCCTGTTTTACTTCTGCATAGTCTGTGAAGATGGCCACACATTTATCTTATTATTATTCTTCTTCTTCACCTAAGAGATACACATTTATATAATCAATAATTTTTGTAAAAAAATTCACAGTCATTGTTTCCTATATTTCATCTTTTTCGTATTCTTTCTTCAGATGCGATCCCATATTTTCAAGTAATCAGTGAAAAAACTCAATAAGTAAGATCCATTCTTCTTGTTCTTTTTATTCTTCTTACTATGGTTCACTAACTTGTGTGTTTTCCCACTCAAGTTCAATATCAAGTATATCTTCTTCTTCTTCATCCCCCAAATCTTCAAAATCAACGACATCATTTGTAGGATCAAATTTAGATTTAGAAGTGGTACATAAATATTATTTATTTCCAATATTTCTAACCATGATGCACCTATTCAAAATTTATTTTCCATATATGGAGTGTTTAGTATTCAATTATTGGTTATATTAGTAACCTCACAACAAATTGATTCTTCATAATTTAATTTCTTCGAGTAGTTTCATCAAATCCTTCAACCGTAAGAAGATCTTATCCTTGGAATTCAACATGCGCTACAAACCTTCCATTACAACAAAAAATACCCAAATCTAAAATAATGAAATTAAAATAACAAATTAACAACCTAAAAACTAATTTGAAACCTTCCCCAAAAATCATGCCAGTTTTGATAACCTATGGGGTATCTTTAATTTCCTACATGGATAAAAAAATAAAAATGCATAAAAATCAAACAATTTTGGTAATTTAATAAAAACATTGATAGTAGTGAGTCAAGGTATAACCCAAGAGATGGGGAAATTATTTATTTAGGTTTCTAAATGAAAAAAATTATTTCATTTAAATAAAGTGAATGAAAATATGATTTGGTTTTGATGGATGTTTTGGAAAACCCAAAAAAGAAAGAAAATGAGATTTGGGTTTTGAAAATGATGTTTGAAAAGGCATGCCTAGGATTTTTAGATTTTATAGTTAAGGTAAAACTATATTTATAAATTAATTTAATAAATTCATAATTGGTGTTGGAGTTGGGATGAGGAGGAATTTATGCCTAGGGTATCCCCCATTTGGTATAAAAATACACATATTTCCTTTGGTCTGGTAATTTAGAGTTTTAACGAACTAAGATTATATGGATACCATATTTAAACAAAATTACAATATACTATTAAATAATCGAGAAATATTTTGGGGTAATTAGATGCAAAATTCAAAGATTTACTTTTCTGATACAAAAAATAAATTTTCATGAATTTATGGAAAATGAGGATATTGGAAATTGGAATTAGAAATTGTAGCAACCCAACATGAATACTAAAAATGAAATACAATCTAAGAGCACAAACCCTGTTGGATTCATTACCCTATTATAAGGTGGGAATTACCACCACATTCTAATAATGAGGGAGTAATAGGGATGGAGAAAAATAAAATAAGACCCAAAATAATGGTAGAGATAAATAATGGTGGAGGAACCTGTACAATGTTTCTAGTCACCCTAAGCTTTTGGTTATAGATTGATCCCTGGTATCAGTAGTATGGTTCTCTATTTATAGATCTCCAGTAGTGATAAAGTTGTATTTAAATTTCCCACAAATGCATAAAAATGATTCTCCATCAACTAATGGTAGTATCAGTCCCTTTTAGTTTATAAAAGTTGATATACCAGCCATTTCATATCAAACTTGGTTGTTTTTGGCTCCATCCCCAAATTTAACATTTTAAGACATTGTTTTACACCATAAGATTTTATGGATCATCTATTCACAAGTCCATTTATTCCACTAAAATAATATGGAAATTTTCAGGGTGTGTCACTATAACACTTAGAGATTTTATGAATTATTTATTTTCAAATTATGTTAATATTATGAAATTTTTCATTTCACACAACACAAAATATCACTTTTTTTATAAGAAAGTAGTAAGTATGTCTTGAATTATACACAAGAAAAATTCTATATTGCGGTACATAAAATACTTAGATTATATTTCTGTACACCCAACACTTTGTTTTTCTTTTATTACACACAATACTAAGTCCCTTTGATAGCTTGTGATACTTGAAAGACTGAGTTTTACTGAACTACAATATACTATCGATATTTTTATAAAAAATTATTATAGTAACAACAAAGAAATTTGAAGGAAAGTTATGAAAAATATTTTCTAAATTGTGAAAATATTATTTACACATGAAAATTAAATGAATAATTTGGATATAAATTTCTATAAGTGAATGTTAGAACTGTTTGAAAATAAATAAATGACTTTTCTAAGAAAAATAATTTTCTATGTAAAAACACAATTTTATCTCAATAAAGTAAAAAAAATACTTTTGATTAGTGATTTAAATAAAATTTATACATTATATATTAATTAAATATTTTTGATACTTAGCCAATATATTTTATTGGTATTATATTATAATTAATCCAATTTTATGAGTAAACTGATGTATTATTCTAAATGGTAATTTTACCGAATTTTAATGGATAACCCACATTAATAACTATTTTTGACACATATATTTTTCAATTGAAAATATGATATTAATTTTATAAAGGGGAACATAAAAATTATATTAGATTAAATTTTTTGGTATTATTTAGTGATGTTTTTCTTGATGAATAATGAATAATAATGAATTTTAATTCAAAAATACTTTTTTTTCAAATTATTATTCAAGGATAAATTATGTTTTTGATTGGTTTTAAAGTGAAATTTTATCAATTATACATATTCTAATACAATATAGGTCATTTTAATAAATTTTGATTTGAAATTTGATATGAAAACATAATAAACTTTTGAACATTTTTACTTTAAAAACCAGCTTTGTCATCCTGTATATGGGATTAAATTTGAATTAATTTCTAACACTTACGTGATTTGAATATAGAAAAAAAGATTCAATATTTTGAATGATAATAATATATAATTTCAAATAAGTTCAAATTATTTTTTATAAATAGTTTAGTAAGAGTAATTAAAATTATATATAATGATTAAGAGGAAAATTAGCTTAATAGGGGACAAACCCTGCACTTAAGGGAAAAACTAACCTAAAAACATGTAAAAAAGAAAACTTATGACCATATTTATACCTTATTTTCACTTGAATATTTTTTTTAGTTATTCGATCCATATTTCACTGGAAAAATGTGGGTGGAATTCCCTTTTAAAAAATTTACAAGAATGTCACCACTCCTACACTATAAAAAGGCCCTCACCCTCCCACTTATTGACACCTCTCAATCCCTTTGTATCATCCAAAATATGATAAAATAATCTCCAAAAATCCATCCATTCACCCTATAATCCTACCTTTAGACATGAATCCATCCAAATAATCCCTTTGGTGCCAACCAAAAGGAGTTATCCAAAGAATATGTATCATCCTTCCATAAGCTCTTTTGTTTTATTTTCATTATCCACCTCCTAAAATATTTATGTTCTATGAATATATAATGAAAGAGAATACTAAAAATAATTATATCTTTTTATTCTTAGTTTTAAACCCACAATTACTCACACATCCACCTAATGGGAAACAAACTTACATTTCTTGTGTACGACAAACTACCTCCTTACAAAACGTTGTTGTTCGTTCTTCCTCTACCACTTGTCATTATTGGAAATTATGATAGAAAATATGTTTTTATAATATTATATATATATATTATATGATATATTTATGTTTTAGGAATTATTATATAAAATATACCTCTATGCTTTCTGTTTTTTCTAAATATGATAATTTCCTTTGGGGAAGTGTGGACTACCGCCTCCTCAAAGCGATGTGATTCATTCACACTGTACATGGAATGTATTAAAAATGGTTTTTGTGAACATATATGAAATTTATTGAATAATAATTCTATTGGAATTATATTATATTTATATATAAATATATATATTTTACTTTTTATCTTTCAATATGATAATAAAACAGAATACATATGGTGTACCATCTTCAGGAACTGTGTATGCCAATTCATATTTATATATTATATATATTGTTATAAATAAATATATACATAATATTAATGGTATATATATCACTATATAAATTATTGAAAAAATTAAATCATGATTTAATTAATAGTATCAAAAATAACAATCCAAAAAAGATATGAAAAAAGAAAGTAGATATTTCCCAAAATATAACATTAACATAGAGTTGTTAATAAATGGGTAATATAAAGGCTTAAATAAAATTATATATGGTATTAGATATATTAATATGTTTATGTTTAATATGTATAATAAAATTATATTTATTATAAAGGAGTTTTGAATGTGTACAATGAAATTCAATACTGAAGGTAAGCGAATTTCATCTCACTTTTTATTTCTATGAGATATATGCCATATTAACCACTCTCTTCTATTGTGTGGGATATATAATGAACTTCAAAATTTTATATCATTAATTTAATTTATTTAATGAGTTTTTATGTTTTAATTTATGTTTTAATTTCATGGAGATCATGATTCAAAAGGTACTCAAGTAGTAAGGGTTTTCTCATATCAGTTTCATTTTCCATGAGACACAATACATGTTCAAATCCTATTTCATATATGTTCTATTTATATTGACCATGAAATTATTATATTATTCTTTTAATTAAATATATTAGTATTTACATATACATTTGATGTCCCTTGTTTCATCGAATATTTGTTTCAATATTTACTAAATCGGTAAAGTAATTTTATCTCAATTTTCCTTCGTTGAGACACATGCCACGTTATGCACCTATATTTTTCTACATGGTATATATACTACCTTTTATATGGTGTATCATTCATCTATTTATTTTCAGGATATTTTAATGTTTATTTAATGTAATTATTTCCATTTTATTATGAATCAATGTTACAAAAGTTGTCATAGTTTATTACTATAATACCATTATTTATCAAGATTATTTATGATTATACATCCATTAATGAAATATAATGATCCATATTTCAAAAAATATCATAAAATTTATTAATACCTAGTTATTAATGTTATATATAATTAATGGTACTATTTTCCTATCCTTGCTACTTAACATAATTATGTTTTTTTTGAAAATTCGAATTTATTTCTCATTTTGGTCAGAAATCTTTGTTTTCCAAAAATGCTTTCAAAAATGTATTACAATTATCCTATGATGTTTAAAATAAATTTTTACTCATATTTTAAATAAAAAAATGGTTTAAAAGAGTAATGTTTTCTCTTTTTTCTAATAAAGGCACTTTTCTAAACATTTACGGTGCAAAAGGAATGTTCGACATATATAGATTTATCCATTGTCATGACAATCCTTCAATTGAAGCTTACTTTGAAAGTTTACAAGATTAATTTTTATCAAAAATTATATTCCTAATATCAATGAAATTTATTTTCTTTGAAGTTGTTTTCAATTGAAAAAGGTTTCTCAATAATTTTTTATGACTAAAGAAGTGTTTTAAATGATTTTTAAAACTTCTTTTAAATGATTTCAAATATATTTTCATAGATAAATGGATTCAATACTATTTTAAATATAAAAATGGTTTGAAAATTTTCTAGATTCCTTATAATTTTTAATGTTTATTTTGAAATATAATGATTTTCAAAAAAATTTATGGTTTTAAAATAATTTTCAAATAATAAATGATGCTTTATCAAGAAATGTTTTTAAATGATATTTGAAATTTATTTTCAATATAAGATGACATCTGTTGGTGTTACTCATGGATTTCTGGAGAAATGATAAAAAGTTTCCATTCATATTATTTCTCTGAATGGTTTATGTTTTGAAGGAATGATGTTTATGAATCCCATTTCTCTATTCACATGTAATATGTTTCTAATACCCATTTTTATTTCATACGATATATGCATATAAACCCCTCTTATTTTCACAAATTTTATTCTTATGAAACCCACTTATTTTCATGGCTTATTATTTGATAAGAAAATATAAAACATATACTTTTCCATAAATTTAGATATGATTGCATGTTAATGACATCCGTTTAATTTCATGGGTTATGATATGATGGTTTATGATATTATGTAACATGTATGTATTTTTTAATAATGAGATAGGTGGGACCTATATGTCACTCCAATGCATTGGGAAAATATTTATATCTCATGAGAAAATTATGGGATTCAAGTAGACATTATTGATCCCTTATAAAATATGGGAAAACCCGATGTACTATGGAAATATGGGAAAACCAAATCTACTATGAATGATGGGGAAACCCAATCCACTATGGGAATACGGAGAAACCTGATCCAGTATTGGAAGATGGGGAAACCCAGTCCACTATGGGAACATGGGGAAACCTGATCCAGTACAATAAGATGGGGAAACGAGATCCCATATAAGGATAAGACTATGATTGGAGATGGTGGTGTGTCTATCCTAGTAGGTGTAGTCCCAATTATGTTACCTGATTTGTTTTTAGCAATTATTCTAGAATTATTGTGAATGATGTTACATGTGTATGCATCTTCCAAAAAATCTAGGTCTTATGCATTTGATATTCTCACATGGTTCATGTTATTTATTATCTAATGATTTATGTCTTATTAACTACCAATAATTTTCCATGTCTCATTATTACGGTCTTCTTATGCAGTGTATGATATTTAAATGTAATGCTTATGTTCTTATACCCTTATGATCATGTTATGCTTACATATTTCATTTATTTACCCTTACTGAGCATTAGATCTCACCACTTTCTTATGTTTCCTTTCCCTTAATTATGAATAAATATTGTAAGTAGGATTAATAAAGGGGAATAAATTTAAGGGAGATGTTAAAGATCATTCCCCAAAATAGAATATTGAATTGTAAATTTCAAAAGATACAAAACTATTATGATCCTCAACATGCATTTTTGTAATGTATTGAATATTCATCTAAAATGATGTCATATCCATGTATGTTAATCTTGGTTCACTAAATTTGGTATTAAAGTAATGGTTTAGTAAAAAATTAAAAAATAGGATGAGAAAATTTAGTGAGATGTTTGGAAATATTTCTAAGGATATGTGTGGGGATGGCTCTAAGGTTAAGTCTAAGGATAAGTTAAAGTATATGAAAATGGATAAGAATTTTGTTAAAGGATAGAGTGTGTGGTTTCCTAAAAACACATCCTTATAAGGATACTATAAGTGGATGTGTCTCTAGCATAAATTTACATAGGGGTGAAACTCCCAAAAATAGAATATTGATATAGAATCGATCGAAACTATTTCCCAACAATAGGCCTTACTACACACCTGTATTGAAACTCCCGAGGGATATACTTTTGGAGTTCACAAAATATTTCAAAAATATCATGAAGGATTTAAATATATGATGACTATGTATAATGTTATAGATCAAATAGAATGTGGTAGAATTTAGACATCCTATAAGTTACTTTTTTATTATGTGGTTTTATACTATGATAAGTGTTGCTCACACTATGATTTTTAGTGTTAGTCAACTTAAGGAACTTGAAGGAATTGGGTTAACATCAGATTTTTTTTATGTGTTAAGTATGGATGTTATATAAATCCATTTCCTACATTTCCCTAAAGGGAATAAATATGTTTGTATGAGTATTGGTTATACTTATGAAGATAAATAGATCGCAAACATCATGTGAAATGTATGGGATATTATAAGAGTATTTTTTATATTAAACATTTGATGTAAGATTATATTGATTTTGATGAACCTTAAGACATGATTCACATTTCTTATTCTTTGAAAACAGGTATTATGGAATAAGATGATGAAGCCCGAGTAATGGTTTAAGAATAATGTAGGAAGTGTATATGATTTGGAATTCAAAGATTATGTTATATTAATCATGAAAGATATAATAATTTTCAGCATAAGATTTTTAAAGGAAAGAAAAGGATATATTGAATGCTGATTTAATGGAAAGGATATATTTTTATATAAGGTAAGGTATCCTATAATGCCTTCCAAATGTTGAGACAAATGTTTTTATCTTGGATAAAGAAGTGATTTTTTCTGATGATGTTAATTGGATAGTAATGATTACCCTAGAAATAATTATTGATTTGCAGAAAAGGAGGTTTATGTGATCATGTGTGATGCTTATAACATCTTGGATTTAATTAATATATCCAGTAATATTTGGAATAAGGAATCATGCATATTTTTCAAATGGATTTACTGTAATTCATGTTACTACAATGATTTCAAGTTAATATATGATTAGAGTATTAAAATGTTTTGAATGTGACAACCAAGAGCTACTTTGTGATATATGTGAGATTAATGTTAATCTGTTTTTGTGACCTTATTTCAAATGTTTTTAATTTTCATCCTTCATATGTTTTATAAGTTTATCCATTTACGGAATGTTTAAGTTAAACATTGTATGATGTTTATGAGATTAAAGTAATATTTCAGCTTCTAAGGATATATGAATATTGGAAAACATATTCTAAACACTTCGTGATGATGGTAACTGATGATAAATGGGATGACTTATCATGGATCTCGTAATTTATTAGTGCTTCCAAAATGAAAAATTCACCTTTCTTTTTAGAGAAAGAGGTGAAGTGTAAATTGGTCAAGACATGACTAAAGGGTGAAACTTTACTTATGAAAGGGAATGAAATAAATTAAGTATATATTATTATAAATAAAATTATTCAAATTTAGGAAAAGGCACTTAAAATTAAATTCTGTCATATTAAAATAATTTTTGATTATATTAATGTCCACTTTTATGCTTCTTCACTTTATGGTTTGTGATTTTTAGTTTTCTCTAGATCAACTAATTTCTTATAATTAGTGATCCTTATCAATATATACGATTATTTATTATTTTCTTACATGATTAATATTTCCTTCACCACTATGTTCTTCTATGATGAAACCTATTTATGTGTTACATTTGGTAACTGTTATGTTTTCAACTTTCCATTTTAAAGGATGTTTTACTATTAATTTTTGCGATGCGGTTTTCTATGGAATATACATTCATGTATCAAAATTTTAATAAAGAAGACGAATATATAGGGGGAAATTTTTTATATGGGGTGTGTAATGTAACACCCTAAGATTTTGTTAAATATATATTTTTGAATTAATTATTCTTTTGATATTTTTCCTTTCACACAAAAATTAATATTGTTTTTGTTATCCTAAAGTAGTATGCGTGGCTTGTGTTATATGCAATACCAACTCAAACTTTCACTACAAAAAAATTATATTATATTGTGGTATATGAAACAGTATTTTTATTATGTATTACACACAATACTGAGTCCCTTTTATAGATTTTGTTACACATAATACCGAGTTTTACCGAACTAGAATATACTATTAATGATATTATTAAAATATTATTAAAGTTACGACTTTAATGTTGGAATGTAAGTTATGAAGAAGATTAACTAAGTTGTGAAAATTTTATTTACACATGTATATAAATGGAATAATTTTTCTATCAATAACGAATAGTGAATCGAAAAACTATTTGAAAATAAAAAAAATTACTTTTTGAAGAAAACTATTTTTCAATATAAAAATATATATTATATCAATAAATTAAACATATCACTCTTGATTAATTTTTTAATAAAATATATATATCATGTACCCAATAAATAATTTTTATAAAAATGCAATATATTTGATAATTATAAGATAAGAATAAATCAAAATTTATGAACAAAATGTGTACTCTTCTAAAAGAAAATTTTACAGCCTTTAAATAGAAAATCCATTTTAAATATGGTTTTTGATAATTTTATAGTTTTTTTTGTAAAAATGAACTTAATTTTTTAAATTTCAACAAAAAAATTAGGTTAGGGTGATTCTTTGGTCTTCTTCTATGAATTTTCTTATTTTGATGAATAGTGAATAATACTGAATTTTAATTCAAAAATGATTTTTTGTCTAATTTATTTATAAGGTTCAATTATTTTTTGAATGGTTTTAAAGATCAGTTATATCAATAATAAATAATTTAATCTATTTAAGGTCATTTTAATCAATATCATAGTGAAATTATATATAAAAACATACTACGCTTTTGAACATTTTTAATTTAAAAACATATTTTGTCCTCCCATCTGTGGGAATAAATTTGAATAAATTTATAAAAATTATGTGATTATAATTTGGGAAAATAGATTAAATATTCGGATTTAGAATAATATATAATTTAAAATAAGGTAAATTTAGATTTTAACAAAAATATTAATAAAATTAGTAAAAATTAATTATAATGGTTAAGAGGAGAATTAGCTTAATAAGAGACTAAACCATACACTTAAGGGCCAAAATGACCTTAAAACTTATCAAAAACAAATTTTATGAAATATTTATAACTTATCCTCCCTTTTATATAATAATTTTTATTATAGTATCCTCTTTTCAGAGGAAAAATGGTGGAATTCCCTTTTAAAATTTTTACAAGAATGCAACTCCACCTCCACTATAAAAAGGAAATAACCCCTACCACTTATTCACACCTCAAAATAAATTTTTATAACCCCAAAAATGATCCAATTAGATCCCAAAATACCTCACTTAATCATGGAATTCTACATTTGGGTATAAATCAATCCAATTAATCCCTTTGGTGCAAAACAAAATGAGTTTCCTAGAGAAGAGGTAACATCCTTCCTCAAGATCTTTTGTTTTATTTTCATTCTACATGCCCTAAAATATTCATATTACATGATTATATAATAAAATAATTTTAATAAATATACTAATATCTTGTAATTATACGATTCTTATCTACACATACATACACATCAACCAAATGGGTGACAAACTTACTCTTCTTGTGTACGGTGAACTACCGCCTCACGAAATGATGGTGTTCATTTTTAATGTACAACATCTCATGGTTGGTTATTATGATGAAACATATTATTTATCTGATATATATTATATTTATGACATATTTATTCCAATTTAATTATTATATAACACATACCTTCATGGTTTCACATTTTTTAAATACGATAATTTCATTTGGGGAAGTGTGGACTACCGCCTCCTCAAATTGATGTGATTTGTTCACACACCAAATGGAATGTATTATGTATGGGTTTAGTGAAATGATATGGTTTATATGAATTAAAAATTCATATTTAATGATATAATATTTATTTATTAATATAATTCAATTATTTATTTATTTCAATATGAAAATAAAACAGAAACAACGTTCATACGTATGTACGACCAACCATCTCCATGAATAGTTTATTCCATTTCATATTTCTATATTATATATATTTTAATAAATAAAAATATACAAAATATATATTTTATTTATATCAGTATTTAAATTATAGAAGTAAGTAAATCTTGATCTATGTAAGATTATGAAGAATAACAAGCCAAAACAAAGACAGAAAACAAAGCAGATATTACCCGAAACACAACAGTAACATGGAGTTGTTAGTAAACATGTAATATAAAGTAAAAAAAAATAATATATGGAATAGATAAAATAATATTTTTTTGTGTTATATTTATAAAAAACTTATATTTTTTATATAATATGTTTTAATGTGTACGAAGAAGTTCATGACTTAAGGTAAGGGAATTTTAGCTGACATTTTATTTCTATGAGATACATGCCATATTCATCACTCGCTTATATTGTGTGGTGTATATAATTAAAAATTAAATTTTATATAATTAATATTATTTATTTAATGATATTTTATGTTTTAATTGATATTATTATTTAATTGGTATCTTGATTCAAAAGTTACTCAAGTAGTATGGGTTTTCTCGTCGCACATTTATTTTCTGTGAGACACAATCCATGTTCACCTCTTATTTCATATATATGGTGTCTATACTAACCATGAATGTATTATATGGTTCATATAATTAAATTAATGTTTATTTACATATCCATTTTATGACTTTTATTTCTTGGTGTTTGTTATTCAAAATTTTCCAAATTAGTAAATTAATTTTTTCTTAATTTTTGTTCTTTGAGAGACATGCCATATTATGCATATATTTTTTTATGAGGTATATATAATGAATTTGATATTTTACATCATGAATATAATTATTTTCATGATATTTTACTCATCATGTAATGATATTATTTCCATTTTATTATGATTCAAATTTACGAAAGTGTAACAGTTTATTACTATAATCTCATCATTTATTGAGATTGTTTATGATTGTGATTCAATTGTGGAAATATTTTTGATAAATATCTGAATAAATTTAATCAATTTTATTATTATATGGTTATTAATTTTATATCCATTTAATGGTAACATTTATTCACTCTTTGGTACATAATATAATGAAAAAAATATTTTTATGAAAATATGACTTCATTTCTCCTTTAGTTCGAAAATATATGTTCCTTAAAAACTATTATTTATAAAAAAAATTCAATTTTTTTTTAATATTTTCCAATGATTTATAAATGAAAATTTTAACCATGTTTTACCTTTTAAAAAAATATTTTTAAAAAAGTAATATTCTTGTCATTTTCAGATCGAGCACTTTTCCAAATATTTTTGGCGCAAAAGTAATGTTCAATATGTACAGATTTGTCTATTTTAATGACCATCCATACTTTGAAGCTTAATTTTCAAGTTTAAAAGAATTATTTTTATGAAAAATTATTCTCCTAATTTTTTGGAAAGTAATTTTTATAATTTTTTTTTCAAAAAAGGGTTTTTAAAAATGTTTTATGTTTAATTTAGTGTTTTAAATAATTTGATAAGCTTCCTCTAAATGTTTTCAAAGACACATTCAATAAAAAAAGTTTTTAAAATATGATTACATTTAAAAAAGTTTTTTTAATGTTTTCTATATTCATTATATGTTTTAAATATTATTTTCAAAAGAAATTTGTTTTCAAAATGTTTTATGATTTAAAAAATAATTTTTAAAGAAAAAAGGACATTTTCCACAAGAAATGTTTTTAAAAGATATTTAAAAATTATTATACATATAAGATGATATATGTTGGTATTAATCATTCATTTCTATAAAAATGATCAACAGGTTCCATTTTTATTCATTATTTGAATGGTTTATGCTTTGATAGAATGATGTTTATGAAAGTTTTTTCTCTATTCATGAGTTATACGTTTTTGAAACATGTTTCTATTTAATGGGTTATATAATTATGAAACCCTATTATTTACACAAATTATTTACTTATGATTCCCACTTCTTTTCATGGTTTATGATTTGATGAAATTATTAAGAAATCTATACTTTTCTATATGTTAACATATTATTACATGTTTATAAAACCAGTTTCATTACATGGGGTTTGTTATTATTATTTTTTATTTTGTGGAACATGTATTCTGATTTCTTAATGAGAAGTGTGGGATCTATATCACCTAAAAATACATTGGGAAAATATTTATATCTCACAAGATAATTATAGGATTCAAGTCGGTGGTCTTGATAAACTATATAAGAGGAGGAAAATTGATCCACTATGGGAAGATTGGGGAACCCGATCCACTTTGGAATAAGGGGAAACCCGATCCACTATGGGAATATAGGGAAACCCAATCCACTTTGGGAAGATAGGGAATCCTAATATACCATGGGTATATGGGGAAACCCAATCCACCATGAGAAGATGTGGAAACCTGATCCCTTATAAGGAAAAGACAACAACTAGGGATAGTGGTGTGTCCCTTCTAGTAGGTGTAGTCCGCATGATGTTCCCAAATAAGTTTTTTGGAATTGAGACTTTACTTATATGGAATGTTGTTAAATGTTAATTTATCTTACACAAATTATATGTCTTATGCTTTTGATATGATCATATGGTTCAATTTCTTGATTATCTTATGATTCATGTCATATTAAATCCTAATCTTTATTACATGTATCATGAATATTATATTTTTATGATGGGTATGATCTTAAAATGTTATTATCATGTTCTCATACAATTATTATCATGTTATTCTAATATATTTCATTTTATTTATCCTTACTGAGCATTCGAGCTGACCCATTTTTTTATGTTTCCTTTCTACAAGTTATAAATAAAGGTATTAAATAGGAGTAATAAATGGAATGATCCTTGAGGGATATGTTGGCGATATTTAACCAAACTAAAAGAATGTTTTCCATGTTTCCAAATACACTAAACTATTATGATACTTGGGCATGTATTTTTGTAATTTGATAAATATTCATCTAAAATGATGTAATATTCATTTATATTAATCATAGTTTATTATATTAATTATGTGATTCTTATGTGTCACACTGTGAAACAAGGAATTCTTCTCCATGTGTTCCTATTCTCTTTTAGTCTTAGTATTATTCATTATTTCCCAGAACATTTATTTTATAAATAGAAAATTTAAAATGTAAATGATCAATTTCCAACCCGAGAACCTTTTTTCCTCATAATTATTTAGTTCTAACCCTTATGAAGCTCCAATGAACATCCTTTATTTTTATAAATCCATATTTTTATGGAAATATTTTAGAGACCCGAATCTTAACATACATGGACAATACATTACTTTTGCGGAATACTTAGTACATAACAAAAACGCACACACAAGGACCGTAATAGTTTAGTGTTTTTGGAAACTTGGAATATAATCTCCTAATCGTGGTGAAAGATCTTCAACATCTCCCATAAAGATCTTCTTTTTTTAAACCTAAATCCTTTATTTATGTCCTGGGGAAAAGAAAACATAAAAGGGTGAGCTCAAATGCTCAGTAAGGGTAAACAAAAGAAATATCAATCACGTCATATTCATAAGAACATATCTTTTGGAAATCATAACCTGCAAAGGAGATCATAATTTCATAAAATGGGATAAATCATAGTAGTGAAATGTAATCCCAATAATCATAACTTAAAACATGAAACTTTGTTTCATACACCCATAATCATATAGAATCATTTCTTATTAGTCAAGACTCCTTGCCAAGACTATCTTAGTGGACAAAGTCCCTTTCTGAGCCGAGTTCACTGCTCGTTTCAGTCCTATTTCACTGAACTGGTATAACCTACCGTTCCAGCCATGTCTATCTCATGAGATATAAAATAATTACCCAATTCATTGGAGGGAGATATAGGTCCCACCAATCTCATAATGATACCATTCTTATGTGTGCCACAAAATCATAAATCATACATCATTTCATAACCCTTGTAATAAAAATGGGAATCTTAAACATCGTGACTTCATAAATTCATATAAGGTAAAGTAATTCATAAATATAATTCCATCACAACATAATCAAATCAATATAATATAGGGATAGAAACAGAACCCTATATTATCTTAGATGGAAAATAATTTTGATAAAACACTTGAACTCCATTCTTGATGAAAATATCCTTTATACTTGAAAAACATTTTCCTTTCTTAACATGTCATACAATTTCAAACTAAAATAAGTTGATTAAAAATAAACTTGAAAACTTATAAAGGAAGCTTCTTGGAAATAATGTTTCAAAAATCCATTCATGCTGTATAAGTTAAAAAAAACATTCTTCTCGTACTTTTTTCGGAAAAGTCAAAAAGTACCTTGTAGGGTAAATAAAAGAAAAATTCCTTCCATACCAAGGGGTAAAAGTCAAAATGGGTAAAAATGACTTTAAACATACATGAATACATTTTTATAAAACATGGAAATGGATGATAGCAATAACCCCATTAAATACTTACGAATAAGCAATCTCAGATAAAAATGAGATTTGCACAATTATCCCTTACCTTAGGTCCAATTTGCTTCGTATGTGTCCGAACCTCCTGTATAATGATTTAAATAATGTCATTGACTTATTAAAGAATAATAATCATTGTTATGATATTATATGTGGTTCACTTATGACTTTATATTACCCGTTCTTTTGTAAATTCCATGTTAAACAACGTTTTGGGTAAAATCGTTTCATTTGTCGTCCGTGTTTTGACTTGTAATTATTCATATGATTACTTAGATCATGATTACTTAATTACAGAATATAAAACATGATTTATATATAATATATATTCAGAATATATATATATAATAGATCAGTAAATGGAAAGAAATACACCGTTCATGGAGACAGTAGACCGTACGTACGCATGAACGCTGTTTTCTTTTCCTTATTGAGTTGAATGGAATTAAGTAGATGAAATACATATATATACACATAAATCCAGAATCATTATTATGTCATATATTTCATTATTAATTATTATATATACTTTATAATCATTCATGAATGGTTAACGTGGAGAATGAATCTCATCGCGTCGTGGAGACGGTAGTCCGTACGTACGCACGAGCGATGATATCGTTCTCATGATCGTGGAATTGTATTGGAGTGTATGTATACTATTTCAGAATCAATATCTCTTTACAATAATTATATATAGTAATTATTTACATAATTATACCCATCCAAGTAAGGTGGTGGGGGAAAATAGATTACACCACGGTGTGGAGACGGTATTCCGTACGTACGCACGCGCGATGATTTCATTTTCCGTAGGATGGATTGATGGTGAAATAGGGTTGTTTCATACTTATAATAACATATCAGTATATGAGTGATACAGATGTTATTACTTCATGATGAAACAACTAAAGAAGAAGAAGTGGAAGAAGAAATAAAGATGAAAGAATCGGTAACGGACATTACCTCTTCTTTGAAATGCTTCTTTGAGACCTCCTTTTAGGGCACTAAAATAGGTCTTTGAAGAAGACAAGAACCTCTAGGATGTTTCTAGGGAAGTGGATAAGGGAATTTTGGAGGTTTTGGCCGAGCTTGAAGGCTCAAAGTGGTGTGAGGAAGAGAGGTAGGAGGTGCCCTTTTATAAGGGTGGAGAGGGGAACCTTTGGAATAACTAAAAATATTATTTTATTATAAAGTCATGTTCGGTTTTAAATAGCTCCAAATTGATTTATTTCGAGGATAAGGTGGGTATGGGTCGAAATAATCTCATCTAATATAATTTAGACAAGTTTAGGTTCCTATTTTAACCTTAACATTTAGATTTTACATTAAGTTAAATAATTTTATTTTTACCGTGTCCTCTTGTCTTCTTATACTATAAGGTTAATAAACTTACTATATCAAGACAAAAGAACCCCAAGTTGTTTATTATTAATATATATAACCTTATCTAAGTAATTTTGCCGAAACTTAGATTTTTAAGAATAAAATACCAATTAATAATATAATATTTGTTTTAAAAACTATTTTATGTCAATTTTGACACTATTTAGTAATTGATTTTTGTGAAAATACAAAAAGAATTATAAGTTCAAACAAAGTTAATTAAATCAATACTAAAATGTCATATTAATCTAGAAAAGTAGTTTAATTCATATAAAGTCTCAAATTATATTTATTTGTGTATTTATAACATCAATTATGTCAATATTTCATTAATAAGATAATTACTGCATCATCGTTGTGTCGTAAATAAATTAAATTATTTAATGTCTAAAAATTACAAATAAAATACCATTATGTATGAAATCTTTTTAGCTTTCTAATGAATAATTATAGTCGAATTTATCTTATGTATAACCCCATATTAAAAATAATTTAGTTATTAAACTTTGATTTTAACTATTTTAACCCTTCTTAAATAAATTAATAATAAAGGTCCTAATCTAATCCATGTGGGCCTAAATGGTCATATTTTATTCCTAAGTTTTTTTTTGGTCGAATTACACTTGTCCAATATAATTAGGACATGTGTTAGGTAATAATAATATCATTTTTACCCTTAATTACCCTATTTACTTTTAACCGTGATAAAAAAAGTAAAAAGTTACTATTCACCAAAAATTATTTTCATCTCATTGAACCACATTTTAGTCCTTGATATTTACCGTGTCTCTCGGATTTTCGAAATTCCACTCACAGAAGTGGTAAAATTAAGTTTTATGAAAAATTCAGTTTTTTTTAACTACCACTTAGTGGTTTCACTATTCATCAAAAATTGAAAGTTTTCAGAAAAATACCAAAAATTAGGCCTAAGAAATATTTGATATTATGAATTGAAAAATGTTGTCTATTTTACCAAATTAAAAACATATCAGTTGCATTAATTAATTTAAAAATAAATTCCCGTCGTCAAAACAAATAGCGTGTTCTTAAGAGATAATAACTATCAAAAGATTGACAGTTGTTTATGTCTGGTTTAAATGTGAAATTACATCCAATAACCAACATTGTATTAAATTGCAAATATATATTATAAATATACTTTAAAACCAATCAAATTAATAATTTATCATTATTAATTTTTTCTATTAAAAAGTTTGTTTTTAATTAAAATTTAGTAATTTTCACTATTCATCGGAAAATGAAAGTTATCCAAAAAGTACCAAAATTTCACCCTAAGCTAATTTTGATATTCCGAATCCAGAAATGATGTCCATTTTGAAAAATAAAAATTAAAAAATTTCAAAACGTGGTTATTACTATTCATAACGGGTAGTTTTAATAATTTTTTAATAGCATATCGTTGTTTAGTGAAACTCGGTATTGCGTACTACACACGCTATCGAGGAAGGTCGCGATTGCGTGTAATGAAAGGCAAGTCAAGGATGCGTGTTGTGCAAGATCTTTTTGGTGTAGCATACAACACAAGACATTAATGAAATTAAAAAGAATATTTTTCATAAAATCTTGGGGTGTTACATTCTACCCCCCTTAAAATGAATTTCACCCTCGAAATTTGTCGGGGTTATAAATGGTTTACTATTCATAAGTTTCTTTAATAGAAACCCACATCATAAAAAGGAATACCGAAACCAATATTTAAAAACAAAAGTATGTAATGTAACGGTTACCCAAATAAACTAATCACTGGGTTTCCACATAGGTTAAAATATGGATATGGAAGAGAAATCTAACCATCATGTTCTTATGGATGGTGGTAGAGAACATGGATATGGAAAAGCTAGAAATCACAAAGCCATAAATTTGTGATGATCTAAGGTACCATCTGATTCATCAGATATAAGAGCACTAGGACAACATTTTGGTTTTCAAGATCATTTCCCTAAAGTTGATGAAATTGGAATTAGAAGAAATACTTTCGTGATTTTGGTATTGTCTCACCGTTTTTTATTCTTTGAACAATTTCCACTTCATCTCTTAAAGAAATGAAGTTGAATTTTTCATTCGTGATGTGTTAGCAAATCATGTGATAGAATGATGGGTCATTCCATCTGTCGCAAAAAAAGGTTAGAAAAGTTATCAAAAAATACATAAGTCCATCTATAATGAGATTAATCATATATGGTTCCTAAAATGGACTTATACTTCATATATAATACTGCTTAATATAATAAAACTAGTTTCTACTAAACATGGACTTCCTGTAGGCCAGCGGTAGGCGATAAAGGCCAGTCGCACTTCAGTTGTGGGTTCGATTCCCACAGCCTTGTCCGACGCGATGGGCTATCGCCCGTCCTGTAGGTTTTCCTTTTTCTCAAGATATATTACTATAACATCCCATCAATAATATCGAAAAAAAGTTCAATCATAACTTATGTCCAACATAATCCATTCCAATCTTTAGGCTTATCTAAAATACTTCGGTCCAAGCTCATAGTATAAAGAAAATGATTACTTGAAATGTCACATAACAATCACTTGAATTCCATCATTTATCCCCCATATATCATAAGATATATCTTGTTGGTCACATTCCAATCATGTGAATACCTTAATCATGTATTCTCTTGAAAAATGAATACCCATTAAACCTTGGTGAAAACATGAATGCTGTCAAAAGTTAACTCTTTCCGCATACCAAAATCCAAAAATTCTATATACTCAAACCATGATATCACTTAGTCCTTATATCAATCATGAGATCATGAATACTGTCAAACATTTCATTTTCTCCTTATCCCTTCATTAGGTGCATTTCATCTTCTTTCCAAAATATTTGAATCACTTTTCATGGTTATCGGTACCTTAAAATTATTGAAAACCACAATAGAATAATACAAAAAATAATCTAATACACAATAAAAGTACCTCAATAACATTATTCTTGAATAACAACACATAAACACTTCAATCAATCCTCTTCAATTATTGTCATAGAATAAGTCCTTCCTTGATTTAGAAGTAACTTTTTAGATTACGACATTGTGTTGGGTAATGCCCATGTTCTCCACAAATAATACATTGAACTCCATAACAGTTTGTCACTCTATGAACCTTTTCTCCACACAGATAACATCGGTCCCTCCATTTGAGGTATTCCTCAAGGTTCTTCTTCCCTTCTTTAGAAATCTCATTCTTCCTTTCTTTATGATCCTCAACATGCGAACATGCATAATAGTCTATCTTCCTCTTCTTTGATGAATTAGGAATACCGCTAAATTTCACCTTGTTAATCATATATCGAGATGACTGATTCGGCATAATCACAATATCTTTCTCTCTAGGCATTACACAATTTTTTTGCTCATAGTCACCAATTTGTCCATTGGATTCAATGTTAACTGAATTCCTTCTGGTTCCCTCCATTAACTAAAACAGAAAATGAAATCTGTGAGAGGCAAAAATCATGCTAGAGAAAACAACATAGTAAAGGGGGAGTACCCTCAATATCTAACATCTTAGGTTAAATTCTAAGATCGTTAGCACAATTCTAGGACTATAACCTATACATATACTTAACCTTAGAGACATCCCTAGACATACCTTAGAAATCTCTCTAGGGATCTCACTAACTTTTTCGCATCCTAGTTTCCAAAGGTTGACTAATCCTTTCCTCTGATACCAACTGTAGAGACCCGAAGCTTAACGTACATGGACAATACATTACTTTTTCGGAATACTTATTACATAACAAAAACACACACATAAGGACCGTAATAGTTTAGTGTCTTTGGAAACTCGGAATATAATCTTCTAATCATGGTGAAAGATCTTCAACATCTCCCATAATGATCTTATTTTTTTAAAACCTAAATCCTTTCATTATGTCCTGGGGAAAAGAAAACATAAAAGGGTGAGATCAAATGCTCATTAAGGGTAAACAAAAGAAATATCAATCACTTCATATTCATAAGAACATATCTTTGGGAAATCTTAACCAGCAAAAGAGATCATAATTTCATAACATGGGATAAATCATAGTAGTTAAATGTAATCCCAATAATCATAACTTAAAAAATAAAACTTTGTGGAATACACACATAATCATAGAGAATAATTTCTTATTAGTCAATACTCATTTCCAAGACTATCTTAGTGGACAAAGTCCCTTTCTGAGCCGAGTTCACTACTCGTTTCAGTCCTGTTTCACTGAACCGGTATAACCTACCGTTCCAGCCATGTCTATCTCATGAGATATAAAAGATTTACCCAATGCATTGGAGGGAGATATAGGTTCCACCAATCTCATAATGATACCATTCTTATGTGTGCCACAAAATCATAAATCATACATCATTTCATAACCATTGTAATAAAAATGGGAATCTTAAACATAGTGACATCATAAATTCATATAAGATAAAGGAATTAATAAATATAATTCCATCACAACATAATCAAATCGATGTAATTATAGGGATAGAAACAGAACCCTATATTATCTTAGATGGAAAATAATTTTGATAAAACACTTGAACTCCATTCTTGAGGAAAATATCCTTTCTAATTCAAAAACATTTTCCTTTCTTAACATGTCATATAATTTTAAACTAAAAGAATTTGATTAAAAATAAACTTGAAATCTTATAAAGGAAGCTTCTTGGAAATAATTTTTTAAAAATCCATTCATGCCGTATAAGTTAAAAAAAACATTCTTCTCGTACTTTTGTCGGAAAAGTCAAAAATTACCTTCTAGGGTAAATAAAAGAAAGATTCATTCCATACCAAGGGGTAAAAGTAAAATGGGTAAAAATGAATTTAAGCATACATGAATACATTTTTATAAAACATGGACATGTATGATAGCAATAACCCCAGTAAATACTTACGAATAAGCAATCTCGGATAAAAATGAGATTTGCACAATTATCCCTTACCTTAGGTCCGATTTTCTTCATATGTGTCCGATCCTCCTGTATAATGATTTAAATAATATCATTGAATTATTCCAGAATCATACAAATTGTTATGATATCATATGTGGTTTACTTATGGATTTATATTACCCGTTCTTTTGTAAATTTCATGTTAAAGAGCGTTTTGGGTAAAATCGTTTCATTTGTCATCCGTGTTTTGACTTGTAATTATTCATATGATTACATAGATCATGATTACTTAATTCTAGAATATAAAACATGATTTATATATAATATATATTCAGAATATATATATATATATACAATAGATCAGTAAATGGAATGAAATACACCGTTCATGGAGACAGTAGACCGTACGTACGCATGAACGCCGTTTTCTTTTCCTTATTGAGTTGAATGGAATTAAGTAGATGAAATACATATATATACACATAAATCCAGAATAATTATTATTTCATATATTTCATTATTAATTATTATATATACTTTATAATCATTCATGAATGGTTAACATGGAGAATGAATCTCATCGCGTCGTGGAGACGGTAGTCCGTACGTACGCACGAGCGATGATATTGTTCTCATGATCGTGGAATTGTATTGGAGTGTATGTATACTATTTCAGAATCAATATAACTTTACAATAATTATATATAGTAATTATTTACATCATTATACCCATCCAAGTAAGTTGGTGGGGGAAAATAGATTACACCACGGCGTGGAGATGGTATTCCGTACGTACGCACGCGCGGTGATTTAATTTTCCGTAGGATGGATAGAATGTGAAATAGGGTTGTTTCATACTTATAATAACATATTAGTATATGATTGATACTTATGTTATTACTTCATGATGAAACAACTAAGGAAGAAGAAGTGGAAGAAGAAATAAAGATGAAAGAATCGGTAATGGACATTACCTCTTCTTTGAAGTGCTTCTTTGAGACCTCCTTTTAGGGCACTAAAATAGGTCTTTGAAGAATAAAATAACCTCTATGATGTTTCTAGGGAAGTGGATAACGGAATTTTGCAGGGGTTGGCCGAGCTTAAGGCTCAAAGTGGTGTGAGGAAGAGATGGAGGAGGTGCCCTTTTATAAGGGAGGAGTGGGGCACCTTTGAAATAACTAAAAATATTATTTTATTATAAAGTCAAGATCGGTTTTAAATAGATCCAAATTGATTTATTTCGAGGATAAGGTGGGGATGGGTCGAAATACTCTCATTCAATAGAATTTAGACAAGTTTAGGTTCCTATTTTAACCTTATAATTTAGATTTAACATCAAGTTAAATAATTTTACTTTTACCGTGTCTTCTTGTGTTCTTATACTATAAGGTTAATAAAATTACTATATCAAATCAAACGAACCCCAAGTTGTATAATATTAATATATATAACCTTATCTAAGTCATTTGGCCGAACCTTAGATTTTTAGGAATAAAATAATAATTAATAATATAATATTTGTTTTAAAAACTATTTTATGTCAATTTTGACACTATTTAGTAATTGATTTTTGTGAAAATCATAACAGAATGATAAGTTCGAATAAAGTTAATTAAATTAATACTAACATGTCATATTAACCTAGAAAATTAGTGTAATTCATATAAAGTCTCAAATAATATTTATTTGTGTATTTATAACATGAATTATGTCAATATTTCATTAATAAGATAATTACTGCATCATCGTTGTGTCATAAATAAATTAAATTATTTAATGTCTAAAAATTAAAAATAAAATACCATTATGTAGGAAATCGTTTTAAATTTCTAATTAATATTTATAGTCGAATTTATCTTATTTATAACCCCATATTAAAAATGATTTAGTTATTATACTTTGATTTTAACTATTTTAACCCTTCTTTAAATAAATTAATAATAAATGTCATAATATAATCCAAGTGGGCCTAAATGGTCATATTTTATTCCTAAGTTTGTTTTTGGTCGAATTACACTTGTCCAATAGAATTAGAACATGTGTTAAGGTAATAATAATATCATTTTTACCCATAATTACCCTATTTACTTTTAACCGTGGTAAACAGAAGTAAAAAGTTACTATTCACCAAAAATTATTTTCATCTCACTGAACCACATTTTAGTCCTTGATATTAACCGTGTCACTCGGATTTCTGAAATTCCACTCATAGAAGCGATAAAATTAAGTTTTATGAAAAATTTAGTTTTTTTTAACTACCACTTAGTGGTTTAACTATTCATCAAAAATTGAAAGTTTTCAGAAAAATACCAAAAATTAGTCCTAAGCTATATTTGATATTATGAATTAAAAAATGATGTCTATTTTACCAAATTTAAAACATATCAGTTGCACTAATTAATTTAAAAATTAATTCCAGTCGTCAAAACAAATAGCGTGTTCTTAAGAGATAATAACTATCAAAAGATAGACAGTTGTTTATGTCTGGTTTAAATGTGAAATTACATCCAATAACCAACATTGTATTAAATTGTAAACATATATTCTAAATATACTTTAAAACCAATCAAATTAATAATTTATCACTATTAATTATTTCTATTAAAAAGGTTGTTTTTAATTAAAATTTAGTAATTTTCACTATTCATCAGAAAATGAATGTTATCCGAAAAGTACCAAAATTTCACCCTAAGCTAATTTTGATATTACGAATCCAGAAATGAAGTCCATTTTGAAAAATAAAAATTACAAAATTTCAAAAAGTGGTTATTACTATTTATAACGGCTAGTTTTAATAATATTTTAATAGCATATCGTTGTTTAGTGAAACTCGGTATTGCATACTACACACGCAATCGAAGAAGGTCACGATTACGTGTAATGCAAGGCATGTCAATGATGTGTGTTGTGAAAGCTCCTTTTGGTGTACCGTACAACACAAGACATTAATGAAATTAAAAAGAATATTTTTCATAAAATCTCGGGATGTTACAAATATCAGTTGTTTTTTATCATTTTTCTCATTTCCAATAAATTTTTCTTTCCTTACAAATATAAAAAATTATATTAAGTATATAAAAAATATTTAATCTATTAAGTCATAAATGTAATTCATTTTTATATTAAAAATATTGTATGAAATGTATGTATTAGTAATCATACATCTCAAAAAATATGATTTGGATAGAATTATTTTAATGTACAATATAGGTTAAAAATTAAAATCTATACAAAAATAGATGGATAAAATTAGTGAGGAACCCACCAATACATCTATGGTGGATGAAAAAATTTACGGAAGGAGCAATTCCAAAACAGAAACCAAAATGGAGAATAAAACATCACAAAAAATAAAAAGAAATTAATTCTTGGAAGACTTTCACTAAAAAGGAGAAATCAAATTTTATTGGATACCATTGATGTTTTGAGATATTTAGACACATGGCACATGACTATTGAAATTATTTTTCAAACACCTGAAATATATTTATTCCCATAATATGGGGTATAAAATTGGGATAGAGAAAAGTTCATAGAAAAAAGATCGAAATCTATTTATCAAAAATATATATAGAATTTTGGAGAACTTATATTGAAAATTTAACAATATTGGACATTGTGGAAATTTAACCTTGGAAAAATACATCAAGAATATATCAAAATCACTTGAATAAATAAGACAAAAAAAATTTAGAAAAGAAGAAATATGAGTTATCATTGGGTAATAAACAAAATAATAATAATATTCGATGAAAACATAAGAAGTCAGAAAATATTTCCACACTAAATAGAATGAGGTGATTATATTGTAAAAGAAGAAGAAACACTATGGAATTTTGAAATCAACCACTGAGTGTTGGTATTTATGAAAGTATGATATTGAAAAAGAAGGAATAAATCCAAGAAAAAAACATTAGAATTGTTTTGGTGGAGGAAATTCCTAAGAAACCATATTGATGTTCCAAGATAGTTAACCGTACTACTAAATAAAATATGATCATTTATATAGCTCAATTGGAAATGGAAATACAAATGGAGAAGGCATAAGAGAATGTAAGTGCTAAAGGGAAATAAATTATTCTATATGATGTAGTCAAATGTCATTAGAGGTTGTCAAAAAATTAAAAATAAATACCTCAATAGGAACTATGAGTATTGTGTAAGTGGGATGGTATATTTACAAAAATTGTCTAAAAAAATTCCATATCAAGAATAGATACTAAAATAATAAATCAAGAACCAGGAGAAGCTTGTACTTTATTTTCATATGTAAAGAACATGGTCCCACATAAAGTTGTAGTTGGAATAATTAAAGAAAAAATGTTATCTAATATTGTTACTTTTAAATGTATAAGTACAAGAATTAATAGTTCAACCAAACGTAAATCTAAAAAAAAAATAGAATCCTAGTTGAGAATTACCTCTTTACCTTTTTTCTCTCACTGATGATAAAAGGATTTCCACTTTATTCCCAAATGTTATATCTGTTATATTTATATAGGGAGTTTAATGTGATGTAAGTTTTTAGTGGGATAAATGATGAAAATTCACAAGATGTAATGTATGAATAAAATTTTGATAGTTACCATATTGGTGTAATGTAAACATTTTATTTCTGAAATATTATCTTTTATAAATTGATCATCTATGACGAAGTGAATAAAGAGGTTATCCATTGAGGTGGAGTAATTTAAGAAGCTCCCAGATGGTAATATTTCATGCGAGTCAAACATTTTTGGGAAGTGTTAGAAAATATTTCATTGAAAGGGTATTAATTTACATTTTACAACATTATTTTGAAAGAATCAATTTTTATGTCAAGGGGGATAAGTTGGTGTATTAATGGAATGGAAAAACTAAGAAAGAATAATATTTACTTTTGAAGCTAAAAATAATTAATATTTTGGATGTTAATAACTAATGTGTTAATATGGGTGTTGTAATTCATGCTGAAAAAATTTATGATAAAATTTTAAAAAAATTATCATCTTGGAAATATTTTAATAGCCCCAGGGAAGATAATTTGGAGTTGGTATCATATTATATTTATTTATAGACAACTTTATTTATCTAAATTATACCCTATTGTTTTCTACACCGAGCATATATTACATAGAATTATAGTGGAATAATTAATGAAATATTTGATTAAGTGAATCAATACCACCATATCTCAATATTATTTTTATCTATTATAATTGAAGGAGAGAGATATAGTAAAATAAAACAGGCATATTAACATGAAATCTCTATATTATTATAGATAATAAAAATGAAAGGGGAGATTTTTTATCACACTTGTGGTTTGTTTTTTTCAATGAGAATGAAGAAAATATTTGATACTGTTAATATGTTTTGACAATGAGAATACTGAATGAGTTATTTACCCAATACATGCTATCTATATTCACTGAATTGAATATATTGGATAATACCTTATAGTTGCGTGTTAGAAAAATTAATTTAGGTGTTATTATGTATAATTGGTAGGGATTATTTTTTTGTTCTTCCATTAGATATTCTTGGATAAATATTAACCTAGAAAAAATGAGGAAGCTACTTAGAGGTTTATATGAATTTTTTTAAGAATATTTTAGAATATTTTCAGAAGTTGAGGCAGTTCCCAAGAAATCTATATTTATCTGTCGAGCTCTAAGCTGTCAATGAGAAGAGAAGAACATTATATTTTGGAAAGGATTTTATGCCACTATTTTTCGAAAAAATAAAATCTATCTAAAATAGAAAATTAAAAAAATTTCGAGCTCTTACCATTTAAAATAAGTTTTTGACATTATTTTATTTGAGAACCATTTATAAATGAAAAAATATTTGAGTTTCGACCATAAGATAATTAGGATTCTATTATTGTTGAAGGTTAGAGAAACTGGTTGAATATGTTTTGGATGTTTCTACCTAGAGTATAATGATATTATTTATTCTTATTGTTCAAAATTAAGATAACTATTTTTCTCATTCACTATGATTTAGAAACCCATTATTTGAGATCATTTTACCAAATTATGGGGATAAATGGATATATTGAATCTATGAAAATAAGATAAGTTCTATACTAAATTTTTTCATTTGGTGAAGACATATGTCTCATGAAGTGTACACTTGGATGACGTATGAGGAGGATCTAAAGTTGGTTAAGGTAACAAAATATAATTGAAAAAATCTAAGGAGTACTTAGTTTCTATATAATGATTTGGAATTATTATTTTGTTGGTTAAAGTTGATTTGAATTTATTCCAAATATTTTTTTGATGATTTTTAATAGTTTTTGAAGATTTTTTTTTAATTTTAAATGTTTTATATTGATTTGAATTAAAAAGTACAAAATTTTCATTATATTTTTATATTTTTTATGGGTTCATATTTCATAAAATACATGAAAAAATAATTCTAAAATTTTAACTTCATTTCAAATCATTTGTGTAATTAATGTTTAAAATGTATTAATTTCATCCCATTTGAAAATCATCTCATAGACCCCCCTCTATTCATTATTTTAATTTGAAAATTTTAGATCATGGATATAACTATCTTAGAAAAATTTTCTCTTATTGAAGAAATTTGATATTTACAAAGGATTTTGATCATATTGGGCCTCTAACATAGAAATTTATGGGAAAATAATATTTTGTCTCAACCCACTAAAATTGATATAAATCCCAAAATTAATGTCTGATGAAGCTGAAACTTTACTTGAAGATAGGGAACTAATTTGGAGCATTTCATTAAAATTTTTCTGAGTTAATATAATTCACTTAGAGGGATATATAGGATTCCCATGTCAATGATTAAATTCTGGTCCACATTTCAATTCCCAAAATGTCATCCTACCATTTCAGACCAAGCATAAAAATGGATGATTTAATTGGGACCAAATTATTAATATTTTCAGAAGGAGTCGTGATATAATTTTTTATTATAATATAAATATCAAGTTGGTCTCTATAAAAGTACTTATAGTGAATCAATGAGTATAGATAAAAGTTATACAAGCTATCATATAAATTATGAAATATAATTATCTACCAACTTTCCTCCACCTTTTTCCCACACAAGTTAATGATTCATTTTTTTGAATGATTTTATCGACCAAAGGGGATTAAAAGATATATTTAAGGTGGATTTATAGGATAAATGATTGTTTAATGTATTTTTCTTTCAATTTTAATATTACTTTGGCTCCACTTATTTATTCCCACCTGGTTATTTTAAGTGAATATTATATGATATTAAATGATATTATTCAATTTAAGGGGTGGGGGGTGTTATAAAACATTTATTAAGTGTATTTCACAATACCAAAATTATTATTACCTACCATTCCAGTCTCCAAACATTCATATGGACAACCCTTTATTTTCTCCAACAGTTGGTATTCCAATTTATGGATATGACATGGGAGATAAAGATTAGTCTTGACCCTTGAGTACAACCTCCATGCACTCTATATAAATTTCACTATATTAAAAAAAGATAAAAATTTTGTCCCTATATATTTTCTCTCTATCAATTTTTCATCTATTTTAACTTTTTGACTTTTTTATTCACCTCCATTATCATTATGATGATTTGGATGCCCATTTTTTTAGGAGTTCACTTCACCTATAATCAATCATGCATTTTCAATTTCAATATTCCTAATGGTTTTAGTCAGTGTTCATTTAGTTTCTCAATAATATATACTTTATGTAAATGCATATAAAAAAATATATTTCTTACTCACACACACTATAGATATATTAATATAATAACTAAATAAATATAATTAAATGTTTATTTATATAAATGTATAAAAATATATTGATGTGTTTATATATATTTAAAAATATTTGTAAAGAATGTGTGTGTGTGTGTGTTTATAAGTATAAAAATATACTTTTAAATAATGTGTGTGTGTATTATGTACTTTTATAACATGATGAGATCTCTTAATTGTGTGGGAGATGCATTGATTCTAATGTCAATCATTTTTGGGTTCGATTCGCATATGTTTCCACAACTTGTGTTTTTCTTTTTATTTTACATTTCCTAGATATTTTTTAGAAATAAAAAAGTGTGGTTATTTTTTGATGTTTTTTATTAAAATTAAGAAAGTCCATTAATATAATTAAACTCCATCTCTCTATATTATTTCCCCCTTAGTTTTTCCTTTTATCCACTCCAAACTAATACACCCTCTATAGTCATTTTTTTTCAACGATATCATCATTATACTGATGACATGTTGATTAAAACTAACTATATTGTGGATATGTGTATATATATGTGTATATTTATATGCTTTGGATTCCTGATTTCATTCTTACACACACATGTTATATATATACACTCACATATTTATATGTATTATATATATATATATTATATAATTATGACACACACACATACACACATATACATATTCACATGCATATGGATATGTATGATTATAAAATATGTTTTTAAGGATGTCTCTGTGTTTTTTTATCACATTTATATATTTTTATTTTATATTTATATATACTTTTTAGTCAAAGTCAAATGGAAAATACAAAACCATAGTAGTGTATATTAAAAATTACTATACAATTGTAGGATTTATAATTAATTGTAATGTATATTTTTAGTTGTTTTTTTGAAAAAATTTCTTGCCATAATCTTATGGGATAAATATTGATTGAAAATTGATGAATGGTAATCATGTATTAAAATAATTTTCTAAAGAGGTCAAAAAGATCATTATGTTTGTAAAAAAACATGCAAATTACCCTTCAAGAATTATGTTTCCTTGTTTACCATGATTCCACTCATGGTGGATTGGTTCAGATGAATTTAATTAAAAATTACTTTTTTTATAGAATTTATATGAGTTATGAATGCTCAAAAAACATTCCATGACTTAATCTCGTTAGAATTACACCTGGGTCAACAATGAGATCGAGGGAGACTCACTAAATCCCTGAAATATTCCGTTGGATGATGACTAAGATCTAGGATATAAAATTAATTCTATGATTAATATTAAACTTTTTACTAATTTATATTATAACCTAACCATAATTTCAACTGATATTATGATTTACTATATTTTCATTACCAACTTCCAACTAGATGAATGCACATATTCATGGAAGTCATCGGAAATTTGACATGAGCTTATATTGTATAACCCATAAAACATAAGATTAACTTATAAACTAAATATCAAAACTACCAAACAAGTCCCACCCTCATATACATATTTCTTCATGAATAAGATAAGTTTTCTCTCCACCTTCAACTATATCCTTTATCTACTAATAATAATATAAAATATAAAAGGTTAATGTACAAGAATACATGGTAAGATCCTCTTCTGATCTATCCTTGTTGGCCTAGTTGTTTTGATTATAATTACCCAAGGGAGGGGTGAATTGAGTCCATGAATTTCACCAATTAAAACTTTAAACATCCCCCTTAAAATAGTTCTTTTGGTTATATCATATTTTAAATAATATTTTTAGAAATATATAAATAAATTTTAAGGATAGAGTAAACCCATATTTTTATATTGATTTTGGGTCTCTAAGATAATACCCAAATCTAATCCACCAGCCTAATATAGGTTTTGTGATTTTATTATGATTATTTTATTGATGATTTTTAAATATGAGTAAAAACAATTGTCACCTAGTCCATAAATCATATAATATATGTTTTGGTATCTTTAAAAAAAGTCCTCTCCCCCGAATCAAATCCATACTTAATACAATAAGTTTTCACTCATGAAATATTGAAATATTTTAATGTTTTTATAAAACATCATCAAGAAATTTTATGGAAACTCAATTGATGAAAAAGGAATCTCTATAAAAAATATATCTCCACTAGTATTAGTTTTGAAATGATTAAAATTAATAGGATGATATTCAAGAACACATAACCAAAATAGAATTTTACTTACCTTTTACTTCACTTTCAGACTTTTAAAAATATAGAACAAGAATGGTAACACTTCATAATTCATAAAAGTAGTGAATAACTATTCATCTGTTTGAGCAATGCATTCATTTTTAGCAGTAGTATCTCTATATTGATTCACCTCCATGATGAAATATATATGTAATAATTATAATTAAATTCATGTCAATTTTTATTATTGATCTTATCCTTGAAAATAGGTAACTTAATACCCATCATAAACAACTATGATCTTCCATAATATTAACCTAAAATAAATTCAACAAGTCTTCACCTAAAATCGTTCTTTCTTAATAAAACTTTTCAAAGTTGTGAAAATATTTTTATATAAAATTAGAAATAAAAACCTCAGTGAAAAAATATTTCAAATAAAAGTACGTATGACTAAAATCATTCTTATTTTTAGCGCAAGATAGTTAATAGAATAGATTAACTACATAAGAACAACTTCAACTTCATTGAGTCTACAAATGAATAAATGAGTATTTTTTATCTTTTGTAAGATTAACTCAATATTCATGTAATATTTATTTCTAAATATAACCAAATGTTTAAGAATCTCTACCCTTTGAAAATTATTCTTTCAATAACATTATAAAACTTCAATATCTCATGTATAAATAAACATATATTGCATAAGTTTTTTTAAGATAAACTATTTTTTATGTAAGAATAAACTCTTGCTTCTATAGACAATATAAGAGTAACTAATATCAATGTAAGGTTTTTTTTACTTTAAAAAATACACTATATAATAGAAAACTCTTATTTATAAAATCTATGTAAGATTAATACCTTTCTTTTCTATGTTTTTACAATCATGTAAAATTTATTTATAAATGTAAAGAATAATTATCTAAATATAATTAAACATTGATAAAATAATAATAAATAAATAAATAAAATTTCACTCAATTATATTTTAATTATTATTAATAAAATATTGGATTTATGAGAATCAAAAAATACAATATGTTTGATCACAATAGCTATCCGCCAATATCCACCATTTTAATGAAAAAAATCTACAAAACTAAAATAGAAATCTTTTATAGACTATTAAATGAATATAAATAATAACATTAAAACTAATGAACCGATAAAATAATATTTAATTTTTTTCACTAAGTACATTCTCCCCAATTTGTATATATTAAAAAGAAATTAGTCTGAAATATATTTTATAATTTAATTTTCACCTAGAAATATATTTTTAGGTATATAATACTGAATAGAAGTGGAATTTATCATTAAATTGTATAAAAAATGATTAACATATGTAAACATAATGAAGAACTATACAGTAACATAAGTGTATATATTCATAAAAATAAGAAAACATTCAAAAACATTAAATTTAGAATTAGTTATTCTTTGGATCAGAGGTGTTTGAGTTTTATGGTTTAGGTCATGTATGTTTAGGTATTTAAGAAGAACATGCAACATGTGTAGTTCTTTAGGGTTTCATGTCTGTTAAGTTATAAAAAACAATTAGAGGATAGTTTCTTATAGGAACACCTATTCTCCATTAGTAATAAGTTTTCTTAATATCCCATTCACGAAAATGTGTTTGTTTTCCTAGAACTTTTGGAAGCATGGATTTAGATTCAGTCATAGTGTCCCTAACTGGATGTCTAATATTTTATTTCCTTCCACATTATACAAGGCCCTTATCCACATAAATTATATTTTTATAATATTATATTCAATAAATTCTAATAAAATTTCATATATTTTTCTAAAAAAATAATAGAATTTTTTTTGATGCATTTAATTTCTTTATAGTATATAAATTCCATTAAGAATTGGTCCATATTATTTCTTTTTCATTCAATAGAGTCCCTATTTAGAAGAAATTATAGTTTCTCTTCAGATTATCTTGTCATCATATCAAATAATTTAAATGAATTTTTTAGTTCATTCTGATTATATTGAAATGATTCTTGTAAATTGAATGATCTTTGAATGTACTGTCCCCAATTCAGTCCACCTCCATAATGACCAAATTGGGTTCCACAGACCTCAAGGTCACTTACCTATATTCAATAGTCTATAGACCATCTACAAGGGTATATGTAAATTGTGAGGATATTATAACCTCTTGGTATATAGATTAATAAAAAATATAGGAATGAATATAATCAATAATCATCACAATATAAATTGAATAAAAGTATAAATTATAGCTACAAGAAATCAGTAAAAATATTAATAATTCACATGTTATAAAAAATGAGCACTATTAATGTCACAAAATCATACATAAAGGAATAGTGACTCATAGGATGACCATAAATAAGTTATAAAAAATAAACAAGGATATGAGACTATGAGAAAACCAGATCATAAGTCCCTACTCAGTCTTATTTATCATCACAAGTTGAGCTCTAAAGATCAACCATAAAATATAGGGACCTTTCCCATACCTGATCTTACTACCAATAGGTCCTATTGAGTATAATGACACCCAAGAAGGGTTTGAGTATAACTCAGTATGGAACCTCTTACAATATCCCTAACAAATACAGTAGATACAAGTTCATATACAATCTAGTATGCTCATAGGTAAATATGATCATGCAATAAAAGGAATAATAAACTTGTCAGAATTATTAGTTGCACACATCCACCGAGATGTGACCACAACTAATTCGGTTAATGGAAGTGTGTCTATAAACATATCACATAACAAAAAACAAGGAATCACATCTAGAGTCATCTCAAAAGGACATATCATCCCATAATAGCACAACAATCGGTATCTGGGAAATGTGTCCCAATAACATATCTAGAACAGTGAGAATACTTTCCCTATGATATCAAGATGATAAATAAATGGGTAGTATAACTTGATAAAAAAGTAACAAACTTGGGAATAAAAACCTTTTATAATGTAATAATCAACACCTGGGAAGTAATCCATAATAACATAGTTTGATCTGTGGGAATAGCATCCCTGTATCAATTTTCCATTAAAATGCATAATGTACCAAAGAAATCAAACTCTAGTGGGGATCTCAACCCAAAAAAATCATTATAAGAGTGTATTATGTTCCTATCTATAGGTAAATCAAAAGGTGGAAAATCATCCTTAGTCTTGAGAAACATATTAAGAGAGGTTTTCACATCTCCCACTAAGTATTCTAATATAGAAATCGCATCCCCTTCCTTGGAAGCATCACAACATCAGTGTTATGTCCCACTTCCAAAGGTAATTGCAACTATCTGGAAAAAACAACAAATACCTATAATAATAAAGGACACGTGTTCATTAAGTTCAATGACGCGGTGAGTATTATATCTCTTAATAAAGGGAAAAATATCTTTATCCACGAACTCAACACATAATGGGAATAACATCCTTGATCACATTATGATATGGTAAGTGGGTATTTCATCCCATATAAAATGTCAGTATATCACATTAGGAATAAATTCCCATTCCTTAGGACTAATTAACATAAGTTTGTATGTCTTCCTAGGACATAGGTGCAACAACCCACAACCCATACACCCAAATTTGGTGTTAAAAACATAATATTTACATTTCTTGCTTGATACCAATAAATATGACCAACATTTCCTATTTCAAATTATCTCTTCAACATTTCCTATAAAATTATTTACACATGGAATATTTGAATACACAATTTATATTACTTCATTCTTCATAACCAATGTAAAGGAAACATAATAATTGGTGACCTCATATCGTTTGTAAGGGTAAACATGAGAGATAATAATCTACGATCATATAAAAGCATAAAATAAGTATAAGGGAATGAGATCATGATGATAAATTACAAAGTTCATAAAAAATATTTCATATATCATAAATATGATCCATTTTATAAACCCTTATCATTTGAATATACATGAATCACACTACTAAGAAATCATCATAATTCAATCATGAAATGTGAGTTAATATCATAAGTATAAAAACATTCCATAAGAGTGTGGAACCATCATTGGTATAAAAACCATTTAATATGTGAATATTAATTACTAATACTATCAAATCATATTGAATTAGGAAGAAACACCTATTTCCCATATCATAACAGATCAGTCATCATAATTTTTTCCCTATTGTATATGAGGTATCCAAACCTGTTTCCCATAATGGATGAGAAATTCAACTCATCTCCCATAATTATCTCAGAAGATATAATGCTTTGCCCAATGAATTAAAGGGATATATAATTCTTGGCCCATCCATCACATAATGAAAACCATACATATGTGTGATAGAATATCCTAAAACATTCATTATATAATTATAACATTACAAATGGAAAGGAAACAAGTTTCACAAACCTTTCCTAATTATCATATAAAAACCCTATAAAATATACAGGTTTCATAAAAATCTCATTATCATAATCATAAACCATATAGAGAAATAATAAGTATGATATCATTGGATCATATACCTAGTAAATCATAATTAATATCAAGGATGTTATCATAGATGAAAATTGTTAGTTCTCGGTTCAATAGAAGCATGCAGTAGTGGATGATATATTAAAATTAATTTTAATAATAATTTAATAAAACCACCATTAAGGATATTTAATATCCTTATTGTACTTACATTATTTAATATGTAAATAAATAAATACGAAGTCATTTTATTCATTGATAAAAGTTGATAATCTGAAAATTACCTTTCAGAATTCTTTTGTTTCACTATGATGATCCAAGGATAGAATCCATCTAGAGGTTATCTAAATTTTATCTAATGATATTAAAATGAATCCACTTGATCTTTTGGAAGTTTCAATTTTCATTTTTGATTGATCTATCTTTGGTCTTGATAAAATATCTCTTGTGTTTATCATTCTTGAGAAGGAGAGATATGGTGGAGTTGAGAGAGGATTCATTGTGCAAACAACTTTACTTTATCAATTTTCGATGCAATACCCAATAGACATCACCATCTATTTATAGAGTGATATTTTAGGTTGAAATATTATTTAATTTCATTTTTTTCCATTAAATTTAATTTAAAAACATTAATAAACCCCATGCCACATAATAATAATAATATTATTTGTTGATGTGAAAACTTGAAAAAAATGATAAATAATATTTACTGGCTTGTAAATATTTATTATCACCAGACATGACCTTGGTGTGTTTAAAATACTCAGTAGTTATTGAATACCTGAATGAATATTTGATTCATAAATAAAAATTTCATCCACATATCGATGAATATGTATTTATTAAATATTCAGTAAAATAAATAAATATGGTTTTATTCACAAACTGATGAAAACATATTTAACTAATTTATATTACCAATAAAACATGAATAAAATTATTCCCTAGTATTGAGAATAATATTTATTCAAATAATAAAATTTAGATAGAATATAATCAAGATCAATAGAAAAAATTAGTGTGTTACCCTTTAGGATTCTTCCTCATTGGCATTAGGTAGGATTTCCTAAAGTCCAAGATTACTATTTAGAAATGATTGAAGGCACTGAAAATAAAGAACTAAACTTCAAAATGATGACAACCACATTCCAATGATGATTATGTAATATAATACACTTGTCTCAATATCTCATCATTAAGTTTTCACTTCGTTGTCACCATACTATATTCTTAAAACTTCTTTCCTTTACAATACAAAATAAACATATCATTACAATATAGCCATAGAACATAGTTCATTGGTTATTTTTCAATAAAAGGTATGATATATCAGCTTCCACACAGATGTAAGTGACAAATCATTCCTTAACCTATCCATTAATGATTCCACTCGTGATGAACTCAACGTATCCAACTTCACCAAGAAATTTTATAGTCATGGTTTATGAAATAATTCTAAGTAAGTGAATTGTACCATGAATTCATAATAATATGAATGTATAAGGACCATCACACATTATCATATATAGGAATATCTAATGAAACTGAAACATGTGAGTTTCCAATTGGAGGGTCTATTCTCATAATATTTTATCTTAGAGATTACCACGTGGGAACATCATGAGAACAATGATCTACTTATGTGTACTCGCACTTAGAATTCTATGTACTACGTGTCCCATCATTGTACATTATCCAACCATAGAACACTATTTAAGAATATATTCATAGCATAAAAATGTTCTCATCTTAGTGGGGAACTACTATGAACTTATCAATATGACATATACTTTATGAAATTATTACATTAGAGTTATGTATAACAATGAACAATATATAATAATATGTTTTATAAATATTCAATACATTATATACACATGTAATCAAAGTAAAAATAGTTTGTCCTAAGACACAAACTCTAATAAACTACCACATGAACTATAGACAATGTCCTATGACATTTAGTCCCCTAGGACTCACATGATACTCATGTTTCTGATGAGTTAAGGCTTTAGTAAAGGGGTTCACCACATTATCTTATTTGGAAATACAACTCACTACAACTTCACCAATTTGATAAAAATAGATAAAAACATTTGAAGCATGTGATCCATCTACTTATGTGACCTTAGAAATTTTTCATGAGCCACTACTGAAGTTTTATCATAATAGAGTGTGATGGGATTCTTGCTAGTAGGTAGAAAATCCACATTCTGGATGAACATGCACATCCAGTATACTTCTTTAGCTTCTTCAAAATCCATATTATACTTGGATTCTACTGTATAATCTTTGACCATAACCTAATTCAAGCCCTTATAATTCAGAAAAAAATTCATTAAAATTGAGATGTATCACATTTGTGACTTCATTTCATCTTGGTCAGTTTAGAGACTAACATCTGCATATCATCTCATGACTAGTTCCTCATCTCATCCAAAAACCAGGAACATATCCTTCATACACCCCAAGCACTAAAGGGCAATCTTGAATTCCATAAAATGTCGATCACTTGGATTGTCTTGATATATATATACCATATTTACTACATAGGTTAAATATATCCATGTAAATAGCATAACATTCATGAATGGACCAATCGATTAAATGTATGAAATCCATGCTCTTATATTTCATTCCTCATTTTTCAGAGGAAAACTTTTCCAAGAAATATGAATACCATGTGGCACTGCTAACAATATCCTCTTAAATTGTTCCATACTTAATCTATTTTGTATATTTTTAATATATTTACATCGACATAGGTTAAGAAATCTCTTAGATCTATCATGATGGATATTGATCCAAATAATATATTCTTCCTCTCCAAATTCCTTTATAGAGAATCATTTATGAATCCACACCTTAATTGACTATAAGACTATTATTGTGTTTCAAATGAGTAATATATCATCAATATGTACTATTATGAACTCAATAGAAATCCCAATAAACCATTTATAGACACATGGATCACATTCATTATTTCTAGAACAAATTCTATTATGGATTCATCAAAATAGTTGTTCCATGACCTGGATGATTTCATTAATCCATAAATGGATCTTAGTAACTTTAATACGTTGTTAGTATCCTTTGGAGTCACAAAACCTTAGGGTTGTGTCATATGGACATATTCATGATGGATATGATTAAGGAAGAATGTTTTGATATCATTTTTCTATATATCATAATCATGGAAAGTCTCAAGGGAATGTATAATACTAATGGATTTTATCATTTCAACTGGTGAAAATGTGTCATTATATTCAATGAAATCATGTTGTTTAAATTCTTTTGTCCCCAGTAATTTCATAGAGCTATTGAATTATCCATACATATCTTGTTTTTTCTTGAATACCCATTTTAAAAAAAATGGGATTTACATCTACTAGAGGGTCTACCAAAATCTAGACATGGTTTTGGTAGATTGAATCCATTTCATTATTCACGGCCTCTTGCCACATAGAAACATCTGTTCCACTTACTACTTTCTTATAGGTTATAGAATCATTATTATCAACTAATAATGAGTCACCATCCACAATGACTAGAAAACCATACCATTTTAATTCTCTAACACATCTGGTACTCCTACACCATAATAGTATCTCTAGAACAATTTATTCTTTCATATGGATTTATGAAATTTTTTAATGCACCAACGCATGTATATAATGATCCTATACTTCATCAATGTATATAACACTTCCACCATCTCTTTTATAGATAATTTACTCCCCAATAAATAAGGGACATTTATCAACCACAACCTTTTTTTTCCGATGGATTTTATTATCAATACCCCTTTATTTTTTGGGATATCTTATAGAGATACAACTTGTAGCTCAGGGTTCAATCTTGTGACCTGAAAAGGCCATAAAAAACTCCTCACAACCCAACACATATAATTAATACAAAAAAAGTTTATTTCCATTCAATAATTGGTATGGTATACTTTTTTTTCTTTAGTTAGAAATCAGTTAAGTACATATAGTGATATTTGTAATGCGTATCCCCAAAAGGATAACGGTATACCCACATGTCTCTTCATCGATCTAAGTATTTACAATAAGGCATCGTTCCTACTATCACTTACAAAATTCCACCAAGTTTTATAAGGAGGAGTGAGTTGATATAATATTCTAAAAACCTATAAAACAATCAATGATGTCTTTATTGAGATATTATCCACTATGGTCTAAGCAATGTTTTTTAATCTTAGTACCATGATGGTTTTCAATTTCATTACTTTTTTCCTCGAATTTATGAAAATAATCTGACATGTAACTCATAAAAGAAACATATCCATATCTATAAAAATAATCATTAATATTTATGAGGGTTGAGTACCCAACCCATTCTTCAAAAGAAAATAGTCCACAAATATCAGTATGATCTAATTCATGAAGACCATTATCCCTTTCCAATTTCACACTAAATAGGTATTTATATATTTTTCTTATAATCATGTGTGAAATTCACCATGTGTTTTTAGTTCAATAGAATATCAATATCCATCTTCATGTAATTTATTCAAGCTTTTTTCATTTACATGACCTATCCAATTATGGAAAAGTTTCTTGTGGGATGATTCGTGTGATGTAACTTCATTTTCAATTTCTATTACTGGGTATATGTAATACAACTCATAAATACCATTATTTAAATGTGTTTCACCATAAAAAATGATCTATTTATAAAATAATAAACATTTATTCTCAAATTTGAAAATAAATCCATCGATATCTAGTATGGATACATAAATAAATTTTTTGGTTATTGAAGGAACATAATAACTAGCATTTAAAACTATGTTCCTTTTAGTTTGAAATGTGAGGTGGTAGTATCCAATAGATACAACAACATGTTTAGATTTGTTATATTCCCATATATCTATCTCCCCTAATCCGATCTTACTAAACCTACTTGGTTCATATATTTTAAGACATATATGTGCGCCGCAAGTTGTATCTCATACAATTTTTTTAGAAATAGATAGCATGCACTCAATACCAAAAAAAAATAAGTATTCCACTTGATTATTTGGATGGGTATAGTTTTTCTTCTATTGGATATTCTTTCCACATGAAAAACATGTAGAATCATGTTCCTTTTCTTTCCCGTTGATCTTCATCTTCTCTTAAGGGTGTGAAGATTCTTTTTCCCTAAATCTCTTCTCTTGATCATTCCATTTTTTCACCATAAGGAAGGAAGGATTTTCGTTATTTGTATATTTATATACTTGGTGAAGGATAATAAGAAGATATTGAAACACTTGTAAATGTTGATCATTTTAATATTTACAAAAAATATGGAGAATCTATAAGGGAGTGAAGCAAGAATGAGATCAGTTCCCGGTTCTTTAGGGAGTATACACACTAGAACCTATAGGTGCACAATCTATCCAATTAGTATGACTACATGAGGCCTATATGGGGAACCATCTCCATTATTAGTTTGAATGAGAACCAAGGAAATATCAAACCATTCTAGTCTAGCTCTCTCCAAGTAAATACCCTAGAGGTTCTCAAGAATTCTATATGAATCTATGTTTTTGTGAGCCTTTATGAGTTCACCAAACATAGATAAAAGAATAAAAAATTGAACATCGACCTCATCACTCAATTTTTTTTCATATACAAGAAAATATTCATCACTTTCCTCCTTAGTAGGATGATTTGTCATTTATGATTCTAGCATATAAGTTTCTATTCATGGCGTCGCCGAATCTAAAGGCATCTAGACCACTTCTAGAAGTTACTTTCAGTTAATATATTATCATTCTCCATTATTTATCATAGGGATAGTGTGGATGATGAACTTTTAATTTTATTCTACAATTAATAAAAATCATGCTATTAATACTTTTATTGATTAAAAAATTTCTGATAAATAATAAATTAATTTATTTCTATTAAATATCCCACTATTTTTCACGTCCCGATTGCCCTGACCATTGAACTCATAAGAATAACTTTCTTTATCATTATAGTGGAAATGATCCACATTTATTTTCTTAATGATCTATATTTGGACATGAAAACCATAATAAATTAATTAGGTATACAATCTTTTCTAATGTAGTGTCACAACCCGCCATAGACAAGATGATGGAAGGGGGGACAAAGGTCCCTGCCCTTCCATCCTCAAGTAGAAGACAAGATAATGACCCTCGAGTCCCGCCTACAGTAGGCCTCAGAGTGGCGACTAGCACCAAGGGTGTAACATTTTAATAATATGGGAGGCATTACCATTTTTTGTTAACCAGGATTGGGATAAAGAATGAGTCAACACCAAACACCACCATGTATAGAAAACTCAAAAGAAAACCAAACTACATGCATGTTCTAATAATAAAACTGAACAAAGTAAAATAAATCCAAATATAAAACCAACAGGAAAATAAAAGGCTAAGTAGAAAACAACAGCAACCAATAGTAACTCTAACGTCCAGACTTGTAAGGTCCCACACGGCCTCCGAAGTCCTCCTGGAAACCTGAAAGTAAACATAGGGTGACTATAAAAATTATACTCAGTAGGAAGACCTATAGCTCTCGTGCACAAGTGGGGAGACTTCCTAAAGTCCCGTGAGTAGTAGAAGAACCAACATCTATCAAGGAGTCTATCCATCCCACCCCACCAGCCACACTCACCAAATAACACAAGCAGTAAGGTAATAGTATGAACAAAACATTTGGGTACCCCACACCACTATTTCCCCCACTAGCTAGCTGCTCATCCCTAACAGCAAATGTCCTAATGCTACCACGCTCTTCCTGCCTGCACACACCTGAGACTCATAACGACACATCCCTGCCCACACACACTTGGGCCTCACAACCATCCATCCCTACCCGCACAGACCTGGGCCTCACAACCATCCATCCCTTCCCGCACACACCTGGGCCTCATCACAAAGACACCTGGGAAAAAAAACCATAACCAGAACACCTACCTAAAAACACCTGGGCCTCATCCCGAAGATTTTTGGGAAAAAAACCTTCTCGAAGATTCTTGGGCTAAAAACACACCAATCGAAATCTACCTGAAGAATCTTGGGTGTAAGGTCGCCTCCAACCATCACAGCCGAGGGAAGAGGGAGCAGGAAAGAGAGTAATTAGGGGGAAACACCCTTCCCCATGAAATGGGGTGTCAGACACTAAGTTCCCAATACGGGTGGGGTGCGACTAAACACAAAACATATAGTTACACATATATATACCAACACACAATCCAAACCTATGGCTCCTCAAATAGATACAAGCAGGTTCACAAGCACTGCTACCTCAGAAAATAGGCACACAACAAACAGTTTCCAGTTTCCCTGTTCATGCTCTCATTCATAATAGTTCAGTAAGAGTTAATCCCTTCACTACTGGGAAACTAATAGGTACAATCATAGATGAAACAAAAATAAGCAGGAAGGGGAGACCATCATGTAATGTAAGCATTCAAACCCGGTTCTCTTGTGAAGTCACATCAACATAGGGATTAGTGAGATCCCTCAAAGTACTGGAATCAAAGTAAAACCCAACAAACCATTGGTTATCCCACATTAATTCATTACCATTACACCCAGTTAATTATTAACTTCCCACTTTTATTCATGTTCACATCCCAACCTACAGACCTACTGCCAAACACCACCACAGCCACGCAACAACTCATGCCATTCCAACCACACCAATCACAACCTTGCAGTTCACCCATCTATAACAAAAAACATTCACCCCTTCACCCATTACATAAATGAACCATCCTAACGTTCATAATTCATTATTTTATATTATTTAGTTCAACTGGGGTGATCACACAAGGTTATGGGAATTCATATTCAACAGCCGAGTTTAAGTGTTTAACCGATTCAAACATGATTCACATTCACCAGACAACGTGTAAAACAGAGCATAGAAAAGACGTGAAAACAAAGGCCCCCAATGACTGTGATTATCAGTAGGCCTAAGCCCATTCAATTCATAACAACATCATAGGGAAATCATGGGTAAAACATATAAAAACATTTAAAAACTTCCTCATCCCCATTCATTAACCTATTATTATCATCATTACAGAATTGATTAACTGCCTTGTGGAAAAAAAAAGAACACCCACCCCACATGATACATAAGGAGGAGAGAAAAAGGTAAGATCCCTACTTGATTGATCAATGATCGATGTTATGTGCTAGCACGAGAACTGGAAATCAGGAGTAGCAGGAACTCCATGGAACGCGATCAAGGAAAACATCACGGGTGTAAAACTCATGCGGAGGAAGGGTATTCCGAGTGCAGGGTGATAGTGAAAATGAAACCTAGGGATAAGATAAGCTTTTAGTTTATAAAGGCTTAGATACAGCATCCCCGAGATGGTTAAGATATGGAGAAAAACTTGAAACCGTGGAAAAAGTGCTATCGGGGGATGACCACACGGTTGGGCCACCCCACACGTCCAACTTAAAAGGTCCCCGCCATTTGGGGAGGTTAAAACTGACCCACACCTCACCAATCATTTAATTAAAATCCATTAATGGGATTTAAAATAGGCTTGAAGGGTCAAAACACGGTTTAAAACCCAATTCGTGCAAAAAGAGGCGCTACTGGAAAACCCGTGGAGAGCTACCAGTACACCAAGGTCACCGGTAGGCTAGGGATACCGGTAGACGAGGCTAACGGTAGGCCTAGTTATTGGTAACTTGTAGGAAAAGGCCACCGGTAGGCCGAGATACTTATAGGCCAAGCTACCGGTAACCGGTAGGCTGAGCTACCAATAACTGATAGGCTGAGGCCACTGGTAGGCCGAGCTATCGGTAGGCCGAGCTACCAGTAGGCCAAGCTACCAGTAGGCTGAGGTCACTAGTAGGCCAAGGCTACCGGTATTCCGTGGCCACCAGTAGGCCAAGGCTACTGTTAGGAGTCTTAAGCTTCACCGAGAAGCTGGGATGGCCTTCCAGACCACCCAGAACACCTCAAACATCAACTTTTCACCAATTAATGGACCCCAAAACCCCGGGGCATTACATCACATACATCTCAAACTATTCTCATCCCCGAGAATATAAGAAAAAACCAGAAAGGAGAAAATTGGGGTCAAAACAACCACCCTCTAAAGATACTTCTCAGGGGAAAACCCTTGGGTTGTTAGAAAGCTGTAACAGAACCCCCATACATCCTTGAATACTCCCCCAAGAGTTATCAACCACAAACATTCACAAAAATCACAAGAATCACACTGTCCAACACATGAGTCAGGGAGTAACTTCATACATGTCAGGATATTATCCGCTTTGGGTGACACTGACTCGCCTGCATGAGTTTAATCACATCCACATTAATGCGTCTTGATTAGTAGTCAGATTTTACCATCATCACATATTCCGACACATAGATAATAGGGAACATATCATCTAACAATCATTTCATATATTAAAGCACAAGGTAAAAAATCTCAACAAAACTCAGAACAAAACATCAAAGAAGTGAAAAAAGATTTGGATACTAAACGCGTAACTGGGCCTCCCGTTCCCAAGTTCTCTCCTCGATGCCACCATGCCTCCACAACACACGAACCAAGGGTATGGTTCATCCACGAAGCACTTTCTATTTACGATCCTCGATCTTGGACGGTCGTTCTATGAAGGTATCATCATTTTCAACAACTAACTCTCCCCAATTGATGATGTGGGAGTCGCCATGTAGATATCGACGAAGTTAGGAGATGTGAATTATGTTGTGAACTTTCTCCAATTGAGGTGGAAATGCCAGCTGATATGCCACCTCACCAACTCGTCCCAGCACCTTGAAAGGTCCAATGAACCTAGGGGAGAGCTTAATTCCCTTCCCAAACCATCGCTACCCACGTCGAGGGGAAACCTTCAAGAACAAATGATTTCCAACCTCAAACTCCAAGGGCCTCCTCCTACGATCAACATAAGACTTCTGCCGGTCCTTGGCTGCCTTAATCCTCTCACGCACAAGATAAACCTTCTCAGTGGTGCCCTGCACCACTTCTGGCCCAAGAACAGCTGCTTCCCCAAACTCTGTCCAGCAAACAGGTGAACGAAACGACCTTCCATACAAGGCCTCAAATGGCGTCATGCCAATAGTGGACTAGAAGCTATTGTTATAAGAAAACTCCACCAGAGGAAAGTGTCGTACGCATGATCCCCCAAAATCCAGAACGCATGCTTGCAGCATGTCTTCCAACGTCTGGATCGTTCATTCTATTTTCCCATCTTTCTAAGGGAGAAAAGAAGTGCTAAGGCGTAGCTGGGTGCCAAGGAATGCTGTAATCCCCTACAGATTTTTGAGGTAAACCTTGTGTCTTGATCAGAGAAAATAGATCTCGGAATCTCGTGCAACCGCACCACCTCATCGACGTACCTCTGGGCTAAGGTGCTCACCGAGCTCGACTCCTTAATCTCCAAGAAGTGTGCTGATTTTGTCAACCAATCCACAACTACCTAGATGGAATCATAGCCTCCCTGAGCCCTAGGTAGACCTGTGAATAATTCCATCGAGATGTCATCCCACTTCCACTCAGGAACATCTAAAATCTGTAAAAACCCTCTAGGAAAACGGTGTTAAGTCTTCACTTTCTAACACACTAGGCACTTAGCCACAAAATCTACCACCGACCGATTTACCTTGGGCCACCAAAACAGTCCCCTTAGGCCTTGGTACATCTTTGAGACCCCAGGATGTACCGCTAAATCCGAGACATGGATCTCACGGAGAACTCCTTTATGCATCATCTCTGGAACAAAAAGCCTTCCACAGAAAAGCATCCAATGAAAACCATCCTGAGACCATTCTTTAGGAGCATTTCCCTAATAAACATGATATGGAATCACTTCTACCTCCGACTCCCCCCACTGAGACTCTTCCACCTGCACCACTAAGGAGGAAACTACAATCATCTAAAACAGACAACATTTTCGGTCTTCCACCCTTACATCCAAATGCAAGGCCGCTTGCTCTTCTATCACTCTCTAAGCATTTACAGATTCCTGAACTACTTCCTTCTATGATTTCCAGCTCAGGGCATCGGCCACAACATTACCCATGCCCTCATTATAAGATATCTCAAAGTCGTATTCTTGGAGGAACTCAGCCAATCTCTGCTGCCGTAAGTTTAAATCCCGCTAGGAAAAGACATAACGCTAGATCTTGTGATCTGAGAAGACCACAAAGCACTCTCCTATGAGATAATGTCGCCACAACTTCAATGCGAAGACCACGGCTGCAAGCTCCAGATCGTGGGTGGCTTAGCTACGTTCATGAGGACATAACTTCTAGAAACATTAGAGATCATGCCTCGCTGCTGCATCAGCATATATCCCAACCCAAGGCCAGAAGAATCACAAAACTCTTCAAACAACACCCCTTCCTCTGGTAATCTGAGTAGTGGAGCACTAACCAACTTCTCCTTTAGGTTTCCAAAAGATGTATGGAACTGGTCGCTACACACGAAGGCCTGGTCCTTTCTAGTCAATGCTGTCAATGGAGCTGAAACTTGAGAGAAGTAGGGCACAAACCTCTGGTAATAGCCTGCAAAACCTGGGAAACTATGAACTTCCACCACATTCTGGGGTGCTACCCATGAAAGAAACGCTTCTTCCTTCGATGGGTCTACTGCAATTCCCTTATGAGACACTACGTGTCCAAGGAAATGTACTTCTCGCGTTAAGAACATTCACTTAGATAGTTTCCCATAAATTTGGTGGTGTTGAAGGACTCCCAAAACTGCCCTACGATGCTCAACGTGCTCTTCTTCTGATCTTGAGTAGATAAGGATGACGTCGATGAACACCATGATGAACTGGTCCAGAAAATCTCAGAAGGCAGAGTTTATGAGGTTCATGAACATAGCTAGTGCGTTCGTAATGCCAACCGGCATGACCACAAAATCAAAGTGGCCATATATGCACCTGAAAGACATCTTCGAGATATCACCTTCCTTCACTCTCAACTGGTGGTATCCAGACTGCAGATTGATCTTAGAGAACCAACCTCCTCCCCTCAGTTGGTTGAAAAGATAGTCTATCCTCGAGAGGGGGTAACGATTCTTGACTGTCACCTGATTCAACCTCTGGTAGTCTATACACAATCATAGACTACCATCTACCTTCTTTACGAACAAAATAGTTTCACCCCACGACAACACGCTGGGTCAAACAAAGCCCTTATCCATCAGATCGTCAATCTGAATCCGCAACTCCCGCCACTCAGAAGGTGCCATCTGATAAGGATCCATCACGATTAGGCGGGCACCAGGCTGTAAGTCTATCCCAAACGCAACATCACGTTGTGGGGGTAGGTTCACAACCTCATCAAGAAAGACATCAGGGAATTCTCTTACGACCTCTGAGACATCCATCATTCATGTGTCCGCCAACTCCACTAACACCCTGTCCAGCATAGAAAGGAGTGGATCCACATGTTGACTCCCCACATGATAACTCCACTCCCCAAAAAAATCCTCATGCCATCCATCCTCGTTGGATAATTCAGTCCTTCTCCAAAAGTATTCGATGATGGAATGCACAGAGAATAACCAGTCAATTCCTAGAATGATATCGTATTGCTGCATCTACAAAGAAAGAAGGTATCCACTGCAGTGATGTAGTCCCAACATCACTCTACATCCTCAGAAAATTTAAGATACACTGTTCTGACACCCAACTGGTGTTCTAAACTCCAGGGCAGAAAAATTATCTTGGCATCCAGACCCAGATCATGGTCCAATTCGAGCGTAAAAAAGGAGTGCGAAGCTCCCGAATCAAACAAGGCAGAAACAAGAGTGCTGAATAAACTGATCGTACCTCGAACGACCTTTGGTTCAGCCGGAGCTAATAACTTTGTGGCATGCAACTGTCCATGCCCAGATCCTATGCCTTGCTCCTGTCGACCACCTCCCCGACCACACCCAAGTCGAGGTCCCTGAGGATCACCTTGGTGTTGGTATCCTTCTTCAAGGTCGTCCCTCGGAGGGCCAGGGGCCTACTACTGCGTCTAGAAAGGCCTCACCAGTAGCAGATGCTGCTGAGGTGGGTGCTAAAACTGCCCACCTCCACCATGTGGAACTCGAGTTGGACACCAGCTCTGGATGTGCTTGAAAGCACCGCAAGAGAAAAACTTTGGTCCTGGTCCTATGGAAAAGGGGTAAGGGCCAGAAGCTCAGGACTAGAACTGATGAGGCCTAAAACATGCTTGTCGAAACTTGGAAGGCCCTGTCACTGGAGACCTACTGCTAAACACCTTCCCCTTTAATGAAATTAGCCAGTTGCCTTCTTATGGTGTTCCTCCATTCGAGTTCATCCTCTCTTCTATCTCGGAATTCTTCTGTACTGCTAGGTATTTCGAAAAATTGAAGGGAGTGACAACCTACTGAAGAGAAGGACAGAGTGCCTCCTCTAACTGTCTTGCCCAAGAATCCTCATCCGGAAAGAGATCTGGGGTAAAGCACAGGAGATCATTGAACTTGACCCCCAGCTCTCTCACTGACATGCTTCCCTACTGAAGGGAGATCAAATCCTGTATCTTCTTAGCCTTCGCCGTAGAGGAGAGGAACTCATCATGAAATTCCTTCTCAAAACTGGCCCAAGAATCCTCTGCCTCTATCTTCTCTCCCAAGAAAAGCATCCACCACTTATGCGATGCTCCTCTAAGAATACTGATGGCCAACAGAACCCAGTACTCTCTCAGAGAACGGATCAAAGAGAAGTTGATGGCTAGCTCCTCGAGCCATCCCTCTGTTACTGAGTTAGAAACACATCCCTCGTACTTCTCGAGGGTTTTTCACTGGAAGGAGCACAGATTCGTCTTCCACAAGTCATCCTCCTCATCTCAGTCAATCCTCTTCTAGTCAACTACCTTGATCCACTGGGCCTCAACTTCCCGATTCGCTCGTGGCTAACATCTGGGTTCCATAGCTTCAAGGTAAACGAATAATGCCTAAGCCCAAGTAGTATGGGAAATTATTATTATTATTATTAAATTTTTCTCCATAATGTGCCCCAAATAAATTCAAACAAAATCATTATGATGCATGTACCTTCCCTAGGGTCTCTACCCTACAATAAATGTAGTCTCACTTGGTCGTTTGATATGCATAGGGTCCTTGCATTGGATCACGGGGGGCCCTAAAATCCCGTGTCCTAGCCAGTACTCCTTGGTCTATTTCACAAACCAAGATCACCTAACATTGTTTCCCTACCATCCAATGAAATCCTCACTGTGCCTAACTCCAGATTCTATCATATACCTTAACCTTGCCCTGATACCATTCGGTCATGACCCGCCTTCGGCAAGACGATAGAAGGGGCGACAAAGGTCCCTGCCCTTCCTTCCTCAAGTCGAAGACGAGATAATGACCCCCGAGTCCCGCCTCCAGTAGGCCCCAGAGTGGCGAATAGCACCAAGGGAGTAACATTTTAACAGTTTGGGAGGCATTAAACTTTTTAGTTATCCATGATTGGGAGAAAGAATATGTCAACACCAAACACCACCATGTATAGAAAACTCAAAAGAAAACCAAACTACATGCATGTTTTAATAATAAAACCGAACAAAGTACAAGAACTCCAAATTAAAAAACCAACATGAAAAGAAAAGTCCAAGAGGAAAACAACAGAATCCAACAAAAACTCCAACGTATAGACTAGTAAGGTCCCACACGACCTCTGAAGTCCTCCTGGAAACATGAAAGTAAACGTTGGGTGAGCATACAAATTATACACAGTAGGAAGACGTATAACTCTCATGCACAAGTGGCGAGACATCCTAAAGTCCCATGAGAAGCAGAAGAACCAAAATCTATCAAAGAGTATATCCATACCACCTCACCGACCACGCTCACCAAATAACACAAGAATTAAGGTAATAGTAAGAACAAAACATTTGGGTAACCTACACCACCATTTCCCCCACTAGCTAGCTAGTCATCCCTAACAGCAAACGTCCTGATGTTACCACGCTCTTCCTGCATGCACACACCTGTGACTCACAACCATACATCCCTACCCGAACACACATGGGCCTCACAATCATCCTTCCCTACCCGTACACACCTGGGCCTTACAACCTTCCATCCCTACCCGCACACACCTGGGCCTCATCCTGAAGACACCTAGGAAAACAAACTATAACCAGAACCCCTGCCCGGAAACACTGGGGCCTCATCCTGAAGATTCTTGGGAAAAAACCTGCCTGAAGAGTCATGGGCTAACAACACTCTAATTGAAACCTACCCGAAGAATCTTGGGTGTAAGGTCGCCTCCAGCCATCACAACTGAGGGAAGAGGGATCAAGAAGGAGAGTAACAAAGGGAAACAACCTTCCCTATGAAATGATGTGTCTGGAACTATGTTCCCAACGCGGGTGGGGTGCGACTAAACACAAAACATACAGTTATACATATATATATCAACACATAGCCCAACCTATGGCTCCTAAAATAGATACAAGTAGTTACACAAGCACTGCTGCCTCAGAAAACATGCACACAACAAACAGTTCCCAGTTTTCCTGTTCAATTTATCATTAATAATAGTCCAGTAAGAGTTAATCCCTTCACTATTGGTCAAATAACATGCACAATAATAGATGAATCAACAATAAGCAGGAAGGGGAAACCATCGGGTAATTTAAGCATTCACACCCGGTTCTCTTGGGAAGTCACATCAACATGGGGATCAGTGAGATCCCTCAAAGTTCTAGAACCAAAGAGAAACCCAACAAACCGTTGGTTATCCCACATTAATTCATTACCATTCCACCTAGTTCATTATTAACTTCCCACTTTTATTCATGTTCACATCCCAACCTGCAGCCCTACTGCTAAACACCACCACAACCACACAACAACTCATGACATTCCAACCCCACCAATCACAGCCCCGGAATTCAACCATCCCTTACAAAACACATTCAATCCTTCACCCATTTCATAACTAAACTATCCCAATGTTAACAATTCATTATTTGATATTATTTAGTTCTACTGGGGTGATCACACAAGGTTATGGGCATTCATATTCAACAGCCGAGTTTAATTGTTTAACCGATTCATACATGATTCTCATTCATCAGACGATGCATAAAAGAGAGAATAGCATTGATGCGCAAACAAAGCCCCCCAACGACCGTGATTTTCAGTAGGCCTAAGCCCATTCAATTCATAACAACATCATAGGGAAAGCATGGGTAAAAACAAGTGACAACATTAACAAACTTCCACGTCCCCGTTATTTAACCTGTTATTATCTTCATTTCAGAATTGATTAAATGCCTCGTGGAAACCATAGAACACCCACCCCACATAATATAGAAGTAGGAGAGAAAAAGGTAAGATCCATAATTGATTGATCAAGGATCGACATTAATTCCCCATGTGGGAACTGAAAATCAAGAGTAGTAGCAACTCCACAGAACACGATCAAGGAAATCTTCATGGGGGTACAACTCATCCGGAGGAAGGGTATTCAGAGCGCAGCGTGATAAAGAAAAAGAAACCTAGGTAGAAGAGAATCCTTTAGGTTATAAAGTATGAGATATAACATCCCGGGTATGGTTAAGATATGGAGAAAAACTCGAAACCGCGGAAGAAGTGGTATCGTGGGTTGACCACCCGGCTCGGCCACCCCACACATCCAACTTAAAAGGTCCCCACCCTTCAGGGTGGTTAAAACGGATGCACACATCAGCAATTATTTAATTAAATTCCATTAATGGGCTTTAAAACAGGCTTTAAGCATCAAAACATGGTTTAAAAACCAATTCACGCAAAAAGAGGCGCTACTGGGAAACCCATGGAGAGATATCGGTAGGCTGAGCTACCAGTACCCGATAGTCCGAGCTACCGATTGGCCGAGGCCAGCAGTAGGCCAAGGCTAATGTTAGGAGTCTTAAGCTTCACCGAGAAGCTGGGATGGCCTTCCAGACCACCCAGAACACCTCATACATCATATTTTCACCATGTGATGGACCCCAAAACCCCGGGCCATTACATGTAGGCTTAAAACCACTTAATCTATTTATTGGATTCCACTATCCTGAAATTATGTCTTGGATTTCATCAAAACTTGCTCCAAATTTATATTGAACATACCTTGGCAATTAAAATCAATAAAAGTTCAGTTAATCCAACCTAAAACTCTCATGATAATTCCTCGATAAGAGTAAGTGTTCTGACTTTTTCCATTTAATAAACATAGTTCAATAGTTTCATTCCAATGCAAGTAATGGTAGGTTAAGCCTAACATAATATTTGGTTAAGGGATTTTAAATAATTTATGCATAAATTTTATCTTTTTTTATTCTCTATATGTCTTGTTAATACTAAGTGGATGTTATTAAATTAACTAGTTTGGTAAAAACATTTACCCATAATTCATTTATTTTGTTTCCATCATTTTATATCAATTCATTCATTTATGCGACTGATGGGTTTTATACACAAAATAAATAATACATAGAAAAAATTTAAAAAATAATTTAAATGACGCAATCATGATCTTCTAAAATGATTGAATTAATGAGAGGTCATTAAATATACCTATGACATCGGGGAATAACATCATTTTCTCACCATGGAATGAGTTACAACCTTCCACCTGTATATCTATGTAACACCAAGTTGAAATTATCATGGTTCCATCTTGAACCACCTCTACATGACTCGTGATCCTATTTTAATTATATATATTAATTAGTCACAAACATGTGAGTTTAATAGAAGGACTTTTTAAATGGAAATACATTAATATCATTGGACATTTAGATTATTCAAAAAAAGAAATGAGGGATGACTCACATGCCATCATTTAATTTACTATTAAATAATTAAAAACAATTTCAATAAAATAAAATAATAAATTCCTACACATATATAGGTCTTATTCAAGATCATGACCAGATATACGTGTAACTAATATACAAAAGTAACTGAATAAAATTCATTTGTCCTCTCATTATTTATGATTAAAATAAATATGATTGAATTAATTAATTAATTAATTATCTTATTAATTAATATTCATCTTAATGATCATCAAATATTAATTGGAGATACCCATCATTTATTTCATTCATGAAAAAGAAATAGTAGAACCAATACTGAAATTTAAATTACATAAAATTAATTGATCATTTAATATTCTTTAAAACCAGTATTAAATTTTCAAACACACATTGGTTTTGAAATTAATATAATAAGTTTTTAATTATGTAATTTTTCAATTTAATGTTATTTTTAAATCTATCATTTTATGGGATACTACACTGTAAAGACCCGTAAAATTCAAGGGAATTTTTTTTCTTTTTTTCTTTGGAATTTTTACAAGAGCGCGGTTTCAGATGGCACCTGATTCCGAGGCCCGGAGTGCCCGGAATCAATTTCCGAAGTTTGGCTCGGGTACGTTCAGTGAACAAACGAGCGGGAATTTCTAACTTTTGATCCGGTGCTCGGAATTGAAATCCGAGGGCACCGATGAACTCGCAGCGCCGATATTCGCTTAAAGAGACCTTTTCGGGAGTTGCGTTTGTTTCGGGTTGAGAGTTAGTTTTTGGGAGATTAGAATAAGTTAAATAAAAATATGTAAACACAATTTTTATTTAAACTTAATAGTTAACTTCTCTCAAAGGAAGTTAGGTGTGGGACCCACACCCACTTAACCTCCCTTGAGAGGATTAAGTGTGGTGGGGCCCACACGAAACCTAATTTTACATCTTCCCTCAAACTCCCTTAACCCCTCTTTAATTAACATGACAATTTGTTAATTAATGTGGAGTTATCTCTTCTTTGAATTTCAAACTTTTGAAATTCTAGTGTGTTGTTGTGTTAATAAAATAAGATAGAGTCTTATTTTATTTTGGTTTTAGTTTTGTCTCCTTGAGAGAGTTGGGAAGGTTCTTCTTGTTTCTTCATCTTCTTCAACCTCGACGAAGAACACGAAGAATGCCGTTCTTCAACGAAGAACTTCTTCGCCGAAGAACACGGTTTTTCCGCGACGCCATATCCGCGACGTGACGTTCTTCTTCCGCATCATCTCTTCCGCGACGGTTTTCCACGACGAACGCCATCGACAACGACTCTTCCTCCGACGTCAAAGGAATCGACACCGATATTCCACGACTACGTCAACGTGCGACTATCGAGGTAGGGGTTCTTGAGTTCGTTGTTTTCTTTTTATTTGACTTTCCTCAAGACTTGACGAAGAACGCTCAAGTTCCGACGAAGAACGCCGCTCCGCTCTTCTTCGTCTTCCGTGTCAACAAGAGAGAACACCGCTTCTTCCTCGGACAACCTTCGTCGGCGTACAAGGTTTCGCCAACGACGTGCCTCTTCGGACGCACCTCTTCGTCATCGAATTTGACGAACGACGACCGCGACGCCCGACCTCCGCGACGTCGTCTTCCGCGGAACGTAGACAAATCTTCGAACCTTATACCAAGGTAGGGGTTGTTGATTTATTATTTAATTATTTATCCTTGCTCGTGGTTCATGCATGATTAACGAAGGATTTTAAGTTGTGTTTTAACGTGAGGGGGCCGGACCGCATGAACACGGCCGAACCCCTCCTTCGTTCTTGGTGTTTAATTTTGCGGAAGAATCAAGGTGGCGTGGTGCCGTCGCACCACGCGGTTATTCGCCCAATTCTTATTACGCGAAGCCGACGCGCCGCGCCATGGAAGAAACGTCAAGAACGTGACGCCGTCGCGCCGCGTTGAAGAAATCAAGGTGCGGCGGAGGGGCGTGGTGCCGTCGCACCGCGCCGAACGACGAACACCGCGGCCGGTTCCGGGCCGCGGCGGAACGAGGAGACCGGCGGCCGGGCCGCCGGTGTCGGAAGCCGATGAGGAGACCGGCGGCCGGGCCGCCGGCGTCGGAAGCCGAAGAGGGGACCAGATTTTCCTGTCCCGTTGGAGAAAACTGGCCGGCCAGCTGGCCGGCCGGATGATATTTTTTCCGGGGGAAAATTAATCCCCCGGCCAGCAATCAAAACCCCCCTCTTAATGAGGGGGGCGGTTTCCTTGAGGGGGGCAGGAGGCCCCCCGTTTCCTACTAATCAAGCCCCCCACGTGGGGGGGGGGGGGGTTTGCAAAAAGTGGCACGACATATAGCCGCGCCGTCATCCCAATCAACGGGGGAAAATAATTCCCCCCGCGCTGCCTCCGTGCGGCGCCAGGCCGCCGCGGCCGCTGCGCCGCCGGGCCGCCGGCCGGCCGGCCGGCCGGGCCGGGTCGGACCCGGGTCGGATCGACCCGGTTCGGGCCGACCCAGGGGGGGGGGGGGTCGGGCCGGGTCACCCCGGACCCGAACCCCCCGTTTCGAAGCAGTTTCGGTCTTTTGGCCATAACTTGAGCCACGTACCTCCGATTGACGAACCGTCTGCAGAAACGCTATCCTTGGATCGAGAAGGTCGTTTCGATATATCGCACTCAAGGTTTCGGATTACTTTGAGTTCGGCCGGGTTGGTTCGTTCACGAAACCAACCGGGCCTTCGGAGCGGAAACACTCATATCTTGAGCTACGGACGTCCGATTGACGTGCCGTCAGCTGTGTTGTGTTCCTCTTAGTGAAACTGATATTTTGGTATACTCCGCCCGAGGTTTGGACGCGGGTGGAGTATGGTCGGGTTGGTTTTTCTTTAAAAACCAACCGGGCCCCGGGGACGAAAATGCCAATAACTCTCAGACCGGGCATCCGATCGACGCGCCGTCTGTTGCGTTGAGTTCCTGTTGACGATACCGAACTTTTGGATACATCAACTCTGGACTTTGTGATAGTTTATGTATCAGCCTCTCGGATCGTGGAGAGGATCCTCCAAACGAGCTTGCTGTGTGCGGGAACCCTAGTGCTGGTTGCGACTGTTACTGTGACTACTACTGCTACTACTGCTACTGTGACTGCGACGACGACAGTACAGAGATCCTGTGTGGATTCGACGACGACGACTTCAGCACTCAGCGATCCTACGTGGATCAGTGCTACAGGTCCTGTGTGGGCCCGATCCTGTGTGGGTCCGATCCTGTGTGGGTCCGCGCTCAGCGGTTCTGTGTGAGCCAGCGCCTACAGGTCCTCTGTGGGCCCGATCCTGTGTGGGTCTTTGCGGGGGTTAGTTACCTATCGATCCTTCGTGGGTCCGACGACTTAGATGGATCAGAGATCATCTTTATCGTCCTTTGGTTAGTTACCTATCGATCCTTCGTGGGTCCGACGACTTAGATGGATCAGAGATCATCTTTATCGTCCTTTGAAGAAGTATACCTGTGTGAGCTGAATCTGTTGCTTTCCTGTGTGGATTGTGTTGTGCAATCCTGTGTGGATTACGTTTTGCTTTCCTGTGTGGAATACGTTTACTTTCCTGTGTGGACTGAGTTATACTTGGGCTCGGAGGTTGGAGCGTATTTGAATTTGATGACTTAGGTATATGTATGGGCATATACCTAAGCAGAGTCGGTTGTTACTTAGTGATTGTACCTTTCTTCGTGGTTTATCCTTTGTGGATTTGAGAGACCTTCAGGGGTCTCGGGGTCCCTACTGAGTAGTTTATACTCACCCCTGCACGGGCTTTTCCCGCACTACGTTGTGTTGGATGCAGACGACGGACAACGTTGACCTTAGCTGAGGCTTGCAGAGCGGGACGGTACCCGGAGGTGGACCACTGGGCGGGACGTGCACGGAGCGGACGACGGGACCCGTGGAGCAGAGGAGCTATCTGTACCCACCCTTCAGGTGGGATTTCCAGTGGACAGCTCGGAGTAGCGGCTTTTACTTTCAGTTGCTGTTTTCCCTTTCGAGTTGTACTTTACTTTCAGTTTGGGTTTGTATTCTGGCCCATTTACTTTTCCGCACTTTCAGTTGTACTCTGCTTTTGTTTAGTGTTTACTTTCCGCTTGCTTACTCTGTGGTGTTTGTTTACTTTACAAAGGCAATGCCTTCCCTTTTTACCGAGATTTACGCCTTGGTGCTAGTCGCCAGCCCCTGGCCTATGGAAGGCGGGCTTGGGGTAGTCACGGCACGGACCCCGAGGGCGGGTCGTGACAAATTGGTATCAAAGGAGTTCGGTTCTACCGCGAACTCTGATCTTTTTTATGTGAAGCAATAATGTTTAGCGTATTGAGTGTGGTTATCAGTCCAGGGAGTCCAGTGTTGGTGCGGAGGCCGACGTATCCGTACACCAGGACCCTGACTTCTGATTTCCGACTTAATGCACGAAAACATTGATTGCGTGTGTGTTTCAAAGTTTTCTTTGTGATTTCTTTATGTCAGCTCACCAGGTATACTGTTTGACCGTGGCGCACCTGTTTCCTATTCAGGATGGCCCCACGATGGCAGCCAGATAGGGTTCCGAGAGTTGAGCGTGACGACAGCCCACCGAGCGACGAGGCCTCGGTGCAGGGCCCTTTGTCAGCAGTGGCACCAGCAGTAGCACTACCCGCCGAGCCCCCGATACTTCCAGCACCAGCCGCTGACGATGCACGTCACCTCAGCGCACTGCATGAGTTTCAGCGCCAGCGACCGCCCAGGTTTCGCGGGGAGACGGATCCCCAGGCAGCAGAGGACTGGCTGGAGGCAGTGGTACGAGTGTTTAGGCTAGTGAGGACACCAGCAGACCTCATGGTGATCCTCGCTGCGAGCCTACTACACGCATCAGCAGGACGATGGTGGAGCTTGATTCTCCAGGTGCACGATGAGGCATCTCTTCTTTGGACGGACATTGAGAGCCTCTTCCGCTCGGAGTTCGTCCCATCCACCCTTCGTGCGGTGCGTATCCAGGAGCTTCTACAGCTGCGGCAGGGCAGCATGACGATCGCTCAGTACTCGGCGAGATTTACCGATCTCTCGCGCTACTCGACCGACATGGTACGGGACCCATTCTTCCGGGCCCGGACCTTCGAGCAGGGTTTGAGACACGAGATCAGGGCATCGCTGATCTCCCTCAGCATACCGACTCAGATAGGAGTACTGGAGCGGGCCCTTCTGATCGAGAGCTTCCTTGCTGAGTCTACACCAGCACAGAGTCCCACCGCAGGGCGGCACGTAGCGGAGTCTTCGGTAGCAGGTAGCCGAAAGATGACTCAGGGGTCCAGACAGACCAGACCTTCAGGCAGACGACCTCAGGGCACTGGCTCAGCAGTGCAGGGCACACAGCGCAGAGCCAGTCTTTTGAGTGGAAGACAGTGCTTTGCATGCGGCGGGCAAGGCCACATGGCTCGTGACTGCCCGACCCGCCATGCAGAGGAGCAGCAGACGGTTGAGGAACCACCTAGGCAGAGGCAGAGGTTCGACCGTGGCGGTCTGCAGGGAGGAGGCGGACGAGGCAGAGGAGCTGGCCGAGCAGCAGGTGGTGGACGACGCTTTGAGGCTCTACCACCACCACCACCAGGAGGTCCACCCCGACCACAGGGGAGAGCTCAGCTTCAGGCAGCCGAGGCCTTCGATCATGGAGCTCTGGGAGCCGATGGACAGGAGAAGAACTAGTGGATACATCCTTTGTACTTCTGGTTCCTTGTTTCTTTTGTGTAGCGTCTTGTATTATGAGCTGCAATAATAAAAGACGCATACCTTTGTGATATTTTCGTTCCTGTCCTCTTTCGTGATGTTACTAGGAGGTTCCAGTTTTGGCTGTTGACTTGACCCTCACTTGTGAGACATCTACTGGAGGAGACCCAGTTACCACACACTGATGCCGACAGTGTGACTCAACCCTTGGAGGCGAGAGTAACGGTTGAATCTCTTAGTAGTAGCATCGAGGCCTTACGACGTCATCCTTGGTATGGATTAGTATCATCCATGTTAGGATTGACTGTTTTAGGAAAAGAATGTGGTTCATCCAGGGGATGAGACCAGATTTCTCTTTTCGGCAAAGAAGAAATCTTGCAGCTCTTGTGGGACCTGTGATGGTCCAGGCCACGACAAAGAAGGTCCAGGTCATCCAGGAGCGGATGAGTACAGCTCAGAGCCGGCAGAAGTCATATGCTGACAGGAGGCGGAGGCCACTAGAGTTCGAGGATGGAGACCACGTCTTCTTGCGGGGCTCACCTCGACGTGGTATTCGGAGTTTTGGCCGAGGCGGAAAGTTATCTCCGCGCTTCATCGGACCCTTCCAGGTCCTCAGCAGGGTTTGTGAGGTGGCTTATCGCCTGGCTCTACCACCTCAGTTGCACCGGGTGCACGACGTCTTCCACGTGTCTCAGGTGAGGAGATACGTGCACGACCCGACGCACATCATTGACCATGGGGAGCTTGACGTTGACGATGGGGCGACTTTTACGGAGGTCCCGGTGGAGATAGAGGATCGTCAGGAGAGGGTCCTGCGTGGGCGATCAATTCCTCTTGTACGCATCAGATGGCAGCACGGGAATCTCCAGGAGAGCACATAGGAGCGGGAGGCTCAGATGCGTGCTCAGTACCCTCATTTGTTTCCCTAGTTTTGATGTATCTTTACGGGGACGTAAAGCCCTGAGGTGGGAGTAATGTAAAGACCTGTAAAATTCAAGGGAATTTTTTTTCTTTTTTTCTTTGGAATTTTTACAAGAGCGCGGTTTCAGACGGCACCTGATTCCGAGGCCCGGAGTGCCCGGAATCAATTTCCGAAGTTTGGCTCGGGTACGTTCAGTGAACGAACGAGCGGGAATTTCTAACTTTTGATCCGGTGCTCGGAATTGAAATCCGAGGGCACCGATGAACTCGCAGCGCTGATATTCGCTTAAAGAGACCTTTTCGAGAGTTGCGTTTGTTTCGGGTTGAGAGTTAGTTTTTGGGAGATTAGAATAAGTTAAATAAAAATATGTAAACACAATTTTTATTTAAACTTAATAGTTAACTTCTCTCAAAGGACGTTAGGTGTGGGACCCACACCCACTTAACCTCCCTTGAGAGGATTAAGTGTGGTGGGGCCCACACGAAACTTAACTTTACATCTTCCCTCAAACTCCCTTAACCCCTCTTTAATTAACATGACAATTTGTTAATTAATGTGGAGTTATCTCTTCTTTGAATTTCAAACTTTTGAAATTCTAGTGTGTTGTTGTGTTAATAAAATAAGATAGAGTCTTATTTTATTTTGGTTTTAGTTTTGTCTCCTTGAGAGAGTTGGGAAGGTTCTTCTTGTTTCTTCATCTTCTTCAACCTCGACGAAGAACACGAAGAACGCCGTTCTTCAACGAAGAACTTCTTCGCCGAAGAAAACGGTTTTTCCGCGACGCCATATCCGCGACGTGACGTTCTTCTTCCGCATCATCTCTTCCGCGACGGTTTTCCACGACGAACGCCATCAACAACGACTCTTCCTCCGACGTCAAAGGAATCGACACCGATATTCCATGACTACGTCAACGTGCGACTATCGAGGTAAGGGTTCTTGAGTTCGTTGTTTTCTTTTTATTTGACTTTCCTCAAGACTTGACGAAGAACGCTCAAGTTCCGACGAAGAACGCCGCTCCGCTCTTCTTCGTCTTCCGTGTCAACGAGAGAGAACACCGCTTCTTCCTCGGACAACCTTCGTCGGCGTACAAGGTTTCGCCAACGACGTGCCTCTTCGGACGCACCTCTTCGTCATCGAATTTGAGGAACGACGACCGCGACGCCCGACCTCCGCGACGTCGTCTTCCGCGGAACGTAGACAAATCTTCGAACCTTATACCAAGGTAGGGGTTGTTGATTTATTATTTAATTATTTATCCTTACTCGTGGTTCATGCATGATTAACGACGGATTTTAAGTTGTGTTTTAACGTGAGGGGGCCGGACCGCATGAACACGGCCGAACCCCTCCTTCGTTCTTGGTGTTTAATTTTGCGGAAGAATCAAGGTGGCGTGGTGCCGTCGCAGCACGCGGTTATTCGCCCAATTCTTATTACGCGAAGCCGACGCGCCGCGCCATGGAAGAAACGTCAAGAACGCGACGCCGTCGCGCCGCGTTGAAGAAATCAAGGTGCGGCGGAGGGGCGCGGTGCCGTCGCACTGCGCCGAACGACGAACACTGCGGCCGGTTCCGGGCCACGGCGGAACGAGGAGACCGGCGGCCGGGCCGTCGGTGTCGGAAGCCGACGAGGAGACCGGCGGCTGGGCCGCTGGCGTCGGAAGCCGAAGAGGGGACCGGATTTTCCGGTCCCGTTGGAGAAAACCGGCCGGCCAGCAGGCCGGCCGGATGATATTTTTTCCGGGGGAAAATTATTCCCCCGGCCAGCAATCAAAACCCCCCTCTTAATGAGGGGGGCGGTTTCCTTGAGGGGGGCAGGAGGCCCGCCGTTTCCTACCAATCAAGCCCCCCACGTGGGGGGGGGGGCGGTTTTTCAAAAAGGGGCGCGGCATATAGCCGCGCCGTCATCCCAATCAGCGGGGGAAAATAATTCCCCCCGCGTTGCCTCCGTGCGGCGCCAGGCCGCCGCGGCCGCTGCGCCGCCGCGCCGCCGGCCGGCCGGCCGGCCGGGCCGGGTCGGACCCGGGTCGGATCGACCCGGTTCGGGCCGACCTAGGGGGGGGGGGGGGGTCGGGCCGGGTCACCCCGGACCCGGACCCCCCGTTTCGAAGCAGTTTCGGTCTTTTGGCCATAACTTGAGCCACGTACCTCCGATTGATGAACCGTCTGCGGCAACGCGATCCTTGGATCGAGACGGTCGTTTCGGTATATCGCACTCAAGGTTTCGGATTACTTTGAGTTCGGCCGGGTTGGTTCGTTCACGAAACCAACCGGGCCTTCGGAGCGGAAACACTCATATCTTGAGCTACGGACGTCCGATTGACGTGCCGTCAGCTGTGTTGTGTTCCTCTTAGTGAAACGGATCTTTTGGGATACTCCGCCCGAGGTTTGGACGCAGGTGGAGTATGGTCGGGTTGGTTTTGCTTTAAAAACCAACAGGGCCCCGGGGACGAAAATGCCAATAACTCTCAGACCGGGCGTCCGATCGACGCGCCGTCTGTTGCGTTGAGTTCCTGTTGATGATACCGAACTTTTGGATACATCAACTCTGGACTTTGTGACAGTTTATGTATCAGCCTCTCGGCTCGTGGAGCGGATCCTCCGAACGAGCTTGCTGTGTGCGGGAACCCTAGTGCTGGTTGCGACTGTCACTGTGACTACTACTGCTACTACTGCTACTGTGACTGCGACGACGACAGTACAGAGATCCTGTGTGGATTCGACGATGACGACTTCAGCACTCAGCGATCCTACGTGGATCAGTGCTACAGGTCCTGTGTGGGCCCGATCCTGTGTGAGTCCGATCCTGTGTGGGTCCGCGCTCAGCGGTTCTGTGTGAGCCAGCGCCTACAGGTCCTGTGTGGGCCCGATCCTGTGTGGGTCTTTGCGGGGGTTAGTTACCTATCGATCCTTCGTGGGTCCGACGACTTAGATGGATCAGAGATCATCTTTATCGTCCTTTGGTTAGTTACCTATCGATCCTTCGTGGGTCCGACGACTTAGATGGATCAGAGATCATCTTTATCGTCCTTTGAAGAAGTATACCTGTGTGAGCTGAATCTGTTGCTTTCCTGTGTGGATTGTGTTGTGCAATCCTGTGTGGATTACGTTTTGCTTTCCTGTGTGGAATACGTTTACTTTCCTGTGTGGACTGAGTTGTACTTGGGCTCGGAGGTTGGAGCGTATTTGAATTTGATGACTTAGGTATATGTATGGGCATATACCTAAGCAGAGTCGGTTGTTACTTCGTGATTGTACCTTTCTTCGTGGTTTATCCTTTGTGGATTTGAGAGACCTTCAGGGGTCTCGGGGTCCCTACTGAGTAGTTTATACTCACCCCTGCACGGGCTTTGCCCGCACTACGTTGTGTTGGATGCAGACGACGGACAGCGATGACCTTAGCTGAGGCTTGCAGAGCGGGACGGTACCCGGAGGTGGACCACTGGGCGGGACGTGCACGGAGCGGACGGCGGGACCCGTGGAGCAGAGGAGCTATCTGTACCCACCCTTCAGGTGGGATTTCTAGTGGACAGCTCGGAGTAGTGGATTTTACTTTCAGTTGCTGTTTTCCCTTTCGAGTTGTACTTTACTTTCAGTTTGGGATTGAATTCTGGCCCATTTATTTTTCCGCACTTTCAGTTGTACTCTGCTTTTGTTTAGTGTTTACTTTCCGCTTGCTTACTCTGTGGTGTTTGTTTACTTTACAAAGGCAATGCCTTCCCTTTTTACCGGGATTTACGCCTTGGTGCTAGTCGCCAGCCCCTGGCCTATGGAAGGCGGGCTTGGGGTAGTCACGGCACGGACCCCGAGGGCGGGTCGTGACATACACGACATCTACAGTCCAGTTACACATCATGTACCTATGTTGTTGTGTATAAGATTTATATTAATGGGTATTTCACATGTTAACTTGTACAAACTACACAAAATGTAAATTGAAGCTACATTCCTTGTTTCATCTTGTTTTCATCTAGGATATCCTAGAAGAAATGAAATGCGTAATAAATTCAAAACGTGTAATTAACTGTTTGGTGCATCAAGTAAAATTCATATAGGTACACGGTGTGTAGTCCATATACACGCAGTGTAACCCAGTTTTATTGGACAAAGATTTTTCCCTTATTAATGGATTATCCTATCATTCTTCATCTATTATTAAACCATTATAAAAATGAAACAATGAATAAATATTATTAAGGTATCGAAGCATGTCAATTAAAATAAAATTAAAGAAAAAATAATAAGAAATGAAAATTCAACCCTGATGTTATATGGATCATAAATCAAATAAATGATTACAAATTTAAAAGTGACCATTATAATAAAACCTTTTGGTTATGGAAAAAATGAAAGCATGTGGTAGTGGATAATATATTAACATTTCTATTAATAATTATTTCCCGAAACCATGATCAATGATCTTGCATGTGAAATTTTTAATTAACATTTGAAATATCTAAAGAAATAAATACCTGGTCTTAGGAACATACTTAATTGATGAATATTAATGATAAAAAAGACCCTTTTGGATTACCTTCATCAAAATGTTAGGAGAAAATGATATAATCCCTGTATTGTTACTCCCCATGTGCTCCAATGATCACTGAAAAACACCACCGGTTCCCCAGGTTCTAGCGCAACGAATCCAATGTCTTCTGTTGTTTATTCCTGATCACTCATTCTTTGGTCTCAAAGAAATATCTCTTATGTCTCTCATTGATGAGAATAAGAGAGAACAAGGAGTTGGGGGAGGAATGTTTTTGTGCAAAAATTCTCAATTCTCAATTTTGGATGCAATACACAATAAACATAATTGACTATTTATAGAGTTAGGGTTTAAGTAAAAATATTATTTAGTTTCTTACCATCCATTAAATAACATTTAAAACCTTAAAAAACCCTATTACATATAATAAACACATAAAATTTTGTGGTGCCCCAAACTGCGCAAATTAATAAATAATATTTAGAAGATTTTAAATAATTATTTTATCACAAGATGCAGTCTTGGTCTATTTGAACTCATCAGTATTTATTGAATACCTGAATAAATATTTTATTCATAAATAAATATTTCATTCACATAATAGTGAATAATTATTTATTAACTAATTAATAAAATAAATAAATTTATTTTTATTCACATGCTGACGAATAAATATTAATTTAGTTTATTATATAAATAAAAATTAAATAAAATTATTCCTCAGTATTGAGTATAATATTCATTCCATTAATTAAATTTAAATTGAATTTAATTGAGATAAATAGAAACACTTAGTGTGTGACCCGCTAGTATTCTATCTCGTTGTTATTTGGTGGTCTTGCATAAATTCCATGATTACGAGCTAGAAATGGGTTGTGGCACCATAGAAAATGAACTTATTGTCTCAATGATGAAAAAAAATAAAAACACTCTCTGTTTAATATAATCTTTTCGTCTCAATATCCCACCAAAGAAACTACACATCCTTGTTAATAACTAATATGATTGATATTTCTTTCTTTGAATATCTGTAATAAACATATCATTACACAATGGACATGGAATTTTGTATGATGGTTCTATTCCAATCAAAGGGTTGGGATATAATCTTCCATAAAGATAGAAGAAACATATCCTTCATCAACATATCCATTAATGAATTCTCACTGGTGATTCACCCAATATATACAAATTTTTGATGATCCTTTATTTCCTAGATTTATGAAATAGATCAAAGTATGTGGGTTGTAACATTGAATAATAAAAATCTTAAAGTTTAAGGATCATAAAAAACACTCATACAGAGGAATATATGATGAAACCAAAACATGTGAAATTCCTATTGGCATGTTTATTCCAATAAATTCCCATCATAGAGATTACCAAGATCAAACTTCATGAGAAGGATCCTCATCTTTTATGATTACTCGCACTTGAAATTATATGTACTATGTGTCCCATAATAGTATGTTATCCAACCACTAAACATTATTAAGAATATCATCATAGAACATCAAGATTTTCATCACATCAGGGAACTTATTTGGACTTTTCATTATGACATATGCTTTTGGACCTTATTACATTAGAGCCACTAAAAAAACAAAAAAATATGTAATAATAGGTTTTATAAATATTAAATGCATTAAATATACACATAATCAGAGTGCAAATTATTAATCCTTGGACACAAACTCTAAACAAATTCCTTTAAATTATAACTAGAATATTTCAGGATGAAAATTCACATTTCATTTTTAAATCACATATTTAAAATATAAATATTTCAAGAATTGGATGGAAAAAATTCATGAAAAATAAAAATAGAAAATTTTAATGTAAGATTAAAATATTTTAGTGTCCGTGATGGTGGGAAATTACATTAATGACATTTATTTGGAGTTAAATACTCCTTTCATATTTTTGGTAAAAATTAAAAAGTACCACATTTAGGAAATGGAATTAATATTGTTTTGATAACTTTTTATAAATAGAAAGGCATGGGTAAAACTAGATTTTAATATTCATAATATAATAATAAATCATTTTATGAAAACATTTTAAATAAAACATGAACCTAGAATAAAGATATTCTCAACCAAAGAGGAAATACAATATTTTGTTTTTCTAAAAAGCATTTTCCAGATCATTTAATGTACTACGAAGAGGAAAATGGTACTATTAATTGATAATTACATGAATAAATAGAGGATAATAAAATTTAAGGTATTTATTAGATAAGTATTATAATGTTTCCTTAATGTAAATTCAATTCTAAACAATCCCGATTAAAATTGGATTGAAACATAAATCCCTTACCTCTTGTCTCATATCACATCATACTTTTTTGAACATACTGTATGATAAATAATAATTTATTATAAATAAATTAATGAAATAAAATTATATATATTATGAAATATATTTTTTACTTAAAATATTTTATCTCACTTATTAAAAATTCTTTTTTAAAATAACTGTTCTATGTGATAACTGCTTCATTTTTCATGCATATTTTGGTTCGTAAGTCCTAGTATTCATACATTCATCATTGTTCCATTATATTAATAATGATATAAATATAATTTATATAATTTACATATATTTTTAGTTATTAATAAATGGTAGAGATAGAAAAATTAATTACACTATTCATGGAGACAGTAGGCCGTACATATGCATGAACACTATTTTCACTTTTCGACTGATGGAGTGAAAAAAGATAAATAATAATTAAACAATAAATAATAATTAAACAATAAATAATAATTATTATATAATATGTATCATATATTTTAACTAAATATATCCATATAACCATCAATGTTAAAAATAAATCAAAAAACGAATCACATCACTTCGTTGAGGTTGTAGTCCACACATACAAACATGCGATGTTATAGTTTTCAAACAGATGAGAAAAAGGTGGATAATGATTTTTATATAATCTTAATAAAAAATAATTATATTAAATATTATACATATATTATTTTATAATGGATACCATTTATTTATAGGAGGTATAATAAGAAATAAAATTTAAATAACTCGGCTATGAGTTGTACCTCTTCATTGAGAAACTGCTTTTGGTTTACACCTTAAGCCCTGAAAGGCTGACATTTTAGAAACAAAATAAAATTTATAATGTGTGTAATGAATCTATAAAGGTATTATGGAAGGTATTGGATGATATATATAGCTCAAAATGTGTTATTAAGAGAGGAGAGTAGGTTCCCTTTTATAAGTCAGTGGAGGGGCACTCTTGGAATTACTTAAAGTATTAAATTAATATAAATATGATTTCATTGAAAAATTGAATTAAAATTGATATAATTTTAATCTAATATAAGTATTATTATAAAAATATAAGAAAATAATATTTTTATTGGTTTTGGTTATGTTTTAAACCTTATCTATTAGTTTTATCCCTCGTCTAACTGTTTTTTCAATTACCATGATATTGATGTTTTTTACTATTTAAGAGTTAATAAAGTTAACATAAAAATAATAGTGAACCATAAATGAACCACGATTGATATTTTAAACCATATACCATTAAAATTGACAAATATATTATAATTATGAATTTTATGTCATTTAATAATTTTTTTTAAATATCATTAATGCAATTTTTGGAAATACATGAAATATAATTAAATATTATGTGTCTAACTCTTAAAAAGTTTTTCTAAAATGAAATTTATTCTAAGATATGAATTACATGGTATTAATATAATCATTAACACAAATTTTTATAGCTTTATATATCATTTTAAACCTTATATTTTTTAACCCATTTTTTAGCCAATTTTAACCCTAAGTATAATAATGACTTTTTTAATATTAAAGGATTATAATTTAAATTATAAGTTAATAATTGTCTAATAAATGGATAATAGAATATAGTTTTGAAAATTTATAATCCTACGTGTCCTATTTCAAGTTTTATGATTTTTAAATAATTTAATAATATATATTTAAAATTAAATAGTATTAATGCCATTTTAAGAACTATTCACCAAATTTGACTTTGAAAACAACATTAATGAAATGTAATTTGAATATAGAAAATTTATAACTTCTCTAATATATTATATTTATCTATAAAATTTATGGTACACTTTAAATTTTAGAAAAAATACTTTTAGTGTTTTTTGAAATCATTCACTCGATTTGCTTACTAATTAAAAAAGTGTTATGTCAACATTAAAAATCATTTAAGGTAATTATTTCATGACTAAAACATAAAAATAAATTACCATGATGATTGTTTTCATTTATAATGTTACCATTTATAACTGAAAATATTTTTTTTAACCTCTTAAAAAAATATTATAGATATTAAAAGAAAGAAAATTACCTTTTGTAACATCTTTTACTTAAATATTATAAAGGTTAAAATAAAAGTTAAAAGAAAAAGTGGATTTTTTCCTTCAAATTTTGGATTTTTATGGAAGAAATATAATCATGAAAATAAATTAAATATTTTTTTAATGATTTTTAATCCCTATAACATTAATTTTAACCCTAATTAGCCCATTTTACCTTTACTATGGCCACAAAAATTTACTATGGTCAATACTCATATTGAAAAAAAATCAAAGGGGAATATTTAACAAATTTGTACCATATGATTCCAAATATAGAATTAATTATTCATGTTTCGATTTATATAAGAGGAATAAAATATTTTAATATGAAAATGCAAAACACAATGAAAATTAGTTTTTTAGAAAAATTCCTTCTAAGAATTAAAATGTTTTTATATCAAATTAAACAATAAAATTTTATCTAATGAACTTAATTGGACTAATAATAATAAAATACCATAAATTTTATTTTAAATCTTAAAAAATTAAAATTTTAAAATTATTTTGAAAAATATAGTTTTAAGTAAAAATAAATATTTTTCACTATTCACTGGAAAGCCAATATTTTCATAAAAATCCTAACAATACACTCTAAAATAATTTTTACATGATTATTTTAGGAATAATATCCATATTATAAATAAATTCAAATATTTTAATAAATCTATTATAATATTATCTCACAATAAACTATAAAAACCATTAAAAAAACGTATTGTTGAAGAATAAAATTACTTTACTAAAACTGGTGATCTTATTTCCTAAAAATTTATCATTACATTTTTTTCATGTATTTAATTTATATATATATATCATAGAATGGTTAATAATATTAATACCCTCCTATTCCATGACTTGGTTATAACAGTCATATTTAAATTATAATATTTTTTTGTTCGTTTAATCTTGAAATTTTATATCATGTATACTTTCAAATCCAGTATTTATTTTAAAATATTATGATATTAAAATAGAAAAATTATGAGTTATTGGTAAGGTCAACCCATACAAAATAATATATTAATCAAGGGGAACCTCATCTATCTCCTCTCCCTAATAATACAACTAGTCATAACATCCCACAACATAAACATAAAAAATCATCGAATAACTAATAGCTTAAGAAACTATATATAAGAAAATTATAATTATTTTTTCATAACATATAACTCCCTTTATGTCTATCTATATTGGTATTCACATGCCCAACCTTCATCCACATCCATAACTGAAGTATAACCCACTCAGTTACCACAATCCATAAGGGGGTGGAGAACATACCCTATATATTAGTCATATAATCCAGAATAACTAACGAGGAATTACTAAAGATCTATTCTATCTATGATTCATCAAAACCACGCACAATTCACACAGATTCTTCTCAATGGAGGAAAAGGGAACTTATTCTAATTCCACTATGTTATGGCCTACCAATGATACATTTATTTTGGTTTTAAGTCCATAATTTTCAATACTCTAATTTAGATCCCATTGAATAAGGTGGATATTCAATGAAGCTTTGTAAAAATGGAAGGCTTATCATAGAATTTATAACAAAGATTTATTCTCATGTTGTGAAAACAATGTCTGAAGTAATGGATCACACAAATCATCCTCATTTACAAACTTATACTATGTATAAGGAGGCTAGATGCACCTACTCTTGAACTAAATCAGTATTTCATAACTCAGGGGTGGCCCAAAAGTGATTCTATAAATAAAGTCCCTACACTTTGGTTCAAACCTATTGAACCAACATGATGATGATATTGACTTTTTCAATACTTGTTTAAATCTAATCATTTTTAGCTGATCTTAATGTGAAAGAAAATTAATAATGTATTTAGAAATAAAAATTTATAAACATGTCCATTATTGATAAGATTGGGTTGCTGATAATGAGCTATAGAAGACATTCAAGGAGTATGGATATTGAAGGTTTCCAAATAATGATATATTAGAGTATTTAGATGATGTTGTGAGTTTACTTGAAGAGTTGGAAAAACTTTTGTGATGATTTTATTAGAGTTAGATAAATTCTTAAATATGTTATTTATGATATATTAGAAAATGTACTAAAATTTTAGGACATCAAAAGGTTTATTTTTATCTCCTCATAAAGTTGGATATAGTTAGGGTTTTTAGAAAAAAAGGAAAAGAAATGTTCATTAGGTTCACCAAAATGAATAAAAATGTCAAAGGGAATACTTCAAAAAGTTCATTGGAATATTCATAATTCTCATTTTTCAGTATTTATAAGTTTTCTTTATATATCTTCATAAGGTTGATAAACTTCGTATGTTTTAACTATATTACATAATAGTGTTTTCTTGAGATATTTTTAAAGTTTAATAGACCTTTTAAGGTTCCATTATTTGTGAAATTATACTTTAAAATGTTTCCATGAAACTTTAAAAGGTTTTTATGAAACATCATAAGGATGTATATAAAACTTCATAAGTTTTAGTTCAACACTTTTTATGGTTTGTGGAGATTATAAGGTTCATCATAATATTTATTAATAAACAAAATAACTTATTAAGGCTCATTACTTTTTGAATTAACTGAGAAATTATATAATAATTATTCTAAAGAAGAAAAATATGATGACGTTGTTACATGTTATTCATGAATATAAACATAAAAACTATTCTAAATAGCATCTATTCATGCAGTTAACATGGAATAAATTGAATATTGATTCCTAGAAGAGTGTCTATATCACAAAGGGGAGTATCACATAACAAAAATGGATTTGTCCATGCACAAATAAAAATAAATTGAAATAGTATATGTCTTTTTTGTAGAATTATATCACAATAATTTTATATCAAATGAATAATTTAATCCCTAGTCTCTTTTAGTAATATGTTGATATCTTTTACTAGGAATTGAAAGATATTTAAATGAGAAATATCACTATCATAATTATAAATATCATGAGGAGTTAAACCTTTTTTATTTAGTATAATTCAATTATCAATAATTTTAATTTATATTTAATACCAAGAAATGTGGAAGGTTTTGATCTTTTGGAATTAGTTTCCACTTGTAATGAAATGAATTTTAAATTACCTTTAGGATCGGTGGAGACACCTGAAATAGTTGGTGAATCTAGTGTTGGCCAATTTTTACCAACATAAATATATTTTTATAATCTTTTAACCCTATTTGGTTATGAATGTATTTTTCTTGTTATAGTAGTTAGATCAATTTACATTTAACCAAGAAATCATACCACATGAAATTCACGTAAAATAAATAAATATAGCATTCTATTTTTTTACAAGGTTCAGCTAAAATTCCGACTCCATTCCATGATTAGTTTTTAACGCTAAACATGTTTTATCCACTATAAATATTTTTTACTATAATGTTTGTTGCTTCTCACACATGTATAGAGTCTCACTATGCATACCCTTACCTACTTATCTGATTAATTTTTTGTAATATCTTATTACTATATTCACAATGTCACCCTATGATCTCCCAATATACCTTGAGTTAATAAGATTTTGGGGATTCAAACCATGGATATGAAAGTTTTCCTTTTATGATCATTCTCTGAAGTCAATCAACAATTTAGTATATGAGGTATCTATATCTAAGAATTTTCTGCTTCCTCTCAGACAACGTCTTTAACAGATAGATGATATTCACTGAGAATACAAATAACTCTTTATCAATTCTATCTCATCTTCCCATATCTTCAAAAGAACTTATCACATGTATTTTTCTCATTCCCATCACTAAAGGTATTGAAATAACTGATATAAATAGCATAAAAATATACATTTCACACCTTTTCTTCATTATAATCCTTTAGCTTAGTTAATTTTATTTTAGGAAAAATGGTTGGATCTACATTATTTCTTCAGCATTGATACCTATAAAATATTATCTATAGTTCTTTATTAGATCCTCTAATTCATCCATCATTTTGAGATTTATTTTATTCTTCACTAGAAATCAAGATATCGATTCATGAATGGATATTATGTCTCCTTTGTTTTATTTTTATACATAGGATACTAGAAATATGTTCTATATATTTTATAATATTAAGAATAATTCAAACTTTGTAGCATATGATTTTATTCACCTGAATGGACTGAATTTGGGATTTTTCTGTAATATCCATTCCAATCAGTTAAGATACCAATTTTTTTTGGGTTTCACCACATATTTCTATAATCAAAACTTCTATAGTATATTTATGTAGTAAAGAACATGGATATCTTCACCCATGATTCATAAAATTATCCCCACCTATTTCCTCCTGTGTATTTCTATGATTACCCCAGTTTTTTTTTCTATTTATCATTCTATTTTTCTTTACTGAATAGTTGTCCTAGACCCTTATTTTAAAAATAATGTATTCTTTATTTTCTTCTCAAAACAAATCAATAAAATCCAATACTCAAGAATTATTTAATTTTTTTTAATAAATCATACAAGATATCAATATATTGGAAAACTCATTTTATATGACATGAGAACCCCTAAAATCATAGTAACAACTCATGATAAAATCATTATTGTTAGATTATAAAGAATTGATCCTATTATTAAATTTAGGTTGAATAAATGAGATTTTTTATATTTATAATATTTAATCATAGCTTGAGAAACATCATATTTGGATTTATCGTAATTAAAAAATGTGGGAAACTCCATTTTGGGGATATAAAAGCCTCTCTAATTATCTATAACATTGATTTTATTTTATCAAAATTACATTTTTATGTCCCTTTTTTTTCTTTGTAATAATTTTAAATACATTAAGGAATATTTTTGAATCTAGAATCTATGATATCATGAGATTCTAAGGCCTAGTGAGCCCAAAACTGATATTATAAAAATATTATATATGTAAAAATAAGTAATTCCCAGTTTTTTAGAATTAATGGAATATATCACGATAAGATCCCCAGATAAGAAATCTAATTCCTTAGTGATTCTGTAATATGAGGTTTACCCTAGGCATAACCCAAGGTTGGTCGGTGCTAGATGTTTGGTTGAGACAACCATTAGTGGGTGCGTCAAGAAAATTAATTAGTTAAATTTAATTTTTTTATTCAATAAAAATAACATAACCCTCCGACCATAAATATTTCATTATGATGATTTTATAGGGTTATCCAAACAACCCTATCTATATTTGAGAGGAGGAGATAATTCTTCATTGATGGATCGACATCGGACATCAAATGACGATTATATCAAGGTGGATCGAGAGGAAAAAAACATAAAAGGTATTATACATCATTAGAAATGTTTTATAAACCAATTATAGTTCCATAATTGAGTTAGGGCTCTAAAATTTTGGGTTACACCCTTTGATTTAAAGATTAAGAGTGGAAAATTAATATACATTCCTCTATGATTTATCTTCCCTTTACATGATCCCAATTATGATAAATTAATTTTTTTATTAAAATTTATTTTATATTTCATATGTAAGTCCTATATTTCCTAGTGAATAATATTTGGATGATAGATTTTATATAATGGTGTATTTTACGTCATTATTGTGCATTTCTCCCCACCTTAAATTTCATTCTTTGCTACTATCCCATGGAGTTACGGTTCGACATTTCAGGGGTAGGCTCAAGCATTATTGAACACCTAGATTCATACTAGATTGGAAAATGATAATATGAATTATTATTTTCAGATGAATCTAGATTTTTTTTGGGATGAGGTATCCATGGTCTGTAGTGATGATGGCAGGCAATGGGTGACAAGTCCGGTGGCACTACATGCGTCAAATAGGTGGATGGATTCATATTTTTTCCCACCAGAGGACAATAAATTCAAAATAGATGCCATAAACATTGAAGGTGGTAAATTTCAAGTGATCAATGGAAGAAACTGTTGTGGGGAGTCTGGATTTGGTGAACCACATGAATAACTTGAGTTTCTATGCAAAACCCAAGGACACGGTGTGTAGTCCAAGAATACTCACATTGTAGCCACACCTAGCTGTAGTGACTAGAGTTTTGGTTATTATATTGATCACATGAAATGTGGATGGAATCAAATGCTATGTGACCCTCCCACATAATAAAATCCATGTAATAGATGTACAAAGACTACACCCCACGAGGGAAGATATGAGATGTACTCTGAGAGTACTTGTGCATGGCCCAACGAACATAGGTATGTCTAAATACTAACATGCATGACCTAGGTGGATGGGACATGCCATTTAGTACCCTAACACTCCATGTATTACAATATGGACGACGTGATTTTTACTGTAGAGTACACTAATTGGAGTCCATAGGAGATAAAATACCATGTGACCCTAGGTACATATTGTGTATTTTTATCTAGATCATCCAAATTGTGGATCTCCTTCATTTGGACCCTAATTTTATCCCACAAGTATCGTATGCTAAAAATTTTCCATATAGAATGTGATGGTAGCCTTTAGAGGGGATTTTGTTATATAATGTGTGGTGTTATGATCACGATTCTTCTTTAAGAGATACTTGATGAAAAAAATGACCAAGAGGGATACTCGATGAGAGAAAAAGGTCATGGTTGAAATCTATGCAATCATATGAAAGGGCGGGTCCCTATAATCTTTAAACTGATTAGATTGGAATACCACTATGGAACTAGTGCATGTGTCCTCTACCCTTGGAGTTCCCCCCCCCCCAACGTACAAGGGTGTAATTACTATTCCCACCAAGTAGACCCCCCATGATTCACAAGGGAAAAAGTCATATACTGATAACTACTAATTGGAACCCCATTATTCCAAAGGGTTGGTACTCCATGATTTGAGTGGAACACCCATTATTCCCAAGGGATTGATTCCTCAATCTATTAATTAGAGTCCACCTATTCTACTAAGGAATTCATACACTATTTAAGATTGTACCCCCTAAATCTATGGAGGAGTGGTGAGGTAAAGGTACTCCTTTGGAGTTCTTTGGAAATATACATGAGATTATGGGCATCGATGTTGGACCTTTATATATATACATAGACTCATCGTCCAAGGCTGGGATATGAGATGGATATACTATTTCTATCTTGTCTCAGTTTCTTTATTAGAATATATATTTTTGGGTTTCATTCCCTTCTTTCTTAGGGTAGAGATGACTACATTTGTTGTATCTCTCTATTGTTCCCATTTTGGGTTTTGGTGCGTCTTACTTGGTATGTATGTAATCACCCTTGAATGGGATTTTCCCACACATGTCATGTCTTATGAATATGAGGGATAGATCAATGGTGAATTTTCTAGAGTTTAGTGATACATGGGTGTGTTGACTGTGGATAGTGGTTGGGCATGGTGATCAAGAGTCAAATCTATTAGGTTTTATCTATTCCAATTGCTTTTAGGTTGGTACCTCATTTCTAGTCAGGAATGAATTTTTCCCATTTACACTTGGGTTCTATTCTATCATACTCTGATGTATTTCCTAGAGGTTATTGCATAAATGGTTTTACTCTAGATGTAACAACTCCATTTATAATTCCTCTACACTGTTATATAGAGATGGTAGGGTGAATGTGTACAGGAACACTAGGAAAATTCATCCAATTTACATTATCCCTTACTGACATTTGTTATTTTCACTAGGACTATTAGTTTTACTCTGGTTGTGATGGATTGACCTTTGGTATGCCAGGAATCCGTAGTAGGTCGGGGCATTATAGACATGTATTAGAAGAGTTCATTACTTAGGATGTTTTTTGGAGTCTTCCCCTATTGAGGTTTGGTTGTGACTATGGGAAACAATTTCAATGTTTATAAAGTATGGATTTTAGGCCGGATAACCAAATATTGTTGTTGTCGATGATGTATTCATACACTTGGACTCTGATAACAAACATGTAGACTCGATATACTAAGACATTGGTTTTTAATATAAATGGTACATGCATCATATAGGATTTAGTTCTTTGACTATTATTTTTGAGTCATAACCCCATATATATATACTCATCTAATTTTTGTATATCATGATCACTTTCAGGATGCATCCACGAAGAGAGCTATCCAAGTTACTGATTCAGGATCGTGATAATGATCCAATGTGTGATGAGTCCTCAGTTCAAAGTCTATAACACGAGGTGTTTCCTATAGTTGGATATATAATATCACCCTATCCTATTGAGTAATAGTTGGTACTAACAACATTGGTTTAGGATTCTCATTGTCTTAGCACTCTATGTGAGTTCAGTGCTAGAGAATTTTGAGGTTCCACGGTGATCCAGATCCTGAGGTAGCTTGTAACACCCCAGGATTTTATGAAATAAATTATTTTTAATTTATTTGACATCTTGTTTTGTACTCTACACCCATACTAGAGTATGCTATACTCAAAATCATATTAGATTCTAGTAGATACAACACTATTCTGTGCTTATGTTACACACAATTTCAAGTTATTTTGATAGAATTAATTTCCCACAACCCTGAGTATATTTAATTTTTCAATGTTTAAGTGAAATATGTTTAGATTAAGTTATATGAAACCCAAAAGGAATCTGTCACTAAATGTAACACTGACTTGTCTTGCATTACATGCAAGAGCGACCTTCCTCGATAGCTTGCGTAGTACGCAATACCAAGTTTCATTAAACAATGATATATTATTAAAATATAATAATTTAATAGAATATAAACTAGCCATTATGAATATTATTAATTTTTTTTGAATTTTATATAACATTAATATTTATCTTATTTATTTTCTAGAACATAATATAATAACAAATTCAATTTTTTAGTTAAAACATGTCAACAAATGCAGTTTTACCACCTTTTGATGGCTCACCAATTTTATATCTAGTTTTTAACACTTTTATATATACTATTTGGAAAAATAAATGTATTATTTTGAATCAGGAAATCTAATTTACTTTGGTTGATTTTTTTTTGTATTTTTCTGATAAATTTCATATTTTAATGAATAGTAAAAAATAATGCATTTTAATTCAAAACTGTCTTTTCATCAAATTTATTTATACAGATACATTATCTTTTTAATTACTTTCAATGTGTAATTTTATTATATATTAATCATTTCTTCCAATTTTGGTCATTTTATGTAATTTCACCTTTAAATTGTACACAAACCGATGAAAATATTTTAATACGTTTTTACTTCTTAAAAACCTACTTTTTTGGTTTTGACAACATGAATTAACTTTAAATTCATTTTTGAAAATTTAATGTTTTTAATTATGAAAAATGGATTATATATTTGTAATTATTGGTTCCAAATTATTTAAATAGGTTACTTTTATTATTTTTTGTATTATGAATAGTAACTACAGAAATTTTTATTTACCATAGTTAAAGATAAATAAAGAAAATTAGGGTAATGAACAATATGATAAAGTTAAAAAATCACCCTAACACCTACCAAAATATTATTTGATGAATTAAAGTCTAATAATATCACATAAGGGTCATAATTAATTTTTTTAATGTAATTTTTTCCATGAAAGTGATGTAATTATAATTAAAACAAAATAAGATGACAACATGTCACTCTGATATATCTTATAAGTATAATAATTTTAATATAGTGATAAAAATGATAAAACATAGAAAATAAATAGTTTCTAGAAATATAATTAAATCTTCTACATTATATGAATTTATTTATAATACTTAAGGATAAAATAAATACCCTTAATGATGGCACAATAGTGATGTAGAAATTATTTTATTGATAGATATAGAAAATATATTTTTAAAAAAATAATAAAGTAAATATCAAATTAACTAATTAATGTGATACAAAAATTTTATATTTTACTATGATATGTTAGGAGCATATTAAATATTTATTTTCTAATTTATCTTATGTGTATATTTAATTTAAATTCAAATAAATAAATAGTGTCAAAATTGACACTATGGATATTTTATAATAATAACATATTAATAAATTATTTAAAAATAAAAAAATATTTAAAAAATTGAAAATCAGAAATTTTATAGTCTAAATTTTCATAATTTATCCAATTATGGAAAATTTAAAACACATAAGAAAGTATTTATAACTATTTAATATTTAGAATATTAGTAACACAAATAAAATTAGATAGATTAAATTAGAATAAATCAAAATGATAAGCTTTAAAATTAAATGAAAACATGTCTAAATATTAGTGGTTGATTATATTACAGCCCTATATCGTCTCAAATTAAATATTTGGCCATTTTGGAGGTTTTTAGGTGGGGTTTGATTTTATTATAAATTAATATTTTTGAGGTTTCCAAAAGTTCCCCTCACCTCAATTATAAACGGGAACTACCACCATCAATTATTAAAAAAAAAATTAGCATTAAAGATCATAAATAACCTGAAAATTTTCTTTCTCAACGTTTCTATTTTAATTACAGAGGTTCTGGTAATTTTTAAAGGCCAACTCTAGTGCTCTAAAAAGAAATTTATAGGAAGCATGTCGAGGAAGAGATAATATCTTCTATCAATTTTTTCAAACTTCATTCTTCTTCTACATCCTATTAATTAGTTGTTTAATTATAAATTAATAACATGAATCTCACTCATATACTTATATGTTTGTATAAATATGAAACAACCATATTTCACCTTGTATCCCTCCTTTGAAAAATGAAATCACTGTGCGTGTGTACGTACAACATACGGTCTCCACATCGTGGTGTAATCTATTTTTCACCACCACCTTAATTGGATTGGTATACTGATGGAAATAATTACTATATAAAATTATTATAAAATGTTAGTAATTATTAAATAATATACACCATAAACATCAATACCATTCAATTTTTTTGTGATTGACATCAATGCTCGTGCGTACATACGACCGACCATCACCATGATGCGATGCGATTAATTCTACACGTTCTACATTAAAAAAATTATTATATACATGAATTGAATGAATGAATATAATATATATTATACAAATATCGTTATTTAAATTATATAACTATAACCTAAAAATGGGAATAAGAACTTATCTGAAAAAGCATGCCTAAGAACATAAAAAAGTTAATACCTGAATAAAGAGTAACAATGAAATGTTACTAACAAATATATGATAAAATGATCATATATAATATCATAAACTAATATGATTTTGGAATAAGTCAATAAAATTATTTAAATCATTATACAAGAGTTTCAGATACATGAAAAACATATAAGACCTAAGGTAAGGCATAATTCAACAATGTCATTATTATTTGAGATTATTTATATGTAAGTATTTACCGGGGTATATTTATCTTCTACGTCGATGTTTCCCAAATATGTATTTGAAAATATTCATTATATACTTATATTTTTATAATTAAATTTTACCCATTTCTGAATTTTTACTAAACATTATGAATGGAATCCTTTTTATAATTTTTGGAATGAGGTAATTTTTTCAATTTTTCAGAAAACCTATGAGAAAAATGATTCTTAAAATATAAGACATGAATGGATTTTATGATTTCATGATGAATTATTTACATGAAGATTCCTCTAAGCTATTTCAAGTTTATTTTCATCTAAATTCGTTTCTTTTAAAATTACACAACATTTTTGGAAAAGAAAATGTTTTTTAAGAAGAAAGGATATTTTCCTCAATAATTATGTTCAAGTGTTTTATGAAAATATTTTCCATCTAATATGACACTCTTAAATATGGTTTTGTTTCTATCCCAATTATTACTATGATTTTATTGTGTTAATGATGGAATGATCTTTTATATGTATTATGTTATGATGGAATTATGTTTAAGAAACCCATTTTATTACTTTGGTTATGCTATGATAAATGATTTATGTTTTGAAACACATGTAAGATTGATTTCATTATGAGATGGGTGGGACCTATATCTCACTCCAATGCATTGGTTAAATATTTATATTTCATGAGATAGACATTACTAGAATTTAAAGTAAATCTGGTTCAGTAATAATTGGTTGAAATGACAAGAAAATCTAGTTCAGTAGTATATTGCTAGAACGAAAAGTAAACCCGTTTCAGTAAAGGACTTTGTCGACTATGATGGTCTTAGAAGAAATTCCTTGGATACTATAGAAATAATATTATGTGATTATTTATTTCCAAAATTACATTTTTTATTCCAATTCTATTTTATCATGGTTAATGTTCTTTTATAATATGTTCCTTACATACTACGAAGATTTATTTCATGACCATATATTTTTATATTTAATAATTATGTTAATGTTTTTACATTATTACGTTTATGGTTTGTTTTATGTTTTCAATGTTTACCATTACTGATCATTTAGATCACCCTTTTTATGATTTCATTTCCCCATGATATAATGTAAGGTTTTAGGTAGGAAAAAAGGAAGATATTTATTGGATATGTTGAAGAAATTTCACCAAGTTAGAAGATTATGTTCCTTGTTTCCAAAAGACACTAAACTCATACAGTATTTGGGAATATATTTCTGTAATGTATCAAGTATTCCAAAAAAGAAATGTAATTTCTGTGTATGTTAAGCATGGGTCATTAGAGTTGGTATCAGAGTGAAGGTTTAGTTAACCTTTGGAAACAAGGATGTGAAAACTTTAATGAGACCCCTAGAGATATTTCTAAAGAATTTTTAGGGATGACCTAAAGGGTAAGTATAACTATAGGTTACAGTCCTATAATTATGGTAAAGATCATGAATAATCATGGATTAAACCTAAGATGTTAGAAATTGAATGTACTCCCCCTTGAATATGTTGTTTTCCTAGTATGTTATTTTCTTCTCACACTATTCTTTTTGAGTTTTAGACAATGGATGGAACCAAAAGAAACCATGTTAATGATCAATGCACTGGGAAAGGAAACTACTGTCCTCGTAAAAAAATTTTTTATGGGAGATGGAATGAAAAATATTATTTCTATACATACACAATCTATGAATCATTCTAGACTTTCAAATTAGAAGAGAAGGGAACAACATTCGGTTGAGTCCTTCCTGAGGAAACATCTACATTATTTCCATGGGTCTTATGATCTAATTGTTTTTGAAAAATGGATCAGTACCATTGAAAAGATATATTCCATCCTTCGCTGTTCAAAACATTACAAATTCATTTTGGATATTAATCATTTATAAGGTGATGTAGAGTAGTGGTGGACTCTAATTATGAATACATGTCATCAAGATAGAATTGAATCCCTGGAATGGGATGCCTTTAAGAACTTGTTTTTTAAAAAGTACTTCCCCCACATTCTATGAAGAAATATGGAAAAGGAGTTCCTTGAGATTATGAAAAAGGATGATTAATATGTTGGTACATGTGTGGAAAATTTTACAAGGCTTTCAGGGTATGCTTCTGGCTTTATCATCCGACCTGAAAGTAATGCTGACTGATTTTTCAGTCGTTTAAAACCAAGTCTTTGAAGGGAATTAGCTATAAGAGACTTTCATAGATATGAAGAGATTGTGTGTTGTGCTATCAAGTTATAACTATAATTTGGTGCTACATATCCATCTCATGGTTTTATTATGAAAAGAATGATGGAATTCAAGGGAAAATCTCAAAAAATTGTTGAAAAGAAGATGAATATTTCCTTATACTCAACGTGTGGAAAGGGTGGTGAATACTATCCTAAAGGTACTAAATTGTTTTTCAAGTGTGGAAAAGAAGGTCATTGAGAATTTGAGTGCCAAATTAATGGGAAAAGGGTTTCTAATTATGTTAATAGAGAAAAGACTATAGGGAATGAACCGCCAACACTTTAATGCTAAAAGTTCAAGGAAATGGCGAATTATGATAACCAATGACCTAATCTAATGGTTAACGATGATCGATGTCAGCAGCCTCTTAAGAAAAGAGACAAAGGGAAGTCACATTTGATCACTATTGGTGATGTTGAGTATGACAACGAAGTGGTGGAATTATTAAGTGTTGATGTAATTGGATTCCAAAATAGTGTTGTTGAATCTCAATTTTAGTATTATGGAATATTGGAATATCAATGTATTGGTCCATTGTGGTTTTCCATAATTATAAAGTACCGATAACCCTAAAAATTGATTGAAATATTTTTGGAACAAACATGATATACACATAATGATGGGATACGAAGATAATGAGATGTTTGATAGTATTAATGAGCTCATTAATGATACAAGGACATTGTGATATTGTGGTTTGAGTATACAAAATTTATATTTTTGGTTTGTGTAATGTGACAATTTTGAAAGAATTAAAGTTTTTACTAAGGTTCTATGGTAAATCATGTTATTACCATATTTAAAGAGAATAAATGATTAAGTTATTCACATGTTTAGAAAGAGATAACCAAGAAATACCTTGTGAGATATGGGAGATAAATTTTAAGTCAACATAGTTAATCTCTTTCTAAAGTTTTATATTTTCAGTTTTTCAAAATTATTGTAAGGTTATCCATTTATGAATATTATATGTTACATTCCTATTTAATATTTTTAGATTAATGTATTATAATACCATAGGTGGACTTAGGCATATTTTATTTCCTGTGATAACCTTTTGGTTGAGATAGATAGAATGACCTATCATTCAATCACATGATATACTAACACTTAAAGAATGGAAAATACAACTTCATTTTTTTGAATATGAGATAAAGTGTAAATTTTTTAGTGCATGAATAATGATAATATTTTACCAAAATCATGTAAATATTTATTCTCATGAAAAATTCTTAATCTTTAGGAAAAAGGTCTTGAAACAAAAAATGTTATCCTAGTACCTTCTTATCCGATGAATCAGAAGGTCCCTTAAATGATCATAAATATATGGATTTCTTGTAGTTAACTATATCCAAACCTTATTCTATATCACTATCCATCAGAACCTAATGGTTATATTTTTATTCCATATCCATGTTTTCACTTCCCACCTATGTTCTAATATGTGGAAAACTAGTGATGAGTTACTTTGGGTAACCATTATGTTTCTAACTGTCCTTTTTTAAAATGAATTTTTGTTATTCCTTTTTTAGGATGTGGGTTTCTATGAAAGAAACTTTTATGTAGTAAAACATTTATAACCACGACTAGTTTTTATAGTGAAATTCATTTTAAGGTGGGCAGAATATAACACTCAAAGATTTTATAAGATAGATTATTTTTAATTTCTTTGATGCCTTGTGTTATACGCTATACCAAGATTAGATTGCACTATACATAACACTTTATTAGCTTTTATTATATGAAACACTATTCTTGGATTATGTTACACACAATTTCATGTTCTTTTGATCGAATAAATTTCACACAACACTGAGTATAGATTTTGAACAATGTATAAAATAACTATGTTTGGATTATGTTATAATAAACAACAAAGGAAGCTTCCACTAAACATAACAGTGACATGGATTGCATTACACTTAAGAGAGACCTTCCTCGATAGCCTGCATTGCACACAATACCGAGTTTCACTAAATAACAATATATTATTATTTAATAGGATATATGATAGCCATTATGAATAGTATTAACCACATCTTGAATTAAATAAAATATTAAGATTCATATTATGTATTTTTTATGACATGATATAAGAAAAAAATTCAATTTTTCAGACAAAAGAAGTATTTTTCAACAAATGCAGTTTTGCCGCCATTTGATGGCGCAGAAATTTTAAATCTAGTTTTTAACAATTTTATATATTATATTTCAAAAAAATAAAATTATTCTTCAGAATTAGGACTTCAAAATATACTTTGTTTGAATTTTTTTATTTTTATAATAAAATTCATATTTTAATTAATAGTGAAAAAAATTGCATTTTTATTCAAAACATCCTTTTAATATAATTTAATTATATAGAAAGATTATTTTTTAATTGTTTTTAAAGTGTAATTCGGTTATATTTTTATAATTTAATCCATTTTTTAATTTTAAGTAATTTCACAATTAAATTATACATAAATGCATAACAATATTTCAATAAGTTTTTACTTCTTAAAAACCCGTTCTTTTTTTTTGATAGGGAGAGTTAATTTTATATTAATTTATGCTAATTCTTTATTTTGAATTATGAAAAATGGATTCCCTATTTGGAATAAGTGGGTCTAAATTATGTTAATAGGTTACTTTTAGTTTTCTGGTATTATGAATAGAAACTACGGTAATTTTTATATACCATAGTTAAAGGTAAATCGGGAAAATTAGGGAAACTAACAATACAATAAAGATAACAAAATTACCCTAAAACATGACATAATCATATTACATGAATTAATTTCAATGAATATCACCTACAGATCATAACTTATTCATTTAATAGACATTGTTTCTTGAAATTGGTGTAATTATAATTAAGATAAAAGAATGTAACCACATTTCACTCTCGTATATCTTATAAGTATAATAATTTAAATATAGAGATAAACATGATAATACTTTGAACCTAAATTGTACATATAAGGTTAATAAATTTATCTACATCATGTAAATTTATTTAGATTTATTTAGATATTAAATAATTACCATTAATGATGACACAATAGTGTTGTAGAAATTCTTTTATTGATTGAAATATCAAATAATTGGTTTTGAAAATATTAAAGTAAATATCATATGAATAAATTAATGTGATCCAAAAATGTTCTAGGTTAATATGACATGGTAGGAGTGTATTCAATATTTTTTTTGAATTTAACTTCTGTATGGATTTTATTTATTTTCAAACAAGTGAATAGTGTCAAAATTGACACTATTGATATTTTATAAAAATAAAATATTATTAAATTACATAAAAATCCAAAAAATCTATAAAAACTTAAAAATCAAAAATTTTACGGTCGAAAAGGTCATAAATATAAAATTACGTACAATTGAAGATACGTATTTAAATATTTAAAACCATTTAATATTTAGAATATTATTAACAAAAATAAAATTAAATAAATTATATAAGAATAAATAAAAATGATAAGGATTAAAAAAAAATGTCGAAAATTTATTTTTTGATGATATTAAAACCCTATCACATATCATCCTCGAAATTGGTAAATTTTGGAGGTTTTTATGTGGTTTTGTTTATTATAAAGTAATATATTTGTGTTTTCAAAAATATCCCATCACCTCAATTATAAAATGGAAATTTCTCCCTCAAATATTAACATCATTTTATCCTTTATGATCGGCCATCCCATACCCTATTACTTCTATACTTCCATTTTTTCATTCCATAGGTTCTGGTCATCTTCCAAGACCATCTCCAGGTCTCTAAGAAGATATTTAAAGGAAGCACATTGAGGAAGTGGTAATCCCTTCTACCGATTATTTCAAAATTCATTCTTCATCTAATTCATATTCATTAGTTGTTTCATTTTAAATTAATAACTGAAATATCAATCATATACTGATATATTAATATAAATATGAAACAACCATATTTAACCTCTTATCCAGCCTATGGAAAACGAAATCACCCTGTGTGCGTACGCATGGCTTACCATCTCCACATCATGGGGTAATCTATTTTTCACATCCACCATACTTGGATGGGTATATTGATGTAACTAATAACTATATCTTACTATTATAAAGTTTTAGTAATTATGAAATATTATACACCATCTAATTCAATACCATTCAACAATTTTTGGAATGATATCATTGATCGTGCGTACATATGGCCTACAATCTACACGATGCGACACGATTAAATATACATGGTCTTCATTAAAAAATGATTATATACATGAATTGAATGAATAAATATGATACATATTATAATAATATAATTATTTAAATGATAAAACTATAAACTAAACAAATTAATAAGAACTTATCTGACAAAACATGCATAAGAACATAAAGCAGTTAACACCTGAATAATGAGTACCAATGAAATTTTATTAACAAACAGATGATAATATGATAATATATGATATCATAAAAATGAATATGATTTTGGAATAATTCAATAAAATTATTTAAATCATCATAAAATAGGTTCAGATACATATGAAGCATATTAGACCTAAGATAAGGGATAATTCCACAAAGTCATTATTATTTGAGATTATTTATACGTAAGTATTTACTGAGGTATATTTAACATCCACATACATGATTCCTAAATATGTATTTCAAAATATTCCTTATATCCCTCAATTGTTTAAATTAATTTTTACCCATTGATTAATTTTTACTAAACGGTATGAATGAAATATTTTTTCGTTTTCGGTACGATGCATTTTTTGACATTTCTGAAAAAAGTACGAGAATAATGTTTTTTTCACATATAGAATAAATGGTTTTTTAAAGTTTCATGATGCCTTATTTAAATTAATATTCCTTTAAAATATTTCAATTTTATTTTCAACTAAATTATTTTCTTTTAAAATTACTTGACATTTTGAGAAAAGAAAACTTTTTTGAATAAGAAACGATATTTTCCTCAAGAATTAAGTTATAGTGTTTTATCAAAATTATTTTCCATCTAAGATGAAACTATTAAATATGTTTATGTTTCTATCACTATTATTACTATGATTTGATTGTGTTAATGATGGAATGATCTTTTATATGGATTATGATATGATGGAATGATGTTTATGAATCACTTTTCTACCTTGGGTATTCTACGATGAATGATTTATGTTTTTGTGGAAGCTATATGAATGATTTCATTATTTAATGGGCGGTACCAATATCTCCCCCAAATTCATTGGGTAAATATTTATATCTCATGAGATAGACATGACTAGATTGAAAAGTCAATCAATTTTAGTAATAAATGGCTGAAACAATAAGTAAATCTGGTTTAGTAATACATGGCCGGAACGACAATCAAACCTGGTTCAATTAAGGTCTTTGTCCACAATGATGGTCTTGAGAGCAATTCCATGGCTACTATGGAAATCATATTATTTTCATATTTGTTTTTCAAAATTCCATGATTTATTCCAATTCTATTTTATCATGGTTAAGGTCCCTTTAGGATCTATGCCTTAGGTACGGTCATGATTTATTTCATGAACCATGATTTTGATATTAAACATTGTCTTCATGTTTTCACATTATTATGTTTATGGTTTGTTCTATGTTCTAAATGTTAACCCTTAATGAGCACTAAGCTCAGCCTTTTTATGTTTTATTTTCTCCAGGTTATAAAGAAAGGTTTTAGGTAGGAAAACAAAAATGGGAAGATCTTAATGGGATATATTGAAGATCATTCACCAAGTTAGATGATTATGTTCCATGTTTCCAAAGACACTATACTAACATGGTATTTGGGTGTATATTTTTGTAATTTATTATGTATTCCAAAAAAGTAATGTAATTTCCATGTACGTCAAGCTTGGGTCGTTAGATAGCAGAGGGTTGGCATGAGTCAGTGATCTGAGTCTTTATGATCGTGAGTACCATGAAGGATCATATGGTTTTACTAGTAAAAAAATATTTTCCATGGAGAAGAAATTAACTAGTGGAGTTTAGTCATGTAGACTCATGATGAGATGGCACTCTCATGGTCTGACATCCAATAACTATTTCATGCAGATTATTACCCCTTTTTCTTTCACTCAACTCTGATCCATGAACTTCGTGAGCTATAAAAGGGTATTATTTTTGTTGTTGATAATTCCATTAGGTTTACTGACCTTACATGATAATACCTTGACATGGTTTGGGAAGGATACTTCTAGGCACAAAAGTTTAAACAGGGTCTCTACAGAGACATTTATTGTTGTGTGACACCCTTGTGAATTACCACATAATAGGGAGTGGTAGAGTAGGTGGTGGTGAAAGAAATATTTCTTTAAGAGGGATTATAAAAATTTAGATCTAGTAGTGGGAGTCATTGATCTCTATTATCTTTAGTATCTAGAAGGTACCAGTCGAAAGGATCTCGATGTAGGTGACCTCCCCATGGTCGCTCTTAGTCACATGGACACCAGGTACAATGGTTTTTCAAAGGATCATGTTAGAAAATAGAGAGGTAGTTTTATTAATGTTATTGGAAATTTCACATCGAACATTATTTCTTAAGAAAATTATCTGAGGAGGGTAGGAATAGAATTAATGCACCACCATGATAGTGGCATCACTATGACCAGGTTTCTCCCGAGTGTGGTCAGGGCTCCCCCTTGGAGAATATGTTGGTAAAGGAGAATGTGGGTATATTGGGGGAGGAGATTCTAGTCGAGTGATATTATAAGAGATACATACACAACCTCATCCAAGCATCCCACACCAGGCTCAAGGAGATGGAATTCAAGGCCATGGGCAACTGCAGTCTATAATGTCTTATGACTCGATAGCTCACGAGATGATACTAGGTATGATCTGTGTTTATTATAAACTTTCACTAGTACTTGTATACATAATTGTGAGTGAGTAATTTTTTTTAATATCACTTTGTAATGAGTAAGATCTCCCTACTGATACCTTAGCACATTAACTTTTTTAGGGGTTCCAAGTGGGTGTAATTCTTCAACATCGCTTATCTACTGATAGTGAGAGGTGGCACTTGGTTGATAGAGATTATCATTGGACGTATTTTCCATCATTATGAAAAATAGTGATTTCATATTGTGTATAGACTAGGTTTCCATTGTTCTTCCTATATCTAATATCATCCTATTTGGGTTAGATTCATTCAAAAAGATGGCATGAGATTATCATTTTCAGGTGAGAGGGATGTCATGGATCCGTGAGTGGGTCTTGCAAGCATGAGGCTGCAACCCATAACCCATAAGTTAGGTTGATTATCACTTATCATATTGGTATCACAGGGAATATGAATTTCTTTAGTAATGGATGATTATTTGTAAATCTTACTTGAGGATGTTTTCATACTACCTATGATGTGGTATATGGAAGTTTTCATTGACTTTCACCTCAGGACTGCACCTATATCTTATGTGGAATATAAAATGATGGCTACTGAGCTCTGGGAGATGAGGGGGTAGTTTGAGGAAATTCAAGAGAATGGTTTCATTAGAACCAATGTGTACCCCCTAGGTAGCACTAGTTTTGTTCGTAAAAAATTAATATCAGAGATTTTTAGTTTTGTGTTGATTATCATCACCTAAACCAGGTAATGATAAAGAATTATTACCCCTATTTAGGTTTTCCATGATCTTTGATCGGTAGTGAAGGATGAGTTGGTTCTTGAATATGTATATCAGGTTTTCTACTAGTATATAAGTGTTCATGAGTCTAATATTATGAATACAACATTCTAATATCTCAACAAAAACTATGAGTTCCTAGGGATTCCTTTTTATGTGATGAATTCCCCCGTTGTGTTTATGGATTTGATAAACTAGATATTCCATCCAATCATGGAACCATTTTTTGTTTTATTCAATGAATGAATACTCATTTAGTCTGTATCAAAGATGAAAAATGCATATAATTTAATGATGGTCGTAGAACGAATCTTGGAGAACTATATTTATGGAAAGATCTCAAAGGTCATGTTTTGAATTTTTGAGGTTCAATTTCTAGGGAATATAATTTCAGATCACAATTTATGTGTGGAATTTTTGAGTAATTATGCTATGATTTCTCGGGATCCAACAAAGTGTCTATTAGTGGTACACAGTTTTCATATCATGGTAGGGTACTATAGGATGTTTAGGGAACAATTCTCTAAGATTTTACCCTTTTGACATCTTTGATGTGTAAATGGGAACCCATTTATGTGGGATGAGTAGTGTCATAGTTCCTATGAGTAGTTGAGGATGAGGTTTACCAATGATTTTATGTTGAGACTACTAGAGAAGACCATAGAGTATATATTGAATTCTATTTCATCTAAGGATGATATCAAATGCATGTTAATGCATTGGAACATAGCGATCACATGTGGGTCGATGCATTTTAGACCTCATGATAAAAACAATGATACTTATAATAGGGAGTTGGGAGATTTAGTGTTCTCTCTAAAAATATGGATGTGCCATAATTTAGGGGATCACATTGTTGTTTTCTAATACCATTAGAATCTTAGATATATTATTATATAGACAGACCTAAACTTGAGATAGAGACGTTGGTTGAAGTTTCTTTAGGACTATTGCGTTTAGATAGTCTATACTCCTAGGAAGTTAATCATAGTGGTAGATTCTATTATTTGAAAGTCAAGTTATCTCATAGTGGATGAGGTATCTGAGTAGTTGTCCTCTTTTTAGATTACCCTATTAGAGGATAGGGGTGTAAATTATCTTAACTTGATAGTGTTGAATCCTGTACTTATTTAGAATGTGAGGGAGTCTCTGTTGGGAGACATAATCATCAAGGTTCACCATGACTAAATATCCTCAAGAGATTCACTAGATATATTCTCTAAAGGATGAGATCACACTATCATTTTCTAAGGATGGATAGTGGTATTGGTGATGATAGGAGAGAAGGTGATGAGGGAGTCTAACATTTCTCTTCTATATATACATTACTATTTATAAATTATGTAAAAGGAACTCAATATGTATTTTTAGTGGGATAGAATAAGGAAAATCATACCCAAGATTATCTTGTAGTGTCTCACATGTTAGTAGGTGAAGGATGAACACCATGTTTTGATCAGTTTGATATAGAATATTATTATCCCATAGTGAAAATGGTATGGAAAAACCATGGAATTTGTGACCAGTATTCCATGGAAAGTGAGAGGCCAAGATTCTATATGGGTGATAGTTGAATAAATTACCAAGTTATCGCACTTCCTTACCATCTTAGATGAGAGTTTGGTGGATAGTTTGGGAAAAAGGTATGTGAATGATATTATCTAAATCCATGGGGTACCCTTGATGATTGTCTTTGAACATGATTCTTGGTTTATGTCCTGGTTGTGAAGAGGATTATTGGAGGTATTCTAGACCCAACTATGGATAATTAAAACATTTCACCCTGACACATAAAACCAGACTGAGAATAATATCTATGTGTTGGAGGATATGCTGAGGGATGGTATTTTGGAATTCATCCGAAGATGGGAAGATCAATTTCTGTTGTTATAGTATTCTTATAATAATATATATCACTATACAATATGTATGAAACCTTTCAATACCATATATGAGAGATTCTTAGAGACACCCTTATATAGGAAAGAGTTTGAAGATACATTTCTTTTCAGGACACAGATGGTGCAAGTGACAACCAATAAGATTCAGGTGATCCATGACCAAAAATGGACAGACCAAAATTGATATAAATCTTATGAAGAGTGACATTGTTTTCCCTTGGATTTTGAGCAGGTTGAGCATTTTTTTTGAATTTTTCCCCACGATGAGGATTTCTGAGATTTGGATAAGGAATCAAGCTATCGCCAAGGTTCATAAGGCCATTTGAGATCCTATGGAGGGTTGATGATGTTTCTTACAGCTTAGACATTCTAGTATAGGTGGACCGGGTGCATTAATTCTTCCATAGGTCACAACTGAGGAGACACGTGCATGATCTTACACACGTTATTGACTAGGGAATTGTGTACATTGAGGATGGATCCACCTTCACAGAGTTCTCAGTGGTGATCGAGGATTAGTAGGAGATGATCATTTATGGATCAATCATTACCTTAGTTCATGTATTGTGGTAGCACAAGAGTTTGTAGGAGAGATAATGGGAGAATGAGTCTCAAATTTGAATTTAGTACCCCCATATTTTTGTTTAAAACATTCTTTTCTGGATGAAAATACATGAATGTTGAGATTAATTTAGTTATCCTATTTTTAAATTGTAAGACTTTTAAATATATTAAGAAATATTTTTAGGTTTAGACTATGAGATGAAACATGATTCTAAGGCTCAGTGAACCCATGATTATTATTATAAAAATATCAAATAAATTAATATCACGTGTGTGATATTTCTCAGAATTTATAAAATATATTATGAGTAGAGAATCATATCAGAATTATATAACCACAATTGATTCCAATATGCGAGGTTTACCCTATGTGTGACCTAAGGTTGATCAATGCCACACGTTCAATTAATACAATAGTTTGAATGTGTGTTTAGTGAATTAAATAGTTCAATTAATTTTTTTTAATAAACCTCACTGAAACCCACCTCTATAAATATGTCATTATGAAAATTTTCCATAGTTTAGAGAATAACCCTTTCTTTTTGGGATAAGAGGGGGAGAGCATTCTTCATTCGTGGATTGGAATAAGATGACAAATGACAATCGGATCAACGTGGATTGAGATGCAGCGAACACAACTGGTCTTCTCTATCGTTGTAAAACAAGTTCATCAACAATGTTTGATCCATAATCATGGTAGGGATCATCAGTTTTGTTTTCATACCTTTTATTAAATCATTGAGGCTGGATAATTAATTTTATTATGTTCTATGATTTATCTACCCTTTCGAAAAGGGAAATTATGATATATTAAATTATTGATTTAATTTTAAATGTTATTCCATGTTTCACCTTAGAATATTATATTGAATAATAAATGGTTGAGAGTTCTTGGTATGTGGTTGATTTTAATTCATTATTGTGTATTTCACCCCACCATTATTCACATTCATTGATGTTGGACCATAGGGTCCCAGTTTGACATTGTTAGAGAGGTTTCAATCATGATAAAACCCCCATATTCACGGTGTATTGGGGAAATACAAACAATATATTTATTTTTATATGAATCTAGATTTTTTTGTGATTACAGTGAGGCCTCTGTGGATTCAAAATCCAGAGCGGTGATTCCAGGAAACAAGAGACGCATTGGGTGGAACTTCGAGCATCTTACAAGTGTCCTTATTATTATTTTTTAGAAAGAGGAGGATAGAAAATCAATTACTAATGGATTTATGTTATAAATAATCATGTTTCAAGTTTTTAATGGTGTTAATCATAGAAAATAGTTTCTATCTATATAAATGGTTGAGGAACATAGGATTCTGTGAAAAAATCAACTACATAATGTGTAGTCTAAGAACAATTGTCGTGTTGTACCACCCAACTACAATGAATAGGGTTTTGGGGAAGATTATTATCACACACTATGTGGGTGGAACCACATTCCTTGTGTCCCTACCATGGAATCTAGGTCATGTGACAACTACACACTACCATGACCCTATACTAGAAAATACCATGTGTACTTCAAGAGTACATAATCACTACATGATGAACTTGGGCATGACGTATAACACACGAGAGGGATATGAGTGGTTGAGATATGTCATGTCTTACCCTTAAATATCTTGTAGTACTATTTGGATATCATTTTGTGTTCTATCAAGGACTTTTCCATGAGGCCAGGTGAGGTCAAACGCCCTAAGAACCCTAGTATACATCATGTATTTTTCTTAGGATATTCCACCTTGTGAATATCCTTCATTTAGAATCCAATTTTAGACCATGAGTAGCCAATCCTAATAATTTTTCCACATAAAACATGATGAAGGACTTCATAGTGCATTTATATTTACAAAGTTAGATCTTCCAAGAATGATGGTTTATTAGGCGACAGTTGATGATGACAATAATCAGGTAGGATCATCAGAGAGTGGGAGAGAGCGTGTTCAAGGTTGGCAGCCCCCTATTATACTAGGGTGTGGGTTCCCATACTCCTTATATGGGGTTTTTTAATAACCCCCCCTTTGTAACCAGGGTAAAAGTCCTCTACCGACTGAGTGGAACCCACCTATCATACTAGGTTGTAGGTACTCTATGTATATAGTGGCACCCCTATCTTACTAGGGCACACATAATCTATTTTTACATACTGAGTTGAACCCCCTTGATGTACTAGGGAATGAGTCCCTTAACCACTATGTGGATCCCAATTGATGCATTAGGGTGCATGTACTCTAAAGATAACTACTACATAGAACCCCACTATCAAGATAGGGTTTGGGTCCTACATGATTTGAGTGGAATCCCTTTGTCACACCAGGGTGTAAGTCGTCAATATACTGATTGGAATTATTCTACAATTATAGGGAGTGGGTCCTCTGTTGGATATTTTTCCCCTCAGGTTGTAGAGAATGGGATAAGTGTGGGTCCACCTCATGAATTCTTTAGACATGCATGCGAGATGGTAGGAATCGATGTTAGAACTTTTGAGGTGAAGGTAGACTCATATTCTAGGGAATAGATGTGAGTTGGAGATCCTCTTTTTCACTTTTTTTCATTCCTTAAGAGAACACACACAAACAGATATATATATATATATATATATGTATGTATATGTATAATTGGATTTTGTTTTCCACTTTCATTGGGTTGAGCTGACTTCTTTTGTTGTATCTCTCTATCTTCCCTTTTTGATTTCTAGGGTGTCGTACAAGGTATTTATATACACAACCCTACATGGGATTTAAAAACATGTGTTTTTTCTTATGAAGATTATGTAAAACTAAATTTTGACATTTCTATATATTAGGGAGACTTGGGTGTATTGACTGGGTATAGTGGTTGGGCTTGGATATTAGTATCTAGGCTTTCTCAGCAAATTTCTATTATACATGTTGTCAGGTTGGGACCTCATTTACAGTTGGGAATTTAATTTCCCCTTAACAAAAGGGTTTTATTATTTTCTACTTTAACGTATTTCCTAGAGATTATTTCATTAATGGTTTAACTCTCGATGTTAGAGCTCCGTTTATTATTCCTCTACACTATTTTATGGAGATAGTTTGGTGTATGCGAATAGGTACACTAGGAAAATAACTCCCATTTATATAATTTCTTATCAGGGATCATTTCCACCCCTTTCCTATTATAGGTGTGAGTGAGGTGTGATGACTTAGTCATCATTAGGCCAGGTGGGCCCCGGTGGGTCGGGACATTACATTAATGATCAAAATATCAATAATTCAGTCTTTTATCACGTTTGTTTATGTTTTCATCCACAAAAATCAGTTCAATCTTAATCATATTTATTTTAATCTTTAGATATTAAATCTTGAATCTTTACTTTTAAATTTTCATATTCTCAAATTGGATTCTTTGTGAATTAATTCCCAATAGTGATTGAAGCTATAGAAGGTTATCCATTTTTTTATTCAGAACGAGAAGAAGGAAAGAAGTGTAATTATATAAGAGATTTATTTTAAAAAATATGAATATATTTTAAGATCCATATAAAAAAAATTTAGGCTTGTATAATATTTAATTTGGGACGTTCTCATCAATAAAAATCAGTTCATTCATCATCCCATTAATTTTATTTTTTAGATATGAATTACAGAAATGCATTTTCAATTTACATATTGTAAAAAATTAACTAATTAAATTACCATCAATTTCTTATAAATTCATGGATGTACTAAAAATATACTACTTTTCTTATAAATATTCTATGGAAAAACATCATCTACCTACATCGATTCTCCTATTCATAGGTCAATTCCCTTGTTAATTTTTTCAAAATTACAAACCTGTCAAATATCATATGCATTGAAGAGAATATCCTTTGTATGAATCAAATATCTTACGGCCATAAATAATTCATCATAAACTTCTCCAATATATAACATGGAAAAAATTATTTTGATCAACACAAATATCTTGTACCATATGAATTTTTTTATCAAATTTTAGTAAACTCAAAAGTCATTGGGATTAACAAAATATCTTACGGGCTATCCAATATTTATTTTACATATATCAATTCAATTTTCCATTTTTATAGACCAAAAATTATATTAATAGTGACTAAATTATCTTCAAATTAATTAAAAATTACATACAAGGTGTCCAAATTATCTTCTTCAAAGATAAAATATCTTACATATTAGACAAATGACTCTTCTATTTATCCAATATTCATATGGAGAACAATAATTCCATATTTTATTCTAATATATTCTGAGCCAATTCAAATCATCTCTAGGTGTCATTAACCATATCAAATCACATTATAATAGCACCAATTAATTTCGAAAATTATTCAAATAACTACAAAGTACAATATACTTGTTCTAAATCCTTATAACATAGAAAATGAAAATGATAGAGTACTCTAACAAAAATATTCCTTTACACCGTTATGCTCAACTTAGTCCTTCAGAAAGCATTATTCATGAGATATGAAACACTATAAATATCAACCGATAAAATATAAACTATACATATGTATTTTCTATTTCTAGTTAGATCAACCATTAAACATTGAACCTATTTTAACCATTTTAATTACATATTTATAAGCTATCTAGAAGGTTTTAACAAACTAATTCTCTCCTAATGCCTTCCAAATATTTTAAAAAATCATAGAAAATAATTTCCCACCTTTATTTCTTGAATTTGACTTGAGGAATTGATCTATAATCATTTGATTTTATATTCTACTATGTAAATATATCTATCCAAGTATTTAATCTACATGAACTTTAATTACATTTTACAACAAGTATGGGAATGATATTATTTATGTATTTTGTGGATACTCCAATACATCAACCAATGGTCTATTATCATTTAAAAAACACACAAAATTATCTATTGAAAAAAAATATAATCACATGATAAAGGGAACTTTAATCTATCCCATTCAATTTTTTTGATACATTGAACTTCCAAATTTATGTGATACATGTGAATAATCCACCGAATGTTCAATTTTTTTTCTTCCCCTTAATGATAATAAATACAAAGTGGGAAAAATAATTTTTACACATTTTCAATACCATAGAAGAACGGGGAGGTCTTCTATGTAAAGACCCGGAAATTTAAATGATTTTTTTAATTTCTTTGGAATTTTACAAGTCCGTAGGTTCTGATGGCACCTAATTCTGAAGCCCGGTGTGCTCGGATTCAATTTCCGAAGATTAGCTCGGGTACGTTCAGTGAACGAATGAGCGGGTTTTTCTAACTTTTGAACCGTTGCTCAGAATCGAAATCCGAGGGTATCGATGAACTCGCAACACCAGTAATTGCTTAAGGGGATCTTCAACACAGTTGCATTTTGTCGCATGAGGTGGTTAATTTTTAGGGATTCTATAAGTCTTAAATAAATTACAGTGTTAGAATTTAATTTATATTGAAGTTAAATTCTCCATAGAGAAGTTGGAGGTGGGGCCACCCCCACCTAACTTCCCATGAGAACATATGACCAAGGGTGGTGGGGTCCACCCGAAACCCCAACCCTTCACCTTCCCTTTAAATCCCATGAACTTTACCCCATATAATCCCCTTTTTCTTAATGTACAACCCCTTCACCTCCCAAGCATTAATGAAGTCATTTATACTCTCATAATGTTTGCCAACCCATATAATTAATACTTTCATTAATTATTTTGGAGTGTTAACAATTCCTTGAATTTTTTCTTTTTGAAAGAAATGTTTTTATTAAAGGGGCCTTGTAAAATATTTGTGGAGAAAATATTTTGGGTGGGGGAAAACCTCTCGAGAAATTGGAGGAGAGATCCCTTCTTCCAATGAAGAACATTCTTGATGAAGAACGCCTCCGATGGAGAACATGAAGTCACTGACGACATGCCTTCTCTTCTTCTTTGTAACACCCCGAGCTTCCACGATACGCTTCTGATTCAATAATGCAATAGCTTGCATTGTACGCAACTTCGAGTTCTAAAACTCCGCGACTAATCAAAGTAGCCATTATGAATAGTAATAACCACTTTTTAAAATTATAGAAATTTTATATTTCAAAATGGACTTCATTTTTTTATTCGTAATATCGAAATTATCCTATGTTGAATTTTTGGTATTTTTATGAGAACTTCGAATTTTTTATGAACAGTGAAAATTACTTAAAAACAACTTTTTTAATAAAAATAATTTATAGTGATAAATTATACTATTTAGTGGTTTTAAAGTATAATTAGAATATATTTTTACCATTTTATCCAATGGTGGTCATTAGAATTAATTTAACATTGAAATTGGACATAAACAATTGCCAATCTTTTGATATAAATTGTTTCTTAAAAACACGCTATTTGTTGTAACAGCGTGAATTAATTATAAAATTAATTAATGCAACTTATATGTTTGGAATTTTGTAAAATAGACATCATTTTTGAATCCGGAATATCAATTATAGCTTAGGGTGAAATTTGGGCCTTATTCTGAAAAACTTCAATTTTTGATGAATAGTGAAACCACTAAGTGGTTGTTAAAAACTGATTTTTCGTTAAAATGAAATATTACCACTTCTGTGATTTGATTTTCAAAAATCTGACATACATGGTTGTCATTGAGAATTAAAATGTGGTTCAATTAGATTAAAATAATTTTTTGGTGAATAGTAACTTTTAAGTTCTTAATCGCGATTAGAGGTAATTAGTGTAGTTTAAGGTAAAAATAATGTTTTAATAATATGAGATGAGCTTGACACTTGTACTACTCCTATTGGATGAGTCATGTCCGACCAATAAACCCATGGGTCAACTTGGGGACCCCATGGAGACACTTTGGTTGGAAAATGACATTAATATATATATATTTAATGTTAAATTTAAATTGACACAAACATGAGTTGTTTTACTAAAACAGTTTTTAAGTGGGGTTACACAAGTCCACATTTTGACTATAAATATTCATTACAAAGATAAAATATTTCCTACATCATAGTATTTTTTTTATAATTTTTAGACATTAAATAAATTAAATTATTTATGACATCATTATGATGCAGCGATGACCTCATTATTTAACGATTTTAATAAAATGAAAAGATAATGTAAAATCCAAGGCTTAAACTTGTCAAACACCTATTGGATGAGTAGATTTATAACCCTTATCACCTTAGACTTAAAATATATAAGTGTGGGACCTCTAAAATCCGAAACACATTTTATAATAAAGTGACTTTTCTTTACATTCCAAGAGTGCCCCTCCTCTCCACTTATAAAAGGCCCCCACCTCTACCACCTCATTCACACTTTCAAGCCATTTGGCTCGGCCAAACTCTGCCCAAATACTCTCCCAACTTCCCCCTCTTACTCCTAGAAGCCTCACTTTTGGCAGAACTCTACCCAAGGAAGCCTTTGGCTCAAATCAAAAAGAGTTACCCGATTTTGAGGTAATGTCTTCTCTAATGTTGTTTTGTTTTATTATTCTTCTCCAACCCACAAAACTGTTTTTATTCATTTCTTTTTTAACAACACCAGTATCCTCAATATACTAGGATGTTGTTATAAGAAGGATTCGAGCTACAATTACACACACGTACATATAATGGTTAAATAACATACGGTTTCTGTGGATGGAGAATTTCTGCCTCACGAAACGATGATTGTTCGACACTCATATAACACCTTCAAAGGTGGCCATTAAGATGTAACTATATTTATATATGATATATAATATGTTTATGTTTTAATTATGCTTCTGTATTTCTCATTTATTGCATACTTTATGATTTCCATTATGGGTAAAACACGATAATTTCATTTTAGGAAGTGCGGACTACCGCCCCCTCAAAGTGATTTGAATCGTTAATGCCATATGTGGGATGTGTAGAGGATGGAGTAAATGGTATTATACACTATATTATACTGGAATTATATTATAAATTTATATCATTATGATTTCATTCCATTAAATACGAAATAGAAATGAAAGTAGCGTTCATGCGTACGTACGGCTTACCGTCTCCATGAACGGTGTATTTCATTTCATACCTCTAAATGTTACGTAATATTATAAATGAATGTATATACTGTATATATTTGATATATATGATATCTACATCATGAATATAATTCTGTATATAATGGATATTTCACCACATGAACAACTTGTAATTATAAGAAGTGTATTTTTGACTCAAGTACCAAAGATCTACAAAACGACCGTTATTAACTTAAACAATTACAGAATGTTCATATCATTGTAATAAGTGATATAAAAAGGATAATGAAATTGAAAATGGTTCTTAATAAGGTATATATTAACTCTAGTTTATTATTTAGGAGGTTAAAGAACGGTTGAGTCACGTCAGACACGAGGTAAGGGAATTTCTTAACCCAATTTCCATTCTTTGGGTTAATCTCCTACTTTCAAATTATTTCATGATATTATTATGTCCTATTTTGTATTTTTACTTTGTTTATGTGTACCTATAGTGAGTACACATAATAGATCTATTTTATTTTAAAAATGATCTATTTAAGGACTTCGTCTCAATCCCCTTTCATTGAGGCATATTTGGTTTTATACACAACTTTCTTTTATACGGTGTATAAACCCCTTTGACTTTTACGTTTATTCAAAAGGAGTCTTTTTTATACGAAGCGATTTTCTAAATGATAAAAGGGAATGTTTTTCTTTCCGTACTTATGCGGCGACAATGACTTCTCCGCCGCCGTGACCATTATTTGAGTTTCGGCTTCCTCTACAAGCCATCGTTTTTTGATGAAAAATAAATACAAAGTTTTAACTTTATTTTATTTTGGTATTGAAAATGGTTTTGAAAGCGTTTTTATTATATCAATGTGTTGTATTGATATCTTGTGATTGAAATGTGGAAATGTTATGTTTCCTTTATGCATGTTTTATGTGATACGATTATGTTATGGTTTATGATATGTTTAAACCTATTCATATGAGGAATGTATTGGACTTAATAAGTGACGGGTGGAGCCCGCTATAGCTCCTCGATGCATCGGTAGGTATCATGAGACAAATAGAAGTGGAATTGGCCGAGGCCCTTTCCCAATTTGATTTATGGTTTTGGCCAAGGCCTTAATCATTTTAGACGTCTTGGTCGAGGCCTTGACAAAATGTTTCAGAATGTCTGACATTATACATTCCCTCATTATGAAAGTGGTTATTGATATTGCATGTGATTATTCGACCAGTAGAATATCCATGTGAAGAAGTGAATGAAATTATCTCATTTTACTTTTTCCATATTATGTTTATGTTCAAGTTTAAAATCCTTTTGTTTTATTTATACATTGCCTTAAATGTTAATGTTTATTTATGAAAGCTTCCGTAATATTGTTATCCTTACTGAGCATTTGAGCTCACCCCTTTCAATGTTTTAATATTTTCCAGGATGTGAAGAATTATTTTATGAATGACCTGCAGGGATAGTCAGAAGGGGATATGAGTGTGGACTATGGAGACTTTTTTTATAGTAGTTTTTCACTTTATGATGTAATGTAAGACTTATGAATGTATCTAGTGTTTCCAAGGCTACTAAACTAATCGGTCTTTCGAGACTTGATCTTTTGTGATCATGCCAATGTTACGAAGTAATGCACCGGCTCTGGGTAGCTGGGGTCGGGGCGTTACAGTTGGTATCAGAGGCAGTTTAGTAAAAACCTTGGAAGCTAGATTTAGACAAACTCTGATTAGAGCACATAGACCAAAGATAGACTTTGAGGATTAGTATAGAAGAACTTCCTATAATTTTGATATTATAGAGATTTTGTGAGTTTTCCGAGAAATACATCCCTGTCTGGATACGAGCAGGTAGAGGCGGCTCTGGCACAGATGTACCTAGGGGTAAAACCCGAAAACACCGCTTTGAGCTAGACTCGAATGGGAACTGGTGCACGACAACGGGCCTTGCTGCACTCTTGGTTACGACACTCCCGGGGGATATGCTTAGGATAATTCTCATTTTCTTTAGAAACCACTATAAAGGGTTATGAGTATATACTTCCTCAAAGAAAACATTTTTATGGATTATATCCATAAATAGTTCAATTTATGTTAAGTATCTTACAAGTATGGAATTATGTATTTTGATTTATAAACTAATATATTTTATGCCATTGTTTAGAAATGGCGCCTAGTGGAAGGAATGGAAACCGTATCAATGCACGCACTCCGTGTAGGGATTTCCCTCCTGCTCAAGATAATTATTGTGGAGCTGGAGATACAACTGGTGCTGATCAACTTGTTACCATACTGGGACAACTCACTCAGGTTATGAATAATAACCTGACTCATATGGAGCACCCTGATCCGCAATGTGGAGGATCAATGTTAGACCGCTTCATGAGGAAACAACCACCAATATTCAATGGGAGTACAAATCCTATAGTAGCTGAGCAATGGATAAATTCCTTAGAGAAAATATTCCATGCCTTGGGGAGTAGTGAAAGGGAGAAGGTTGTCATGGAAGTTTACCACCTCACTGGAGATGCCGATCAATGGTGGTCATTGATTCAAAATACAAAGGAAGATGAAGAAGTATCAAATATGGAATGGAGAGACTTCGAAGATCTTTTCTTAGAAAAATACTTTCCACATGACCATCGAGCAGATATGGAAAGGCAATTTCTGAGTTTGAGGCAGAAGGAGGATGATAATGTCGCAAATTATGAGGCTAACTTTACAAGGTTAGCGAGGCATGTTGCCGATTATATACGTAACCCAAGGAGTAAGATTGATCGTTTCTTTGATGGGTTAAAACCATTTCTCCATCGAGCTTTAGTATCAAAATCTTTCTCATCATACGAAGATATTGTCTCGTGTGCTATCAAGACAGAAAAGGAATTCTCTAAGTCTTATGACGACAAATTAAAGCAAGAGAAGAAGAGAACGGGGGAACAAGAGACAGATAAAGGGAAAAAGGGAAAGAAGGATTTTCCATTATGTGATAATTGTGGGAAGAATCACCCTGGTACGTGCCTAAAAGGAATGGGAGTTTGTTATAAATGTGGAGAAAAGGGTCACCAGGATCGTGATTGCAAGGGAAAGAAAGAGGCTGTCAAAGTTGAATGCTACAATTGTAGGGAAATGGGGCATTATGCAAATGAATTTCCTAAGTGTCAAGGAAACTTACCTCAGAAAAGGCCAAGGGATCAATGCCAATCTTATGATGTGACTACAGTTGAAGCGGAATAATTAATGTATTGGTGCTTTTGGACTCAAGGATTATATTCTAGTTATAAGAATAATGTGATATATATAAAATTGTACTGCAGTACTTTTTGATTAAGGTAATATGATTAAGGTAATCATATTTTTAGTATGTGACAATAAGAGGAACTTTTCTTTGTTTGGGGAATCTGATGTTACAATTGATTTTGGAATTTAGAGACCTTTTAGAGAAAGTCTGGACGGAGGTATTTTGGATAACTATAAAGGTTGGAGTGGATTAAGTTGATCTTTGGATATTATTGTTTAAGGTTAAAAAATTTATGAAGATTATTTTTGGAATATTATGATACTATAGTTTTAGGAAAAGGACAACCTGCAGGGTGGGGCATAACTCGTCGCGTCGGACAAAGCTGCAGGAATCAAACCCACAACCATAGTGCTACATGCCTTTATTTCCTACCACTAGCCTACAGGAAGTCCCTGGTTATTACAAAATAGTTTTACTAATCTAAATGATATGTGTTAATATTTGGAACCTTATACAATTAGGATAAATAGAATATTTTTGAGTTGTATTACATTTTAGAGTGAAAGATGGGTTTGTGGTAAAAATTTATTAAAGAATGAATGTCTACATGACAAGTATGTATATTCCCTTACGTTCTTAGTAAATCACCTAAATAAATTCATAAACTTTATAAAAGGTAACTCAAAACAAAAATGTTGTCGGTTAACTTTTCCTACTGGGGAATCAATGATCGTTTAACCAATCACAAGTTTGTGATTTTCTCGTAGTTAAACTTTCTCCTAATCCTGTTTTCTATAACTCTCCACCAGACCTTTATGGTTTGTTTCTCCTCCATATCCATATTTTCATAGAATCATAGAATGGGCAATATCGGGTGACCTTTGTACTTATCTTTCGTTCTTTTAATGTTATATTTTTATTAACCTTATTTCAGATGTGGGTTTTCCACAAAGGTATTTTCTATTTTCAACCTTTTATTTTCAAAGAAAAAATTTCAAATTGCGAGGATGCAATTTATTGAAGGAGGGGAGAATGTAACACCCCGAGCTTCCACGATACGCTTCTCATTCAATAATGCAATAGCTTGCATTGTACGCAACTTCGAGTTCTAAAACACCGCGACTAATCAATGTAGCCGTTACGAATAGTAATAACCACTTTTTAAAATTATAGAAATTTTATATTTCAAAAATGGAATTCATTTTTGTATTCGTAATATCGAAATTATCCTATGTTGAATTTTTGGTATTTTTCTGAGAACTTCTAATTTTTTATGAATAGTGAAAATTACTTAAAAACAACTTTTTTAATCAAAATAATTTATAGTGATAAATTATACTATTTAGTGGTTTTAAAGTATAATTAGAATATATTTTTACCATTTTATCCAATGGTGGTCATTAGAATTAATTTAACATTGAAATTGGACATAAACAATTGCCAATCTTTTGATATAAATTGTTTCTTAAAAACACGCTATTTGTTGTAACAACGGTAATTAATTATAAAATTAATTAATGCAACTTATATGTTTGGAATTTTGTAAAATAGAAATCATTTTTGAATTCGGAATATCAATTATAGCTTAGGGTGAAATTTTGGCCTTATTCTGAAAAACATCAATTTTTGATGAATAGTGAAACCACTAAGTGGTTGTTAAAAACTGATTTTTCGTTAAAATGAAATATTACAACATCTGTGATTTGATTTTCAAAAATCTGACATACATGGTTGTCATTAATAACTAAAATGTGGTTCAATTAGATTAAAATAATTTTTTGATGAATAGTAACTTTTAAGTTCTTAATCGCGATTAGAGGTAATTAGTGTAGTTTAAGGTAAAAATAATGTTTTAATAATATGAGATGAGCTTGAAAGTTGTCCTACTCCTATTGGATGAGTCATGGCCGACCAAGACAACCCATGGGTCAACTTGGGGACCCAATGGAGCCACTTTGGTTGGAAAATGACATTAATATATATTTATTTAATGTTAAATTTAAATTGACACAAACATGAGTTGTTTTACTAAAACAGTTTTTAAGTGGGGCTACACAAGTCCAAATTTTGACTATAAATATTCATTAGAAAGATAAAATGATTTCCTACATCATAGTATTTTTTTATAATTTTTAGACATTAAATAAATTAAATTATTTATGACATCATTATGATGCAGCGATGACCTCATTATTTAACGATTTTAATAAAATGAAAAGATAATGTAAAATCCAAGGCTTAAACATGTAAAAAACCTATTGGATGAGTAGATTTCGAACCCTTATCACCTTATCCTTAAAATATATAAGTGTGGGACCTCTAAAATCCGAAACTCATTTTATAATAAAGTGACTTTTCTTTACATTCCAAGAGTGCCCCTCCTCTCCACTTATAAAAGGCCCCCACCTCTACCACCTCATTCAGACTTTCAAGCCATTTGGCTCGGCCAAACTCTGCCCCAATACTCTCCCAACTTCCCCCTCTTACTCCTAGAAGCCTCACTTTTGGCAGAACTCTTCCCAAGGAATCCTTTGGCACAAATCAAAAAGAGTTACCCGATTTTGAGGTAATGTCTTCTCTAATGTTGTTTTGTTTTATTTTTCTTCTCCAACCCACTAAACTGTTTTTATTCATTTATTTTTTACAACACCAGTATCCTCAATATACTAGGATTTTGTTATAAGATGGATTCGAGCTACAATTACACACACCTACATCTAATGGTTAAAGAACATACGGTTTTTGTGGATGGCGAATTTCTGCCTCACGAAACGATGATTGTTTGACACTCATATAACACCTTCAAAGGTGGCCATTAAGATGTCACTATATTTATATATGATATATAATATGTTTATTTTTTACTTATGCTTCTGTATTTCTCATTTATGGCATACTTTATGATTTCCATTATGGGTAAAACGCGATAATTTCATTTTAGGAAGTGCGGACTACCTCCCCCTCAAAGTGATTTGAATCGTTAATGCCATATGTGGGATGTATAGAGGATGGAGTAAATGGTATTATACACTATATTATACTGGAATTATATTATAAATTTATATCATTATGATTTCATTCCATTAAATACGAAATAGAAATGAAAGTAGCGTTCATGCGTACGTACGACTTACCGTCTCCATGAACGGTGCATTTCATTTCTTACCTCTAAATGTTATGTAATATTATAAATGAATGTATATACTGTATATATATGATATATATGATATCTAAATAATTAATATAATTCTGTATATAATGGATATTTCACCACATGAACAACTTGTAATTATAAGAAGTTTATTTTTGACTCAAGTACCAAAGATCGACAAAACGACCGTTATTAACTAAAATAATTACAGAATGTTCATATCATTGTAATAAGTGATATAAAAAGGATAATGAAATTGAAAATGGTTCTTAATAAGGTATATATTAACTCTAGTTTATTATTCAGGAGGTTAAAGAACGGTTGAGTCAAGTCAGACACGAGGTAAGGGAATTTCTTAACCCAATTTCCATTCTTTGGGTTAATATCCTACTTTCAAATTATGTCATGATATTATTATGTCATATTTTGTATTTTTACTTTATTTATGTGTACCTATAGTGAGTACACATAATAGATCTATTTTATTTTAAAAATGATCTATTTAAGGACTTCTTCTCAATCCCCTTTCATTGACGCATATTTGGTTTTATACAAAACTTTCTTTTATACGGTGTATAAACCCCTTTGACTTTTACGTTTATTCAAAAGGAATATTTTTTATACGAAGCGATTTGCTAAACGATAAAAGGGAATGTTTTTCTTTCCGTACTTATGCGAGACAACGACTTCTCCGCCGCCTTGACCATTATTTGAGTTTCGGCTTCCTCTACAAGCCATCATTTTTTTGATGAAAAATAAATACAAAGTTTTAACTTTCTTTTATTTTGGTATTGAAAATGGTTTTGAAAGCATTTTTATTTTATCAATGTGTCGTATTGATATCTTGTGATTGAAATGTGGAAATGTTATGTTTCCTTTATGCATGTTTTATGTGATACGATTATGTTATGGTTTATGATATGTTGAAACCTATTCATATGAGGAATGTATTGGACTTAATAAGTGACGGGTGGAGCCCGCTATAGCTCCTCGATGCATCGGCAGGTCTCATGAGACAACTAGAAGTGGAATTGGCCAAGGCCCTTTCCCAATTTGATTTATGGTTTTGGCCGAGGCCTTAATCATTTTAGACGTCTTGGCCGAGGCCTTGACAAAATGTTTCAGAATGTCTGACATTATACATTCCCTCATTATGAAAGTGGTTATTGATATTGCATGTGATTATTCGACCAGTAGAATATCCATGTGAAGAAGTGAATGGAATTATCTCATTTTACTTTTTCCATATTATGTTTATGTTCAAGTTTAAAAGCCTTTTGTTTTATTTATACATTGCCTTAAATGTTAATGTTTATTTATGAAAGCTTCCGCAATATTGTTATCCTTACTGAGCATTTGAGATCACCCCTTTCAATGTTTTAATATTTTCCAGGATGTGAAGAAGTATTTTATGAATGACCTGCAGGGATAGTCAGAAGGGGATATGAGTGTAGACTATGGAGACTTTTTTTTATTGTAGTTTTTCACTTTATGATGTAATGTAAGACTTATGAATGTATCTAGTGTTTCCAAGGCTACTAAACTAATCGGTCTTTCAAGGCTTGATCTTTTGTGATCATGCCAATGTTACGAAGTAATGCACCGGCTCTGGGTAGTTGGGGTCGGGGCGTTACATTCTTCCTCCCTGTCAAGGTAGGAGATACTACCACAGGAAACGTCTCCATCGATGATGAATCTTCCTCTGATGTTAACTAACCAATGTCCTTTTCCTTCCATGTTATCTTCAACGAACGATGAACGAATCAAGGTAGGGAATTAATTTATGAATGATATTAAACCCATGTTTGTTTCCTTCTAAAACAAATAACGCGGATCAAATCAATATTAGGTTGATCTGCGAATGTTTTAATCGCGGGTTGGGAATTTTGGTATGCTTCAAATTTATTTAAGAGATCGTGGAAAGATTTGATTCAATTTTATTTAAATAAAAATTGATTGTTTGTTCTTTATAAACCCTACTTAATCTTGGTTAATTGATAATGCCTAACGCGGAGGGCTCGGGCTGAACAAACACGGACCGACCACCCTTTGTAGATTGTTATCGATGTTTGGATTGAAAGTGACAAAGAAACAAGACAGAAAAGGCAATTTCAAGCCTCTTATGTGAAGATCGGGTCCCGGGAGGACCGCTGGAGAAGACGACGGGCAAAACGGACGACCGGAGTGCGTCCGGTGGTCCGCGGAAAGCGGTGGTGGCGCGCCGCACCCGCACGGCGGCATTGGTGACCGGCGGTGGTGATGCGCCGCCGGAACAGAACCGCCGCAGGTGAGCCGTGGCGGCAGACCAAACCGGAATGGCTTAGCTGTTCTGAAAGCAGAGGGGCACGACTTCAATGCCATGCCAGCTGGCCACCAACGCCCCCCGGCCGGACCGGGGCGGGCCGAGCAGACCGGACCGCTAGCGCCGGCTTGGGCGGGCCACACCGGCCTGTCCGGGCCACCCTCTATCGTGCCGGACCAGACCCGGGTCGGGTTGACCCGGTTCGGGCTGACCCAGGGGGTTTCGGGCCGGGTTGGACCAGGCCCGAACCCCCTATTCTCGGGCAGTTTCGTTCAAACACAAATAACATGGGCTATAGACCTCTGATCGATGCACCGTTAGTTGAGATGGGATCATTGGATCAAGACGGTCGTTTTAGTGTATTACACTCATGGTTTCCGAGAACTTTGGGTATGGCCGGGTTGGTTCGAACACGAAACCAATCGGGCCCTCGGAGCGGAAATGCCTATAACTTGAGCTCTAGACATCCGATTGACATGCCGTCAACTTTTTTGGATTCCTCTTAGTGAGACGGACCTTTTGGATTACTCATATAGAGGTTTGGATGCTGTTGGTGTATGTCCGGGTTAGATTGTACCCGAAATCCAACCGGGCCCCCTAGAACGGAAAAGCCGATAACTTTCAGACTGGACGTCCATTTGATGAACTGTCAGCGGTGTTAGTGATCACATTGAGAAACAATCCCTATGAGTATACCCTATGTGAGTTCGGGGGATAGTTGAGATATGATAGGGTTGGTTCGTACACAAAATCAACCGGGCCCCTAGGACGAAAAGGCTAATAACTCACAGATCGGGCGTCTGATTGACGCGCCATTTGTTTAGTTGAGAACCCTATGGCGAAGCTGTCCCTTGAGATACTTATTCGTGGGACAATGTGATACTTGGAGTATCGACCTATAGCTCGTGGAGCAGACCCTCTCGGAGACCAGCGTACAGAGTACGAAGAACGCGTAGCTAGCTGAGACCTGATGACTGCTTGTCCGATTTGATTCGAAGTTACTTGCATAGCCCAGTGGGGAGCACTACATTGTGAGGTGGCAGACCCATGGCTGAGGAGAACTACTTTGTGAGGTGGAAGACCCGTGGTACTCGACAGGGGGAGTTCCTCTGTAGGATATGAGGTGGAGCACTACTGTGTGAGGTGGCAGACCCATGGTGGAGGAGCACTACTTTGTGAGAAGGATGACCTACGATACTCGACAGGAGGAGTACCTCAATAGTCTTAGGTTAGTGAGAAATACCTCGGAGTCATGACAGGATTACTGTACTCGTCAGTGATGGAGCACTTCATCAGTTATAGTTTTGATAATGAAAATCCTTATTTTTGCTGAGTCAATGACCTCTGTGTTTTCCTCATGATTGAGATGGGTTACTAGATAAATTATGTATATGTATGGGAATATACCTAAGTAGTGGTTATCCATCGACTTCATATTTGTGTGATACCTTGTGGTTGATATGGTTTACTTGGTAACATAGGTATAGGTATAGGATTATTCCTAAGTAAGGGTTATCTGTTGAGAACTTTCTTTGTGATTATCCTTGTTGGATTTAGTGAGACCTTGAGGGTCTCGGGGTCCCTACTGATTATCGTATACTCACCCTTGGACGGGCTTTGCCCGCACCTCGTTGTGTTGGTTATAGACGACGGACATCACTGATCGTGGTTGAGGCATGTAGAGATGGACGGTACCCAGAGGTGGATCTCAGGACGAGTGGGTTCCCGGAGGTGGATCTCACGACGAGTCGGTACCCGGAGGTGGATCTCATGACGAGTCAGTACCCGTAGAAGACGGACGGACATGGAGTGCTAAGGAGGAAATCTCTACCTACCCTTCAGGTAGGAACCTGGAGAACGATCCCAGAGCTGCTTGTCACCTTTCAACTGTTGTCCTTTGAGTTGTACTTTACTTTCAGTTGTAGTTGTACCTTTCTTTTGGGCTTGTATTTCAGGCCCCTTGTACATTCAGCACGTTTGTTATACTTCTTTACCTAGTGCAGCTTCTGCTTGTACTCTGTTTGTGGGTGTTTTCATTTTTTAAAGGCAATGCCTTCCCTTTTAATTGGGATTTACGCCTTTGGCGCTAGTCGCTAGCACCTGGCCTATGGAAGTCGAGTTTGGGGTAGTCACGACACGAGCCCCGAGGATGGGTCATGACATTATAAGTGAATTATTTTCTCCCCCATACTCCTTTGAATTAAATATCCTTTTTCTATCATTTTATACTCCAAATTCCATTGCACTTAGAAAATTACCCATGATAAGGGTAGAACCATAAGTATTTAAGTAACGAGACATAAGTAATTCACTTCTATGTCTGTGTGGGATAACCTATTTTTTAAATATTTAGTGATTTTACAACAAAAATATATCCATATTACATTCTTAAGGTGGCACCAACTCAGAATTCAAATATTTGGTTATTAACAAACATATTATCATGAATGTTCAAGGACCTAAACTCATCTCAACAAACACATCATCACATTCAAGTTAATGTTTTTTAACTTCTCCATTTTTTTATAAAATCACCGCTTGATGATTATAAAATTCATAAACAATAATAGGGATAAGAGAGTGAGTTATAGATCTCAAACTTCAGTATTTTCTGGGACTGTCCATAATTCTATAATTATGAGAGAATACAAAATCTCTGGAATACTAATTTATTTTATATCTCCTCCTTAAGTGATTCATTTCATAATTCATAATCTATAATTACCATCACATATCCACAACCAAAATCAATTAGGAAAAGGTGGATCATCCACTATTCTTCAATTATTTCTCTGGGGTTGATACTTCTTCCTCAACCTGGTTAAATTTTTTTCTTGATGTTAGGAAATATCAAGACTTCATCATGCCTATATCCTATTTATGTTTCTATATTTATAATTCACTGGAAAACATGAAGTTATTTTCAAACTCTATTTTCTTCTTAACTGGAGTAACATTGTTTTATTGAGCTAGCTAGTCACTTTGTATGTTTGAATCTTACTCTAACTTCATGCCTTTTTCATACTTATTGAGGAACACGATCAATATATATTTTTTAAATTTCAATTTATAATTATTTTTTACTATTTATTTCTTCACTTTAACTGATTTATAAATTGAAACCATTGATACTTACCCCTTATTACCTTTTATTTTCTATTGATTATGAATCCAAGTCACACATTGGATAACTATATGACTTACCATCTTACACATTACACATTTACTTTCATAAAATACCAAGAAAAACTTATTGGTAATCCTCATAATATGAACATAATGATTTTTAATAACTAATCCAATCCTACTACCTCTCTCTTGTATTGACTCTTTTTTTTACTTCTAGTCAGTTCCCATTTTCTTTGACATTCATTATCATAATTTAGTTATTCATGATGTAGAATTTCTTGTCACAATAGAATCATATTCTTATGTCTAGTGTGATATAAAATTTCATAGAAGTCTATATTATTATCTTTTTCTATTTTCCAAAAACTATATTCTCTATCCTCTTGAGAGTTGTTTACATAGCCTATTTCATCACTGGTTTCTTTCCCAAGGAAGGAACTCATTATTTATTCACTTACTTTTTAATATATGATCGATATCTATATGATTAAGTATATAAATTATACCTATTAGGGTTTTAATATTATTCATCATAGCAGGGACACCTAATGTATAACAACTCATAGAACTTCCCAAAATAATCAAATTTGTTCTTAATGTAAAAATTTTACCTTTTATGTAGAGTCTATTTTCTTTCAGTAATATTACTTTTACTTTCAACTTCACTTAAAATTGATTCATCCATCATTTAACTAATAATCACTGATATATTATTCTAGTAATAAATGGATATATTCTTGAATATAAAGCCACACCAACACCTTCTAATTAACCATGTTGTGCATAATTTAGGTCAGTCTCTAGCTTAACATGCTTGCTGTATCTAGAATGGAACCACAACATTTTGATATAATTTTTGGAAAAAAAATCATTGAAAATTTCACCTAATTACATGACACAATGGTAAATTTTATAGCATTTTTACTCCCCAAAATTTTTCATATTGTATCTTTTTTCCTTCACTTCAAGAAAATAAAGATTTTTTACTAATAGATTTAATTAGATAGTGGGTTTCCTTATTTCATGTAGATGACGTGAAAGATTATACATATGTTCTCATGACCTCTTTACTGGTAATTTGAGTCCCCAATAAGGAAAAACCAATCATTGAAACATCAGATGAAACATTATTTCATTCTATAGCTTGAGAATTTCTCAGTTTTTTCACTTCTATATTCATATATTTTACCTCTAACCCTAAACACTTTAAACTGAGATTATTTTTCTCAATCACATATTTGATTATTCTCTCCTCACAATATCACTGCATATTTTGATAATCTTTTTCATGTATCATCCTATTAAAAAAATGAGGAGTGGGATGATAAACCTGAATCCCACCTGTAATAGGCCACGAGTTGGTGGCTAGAACTGAAGGTACATAATTTATATATTGGGCTGAATTGAACCCAATATTTTTGTTTCAATAATAAGAGACATATTGAGATCCACCAATCAGAAGCATTAATATTATAAAGAAGAAATCCAAATAAATTAATTTAATTTCATACATAACTGCAAAAAAATGAAAAGAACCAAAGGAAATCGAAGGTAATAACTATGAAATTCGATTTCTATTGAATAACCACTCCGAGATAGTAACACCCAACTCCATCACCAACTAGTTTTCATAGGCATAAAAACATATTATTATTCATTGGGTGAGCATACATGTATACTCATTTTGATCCACACTAGATCCCCTCATGAAAAATTTAAAAGAAGCATTCAAAATATCAGTGAATGTAATACACCATTATTTTTGTATATATTTCTTCTTAAATATATATTGATTAAAAACTTGTTTTACATGGAATATCAAGAAATAAAAACAATGACTCATTTTATTAAGATAAATATATTCTTGTTAAAGTATTTGATGAATTGGTGGTTATGAAATATAGGTAACCATAATATGAAATAAATATAGAAATAAAAACAAAGATAAATTTATTACTAATTAAATTATGATATTAAATTAGTATATCTAAAAAACTTATAAGATCATTTTATACTTTAAAAATGTATTTTTTTCTAAAATTGGAATTTTATATACTATGGAATTTTTATTTCAAGAAACTATATATATTATGGGTACATTATAATAAAATATATTATTGATATGGATAATATATAAACACTAATGTAATTTTAAATTTATAGTAAATACAAATATAAACAGATAAAATTTGAAAAATATATTTTTCTTATATAGATAATTTTTCTTTATATTCTATGCTTCCATTTAAAAGATAAATTAATTAATTTTTGAATTTTAATTTTTAACCAATGACTTCATTATTAAATTATAAATATTAAAATTATCTTAGGCTGTTTTTTTTAATTTTTCTAAAAACATGATTTTTTGGTGAATAGTTCCATATTTCATTTTTACAAATTCCATTTTTAAAAATACCATAACATTTTAAGGAATAATTAGAATATAAGAAAGAATTAAAATTTTATGAAACATTTTTTATAATCAAATATTTATTAAATAAGAAAATTATACATTGAGGATATTATGTTTAATATCAAAACCAATGAATAAAATTTTTCAACCTAAGTAACATTTTTTCTAAAAATAGTTTCTACACATTATAATTTTTTTATATTAATTTTTTCTTACTTATAGAAATTTAATACTATGAAATGGTTTTAATATTTTAATTCAGAACATATAAATTATCTAATAAAGTTAACTTTTTTAATCCATAAAAAAATTTATAGAGGATTTTAAAAGGCCTACTATTATAAATGTAAATTATGGTAAAAAGTAAAATTAAGGTGAAAACCCTAAAAAATCTCAAAGAATATATATATTTTACAAGAATTAGATATGCATTGACCAATAATCATCACATATACATTTTTTTCTACTTCTTAATCCACATTAATTTGATGGTGACATGACCTTAATATAACACTTTTGGTATTTACAAAATATGCAACCCCTCTCTCTTACATAAGTAGCCTTAACCTACCCACTTATCCACACACATAAATCCTTTATGTTCAAGAAAATTATTCCTAAAATCCTTCAAAAATATCTTTATAAATTTATATATGTTCATGTCTCACCAAAATACCATTCTAATAATCATCAAGGATTTGTCCTGAGGAGGAAGGTAAAATCATCAAATCACTTGTTTTTCATTTCTATTACATTCTTTCTAATTATACATACTTAAAATTTATTATATACATGATAAAATAATGACATTAGTATCATATTTATGAAAAAATATTATTATGTTAATGTAATAATCATTTTATATCTTCCTTTAATATCTTTGGAGAATGAAAATGTCATTCATAAGTACGTCCATACTACCACCTCCATGAGTGGTGTATTTCAATTTTCATCACCAAATCCCATGGATTTTTATAAAAATATATTTAATTTATAAATATGATATTTATAAAATAAGTAATATTATTTAAATATAAATAATCATATACCTTATTTCCCTATCATTCACTATAAAAATTAAAATATAGCTCATGCATACTTGCAGACTACTACGTTCAGGTAAAACATATTTCATTTTTAATCACTTCCTTACATGTATAGTTATAATAATTGATTTAATAATTAAATATTAAATAAAATAAATTATTATTATTATAAAATGATAAATAATTAGCTTTTTATTTCTATCCATTGAAACTGTGAAAACATCGCCTATACAAACGTGCACATAACCGCCTCCAAGGATATCATGTTTTATTTTCCATAATCTTCTAAATGGGTAAATATAATAATATATTTGATAAATTTATATTATATTAAGGATTAATAAATTTAATGAATATGTTTCTTACAAGATGAAATTATAATCAGTGATCACTATAATGTAATTTATTGATATCGATAAATTACCTGAAACAAAATCATCAAAATTTTAATCTTCAAAAATAATAAATAAATCTATGATGTAATGATATTAAAACTTTATAAATAATTAAATAACATATATTTTATTAAATTGAATATTATCTTAATTATGTTCTTTTATAAAATAATTAGTACATATATCGTCATTATAAAACTCACATGAAACAATCATGGTTACTAACTTATGACAATGAAAATAAAAAATAACTAAACGATAAAGGGATGATGAATGATTTTAGTTAATGTTTTGGAAATAAGATAAATATCAATATGGTTTTAAAATTACTTAATAATATATATATATATGTTTTATATAGGAGGTTAAATATCTTTTGTGAAAGACTAGAGTTAAGGTAGAGGTTTCCTCAAATCATTTTTCCTTTATTAAGATATTTTCTATATTCAAAAACTTATTTATTTTGTGTGGTTTATATACTTCCCCTTAATTTTTTATGACATTTCTAATTAAAATTATTTTTATTTACTAATAAATTTAAGTTTTTCTCTTTTATTAGATTTTAGTTAGATGGTTACCAAAGTTGAAAGGGTTTATGTTATAATATCTCTTTATATTTGGATTGATTATGCATCAATTTCTATTTTGGGATGTTGTATATTATTTATAAACTAAAAAAATTTATTTTATTCTCATATAGTTATTTCTTTATTTTTTAATTATTCTTTCCATTCCCCCTCTTTGGTATTCAAAAATACTAAAAGATTTTTTTTGAAAAAACTGACTTTATTTCGTCCTTTTAGTCAGGAATATTTCTTTTATATGTACTTGTTATTTAAATGGTTTTATTGAAGTTTATATTTGTACTTAAATATTTTATAAATTAATTTTACACAACATTTTAATTTCATTAAAAATTCTTAAAAGGAATATTTTCAATCATTTTCCGAATAAACCCCTTTCAACATTATTTACAAAATATTTAAAAAATTCATTATACCATATAAAAAATAATTTATATTCCTATATCCACATTATTTATTAATGATTTAACATCATTTAAAAGTCTCAATGTGTTTTCCATGAAAATCATATTCAAATTCATTTTTTAAATTTTTAATATTTAAAAATTACAAAAATAAAATCATTTTTTCTTATTTTTCAAAGAATATTTTTAATGAAAATATAATATTTTTTCATCTATATATACATAATTTAATTATAATTATATTACGCTACATATGTTCTCTAATGATGCAATCCACCTTCTTTTCTTAGATGGACAATCATGATTTTTTGAGAAAGGTTTCATGAAATGTGTTTCTTTTACAAGGGTTAATTAAGATCAAAAGGAATGAAGAATGCTCTTATATTGTTCTGTAATACCTATGGTTGGGTTATGTGATTCATGTTTCTATTATATCATGTTGATTAATTGTTAATTTTTATATCTCATGATCTTAATATTGTAAAAAATATGTCACTCGAATTGCAAGGGTACACATGAGGTTATCTCAAGCCCAAGGGTATAAGTGGGATAAGTCCAAGGATAAGGTTACATGGGTGGTAATCCTAAAACCATGTGTACACAGGTGGTAACCCCAATCACATGAAGGTTCAAAAGTCGTTATATGAATCATACTTATGTTATACATGGATCTATTTTCATTTGAACACATCCAAAATGTAATGATTTCTTATTCTTATGAATATTACATAATTATATGTTATATTCTTTTTTATGATCATGGAACATGATAACATGTCTCATGATTCCAAAACCTTTTTCAGTGATTTTTTTTGATTATTTATGATCACATGTCCTTATACTATATGGATAAATGTTAATGATTCATTTCCTTTCATTAGATATTTATCACATCATAACATTTTCTCATGCTTGAAATCTAACCATTGATAATATGTTGATATGTTTTCAATACTAACTGTTTGAGCTTAACCCTTCCTTATGACTTTCATTCACTATGCTACAAACATGATTATAATCCATTATGTGTCTAGAAGGTGATCTATTATTTTGAAATTATGGATAAATGTTCAAAAGTATTTTTAAAATAAGTTATTTATGTAGATAATCACCAAAGAAAATAAACTTTTATGACTCTCTGTATTGTTTGAAATCATTGTGATTTATAATATTAGATTTAAATATATTAATGTTTATCTTAGATCATATTACTTTTTACTAAATATAGTTTATAAAAATCATGTTTTTAGCATCGAACCTTAGAGTGTGGGTCTGCATTTCCTCAGTTGGAATAAAAGTAAAATTTATTTATTTTTTGGATTGAGATTAGAAACCATTAGTTGTAGCCTTATCTATAAGTATAATTAAAGAAATTATCCTAATTTTTTTAGGTAATTTATATAGTCTGTAGTTTCCTTATTGATATAAAATACTTGATGTTGGATCTAAAACAGATGCACCTAGGGGTAACTAACTTTGAAAAATATTTTTGAGTATTAACCCAATCTTCACTCGGTGCATGAAAAATATGAATAATTATACACCTAGTTTGAAACTTCCATAGGATATAATTTATTAATTAATATGATCTTTAAAAAATATATTAAGGGATTTGAATAAAATTATGTTACAAATCTTAATAAGAAATTGACATGAGAAACCTTGGTTAAAACCTATAAGTTCATAAGTTATAGTAAACACTTAATTTATGAGTTATTATATTCATAGTTTTATTTATATGAATGTAATAATTTAAGTATTCTTATCATAATATTTCATTATTTAATTAATGTATTGTGTAAGGAGAAATAAAGTTAACAAGGGAGATGATTGGAAATGTAGTGATTATCCCAATGAGAAACTAAATGGTCTAGAAGATGGTGTTGAAGATCTTGTAGTTATGATCACTCAACTATCACAAGTTATAATTAACATCTTAAACCTTAAAAAACTCATAGACTTAGAAAATAAAAGAATGATGGTGTTTTATGTAACAACCTGAATCCGGAGCCACTAAACTGGTGCCCCGTACTTGGTTCGCTACATGACCTCAAGCGTGTTTCCCCAAACACAAGAGGCTGCCGACTAGTAGTGATGGCATTGGTGAGACAGTGGAGAAACTATGACCTCATTTGGCTAAGAATGTAGTGGAAGGAAATAAAAAACAACAGCAAAAGTATTAAAAATCATTCAATAACTAAAACTGAAAAGCGGGAGAAATGAATATATAGTAATGATGATAATGATGTAGCCTGTTCATGTATCTAAGGGAAGCAGCAAACAATACAATGTGCTGATATACAACTAAGAAACAAGGTACGAAAAGTAAAAAACAACTTCAGTAGCATCACAAGCCTATGCTCGGTCATATGCTTTCCAACCTCAACCAGAAATAATGTACTGTAAGTAGAGGGGCCACAATCCCTATCCACACCTGCAATAATATAATCTGTTTGGGCCAAAAAGCAGGACCCAAACAGGGTGTGAGACTAATCCCAATAGGCTACCACCACAAGATCTATGCCCTACTATCAGTGAGTAAAATAACAGAAGTAAAGAAAGTAAATGTAGTAATGAACTAGGAGTACAAAAGTAAACAGTCCTACCAATTACCATTCATATTAATTTAACAATTCATTCATTAATTTAATTAAACAACCAAGGAATCTAGCGAAGCTCTCTATTTCAAGGTAAACAGGAAACACAACATGCATATCAAAAGGCTACCTAAACAAACAGGAGAGACAAAAGATCCAAGCTTGTGCTCTGGATTGGTAGACACCTCTAAACCAACCTAAAAATCCACATTCCCACTGACTCTCTGGGTCGCTCAAACTAGCAGACCCCTATAGTCAAGTAATCATACAAAGTCACAGACACTCTAGGAAGCACTCACGTCAAATTCCCCTATGGTCTTGCAATGATAACTACAGACACTCTGAGGAATCTCTAACATTTAATTATTCTTTTCGTCTCGATACGTGCATAAACTAAGGAACACTCTTAAGAAGCAAAAAGTCCAATTCCCGTAGGACTTTCATACAAAAATACTTCCAACAGACCCCCTAGGGAAGCACCTAATCATCTATAACCTCTTTGGTCTCCCGTACCAGGTTCTCACTACCCTGAGTTGTTACGTCGTGAATAATCAAATGTCAGTAGCCCTAAGTAAGTTCAAAAACTACTCATCTAATAGTTACAATTCACCAACAACATATAAACAACATGCAATACATGCAATCAGTTATAACAAGCAAACTAGCAATTGTAATAGGGTTTGCATTGCAGGAAAACTCTTCCAAACGGCGATAAATAGCAAAATAGGGATAACACCCATGGGGTGATCCTAAAACATTCAAAAAATAATATATTATTTTCAATTATCATTAAGCTAAAAAGAAATATAAGGCAATTAAACAATAGGACCAAAATCCCTAACCCAAGATACCCGAAACACAGGAATCCAACACTTTTTCACAAAAAATCAAAGACATTCAATGTAGGGAAATGAATAACCTACATCGATGCTAGGAGATTGATATACTTTAACCTTGACACCTGAATTATCCTAGAATGGAGAAGATCTAATAAAACCCAAAAAAAATTCAACCCATGATAAATTGAGAAAGAGGAGGAATTGGAAAACAAGGCTCAAGGAGAAGAGAGAACTCACTAATACGATTCAAACGTAATCAAAGGGGCTCAAAATAGAAGACGGATGAAGGATCAGGGGTTCATTAAAGATCCACGGGTGCTCAGAACTCTCGAAAAAATGGGACCAAAAAGAAGACGATTTTAACGATTAGACGCAACCCGATGCATTTAATGAAAAAAAGTACACGACGTTTACTTTTAGAGTACACGATGTGTACTAGGGTTTTCCGTACTCTACTTTAAGAGGCCTCCATATCAACCCTAAACACTGTGTGTGTGGCCCGAACAAGGCCAACACACAGCCTTGCATGGCATCGAAGTACATAGCTTGTATTTATAAACTACACGGTGTGTACTTTGAAAATTTCCAGATTTTCCGCTTTTTCCTAAAAACGACTAGAAAGGAAAAACATACCTGAAAAGAAGGTCCGATTTCTTAAAAACCTACCCCCTTAAATAAATTCATCCCATAATTACCCTAGCATGGTGGCGAAGAAGAAACCGTGAATAAATCTGGCCACTATGATCGCATATCAGCCTCCCTCTCCCAGGTCGCATCTTGTACTCACTCGTGCTTCCATAACACCCATACCAGAGGAACATACCGGCCATAGAGAACCTTTGCACTATGATCACAAATCCTGATAGGATTCTCCTCAAATGAAGCATCTTTCTGCAGCTCAACCTCCTCGGGTTGAAGAATATGAGACGAGTCTGAGAAATAGCATCGAAGCTAAGAAACATAGAAGCCATCGTGCATAGCCTGACACCTCTAAGGTAACTACAACCTATAAGAAACTATCCAAACTCTCTCCAGAACCTCAAACGACCTGACATATTTTAGTGAAAGCTTACCCTGTATCATGGTCCTCTTGTGTCCCAACCTCGGGGTAACACGTGTGAAATCATGATCTCCGACCTTGAACTCAAATGTTGTCTCCACTGATCAGCATAAGATTTCTACCGAGACTGTGTAGTAGCCATAAATTTTTGAATCAACTCCGCCTATTCTGTTGCCTTATGAACAAGAGGAGGTCCTAGCATAAATGCCTCTCCTTCCTCCAGCCAACACAAGGGTGATCGGCACAGCCTACTATACAAAGCCTTGTAAGGTTCCATTTGAATAGTTTCTTGAAAACAATTATTATAGGAAAACTCCACTTGAGGTATATGTTTCTCCCAAGAACCTCCAAAATCAAGAACACATGCTTGTAGCATGTCCTCTAGCACCTGAATCATGCGCTCTAACTGGACATCAATTTAAGGATGGTAAGCTGTACTCAGAAGTACCTGTGTACCAAAAGCCCTCTGAAACCCTTTCCAGAAATGCGAAGTAAAGCGATCATCCCTATCAGAAATGATAAAACTCGAAACCCCATAAAGTTGTAAAATCTCTATGATGTACAACTGTCCCAGCTCATCAACACTAAAGGTCTCCTTGATCGACATGAAATGAGAAACCTTCATAATACTATCAATGACAACCCATACCATGTCATTCCCCCGAGCCGATCTCGGTAACCTTGTCATGAAGTCCATCATGATAATGTTCCACTTCCACTTGGGAATTGGTAGCTGATGCAAAAGACCTACTCATCGCTGGTGCCTTCACCTGCTGACAAGTGGAACACCACATAACAAAATCAGCCACATCCTTCTTCATACCTAGCCACCAGTACTGGCAGTGTAGATTACGATACATATTGGTGACACCAGGATGGAATTCCCAAACAGAAGAATGAAAATCCCATATTATTTCCTCACGTATGTCTACTGGCACCCATACACGTCCTTGGAAACACAAGATCTCATTTTCTCCTACGGTCTATTTGGGAAGAGGGTCCTCTCCGGACACGCTTCCCAGTAGGACAAGGCCTTTAGAATCTAATAGCTGCCTCATTCGAACTCTGTCAAGAAGGGTAGATATAACAGCTACAGATGAAAGAAAAGTTTGCCCTTGTTTGTCATACACCTCCAAATGTATCTCAAAGAACAGAGTCATGAGATTCCACTCAGTACTGGACTCTTGAACTACCTGCATCTGAGTCCTTCTGCTCAGTGCATCAGCCACTACATTGAATTTCCTAGGCATAAAGGCAAGCTAAAATTCCAAAGACTATAGGTACTCAACCCACCTCCACTATCTCAGATTGAAGTCACGATGGGTGAAGATATACTTGATGCTCTTGTGGTCAGTATATACCAAAAAATAATCTCCCAGAAGATAATGTCTCCCACAATGCAAAGCATGAACGACTGCAACCAAATCCATGTTGTGCATATGATAGTTCCTCTCATGTGGCCTCAATTGGTGAGATCCGTACGCAACAACGCGATCTCCCTGCATAAGCACTGCTCCAATCCCTATGCAAAATGCATCACAAAAAACTGTATAACTCTTTCCCGGCTCCAGAAGAACTAGAATTGGTGCAGAAGTCAATCTCCCCTTCAGCTCCTTAAAGGCTGAATCACAGGCTTCTAACCAAACATACTTCACACCCTTTTTAGTCAAGCCCATCAATAATTCTGGTATGTGTGATAATTCCTATATCAACAACCTGTAGTAACCAGCCATCCCCAAGAAACTTCGTACCTCGAAAAATTCTTCGGATGCTCCTAGGTAACTACTGCTCTAACCTAATCTGGGTCTACTGATACTTCTGTCTCTAAGATGACATGACCCAAGAAGTGAATCCTATCCATCTAGAAGTGGAACTTTGAGATCTTATCATATAACTGATGCACTCATAGGGTACTCAAAATGATCTCAACATGGGTAGCATGGTCATGTCGAGTGTGAGAGTACACCAAGATATCATCCACAAAAACCACCACGAAAGAATATATGTAAGGATGGAAAACTCTTTTCATCAGGGCCATGAAAACAGCTAGCACATTTGTGAGACTGAACGACATAACCAAATACTCGTACAAACCATACCTGCTTCGAAAGGCTATAAGAGGTACATCAGATGGTCTGGCCTGCAACTAATGGTAGATAGATCTTAAATCGAATTTCGAGAACACTATGGCTCCACAAAGCTGATCCAAGAGATCATCTATCCTGGGTAAGGGATATCAGTTCTTGACCATCAAATGGTTCAACTAATGATAATCCACACAAGGCCGCAAGGTTCCGTTCACCTTCTTCGCAAATAAAATAGGCAAACCCCAAGGGGAAGTACTGGGTTGAATAAAACCCTTTGTCTGTAACTCCTCCAACTGCTTCTTGATCTCCAATAACTCAGGTGAAGCCATCCTATAAGGAGGAATGGATACCGGTTCCACTCATGGAACAGGCTCAAAAGAAACGTCTACCTCATGCTCTGGAGGCAAACCTGAAAAGTCTTCTGGAAATACATCTCGAAAGAGATTAACCACTGGAGGAAAATCTTTCTGAGAAGTCCCACGATCATCCAGATATATGTTAGAAATCTGGGCTATAGCACCACCCAACCCATGATACTTTGGTCCATCTCGGCTCGCCTGGACATCCCATTAGTCCTTGTGAAGAAAAGACCCACCCTCTGGTGATGTGAAAATCACCCTACAACGATTGAAATTGACAATGTCCTAGAAGGGAACTAACCATTCCATACTGAGAATGACATCATATCATGTCATCTACAAAACATAAATTTCCCACAAGAAGTGGCACCCACCAACCTTAAGGAGGCACTCCTTGCACTGATGCACACTAGCCGTTCTATGTCCCAAGGGATTGTCAAGTGTCATCATATACTCAGAAGTAATGATAGTACGTCTAAGGATCTCCACAGTCTGCACAAAAATAATTCTATGAGAAGATCCTATATCAAAAAGTGCAGAAGATAAAACTGAGGCTACTACGATCATACATCAAATTGTACAAGGTCCATGATCCTGCTCCCGATGAATCTGCTTTACCGCAAATGTTTGGCCTGCACCGCAGCCCTGTGTGGTAGCCGGAGATCCCCGAGCTAACCATCCCTGAGCCTAACCGCTGCATCCACGGCCTCTACCTTGGAATGAATGACCTGAAGAACTCCAGCCCCCAGTCTGCTATGGAACTAGAATTCCTGCCCCTGTGCGCGGAGTCGAAACTGATCCTCCTTCACTAGTAGTTGGAAGAAGATCCTTGAAAGAAACACTGAAGATGACCCATCTTTCCACATGATTGGCACTCCACTGGGTCTCTTGGGAATTGAGGCTTCTTATTACCACTTTTCCCACACTGATAGCACACTACATGGTTTCCAGAAGGAAGATCTCATCTACCAGAAGGGATACCTCGCTTCCTCGAGTCACCTCATGTAGACTCTCAGTGGCGCTTCCTGCTATCTACCTGAAAAGAATAAACCCTGGAAGCTGACCCGCCCTGGTCTATAACTCTAGTCTCCCTCGGTTTTCTCTCCTTGATAAGCACCTGGTTTACTATCAGAGTAATAGAAGTCAGATGAAAGTCATTCACCTGCGATCTGATATCCGGTCTGAGGCCTTCCTCAAACTTCTTTGCTAAAAACAGCTCATCATTTCCCAGAATGGGAGTGAAACACTATAACTACGTGAAGCAAGAGGAATGCATCTTAACTGTGAGAGTACCCTGCTGCTGGATCATGAACTCTCTGGCTCTGTCATACCCCAACGTCGTCAGGTAGAAGTAGTCATAGAACATACACTGAAACTCATCCCAAGACATAGCATGTCAGCACCCTTCCTGCAAAACCACATCCCACCATCTCTTGGTGGAATCTCACAACATATAAGTTGGGAGCATCACTCACCTCTATGGAGGGGTCTCCATATGCTCGAAGATGGATATAATGGATTCTATCCATGACTCCGCAACCTGTGGTCCTCCATCCCCTGTGAATGTGGGAGGATGCTGCTGCTGAAAAAACCACATTAGCTCTTCCATAGACGGGGCAGGATGCTGAGCTCCCTGTAAGGTCTGCATGAATCTCTTGAAGCCCTCTCTAAACTGAGCATCAACACCAGTGTCTCGAATCACTACAGGTTCCATATCTGGAATGATTGGTGGAACTACTGGTAGTCCATGATTTTCCATATCAGGCGTACAGTCACTGCCTGGTTCTTGATGGGAAACAGGAGGTCTTCTTGGTTCCATGTCATTGAAAGGTCAAAATTACACCTCAGATCCATGATTAAAAAATAAAGAAACCTGAAGGAACAAGAAGGATCCTAGTTCCAACTTAAGAGAGTAAAACATATCAGGAGATAAAAACTCTAAAACATGGGAAAACATGACTACACGATGTGTAGTACCACTACATGGCGTGTTTTCGTAAAATTTTCCCTGGGTGTGTACCTTGGCCATACATGGCTGTGTAAACCACTCGGATACATGGCATGTTCTACAACTACACGATGTGTACTAAACCCTTTTCTGCTTGCCCGATTACTCCTACACGGCTAGGAACACGGACTGTCCCAGAAGGAAACTACACGGCGTGTTTATCCTCTACACAATGTGTCCTTAAGATCTTTTTTCCCTTTCTATATCGTTAGTCACACGGACTGGTTCACAGACCACTCCTACATGGCGTGTCAATATGGTACACTATGTGCTTCCCTTTGGATTTCCCAACCCATGTATTCAGCTACATGGCTAGGTCACACATCTCCTCTAAGACAAAACTACACTGCATGTTTAAGGATGAAACAGTGTGTACTAGACATGGTTTCAGCGACCTGTGTTGCTAGTTACATGGTTGGATACATAGATGACCCTTACACGGCGTGTTCCAAACAAACACTACATGTATAGGAGAATATAACACCGACCCGTGTAGTTCGTGACACAGCCTGGTACCTAGAACAAGGCTACACGGTGTGTTCATACCAAACAAAGAGTGTACTACACGAGGTTCCCCGACCTATGTTGTTAGCAAAACTGCCTGGGTACACGACTCATTACTACACGACGTGTACCTACCATACACGGCATGTCCCTAATGAATTTTCAAAACCTCATGTTTCATCTCACATAGTCAGTGACACGGCTAAAAAATACATGGCATGTATTTATGAAGTACATGTCGTGTATTCTGGGTTTTTCTATACAGTAGCCTCAGAACTGCACCAGAGCCCAGAAAACACAGAAAAAGAGGAGTTAAAATGCCAAGTTCTGATCCGTGGGGGCCCATACTCTGCATGAATCAAATCTTGACATCACAACAATATATACAATCAAGTAAACAGTATAACAAACTCACGATCCACCAAATTCCGATCCTTGAGGGCCCATAACACCTCGTAGTCCAAAGGTTGGAATCCATGATAAAGAGGCTCTAAAAAAAAGATACCCTATCAACAAAACATGTATTCTATCACAGTATTTATCACAACATCAAGAATTGTACATCACAAATTCTATCACATCATCATGATATTTCTAATGCAATCTAGATGGCATGGAAGAATTCATGACATGTGATTTCCTAACAAGTGCCAATATGATGCATGAGATGGAATACCCTCATCTCATCAGGTTGAAACAAAATAGAACCACAATTATAAAATAGTAACAGCACAAAACAAGTTCACCACCCAATGATGAAGTTTATTAAACTATAATGTAACACCCCAAGATTTCATAGTATGTTATTTCTGCAAAATAATTCAATAACTTGCACTACACGCAACACCGAGTTCAATCACACCATGGATTACCAAACAATCCATTCAAAAGAGGTTATGAATAGTATTAACTAAATATTAATCTTTATATAATCCTTATAATTTTAGAATCCATATTATGCGTTTCTTAGACATAATGCAAGAACAAATTCATTTTCAGTATTGCACTTATATCAACTTTTAATAGTGAACCCTTTTTAAATACAATATTTTAAACTTTTTGACTAAATGGGGACATCAAAAATTTAAAATGAAACATCCCAAGCTTCCACGGTACGCTTTCCTTTGAATAATACAGTAGCGTGTGTTGTACGCAACTTCGAGTTTTAACAGACACCACAACCGATCAAACTAGCCATTATGAATAGGAATACCTACTTTTTGAAATTTTATCTCTCAAAATGGACTTCATTTTTGGATTCAGAATATCGAATTTATCCTCGGGTGAAATTTTGGAAATTTTCGGATAACATAAATATTTTGATGAATAGTGAAAATTACTAAATTTTAATTAAAAACAGCTTTTTTAATCAAAATAATTAATCATGATAAATTATGAATTTGAGTGGTTTTAAAGTATATTTTGAATATGGTTTTACCATTTATTATAATTTTGGTCATTGGACATAATTTTACAAATAAACCAGACATAAACAAGTGTCAATCTTTTGATATTTATTATCTCTTAAAAACACGCTTTTTGTTTTAACAACGAGAATTAATTTTAAATTAATTTCAGCCACTTCTGTGTTTTGAATTTGGAAAAATGGATTCCATATTTGGAATCAGGATGTTCAAATTGTGTAAATAGTTAACTTTTATTTTTAGACATTTTGAATAATTACTTCAGTAAATATTTTATTTACCATGGTAAAGGGTAAATCTGGTAAATAAGGGTTAAAAAAATATTATTATTATAATACTAAATTACCCTAAAACGTGTCCTAGCATTATTGGTTGATACATTTTCGACCATAGGCATCTTTGGGTCGATTTTGGGACCCCATGGAGCCGCTTGTAGGTGATAGGGACACTTTATTTTAATTAAGTTAAAATTAATGCAAAAATGACACAAGCATACATCTTTTAGAAAAACAATTTTTACATAGGGTTATATATGATGGATTTTCGACTATAAATATTAATTAGAAATATAATACAATTTTCCTACATAATGATATTTTATTTATAATTTTTAGATATTACATAATTTAATTTATTTATGACACAATGATGATTTAGTAATTAACATAATAGTGAAAATTTAAAATAATTGATATTATAAAAACCCAAATAAATATAATTTGAGATTTTTAATGAATTAAAATAATTTTTCAGTATAATATCACATATTTGGATTGATTTAATTAACTTCATTAGAAGTAATAATTCTATAATGAGTTTCACAAAAATCAACTATTGAATAGTGTCAAAATTGACATAAAAGAGTTTTTAAAACAAATATTATATTATTAATTGATATTAAATTACTAAAAATCTAAGGTTTGGAAAATAGACTTATATCATGATATATGTATCATTAATGTACCACTTGGGTGTCTCTTGGATGTATATAGTATGTTTATTAACTATATAATATAAAAATACAATGTGATATGGTAAATGGCAAACTAATTAACTAAGAGTTAATACTTAAAGATAAGGTTAATATAGTAACCCAAACCTGTCTAAATTCTATTGGTTTAATGTTTTTAGACCTATCCCCACCTTAAAATTCAAAGAATCAATTTTGGAGCCATTAGAAACCGAATATAAATTTATTATAAATTAATATTTTTGGCATTCCCAAAGGTGCCCCTCACCCCTCTTATAAAAGGGCACTCCTCCTTCTCATTTCTTCACACCTTCAAAGCCTTTTTGTTCGGCCAAACTCTGACCAAATACTATCCCAACTTCCCTCAATACAACCTAGAGTCCTTAGTTTGATCATAAATCCAACCTATGAGCCCTTTTGATCAAATCAAAAGGAAGAACCCGAAGAAGAGGTAATGATTTCACCACCCTTTTCCAAGTTCCTTTCTTCTTCCACTTCTTCTTCCTTTGTTATTACCATTCTAAAATAATAACACCAGTATCATATATATACTGTGATGTTATTATAAATATGGTACAACCATATTCAGTATTCTATCCACCCTTTGAATAAAATGTCACCATACATGCGTACGTATGGCTTACCGTCTCCACATCGTGGTGTAATTGTTATTCAATATATTATTATTTGGATGGTTATAATAATGATGTGTAACTCATGTAAATAATAAATATAACATTTTAATTATTCTGTATATATGATATAACATCCATTTATATATTATTTTAATATGAAAATAATGATATTGTCGCTCATGCATATGTACGGACTACCGTCTCCACGAACGCGATGAGATTCATTCTCCATCGTATCCGTTCAAGTATAATTATCATTTGATGATTTAAAAATAATTTTTAAGGACTTGATATCATTCTGGATATGAATAATATACAACCTATCCATAACAAACATGTCTTACGTAACAAAACATATAAAAGAAAACGAGTAAGTTAACACCCGAAACGACGATAATACTAAGATATTATTAACAAAGCAATGTTAAAAGATCATATATGATATCATATTAATATATATGATTCTTTTATAATTTAAAAAAAATTATTTCACCATTATAAAGGAGGTTAACCTACCCTCAACCAAGGAAAAGTACAATGTAAGGGTTATTTCACAATCTCTTCATTATCTGAGGTTGTGTATACGTAATAATCTACTGAGATCTCTTCATCATCCACATACATGTTTCTTAATAATGAATTTCAAAACATTTTAACTATTTACTAGAATATGGGTTAAAATCATTTATACCCTAGTTTGACTTTTTATAATAGGTTTATAAAGGAGTCTTTCTGTCATTTTCCAAACAAGGTGCTTTTTAACCTTTTCGACAAAATTAAGGTACAAATGTTTTTTTAACTTATACGGCGGGTGCGGCTATTTACTGCCGTTATAAAATTGTCAAAGCTTTCCTTACAAGCTTATAAGAATATTTTCAAACAAAATGTTTTATTTTATAATTATGTGACTTTTAAATGATTTCAAAATGAATATTTTAAGAATTTCGGAAAGGTACTCTTTATCAAAATCAGAATTTTAAATGTTTTAAAGATTTATCTTTTTAAATCTTTTTAATTAATGTCCAGGTTTTCAAAATGGGTTTTAAGGATTTATTTATATGGACATGAATGTTTTTAATATGTTAATTCCTTTGAAATGTTTCAAAGTGGTATGAGACACTTTGATTCAAAAATCTCTTTTTAATTACTTCCTTTATAAATGTGTGACTTTTAAATGATTTCAAGAAAGGAGATATTTCTATCAAATAGTTTTGATTTGATCTATGTCAACATCCTTTGATGGATTTTATGATTATATGAAGTTGATTTATTGTGATACAAAACTTCTATATTTTATTGATGGTTTTGTGATATGTTTGACTGTAGATGTGCTATTTTTATACCATTCATAGTTTATGGCGAAAGTATTGACATTCCGTATGCTAGTTTTAATACAAATGTTTATGTTATGTTTAAAACTTTTCATATGGGAATGCATTGAACTTAATATGTGACGGGTGGAGCCCGTTATAGCTCCTCGATGCATCGGTAGGTCTCATGAGACAGACTAGTGTCTTGGAACAAGGCCTTGGAAAAATCTTATTTGTAGTCTTAGCACGAGGCCTTGGCTATGTGGTTATGATAGTCTGGAATTATGCATTCCATCATTATGAAAGTGGTTATTGATATTGAATGTGATTATTCGATTATAATAATATCCATGTGAATAAGTAAATTGAATTCTTTCATTTTACTTTTTCCATAATATGTTGAATTTCAAGTTTAAAGGGATTTTGTTTTTGTTATAAATTGCCTTAGATGTTTATGCTTATTTTTTAATGTTTCTGCTATATTGTTATCCTTACTGGGCATTTGAGCTCACCCCTTTTCTATGTTTTATTTTTCCCAGGATGTGAAGAAGTAAGTTATGAATGACCTGCAGGGATATTATGAGGGGATAATAGTGTGGACTATGGAGACATTATGTTTTTGTAGTAGTTTTTCACTTTATGATGTAATGTAAAACTTTATGAATATATCTAGTGTTTCCAAGACTACTAAACCAATCAGTCTTTCGAGATTTGATCTTTCTTGTGATCATTCCAATGTTATGTAATAATGCACAGACTCTAGGTAACTGGGTTGTGGCGTTACAGTTGGTATCAGAGGAAGTTTAGTACAAACCTTGGAAGCTAGATTTAGATAAACTCTGATTAGAGCACATAGATTTAAGATAGACTTTGAGGATTAGTATAGAAGAACTTACTATAATTTTGGTATTGTAGAGATTTCGTGAGTTTTCCGAGCAATACATCCCTGTCTGGATACGAGCATGTAGAGGCGGCTCTGGCACAGATGTACCTAGGGGTAAAACCTGAAAACACTGCTTTGAGATAGACTCGAACGGGAACTGGTGCACGACAACGGGCCTTGCTGCACTCTTGGTTACGACACTCCCGAGGGATATGCTTAAGACAATTCTCATCTTCTTTACAAACCATTATGAAGGGTTTATGAGTATATACATCCTCAATGGAAACATTTTTATGATTATGGATTATATCCATAAACTATTTAATTTATGTTATGTGTTTTACAAGATTGGGATTAGGTATTGTTATTCATAAACTAATCTAGTTTATGCCATTGTTTAGAAATGGCGCCCAGTAGAAGGAATGAGAACTCCAGCAATGCACATAATACAAAGAGAAAGCAGGATCATATATTTCATGGTCTTAAGCCATAATTTATAAGAGAAATAGTCTCACATGTATTATCATCATACGAAGAAATAATATCATGTGTTGATATGATAAGTAAAGAGTTTACTGAGTCCTATGGCTTTGAAGGGAAGCAAGAGAAGAAATGGATAGAAGAGAGAAAGATGGATAAAGGGAAGAGGGAAAAGAATAATTTTCCCATATGTGATAACTGTGGAAAGAAACACCCTGGAACTTGCCTGAAAGGAATGGGAGTTTATTATAAGTGTGGAGGAAAAGGTCACAAAGTACGTGACTGAGAGGGTAAGAAAATGGTTTCAAATGTACAATGCTTCATTTGCAAGGAGTTCAGACACTATGAGAGCCTCTGTCTCAGTCATCAGACTATGCCGCAAATGATTCTATTGGATAATAATCATGTTATGATACTACCACAGATGAAGAGAAATGATTAGAGTTCTTATGTTGATTATGTCATTTGAGTATTGTATCAACAATGTACTTGTTATAATAATTATGGAGTATATAAGGATTGTACTGCAGTATTTTTTCATTATGGACTTGAGATTGTGTGGAACAAAGAAAAGTGACTCAATAGCAGGTTAAATTTTTGGAAAATATATGGTTGAGAGAAAGATAAACCATAATATTGTTCTGATACAGAGGTAGTTATTTTAGAATAATACATGATTGATTTGGATAAATTATATTGGATATTTTTGAGTACCTTGATACTGATTAATGATTTGTATATTCCATCACTGTTGGGGTTTATAACATTTTTGGATTGAAGGAGTATATCTATTATTCTATAAGGAATAAGGGATCATGAAAGTAATCAATAAGGTTTTATGATAATTCATGATGTTGTAGTGTTTTAAAAGAATACATGATAAAGGTGATCACATGTTATTACACGGGAAAAAAGGGATCTTCATTATGTTTACCTTCCTTATAAAGTTTGGAATGAAGTATTTTGGATAGTTTTAGTTTGGATTATTTTGGATTTTCATAAAAGGACAACCCGGAGGTCGGGCGGCAACCCGTCGCATCCGGTAAGGCTGCGAGACTTGAACCCATAACCAAAGGGTGACAAGGGTGTATCACCTACCACTGACCCACATGATGTCCATGATTAAATAATGTAGTTTTTTTAAAAGATCTGGTAGATGAATTATAAATTCATTTTTTTGGAACCCTATACGAATAGGATAAATAGAATAATTTTTTTACGTTCTATTATCTTTTAGAGTGAAAGATGAGTTTTTGGTATAAATTAGTTAAAGGATGGAACTCTACTTGTCAAGAATATATTTTTCTTCTTCTCTTATTCTATGAAGAAATTAATTATTATACTTTATTTAAGGAATTCTAAAACAAAAAATGTGTTATCCTAATAACCTATGTTTTGTTGAACCGATGGTATTTCAAATCATCATAGATTGATAAATTTAAGGACCTCAATTTTACACTTGTTTGTGATTGATGACCTCAATCACTACCTATAAATATTTACGTTCTTCCTCTAATTATATGTCTCTAATTGCCACCAATGTTCTCCTAATCGAGATCATAATTTTGTAGTGACCCTTTCATTTCTCTTTTACTCATATTAAGACTAAATTTTAGTAACCCAATTTACAATGTGGGTTTTCCCACAAATATATTTTCTATTTTCAACCTTTTCTTTTCAATGAAAAATTTCAAATTGCGAGGACACAATTTATTGATGGAGGGGAGAATGTAACACCCCAAGATTTCATAGCGTGTTATTTCTTCAAAAAAATTCAATAACTTGCACTACACGCAACACCAAGTTCAATCGCACAATGACTTACCAAAAAATACATTCAAAAGAGGTTATGAATAGTATTAACTAAATATTAAACTTTATATAATCCTTATAATTTTTGAATCCATATTATGAGTTTCTTAGACCTAATGCAAGAACAAATTCATTTTTAGTATTGCACTTATATCAACTTTTAATAGTGAACCCTTTTTAAATACAATATTTTAAACTTTTGGACTAAATGGGGACATCAAAAATTTAAAATGAAACATCCCAAACTTCCACGGTACTCTTTCCTTTAAATAATACAGTAGCGTGTGTTGTACGCAACTTCGAGTTTTAACACACACCACAACCGATCAAACTAGCCGTTATGAATAGTAATACATACTTTTTGAAATTTTATCTCTCAAAATGGAATTCATTTTTGGATTTGGAATATTGAATTTAGCCTAGGGTGAAATTTTGGAACTTTTCGGATTACTTTAATATTTTGATGAATAGTGAAAATTACTAAATTTTAATTGAAAACAACTTTTTTAATAAAAATAAATAATCATGATAAATTAGGAATTTGAGTGGTTTTAAAGTATATTTAGAATATATTTTTACCATTTAATATAATTTAGGTCATTGGACATAATTTTACAATTAAAGCAGACATAAACAAGTGTCAATCTTTTGATAGTTATTATCTCTTAAAAACACGCCTTTTGTTTTAACAACGGGAATTAATTTTAAATTAATTTCAGCCAATTATGTGTTTTGAATTTGGAAAAATGGATTCCATATTTGGAATCAGGATGTTCAAATTGTGTAAATAGGTAACTGTTATTTTTAGACATTTTGAATAATTACTTCGGTAAATATTTTATTTACCATGGTTAAGGGTAAATCCAGTAAATATGGGTTAAGAAAATAATATTATAATAATACTAAATTACCCTAAAATGTTTCCTAGACTTATTGGTTGATACATTTTCGACCATAGGCATCTTTGGGTCGATTTTGGGACCCCATGGAGCCACTTCTAGGTGATAGGGACACTTTATTTTAATTAAGTTAAATTGAATGCAAAAATGACACAAGAATACATCATTTAGAAAAACAATTTTTAAATAGGGTTATATATGTTGTATTTTCGACTATAAATATTCATTAGAAAGATAAAACAATTTCCTAAATAATTATATTTTATTTATAATTTTTAGATATTACATAATATAATTTATTTATGACACAATGATGATGCAGTAATTAACATAATAGTGAAAATTTAAAATAATTGATATTATAAATACCAAAATAAATATAATTTGAGATTTTTAATGAAATAAAATAATTTTATATGATAATATGACATATTAGGATTTTATTAATTAACTTTTTTTGAAGTAATAATTCTATAATGAGTTTCAAAAAAATCAACTATTGAATAGTGTCAAAATTGACATAAAAGAGTTTTTTAAAAAAATATTATATTATTATTTGACATTAAATTACTAAAAATCTATGGTTCTGCCAAGATACTTGTATCATGATATTTGTATCATTACTGGACTACTTGGGTGTCTCTTGGATGTATATATTATGTTTATTAACTATATAATATAAAAATACAAAGTGACATAGTAAATGTCAAACTAATTAACTAAGAGTTAATACTTAAAGATAAGGTTAATATAGTAACCCAAACCTGTTTAAATTCTATTGGATGAATGTTTTACGACCTATCACCACCTTAAAATTTAAATAATCAACTTTGGAGCCATTATAAACCGAATATTAATTTATTATAAATTAATATTTCTAGCTTTTCCAAAGATGCCTCTCACCCCTCTTATAAAAGGGCACTCCTCTTTCTCATTTATTCACACCTTCAAAGCCTTTTTGTTCGGCCAAAAACTGCCCAAATACTTTCCCAAATTCCTTCACTACAACCTAGAGGCCTTATTTTGATCATAAAGGCAACCTAAAGAGCCCTTTAGATCAAATCAAAAGGAAGAACCCGAAGAAGAGGTAATGATTTCACCACCCTTTTCCAAGTTCCTTTCTTCTTCCACTTCTTCTTCCTTTGTTATTACCATTCTAAATTAATAACTCCAGTATCATATATATACTGTGATGTTATTATAAATATGGTACAACCATATTCAGTATTCTATCCACCCTTCGAATAACATGTCACCATACATGCGTACGTACGACTTACCGTCTCCACGTCGTTGTGTAATTGTTATTCAATATATTATTATTTGGATGGGTATAATAATGATGTGTAACTCATGTAAATAAAAAATATAACATTTTAATGATTCTGTATATATGATATACCATTCATTTATATATTATTTTAATATCAAAATAATGATATTGTCGCTCATGCATACGTACGGACTACCGTCTCCACGAACGTGATGAGATTCATTCTCAATCGTATCCATTCAAGTATAATTATCATTTAATGATTTAAAAATAATGTATAAGGACATGATATAATTCTGTATATGAATAAGATACAACCTATCCATAAAAAAACATGTCTTACGTAACAAAATATACAAAAGAAAATGAGTAAGTTAACACCCGAAACGACGATAATACTAAGATATTATTAACAAAGCAATGTTAAAAGATCATATATGATATCATATTAATATATATGATTCTTGTATTATTTAATAAAAATTATTTCACCATTATACTGGAGGTTAACCTACCCTCAACCAAGGAAAAGTAAAAGGTAAGGTTTATTTCACAATCTCTTCATTATCCGAGGTTGTTTATACGTAATAATCTACTGGGATCTCTTTATCATCCACATCAATGTTTCTTAAAAACGAATTTCAAAACATTTTTACTATTTACTAGAATATGGGTTAAAGTCATTTATACTATTTTTTGACTTTTTATAAGATTTTTATAAAGGAATCTTTCCGTCGTTTTCCAAACAAGGTGCTTTTTAACCTTTTCGACAAAATTGAGGTAAGAATGTTTTTTTTAACTTATACGGTGGGTGCGACTATTTACTGCCATTATAAAATTTTCAATGCTTCCCTTAAAATATTATAAGAATATTTCCAAATAAAATGTTTTATATTATAATTATGTAACTTTTAAATGATTTCAAAATGAATATTTTAAGAATTTCGGAAAGGTAATCTTTATCAAAATCAGAATTTTAAATGTTTTATAGATTTATCTTTCTAAATATTTTTAATTAATGTCAATGTATTCAAAATGGTTTATAAGGATTTATTTATATGGACATGAATGTTTTTAAAATGTTAATTCCTTTCAAAAGTTTCAAAGTGGTATGGGACACTTTGATTCAAAAATCTCTTTTTAATTACTTCATTTATAAATGTGTGACTTTTAAATGATTTCAAAAAAGGATATATTTTTCTCAAATAGTTTTGATTTCATCTATGTCAACTTCCTTTGATGGATTTTATGATTATATGAAGTCGATTTATTGTGATACAAAACTTCTATATTGTATTGAAGGTTTTGTGATATGTTTGACTGTGGATGTGCTATTTTTATACCATTCATAGTTTATGGTGAAAGTATTGACATTTTGTATGCTAGTTTTAAAACGAATGTTTATGTTATGTTTAAACCTTTTCATATGGGAATGCATTGGACTTAATATGTGACGGGTGGAGCCCGCTATAGCTCCTTGATGCATCGGTAGGTCTCATGAGACAAACTAGTGTCTTGGTCAAGGCCTTGTCAAAATCTTATTTGTATTCTTGGCACGAGGCCTTGGCTATGTGGTTATGATAGTCTGGAATTATGCTTTCCATCATTATGAAGGTGGTTATTAATATTGAACGTGATTGTTCGATTAGTATAATATCCATGTGAATAAGTAAATGGCATTATTTCATTTTACTTTTGCCATAATATGTTGAAGTTAAAGTTTAAAAGGCTTTTGTTTTGGTTATACATTTCCTTAAATGATTATGCTTATTTTTGAAAGTTTCCGCTATATTGTTATCCTTACTAGGCATTTGAGCTCACCCCTTTTCGGTGTTTTATTTTTCCCAGGATGTGAAGAAGTATGTTATGAATGACCTGCAGGGATATTATGAGGGGATAATAGTGTGGACTATGGAGACATTATGTTGTTGTAGTAGTTTTTCACTTTTTGATGTAATGTAAAACAGTATGAATATATCTAGTGTTTCCAAGGCTACTAAACCAATCCGTCTTTCGAGATTTGATCTTTCTTGTGATCATGCCAATGTTATGTAATAATGCACAGACTCTGGGTAACTGGGGTCGGGGCGTTATATATAACATTTTCAAAACTGGAAAATTGCAATATTCGAGGTAACCTAGATTTTTCCCTGTAGATGGGTTCTAGAACACCCGTGCACACCTATTTACCATTTACATATTCTTTCCTATCCCTGTCTAATGTCACCAAAAAGTATGTCAATAGAAAAGAAAAGAACCTCCTCTGATACCACTTTCTAACGACCTGAATCCAGAGCCACTAAAATGGTACCCCATACCCAGTTCGCCACATGACCTCAAGTGCATTTCCCCAAATGCCAGAGGCTACCGACTAGCTGCGAGGGACTTGGTGATATAGTGGGGAAACTATGCCCTCATTTGGTTAAATTTGAAGTGGAAGGAAATGATAAACAATAGCGGAAGCAGTAAACAACATTCAACAATTTAAACTAAAAAACGGGAGAAATGAATATATAGTAATGATGATAATGATGCAATAGGTACAAGTATCTAAAGAAAGTAGAAAACACAATAATGTAATGAAATACAACTGAGAAACAAGGTACTAAAAGTAAACGACAAGTCCAACATCATCGCAAGCCTACGCTCGGTCTTATGCTCTCGTGCTCCAACTAGCAATCATGTACTTAAAGTAGAGGGGAAACAATACCTATCCACACTTGCAACAATATAACCTGTTTGGGCCAAAAAGAATGACCCAAACAGGGTGTGAGACTAGTCCTAGTAGGTAACCACCACAAGATCTGTTTCCCTACTGTCAGTGAGTAAAATTGCAGAAGTAAAGAAAGTAAATGTAGTAATGAACTAAGAGTACCCAAGTAAAGATTCCTACCAATTACCATTCACATTAATTTAACAATTAATTCATTCATTTAATTAAACAACCAAGGAATCTTGAGAAGCTCTCTATTCCAAGGTAAACAGGTAACACAACAGGAATCTCAAAAGACTACCTAAACAAACAAGCAGGCCAAAAGATCAAACTTGTGCTTTGACTTGGTAGACTCATTTAAAACAACCAAACAATCCACATTCCCACTGACTCTCTAGGTGGAACAATCTAGCAGCCCCCTATAGTGAAGTAATCATATAAAGGCATAGACACTCTGGGAAGCACTCACGTCAAATTTCCCTATGGTCTTGCAACGATAGCTACAGACACTCTGAGGAAGCTCTTACATCTAATTCCTCCAATTGTATTGATTCGTGCATAAATTAAGTACACACTTAGGTAGCACAAAGTTCAATTACTATAGGTCCTTCATACGAAAATAATTCCAACAAAACCCCTAGGGAAGCACATAATCATCTATTACCTCTTTGGTCTCCCGTACCAGGTTCTCACAGCCCTGAGAAGTCCAGTCGTTCGTAATCAACTGTCAGCAGCCCTAAGTAAGTTCAACAACTACTCAGCTAATAGCTACAATGTATCAACATAATATAAACACACTAGTGCAGAAAACATTATTTACGTTGGTTATTTTTCATTTTTTATATTGGGTTTTAGCCGACTTTAATACGGACGGCGTTATAAATAAATATTTTTACGTCAGTTATTTAAAAACCGACGTAACAAACATAAAATAGCGGTGTTTATAACATCGGTTAATTAACAAATGATGCGAAAAAACCCAGGGGGGGGGGTTTATAACGTCGGTTATTATATTACCGCCATGATAAACCAGGGGGGCTTTATCACGTCAGTTATATAATAAACAACATCCTAAACATGTGCGGGGGAGTTTATCACGTCGGTTATTTAATAACAGACCTGATAAACTCTTGGGATATGGTTTATCACGTCGGTTATTGAATAAACGATGTGCTAAACCAGTACTGGGAGGGGTTTATCACGTCGGTTAATCAATAACCGACGTGATAAAAGGCCTAGGAAATGTTTTATCATGTTGGTTATTAAATAAGCAACGTGATTAACCATTTCCCAGACAGTTTATCACGTCGGTTATTCATTAACCGACGTGATAAAGCATTTCCCATGTCCTTTATCACATCGGATATTACATAACCGACGTGATAAATGCTTCTCGATTTCTTTATCAGGTGGGTTATAAAATAACCGACGTGAATGACAATTTTTTTTTTAAAAATCCACTGCAAACCTCTGCTCTCCCCCAAAATCAACCAGAAACCAAATCAATAATTCGTACCACAAAAACAAAAGGAGATAAAAACATGAACTAAAGAAAATTTAAGAATTTAAATTGATAACAGATAAAAATTACCCACTTGATAGCCCCCAGCCTCATGTATACCCACTGTACAGCCCTCCCCCACCCCATTGGAGCTCCCACCACACCCCTAGACAGCCCCCCGACCCCCTAGACAGCCCCAAACACCCCTCGAAAACCCCCCACCCTCCTGAACAGCACCCCCTCACCCCGTCACCCCACTTGACAGCCCCCACCACACCCCTGGACTGCCCCCCCGACCCCCTGGACAGCCCTAAACACCCCTCGAAAACTCCCCCACCCTCCTGAATAGAACCCCCTCACCCCTCACCCTACTTGACAGCCCCCACCACACCCCTGGACAGCACCCCCGACCCCCTGGCCAGCTCCAAACACCCCGGGACAACCCCCCCACCCTCATGTATACCCCCCATACCCTGGAAAACCCTCCCCCACCCCATTGGATCCCCCACCACACCCTTGGGCTTCCCCCACCCTCCTGAACAGCACCCCTCACCTCCTCACCCCACTTGACAGACCCCACCCCATTGGAGCCCCCACCACACCCCTGGACTTCCCCGACCCCCTGGACAACCCCAAACACCCCTCTACAACCCCCACCATCCTGAACAGCACCCCCTCACCCCACTTGAAAGCCCCCACCACACCCTTGGAATGACCCCCGACCCCCTGGATAGCTCCAAACACCCCAGGAAAACCCCCCACCCTCATGTATACCCCCCACACCCTGGACAGACCTCCCCCACCCCATTGGATCCCCCAACACACCCCTCGAATTCCCCCCCCCCCCCAACACCATGGACAACCCCAAACACCCCTCGACAACCCCCTCACCCCCATGTATACCCCCACCCCACCAGACAGCCCTCCCAGACCACTGGACACCCCCAACCCCACTGAACACCACCACACCCTTCAAACCCCTCCCCCCAGACCAGAATCCTTACCAAAAAAACCATCATAAGTAGACCAAAACATGAAGTAGAGCAAAATTAAACATTCACATATATAACATTCAAAAATTACACATTCAACTTAAAAAAAACTAAATCCAAACTAAACTACTACCAAATACACAATTACAACGACAATATTTAAAATTACATTTTACATTACAAACAACTAAATTTTAATCAAACTTATAAAATAATTTTACCACTCCACTTGTATGTGTTTGATGTCTTTATAATTATAGGGTTGAGGGTCATAAAAAAGCTACAAATGAAAAGGATAGTATTTAACGTGTATAATGAGTAAATAAAATTGAAATATTATGGAAAAGTTTAAGAGGAAATCTTACCAGGTCAAAATTCACAACTGTCCCAGTTGTTATTATTTCATACATAAATATTAACATATAATATCCGCATTCGATGATGCCTTATTGTTCATGACAATTCTGTTTGAATGAGCGTAAATTCAATATATTATTTTAATGTAATAAATCAAAAAGTACAAATTATATATGGATATTTACCTTCGCATTTACATATTTCATCTTTGCATTCCTTTCATTGTGTTTTTTCAATTGTAGGCCCATGTACTGTTAGAAAATAATACTAATTGGGTAAATTTAAAATTCATTATAATATATAAAACTTTTGAGAAATTGAAACTTAATTTTTCAATATATTTTTAAAACTTTCCCACACATCATCATTGACAGAGCATATCTAATAAAGAGATTTATCCCTTGGGAAAAAAACCCCCAACATCCAATGATCACTGATAAAAGGAAATTTAACATTAGTGGTTTTTTATGTTAAAATATAATTAACTCTTTGAGAGAGATGTGTTTTATACCTATCACAAAAAGGCATCATCCAACATTGTGTTACTATAATCTTTTCAAGTCTTTCAGTAATATAAAGCATTCTTTCTTCCTCATCCAATGCACATGATTCAGGGGAAATCAATTGCGGGTCCATGAATCCATATATATCTGTCAGCTCATTCCTCTAAAAAAATTTATAAATATACATAATACAAAACAGACATAAGTATACATTTTTAATAAATATAACACAGGGAAAATGTGTTAATACTTACAAAGAAATTTTTTTTCACCACGTTGATGCCCAACTTATCTCCAGTAACAAGCTCCATGATATCAGTTTTTATAATCCCCACATTTATTTCACGTCCACAAACATGAGATTCCATTGTAAACTCATAATGTCCCGCCAACAAATTTTAATATCTTGACAATCTGTCAAGACTTATTGAATCTGTATCTGATGTCATAGCTATTTGTCTTTGTAGTTGTGTATATAATATTTCATTACCTTTTAAGTATTCCTGTAAAACTAAATTGAAAAATATATTATTTTTCAAATGATAAGACAAATTTAATAAAATAAAATAAAATAAAATATATAACATTCATACCGCTATGGTAATGAGTCGAAGAAGTCTGGATGGACAAATTAAAAAATGGCTGATACTATGTCCAACTCTCGCCACCTCATCCGTAGGTAATGGTACCCGAGCTGATCTATCTATAATATCCTGTATAGTGACCCTCTGATTATCTACCTCTAATTGTTGATGATGAACTATATCTCCTATACAATATACCAACCCATATGCCCATATATGTTGTTGAGAATCATCAACATACAACTCGCAATAAGTAGGAACCTGCGGCGAAGGAGTATGATAAAAAAGGGGGTCAGCAGGCTGAGGTGGGGGAGTGGGAGCTACTGGCGAAGGTGGAGGATAAATAATGGGGTCTGTAGGGGGAGGTGGAGGAGTGGGAGTTGCAGTCTGAAATTGTCTTTGCATGTCTGCAAACATATACTGCACCGACACTCTAATCTTGTCCTCTATCGTCGCATTAATATTATGAACTTCATCCTACAAGGATTCAATTTTTTTGTAAATCCCCTCAACATTTGAAGTTGAAGAACGTGGCAACACCTTTCTTACCGATACACCTGCCGAATATCCTCTTACATGACCAGGATGATCAGACCTTCCCAATTCTACAGATAAAATATCTTCCCTCCGAGTAGCTGTAAATGTCCCCTATGAACTCTCCTCCTCAAGAGAGTCCTGTATTAATTAATTGAAAATTTCTGTAATGATTGAAATTATATGAAGAAAATGGTTAGCTTAAATAAATAAAATATATATCTTACAATCCTCTTAGCTACGATTCTCAATTCATCCGAAAGATATTGCCCTTTTTTCCCTTCCGAGCTCTCTTCCATTTTTCATGTCTAGATGGAGGGGATGGAGGGGCCACCACTCCAGTGCTTGAAGACTCAACTCTTAGTAGTTGAAATTTATCCGCCATCATTTATTCTTCCAATAATGAATACCCTCCCCGAGATAAACTATGAGGGTATACATTTTTAGATTGGATATCTTGATGATCTTTCCTTGTTCTCTATAAATTAAGAATAAGAAATCATTAACAAAACGTTAATAAGATCATTTATATAAGAAATCTTATAAAAGTTTACACTGCCCTTACCAAAAATGAATCTTTTCTTCTACTTTAAAAAAACTGTCTCCATGTGTCTTCATCAATAATAGGATATATACGACATGGATTGTCATGACTCCTATGACCATAAATGAAATTAGATGAGAGGGTTGATTTGAAATCCCTCAATTTCCTGGAAGCCAATGATAAACATTTCTTCCTAACTCCTCTAGTGTCAGGAATATCAAATGTCATATGATAAATAAGAGGTTAAACATATTATATATACTAGAAACATTTAAATAATATTCAAACAATAGAAAATGATCTTACCAAAATAGTCTCCCATAACTGAGAGATTATCGCTTTATCCACACTACTGCAGTCATCATACAGAATTCTTACATTGCTCTTAGCCTGAGTTGATACAACAATCTTAAAATCTATTGCATTTGGACCTCTTAGAATATCATCATCATCAAACTCAACGACAATCCTCTGATCCTGTGTACGGGAAACTGATAATTTTAGTAAATGTGTGCAACCACATTTACCAACCTTTGAACTCTTTGTTTTAATAGGAGCATGTGAATGTTCTTCCCCAGAGGTATGACCAATATGCTCATCTCTAGAATCATGTGGTTGATCAACTGAATGATATGTCATTATCTTTCAAATAAAAAAACAAATGTTAGTTAAAAAATATACAAATTCAAGTATTCTAATACTACTGTAATCAAAAAATAGAAAAGTGTTCTAAGTTATGTAATAGTGAACATTGGTAATATGGTAAGCATGTTAAACAATGGTAAAGATGGTAAATATGGTAAAGATGGTCAATATGGAAAACATGGTAACCAAGGTAAACCTGGTAAACATGGTAAAATAATTTTCACAGAACAAAAATAATAGATATATAATTCATGTAATGGTAAACATGATAAAGTAAACTAAACAAACTTAAAACAAACAAAAAATTATACTTATTTTGTTTTAAAACATGTTTTTATAAATAAAAAAATTACAACATCTAACATTTATGAAAAAAATAAATGTAAATAAGAAATAAACATATGTTACCTGTATATTTAGGAATGTTCAAATGGATTGTTTTCCCAAATTCCTTCGTCATGATCGTTCCTTAGGCACAAACCATGTCTTCAACATGCTCATCATTATGTTCTGTTAATCTTTCCATGAAAGTAGGGATCTCACATAAATCAGCATCTTCATCAACTTCATCCTCACCAACATATTGTTTTTTCCCTTGTAAAACAAAAGCCAACTGCATATCTGATTGATCTACTATATAGAAAATTTATTTTTCATGTGTTGACATTATAAAAGAATCAGCTGTGTCTTCCAATCTATTCATATTAATAAGTTTTATTCCAAATTCATCGTTTTTGACACTGTTGTTACCGATAAACCATTTACAGTTAAAAACATGAACATTAATTTTAAAGTAATCAACCTCCCATAAGTCTTCAATCACTCCATATTATGCACTTGGTGCAGAAATTGGGTTTTTGTCCTTAACACTCGAAAAATGCATTGCTTCTGCAAACACCAATACACCACTATTCTGAACTACACTTCTGTTGTCCTGAGCTTTCATATGAAATGTATAGCCATTAATGTCATAACCGGAACATGTTATCAAATTTTAACATGGACCACCCACTATCCATTTTAATGTCTCCAGTATATCTGATCTACCAACCAATGTCTTTTTAATCCATGACAAAAATGTTTTGATGTGCTCATTCAAAATCCACATTTCTTTCTTCTTTGGATGACATTGTTTCAACTCATTAATATGAAATGTGATATATGGTTGAGCATTAGCTATGTTATTCAAGATGTATGATTCTAACTTATTCATCTGTTCAGTTGAAAATGATTTGACTTTCAAGCCACGAATCCCTTTTCCCTCATTATTAACTCGTTCGTGGCGAGATGGAGGCAAACCTATGTGTTGCGCCACAGCCAAGTAGCTCGTACAAAACTCTGCTACCTCCTCAAAAATATAATTTTCAATAATGGAGGCTTCAGGTCAATATGGATTTTTAACACACCCCTTCAATATTTTCATATACCTTTCAAAAGGATACATCCAACGAAGATATACAGGTCCACAAAGCTTTATTTCTCGAACCAGATGAATCATTAAATACACCATTATATCAAAAAAAGTTGTAAGAAAATACATTTCCAATTGACAAAGTATTAAAATTGCATCCTTTTCCAAAATGTTCAATGCATTCACATCAATCTATTTGTCACACATTGAATTAAAAAAATAACATAACTTCATCATAGTCTTTCTGACACGAATGGGAAATATTCCACGCAATGCAACTGGTAGAATTTGTTGCACCATGACGTCACAATCATGTGATTTCATACCTATAAAGTTCAAGTCCTTTAATGAGACAAACTTTTTTACATTTGAAGAATAACCTTGAGGCACTTTGATATCATGAATACACTGACAAAAGCTAATTTTCTCCCTCTTCGATAATGTATGAAAAGCTGGGGGAATAAATGTTCATCTTCCTCTAGGAGTGGGAGCTAACTCCAAACATATTCCCATTGATAGTAAGTCTAATCTTGAATTCAACCCATCTTTAGTATTTCCTTTAATATCTAACAATGTTCCAATCAAACAATAACATATATTCTTCTCCACGTGCATGAAATAAATATTATGATTAACTTCATGATATATCCAATAATGTAGGTCAAAAAATATTGACCTTATCTTCCAAATATGTCTATCATTACCAGATTTCCGTGTCTTTCCCAATATCACATCAAGGTTTTTCACCCTCTCAAAATACAGATCCATGTATAAAGGTTTTGGAGAAGTATCAAATTCTTGTGGGCCATTGAATGCCTTTTTTAGTCTTTTATAAGGGTGATCCATAGGAAAAAACTTTTGATGACCCATGTACACTGTTTTCCTCCCATGATGCAATTGACAATATGATGTCTTTTGTTCGCAAATTGGACATGCTTTGTGCCCTTAAACACTATATCCGGACAAATTTCCATATGCTGGGAAGTCATTTATAGTGAACAGAAGAACTGCATGCAGTTGAAAATATTCCATTTATTAAGAATCATACACCCTAATACCATCAGCCCATAACAGTTTCAAATCATCAATCAACGGTGACAAGTAAACATCAATATCATTTCCGGGTTGCTTTGGACTAGAGATAATTATACTCAACATGACATATTTGTACTTCATACAAACTTCAAGAGAGAGGTTGTAAATTACCAATAAAATAGGCCTTGAACTATGTGTGCTACTGAGGGTTCGGTATGGATCCATTCCATCTGTTCACAACCCTAATCTGATATTTCTTATTTCATTTCCAAATGTAGAATACTACACATGAATTTTCTTCCATTGTGGAGAATCAGCTGGATGACATATTTTTCCATCACATACCCTCTCATCAGCATGACATCTTAACCTTTTTGAATCATGTGAATTAGAAAATAAACATTTGAAATGATGAATTATAGGAAGACACCAAAATACCTTTGAAGGGAGATTTGTAATCTCTACATCAGCCTGTGATTTCTCTTTCACCTTATACCGTGATGTCCCACATTTAGGAAACTCTGACAGAAATTCATATTCCTTCCTTTATATAATGTAGTCATTCAGATAGGCATGTATTTTCTCGTATCTCAATCCCATCGGGCATAATATTTTCTTGGACTTTTAATGTGAATCTGGAAGATCGTTATCTTTTAGAAGAATGTCTTTCATCAATTGTAGTAGCTCTGTAAATCTTCTGTCACTCCATCCATGTTTCTCCTTCAGGTTAATCAATCTTAACACTGCCAAAAAAACCATAAAATCTGTATAACTAGGATATAATGGTTTTCCAGCATCACTATATAGACGTGCAACTGACGGTTCTATCTCAATTTTTTCTTCTACAATATCATGAATCATTTCATTAATTCCATCTGAGTTACCATCTTGGGAATCATCATCATCAGTGAAATTTCATCTAGTTTCACCATGCCAAATCCAAGGGCTGTAACTCAGATTAAAACCATGACATATCAGATGAACTTTTATCTCTCTACTTTTCAGCTTCTACATATTCAAACATTTCAGGCATGGACAGAAAAAAATGTCACTTCTTGGAACATTTCATTTAGAAAATTCGAAAAAGGAATCAACACTTTCCTCATATTCATTTCCCATTCGATGTGCCGTAATCCATCTTCGACTCATTATTACCTATAACAAACATAAAAAATATATATATATTTAAGATAAGAAAAATATAAGTTTATAGGAAACAAATCATAATTTGAATGTAAAACAATTTTGAAATATAAAACAAATCTATGCGTATTTAAAAAAATGTGCTTGAATATTATTATTAAAAGAAAATATTGTTATATATATCAGTTTTAAATTCCATTGAATAAAAGAAAACCATGGAGCCTACATGGTTGATAGAAAATTGGAGAGAATGGAGTAAACCTGAGAATCAAATGATATTTAAAATAAAAATTCAGATGGAGAAATCACCCCTCCTAGACACCACCCCACCCCCACCCCCTTGGACACCCCCTGGACACCCCCAACCCTTTGGACTTCCCCCACCCCCGGAAAACCCCCGAAAAACCCCCAAAACCTTCTGGACAGGCCCCCACCCCCTTGGACAGTGCCCCCCACACCCACCCCCTTGGACACCCCCCCTTGACACCCCCAACCCTCTGGGCAACTCCCACCCCCCGGCCAACCCCCAAAACCCTCTGGTTAGGCCCCCACACCCTTGGAACCCCCCCCCACACCCACCCACCCCCTTGGACACCCCCCTGGACACCCCGAAACCCTCTGGATAGCCCCCAACCCCCTGGATAGCCCCCACCCCTCTAGACAACACCCCCACCTCTCCTGGACACCACCCCCACCCCCTGCACCCTTGGACACCCCACTCGACACCCCCCAACCCTTTGGACAAGCCCCCCACCCACTAGACAGCACCCCACCCCTCCAGACAGTACCGCCATCCCTCCTGGACACCACCCCCACCCCCCGACCCCCTTGAACACCCCCCTGTACACCCCCCAGCCTCTGGACAGCCCCCACCCCCCGGAAAACCCCCAAAACACTCTGGACAGGCCTCCACCCCCTTGGACAACCCCCCACACCCACCCACCCCCTTGGACACCCCCTGGACCCCCAACCCTCTGGACAACCCCCACCCCCCGAAAACCCCCCAAACAATGGTTTACATATAAACACATGGCATGGTGAACAACTAAAAACACATGAATTTAATATATATACTTCAGCATGAAATAGATGGAATTAAATATTATTAAATATGGATACTTAAATGATCGTATGATAATTAAAAATAACCATTGATATTGAACTAGTCAAATTATCACAAGTTTTCTTGATAACTAATATCATAATGAGGTAATGGATAATTCTAGAAATCTTAAACATATTATCGAGGCCTTGGCCAAGGCCTAAAAAAATACTAGGGTTAGCCCTCAGCATAACCCATTTTTATTTGGAATCATGAGACATAGCGATGCATCGAAGGGCCATAGAGGTCAACAACCATTACATTATATGTCTAATAGATTCTCATATAAAAGAGGATAAACATAAGTTTAAACAACACATGAAATATCATTTCTGAATTCATACATTTATTTAATAACCATTCTATGCAGTAATATAGGTGAATGAGATCATTAGTTGTTAATGACAACAAAAATTACCATCAATGTCAGGCATTCACGAAAAAAAAACAAACTAAATAATAGTAGTTGAGGCTTAAATGAATATTGGAAGTCAATCTAATAGATCTAGGGATGATAAATAAGATGATGATGGAAAAAAGAGGTAAGAGGGTTCGAAATCGAAGAATCTTACCTAGTTTAAACACAAAAATCGCAAAACATAAATATAGACTATCCGGGAAAAAAATGAATGAAATAAATTTGTGGAAGGCTTACTTGAGTGATGCGAGTGGAGATGATAGATCTGAGGAGAGTAAATATGATAAATGATGAAGGAAAAATGAGTTTAACGTAGTGAGATAGATGAGTTGATTAGGGTTTACCTTGCGAGAGAGACGAACCACCAGACTGTTGATCAAAAAAACATAAATGACAATCCACGGGTCTTGTTAATTTTTGAAATGTTTTATAATGTCGGTTATTAAATAACCAACGTTATAAACTATTTTTTACATTTATAATGTCAGTTATTATAATAACCAACCTTATAAATGCATCAGAGACATCTTTTTTAAGTCGGTTATTTTTTAACCGAAGTAAAAAAATCCGCGTTTTGGTTTTTTACGTCGGTTATTCTATAACCGACGTAAAAAAGATATAAAAATCATAATTTTTTACGTTGGATATTGTATAACCGACATAAAAAATGTTCTATGGGTTGTTTGGTTATGTTGGTTATAAAATAACTGATGTCACAAAGGCCTCAAAGGCCACGTTTTTTATGCCGGTTATTTTATAACTGATGTAAAAAACTCGTAGATAAAACATTTTTTACGTCAGTTATAAAATAAATAACGTAAAAAACCCCCTCTCTTTGGTTTGTTACGAAGGTTATTTTAAAACTGACGTAAAAAACTCGTAGATATATCGTTTTTTATGTCGGTTATTAAATAACCAACATAAAAAACCTTCGCACTTTTGTTTTTTACGTCAGTTAATTTATAACCGATGTAAAAACCGAACACGCGCGATTTATAATGTCGGTTATTAAAATAACCGACATTAAAAAGCTACTAACCAAATTTGTTACGTCAGTTATAAAATAACCGACTTAAAAAACCATGTTTCACAGATTCTTACGTCGGTTATAAATAACCGACGTAAAAAATGGTGACGTAAATAACATTTTCTGCACTAGTGACAACAGGAAATACATGAAATCAGTTATAACAAGATAACTAGCATTTGTAATAGGGTTTCCCTTGCTAGAAAACTATGCCACACAATGATAAATAGCCAAACATGGATAACACCCATGGGGTGACACTAAAACATGCAAACTAGAATATATTTTTATCAATTAACCTTAAGCTTACAAGAAATCTAATGAAATTAAATAGTAAGACCAAAATCCCAAACCTAGGATACCCGAAACATGGGAATTTGAAAATTTTTCTCAAAAACTCAAAGAAATTAAATGTAGGGAAACGAACCACCTACCTCAATGCTATGAGATCAATATACCTGAACCTCGGCACATGAATAGGCCTAAAAAGGATAAGATCTATGAAAATACACAAAACGTTCAACCCATGATAACATGAGAAAGAGGAGGAATTGGAAAACAAGGATCAAGGAGAATAGAAAACTCACCGATGTGATTCCAACGCAATTAACAGTGCTTGAAACGGAGGACATACAGAGGATCAGGGGCTCATCGAAGATCCGCTGGTGCTCGGTGCTCTCAGACGAACAATACCTAAAAGAATATGATTCTGGCGATTAGACGCGACCCCAGTCCATTTAATGAAAAAAATAAAGTACATGACATGTACTTTTAGAGTACACAACGTGTACTAGGATTTTCCATACATCACTTTAAGCGGCCTCCGCATCACCCCTACACACCGTGTGTGGGCCCCGGACACGGCCAACACATGGCCTTGCGCAACATCGAATTATACAACATGTACTTTGAAAATTTTTAGATTTACCTCTTTTTACCAAAAAATGACCAGAAAGGAAAAACATACCAGAAAAGAATGTCTGGGTTCTTACATTTTATATAAGATAAAGTGAAAATTATCATGTTGGAAAAAAATTTCAACTTTTTACATGTTATGAATGGGGTAAATAGAACACTAGGAGATGTCTTAAAGGAATAATAAAATGTTTCAAGGGTGAAAGGATTATCCATCAAGCATGTAATTGTAGAAGAAAGATAAAGAGGATTTACAATACAATTGATGGCGTAAATGTTCCATCTAATTATCCACCCATAATTCAATGAATCAAATGTAATGATTTTGGGAATTATGAAAATTGATGCCCTAAATTAATAGCTAATGAGGATAATAGACATCATCAACCTCCGAGACAAGGGTTACAATGAATAACCAAAGCAATGACTACCACTAATGTGGATCATGATAATTATGTTATTCTTATAATCCAATAATAATTTTATATTAATTTATTGTATTCTATTTCGAGACACTATTACATCTAGGAAACTTTTTAAGGGCATCAAATTACTTTCCCAATGATTTAATATTAAGTTATTAGAGAAATATTATTGTTGTAGTATTTTTGTACCCTAAATTGGATTTTGTGGGAATGTGATTTGTGAATATATTGTTATTATTCCATTATATGAATTTTTTGTGATTTTTGACATTTATTATACCTATATCTATATATCCTATATCAATTTCCCCAATACGGGAGTCACATGTCATATCCTAAAACAACATATGACCTTATATCAGTTCCAAGATAAATATAAACTACTTATCGACATTGAATCCATTATTTTGGACTTAATACTCAATAAGGATATGATTTTTCTAGTCTTTCCAAAGTTTGTGAGGTTTATATTTCATTGGAAATTAAATATTTATTCATGACTATATTAACTATACCATAATATATTCTCATTGAGGATTGAAATTAAAATTTCAAGGATGAATTTTTTTTCGTGGGAGGGGGTATAATAGAACACCCTAATACTTTATTATATATTTTGAGAGGAACACTCAAGGATATTATAAATAATAATAAGTGTGGGTTAATTAGTGTTGGTATTGATTTATTTAATTTGAAAATGTCATCCCTTTACCTCTTAGACTAGTTAAGATATTTGTTCTCTCATTCACTTACATTTAATTATTTCATTAACACACACAAAAATTAGGCAGTATGTTTACAAGGATAACCTTTAAATAATAAAGGTTATACCTTGTTTAATTTTTGAAATAATCCACAATCACAAAACCCACTAAAAAAAAAATTGAGCTACTAACATATAGGGTATATCCTTAACACCCATGTTGCACTGTAGTCTTTAGGACACTTCTTCGTTTCTTGTTTTCAAATAGCTTACTATGAAAAATTATTATGATTATTAGTGTAATTATTAGGCCTTATCATTCCTATCTTACTTTCATAATAACATGAAAATAACACTTATTAACGTTTTATGCACAATGGTGCACAAAATCTCTAAAAAAAAGTTTGAGTGATACACTTTCCTTAAATTATTTTTATGAAAAATATAAATTACATCGTTATTCTTATTGTGAAATTTATATCCAACATGGATGGTTCTTATTATTCTTCTTTCTATGAAAATAACTACATAACACTCTTATTTTATTTTGTTTGATTCTTATTTCTTTCTTCATTTGTGATAAATAGACTGCACATGACCTATTCTCAATTCTAATACTTTTTATTATGTATATTAATGATTAGAGTTTGTTCTATCTCATGTATTTTTCTAATAGGAATAAGATATTTTCTTTATTTTTTGTATCAGATCAATAACATTCATTTTCAACAACTTAATATATATATATATATATAATAATAATAATATCCAATTTATATGTCAGTTAATTCTTCACTATCCCTTTTTCATTTCTGTATTCACTATCCCATGTGAATAATTGATTTGAGTTACCAAGATTATTGTTAACTAAAATACATTGGATATAATAAACCATGATATCTAAATATAATCAATATATTTTTCATGAACTCATTCTAATAATGCTTTAATACAGAACATTAATTCCTACGATGATAATAGACATTGTCTCACAAATTATTCTTTAATACCAACACAAAAAAATGTTTTTTAATATACATTAATTGACATTAATTCACCATTATCTATAACCACTTCTTCAATAAAAGATAATTCATATAGACTAAAAATATATCTTAGTAGCATGATTCGTTGGTAAATTCACTAATGGCTGCTCCTTCATTTTTGGCATTTGAAAATCCAACAAATGCTTCATTCATAACTCTATGAAATTAGTTTCATATTTATTATCATAAATGAAAAAATTCATGAATATTTTATAGTCATGGAACCTCCCTCATGAAAAAAATCACATGATAATTCTCTTTATTCACAGATGATATACATCTCATATATTCCTTAACACATTAATTCTTCTTGAATCATGGTTTAAACTACAAACTCATGATTATCATTCAAATGAATGTTATCTTATTTGGAATCTCTTAGATCATTGTCCCACATGACCCATCATATATTGAAATAAAAATTAATTAAGGGTTCATACATATGGAAAATTCTTGTATATGAAAATCTCATACTTCCATATGAATGAATTAATGTATGTTGATCCATTCATATATGCTGGTAAATTTTCATATGTTGTAATCTATATCCATGGATTCAAATGCACAACAGTGTGCTCATGTATGTTGATTCATTTATGTAGGAAAACCCATACATGGATATTCGAGTATATAGAAGCCTATTTAGGTAAACATATTCATCTACATAAGAAACCAAAAACATATATATTTCGTTATGTGGATAACTGATATAGGTTTTTATTTAGGTTTCTTCACTTCTTCAATTAACACCCAAACATGACCTTTTTCCCGGTTAGTAACTTATTCCTAATTTCAAACTACATATAATAAACAATTTTGAATAATCATGATAAAAAATCATTAAATTTAATATTTGTAATAAAAAATAACTTTTTTGACTATATCTATTCATTAAAGTTTTATCTACTGTGCAACCCACAGTCTCTCTTACTTCATCCTGTGGAAACACATTAAAATGTGAAGATGATCAATTCTAATGTAGACTAAAAAAGATTCATGTGGTCATTTTGATACAATGTGTCATCACATGACTGTTCATGTTGTCAAACTATTCCCATATGCAAACAAACGACCCCTTAATATAGCCACACTATTACAATGCATGTTAACACTACTCCAAGAAATATTCACACCTCATAATGTATGATCAAAATACTCCATACATATGGCCACATGAACATTCATGTGGTTTTCCCCACACAGTTCCTGCATACAACATTCCTTTTCATGGCCTCAATATAAATTTTATGGTCACACACCTTCATATCACGATAGCTCATCAACACATGTTGTTAAATTCCTTCTTCAAAAGGTAGATATTAATCCTATCATACCAACCTTTATCAATCACATATATGGAACATAATATTTAATTTATCATGGAGATATATAAATGATTTCATTATATATTTTATTCTTGATGGAACTCCTCAAATATTCAATTGACTTCCAAGACATGTCTTCAAGTTTTAATTTATTTAATTTGATTAGAATAAACTCTTGGGGTCTCTTATTCAACAATAATTCATTACTCATTATTCATTAATCATATTTGATACTTCATCATCATCGATATATTGGCATTCCCTAACAATAATTCCATAAAAAACTATAAATAACATAAGGTGGACTCAATAATATCCCTATTTTTATTTTTTGAAAATACATTCTAAATGCTGTGTCAATAAGTTGTCATCATTTCTACTCTCAGTCATTCTCATCAAACATTCATTTCACTTTATCTTCCATTATTAAAAATAAATACGATGTAATTAGTAAAAAGTTATCAAATCCATTAATAAGAAATGTTTCATCAATCATATCACTCTAAGTGTACATGAGACATTCTTGGTGTAGAAAATACGAGGATTTGATTTAGAAACCAAATCTATCCATTTCTAATTAAACGTGATACCAAATTAAATGATAACTCACAAAGATGACTTTAATGGATGTCCAAAAAGTAACAAGTTGTGAACAATTATTGATACAATTAAGAAGAAATTTCTCATCAAATTTCAACCCAAATTTCTCTTACACACATCAAAAAATATACTAAAAGTATTCAAGTAGAAATAGACTAATTAATAGACTTGGTACATTGACATCCATCCACTTTTCTTATGTCATTTATTAACTCAATTTATATCCCTTGACGTATGGATATAATATAAATTATCAATTATGAGCGATAAAGAATACATACCTATTCACTGATATGAACATCAACTACTTTCTAGAATCGTAACATTTGTATGAGATAATAGTTTTGGAAGGTTCATCATCATTCTACACTTGTATCTCCCTTAAGGATACTCTCTTAATTACCTTCATAATAGTTGATCAATTCAGAAGACTAATCTCATGATTTATCATGTAGAAAATATACTAAAATACATCTTCTTCATGTGGCTTCCCTATGTTAACTATATCCAAATCATCATAAAGGATGATATTATTCAATACATATTTTGGAAAATACCAAATGTATTATCAATCTAATATGGAACCTTCTTAATTTTTCAATGAAGTGTTGACAACTTCCACTTACATAATCTAGATTATCCCAAATTGAGATCCACCATTCTTTCTCTGGTTCTACCTATAGGTGTACTTCTCACCTTTAATTGACTACATTATAAGAAAAAATACAATACAAAATGAATAATGGATTAATATGGCTCTTCCTATTTCTCAATATGAAAAAAACATTTGAGATGATTTTCATAAAAATGATTATACAATCATCATGATTACATAATTTTTTTTTCAAATATTGTTTTTTAATTGGTACAACAGATGTTTTCAGTTATCCAACCCCATTTTTTTGTAAAACATGAGTTCTTATCGGTCCCCATGTTTAGGGAATCCCCAATTCTTCTTAAGGACCCTTATTATTCTCAAAAAAGTTAAATAACCATTTACATTAAGTCCAAAAATCATACATATCTCATGAACTACATCTTCAACATAAAAGTTTTATTTTATTGAATACCTATCCTGAAATTCATAATCTTCATGTAGAATATTATCTTTTCCTCTCTTACTATCCCTTACTTGTTCTTCATCAAATTTAATTGGTTTCTCAAAATCTACTAGATAGATTACCAAAAAATAATTAGTAACATTTTAAAACTTCATGAACTATCCACATATAAAATTATGAGTGTCCTTATTCACATGAAACATTTTATACATGACACTCTTATCGATATTATTAAACATGTTAACCAATAATTAATCGTCAAACATTAATGAAATGTTTCTATAGGTATTTTGATTTTAATTATTCTATAACTTCTTTATCATGGATAGAACTATATTCTTCCCTTGTGTTTTTCTAAGCTTATTTACATTTATACATGATAAGTTGATATTGCACAAATATTGAGACTACCTCCATTTCATACATCATATAAATATTCAAGTGATTTGAATCTATTTAATATATGATTTTTTTAATATATTAATTTTGTATCTCCATAAGGCTTATCCCATTAGAAATGGGATTAAATTGTGATTTATAATTTATATTATTATACTAATAATACAATTCCCAATGCATGAACCTATTGCATCTCAAATTGTGACCCGCAAAACTATTCTTTTTTGCATAAACATCTTTCTATCTAGATTTTGAGGAAATCTATTTTTTAGTCTTCTTTTACACTGATTGACCACTTCTTTGGGAACCAGATTCCATAATACTTTTTTTTAACCACAATAGACATGGTGGTATAATTATTCTAGTTTTTATTTATTTATAATTGTACAGATGTTTTTTGAAACATGTATTGTTCATGAATTTTGATTTAGATACATTAATTCAAAAATGTATGGATGGTACCTATTTCTTCATAAATTCATAGGAAATATCATGAAATGATGCACTAGTATTATTTTTATACAAAATAGGTCTTCCAAAACATTAATAATCTTCAAAATAATATGTAAAAAATGTACCATCTCCACTGTTACATGAAAATATGAAAGGTGGAACCTTTTAAATATTCTATCTTGATCTCAAACTGAAGAAATTTTTATATTGAGAATGTATTTTTTTTATTTTAAATAGCCTTAAATTTTTATTTACACTCTTTCATAATTATTTCAACTACTTATTCACGAGTTTTAATGTTATCATATAATAAAGTGTCATGCTCCTTGATCCTATTGGAATATACATCCAATTTCACATTCTTGAAATCAATGTAAGATCTTTTTTCTTCTTATAATGTAATATTCTTCTTATAAAACTCTTTAGTGGTCACATACTTCTCTCAAATAGTGTTTATAAACTCTTCTTTTAATATAGAGGGATTTTATTCCAGGATATTTATTATAGATTCCATGGATCCAAATTTTTCAGATATATTTTAATATGATACATTATTATTCTTTATAGACTTCCCCAAAATTTATGAATTCTATTTAATCGAAGGGATCTCATCCTATTTTATTTCAAACATAACATAGATAATAGATATAACTTATTAGGGAAAAGAATGAATCATATAATTTAATTCATTAATTGAAAAATCAAATGACATGTTATTAATCCCAATAGTTCATGATATTCATCATAAAAGTATTTACAAGAATTGATACATACCTCCAAGTAACTTGAATATCCCAATATAGTTGAGGTTGAATGATTTTCCAATGTCTTGGAAGTTCCATCAAAAAACTTGTATTCATTTTACAATAATTTATGTCTTATTTTTTATCATGGAATGGATAACTTTAAACTTACCCATATTTAGAAAATAGGGGAAAATTAGTCATCATACTTTTATCCTTCTTAGTCATTTTAAATTTAGTTTTGGAAGAGACTAAATTATGATGTTATAAAAAACATTCATCACCAAAGATAATGTTCATTATAAAATAGGTGAAAAAATGAAAATCATAAAAAAGGGAACAACTTCTATATAGAGAATCAAAATGTGTTTAATCTGCATCTGATAATAATTGATTGACCACTTAGTGATATGATCAGCACTAGGGTGTGAATCAGGATTGGTGAAGTTTAATCTAATTTAAACCATTTTGTATCATTACCTCCTAGAAAAATAAATACCATGATTCTCACATTATATTATAATTATATTATTCATTATCCCAAACAAAAAGTGGAATATTTATTTAGAAGGTTCACCATTCAATTAGAAAGGTTATTCCTTGTTGAAACTAAAAAAAAATCCATAGAGCACAGCCCACTTGAAAAAATAAAGTGTGATATAAACTAGCATGGTATATCCATGATACCTAGGTTTCTCTATATTATCTCAGATAGTTTTTAGTTATTCTTTGTGAATAGGTTCCTCATATACCTGATGATAATTTTTAATTTTCTCCCTAGGTCTTCTCCTTTATATATTACATAAACAAAAATATTCTAGTAACACTTCTACTCTTTTATGCAAAATGGTGCACACAATATTTGCATTAAAAAGTTTGATTATTTATCCTTACTTCAATTAATATTTTGTAAAACAAACCAGAAAACCACATTCTAATTATGAACTTCAAAACCAACTTGACCAGTTCTTCTTCTTATTATTATTTATAAAATAAAAATTCAAAAAACACTTCTATTTTTCCATATTCTTCTTCATTCATTTTTATTCAATGAAAAATATATTTTATTATATCTATTAGCAATTATTTTACTCTTGGTAATCTATATGAATGATTGGAGTTGGTTCTATATATTCTTTTCTTCGACAAAAAAAATATTTTCTTCAATTCTGTGTATCAGATTAACAACACCATTTTTCTATGAAACCCAGAAGTATATATAATAATAACAAATTGTGGTATCATTTTATTCTTTCATCTTCCTTACTTGTTTCTATATACACTATCCCACATGAATAATTGATTTGATTTACAGTGATTATCGGTAATTCAAATACCTTGGATCTGATCCATCTTGGTCTCTAACTAGAACCACAATCATTATCTTGAGATTTTTATCCTAATGTATAAAGACATAGAATTAAATTCTCCCAAGAAAATATAAATTATCACAAAAACTCATATTAAATAACTATACATAATAATTGTAATTTAGTATATTGTAATTGACATAGTTTCAATATTTTTCATAATTTCGTATTTAATCCATTGTAATTATATTTTATTTAAAACACATATGATAAGCATGCTTCTCCATTAAATGAATTCTTGGATACTCCTTCATTTATGAAATTGAATATTCCCAAAATCCTTTATTCATAACTTTATTAATTTAGATTTATATTTTTTGGATTGCAAGCATGAATGTATGAAATTTCTATAGTTGTAGAAATTTAATTGTAGAAAAAAGACCACAACACTTCTCCTGATTCATTCATGACAAAAAACTCATACATTCCTCAAAACTTTACTTCTTCTTAAATCATATCTTAAACTAAATCCTCCTAATTATCATTTCAATAAAATTCATCTAACATGGCATGTACTATTGTCCTATATGACCCATTGTGTATCCAAATGAACATTAATAGAATATTCTACTTTGTTCATACATCTCATATGTTGAAATTTGAATACATGATTCTTTATAAATTCCCATATATCTATCAATTTATATATTCTGGTGAATTCACATATGTGGGTATCTGATTCCATGGATTTAAATATACATAAGTGTATTCAAGTATGTAGATTCCCTTACAAAGGAAAACTGTAACACCCCAGGTAAATAAAGAATATGAATTTTTTTTATATTTATCGATATTTGTGAATAAAATATTAATATTAATTTAAAGGGGATGTTATGCTCGATGGCGTACCCAATACACAACAATGATTTTCTTGGGAATCTTTAGCTGCACTCTAATAATAAAATAATATTATTTTAAATGTTAGTTAATGACTAGTCGTTGTAATGGCGGGAATGAACAGAACTAACTAAAAAATGATTATATATGTTTGTCAAATTTTTTTATTCTTTACAATAAATGTTAGAGGATTAAAAATGCGAATGAATCCAATTTTAAGCGTAGAAAGTCTAATATTCTTTAAAAGGTCGATTAACCGCCTTTTGATGGAGAACCACTTTTAAATCCACTTTTTGAAAATTTTATGTGTTATATTTGACAAAATATAATTCTTCTTTATAATCGGGGCATCAAAATTTACTTTGTGTAAATTTTTGGTATTTTTCCAAAAACGTTCAATTTTTAATGAATAGTGAAAAATGTTGTATTTTAATTCAAAACCTCTTTTTAATCTAATTTATTTATATGATTGGATTATCATTTTAATTGGATTTAAAGTGTAAATAGAATATATTTTTACCATTTAATCCAATGGTGGTCATTTAAATTAATATCACTTTAAGATTGGACGTAAACGAGTGTCAATCTTTTGAAAGATATTGTTTCATAAAAACAAGCTATTTTTTTTAACAGTGGGATTTAATTATAAAATTAATTAATGAAACTTCTATGTTGTGAATTTGGTAAAATGGAAATCATTTTTGAATCCGGAATATGAAATATAGCTTAGGGTGATTTTTTTGTATTTTTCTGAAAAACTTCAATTTTTGATGAATAGTGAAACCACAAAGTGGTGGTTACAAAATTTGATTTTTTGTTTAAATGGGACTTTACCACTTATGTTATTTTAATTTAAAAAATACAATTTAAATGATGTTAATGTTTAAGTAAAATTAGGTTCAATGGGATGAAAATATTTTTTGATGAAAAGTAACTTTTAAGTTTTATTAATCACGATTAAAGGTAATTAGTGTGATTTAAGGTAAAAATGATATTATAATAAAATAAAAATATCTTTCCACATGTCCTAACCCTATTGGATGAGTTATGGCCGACCAAGAAAACCCATGTGTCGATTTTTGGTACCCCATGGAGCCACATGGGTTTGATAATGTCATTTATGCCTTTTATTTAAAGTTAAAATAAAAATGTCACAAACATGATTTGTTTTACTAAAAAAAATTTTTACATGGGGTTATACAAGTCATATTATTGTCTATAAATATTAATTATAAGACTAAAAATATTTCTTACATCATTATATTTTTTATAATTTATAGACATTAAATATGTTAAATTCTTTATGACATCATGATGATGCAGCGATGACCTCATTATTTAACGATTTAAATAAAATGGAAAGATAATGAATAATATATGACCTACACATGGAAAAAACCTATTGGATGGGTGGATTTCGAACCATTATCACCTTATCTTTGAAAAAAATCAATGTGGGACCATTAAAATCCGAAAACCATTTGAAAATAAAGTAACATTTTATACTTTTCCAAGAGTGCCCCTCCTCTCCTCTTATAAAAGGCCCCCACCTCTACCACCTTACCCAAACCTCTCAAGCCTTTGGTTCGGCCAAGCTCTGATCATTTTGTCTCTCCACATCCCTCTCCTCATTGTAGAAGCCTTAAATTAGGCAGGAATCTCTTCAAGAAACCCTTTTGGTTCAAACCAAAGGGAGTTACCCGATTTTAAGGTAACGTTTTCACTTGTGCTCTTTTGTTTTATTTTGCTTCTCCAACCTTCTAAACTCTATTTATTCATTTATTTTGTAACAAATCCCATATCTTCAATATAATATGATGTTTTTACAATAAGGATTCGATCTAAACTTACACACACCTTCATCTAATGGTTAAAGAACATATTGTTTCTGTGGATGGAGAATTTCTGCCTCAAGAAACGATGATTGTTCAACACTCATATAACACAATCAAAGGTGGCCATTAAGATGTCAATATGTTTATATATGATATATAATATTTTTATGTTTTACTTAAGATTCTGTATTTTTCATTTGTGGAATACCTTTATGGCTTCCATCATGGGTATACGCGATATCTTCATTTTAGGAAGTGCGGACTACCGCCCCCTCAAAGTGATTTGATTCATTAATGCCATATGTGGGATGTATAAAGGATAGATTAAAAGTTAATATATATGATTTATGTTACATATAAATGATGAATATAATTCTGTAATTAAAATTTTCATACCTCACATTTGGTTTTAATTCCATTTATATGACCTAGAAATTAAAGTAGCGTTCATGCGTACGTATGGCTTACCGTCTCCATGAAGAGTGCATTTCATTTTTTATCCTCAAATGTAATGTAATACTATAAGTACATATAATGAATATATATGATTTATGATACATCTAAAGGATGAATATAATTCTGGGATTAAAAATATACATATCTCTCATTTAGTTTTAATTCCATTAATATGACATAGAAATGAAAGTAGCGTTCATGCGTACGTACGGCTTAGCGTATCCATGAATGGTGCATTTCATTTCTTACCTCTAAATGATTATGTAATATTATAAATACATGTATATGCTGGATATATATGATATATATGATATCTAAATCATGAATATCATTATTGAGATAATGGATATTTGACTACATGAACAACTTGTAAATATAAGAGGTTCACTTTTGACCTAAGTACCAAATAACGAAAAAACAACCGTTATTAACTTAAATGATTACATAATGTTCATGACATGATAACAAGTAATATAAAAGGAATAATGAACTTGAAAAAGGTTCTTAAGGAATTAGAAATAAACTCATGTTTATTATTCAAGATGTGAAAGAACGATCGAGTCAAGTCGGACCTGAGGTAAGGGATCCAACCTCTCTCTTTCTTTTTTAGTACTCTCTTTTATGTAATTTCTTTTAAGCCCATATTTCTTATGTTTGGGGATGTTCTTTTATATTACTCATAATTTAATTTTTATGTTCATATTACGGGAGACCCTATTTGATCTCATAAATCTATTTTTGGAAGTTTTAAGTGGCGCTGTTAGGCTGCCGAGTTTTCGTAAGGTATTTTTCATCTCACTTTTATTCCCGTGACATTTATGATACGTTTGAAACTATTTCCTTTGAGTGGTTTATATACTGACCATTATTATACAATTTTTGTAGTATAATTTCATTTATGGGTATTTACATCTTCATTGTATGGCCCTTCTTCCATGGGGTGTACTTTTCGAAAGTTACCCAACTTGGTAAGGGGACCTTTCACCCTCCTTTTTTTAAAAGACTTCTTTTGTTATGTCTTTTAATTCACATACTATTATGATGGGATATGTTCTTATATATCCTTATTTATGTAAAATTTATGTCCAAGTGATGAGATCCCCTTTATCTCTTTCATTAACCCTTTTTGTAAAATTTTATGTGACGCCGTTAGGCTGTCAAATTTTACCAATGGAACTTCTTAACCCAATTTCAATTTCATTGGGTACAACATGTAGTTATTGAATATGTCTTACTTTGAATATGTGTGAATGAAATTTGATTGTTTTACACTTAATATCCACTTATATTGGGTTTATTTATATTTTTCACACATAATTATGAGATTGATTTATCCTTAATTTAATGATACCTTCTTTATAATGGATTTCATCTCATTTTACATTTCTTTTGAGACTTCATTGTTGTTATGCACCAATTCACTCTTATATGGGGTATATACATTCCTTTGACATATTATATCATGAATCCCTTTATTCTCATGATATTATAAAGTTCAGATTAAATGTTATTCCGCAATTATTTGTATTCAAGAGTCTCTCATTTTGTTAAAAACTCTTTAACAAAAATATTGTTTTAAATGTTTTAAAGATTTATTATTCTAAATCTTTATCTTTAATGTCCATGTTTTCAAAATGGTATTCATTATTTATTTATATTGACATTAATGTTTTAAAATTATAATTCCAATAAATTATTCAAATTGGTATGGGACACTTTGATTCAAAAATATCTTTTAAACGATTTTTGAAAATGGATTGATTAATTCAATATCTTCGAATTACTTATTTTGATTGAAAATGAAATGTTGTTATTGAAATTTTTATATTTAAAATATTTTATGTGTAGTGATGGTACTTGGACATTTTACGGGTGGTTACGTGATTAACCATCTGACGGGTGGTGCCGTGAATACCGGGATGGGTTGTTACGTTAAAACCTCAAATGCATTGGGTATGGAAGTCGGCCGTATGGCTATTCCATTAAGTATGTATGGAAGTTGGCCGAATGGCTATTACATTAAGTGATATGTGTGGTAGTCAACCTTATGGTTATTCCACTTAAGTATGTTTATATCCCAAGTTGCTTTTATATGTTATGTGATCTTTATATGGGTTTTATGGAAATCTTTTGGTTACAGAAGGGTAAGTAATGGAATTTTTTTTCAGTGAAGAGTTTTTACTGCTTCAAAAAGGTGAAAAGTATTACTTTGTTAAAGTATACATGGTTTACTGGTTGTTTTGAAAAACTAACAGTTTTCATTCTTTGTGTATCCCTTACTGAGTTTTTTATGCTCATCCCAAGTTTTTGAAATGTTTTTCACAGGATATAACATGGAATAGGGTCAAGGATGGGATCAAGGGAAAGTCATGCTACCTAAAACATGGAACTAGGAATGGTTCTTTTTAAGAGTTTTTTATTTTATGGAAATTTAGTAGAAGTGACTACTTTGTAATCTTTTGAGATGTAATAGTTATGTCCTAATTCTCTAAAACTCTAAACCTGTAAAGATCCTCAATGTGAATTATTCATTTAATTCAATATTAAGTATGGTTTCAGGTCGGGGCCTTATAGTTGGTATCAGAGGTCGGTTTAGATAACTTTAGAGGATAGGGTATTCTCTAAGCATAAGTGACATTACCATAATGCTTAGGATTTCAGAAAGAGTCCTAGTTTTAGATAAAGTTAATGAGTAAGTATATCTTAGTGTTTATCATCCTCATTAGTACATGATGATTTTGTTAATATACGCACACTGACATTTCTGTTTTTAGTAAATGGATGGATCAAGCAAGCACCAAAGTGACAATGGGTTTGATGGAAATTGTGGTGGTTCTCTGATTAAGAGACTGGATGAAATGGGGGATTCAATGATGAATCACGTGGTTATGCTAAACCAACTATCATGGATTCATGATCAACCACTTGAACCTTGGTGAGTTCTCTAATGCATCATGTACGAGATGACCAACTCGATGTGGAAGTTCAGGTAATAATTATAAAGTTAACCATTAGGGTTTATATGATCCTTACTTTTTAGGTAATTATGGGTTACTCTATGATATGATGGAAAATTAAAGGCATGAGATAAAATTGAGGTTAAAATATGTTATGATCATTTTTCAAGATTTTATCTTGTTTTTGGGAATGTTTTAAGAATTATGTAGTTTTGGAAAAAGGACAACACGTAGACCGTGTGACAACCTGTCGCGTCGGACAAAGATGTGGGAATCTAACCCACAACCAAAGTGCAAATGGTATTTATCGCCTACCACTGGACTACGTGAAGTCCCTGGTTAGTTTGACTGATTATTTTTAGTTAGATGATTTTATGAATTAAGAGTATGTTGATTTTGGGTTATCTATGGAAATTTATTAACCTATCATGGAGGATATGTTATTAGGTTAATTACTTTTCATTAAGAGACTTTAAAAGAAACTGATGTTGTTTGGAGATAAATGTTACGATTTAACTTGGAAGAATATGTTACTAAATCCTTCTAATATTTGAGTTTCAATCTTAGTTTGGTTAAATTTGAATAATTTTATGGAAAGTTGTTTATCGATTGGTCCTCGTTGAACATTGGGTTTTGTTGGAGAAATTTTGGAGATTAAGAATAGATTTTCTTTTTATAAAGGGTTCTCCTTTTCTAGATTATTTGATCATGTACTAACCATTTTGGATTTGGTTTTGGTTAAAGTCTAAAGACATGGGAAGTATATAGTTCTCTTTTCTGGATTAGGTGATTCTCTAGAAATTGATTATAGTACTCTTAATGCGAACAAGTCTTCCTAAATACCCGTCTTTTGGAGAAAATATGAGTTTGATTAAGGAATCTAGTAAAATTTGAAAGTCTACATGACATGTAAGTATGTTTCATTATGATTTAGTTAAGCTCAAAAATAAATTCCTCAATAAAAGTACCTTAAAACAAAAATGTTTCCTATTAACATTTCCTACTGGGGAATCGAATACCGTTTAACCCATCACAAGTTTGTGATTTTTTTGTGGTTAACTTTCTCCTAAACATGTTTTCTATCACTCTCCATCAGAACATGACCCTATGTTTTCTCCTCCTTGTCCATGTTTTCCTACATGGAATCCTAGTATGGGTTAACTCGGGTGACCTCTGTACATATCTTTCTTTATTTTAAAGTGATTTTTTTACCGACTATTGTTCCGATGTGGGACTTTCAAGGATGTTTCCAAGATCAATTTTAAAATTGCGAGGACAAAATTCCCAAAAGGGGGGAAGGATGTAACAACCCAGGTAAATAAATAATATGACATTTTTATATTTATTCATATTTGTGAATAAAATATTAATATTACTTTAAAGGGGATGTTATGCTCGATGGTGTACCCAATACGCAACAACGAGTTTCTTGAGAATCTTACGTTGCACTCTAATAATAAAATAATATTATTTTAAATGGCAGTTAATGCCTAGCCGTTGTAATGGCAGGAATGAACAGAACTAACTACAAAATGATTATATATTTTTGTCAAATATTTTTACTCATTACAATAAATTTTATAGGATTAAAAATGCAAATGAATCCAATTTTAAGCGTAGACAGTCTAATATTCTTTAAAAGGTCGATTAACCGCATTTTGATGGAGAACCTCTTTTAAATCCACTTTTTGAGAATTTTTTGTGTTATATTTGACAAAATAAAATTCTACTTTATAATCAGGACATCACAATTTACATTGTGTAAATTTTTGGTATTTTTCCGAAAAAGTTCAATTTTTAATGAATAGTGAAAAATGTTGTATTTTAATTCAAAACCTCTTTTTAATCTAATTTATTTATATGATTGGATTATATTTTTAATTGGTTTTAAAGTGTAAATAGAATATATTTTTACCATTTAATCAAATGGTGGTCATTGTAATTAATATCACTTTAAGATTGGACATAAACGAGTTTCAATCTTTTGAAAGATATTGTTTCATAAAAACACGCTATTTGTTTTAACAACAGGATTTAATTATAAACATAATTAATGAAACTTATATGTTATGAATTTGGTAAAATGGACAACATTTTTGAATTCGGAATATCAAATATATCTTAGGGTGAATTTTTGGTATTTTTCTGAAAAACTTCAATTTTTGATGTATAATGAAACCACAAAGTGGTGGTTACAAAATTTGATTTTTCGTTTAAATGGGACTTTACCACTTCTGTGATTTGAATTTCAAAAATTAAATTTAAATGATTTTAATTTTTAAGTAAAATTTGGTTCAATGGGATGAAAATAATTTTTGATGAAAAGTAACTTTTGAGTTTTATTAATCGCGATTAAAGGTAATTAGTGTGATTTAAGGTAAAAATGATATTATAATAAAATGAAAATATATTGACACATGTCCTAACCATATTGGATGAGTTATTGCCGAACAAGACAACCCATGTGTCAATTTGTGGTACCCCATGGATCCACATGGGTTTGATAATGACATTTATGGCTTTTATTTAACGTTAAAATAATAATGTCAGAAACATGATTGGTTTTACTAAAACAATTTTTACATGGGGTTATACAAGTCATATTTTTTTATATAAATATTCATTAGAAGGCTAAAAAGATTTCCTACGTCATGATATTTTTTTATAATTTTTAGACATTAAATATATTAAATTCTTTATGACATCACGATGATGCAGTGATGACCTCATTATTTAATGATTTAAATAAAATGGAATGATAATGAAAAATCTACGACCTACACATGTCCAAAACCTATTGGATGGGTGGATTTCGAACCCTTATCACATTATCCTCGAAACAAATCAATGTGGTATCATTAAAATCCGAAAACCATTTCAAAATAAAGTAACATTTTATACTTTTCCAAGAGTGCCCCTCCTCTCCTCTTAAAAAAGGCCACCACCTCTACCACCTTACCCACACCTCTCAAGCCTTTGGTTCGGCCAAGATCTGATCATTTTGTCTCTCCCCATCCCTATACTAATCCTAGAAGCCTTAACTTAGGCAGGAAGATCTTCACGAAACCCTTTTGGTTCAAACCAAAGGGAGTTACCTGATTTTCAGGTAACGTCTTCACTTGTGCTCTTTTGTTTTATTTTGCTTCTCCAACCCCCTAAACTCTTTTTATTAATTTCTTTTGTAAAAAATACAGTATCTTAAATATACTAAGTTGTTTTTATAATATGTATTCGATCTACACTTACACAAACCTTCATCTAATGGTTAATGAACATACTGTTTCTGTAGATGGCGAATTTCTGCCTCACAAAACAATGATTGTTCAACACTCATATAAAACCTTCAAAGGTGGACATTAAGATGTCACTATGTTTATATATGATATATAATATTATTATGTTTTACTTAAGCGTCTGTATTTTTAATTTGTAGAATAACTTTATGGCTTCAATTATGGGTATACACGATATCTTCATTTTAGGAAATGCGGACTACCGCTCCCTCAAAGTGATTTGACTCGTTAATGCCATATGTGGGATGTATAAAGGATTAATTTAAAGTTATTATATATGATTTATGTTAAATATAAATGATGAATATAATTATGGAATTAAAATATACATACCTCACATTTGGTTTTAATTCCATTTATATGACATAGAAATTTAAGTAGCATTCATGCGTACGTACGACTTACTGTCTCCATGAACGTTGCATTTCATTTCTTATCCTCAAATGTAATGTACTATTATAAGTACATATAATGGATATATATGATATATGATACATATAAAAGATGAATATAATTCTGGAATTAGAAATATACATATCTCTCAATTAGTTTTAATTCCATTAATATGACATAGAAATGAAAGCAACGTTCATGCGTACGTACGGCTTACCGTCTCCATGAACGGTGCATTTCATTTATTACCTCTAAATGATTTTGTAATATTATAAATACATGTATATGCTGGATATATATGATATATATTATATCCAAATCATGAATATCATTATTGAGATAATGGATATTTGACTACGTGAACAACTTGTAAATATAAGAGGTTCACTTTTGACTTAAGTACCAAATAACGACAAAACAACCGTTATTAACTTTAATGATTACATAATGTTCATGAAATGGTAATAAGTGATATAAAAGGAATAATTAACTTGAAAATTATTCTTAAGGAAGTATAAATAAACTCAAGTTTATTATTCAGGACGTTAAAGAACGATCGAGTCAAGTCGGACCCGAGGTAAGGGATCCAACCTCTCTCTTTCATTTTAAGTACTCTCTTTTATGTCATTTCTTTTAAGCCCATATTTCTTATGTTTGGGGATGTTATTTTATATTACTCATACTATAATTTTTATTTTCATATTACGAGAGACCATATTTGATCTCATAAATCAATTTTTGGAAGTTTTAAGTGGCACTGTTAGGCTGCCGAGTTTTCGTAAGGGATTTTTCGTCTCACTTTTATTCCCGTGACATTATGCTATGTTTGAAACTATTTCCTTTGAGTGGTGTATGTACTGCCCATTATTATACACATTGTGAAGTATAATTTCATTTATGGGTATTTACATCTTCATTTTATGACCCTTCTTCAATGGGGTGTACTTTTTGAAAGTTACCCAACATGGTAAGGGGACCTTTCACCCTACATTTTTTAAAAGACTTCTTTTGTTATGTCTTTTAATTCACATAATATTATGTTGGGATATGTTCTTATATATCCTTATTTATGTAAAATTTATTTCCAAGTGATGAGATACCCTTTATCTCTCTCATCAACCCTTTTTGTAAAATTTAATGTGACGCCGTTAGGCTGTCGAATTTTACCGAGGGAACTTCTTAACCCAATTTCGATTTCTTTGGGTTCAACATGTAGTTATTGAATATGTCATCCTTTGAATATGTGTGAATGAAATTTTATTGTTTTACACTTAATATCCACTTATATTGGGTGTATTTATATTTGTCACACATAATTATGAGATTGATTTATCCTTAATTTAAGGATACCATCTTTATAATGGATTTTATCTCATTTTACATTTCTTTTGAGACTTCATTGTTGTTATGCACCAATTCACTCTAATATGGGGTGTATACTGTACTTTGAAATATTATATCATGAATCCATTTATTCTCATGATATTATAATGTTCAGATTAAATGTTATTCCACAATTATTTGTATTCAAGAGTCTCTCATTTTGTTAAAAACTCTTTAACAAAAATATCATTTTAAATGTTTTAAAGATTTATTATTCTAAATCTTTATCATTAGTGTCCATGTTTTCAAAATGGTTTTCAGTATTTATTTATATGTACATTAATGTTTTAAAATTATAATTCCAATAAAAGCTTCAAAGTGGTATGGGACACTTTGATTCAAAAATCTCTTTTAGATGATTTTTGAAAATGGATTTATTAATTCAATATCTTCGAATTACTTATTTTGATTGAAAATGAAATGTTGTTATTGAAATTTTTATATTTGCAATATTTTAGGTGTAATGATGGTACTTGGATATTTTACGGGTGGTTACATGATAAACCATATGACGGGTGGTTCCATGAATACCAGGATGGGTGGTTACGTTATAACCTCCAATGCTTTGGGCATGGAAGTCGGCCGTATGGCTATTCCATTAAGTATGTATGGAAGTTGGATGAATGGCTATTCCATTAAGTTATATGTGTGGAATTAGACCTTATGGTTATTCCACTTAAGTATGTTTATGCCCCAAGATACCTTTATATGTTATGCGATCTTTATATGGGTTTTATGGTAATCTTTTAGTTACAGAAGGGTAAGTAATGAAATTTTTTTCAGTGAAGAGTTTTTACTACTTAGAAAAGGTTAAAAGTATTACTTTGATAAAGTATACATGGTTTACTGGTTTTTTTGAAAAACTAACAGTTTTCATTCTTTGTGTATCCCTTACTGAGTTTTTATGCTCATCCCAAGTTTTTGAAATGTTTTTCACAGGACTTAACGTGGCATAGGGTCAAGGATGGGATCAAGGGAAAGTCATGCTACCTAAAACATGGATCTAGACATGTTTCTTTTTAAGAGTTTTTTATTTTATGGAAATTTAGTACAAGAGACTAATTTGTAATCTTTTGAGATGTAATAGTTATGTCCTAATCCTCTAAAACTCTAATCCTAAAAAATACTCAATGTGAATTATTCATTTAATTCAATATTAATTATGGTTTAAGGTCGGGGCCTTATAAAAACCCATATGTGGATATTCACATACATAGAAGAATATTCGAGTACATAGATTTTCATACATAGAAAATGTCAAATATAAATATTTCTTTATATGGAGAACATAGGAATTTTTGTATAAAAGGTTCTTTAGTTCTTCAAATAGATCCCAAATATTGTATTTTCCCCTATTTTACTCTTCTTTTTTCTTTCACACTGCATCAATGAAACTCTTTGAAATAATCATGATAATAGAGACTATGAAATTTAATCCTTTTTAATTTTAACATGGAAGCTTTATCTAACGTGTTACTCATAGTCACAATTAATACATCATGTGACATCTTGTTACAATGTGTGGCCAATCAATTACAACATGTGGTCATATGAACCATAATGAAGTTTCACTACTACAACATATAGTTTCATGACACCATATTCGGTTACACTATTCTAGTGTGTGGTTGCGCGACCCCTTAATGCGGTCACACTATTCTAACATGCAGCCACACTACTCCAACACACGGTCAAACCACATAACGTAAGGTCACTCAACTCCATACATATGTCTGCATGATCCTTCATGTAGTAACAACAAATAAAGCATGGTCACACCATTCTATTTCATATTCTCAAATAATATTGTGTGATCACATGCCTTTATATCACGATATCTCTTTAACTCATTCAATCAAATTCCTTCATAAAATGGTAGCTCTTCAACCTCCTATGCTAAATTTCATCCAACACATTGATGGAAATTAAAAATTTCCATCAAGCAAGAGATATACAAATTAATTAATTATAAATTCCAATCGATACAGAACTCATCAATTATCCAACTAATATTCCAAGACGTGTCTTCTAGTATTTTTTTTTTAATATTATTAAACACAACTCTTGGGATCTCTTTATCAAGAAGATTGGATTCCTCATTATTCATTAATCATTCAATCCACTTATTCACCAACATATTAACATGCACTAAAAATAATTACTATTTATTAAATAAAACTCACAAAATGTTGGATCCACATATTTATTCTTAAATAAATATTTATTAATTATAATTTTTTAACACACAATAAAAAAACAAAACGAAATGTGACACATTTTTTAAAATGTAAATATAAGAAATATAAAGTAACTAATTAAATAGATGTTATAAATAATGGAAAATATAGTATTAAATATATGTACAAATTAAAATAAATGTCACATTTAATAAAAAATCATAGATTATATTCTATTAGTATTTGTAACCCATAAATAATATCATTTAATCCTTATAAAAGGAAATTTTTCCTAAAATTGTATATTTTTGCGCTTTTTATTATTATTAGAAAATAAGTATATTATGTTTATATGATGATAAAATAAATTCTGATATGAGTAATATATTTACATTAACATAATCATAAATTGATAAGAAATAATTATAAGAGGAGTTTATATAGTAAAAATCCATTTTCCTATAAAAATATTTTTTTCATTTTATTATTTGATTCTAAGTAAAAGACAAATTCCTAAATTTTAAAATATTATGGAAAAAAAATTATTCATGTTTTAATTATATGAATGTTATATTAGGGCTATTGTTTAGTATTTTTCTAAAAATATTATTTTTTAGTTAATAATAGAAAATATTATTTTTATGAATAACATGATATTTTTTAACTAATTAGGAAATAATAATGAATTAAATGTTTATAAAACCTTTTGTAAATGAAATATATATTTAATAAGTAAAATACTAAATTTAAAATATCAGTTTTAATTTCAAACTCTATGAATTATATTTGTCAATGTATTTAATATTAAAAAAATTGTTTTTATGCATTTGAAATTTTTATATTAAAATTTATTTTTATCACTTTTAAAAATTTATTATAAAATTTTACCATATTTTTAATAATAATATATAAATTTAATATTGATTATAATTTTTTTTATTCATTATAATATGTTTCCATGTTAAAAAATGAGTTTTTCTAGTAAAAAGAATTTTTGAAAAAAGTTAAATTAACCAGAAAAGACAAAAATATCTAAAAAATTTTCTTTCTTATGTTTTTTGAGTGTTTTATTGACCAATAATCCTCACCTCTATATTATTTTCAATATTTTGAACCACTTTCCTCTAAAAGTGTCATGACATTAATATAATGTATGTGTATTTACAAAAGTGCCACCCCTCTCACTTATAAAACGAGCTCTTCACCACCCCACTTATCTACAGACCACAAGAATTATTTATTGAAACAATTATACCAAAAAACATTATCAAATATCTATATCCGAAATTATATAAGTGATTTTCTCACCATAATACCATTCTAATAATTCTCAAGGCCTTTTCGTGAAAAGTAAGGAAAAAATCCCAATCTCTCCTTTTTCATTTCTATTTCGTTATTTCTTATTATAATTCCTACACATATTAAATATACATGATAATATAATTTAATTATTATCATGTAAACATATATTTTATTATTTTAATGTGATAATCATTTTCTACCTTCTTTAAAACAATTTGAAAAATGAAAATGTCGCTCGTGCCACTGTGTAGACTACCGCCTCCATGAATGACATATTTGGTTTTTTCATCAACACATTAGATGGATGGTGATGAAAATGTATATAATTAATAAATACGATATTTAGGAAATAAATAATATTTTAAAGACAAATCATGATCTACCTTCCTTTCATCTCATTCACTATAAAAATGAAAATGTACCATGTGCATATGTGTGAACTACCACCTCCATAAACAGCGTGATTCGATTTTCATCACCATATTGAATGAATTGTTCTAAGAATTTATTTAATAAATAAAAATGATATATATTACATAATTATGATAATAAAATTATAAATAATTATCCATATTATATTCCTCCCATCCATTTAAAAAATGAAAATGTCGCTCGTGCATACGCGCATACTACGACCTCCATAGATGATTTGTTTTTGTTTTCATCATCATATTAAATTGGAGATTATATAAATAAATTTTATATAATAATATAATATTAATAATAAATATATTTCAAGAGTATTTTTCTAAAATGATGACCCAAAAAATCAATAGTCCTATTAATGTAATTTTTTGATATCTGTAAATTTCCGGAAACAAGCTCGTCAACAGTTTAATCCTTCACAATAAAAACTAAAAATAAAATTGAATGATAGTGAAACTTTATAAATCATTATGGAATTTATATTTTATAACCTTTAATAATATAGGAAATATAAACTTTTATAAAATAAATATGATCGATTATCACTATTAGGAAACTCCCCAAAACAAATCAACGTTATTAACATCTGGTAATGAAAACAAACAATAACTAATCGATAATGATATAATGAATGATTATAATTAAAGTGTGGTAAAGGTAATACATATGAAATTTTTATTAAATGAGTCGTTATGATTGCTAATTTCAATATATAGTAAGTTAATTTTCTTCCATGAAATCCAAGAGTTATTGTTAGGGATTCCTCATCTCTATTTACTTTTATTGAGATATGTTCTACAATCACGACCTTATTTATCTTGTGTTTTTTATATAATACCCATGAATTTATTTTATGATAATTTTCATAACAATTATGGGGATTTAATAATCCATATAATTTATCTCTTTCATGGGGTTTTAGTTAAAAGGTTACCCCGAATGTAAAATCTTCTGTTATAATCTCACTTTTTATTTGGATTGATTATATTTAAATTTTCCTAATGAGAATTTTTATGTTATTTCTATCCTAAAAGACATATTTTTTCTTTTAATCTAGTTATTTTTAGGCTTTTTAACTATTATTTCAATTTTCCTCCTCTTCGGTACTCAAAATGGGTGAAATAATTTTTTTTTAATAAAATGCAACCATATTTCGTTCTTTAGGTAATTAATACTTCTCCTATATACTGATATTCTTAAAATAATTATACAGAATTTTCAATCTACATAAAAAATATATATTTTTGTATTTTATTTCTTCAAAAGTTGACTATCATTATAAATGATTAAAATATATATTTTTATTTTTTTCCATACATCATACTTTTTATTTTTTTACAGAATTATTAAAATAATTTTTAACATATAATTATTGAATGGATTTTCTCACCTCCATATCTAGTATTCCCCATTTAACTTTTTTTTTTAACATTTTTACATTATTTTCTAATGAAAATATCGTTCCTATCATTCTGTAATTTTTTAGTTTTTATAATTTACCAAAAGAAACTGATTTGAATTCTTATTTTTCAAAGAATCATTTTATTGGTTTTATAAAAATATTTTTTCATCTATGCCAATATACATTAATGATAATTATGATTAACTAAGGATATAATCTAATTCTACAATCTATAATCTTTCAATGAATGGTATATAATGATTTTTAGGGAATTATAATGAAACCCATATAGTTTCCAAGGGTTAATTAAGCTACACAGGTATGGTGAATGATATTATGTTCTTTTTGAAAGAATATAAATGTTTTATGTGATGGGTGGGTATATTATATACCTCTAATTAATTATTAATGTTTATATATCATGATATAAAAAGGTTATATATGAATTTATCAAAATCCCAATGATACTTGTGAAGTTATCCCTATCCTAAGGGTACATGAGTTCTAATCCGATCGCAATGGTACATGGGTTGTAGGACAAAGCATAAGGGTATATAGGTGGTAAACAGGAGCCCAATAAGGTATATAGGTGGCTAAACAAAGCCTGCTAATTTAATACATGGATGTATTTGAATTTTGAAAAAATCTACATTATTATGATTACCTAATATTATAATTATGCCATAATTTTATGTTACATTTAATTGTTATGATCATAGAAGGCTATTATATATCTCATGAATCTATACCCTTATTTCATGTAATGTGGATGATTATTTGATATCTCATTTACTTCTTTTATATGTAAAAAATTTATTGATTCATGTTCTTTTAATCCGATATTTCTCCCATTATTAAGTGCTCTTAGTCTTATGATCTTACCCTTAGTGATATGTTGATAATTGTTTCCCTTACTGAGCATTTGATCTCACTACTTTATTATGATTTACATTCCACAAGATATAATGAGGATTATAACCAACAATGTAAAAGAGGGGGATCTATTATGGTGTTATTATAAAGAAATGTTCACAAGTATTATAGAATATTCCATTTATATAACTAGTCTCTAAAGTCAAAAAACCTTTATAGATCCTCTGATTTTCCTAAATCATTATGAGAAGTGATATTAATGAGAAATATTTACAAGATTAGAATGGGTCATCTCCCCTGGTATTCAAAATATTTTATAAATAATATTTTTTTATCACAGGACCCGAGAGTACATGTCTTGTGACACCTTAGTGAATAAGAAAAATGAAACAAAATTTTTACCTAATCAAGTAAAACTACAACCTATTATCAACATGGAAATATCCCCAAGTAACACACATAAGTAATAATATCCATATATATATATATATATGAGGAACCATGATTCCACTTCTATACTAGTGTGTCACTCTCCTGCCATAATGAATCACGACTTGTACACATACCTCCCACAATTCATCCTTCCCTGTATTGGGAAATCAAATCAGAACCATATTATCACCCATAAAACTCATCATAACCTCATCAACATCTAATATCATGAACAAGTAAAATTATTAAATCTACTATAAACCATGTAATGTACATTATACCTCAATCCATTAAAACTCATGCTTGTAATTTTGTTGGAAACCACAAATACCATAACTGGATACAAGTATGTGATAAAACCTCAAGCCATTTCAACCCACACATAAATATATAGACAATTGAGATTTATCACGGTTCGAATGAGTCCATAACCTATACAAAAATCCATCACAACCCAAGTATTACTTCATAATAAAAGACAACCAAAAGGAGAGTAGAGGAGATGGATAATTCATCCATCAATTCCCTCGCTAAAGAGAATATTGCGAAAATAACCCCCAAAACAACTAGATGTTAGTTTACATACTAAATTATTTAGTGAATCATATGAAATAATAAAATATAAATAATATATCATAGAAAAAACACTAACGGATACTACCAAGCCTTAGAATCAACTATAGTAGTCATCTCACATAACACTCGGCTGGCACAGCTAGGGTCTCAGAACTAGATTCAAAAAAAGCTTCAAGATTAACATATTTAATATTCTTCCTGTATTAATTTCGAAAATTACTATTAATTCCTTTAATATTCAAAAATTTACCCATCAATCATTATCCCATCGTTAAATATGGTTTAACCATTTAAATTAATACAAGAAAACATGCTTTTAAAATTATATTGAAATTTTCATATTCCATACCCAAGCCATTATACCTTTATAATTAATTTAATTTATTTATTTAATATCTATTCTCTTCACCATTTAATTCAAACATTCCATGATTTTTCATTATTATATTATTTTTATATGGGATTCGGTCAACAATACAATTCTCATGGGTTCATTATTAATTCAATTATCAATCTATAATTTCCAAGTACTCTTTAACACATACTAAGCTATGTCCTTAAAGGATACAATTTTAGTTTACAAAAAACAATTTAAAAAATATTTTTTGAAACAAAATACTCAATTATTTAGGTATATATGCATTAAATCCAAGCATAATGACAAAATAAATAAGAAATCCCAGATTTTAACTCATTCCAACTACCTCAATGTCATCCATGAAACCAATACGCAAAACAAATTCCTTATTTCCATCATCAGTATAAATTTCCACAAGGACCCTAGGAAAACGATCCTAATAGTCATCAATAATTCCAATGACTTTAGGTTATCAAAAAAATACATCAAGGATATACCATACTTAAGAAATCATGCACGAAAAAAATTATTTTAAGTATGATGTATTCATAGGAAAACTAAGTTCATATCACCAAGGAATTCAATAATTTTTAAAGAGATGATGGGATAAAAAAACCTCAAGAAATTATCTTCATAAAAAAACCATTTAATTATCATCTTGAATTAACTTGTTCATTATGAATAGTTCCAATAGTAAAAGTCTACCTGTAATAAAAAAATATCCATAAATGGGAATAAATCATAAACATGAGTCAAGAATAACTTTAATATTCCACTATTTCAAGTAAAAAAGTGAACATATTTATATTCTGAGATAACTTAATTATTAAATTAATAAATATTACATCATTTTTTATGCGTATTATGTACATTAAAAAATAAAACATTCCTCATAACCATTATGGTTTAGTTTTATTGAATAATAAAGACATAATAAACTTTTTTCATTAAAGAACATTAATATTTACCAAATATTTATTCTCTTAAAATAGAATCCTTGTTAATATTTTACTTAATAAATTTCTTTATTACATATGGAAAATAAAAATATAATAATGGGTGAGCTCAAATGCTCAATAAGGCTAATCATGGGATATATCAATCGATGACCATATGCAATAATAATATAATAATAAGGGTATATAATCATGATTTCATCTTAAAATGTTCATAAAAAATCGATCGTAAATCATAAATCAAGATATATATTATAAATATTTATTATTTGAAAATAAATTATTCATAAGTGTGAGGAATCTTCATTAATCAAACATTAACCATGAGAGCATATCAGAATCACAAGAACATGCCATAAGAATTATTTATCAATTATAATAATTGAAAATAATTTCATTATTCATGGTTTACCTCCATGATAATAATTGTGGACAATATCCCATATCGGATTGGGTTTACCCCCATTCCATTAGTTCCTTAGTCAAGGCTCACTCCCAAGACTATCATGGTAAAAAATTCTCCTTAATGAATCAGTATAACTCCCCATTAAATTCCTTATTATCTAATGAGATATCAATCATTTTCAAATGTATTTTATGGATTTAATGTACCCATCCATCACATAATGAAAACCATACATATGTATCCCATAAGAGCATTAAAACATTCGTCATTCAATCATAGCATAACCTGTGGAATGGAAATGGGTTTTATAAATAATTTATCATCATATAATCAAAATAAAAATTGATAAAAACATGTATGGTATCATTAAATCATATCCCTAGTTAATCATTAGAAACATAAAATTATGTTTACATAAATAAAAATTACCTTTAAAAGAAAATTTGAACCTTTCTTTGAACACTTGAGAAAAATATCATTTTATTTTGAAAATATATTAAATAAATATTACCAGAATATTGATAAAATCATATTATTTTAAAATAAACATGGATAAATATAAATAACTATTCAATGAAAATAATTTCTATTATAGTGGGGAAAGTTGTTTGTGTGGTAAATGTTAAAAAAAGATGATTTTCAGAATTTTGGGAAAAACTCCAAAAGTACCTCATTTGGAAAATGATAAGAACAATCCTCATAAAAAATTGAAAATAAAATAAACTAAAGTCTAATTTTTTTTAATTAACCATTTTATCATAGAAAATAATATTCTTTAATGTATTTTAATGAACATGTACATGAAAGAAAAATTTCACCGACCAAAGAGGAAATAATGTTGGCTTTTCTTAAAAACATTTTCTTGATGATTATAAGTAACAAAGAGAGTAAAATTAAATTAAAACCAAATAAAATCATAAATAAATGGAGGTGAATAAAATATATTTTATTTAATATATAAATAATATAGGATTCCCCAAAAGGAGATTGAAGCATATAACAACCCCGATTAAAAATGAGAATGCAACATAATACCTTACCTTTGGTCATAAATTCATTATTAAAAGTATTTGTGATCCTGTATAATGAATTTAGATTTATTTTCAATATATAATATAAAATATTTCATAATTATCTTATAATATAACATTCCCTTATAATTTATTATTACGTGTCAATTAACAATTCTTTATTAAAATAAATATTTTAGGTAAAACTAGTATGTTTCCCATGATTTTTTTCGTCTGACAATTAATATTATTACTCTTAATTGAGGGTTACAAAATATATATATTAGTAATCATGTTATATTTATAAAATTTATTAATTATATAAAATTTTATAACCATTCATATAATATAGATAAGAAACAATTAATTACATCGCGTCATGGAAATAGTAGTCCATAGATACACATGAGTAATGTTTTCATTTTCCAATAAAATGGATAAAATGAAATACAGATAATAATATACCATTATATAATCATAATAATATCATAAATAAAATATATATTCATTATATCGATCCATATTATCATTCATGTATGGAGGACATGAAAAAAAATTAGATCGCTTCGTAGAGGTGGTAGTCTACAGGTACATACAGATTACATTATCATTTCTCATAGGATGAAGAGTAGGTAGAAAATGGATTTAACATTAACATAAAAATTTAATTATATTAAATTTACTAATTTAATCAGGTTTATTCTATGAGGTAATATTTAAATGAGGTTAATGAAGATAGACACTCAAAATAGATTAGTTAACACAACTACCTCTTTTTGGGAAGACTCCTTTGACTTACACCTTAAGCCTTATTGGTTTATTATTGAGGGAATAATAGATGATCTAAAATATATAGATGTAATTTATGATGATATTTATGTAGGAATTTGTTTAACTAGAGATATTAAAATATATGAATAATTTAAGAGAGGAGGTTTTATTTTATAAGTGAGGAGGGTGACACTCTTGTAAATAATTAAAACATTAAAACATAATAATGTCATATTCAAGTGAATGAGACACCCAGTGGACAAGGGTTCATAGATTAGATAATTTAATTCTAAAGTATCTTTATCCAATATGATTTAAAAAATATTTTATTTTATTTTAACCCTTATGTTTTTAGTTTAACCCCTTGTTAACCCTATTAATATTTATTATAGTACGAAAGATTCACCATATTTACTATTCATAATGAAATAAAAAATAAAATTGAACTTACTAATAAATTTGAAAATTTTGATTCAAAATTTTGAAATTTTTATACCATATTATACATCTATAATTATTGGAAATTAATTTTAAAATAATCACACAAAATGCAATAAAAATTGTTTAAAAATTCATTTTTAGCACAAAATCAAATTGAATGCAATATTACATAACTAGTAAAAACCCTTATAAGAATGTTATGTTATTTTATCAAATATGATATCTTAAAATTTCATGAAAATCATTCATAAACAATTAATAATTTAATTTATTATGATAAAACACATTGCATGTGTAAAAGTAGTTTTTTAGAAAAACATTTTTCACCTTCAAATGATTTTATTTTTCATTTATAACAAATTTATAATCAATGAATTCATCTTATTTTTCTATAAAAAATATATTTTCATAATTTTAACATTACTAAATAATTTTTTAATAACATATATAGGGAAAAAATTCCTTATAAACAAAATACTCCAAAATAGCTCTTTAAGATCAATCTTATTTCTTAAATAAAGCAAAAATTATTTTCAAAAATTATATTTAATTTAAATAAAATATATTATTCATAATTTATAATTTATAATAAATTTTCACATAATTTTATGGTTTCTTTAACAATATTGTTTCTAAATCATATGTTCATTAAAGAGAAATATATTCCAAAATATCAAGGTGTAACATTCTACCTCCTTATAAGAATGTTTCCTATAAATTATATCACTCTGATATAAAAAATTAATGATAAATTTTCCTCATTAAATAATTAGGTTCCCACATATCTTACTCAAACTTATTATTCAATTAGAGAACCTTAATTGGGAAATTGTTCTTCTCCCATATCTCTTTATCTCTACATTCTAGGATTTCCACTGGTTTTTATTTATAAGAAAGATCATGCTCTAATGGTATAACCTATGTGTGTAGTACATGCGAAGTATCTAGTAGATTCTTTGGAAAAATAGAAATATAGAACACATCATGATCTTAGGATAGGTTTAGTGTAATCTACAAATAATTAGCTACCATCCTTACATGATCAAGAATCTCACAGGGACTAATATACCTAAGGTATAACTTTCCCTTCATTCTAAAATAAATAAAATTATTTTAGGAGATATTTTAAGGAATATCTTCTAGGTAACAATGAAATCTAAATATCATTTAATATATTTAGAATAAATTTCTATTGATTATGAAGTTCCTTGATGTGTTGATGAATGGATCTAACGTTCTCTTATATTTCCTTAGATAGACGAGGTCCCAATAACTTTTATTACACATCATCATCCTAACATGTTGGAGTCCTAAACTTATTTCCATATTTTGATTCATAAGGATCCATATAAATTATTAATTAAAATATATTGATATTATATAATTCAACTATAGGAAATTATTTATCCAAACGATATTTGAAATCTATATAAAAAATATCTAATCACATATTCTAGGGATTGAATATTCCTCTCAAACTGACCACCTATCTTTGGAAAATATATAGTGCTAAATATTCACTTTTTATTCAATGATTACTGAATAATTATAAATAACATTAAGGTTAAACAAAGATCTAGATCAGATATTTTTGAGATTCGTACTTTATGAAACCTTTCCACTTAATTAATACATAACACATTGAGATGATGGAGGGAGAAATATTCTCTAATATCAGTTAAATGTACTGATTTTATAAGGTCATCTACAACAACCTAAATTACATTATTCTTTTTAGATGTTTTGGGGAGTCCTGTGATGAAATACGTGGTGATGTTTTCCCATCTTCACATAGGTATGGGTAATGGTTTTAGCATCCCATTAAACTTATATCTCTCAGCCTTAACTTTCAGGAATATCAAGCAATGGGATGAAAAATCTAAAATATCTTTATTCATTATCCCACCATGAATTATCTTTAACATATCTATAAATATTTTTAATTCCAAGAAAAATAGAGAGTGATGAACTATGAGATTCATTCAACATATCTTTCTTCAATTTTGGTATTTATAGGTAATATACTATATTCTTGAACGTTGTCATTCCATCACTATCATGACTAAACTGAATAACATTTCATACCATTTTTCACAGGTAGAAATAATATTTCTATGCTTGTTTAATCATTAAATAAACAAATGGTTGAAAAATAATATGATAAGGATAGGATCTTTCTACCTTATTAATGATTTCATGGTCCATGTTATTAAAATCGATAAGTATTGGATCTTTTTAGTACTAATAATTGACATACTAGTATGGTCCTTCTGACATGGAGCATCAACCACCTTGTTCATCATCCCACAATAGTAATTTAGTGATCATTCGTAATACTAAATAAGTTTCAATCATATCCTTTAATACATAGTTATCTATTTCTATGTGAATATATACTGAATATTTTTTGAACCATATATATTTTATACAATTAAAAATATTGATAATGTCTCTATATCTACAAATAAAAAATTACTATCACTAGTTATAAATCATGGGACATGTGATTTTACTCATGAATCTTTAATTATTGTGAGGAATAGGATACTACCGTGTCATTTTTCATGATAACACATCTCAATCCCTTATTCAATGAATCCCTATAGATCCAAAACCCTTTTCCACTATAGGGTTTTGTGAGCATAGGTGCATTAAATTACCTTCTCTTTAGTTCCTTGAAATTTTCTTCACATTCATTTACCAAATGTAATGTGGATCCCTTCCATATCAACATGGTTAATTTATTTGATAACCATGATAAATTTATCACAAATTTTTGATCATATCTATCTTACCCAACAAAAATATGTATTTTGATCACCATATTTGGTCTTTGAAAATTTCAATTAACATCCAGCATTGAGGGATCCACCGATATACCCTCACATGTAAATATTACCTATGAATGATAATTTCTATAGACAGATTAATGTTCACTAATTTTTTCATACAATTTATTATTATTTATGGTGTTCGACATAATCCTCAAATGATATTAATGGCATCCCTTTATCTGAGAATATATAAGAATTTCATCTATAAATTATAGGATAAAATGGTCAATGTAATCTCTAAATACTCTATTCATTAGATTCATATAGATAATGGGGTCATTGTTAAGTCTAAATAGCATCACCATTAATTCATAATTATCATACGCCATATGGAAGGCTATCATGGATATATCCTCTCTTGTAACCCTCAACTGATGACATCAATATGAGAGGCTAATATTTCAATAGTATTGGGATCCTCTTAGTTGGTTGAAAAATTCATCAAAATGGTGTAGATGATACTTATTATCTATAGTAATATTTTTATTTTCTTTATAATGAAAGAAAAGAAACATTGACCCATATTTATTCTTAAAAAAAGAAAAGGGGAACCTCGTGGTGATACACTTTCTCGAATGAATCCCTTACCAATATTCTCTTAGAGTTTCATATTCAATTAATATAAATAAATAAAGGCTATTATATAAGGATTTTTTTTGATATAATCATATCTCATTTTGTGAGTTATATTGAAAACTCTACTTTAGGATTTCTGGGATGAATATGAAACTATTCAGGAAATTCATCTTCCCATTCTCTCATAATTTTCATATATTTAATGTTGAGTTTATTCCCCTCCAATTGAGATAATTTCCCCATTAAATGGTTATAAGAAAAATATAATGGAAATATTTTCCATTGAAAGTCCATATCGATACTAACAATCATATATAATCATTGGTTCATTTAGAACATTAAATGTGACTTCCCTTCGTCAAAAATTTATATAGGATCTGTATAATGAAATAAAATCCATACCCAAAATCACATGGAATTCACCTAGAGGAAGACTCGTAATATTTACAATAAGAATATTACAATAAGATTCTATTAGGGAGGGGTTAAATACATGAGATATAATAATCATACCATAATTATTTTTTATTGATAAATGAATATCTAATCATTTAGGTTGTTTTGTAATACAATTATAAATTTCTTCAAATATAAAGGAGTGGTTAGAACCAAAAAATATATATGAAATTTTTGTCTCTAGAGTGGATATTAAGAATATCATTCACCAATTAATTATATTGACACAATTCACCAGTTTTGATCACATTAACATTACCTTTTCCTCATGGTTTAAGAGGATGTTGTTGCAAATTTATATCAATAATCCTTAGATGCATGTATTAGTTTTCATATTTTTTATACCACATGTAGTTATAGAATTGGATTGTGGGTAGTGCATTTGGATAATATATCTATAAATTCATTTCATTGGATTAACGCTTTACATCTATTTGATATTAAGTTGATTTATTAAATTCCTTTTCACACATCATACATTTACTAGTCCTTTGAAGATAATTTACCTATTACTTTTTTTGACACTTATAACATAAATGAGGATTGATTTTCTTTCTTATATGGTTTTTATTATTAGAGTTTCCTTGAAATAACATATTTATATTTTCATCATTACCCTTAAAATAATGGGAATCTTTAGTCTCCATTTATACCATAATAGATCATTGAATGGTTTATTCATTCACACTATAGTCACATTAAGAAAATACCTTTTGAGTAATTTATTTTAGTCCACTAAAGAACTGATCAATTTTACATTTAGGGTCAATGATAAAACCAGAATAATACCCATATGACTTGTATCATTTTCCTCCTAGCTACCAATATATTCATCAACCTTCTACTCGATCCTAAGGGTTTAACTTTCCATTTTCATGATAATATTTCTGAAAAAGTACTTTAAAAAATACCCCTTTAAATTAATCACATTCTGTGGTGTTCATTTACTCATATTGACTCATATTCTTAATAATAACCATCATCGATCTCCTTCAACATCCAAATGATACACCAACAGGACAAGTTTTTTCATACTATGAGTACTGGAGAACAAAAAATATCATTTTAGTAGTACTAATTAATTTATTTTTTATAATTTGATCAGTGGAACCACTGAAAGAAAGTGGATGTTTCCTCATGAATGAATCAACAGTGCATTGATTGGTCCATTTCTCATTTAAAAGATCAGTATGATTCATTCTATTAGAGATTTGTGTTAGTATAGCAAAAATTGTTTAATTACATATCCCATTTAGTTTGTCTTCTCAAAAATACAATCATGGCATAATACACCACATTTTTTGTTAACATTATTCCTCCTTCTTCAAACCATTGAATAAAACAAAAAATCATATTTTAAGATTGAGGATAAAATAATTAGAGTGAGGAAAAATATATTCAAGAAAATAATTACCCATTTTTTCTAAATTATGACACATTTTGATCAACCTATAACACGTTTAGGTTCATTTTACATCACGTTCGATTATTTATAGGTTATCTTATATTCTATAATTATATTATTCACAACCAGATCAACAAAAATAATTAAACCTCACTTTGATACTAATTGATGTGAATAAAGTATTATAGAAGTAAATTTTATGTCTTTTTAGATGAATATTAAATAAGTATCACAATAATAAAAACCTCATAACCATAAATTTTTAGAGACTTTTAAAAGTAGATGAAAAATCAACTTATTTAAGGAAATATATTTAATATAATCCATAAGGTTATACTCTTATATAAACATTATTAGGAAATTTTTACTTAATACCATTCATCAAAACCTGATGAAAATAGAAAAATAATAATAGGTGAGCTTAGATTATTAGTATGGGTAAACCTGTGAGATATAAATTGATGATTATATGAAATAATAAGATAAAAATAAGGGCATGAGAGCATGATTCTGACTTATGAATTCAATAACCAAATTTTCATAGATCATAATTAATGAGTCACAGAACAAATCTTTATCATTTGACAAGACATGAATCATAATAGTAAGTTATCATCATTAATTAATCATGGTACATGAGAGAATATTAAAAAATTAAGAAAATTTCCTAGGAATTATGTCAGAATCATAAATAGAGAAAATCATTTCATTATTCATGGATCACATCTAGGATGATTTGAGTGTACAATATCCCATAGTGTTTTGGTTTCAATCTCCAGTCTATTCCATATTGTCACATGAGATATCAATCATTCCCCAATTTATTTTAAGGATTAAACCAACCCACCCATCACATAATGAAAAAATACATAAATTTACCATGAGATCATACAAACATTCATCATTCAATTATAGCGTATCCTATGGAAATTAAATGAGTTTTATAAATATTTTCACAATATATTATCATTACACATAAAAATAAATAATAAGTATGGTATCATTAGATAATATACCTATTTTATCATAAAAATATAAAATTATGATGACCTAGATATAAAAACCATTTAAATAACATTTGAACCATTCTTTGAAAACAACGGTAGAATATCCATTTCTTGTGATAAAATATTGAATAAAAATCTCAATAATGTTAAAAAAATTAATTTATTTTAATATAATCATAGTAACCTATAAAGGATGCTTCAAATTAAAGAACAATCATGATGGTAGAAAATCCATTCATATGATAAATATTAAAACAAATATTATTTTCACACTTTTAGTGAAAAGCATAAAATTACATCATTTTGAAAAAAAGAAGAATTATTTTAAAACATTGAAAATAATGTCAAATATGGTTTATAATTACATTAAATGATCATTTTATCATAGATTGTTTTTAAATCATTATAAATAACATTTCTTCGATTATAGATGAAATAAAGTTGGATTTTCTTAAAAAAAAATCTTGATAATTTTAAGTAACAATGAGATTTAAATGAAAGAAAAAAATCAAAACCCTATAAATAAAAATATTTGAATGAAATATATGGGGTTTAAAAGATAAATGGAATATAATTACCCCAAATGATATTCAAGAAAAACCAATCCCAATTCAAAATGAGATTACAATTAAACCCAAACCTTAAGTCCTGAATTTCATCATAAGAGTTATTAAGAATTTATATAGTAAATTTGAATTCCTAATACATATATTTGAGAACAATATTAATAAATATATTATAATATAACATTACCTTATTGTTTTTAATGACTCATCTATAAACTTTTCTTTATTAAAATTAATATATGAGTGAAAACTAGTCTGATTTCCTTACATTTTTTGGTTTGACAATTCTAGTCCTTGCACCTTATCCATGTTTTATTCACATATAACATTTTAATCATGACAGAATTACTCTTTTTTTCATAATATACACTTTTCTAATCATTTATATAAGGTAGTGATGAAAAATGAATAATATCACATCGTGGGGATAGTAGTTTATATGTATGCACAAGTAATGTTTTCATTTTCAAAATAACTTGAAGATAGAAAGATAAATATTAATATTAATATTTATATAATTATAATAATATCATAAATTTAATATAATCTACCTAACCATCCATTTATGGGGGACATGAAAAATGAACCACATTGTTTTCGGGAGGTGGTAGTCCACACACCTGAACAAATGACATTATCATTTGTCCAAGGATAGAAAGGTGGTATAAAATGGATGTTCCATTAAAATGGAAAAATTTAATTCTTGTAATTATACCTATTTAAGAATGTTAATATTCTTATATGATATTTTCAGGAGTTTAAGGATGAAAAAACTCAAAATATAATAGTAAAAAGAAATACCTTTTTTCAACAAACCTCTAATGAGCTTTATCTTAATAGTTCTTGGTTTGGTCTTAGGGGAATACAAAACATTAATATATGAAAAATAATTTTAGGAATATATTTTGGAATGTTATGGCCAAAATAGTGGGCTAAAATAATGTGAATAAGTGGTGATTAGAAGTTCTCTTTTATGAGTGATGAGGTTGAAACTCTTTTAAATACAAAAAAAATTAAAATATAATAAATTAATATTAAAGTGAAATTGGAATCATGTGGGAAAAGGAATAAATATAAGATATATTAGTTTCAAAATCTCAATAAAAAATGATTTTAAAAAGTTTTTAGGATTTTTTAACCCTTATCTCGTTAGTTTAACTCCTGATTAACCCTCTAGTCCTTTACTATAGTGAAAAAAGTTGTAACAAGGTTACTATATCCAATCACCAAAAATAAAATTGAACTCAATGCTAAATTTTACATGAGGATTTCAAAAATTTAAATCATGTCACCATATTTAATTTCTATAATAAGCCTAAATTCATTTTAAAATAAAGTGAAAAAAATGTAGTGATTTTTTTATGAAATGATTTTTTAAGCATAATACTAAATTTAAAGAAATTAATTTTATAATAAAAACGATTATATTAATTTCATATTATTTTATTAAATATATAATTTAAAACTTTCATTTAAATAATTTTTCAACAGTGATTAATTTAAACTTTCTAATATAAGAACACATTGTATGCATAATAATAATTTTTCAAAAAACATTTCTTGCTTAACATTAAAGGATGTTATTTTAATTTATAACCAATTTATAACCATTGAATTCATGATTTTAATGTGTCAAAAAAAATAAAGGTTTCATAACATTACAATTTTAAGTAATTTTTTTTAAAAATTTATATGTTTAAAACAATCCTAAAAATCAAATTAGTTCAAAACAATTCACTAGGATCAATATTATTTCCTAAATGTGTTAGAAATTACATTAAAAGATTATATATCATTTGAATACAATATAATGTGTTTAATTTTAAAATATATTACCATTATTTAAACAATATTAGGGATTCATGATTCAAAATATTTTAAAAACATTTTTTATTAAAGCCAAATATATTCCAAAATATCGAGGAGTTACACATGCCTCTTTCATTATCATTACATCATTTGAATTTACGTTTTTTATCAAATTTCTATAAAATATTTATCTTTCTAAAAAAAATAAAAACCATAAAATAAATATATTTTCCCCTATATAAATAACCAAGAGGTATTATTAATAAGAATTAGTCACATGTGACCACAAATGTTTAATTCCAATTTCATTATTTATTTATTTTCTATATTATGTTTGTTAGGTTGATCCCATTTTTATAGAAAGAAATTAATTTATGATAATTTCAAACATGAAAATAAAAACGAAGAATTAATGAACCACATATCAGGGTTATAATTTCAGTTTTCATTTATCGTGAATGTATAAACAAGGATCAATCACCACCGAAGGAAACACCACCAGATTCGAATTATAATAAACCATCAAAAGGGATTAATAAATTTTCTACTCCAAAAGAGAAGAACTATCAAGAAAAAATATTTAGATGAAAGGAGAAAAAATATAATGAGGAGAATAGGATAATGTAGATATTACATTGATTTAATAAATCATGATTACAATCCATGGTGTTTATACACTTAAGATATTTGACTGAAAAGTGGTGAGAGGGATAGGGATTGGCTAGGGATCGAAGTAAGAGATAAAAAATAATACGAAGGAAGGATAAGCCTTATATTTACATAGGAGGTTTGATAAGATTAAAAGAAGTATTATTGATCCCCCTCTTCACAATAGTTCCCCTTAGTCAAATAAGATCCAATTCTTCTATCTTTTGAATACCCGAGGATTTAATGCTTTAAAATGAAAAAAAATTCCTTGAACCTCACCACACGATGCAGCGTGGTGTGATTTATATAATTTTAGTCCTCCATTAAACCACTATGTACATAAAACAAATCATGGGATAAATTATTTCACCATTTCACATCACCATGTCCAGTGTTATGGTGTGGTGAGACGCTTCTCACTATTTCCCACTTACTCATGCATAGTTTGATTTCACCTTTAAAAACCCAACACAACAACATGATTATCTCAATGGTGTTGTAGTATCACCATTTCCCATGGTCTTAACATGGAACTCCTCCTCATCTATGTGCCTTCACGACGTGTAAAATGGGCTCTCTACGTATTTTTAGTATGACTATTTGAGATAGGTTTATACTTTTAGGAAACAAATGACTATCATGGGAGTTACGCTGCCTATAGTGAACCCTAAATCTAAAATAACTACTCAAAACAAATTTTAAAATAAAAAACTCCAAAAAGGTTTCAATATTTCTATAACTCATTCAAAAATCCCAAGCACTCATATTATCCATCACCATGACCACTACTACGATGTGGTGAAACTATGAGAGGAAAGATACAAACCTTTAACCTTCGAAACCCCTCAAAAATCCCCCTTTACACCTCCATGTCCTATGAAAATTAAAAGGTAGTGTTTTGGGAATAGGATAACATTAACTAGACACCTATGAAAAAATTATCATCATCTAGAATTTAAAACCACCCCGATAAGTAAGGACAAGGGGTCCGAATGACCACATATGGAGATAACTTTCAAGGATCTTTCTAGAATAAAACACAACCAATGTAACACAAGTCAAGGGAACATAAACATGTAACAAAAACAACCATAATATAAATAAAGTGAGGGAATAACAAATAGTCACACAAAATTATCCAATATCATACAACTCATGATACTGATCCCACATATGGGATTCTAACTCACATATTCTCGCTTCTAAGACATTGTGCTTCCACACGACACAAAAACAATTTCTAAAAAAAACTTCTCCAAAAAATCCTTGATCTTAATAGGATATTACTTTCATTTAATATAATCTTAAATGCTGATATCCCCAAAATAAATAACATGAGAATCATTATGGGTATACACGTGAAGTTGCAACATATGGAAAATTTCATATATACAGGTCATCTGTGGGGGGAATCATAAAATGATTTTCCAAAAATCCAACATTTCATAAAACCTATAATGTTTTAAAAAAATTGGGGGGAATTAATTCTACCATGACTAATAATTTGTTTTCCATAGTGAGGAAATAACTTTTAGAACACATGATCTCTAACATTGAATTCTAAAGTCCTCCTCTTATGATCAGAATAAAACTTCAGAATATCCCATACAACTTTTATTCACACGTGTATCACCAACACCTTCTTTATAATTCTCCACACAAATTATGAAAAAAGAAAACTTTTTTCAATATAAATATGAAATTTTGTAAAGTAAATTTGGTACTTGTTGTGAATATGTGTCACCATCGCTCGCAAGTTGACACAATACTATCCTCTTTGGGCATCCCACCATCGTAGTTTTCCTCCTAGGGTTTTCACACAACCTTTACATGGGTTAAGTACTTGTATCATGTTAGAGTCTATGTAACAAACATACCCAAACCACTAGGTCCAAAATGGGATTCTACACAACTTCATTCACCCCTCCTCGTACTCAAGAGGCTATAGAAAAGTAACAATGGCCAAAGAGACATCATTAAGTGAATATTTCCTTAGTACCAAATAAAAACCAGAGTATAATAACGAACGAGATTATAAATAATCAATAAATATTGAATAAGTAAATAATCTTTATATTAATAGAAAACTCAAGTACCAACCCATGAAGTCTTAGTATGGAATTTTATACACATAAAACAAAACTATGAAAAGAGAGGATCCCCACATGTATTGGATAAATGTTTGAGCTAATGACACTAAGAGAGGAAACATTAATCATCGGTATTGAAGTCCATCGAACAGTTCTCAAATATTCCTACTAAACCTATTCAACCATCCACTACAACTCCCTTTCCATTTACCATATCCCTATCCACAAAATCTAGAAGCTCACAAATATCCCCGAGTATGGTGTGAGTACAAGACTCAGTAGAAAATATTAATAACCCTTAATATATGTGAATAAGTTATACTTGTGAATGAAATGAAATTAAATAGAAGCTAGATATGTATCAATATATCACACAATCACAATATATATTTCTAGTCCCTAGAGGCCGGGTCTACCTACTTTGGTTCCATTCCAAAGGAAGATTGACTAGCCACCTAACACATCCCTCCATATGGGATCATCCAAAAATGTATCTATTACCCCCCATTTAAGGAATAGATCAAATTCATGTTGACCAATAATTTAACATGCCCCCATCTAGGGATATTCATTAAGGCCCATCCTACATGGTCATATATAGAAGATAGAAGAACATCCTATGAGATACAAGTTATGATGAAATTTTAGCATCATGTCACATCAAGAAAGAATAATAATGAATAATAATAAACATGAAAGAAAACCTCAACCAAAGGTATCACTTGGATACACACGCACAAACACATCAATAATCATTCCAAAAACCCTATTAAACATGTGATAATGTCAAGAGCTTCCTATATTAGGTGAAATAATAATTAATGATTAAAATATCAATTAGAGTCCAATTGAACCATATAATACTAGAATCATTCTCAATTAAACATGATTGATAAAACCAGTATTAAGGTTGATGTGAATCCACACCCAAAAGGTAAGAAAATATCATGTATACATGAGAATATCCATTACCAAAAATGAACTACTTCCAAATAGTGTGATGATTATAGAACCTTGAATCCAGGTTCTGATTCCATCAATGATAAATAAAAACCACATTAGACCATGTGAAAATCCTTGTATTGAATCAATATATAAATAAATTAATTTTTTATTATCGAGGATAAGAGAAGTGAATCAATATAGATCAATATGAAACTCACCATATTGGAATCACATAATCAAACCATTGTTCAGGTGTCAAATAAAGGAAATATAAGGGAATGTGATCAACTAATATCATTTCATGAGAGATACTAATGTATCAATGGTTAATAGTGAACTGATAGAATGATAAAAATGGTGAAATTTATGTTAAAAAACAAACCTTAAAACTTAGTGGCCTTATTGGGATTTAAATAGTGACACCATCCGACTAGTGGATACTATGTAGAATTGGTTCTTCCCTAGGGACCCACCAGCCGGTCGGTGATTTCTTTCTAGTCATAAATCTACCCAAAAAACCTATCAAACCGTCCTATGAAAATCATGTATTTTGAAAAGTTATATCATTCCAACCAACCTAGCCTCTTTTAAATTACAGCATCTCGAGCACCTCTAACATGGCTCAAAACACATATAAAAATTATAAGAAAGTCATGTAATATTTGTAGAGAGGTATTAATTAAATGTATGTTGTCACAATTCCAACATTTTATGAATTATAACCCTCAACATGAGTCTTAATATTTTTGATCAAAAAAATCAGGCCACTACACCCGAATGTTTGTTTCTTGCTGCCATATCTCTGCATGAATACAACTATGCTTCCATTGAACCTAGAAAAGAATAATGATCATCCTTAACAATAGAATATCACTTTGGTGTGAAATTTAAATGGTTCATTCCATAAAATCTACATTTTGTTCCATCTTAACATCCTCATAATTGAGCACATGCACATGCTCTGGTTCATTCCTCTAAAACTAAGATACATGGAACACATTGTGTATACCATGGTACCATTGAGGTAGATAAAATTTATAGGACACTATAAAAATTAATTTTATGATCTCTAATTACACAAAATAATTTGGTTCCAACATCCATCACTTCTTTAAATCTCTATTCACCAACCCAGGGGACACTTGTAAGAAAAAATTATCACCCACAACCAACTACAAGGGTCTCCTACTCTGGTTGGCATTAGATATCTCTTTGTTCTGATATATAACTATCCATTTATGAATCAATTTATCCTACATTGATGTCTCATATTCCATACTCAACCCAAAAACTAAATATTCATTTCCTCAGACCACCATTGATGCGAACGACATGGCCACCCATACAAAGCCTCAGACATAGATTTCTGAATCGAGGACCAGAAGAAGTTATTGTAGGAAACAATTATTAGATCCTTGTGATTATCCTAAGCTCCTATTAAATACAAAATACAGAAAAAAATTAATATAATATAAATAATGGATCATTATCCATGACTTCCTGTCATTCTACAAAAGAAAATTCATACTCAGTTTCAACTGATTCCTTATCACCCGATCTAGTCCTTTCCAAAAAATGATGTGAACTGGGTATTTATGTTATATAAGATTCTAAAAGGAAATCCATGGAGCCACATGATTTCTCAAATATATATCTTTACAAGATCACCCACCAATTAGTCCCATATCTTTGTATGAAGTCATCCACCATGTTAATCAACAAACTAAAAACCACACATTATCTCGATCTCATGGGGTCCTAGGAAAACATGTCCCGTAGTCTGTGGTTACCTCATCCATCATACAAATAAATACTAGAAGTTTCTGGACCAAACCTTTAGGTCTTTGATGCATGAACATGATTTTTTTACATGTCATACAATGAGAGACAATTCCTAAAATGTTAATTTTCTTTTCGGGCCATCATAATTTTTTTCTAACATTTTGAAACATTTGGTTGGACATAGGTGCATGTACCACCATGAATCATGATGATGTTTCATTATATAATCTCTAGTTGAAGAATAAACCACCAAACTTCTTTGAACCATAATAAAACCTATTCTATATGGAGTCTATCCTAGAATAGAACTATTAGATGCCAACCACTTATACATCATGTGAAATCATGATCAAACTCATGATTGGACTTCACACCATGCACAAATGAGAATTTAATTACTACGGGTTCTCAATCCACTACTCCTAGAACATCCAATATTTCCACATTCTAGAATACTAATAAATCCACAATCTCAAAATTTTATTTTGATGTAAAGTCTATAACTTTTTACCTATTCTTGTTAAGTGCATCTGTAATTACCTTTACATTACCAATAGAATGATCCATCTCAATGTAGAACTCCTACAAGTATTTTATCCATCACCTTTGATAACTACTTAGGTCATGATGGAAAAAAGTATATCGTAGATTCTTCTGGTCCTCATACTTGAAAAATATATATCCAATGAGGTAGTTTCGACAATATTTTAATTCATGAACCAACAATACCATTTTTAATTCATGAGTAGGGTAGTTATTCATGTGGGGTCATAAATGATAGGCCCATAAGAATCCACCTTATCACCATGAATCTAAATTGTTCTCCAACCAATTTTTAATGTGTTCCAAAAAAATACATACCCATCTCCAGGTTTAATAAAAATCATGGCTAGATTCAAATTCAACCACTTCTTCATCTCTATGGAGGCCTCTTCACATAGATATATCCATTAATAATTGAATCACTTATTTTTATTGATGGTCATGTTTTAAACTTGGTGAGAAAACCCCGAAATGGACATCCTATTGTACCCAAACCACCTTAGGAATATCTTAATTTAAAAAATATTCCTCATCCAATCCCAAGACATGATTGTATCTAACTTCTCCAGATCAACTAATATTCCTACTTGATAAACCAAATTCCCACAGAATCACACCTCCTATATAAAAAAAGTGACACTTGTAATACTTAGCACAAAACTATTGTTCTTGAAGTATATTCAATATGATTTCCCAGTTTCTAGAATGTTATTTGAACATCTTAGAATATATCTGTATTTCATAAACAATTTAAAAATATGTAAATCCAAGTATGTGTGAATGATATTTTTTATGAGGGCTATGAACACTTTAATAACATTCATGGATACAAATGTAATAAAGAGATACTCCTACAAACCAAAATTGCGACTAAACATTGTATTCAATGTGTCTTCCTTTATGACCTAAATTAAATTATATCCAGAACATAGATAAATTTTTTAAAACCATTGGGATCTATTACATTTATTGAATAAATAACTAATTCTAGTAAATATGTTATTATTTTTTACATTTTTATGATTCAACTTCTAGTAGTCGACAAAAATCTGAATACTAGAATTCTCCTTCTTGAAAAAACAACACCAAAGAACCCCTAGGGAAAATTCTTAATCTAATGATGCTTTAGCCTCAATATCATTAATTTACACCATGATATCATTCAATCTATATATTTCCATGAAATATGTTGGAATTAATATTGGTCACACACTAGAAATGATCTCAATCTGAAACTCAACTCCCTTGTGCAGCGGTAACCCTAAGAAATCATTTAGAAAGAAATATTTATATAGGTCTACCATAGAAGAAAAAGAGGAGGGATATAATATATGGTCCACTACAAGGATCATGAAAACAACCTACACTAAAAATACTTCAATATAATTACTATCTGGTCCCACTCTATATTCATAGACATCCCACTCACCGATCAACTCAAATTTCACATCGTAAGGTTATGTAAAATCTACTTTTATCCGATAACAATTGATGTGTGAACGATAGATATAAAACAAGTTCATGATAAGGATAACATAAAAACCTAACATATATATAATTTTGAAACACCATGAATGATCGAAATAATAAACCATTATTGGAAATTTTGAATAAACTTGAATATGATCCAAATTTTTCCTGGGGGTGTATCGATAGATAAATACTCAGAAGCATACATAACTAGTAATTATAACCCATCAACCACTTTAGAATATATGAACCACTAAGAATATCATTTATCAAACAAAACAATATATAGTTAAATGAAATTAAGATGACCCCTCATACTATTAACGGTCCCTCTCAACCATTATCTTACAAATAATTAAATCGGTATTGCCTTCTAGAAACCACTCTATGACACCCCAAAGGCTCATGAGTCAACCGATACGTTGAATCTTTTAGGGTAAGAACATTATGATAAAGTCTTGTACATAAAACATATATGGACATAAATGTGTTCATATGTGAAGCCTTGGAATAGAACTACTTCATATGAATAGTATTGTGACACTAGTTACATATCTTGAGACAACCGGGATAATCCATTGAAAAGTGCCCCTTCCTATAATAATTATAGAACCTAAAACATTAATTTCCCATAAATTGATTAAATAAACCTTTTCTCTACTCTAAATTTAATCCATCACCCTATAGTCCATCATTAAACTTCATCTTCTTACTCTTAGAATAAGCATCATGGACATTATGGGAGAAATAACTTATCGATCCGCTAAAATTAGAAAAAGACCCAAAATATTGTCTTCATCCATGGAAATATTCATTATCAATGCCTTATGAATCACTATAACAAAGGTAGTCATATTGAAGTTCCAAGACTACCACTTCACCTTTGGATGAAGGAAAATATCAAACATTATTGTTTTTATGCCTCATTTCCCACCATAAGTGGATAAAATAGAATCAACTTGTTGAAGCATGATGAATAGGATGAAACTATCAGTTTCACCTTCTGGAGATCCATAATGTCCAATAAATGGTCTATATATAGTGCATTTGGGAATAAATCATTTAAGAACTGGTCCTTGAAGGTAACCCATGTCATCCCTTCATATCTACCATACTGAAGCAAGATGTCCACCATTATATAATAGTACCTTGAAGAATAAAATTTATAAGATTTAAATACTAATAATTAGGGATCCTAACTAGGTTAAAGATCCTCTAAAAAATTCATATTTTTTCCTCTACATCATGGGGGACTCCAGTGATTAGGAAGGATGAGGGATGTTGGAGTTAGATGTCACACACATATTCGACCAGGATTAGCTCACCCATATGGGCTCCTCCGTCACGAATAGGTACTAGATGAATGATTCACAACTAGATCATTTATATATATTGAACCACTAGAGAAACCAATGGAAAATTATTAGTTTAACCTTGCTACAAAATTGGTGGTGAAACATGTTACACATGATACCTATGAGGTGGAATTTCCTAAAATTCTAGAACAAACCTTAGAGTAAGACAAAATCAAAAATAAGATGACCATTAATAGATCAAAGAAACATTTAAGGGTTTGTAAAAAGGTTCAACATAAGAGGATTCCAAGAAAACAAGATATAAACCCCAATGCACTACCCATCACCCAATCTAAGTCTCAAGTACATACATGCTAGTTATAGCTATATATATGCACTCAAACATATAATACCTAGGTTCAAATAAATGAATGCAATAAATAATGGATGAAAAACACATATAATAATTTCAACAGACCTTTAATTATTTGGGATCTATCTAATACATGTAATAAGAACATGACATGTGATTATACATTCTTAAACATGATGCATGAATGCATAAAAAATATCATAAATCAGTATAAAAACATCATGTGCATCACCCAAGGTGAATTTAAATCAATGTTAACAGTAAATAGTAGTCATATAAATTTCGACATTATGGTCACCCAAAGGCCCACCATAGAGTGCTGGTTATGTACTGACACCATTCTCCAATATTATTCCCAACCATCAAATATCTTATATACTCTATCCAAAATCAAGGACAAGATAAGAAAAATGTTAGTGAACCCAATGCTCTGATACCATTTTGTAATACCCCAATCTGAATCACCAGGTCCGATCTAAGATGCATCATGACCTCATCTGTGTCTCCCTATATGAAAGAAGTTACTGAATAGTGGTGAGAGACAAAGGGATATCATAGAAAGACTATGAATTTTGTACTAGGTAAACATCAGAGTATAATAATTGAATCGATAATAAATTATAAAAAAATTCTTGAATATATAAATAATTATCAGAGTAACATCAAATCAAGACTATAAATTACTGCTTCAAAGAAACTCATCGGTATAGAATATAGTGTTATCCAAATACTAACATAATTACCCTTCCTAATTCCTAACCATACAATCTCCTATCTACCCTGTCCAAAATCAAGGAAAGGAGAAGAAACAATTTAGTGAACACATATCTAATATCTCTTTACAACACCGTGAACCAATCCACTAGGTCTGAGTTGGGATTCCACATGACCTAATGCGTGCCTCCCCATATTGAAGATGTTACCTACTAGACATGAGGGATGATGGGAAAACATAGATATACTATTTCCATGGTACCAGGTAAAAATAATAGTAAAATAATGGAAGTGAGAACAAATAATAAATAAATAAATAATAATTAGAATAAAAGAATACCAACCATTGAAGTATCATTATAGAATGCAAAAAACCTAAAAAAATTAATAAATTAAAGGATCCCCATAGGCGAGGAGTCAATGACGTAGGTAAAGAAACAAAATTTTATTAGTAGTAAACATCCAACCTAGAGTATATTAAGAAATTCCTACATCCTCCTTATAAATTTTCATAAATTTCCACTATAGGTTCATTTCCCTTCACCAGATCCCATGACATGGAATATATAAGCGGAAATAAACATCTAAGATGGGAATGAGTATAAGGCTTAACATTTCAACACAAAAAAAAATCAAAACATAAGTTCATACAATATATATTTTTATTCCATAAGTTTTAAAAAAATATAGTTATGAAAAACTATGTCGCACAAGTACATTATGCACAATGAGTATTTTGAGGTTTGATATACCTGATTTAGCTCCATGTTAGTAGAACATCAACCAGATACCTAGAATATCCTCCTCAATGAGATAATCCGAAAAAATCGACATCACATTATCCTTAAAGGGATAACCCAAGTATATGTCAACCAATCATCTGACACATCCCCCTTGATGGATGGTCTATAAATCCCATCATATACTCTCATATATAGAATACATTGAAAAAATGAGATATAATATATAAATAACATATGAACATTACATCATATCAATAAAGAATCATAATCTATAATAGTCTACATACAAGAAAACATCAAGAATTGGTATCACATGGATACAAATTCATTCCAATATTCATTCCAAGAGCCGACATCAAATATGTTAAAAATTTGATGGATTCCTACATAGGTGAACAAAATTTGATGAAAAATATAATCGTCTGAGTCCAATTGCCCCACCGAATCATAGAAAAATTCTTGATTCGATATAATATAGAAAACTCGGATTGAGTCTAAAGAGAAACCTCAATTTAAATGTAATATGATATAAATCATAATTAATATAAATTTCCTACAATGTTAATCAATATACAAATGGTTCACATATGTAAATACCCTGAATATAGGAACAAATTCTATCAATGATCAATAAAACCCTATTTATACCATGTCATAAACCTTGTATTAAATAAATATATTAATAATATAATTGGTTTTAATCTTGGATAATAGAATGAAATCAATATATTTTAAAATGGAACTCACCAGATTAGAATCATAGAATCATACCATTTTCGAGGGTTCAAATAGAGGAGATATAAGGGAAGGAGAGCACCCAAAATCATTAGATGAGAGATCCTAGTGTCTTGGGGGTTAAGAGAGCACTGATAGAATAAAAAATGAAAAACAATTCAGTTTAAAAAAGTAAACAATACTCACTGACCCTATTGGGATATGAATGATTCCACTAGATAACTAGTTGCTTTTGGGAATAACTACCTCAACCAAAGAACCTCACCAACTAGATGTTGGTAATTCTGTAATTTGGAACGATACAACATGTCCAACATCTTGGAAAATTTTTATTTTAATCCTCCCGAACAACTATAACATTTCTCAAAATACAATAAAAAATGCTCAAAAAAATATCAATGTTAGAGAGATGCATACCATAGATAGATGATGTCACAGTAAAAACCCTTATTATAAAACATGGTGTTGACTCCCCATTCCCCAACGTGGAACTCATGACTTAAAATAGCTCACACTAGTAGTATACTTATTTTGAAGTGGTCATGGATACCCAAAGGAAGCATCATATATCCCTGGGTACAAAAAACTCTTCTTGGAGTTAACTATGTTGTGTATGAAGCTTCCCCTAGCTCCGATACCGGGTGTAGTTCACTCGAATGAGTAAAAAACTCATATATTAACACAATTCGATATATTTTTGGAATACCACCCTCATGGGTTACTTCCTAGGGACATCAAACCCCATTGTGATGGGAAATTTCCTTGCGTATAGGGAGAGACAACACCCTTATTATCAGAAATAATAAAAACTCCCCACACCCAAACGTGAGAATCATGACTTGAAATAGTTACACAGTTGTTGAAAAACTATTATGTCTAGGTCATATTCACCCAAAGGGAGCACCATAAAACTCGAGGTACAATAAAAAAAAAGAATAAATGAAAAGAATGAAAACTTGAGGAAACATTTATGACTATTTTGAATTGTTGAAGAAGACTTCTACATGATGAAGAGAAAAAATATCAACATCTATTAATCTTATGTGGATGATTGATCATTCATTGGTGATCATTCTTTAGAATAATTGTTTTATTATACTGTTACATGTTTGCAATGGGATGATGCTATCTATTTTAATGGTTCTAAGGCTAGAATCTTTTCGAGGTTAATATTGATAATAACATGACAATTATGTGTTTGGGATAAAAATAATGATATATTGAGTATATAGTTATCTTTTCTAGAGGAAAAAAACTAAAAAAACGAAAGTTGTCCATTTCTTTTATACATTTCTGTAAGAGTTGAGAGAATAATAATAAGTAATATTCATAGTTAGAGAGTTTTTAGAACTATTTATAACCACTTATTCACTCACACTTTATTATCACAATTCATGTGATCCTAAAAACTGTTATTAGATATGATCATCTATGTAGTGTTTCTTTATATTATTTTTTATGGTTCAACACAACTCATCTAACACTAAGGCTTTCATATAATCGATGTAAAAAAATTTCATATTCATAATGAGAGAATGGTACCCCAACATCTCTCATTAGGGATCAATGTGAGTGATTCTATTCAATCTGAATTCACAATTCCAAATGCAAAATCGACATGGTCTCAGATTGATAGGAAGAATATTATAGGTGATGGAAATGTAAGGAATTTTAGGTCCCAACATGTGAATCTCCAATTAATCAGGGGGGTTAATTTAAATTTTAAAATATATTTCCTGAAATATTATAAAAGTTAAATATTAATTCATTGGAAATATAAATTAAATGAACTCAATTTTTATTATTATAGTTCAAATAAAAATGAAGTTACCATAGCCTTAAATGATTTTAAATATAGAGAGAAATGAAACCCATTATAATAAAATATACGACTTTTGATGGGGAGTCACAATTGTTACAATGAATTTTAAAACCATGGAGGCACAACCAAATACTGAATTTTTTTCTCATGGAGAGACAACCTAATTAAATACTTTTTTATGTGGGGGAAGATATCAAAATTCATTTTTTCTAGACCAAGGTAAAACTAAAACCCCCACATTATACTGATTAGGCATTTCACATACAAATATATTATTAAGAGTTGTATAACATTAAAATAATAAATTTTATTGGTAGTATAACCTAGTAAAATTACACACAAAGAATAATATATAAATAATTAATAATTGTAGAATTTTTTGAATAATACAAGTAGTGTTGAGGAAGTAATTTTCTCTTAATTTTGTAAAGGATTAAAAGTATGTAGTCCCTCCACAATATTTCTAGCGAATAATCACAAAAAGAGTCTCAGATTTTATAAGATTAAAATATACTCATCCTTTATGACACTATATACAAGAACTATAAAACACAATATATAGAGTCCCTTCCTAATTAAATTATCAATATTAAGATCACATGAAAAAAAATTCAAATACTTTAGCCATTGCGTATTATTCTCTTCCCAAGATAGTTGCACATGTGATCTCAAAAAACTGATTCAGATTTGGGTGTAGTTTTGACAATCTAGAGTTAAAATACAGTTGAAAATAAAAAATAATTATACTAATTAATAAATTTTAAAACACTAAAAATAAACCACATTTATTTCCTTTGTAATAATTCCAAAATCATGCATTACAAACCGTTCAAATTCCAAATATTTCAAATTTGAAACTCACCATTTTAATGAAATTAGTGTGCGAACTTATCCCACATGCTGAATATTTATACATATAGATATACTTAAAAATAAAATTCCTTAAAATAAAAAAAAATTAACAAGTCATTAACAAATAATTAGATCATTGAAATTAATTAATAAAAACGTTCAATTAATCTGATTATATAAAGATATAAAAAAATTGGGAGATTGAGAATCGTTGAAACCCATTTTTTCAATTTCTTAGGTTGATGTTCATTCCAAAGGTAATAACATACAATATTTAAAAACTTTTAGAAAGTAAATATTTATGATAGGTCATATCTTGTGGCATTTTGTTTGAATGTACAGTTTATTAATATTCAACATGAAATCAATTCAACACGTCAAATTATTTTTGAGTCTTTTTGACATTGTTGATTGAATGATACAGTTAGTCGAAACACATTTTATATGTTTTTCATTTAAATTTTGACCCAAAAAGTGTTTTAATTGATTTTGTTGTTAAAAAAATTTGTCTCTTTTACTAATAAGTTTTCCTTGAATAAATATTAGTTTTAGATGTTTAATTAAATAAATTATTTTATTCTTGTAATTCTAGAAGCCATTAATTAGTTTCAATATTTATATTGTGGTGTAATAAACACATTCTACGTAATATGGTTGTTGAAAATTATTCTAGATTCACTATTCTTGAAGTCTAGTTTGACCCCATTTCTATGTTGAACCATATATTTTGGAAACTAAATTTTGTATGGAACCTCAAATTTGAAACCCCACTTTTGTGGTGATCCCCTCATTAACAAACCTAATGTTTGGGATGAAACTCATTAAAGTAACCTCAAATTGGTGATAAACATCATTTTCTTATACTTTATGTTTAAAATCATCCATAAAAGAGCTACTGTACTATTAGAATCAACCTTATGTGGAATGATCCCCACATTTATCCAATATTTTGTAGGATTTAATTTTTTAATTATTATGAGATTTATACTACACACTAGATAGAAAATTTTTATTAGTAAATCATTTAAAATACAATTTTAGAAGATCTTAAAAAATGAATTGATTTTTTTTCAAATAGATGATAAAATATTTATGTAGCTTTAAAATTTTCAAATTTCAAATGTTCTAAGTAGTTTGATGTTTCAATTTTTTCTATTCAATTTTTTTAACTTTTTTATTAATAGTTAATTCAAAGAGATTATTTATTCGGTTTGAATTTGTTTAAGAGTAACACACAATTGAAAAAATATAATCTCAATTTTTTAATATCTTGTACAATTCTAAACTTAACAATGAATACACCGTGTTCTAAAAAAAGGATTCACTACTACTATTAATGTGTGATTATCCTATCTTTGACCTTTACATTCAATAATCTATATATCTGGGAGAATTAAACTCTTGTTTTCTACAATTAAATTATGTCTCTTTATCTACTATAGTTTGTTATAATTTGTGGGACTACACTTTACAGCCCTACATGTTCAATCAGCGAATGTTGTGTTCTTGTTCTACTATAAAAAGTGTATTTAGATCCTATTTCATTATTTGAATATTTTTAAAATATTCTTTTAGATTATTCTTAAGGACTACACATTCGGGAAATTCATATTCCTTTTAAGAACACTTTATCTCTCAATTTTTTTATCCACTTATTAATTATACATTAATATATTTCTCTAACCAAATTTATTTTTTCATTCACTTTGAAAACTATATTTTATGTTTTTTTGATGAATGGTGGCAGTCTTGAGTGACGGACCTAAAAAAAATTTATTTTACCAACATGTAGTTTATTTTACTCAACTATTGCAGCCCCTAGTGTAAAAGGAACCTAGTTAGTAAAAAATTAAAGATCATGGAGAGAGTGTTGGTGGTGTGTACTAATGGATTTATATGCGTCAAACCACTATATATCATTGTGTCTGTCTATTTTCTTTACTTTTATTCACCAATTTACTTAAATAAAAGAGACAATATCATTATTAAGTATCTTTCAATAGGGATGTTTTCATTTGCAATTATTTTTTAAGGGGATCAATTCACCCCTTCTTTTTTCTTTTTCATAATCTCTGGATAACAATTAAAATTAGATCTTGAGCTCTATTGAATATTTCTTATAGCTAGAGAAAATTTGATAGAAATACACATATGAGGATTGATCAAAATAGATGTTATTAATGAATGGATTTCTAAAATCATGGATTTATGTTTTAATAGTGATAATTATATATCTTGGAATGATTTTATGACTATGTACATGAAAAATATGGGATCAAAAGTTTATCTGAATGTTATCAAGAAATATGAAATCCATAAAAATGTAACAAAGAAGTTAAATAACACTAAATAAGTGTAATATGATTTAAATTCTTATTCTATTAATGATTTTTTGGGGACATAGACTTGATGTGTTGATTTGTGTCTCTTCATTCTCTAAAACCGTTAAAAATAAGTAAATTATCATTGATACATATGATGGAATTGATATTGTGATACAATAATGATATAATAAGTCTATTTTGAATTTTTTCATGATTTGGATGTATGAATTTTAATGTATCACTCATATGAATTGAAGATAGACTAATATATTCAATGGTGTTTATTCGTTTGGAATACCTATACCTGAAATTGATCAATCATTAAAAGTTCACATACTTTTCCCCCTTATATGGAATGTAATTTCAGATATAATTTGACTGTGAACCACAGTTCAAAATATAATCATGAAATATTTTTTTGGTGTTATAATGTTTTTTGAATATGGGATGGTAAAAGATTTTTACGATCATAAAATGATCAAAAAGGAAAAAAATTCTCTCAAATTTTTGGTTCCTAAAGGATAAATTAAGTCAAGTGACAATGATATATTCTCTAATTATAAGTAATTTTATTGAAATAAGACAGATGATTTAACTCAGTTGGATAAAATATTCAATAATATTTTTAATAAAAATTAAATGTTTCAATAAAATAATTAATAATTACAATAAAAATAATTATATATTGAAGGAAATTATATTTTATGAATAAAAATTTATGGGACATATAAAACATAATTTTTTAGAACACAAGGAAAGGAGAAAAATTTGAAATGAATGGGATGAGGTTTTAGATGAATGATTATTATCACAAAAAATACAGGAACACTATAAAGGCTACCTAGAGTGTGTGAGAAGATTAAATAAATTCTTCCAGCCCTGAATAAAAACCATAATAATGAAATAAAAAATCAAATATATTCTTCATGTATCTAATAGATGAGATACAATATTATTTTTCTCCTATTTCGAATTATAAATATGAAAATTTATCATATGATGTGTTAATTGAATATTATTATATACAGGAAGAAAAATATAAAACTTGTAAAAAACAGAAATCTCAATTTTTTTATAGTTTTTCTTAAGTGAAAATGATTTCATGTCAAAATAGATTTCAGAATTGAAATAAAAACTAAATATATCTATTTCAATATATATTGGGAATGATATTAAAATTATAGATTTTATTGCCAAATTAAGACCCTTAAGAAGGGTCTCTAATGTGTTTACAAAGGGGGTATTATTTAAATGAAATAATTGGAATGGAAAACATTATAAAAGAAAAATATAGAATTAGAGCACTAGTAAGTAACCTAAATAGTATACAAATTATTGTTTTTTGAGATCAAAGAATCTATGCCCATATAAAGTAACTAATTTTTATTATGAGATGAGGGGAGAAAATGATAAGATATATTATTTAATAAATCCAAATATAAGTATTATTCATATTTTTTATGTTTCTAGGGACATTTCTAAAGTTAATTATTTAATTTTTGGTAAAAATAAATAGATCTGGTTACCCAAAGCTTTTATTATTGACATCGTAAGACCCAAATTTATTTGGGAACCAATTTGTTTTTATTTGACATTTATGTAGGTGAAAATATATGATGATAGAAATTATATATGTTATATAGACAATGTATGTTCAATTAATATGAGTGTATATTTCTCTAATTTCAATTAATTATCTAAAATTGATGGCAGATTGGATACTTTTGTTGATATTACAAAAGTGAAGATCATTAGAGTTGAGTGATTTAGAAATCGCAATTCTATTTTAATAAATAATTTTATCTATGTTCAATGGATGAAGATTATTATGATAATTATTCCTCAACATTTTGATGATGGTTTTAGTGATTATTTTTTAAATAATGAATTTTTTATTTCTAATAATAATATTAATGAGTATAGAGAACCTAGAACGGAAAATGTTTATACAGTGGACATTTGGTTCTTATTTAATTTTTTTAAATGATTACATGATGATGTTAGTGAATTATATATATTTAAAAAATATATTTTTCATAATTATAAATTTTTTATCTAATTTATCAAAGAAGAAGTTGATTTCCAATCTAACATGTCTTAAATTTGACGAGAAAAGACTTTTAAAAGGATGTAAAATGGGAAACTACCACAAATCATCTTTCAAATTAGTAAATATGGTTTATATATCTAATTTTTTTTGAAATAATCCACATTTACATGTTTATACATTCTAGATTATCATTCAAGAAATACATATTCATTGTTTTGGTGTGGTTTAATGATTTTTTTGAGATTTACATGGGTTTACTTTTAGAAATTTAAGATGATTTTAATGTTTTTATGAGTTTTTGAATGTTGGTTCAATATAAAAAATATTATATAACAATTTTATTAATAATTTATCAAGGATGATATTTTTAAAATCAGTAATTTAATTACTTTTTCTTAAAATTAGGTATTAAACATACTTTGTATCTTTTAGAAGTCCCCAACAAAATGTAATTGTAGAAAAAATAAAAATAACTATATAACAAAAAGAACTATGATAAGTGAATATAGTTTACCTGCTTATTTTTGGGATAAATATATTAATATAGAATTCCATATTATGAATAGAGTCTTAATAATACATTTTCTCAAGAGGACACCCTGAAAATTTAATAATCATATAAAACCAAATGTTGGGAAATTTTATTTTTCTGGATACAATGTGCATATCTTGAATAATAAGGACAACCATGGTATGATTGAAGTAGAAGATGACGAAGGAATATTTCTTGGGTATGATTCTACCTCTATATCCTATAGAGTATTTAATAAAAACTAAAGTATTGTTAATGAATTGGTTCATGTGATGTTTTATGAGAGTGATCCTTTTGATCAAAATATAACATAAATTGATGAATTTACATATTATTTGAATAAAATGAGACCGGTTAATTATAATGTTAAAAATGAAATTAATATATTGAATTATCATGACTGATCTAGTTCTGAAGAGAATTAATCAAAGGAATTAAAAAGTGTCTTACCATGAGAACCTAAAAATTTTAATAAGCACCCTCTGGATATAGTTCTATGAAATCAAGATGCATGAGTTAAGACTATAAGGAATGTTGGTAATTTAGTTGCGATGTATACTTCTTCTATAAAAATTAGAACATAAGTCCATTTAATAAACCTTAAATGATGAGATTTGGAAAATGGATATAAAAGAGGAGTTGAATTAGTCTTAAATGAATAAAGTTTGGGTGTTGTTTTATAGAACCTTGGATAATATATTAATAGAAACCAAATGGGACTCTAGAAGTAGGAAAGATGATCACGTTTTAGTTATAATAAACAAGGTCAAACTATTTTTTAAAAGTTATAATCAATTGGAAGGAATAAAATATGAGTTGAAAAGAAATCATGTTTTTTCGTCTGGAAACCAATAAGATCATATCAAACTATAAATCTTATATGAATATTATATTTTACCACATAGATTTTAAATCATATTTTCTAAAAGGATTTCTAATGGATGATGTTTATTTGAAACAACCCCTAGGTTTTGAAACTTTTTATTCATCAAAATTATATTTTCAGAATAACTAAATATATTTAAAGTAAAAAACATGAACTAAGATCTTAGTATGAATGGTTGAGTTATATTATTTTATAAAATGGTTATCTATATGATTAGATGATCCTATTATTTTTAACAAAGCCTCTTCTTCTGAAATTTTATTAGTTCAAATATATGGAGATGTTATTATTTTTGATTCCCTGAATCAAAAACATTATAATAATTTCCCAAAGCATATGATATATTAATTTGAAATGAGTATCATGAGAGAATAAAATTATTTTTCTTGGATCTCAAGTATGTATAAAATTATTTTGTAAATGTTTTGAATTAAATAAATTATAATATTGATTTATTAAAAAAATTGGACTTGAAAATATTATGGAAGATGAAAAGTCTGTATGTACTAATGTATATATTGATTTGGATAAATCTGGTAAGCTAGTTGAAAATACAGTTTACAAATTTATGTTTACTAGTCTGTTATAAAATTTTACACATAAGTTGGAAATTATGTTTGTTTTTTGTTTATGTGAAAAGATACATTAAAATATAAAAAATTCCCATTTGAAATAATTCAAAATAATTTTAATGTATTTAAAAGGGACTATTTTGTTTTCTCTAATACATCCAAATGATTATGGTTTTTATTTAATTATATATCTAAATGCAAATTTTGGAGGTTGTACATTAGATAAAAATAGTACCTTAGGAACATGTCACTTTTTAGGAAGATCTATAGTTTCATGGTTAATTAAGAAGTAACATTCAGTTTCATTATCAACTACTAAGAATGAATAAATATTTATTTGTAGTTATTGTAAAAATTTGTTGTGGATGAAACATACTCTTCTAGACTTTAGAATTAATTTTCATCACATCCCTATTACGCATGATAATACTAGGGAAAAAAATACTCCAAACAATATGAAAAGTCATTATAGAACTAAAAATATTTATTTTCAACATTATATTATGTGAGATCACGTTCATAAGGGTAATTTTTTTCAGAATTTATTAATACTCAATATCAACAAGTTGATTGTTTTATTAATCCTCTTCACACTGGTCATTTTTATTTTATTAGGAAGGGGTTATGTTTATTTTATTTGAAATGAAGATTATTTTTTTGTTAATATCTATTCTTAATAATCAAATAATAGTTTATTTGACTTCATATGACATTTTTTTTAAATTTTTTTATTCACATACTTTTGTGTTATCGAGTTTTTTATTATTTTTAATCTAAATTTAGTCATATATTAGTTTTACTTTATAACTTGACTCTTTGTATGATTTCATTAATATTATTAATTATTAAACTGAGTATTCAGCTTGAGAAACCTAAACATCATATAAACTGTCCAAAATATATTTTCTCTTCCCAAATTGTCAAACCCTGAATCTTTTAAACTCTAATCCTTTATAAAATTCAATATTTTGAACTAGTGATTCGATGAAACCTAAAAATTCCAATGATTTTTGAATTTTTGAATATGTAGAAAAAATTACGAGGTTGGTCTAAGTAGTGGAATTAATAAAAAAATTATGTTTAGAACACGGTGTGTTGTAAGGTAAAGTGGTTGATTTTGAATGGGAATTCAAAACCAATAATTTACTAATGAATGTGATAATATTTTAAGGTTGTGAATTTATTTTTATTAGTGATAATATATATTATATTTTCCAAATAGAAGTTTATGAGTTCTTCGAGAACATTTATTTTAGTTTTCGTAAAAATGAGATTGAAATTTCATCAAATTTGGATAATAACGAGTTTTTATTTTCATTTTCAGAGATGTATTAGATGTTTTAGTGTTCCCATAAATGTATTTTGTTATTAATTTGAAGGTAATTTTTAATTTAGTTTGAAAATAAGATGAAATTATTTCATTTTTTTGGAACTACTCAATTAATGAAAATTATGGTGGAAGACTGAGAGGCTGACCAAAAGGTACTAGTGAAATTTATTCAAATAGGAGTAGTTCCAAAATTATTTGAGTTCGAGAAGAATATTTTTATAGAAATTTTTAGTATATTTGTTTTGATGAGATACATCAAGGATAAGTTATGTAGATACATGTTACAATATATGTATAATTTTAGTAACAAGGATACACTAATAACCATTTACACTTATTAGAGAATGGTTTCTCTTATTCTCTAAAAGGGAATAGTTCTTAAAAAAAAGGATGGCGATAAGGTGAAATCACATTAACATTTTAGTAATTGTTACCTATATAAAGTTTGGTTTCAAATGATGTGTATCCAAGGTAAAACCCATACCTATTAGAGATGAAGAGGATAATACCTCTATTTTTGGTACTTTCAGGGAGTAAAGAAGTCTCAATACTGATGGAGTTATAGAAGATGAAGTCAGTTAGTCAAAAATTGAAAGTGGTGTTATTATCATTTTTGATAATGACCCTCAAGAGATTGAGTATATAGTTTGTTCTACTAGTTTGGAATATTTAGTTATAGGTGATGTCAATATTCATTTAATTATACATAGGATGTATGTTTTGGATAATAATATAACTACCATATTAGAAGGAGTTATTCATTTTGTGAAGAATATATTAGGAACCATATGTTGATATAGAAGGTGTAGATTTTTTAGTTTCTAGATATTAAAGGATAGATAAAGCTACAACAAATGAGAATGTGGTTGAGTTTGTTGAAAGAGTAGTTGAACAGAAAGATCAGACTGGGGAGGAAAGATTTGAGAAAATTTATTGTTCTGAGGAAAAACATATTGATCCTGCTAGTTATTTTTCTAAAAATAATAGAGTCAAAGAATCTATTTTAGTTGGCAAAGAAATTTTTTAATTTATGTTATCTAATGATTTTATTGAGAATAAATCAGTTTTCGTGGTTGAAATATATCTATATATTAATGAAGATAAAGTATCTAAGAGAAAAAAATTATTTGAGAGTTTTTTACTCCCTTTAGTGAATGTTTGGATATTCAATCACATCATTTTATGGAAGAGGTAGAGAACTCTATAAGCTAAAAATTGTTACCCTCGGTTTCTAGGAAAGTGGAATATATTTTTGAGGGGCATGTTCAAACATTTTTTTCCAACATGTTTTCAAAATTTTATTTATTAAATAATGAAGTTATTAAGCAATAATAGAAATTTTATAATTCTAGGATAACTATTTAATAGTGAAGAAATAGTTCAATATCAAGAGTAAATTAGGAGCCTCTTGAAACACACATTAAAATAACAAAAAGAAAATTGAAATTTTAGAATGTATTTTGATGATTTGAAGAGGGGAATAGTGGAATGGTTGTCTAATATAAAAGGTGATATGATGGCCAAATCAGATTTGAATTACATAAATATGTTCTTGGGATCTCAATTTAAGTATGTAAAGGCTACCCATGTATTATAATAATGAGAATATACAATTTTAGTATAGTTTGTGGGGATATCTTGAAGTGGATGGAGATTTTATCTTTAGATCTCAGTTCCTTGTATTCGAGAGTAGATTCCATGTAGTGTTAAAGTGGGCCTCAGACAATCTTCTAAAAAATCATCAAGATTTAATTACTATATTAAATTATATTGATCTTGGTTTCAAAGAATTTATCAACTTCTTTATGTGCATGATAGATCATTTTGTTAACTCATATGAAGCAATAAAAAAATTTATATTTGTTAATTTTGTACAGACATCGAAATTTAGTCATGATTATTATCATCTAATCAAGGAATGTGCAACATCAATTAGCCATCATTATAAGGATTTGATATAGGATCTCTAAGAATTCCATCAGAAACTATGCGATTCCTTGACATCTTTCTCACATTCAAATGAGTCCTAACCAATTATAAATCCTTGATCGTAACTATTTCTTTTCCTTGATATATATTTGAGTTTAAGACAATTTATAATAATATGTTTTAAATAAAATTTCTATCATATGAACTTATCTATTATTTCTATTATCTTGAACATTTAATTTAGTTTTCAACTAATATTTAGAATAATATTGTTTACTTTCTGTTCTGTGAATCATTAATATTGTTTTATTCCTTCTCATACATTGTTTTTTATCTTAAAAAAAGAGGAGGAATCTTTAAAATCATAAAATTCACATAAAATGATATATTTATATTACTAAATTATTATCAATTATCATTGATAATTACAACCTATACATTCTTATGATATTTTTGTCACCTGGGATTTTTTGATCATCAAAAGGGGGAGATTTTTGGCCTTATGAATGTTGATCCAAAATGTTTTAATTTTTTTTTGATACTTAGAAAAATCATCCTATGTTTTACTAAAAATGTTAATTTAAGGTAATTTAATGTGTATATTGTTAATTAAATAATTTATATTACTATTGGAATTCATGGGGTCTTTTCTTAGTTTTGATATTTGTATTAAGGTGTAATAACCACACAAAAATTCTACTAGTTATTAATGATAATAATATATAAATTATTTTTGAATCCTAGTTTAACTCCATGTTTTTGTTAAATCTCTTGTTTTATAACCTCAAATTTATGAGGAACATCATTTTTTGAAACTATGTTTTGTGGTGATCCTCACATTATGGGACCCAATGATTGCGATGAAATCCAGTTACGTAACCTCGTATAGGTGATATAACTCAAATTATGTAAATTTACATTTTGAATCATCTATATCCTAGCTACTATACTTTTGGAATCAAACATTTGATGAATGATATCCACATTCATACAGTCTTCTATGGGATTTAGATTGTGAATTATTCTAATATTTGTACTATGCATTTTATGGAGTAAATATCTTGGTAAATTATTTTAAAGGATAATTCAATATATCATAAAAACAGATATATATTTTAATTTGAATGGATTTTATTGAATTTAAATATATTTTTAAATTTTAAATTTCAAATGTTCTAAGAAATTTAAAGCTGTGATTTACATAGAGAATTTTTAAGATCTATTTATTCATAGGTATTATAGAGAGACTATTATTTCCATTTCAAGATTACAAGAGTGATGTGAAACAAAAAATATTTAATCACATGTTGTGAATATATTTCTTTGTTTGAAAATTACAAACTCATCTCTTTCATTTTAAAAAGAGGTGTTTCAATGCTACTGTTGCTATGTGATTATCCTATCTATTGTATTCATATTAAATAATCTACATAACTAGTAGAATTAAACTCATTTTTTCTACTATTTTAGTTTTTTACTTTATATTATACATTTTTTTTGAATTTTTAGGACTTAACTTTGGAGACATACATGTTCTATCTGTTGATGTTGTGAATGTTAATTTTTTCTATGATAAGGTGGATTTAGCTATTTATTAATTATATGAATACTTTTAAAAACTATTTAGAGTTTCTTATTATTTACTTCAAATTAAAGGAATTCATATTCATTTGAATAAATATTTATTTTTCTTCTATGGTATATGTATATGTATTCTACATAAGATAATGTTTTCAAATAATGTTATTATTTCTATCAATAAGGACACTATGTTATTGAGTGCTTCAAATAATGGTTTCATTCTTGAGTGAGAAACCTATAAAATAATTTTTATTCCATTTGGATTTTCTTTTAACTCAAATATCAAGGTCCTTTGATAAAAGGAATTAGTTATTCAAATTCTCAATGCTCATGTTGTGACTTTAGGTGCAGAGGACTAGGGGATTTCTATTCCCCAAACCACTATATATCATTGTGTTTTTTATTTTATTTATTTTATTTTCCACTAATTTACTCAAATAAAATAGATAATATTAGGAAAAATAACATTTCAAGAGGGTCATTTTCAACTATAATATATTTTTAAAGGGAAAAAATTCACACCCACATGTTCCTTTATAGTCATCTTAGGATAACAATGTAGCTAATTTAACAGTTTTAGAAATTTTGAGTCTATCTAAGATGGTAGATGGGAAAAAATCCATACATTATTCATGTAGTTGATCCCATTTTAGTTATGGTTAATCCATTTTCCATGTGGTCGATTTTGGAAATAGAAATATTTTGATCTACATCCAGTAGTTTCTTCATGTGGTAGATGCATTGTACATGAGGCTGATGCATTGTCTGCCTCAAGATCACTTGAATTCCATATTCGATCCAATACATAACAAAAATATTACATAAAGAATAATATAATAATTAAAACATATGATACAAAAACTCATATGGCGGTGGATATTTCTATGAAATCAGTTAATAAAATACAAAACAAACACGAATAATAAAATAGTAAACAATATCAAAATAATGTTTCTTATGAAAGTAGTGATTTTTTTCATCACTTATGTTAGAGGGAATAAATAATTAATCAAAAGTTGTGAAGAATTATAATTATATAATAAATAGGTATTGTAATAATTAAATAAATAAATTATGTAATAAGAATACATATTAACATTATGCCATTTTTTACAATTATAGAAATATTTATCATTTCAAAAACAACTCTTCCCTTCAGAAATTATAATAAAGATTATGTATAACAGTTATAGAAATAGATTTATGTAGGATCCTCCTAAATTAATATATCAATAATATATGTTCAAGCATGCTCCCTATAATCTAGAAAATCAATATTCGGAATGAAATTAACATTTTTAAAAGATAAAATGAACACAAAAATATTTATCCACTAAATTTAAAAATTATTACCTCGAAACAACTCTTCTATTTCTACATCAAATATAGATTTAAAATTCCAAAGTGATTACTCAATAGAGTAAACAGGGGGGTGGGTGTGGATTAGTGGTACCATAGTTTTATAAATTCTATTTTAATGCGGCCTCATGAACATGTATAGCTTCTCTATCAATTGAAATAAATATTTAAAACCTTTACCCATATACATTATAATATAAAGACAACACAACACAAAATATTTACAAGGTTTGGATGCAATATATACACCTTTATATGTTTTTTATACACCCAACAAGGATTATATAGTATATATAAATTATCTTCTAGAACATAAAATCCACTCTGCCCTCTAGGATTATAGATTCCACTGAATGAAACTACAATACTTAAAAAATAAGATATAATAAATAATTTTTTGTGGTATGATCTGGGTGATATTAAATACTCTTGATAAAAATACTTATCCACGAGAATATGGATTATTAGGCTTCCATGTCTACATCATGTTCAAGGTATTCAAAAAACACTTTTTGGTCTTGAAACTCTGACCAAATATTCATTGTTTTTTATTCAATCTTTCAATACCCAGGAACAAAAGTTTCTTCTTCTTCAACAGATCCTAGATTCAAAATCATTCTTTCACTGATACAATGATGTATCATCCTTTTCAAAATTATATTATAGGCTATATTCATGATCTATTAGAATTTTATACTATCATTCTTAATCACTTTAATTCACACATTTTCCATAAGAAAAAAATAATACTGTGCATGTGATATCTCATTTATTTCATTTCCAAAATACCTCCATATTTTCTCATTTTAATCACTTATTTATATGTGTAGTGTATTACAATTTCTATTCATTTATTTCAAATATGAATACCTAAAAGGTGTTGGGTATTATATTTAACCATTTAAAATACCTTATAATCTATTGGTGTTGTTCATGAAACCCATTTGAAATACCCCATGATTTCAATTTTTCCTGGTTTTTAACATGTAATTCCATCATGTAAGGAAGTATTTCCTTCATTTAAAATACCATAATGATTAGAGTTCTATTATTTCTTCACATGGATATCAAACTCTATAGATTAAAAGGAATTGATGTATCTCATTTGAAATCCCTTCAAAAATAGGCTTACCCCATTTGGATACAGATTGATTATAATGCTCAAAAGATTCAATCCAATGTGTTTCTTCATGTGACATATTTATTCATGAATACTTGTGGCTTAACATTTCATTATGTGACATCATTATTGGATGAATCCATGAGCATTAACTCATTTTATATTACATAAAAGAAAGTGTAACCACATGAATGTGAATTTATCTCAATCTCATGCATTCGATAAAACTAATAACAATTGACTATAATAATGTGTCGTCGATCCATAGCCTTCATGTAGTTTCATCAAGTTTTTGTGTGAAGGTGATCATTCTGGTCATGTTTTATCTAAATTACCCTTACAAAGACGAATGGTCTTCTCACTACAATTATGTATTCTCAATATACGCCTTCCTAGACTCATGATTTTCTAATTACTATTATGTAGTTATTTTGATACTTTACATAGGTAATGGGAAGCATGTTTTATCTTTACAATGATATTAAAACTATCTAGTTACCTTTATGTAGTTTTTGTAAATCCCAAATAACCTTTACACTAGAATAAGAATATAATACTATCTTTATGAAGGTGTCCAACTTAACTAAAAATCTTCTGAGGCCTTTCATAATCAATTACATGTTATCTTACATCAAATGTTGTAGACAGTGTCCATACATCCACCAACAACATTATTTTCCTTCCGTGAAGATCATCACATCAACCATCACATTTACAAGGATATGTTCTCAATAATTCCATATAATTCCATTAAATTATTACATAATAATTATCCTAGAATAATTACCTCATATCAAAATCACAAAACACATGTTGACTTATTGAAAATAAATACAATAATTAATTATGTTGAACAATCCCCCCTCGGTTTTTTTCCAATATATCATCACATTATGAAAGTCAATATGTTGTTTAACTTATTTTGTAAACTTTATTGAAAATTAAAAGAAAAGGATAAATGGGGCTATTCTCATCTCATTAATTTTTGAAAAAAATATTCTCTTCCCTTATATGAATATCTCTTGAATTTTTTTTAGAGAGGGATGATATCACATGGTACTCTTAGAAAAAGTATTTAGTTAATAAAATCTATGTCTATGTGGAATAAATCAGTATAGAAAACAAATACTATATGACCAAGTTTGTATATGTTATCAATAAAATACTATGCATGTGAAATAATCCAGATAAATTATAAATTCCCATGATAAGGGATATTATGACAATAAATATATGATAAAACATAGACACTAATAAACACATCAGAATGTTTAGATTCATAAAAATAAATCTCCCTTTTTATCATCCTTTTATCAACCATTACTCCCCCTAAATTATTAAAAAGATATAATTGAATCAGGGGTAGAAATAATGATTAAAATACATCATTTATCATGTAAGTTACCCCTCATGGGATGCACTAATATTCTTCATCATGATGAGTTTAATTCCATGAGAATCCCTGTAATAACTCATCAACATTATTCTCAAAAAGTGTTAGCCTCAACGATATCATTTAATTCATTATATGTTTGTCTAAAACACAAAGAATAATATGGAATAATGAGGAACCACATTTGGCTTCTAGAAGACATAATTAGGTCGGGAATTTTATCTCAACCTTTCATTGTTTTTATATTAATACACATCATGGATTAGGCTTTATTTATTTTCCTCAAAGATAAAGGACATATCATCATTTGATTCTTAGTTCTTCTTCCTAATTAATTACTATTGGTATTATAGAATAGTCATGAAATGATATTAGTGATACTAAATTTTCTCACATTTCAACATTTATTTTGATTTTCTTGTCACATTTTATCACCAAATAATCCTCTTAACTCTATTCCCATTCCTGGTAATGATATATTATACAAAAAATAAGATTTTTTATTAATCCTTTAATGAATACAACAATAACCTCTATACCATAACCTTCTAAATTAGTTTAATCTATGTCTAGAATTGTATTCATTCCATCCTGATAATAAATAAATCTTCTTTTTCCTAGGAATATATGGATTCTCTATATTATTACTCTCTTATATTGATATGATAAATTTAATCTTAATCTGAACCTCAATGGTTTTACCAGCATTTTTAGGAAAAACACATATAATTTCGAATTGATTATGTACACTTTTACCTTAAATATATCCAAGATGATTAAATTCCCCCCTGATTATAATAGATTTGTTGAAATCATCTCTAGACGTGATCAAATTAGTTTTTACGATATCACAAATAGATGTGTTTGAAACAAATCTTTTTCCTAAGCAGTCAACTTCTCTTATAGATCAAATATCATCTTATATTGTTCAAAAATTTATAATTTGTGATTATTCATCTCCTTAACAAAATCTATTTCCTTCTTGGGTAGCTAATCCTATTCTTCATCAATAATTACTATAACTTTTTTATAAATCTCATTATTTTCAATAGTTAATTTATTATTTTATTTGATCAGATATTTATTTTCTTTATTTATCCTTCTAAAATTCTAAATTATAGATTCCTACTTACCTTTATGTTCCTATTAATTCTATGTTCTTAATTACCATTCATCATCACTACTTCATGGATCTAATACTTTATCAATATGTTCAAAGATAGATACTTCATCATTTTAATCATTATTTGAGTCATCCTTCTATTAATTTCACCTAATAATTAACACTTTTAAGGCGGAGTACTTCTTCTTCATATTTCCTTTCTTATTTTGGGCCCTCTCATCATTTCAGTCATACTCCTAAACCTGCTTATTTGGGAAATGTTTTGAAATATAACCAAATTTATCACAATTATAACATATTAATAACTTCATAACTTTTAAATTCCATTCAAGTTCTTGAATATTTTTTATAGAAGATACATAATCTTGTTTATGTCTTTTTTATCTTACATAGTGTTTGAGTCAATTAATTCTGCAAACTCTTTTATTTTTCAATTTTCATTTTCTCAAGACCTAAAATTGAATATAATATTATAATTTATTTATGAAGGATATAGCCATTATCATTTCATATTAATGAGTAAATTTGGTAACTCATCAGTAAAAAATATAATTTATCCAACATGAAAGATATTTTTGGAACAAATTTTTTGGAAAAATTCATTGATTTATTTATCAAATTATGAAATTATAAAAATTAACACAAAACCCCCTATATTTCTCACAATATCATTATATATTATTAAATAATCATAAATGTTTTTATTATTATCAATTTTTAGGACTAAAAATTAATTCTCCAAACCTCTATCCTGACTTCCTTAACTTTTATGTCTCTTTCAAAATTGATCTTCAATTTCTCCCAAATGTATTTAGTAGTTCTTAGACCCACAACCTTAGTGGAATAATTTTTATAAATACATTAATAAAACATTTTATACCTTTCTATATATCTCCATATTTATATTATCACCCTGATTTATAAAGGAATCTACAACAATGGGCTGAAGAACCAATGTAGTTTCATCTTTAACATCAAGGCCGATTGTATAGTGGGAAGGAAGAATCCTATACCTCTAGATATGGTAATTTATGCCATTTAATATTGGAACTCCTCGATTTTAAACAAAATATAAATTCTCCATTCTTAATTTATTTTTTGGATCATTAGAGAGAAAATTCATTTGATATAAGTTTTACAGTCCAAAAATAGGTTATGTGCAATAAGAGGGGTGAATTAGTGGTGCAATAATTTTAGAAATTATCTTTTAATTAAATCTATTGAAATTTTTAATGTTCTCTATCCACTCAAATATAACATAACAACCATTCATTTTATTAATTAGAATTCAAATAGTGCACAACACACAAGATTTATAAGGTTCGCCTGAAAGGCCTACTCCATTTTATGTTAGTAATACCCCCCAATATAGATTCACTATAATCTCCCAAAAAACATCTAAAAAATAGAATCCACCATTCTCTATCAGATTCCTATGTCCACTGGAAGAAACTACAACACTCTAACAAAGAATATCCTATAAATAATGACTTCTAGTTAGCTCTGGGTGATCGCTGCACATCATTATGAAAATAATTCTCCATGAGAAGACATATAGACACATTTAGATTTTAAATCCTTATTTAATATATTAAAATACTTCGTATATCATTTAAGATATAAAAAAATCATCAGTGATTCAGTCTTTCAATTTTTTAATATTAGGGAACACAAGTTGTTTCTTCTCCCAGGGCTCCCAAATTCAAAATACATATTCATTTAATATATAGATTTATTGTGATTTTAAAAATTCTATTGAACAATTGAAGAAAAATATCTCATAATTTTATACTACAATTATCCATCACCTACATGCACACCTTTATCTATAAAAAAATATTTTGAATATAATATATCATTTATTTAATTTCTAAAATCCCCCATGTCTTTCAAATTCAAATACTTCATTTATATTTTGTTTTGAAAAACTCATTTTTTCCTTTATTTAATATATTAATATCTATAATGTTTCATTTAGTATATTTCCTAATTTTAAATACCCAATAATCTATATGTATTCTTTATAAAGGTCATTTGAAATACATAATGGTTTCAAGTTTTCATTATTTGTCACATAACATAGAATCATGCAAGGTGGTGTTGCCTCCATTTTAAATACCCAAATGATTCTGGTTCTCTTCAATATTCACACAAAAATTAGATTTTGTGGCTAAAAAGGCATGAATGGATCTCATATAAAATTCCAACACAAATCAGGTTCTTTTATTTTAATATATATTATTTATAATTCTTGAATTATTCATGAATACATATTTCTTCACATGGAATATTCATTCTTGAAGACTCATGTCTTTAGATATTATCACATGGACTCATTATTGGATGATTCTATGACCCTTATCTAATTAAATCAAACATGAATGAACGTTTAACTATATTAATGTTCATTTATATCAAGCTCATGTGGTCAATCAAACTAATTATGATGTAAAAATATGGTGTGGTTTATTTGTATCCACTTTTTGGTTAATTCATGTTTTTTAATATAGGTTATTGTTCTGGGAATGATTGATCCAAATTACACTTATACAGACTCATGATTTTTTCACTACCTTTATGTAGCCTTAATATACCCTTAACATGACTCATTATTTTATAACTACCTTTATGTAGCACCCATGTTTCCTTTACGTGGGAAATATGAAGCAAGATTTACCTTAATGTAGGCTTCAAAACTATCTACTTACCATTACATAGGTCATGTAAATCTCAAATAATATTTATGTAGCATTACAAATATATTACATGTTGATTCAATAAGGCTTACCTTATGACTTTTCCATTCATTCTTGTTTCGAAAATCACAAACACCTTATCTTTAAGAAAATTTCTTTTATAAGGAAAATTGGTTTTATAAGGAAAATTGCTTTTATAAGGAAAAATGCTTTTTAAAGAAAAATTATCCTTATCATATTTTCATCCATATATTTCTTAAGTATAAGATTCAGATTTATTTCTATATTCTTGGAATCGTTTGAAACATTGATATGAAGCATTCGGATTTAGGTTCCGAATTCTGGATGATAACTGTAATAAAGTTCTACTCCGAATTCTGATGACGAATTCTCATTACGAATTCTGATGATGAATTCTCATTCCAAATTCTCATTCCGAATTCACCTATTAAACAGAATCTGATTAGCTTTGTTTAATACACTCCGAATTTATTTAGACTCCGAAAATTGTTTTTAGTTAGACTCTGAACTTTCATTTTTCTTATGCTTTTATAATTTGTCTACTCTTTAATATTTTTCTTACACTCCGAACCTTCACTCCGAATCTTCACTCCAAACTTTTTTAGACGTAAAACGATGTCGTACTTTCTGTTACACTTGTTTTGTTATAAAACAATGTCGTCTATTCTATTATAAACTAACCGTTGGTTTAGTTACACGTGTACAGGTCCCTCCGATTTTTAAGGAAAATATGACCTTTGGAAAGGAGGCCAACCTTACCTATAAATAGGAGCTCATTTGAAAGAGCTAAAAAAACATAGAGAAGTTGATCAGTCTAGAGAGCACATGATGCTAAGGTTATTTCTAGAGAGAGAAAGCTTTTCATGCCTTGTGCGTACTGAACCGCTCGTTCAGTTTTTGTTTCGTGCGACTCCGAATGTTGGTGATTACATTTGAGGACTTCCGTGGATAGGAAGACAGAGGTTTCCAACACCTTGAAGTTAAGGGCTTCCTTACTGAGGAAGACAGAGGTTGCCAACTACCTTGAAGTTGAGGGCTTGCGAGGATAGCAAGACAGAGACTCCGATCTTTGTATCGAGGGCTTACCCTGGTGTGGGTAAGACAGACTTTCTTGAAAGTATAAATCAAGGGACCCTTATCCAAGGTTGTTGGATACCCTTCTCTTTGGGTTAAAAGACTTATATCTTGTTACTTGTAGTTTTACTACTTGTTTATTTCCACTGCATATTGTATTGTAAGGAAAGTATAACTTTCTTATACTTCCTTATTTGTACTCTGTTTCATTTAGATTTTATACGCTTTAAGGTAGAATCTCATATTATAATCTTTTCTTATGTTTCAATTTCCGGAACCTACTTTCGGAATCTCTTTCTAGTTTTTAAGAAAGTTCATAGGACTTGAAGTTTATAACTTCATTCCTTATTCCAAGTTTTCATTTGGTGTTAGATGTGTTGTGAATTTGCTTATTTTAAACTTTTTTAAACTTATCCCTTTCCTTTGCTTAAGGAAAACATAGTTATTTGTAACAAACTTTAAAGGTTCCAAAGGAATTTTTAATGTATACAATTCACCCCCCCTATTGTATATTGAGCATCTACAACATTATTTCGATCCTAAAATTGGTGTCAGAGCAGGTCTCTGAAATACTTGTACACACATATAAGTTTTTCTTTCTCACTTTATCATTCTGAACTTTCCCATTCCGAACTTTGTTATTACAAATATTATTCCCTAACATGTTTGTGTGCCGAAGGTTATTTTATGTATGACAGGAATTAATGTTTTTTCCATTGATTATCTAAATCCTACAAGACCACCAATCTTTGATGGTAATGATTATGAGTACTGGAGAGATCGAATGAAGACTTTTGTTATCAATACTAGAGTGGATAACTTTGTTATGCTTACTGGAGATTATAAAATTCCTGATAAGGAAGTTATAACTTTTACTAACCAGGAAAAGCAAGAGTATCAACTCAATTATAAGGTATGCAATACTTTACTTTGTTCAATGACTAGAAATATATATAGAAAAATTTCTTCTTGTGAAGAAGCTAATTGTATCTGGAAGAATTTAGAGGGTACACACTTTGGAACTTCTAAAGTGATTGAATCTAGGAGAGCTATGCTTAGAGCTGAATATCATGGATTCAATTTTCCTTATGGAGAACAAATATATAAATTTCAACAGAGGTTTATGACTATCGTCAACAGTTTACAGTCTATGGGATAGAAATGGTTAGATGATGAAGCACTTGTGGATAATATAATTGATATCATACCAAATGAGTGGGAATCCAAAATAACTACTATAGATGAGAACAGGAAGGTCACTCAAATTTCTCTTGATGAGTTATTCAGAACTCTTCTCCAACATGAAACCAGAATTAAAAGAGATGCTGACAACATCAAAAAGAAAAATGGGAATGGTAATGTTGCTTTTACAACAACATCAAATCATATGGAAGCCAAGACTCCTGAGAGAGTAACCAGATCCAAGTCTAAGAATATAGTTGTTCAATCAGATTCTAGTGAAAGTGAAATCTCTGGAAATGAATTAGAAAATCTTGATCTAAGGATGAACAAAATAGCTGGTCAGAGAAATTTCCAATCCAAGTATAAGAAAAAGGACAGGAAAGATAAGAAAGATGGAGAAGTTACTTGTTATGAATGCAAGAGAGCTGAACATATTAGACCAGATTTCCCTTTTCTCAAAAAGAAAGTAAGTAATTAAAGGCATTCAGACATGAACAGAAAGATGTTTTATAAATCCAAAGCTAAGAATGTTCTGAAAGCTAGTGACACCTGGAGTGCCAGTGGTGGTGATTCTTCAGATAAATCTTCTGATTACGAATCTTCAGGACAGAAGAATCTTAGTCTTATAGCCAAATTACCTATTGATAATCATTGTTTTATGGCTAAGATTCGAAATGGTGAATCATTGACCAATGTTTCTTTAAATTCTAATGATAGTAAGTATTATAACTATTCTGATGAAGAATCCTCTTCTGATGAAGAAATACTTTACCTACTTATGAAGCAGTCTCTAGGTTTGCTGAACTTCTTGAGATTGAGAATTCTAAACTCAATAAGAAACTTGATAAGGCAAACTCTAGGAATTCTATTCTTACAAAAGAGATATCAGATCTTATTAAAGATCATGATAGAAAAAATTATGATTTTGATAGTATTTAAAAAAATCTTGAGGATGTAAGTTCTGAGAAGAACCGACATTATAAGGAGTTAGAAAAAGTAATTTCTAAGGAAAATGTTTTCGAGCCTAGCTCTAGTTCTAAAACTACTGATTTTGAGGATAAAAACTTGGTTATAAAACTCAAGTCCGAATTTTTTCCTTAATGAAGTGTTTATCAAACTTTACACATAGTAAGGAAAATTTTGATGAAATGTATTCCCAAATACACCCTTTACGAAATAAATCCGTATTTTGTTATACCCATGCAAAACAATTTTTTAGTAACAATTATTTTGTTCCTCAAAGTACCCCATTTTGTACCAAGTGTCAATGTGGTGGTCAACAGGCAAAGAATTGTTCCTTAAATAGAACCCAATAATTAGGATTTCAAAAAGTTTACTTTTCTAAGAATACGTGGGTTCCTAAAATTTTGTTATCTGGAAATCTCGAATCCAAAAAATTCTGGATTCTGAAAGTCTAATTCTCTTCTTGATTTCAGGAAAATAAAAAGTGTACCAACAATAATACATGGTACAAAGATAGTGGATGTTCCCGACACATGACTGGTAACAAAATCTATTTTGAAAAGATTATCAAAACGAAAGGAGGAAAGGTAACTTTCAGAGAAAATTCTAAGGGAGAGATTGTTGGTATTGGTAATATTGTTATTTTAGGAAAAACTTTGATTTCAAATGTTCTTTTTGTTAAGGGTCTTAAGCACAACCTCATTAGCATAAGTCAGTTGTGTGATTAAGGTTACCTTGTGAATTTTAGGAATGATAAGTGCTTAGTTCACAATTCCAAGGAAGAATTTATTCTCTCATCCAATAGTAAAGAGAATGTTTACACTTTGAACCTAGAAGACCTCAGATGCCATGATTTACCTTGCCTAAGTGCAATAGAAGATCATTCTTGGTTATGGCATAGAATACTAGGTCACTGTAACCTTAGAAACCTATGTAAACTCACTAAGAAGAAACTAGTTATGGATCTACCAGAGCATAGATTTGAATCTTCTAAAGTTTTTGATCCTTGTCAATATGGCAAGAAACAGAAATCTAGTTTTAAATCAATCGGTGAAGTCTCAACAACTGATGCATTGCAGTTAGTGCACATGGATCTTTTTGGTCCAACACAAACTGGAAGTATTGGAGGAAAATACTATGTGTTTTTTCTAGTGGATGATTACACTAGATTTACTTTGGTTTATTTTCAATCAAGGAAGTTTGAAGATTTTTCTTATTTCAAAAGTTTTAGTGCTCAATTTAAAAATGAGAAAAACCTTACATTGAAAACAATTCATAGTGATCATGGAGGAGAATTTCAAAATTCAGATTTTGAAAGTTTTTGTAGTAGAAATGGTTTTACTCACAATTTTTAAGCACCTATAACTCCTCAACAAAATGGTGTAGTTGAGAGAAGAAATAGAATTCTTCAAGAGATAACTAGAACCACGTTGAATCAATATTATATAGCTAGACATTTCTGGGCTGAAGCTGTAAGTACTACTTGCTATACTATAAATCGTGTTTTGATTAGACCTTTTCTTAATAAAACTGCTTATGAGTTATGGAATGATAGAAAACCAAGACTATCCTACTTCATGGTTTTTGGTTGCAAAGTATTCATTTTGAATACTAAAGATAACCTACATAAATTCGCACCAAAACCTGATGATGGAATTTTATTAGCTTATTCCACAACTTCTAAGGCTTATAGAGTTTTTAATAAAAATACGTGTACTGTTGAAGAAACAGTACATGTAAAATTTGATGAGTCTGATCCTTTTGTATTTAAACCATCCTAGCCTACATCCTCAGATTTGTTTTAAAAAACTGATTGTCAACCTTTGACAGAAGAACCTTCTGATAAGGATTGTGTTCAAGAAGATACTTCTAAAACATTTACCCCGGAAGACTTTCTACCCTATGTTGATGAAAATTCTTTTCAAAACCCAAATCAGGTGTTTCTTAAGAATCATCCCCGTGATAGTATCATTGGTGATGTAAATCAACCTGTAAGGACCAGAAGTTCCTTAATAAATGAAGTAGAACATCTAGCATTTCGTTCCCAATTAGAACCTAAAAGCAGTGATGAAGCTTTAGGTGATGATGATTGGATCAAAGCCATGAAAGATGAACTAAATGAATTTGAAAGGAATAAAGTCTGGACTTTGGTTGAAAGACCTAAGGGAAAATCTGTTATTGGAGTAAAATGGGTTTTCAGAAATAAATGTGATGAAAATGGAGTCATAGTAAGAAATAAAGTTAGAATTGTTTCTAAAGGCTATAATCAGCAAGAGGGAATAGACTATGAATAAACCTATACTCCAGTAGCAAGACTTGAATCTATCAGTATTCTACTTGCCTTTGCAGCATTCTTTAATTTTAAACTTTTTCAAATGGATGTGAAATGTGCTTTTATTAATGGTTATGTTCAAGAGGATGTTTTTGTTGAACAACCTTCCGTCTTTGAAGATACAAAACATCCCGATTATGTTTTTAGACTTACCAAAGCTCTGTATGGCCTTAAACAAGCCCCACGAGCATGGTATGATAGACTCACTGGATTTTTTCTTTAAAATAACTATGTTAAGGGAAATGAAGATCAAACTCTTTTTATAAAGATAGATAAGAAAAATGTTTTGATTGTTCAAATTTATGTTGATGACGTCATATTTGGTTCAACTTAGCAATCTTTAACCGACTCTTTTGCAAGTCTAATGAAATATGAGTTTGAAAAAAGTATGATGGGTGAGTTAACTTTTTTCCTTGGTTTTCAAAATTCTCAAAAACTAGAAGGAATCTATATATCTCAACATAAGTATATTAAATATCATCTTAAAAAGTATGGTTATGACAACACTAAGAGTATAAGTACTCTCATTGGTACCTCAAACTCTTTGGATCTTGATCAAGCTGGGAAACCAGTAGATCAAACATCTTTTAGAGGTATGATAGGAAGTTTACTTTACTTAATAGCTAGTCAACCATACATAATATTCTCAGTATGCTTATGTGCAAGATATCAATCCAATCCTAAGGAATCTCACTTAAAGGTAGTAAAAAGAATTTTTTGCTATCTTAAGGGAACCATGGATCTAGGATTATTTTATACTTCTGGAAATGATTTTATTCTAAAAAGCTTTTCTGATGCCGACTTTGGTGGATGTAGAATGGATAGAAAAAGTACATCCGGAACATGTCATTTATTATGAGATTTATTAGTTTCTTGGTCTTGCAAGAATCAACATTCTGTGGCACTATCCACTGCTGAAGCTGAATATGTAGCAGTGGAAGTTGTTGTGCTCAAGTGTTGTGGATGCAACACACACTCACAAACTATGGCTTGAGTTTTACTAAAACTCAAATTTTATGTGATAACACAAGTTCCATTGCCTTAAGTAAGAACCCTTCACATCACTCTCGTGCAAAACACATAGATATTAGGCATCACTTTCTTAGGGATCACACAATAAAAGGAGATATCATTCTTCTATTTATCGGAACGCAAGATCAACATGCTGATATTTTCACAAAATCATTGCCTACTGATAGATTTGAATACATTAAACCAAAGTTAGGAATGATAACCGTAAGTTAATACTTCTTAATTAACTTTCTGTTGAAAAAATCTCCTTACAGTAATAAACTCCTTTTTATAGGGGGAGTACATTTGTGTGTTAGAGTAACTAAGTTTTTCAAAGTTTGTTTTCAAACTTTTCGAAACTAAATTTCCGGTATGGGAATTTTTAGAACAGAAAATTTCCCGAATGGATATTTTCGTATAGAAAAATTCTGGAATGGAAATTTTCGTATTGAAAACTTCTAGAGGGAAAGTTTCTCACTGGTATTTCCATAACGAGATTTTCGTACCAAGACTTTCATAATGAGTTTTTCATTTTTTTTAAACTTTTGTAATGAAATTTTTATACTGAAATCCTTATAATGTTTTTCATTCTGAGTTTTTCATACTGAGTTTGTTTTTTGTAGTGAGTTTAGCAATTTTTTTCCTTCGTAGTAAATTTTTTTTATATTACCCATTACGAATAATCCTCCTAAGACAATACAAAAGGTATGATTTCCATACTCAAGTTTTCTTAGTCATACTTTACTTGCTGACATTTTCTTATATTTTATTTTCAGAATATAGTTTTCCTAATTTTTGTTTCAATAAAAACCTCAAAAGATCGGCTTCATGTTTTCTTGAGAATTGGTTTTCAACCGTCAGATCTGATCTCAACTTGTCACAACCGTTCGATCAACTGAGGAAGTTTAACCATCTTCTCGTTGCCAATATAAAGGGGACCCCAAATGGTTTTCCCACATCGGTTTTCAAGCTCCAGCATCCCGAAGCTCTGACTCTCTATTTTAAGACCATTCTAAACTTCAGAAATCTCCGTTCCGAACTTCTCAGAGGTCTTCAGATCCGAATGTCTGTGGAAGTAGCTTCTCAAGACATGTCTTCCTCTAAGCCGATTTTGAAGTGGTTAGTATATAGAGAAAAGTTGGTTCATCCTGATTTCTTCAACAAGTATGATTCTCTTATATCCAAGAACATTAAGCTTAATGTATGGGAAGATGTTGCTGTGTCTAATCCTGGGAATCAAGATGAAGTATTTTCAGATTTACTTATAGAATTCTATGACATAGTTTCCTTCTATAAGGAAGACGGTAGGGAAAAATTATAATATAAGTCTTATGGAAAGACTTATAAGTTTTCTTATGCCAAGGCAGCCAGCTTGGTAGGGATGAACAATGAAGGAGATGCTGAGTTTATTTCTCATGTTTTGCCGGATTCAAAGGGAAGATTTGACAAGGAAAAGGCTTTGGAAACTCTCAGACTGTCAGATGATAAGGCTCCGAAGATTGCTTCTCTGTTTACAAATTTCCAGATTCTAGAGTTATGGTTACAAGGCCTTATCGTACCGAGAAAGGGTGATAAAGATAGTTTGAATAAGTGTGAGATCTACATCCTAGATTTTCTGATAAATCTGAGGAAGTTGAATATGGTGAAACACATTCTTATTACCCTTGGGAATGTTAAGAAAGGGAATTTGAGAGCTCAGATCATAATGTATCCAGCAATCCTATCAAAATTGATAGTTCGGTGCCTTGAGTCTTTCAAGGAATCTTTCATGTCTAAGACAAGAGTTTGCATGATTATGTTAGTGAGTGATGGTACTCTCAAAAGGATGGATGCAGCCTTCGATAAGAAGACTGGTCAGTTTGTTGATTTACCTGCTCAAGAAGAAACGGTTCTGAAAGTTGCTGAACCTGAATCCTCCAAGCCAGTGAGGAAGATAAAGTTGAAAGAAGTTGAAGGTGAAGCAGAAAATACGAAATCTAAGGAAGGTCATTCCGCACCTCCAAAACCGAAGAAGAAGAAAGCTTACCCTGATTAGGAAGTTTCTAAATGGAAGGAAATCAAAGAGAAGAGAGTTCAAGGGGAGCCTCAGTTTGTCTTGGATCCTGTGGAGGCTAAGGCCTTGAAGGAAAGAACTGCGGATGAGATAGAAAAACAAGTGAAAGATAAGAGGCTTAAGAAGAAGATGTCTGAAGCTGAGGTGGTTCAAACTTTGTTAAAGTTTACTGAGATGGCCTCCGGAAACATTCCCGTTACGAGATCTTTTTCTTTGGAATATCTACCTGAGACTCCAGGAAGAAACATTGTCGCTCTGGAAGAGGCAGTTGCTAAGCATGTTGAGGAAGTAGAGCATATTGAGAAAGTCGAAGAAGAAGAAGCAGATGCTGAAGGTAGTGGTGACACCAGATATGTTTTAAAGCAAGTAGATGATTATAAGGGGACACCTTCAGAACATTTGTCGCTCCGAACCCCAGAAGCTGAGTCTTAAAAATTAGTCACTCCAGGGATAGATGAGGATAAAGGAGAAGAAGAAGTATCTTATCATGCAGAGGAAGAACATATTCTACATGATATTGCTCAAATGGAGAATATAGAAGATGGTTCTCAGAAAGTTTCTGATGAGGAAGACAATATTATTCATGTGTCTGACAGTGAAAAGAGAACTCCAGAACATGAATCCATTCCGAAAAACGACAAGGGAAAACAACTTTTTGTTGATACCCCGAGCTCAGTGGTTGTAAAGAAAAGTGAAGTTGGTGATTCTTCTAAAAAGAAAGTTGAGAATTTTGAAGAAGAAAATTCTCCAAGAAAAGTCTCGGATTCGGAGTCATCTTCGTTGGGGCATGAATTTGTTGTTCAGTCATTAAAGAAGTTGGTCGGTACTATTCCGACTTTCTCAAGTATTGATTCATGATTCCAGATGCCTGAAAATGCTTTGAATCAGAAAACAAACTCCGTATCCATGGTAGTGGACAAATGTGTTGAGATAGAGGCTCAGTTTAAAACTTTATTTGTCGGCTATGAAGCCCACAAAGGATCTTGCAAGAGGATGACTAGTTGGTTGAGGAAGACTGTAAAAGAGATGAGGCTATTTGATGAATTCCAAGACAATGTGAAGGATTCCTTTGAGACAGAATACAGGAAGATAAATGAACATACTTCATCCTTTGAAGAAAAGTTGACATATGAAAAGAATTTCCGGATTCAAGAAGTCAGAGATCTGAATGGGAAGCTGAATTCTGTTTCTCAAAACTAGAAGTATGAAAGGTATCATCGGATTGAGTTTGAAGAAAAGTTGTTAAAGTAAGAACAAATCTTAAAGGCTCAGGAAGAAAAGCTTCAAGCTCAGGAAGAAAATATTTAAGCCCAGGAAGAAATGATTGAAGCTCAAAGTGAAAGAATTGTTGTGTTAGAGAAGCAAGTTGAGGAAGACCATAAAGACTTGAAGAAGATAAAGACTATTCTTAAGGGTCTCATGGCGAAGGAAAGAGATCCAAAATAGACAGATCTGATATTTTGTTGTATCTTATCTTCTTTGTTGTTGAGCTTTCCAACTTAATGAAAATTGTGCTTGCTCGTTTCTTTTGTTGTTGCTACTAATTTTCTTTCACGTACTTTGTTATATTTTCCAATCCCTCGAATTATTTTTGAAAATCACAAAGGGGGAGAAGGAAAAGAACCCTAATAAAGGGTAAAAATAATCTTAACAAAGGGTGAGAATGAAAACAAACTCTAATAGATTTTATCCAAGGGGGAGTTTTTCATTAAAGAGGACTTTCTTATTCATAATGAAATATCATTACGGAAATCTAGAATACGATCCTTAGAGTTTCAAAGCCTAAGGGGGAGTTAGTCGTATTCATCAATATCCTTAAAGCAAAGGGAGATAAGCCTTCAGGTTTTCTTTCTTCTTAGAACTTCATTTTCGTAAGGATGTTTGTGCTTTCCAAAAATGGGGAGATTTTTGAGTCAATAAGGTTTACCTTATGACTTTTCCATTCCTTCTTGTTTTGAAAATCAAAAACACCTTATCTTTAAGAAAATCTCTTTTATAAGTAAAATCGCTTTTATAAGGAAAATTGATTTTATAAGGAAAACTTCTTTTTAAAGAAAAATTATCCTTATCATATTTTCATCCATATATTTCATAAGTATAAGATTCGGATTCATTTCTATATTCTCGGAATCGTTTGAAACTTTGATATGATGCATTCTGATTTAGGTTCCGAATTCTGGATGAGAACTGTAATAAAGTTCTACTCTGATTTCTAATGACGAATACTTATTACGAATTCTGATGACAAATTCTCATTCCGAATTCTCATTCCGAATTCTCCTATTAAACAGAATCTGATTATCTTTGTTTTATACACTCCAAATTTATTTAGACTCCGAAAATTGTTTTTGGTTAGACTCCGAACTTTCATTTTTCTTACGCTTTTATAATTTTTCTACTCCTTAATATTTTTCTTACACTCTGAACCTTCACTCTGAATCTTTACTCCAAACTTTTTAAGACTTAAAATGATGTCGTACTTTTTGTTACACTTTTTTTGTTATAAAAGGATGTCATCTATTCTATTATAAACTAAACGTTGGTTTAGTTACACATGTACAGGTCCCTCCGATTTTTAAGGAAAATATGACCGTTGGAAGGGAGGCCAACCTTGCCTATTAAAATGAGCTCATTTGAAAGAGCTCATGAAAAACATAGAGAAGTTGATCAGTCTAGAGGCCACACGCTGCTAAGGTGATTTCTAGAGAGAGAAAGATTTTCATGCCTTGTGCGTACTGAACCGCTCATTCGGTTTTTGTTTCGTGCGACTCCGAATGATGGTGATTACATTCGCGGACTTCCGGGGATAGGAAGACAGAGGTTTCCAACACCTTGAAGTTGAGGGATTCCTTGTTGAGGAAGACAGAGGTTTCCAACTACCTTGAAGTTGAGGTCTTGTGAGGATAGCAAGAAAAAGACTCTAATCATCGTATCGAGGGCTTACCCTGGTGTGGGTTAGACAGACTTTCTTGAAAGTATAAATCAAGGGACCTTTATCCAAGGTTGTTGGATACCATTATCTTTGTGTTAAAAGACTTATATCTTGTTACTTGTAGTTTTACTACTTGTTTGTTTCAGCTGCATATTGTATTGAAAGGGAAGTATAACTTTCTTATACTTCCTTAGTTGTACTCTGTTTCATTTAGATTCTATACGCTTTAAGGTAGAATCTCATATTGTAATCTTTTTTTATGTTTCAATTTCAGGAACTATATTTCTAGAACCTACTTTCGAAATCTCTTTCCAGTTTTTAAGAATGTTCATAGGACTTGATGTTTATAACTTCATTCCTTATTCCAAGTTTTCATTTGGTGTTAGAGGTGTTGTGAATTTTCTTAGTTTAATCTTTGTTAAACTTATCCCTTTCCTTTTCTTATGGAAAACATAGTTATTCGTAACTAACATTAAAGGTTCCAAAGGAATTTTTAAAGTATACAATTCACCCCCTCTTGTATATTGAACATCTTCAACATTATTTCGATCCTACATTAATACCTTTAAATAGGTATCCAATTTAAGTCACAACCTTATTTTTCTTTAAATAATCATTCTCGAGGATTTCCATCATCCCTAAAATATTTTAGATAGTCTGTCCACATCCACAAACACTTGTATTTAGTTTCCATGAAGCTAAATACCTAAACAATCACATTTACAAAGATAATTGATCAAGAATGGAATATAATGACATTAAATTACTCTTTAAAAATTCTCAAAGAATCATGACCAAATCTTAAATTGAAAATCACACATTGAATAATTGAGAATAAATATATTACATACACGAGTTTATAAAAATAGGAAATTAAATACCCCTGGTGATGGTGGAATTTGAAAAGGATAACTGAAATTTATATTTATTTGATATTTTAAAATAGTTTTTAAAACTAAACTATATTTTAGAAATTTAACAATTTTTCATGTTATAGAAAACCAAACAAAGAGGATGTAGAAAAAATTATTGAACTTATAACTTTCAAAAAAACTGATAAGGATCCACTTTGAAGAAATAGTTAAATTATTTAGAAATATTGAAACACAAAAAATTGTAGTATATTAGAATATTCTAGATTCATGAATTCCAAAATAATAATAATAAACCCCCTAAACATTGACCAACTGTTGAATAAATATACTCTAATTATTTCACTCTCAAATTTAATTTTCACAAATTTAGCTACGTTGAAAGGCTCCGTAACAATTTCAGCAAGTAGGTTTTCTATAGAAACAGACTCCGGACTTATATTTAATTTTTCAAAATTATATATAATAATGTGAAATCTAATATCATTGTTTTATTTTAATAATTATATAATAATTTTTTTGAAATATAATATGTAGAGGTATTATCAAAATAAATTGGGATATTTTAAAAATTAAATCAAACTTTAGAAAGTATTGGTTTATTCCATAAATAAGACAAGAAAAAAGATAAAAAGGTAAAATATTCAATTTAAATATTTGATAGAGCTATTGAATTTTTTCTTAAAATTCCATGAGAATAAACATTTACACAAAAAATTACACAACCTATTGTAATTTTTATATCTATTTTGTAACCACTAAAACCAAATCCAAAAAAATTATTATTTGTAATGAATTATGTGTAGGATAAAACAATATGAGATTGAATTAACTTTCAACATAATTAATAATCCTTTAAAAAAATTAAATTACCCTTTTAATTATTATATTATATATTGTCACACATGAAAATAGTAAACATTAAATTATCCCTAAAAGCAGTTAAGTAAGGACAATTCTCAATCATTCCACTAGAAAATTTAATATAAAAATATTTTCTAGATTCATCATTAACACATTTAATTTATTTTATACTTTGAGTATTACTACATTTTCTTTAATATAAGGATAATATTTTAACTAAATGATTAGCATAAATATATTTATTTAGAAAAATACCACCATCACCTTGAAAAATATGAATACCAAGATAAAATAAAATATCTCCCATTAAAATGATGTTAAATTAACTTTTCATCATGTTGGGAAATTATCTATAATGTTATTCACATTAATATACAAAAATAATATCATCAAAAAATATTTTAACAATTAAAATATTTTTTTAATTCCTTTTAATAAATAAGTTATATCAACTTTACATTTTTCAAAATCATTATTTCAGAACAATGACAACATTTTGTACCCAACTCTAGATGCTTTTTGTAAACCATAAATAACATTTCAATGTTTTCAATCATGGTTAGGTTTAGATTTGTTCTTAAAAATAGTGGTATTTTAAAAATAATTTTAGAAAATATATCCATTTAAAAATGAAATGGTTTTCATCAATTTGATAAAGTTTGACTTTAGAATATGACACATCGGACAAAAGAATTATTATATATTTTAATAATTGAACTGAGTAAATTATTTATTCAAAATAAATTTATTGTTCTTAGTTATATCCTTAATCTACCAATCATTCCTTTTTTCTAATTATTAGACCCTATTAATTTAAAAAAAATTTAATGATCCATTTGGTAAAAATGACATTTTTATCTTTAGGGTGGTCAACTAAGGATCATAATCAATTTATATCAAACTAATTTGACTCTTAATTCATTTATATAATCCATTCTGAGTCAAATAAGTTTTCACCTACATTTTTTGATACAAAATTATAATAAAAATCTTGATAATAACAATCATTTTTTATAGAATTTGTGGTTTTAACAACTGTAGTTATATCTACTGTTACTTTGTAAACCATATGATCATAATGTAATATTAAAATCATTTGATTTGAAATATTATTCCCCTCAAATTATGAATCCAATTATAAATTTCATGGTTATACAAATTTATAATGAACTAATTATTCCCCAACCAGTTCTAAATCATAATTTATTTAAATTATTTTCATCAAACATAACATGAAAATACACTATAATAATTAATTGTATTTTGTTTTAATCACTATATGTTGTACTAGAATAATAATATCCTAGAAAAATACACTAATAAGATATTAAATTGTCATTGTTCTAATTAATCTTCGGTATTAATAATGTAAATTTGTGAAATAAATAATCCAAAATAGACAATTCTAGTCTTCATTACCTTTCATATTTCAAATGATTTTTTTCTTTATGAATGGTATTTGTATAATTTTATTAAAACTATTACTAGAAAAATTTATAGTTTCTTCCTAGAACAATTTCTGAAAATTATACCCACTTAAAAAATATCATAGATATTTCTTATGAAGACCTTTTTTACTTTTTCCACCCAATTTTTTTGTGGTGTCACGGGGGTTGAAAATTTTAATTGTTTCTATTATATTAATTTGACTTATCAAATCCATGATTTAAAAATGCACCACCTATATCACTTATTATTGCTAAAATTAGATAAACTCTTCATTTTTTAACAAATAAAAGTAAATAATAAATATATAAAATGTATCAAATTTACGTGTAAGAAAATATGTCTGTGTAAATATTCTATAGACATCCAAAATAAGAAATACACATCCTTTTCCTTATCAACTAGCAATTTTCATGGGGCCAAAAAGATCCAAATTTAAAAGATGAAGTGATCTAGAAGTTTTTACCTAATGAACATATTTAAAAGTGTTCTTATACTACTTCCCTTTTATATATGAATGACATAAATAGTTTCTATCTTGATTTAACTTATGAAGGTACAACCCCTTTTTGTTTTTAGCGAGCTTATATAGAAACCTGAAGTTTTCATGAACATATCTTCTACGCGGTAAATGTTTTTCATATAATATAATATTTAATAATTTAATAATTTTCCCATTTAATTTAAAAAATTTAACTGAATATATTTTTTCATCTATAGTTATATAAAATGGGATAGATTCATCAATAAAAATAATACACTAATCATTTTAAAATTTCACATTTATATTATCATCACAAAGTTGTGATATACTAATCATATTATGATTAAAACCATCAGTTTATAAAACCTATGAAAGGTTAATAGTATTTGAAATTACAACATCTACAAAAAACTAATACTTACCCCATTGAGTTATTAGAAAAGTTTACACTACCACCTTAACAATTATTAATTGATATCAATATAGAAATATCACTAGACATATTTCATGAGAATACACTATCCATATACCATGTTTCATTCTTGACATATCGAAGAAACATTTTCTACAAAAGAAAATTTAATAATACATTGTTACCCATAACACAGGTCCAACTGGGGTAGAAAAACCTTTTTTGTCAATCCAAAAGGATTTCAGGAATATATTCACAGACAATATAGAAGACAATGATTTAGATATAAAGTCCCTAGTGTGACCAAGAGAGTGTGTGATTCTAAAGGGACATTGGTTTTCATAATGGACCTTTATTTGACATTTAGTGCATATAAAATAGGATTTTGTTTTCACTAGAACCATTAAAAAATAATGTATTATACATATTTGGTAAGAGATTATCATATAGAATACTATTTTAATGTTTAATATCATCATTTTATCACAACTCCCTTTACCTTGAACAAATGTGGATAAAAGGATTTTCAATATTTTAATTTCAATTATAATCATATAATTTTCATCCAAAGTATAATAAAACTTAATTATTTAAGGTTCCTTTTTTTAGACTGATAATAATTAGGTGGATGATTTACAAGTTTAACAATTTCTATATCGACACATAATTTATCATCTGATCACGACGATATATTTCCCATTTTCTCATTTTCTTCAAGATCTTCTTAATGTTTAATCTTAATATTATATAACAATATAGTAATTATGTTAATATTATGATTGATTATATCAATATCTTCATAAAAATCATTAGTTGTAGTGTTTGAGTAAGATTTAAAAGAGGAATAATAATATGGTTTACTTTCTTATTCTGAGGAAGCCATTAAACACAACATTACAATTATTTTTTCTACACTAGATTCATTACCAGAATATAAATCCAAACTATAACTCCAACTAGAATCCATTGATTTCTTTTCATTTTATATAGTGATTTATCTTATTATTTTTATTTTTGGTCCTCAAACAATTAGGCTTGTTGTGACTTATTTTTCTGCTAATTATCCTAATATTTATCAATACCGTATTTATTATCAATATAATAATTTATAGGATGAACCTTTGTTAATATTTAAAAGTAGCCCTCATTTTTTATGTATCCTCTCATTGATACATGAGTATAACCATCTCTTTAATTTGACTCCATATCAGAGTTAGAAAAGAGTATAGTAACATTTAATTTAAAATAAATGACTTTCCTTTTTAAATTCTCATCTTGAGAAATATTTTTGAGTTTTAATTCATTTATATAAAAAGATAAAATAAGCTCATCTAAAATACATTGATTGAAATTTTTTCATTCATCAATTACTAAATTTTTATCATGTCATTTATTTTGAGAGATCTTAAAACTATTTGGACCAAAATTTAATTATGTATGGTTTCTCTAAAACAACTCATTACATTTATAATAATTGAAAATATACGAAACATTTGATTTAATATTTATTATTCTATAATGTTAAATTCTTAATAATATACTTTTAACTTACCTAACATAGTTTTTATCAACTTATGTGAAAAAAATGAATGACTTGTAATATTTTTCAAATGTTATGTCTTTTATTACATACAGATATATGGTTCTATAAATTTCAACATAATTCATGATATAAAATATTCAATTGCTTATAGATCTAAACAAATCTAAATACATCATTACTATTTAAAGTATTAGGGTCAAATTTAGTTACCATGTAAGGTTTTATTGTGATAGTCTAATATTCAATGATCATGTTCTTAATGTTAGATTCCCTATAAGATTACCAATATCCATAGTCTATGATATTAAAATGTAGCAGTATTTAAGGTTCATATTAATCACTTATACCTATTTCCAATAACTCAAAATTTTTTTACCCATTTTTAATCAATTCATGCTTTTATGAGCACATGTAAATATAAATATTACAAAGAAAAAGGACCCTCGTTGATACCAGTTGTTATGTCCTGATATGATAATGATCACATTGTCAAAATTGGGGTGAATTAACCATTTAAAATATTTTATTATAAATATTAAAAAAATTAAATATTACTGTAGTAGAAATATAAATTAAATAAACACATAGATTTCTATAGTATTTCAGATCTAACTAATCTTACTACACTATTAATTCTTTTAAAACATGGAGAGGAAGAAAACTAACTATAATAGAAACTTTGGTTTTTTATGAGGATTCACAACCCTTACAATTCCTTTTTAAACCATGGATGAATAACACAAGATTACATTTTTCTCACATGGAGTCATAACCCCACTATATTTATTTTAAGGTTATGGAAGAAACCAAACCTAACTTTAAGTAGAAGATGGTATAACTATATCCCATAGCTTTTACTAGTTCAACACACACTACATATACCTTTTTTGGGGGAGTAGTGTAACCATAACATCCTACATGTTATGGTTAGTATAACTATAGCACCCCCAGATTCAGGTGAAAAACACTTTATTTTTAAATTGTAATTATATAAAGTAATTAGGTTAACTTTATGGAGGTATAGAAGTGTTTTGGATTTTTTTTCGATAATTTCTTGAGATTCATGGTCTGATCATGGTTAGTAAAAACTGTGCACCTTCTTCTAGGAAACCGTGCAACTAAAATAATTGGCACTGGGTTACTGTAGGTTTTGGCCAAACTATGCGTCAATCCTATAGAAGAAATGTTTTGCTGGAAAAAGAGTTTGTATAGTTCATGCATGTTTTGTCTAACCAGGAGATCCAACCAAAAAAGGTAGGTTTGGAGGCAGTTAAAAGGGCATGCTTAGTGCATAGTTTTATAACCATGTTCCATAACCATTCACTATCGAAAGAAACATCCTGATTTTTTTGATCTAACTTGGTTTACCCATTAATGACTAATGTTTTTACTAATAAAACATGAATAAAAATTTAAATCTTTAAAATGGATATAGAGACATTGCCTCATGATATGGGGTGATTCATTAGTGAATCTCAGTGCGTTGGAGGCCCATATTGCTTTATAAGTTCCCATTCTTAGTTGTTTTCCTTAGTTTTATTTTTATCACCTCTCTTTGTTTCATGAATATAATTCGTTGGGTATATATTCATGTTGTGTGATTCAAATACTGATGATATTTAGTAGTTTTTATCAAAGGGAATAAGATGAAAGGAATTCTTTTGGAGATTCAATTCACGGTTTTGGAGTTTTGTGTCATTCTTTGGTTTTCCCATGCTTGGGAGGTAGGAGGATTCACCCTCTACTCATCATGATTAGAAATAGAATGATTGATTTCAAATTTATTGAATTTATTAAATTGAATTTTTAAATTTATGTGAAAATCATGATGGAAACCATCTTTATTTATGGTTTTTAAAATTGAGGAAATTGGTTGTTTGGTTGAAAGTGCTTCATTTTAGGAATTTGAAATGGTGATTATAAAATATAGTTTTTATTGGATTCATGGAAATGGTTTCTAGAAATTTTTTCTATAAAATAATTGTTTTATTGAAATATATAGAAATCTGTTTGGGTATATATGGTTGGTGTGTGTTATTATTCATTTGGGTTGGATAAGGGTGTGAAGTTTCTCCCATAAAAATGGGTCGGATAAGGTCGTGATGTTTCCCCTAAAATGATTCACCAGGTGACGACTTGTTGAAAGGATGAATCACCACTGTTGACTATATAGAGATATATGGTTTCATGTATGAGTGGATGTGTGGTTTTTTAGAAATTAAATTGGTATGCCAGAATAAAAATTCATATATTAGTTTAATGGTTTGTTTAGTTTCTTTCCAAAGAAATATATTTTTCTCAAAATGTATTTGGATTTGAAATAACATGACTTAAATTGTTTTAAACTATTTTATATAAATTCAATAACTTGTTCTATCCTTGTGGTGCTATTTGGGAAGTCATTAGGGGGAATCCTACAATGTATTATTCTCACCCCCATTTTAGGCACTTTGGGGCATTTACAGAAATTTTATATCAAGACACAAGTAAAGGAAATGTTTCTAATTTCTTTAGTGATTCATCATTATACCACTAGCATCACATGTGAATTTTCATCTTAGAGAATGTTGGGATTTTTTGAGTTGATTTCTTTCGTGCCTTTGAGTTTGTTTGTTTAGGTTTCCACTTCATACTTGGATATTGGTCTTGGTTTATGTATTGTATAGTGATATAGTTTTGTTTAGTTTGTTTGTCATTTATTTGTATTACATTATTCTCATAAATCATATAATGGTTGTTTTGTTATGATTATTCGGATTGTTTTTTTCAAAGGGATAATTTTCTACCAATTTTATTGAATCCCTCAACATTTATTTACAAGATTTGGTGTCTTGGGGAAGCTACCTAAGTCAAGTAACACCCTCTACCACATCCCAAGATAATGGGTGATTGGAGTTATGTTACAATAACCTGATATAATTATTAAAATAAAACAAAATAGATATAATTATAAATCATATAAATTTGAAAATGTTTGAAGTGTCGGTGAAAGAATGTTATCTCTCGGATGAAAATGATTATAAGGATATAGTCCTACCAAGAGAATTAAATTTAATGATCAAAAAAGAGTTTCTCAATGCAAAACATGAAAATATACTCAACCTGTACAAAACCATGAAATGAATTTGTTGAAATCAATAAATAGAGCTCCATTAATGAAAAATAATTTTTAATATTAATTATTCATTATCATAACTTCCAATATTTTAGATGTTGCGCATTATTTTTCTCCTAGGATAGTCAGACACGTGATATCAATGAACTAATTCTTCGTTGGGAGTAGTTTTTTCAATCCAAATAATTAAAATATAACAATATAACAAAACTCTGTAGAGTAATTAATACAAAAATAAACATTCATAATATACAAAATTACAGTCCTTTGGAATACTCTCATAAGGATTGTGAGGTAAATTTTTCCAATTAAAATGATTTCATATTTGAAAATCATTATTTTACCTAAAAGAAACATTATACATTACCCCACATGATGGAAATTTAAACCTACTTAAAATTATTCCCAAAACAATTCCTTAGTATCCCAATAATTAATAATTAATTAATAAATAATTAGGCTAATGAATCCAATTACGAAAAAATTATAGTAAATCAAAATATATAAAAATATTTAGAACAAGAAAAAACAAAGTACTATTGAAATAAATAAGGTCAATTACTTAGGATGAAGTTATTATGGTAGGTCATTACTTACTATTAGTTAATACTTTATATAGGTCAATCCTTATGATATTTCCTAGCATAAAATGGGTTGTATGAACATTCATTCGATCATTATTCAGTGCATTGTCAATTTAATACTTATAAAAAATTGGGTCTATTTTACAAGATCTATTTAATGATACAATCCATTCAAACTCATCATGATTTTGATTCAAAACATTTATAAATTTTGGGTATGTCTGACATGATCAATAGACAAAATCAATAAATTTTTCACATGGTGGATTAACATTTACACATGGTCAGTCCTTCAGTACATATGGTCGATCCATTTGTTTATAAGATCAATTTAGGGAATATTGAAAATTTGATATATGGTCAGTAGTTTCTTAATGAAGTATATGAATTTTACATGAGGAAAATTTATAAACTTCTTCACATTCACTTGACTACCATTATAAATATAATAGTTAAAAAAAATATTATAGAACACACAAATAAAAATGTTAAAACATACGAGAAAAAAAGTGATATAGTTATCAATTTTTCATTGAAATATATTCATAATAAACATAAAAAACATGAAAAATAAAATTGTTAAAACATTAATAATTATTTTTCTTCCATAAGTAATGAATTTTATTTCTTTACATGTGTTAAAAGAAATAAATTATCAAATAAAATATATGAGAAATTATAATTATGTAATAGAGAAATTTTTTTATTATAAGAAAGTAAATAAATAAAGTGATAATGAGAAAATTTAAATAGGAATTCATTATTTTCATCTTTATCGGTGAATGAAATGACAATATTTATAAGCCATATAGCTGAAAATTTCATTTGGAAGAAGATTCATAATTTATATGAAGGTGCTAAAATGCTAAAGGAATAAAAATTACAAATTAGTAGACAGTAGTATGAATTCATCAGAATAAAAGAAGGTAAAATAGTTGATAAATTATTGATGGTGGTCTATCTAATTGTCTGAACCATTAGAGTGATTGATGAAACTCTTAATGATTCAATTTTAAAGAAGAATCTCATAAAAATATTTCCAGGATCATTTGATACCAAGATCTATGATTTTAAAGACAAAGGTCTTGATGCATTTTCCATTGATGAAAATCAAAACACTCTCACCAATTATGATATCAGAATAGGAGATATATTTAAAAGTAATTTATAGAAACAAAAGGAAATTTCTTTTAAACCCTTAAAATATTTGGAATTAGAAAATAAGTACAGATGTTTTGATGAGGAAGAAAGTATGGAATACTTTTTTGAAACACATTCTAAAATTTCATGTACCTTCATATGTGTTTGAGGTAAGTATTGTGGTAAACATAATTTTAAATGTTTCAATTATTTGATGTTTAGATGTTTATATTACAATTTTACCGTAAAAATCAAAGGCAAAATGAGTATAATAAACATAATAAGAATAATAATATGGTTGTTTCTCAAATGAATATCCCGTCCAAGATAAATAAATACTTTTTCCCACCTCCTTCAAAATAATATGTATATTGGTTTAAGAAGGTTTATATGATAATGAATAAAGTGATAATGATGAGGAAAATCCTAGATATTCCTCTCAAATGGTGGTCATGGAATGAGAATAATAAGAATAAGTTTGCTCATTATAGTACAACTTACAAATTATTAGTGAGTTTGATTCAGAAGTAGGGGATTAAATACAAATACACTAATATAATGGAGATAAAACTATGATTGAATGAAATAGGGTGGTTGAGAGAAGGCCATACTTGAGTTACACCCTACCCTAGAAGATACTAATGTAGTTCCTTGATATTGTGTACCGCATGGTCTCAAACACTCCTCCATATACACTATATACATATGAATAATCGTGAGGTCATTTGAGGTTATCGTGGTGAGATTAACCTTTCATGTTAGAGTATATATTGTATTATAAATAAGAGAAAAATATGAAATACATTCCACATAAACATATTAGATAATACATGGAATTTTGTAAAAATAAATATAGTATTAAGACTATATAATAATTGGAATTAATATATGTTAAGGACTTTCCATAGGTTGATCATATATAAGAAATTAAACTCCCAAAATATATGGAAACTAAGAAATCCTCCTAAAGTATTTTGGAGTCCTTCTTGGTCCCATCATCCATACCCAAACTGTCATGTTGAGCAAACTATAATAATTTTTGGAAATTTAATTATACCTATAACTTATTAACACATAGTGATATAATCATGGGTACTTAAGATCCATGGATTCTTGAGTAGGGTGTGATTAATACATAATAGGCCACCACTAACAGTGTACCTAAAATAACTAGTCTAAAATAACAGTGCCTGATGAATTTCCAAAGTTAAAAAATTTAATTTTTATAAAACCATTTATATAAAATAAATAAATTACCACTAATTCCCTACATTCCTTAGACACCTGAGGATGACTATACTATTTTTGATCATTAGGTCCGTGACCTTGATCGACACAACATGATTTGACCAGTGTCAAGGTGTATCCAAGTTTGTCACGTGGACCATGAAAACCATAATTTACCACATGGAATCCATGGTTCATCACAAAATTCCTAGCAACCTAAAGTATAATATTTAATCATATTTCTCATCTAGTATTCCCATAGAATCTGAGCTCTCATCGTGGAATTCCTTAATCATTAATAATCACATTGAATCCAAAATCACATCCTGGTATTCCTATGGAATATGAATTCTAATCCCAAAATTCTCAATAATATAGTTTCATAAATGGTAAAGAAAATCCCCTAGAATTCCCATGTCATTACCAAACACAAGGAATCTGGGTGCTCATCTCAACATTCCCACCCATCAAGTATCATATGGAATCCAAGAACTCATCCCAGCTTTCCTAAGTAGCATGTTTCATATGGAATCTTATGATATCATCCTATAATTCACTAGAATTAATGTATTCCACCTAAATATTCAATTTTTTATGTTTTCTAACCAATTCATAATCGACTTCCATTTACAATGTTAGTATAAGTTCACATTTAAAATTTATTAACTAACTTAACTATTAATTTTATTTTATAAAATCTTTATCATCAATTTTATAAGGAACCCATTAAATTATAAAAGCACAATATATCATTTATAAATTTAAATTTTATTTTATAAATTGCCACTCACCACTTTACCCCCATAATACAATGTGAAATATCATTATATTTTTTTTATAATTTAACATTCACATTAAAATAGGCCCTCCTTCAAGATCATTCCCATTATAAATTTTGAAGGCTGAGAAATTCTATTTCATACACATGGATTAAAACACAATCCTCATTTTACTCTTGTAATGAACTCTCCATTTTCACCCCAAGCACATTCTATACCAAAGATCATCAGGGGTTATCCCACATATAACTATACATTTTCTATGTCTCATGGCATGTAAAAGCGTTCATTTAATTAATATTACATTAATTTCAAATAATTAATTAACATGTGGTTAAGGTTCCATATTAAAGCCATGAATGAGAAAAACATTCACTAAAATATAAGGCAAGAATATGTGATAAATTCAATGGACATAATAGCTAATAAATTGGATAATTTACAAGTTAATTGTAATCTGCAAATTTGAATTGAATAAGAAGTAATCAATATACCGTACAAATGATCTAACATTAGTAATATTAGATAAAACTAAAATAACACAACTTTTAAGTTAATAAAAAGTATAATGTAATGAAAAAAACATAGTGTTTTATATAGATTTTATTCACATCCCATGGAAGCTATAACAGATAAGGTCCCATGTATTTCCACTAATAAAAGATGGGAAATGGAAGAGGAGGGTGTGAACTAATACTGATTTAAATGGGAGAGAAAAAGGTCTCTAAAAGACATAAATTCATAAGGTAAAATACTAACAACACAATTTTTATATGGTTCAGGGTTTGGAAACATGGTTGGAAAAACCATGAACCAACCATGATCACTTCACTATTGGAACACACCATTATGCAAGTTTAGTACACGTGGTTTTCCACAATATTTTCTAAAGAAGTTAAATGGTTCTATAATTTTATGTATAGGGTCACACGATCCCCTAGGGGACCTCTAAACGTTTAAACAAACCATTCACCTATAAAAAAACAAGACACGTAGGTTTGGTGCATGGTTAACATTAACCGTGTACTTAAGCATGCTCTCCCTAAATCTAAAATTTCAATCCCTATATATCCTGAGACTTATCTGAGTAATAGTGGAACCCATTGAGCATAAAAACACATCTAAAATGTCTTTTTAGAGGATTTGTTACCCTTAAATAAAAAAATGGAGAAAATATCTCACCAAAAAATCACATATTTACACTCAAAATCCTATGAGTCATGTCACATTCATACTAGGATCACTTTCCTATGTCACTAACAAGTCCAACACACATGTCACCATTATTCGACAAAGAGTGTCCTTAAGAATAAATCTTAAAATAGAAATTAAATTTTTTCAAAAATTAACACAGTAATTCCTAGCACTTTTCATCATTAAAAATTTTCAAGAGTCCAACCAATCACTTTCCATGCAACTGTAAGTATCTCGCATGTTCTATAAGGATAAGAACTCAACGAAACCTCACTAAACACCCAACCTTGATAACAAGAACCAAAACCCAAATTCCTTCCTTATTCAAAGCCATCCAATACATAAACATGTCTATAGAATACACCCCTTCACACCTCACATGAACCGATCCAATCTCTAAGACCCACTTAGATTCCTTGTTGACAAATGGTTATAACCCTAGTACCATCTAACCTCACTGAGACCCAGAAGTCATCACTCTACTGTGACCAGTTCTCATAACCTGACTCATCATCTAATTAGTTGAGATTAATTGGTTATTTTTTTACACACATAACAAAGAATAATAACATGAAATTGGAATGTTTCTTCCATTAACTAGATGGATACAAGATCCTCTCTTACAATACTGATCACTCATCAAGGACAAGGACACGACCACCCATTGACATAGGAGTTTCTTCAATAACTACAGACCACCTACCTACACAGGTACCACATCCCTAACTAATGGCCAAAATAATTAGGGACAATCATCAAAATTATATTTCCCTTAAAAACCATCATAGGACCAAAGAACTATGTTTCTAAGTACAGAACATCAACCGTATTTCCACTTGGAATCACTACAGATTCACCAAACACATAACCAAGGTATCAACCCCATCCTCAGACCACTAAGTCACCCAACAATATTGGTTCAAACCCTCCCATAGGTTACCCTCAATGGTGATAAGGTATTGAATCCCCAAACCCGAGTTTCACTCAAGGGTTTCTATGCATTAGATAACACTCATCCCCATATTATGGTCACATGGAATCTAGCATTAAAAACACCCAAATTGGGGTTCTCATAATCTAATCTATCCTCATATACCTAATTACTCTCAGAAAGTTCAATCCAAAAAAACAAGGCCCCTAATTAACCTCGGTCACCATGAAATTTTATCATTCTAAAAATATTTTTCATTATTTTTTAATCCATTGTGTTCAAATTTTAGTAGGATTCAAACTCTTTTTAATTTCATCTATGAACTTACATTACATTTTCATTCAATAGTATTACTTTCATCTTTTCATGATTTATTAAAATCTTCACATTTCCATTTCTTGATTAAATAAGGTGTCATTCAGAAGCTATAAAGGAAAACACTTGATAGTTTTCTTATTATAACTATATTTAACCAATTAATTAATTTAATAATTAATTTATATCATTATTTACATCGAGGGATGAACTATGAAATTGGAAAAGTAATATAAAACTATAAATGTATATAGAAAAACATTATATATGATGTTCAAAGAAACAATAAATGACAAACCCAATTATTATAAATAGATAGTATTTACCAAATTAAGATATATATAAAATATATATAAATAATATTACACTAATATAAATCACACACAACATGAAATTGACATCTAAAACCCATGTCCCAAACATTATTCATGCCATGTGAATCCCTAAGTTCTGAAAATAATGCATGATTCAACAAATTTCTACAACGAGATAAGAGTGAAAATCCCATAATCTAATAACATCACATGGAATTTCTTCCAATAGTAGTGAAAATACAATACAATTTTAAAAAAGGAAATAAAAAAAAAATAAGTTCCTTCCCCAAAATATTGGGTATCCCCTATGAATGAGTTGATCTCTCCCATGTACATGCTCATTACCACGTCCTGACACATTTATAATATCTTAACTACCATTACCAAATAGTAATTTAAAAGGAAAAAAATCTTTTGATAACACTTTGAAACACCCCTCTTCATAAACCGCATAACTGGTTCCCCTGACTAGAACACCACTAGACCTCATGCATGACTCCTTATTTTCAAGAGGCTACCGACTAGTTGTGAGGTATTATAAGGTTACTATGAGGAGACTAAGATATCATTTCCTAGTATGTATAGAAACATAAATAATATAATACATGTTAACCATTATAAAAAACCATCATAGACAAGGAAATTAAAGTTCAAAAAACTATAGTGTAAAAATTCCATAATAATGGATATGTTATACATATCAAGGTCCACAACAGGAAGTTAACATATAGGAAAAGAAATACCCAAAAAATAATGAAACTAAGAGCTCTTCCCAAACTGGTCCAATGTCCCACCTAGTCCCATTATCTATATCCACGCTGGTGCATCAAGTCAACTATTATTGATGTCCATCCTTTCCCTATACCTTTAACCAATGACCAAATAGTTATATCTGGTCATGTACCGAAGTTCCATTATGAACCAAGTAGTGTGTGAATAAAATTCTGTAAGCCACCACTAATGAATTTTCTAAAATAACCATTCTATGATAAATGTTCATGAAAAAGTGATAAACGTAAACATTTTAGTGTTTGTTAAAAAATTTATATTATTGAAAGAAATAAATAGCAATTCCCTAGGTTCATGATGACACTCAAGGTCAGATATACCATTTTCAATCCATTGGTATGTGGTCTAAATCAACCCTACCCAATTAATCTAGTGATGATGTAACTACCTGAACCCAGTTGCCCAAATATGGTGGATTATTTCAATACCTTGGCATGATTACAAGGAATCAAATCATTGAGGACTGATCATTTTAGAACTCTTGGAAAATAAATTACATACATTCACATTACAATAAAATTAAAAACATGAAAGGCAACATAAATAATCATTTGATTACTACATTATTCTCTTATCTTAACCCTAAATAAAAATAATAATACATTTCATGGAATCCTGGGAAAATAAAACATAAAAAGGGGTGACTTAAGATGCTCAGTAAGGTTTAACAATACAACAAAAGCTTTCATAAATAACCATAAACATTAAATCATGTATAAAACTACAAATCTTTTTGAACATAAAATTTAACATAATATGGAAATAATAATTCAAATAATTCCATTTAAACAATCACATGGATATTATACTAGTCGAATAATCACATGTAATATCAATAACGAATCTCATAATGAGAGAATGCATAATTCTACACATTATAACTATACTGTCAAGGCCTCGTTCCAAGACCATTGATAACTATACCATCAAGGCCTCATGCCAAGATAATTTTTTTTCTCATGAGACATACCAATGCATCGTGGGGATATAGTGGGCCCCACCCATCACCTACTAGGTCCAATGAATTCCTCTTATGGAAAGGGTGAATCAAAACATAAACATTCATATTAAAACTTGCATACAAAATGTTGATACTTCAACCATAAACCCTGAATGGGAAAAAATATCACATCCATAAAAAAACATATCATAAAACCTTAAATAATATATAGAGGTTTTTATCATACTAAATCAACATAAATTAAGATTAAATCCATTAAGTGATGATGACATAGACTAAAAAAATATAAGAAAATCATTAAAACTCATTGAGAGAATTATCACTTTTTTACTTTGAAATCATTTAAAAGTTGCAAAAAAATAAAATAAAAAATTTCATTTGCCGATAACATTTTAATCTTGTAAGGGATCCATCAAAATGTTAATGTTTCATAATGGTGGAAAATAACCAATCAAACTGTATAATTTAGTAAATTCTTTCCTTAACTTATCTAAAAGGTCATAAATTACCTCATTTGGAAAATGACAAAAATATTACTTTCAAAACAATTTATAAAAAGTATAACATGTGTAAAAATAAGATTAAAAAATAGTCAATATTATTTTGATATACATTTTATGAAAAAATGGACATGGATTAAAAAATATGTCCTTGTAGATACCTACCAATAAAAAACCTTAGATAATATCGAGATTGTGAAATTAAAACTTATCTTGTACTTTCCTTCAGTAGAGGGCGCTTTAACCTATTGTATAATGGTTAATGTATTTTATTAAATTATACCAAAACCAAATCCATATTTATCATATATTATCCCCTTATATTTTTTTGTTAATAATATTTTAGTATTATGATTGTATTGGGTGTTAATTGCTTCGTTTTACTATTCCTATGTTGTCATCTAAGTCATGTTTGTTATGAAAAGGAAGTATTTTATTCATATACAGAATTATATTATGTTCATATTTATTTTTTTTACTCTACATATAAATTTTATAATCATTATTTGATAGTTAATGTGGAGAATTAATCTCACCATGTCGTTGAGACGGTTGGTTGTACGTACACATGAGCAACGATATCATTCCCTTGATGATTAAATGGTATGTAATTGGATGGTATATTTACTATACAGAATCGTTATCATGTTATATTCATTATTTCTATCCATTATACTCATCATTATACACATTCAAATAAATTAGTGTTGAATAAAAAATTACACCATGACACAGAGACGGTAAGACGTATGTATGCACACATGGTGATATTTTTATTCATATGATGGATAAAAGAAGGAACATGGTTGTAACATAATAAAAATAACATATCATAATATATATTATACTAGATTTATTACTTTAGTATGAAAAAATAAAAAAAATACGTAGAGAAAATAAATGAAATTGAATTGAATTGGTTAAACAATTACATATTCTTCACGTTTCACATTTAGATTTGCAAAAAACGAATCCATGGGATGGTTTTATACCAAATGTATGGACTCTATGATTATGTGAGGTCATTTTGGAGTATAATTGGCCAGATTTTTTTAATCCAAAGGTCTTTATAGGTGTGATCAAAGGATAAGGGGAGGTGCCCTTTTACAAGAGAGGTGATGGGAACTTTAAGAAACTCTCAAAGTATTAAATTAATATAAATTAATTTTAAATTTAAAATTGTTAAAAAGTGAATTATGTTTAATATAAGATGACTATGGTTTGAAATAATCTAATCCAATAACATTTATACATGTTTTTAATTTATTTTTAACCTTATCATTTTGATTTATCCTTAATAAATCTATTTAATTTTAATTGTGGTAATAATATTCTAAATATTAAATGTTTATGAATATTTACCTATATGGTAAAATTTTTCCACATATATACACTTTATAAAAATTTTAGAATATAAAATTATCATATTATAGTTTATAAATATTTTTATAATTTTTAAATAATTTAATAAAATGTTATTTTTATAAAATCTCAATAGTATATATTTTGACAATATTAATTTCTCTTACATTCATTAGAATCCATAAGGAAGGATAAATTACATACAAAACAGTTAATATTATCATATAATGTCATATACACCTATAAAATTCATGTATCACTTTAATTAGTTCAAATTATATTTATTTTAGTATTTTTAAAACAATTTATTTGATATTTGAATTAATAAAATAATTTCTTCTTCACTATTATGTCATCATTAATTGTAAATATTTAATTTAAAAAAATTGTAAAAAAATAATCTGATATAGAAAATTATTTTAGATTTCTATATACTATTTATAATCTAATTTATCTTTGTGTTATATCAAAATTTAAACTAATATACTTATAATAAATTAGAGTGTGACATTTTGTCACATTCATTGATTTTAAAAATATTCATTTCATATTAATAGAAATGTGTCCATTAAATGATTACATTTCACACCATATATAAGAAGGGTGTAATTTAGTTATCCGTTAGGTTTTTTAAAAGTGTTAATATAATTTATAATATTATTTTTATATTTAATTATCCGATTTACCATTAACCATTGTAAAAAATTTAATAAAGTTACTATTCATAATGTCAAAAAATAAAAGAAACCTATTTACATAATTTATACCCATTGATTTAAAATATGAAAACCATTTTATAAAATTCAAAATACATAAGTTTATGTAATGAAATTAAAATTAATCATGTTGATGGATCGAGAAAATGTGTTTTTAAAAGTAAAAATGATCAAAATATTTCCATGTGTTTTAATCCAATTTTAATGTGAAAATAATTTAAATGATCTACATTATATTAATTTTTAAAAATATAATATATTAATTATTGAAAACCAATATAATAAATAATTTAACAATATAAATTATTTTGATGAAAAAAGTTGTTATTAATTTAAATTTAGTATTTTTTAACTATTTATAGAAATAAGAAACTTATCAGATTAATACAAAAAATTAAACCAAAATAAATATTGATATTATTTTTTCAAATACTAAGTTTATATTTTAAAATTCAATATATAAAACTGTAAAATATTGGATTTAAAATGTCTTCTTCACTAAAAGGTAAAAAACTACATTTTTTTAAAATATTATCTTATCCGAAAAATTGAATTTGTTCTCATATCATGTCTAAAAATATAACAATAATGTTAAAATGATATTGAATATATAAAATTAAAAATTTTGTTAATATTATTCATAACTGCTAATTAAATATGTACCTTATATATTATATTAAATAATAATATTAATATATTTTTTTTGTAAAACTGGCTCTTATGTGTAATGCAAACCAACTCATTCTTGTATATAGTGTAAGAATAATATGGTGTTGTGTAAGAAAAATCAACAATAAAATGGAATTTATTTAGAAATAGAAAATATTATAATGTGTTAGGGTGTTACATTCCACCATCCTTCAATGAATTTCATCCTTAAAATTTAAATTCGGGATCGATAACTAGGGTTTCACATTTCAAAACATATTTTTTGTAATACCACATCAGAAAAATGAATAATGAGACACCTCGTTTAAATGATATAATTGGAAGTATGAAGTTCACTAGGAAGAACACATACTAGGTCTCTATGAATGAAAACATGGTAATTAATGAAAAATTTAACTATCAAGTTCTAATAGAGAGTGATATAGAACATGGTTAGGAGAAAGTTAACAATCACAAAGCTATAAATCTAAAATGATCTACGGGACCATTAGATTCACAGAAAAAGTACTAGGATATCATTTTTCTGGTTTGAAGATCCTTTCCCTATTGTTTAATAGTTAATAAAATTTGTTGAATAATAACTTAAGGAAAAATATTTACATGATGAATATAGTTTCGTCCATTAATCATTTTTTACAGAAAACTCTTCCTTCTCTCCAAAACATAATAATATAAACAATATTCGATTTGTCTTAATCGTAATGGATTCAAAAAATGATCTTATACATTATATTTAATAATGTTTAAATAAAAACCTATGATATACTAACCGGGATATCAGTAGACCAGTGATAGGTGATGAAGCCTTATCACCCTTCGGTTGAGGGTTTATGTCCTTCGGCCTTCCCGGACACGACGGGTTGTCGCCCGACCTCTGGGTTGTCTTTTTCTTAAAAATATATTATTATAACATTCCAAAAAAATAATATATAGAAATTTTTTATCTTTATGAAATACTTTCAAATATTCAACATAATCCATTCCAACCTTTAGACTTATCCAAAATACTTCTATCTAAATGCACAGTCTAAAAAATTATAAGGAAGGTCATTAAATATCTAAAATCAATTAAACATAATGTAGATCATTTTTTTTCACATACCAAACATGTGAATAAATTCATCATGTATTCTCATAAAACATGGTAATACCCAAAATTTCCATAAAACCTTATTAAATACATTCATTCTTCATTATTCCTCACGTAAATCATGGAATATTGGATACAAAACTTCAATCCAATAATTTTGGAAACTCTAACAAGAAAAGAATAAACAAACCATTAATAAGTTACATAGTATTCAATAATATCCAATATACATTATCAAAATTCATCATCTCCTTATTTGAACGTCATTATCTCACTATCAGAAAGATATTAAGGGTATCATTCCCTATACCATATATTTTACAAAAGGTTTAATATTAAAATGGGTAACATTACTTGATTCCACACAATCTAAAATCCATAATGAAATATCACATTGGTACCATCCTTATATACTCCATAATTCTTATAACCAATACATTTCTAATAAGATTTTCAAATAAAATAATTCTAGAATGGGAATACTAATCATTCTTCAACATCTACAACACTATTATTACTTGATCAATATCTAATAACATCACCTAGGGTATATTCCATTAACTATTGGAACATTTATTCTCATAGTTTCTATCTTCTTACATATGAAGAATTGTACATTAGAAACGTTTTTCATACCCTTGAAATCAGGTACTCGTTGTCCTTATTCACTACACTTATGAAAACTCCCATTCCTTTGAAGAATTTACCAGGGTGATTCTTTCTATAGTTATAACATGTGGGAAAATCCTTCATTCCCTTCTCTTTATCCATATTTTTCTCTTTCATCCCCTACTTATCTTTCTTCCCATCAATTCCATATGACTTGGATAATTCATTACATATCTTATTAACACATGATACTATTCCCTTATATGATTTGGATATATGAGAGATTATTCCTATTTGAATTTTTGGCATAAAAACATGAAAGATATTATCCTTATTACTCTTCAGGTGATGTGCATTGGTGGAGTTATCATTCCTTTTACAAGGAATCATTTATATAAGATGGAATATACTGGATTAGCTTATTATGTTTTGTACGTTTTATGACTCAAAATATGATATAACACATAACATAAATTTATGCATTGTGTATCCTAGAATCAAAAACATTGGTTACTATGTGGGAATATCTAATTTTAAATCCTTAATAATGGAAGGTAAACAAATTGTAAATTATCTTAATAATATACCACTAATGTGTTATCCTCGGTGCGTAGTAAGGCATGTTGTCATGTACTAGGTTACGTCGGGTCAAAACCAGAATACATTTTCAGAGTTATTAGTCCTAGGTAAATCTGTAACAGAACCAGATCCACTTATAGTATCCAAACATTGATTTACTTTCTAGGAATATACACATAATCTCTTCATTACCAAAATTTTAATATGTTTCTCTATACATATCCTTAATGTCTATCTTAGGGTTATGATCTATAATCTGTGTTTTATAAATAAAATATCTATGTTTGTTTCTAAACTTCATTTGAAACAAACTTTAATGAATTAACCCCAGTTTATTAGAGATGTTGAATTATTTTAATACATTAGAATTATTATAAGGAATAACATCTTGAAGGACTTATCTGTTTAGCAGTATTGGAAAATAGATTACATACATGGAAATTACATTAAAATTAAAAAACATAAAATAAAATATAGATAATCTTTTGATAATTCCATTATTATCCAACATTAACTATACATATAAATCCTAATACACTTCTTGGAATACTAGGAAAATAAAACATAAGAAATGGGTGAGCTCAGATGCTCAGTAAGGATAAACAATAAATAATAATCATTTATAAATAACTATAAACATTAGAAAACACATACATCTAAAACAGAATCATTTTAAAAATTAAATTGAACATAATATGGAATTAATAAATCAAATAATACCATTTAAACAATAACACATATATTATACTAGTCGAATAATCACATGTAATGCCAACAACTAATCTCATAATGAGGGAATGAATAATTTTTACATCATAACCATACCATTAAGGGCTCATACCAAGACTATACATATCTATACCATCAAGGCTTCGTTCAAAGAAACAATTTTGTATCCTTAGACCTACTGTTGCATCAAGGGTCTATAAAGGACCTCACACATCACATTTTAAGTCCAATTCATTACTCTTATGAAAAGGGTGAATCATAACATAAAAATTAATATTAAAACTAGCATACAAAATGTTGATACTTCAACCATAATACATGACAGGTATAAAAATAGTACACCCATAGTCAAACATATCATAAAACCTTCAATAAAATATGTAAGATTTTATTATACAAAATCAACCACAACTAATCATTAAAAAAACAAAATATTATGAAATTGATGAAAATAATCTATCAGAATCATTAAGCATATTTGAGAGAAATATCTCTTTTTTACATTAAAATAATTTAAAAGCAATGCAATTATAATAGAAATAATTTCATTTAAAAATAATCATTTAAGCTTGTAAGGGATCCATCAAAATTTTAAGGTGTCATAACAGAGGAAAATAGCCACTCAAGCTGTATAAGTTAAAAAATATTATTTCCTTAATTTGTTGAAATGGCTATAAAGTGCCTCCTTTGGAAATTAAAAAACATATTCCTTCAGATGAATTTTATAAAAAATAAAACAATGGTAAAAAATACTTTAAAAAATATTCAAAAATATTTTGAATTACATTTTAAGAAACATGTACACTCCTGATAATGATGTCCCAGTATATACTAACATATCAACAACCTCAGTTAATAAGGAGATTGTGAAATTAACCCTTACCTTGAATTTTTATTTAGTTGTGGTTGAGATAACCTTATGAATAATGTAAAGAGTATTTTATTAAACAATAAAAGAACCATATCCATATTTAAAATATATGATCCTCTTATATTGTTTTATTAATAATATTTTAGAATTACCATTGCCTTGGGTGTTAACTACTTTGTTTTTCCATTCCAATGTATCATATGAGTCATGTTTCTTAAGGATATAATGTATTTTATTCATATAAAGAATGATATTATGTTCGTAATTATTATTTTTACTCATCATAAAAATATTATAATCATTATTGAATGGTTAACGTGTAGAATGAATCTCACCACGTCGTGGAGATGGTAGGCCGTACGTACGCACGAGCGATGATATCATTCATTTGATGGATAAATGGTATACAATTGGATGATATATTAATAATACAGAATAATTATAATGTCATATTCATTATTTATATCCATTATACTCATCATTATACCCATCCAAATAAATTAGTGTTGACTAAAAAATTACACCACAACGTGGAGATGGAAAGAAGTACGTACACACGCATGGTAACATTGTTATTCATAAGATGGATAAAATGAGAAATACGGTTGTAACATATTCATAATAACATATGAGAATATATATTAAACTATATTTCTTACTTTAGTGTGGAAAAAACATATTTATATGAAGTATAAAAAAAATAAATTTAATTGAATTTGTAAAATAATTACCTATTCATTGAGTGCCTCCTTTTGATTTGGAAAAAGGACTCCATAGGTTGAATTTCTAACCAAATTATGGAATTTAGGATAAATTGAGGGAATTAGGGAGGATAATTGGGTTATGTTTTTCTGTGAAAAATATCATTAGTGGTTTGACTAAAAGAGAAAGAGAGGTGCCCTTTTATAAGAGAGATCCGTGTCTCTTTAGGAAACTCTCAACGTATTAAATTAGTATAAATTAACTTTAAATTAAAAATGGATTTCAAGTGAATTATTTAAAAGCTAAAATGAAGATGGGTCTAAATACCATCACAAAATAAAATTTAGAGACTTTTTTATTTTATTTTAAACCTTATCATTTTCATTTATCCTTAATTAATCTGTTTAATTTTAAATGTTGTAATAATATTCTAAATATTAAATGGTTATAAATATTAACTTAAATGGTTTAAATTGACAATAAATGGAACCTTAATGAATATTTAGACTATATAATTATCACATTGTATTTTGTAAATATATTTATGATTTGTTTAATAATTTAATATAATGTTATTTTTATAAAATATTAATAGTGTCAATTTTGAGACTATTTATTTCATTGACTTTAAGAAAAATCCAAAAATATGGATAATGTAGAACCAAATTATTTAATATAATCCTAAAATTTTATAGGAACCTATAAAAATCAGGGAGAATATTAATTAATTTATATTATATTTTTTTAATATGTTTAAAACCGTTTATCTTATATTTTTATTAGTAAAATAATTTATGCGTCACTGTTGTGTCATCCTTAATGGTAAATATTTAATCTCTAAAAATTATAAATTAATAAATATGATATTTATAATTATTTTATATATCTAGATACTTTTTATAATCAAATTTATCTCTTGGTTATGTTTATATTAAAATTTATTATACTTATAAAAAAGAGAGTGTGACATTTTTTCACATTCATTGACTTTAATAATATTAATATCATATTCATGATCAAGTGTCCATTAAATAATTATATTAAGAACCTTGTGTTTAAAGGGGTTAATTTAGTAAACCAACAAGATTCTCACTAGTAATTGGGAATTTTATTATATAATTTTAATCTTTAAAGACCTAATTTACCCTTAACCGTTGTAAAAGAAAAATTACTAAAGTTACAATTCATAATGTCAAAAAATAATAGAAACCTATTTATATAATATGGAAATACTAATTAAAAATATGGAATCAATTTTTAAAAATTCAAAACATATAATTTGTAGTAATAAAATTAAAATTAATCCCGTTAATGGAACAAGGAAACATGTTTTTAAAAGAAAATAATAATAATAATAACATGTGTTTATATCAAATTTTAACATGTAAATAATTTCAATGACCTACATTATATTTAATGAAAATAATAATAATCTATTTATAAATTTAAAACCAAAAAAATTATAATTTAACACTATAAATTATTTCAATGAAAAAATTGTTATTAAATAAAATTTATAATTTGTTTAATAATCATCAAAACATGAAACTTATCATAAAAATATGAAAAAATGAACCAAAGTAAATTTTTATATTATGATTTCAAATAAGAAGTTTATTTTGTGAAATTGAATATATAAAATTATTAAATATTATATTTAAAATAGATTCTCCATTAAAAGGTGGTAAAACTGCATTTTTTGAAATATACTTATTTTATCCAAAAAATTGAATTTGTTCTTATATCATGTATATAGAATACATAAAATGAATGGTGAAATTATATAGAATATATAAAATTATAAATTTTGTTAATACTATTCATAACATTTAATTTAATGACTATGTTATATATTTTATTAAATAATAATAACAACATATTTTTGTTCAGTAAAACTAGTTATTGTGTGTAACGCATGGCAACTGATTGTTGAGTATAGAGTAAAATTAATGTAATGTTTTTTAAAAATAAAACAAACAACAAAATTAAATTTATTCAGGAATAGAATATATTATCAAGTATCGGGGTATTACAGGTAATGTGTCTTTAATCATGCCACGAGGGTTGTGCCAACCATAACTATACACATAAAAGACAGGGTTCAACATTAAATTCTAAATAACCTAAAGTATCATATGAAATAAATGTTCTCATCCTAAAATTGTCATGTAATTTTATCTCTCATCCTAAACTCCCCATTCATTAGTCATCACATGAAATCAAGACACTCATCATGAAATTCCTATGGAATCCCAGCACTCATCCAGGAAATACCAATCATTGAGTATTGTACGAGGTCTAGGAACACCACCTAGCCTTCCTAATTCATAACCAATCACATGGAATCATAGTACACATCCTAAAATTACCACCCACCTAGTATTATATTAAATTTGGGTTTTCATCCTAGAATTCCCATGTAGCATGAATTATATGTAATCTAAGGAGCCTATCTTGGAATTTCAAGGAATTTAGGTATCCCATATCAAAATTAACCATTTTAATTTCCCTTACTAGTAAATCCTCAATTTACATTAACAAAATTCGTATAAATCTTTATTTAAAATTTATTCACTAAATTAATAATTCATTTTATTCCAGAAAAAAATATTTATCACTAATTTCCAAAGTCAACCATTAAATCTAATAAGAATCATTTTCTATTCACAATTTTAATTTCTAGATATATATTACAACTCACCACTTTTTCACATTAATTCCATGTTAAATTTCATTATATCATTTTAAAATTTATAATTAACTTTCAAATAGGTCTATTTTCAAGATAACAACCATTATAATTATCAGCAGTTACAAAATTCCATTTCACACCCATCGATATAAAAATGATCCATGATCTTACTCTTAGTCTTAACTAACCATTTTTCACCACATGCCCATTCGAAGTCAAAGATAATATAGTTTCATCTCACATAGAGATATCCTTTTCCTACTATTTACGGCACGTAAAATGGTTCATCTAATTAGAACAACATAAATTTTAAACAATTAATAAAAATTAGGTCAAGGTACAACATAAATGGATTGACCTCACCACGAATGAACTCATATATTAGGTAAGCCTATGAGATAAATTCAAGGGACCACCTAACTATGGGTTACTATAGTCTACACGTCAAGTATCAACTACCGATTTATCTTGAATATTAATATATCAAGAAACCAAACAAAGTCACTAAAAATACTAAATATTTTCTAAAACTAATAAAAGACCACTTTAAAGAAATGGAAAAGAGGAAATAAAGGAGGAAAAAACTTAGACTGACCTCTAACTTCAATTCACATGTAATTTAAGATTAAACAACCAATTAATAAAGGCATTCCACCCATAGAAGAAGGTCGGAGGAATATGAGGGATTGAGAAGATACTAGTTTTAATAGGAGAGGGAAATGGGTACTAGGGGTTATATATTTATATGTGAAAAATAAAAAACAATACAATTTTTAAGTAGACCATGGTTTGTCTTCATTTTTGTAAAGATCCCACAATTTTTTATGAGGTGTTATTATTCTCAATGGATGTTATTGGTTGTTAATGAAATACAAATATATCATTAAATTCAATATTTTAAAGAATTTATAAAAACTATTTTTTTAGAATGTTTGGTTGAAGATTCATACCTGTTAAGAACGTTTAATTTTCTCAGATGATTGAATGAAGAAGAAATAAAAATAATTCCTCAAGTATTATTGTTTCAAGAAATATATTTGATGAATTTGAGTTAATGTATGATGATTACTTCATGCTTCCTAATGTAAAGAGCATGTGTCACTAAGTTATTTGACCTAAAATATTTTTCAAAAATAATTAATAATATGTGATTAATTAAGATGAATAGATGTTTAAGAGTTCATTGGAATTTATATTCAAAAAAGAAAAGAATAATATGAATTAAATAATGTTATTAAAAAAATATTTTTTCATAATGAAGAGTTAAGGAATAATTATTGAGATTATAGTATCGAATTCATGTTTTTATGGAATATTTCACTTAGAAAAGTTTTAAGAAAAAAATTGGCCAGAAATATGAGCCAAGAGACCAACTCAATTACACACATGTGGGAGTATACCTCAACCATGTGGGAGATATATAACAAAAGTTCATAAAATAATAGTAGAGAGGTTCTATATAACCCATATGAAGTGAAATGGTGAAGATCTTACAATACTTCAAGAATAATGGGCGTATAGAACCATAGGGGTGTGCATGGAACAGATGATGTTTCTAGCATGGATTGGGTAGTTGAGGTGCATCTCATGAAAGAAATTTTTGAGGTGTTCTATATGCGAAAACCTGGTGCTAAATAGAGTAAAAAATGGAGATACTGATTAATGAGTTTTCAACCAAGTATAATTTAGTTGTGGTCTGTGTTCATGAGGCACACTATATATCCATATGAATAAAAATGGATATATCATGCATGTCCGATCAATGATGATCCAATGACTCTCTGGCCTGTATATCATCATCTTCGTCATTTGACCCTCGAAGTGTTGATTCATGCCCAATTTTTTGTATGCTGTAAACCCATCATCCCCAATTGTGATGAGTTCAAGTTATTAATAAAAAACTCAATATAAAAATGATTTGGATTGTCATTTGTGGTTTCTTTGATGTAAATTTTATTTTGAGTTCAAAGTATATGATTCTGTTATGGAAAATAAAAAATTATGATGTGGTGTTGACACATCCAAATGTACAAATGAAGTTGAGATTTTAAAAAGGATGATGCACATGATCATTAACACACTAATGAGGAGGAGTTCATCATAAAGACACCATGTATAAATATTTTTTATGGATTTAATAACATCCTTGATGTGGCTATTTTATTAGTTCTAGGGATTTAAAATACTACAATTGTTTTATAAATACCAAAGCATTAATTCTAGTATAAGTTTCTTACATTCAAATTTTTCATTAAGAAATCTAATTTTCAGAAAATAGAGTATTCTTCATCTTCCTTTTAAATTATTAAGAAGGAGGTACCCTGATATAGTTGGCTTCAAAAATCCCATGAGGTTTTTTGCTCTCATTAGTATGAAGGGAGATCCAAAATCCAATCATCTAAATAAATAATAATTACATGATTTTACTAGGGATAAGATGTTCCACATACTCATTTTTTTTAAAAAAAGTAAGGGTTATGTGATAAAGAAGAACATAATACAGAGTTTATTTACATGGTTACACTGATAATATTATATAAAGGTTCCATAATGTATCTATTTCTTTTGTGAAGTTTGTTCCATACATGGTTTTGTGGAAAAGATGAAATTATTATATTCTAATATATAGAAGAATAAGTGGGGTTTGATTCAAGAACATACTCAATTTATAAGATAGTGGCCTCATGTATATAAACTTATCCAAAGAGGCATTAAAAAATAGAACCTTAATATGAAAGGGAACTCAGATATCAAACACACTGTTGCACGAAGTGTGAATTCATTTTAATGAGAACATGATAATGAATAAATGAATCATAATGAAAAATGTATTGTTAATAAGAGAAAGGAATAATTTTCATTACATATTTTGGTTATAATGCCATGTATAATTAAAATACATGCATGAGATGATGTGAAATATTTAGTACAATGTAATTAGTGTTTTCAAAATATTAATTTTCACTAAGAGGAGATTGATACTACACTCATTGTTGATAATGTATCAGAAAATACTATGAATGAAACTGATTATATATAGGTGATCAGATATAATTTAGAAATTATTATTTGGGCTGATGTTTCATAAGAGAAGATACCTGACTGAAAAAGTGTATAACATGGATTAGTAACACTTGAAAAATAGTTACTTGATGAAAAAAGTGAGATGAAGAGGATAAATTACTATGAATATGTTTTTGGAATTAGAATAAGATGAAATAGGATAATATAGAATAAATGATATGTGTACACCTATCTATACAAAATATGATGAAGAAGGAATCACATATCATTTTTATACTGTGTATAGACGAAATAATGCTGCATACCTACTTATGTATAATTAATAAGTAAAGAAGAAGGAATAGAATAACAATGAAGCACTGTCATATCCATAATATGTTTTACAATGTGGAGTAAATTTTTGGGTTAAAAATTATCTCTTAAATAAGTGGGATACTATCTATACATATAGTATGAATAACCAGTGGTGAGCTGAATTTTAGATTAGAATCTCACCAATATAGGGAAGATTATTGTTTCTATCCCACCTCTTAAGTATACAGACTCAAACCTAGATAAGGATTTTTTTATTTCCAAACCAGTATATCCGGTGTCTTATTATAGTTAATAATCAATGCACTAACCATCACCATATTCATATTGGACTACGTAGTCTTATTGAGTAATGAACCTTGAAAAAATAACATGTCCCAGATTTTATCTACTTTTATATAGACACAAATGATAAATAAAATAGAGTAGTGAAATCACGATACTAACATGTCTAGGAGGTAAATGGGACAAAATGTTTAAATGGTTAAAAATATTCCATCACTGTTTCACTCCCTCTCTTAGTGTTGAGTATATCCAAAAATACCATTCTTTGTAGGAATCTGAGGGAAGATCACATCTACTGGATTATCTATATTGTATTTATTATCTATTAAAAATTTTATTTTATTTCCAATGTTAATAGTGAAGTGATTTTTTTATGAGGATTCAATTATATATGATAATAATTCTATATCTACTATGACAATGATGAACCAGAAAAATTAAGGGAGAATAATGTTGAAGATGTTATCCCTCTTTCCAAAGGAAGTAGAATAATATATTTATCAATTACATGTTATCAAATAAGATAGAAAAGTATTAGAAAGTGAAGATAAAGTTACTCAAGATCCACAAAAAATAATTAAAAATTTCTTTCTTCAAGTGAATCATTAATTTTAAGTAATGGTGAGTTATGTGAAAAATCATTTACAAACTTTCCTCAAGAAGATGATCGATGAACTATTGGATGTAATAACATGTCAGTTAATTTTCCAAATAATTCATTATAGGATATGGTTCATAATTTTTGAAAATAATTATTCACTATTATAAATTGGTTATTTGAAATCATATAGTAAGAGATAACCTAACTATAAGAAAAATATATGACATGAGGATTTATTTGCGTAGAAATGTTTTAGAATGTAGGAAACTCTCCAATAAACTTGGAAACTTTGGATAAGAAAGAGTGTAGATTGAAGCATTATCTATATATAATGAATAAATGTGGATAAATTAATTTAAAGAGAAAGGATTTAAGATTATTCTAGAAGAAATGATCCATCAACTTGAAGAAAAGTTGAAAACATTCATTAATGTTAATGGTTTTTAATTGGATGAAAAATCCAATAAGATCAAGGAACTTGAATTTTTGTTAATAATATTATGTTTAATAAAGGGGATGTTGAAATAATTTAGAATGTTTGTGAAGATAAGTTCATGATGATTGAAGATCTGAAAAAAACCTCAATATGAAATGTCTTCAATTGGAGACACAACTGGCCAATCTTGATAAGACACAAATTGAGACTTCACAAAAGAAGAAGAAAATTATTTTTTCTACTCAAATATCACTAGAGGATTATATGGATTAAATAAAACTAAAATTTTATACTAAGATCGTGAATTTAGTCAATAATATATCATAGCTAGCTAGGGAGAAAAGGTACCATTTAATCCTTTTGTCAATAATTTCTCTAAATCTATTATCATGAATAGTTAATGTTGGAAAAAAATATGTACAATTATAGATTTATAAAGGTGATGAGAAGTCTAACATCATGACTAGAGTGGATAATAAAATCAGAGTGTAATATATTACCCAATGGAGATCCCAAAAATTTATTAAAAAACCGATAAAATCCTCAAAAATTAATAAGAAGATCAAGGTTTTCTGGTCAATGTTTGTGCTACAATAGATTTGGGAATTTTTCACTAGATTATTGTTTAAATCCTATAAATATAAATTAAAAGGAATTACAATTTCAAGTTGGATAAATACATAGATAATAAAAATAATCAATATTTCAAAAAATGAAAACTTCCAATGGTTTTGTAGAGTTTGATAATACCATTGATGTTGGAAAAAATGGCATTCACAAGAACGGTACTTTCTCATATTGACATGTATCTAATGATGAAAGGTATATAATAGCATGGAATTTGGTGAATAGATAATAATAATACTTATAAATAATTGAGTAAATTATTATTAAAAAATTATCCTAAAAATATTTCGTCCAATAAAGTTGAGAAGAACTTGGATTTTAAACCCATAAGTTAAAGAAAATTGAATCATCTGAAAGAAATCATAAAAAAATATGAATCTCAGAAGAAGTCAAGTGGAAAATCCAAAAATTATTATAATTTTTCTAAATAAATATTTTTTATATATCTTCAAGATTTATAAATAATAATGAAAATGTAATAAAAATTGACAAAATGTATTGAAAATGGAAAAGAAAATATTCAACATAAAGGTGATCTTTTGTGTGTGAGGTGAAATATGGATGGAAATTTTCCTAAATATATTTCTATAATAATTTAATCACAAGAAGAATTATCTGAGAAAATAGATGTTCAAAAAGGTGATACAAGTGGTTTAATATCCATTAATGAACAAATATTAACAATTAAGGAAATTCAAGAATGATATGATACACACAACATCAATTAAAATTGAATTACTAATGTTGAAGTGTAAAGAATGGATGAAATGGGGAAACTTGTTTGAGAAAACTAGCTCAAAATTTTATCTCACATTAAGAATCAAGGATGATTTACCTTATTCCATTAACCATTGTGTATTATATTTTTTACTTACAGTGTAGGCAATTTAAGGTGGTGCATGTTCTCAGGGGGAGAACCTGAGAAGCAGTGGGTGTTGTCAATTCTTGAAAACAAATATAATGAATTCACCAACCTTGAATAAATTATCAATTGGTATTCAAATACACTGATACTAGATTTGTATCTTTTATGAAGTTAAAAAATGTTCTATTATATACCAAACAACTAAGATAAAGAAGGTATTATCTTAATTTAATCTAATATTTTTTATTCTCATTAATAAGTATTAAAGATGATCAACCTTGGTGAAGTTGTAGATGTTGAAATTTTTTTGGACAACAACATAAGAAAATTCCTCTATGGATATTTCTCAACATAAATCTCAAAAAATATTATTTTAATAGATTCATCATTATGATGAATATTAAATAATGTCACCATTAGGGGGAGTTATTTGAACAAAATTTAAGATGCTTCTATAATCATTATCTCATGAAAATGAAATTATTCTAGAATTCTACTAAAGTGATGTCATTAGAAAAGGTTAAATTTTCATATTCCCACATCCTTATTTACAAAAATTAAAATAATTAACACAATGTTAGAGAAATATAACTAACCCACGACTTATCAAAAGTGGAAGTATGTTAGTTCTCTAACACCTCTTATCTGGATAGTTCCACTAGAATGTTTTTAATTTCTTTATTGATGTGAGTGAAAGAGTTTTAGGTGTATTTTCTTTAAAAAAAGTATCATATATGATTTATGTATTTTTATCCTACATTAATAGTGGGTAACCCTAGATAATAAGTTTATATATTCTAATTCAATGAGTTTTCAAGATTAGTTTTTAACGGACAGCTTTATTGTCTGATTCAAATAATCTTATTTTATACACCAATAATGGATCGTGAAGACTTATAGAGAAATTATTAATGAAACCTTTTATAATAATGGAATAATACCCTTTTCCCATAAATTTATTTTATTGTTGATAAGGGGGAGATAAAGTGAAATGAAGGACTGGAGACAATAATGGGAGAGAAAGATGTGAAATATTCACATTTTGAAACACTCATTTGGAAATAACATTTATTGTATTTACAGAAAAGTGGAGATTGTGTTTGAAACATTTTTATGATTTTTATTGGTAATTATTAGATTTTATTGGTTGTTAATGGTTGTCAATGAAATAGAAATATTTCATTGATGTCAATATGTATGTTGAAGAAGTTATAAATAAGAATCTACTAAAATGTTTTATTAAAGTTTCCAAGAGTGATAATAAAGTTATTAGATTTTGGATGATTGAATGAATAAAGGAAAATAATTCCTCACGTATTGTAATATTTAGAAACATACAGGTAAAATTTGTGTTTAATTATGATTATTTTTTCTCTATAATTAATGTCTAATTTCTTTCCATTGAGTGATTTGACGATAATAATGGTATAAATAAATGAATAAGATGTGATAATTAAAATTATTTGATGTTGAAGAGTTATTTGGAATTTATATTCTAATAAGAAATTAAGAAGTGGAATTGTAGAATTCCATGAATAATATTTGTTTTCATGATGAATATTTAAGGAATAATTATTGAGATTATTGTTTTTCATTTTTTTTAATATGGTATGTTTCACAAAGATGTTCTCTATGTGTTGAGAAATAAATTGGACAAACATATGAGTTAAGGGACCATCTCAATCCCCCAAATTTCACGGGAGACATCTACAATGTGGGAGAGACAACCCACAAGATCTCACATGGTGGAAAAGATGTTTCATAGAACCAATATGGAACACATAATAGGTACACCTACAAGAGTGAAAGTATATTGGCCTCATTGCGCCCATTAGGGAGTATATAAAACACATGGATGTTCATATATGACCATGTAGGGGAGGAATTTTCCATTAAGTGTATGTTTAAGGTGTTTTAGGAGTCGAAACCAAGTTCATATTCATGTAAATAACAATAATAAGTATACTAATTAAGGGGTGTTTGACTGAGTGAATGATTGATGTTGGATGATTATATGTGGTGGATTTATCATCCATATTAAAAACATATGAGTATATTGTTCATGTTAGATCAATGTATATCCAACAACTCTTCAACATCCATATCATCATATTTATCTTTTAAATCTCAAAGAGATTCTATACACTGTAAGTTCTTCATGTCTTGAATCCTTCATCCTATATTATATCGAGCTCGAGATTATGATGAAAAATAAACATAAAGAAATGATTCTAATATTCACGAATAGATTCTTTGATGTGTATAATTCTAAAATTTTGAATAATATGGTTCTTCCAATTATGATTTTAAATAATTTTAATGTGTTCACATATCTGAATGCATGGATGCAGTAATTCTTCTAGAAATAATGATGCACAAAAAATTTATCACATATATGGTGAGTAGTTCATCATGTACAGACCATATTTTACAGAGTAATATTAGTTGAAAAATTTGAAATGACTTGAGTGGTATAGAATCTGTGACATGGAATATTATGTGGGAATTTAATAACATCATTAAAAAAACTATTTTATGGATGATAAGGTTATAAAAGGTTGTTGTATTCTTCCTATAAATTCCAAATAATCAATCCATAGAGTAGTTGAAACAATTTGTTTTTTCCTTGAGAAATCTAAGTTTTAGAAAATATAGTACCTTAGTGCTTCCTTGTAAGAACACAACCATAGAAATTACATAATATTGAGTTTCAAGTCAAGAATTTATTACCATACATTTGATGAAATTTTTAGTTTTATAGTTTTAGAGAATCAGTTCATAACATATACATAAAAAAAATCATATAATACAAAGTGGAAACTTCTATCTTGTATCCATTTTTCCCATAATGTTAAAAATTCGAAATAAAACATGAATTTATTTAATGCAAACCCAATATGACTTCAAACTTGACTTATTAATTTTTATTACCAATCCTTAAAACCTATGATTTTTTTTAAAAAAAGTTGGATGGGCATTATTTTTTTGTAATGTATATAAAAAGAATAAAGATATTAGAATTGTGAAAAACATGAAAACTCATGAAAAACATTTTATTAAAAACATCAATTTTTTTCTGAAAAAGGAAATAATATTTCTTTTAAAAAAAATTTATCTTATATTTTTAAAATAAAATATTTCGATGAAAACTCATTAGAATGAATAGAAAATTCATTCAGGTTCTTTGGGACACCATCCTTAAAAAACCCTTACAAAACCATTACAATTGGATTAACCATATATAAGACTTCTAATATAATCCTATATAAAACATAATCATTAACCAATGAAATATAGTTACATCATTGTACATAATTTTTTATATGCTATATCAGGCTCACTAGTGAGTAATAATAGGGATCATCCATTCATAAACAATGTCTAGGGACAACATCATGGATAAAACCCTTGAATAACTCTTTTGAACTCATGTGAAAAAATACATTGGGATATCAAAAAAACATTTTTTCTAAAATACTATTTTCAATAAAAAATACCTAGAAAAATGAAATTCAGTTTTTCTTTGAATAAAAAATGAATTATTTTTAAGGAATAAATACATTAAAAAATGGGTGTAGTGGTGAGAAATTGCGTTGATACCATATACATTAAAATCATACATTCACCTTTGTTTTTCTCAAAAAATTAATTATAAAAACCCATAAAAGATAAATTTTAAATAAATTTATAATAAAAAAAATATATAAATTTTAATTTATAATTACTTAATTTTTATATAAAAACAATAATAATATTTTTCTTTTAACATGGACACAGAAGAAAAAGAGTTGAAATGGAGGCTTTAAAAGAGGAATTTTAAAAGAAGTAACTTACCTTAATCCTAGCTCATCACATACATACTTTATCTTCCAGGATAGTAAAATTAAATTAATCCTTTAATTTCATGAGAAACTATATAAATTTTATTATTTATTTTATTTAAATTATCTCCATTTTATAAAAATCACTTTATAATTCAATTTCACACCATATGTTTTGGCGATATTCATTTCTTGAGTCGAAAATGTATTTGGTAGGTTGAATATAGTCAAGGAGGTCATAATTCCATAATATATAGAATAATAATCATGGAAAAATTATCATTTAAATAAATCAATAATCTTTTAATCACAATCATGAATGATGGTTATGAAAAATGAACTATGTTAGAATCATGGAGGTTGTAGGTCGTACGTACCTATGAGCAACATTTCCATTTTGAACGATCATTATGAAAAGATGGAAAGTATAATTTTTTCTTTATATAATTATCATAATATCAGGAATATAATATTATTTATTTAATTATACTTATATATATCATAAATGTGACGTGGGGATGAAAAACGAACCACAACACTTCATGGAGGTGATAGTCCACATGTACACTCAGATGACATTATCAATTTCTAATGTGTGGAAAGGTAATAAAATATGTGTTATATTATCTTTTAGAAATGTTAAATATTCTATTAATATCATATATATATATCTTAAATCTATAATTATATCCAAACATGAGAGATGATGATGTAAAACAAATTACAAAGGTTTGTGAGGTGGTAGTCCACCATATATATGAACGATGAATTATTCTCCAATTATCTGAAGGGTGGAGATGGATATAGGTTGTTAAATAAAAACAATTTTATGTAAATATATTAATTATGTAGGTGTTATTACATTATTAGGGATTAATTAGATTGTATGGGGGTGGAAGAAGAAACAAAACAGAAACATGAAGTAAAAAATATACCTCTTATTAGAAAATATCCTTTTCTTAATACGTTAAGTCCTATAATATAGGTATTATTTCCAAAATGAGGCCAATAGGACCCGTTTAGGGATGTTGATATGGTATTTTAGTACTTGTTGTCCAAAATAAATGTATTTTATGTGTTAATAAATGATAAGAAGGGGTTCCAATTTATAAGAGCGGGGATGAGAACTTTTAAAATTTCATAAAATATTAAATTAATATAAATTTATTTTGATATCATAATAGCTATAAATTGATACAGTATGAATATAATATGGGTATAAGTCAAATTAATATCATCTAATATACTTCGGACAACATTGGAGAACATTATTACCCTTCTTGTTTTTTGACCCATTAACCCTTTTGATAATTACTACGATATTATTGTTGTTGACCCTTTAATGATTACAATGTTACTATAAAATGAAAAAAAACATTAAAATATTAAATAGATGATCTAAGTAACCAAATTCCATTCATTTATTCAAATATAATTTTTTTTATAAATTTTAAATCATTTGATGAAATATTATTTATCACAAAAATATCAATAATGTCAATTTTAGAACTATTGATTTCAATAACATTAATAAAATCAAGAAATGAAATGAAATTAACAAAATAAATTTAATACATCCATAACATGTGATAATATTCTATAATTTTCATGTATCATATTAATTTTTTTAAATTATATTAGTCTTAATATTTTAAATTTAATTTAGTTTATATTTTAATAAATTGAATAATTATTATTCCAGTATTGTGAAATAATTTAAGGTTATTATTTATTCACTAAAAATTTAAAATAAACTGCCATTATGAAGATACATAATTTATATTTTCAATATAATTTTTATAGATAAAAAATTCTCTTGTTATTCCCATGTTAAAAATATTATAATTATTAAAAAAAGTGTGAAATTTTGGATTTACTTTGCATAAAATATTATAAAGGTCGTAGTCACATACAAAAGAAATCATAAGGATATATAACCAAATAGTTGATTATTATTGATGAAATTTACCCATATAATTAAATTAATAAAGGTTTTAGGGTCATTTTATAGTCCTCGTTATTTTATTTTAAACCTTAATTACATCATCTACCCTTTATCATGTTAACATGAATTACTAAAGTTACTATTCGTACTAACCAAAATAAAAGAGAACTAATTACCAAATTTGTACCTCCTATTTATAAAGAATAAATCCATTTTTTAGTGTTATAAATATATAAGCGGTAACATTAAATTAAAATTAATTCAGTATAATGCGATGAAAAACAATTTTTCAGAAAAATACTTTTCAAAATATTAAATTGTTTTTATACTAAATTAATGTTTATATTTAGTTTAAAACCCCATAATTGGATTTTTTTTAAATCAAAAGTAAGAAAATAAATTTAAAAAAATTCCAGAATATAATTTTATCTGATCATTTCATTAAAAGAAAATACAGTGTTCAATAAAAAATAATATTTTTCACAATAAATTGAAAATAAATCTTTCCAGAATAATTTCAACTAAGGTAATTTTGATATACTGATTTAAAAAGTGAATTTAAAATTATCAAATACAATTTCAAAAAACCTTTTATAAATAAATTGTAATATTTTCTCTCAATAGTCAGTGGAAATCATTTTTGAAGAATACAATTGTTTTATTGAAAGTTGACTTCTTATTTACAATGAATTAATCAATAATTGTTTACTGGTTAGAACCGTTATACATATTTCATAAATTACTTAATCCTATCAATACCTACTAATTATATAGCCAGGATATATTGTATATATTTTAAAAAATAATATTTCATAGTTCTTTTACGTTTGGTGTTTTGTATTGTACACATTATCCATAATAATGTATTTATTTTAGAATATTATCATATTACATTATGTTTATGTGAATAAGTAGGTAGGACCATGAGATACTCATCTTCATGAAGCATACGTTTTTTGTTCCCTCATTAACATGAAGAATGTTTGGTGATCCACTCAGCCATGTAAAGAATATTTCTGCGCTTTCATTTGTGGGAAGATGTTCTATGTAATCATCCGTTAATAGAGCACATTAAGGGTTACATTATTAAGAAGTAGATTATAAATAGTGTATATAAACTATTAAATTGACTATATTATATAATGGTTCTTTAAATCATCTCATTCTTTCATTAATGTTGTTTTGTGCTTGATTTATGTGAAGAAATAGAATATGACATATTCAAATGTTTACAAGATTATGATGGTTTTCATAGTTGAAATTACTGGGAGATGAAAGAAGATTCCTTAAATATATGAACTTATGTGAAGAGGTTAAAAATATAAATAAAATAATTATTTATAGGATAACTATGATATCCCATACACTATCGCATGAAATTTTCATGCCCATTAATGGGAACATGACTATTCATGTATGAACTGTGAATAAAAATATATTGTTAAAAAAAATAACGGAATGAGGTTCACATGGGGTTTTAGTGATATTTCCATGAATAATTAAAATACATGCATTATAAGATGTGACATGTTCAACGTAATGTAAATAGTGTTTTCAAAACACTTAATTAAACTAAGAAGTGACTAATAAAACAATAAATATTGAAATTGTATCAAAGAAAAAGAATAATAGGGAAATTTATCATACAGAAGAGATCAAATGTATTAGAGTGATTCACATTTGGGATGATGTTTCATAAGAAAAGGTACTAGAAAATATGGAATGTATCAAATGGAGTGGTAACACTACACGAATAGGTACCTGATGATGAAAGAGTGAAGAAGAAGAGGAAGTTCTGTTCATATCTCTTTATAGATGAAGAAGAAGAAATAGAATATGAAAGAATAAATTATCATTGTATATTTATCTGTATAGAAGAAGATAAAGAATATGGAGTAACTTATCTATTTTATATTGTGAATAGAAGAAGGAATTTTTCTTTCCCCCTACTCTGCAAGGAATAAATAATAAATGAGGAAGAGAAGAATAAAAGAGTACTGTGAAAACCATAAGAAGTCGATGTAGGTGGATGAATTTCATTGTGTTATAAAGTATCTCTTTAATTAGTTCGAGACTATCTAGAAATAAAATATAATGAATGTGTGATGAGATATAAGATGGATAAGGAAATCACAAATCAATGGAAGATGGTTTTTTCAATCCCCCACCTAATCATATAGACTCTCACTTGGATAAGGATTTTTTTCATTCCAAAATAATGTATTTGGGGTCTCATTATATTGGAGAATATGTATAATAGTTGCTACTGTAAAGACCAGGAATTTCTATGGATTTTTTTTAAAAAAATATATTGGGAATTTTACGAGTCCGAGAAAATTGTGGTTTCTTGATTTTGAGGCCCGCCGTGCCTAGAATTAATTTATGAAGTTTTTTTGGGTACGTTCAACAAACATATGAGAGGTTTTTTTGTAATGTTTGAAACGTTGCTTGAAATTGAAATTTGAGGGCACCGTTGAAGTCGTAGCTCCGGTATTCACTTAAGGAGACTTTCACTTTGACGATAGTGGGTCGAGAATAAAAGCTGGTTTTTGGAGTTTTCATGGAAAATAATAAAATAAAGTGAGATTCACTTTATTTTATCCGAGCCACCAAGTGGGTGATTGGAGGTGGGACCCACAGAATCTATAACCACCTAGTGGAGGTTGGAAGTGGGGACCACCCGGCCATAACCTCCCATGAGAGGTTATGGTTGTGGGGACCACCACACATCAACCTCCCATGTGAGGTTAATGTGGCGGGGACCACACTACCCCTATTAATGGTAAGAGAGGAAAACCTCTCAACTCCCCTCGTTAATGAGGGGGAGCCTCTTGACCACCTCTACAATTTATGGTGCCACCACCAGCACTTTAATTATTTGAGCCAGTGCATAATTTATTTTGAAAAATCCTCCCAATTAATTATGTGAGCCATATCATTTAATTAAATGCCACAATTTGAATTTTATTCCCAATAATATAAAATAATAGGCAAACTATTTTTTGGAGGGTAGAGCTTTTAATTTTTTGGCAAAGGAGGGTTAGAGTTATTGGGAAAAAATCCCTCCAACGAAGAACTAGTTTCTCCAACGATGAATGAAGAACACGTTCTTCCAACGAAGAATGTCGGCATTCTTAGACTTTTTCCTCAGATCTTCCTATGATGTGGTACATCATCGACGATGGAATTAACTCCTCATTGTCTAAAATGAACTGATGCACGAGCTTGAGATTGGGAGTGAGCGATTGATATGATGAATGAAGACAACACCAACTTTTTCCCCATAACTCCGTCGATGAACTTTAATCAAGGTTGGGGTTTTATTTGAATATGATATTATTACTTTAATCCTTAACTTCTAAAACAAATATTCATTGTGGATGATTTTCATTGCGGGATGGGAATTTTTTTTGCGGGATGATTCGAGGTGTTGATAAACTTTTCTTCTCCTATCCTCTTCTTGGTAATGCTCTGAAATTCAAGAAAGACAGAACCGCTTTCTACCACCCTAAATGCCGAGGGTGCGGTCCAAACCAACATGGAACAATTCTTACATTATTCTTGTTTGTGATGTTATTCGGAATGGTGACAAGGCAATAGGATGAAGAAGGCAATGGTCGTGTTACCCGTGGACTCTGCAAACTCCACCGCCCCCGCGATGTTCCATCCTCCCAGCCAAGTAGGCATCCTAGCCCCCTCACGGCCACCCAACCGAGCCAGCGTCCCGACCCACTCTTGGAATATTAGATGATCTTGTGTCTCAACCCCCTCACGACCACCTAGCAGAGCCGGTGTCCCGACCCCCTCACGGCCTCCCGGCCAACCCAGCGTCCTAGATCAGTCACGGCGCACTGGTCGCGCACTCCGGGTCGAGCCGTGCTGATCACCCCCCCCCCCCCCCCCCGCGGTGCCCTCTGGGCCGACCAGCCAACGCGGTGCCCTCTGGGCTGACCCACCCTCATGGCCTGCTGGGCTCGGCCCATTGGGTCGGGCCAGTCCTAACAGGTCATGCCGGGTTGACTCGAACCGGGTTGGACTGGACCTGAGCCCACTACGACCATTTACATTCTTTTGGCCATATTATTAGCACCGAACGTCCGTTTGACAAACCGTCAACAACTCTAAAATTATTAGATCATGAAATTCCCTTAGATTATACCCTAAGATAGATTATGGTATATTTGAGATACTGTCAGGTTGGATCAAGCAAAAAATTCAACCAGGTCCCAGTGGCTAAAAGGATGATAACTCACAGATCAGGTGTCCATTGATGCGCTGACTGTTGCATTGAGACCACTATGACATGTCGGACCTTTGGGATACATATTTGTGGGACTTAGTGGTAGTTTATAAATCGAAACATGGATTTAGGAGAGGAACCTCCCAGAATCCAGCGTTCTTGGGCGGAAACCATGTGGTTGGCTTCTCTTCGACTACTGTTCATGGATCCTGTGTCAGTTCGACAGTTCCGACTCCTGTTCCTGGATCCTATGTGGGTTAGATAGCTCGGACGTCTATTCCTGGATCCTATGTGGGTTCAACAGCTCCAACCACTGTTCATGGATCCTTTGTGGGTTTAACTACTCCGACTACTGTTCCTGGATCCTACGTGGGTCTGACAGCTATGATTATTGTACGATGATCCTATGTGGGTTCGACAAAGAAGATGATTCAGTGGCTACATCTAATCATCTCTTAATCAACATAAGTTGAATACTTGTGTGAGTTGAGTTAGTTAATTTTGTGTTTTCCTCATAATTGAGATGGGTTACTTGATATTTTAGGAATATGTATGGGCATATACCTATGTAATGGTTATCCATTAATATAACACTTTTTGGTTTATCCTTGTTGGATTTTGTGAGACCTTGAGGGTATCGGGGTCCCTACTGAGTAATGTTATACTCACCCATGCACAGGCTATGCACGCACCTCGTTGTGTTGGATGCAGACAACAGACATAGTTGACGGAGGCTGAGAGTATTAGGACTGGAAGGTACCTAGAGGTGGACCTTACGATGAGTCGGTACACAGAGGAGACTGATGGACGTGGATTACTGATGAGGCCATCTATACTTATCCTTTAGTTAGGATCCTTGGTGGATGATCCTAGAGCTACTTTTTCCCTTCATCTATTTTTTCTTTTTCAATTGTACTTGTACTTTCTATTTGGGATTGTGTTCTAGTCCCTCTTACTTATCATCCCTCTTTTGTTATACAGTTTAATTAGAGTTTCATATCCATCTGTGTGCTCTATTGTGTTTATTTATAGTCTATAAGGAAAAGCCTTCCCAGTTTTACGGAATTTCGCCTTTGGTGCTAGTTTCCAGCCCCTAGCCTAAGGAAGGCAGGCTTGGAGAAGTTACGGAAAGGGCCCCAGAGGACAGGTCGTGACAACTACTATACAAAACAATGACTAGTTACTATTATTAATTAGTGAACATTGTAAAAAATATCATGTCAAAAATTTTACCAACCTTTTTATACTTGAATATAATAATGAAAATGGAATAGGTGAATAAATATCCTAACATATGTAAGAGGTTAAAGGGATAAAATTTGAAAAGGATTAAAAGTTACACACACTGATTCATACCCTCTTAGCATTGAGTATATCTAGTATTGGTCCTCTTGTGTTGACCAAACCATGTGCCAACCATGCTTAACTAACTATCCAGAATACACAATTTTATATTGTTAGTTTATGTAGTTTAACAAACCATGATCCAACCATATAGATTGAATCAATATTATTTTGGAAAAGGATTGTTTGGACTCATAGGGCTCCTCACATGGTTTAAGCAAATTGTGCACCTATTTAAACCAAGATGCAGAGGTGGGGTGTATGGTTAGAAATATTCATTCACTAAACAAGCACCACAATATTCTATCCCTAAAACTACAATTTTACACCCCAAATCTGCTAAGACATATATGATCAGTCAAGGCACATCTTGAGCCTCAAAATACACTTAAAACAACTCTTTAGAGTTTTATAATGATTATATTTCAAATAAATGTGATGAATAAAAATTTTCCCCTCCACATAATGAACATGAAAACAATTCTCACAAATGATCATGGACCTTAAATACACCCGGTCCTTACAACATAGAAAAATTATATTTAAACAAAAGTAAGCTATAGGTTATAAATATAGTCCAGTTAAATAAATATAAAATATGAATCTTGAGATTACTGAAAAAGGAAGAATAATTTAAGAGAAGTCATCTAATATTCTCCTCAAAGAATATCAACTTAATAAATTTAGGATGAAAATAACTAAATTTTAGAAAAATAATGAGAAAATAAAATTTTATTGGAATAAATTTAATGAAGAAAATATTATGTGTAGAAAGAAATAAGTTTGAATAATAATTTTTTTTTCAAGAAACTAGGAATGGTGAATAAATAATTATTGATGTACCAATTTAAAAATAAATATAATATTTCAGAAGAGTCTATTATAATAAAAAACACAATTATTCATAAATATTGATGAAAATTCCAAAAAAAGGATATAGAAGGAGAATAAGAAAATACACTATGTCAAGTTGGTATAAAGAGTCCAAGAGAGTGTTCCAAAAAAATATATTAGTGAGGAAAATGAAACAAAGAACTGAAAATAAATCTATATTAAAATATAATATGAAAAAATATTCCTTTCATAGATGAAATTTTCAGGGATACTATGGTCTTGTGATATGATTATGCATAAGTTCCACAACTTTTGGTGAAAAATTTCTTTACCATGTATTATATGGGAGAAAGAATCATTGGGGATACAATAACCACATTGGATAACTGTTTGGTGACATAAACATCTTGAGATGAAGGTTGAGAAAAGAAATAATTTTAAAAGGCTTCAAGGTGTGTGAACAAGAAGAATACAACTCAAGTCAGTGTGTTAAATTTCTTCCAAATCAGTTGAATATATTTTAAATGTTTCAAAATTCTCAAAATGTAGGTCATATAAGATACTATTATAATATAAAATAAGTATCATTTAACGAATGAAAATCTTAAAAAACATTGGAGCATGTATAGTGGTTGTTGTTATCAAATAACTGGTGATTTAAAAACTAAGAAAAAAATTAATAATTTGAATGGTGATTTACACTTTTGTCATTAATAGATCACTAAATATCAATGTAGTTAAAACGTTAAAGATAGGTAAAATTCAAATTATACTAGATAATGTTCTATTTATTAATACAATAAAGAATAATTTATTCATTGTATTGTAACTTTTTGATGATAATAATAATAGTCTCTTTAATAAAATGGTTTCATAGACAAGATATTGAAATATATGGTAGTTTTTATAAAGGTGTGGATAACCCCATGTAATATATTCCATGTTATATAAGCCGAAATAGACTTATATTTGAGGAAAAAAGGGAAAAATAATTTTTGGGAAGAAGGCTTGGTCATCTTGGCCAAAATAACATGAGGAAACTCATCAAGAAAGTGATTATGAAGAATATTCCCATTTAGAAGGAATATATAATCATTGTTTTTAAAACATTTCAAACAAGAAAAATGGTAAATAGAAGTAAAAAAGAATGTGATATTTAAACCTAAAACCCCTTAGTGCCAGTCCATTTTGATGTTTGTTGATCTATGGAAAATAATTCAATAAGTGGAGAAAAATACTTCATTACCATCACTCATGAATTAGAAAGTATAGAATATATCATATTCACATCATAAAAGTATGAATACATGAAAAAATACAAAATATTTCAAATATTAGTAGAAAAATAAAAAGCTAAATTATTAAAAAAATCACCTACGAGGATTTTTTGGGTTATACAACTTGATAAATCTAATGGAGGATGTTTTATTATAATATAAAGTCGTTTGAAACAAGTATATTTGAGAGTATTGTTAAAATAAATGCAATGGGTATTTCTTATATATTATACCACATCCTGGTGAATTCATCTTGGTCATAGTGAATATGGTTACAACTATAGTTTTTACCTATTCTCACAACAATGTCTGTTTTGATCTAGGAATTCATTTTTTCAAAATTTAAAAATATTATACAGGTGTTTGGATAGGCATGGTGGGTTGGAAATCCAACCATGAAACATAAGTATTATTGCTAAAACTATTTTTATAGTGTGGTGGATTGTACATCAACATATGGAACACATATTTGACCACCACGTGTATGGGGGAGAACATGGTTGAACTCGAATTAAGGAAGTAGGATTTTAAAAAATGGGTTACAGAAGAAGACAATGAGAATGGTTCTCAAGGTGTTTAAGTAAAAATGGAAAATATTATATCACCATGATGTGTTGAAACGTGTTTCTATTTTTGAGTTATAAGGTGTAGGAAATATTAGTTGCTATATTTATGTATTTTATATAAGTTTTAATCATCATTTAATGGGGGGGGGGGTTGGTCAGTTTTGAAGGCCTTAATCATTATGCTGTCAATGACATAATGATAATGGAAACTGAATATAGGATTTAAAAAGGGGATCTAAATTTATCACTAAAGATAGAGGAGTATAAAAAAGTGGTGGGTAGAATTGAATTACAAATCTCTCTAACATTAAAGATGTTGATTTCATATTTTTTCTAGAAAGAAAAATTCAATGATATAGGTGTTCCATGACTTCCATTCCTCTCTATTAGTTCAACACAACCAAGATATCTTGATCAAGAAGTTTTGTAGGTATTCTTGTGAAATTATTTTTGAAAGGGGGAGAGAATAAAACACATTGAGTGAGGGGAATAAAAATGTGTTTGAAGGGAGTGTTTAAAGTTGTTGGAATCATGTTTTGTACTCATGATAATCATTTCATTGAAATATTTTTTTGTTACAAATAGCATTTCTTATGTGATATTATATTTTTAGTGAATTATTTATGCTTATAAAGACCCAAAATCTATTAGCCTGATTTGGGTGGTTACATTATTAGATTTTCACTAGATACAAGAGATTACATATCATATGGCCAAATTGTTTAGCATTACATGAGAACTATATTAATACTTGACTATCATATTACTGTTAAAAAATTAAAATCAAAAATATAATTTTCTTTAAGTAAATAATAATTATAATTAGGATATCTCTCCATATCAATCAAAAAACAGTTACTAGTTTCTGAGGTAAAGGAAACATAAGAAAGCGGTGAGCTAAGATGATCAAAAATTGTATGTATAAAGGAAATTCTAAATATGGAATGAATATTATGGTTAAAAAATGATAATTAAAAAATTCCATACTAATAATCACATGAGGTTAAAACGTATCAATGGATATAAAAAATTCAAATAATCACATCAATATATATAACTGATTTTATAATGATGGAATGTATAATTCCAGAAATCTGAAACTTACCATTATGGCCTCATACTGAGTCATATTAAACATACCATAAAAGACACATGCTATGAAACCATATATAAATGCGTAAGTCCTTGGACAAAACCAATCTAGTTTCCCCCATGATATCTACTAATTTATAATGGGGCAATTTAATTATGGGACCTATAAATAACTTAATATGTCTAATGAATTTCTCATAAGAAATGGGAAAACATAATCAATAAAAACGTTCATATTGAAAAAAGGAAATAAAATATTAACACTTTCCTAAAAAAAATAATAATCATAGACCATCCAGAGTAATATTGAGAATGATATAAAAATTGAACATCTACAGTCAAACTAATCATAAAACATCTAGATAATTAATCTAGATGGTATCATTATAATATATCCTCAACATAATTTCTGCAAAGGTTGTTGATATTGATGAAATACTTTAAAATGATCACTAGAAAATTTCATGATGAAAATACCCTTTTATTAATTTTTTATCTAAACTATTTCCGAAATTTTATGGAATAAAATTTCATTAGAAAATTCTTTTAAACATATAAAGGAATATAAAATCACTATGTTTTTATATTGATGGAAACTCCTGCTCATTCCATAAAACTTTAAAAAAATTTCTTTCAATGTTTTGTAAAAAAGGTAAAAAGGTATCCCATTTAGAAAATAAAAAAGTGTCTTCTTGAACATGTTTGTAACAATTAAAAAATGGGTAAAAATTAATTTAAAAAATCATAGTATAAGAGTAAAACAATTTTTCAAAATATTTTTGTAAAACATGGACATGGATTAAAAATTATTTTGGTCAAAGAGAGAAATAAAGTTGTCATTTCTTAAAAACATTTTATCAATATTTTTAAGTATCAAAGAGAAAAATATGGAACTATTTATTGAAAATTACATGAATAAACATATTATAAGAAAATATATTGTGTTAATGTTATAAATATAAAATAATTCATGAAATATATACTTAAACATAAACAATCTCTATTAAGGATGAGATTGTAAAATAAACCCTTACCTAGAGTTTCAATTCCTTAATATCTTTTAAAGCATAACATATAATAGATCTAGATGTGTTAAATATTTATTTCCAAATTATGATAATATATTATTCCATATATTAGTTTCTTATTACTTTTTATCACTTTTTTATTAACAATTATTTATTAAAATCACTATTTTAGGAAATAACTACATTGTTTTTCTGGTATGTTTTGGTTCGATAATTTAGAGATTTGTACTTTTATTAATATTCCTTAATCTAATTTTATTTATCAATTATAAAATTATAAAATATATTTATTATATATTTATTTTTATTAATACATAAAATGTTGAGATAAAAAATTAATTACACCATTCATAGAGACGATAGATTGTACACATGAATACATGATGTTTTTAATTCTACGGTGGATAGAATGGAAGTGATTTATATAATTAAGAAATTATAAATTAATTGTTATATCATATAAATTATATATATATTCTTTTTAAAAATCTTAATTACCATCCAAGTAAATATAATGGAAAAAAAATCACATCCTTTAGTAGAGGTGGTAGTCTACAAGTATTCATGGGCAATGTTATTATTTCTTAATAGTTTGGATGGTAATATGGTATTAATAATATAATAATTTCATAATTTAAATTATATCATACATATCATATATAAACATTAACACCATTATAATTAACATCCATAAAACATTGTGTTCAAAAATTAATTGTATCGTTAAGCGGAGATAGTAATTTGTATGTACGTATGAGCAATACTTTCACTTTACATTTGATAGGAAATAGTGTGATTAATTATTGTCTAATAATCATGATAATATTTAAATCTATTTAAGATATTTATGTTACCATTTTATGAAAATATCATTTATTTAGTTTAGATAAAAGAAGAAGTAAAAAAAGAAAGTGGTTGGTTAAGGCGATTTACTCTTCCTTAGAATAACTCATTTGGCTCTCATCTTAAGGACCATAGGGTTGGTACTTTGGGAATAATAACACATTCAAAATGTTTATAGATATTTTTTAATATAAATGGGTAGGATTTTTCTATATATAAGGCTAAATGTGGTGTATATATGAGAAAGGAGGGGTGTCCTTTTACAATTGGGGGAGAGGACACACTTGGAACTTCAAAAAAGTATAAAATAAAAAAATCCATTTTCATGAAAAATGTTTCCAAATAACTATAGATTAAAATTTGGGATTGGGTGGGGTCGTAATCCCCACAAAAATATAATTTAGATATGTTTTAGTGGGTTTTAATCTTTATCTTTTGGTTTGACCCCATAGTTAACCCATTTAATCTTTAACCACGTTATATACTTTTTCACACTTATAGTGTTATAATTTTTCTTATAATGTAACTATTGGATCAGAAATTTAAATGGAATTATTTTTAATCTATATCATCCTCATTTTCTTATTTTAATATTTTAATTATTTTTAAATAATTTTATAAAATATAATTTTTATAATATATTATTATTTTTAATTTTAACACTATTTATTAAATTTGAATTAAAAGGCATAAAAAATTACTTGGAAATAAAATATAATTGATAAAAAACACTAATATGTCATAATAATCTATAAAATTCATGTAACAGTACTAATAATTCAAATTATTTCACTTTTCATATTTTTTATCAGTTATTATATTTCTCCATTAATTAAAGAAATATTGCATCGACGTTTCACAAGAAGTTATGGTAATTATAAAATCACTAAAGAAAAGAATTAAATTTCCATTATGAATAAAATTTCCTCATTATCAAAATATATATTAATATTCATTCACAACTTTCTTTTTTCCTTATATGAACATATAAGACATTTTTAAAAGTAAGAGAGTGAAACTTGTATTTTTATTTGATTTAAATATTATATAGATAATTTTCATGGAATGTTATCCCTTAAATAATTCAATTTAGAGACGATGTTCATAACTGTAAAATTTACCTCATCCATTTATAATTAATATTAAAAATTGTGGACTTATCCTTTATTTTTAACCTAGATCCATCTAATTTACACTTTACTGAGGTGATAAATGTTACCATAATTACAATTCATAATGCCTAAAAATAATAGGGAATTATTTAAAAAATTTAAAACATATGATTACAAATATAGAATCCATTTTATCAAATTAAATCTCGATAATAGAAAAAAATTATTTTTAAAATATGTTCACAAAACATGATGAAAACCACTTTTAGAAAAATATAATTTGCAAACCTAAAACAAGCTTAATTCATATCCAATTAAATGTAAAAATATTGGAATAGTGTTAATTTTTTTACTAAATATATAATATATAAATTTAATTAAAATCACTAACAAATAGTTAATATTTTAATTTATTATGATAAAAACCAGTTGCGCAAATGAATTTTTATTTTAGTAAAACAACTATTTTATTTTAAATTGACTATTTTTATTTCTAATAATAACCAACGAATTACTTTTCTACATATGTAATCCATAAAATTTTGTAATTTAGTTAGTCATATTCATACCCTGAAACCCAATGGTCAGGAGATAACTATTAAATATTATTTTAATAGAATATCGTGATTCACTTAATCCTGATGTTTATTATAATACAAGGTATCAATGAAATAAAATTAATTAAAGAGAAATATAATAAAATGTCTTAGGGTGTTAAATTATAAACTACCAAAAAATTTATTTCAGCATTGAAATTTCATTAATCACTAGTGGAAATCTAGGATATACCAACAATTTCTTTCCAATAGTTTGGAAAAACTATTCGGAAAAAGAACCTATACTAATGGCTCTATTAAACTATTGGTATAAGCTATTATATGTTGGGCCATAGGGAAAGAAAACTATTACTCGTGGTTTTTATTAATCATTGGAAAAAAGACACCAAATTTAGGGATCCCTTCCTATATTTCATCCCTGTATGAACCCTATCGATGCCTCCCAACCCCCTCCTCCCCTCCCCAACCTCTACCTCCTTTCGGCCTCCACCTCCACCTCCTGGCCCCCTCACTCTCCTTCGGCGACGTCCCCCCTTCCCCTTTCAGCTCCCTCTCCAATGACGACGTCCCCCTCCCCTGTTAGATCTTGGTGACGTTCCCCCATCCCCTCTCATCTCCCTCTCCGAGCAACATCCCTCTCTCCTATTAGCTCAATCTTTTCTGAAGACGTCCCCCAGCCCCCTCTCCAGTCACGTGCGATACCCCCCATAGTCGAACACCCAACATGACGTCCCCCCCTCTCGTCTCCCTCTCCTTCCACCAGGGTTCTAGATCGGTACATCCAGGTATGAATTAGTTTTCTTTTTAAAAAATGAGGCAACATGGAATGCATTGTTACGTTTATAGTTAGGATAACCATTCATATTAATCGTGTATTTTCTAGAGTTTAGGGTAGTAACTAACTCATTTTGTGGTGAATTATTGGGTAAATTGTGAATTTTTTTAAAATAGAGTCTTCTAGAAATGCAGGGTTAGATTCATAGGTAGTAACCCATTTAATAGAACCGTGCAATCAATAAAAAGATCATTATTTTTTAGAAACATCATATTTTACTCTATAGACTCCTATTAGACCTTATATTTGTTGGATTTTTTTGTTAATCGTGATATATATGTGATGAGGTTATATTGTCAATTAGATGTGCAATGATGTGGGTTAATTGGAGGTGAGTGATGCTATATTAGATTTTATGGGTTATTGTAAGGTGCTTATTTCCCTTTATTTGATTTTTTTATAAAATATACGTTGGTGCTGCATATATTATGTAATTGGAATTGGTAAAGTAAAATGTTGGTCTCAGATTTCTGAGTTGGTTATTTGGATGGTATTCTCTATCAAAAGTGGGTATATCTCTATTGAATATCAGTGTATTTTCCAATTGACCTATGTAATTGTTAAACTAACCATGCAATACACTGTTTCCACAATACGAAATCACCACAAAAATCATAGATAGAAACTGCTCACCACAAGACACCCATGGGAGACACCCCTTGACATTTACGAATAGTTAAGGGGCCATTATCTTTGGATCTGAAGTCGATTAGAACTCATGCCTTGAGAAATTCCCATTGCTGGTAGAAAATATACCATCACCTTTATTTTTAGTATAGTATAATGCAATGGTTTACACCCTCATGACCAAGTAGACCATCTGGTTCATTGAATAGTTCCCAACCAGGTTCAAGAGTAGGATAAACTACTAAACATTTATTGTGTTCCCTATGAGGTTCTTTCCATAGTGAAGAGGGCTATGTGAACATTCATCAACTCAACTAACGTTGTATAGGCGCATATTCAATGTCTAAGTGTACTAGTATGGTGTTTCCAACAACGTGCTATATAAAGAAAATAATGATAATTAAAGAGATTATTAAATGGAACTATTTCCCCCTTGCCTGAAGCAACATGATTTGACCCATGGGGCATTGTGGTTATTATATATTGGGTGGTGACATGTATAGCCACATGATACAGGTATGTATTTGTTTAGTTATTATTTTATTTTCTTTAACACATTGGCCACTTGGGTATTTTAATTCTTTCTACGGATAGTGGGTAGTGATGCTATCCTGACTAGTTGACATAGATCACATGTATACTGTAATAACATGATGTGTGATTGTGAGGAAACATTAAAATCTAGAGGAGCCTTGGGGTATTCCTTGAGATGAAATTTTTTTTCTAAAATATTGTGTGGGAACATTTCAAGAGTATGTTGGAGTCATGAAATAACCCCAACTGTCTCCATGAGATAGCATAAATAACCCCAAGTGTCTCGAAGTGTCTCCATACAACGTATCATCCTCGCATGGGTTGGCCACTCACCCAATCCTATCAAATTTTTCCTAGTCTATCCTCTCATTTTCATAGTCTAGACTCATCTCTCGAGGATTATCCCATGCCTCAATGCACATCTCATCATCCAACTAGAAAAGGTGGATTATTCACCTTATGATTGTCCTAGTCATAAAAGAACACCATGTCGAACCCATATACATTATATTCTCAATAATCCGGTCAAGAACTTCATCAGAATCATGTATTATATCCCATCCACACTAACCTGGTTACATACTAAGCTAAATGACACCAAGCCTCTTGGCATTATATTTCCAATCTATCTGATAGTACCCAATAACCTAACTAGCATCTCATCCTTAATCACTTTAGTTGAACTCTTGAATCATTAAATGGAGTAAAACCTTTCATAATACATTTTATATACTCAGAGGGACCATCCTACTCTAAGAACCTACCAAGATTCCAATCCATCCTCACAAGTATTTCCTTATAAAATGCTAGATGTACAATTTCCAGACCTTTCACTACAAGGCCCAATCCTCTTAGAGAAAATTTTACTTGATGTAAATCCTCATCTAGTTTAAAGACATATCATCCCAATATAAAGAAATATATTAGACCACTTATATCCAAATCGATATTATATCCACTTTGAAACCTAGTGACAGGGTGATTTCATTTCAATAAAATCACTATATAACCTTCCCAAAACCTAGGTGTCTTGTGAATAATATATCAATAAGCCTATTATGTTAATCTATTTCCTTTTATTTACCATACTTAGAGTCTATGACTCCCATGGAATATATTTATAGTCAATTCCCTTGAAATCAATGGCAGAATAATCATGTTAGTGTTTAAGGGTCTGTAGAGGTTCTTAATAATTTCTTTATACAGGAAGAGATACTTCAGAAATTTGATGATTAAAGTCAGAAAAAACATTACTTTCTTGATAAATTTGGGTGATGTTTATTATCTGACTACCTGGAACATTTCCTATTGTATGTATTCTTTTAGGGAAGTCCTTCGGAAGGGGATGGAATTTGATGAGTTGGAGGTGTCATCAGTGGAGGTATACATCCCTTGCATGGTGAGAGAACATGTCAGATTCATATAAACAACACACATTAACCATGGAGAGATATTCAAGGATTTTCTATATTATATAGTGATAATCTATCCATCAATCATGACCTACTTAGATAATTAATTTATAGATAACTAATTGATTCTTATCTTGTAATATCAATTGATTTTTGGCTCTATAACTACAAACACCAATTCCCAATTTTCACCAAAGGTCAATATACATCCCTTGCATAGAGAGACTATGTAGTCACCATCAAGAAAAATCTCACCATATGATCCATAATACCATTAATTATAAGTTATATTGTGGTTCAACTGTGTAGAATACTTCCAATAATTTATATATGGAAATGCCATATAGGGTTTTTTTTAATTTAAATAGTTGAGTCCTTATCGTTAGTGACATCAATCACATTAAAGTGAATAAATGTCAACTGAACCCTACATCCCTAGAATTATTCATGTGGACAAGACCCATGCCAACAGGATAATAACTAAAACCATAAATAATAATTCCAAATACATGCATCAATTTTAAAATAAATATCTAAAGTGTAAAAATAAAAACCATGAAAAATAAGACCTCATCCCTTGTATCTAAAAAATCAAAGTTGAATATCAGGAAAAATTGATTATATACCATTTATAGAAAGAGTAATTGTTAATTAATAGGAATGTACTATTTGATAGTATCATTTTAAAACATTGATTTGTTTCTCCTTTTCTTGTAGGAACATGATTTGACCCTTGGGGTGTTGTGGTTCTTATATGTTAGGTGGTGACACATATAGTCACAATAGTCATGTATGTTTTAGTTTAGTTTTTATTTTATTTTCTTTATCGCATTGGTCACATAGATCTTTGACTGGTTTCTATGGACAGAGGGTAGTTATATTCTACGAAGGGGACCAAAAGGAGTTTAGATTGATTCAATACACTTTCTTTGATCTGAGGTAATATTCTATGTTTACTACATGTCTCACACCTCATGTATTGGGGGATATAGTATTTTTGACTCCATATTATGTTTTCGGTAGGGCGTTGGATCTTTTTGTGTTGGTTTAGGGGAATTTTGTTCTCCGCTGCCAATCTAGGTAAGGCTTTATTTCCATTGGTTGGTTTCTCACTGGTTATGTAGCATCCATCATGTGTTTTAAGGTTCTTAATATCCTTTGTGCAGTGCGTTGATCCCTGCTCGTTGGTTTTGAGTCACCATGTAAAGGGCAACTAGCCTGCGTGTGCATAGCTAAGTAAGTATATGTATGTGGGTTCCCTATTTATGTGTATAGTCACCCATGGTAGTGACTTTTCACGTATGGGTCTAGGTGTGCCCATTTCTATATATATATATATATAAATTCATAGGAAGGTGAGTGGATAATGGTATATGCATATAAGAATATGTGCAAGGATCCTGTTTCACATGCTTTTGGCCAAGAGGGTGTGTGCATAGGGGCCAGGTGTCCTTGCATGTGTGTGAAGGTGCATATACCCAGTAGAGGAGAATCATCTTTTAGATAGAAAGCTCCAGGAGCCTAAGTGGATGGTTTGGTTCCACTTGAGGTAGAGTCCTTCTCGTAGCCTCTTTAATTTAAGAATGTTTTAAATTGAATTGAGCTTCTTTCTTAATTCAGCTTAATTATATTGAATTGCATATATTGAATAAGTGTTATTTAATATAATTGTTTCATTTGATAAATAAAGTCTTGTTTTTATAATAAAACCCCTCCAACGGAGGTGCGTTGTCTGCGAAAACTCACAGTGATAGTTAAAACATGATAAAACCCCTCCCACTTCATGCCATGACCACTTGGTTCCATGCTCTATAAGAGTGGAGTCCTACCCTAATTTATCTATTCTAGGGATTAATTAATTACATATGAAATTATATAACATGATCGATAAAAATAATAATCAATGATTTTATACTAAAATATTATTAATTAAGATTCTCAACAGAGTTGATGAGACCATTTATGTATGGTTTTCAATTTTGTACTTGTCCTTGTCCTTCAGAGTTTGATATGTTTATGATCCTGATGATCTGATGAGTGTTTTGACCATTGTATAGAAAATGATTCTACATTATCATTATTTTTCTGTGTGAGAATAGTAAAAAACATAGACCTCATATAGTGTAGTTTGTGATTTCTACAACAATGGAAAATCTAATGGATGATCACCTCTGTGATAGTATTCCATGAGTCCTGTGATCAATGTTGAGACTGACTAATCACAATTTCTGCTGGCAGGGCGCTGAACGGAATGTTGCCTCTCCTCCTCCTGCTCCGTTCTCTCCTGACCAGAAGATGCTGGCCCATGGATTTTGCTAGACCAGGCCAACACGACTCGGTCATGCTGCGGTCAAGACGCGGTCACGCCGAGGTCACCCTGTGGTCATGCCGCGGTTACAACGTGGTAATGCAATGATTTGGCCCTGCTCCAGGATGACACCCCGTGAATGTTCACAATCCTGTTGGAACTTCATGCATAATACCTAGATAGAGTTTTGAATACATTACCCACCCATAGTTAATGTGGAGGGATGCGATGACTGGAATGTTGCCCCGCCTCCTCCCGCCCCCTTCACTTTAGGTCGGAAGATGTTGCTTCACGGATGTTGCTGGACCAGGCCAACACACTGCGGTCACGCCACGGTCACTCCATGGTCATGCCTTTGTCACGCCACGGTCAACTAGCGATAATTGTGTGATTTGGCCCTGCTCCGGGATGACACCCCGTGGCAGTTCGCAATATTATCAGAATTCGATGTATGATACCTAGACATAATTTTAGATACATTACACATCCATATATATTGGGGTGGTAGGCGATAGTCGGAATTTTCCCCCACCTCCTCTTGGTCCCCTTGCTCCTGGATGGAAGTCGATTCCCCACAGATGTTGCTGGATCAGGACAACACGCCGCGGTCACGCTGCAGTCACACCACAATCACGCCGCGGTCACGCTGCAGTAATGCCGTGATTTGACCTAGCTCCAGGACGACACCCCATGGTGGTTTACAGTCCTGTTGGAATTCGATGTATGATACCTATATAAGGTTTTAGATACATTACCCACCCATTGTTAATGTGGAGGTATGATGCGGTCGGAATTTTTCCCCACCTCCTCCCGCTCCCTTCGCTCATGGCCAAAAGATGCTGCCTTGAGGATGTCGCTGGATCTGGCCACCACGCTGCGGTCACGCCGCGGTCATTCCGCGGTCACTCTGAGGTAATACCGTGATTTTTCCCTACTCGAGGACGACACTCTACGGCGGTTCATAGTCTTGTTGAAATTCGATGTATGATACCTAGATAGAGTTTTAGATACATAAACACCCATAGTTAATGGGGAGGGAGGTGACGACCAGAATGTTGCCCCGCCTCCCCCCGCACTCATCGCTCCTGGCCGGAAAATGATCCCCAGTGGATGTCACTGGACTGGGCTAACACACCACAGTCATGTTGTGGTCACACCATGATCACGTCGTGGTAATGCCATGATTTGGCCCTACTCGAGGATAACACCCCGTGGCGGTTCGTAGTCCTATCATAATTCGATGTATGGTACCTAGATAGAGTTTTAGATACATTATCCACCCATAGTTAATGGGGAGGGAGGCTAAGGTCGTAATGTTGCCCCTCCACATCCCGCTTCCATCACTCCAAGCTAAAAGATGCTGCCTCATGGATGTCACCGAACCTGGCCAACAGGCCGCGGTCACGCTGCGGTCACGGTGCGATCACGCCACAGTCACGCTGCGGTCATGCCACGGTCACGCCGTAGTAATGCTATGATTTTTCCTTACTCCAGGATTAGACCGCAACAACCACCATCAGCATTCCACCAGCAGCAAAGAAGTAGCCTCCACACGAAGAGACGTAGAAGAAACATGCGAACATCAAATGAAAATCCAACCAGAGACCCAAGAATCCCACAAAACCGCACCGCCGTCATGAAAGAACCAAGGTCCACTAGACGCAAGAGACAACAAAGAGGAAAACACACCCACCCCCACAATCCCACACACCCACCCCATGGAGAGCACACACTCCCACACTCGAAAACACACGCATGCACCCAACCACATGAACGCACGCTCCCAACCACCAAAATAAGGTGGCCACCATAGTCCACCGAAGAACCATTAGCCACCACAATCCAACCTACTCTAGCCACATCCATCCCACCCCATCCCCCTTTTATCTTCATTTCATCCCACTGCCACCAGCATTCCATCCCACAGAAGCCCCCCTTCCACCTTCGAATCAGCCTGCACCATCACCCACCACCTGCAACCACCCCCTTCCACCAAGATTACAGCACCCTTCCACCTGAATTAGATCCCACACCAGCCCTCATTCACCTGCATTCCAGCATGCACCAGTCACCACACTAGCCAAAAAACTAGCCCCCACCCCCAGCCTCTTGCAAAACACTCATGCCAGCCACCTACCACATGGAAAACAGCCCAAGCCACCAGTTCCGACCCTCACCAGCCCCTGACCTCCTACATCCCAGCTTGCACTAGCCCCTTACACATACCCAACAACCACCATCCATCTGCAATCAAGCCCACACGAGCACCCTACAACCTATTCCAGCCCGCACTAGCCCCCTGCCACCTCTTCCTGCTCGCACCAGCCCCCTTCCATCCCCATGCCGCCTGACTTCCCACCCACACCAGCCACTCCATCCCCCAGCATCCACCGCACCTGCCCCACCCTCTGGAATTCCAACCCAAAACAACCCCATGCCACCTACAAAACAACCCCGTACCACCTGTTCTAACCCACACCAGCCCCCTTCCATCCCCCTGCCACCTGCATTCCAACCCACACCAGCCACTCCAGCCTAAACCAACCACAGACACCAACCACAACAACGAAAACCCCCAGCCCCTGCACACCACCATCCCACATGCATCTCCACAACAAACTATCACCCCATCCACCTAAAAACCAATTTCACTACATACATCCAAAACAACCAACCTGCAATACCAGTACTCCATACCACATCCAAACCACACATCCAACCATGAAAAAACAACAGGCCACCCCCAGAGGAAGCCATCGAAGGACCTTTACAAAGATAATTCTAAAGGGTTGCTTCAATGGATTTTACCACTCTCTTGGGTAAAATGAAGTGATAACACCAATAAGCTTGCATACTAAAAAATAAATGACTAAATAAGCTGTAACCAATCAGCATAAGAGAGAGAGTTATTATTCCAAACTTCAACTCTTAGAATAATTATCTCCTCTAAGACCACACAATCAGAATATCTATGCTTGGAAGTGATGAGGGTAACTCCCATATAACAAAGAGGAAGAGACCCCTTCCCAACCACCATAACAGCCTCAAGCGAATCACAAACATGAGGAGAGATACCAGCCACAATAATTGGGGACTTTGAATGATTAAAATTCAATCCAGGCAGGAAATAAAAAAGATCACAAGAATGATTCAAGACTAAATCTCTCTCCAAATCACTGTAATAAAGGAAGATAAGGTCATCTTAAAAACAAAGGCGAGAAAAAAAGGTTTTACCACATCGCCAATGAAACTTGTAAGAATCTGAAGATGAAATAAGGGAGTCCAGGATGCGTGAGAAAAACTCAATGAAAATCACAAAAAGGAAAGGTGAAAGCGGATCCCCTTGACTGATCCCTCTTTTCCCTAAAAAGTAGCCATGTAAACTACCATTAATGTTCACCAAGAACATTAGGGTATATATGCATATTTTAACCCAAGACAAGAACCTAGCTTGAAAGCCGAAAAGTTTGAAAGCATCACATAATAAGTCCCACCTGACCGAATAAAAATCCTTGAATAAATCGATCTTGTAGGCACACCTAGGAAGCCCAAAATCAAGATGGTAGCCCCACAATAATTCCTAGGTAACAAGATTCTTAGGAGGTGGTGTCCAAGGGATGTCCGGGGGGGTCTGTATGACAGGGTTCAGGTTGGGTGTCTAGGAGGGGATGTCTAGGGTAGGGGGGAGGGTGCAGGTTGGTTGTCGAGGAGGGGGTATCCAGGGTCTGTCAATGGGGGGGGCATGGGGGTCTGGGGGAGGGGGATTCCAAGGAGGGGTGTCTAGGGGAGAAGGAGTGTCATGTGGGGGTGAAAGGGGGATGTCCAGAGGGGTGCAAGGGGGCTGTCCAGGGGGGGAGAATTGGGTGTTGAAGGGAGGTCCAGGGGGGCTGTCCAGGGGGGCATGTGAGTGCAGGGGGTGTCCAGGAGGGGTGTCTTCGAGGGTGTGGGGGGGGGGGGGTGTCACGACCCATCCTCGGGGCCCATGTCGTGACTAACCCAAGCCCTCCTTCCATAGGACAAAGGCTGGGGACTAGCACCAAGGCATAATTCCTGGTAAAAAGGGATGTCATTGCCTTTGTAAAGTAAACAAATACCACAGAGCATGACATCAGAAGTAAACACTAAGTAAAAACTGGGTACAATAGATAGTGCAGAAAAGTAAGTGGGCCAGAATATAAACCCAAACTGAAAGTAAAGTACAACTGAAAAGCGAAAACATCAACTGAAAAGTAAAGTCGTAGCCTCAAGCCGTCAATTGGAAGTCCCACTTGAAGGGTGGGTACAGATAGACTCCACAGCTCCTCGGGTCCAGCCGTCCGCTCCAAGTACGTCCCGCCTAGTGGTCCACCTCAAGGTACCGTCCTGCTATGCAAGCCTTAACCACGATCAACGCTGTCTGTCGTCTGCAACCAACACAATGTAGTGCGGGCATAACCCATGTAGGGGTGAGTATAAGCTACTCAGTAGGGACCCCAATACCCCTGAAGGTCTCCCAAAATCTACAAAAGATAATCCACAAAGGAAAGATAAAATCATGAAGTAACATCCGACACTACTTAGCTATATGACCATACATATAACTAAGTCACCAATTTCCAGTTCGGCTCCAACATCCGAACCCAAATTCGATCATGTTCACACAGGATAACACAACACAATCCACAGAGGAAAGCAAGTCAAGATTCATCTCACACAGGTATACTTCTTCGTATGATGATAGAGATGATCAGATGTAGCCACTGATTCATCTGTGCCATCAGACCCCACTGGATCTATAGGTACTAACCCCTGCAATGACCCACAAAGGATCGAGAGGTACTAACCCCGCAATTACCCACAAAGGATCGATAGGTAACTAACCCCTGCAATGACCCACACAGGATCAGACCCACACAGGATCTGTAGGTGCTGGCCCACACAGGACCGCTGAGCACTGACCCACACAGGATCTGACCCACAGAGGATCGGTAGCACTAATCCACATAGGATCGCTGAGTGCTGTAGTTGTCGCCATCTAATCCATAGAGGATTTCTGTACAGTCATCATTATCATCGCAGTCGCAGCCAGATCTAGGGTTCTTGCACACTGAATGCTCGTTCGGGAGGGTTCGCTCCATGAGCCAAGGGTTTGATATATCAACTGACATGTAGTCCAGAGTTGATATATCCAAAAGTTCTGTATCGTCAACAAGATCTCAACGACACAGACGGCGCGTCAATCAGACGCCCGGTCTGAGAGTTATTGGCCTTTTTGTCCCAGGGGCCCGGTTGATTTTTAAGTCAAAACCAACCCGACCATACTCCAACTGTGTCCAAACCTCGAGCGGAGTAATCCAAGAGGTCCGTCTCACTAAGAGAAATCCAAAAAAGTCAATGACACGTCAATCGGATGTTCGAAGCTCAAGTTATAAGTGTTTACACTCTGAGGGCCCGGTTGGTTTCGTGTAGGAACAAACCCGGCCGAACTCAAAGTACTCTGAAACCTTGAGTTTAGTATACCTAACCGACCGCCTCGATCCAAGTATCTCTATTCAACTGACGGTGCATCGATCAGAGGTCTGTATACCAAGTTATGGGCATCAGACCGAAATAGACCGAAAATGGGGGTTTCGGGCCCGGATCGACCCAGCCCGAGACCCCCTGGGTCAGCCTGAACCGGGTCAACCCGACCCCGGTCCGGGTCCGACCCCGCTGGGTCCGGCCGGCGCGGCCTGGGCGGCCTGGCCCGGGGCGGCCCGACGCTGGTCGAGCAGCCGCGCCAAAAGGGGCCCCGCCCCCTTTGATGAAACCGTGGCCCCGTGTGGGGGCTGACCTTGCCAACAGACGTGGCCGAGCACCGTTTCCCGCCTCCCTCCGAACCGCGCAGTAGCGGGACCCACGGCATACAGCCGCGGCGGCCCTTCCCGGGGGCGCGCCGGGCGCCGCTGTGCCGGCGAGGCGCGCCGTCGGAGTTTTCGGCGGACCACCGGACGTGCTCCGGTGGTCCTTTTTTCCTGCTGTCTTCGCCAGCGGTCCTCCCGGTATTTTCTCTTCACTACGAAGAATTCATGACGCCAGTGCAGTCTGCTTCATCATCGAATGCCAATCCGCACACCAAGAACGAAGAGACGGTGGCTTCAGACTTGTTCGTTGGTCCGCACCCACCGCGTTAGCGGTTTAAAAAGGTTTCTGACAATTTTTAAACAGATGCCGATGAAATAAATCACATAGATTTAATTGAACCGAAACCCCTACCTCAAGAGTCGTCGAGCGAGGGTTCATCATGGAAAAGCACGTCGCGGAAGAAGGCGTCGCGGAAGGGGGATCGTCGCGTTGCGGATAAAGAACATCGCGGAAGAAGCGTCGCGGAAGAAGCGTCATGGAAGAAGGGTCATTGGTGTCGCGGTACATGGCGTCGTGTAGTCGATATCCGAGGATTCGGTGTTATTCGTCGGAGATCAGTGCGTTCTTCACGTTCTTCGCGTTCTTCGACGAAGAAGATGAAGATCTTCAAGCCTCCCCTCTTTCTCCCAATCCCCTCTCAACACAACTAGACTAATAAAATAAGAGTTCTCTTATTTTATTTCTCAAGCCATGCGTTTTAAAATTCAAAAAAGAATCAAACAATTAATTGAAATAATTTCAATGATTTAACCGCCCAAATTAATGAGGCGTTTAGTAACTAGATTAAACACAAGGGTTGACTTCATTAAAAAGAGGGTGCGGGTATGTTTCTTAATTAAAGGAGGGTGTTTATGAAGAAAAGAAATGGTGGGGCTCGTGTGGGCACCACCTCAAAAATATCCTACCATGTGGGTAGGATATTGTGGGTCCCACATCATCCACTTTACTTAAGTTAAGAAAAATAAAATAAAAATCGGTTGCACCACTTTTATTTTATTCCTTAACTTAACCCCAAAAATTAAAAACCACACCCGAGCAAACACAACTCCGAAAGAGGTGTTTCTAATCAATTACTGGCACTACGATTCCTTCGGTGCCCTCAGAATTCGAATCCGAGCACCAGTTCAAAAGTTAGAAAAAAAACCCGCTTGTTCGTTCACTGAACGTACCCGAGTTAAACATCAGAAAATGATTTCGGGCACACCGGGCCTCAGAATTAGGTGCCGTCAGAAACTGCGTGCTTGTAAAATTCTAAAGAAAATTAAGAAAAAAAATTTCCTTGAATTTTTTGGGTCTTTACAGGGGGTGTCTTGGGGGGAGGGGGTGTCCATGGGGGGTGTCCAGGGGGTGTCTAGGGGGGAGGGAGTGTCCAGTGGGGGTGCAAGGGGGCTGTCCTGGGGGTGAAAGGGGGATGTCTAAGGGGGTATGGGGGTGAAAGGGGGGCTATCTAGGGGGGTGCAATGGGGATGTCCAAGGGGGATGTGGGGGTGTTTTTTTTGAATTCTGTACATTTTATTGTCTGCATGAGTGTTTTTTAAAATTATATATTTTCAGGTGTTGTAGTCATCATTGTATGTTGTCTATATGAGTGTTTCTTTTTGGTATTCATCATTATTATACAGGTTTGTACTGCAGTTCCAGAGTAAAGCCAGCTACCTTCATCTTGTTGGAATTGTAGTAACAGAATTGGAGAGAGGAGCCCGCTGGAATTGCATAGGAGGGGAGGGCATTGGTAAATGTCTATCCCATACTTTTTTTGTATAGATGACTAAAAACCAATGGTTCATATAAACATTGGTATATATATCCATGCATCCTGAACTATGGAAATAGTTCACTTTGAACCATTGAAATTGGTCTATACCAACCGTTTTTAACCATTGGTGTAGTTGTATAAACCCAGAGTTAATAACCGTTGGAATAGAAATTTACCAATGGTTAATACTTAAACATTGGTATTTTAAAAATCTAGATGACCTATCCAAATGGTTCATCTTGAACCATTGGGATATTGTTATCCCCATGGATCACAGCCCAATGGTTCAGTGAACCATTGGGAAAGACATTCCTGGGAGTTTTGGAGCTTTTACCCATGGTTTGAATCCATTGGTATAAGCTTAATTTACAGTAGTGAATATACTAAAAAAATGATTTTATCTTGGCCTCATTAGATCCTCAGGTTCAAACGTAGCTTCCGAAAATTTATGGTTTTCCACAAAACTTTGACCAGGTGAGTGGTCTTATTTTATACCATTTTATCCATATGATCCAAAATCTCTATAGGTGGGTCCTCATATGATAGATCCTGATCTAGTGGTATGATCTTTATTTATATTATATATGAAGGATCAAGTATATTATTTCTCAATAGAGATACAAAGATCACATCATGGACTTGGGATATATTTGGTGGACGTTCTAGGTGATACGATCTCCTCAGAAAATGTTTATCAATATCAAAGGTATCAATATATATAGGAAACAGATTTCCATTATTTCCAAATATCATAAACGTATTCTTGGGATATATTCATAGGAATAAATTTTCACAAACTTCAAACAAGATATCATTCTAATGATTGTCAATATAACTTGTTATCAACTATAATATGGTATTATGTGCTAATCAATGGATCTATACATATATTACATTAACTCAGATTGGTTGGGTCCAAATTATTTTAATTATCGAACATAATTATAACACATTTTAGTTCTAAACATCTTTTCATAGTAGGATTTATAAGGAGACATATTAATACTTTAGTGAAATATATTGGTGTAATAAAATTACACTGAAGGAAGGTGTTGATGAAAAAACACCTATTAAATCTATAGAGTGAGCACTAAAATTTAATTATAGAGTCGGAATGGTCCTCTCTTACTGACTATCTTTCCGAGGAGATATGCACTAAAATAACTCAACTCTATATCTAGAGATCACTATATATTTTTAAATAAATTCAAGGTAAATATTAGATGCTGATTAAATACAATAGAACATAAAACTCCATGAAACCTTACTACATCATTTATATAAATTATTACAATCAGATCTTGAGATAATCAATCTATGATGGAAATAATTTTTACTAAATTAATACAGATATTGACTATAACCCATATAATAATTTTCAAATTATATGATTTTGGTTGTCCGATGAAGTAATCTATTGTGGTGTATTTCCATTTCAATTATGGGATGTTTATTGGTTATAAAAATCCTTTATATTTCTATCTCTTAGCCTTAACATTCTATGAAACCATGAACCAAGAAACATTTTACGTAATAAAACTCTTAATATATTCCAACCATAAATACTCATTCAAATATCTATACATCTTCATATTTACAATATTAATAGATAATAAAGAACTAAGAGTTTCATCCAATAGTACCTTATTTAAATATGGTACAGATTAGAAACATACACAGTTCCTAATCCTTAACATTCCATCATAATCAAGGTTAAATTTTGGGACATTTCACACCTTCATCTATAGATCCACATCTTCATTATATTCTTTCTTAATTATCACAAGGATATATGATTGAACACCCATTCAAGAAAGATAAGATTTCTCCCCTTCCATTATGATTTCCATATCCATCCTTTAAAAATCCATAAATATTAGTTATTTTTTATCCTCATCATAGATAAGATAACATGATCCTTTCAGCTCATAGAATCTACACCCCCATGTTAACATTTCTAGGGAGGTAATATATAAAGAATTCATAATATTAAATCAGCCCAAACCAATGGCTCTAGTTCATATTTATATCTTTATATACGAAAAGATACTTTAACTTTTATGATCAGTATATATGTAACACCTATTTCTATAAGGATAATGTATCCATATCATTAATGAAAAAATTACCACTCCTAAATCTAAATCATTAGTTGGGTAATTTTAACCTCAATCTTCACTTTTAATGAGGTATAATCCATCAAATTATCATTATTAATGTGGATTATTCACAATCCCCTCTTTTTTGCATCACTATTGATTAAAAAACCTTCTCCACCTTAACTTACTATAATCACATGTTCAATAACTTGCATAATCTTTAATTCGTTAAAATTTCCTCACATTCATCAATCTAATGGATGTTAGCTCCCTTCCATGTTAAAATGGGTATGGGGTTGGATATCCATGATATATTATTCATAAAGCATCGATAATAACCAAATAAACAAAGAATAAAATGTATCTTAGTTATCATGGTCGGTTTGAGACCATGTTGTATAAAATCTGTCTTGGATTGATCAAAACATATACCCCTGTATGAGATAATATTTCCAAAAAATGAAACTTTTTATAGATAAAATTAACACGTGGTATATTTTTCATGTATATTTACCTTCCTTAGGTTCTTAACTACAATCCACAAGTGATCTTCATGCTATTTCTTTAGCTTAAAATATATAAGAATATCCTCTACAAAGCAACCAAAAACTGATCAAGGAAATCTATAATAAATTTATTAATTAAATCCATAATGATAGTGGGGGAGTTAGTAAGACAAAATCACATCACTATAAATTCATTGTGCATATAACTTGTATGGAATGCTATCTTCGGTAGATCCTACATTGTAACCATCAATTGACGATATCTAAAATGAATTTAAATCAATGAAATGTATTTAGCTTCACATAGTTGATAAAATAATTCATTAATATGTGATATATGATAATTTTTCTAGATAATCATCTTGTTAAGTCCGTTATAATCAATTCATAGATGGATTGATCCATATTTCTTCATAAAAAAAATAGGTGCAACCTAGAGTGGGACACTTTATTTAATGAATCCCTTATCAATATTCTCTTGGATTTTACTATTCAAATATTGAATCTCAATTAGGTTGATTCTATATAGATTAATTGAAATAGGTGCAGAATAGGGTATGAGTTCTATTGAAAACTCAAACTCACCAATCTGGGGAAAACAAAACAACTCTTCTAGAAACTCATTGAAAAACTACCTCCCAACAGGCCTTTCATTGATATTTATTTTTTCCATAACTATAATAGATCTTCTTATACATGAATTATTTTAAGATATTTTATAGATTATTTTGATATCATGAACTAAGGCGGTGTGGGATTCTAAGGCCTGGTGTTCCTAGAATAAATGTATGAAAAATATTAAATAGCACACACACAGTTTTCCTAATAAAGTGGAATTACTTTGAAACGCGGGATCATACCAAAAATTTATAGAAATAAATGAGTTAAAATGTAGGGTTTACCCAAAGAGTGACATAACCTTTTTCAGTATGAATATTTTGTAGAAAATTAATTGAGGGTATGGAATGAATAAAATAATTGAATCAATTATTTTATTTTTATTTCACAGATATAGATGTTAGTGAGTTGTTATGTATACTATTATGGAATAATTATAAGGTTATCTTCATAACCCCAGAGTCATTATAGATCCATTAGAGAGAGAATTGGAGGATCTCTCTCATATGAACGAAAACTAGGTCATGGATCAATGATCTACGTGTAATGAAAATAAATGATATCTCAATTTATAATGCCACTAGATCATTCATCATCTGTGATCAATAAAAATCAAGTCCAGAAGTTTTTTTGAATGGATTATTTCCACATTCTTAATTTTAATGAATAAAATGAATCAATCAGATAACAGATGGATTTACGGATCACTCGTTATGTAGGATGGTATTATATGTGTGGTTTTATTAGAAGAACATTCCTTTTTTATTTAAATTGTTATTTAATCATTTTCCATTCCAATGGAAACTAATTGAGGTTGAAATGAATATTGAATGACATCTATTCATCATGATTGTGCTTGTGCTTTCCATCCCTGACACTTCATTCATCACAAATGTTATTCATTTAGTTCGTGGTTTGATTTATACCAGAAATTTTAATGCTACACACCTAATTATTGGAACAATGGTTCGAAATCATAGATCCAAGCTCATCGGGATACGATGGTGGTGTGACGATGGAGGCGAAAACAGATCAGATGAGGTAGATACCTGATTTTTGTGTTCTTCAGCATTCAATGATGAAAACCTATTGAAGGCATTTTCTGAATATAATGAAGGGCCAAAATCTGGAAAACGGCCGTGGGGAGGTTCGATCAGAACAGATTCATGATTTTGAGTAAGAACGAGGTTGGATTTCTAGGTAGTGGGGGCATGTTTGCGCACAGAAGGAAGAACAATATTTATGAAAAATACTGATACAAAAGACGTTTAATCAAGGATTACATGTCCTGTGGGACCCTCTTAGTAGTAGCTAGGGTTTTGAGAAGCTAATAATTATCACGTGACATTTGACCTCATCACATGACATATGGTCCACCGTGGCGAGGTTAATGTGTACCATGGAGGGTACACATGCACAGGATTGAGTACATGGCCCCGGGCACAACATGTACTCCCACACAGATATAGCTTGTCTAGGTGTACACAGACATACCTATGTAATGGTCCATGATCAGAGTACACATGAATCCAACAAACCATGTAGTGTTACATGTAAAAAGACACAGACATGTGAATTTTACATGATAAAGACCTACAGTCAAAGGAATGGGGCGTGTAATCCTTCAACATGTCATGTACTCCAAAAATAATGTATTGGAGCCCTTTTCCTATATATCATGAAAAATTTTCACTAGGGTGGGTTCCCATATCCATTCTTTAAGGAATAGTATGGAATTGCCTTATACACATAGAAAATTGATCCCCTTCTTAGGACTTCTTGGATAGAGTTATTAGAATACATCCATGAGGACCATAGTGATATACTCTATTCATATTCATTCCCTATACCAAGTTATTAGTATTTTTGTGGAAAATTATATGTGGGTGTCGACTTTTGTCTTAGTGGGTTAATACAGATTGATTTTTTGGTATACCACATGGACTTGGGAGTGATCATCATCTGTGTATTGTATCTCTTTTTACTGTTAGTGTGTAATTATAATGGAGTGACTTAATGAGAATTACCTCTCAGACAAACATTATTAGTTATTTCAAACTCAAGAGTGTGTTCTCCCAAATATGTTCTTTGAGAACCATTGAGATGGAATCCTAGGCTAGTATTACGGTTTTGACATACCTTTATACCATGTTTATTTGTTGTGTATATCTAGATTTTCTTGTTATAAGTGTTATAGAAATATACTTGTGTTGATCTGAATATATTATTTTACTATATGATTTGTTATTTTGGGGTATCCTACTGGGTATTGTTATACACTCCCATACATAGTCTTTTCCTACATGTTTCATGTATTGTGCAGACGATCAACATTTTGATAGGGTCCTAGTCAGATAAGGAATAGATGGTTCTTAGTGAGAATGGGCATACCGAGCTGTGTTCAAATTGAATATTGAGATCAGTCCCCAGTATTACATTCAATTTGGATTTTAGACTCTTTGTGGTGGGATTTTATTTGATCGTTTTTAATTTCTTTACTTCTTATCGTACTCTAGTTGTGGGACAAGATGTATGCATGCCTGGTAGTTCAGTTGTTTTTACATTTCAAGGTTGTATGGGAATGGAGATTTTTTTTGTGGGTATAGGTACTTTGGCTATGGCCTCCCATGTTAGTTACAATCCCAATATGTTCTACTCTCTATCCCCTAGCATATTGAAAGAATGCTTGGGGAGTCATGGTATGAGACCCTCTAGGATGGGTGATGATAAATTGGTATATGTGGTAGTAATTTATACCATAGGACTAGTGTAAGAAAGATCAGTTTTGGGGAATAGTGTTAAGTGTATCAAGTTCAAATTTTAGGGTAGGGACTCCAGTGTTGCTACGGCGACTGACTTATTCATACACTAAGACTATGATCACCTACTTTTCAAATCGATACATGAAAAAATTTGTCTTAGGAAAAAAATTTTATATTCAACATATAGGAATTGTTTGTGGTTTCTATGACCTTATATATTCATCTCTATTGATATAATCATTGAATGATTCATATATTGTTTACTTTCAGGATGACTATGTGACAAATTCTAGATAAGATTAAGAATCATGGATGAGAGGATAATCCCTTTATTGATGAGGCATTGATACCTGGATAAGTTCTAGAGGTGATACCTCCAAGTGTTGTACCAGCTACACCACCACATGTATAGAAGAAAATGGTACCCATGGTAGAAGTGGATGAGGTGCGCAGGCTGAGAGCACTTCATGAATTTCAGTAACAGAGACCCCTTAGGTTCCAAGGTGAGTTTCAGCCACAGGTGGACGATGATTGGATTGAGGTAGGGACATGAGTTATCAATCTAATCAAGAATCTAGCCGATTAGATGGTGATCCTAGTGGTGAGACATAATCATCACTCATCTAGAAGATGGTGGGGGGGATGGTTAGTGACATAGTATTATGATGAGACAACTCTACCATGGTTAGAGTTTGTGCATCTCTTCAGATAGGATTTTTCTCCAACTATACTAAGGGTTGTACATATCAAAGAGTATTTACAGCATCATCAGTTCAGCACAACAGTATTTGAGCTTTCATCAAGGTTTTCCAACTTGTCTTGGTACTCGATTTATATGGTTTGAGAATAGTTATTTAGGGATCAGATCTTCAGGTGAGGGATATATAGAAACAACCATGCTAGTTTCTTCCCTCTATGAATTTACACTTATGCTACGGTGCTATAGAAATATTTAGGCTTTGAGAGCTTCTTGGATGAGAGTACATAGCCAGTGGTTGAAAATAAATGGAATAAAGATGTAGAGACCTTAGAAGAAGGGGGGAAACATCAGTCTCAGTGGCATAGCCATGTAAGATATTTTATGAAGAGGGACCAGGATAGAGGTTTTGTATTTTAGGATGCATAGGTTGGGTCCCGTCATCCCAGGGAGAGGTGGTGCTCCTCATGTGACGACATGGGACATATTAACCAAGATTGTATGACACATTTTATGAATGATAGAGAAACCATGGATAGTGCACTGAGGAATAAGAAGTATAAAGAGAAGGAAACTATATAGGGAAGAATATGTGTAAGAGGTTCTAGGAGAGTATTAGGAAGTGGTAGATGCTCTGACATATTGACACAAATACACCCATGTGGCCCACAGTTGGCTTAGATAGCAAGAGGATAGGGGTGAGGACAACTACAAGCGGTTGAGGATTATTACCTAGAGGCTACAAGAATTATTCAAGGTAAAAAAAATTCTTTTATATCTTATTGTCAATACTGATATAAATAGGATTATTCATTATTTTTTTCCACATCTATTGTTTGTGACATTCGGATTCATATTTAACCCTTGGAACAACCCTTGTAGTTTGAGACTCCTTCTTGAGATGACTCAGCAATCAAAAAATTGTGTATATAGTGTTACTTTAATCATGGAGGTGATAGTTTCTATTGGGATATCTTGGTACCAACAATTATTCCTTATGATTTAATCTTTCATATAGACTAGTTATCCATAGTTAAATCCTGAATTGACTATTCCAAGAGAATGATGGGGTGTGTCGACATCGATGGTACTGGTTCATTTTTTTCAGTTAAAATGAAATGAAGATAGTATTGTAAGGACTCATGAATGGGAGGGTAAAAATAATTTTTCACTAGTTGGATAATATTTTCTTTTATAAAGTGTATGTTATGAGTTTTAAGTTCCCTAAAATTGGTGGCAGAGTATGATGATGCTTTCTTGTAGGATTTTCTAGTTTACCACCCACAACTGTAACATAGAATTATAAATTAATCTACACCCCTAGGGAGACACCAAGATCTACACCAACATATCAGATGTGTCCTATACATATTTGTGAACTGAGGATGAAGTTGGTGGACTTGCATAGAAAGGGATTTGTTATAACCAATGTTTTCCCAGGTCTGCCCACATTATTTTCATCAAAAAAGTGGATGGGAGATTGAGGTTGTGTGTGGAATACCAATAGTTGACCCAGGTGAAAATGAAGAACATGTATCCACTATCATGGATCAATGACCTTTTTGATGATTTGAGATGGGAATGTTGGTTTTGAAGGTTGAACTCAGACTAGGTTATCAATTGTTACGAATTCGGAATGAGTATATACCAAGGATGACATTATAATGTCTCTATAGTCACAATGACTAATTGGTGAGTCCATTTGACATAAATAAATCCTCAATAGTGTTCATGAGACTCATGAACACTATCATTCATCATTTCATAGACCGGTTCTTGGTAGTCATCATTGATGATATCCTTGTGTACTCAGTATTTGAGGACAAGCATGTGAGATACCCGAGGATGGTTCTAGATGTACTCTAATAGAAATAGATTTATGTAAATATCTTGAAGTTGCAGTTATGGATTCAATAAATCAAATTTTTAGAAAACGATATCTTACTAGATGGAGTTGCGTGACAGAGGTGTGATGCTTCCTTGGGGTGGAAGGATATTACCAGAGATTCATACATTATTTATCAAAGATATTAGTTCCCATAATGGATTTTAATTGAAAGTTTAATCCTTTTGTATGGAGGGAGATATTATAATAGGCTTGTTAGAAGTTGGGACAGAGATTGGAGAGCACTCCCATCATGAGATTTCTAGTGGAGGGTGTCGAATATATAGTGTCATGCGATGCATTTGGAATAGTTCAAGGTTATTGTCTGATACGTAGGTAGGTGGTGATTTCCTATTGTTCATGTAATTTGAGAGAACATGATTTGAACTAAAGGACCCATGATCTAGATTTAGTAGTGGTAGTCCTAGAACTAAATACATGATGGCAATATATGACGGGTGAGAGGTTTATCATCAATTCTGATGACATGAATATCATGTATAACTTATCTTAGGACTATATTAACATGATATATAGGATATAGTTAGAGTTCATATAGGAATATTACATTGATATTGACTATACACCTAGGATGGGTAATGTGGTAGCAGATTATCTCAGTAAGAGATCTTCTTTACAGTTTCTAAATGAGGCGTTAGAGTAGTTTTCCTCATTAATGTTATCATTTGTTGATGGAGATAGAGAATCTGACCTCCAGTATATTGTTTTTATCCCTCAACATTTATAGTGAGTCAGGGAGGAACAAATTGGGGACATAGACTACGAGACCATATTTACCCAGACATCCACTGGGCATGATCTAGATGGATTATATAAATGTGGGAAGAACGAAATTATTTTCATAGGACACATGATGGAACATTTGATGATGCGAGAGGAGGTTCATAGGGAGTTTTGTAAATATCATTTGGAGTTAAATGTAGGTGTGTAAAAAAATGTATTTGGGCCTTCAAGGATAGTTTTGGTGCTTGGGACAAAGAGGGGATTCATAGAGTTTGTCTCGTGATGTCGAACCCGTCAGTAAGTGAAGTCCGAGAACCATGTTCCAGCAGACTTAGTTCATCCCCTTGAGGTTCCAATGTGGATGTGGGATGATATATCCCTAGATTTCATGATATTATTACCACATACGACTAGGGTACATGATGTGAATTGGGTGACCATAGACTAACTCACCAAGTCAGACCAATTCTTAGCCATTCAAAAGAAGATTTTATTAGAGATATTAAGATGCATTAATGAGAATGATATATTCCAACTCCATGGAGTTTCATCAATGATCGTTTATGACCATGATTGTTTCTTCACATATCGGTTATGGATGGTGTTTCAGGAGGCATTTGGGACTCATTTACGCTTGATCAAAGCGTTTCACCCCCAAACTGACGAACATATAGAGAGAACCATTTAGGTCTTGGAGGACATGTTGTGGGATTTAATGTTGGAAAATGGTCTTAGTTGTGAGGATCATGAACCCATGGGGGTGTGTGTGTAAAAAAATATTTTTCATTCCACTATAATTCTAGAACCATTAGAGGGTTTTTATGGATTACCCTACTGGTGACCGATTTTCTAGGTTGACCCATGAGAGTTGGAATTTATGGTTCTAGAGTCGGTTTCAACAACTACAGAGAAGGATAAGAACAACCAAGAGTGGATCAAGACAACAAATAGCCTTCAAAATTCTTATACCGACTGATGAATAAGGCAGTGGTTGTTCAAGGAGGGAGACTGTGTGTTCTTATGGGTTTCTCCTGGATGTGGACTATGTAGATTTGGATGGGGTAGAAAGATATCATCAATATTAATTTTCCCTTTTATATACTATGTGTTGAGTCAATAAGGTTTCCTTATGACTATTCCATTCCATTATGTTTTGAAAATCAAAAACACTTTAATATCACAAACCACTTATCCTAAGGAAAATTTCTTTTCTCTTTGTTTTCGTGTCTAAGGAAAATTTTCCTTCCCCATGGAAAATTTATCCTTATCATATTTTCATTGTTCATATTTCATTTATCCTATGTCTAACTCATTTTATTACTAAGTGTAAAAATTGGTTTCATATTACAAAACCTTGGAATCCTATAATACTTAGATATGATGCATTTTGTTTTAGGATCCGAATTCTGGTTACGATCTTTTATAAAGTTCAACTATGAATTCTAGTTAAGAACTTTTATAAAGGTCAACTTTGACTTATAGTTATGAACTTTTATGAAGTTCGACTCTGAATTCTGGTTACGAACATTTATAAAGTTCAACTCTAAATTTTGGTTATAAACTTTTATAAAGTTCAACTCTGAATTCTAGTTACAAACATTAATAAAGTTCAACTCTGAATTCTGGTTATAAAATTTTATAATGTTCAAATCCAAATTCTAGTTATGAAATTTTATAATGTTCAACTATGAATTATGGTTATGATCATGTATAATGTGTAACTCCAAATTCTAGTTACGAATTCTTCTGAGATCTGACTCTGAACTCTTATAAACTCAGACTCTGAATTCAAGATACGAATTATTTTAAATTGAGGCTCTGAATTCAGGTTTCAAATTCTTAAGAGTTCTGACTCCAAATTATATACATTTCTAACACTGAATTCCCTTTATAAATAGAATCTGAATATTCATGTATAATAGACTCCGAATATATTTGTAGTTAGAATCTGAACTTTTATTTACTTTCATTCTGAAATTTTGATTATGGTGGTGTAACAATATTTTTAGTTACAATTGTTTTTGTTATAAAATGATTTCATGTATTTAGTTACTAACTAACCATTGTTTGAGTGACACTTGTATAGGGCCCTCCAAAATTCAAGGAAAAATATGACCGTTGGAGGAAGGAGCTGACCGTTGAGATTTTTCCAATAAATAGGAGATCATTTTAAAGAGCTCAAAACTTTGATGAATAGTTCTACGACTCTATAGATTGCATGCTGTTGAAGTGATTTCTAGAGAGAGACTCTCATGCTTAGTGCGTACTAAACTTTTTGTTCAGATTGATTAGTGTGACTCCGAATGTTGCTGAGTACATTTGAAGGCTTCCAGGGATAGGAAGACAGAGGTGCCGACTACCTTAATGATTGAGGAATTCCTTGCTGAAGAAGACAGAGGTGCCAACTACCTTCAAGTTGAGGTCTTGTGGGGATAACAAGATAGGTTCCAATATTCTTATCGAGGGCTTACGCTAGTGTGGTTAGGACAGAATTTTTTGAAAGTATAAATCAAGGGACCTTTATCCAAGGTTGTTGGATACCCTTCTCTTTGGGTTAAAATATTATCTACTTGTTACTTGTTTTCTTACAAGTTTTTTCACTTCATTATGATTGTTAAGGAAATTATAACTATCTTATACTTCCTAGTATTTGTATACTCAGATTAGTGAGATTCTATATGCTTTAAGGTTTAATATTTTACTTGTAAAATTTTCATTAGTTTGATTTCCAGATCCATATTTCTAGAACCTAGAATGTTGTAGAACTAAGAGGTCTTGTGAATTAACCTTTTTTAACATTTTTAAACATAACCAAATTTAATGGTTCTAAAGGAATTTCTGAAGTGTACAATTCACCCCTCTTGTATATTGCACATCTACATCTTTATTTTGACCTAAAATTAGTATCAGAGCAGTTTTATGAAATACTTATATTCACATACAAGTTTTCCTTGCCCAACTTTTCATTGTTCTATATTTTCCTTGCCTAGGAATTTTTTCCTTGATTTTTGACTTTTGTTATTAAAAAGTTTTTGTGGAACAATATTTTTCGTAAGATGGCAGGAATGCATGTTGGATCCATCGACATTCTAAATCCAACAAGACCACCTATATTTGATGGGAATGATTATGAATAATAGAGAGATCGTATGAATACTTTTGTTATCCATATTGGAGGAGAAAATTTTGTCATGCTTACTGGAGGTTATAAAATTCCTGACAAGGAAGTTAGTACTTTCACAAATGAAGAAAAGAATGAATATCAACTAAACTATAAGGTACAAAATACATTGTTGTGTTCTATGACTACAAATATATATAGCCAAATTTCATCTTGTGGAGCATCAAATTGATTTTGAAAGAAACATGAAGTTACTCACTTAGGTACATCTAAAGTAATTGAAACTAGAAGAGCCATGCTCTGAGTTGAATATCATGTTTTCAACATTCCTTATTGAGAACCCTAATGTAAGGTAAAACAAAGATTCATGAATATTGTAAATAGTTTACAATCAATGGGTGGGAAAGGTTTAGATGATGAAATTATTTGGGACAAGATCATAGACATTATGCACAATGAATGGGAATCCAATAGAATTGCTATTGATTAGAATAGGAAGGTTACTTAGATTTTTCTTGATGGACTATTCAGAACTCTTCTTCAACATGAAACTATAATGAAGAGAGATGCTGATAATATTATGAAAAATAATTGGAATGGTAGTGTTGGTTTTACAACAACTTCAAATAATATGAAATCCAAAACTCCTGAGAACGTTACTAGATCTAAGTCTAAGAAGAATGTTATTCAATCAGAATATAGTGGAAGTTAATCTTCGGAAACATAATTTTCTAACCTTGCTCAAAGGATGAACACAGTTTTTGTATAGAGAAACTTTCAATCTAGATACAAGAAGAAAGAAAGGAAAAATTGGAAGGATTCTGATGTTACATGTTATGAGTGCAAAATAGCTGAACATATAAGACCTGATTGTCCTATGCTTAAGATAAAGGATAGGAATGAATGGCATTTTGGAAGGAATAGATGGAAATATTACATGGCCAAGGCTAAGAAGGTCTTGAAGGCTAAGGACACCTGGAGTGCTAGTGGTGGAGACTCATCTAATGAATCATCATAGTACGAATCTTATGGTCAGAATAATCTTGTTCTAATATCCAGACTACCTATTAAAAATCATTGTCTGATGGATAAGGTACACAATGATGAATCCTTGACCAATGTATCCTTGAATTATAAACATAGTGATAAATATTATAACATTTCAGATGAAGAATCTTCTTTTTATGAAGATAATACTTTTCCAACTTATGAGGAGGTTTCATGATTTTCTAAAATTCTTAATATTGAGAATTAAAAACTCATGAAATAGCTTGATAAGGAAAATTCTAGAAATACTATTTTTACTAAGGAAATATCTTATATTTCTAAAGATATTTATAAGAAAATTCATGATTTTTAATGTATTTCATAAAATTAGAGGGAGTAAATTTTGAGAAGGCTAAACTTTTAAGGATCTAGAAAAAGTAATTTCTAAGAAAAATATTTTTGAGGATAGATCTAGTTCCAAATATAATGATTTTTAAGATAAAAACTCAGTTATTAAACTCAAGTCTGAAATTCATTGATTAAGGAAGTTTTTGTCAAAATTTACCTTAGGTAAAGAAAATTTCGATAAGTTGTATTCTCAAAAATGACCTTTAAGGAATGGTTCTGGATTTGGGTATACCCATGCTAAACCAATTTTTTGTAACAACTAGTTTGTTCCTCAAAGTGCTCCTTTATGCACTAAGTGTCAGTGTGGTGGACACTGGAAAAAATTTGATCTTTAAATAAAACCCAATATTTAGGTTTTCACAAAGCTCATTTTTCTAAGAAAATGTGGGTACATAAAATTTTTCTTTCTGAAATCCTCGTATCCAAGAAAGTTTGGATTCTTAAAGTCTAACATTCTTGCATTTTCAAGAAAATAAGGAATGTACCAACAGAAATACATGGTAAATGGATAGTGGATGTTCTCGGTATATGACTGGTAACAAAAACTTATTTGAAAATATTATCTAGATGAAAGGAGGAAATGTAACTTTCTGAGATAATTCTCAGGGAGAAATTATTGGTATAGGTAACATTGTTTTTCATGGAAAAACCTTTATTTCAAATGTTGTATTTGTCAAGGGCCTTAATCACAACCTCATTAGCATATGTCAATTATGCGATGAAAGTTACCTTGTGAATTTTAGGAATGATAAATGCTTAGAACACAATTCCAAGGAAGAGTTTATTCAATATGACCATATGCAAGAGAATGTATACACACTAAACTTAGAAGACCATAGGAGACAAGACATACCTTGAATTAGTGCAATGGAATATCATTCTTGGTTATGGTATAGATGGTTAGGCCACTACAACCTTAAAATCCTATGTAATATTTATAAGAAAACACTTGTTAAGGATCTACCAGGGATTTGATTTTATTCTTCAAAAGATTGTGATCTCGGTCAATATGGAAAGAAACATAAATCGTGTTTTAAATCAATCGGTGAAGTCTCAACAACTGATGCATTATAGTTGGTGCATATGGATCTTTTTGGTCCAACAAAAACTTGATGTATTGGTGGAAAATAATATGTATTTGTTCTAGTTGATGATTACACTAGATTTACGTGGGTCTATTTTCTAGAAAATAAATCTTAATCTTTTTCTAATTTTAAAAGTTTTAGAGCCTAAGTAAAAAATGAGGAAAACCGTACATTCAAAACTATTCATAGTGATCATGGAGGATAATTTCAAAATTCTGATTTTGAAGCTTTTTATAGTAGAAAAGGTATTACCCATAACTTGTCAGCACCAGGTTCGTAATGAAAATTTCATAGTGAAAATGTTAGTTTTTAAATTTTTTGTAATAAAATTTTCGTAGTAAAAATTTAGTTTTTTAATTTTTTCATAATGAAATTTTCGTAGTGAAATTTTTTGTTTTTAAACTTTTCATAATGAAATTTTTGTAGTGAAAATTTTAGTTTTTAAATTTTCTGTAATGAAATTTTTGTAGTGAAAATTTTATTTTTTAAATTTTTGTAATGTAATTTTCATAATAAAATTTTAGTACTTCCCTTTTTAATTCCATAAATCTTCATAATAAATATTTTTTCTAATGAAGATCTATTCCTAGATTTTTTCGTAGTCAAATTTTTGTTCGTAGTCTAATATTTTCCAATAAAATTTTTCCCCATTATGAATAATCATCCTAGAAATCTGAGATGTATGATTTCCTTTCCTTACTTATCGTAATGAATTTATCTTATTGGTAGTTTGTTTTGAATTTAAAATCTTCAGATTCTCTTTTCCAATCTGAATGTTATTCAAACCTCAAAAGATTGGATCCTGCCAAATTTTCCTTACTGTTAGTTTTTCAATCATCATATCAAATCAAAAGTTTTCATAACCATTGGATTGTTTTTGGAAGTTCAACTGTCACCTTTAATGCCTATATAATGGACCCCCTAAGGGTTGTCCCACATTGATCTCAAGCTCTCGCGTGTCAATGTTCTTCCCCACTACAAAAGGTCATTCTGAACTCCTCAAAGCCTTCTCAAATCCAAATGTCTGTAGATGTTCCTTCTCAAGAAATGTCTACTACCAAGTCAATTCCAGAGTGGTAGATTTATAGAGAGAGGTCGGTGCTTCTGAACTTCATTGAAAAGTATGATTCTATAATATCCAAGAATATCAAGTTGAATGGATGGGAAAGCGCGTGCATTTCAAAATCGGGAAATCAAGATGTGGTGTATCTGGATTTGTTGATTGAATTATATGAGACATCATTTTTCTTTAAGGAATAAAAAAGAGAGAAATTTTCATTCAAGAGCTATGGAAAGACATATGAACTTTCATACAACAAGGCCATGAGATTTTTTGGTTTATCCTATGAAGGGGAAGCCGAGTATTTATCCCACAATTTGCTATATGAGATAGGAAGCTTCAATAAGTGGAAGGTTATGGAGTGTATTGGAATTTCAGCAAAAAAGATGACAAGGATTTCTCACCTCTCTACAAATAATCAGATCCTTGAATTATGGGTTCAAGGATTTATCATCCCGAGAAAAGGTGATAAGGACACCTTGAAGAACAGTGATATGTAATTCTTGGATTTTCTTGTGAATCTAAGGAAAATCAACTTGATGAAGAATATTATAATTACGATTGAGAATATTATGAATGGGAACTTGAGATCTCAGATTATCATGTACCTGGCCATTCTATCCAAGTTGATTATTCATTGTCTTCAATCTTTTAAAATTGTTTGCAGCTCAAAGCCTAAAAATGGAAAAGTTATGCTAGTTAGTGATGATAATGTAAAAAGGATGAATGTTGCTTTTTATAAAGACCCCAGAGAGTAATTTGATCTTCCAGAGGAAGAAGATGAAGCTGTTCAAAAAGCATAGGTAGTTTCTGGACCATCCATGAAGGCTGGAAAGAAGTGTAAACTGAAGGATGCTTCAAAACAATGAAAAAACCCTAAAACTAGGGAATTCCAGTCCGCACCTCCTAAACCTAAGAAGAAAAAGTCATATCCGGATTAGGTTGTAGCCAAGTGGAGGGAAGACAAAGATAATAGAAAAGAAGCGGAGCCATAGTTTGGTTTGGATCCTTCAGAAGAAAAGGATTTGAAAGAGTCAAATGCTGATAAGCTTAAGAAGAAAGCTATGGAAAATAAGCTAAACATGAAAATGAATGAAGCCGAAATAGTAAACTCTTTGTTGAAGGCCACTGAAGTTGCATACAAAAGTATTCTGGTGCCACAATATTTCTTGACAGCAGCCTTACCTGAGACCCCAGGAAAGAATTAAATCACTCAAGAAAAACTCAATGAAAAACTTTTTAAAGAAGTTGAAGTATAAGTAGACGAAGAGGAAAGTGGTGATTCAAATGATCTTATAAAGAAAGTTGAAGATTATCAGGAGAAGGTAACTACATCTGACAAATTTTCATTATGAACTTCTGAAGCAGATTCTTCAAAGCTTGTCACTCCTAGAAAATAAAATAAAGTAGTCAGAATCAAAGTTGATGATGTGGTGAATAAATTTTCGGAGAAAGAAAGTTCTAACGATGACTTTATTTATCCTGAGGATGCTAAGGCCAGAGCTGAGAATGAAAAATTTTATGAGGATAGAATTGTTCAGCTGTCTAACAGCGAACATGAATCTCTTGATGAAGAAGCTATTCCAAAAAGTGATAAAGTGAAAAAGGTGGTTGAGGATACACCATCTAAAATTGTTTCAAAGAAGATGGAAGCCGGTGGACCTTCAAAGAGGAATCTTGTTGAGCTATAGAAAGAGCTTTCTTATAGCAACGTTTCAGGATTGGAATCATCTTACTTGAAAATTATTTTGTTGAACAATCCATGAAGAAGCTTTTTGGGACCATTCAAACTTTTTCAAGAATAGACTCTAGATGTCAGATGCTACAACACACCTTGAACTAGAAATAAGATTCTGTATCTATGGTTATGGATAAGCGTGTAAAGATAGAGGCTGATTCCAAACATTTTCTCATAGGCTATAAAGCTCATAGAAAATCTTGTATGAAAATATCCAGCTTTTCAGAAAAGTCAGTACTAGAAATGAGATAACTTGATGAGTTCCAAGATCGTGTCAAGGAGGCTTTTGATATAGAAGGTGGTAAGATCAAGGATCTAAGAACCAGTTTTAAAGAAAATCTGTGTCTTTAGTAGATTTCTTAGACTCAAGAAGTGAAGGACCTGAATGGGAAGTTGTATTATCTTGATCAAAACTAGAAGAGGGAATGGGATCTTCGGAATGAGATGGAAGAGAAGCCAGTGAAGCAGGAAGAAGTCCTGAAGGCTTAGGATGAAATTCTCAAGGCTCAGCACTATAAAATCAAAGCTCTTGAAAAGAAAGAAGAGGATCAGGATCTCATTATCAGGAGAGCATAGGAAGACCACAAGGATCTCAAGAAGCTCACCACAATTCGGAAGAAGCTAATGCCTAAGGAAAAGGTAGGATTACCCTATTTCCAATTTGATATATTGTTGTATCTTTTCCATGTACAAATACATCCAATCATAATGAAATTTTTGGTTTCTTGTATCTAGTGTTGTCCATTACTAATCTTTCAGGTTCCATAATTCTTTTTCCATTCCAAATATTTTTTTAAAAAAATAACAAAGGGGGAGAATGGAATGAGATAATGAATAATATGATAAAGAAGAAATTTACCTAATTCAAGTGGAGTTTATCTAAGGGGGAGTTTTCCCCATGATGTTTTTTGTATGTAAGATAATGTATGAAATCATTTCAGAAAATATAATACAATCCTTAGTGGTTCAAAATCCCTAGGGGGAGTTAGTCATATTCACACTGATCCATATGTAAAGGGAGATACAAATTTATTTTCAATTTCATAATTTTTTTTTGTTCTTATATTCTTTTTCGCAGAAAATTTCTGCTTTCTAAAACGGGGGAGATTGTTAAGTCAATAAGGTTTCCTTATGACTATTCCATTCCTTTATGTTTTTAAAATCACAACCACATTAAAATCAGAAACACCATATCCTAATTAAAATTTCCTTTCTCTTTTTTTCTTCTATAAAGAAAAATTTTCCCTCCCCATGCGAAATTTATCATTATCATATTTTCATTTTTCATATTTCATTTCTTTTATGTCTAACACATTTTATTAGTAAGTGTAAAAATCAGTTTCATATTACAAAACCTAGGAATACTATTATACTTAGATATGAAGCATTCAGTTTTAGGATCCAAATTATGGTTACAATATTTTATTAAGTTAAAATCCGAATTCTGGTTACAAAATTTTATAAAGATCAACTTAGAATTATGGTTACGAACTTTTGTGAAGTTTGACTCTAATTTCTGGTTACGAACTTTTATGAAGTTCATCTATAAATTCTGGTTACATACTTTTATAAAGTTCAACTCTGAATTCTGGTTACAATCTTTTATAAAGTTCAACTCTGAATTCTGGTTATGAAATTTTATAATGTTTAACTCTGAATTCTGGTTACGAACATTTATAAATATCAACATTGAATTCTGGTTATGAACTTTTATAATGTTCAACTGCAAATTCTAGTTACTAATTCTTCTAAGTTCTGACTCTGAACTCTTATGAACTCAGAATCTGAATTCAGGATACAAATTATTATGAACTGAGACTCTGAATTCAGGTTACAAATTCTTATGAGTTATGACTCCGAAGTCTATAGATTTATAACACCAAATTCCCTTAATAAACTGAATCTGAATATTCATGTATTATAGACTCCGAATATTTTTTATTATTTATACTCCAAAATTTTATTTACATACATTCCAAATATTTGATTTTGGTTCTGTAACCATATTTTTACTTACACATGTTTTTTTTATAAAGCATTATCGTGTATTCAGTTACAAACTAACAGTTGTTTGAGTGGCACGTGTACATGTCCCTCCGAAATTAATGGAAGAATATGTCCACTAGAGCAGAGAGCCCATGGTTGAGATTATACCTATAAATATGAGTTCATTTGAAGGAGCTCAAAACTTTGATGAACTGTTCTACGACTCTAGAGATTTCATACTATTGAAGTGATTTATAAAGAGATACTCTTATGCTTAGTGCATACTGAACTTCCTATTCATATTTATTCATGCGACTCCGAATGTTGCTGAGTACATTCGAGTGCTTTTGGGGATAAGAAGACAGAGGTGCTGACTACCTTAAATATCGAGGACTTCCTTTCTAATGAAGATAGAGGTGCCAACTACCTTCATGTTGATGGCTTGTGGGGATATCAAGACAGATACCAATATCTTTGTTGAGGGCTTAGCTTAGTGTGGGTAAGACATAATTTCATGAATGTATAAATCAGGGGACCTTTATCCAAAGTTCATGGATACCCTTCTCTTTGGGTTAAAAGACTCTCAACATGATACTTTTTACATGTTTTTCAGAAGAATTTTTATTATTAAGGAAAGTATTTCAATCTTATACTTCCTAGTTTATGTATACTCTGATTACTGAAATTCTGTACACTTTAAGGTAGAATCATTTACTTATAAACTTCTCTTTAGTTTTATTTCCGGATCCATATTTACAGAACCTATCAAGTTTTAGAACTAAGTGGTCCTTTTAATTAACCTTGTTTGACTTTGTTAAACATAACCAACATTAATGGTTCAAAATGTATTTTTAAAGTGTACAATTCACCCCCTCTTGTATATTGATCATCTACATCTTTATTTTGATCCTACACTATGTAGAGTTGATGAGGTGGTATAAATCTTAGCTCTAACTCCATAGTTAGACTGGGTACATGATGTTTTCCATGTGTCGTAGTTGAGGAGTTATTTGTAAGAACCATCACACATTATCGACTTGGGCAAGTTGGACATCGAGGATGGAAATAATTTTGATGAGTACCTAATAGAGTTTGAGGATCAACACGATCAGATAATTCATGGATGAAATATTTATCTAATGTGTTTATTGTAGTAGCACGATAATATTTAGGAGAGAACATGAGAGAAGGAGGCTCAAATTCATGATTAATACCTAAAACTCATTATGTATCCCATGATATAGATTTTCCTTATTTAAATCCTCAAGGTGTGGAGAATTTATTGAATCAAATTTTGCATTTATTATTTTTGGATATTTTTTGATTTATTTTGGAGACCAAGACCTAAGACCACATGAAATTTTTATACTCAGTGTTCCAGTAATAAATATTTGAATTATATTAAATAGTAAATGCATTTAGTTTTCCTAAAATAATCAAATAACAAAATTGGGGATCAAATCAGAAACTTGAGAGAATTATTGAGTTCCAAACATAGTTTATACCCTATATATGAAATATCCTTTTCTATCATGAGGAATTTGTGAAAATATTTTTGTCCAAATAGAATTAAAAAATAAATAAAACAAATTATTTTATTTTTATTTCATTGATGTAGAGACTTACAAGTATTCAACTAGGATGTTATGATAGACTTTTAAGGTGATTCACAAAAACATGGAGCCACAAGAGATCTATTAGAGAGAGAACTAAGGGATCTCTCTCAGATGAATGGAAACTGGATCATATATCATTGTTAGACATGCAACAAAATAGAATGATATCACTAATGACAACAACACCACATTGTTCTTCATTTGATCCAAACAGAAGTTTGACATTTGGTTGATTTTATTATTTCCCATTTCTTAATTTATATGATGAACACAAATCAATTGGATAATAGATTGATAGTAATATTTGTCATTATATAAGATGTTATTATTTCTGGTGTTTTATTTGGAGAATATTTTTTGTGATTTAATTTTTTATATCTTTGTTCTTTTTTTAAATGAAAATAATAGAGGTTAATATGAATATCGACCGATGTAGGTTCATCATGATTATTCTTGGGTGTCTGTTCCACAATTCTTTTTCATCAAGAGAATACTTTATTTGGGCCATGGTTCAAGGTATTCTAGAAATTTATATGTTTCTCACCATATTTATGGTGTAATGGTTCGTAATCATTGATTCAGGTCCAAAAAGACATAATAGGGGTGCAACAATTCGTGCAGAAGTGGATCAAAAAATATAGGTACATATTTTTCATGTTATTAGGTTTACAATGAAGAACACTATTTGAAGGAATTTTCTAAATGGATCTAAGGGTTGGAATCTAGAAAATAAATTTGGGGCGTGCCAAATTGAACTGATCCTTTATTTTCATCCAGAACAAGGAAATATTTTTAGTTTGTGGTGGCATAGAAATGCGTGAAATGAAGAATTATATTTCTAGAAAATCTTGATCCCACTGGAATTTTATCATGGATTATATTTCATGTAGGCCCATTTCTATGGAAGATAGGTTTTTGGGAAGGAGATAAGTATCGCATGGTTTGTTACCTTAACTCACCACCCGTGGTCCCTATGTTTGAGCAGAGCCTGTACCTTAAGGGGTACATAAATATGGGTTAGAGTATAGGGGCATGTGAATTCAATTTACTCTAACACATGCCCAGATTTTCCTAGCGTACACAGGTAGAATCATGTAATTTTACACAAGAATATGACACACTATGTACTATTACACGAACATGGACACTAACACAGTCCATTTACATGAGCAGGACTCAGGGATGAAGGGACTTGGAATGTAACCCTATTATGTGTCATGTACTCCTAAAATCATGGGTTGGGTTCCTTTAACTCTATATCTTGGTCATGTTTCAATAGGGTATGTTCCCCATATCCATTGTCTAAGAGTTATAATGGAATCAACTCCTACACATAGGATGCCAAACCATTTAACAAGAATTCATGGATAGAGTTGTAGGAATACCACCGTGACGCCTAGAGTGAGATTCTCTATTCATATTGATTAACTAGGAGGAGTTATTAGAATCTCTATGAACAACACTATGATTACAATGAACCTATTCTTTTTTGTTTAATATAGATTGATTAGTTGGTATACCCCATGGACTTGGGAGTGATCCTTATTTTTATATTGTATCTCTTGAAAAAATCAATGTGTACTTCTAATGGTGAGACAGATAGAGAATTACCTATCAAACAAACATAATCAGTTCTTTCATACTAAGGTGTGTATTCTCTTAGACAAGTAATTTGAGGATAATTTTCAATATAATCCGAGAATGTCATTGTGATTGTGACTTACCTTTATATTGTGTGCCTTTGATGAGTGTATCTGGATATTCTTATTATATTTTACATAGATATATACATTTGTAGAGTCGACTGTCATCTATTATTTTAGTATTTTCCGAGTTTAGGGTTTCCTATTGGGTATTTTTATACTCACCCATGCACAGTATTTTCCCACACATGTCCTATATTTTGCAGATGATCGACCTTTTTGACATATTCATATATGGACCAAGACCAGATGGAGCTTAGTGAGAATAGAAAGACTGAGGTGTGTTCCTACAAAATCTTTATAGAATTATCTAGTATTACTTTCAGGTTGGACATGTATTTAGAATATTTTTTTTTGGGATTTTATTTTTTCATATTTATTTTCCTTTACTTATTATTCTACTCTAGTTATAGGATTATATTTATTCATGAATGTTTGTTCAGTTGTTTTTACATTTCAAAAATTTATGGTCTTTGATATTCATGTGTGGGTTATAGTACATAGGCTAAGGCCTCCCATGTTAGTGATATGTATACTCAGCATTAGTCGCCATCCCTGAGCCAACTGGATGTGGGCTTCAGGAGTCACGACATAGGCACCTATGGGAAAGTTCACGACACTAAACATACGAGTAAAAAACATATTTGAATAGTAGTCAAGACCCATATAATTGATGTGAATTCCATCATATGTTCATATTTACCATCACATTAATAAGTGATCGTAGGTTTTTTCTGAATATCTAATATGACTTCCCCTTTTCAATAATTGATATTGTATTTATGTATATAAAGAGAATACATTCCTGAGATAATTTAAAATTATAACAAAGGGAGAATAAAAATATTTTTAGGAAGAAAATTCCCATAAACTTATATCAGAGTGGATTTTTACACTTTAAAAGTGACCATCATACCATAATATGTTTTCAGATCCAAATCAATATATAATCATTGAGATTATGATGCGATACCCTTAGAAAAATCATCATATGTAAAAGAGTGGTACTGACCAATATAAAATACAAAAAATATCAATATTGGAGTCACTGATAAGTGTACCTTTCACAATGTCATTAGTAAATTTCACAACTGTTTTAGTAATTTATGAATCTTGTCCATCACCTATTCTATTTTTTTAATTTCCCTCGTTGTTTAGGGAATTGGTAATAATAGTTCCCCAAATTATTAAAGTTATATCACAGTCTATTGATGAATTCTACCTTACATTTTCATTCATGGTCATGATAACCTTTTTATCCACACTTTATGAAAACTATTTTTCCCATTAAGAATGTACTGAGGTGTTTCCTCCAAAATTTTATCATGTTGAAAAATTCTTCTTTCTCTTCTTCCCCTTATGCATTTTTTCTCTTCCTTACTGTTCCTATATTTCTCTCTATTGAAGCCCTAAGACATGGATTGTTATTTTTTCATCATATCACATGATATTATGTTCTCATATGATAATAAATTTTGGGATAATAGTTCCCTTAAAAGGATTTAATTAATATGATCAAATAAATGCTCAATATTTCTCTTTGGATTATGTATAATGTTTGAAGCATGGATTCCTAAATGTGAAAAGTTATCTTCATATTTATAATCATTTTAGTGTTCCTTTTTCCTAAGACTCAATAATTGTCTCTCTATATCTATTCATTATTCAGGGGGAAATTATTTTTCCAAAAATTGGTCTATAAAATACTTCAATTATAATATTTCTATTTCATCCACATCCTTATTGTTATGAATAAATGGACACTATTGATCCACATACATTGAGATATGATAAAATCTCATGAAAAAACATCTCCCTTTCATTACTTCCCTGCATGATATGTATCTTATCTAAGGAACATATCAATTTTTTAGATAAAAAAGGAATTTTTTTCACATTTAATGATGTAGTTTTTGGATCCATGAAGTGGTCTCACATTACTACACCATGTTTTGGATCAGAAGGTTACTCTATACAAGTATGGTTATAAATCATAAAATAAGTCATCTGTTTTGATATAGTTATAATTTTTTATCTCTAACTATAGCTCCAGATCCAAATTCATTATCTTTCTTAGGTTGCAAATCTCTATATGAATTGCGTGCATCAATAATGTTTCCATTCCTTCTACTATGCGCTATTTCTAAAAAATGACATTCAATAGATTAAATTAGTGAATTATGAATCATAATTTATAATTTCAAAAATAGTGAAACACTTAAAAAAATTTAAAAATTTAAAAATAACTAATCTATAAATAATAATAACAGTTTATTTGGGAATATTCTTAAGGTTCATCATAATGTTAAGTTCCCTAATCCATGTTTTACTAAATCTTGTTCCCAAGGTTTCTAATAACATTTTTATGATACTAACTATAAATACCCTTACCCTACTCACCTAGATTTTTTGGTTACTTTACTACATTTGAATTAGATAAAGGATATCATGTCCCAATGGGCCGAATTGTTTAATAGTCTTGGAGAAGTAGATATATACTTGAAATTCACAATACATTTAAAAATATAAAAAACAAAATATAATTTTCATTGATGAAATAATTATTAACTTTAGAATATAACTCTATAACAATCCTAAAACACATACTGGTATCCCAAGGAAAAGAAACATAAGAAAGGGATGATATTATATTTTTAGTAAGGGTATAAAATATTTCGTGAGGAAAATAACCTTTTTTACATGGAAATTAGCAAATATTTTTAAATATTAAGGAAACCATTTTTTTTAAAAAATAAAATTGTTATGATTTAATGTAATCTTTTAATAATAGATTAAACATGATAGATATAAATTCCATTCATGAAGTATAAGTTAAAAAATTATTCTTTTCAGACTTCAAGAATAATTAAAAATGTACCACATTCTGTAAATATTTTTTTTTAAACAATTTTGTAAAGTGTAAAAACATGGGTAAAAATTAAATTAAAAAGTAATTTAATTATATTAAAAAATTTATTTGATTTTGTATTATAAAATATGCATATAAATGATAGAGGACTTTAGACAGAAGAGAGAAATAAAGTTGACTTTTATTAAAAGAAAATTTCTCAATTATTTTAGTTAACAGAGAGAGGAAAAATACACTATTACTGGAAATGTTAATGTATAAGTAGATTATGATAAAATATATTTGGTTTAAGATATAAAAATAAAATAATCACCCCCATAAATACTCAAACATAAATGATTATGAATAAGTATGAGATTGTGAAATGAACCCTTAACTCATGTTTAATTTTTTTTATTTGTTTTCAAAACTCTTTTGTAATAAATATATATTTATTTAACATATATTAAAGAACCATACTGACATATTATACCATATATGACTTGATTATAATGATTTATCACTAGTTTATTAAAAATTCTTTGTTAAAATCATTGATTTGTGTAAAATTTGTTTTGTTTTGCAGTCATGTTTGGGTTCGGTTGTTTGGTATTTATAGTTTGATCAAGGTTCCATCATACCTAAAAAGTTAGTAATGATATAAATATCATATATATTCATTATTTATGTGTTTATATTAATCCATAATAGTTATATATAGAAAAATGAATTACAACATTCTAGGAGACAATAGGCCGTATGCACGATTGAATGCTATTTTAACTTTTTTGCAGATGGAACGAAAGAATGGTAGTAAGTTATTAACATTCAAATAATAATTATTATATCATACCAATAAAATTTATTCATAAAATCCAACCATATTAACATCGACAAAAATATAAAGGAAAAAATGAACCATATCTTTTTGTGGAGGTGATAGTCTAGACGTACACACGTGCGATGTTATGGTTCCATAAAAACATGGAAGGTGAGAAGAAAGAAATGAAAATATCATTAAAGAATTATAATTATGTCATAAATAAAATATATAAAAATTAACCACATTAAAATTCAAATCAATAAAATATGTTGAGGAAAAATGAATTGGGTTTCTACATTGTGACGGAAAGAAGTACGTACACACGACTGATCCTTTCACTACCCATTTAATGGGAAAGTGGGTGGATAATTTTAGTCTCATAATCATGATAATATTTAATTATATTTAAAATAATTATGTTACCATTTAATGATAAATATCATATATATTTTACGAGGTAAAATAAGAAGTGAAAAAAGAAAGTGACCAGTTAATGTGATTACCACTTTTCAGGAATAATTCCTCTTGATTACCTCCTAATGACACTAGGGTTGGTATTTTTGGAAGACCAGAACCCCTATAATGTATCTAGGTATGCTTAAAATATAAATGGGTGGGATATTTTCAATATAGATATCTAAATATTTTGTAATTAAGAGAAAGGATGTGAGACCTATTATAAGTGGGGGAGATGATACACATGGAATTTGTTAAAAGAAAAAAATATAACAAATTAATTATGAAGAATTTTTCTAAAAAATGGAAATATATTTTAATTTTTCTAAGGATGTGGATTTAATTCCATAAAAATGGATTTTTATAGGTTTTAGTGGTGTTTTAAACCACATGTTTTGGTTTAACAACATACTTAACTCATTTATCTTTTACCACAGTGATGACTATTTCACTCTTAAAGGGTAATAAATTTACCTAGAAGATAAAAATTGTCTCATAAATGGAAAATGTATGATATTTTAAACCATATATTATCCTAATTTTCATATTTCAAAATTTTATTTGTTTTTAAATAATTTAATAAAATATTTTTTTAAATAATATATCATTATTTTCAATTTAGGCAATAATTAATTTGACTTATATGACATAAAGAAGAAGTTTTAATTCAAATATAATCCTTTAAAATAATACTAATATCACATAATAATCAATAAAAATTTGTGGATCACTATAAATAATTCAAATTTTATGACTTTTAATATTTATAAAATCATTTATTATTACTTTCCATTAATTTAAAAAATACCACATTAGTGTTACACAATCATATAAGGTTACCATATTATTACCAAAATATATAAATAAACATAAATATATAAATTAACTATATTATTATCAATATAGATATTTTCATCCCTTCAAAACCTAGTTTGTCACAATATGAACACATAATACACTTTTAAATATAAGGGAGTGGCATTTTGTGTTTTTATTTGAATAATATATCAGAACTTTTAATGGAAAACTGTCCCTTAAAAATCACATTTAGATCCTTTGGAGATAATGGAATAATTTTTTTTCTTTCATTATCAATTAATATGACAAATCAAGACCTTATCATTTATTTTTAACCTGTATTAACATGATTTACCCTTTAATGAGGTGATAAATCTTACCAAAAATATTAATCATATTGCCTAAAAATGAAATGGACCTATTTACCAAATTTTTACCATTTGATTAAAAAAATATAATAAATTTAATCAAATTCATTCTCTATAAAGGGTAGAAATTATTTTTTAAAAAACTGTGAAAAATGCGATGAAGACCTATTATAGAAAAATATATTTTCTAAGCATAAAACTGGATTTGTTCTTATCCCATGAATAATACAAATGTCTGATTAATATTATAAAAATTGATTGAATATATAATATATAAATTCCATCATAATAAATCACCAATAAGAATTAATTTAATTTATTAAGATAAAAATATTTTGGGTGCATACAAATAGTTTTACAGAAAAGTATCTCCTTTATTTTCAATTGATATTTTCTATTTTGACTGATTAGAAATGATTTTATATACATGGGTAATCATTATATTTTTTTAGTTTAGTAAGTATTATTATTACCTAAAAACCCAATGACTAGACAATAACTAGTAAATAATAATTCAATAGAAGGGCATGGTTCATTTAAACTCGGTGTTCTGTGTAACACATTCTATCGAAGAAATAAAAATTATTAAAGAGAAATATAATATAAAATTTCATGGTATTACAATTAATGTCTCTAAAATTTTAATGTTCCTGAATAAGTGCTTTATGAGAGTTTTTTGGTTTTAGTGTTTTAGAGTTATCAAAAACCCAAAACAGGGAGATTGTTAGAAAAAAACAATAGGTTGTATCAATGGGTATGTTTTATGGGTGACTTACCCCCTTAATTGAAATCATGAAATCAATTGGGAAACAAAAATAAAATCCTATTTTTGAATGTAATAATTTAAAATTATGGAAGATACATATGAAATTCTATTTTTGATCTTTTTGCATGGACATTTATGTTCCCACCATCTTTGTTGTTTCTTTAATAATGTAAAATGGAGATTTTTTTTGAGAATGATCATATATAATTGGATATGGATGTGAAATTAATAAATTCTTTTAAAACCACACTGACCAATCTCATTTTCCCACATGTAATTCCATTTCAATTCTCTCATATTTTGTGGGAAAACATCTAAATATACAAAAGAAGATTCCATGGTAGGTGAGTAAAAATTAAAATTTCTATGGAATAAATACAAAAAATTTATAATGATTCAAAGTGAGATGGTCGATTCATTTTTTCTACTAACTAAAATCAATTTTTAAAGACATTCATAGTCTTGTTAAGGATCTCAAATATGAGAAAATTGTGTAGAACATAGAGATAATACTTCCTCCTCATTTCAATGAAAATGTGTAAAGTCTAGAAGACCAAGATGAAAATAAAATCTCTCTATATATCTTGCATAATACTTTCATTACATATGACATGAGAAATTATGAAAATTATTCTTTGGTTATGTAAAATTATCAAGAAGTATATTTTAATGATATGATACAATTCATTGTGAAGGAATTTTAAAAATAGGAATAAATTGATGATATGATTTCCTTTCTTTCCTCCTTCCTCAGAAGAGGGATGGTAGGATTAATGGTATGCTTCCACTTGCTTTATTAAAATGTTGAATAGTGGGAAACCATGCAGATAATTGTCATATGAAATTTTAAAATGACGATGAGTATAACTTTAAGGTAATGAAATGTGTTTTTAAAATGAAAATTTCCATTCATAAGAAGATTTAAAATCTGATTAATATGATGTTGAATAGGTTCCAAATTTCATAGATCAAGAATAAGATACACTGGTAGCCATTACACAAGATAATGACAATGTTTCTAAAAATGATTTCAATTGAACAATTGTTCTTAAAAATTATCCTAAGGTAACCCTTGAGGAAAATTATGTTTGTAAAGAAAGTAAAATAAGGATAACTCAATTTTTAATGACTCTAATGTCTATAAACAACAACAATAGAAAGATATTTTTTAATTTAAATTTGAAATAAAAAACATAAAATATGGAAATTTAGGAAGGTGAAAGTAAAAAAGCTGAGTTAAAACTCAATGTTGAGGAGAAAGCTAAAATCATTGATGGGTTATCTAAATCCGTGAAATATAATGTTGTGAGAATTGAAGATCTAGAAGAATAAGTTAGGGAATGAAAATATTGAGGTAAGGACCGTGAAATGATTCTCACACCAAGTATGTATCCAAGTATCTCAAATAATATTTCTCAAATTAAAGACAAAAAAGCAATGTAGGGAATTTACTGAGGAATATATTGAAATTACACATGTATAATACTTCAACGAGAAAGGGGAATCTATCATAGAGAATGATAGTATAAAGAATAAATCCATGGTTGGTGCTAAACATTATGATTCAATACCTTAGTGGAAAGTGGATCTATACAGAAATCAACATGGTACTTTTTGAATAGTTAATACTGGGAAGATGATGCCAAGAATAAGATGTTTCTATTGTGAAAATATGGGACACATCTAAAATGGGGGTTATTTTTTCTATGAGATTCCATATAGAATTAAAGTTACTAAATAATAAATTTGGATTTATACTTTTTTATATTCTTTTAAAGGAAAATATTTTATCTGTCATGTTTTGAGGCATAAAGTAATCTATTATGCCTCAAGAGTAAGGACGGCAGTGTCACATGACACTAAAAATGGAGGAAAATAATAGTATGAATATTCATCATAGAAAATAAAAGTTCGAAATTTATTATCAATTTTGAAATATAAAGACGACTCATTGGAGGTAGAATAAATGTTATTTCATTCATCGTCAATAGTGGTCAAACATTAATCATGGGTAGATAAATGAAAGTACAAGAATTCCAATGTTGCAAATATTGTTTTGAGAGAAAAATAGAAATCATGTTATTAGATTTTTTATAGTGGATTTACATCTCACATGACTAGAAATAAAAACCTCATCCTGGGAATAAAAAATAATAACGATGGTGTTTTTAATTTTTTCATTGATGAGGGTCTCAAGATCACTGGATCCGGGAAAGATAATGTTTGTGGTAATGATATCATGTCAATAAATGTTCTCTGAGTTGAAGGAATAAATAATAATATTATTAGTGTTATAAAATTATGGGACATAAGGAATGTTTTGGGGTTTAATAAGGAGATATGTATAGTTAGAGAAGTGAAAGGTTCAGTTATTTTTTAAGGAAGGAAAACATAAGATAATCATTACCTTATTGGTGAAGTGAATTGATTTATGATGTATAATTTATTGGATCGGGTTATACCAAATATAAAAAAGAGAGGGGGGGGGGATTTTGTCTTTTAAAAATTCTTCTCAAGATCATGTTATTTCCTTCAACTTTAATCAGATGGATTAATGATCTAGAAATTTAAATATCAGGGACACACGATGTATAGTGGATTGAGAAACAGAAGGCCCCTAGTTCGCTCCACCAACGCTCTTCTCCAAAAACATGGTGATTTTTACTATCTGGTCCTCTTATCAAAAGAAAATTCCATAACTGAGTATAGGCAGTTGAATCCTTTACAATCTATGGAAAAAAAGATCCTTCTGGTTCAAACACGAAACCTACACAGCTTAGTATGAGAATCCGGTCACTCACGATAAAAATGAAGTATTTGTTCTTTGAAAATACTTTGCCTTTTTTTCACAATTAGAACAGAATGTAATTGAAAGTAGATGGATCATAGTCTTCAGATATAATTATGTTCAATAAGAGTCGTTTTATGTTGATCAAATTAGAGTAGATATCGAAATATAATTTCCATCATCAGCATCAGTAGATTCACAATAGATCTTTGATGTCGAATGGGTTAATCTTATGTCGTGATTCATCTTCTTCAATAAATAGAGATTTTTCTCTCTTCGTAGTCGCATATCAGTAAGTCATGATTGTCTTGATTGAATCTCTAATATATGAAAAAAAATAAACAGGTATATATGGTATAAAGTCGGGCATTCTCTTTTCAAATTTAGATCCAAAAAATTCACCTTTAGAATCATGATACTCAAAAATTTAATATAATAGAGCAGTCGTAACACCCCTAAAATTCAGAATGAATTTTTTTTAAATCGGTTCTTTGAATCATAGATAATCAACCTTGAATCATTCAAAGATGTTATTTAAAATAAGCTTTAATTATGGATTTAAATCAGCCTAATAATTCGCTTGTAGACCTTTGTATAAAAATATTGTCTTTAATTCTCTGATGCCAAACGTAAGGTTGAACTGTATTGTATGCATCTACTAAACATAAGGTAGATTACAAACATAAGGTTGATGATGTAGGGTTGATTAAAAATTTAGGGGCGATCATCCATAATTTTCTCTTCAACATTCAAATTTATGATAAAATTTTCCCTACTTTTATATGCTTCCAAACGTAATGTACATGATCCATAATTTTTGATGAAATGTATGGTTGTTCACAAAATTAAGGTTGATAAATCATACTTTTGAGAAAAAAACGTAACATTTAAAACTTATGTACGATTATTCTTCCATACTTTTTCAATAACCAAAACGTAGGGTTCCTTCTTTATGTAGCGTTATTCTTCCATACTTTTCCAATAACATAAAGTTATTTAACCGTACTCTTCTGAAAACATGTTATGTAAATAGCGGGTTTCTTCCATTAAGCTACGTTCCCAAACATATGGTATGATCAGTGTTTCCAGGACATGCTAATGTGAATACATTAGCAATAAATTCTTGGTGTTCAAACACTGAAATATTTCTTACAGTAATAAAAATATAATAAATAATAAATTCATGAAAAACACTTAAAAAAATAATTAGAAAAACAATTAAGGATATTTGTGAGCATCAAAATCATCATAAACAGATAGAGTATTAACCTCAAAAATCTACCCCTTTTTGATAAAAATATTATGTATTATTGAAAACAAAACTTGTTCAACAATATCCCCCTATTTTATGATCACAAAACCCATAAAATAATAAATGAAATGAAATTAATATTAATTACATATAGTTTAGAATTTTTCTTAGATAAAAATAAATTTCTCCCCCTATTTTTAAAGGGAAAAAGGTAAAAAAATATTGTGTTTATCCAAATTTCTCCCCCTTTTTTTATATCAAAAAAATGATAGAATATGGAATAGAACACATTTTAATGTAGCACAAATCTTAATTAAATACTATGAGTAACTGTTTTTTAATAAGTGAGTCTTGATTACTAGAAGCACTAAAAAAGTCATTAAAACAATTAGAAACAAACAAATATATAATGAAATAAAATTTCATTGAAAATATGTAATAGTTACAATCATGATGAACACAAGAATCATGGTGTAGTAAGGGTATGAGACAAGGTCTATATCTTTTGAACTACTACCTTGATTTCTATCAACTGCTCTCCCAACTATCTCATTATTACATCTCCCAGCTTGATAATAGGATCTATATTCTCTAGAGTCATATGAATATCTTCTGTCATATTTACTCTAAAAAAATCATGAAGCCTCTCTTCCTTCTCCATAAATAGAGTCAACATCTCTTTGAGCTGAGTCAGTAGGGTTCTAATACTTGGTTCACTTGAAGTCAACTGATCAACTAAAAACTTTTGATTATCTAGTAGCACTGACAAAGGAACACTATTTCATTGAAGGTTCTGCAATCTATCATTCATACTTCTCATTGTGGCGGTGATAGCCTAAAATATTCTTATTAAATTAGGTGAAGTACCTGATGTACTGGCTTCACTTTCACTGAAATACGCAAATAGTTTATCCACAAAAGATTTGAAATCCATCAAATTTGTCTTCAACACTATATCAGATTTCAACTTTGTAACATAATTCAACATATCTCTCTTAAAGAATTCAATATTCTTTTTAGAAACATTAATTTCTTTTAGCCTCTAAAATTTCCACTATTCATTCTCTAAGACTCTTCTTAGGGCATCATTTTCAGATTCCAAAAATGAATGCTTATTGAACAGATCTTATACTCCATTAGTCACTGAATCAGAGGAACCCTGTTCTTGATTCTCATCCTCAGATTTCACTTGATGCTGCAGCAACATATGCAATGACTCTGCATTATATTTTTCCTTTTTTCCTCTGGAGCCGTTTTCTCAACAATGTATTCCTCTGAGTCTTTCCGAGACTCATCCAAAAAAAATTCTTGTTCAGTACCTCAGTATGAATCAAAGAGTCATTCTCTTCTTGGGTGTCAAGTGCTGTAAGTTTTTGTTCATGAGAATCATCTAAATTGTCTTCTTATATCACATGATATTCCAAAACAATATTTTCGTGATCAACCTTGATGTGATCAATTCGAGTTATGGCACTTCTTCTCCTTCACCAGGCACTGTCTCAGTTATATGTTTTGTTTGATCTTCAAATTCTATCACTTAATGAGCCAAATTTTCTTGTTCTACTAGAGAAATATTATCTTGAGTAACATCTCCCTGTACCATCATTTCAATTATAGATTCTCTCACAATATTGTAGCTTAATAGATCACCAGATGTTTAAAATTTTGATGTTATAGCAGGCTCTTTAACAAGATTAGGATCCCTGATACTTTTAAAATGAATTCCTTCCTTACTTTATTCTTCAGATACTTCCATAGCCTCAAAACTGAGTCTTCTTGATACAACACTAATTCTTGATTCAGCTTGTCCTTCCTTTGATATTTCTAGTTCGTCCTGAGAACATTCTTCATCCTCTTCAGCTCCAACAAGTAGTTGTATTCCTTTAATAGTGCTCCAGAATAATCCAATTTTTCTCAGGGTCCCAGCTCCAAATGTATTTCTATGGTGGATTCTAACCATGGTAACCACCAGTCTCACCATATCCTTCTTGAACAGTAGATTCGATATAAATCTACCGAATGGATAAAAACTCATTGAGGCTTCTGGTTGACAACAGTAATGCAGGTACCTTACCATGTACAAAGGAAAATTTAACTTGATATTCCTCATTAGTAGAAACATAACATATATATTTGGATATAGAATCTTTTCCATCTCAGAAATTCAAAGTGAAATACTAGTTTGCGCAAACTTATGTCATATTTTCTGATCTGGTTCCAAATCCTTCACAAACATCTTCTTTATAGATGTAGTTCCAAACAAAAAGTACATAATATCTTCTTACTTATGCACAGAATCAGCAATATTTTTTATGTCAAAATGAATAACTCCCTCATGAGGGTAATTAAGAATTCTAGCAATCTCTACAGATGAGATTGAAAAATCTCTATCTTCTATTTTTGATATCAAAGAATCTTCATATTCCCCCAGAATAAACTAAACATATTTGAAGAAATAACGAAGCTTCACCTCATATAAAAACTCAGTTCGAACAATTAAATGTCTATTTGAGTTTTTGAAAAGAAAGTTCCTACTTTAACAACTGGTTCATCTCATATAACCATTCTAAATCTATCAAATTTTCTTGAAAAATTTTCCTTCCTTTAGAGCGTTGTCTCTTAGAAGTGTGGGTCTCAGCCTCATAGGTTCTCTTGGTTTAGGCCATTTCTATTGAAAATCTCCGAAGGTTCGAAAAGGGTTTAGGGTTTCAATGGTTTAGGTTCATATAGAAAAAGAGTAGTAAATCATCACAGGTTCGAAAGGTTTTTTGGTAGAAATGAAACAATTCAGAATTCGAAAGGTCTCTGATAGCATTGATTCCCATGTCATCAATAATCATTACATAAATTTTAAAAATAAATAAAATTTTACGAGTGAAAATCATTCTATCAAAAACAAATATAAAATATATATATATAGGTTGAAAAATAAATAACTAATTTATTTTAAATAATATTTAAATAAAGTAATAGCATAGTCAAATGAACAAAATAAAATGTTATTTAAAAATAAATAAACCTAAATCCTTCTTAATAAAATCAAACCCTGCAGTGAGAATTGGTTTAGTAAAAACATCAGCTTATTGAATTTTAGTACTTACAAATTCATAGAATATATCCTTTTTAAGAACATTGTCTCTTAGAAAATGATTACTGATATTAATATTCTTAGTCCTATAATTATTAATATGATTTTTTGAAATATTTATAGCACATGTATTATAACATAAAATATGTGTATTATTAATTTTTATCCAAAATCTATAAGAGTGTTTTTTTATCCACAACACTTTTGCACAACAACTACCAGAAAACACATACTCTACCTCAGATGTTGACAATGAAACTGAATATTGTTTCTTACTAGACCATGATAATATGGATTTTCCTAAATACTGAAAAGTACCCAAAGTGATTTTCCTATGTAATCTACAACTCCCAAAGTCTGCATCTGAATATGAAATTAAATTAAAATCAGAAATTTTAGGATAAAGAAGAGATTGAAAAATAGTTTCTTTTAAATACCTAAATATTATTTTAACAATAGTTAAATGGGTTTCTTTAGGATTTGACTGAAATCTTGCACAAATACATACTGAATACATTATACCCAGATTGCTAGTAGTAAGATATAATAAACTAAAAATCATACCTCTATATGACTTTTTACCAACTGATTTTCCAGTTTCATCCAAATCAAGGTTTATATTAGTACACATAGGAGTTGTATATGTCTTGTTGTTTTCACGTGCAAATTTCTTTAGTAAATCAGTAACGTATTTTATTTGATTTAAAACATTCACAAAATCTTTCTGATAAAATTGAATAACTAAAACCAAATTTTACTCTCCCATCATACTCATTTCCAAGTCTTTTTCCCATAGATTTGAAAACTCATGACAATAAGATTTATTAGTTGATCCAAAAATTACATCATCAACATAAATTTGAGCCAATAAAATATTAGAATTTACAGTTTTCTTCAATAGTGTTGGATCTTCCATTCTAAAAATAAAATCATATTTCAAACGAACAGATCTTAGTATTTAATACCAAGCTCTAGGTGCTTATTTAAGGCCATAAATAGATTTAGTAAGCTTAAAAACTGAATCTAGTTTTTGTGAATTTTCAAAACCAGGAGGTTGGTCAACATAAACTTCCTCGATTAAATAATGATATAAAAAGGAAGACTTAACATCCAACTGAAATAATTTAAAATTCATATGAGATGCATATGCTAAGAGGATTCTAATGGATTCTAATCTTGATACAGGTGCAAAGGTCTCATCATATTCTATACCTTCTTCTTGATTATATCCTTCAACTACTATTCTTTCTTTATTTCTAGTTATTATACCTTGATATTCATGTTTATTTCTAAAGACCCATTTGGTTCCGAGAAATGGATATTTCTATTTTCTTAATACTAAATTCCAAACTTCATTTCTTTTGAACTAGTTTAGTTCTTCTTGCGTTTCTATCATCTAGCTTTCATCAACTAAGGATTCTTCTATAGAATTGGGTTCTAATTAGGATACAAAGGAAGAAAACTCAACAAGATTTCATATATTCCTTATAGTTTTTATTCCTATTTCTAAGTCTACTATTACAGTTTTTAAAGGGTGGTTCTTTAGGGTCCTTGAATGTCTAGGTAGTAAATTTATAGGTTTTTCAATGTCATGTTATTCTAGGCTATACTGAATTTCATTTATATCATTTTCAAAAATCATCATTCAAGATTTCAAGTCTCATGTAATCATTATAATCAAGTTCATCTATTTGATATGTACTTTCTCAGAGGGATCAGATTCATCAAATTTAACATGAACTAATTCTTCAACCATCCTTGAATTTTATTAAAAAATTTATTAGCTTTGGAAGTAGCAGAATATCCTAAGAAAATGAATTCATCAGATTATTGATCAGACTTACCAAGATTGTCCTTGGTGTTTAAGGTGTAAACCTTTCATCCAAAAACATTAAAGTAATTTACTTTAGGTTTTTTGTTATTCCAGAGTTCATAGTGTGTCTTTTTGAAAATTGGTCTAATTAAAACTCTATTCATTATATAGTATCCTGTAAATATAACTTCTTCCCAAAAAAGGGTTAGAAGACAGTATTCATTTAGCATAGTTCTATCCATTTCCTGAATAGTCCTATTTCTTCTTACAACAATTCCATTTTTTGAGGTGTTCTTGGTGCAGAGAAGGTGTGTTTAATACCCATATTTGTGAAAAAGGAATTGAATTCCAGATTCTCATATTCTCCACCATGATCACTTCTTAAATAAATTATTTTAAAAACTTTTTCATTTTGAACATCTTTGCAAAAAAATTCAAATAAAGTAAAAGCTTTATTTTTATATTTCAAAAAGAAAATACATTTAACCTTGAATAGTCATCAACTAAAACATACACATATAATTTACTAGCCAAGGTTTTTACCCTTGAAGGTCCAAACAAGTCCATATACATAAGTTCTAGTGGTATAGAGGTTGCAATTTTGTTAACATATTTGAAGGATGATTTGTGATGCTTGCCAAGTTGACATGCATCACAAAATATATCACTTTCAAATGTGAGACTTGGAAAATCAGAAACTAATTATTTCTTAGATAACTTATTTAAATCATATATATTGTAATGTCCAAGTCTTCTATGCCAGATCCAGGATTCATTTATGTTAGCATTTAATTAGTTTATGTTTTGTTAACACAGGGAATTTAAATCCAGGGTATACACATTATCAGTTCTTGGTGCTCTAAATTTAAGCAGTTTATTTTTTAAAACAGAACAAAAATTGTTAAAAAAATCAACAGCATAATAATCATCAATGATTTGAGATAATTATAGAAGGTTGTGTTTCAATCCTTGTACATAAAGTACTTTGGTGATTTAGATAGCTTCTGGATCTCCAACTATTCCAATTCCAATTATCTTGACTTTGGCATTGTCACCCAAAGTGAGAAGTCCACCATCGTTTTGACTGAGTGTAGAGAAATTCGATGATCTTCCATTCATATGTCTTGAGTAGGCACTACCCATATACCATATGGTCTTTTTTCTCATGTGAATTGCTTCCTCATTTGTTTCTTCCATAAAGAATATATTGGATTTCAGATTTACTTCTTCATTCTCTAAGTATGATCGCGAATAACTTCTAGTGTCATCAGACATCCTCCATGTAGATTTCCATGCTTTCTTGTCTTTTTACTCATTATAATTTATTGTGATGAATTTCTTCTTCTTGTCTTATCTTAACAGAGGACAGTCAGGTCTGATATGACCCATCTTCTTGCACTCATAACATCTTACTTTCTTTTCATCCTTTTTGAAAGTTTTTCTGAAGCCTTTCATCTTTGTCTATAATTTACTAAACTTTCTGGATAGAAGAGCCAGTTCTATATCAGAATTTGATGAATCAAAACTTTTTTATTTCACCTTTTCTTATTTTTTTCTTTTACCTTGAGATAACACTTTTAATGCAGTGTCTTCTCTCTTGATCATAACCTTATGTTTAATTGATTCATATTGAATCTCAGCTTCAAACATCATAAGAGTTCCAATCATCTCTCTCATGGTTATGTCTTTGATAGGTGTTGACTGTCTAATTGAAGCTGACATTCCATTCCATTTTGTAGGTAGTACTTTCAATCATTTTAATGCTTGATCAAGTTGTTTGGTTTGTTATCCCAAGGAAGTTGTATTGTTGACAATTTTTGTCAATCTTCCATTCATTTGAGTAATGATTTCACCATCAAACATTATGAATGTATTGAATTTCAGTTTGGTAGTAGCATATCTCATTTGCCTAACATTTTTAGTTCCTTCATAAGAAACAACAATAGTTTTCAACATCTCATATGCTGTTGGGGATTGGGATACTCTGTTGAATTCATCAGGTCCTAGATAACATATAATTGCATTAATTTCCTCTGATTTCATATCATATACTATTTCAGTTTCTTCACTCCATGTCTCAGGTTTTTCAGGTATTTCATAAGGAGTAAAAATCCTAGAATATACTTGGTGTCAAAGGTTTTTCAGATAAATTATCATTCTTGATTTACAGCTTCCATAATTTTCTCCTTTGAAGTAAGTGCTCTGACCATAGACATTCCCTATCTTTTATCAGTCATCTTGCTCTCTGTATAATCCTTAATCACTTTCATCTTGTTAAGGCTTTATCACAAAGCTCCTCCTCTGTTACCAATTGTTGGATCGGGTTATACTTAATATACACAAGAGGGGGGGGGGGGTGAATTGAGTCTTTTAAAAATTCATCTCGAGACTGTGTTCAGTCCTTTAACTTTAATCAGATGAATTAATGTAGTAGAAATTTAAACAGAATGGACACACAATGTATAGTGGTTTAGGGGATAGAAGGCCCCTAGTCCACTCCACCAACGCTCTTCTCCAAGTGATTTTCACTATCTGGTCCGCTTATCAACAGACCATTCCACAATTGAGTACAGGCAGTTAACTCCTTTACAATCTAAGGAAAAACATAGCCTTCGAATTCAAACACAGAACCTATATAGCATAATACGATAATCCGGTCACTCAAGATAAAAAACAAGTATTTTTTCATTGAAAATACTTTCAAATTGTTCTTCACAATTGCAATAGAATGTAATTGACAGTAGATGGATCGTCGTCTTCAGAAATAATGATCTTCAAGTAAGAGTAGTTCTGAGTTGATCCAGTTGTAGTAGATATAGAAATATAATTTGCATCTTCAGCATCAATAGATTCACAATATATCTTTGATGTCGAATGGGTGAATCTTCTGTCGTGATTCTTTTTCTTCCATAAACTGACCTTTGTCGCTCTTCGTAATAGCAGATTTGTAATTCTTGATTGTCTCGATTGACTCTATAATATATGAAAATATAATATAGGTATATTTGGTATAACCCGATCCAACATAATGAAGATGAAAATAGACTATAAAAATGGTCTATTTTTAATAAAAATTCTTGGAAAATATAGTGTATTATAATGTGACATGAGAAATCCAAATGATTAGATAAAATCAAATTCACACATGAAATTATTGTCAATATGGGACTATTATTCAAAAGAATTATAATCCAAATAAGTGGAATTAATCAAGACATCATGAGATCAGGTATGTGGATGTTTTTAGAACAATAAAACCCAAATCCAAATATATAAAATGTTACTATGTCTGTTGGTCAGAGTGGATACTCAAGAGGGGGGTGAATTGAGTTCCAATTAAAATTTCTGTTTAAAATACTTTACTAAAATCCACCAATTTATAATAAAAATTGAATTGTAGTGAATTTTAATTAAAGAAACTTTCAGTTAGGTTCTCAAGGGATTGATTAATTTCCAGTTAATATAATCAGAAGTTCAGATTAGATTTTGAAACTAACCTAATGATTTACAAATAATTCAAACACTTTCTAATTCAATTATTAGTGTAACATTGATAAACTGTTTATGGTTTAAAGCAATTAGCAGCAGAATAAAAAGGTTTTAGATAAAACTAAATAAATCACAGCAGATATAACCAAGAGGTTCAGTCTCATGCCGAGACTTAGTCCTCTCAACAATTTATATAAAATTGGATCCACACCCTGGATTTGGGTTCACAACAGTTTAAAATTGTCCAGGTCAAAGACCTCTACCACAGTTCTATGTGGGAATCAAAACAACAGCATATAAAGCTATCCAGGTCACAAATGACCTCTACCACTAACCACTATGGGAAAATAGAAAATGTAAGGAGTTTGAATGAGGATTTACAGATCCTACAGTTATGGTTCAGGAGACCGTGTGTGTAAAAATTAAACTAGATGATACACACTGCTCGTAATGAGAATAATAAATCACTAAGCAAGATATAGAGTTTAGAATGTCTCTAGTGATTGTAGTGTAGCTCTGGACTCCTTCGAGTTTGATCAGAAATGGTTTTGAGTCCTCTTCTGGTTTTTTGTATGAAAAATAGAGTGTCTTCTGCTTGACATTGAGGTTCAGATACAGTGAAATGTAGCCAATGAAGCACTTAAAAAATCATCATGAATGTGTATGAGCTTCTATGTCTTCTTGATCGTTCTTTTATATCTCTCTGAGCTCTTCTTGTATGTTCTTCATCGTGTATTCTTCTGTCTTGTGTATGTTCCTCGTGTATTCTGCATGTGTGTATAGAACGTCATCACTTTATCTTGTGCAACAATAGGAACTTTTATAGCACGAGCTCTCGAAAAAGAAATGATTTCTTTTTGCGGGTACGAGGTATGGTTCCCTGACATCCAACAACCTTCATTAAATAAATGACAGAGCATTAAAATATACCTAATATGATCATTGGTTTGATTAAATAAAGATAAAGAAATTAAAGCAGCGTCAGATTATCTAGAACGGTAGCTTTGTATATCGGTAGACTTCAGTAATGGTAGGATTTGTATCGGTAGAATCTTGTGTAATGGTAGCCTTTCAATTGGTATACTTTATGTCTGTCGGTAGAATTAATGTACCAGTGACCTTTCATGTAATGGTGGACTTCCTTCGGTATTTGTCTGTAATGGTAGACTTGTCTGTATTGGTAGGGTTGATATACCGGCAGGCTTGCATAACTGTAGACTTGTTATACCGATGAGTTTTCTATATCGATGACTTTTAGATATCGGTAGGCTTTGCATAACGGTGATCTTCTCCTTTCGGTAGCCTTTTCATATCGGTGACCTTTACATATCGGTGATCTTTTCGTATCGGTAGACTTGATGTAACGGTGACCTTCACATATCGGTAGGCTTGATGTAACGGTGACCATCACGTATCGGTAGGCTTGATGTAATGGTGACCTTCACGTATCGGTAGGCTTGATGTAACGGTGACCTTCAAATATCGGTATAATTTTTCTATAATGGTAACCACTTGTCTGTTTAAGCATTCTATTGGAATAATGGGTCAAGTTAGATTATATATCCATTTAATAATGGAATTCTTTGAAGATTATATAAATATTGTAATATATGAAGATGTGCATGGTGTACATAAATAATGAAATAAGTAATTAAGCATTAATTAATATAGGAACATGAACATAATTGAGAGTATCAAAATATAATTGAGAATAATTAAAAATATGATTGAGCATAGTTGAGATTGTCAAAATATAAGTTCAACTAATTCTCCCAGAGGGCTCAACAATCTCCCCCTTTTTGATAATCCCAACTTATCACAATTTATGCAAACAATATCCCATAGGGCTCATAAATCTCCAAGATAAATTTGTGTTAAAGTTCTCTATTTTATAAAAAAACTGTAAAACATACATCTCATTTTTCTCCCCCTGTCAGTTGCAGTTCCAGTTCTCCACATTTTCTCCCCTATTTTTCATTTTTCTACCCCATTGTGATTAACAAAAAGAAGGGTAGAATTGGAGAAAGATCAGAAGTCAAGGAGACATATATACAGTAAATTGGAGAATGTAAGATGAAATGTCCATTAAAGTACAAAATGTACAAACTGATAATGTCAGGATTACAAATAAATACAAGTGAATCCTATCGAAAACATCAAAAAACACTGAATCATCCTTTGAACATGAGTCTTTCCCTTAGGGTCAGAAGAGGGTGCAGGTTTAGATTGAGTATAGGGCTTGGGAATAGCTGAAAGAACAACTGGAGGGTCAGCCACTGAAACTGTATCAGATCTGAAATATGTGCTTCTCTATGTGACCATAGGAGTTAAGCTTCGAATAGCCTGAACTGGAGTCATCTGAGGTGTACTTCTAGAGGCAGAGGCAGGAAGGGCAGGAGGTACAATCACAATTCGGTCATCCACATGAAAGAATGGTAGCAACAGGTTACTAAAATCCATAATAATACTACCTCCTCTCTCCATTTCTTACACAAAATCATCTCGATTTTCAATGAATTTATCCAAGGCAGGAGTAAGCTCCCTGAGCTTACTAACCTGTTCTCTGAATGCTTGAGTCACTTGAGGCAACTTCATATTCTCCATCAAAAGATTGAAATTATTTTTCATTTGATGCTTTGTATAGACCTTCTCAAAATAAGAATCCACCTTATTCTTAATTGCCTCTTGAGAAGCAGTAGATTCTCATAGGTGATCACAAACAAAACTACTCACTTCCCTAGTGGTAGCAAGGATCTGAGTATCTGAGGTACCACTGGTACTAGCCTTAAACAACTCTTTCTGAACAACAGATCTGATCTGGTCATGGTACACAGTGGAGCTGGATGAGGGAAGAGGTTTCAATGAAAAATCTATTGTGTCCTTGAAAGATTGTGTCATATTAATAACCACCTTCTGAACAAGTTCATCATGACTGTGCAGATGTTCTTTGACTGATTTCTTAAAAGCCTCAAGCACTTCCACAAACTACTTGACTACCTCTTTTATATATCTGATATCAGCATTCACTTGGGTTTGAGAGCTATTCATAGTAGTCAATGAAGCAATTGATTGTCTGAGAGAAACTACAGCTTCTGTCCAACTCTCAATTTGAGCGTGGCACACTTTAACTTCATCCATCATTTCCTTTAATGGTCTAGAAACAAAATAGCCCATAGATAGCTCTAGAGATTTATCCACACTTCTAATTTCATCAACCATACTTTTCTTCAAATCTTCCACTGATTCTCTCAGTACTTCTTTCAATTCTTCCTTTAAGGACTCAAGGTCCTCCTTGGTTACCACTTTTTCAGCCACAACAGGTAGGATAACTGTTTCTCTTTGGGGCTAGTTTTCCTCATCCGAATCTCCATAGGAGAGTCCAAGAACCATATATCCTGGATCTGATGCCCAACCATCAATTTCATACAAAACAGATACTGAACCAAGATGCTCCCCATCACATAGAACATTCTCTTGAAGAATCCCCTCCAACTGTTCTGCTCGAGGTAATTCTACAACTTCTTCTACAACTGCAGCAAATTCAATAGCCATTTGTTCTGAGTCATCAATGACTCTCTCAACAATAGGTGCAGCTTCTGCTTCCTGATCAGGAACAGTCCTGACTGTATCATCTATCAGAGGGCTCAAACTGAGCTCTTCTTTATTTTCCTCATCATCTGCTTCACCAACAACCTCCTTTTCTCCATGAGCAATCTGATCTGACTCAGTTGCCTCATCCTCTTCATAGGTGTCCTTAACAACACACTGGCATGTTTCTTCTTCTTCTTCTTCAGTATCAGGATCATTGTCCTTCAAAATAGTTTCTCTCCTTGGTAGTTCTTTTGGAGGGCTAGCTGCTCCATAAGAAATATTTTGAGGCATAGAACTAGGAGGTGAATCATGGTATCCTCCTTCCTCAACTGATGTCTCTTCCTCCTCTGCTTCATCATCACTGTAGACCGGTTCTAGCTCATTTGGTCCAAGACCAAGATCCCTCACATCCTTTGGTCTAGAAGGATGATCCACAGGAGTGTACTTGTCATAGATTTTTCCATCATCATTGACCCAAGATTTCTTCCAAGGGTTCTATATTACTTTCATAAACTTACACATAGTCCTGGTGAGGCAAAAATTATCCTTAACCTCAATAGTTTTATCTTGAGGTCTGACTACCTCCTTTGCTTTCAACATAATAGAAATAAAATTAGATAAGAAAAGTGCATTGGACATAGACTTCGAGCTAGTCATCTCTTCAATCTGAATCATTAATAGTCTACATAAATTCACCTTTACTCCATGTTTTAACAGATACAAAAAATAAATGTCTTGAAATATGAGGGTAGAAAAATCTCCTCTTCTTGGACTAATCACATGCTGAATGAACTTGAAAAGAAGTTTGTCCTCTCCTTCCATCTCTGCATAAATGACCTTTCAAGGAGTTCCATTTCCTATCAACTCTAATAAGTAATCCTCATAATTGAACAAGTCACTAGTTGTTGGTATGGATTTTGAATAAAATCTATAGTTACCTTCATGAGGAACTCTAAGGTTATCAGCCCATTCAATAGATGAAAACAAAATATTTTGACCATTTATGTAGGAAATCATTCTGTTCTCATCTTCTGATGTCTCAAAACAGAAAAACTCCTAAAACTCTTTTACCAGAGATGGATAGTACGGTCCGTTATTGTTCATGAAGCATTAGAGCCATCCTTGTTCTTGTAAAAATTTTACAATCAAGGACATTCTTACCAGCAGCCATTCCGCACATAATTCCTTTTCCACTACAATTTATCTCTTCGATAAATGTGGATTCATAGGATTCCTTCAAACAACATCTCTACTACTTCCACTGGCACTAGCATTCATTTCTTTCTTCTTCTTAGCTTGCGGCACATCACTCCCTTCATCCACTAAGGGTCGCTTCACACGGGCCATTTCAGATTTTGAGGCTTAGGGGTTTACGAGCTTGAGAGGTTTAGGTAAAAGGGATTCGAACAAACAGGTTCGCGGTGATTGAATGATGTCTAGAGTCGGGTTTAATATCATTTAGGATTCACAAAAAAATAAATCTTTTATTAAAAAGAAATGTAAAGTCTCTACCTTAATACAAAAGTTTAAAACAGCGCGAGAGATGTACCAGTGAGGTGTCCGAACGGTGAGGTCTATCCTAACAGTGAGGTTTATCTAATGGTGATGTTTCTCCTAAAGGTGAGGTTTCTATTGACGGTGAGGTTTCTCCTCAGGGTGAGGTTTCTCCTGACGGTGAGGTTTCTCCTCACGGTGAGGTTTCTCCTGACGATGAGGTTTCTCCTCACGGTGAGGTTTCTCCTAACGGTGAAGTTTCTTCTAACGGTGAGGTTTCTCCTGACGGTTTTTAAGAGTAAGTTATCATTCCTAATTCCTGTCTAATGAAATTTAATCTTTCTGAACATAATGGATTAGTGAAGATATTAGCTAATTGGAGTTCAGTGCCTATAAATTCAAGAGTTATATCACCTCTTTGATAAGTATCTCTTAGAAAGTGGTGTCTAACATCAATGTGTTTGGTTCTAGAATGAGACATAGGGTTCTTAGAGATATTGATCACACTAGTGTTATCACAGTTAATTGAAACATGTTTAAAATCAAATCCATAGTCCAATAAAGTGTGTTTCATCCACAGAATCTGTGCACAGCAACTACCAACATCAATATATTCTGCTTTAGTAGTAGATAATGCAACTGAATTCGGTTTCTTACTACACCATGATACTAAGGACTTTCCAAGAAAATGACATGTTCTAGATGTGCTCTTTCTATCTAACATGCATCCAGAAAAGTCATCATCCGAATAACATATTAAATCAAATGATTGTCCTTTTGGGTAAAACAATCCCAAATTAGTAGTATTTTTAAGATATTTAAAAATCCTTTTAATAGAAAGTAAGTGCGACTCTTTAGGGTTATCTTGAAATCTAGCACACATACATACACTAAACATGATATCAGGTCAACTAGCTGTAAGATAAAGTAAACTCCCAATCATACCACTATAATTAGTTTGATCTACTAGTTTCCCAGTTTCATCAATGTCTAATTTACAGGTGGTACTCATAGGTGTATCACTTCCCTTGATACTATCCAAACCAAAATGTTTTAATAAATCCTTATTATATTTACTTTGATTTAAAATAATACCATCTTTAGTTTGAATGATTTAAAATCCATGAAAGTAATTAAGCTCTCCCATTAAGCACATTTCAAACTCATTTTTCATAATCTTTGAAAAATCAGTACATAATGAATTTTTAGAAGATCCAAAAATAATATCATGAACATAGATTTGTACTATTAAAACATCTTTTGAAATTCTTTTTATAAAAAGTGTGGGATCAGCAATTCCTTTTGTAAATCCATTTGAAATAAAAAAATTTGTAAGTCTTTCATACCAAACTCTTGGAGCTTGTTTTAAACCATATAAAGCTTTAGAAAGTTTAAAAACATGATTTTGAAAGTGTGGACTTGAAAAACCAGGTGGTTGTTCTAAAAAAAATCTTCAAAAATAAAACCATTTAGAAACTCACATTTCACATCCATTTGATATAACTTGAAATTCAGATGTGATGGAAATGCAAGTAAGATTCTAATTGCCTCTAATCTAGCTACAGGTGAAAAGGTTTTCTCGTAGTCAATTCCTTATTCTTGATTGTAACCTTGTGCTACTAGTCTAGCTTTATTTCTAATGATGTTCCCAGATTCATCAACATTGTTACTAAACACCCACTTTGTTCTTATGGTCAAAGTGTCCTTATGTCTTTCTACTAATTCCCAGAATTTATTTCTTTCAAATTGATTTAGTTCTTCTTGCATAGACATTTCCCAAAATTCATCATTGATATCATCATTGATATTTTTAGGTTCGAATTGTGAAAGAAAATCTTGATGTTCAACCTGATTTCTTAGAGAAGGTCTAGTCTGTGTTCCTCTATCTAGATTACCTACAACAGCATCTAAAGGATGGTTCTTTAGAATCCTAGTTGGTCTCGAAATGGTGGGTCTAGAGATTTCAGGTTCATCAACAGGTTGGGAGTCAACAGAAGCATGTTCTGGAAAATTTTCAGAACTGGAAGTTTTAACTATAGGTTCACTGTCTTTGTCATTAAGGTTCATAACAGGGAGATTTTCTTCAAGATTTTCAAGAGAGGTCTTAGGTTCATGTGGATCAGTTTCATCAAATTTGATGTGAACAGATTCCTCCACACATTTGGTTCTATTATTGAAAACTCTATAGGATTTACTAGAAATAGAGTAACCTAGCAAAATTCATTCATCACTCTTGGATGCAAAGTTGTCAATATTATCTTTGGTATTAAGAATAATGACATTGCAACCAAAAACTCTGAAGTAGTTAACCTTAGGTTTCTTATGTTTCCACAACTCATAAGGGGTCCTCTTAAGAACAGGTCTAATCAATACTCTATTGATAATATAACAAGCTGTATTCACAGCTTTAGCCCAAAAGTAAACAGGCAGGTCATACTCATTTATCATGGTTCTGGAAATTTCTTGTAGGGTTCTATTCCTCCTTTATACTACACCATTTTGCTGAGGTGTCCTAGGGGCAGAGAAATTGTGACTATAGCCATTGTGTGAGTAGTAGTATTCAAACTCATGATTTTCAAACTCATGGCCATGATCACTTCTCAAGGTTTTAATCCTAGGTCGACTATGTTTCTCTACAGACATGGAATATTTAGCAAAGTAAGAACAAGATTCACTTTTGTGAGCTAGAAAATATACCCAAGTGTACCGAGAATAGTCATCTACTAGAACATTGACATAGTGCTTCCCATTTAAACTAGAAACTCTAGAAGGTCAAAACCAATCCATGTCAACCAACTCGAGAGGTTGAGAAGTTGACACTTCATTTTTTGATTTGAAAGAAACGTTATGTTGCTTTACCTTTTGACAGGGATTACAAACTTTATCTACTGGGAATTCAAGTTGTGGTAGGTCTCTAACTATGTTATTCCTAGTAAGTTTTCTAAGTGAATGTACATTGCAGTGTCCTAATCTTCTGTTCCAAATCCATGATTCTTTATTAAAAGAATTTAAACAAGTAATATTTTGTATAGATAATGAATTTAAATCAATAGTATAAACATTTTCATTTCGCAAGGCAGAAAATACTAAAGCATTTTTAGAATTAAAAACATTTCAAGAATCATTTTCAAATTTAACATTAAATCCATCATCACATAACTGATAGATACTTAGTAAATTATATATAAGTCCATAAACCAATAGAACATTAGAAATTAATACCGAGCCATTGTTACCAATCTGGCCTAAGCCGATGATTTTCCCTTTAGAATTATCACCAAAAGTGACAAAGTCTTCATCAACTCTGACAAATATTTTAAAGCATGAGAGGTCTCCTGACATGTGTCTTGAACATCCACTATCTAAGTACCAAGTCTTTCTACAGGAGCTTTTTAAAAAGGTTCCCTACAAAATAGATTTAGATAGGAAATGATTTTGGTACCCAGATTTTCTTGGGTCTAGACCGGTTAGCCAATAAAACTTTAGATACCCAAACTTGTCTTATGGGTCTCATAAAATTTGTAGAATCAACAGATTTTGAAAGATAAACATTATTAGATCTGTAACTATGAATATAACTGGTTGAAGCTTATGAGATTCCAGAACTATAACTAACCACATTCTGTCCATATTTAGGAATAAATCTAGTTTTGGTAATTTTTATTTGTCAAGGTTGGTATCCTATACCAGTAGTATATCTAGGTGTAATTTGCTTACCTAGCATTTGAGTAAGAGTGTATTTGACATTTGTAAACTTTTATAAGTCCTTCCAATGTTTCTCATTTGACAATTTTAGTTCAGTGTTTTCTTTAAGAAACTTAGCATTCTTTTCCATTTCTATGTCAAGATCAGATTTATATTTAATAGTTAAAGCATACTGTTTCGTTAAACCTTTTTATTTTTCTTTTGGCTCATTACAGGTTTCTTCTAACATATCACAGTATTCAAACAGTTCAGATTTTGACAAATTTTCAGATTCAGAATCATCTCTAGAATAATATGTATTTAAAGAAGGAGTTTTAGATGTTACCTCATAAGTGTTTTTCATAAAACACATGTTTTCCTTGTTTCTATTTTCAGTCTCAGATGGTTCAGATTCACTGAAACTATCCTAAGAAGCACACCAAGTAGCCTTCATGGATTTATTATACTTATTGTACTTATACTCATACATCTTCTTGTATTTCAGCTTTGGACAGTCTTCTTTTATATGTCCTTTTCTTTTGCATTCATAGAAGACAACTTCATCTGATTTGTCTGATTTCTTCCTGTCCTTTTTCCATTGTCCCGTGTTGTCATACTTTCCTTTGTAATTCGATTTTCTGTAAAATTTCTTTTTCCTATAAAAAATCTTAAATCTTCTGGCTATGTGAGCCATTTCTTCATCACTGTCAGATGCACCTTCACTTTCTTCACTGCTTGAGCTATCACTTACATCTTGACGTTTCTCCTTATCCTTATTCTTTGAAGTAGATGTCTTGAAGGTAACTGACTTCCTTTTTGGTTCATCATCTACTTCTTTGTTTACCTTAATTTCTTCTTCATACATCTCCAGCTTACCAATGAGTTCCTTAACTTGAAGTTGACCAATATTACAAGATTCTATGATTTAAATATAAGTACCCCTCCATATTTCAGGTAGGCATCAAAAAATTCTCATGATTTTCTCCTTTGATGGAACATCCTTTCCCAGTGAGATCATTGTGTTGAAAATTTTGTTAAGCCTGAGATACATATAAGAAATGGGATCATCAGGATTCATCTTAAAATTATCATATTTAATAGTATAGGTGTTCAATCTCATTTCCTTAACGTTAGTTGTTCCTTCATGAGAAACACTTAAAGTATCCCAAATTTCATATGCAGTCTGACAAGAAGATATTCTATTAAATTTCTCATCTCCTAGAGCACAATACAGAGCATTCATAACTTTTCAATTATTATTGTAAGCTGTCTTAGTAGCTTCATTCCAAGTAGATCTAACAGTAGTAGGAATTTTATATTCAGATTCTATGGTAGTCCAAATATCAAAACCCATGCTCTCTAAATGAATTTACATCTCAATCTTCCACTGAGCATATTTGTTTCCACTGAAAAATGGTGTTCTATTAGAAACAACACCTTAATGTCTGTTATCCATGAAACTAGGTTGAAAAAAAAAATTAAAGAGATTAAAATTTAGAAATAACAGATTTTTTAAGAACATTAAAATACAACCAAAATCATAGTTGAAAACAGAGTACTTCAGAAAATATTTTAATCATATGATACCAAATGTTGGTCGGAGTGGATACTCAAGTGGGGGGTGAATTGAGTTCCAATAAAAATTTCTGTTTAAAATCCTTTAATAAAATCCCCCAATTTAAAATACAAATTGAATTGTAGTGAATTTGAATTAATGAAAACTTTCAGACATGTTCTCAAGGGATTGATTATTTACCAGTTAATCTAATCAGAAGATTAGATTAGCTTTTTAAACTAACCTAATGATTTACAACTAATGCAAACACTTACTAATTCAATTATCAGAGTAACTTTGAAAAACTGTTTAAGTTTTAAAGCACTTAGTACTGGAATAAAAAGGTTTTAGATAAAAATTAATAAAGCACAACAGATATAACCAAGAGGTTCAGTCTCAAGACGAGACTTAGTCCTCTCAATAATTTATATAAAATTGGATACACACCCTGGATCGGGGTTCACAACAGTTTACAACTGTCCAGGTTAAAGTCCTCTACCACAGTTCTATGTGGGAAACAAAACAACATCATATACAGCTTTCTAGGTCACACACGACCTCTACCACTAACCACAATGGGAAAATTGAAAATTTAAGGAGTTTGAATGAGGATTTACAGATCCTCGAGTTATGGTTCATGAAACAGTGTGTGTAAAAATTAAACTAGATGATACACACTGCTCGTAATGTAAATAATAAATCACTGAGCAAGATATAGAGTATAGAATGGCTCTAGTGATTGCAGTGTAGCTCTGGACTCCTTCGAATTTGATCAGAAATGGTTTTGAGTCCTCTTCTGGTTTTTTGTCTGAAAATCATAGTGTCGTCTGCTTGACATTCAGGTTCAGAGACAGTGAAATGTAGTTGATGAAGCACTTAAAAATTTTCGTGAATGTGTATGAGCTTCTGTGTCTTCTTGATCGTGCTTATATATCTCTATAAGCTCTTCTTGTATGTTCTTCTTCATGTATTCTTCTATCTTGTGTATGTTCCTCGTGTATTCTACATGTGTGTATAGAACTTCATCACTTTCTCTTGTGCAGCAACAGTAACTTTTATAGCACGAGCTCCGGAAAAAGAAATGATTTGTTTTTGCAGGTATGAGGTATGGTTCACTGAAATCCAACAACCTTCATTAAATAAATGACATAGCATTAAAATATACCTAATATGACCGTTGGTTAGATTAAATAAAGATAAAGAAATTAAGGCAACGTCGGATTCTCATGAACAGTAGCTTTGGATATCGGTAGCCTTATGTAAATGTAGGATTTGTATCAGTAGACTCTTCTGTAATGGTAGCCTTTCTATTGGTAGACTTTATGTCTGTTGGTAGACTTAATGTACCGGTGACCTTTCGTGTAATGGTAGACTTCCTTCGGTAACTTTTCTGTAACGGTAGGCTTGTTTGTATTAGTAGGCATAATATACCAGCAGACATCCATAACGGTAGACTTGTTTTACCGGTGACTTGTCTGTATCGGTGACTTTTAGATATCAGTAGGCTTTTCATAACGGTGATCTTCTCATATCAGTAGCCTTTTCATATCGGTGACCTTTACATATCGGTGATCTTTTCGTATTGGTAGACTTGATGTAACGGTGACCTTCACGTATCAGTAGGCTTGATTAACGGTGACCTTCATTTATTGGTAGGCTTGATGTAATGGTGACCTTCACGTATCGGTAGTCTTGATGTAACGATGACCTTCACGTATCAGTATACATCTTCTGTAACAGTAACCACTTGTCTGTTTAAGCATTCTATTGGCAGAATGGGTCAAGTAGAATATATATCCATTTAATAACAGAATTCTTTAAATATAATAAAAATATTGTAATATATGAATATGTGCATGGTGTACATAAATAATGAAATAAGTAATTAAGAATTAATTAATATAGGAACTTGAATATAATTGAGAGTATCAAAATATAATTGAGCATAAATAAAAATATGATTGATCATAGTTGGGATTGTCAAAATATAAGTTCAACTAATTCTCCCAGAGAGCTTAACAATGTCATTTTTTTATTTTAATAGAATGGAATGGTTTATGGTTATAGATCACAAATCTAAAGTGTTTATGTTTATCAAATGATATAAAAGTCTAGTTATAGATATTATTAGATTAAAAATTAAAATTTTTTCCACTCATAATGGTATGAACGTTATAAAACACAAAGTATAATAGAATCTTTAAGAGTACGGGGTTCATCACCAGTACTCAGTGATTGAATCTCCACACCAAATACTAGTAGTTGAAATAAGAAATCACATCACCAAAAACATGGATCGTATTATACTTACTTAAAAAGGATTACAAGATAAATATTGGAAATAATTGTTAAAATCAATGATATAAATCTATAAAAGAGTCTTATTATTTCCCAATGACGAAAAAATATATATGAAATATAGTATGGAAAGAATCCTATAGCTAAATACATCATTATTTTTGAAAGTAAATGTATTATTATTAACATATAAAATAATAGAAAATTTGAATCTTTTACCAATAAAATAATATTTCTTCAGTATTCATGAAAGAGTAGAGTATATTGATGCTTCAATAAATGTCTTGTAAACATTATTGTGAGTAATGATGTTTTTATAGTCAAGAGTTAGTAGGTGAAAATTAAAATTGAATAGAGTTTAAATTATGGAGAGTATGTTTCACATGGGAAAAATATAATTTTTTGTGATTAATGCGATGAAGCCATGTTTGGATCATGAAGGACATTAAGGGTTGTATATAACTATCATAATAGTTATAATGATTACTAAAAAATATCCAGAATATCATTTTCTAGAATATGATCAAGCATGAATGAAATCCCTAAAAACAATATTGTTGGAGATCATTCAGCCCTCATTCAGGCAATAAAGATAGGTTTCCAATAAAAGGCTTGTCTCTTACCTTTTGTGGAACAAAAATATTTTAAAGATGTTTCTAAGGATGAAATTTGGGTCAAATCAATGAATAAGGATCATGGCCAAATAGAAAATACTAATACATGGGATGTTGTTTCAGGGATACATATATAAAATATATGGGATTAAATCAATACTCTGAAATTAAATTCATAAATATTGAAGTGTTACAATAAAAAACTCATGAATTTTTTTAATCTGTAATTCTTAAATTAAATAGATTAATTTGGATGAATCATTTTCACCAATGGAATGAATGAAACAATAAGACTATTCTTGGAATAGATAATAAAGAAAGGAATTAATAAGTATCAAATGGAGGAAAAATAAATCTTTATTATTGGGAACCATTAACATGAAGTTTAGAACAAAAAACCAAATGAATTTATCATTAATATTGAATAAAATAATACATTCTAGTTAAATAAGGCATTCTATGGGATGAAGTAGACACCAAGAGCATAAAACTTAAGGCTGGACTATTATCTAATGAAGCATTGATTTTAAAGGGGAGGTGTTGATCAAAATCTCTATATAAAAAAAGAAAAGGAGAAATAAAAAATGGTGCATGTATATTGAGATGATATTATCTTAAGGGTATCATATGAAATTAAATAAAAAAATGTTCATATTTTACATCGTGTGATTTTTAGCGGTTTATTATTAGTGAATTTTCATTTTTCATTGGCATATTAAAGACTAAAAGAACGGATGGGATCCTCATCTCTTAAAAACAAATATTCAAAATTGGTGATGAAAAAATTTCATATGGATAATTCAATATCAACATAAACTCTTCCCGAGACCTGGAAAAATTATTAAATATTAAAAATGAAAATAGGTTTATATCACACTTTATAAAAAAATGATTTTAACCTTACTGTACTTGAATACCTTAAAACTAGATATATTTTTCAACATATAAAGCCACGTGATATAATTTATTTTAAATAAAGTTATATGATAGCTCTTAAAATGATACCTTTATTTATCATTCATACATTAGAATATGGGAAGTTCTATTATAATAATTCGCTATTGTGTTTATTAGGATATTCAGATAAAAATCGGTATGGTTTGGTTGATGAGAGAAAATCAACATCATGTGGTGTATAATATTATGGAAATTCAAAAGATTCATGCGTTAGAAAAAGTAATATTTCATATCTTTATACCCTAAAAAGTTTGATTATATTATATCTACTAAAATATGCACTCAATTACTTAGGATAATGAAATAACTTGACGATGTTGGAATAGAATTTATTATCCTATTCTGATTATGTGTGAAAAATTTTGTGAGATAAACCATATAAAAAATAAAATACATCATTTGAGAATAATAAACATCAAGGATAAATAACATTTCATAATGGTTAATATGGATAAATGTTTATTGGAATTGTAATATTTTTCAAATCATGTTAAAAATGCTAATATTATAACAAAGGCACTACCCAAGGTCAAATTTGAGAAGCATCGATTGGATATTTGAGATAAATTTAATCAATATATATATATGGATTATGAAGGAACTCCCTCACCTCCTTTGGATATTATAACAAGGTAATAGTATGAAACAAATTTATATTTCATTTTTATATTTCTATCGTATATCATAATATTTTAGAGAGATGACTTTGGGTTCATTGAAAAAGGAGGAGAGATATCTTTAAGAAGAAGTTATGTTAGTATTTTTTTTGAAATTACATTTGAGAGGAGAATAGACTAAATCATGTTTAATGAAAGGTGGAATAGGTAATTGACTAGAGTGTTTAAAGGCCTTTGAATCCATTTTTATGCTCATTATAATTTTTCATTCAAATATTTTTTAACATAAAAAACATGTATCACATTGGATTAGATTTTGTGACTATTGAAACATTGATGAAAGTTTCTAGAGTTTTAATGTTCAATATTATTTAAAAATTCTAAAAGTTTCATCTTGTGGTTTTTGGGTGATTTTGTTTGTTAAATATTCTATACGACTGAGAATCAGTATGGTTAGTATTACCGAAGCATGTTTTTAAGGTTGCGTAGTTTCCCAATGTTTTCAAAATTTGTGGGCCTCGAAATTGGGATTTTGTTATTTTGGAAAAGGAAGGTTTCTTCAAAGGAGCCCTCAAAGCACAGTTTGTGGACTGTAAAGGATCTATGTGAAACAATTATGTAAAATTGGAAGAAGAAGCATTTGACATAACAACACAACTCTATGTGGACCATAAAGAACACTACATGGACCATGTGTGGAAAAACCATGTGTGGGAGGTTCTGAATTTGAGGGATAAAAACTATTCATAGTATTCTTATTATTTATGGATTTAGGTGGTGATTTGGGATTCCACAAAGGAATTATTTTTTTTTGAAAATGACATCAGCTGCAACATAGGATCAATGAACTATGCGGACTGCATTGTAGTTTTTGGTGATGGTTGAACCAAACAAATATTTTGGGTAAATCAGATAAGTGGGGTTTTTATATATATTTTCCTATATTATGACACATAATCTTGTAATTATGTATATATAATTTCAATAGAATATATCATTTCTCTGGGAAGAATTTGATGATGTTTGAAGTAGTTCTGAAAGGAGAATTCCACATAGCAGAAAAGGCTCATGTGGGACGATTCCCAAAGGAGAAGATTTCTATAAAGGCAGTTCACTAAAAGGGTTTTTAGGGATCTGTTGCCCGTAAAGGAAAATGGACCATGTAGTAGAGGTGGTTCATAAGGCATCAATCAAACGTATAATAAGAGGTTTTTCATGGATGTAAATGTGGTCGCAAAGCACACATGCCACATGGTGCAACATAGACCACATAGGTCCCAAGGATATTTGTTGATGATTCAAGGAAGTTCTCAAATGCCAGAAAATATTTCGCTAAAGTAATTTCCACAAAGTAATAGTACACCAAAAAATTGATTTCATCTATGGGTCAAAACATGACTTCTATAGAGAATCAATCTACAAATATGGATGTGTGAATTCCTGAAAATAAAGGGATCTAAATGTCCATAAACTGTGTGTGGATCCCTTCCATATTAGTGATATGAGGAAGAAAAAGATTGTGATACATTCCACCGATAGTGATCCAAATAAAGAGACATAGGGTGTGACCCTTATGAAAAACAATTATGTAACCCTAAACATTGTAAAAACAATGAGATTTGGCATAGAAGTAATATATCCCAAACCTTGTAATTTTTTAGTGAACCTTAGTGGATTTAGTACATCATCACATCACTTATGTATTATCCTTGGATGTTTCCCAGTGGGGGAGAAAATGTAAAATTTCCATGTGTCATTCATGATTTCAATTCTATTTATACATTACTTTGATAAAGGGGGAGACGAGTGTTTTGTTTAATGATGAAATAATATTTGAAGGGGCAGTTTTTTAATCTATCATACCCTAATTCACCACCCCCTGTATTAGGGTATTTAACATAATTAGGTTAACAATTATATCATATAAAAATGTTAAAAATTTGGGATTCTATCTTAGTTGAAGAAATGGATTTTTTCAATCACGAAGGGATTCTTATTTTCAAAGGACACAATTCTAAATAATGGAATAATCACATACAACACTATTTATGATCATTAGGAATGAATGTAGTTACATGATCAATGCATGGAATTTCAGCCAATATCGACAGTGGTAATTTAACAGAATACATCCAAAGTGAATTACATGATGAGTCTAAAGGAATAAATGCATTAAGGGGATCCCTATCACATGATATGTGGGAAAATTCGCACAATATTTTTTTATTGAGACTCAAATGTTAGAGAAGAAAAGATGCAGGTTCTATGGAATAAGTATATGAATCTGAAAATGAACCCTAATGGGTATGTTGATACATTCTTGGACCAGATAAATGTTTTTATAGAAGAAATTCGTAGTTTCAAAGAAATTATTGAAGATATAAAGATTGTTAAGAGTATCTTGAGAAAACTTCCACCTCGATTCAATCTAAAAGTTTCTATATTAGAAGATAAAGTTCTGAAATAGTTGACATTGGATAACTTGTGCATTACTTTTTTAGCATATGAAATAAGAAATGATGATAATGATGTTGTGGAAAAGGGGATGTCCAATGATTTGGAATTCAACGACATGAATAATATCACTATATAATATGGATAGTAAGATGAAGATACATATGAGGTGATGTCATTCCTCTCCTCAAATCTGCAAATAGGAAAAGGAATGTTAAAAGGGAAACTCTAACTTACATGATTTTGATGTGGAATGTTTGTACATATAGTATTTAGGAGACAAAATAATTTTCAAGAAGATGAAGAGGATGAAGTTGAAATTACGATGAAGATTTATTCATCCTACATGAAAGTCATGAAAAATTTTAAGCTAAATTTTCAAAAAAAAAGAAGAATATGCTTTCAAGAAAAGATGAAAGTTCATAGGGATTTGCGATAGAATAATTAGAGGAAGGTAAGGATCATGAAGTAGATTCTATAGTGATAGTTGTAAAAAATTACAAACAAATAGAATAAAGCAACAATTACATAGGACAAGTTGAAGTAAGAGTTTAACTTCACGTCAAAATAGATTAATGTCTTGAGGAAATAGGTATTTAGAGATCCAAAACAAAGAAATCCAATAATGTGATTTATGATGCCAAACAGTATATGCTGCAGCAGGAAGAAGAGAAGTATGAGATAAATTAAGAAATTGTAAAACTAAATTATTCAATGATAGAGAAAATAGATAATATTATTGATTACAAGATGATAATTGAAGAAAATAAAAGATAAATTGATAGTTATACTAAAACCGGAAAATATCAAATCAAACATATTGATGAACTTGAAGAGAATGCTTTCAGTGTATGATGATGTGTTAAAGATCAATAAAAACTCTTAACTCTCGATACAACATTGGTAATGAAGATCATACAATAAATGAGGAAGATGAAAGTAGAGAATAGTGGTACAATATAACAAAAGAAACAATCAATACCAAATGATAAGGCTAGTATAGGGCTTGATCGAAAATATAAACCAATAATGATTGAAGTCCAAAAACAATAACCCGCTTGGTAATTGAATATTGATTTAGTTAAGAATAATAAAAATACGATTCATATAAGACAAGGTACAATCTATGGTTTAATAGTGGCATAAAATAATCAACCCTGTGTTAGATGCTATTGTTGGGGGAAAAAGGGTCACTCACAAAATGTATCTTCTACTACCAAAAGGTATTGAATGCAACACGACCAACAATAGAATCCATACCAAACTCCATATTCTAGGATAACATTTAATGATCCTAGTTTTTTGGTGTAGAGGATTAAAAAACATGGAAATATATTGTACATCAATAATATAAGGAAATTTTCCAAGGTAGACTAAATATAGTCATAAGAAATAGCTAATTGTATAAAAAATGAGTTGAAAATTAAAAATCAATTGGTAGTAATGTACGATGAAGTTGGTCAATAATTATCTAAGGAAGATCAATATCGTCAATCATACTGGGTATGAAGTCAAAAAAATGGATCCAAAAGAAAAGAGATAAAAATGATGTGTTTGTAGATATTTATTTTAAAGTGTCAGGTCACACTGGAATATGGATAATTGAATGTTGATGCAGCTCACATATGACATGAAATAAGGGTGTAATGATCCGAATCCGGTTCATAAAAAATGTCATCATATTATTTGGTAATGATGATGGTTTGAAAATTATTAGCTCTGGGAGAGATAAGTTTGGGAAAAAATACACGAGACATGAAAATTTCATGGTTGTTGAAGGAATCAATTAAAATTTACTATGTGTCAGTCAATTATGGGATTCAGAACATTCTATATGATGTTCCTTGAAATTGTGTGCCATAAAGGAAAAATATGGTGATTTTTTCTTAAAGGGGGAGTATACGAAAGAGATTTTATAAATTGTGAGTGGAGAAGAAGATCTGTTCTTTCTATCCATGAAAGAAAAAGTCATGGAATAAACATCCTGGTCACTTGAGTCAAACTTCTTTAGAAGATCTGTTAAAATATGATGTTGCTCGATACCTCCCTATATTATCACATGATCGTACTCATACATACAATTCTTTTAAACAAGGGAAGATCATTCAAATGAGATATAATTAAAATGGGAAATAGTCAAAAAAAATCTTGAGTTGGTGCATATTTATGTGTGCTGAAAGATATCACTTAGGGATAATGATGGAAGGAGAATCAATGTTCTCTTCATTGATGATTTTAGAATAATGGAAAGGGTTTCAATCATCACTCACTATACTATGTTGTTTAGTTGAATAAAAGGTTTTAAAATGGATGTTTAAAATATGCAAAGTCATATAATTAGGAAGATCCAAATTGAAAATGGAACAGAGTTCACAAATAGTGACGTAGAGTATAATCTCATGAAACAAAGGATAAGGAACCAAGTGTCGGTAGTAAGAACTCCATAGTGGAATAGAGTAGTTGCGAGGATAACTAGAATTATCAGAAACATGTATACAATAATGTTAATTGAGAAAGAACATCCAGAGATGTTTTATAATGAAATGTTGATGACATTATTCTAAACAGAAAATAGAGGTTTACTAGGTCAAAAAGAAGATATGAATCCATATGAGTTATGGTATGGAACGAAGAAAATTTTTAGTTACTTTCGAGTCTTTGGATGTAATTGATTAATTTTCAATAACAAAAAAATATAGCAATTTTGAATCCTATAGAGAGAAAATTACATCATTTGGCTACTCTATGAAATGAAACAAATATAAATTCTTCAATAAGCAGCTGTGAAAGGTAATTGAAATCCATGACTTAACTATAGTAGAGAATTAGAAGAATATTCATCAAATAAATAATTAGTATCAGGAGGATAGTGATGATGAGATAATAATATAAGGGGATGTTCCAATTACAGATGATGACCCATAATAAGATTCAAATAATGAGAAGGATGATCATAAGATGGTATCCTTACAATGATCAAAGAGAAGAGAAGAAATTCATAGAGAAAACATAATCGATGATCAAACCACACCAATGCACATAACAACGACAAAGATTACACAACAATAATTGTTTCTATCATAGGCAGATCCTAAATGTTTTGAGGAAGAATCTGGAGATTAAAACTAGGTTCAAGCTATTAATGATGACTTTGACAAAATTTAAAATATACAGGCATGTGAGATTGTTTTTGAGGCTAATAAATAAGAATGTAATCAGGACTAAATGGGTAATGAGTAAAAAAATCAAGGAATATGGTGTATAGATTTGAAAGAAAGTATGAATACTATTTAAAGGATTATCGAAAATTGAGGGTATCAATATATATGATTTTTTTACCTATTTAAAGGAAAGAGAAAATTATATTATTCCTGGCCATAATAGTAAAAAGAAAGATAAATGTTTTCTAGATGACCGTTGAGTCATCATTTCTGATTGTGTTTCCAGAAGAATAAGTTTAAATTGAGTATCCAAATGGTTTTATAATTCATAAAGATGAGAATAGAGTAAGAAGGTTGAATAAGGAACTATATGGGTTGAACAAGGCACCGTGATAATGGTATTTAAAGCAATATTAGTTTTTGAAGAACTCAATTTTGAACGTGGTGGAGTTGATTAAAATATCTATGTCAATAGTGATAGTAATCAAAGGATGATTGTGTTGGTATATATTGATGATATAATATTTGGTAAAATAGTTGAATAATATTGCACTAAGTTTACCAAACTCATGAGAAGTGAATTTGAAATGTCAATTATCAGTGATCTGATGTTTTTTCTTTGGATTACATGTTACACAAGAAAATAATCCAACATTCACCTCTCAATATAAATACAACAAGGATGTTTTTAGATGATCTAGAATGGATAATTCCGTTTATATAAAGACTCCAGTGGCTAATCTGATGAAACTTTCATGATATGATGAAGGAAATGTAGTTAATACAATAGAATAATAGAAAATCATTAGAAGTCTATTATACTTGATAGCGACAATACTTGATATTTTTTTGACACACTCTATGAAGAACATTATAAATGAAAACCAAAGGAAACCCACATTCTTTCTATAAAAAAATACTTCAGTATATCAAGGGTTTGGTGGATTTCAGTTTGATTTATAATGAAAAATCTCACTAAGAGTTATTGGGCTATACAAATGTATATTGGGCCAGTTTCAAAGATGATAGAAAATAGACATCAGGTGGTGAATTCTATCTTAACGGATTGTGTAATTCTTGGATAAGGAAGAAACAATATTGAATTTCACTGAGCACCATATAATCTAGATATATTTCAGATAATCAAGCTTGCACGTAGTTACTATGGATGGAGCAGTATCTTGATGATATGAGTGTTGAAGTGAAGTTTCTAATTGGAATCCATTGTGAAAATTCAAGTGACGTATATCTTATAGAAAATAAATTCCATCACTAAAGATAGATCTCATTGAAATCAAGTATAATTTTATAAAGGATAAAGTGAATTAAGGGATTATGACGTTAGAGTATGTGCCTACGAAACTACAGGTTTCAGACATTATGACAAAGGATTTTCCCAAAGAAGCATTTTAAAGGAATCAAATGGATTTGGGAGTTCATTCGAATCCCCACACATGAAAATGTGTGGATATGGGACCTCATATCCTTGAGGTATGGTGTGTTTCCCCAATGTGTTTATCTATGTTCTTTACCCTATTGTAGAGATAAAAATAATGGCCTCCACATTCCTTGATAATGGGGGAGAAATTGTAGATGTATAATGGAAGAAATGTCTTAATCCAGACAAGGGGAGAAGATAATAGGTGAAAAGTGAAGCTGATAGGGGGAGAAACAATGTAGGGGGAGTTTTTAAATCATATGATGCTAATATTTATTGATCTATGGTTATATATAATACCATTTGGGGTTTGTGATGAAATCAGTTTCATGGTTTTAGAAAGAAGTTATTCATAGAAGAAATTTTCATTATACTCTTGTTTAATATGCATAGCATGGATGATGTGGGCCTACCATGTGTTTTGAGTAAATCCATTATCATAATATTTATTTAAAGAATAAAACGATGGTATAAGATAGAAGAAGATTCAATGATGTATCAATTTGTTATGTATTATCTGTAAACCCAAATGGGGATATTGTTAGGAAAAATCCCTCAAGCTTCCTTCTCAATGTTTTTGGGGTCATTGTGTTTTTAAAAATGACAGATGGTCGTGAATCACTATGGTTGGTGTTTCCAATGTAGGTTTTTAAGGTGGCACATTTTCCTAGTGTTTTCCGAATTTTTCAGCCACAAAATTCAATGTTTTTTATATTGGATAAAGAAGGTTTCTGAAAAGGAGTCCACAAAGTATAGTTCATTCACAATAATGTAGGTATATGGAATGGTGGTGGAAAATCAATAAAGAAATGATTTTTATATAGAAAATCTATGTTCACCATAAAGCATGTATGCAGACTGTGTATGAAAAAATAGTTCACCTGAGGATCATTATTTAATGGAGGCTAACAGTTCATAAGATGCTTTTCATTTGTGGATTGAGGTTGGTATTTGGGTTACCAAAAATGTATTATCTATTTGTGGAAGGCATCGACCACCATAGAGGATCAATGCTCTATGCAGACCACATAGTAATTTTCATTGAAGGACATACCACATCGATGTTTTGGGTAAATATTATTAATAGTTATTGTGGATCTATTTATGTATTTAAACACCCTTAATTAGATCATTAATTTGAGATAAATCATTAGAAATGGTTCTCATTATATAATGAATTACCTAAACTCCAAATTAGTTTGCGAGGGATAATTATGCAAAGGGGAAGTGGTTTTCGGGGGAGGATTCCATTAAGGAGAAGTGTTCCACAATGATAGTTCATGAAAAGAGTTTATCAGGGCTCTGAATCCCACAAAAAAATTGAATACATAGGAGAGGCAATTCAGGAGGCATCAGGTGAACACAGAAGTAGAGGTGGTCCGTGGAAGGAGTGGTGGTCCATGGAGCACTCACACCATGTAGTGCAATTCAATTCAAAGGGGAGTCAGTTAATTTCAAGGAGGATCCATGGAGGTTATCAAATGAACTAAAAATGTTCACAAAATCTATTTATAAAAACTAATCATACATGAAAAATTGGATTTCATCTATTTTTCAATGAGGTAATTAAACTTACCATCTATCAACAACTGATTATTTGTGTATTCATCAAAATTAAGGGAACTATAAGTCCATAAACTGTGTTTGGACCCCTTCCATATCAGTGAGAAATAGAGGAGGAAGATGGTGATCCTTTCCACCGGAAGTGATGCGGAGAAAGAGGCATAGGGGCCGACCCTTGGTAAATCAGTAAGCTAACCCTAAACATTTTAAAGGTTGTGATTTTGGACATATAAGTGATCTAACCCAAACCTTGTAATTTGGTAGTGAGCCGTAATGGATTTGGTATATCAAAACATCACCGTTGTATGCTCTTGGGACATAGCCCATTGGGGAAGAACCAAGTAAAATTGATGTGTCCCGTGAAAAATTTCAATTCTATATACATATTGCTACGTGAAAGAGAGATAATAGTGTTTTGTTTAATGATTAAACAAGATTGGAAGGGGCGGTTTTTTAATCTATGTTCCCTTGATTCACCCCCTCTATAGGTATTTAAACTAATTTGGAAAAAATTATATAGTTCTTTCATGGAGTGTTTGGATGTTTTTGTGCTTTTAAGTTGTCAACAAACCCAAATGGGGTGGGGGTGATTTTTTGTACAAATATTCGCTTATGATATTTTTTGGATTGGATTTTCTAACTAATATGATGGATGATGTTTTCTTAGAATATGAATGGTTTGAACAATGTATAATTTTATATTTTGTTTCAAAATATTAATGAAATTATTCACCATATATTAGACCAATTCATGGAGAGTTAATAAAGGTTTTTTTGAATATGGTTATGAATGATTTTAGAGACTACGCCCATAACACTTGAAATTTTGATATATGAAGGAATCTATGTAGAACAACCAAGTACTTTGTGGGTGTGTGGATAGGCATGGTGTCACGACCCGTCCTCGAGACTCATGTCGTGACTACCCCAAGCCCGCCTTCCATAAGCCAGGGGCTGGCGACTAGAACCAAGGCGTAAATCCCGACAAAAAGGGGAAGGCATTGCTTCATAAAGTAAACAAACACCATAGAGTAAGCCAGCATAAGTAAAAACTAAGTAAACAGAGTACAATAGTAAGTGCGGAAAGTAAATCGGCTAGAATACAAACCCAAACTAAAAGTAAAGTACAACTGGAAAGAAAGTACATCAACTGAAAGTAAAGCAGAAACTTCGATCCATCCACTGGAAGTCCCACCTGAAGGGTGGGTATAGATAGCCTCCTCATCTCCTCGGGATCAGTCGTTCGTTCCGTGTACATCCCGCCCAGTGTTCCACCTCCAGGTACTAACTGCTCCACAAGCCTCAACCACGATCAGCGCTGTCCATCGTCTGCATCCAACATAATGTAGTGCGGGCATAACCCGTGCAGGGGTGAGTATATGCTACATAGTTGGGACCTTGAGACCCCCGAAGGTCTCCCAGAATCTGCAAAGGATAATCCAAAAAAGAAAGATACAGTCACGAAGTAACATCCAACACTACTTAGGTATATGCCCATACATATTCCTAAGTCATCAATTCTAGTTCGGCTCCAACATCCAAGTGCAAGTTCGATCACATCCACATAGGATAGTACAACCCAATCCACACAGGAAAGCACAACACAATCCACATAGGAAGCTAGTCAATCATATCAAAGATAATGATTGAAAGTCAAGACTCAGTTCACACAGGTATACTTCTTCGTAAGGTGATAGAGATGATCCGATGTAGCCAATGATTCATATAAGCTGGGACCCACGTAGGATACTAGACCGGATAAGCTGTCAGACCCATGTAGGATACAAGACCAGCCACTCTGTCGGACCCATGTTGGACGCTACAATAGAGGTCAAATACTGTTGGACCCACATAGGATACAAGAACAGTTGTACTACCAGACCCACGTAGGATACAAGAACAGTAGCCATCACTGTCGAACCCACAAAGGATTTCAGTATGGTCTTCATCGCTGCCGAACCCACTGAGTATTTTAGTGCAGTCATCGTCGCTGCCAAACCCATGGAGGATTTTAGTGTAGTCGTCATCGTCGTCGCAGTCGCAGCCAGCTCTAGGGCTCCCACACACAGCATGCTCGATTCCGGTAGGGTCCGCTCCACGATCCAAGGGGGTTGATACATCAAATGACACATATTCCAGATTTGATTTATCCCAAAGATCCATCTCGTCGATAGGAACTCAACACAACAGACGGCGCATCAATCGGACGCCCGATCTGAGAGTTATTGGCCTTTTCATTCCAGGGCCCAGTTGGTTTTTAAGTAAAAACCAACCTAACCATACTCCAACTACGTCCAAACCTTGTGTGGCATAATCCAATAGATCCATCTCACTAATATTAATCCAACAAAGATGACGTTATGTCTATCGGACGTCCAGATCTCAAGTTATAAGCGTTTCCGCTCTGAGGGCCAGGTTGGTTTCGTGTTCGAACCAACCCGGCCATACTCCAAATATCTCTGAAAACTTGAGTATAATATTTCAAAATGACCGACTCGATCTAAGGATCACATTTAAACTGACGGTGCGTCGATCGGAGGTCCGTAGCCCATGTTATAGGCATTTAAACGAATCGGTCCGGTTTTAGGGGTTTTGGCCCTAGACCGACCCGGCCCAAGACCCCCTGGGTCGGCCCGAACTGGGTTGACCCAACCCGGGTCCTGGTCCGACCCGATAGGGCGCGGCCCTGTCCGGTGGGCGCAGCTCGGCCCCGCCGGCACGACTTATCCCGGCCGGCGTGGTGCGGCCCAGCATGCACGGCGCGGCCCGACCTGCGCGGCGCGGCCCGGCCTACGCGCACGGTTGGCCGGGAGTGGGCACGGCCCGAGTGGCTAGCTCGGCACTGGCCGAGCTGTCGCGAAGGGGGGGGGGGGGTGCTGCCCCCCTTTTTTGAAATGGCGGCCCCCATGTGGGGGCCGCTCCTTTGCCGACAGGGGGTTACGACCCTGAGCTCCTCCGAACGGCCGGCCCGGCTGGCCAGCCGGTGTCGCCATTGCGAGACCCCACGGTCCCGCTCCTCCGAGTCGCCAGCGGTTCCAGTGACCACTCCCTGCTCCACCGCGGCCAAAGGCCATGGCCTTGATCCGACCGGCGTGGCGTGACGGCGCAACGCCCCTCTGCTGCGGCCTGCTCCGGCACGGTCTCCTCATGGTCCTCTGGCGCGGCGCGATGACACCGCGTCCCTTTCACCGCGGCCCGACTCCGGCCGCAGCTTCGTTCGGACTCAATGGAACGGTGCAACAGTTCCGCGCTTCCTCGATGAATTCTTATAAGTTCCCACACGGTGTTGTTGCACCGCGCCACCTTCTTTCGAGCCGCAACTAACACAAAAACAAATGGGGGGGAGGGTCGGCCGTGTTTGTGCAGTCCGACCTCCTCCTGTTAATTTGATAACAAGCGACCCAATGAAAATAACGATGAACATGAAAGAAAATTCATGATTAAAATCAATCCCATACCTCGATGAAGTCGTCGAACGAGGATTTTCGCAGGAAAAGGACGTCACAGAAGACGGCATCGCAGAAGACGACGTCGTGGATCGATGCTCTGTAGGCGTCGTCGGTGTTCGACCGATGAAGGATGTGTAGCATCGCCGTTCTTCGAAGAAGGCATCTCTCACCGATTTCGAAGAGGGGAGAAGATGGTATGGCGATCTCCCCTTGTGGTGATAGAGTTTTTCATCGTAGACTCGATATTCTTTGCTTTCGTTGATAGGAAGGAGATGTACCTCAAGAGTGCAAGTGTCCTCCCCTTCCTTTCGCACAACGATTCAAAAAAATAATAAAATAAGGCTTTGCCTTATTTTATTACTCACGCAAACCCTTTTTTAAATTAAAACGTTCACATTCCATTAATTGACATAATTGATGAGCGTTTAATACAAAAAATTAATTTGAGAGTTGACAAGTCATTAAAAGGGGTGCGGGTGTGTTACATAAATTAAAAGTGATATGGTTATTAATGGGGAGTTAGAGAATTGAATTATGGGGGTTCATGTGGTCCCCACTCCGACTCCCTCACATGGATGTTAACCACAAAGTAGAGAGAAATTAAGTTGTGACACCACTTAATTTCACTTAAACCGCTTAGTAATGAAATAAAAACAAAAAAATTATATTTTTATTCCTCACTTTTTTTAACATCACCACCCGAGCAAAAGAACTTTCAGATAAGGTGTTCCTAACAATTAACAGTGCTTCGGTTTCATCGTTGCCCTCGGATTTCGATTCTGAGAACTGGTTCAAAAGTTATGAAAACCTGCTCATTCGTTCACTGAACGTACCAGATCTAAATTTGGAAATTGATTCCGGGCACACAAGGCCTCAGAATCAGGTGCCGTTAGAAAGTGCGTACTCGTAAAATCCCCAAGAAATAAAGAAAAATTTCCCTTGAAACTTACAGGTCTTTACATTACTCCCACCTCAGGGATTTAGGTCCCCGTAAAGATACAACACAAACAAGGGGAACAAATGAGGGTACTGAGCACGCATCTGAGCCTCTCACTCCCAAGTGCTCTCCTGGAGATTCCCGTACTATCATCTGATGCGCACTAATGAAATCGACCGCCCACGTAGGACCCGATCCTGTCGATCCTCGATCTCCATCGTGACCTCTGCATAAGTCCCCCCATCATCAATGTCCAGCTCCCCATGGTCGATGATATGCGTCGGGTTGTGCACGTATCTCCTCAGCTGAGATACATGGAAGACATCGTGCACCCGGTGCTACTAAAGTGGCAGAGCCAGGTGATAAGCCACTCGACAATCTTGATGAGAACCTAGAATGGTCCGATAAAGCATGGGTATAAGATGCCACCCCCTCCAAATCTCCATAATCCATGTCGAGGTGAGACCCTAAAAAAGATGTGGTCGCCATCCTCGAACTCTAGTGGTCTCCGCCTCCTGTAATCATATGACTTCTGTCGGATCTGAGCTGTCCTCATCCGCTCCTGGATGACCTGAACCTTCTCTTTCATGGCCTGGACCATCTCTGGTCCCACAAGTGCTGACTCCCCAAGGTCTGTCCAACACAGAGGTGATCTGCAGGGTCGGTCGTACAATGCCTCGTATGGTGCCATCCTAGTGGTGAAGTGGTAGATGTTATTGTGCGCAAAATACACCATGGGTAGGTGGTCCTCCCTACTGTGACCAAAGTCGAGGAAACATGCACGGAGCATGTCCTTGAGAGTTTTAATGGTCCTCTCTGTTTGACCATCTGTCTGAGGGTGGAAGGCCGTGCTCAGATGTAGCTGCGTCCCGAATGCCTCCTACAACCCCTTCCAAAGCCCGGAAGTAAAGCGAGCATCTTGATCAGAGATGATAGATGATGGAAAACCATGAATCCATATGATCTACTGTATGTAGAGGCATCCCAGGATCTCCACTGATCCCTGCTCTATGATGTGTAAGAAGTGGGCTGACTTGGTGAGTCGGTCGACAATCACCCAAATGGAGTTGTGAACTCTGGAAGGACGTGGAATTACAGTCATGAAATCCATAGATATCCCATCCCACTTCCACTCCGATACCTCCAAGGGCTGCACCAAGCCTGTTGGTACCTGGTGCCCTGCCTTCACCTGTTGACAGGTGAGGCATCGAGAAATGAACTCAGCTACAACCTTCTTTATACCCAGCCACCAGTGTTGTCTCCTAAGATCCTAGTACATCTTCACCACTCTTAGATATACCACTAAAGGGGAAGTGTGAAACTCTCTCAGCACATTCTTTTGTAAACAATTTGGTACCATGGTACCTCCTTTTAAAAGGAAATCGTGCTCTCCTCCTATAGAGAATCCATCAGGTGCCTGTCCTGAGGATATCTGTGCACGTCGTGTCTTACAGTCAACATTCCCACGTTGTGCCTCTTTGAACCACTGCAGTAGTGGAGGGGTGACTGTGAGTGACTGAAGAAAGGCTGCTCCATCTCTATCCATGAAGGATATCTACAAAGTGGCTTGCTGCTCCGCCGCCTCCCCAAGTAGCTGAATGCCCGTCCTCCTGCTGAGAGCATCGGATACTATGTTCCCCTTTCCAAGAGTATAGACTATATCAAAGTCATAGTCCTGGAGGAACTCAAGCCATCGCCGCTGTCTCAGATTCTGGTTCTTCTACGAGAAGATGTACCTGAGACTCTAGTGGTTAGAGTATACTATAAAGCGCTCTCCCATCAGATAATGTAACCATATCTTTAGAGCGAAGAACACTGCTTCTAACTCCATGTCATGGGTAGCATAGTTCTGATCATGCTGCCTCAACTGTCGTGATCCATAATAGATCACCACCCACTCCTGAATCAGGAAACATCCGAGTCTAGTCCCTAATGCATCGCAGTAGACTACGTACCCTACTCCTTCCTCTGGTATCCTCAAGATAGGTGCGCTGGTTAACCTCTGTCTCAGCTCCTAGAAGCTCTGCTGACACTTTTCTAACCACATGAAGGGTTTCCCCTTCTTCAATAAAGCTGAGAGCAGCACCGCAACTCTGGAGAAGTCTGGAATGAATCTCCAGTAGTACCCAGCTAGCCCCAAGAATCCCTGCACCTCCGTCATGATCCTGGGTGGCTCCCAAGCTAGAACCGCCTCGATCGTCACAGGATCCACCACAACTCCCACATCAGAGATGACGTGTCTCAATAATTGGACCTCACGTAATGAGAACTGACACTTCGAGAGCATACCATAAAGCTGTTTCTCTCGGAGTGTGTCCAGTACAACCCGTAAGTGGTAGGCGTGCTCCTCCACAGTGGTCGAGTATATCAACATATAGTCGATGAAGACCATGAAAAATTGATCGAGTTATGGCTAAAATATCTCTTTCATGAGACTCACGAACACTTCTGTAGCATTGATTATGCCAAAAGTCATAACCAAGAACTGAAAGTGGCCATACCGACATCTGACGGTCGTCTTCTGCACGTCCTCGTCCTGAACTCTGAGCTGATGACAGCCCGACCTGAGGTCTATCTTCGAGAACCACCATGCTCCCATAAGCTGATCGAAGAGGTATTCAATCCTCGGTAGCGGATACTTGTTCCTCATTGTCACTTGGTCCAGGCGACTATTGTCGACACACATTCGCAAGCTCCCATCCGCCTTCTTGGCGAACAAAATTGGGGAAGCCCAGGGTGAAACACTGGGTCGGATGAATCCCTTGCCCTGCAAGTCCTCCAGCTGTACCCGTAGCTCATGAAGCTCAGCGGGAGCCATCCGATATGCTGGAGTGGATATTGGGGCTATCCCGAGGTACAGGTCATTATAAAATTCTACCTCTCTGCGAGGAGGTAGTCCTAGAACTTCGCCAGGAAAAACATCTTCATACTGATCCAACACTACAGGAAAACTCGGACACCGCACGTAAAATGCTCCAAGGTTGAGGCTAACCAACTGATGAGTGATGGGTCATCCTCTCCTTCGCGTGAGTCCATCCTACGCTGCAAAGGTTCCCTTCTCATCGGTGAAGGTGAACCTGCTCCCGTCGGTGCGAACACACCACATCCTGCGCCTAATACAGTCAATGTGAGCATGGACTGTAGATAACCAATCCATGCCCATGATGACTTCGTAAGGCCTCGATGCTGCTACAAGAAGATCCCAGCTGAAGCTCTCTCCTCTTAGAGTAAGCTCACACTGCCGGAACCAGTGTGTAATCATCGAGTCCGCTCCTGTTTGAGTCTCTAGCCGTAAGGATCGAGCCAATAGCTCCGTCAGAATCTCCGAGCTCCAAACAAGGGAAGAAGCAATAAAATAATGACTCACTTTTGTATATATAAGATCTACAGCAAGGGTGGAGTAGACACAGAAAGTACCTTGAATCATCTTTGGCGTTCTGTGATCATTGGCCTCTGCTGCTTGAAGGTGATCCTGCCTCTGTCCACCAGCTCCCTGTGGTGGGGGTGGACCTCCTGGTGGTGGGGTGGTAAAGCCTCAAAGCGCCGCCCACCACCTGCTGCTCGTCCATCTCTTCTACCTCATCTGGCTGCTCCATATGCACCACCACAGTAGACTCTCTACCTCTTCATGGGTGGCCCTTCAACCGTCTTCTGCTCCTCTGCATGGATGGTCGTGCAGTCACAAGCCATGTGGCCCTGCCTGCCGCATGCGTAGCACTGTCTGATCCTCGGAAGGCTGGCTCTGCGTCGTGTGCCCCGCACCTCTGAGCCAGTGTCCTCAGGTCATCTGCCTAATGGTTTGGTCCACCTGGACCCCTGTGATGTATGTCGACTTCCAGCTGCAGATGAATATGCTACGTGCCGCCCTGCAGTTGGTCTCGCCGCTGGTGTAGGATTAGCAAGAAAGATCTCTATGAGAAGGGATTGCTCCAGTACTACTAGCTGTGTCGGAATGGTAAGGGAGATCATCGATGACCTGATCTCATGCCTCATACCCTGCTTGATGGTCCAGGCCCAGAATAATGGGTCTCATACCATGCCCTTCGAATAGCGGGAGAGATCCGTAAATCTCACTGAGTACGGGGAGACCGTCTTGCTGCTCTGCCGCAGCTGAAGTAGCTCATGGATGCACACTGCACGGAGGATGGCGGGGACAAACATCGAGCAGAAGAGGCTCTCAAAGTCCGTCTAGAGAAGAGATGCCTCATCGTGCACCTGGATCATCAATCTCCACCATCTGCATGATTCCACGTGCAGGAGGCTCGCTGCATTGATCACCATGAGGTAAGCTGGTGTCCCCACTAACCTGAAAACTCAAACTACAGCCTCCAGCCAATCCTCGGATGCCTGAGGGTACATCTCCCCATGGAACCTGGGCGGTCTCTGACATTGAAACTCGTGCAGTTCACTAAGTCGATGTGCACTCTCAGTGGCTGGGGCTGGTGGCATCGGTGGCTCGGCGGGTAGAGGTACCGCCGATGCCTCCGCTGTAAAAGGGCCCTGCACCGAGGCTTCGTCGCTCGGTGGGATGTCGTCTCGCACAAAGATTTGAACCCTAGCTGGATGCCATCGTGGGGACATCCTGAAAAGAAATAGGTGCTCCACGGTCAAAATCGTATACCTGGTGAGCTGATACAAAGTAATCACAAAGAATACTTTTGAAACACACATGCAATCAATGTTTTCGTGCATTGAGTCAGAAATCAGAATTCAGGGTCCTGGTGTATGGATACATCAGCCGCCACACCAACACTGGACTGCCTTGACTGATAACCACACTCAATACCCTTAACACTATTGCTTTACATAGATGAAAGACCAGAGTCCAGATTTTTGCGGTAGAACCGAACTCCTCTGATACCAATTTTTCACAACCCGTCCTCGGGACTCGTGTCATGACTACCCCAAGCCCGCCTTCCATAGGCCAGGGGATGGTGACTAGAACCAAGGCGTAAATCCCAAAAAAAGGGGAAGGAATTGCCTTTATAAATTAAACAAACACCACAGAGTAAGCCAGCATAAGTAAACACTAAGTAAACTGCGTACAATAGTAAGTGCAGAAAGTAAATGGGTCATAATACAAACCCAACCTGAATGTAAAGTACAGCTGGAATGAATGTACAACAACTGAAAGTAAAGCAGCAACGTCGAGCCATCCACTGGAAGTCCCACCTGAAGGGTGGGTACAGATAGCCTCCTCATATTCCTGGGTCCAGCCGTCCGTTCCATGTACGTCCCGCCCAGTGGTCCACCTCCAGGTACCGACTGCTCCAAAAGCCTCAACCACAATTAGCGCTATCCGTCGTCGGCATCCAACACAACATAGTGCGGGCATAGCCTGTAAAGGGGTGAGTATAGACCACTCAGTAGGGACCCCGAGACCCCCAAAGGTCTCCCAGAATCCACAAAAGATAATCCAAAAAGAAAGATACATTCACGAAGTAACATCCAACACTACTTAGGTATATGCCCATACATATACCTAACTCATCAATTCCAGTTCAGCTCCAACACCCGAGCCCAAGTTTGATCATGTCCACACAGGATAGTACAACCCAATCCACACAGGAAATCACAACACAATCCACATAGGAAGAAAGTAAATCATATCGAAGATAATGATTGAAAGTGAAGACGTAGCTCACACAGGTATACTTCTTCGTAATGTGATAGAGATGATCAGATGTAGCCACTGATAATCAAATTTGGGACCCACGTAGGAAACTAGACCAGCTAAACTGTCAGATCCACGTAGGATACTAGACCAGCCACTCTGTCGGACCCACGTAGGATGCTACAACAGAGGTCAAATACTGCCAGACCCACGTAGGATACAAGAACATTAGTACTGCCAGACCCACGTAGGATACAAGAATAGTAGTCATCATCGTCCAACCCATGGATGATTTCAGTACGGTTTTCATCGCTGCAGAACCCACGGAGGATTTCAGTGCAGTTTTCATTGCTACCGAACCGACGGAGGATTTCAGTGCAGTCATCATCGTCATCGCAGTCGCAGCTAGCTCTAGGGTTCCCGCACAAAGCATGCTCGATTCCAGGAGGGTCCGTTCAATGAGCCAAGGGGGTCGATACATCAACTGACACATAGTCCGGATATGATATATCCCAAATTTCCGTCTCATCGATAGGAACTCGACACAACAGACGAAGTGTCAATCGGACACCCAGTCTGAGAGTTATTATCTTTCTGTTTCCAAGGGCCTGGTTGGTTTTTAAGTCAAAACCAACCCGACCATACTCCGACTATGTCCAAAACTTGAGTGGAGTAAGCCAAAAGGTCCGTCTTACTAAGAGTAATCTAACAAATTAGACGGTACGTCAATCGGACGTCCGAAGCTCAAGATATAAGCGTTTTCGTTCCGAGGGCCCGGTTGGTTTCAAGTTTAAACCAACCCGACTTTACTCTAAAGTTCTCCAAAATCTTGATTATAATATACCGAAACGACTGTCTCGATCTAAGTTTCACATTTCACCAGATGGAGCGTTGATTGGAGGTCCGCAGCCCATGTTTCGAGCATTTAAACGAACATGTCTAGTTTTAGGGGGTTTTGGGCCTGGACCGACCCAACCCAAGACCCCCTGGGTCGACCCGAACTGGGTCCAGGTCCGGCCTGGTGGGCGCTGCCTGGCCCAATATGCGTGGCTCGGCCCGGCCGGCATGGCCCGGCCCGACCTGCGCGGCCTGCGCGGGCGGGTGGCCTAGCTCGGCCGCAGCCGGCGTGGCTAGTTCGGCGCTGGGCGAGCTGTCGTGAAAGGGGGGGGGGGGGGCTTCCCCCTTGTTTTAAAATGGAGGCCCCTCATGGGGGCCTCTCCTTTTTCGACCGGGGGTTAAGACCCCCGACTCCTCTGAACGACCGGCCCTGATGGCCGGCCAGTGCCGCTGCCGCGGGACCCCACGGTCCCCCTCCTCCGAGGCGCCGGTGGTCAGCGGTTCTGGCCGCCGCTCCTTGCTCCGCCAAATCCAAAGGTCGTGACCTTGATCCGAACGGCGCGGTGCGACGGCGCCATGCCCCTCCTCTGCGGCCCGCTCCGGTCGTGGTCTACTCGTCGTCTTATGGCGCGGCGCGACGGTGTCGCGCCCCTTTCACCACGGCCCGACTCTGGTCGTGGCTTCGTTCAGCCACAATGGCGCGGCGTGGCAATGCCACACTTCCTCAATGCATTCCTCCAAGTTCGCACGCGGTATCGTTTCACCGTGCCACCTTCTTTCGAACCGCAAAGAACACAAAAACAAAGGGGGAGGAGGGTCGACCGTGTTTGTGCGGTCCGACCTCCTCCATTTAATTTTTATAACAAGCAGCCCAAAGAAAATGATGATTAACGGAAAAGAAAAATCCTGATCAAAATCAAACCCCTACCTCGATGAAGTCGTCAAACAAGGATTGTCACGGGAAAAGGATGTCGCGGAAGATAGCGTCGCAGAAGACGACGTCACGGATCGAGGCTCCGTAAGCGTCATCGGTGTTCGCCTGATGAAGGATGTGGTGCATCATCATTCTTCAAAGAAGGCGTCTCTCACCCGCTACAGAGAGGGAAGAAGACGGTACAGATTTCTTCGTCTTAGACTCAGCGTTCTTCGCATTCTTTGACGAGGAAGGAGATGTTCCTCAAGAGCGCAAGAGTCCTCCCCTTCCTTCCGCACAACGATTCAACCAAATAATAAAATAAGGATTTTCCTTATTTTATTACTCATGAAAATCATTTTTGAAATTAAAAATATCACATTCTATTAATTGACATAATTGATGAGCGTTTAATAAACCAAATTTAATTCAAGAGTTGAGAAGTCATTAAAACGGGTGCGGGTGTGTTACACAAATAATAGTGATAGGGTGATTAATGGGGAGGTAGAGAATTGAAAGGAGGGGGCTCATGTGGGCCCCACCCCAACTTCCTCATATTGATGTTAACCACAAAGTAGAGAGAAATTAAGTTGTGACACAACATAATTTCACTTAAACCGCTTAGTAATGAAATAAAAATAAAACAATTATATTTTTATTCCTCCCTATTTTTTGACATCACAACCCGAGAAAACACACATTCGTATAAGGTGTTAATAAGATATTACCGGTGCTGCGGTTTCATCGGTGCCCTCAGATTTTGATTCTGAGCACTGGTTCAAAAGTTATGAAAACCCGCTCATTCGATCACTGAAATTACCTGAGCTAAACATCGGAAATTGATTCCGGGCACACCGGGCCTCAGAATCGGTTACCGTCAGAAACTGCATACTCGTAAAATCCCAATGAAATTAAGAAAAAATTTCCCTTGAAATTTATGGGTCTTTACACATGGTGTATTGGGAATCCACCTATGAATCATTATTACTCACTCTACAACCATATAAAAGGGCATGGTGGAATATATTTCCACTTTAGAAATAAGAGGTTTCCCACCACGGGTGCAGATGAGACTATAGTGAAACTCAAATTGAGGAAGTCTTCCTTTATAAAATGGGATATGAAATAATACTATAAGGATGGTGATTATGGGTTTGAAGGAGAAATGAAAGGTTTTTTTACCACACCAAATTTCAATCCATTTCATTATTCAATTTAAAAAATCTAAATAATAAATTTCAAAAAAGTCGTGGCTTTATGGGAGTTGTTCACATCCATTAATGAGCGATTTTTTTTACTTTTAAGGATTAAATATTTTTATAGTGAATAGAAGGATGGAAATCCACATTTAAGATAGTATTTAAAAATGATATATAATTTTATTACTAAAGGTAGTGGAACCAAAAAAGGTTGAGTGAATGGAATTCTAGATCTCTCTAGAAAGTAAGAAGGTGAATCAATATTTATTTTAGAATGAAAAAGTTGAATATAGATTAATTCCAGGTGTTCAAATCCTATTTGTATGTATGAAAAAATTGTTCTGATGAAAAAAGACCATCTATGCTAAATATTTTTTTCCTCATTTTTGAATATGTAGATTACATCATGAGTAGAAGCGGGTTCCCTAATATAAGAGGGTAGTGATATTTCAAAATGTTCATGTTAGTGAATGAGGAGGCTCTGTATGGTTACTAAAAACTTGTAAGCATTGAAGATGTGATATTTTATTATGATTAGATTATAAGAATATTATCATTCATTCTCCTTGAATTTTTCCAAGTACAGGTGAACTATGTAAAATCATCTATGTAATTTACTACTTTATTATTATTAGAGGGAAAGAAAGGGAGATATTGGAGTGTCTCTTATGTTCAAAGAACAAGATTTAAAATCAAAGATCATACAAAAATATCGAGATTCACCACCTCTCTTAGTTCATTTTCCTTTGTAATGCGACAACATATAACCATAATGTGATTAACATCTATTAATGTCATTGAGCATTCCAATAAGTAGTTCTCTCATTATCTTTATAAGAATTACATTCTTCATGAGTTTAGTTCTCTATATACACATCATAAATATTTCATGGCTGAAAGAATGAATGAAAGTTAAATGGACATGGCTAAAAAATTGCGTGTATATCATTTCACATCAATACATTACTATATAAAAACAATAAATATTACTAGATTTATTTATAACATATGAATTTTCATAAAAAATTTGGTATGATCCCCTATGATATTTTTTTTCAAAAATAATCGAAATGATAAATAAATTATGTTGTTTTAGAGTCTCTTTTTTATTAATAAGTTAGACATAAGTTTTGGAAAATTTAATGAACATAATGAATATAAGACATTTCATGAATACACACTTACAATATGTTCACATAAATGTTACAATGTGAAATCTGAGTGAATTGTTGAATGTGCTAATTTCACTCTTTTAAAAAATGAAGAAAATAACAAAAAATTATTCATTATATTTTTTTTGAAAAACATCCATTTTGAGGGTTGTCTTTGTTGTGTTTATTGATCATTTTATATGAAGGATGTCTTAACGTATCCCAAATAAATTTACAAATTCAATAATACTGCTATATAAAACTGTAATAAGCTTGAGAGAAATATATCTGCATGACAAAAACAATGCTGCAACACTTTTGGGTTACATTAGAGTATGTTTTGGTTAGAGTTCATTATCTCTACCATTTTGGGTATAAACACTACAATCCCTAATAAACACCATTATGAACTATATTGAGTAAAATTAAATAATTTATATAGTCCTAAATCTAGGGCCACACAAAAATCCTCCCCATATAGAGGTTGGTGATCAAGCTCATTTTTATCCCCAAACAAGTTGGTGAAGAGGTGTTTAAAATGCTAGTTATGGAGAAATATTATGTGAAGTACCATAGGTATAGAAAGGTGAGGTCTAGGGATAGATAGAAAGTGGCCATGTTATGGGTAATTTATATTTGAATTTCTACTCATGGTATGTTGAGTCCCGAGTAATAAATAATTTTTATTCCAAAGGGAATTCATATGTGGGACAATATTAGATGAAAACAATGTCACAAGATAATTTTCCACACTAAAAAACATTGATGAATGAATGAATGTTATAAATACTTTTATAAACACCATAACATTGGAGAAAACACTACAATAGTGTAAGGGTATATTTTGGTGACAATGGTATTATAAATACATCCATGTCATGAAGTATATTCCACACAAAAACCTATTTAAAGGATTAAAATATATGAAATAATGCATTATTATTTGTAAGATAATTATGTCGGAGTTATTTTGTTTGAGAATTTGGTATCTTGAGGTTAAATAGAAACTATTTCACATTTAATATTACCACATGAAAATATAAAAATTATTCAATAGTTATTCCATATTAGGAGAGACCATGCTGTGGTCAAGCAGTTTCTAGACAGCCAGCATATTCGTGATGGAATATTAAGGGAGGAGTAATGGAATGAAATGTCATTGATTTATTTGGTTTAAATTGAAATTAATCACTATATTAAATTATTTGTGTCACAAAAACTGATCTCAAAAAAATAGGGGAAGAATATGTAATCCCAAACCATGGTGGAATGATTCGAGTTGTTGTAATTCATCAAAACAACCACTAATAGTTCTGATGAAGCATCTCACTATAATTTTTAATATTATTTGGGAGGTCAAAATATTAATTGGAACTAGAATAAAATTTAATTTTTTTTCAAACAATGGAAAAATGAGTTCCAAAATTACTATGGAATGATAAATACGAATATGGATGTATTCTAGAAGTCATTTACCCTGGAAGTTCATCAACCTATGTAAAAGTGATAAACCATTTACAATGTATTTTTCAATAATATTGTCAAAGAGAAGAATATAATAATACAATGATATGTGGGAACATATCTATGAATAGTAACATTGATTTCTTAATAAGTATTGTGTGTATAGTGAATTTAAAGGGTCAGTGTAGTTGGAATATTTTGTAAGCACATAGAAATAAGTCCACATAGAATCAAAGTTTCTTTGGTATTATGTTGAATGTATTATCCTTTTATTATCCCAGTTATAGTGATCTAAGTAAAATCAACCTATGTTATATTTATTGATTTCATTACTCTATATTAGAAGTGATTGAGAGTGAATGTGTTACTTTTAAGAATAGAACAAGACCATTATCGAGGAAAATATTTTAAACAGTAATACCTTGATTTACACTTCTTCTTCGAGTATATTAACTGATTAGGACAATAAATTCGTATCAATGAAATTGTATTAGGGTAATGTTTTCTCTCTCTTTCAAGTATTGGAATTTTTTTTCAACAAAAAAGGAATACCCTTTTGTGAGGAAATATTTTCCAACTTTGGAATGATAGTACGGAAAACTTCTTTCATTCTATGGGTATAAATGTTATCATGATCATTATGCATTGAATCTTGGGTAGTATATATAGTTTAAATTTATTAAAAAAAATATCATAAGGATTTGGATTCTATTGAAAAGAAAATCATTACATCATAGAAATATTTGGATAACACTATCTATACAATGTCGTTTTCATGAAAATCCTCTAATGATATATAAGGAATATTAAATATATTTTTTAAGGTGATTGTACAATTTGTGAGTCAATGTTTAATGTTTTGTGTAATAAGTATGAATAATTGATAAATATCATAAATTATATGTTTTATTTATTCTTTGTTTGATTAGATATTATAATTGAAGACATGTGTGGGATTCAAGAAAATATTGAATCAGTAAAAATTATCAAAACAATACTATGATGGTTCTCTTTATATTTAAATGATTATGTATTAGTTTATGAAGAAAAATGACCAAAGGAGGAAACATTAGAAAATATTTATTGTACTCTCATTTCATATGATATGAGGAACAATGACAAGAATTATATGCTAAAAGCGAACTCTTAGGAGGTTTCCTTCATAAAAATTATAAAACTACCAGATATAGAAGATCCATATGAAGGAGAAGTTGTGAGGAAATGTACATTCATTCCTCTAATTAGAAAAGTACTAAAGGATGGTTTAATTGAAATATTCAACATTCTTTATTCTGATGTTTTAATCTAGGGAGTGGTTTTAATAAGGGTCCTATGAAATTTTAAGATGAGTATGATGAGAAATAACCAATGATGAAATAATTAAATGTTGAAAAAAGTATGAGAAAACATTAGTGTAAATTATTCAAAAAGAAGAAATATAGATTTTAGTATGGTCAAATTGTATAAAATATAGATGTATAATATGTAGAAGAATTTATATATCTTAGAGAAGAAGTTATTATGTATATTGTGGATATAATGGACCTGGAATTAAATGATGAAAATGATGATGGAATTGAGGGTAGAGTTGATTATTATGCTAAAATTGAGGTAGACCATGAAGAAATATACATATTTACGGATGAATAAAACAAATATAAAGGGGTTTTCAGGAATACAAGATTTACATGCAATAATAAGTGGATTAAAGCATTCAATTGAAAGTGGAAATTAAAAAAAATCAAATCTAGATATTATTTCAACTCAATGAAAGAATCTGACATATCCAAATAATTAAGGAAAATGACCATATAATTAATGGTATAACTGATTCTATGAATGAAATGGTCAATTGAATTTAAGAACCTTAATTTTATGTCATGAATCTATATCCAAAGTCTCTTATCAAGAAAGATTTATTACTATCAATATGTCATCGGAAAGTTTAAGTGCACCTTTCACTAAAGAAGTTTTTTTATTATCTATGTGTATCACTTTAGAGTAAAAGGAAATTCTATTATGAGAAATTATTACAAGAATATTATTGAGTATTATGGATCTGAAAATATTATTGTTGATACACTAAAGGGTGAAAAGAAGACACAATAAATATGGTGTTTTTATTGGGCAGAGGAAAGGGGAAACCCAATATGCATGCTTCATAGCTAATATATATTTTATAGAGAAGGAAAACTAAAAATATAAAACCATAAATTAATTTCTTTTCATATTATTTTACTGGATAATGATTATTTTTAATTTTAATCATAAGGTAATTACTTGTGCATTAAGAGTAAAAATGGATGATTCCCAAGTATGTCTTGAATAAAATATAAAAATAGAAAGATACATATTTAAGTAAAATAAAAATACAAAATTAATTTCTATATTTAAAATATAGTAAAGAAGGTGTAGATATGGTGGTGCCAAAATATTTTCAATTATCAAATAAATTTTATTATAAGTCATTGGTCAATAAAAACAAAGATAGGGAGGATAACATGGCTAAAATTTCATTAAGGGAAATAGAAAGAGATTGATCATTGATAATGTATAGTGGGTGTAATTATCCAATGATAGGAAATAAAAACCATTTCTCTTGAATAAAATATGAAATATATGGATACATTTTTTAAGTAATGATGATGGGATACATATTATTAGTTATGGAAAGGACAATTTTTTTTGTGAAAAACCTAGGACGAATAAATTTATTTATTGTTGAAGTTCTCAATCACTAAATTCATAGGGTGAGTCAATTATGTTACTCGTGTATGAAGTGAATTTAAAAAAAGAAAAACTAACTATAAAATGAATAGATTGATTATTTTTATTCCACATAAGGTTTAGCAAAGGGAAACTCTCTCTTATTTAGGGTGGATATGACATGAGTATGATATATAAAGAAGAAAATAACCAAATGTCGAATAAGTGTATTGGATATTTCAGACAAATAACTTTTCAGAATCCAGATTGAAATGAAGGATCTTGAGACATTCCAAATCTTACACAAGATCACACTGACAAGTGTGATACTTTTCCAAAAGGGAATATAGTTTGAAACACTTAAATGTAGATGAAGGGAAAGTCATCCCTGATTCTAGAGCTATAAATGTTGACTTCTATGGGATAATTTTACCAAAAAATTGCATAAATATAATTATTACATATTATTTTTTGATTAATATATCAAGATGATATGTATTATGGTGATTACCCACAATTATTTGGAATTAAAGTGCATCATCCAATACTCGAATAAAGATAAAAACTTGTTGGGTTTAAAAATATTGAAGCACCACACCAATAATAATAATATCAAATTTTATAATTCCTAGCTCTATAAAAAATAAAAAAATAAAATTTAACAATATGGTTTATTATTAAAGACTCTTCAACAAAATGGGGTTTTTGAGAGGAGTAACTGAATAATTAATATCATGGTTAAAACATTGCTCATAAAAAAGAATATACTGGAAACATATTGTGAGGAGGACATTATTACAATAATTTTTATCTTTTTTAGGTATTTTATATGTTGGAATGAATAGGATACTCCTTACAAAAGTGGTATGGGAACAAGATAACACTCAAGTACATTTTATTATTTAAAAGTAAGTGTTTTATTATGAACCAAAATATAAATAAGAAGTGTATAGATCGTGGTGATGGAGGCATTTTAATTGGATATTCTTCTAAGATAAAATATTAAAAGTGTTTCAAAAAAAATAACTGATTTTTTTAAAACTATTAATTTATATTTATTGAAAATGATATGGTTTTTAGATTCACTGAGTAAAATTCAGAAACATAGGAATACATTTCAAACAGAAACAATGCAATTTTTGAGTAAGAATATAATAAAGAAGTCTGTGGTTTATGAGGTAGATTGATGATATAAATTACTCAGAAGAAGAGTCTAATAAAAAATAAATAATTGTTGGTTTAGAAGAAAAAACTATTAAAATAAACTAGTAATAAATATGTGATAAAAATTTCATTGGTGAATTTCAATCCTTAATTCAAACTCACAAAATAAATTCTCAATAGAAAAATAATCATCCATATTAGGTTAATTTTTAAAGGAATAGGTCATATTTTGGAGTCCAGTAGAATCCATATCCCTAGAAATTTTGGATATGTGACCCTGATGTGGTATTATATAATACCCTCTTCCATATCTATTTCTTTAGGAATTAATGGAGATTTTGTTACCTAAATTTTGTTTTTAATAAATATTATTAATTGATGGTAAATTGATGATGAAACATAAATTATTTGAGAATTTTATTAAAATGATATATTTTTGTGTTTTAATTGATCAAATGTAATAATATTAATATTTATAAAATCATGTGAACATCATTTTTTTGAAATCAAATTTTAACAGTGAATTTTTGAGGTTTTTATTTAGAAATATATTTTGATTGTTCTAAAAATATTACAAATGGATGAAAATATTATTTTCATTTTATCCCATTGAATACGTCTTGATTAATTAAATAATTAGAAGTTTCAAAATGAATTAATTTATTTGTGTTTTTATCCTTTTTATATGGAAATTTAGTTTGTAATTGAATTTTTTTACATAATAATGAATTTCCATTTTTTCGATATTACTAATGGTCTTATTTTCCTCATACAGTTCGAAAATGGTTCCACTAGAATCCAAGTAATTGTTAATATCAAATTCTAACATGAAATTGTTATTGGTCTGACATGACCTACTACTATAGACCCTTATATATGGTTATCACCACCCATCGACAACCCCTATCCTACCATGCCACTACTACCACTAAGAAAAAATGATACTAACAACCCCCTTCCCTCTAGATACTATCCCACTACTTCAACTCCCATCCCAAATATATAAATCCAATCCTTCCACAACTTCAAATGTTATCCACATGATACACCACTCAAACATATCTACAATACCCATCACTATCTACATCAACCTACACATCAACCACCCACCCATAAGTCTCCTACCACAACCTTGCACCATGGAACCATATCCTGGAAACCACTGAGCTCTCACCATTTTTTACGAAAACCTGAGGTCTTGACCTAGGATGAAGAGATAATGCATGTGATCCCTCGCCGACCTAGAGACACCTCACTAGTGATTAAAGACGAGCTGAATTTGATGATACCCAAGCTAGAAAATCTTTCCTATGTAAAAGAAGTAAACCACAAGGATTATAAAAATCCATACTCTCATGAAACATAATTTTTTCTCCCTATCCTACAACAGTTTAAGAATAAATCATTTTCTATACAATAATTTTTCAATATGCCAACAAACACTGAGCTTCTGCCTCATTTTTGAAATACCCAATCTCACTAAAGAACCCTACATCGTCGGTCACCACATTCCACTACAAAAACAAACTACACTTAAAAATCTAAATCCATAGAATAATACAATGACCAGGGATGAAATATCATTCCATGCGTCTTCCTACCAATGATAAATTGAAGTTGACCTAATCCTCGATACGAATATGAGACCAATATGAGATGATGAATTTTATATTTGAACATAAATGTAATGAGTGGGAAGATATAGTGAAATAGAATATGGTATTTGGGTTTTGATGAATCAAAATTATTACCAATAATGGAAGTTAAATGTGGATATAATTCTTTATTTCACCAAGATTATTCGAGGAAAAAACTAAATGATATTGATGAAGAAACCCAGCACTAGTCAACCAAATATGGATGTGTAAATAATACTATGGTAATATAAAATGACACCGTTGGAGTCCAACAAGATATATTAGGATGAAATTGATCCCATAATTAATTAAAAAAACCAGGGAATCAGCTCAAAAAATATTCAAACCACACATCTTTCTGAAGAAAGAGTCAATTCGGTCTTTTAGTAGATGATACTTCAAGATGATAAATTAATTGGTGTTACTATATTTTGTGTGTGTGTTTTATTTATAGGTTTAAAATAATAGGTTTTATATATTCCCAACTAAGAGGGTGTGATCGTGTCAGTAGGTGCACAATAGGTACCTGAAAATGTTTTCAAATGAAGATCAGGTTTTCTAATATGCACATACCTACTAATATCCACATCCCAATACTTAAATAGGGACAATTTTTTTTCAATCTTATGAGATCACTACAAGAGAATAAAAACTCACATGGTTGATTCTCTCTGTGCTCGTCCATGCTATTCTTAATTTTTTGTGCTAATTTGATGTTTATGTAGACTATTTGAGCCGCATTTGGGTTGGAATTTTGGATGTACCAGGTAAGATAGGTGTGGGGGATGAAAAAATTGATCATAGGTGGTGATAATGGGTATTATATGAAATATTATCAAGGATGAAATTTCATTTATGGAGGTTGGGTGCACTCACATTGAATTTACTTGGAGTAGATGATGAGCGCGTCAAGGTGATCCATGTGGGAATTTATACCTTTCATTTTTTTTATTTTGGTGTTTTGAATAATACTATATCACCTCCTCTATGATTAGTATCCATATAAAGATGAATTAACTCAAATTCTCAGTGATTAGAACCCCTATCCCTCTTACAATTCTTATATTGTTTCACATTTTTCTCTATTTCTATCTTTGTAAATATAATTTTGTTTTTGTCTATTTTGTTAATAATTAAATGTTATTCATTATTATTCCTACATAATATGATCTAGAATCTACAGATATAAAGAAATAATTATAGATTATTTTTTCATGAAGATAAACTGGAAGCTTCCTAGTGATCCACGATTCATATCAATCACTACTTCTTCTTCCTCACCATAGTAGATTGTGATGGAATATTGGGGGTATGAGAGAGAACATTATTTAATAGAAATTTTTTGATACTACTATTCCTCAATATTTTCCCCTAACACTCTCATTTTTTTCAATCGAGTTTTTGATTGTGGTTGTGTGATCTGACTATCTCAGTAGGATCATTTTGTCTTGTGAGATTTAATGGTCTGAATACGTCAGTTGAGTAATTCATTTTTCATTCTAGAGTAGTGATTTCACAATTATGAACTTGTGTTTTCATGTTTTCACAATTAGGGGATAGTTTTGTGTGATCTGAGTCATTATTCATGCATTGAGTGCGGATGAGAGTTGTTGGACATCTTCATAAGTTCTATAAAAGGGATCTAATAGTTGAACAACCTAGATTCAGACTTGTTCACATTAACATTATTCACATTATTTTTTCTCAATTTTTTTTGTTCTCCATCTTATTTTTGCTATTTTTAGTTCATATTAACTATTTTTGTTTCTCTTCTCCCATTGATTATTTTATTTTCATCACCTTTTTTCAAGATTAGAAAAAATTTAAAACCAAAAACAGGTTTCCGGAAGGCCACTAAGGAAATCAACAATGCATTATTACGAGTGACCTCGATGTTAGAGAGAATGATATATCTTCCTATTATATATCTATCTTTGTCAATGAATAATTTTTTTATTGGGTTCCAATAGAGGAAAAATCACATCAAAGAGATGAATTTCCACAATACGTGAACCCTCCACCTATAGGAAATGGGAAGTACCCCTTTATCTATTTTCACCTCCATTACTCCACATGAGGTATACTACTATCAATATATTGGACATGAAAGATGATGTACAAGGGTTAATCAACAAATGGAAACTCTCTAATGATAGAAATAATCACATCAAGTGGTTCTTATAGAATAAGACATATATTCCTTCATAATAGGGCTGACCGAAAGACTATCTATATGTAGATATTATAAGCACAACACCCCAAGGGAGGTTATCCCAGTATAATCCTATTTATTTTTTTGATTTTTTTTTGGATTTTATTTTAATTTTATTATGTTAACTTTGGGATAATAACTATGAAGGGATTCTATGTGGAAACAAAACAAGGGAAATAAGAGATTTACAATGAAAATAATTGGAATAAACTCCCAAACTCAAAAATGGTTTGAGTTCACATTGGGATATTAATCAGGAATTCTAATGTTAATTTTTTCATATTATTGAAATTAGAACTAGGAATCCATAGGGATATTTTTAAATACAATAAGGATTATTCAATTGGATGAACAAAAAATTTAAATTCTTCTACACAAGGGGAGTGTTAGTTTCTATTCTATTTTGTTAAAATATTATTTTTTTCATACTGCTATGAATTATGTGTGGGGAATACTGATTTTTTTAATCCAAAATTGAAAATATGTTTTCATAAATGAGTCTTTATCTTGAAAATATCTAGAAAATTGAAAACTAATTTTAACTATATTTAAAATCATGCAAGAAAAAAAAATTGTAGCTTTTTCTACCTAATTATTTATCAGGTTTCATTGTGACCCAAATTAAAAATTATTTTATGTGTGAATAACAATAAAAAGAATGAAATTTCAAAAAAAATGACAATTTTGGAAATTTATTAGATATGTTATGGTTGTACAGTTTTGGATTTTCATTGCAACAAATCCAATAATCGTTAAACTTATAAATTTTCAACCTATTGCGAACTAAAATATCTCCCACATTATGATTAAACATTTGTTAAAATGTTTAGTTTTATGTGTGGGTTATAGGGGTATTTTTTCTATGCTAATATGTACTTCAATTCTGGACATATAAAAATCCCATTGTATTTTTTTGATAAACAATAGTCACATTTTTTCAAAATCATTTAAAATATAATGGATTCAGTTACAATTTAAAAATTATTTTCCCCTCATATAAGATAATAATAAGTTGGTTGTTGATGTTTTCATTTATTGTAAAAATGTTTGGGGTGTATGATTGCATAGTGATATTACATAATAAATTTTAGGATGTTATGTTTAGGAATTGAGAAATTTAGTGAAATGTGATAGATTATTGTACAATTGTGATATTATATTAATAAAAATGGATATTTGAACTCAAATATAGTGGAATCCCTTTTTTAATGATCAATAACCATAGTGATCCTAATAAAAAAATAGTAATATAAGTCCCTTGAATCTGACATAAAATAGGAAATTGAGATCTCATGGTCAGTCTTTGAGACTAGGTCCCTAAGTGTGTTTCTATTAAAAAAGTCATTGCTAATCTCAATGAGTTATTTACACTATGCTATGAACAAATAACAGCTGGAAAAAAATAAAGTACCTTAAAAAAATGAACCCATTAAGGTGAGTGGAATATTGAACCCAAATGAAGAAGTAGAAAATTGACTTAACTGAAAATCATTTGAGTTGTATCATTGAATTGATAAATAAATAGTAAAAAATTGAATTTTTGGAAATGGGGAGAAACTGAAAACTAATGGTGTCTCCTGATAATGTTTTATTTCGAATTCAATCTATCGTTTCATCACATTTAGAACAGGAATTTAAATTATAATTGATGTAGGGAGATGAGGGACTTCATATATGACGCGTGAAAATTTCAATAATGAATTGATCTATGATCCCTTGATTGCTAGTGTGTATTTGAACTTAGAGAGGTCCTCCTATGAAAATTCTCTAAAAATCCTAGACCACCTGAGAATTTTTTCCTTGATTATTAATTTTATAAAATTATTTATATTGAGATGAATATAAAATTTCCTTTTATCGTTTTTTACAAAGAAAAAATGGGGTTTTTGAGGATAAATTTGAATTTATTATTGAGGATGTTTTATGTGAATATTTTTGATACACTTTTCCACATATATGTTTTTGGAATTAATGGATATTTTTTAATTAAAATATGTTTTAAATAGAGATTTAATAATTATTGGTAAAATGTTGATCAAACTTTCATTCATTGAAGTTTTTATTAAAAAGGTATTTTTTGAGGTTATATTTTTGTCAAATGTTCTCATGTTAATATTTATGACCTATGGATAACATTATTTTTTTAAAAAAATATTTAAATTTTTTATTTTGGAGCTTTGTCTTTAGAAATAAATTTATATTATTTTTAAAATATTTAAAAGAGATGAAATCAATTATTTCGTTTTATTATAGTGGACATTTTTTCTAGGATTTCAAATTTAGTAGTGTCAGAATAAATTCTTTTGTTCATTTTTTATAATTTTTTCATTGAAATTTTGTTTTTAATTAAATATATTATTTTTTAATTATTTATTAATTTCTAATTTTTTATCCTACTACTGGTCTACTCTACATTCTAACATTCCACACTGGTATATCCAATATCCAAGTCGTTGCTACTATTGAGTGCTACTATAACACTACTACTAGTCCGACCAAGCTTGATGATGTCGGTCCTTCCCACTAGTTATCACAACCCACCAACATCCCCTTGTCCCACCATCTCACTAGTACTATTCATTGGAAATGATACACCCACCCCTTCCCCTTGATACTATACCACTAATACCAATCCAATCCCCAATTTTCCGCTCCCATACCCCCATAGTTGCTACAACAGCTTCCACCAGATCCACCACTCTAACAGATCTATCATCCCCATCTATATCTACAACCACCTATATATCAACCACCCACAACAGACTTCTCCCACCACTACCTGTCACCCCATGCTATCATCCTTCCCCCACAGTATCATATCATTCCTACTATAGATCTCCCTCCACAATAGCACAAATCAACTCAAGGGAAGAAATGAAATCTACCAGCACTAAGAAAAGAGTACTAAAAGGGGGTAGGGGAATTATCAGCACTATCTAAAAGTGTTGATAAAAGGCCACCTTTAACAAAAATAAAACAAGTGCAGCTGATAATGGTGTACTCTTTTTCAGCTCTTTTTTAGTGCACGTAAAGGATAGATTTATCATCAATCATTTTAGAATTGATAAAAGTTTTTTATTAAAAAATATTATTATTTTACAGAAAATTATTATATTTATGTTCAAAAATAATGTTTATTTATATACATTAATTAAAAAACATAGTTTATAATTATTATAAATATGATATATTTTGATATATAATTTTCAATAATATATATAAATATATATATATAATTTCTTAAAAAAGTATATATATGTTTATAAATAAATAGATATATATTTAAATAATTATTAAATTATAATAATTTTTTAAAATGATAATTATATTTATTATATTTATATTAATATATAAATACTTTTTAAATATAGTTAATTATAATTAAATTTATAAATAAATAAAATATATATATATATATATATATCATGAGATAATGATGATATTGAATGCCATTATTTATGTTTATATGTTGACGCATGAGTATAATTGATCCTATATAATCATAATGTTTATTTGTGGATGTGATTGTGAGTTATGTTCTAAACATTAAGATTAACTATATTATGATGACACACACATGAATATGTTACGTATTCGTCATTATGAATGTTCATTTATAAATTGACAGCCATATGATTCATTCTTGTTACACCCATGAACTTATGATGTTCCCATAAATATTTATAAAATTACAATAAATCGATTTAAATAATAAATATATTTATTAAATTTATAAATATATTTTTTTAATTATATAGAAATATTTTTAAATTTATTAATTTATAATTATTATTATAACTGTATTTATATATATATTTTAATAATTGTAAAATTACAATAAATACAATTATTATAATATTATATATATATATATATATTTATATATTAATTTTCATATATATTTATAATTATATAGAAATATTTATAAAAATATTTATTTATTATTATAATTATATATATATATATATAATTATAAAATAAAAATAATATATTTATAATAAATATAAATTTTTAATTTTTTAAATTTATATAAGTATATTTACAAATATATAAAAATACTTATACATATATAAAAATATTTAAACATATATTTATATGTAATATATATGTATATATAGTTATAAAATTATAATAAATAGTTTTTTATATTTATAATGATAATTTAATATATATAATCATAAATATAAATAAATATTTATTTATTAAAATAATTACAAAATTATAAAAATATATTAATAATATATATTTATTATAATTTCATTATTATTTATACAAATATATATTTAGTTAAAGTTATAAGTATAAATAAATATTTATTTATGTAGATTATTATGAAATTATAATAAATATATATAATTAAATATATAATTTAATTATTATCTAAATGAATATAAATTTATTTATTGTTATAATTATACATTTATTATAATTTAATATATATATATATATTTATATATAATAATGAATATATATTGATATGTATATATATTTATAATTATATCTATACTTATATATGTGATCCATGTTATACCCATGAACCTATTATGTTATCATAAATACTTATAAAATTATAATAAATATATTTAAATAAAAAATATATTTATTATATTAATAATTGTAATATTTTAATTATTTATAAATATTTTGTAAATATATTCCCTTATAATTATAACTATATGTATGTATATTTATTTTAATAATTATGAAATTACAATAATTACATTTATTATAATTTTATTTAGTATATATATATTTATATTATTGAATATATATATAATTACATACGAATATTTGTAAATATATTTATGAATTCATATAATTATAAATAAATAAATACATATTTAAATAATTATTGAAAAATAATAAATATATATTTTTTATTTATAATTATATATATATATATATGTTTGGTGCTTGGAGGTACAATTACATTGAAACATACACACACCACACAGACAACCCGGAAAGGTGGGCCATAGCCCCCCTAAGGGGATAACTATCCCATCAATCCCTATTTATATCTATAAATACATATAGATATATTTAAATAACTATAAAGTTATAATAAGTATATTAATTATATATATTTATATAATTATAAATAAAATATTAACATTTATTGTAATTTTATAATTATTTATAGAAATAAATATTTATTTATAATTATAAACATACATATATAAATTGATATTTATAATAAATTTTTATATTATATTTATAATTATATAAATATATTTAATTAATGCAATTATTATATATAATTTAAAATATAATAATTATATTTATTATAAACTATAAATTATATATTTATTAACATGAGATCATTATCAGTGCATTTTTGGAACTGATAATGATATTCCACTATCATCACTTAAATTTTAGCACTAATAAAAATGACATTTATCAACGCTTTTTTAACACTGATAAAGGTATGTTTTATTATGGCTTTCTATTTTTGTGTTCATAAAATATATCATTATCAGTAGTTTCCAACAAGCACAAATTAATGTTTTCATTTTATTTTAAAAGAAACGCAATCGGTACCTAGCCGCTGGTCGCACTCAAGCTCTTGTGGAATCAAATGTCTTTCTCCACTTCCTCCGGTCACCACTTCCTCCTATCACCATTACCTCTTACCAATGCTACCTCAAAACCTTCCAGTTCCACTTCCACCATTGCTGACGTGTACGCTGACGACGCACTGCCCATCTCTTCCACTTCCATCTTCGAACTCCACTACCACTAACCCTGTCTCTATCACTGTCGGACCCTACTTAATCCCCTGGACCACCAAATCTACAGATTGTTCTTATTTATTTCTTCTTCTTTCATCATTCTTGTTTCCATTTCTCTAAATGGTCATGACATACAAATAAATGGTTAATCAATAAAGAATTTACATATCTAATGTATGTAATATCTTCTTTGAAACTTCTTCAAAGAGAAAAGACATAGTGGTAGGATGCTCATGTTGGTGAGATTTCACTCTCACCTTTTTTTAATATTTACATCATTATGTGTTTTTTCTTGATCTCTTGATTTCTGTATATCTCTTTTATCGTGTTTCTTTTTAGAATTAATAAAACACTAGAGTTCAGGTGGTTTTTTTCATGCACATAAGAAGAAATGGTATCAGGTTTGTTAAATTAGTGTATTTTTTACAAATTTCATTTTTGATTCTTTCCATCAGGTATTATATCATCATTTTTGGTTCCTATCTCTTCTCAATTCACCAATATTTCATTCCTTAGTGACTATGGTGTTTATCATCTTGATTTCTTCTTCTAGTTTAAATTTCTATTAGAAACCGATATTATATTCATGGTTCCTAGAAATTTTTTGGGTCTTAGCCTTCAACGTAGAACCAACATGAATATATTTCTCATGATCAGGAAAATAGGTTTAGGTAATGCTTCAATATGAATATGCAACATAGTTACTCTTAAGGAAAATTATTGTGGGATGAAATTGATTACCATATAAACATGACATCATAGTATTTTTTTCATTCTATGTGGGGGGAAGAATACTATTTATAAAAGTAACTACCATATTCCATTTAAAATATGATTATAATTTTTTAAAGAGATATTTTAAACATTTATAGAAACATAATCCTCTTTAAAAGAACGTAATATTTTTGAAAAAAGAAATTTATTCCTTGGAAAAAAGAACAAAATAGTTATATAAATATCATAAGTCTTTATAAACAAATCCTATGTTTTAAAAAATATATTATTTAAAAAGAAAAACATAAGAAATTAAAAAACTAAATGTAATTATTTGAATCATTTTTAATCTGTCGACTTAGACTATAAAAAGAATACTCCTTGATTTTCAAAATAAAAATGATAAAAAATTATTAGCATAATTAACAATTAAATATAAATAAATAAATAAATATTTATATTTATAACTATAAATTTATATATTTATATTTATAATAAATATTTATATTATATCTATAATTATATAAACATATATATAATGAATCTTATAAAATATTTGACGATATCATACTAAGATCTTTGCTCACACCATAAATATACACATTTATGTGTATATAGACTTACCTGTCTATGTTACAAGTAAAATGAAAGGGTTATATTTTATAGTGGTGTTCGACAGTCACATGTTTAAATATAATACTAATAGAATGTAGAGGTCCATAGGGTATAAAGAGACAACATTTAGTTTCAGTCATTTTATGATATTTTCTATAAAGTTCCTTGATTGCAAATAAAATTATTTATGGTTTACCTTTATATATTGGGTTATGTGTAAAACATATATAAAATTATATTTTATAAAATTTTGTATATTTTTTATTCATGTATGTTCTACAAAGGGCCTCTCTTAAAATTTAGCCCTTTTTGAAAATGCCTAAGTGGCTCTTTTTAAATTGTTCAAGTGTTTTGAAATGAAGCGTAAAAAATTATGTGTTCAGAATACCCTTTTATTGTTTAAAATATCATTAATATTATTTAAACACTTGGTTTGGACTTAGGTTGCATGCAAAGTGTTTTTCAACTCACCTGAATAGTTCTCATAAAGGGTTCTGAATGTTTTGAAAGCGTATTTAATGCTAGTTTCCTTTTAACAAGGGGTGTGTGTGATTTAAAAGAAAATTTGTAAAATATTGAGGGTTTTCAACCATTTTAAATTATTTAGAACATTAGTTCCTAAATTTTCATTGAATGATTTAAAAAATAGATTTTTTTTGTGAAACAGTGATTTTTACTGATTGGTTTATTTTAAAAAGGGAATATTTATTAAACAGGAATTTGTTTAAATAGTATGTTTTTAATGGGATTTCAAGTGTGATTTTAATAATAATTTTCAAATGACATATGAAATGTAGTTTTTCTATAATCGTTTATGTTTATATTTTTATATAATTAGGAAAACCATTACATTATATAGGTAAGAGAAGTAGGTTGATAATAACACTATAGGAAGGGAGTGTCACTAACTCTATACAACCCATAGAATATCTATCATGACCTCACTCCTATATAAGGTTAATTAATGTTTAACCCCATTGAAACTATTTAAAATACTTTCAATCTAACATCACCTTCACGATTTAAATTAGGAGAGTCCTCTAAAATTACATATTCATTCATGTTTGTGTTAGGTACTTAGGGGATGAGTCTCAGACAAAAAAATGTAATAATAAATATCATTCAAATGTTGAGTTCCCCTTATTTTAAAGTCCCATTTTTGTGTATTTATTTTGTTAAATTAACGTATTACCAAATCAAATAATATGTATATGAATAGGAATGGACAATTACTAAGCATATGACAAAAGAGTATGAAGATGGAGTGAAAGAGTTAATTATGTTTGTAAAAGATCTTGCATATGACCATTATAAAATCTTTTTTCCATGTTTACGCTATTTGTATTGAAGAATAATTAGTACAGAGGAGTTAGAAGAACACTTGATCTATCACAGAATAGATAGAAGTTATAAATGATGGATTAAACATGGGAAAAAATTAAGTAGTTATTAGATGGGATAACAATGCATTTTATGGATAATCTGATACGATTACAAGCACAGAAAATGAATACTGATGTATCAAGGTTGTGATTATAGATGTGACTGATAATAAAGATCTTATCGAGGAAATAAGAAGAATAATTGAAGATGAACTTTGTGATTGACCAATTTTTTTTTTGTTAATGCGTTTTGTAGAGACTCAATTATATTATGATTTCACTATATATACAACATTGTAAACCATAATGAAGCTATATAATTTGAACACATGTAATGGATAGAGTTTCACTAGTTTGAAAAAACTACTTTCTATCTTGACTGACATTATCCCATGATAAAATGTGCTTACAAGACGAACATACAAAACCAAACGAATTCTAGGATCTATGGGAACGATCTCTGAAAGATACACGCTTCCTTATTGACTGTATACTATTTCATATTGACCAAAAATCACTTACTAAATTCTAAAAGTGTTAATCTTCTCGATACAAGAATAAAGAATCAGATCCTATGAAATTTTTATCATACTTTCCAATCATTCAAAGGTTTAGGTGCCTATATGGAAGTGAGGAGACTATATGGAAATGAAATTAAAATGAAGATACATGAAATAAATATTAGAAACTACATCACTCAATATAATCTCCTTAGTGTAAGATAATTGATCATGAGTATCCTAAATTTTGAAACAATCCTAAGAAACCTTCATCTTGTGTTATATACAGATGGATTTAATCTTTTTGGATTTCAAAGTCTTACTCACTATAAATGGATGATTATCTTATTATATTATAGCATTCTACTATGGCTATGCATGAAACAAAAATAAATTATGTTATTTATTCTTATATCATGACAAAAAAATCAGGTAATGATATTTATTATTATTTGGATTCATTGAAAAAAAGTTGAATATATTATGGGATTTAGGTGTTACGTTGAATTTTTCTTACCAAAATGAAAGTTTCATGTTGAGAACCATGTAGTATGGGGTGATAAATGACTTTCTTGATTACGGAAAATTTTCATTATATAGAAATAAACGAACACAAAGTGTCCCTTTTTGAAAAAATTACATAGTCAATTAGGTTGAAACAATCATCGAAAACCATGTTTATAGGAAATTAAATATTTCTACCCCAACAAAATAAGCACTGATCTTGTATGACATCATTCAATGGATGTTTAAAAAAATGTAAGAAACTGCCTCCACTAATAGGTGATCAATTGATTGAGAAATTAAAATATGTGGACACTACTTTTCGAAATCTATTTTTAAAAACCCATACAAAAACTAGTTGGAAAAAGTGATCAGTTTTATTTGAATTACTATAATACGATTTTCTGTACAATAGAAATTTTATTGAGGTTGTGAATGTTGAAATAATGTATGTGATAGTGTCATAAAAATGTTTTCAAATACACTTAAAAAAACGAAGGATGTAATTAAGGCTATGTTGGACATGGTTGACATGGGAATATGAGAAGAGTTGGTGCTAGTGAAGGGTGAAAAAAGAAATTTTATTACTCCAGATAATTACATTCTTTCTAGGTAGAAGAGATATCGGTTTTTCAACTTCTTGAATTGTGTAAATCTTTGAGAGGGATATTCATCAAATATCAAGAAATTCATTTCAATAAATTATTTAATTTAAAAGTTTCTGAAATCACCTGAATTCTAGGTTTTTATGTAATATCTAATTCTTTTAGATTTAAATTTCATTTTTCTCAAGAATTTATTATCATACATTAACGGAGCTCTGTTTCTTCTTCAAATCTATAAGCTATTAAGTTATAGACCTGATGAAATTTCCAATAATGGAAATAGAAATTGTCATTAAATTATGTGAATTATAAATGTTCTCACCCCCAACATACTTTGATATGATGGTTCATTTTATGTTTTACTTGGTAAGAGAGATTCAATGATGTGGTCCTGTACACTATAAATGGATGTACCACATTGAATGGTATATAATGATTATGAAAGGGATTGTTAAAAATTGATGTCGTCTAGAGGGTTGTGTTGCAGTGTGATATATTATAGTGGAAGCCATTGAATTATTTATAGAATACCTATATAATGTCGAAAGCATTGGAATACTGAAATCTCATCACACAGGGTAGCTTATAGGTGAATAAATTTTGAGAAGGGATGTTGTCACAATCAATATTACAGATCAGGAGAAATCCCATCATTATGTTTTTCATAATAGTTTATAGGTTTCCCATATTTTGAAACCCATAAAAAAATTATTAGGAATTTGAATCCATCAAGGGATGAAAGATGGAGAATATATACACATAATCAATAGTTTATAAGATGGCTGTAAAACAAAATTTTAAACGAGTCAGATGAAAATATCGATTCAATTTTAGAATGAATCTGGTGGCTAGACATAGGACCAAGTGCGTTTGTATTATCAAATAATAGTAATGTAATTAATGGATATATGGTATATAAAAATGAATGTGATGAAGAAAGTACTATGAAAAATAATGGAGTTTTATTTTTGTCTGAAACGATGCATGTTTCTAGTACTATGAATAGAAATTCAATTTACACGAATATTTAATACTTTGGAATTTTCAAACAAATATAGGAGTTGGATTATCAAACATTAAAAGTGATTATTTTTTAATATATATGGTTTGATAATAAGAGTGTTGTTAAAATAGATGAATTGAGATTCATGAAAGTTGATTTTAGTAAATATGTGTTCAACAAAAAACTGTTTATAATGACATCAGAAGTAGTAAAAGTATTTTATGTTCTAGATCACATGAACCAAAATTGGTCAATGGTTAAGTTATTGACCAAAACCAATGATGTTTAAAATGAAAATTCAACTAAGGATAAACCTTTGATTGGGACATCAATATCATATCCAACTGGTACCAATGTAGATAAATTTTTTTATGTCACCTGAGACCATAATGAAGGGATTTGAACAGAATATAGAGGGTTCAAACTACTTCATCCTTTAAAAAAGATATTTCAATAATTAATTTATATTTTTTTGAAATAAACAACATTTTATCTCATGTTATTATTTGTTTTATAATGAATTTATTTACTCTAAATTAAATGTTAAACCACTTTTTTATATATTTAATTCTATGTGTACTGTTGCTCCCAATCTTGAGGAGGAACAGGTCTATCAACCTACCGTTACACACAATGCAGATGAACAATGACCTTTTGTATGTGTTTGTGATCATAGTCTTAAGAAAAAATATTTTTCTCAACATGTTTTAACTCCCAATGCACAGCTATAATTACCATATTCACATTTCAATGCTAAAACTCTAGAGGAACATATTGACGATGTTGTATATGAGGAAATGGTAGGTGAAAAAAGACCAAATATGAAAAAGTAGAGTGTTTAATTTTTATGGGGTAAAAAATCATTAAGGCATAAATAAAAGGAATCGAATACAAGGTCATATGGAATGCATGAGGCTAGTATGTTAACCATAATATGTTCATGTTATGTAGTGGGATTGGAAACATGACTTGGTAATGTTTGCCGACTAATTTAGATTCATGGTACCATGTTTTTGTCTGGCTTAAGAAATTGACGTGGGAATAGATTACGGTAACATTGTGATATAATTTCCTTATATTACTAAAAAATAAAACAATAAAACACTAACATACTATTCATTACCCCTTAAAGAGTTCAATTATATTTGATAACTATGATAAGAAATATCTATTAATGCTTTACGGAAGGATTCTAGAGGTTTTAACATATTTCTAATGAGATATCTACATAAATATTCTGAAGAGAAAATAAACAAGCACCCACCACTTATCTATACACTCCTAATAACCTATGAAGTGTGGGATGCATTTACTGGTTTTATGTAGATGTGTATTTTTTGATACATTATGGATTGCAATATATTGTTTGATAATGCGTGTATTAATCACATTGATTGACAATTTTTTAATTATGCAACAACATATGAGTGATAAATATGAGGAATAGGATAAAAGACCAAGGTACCCCTACAATAAAGTAAGTATGGGTTACACTTCACTAGAAAAAAATAGGAATGTATTTTAAATCTACCATAATACTATTATGTGACATGAAATAATAGCATAAATATGTTCCTCTATTTATATACAGATTTATAACTCCAAATCAGAACCAACTTCCATCCAACCCTATGTGCTATAGACGGAGGCACACATAAATAAAGATGTGATACTAGTAGATTAAAACACACAAGAAGTGTGGGAAACAAGTGTACATATGACATAATAAGATTTTACATCTCTTTAAATCACTATTACATAAAAATGGTTACTTATTTTCTTATATTTTCTATCCAAAATATTAAAATGAATCCGCAACACCTGTATCGAAAAAAACTATTGGGGGACTTGAAGCATCCAAAATAGTATAGTCATGTTAGAGGTGTGGGTTTTGGGGTGGAACACTGAAAATATTTTGAGAAAAAAAACAAGAGAAGGATCAAGGTGAAGAAATGAAGAAGATGAGAGAAATAATATCTACTATTTATGAATAATTCCAATGATAGAGAGGGGTTCTATTAACTTTTATAGGGGGAGAAAGGGTAAGAAACAACTCCTGAAAAAACATTGCAGGAATATCCCACCCCACCCCCACCATCTTTGAGGGGAGCCATTCTCCTCAAAGAGTTGTCTTATTTGTGGAAATAAATATTCTAATAATTGAATCTATGAAATTTTAATTAGATAGACAATGATCGACTAACTGTACTGGTATTTTATAGGGTGATATATATATGTGAAAACCCACAAATCACCTTGTATCAATGGATATTGTGTTCAATATACAAGGTGATATTCTACACAATATAAAAAATCCAAAAGTTCATGTGAGAGTGGTGATTAACATAGCTTTTGAACCAAGCACTGAGCTACTTGTTCTTCTTGATGGCAATGATATTCATACAATCGATCGAGCAATTGGAAGACTCATCAAATGGTCATCACATCTTGTGAAAAAATATGTTAATAAGGAGGTATTCATTTCTAATTTATTTATCAAGATAAAACCTTAACAATTAATGATAAAAGACTAAAATTATAAATTTTTTAACATAAAAATAAATTAAAGAGGGTGAAATTAAATACTGACTCAAAATCATCTAAAGGATCGACTATCAGATTGAAATGATATACCAGATGCACCTTTACCCAACTCGTTCTCTATTTACATTTACTAGCAATGAAGGTTCATGTGGATACAAAGTTAAAAAATTGTAGTAGTCATATAGTTTATTTTGATGAAAATATGTATGGAGAAGAATTTAGAGAGTAAATTGGTGTTGATAATGTAAATGAAATCTTCATGTAAGATTATCTAAGAACCTTAGTTGTAAATGTATACATAAGGTATGTTTTCGTGAATTTATTTTCCAAAAGATGATATACCGTATTAATAATGAATAAATATATTTTATATTTTTGGAAGGAGTATATATAAAAAATTAAATGTATTTCCCCATGATTTTTTTGGACTCGTTAGTCCTCTCATCACCTCTATAGAACAACCAAAAATAAAATAATAAAATGATGAAATACTTGAAGGGCTGGTCAAATCATTTGAAAGAGAACTTATAGATGAAAAAATATTATTAATACCAATGATATTGGGGTAAATATCTATAATTTAATAATATTAAATATATTTTCATTTCATTCATTACATATTATATATTTAATAGGAAACATTGGATACACATTTTGGTCAATTTGGATACTCCAATGATTTATTTTCCTGGATTCAATTCATGGATACCCAACAAAACCGACCCTACATGATGGCATTTGTAAATTTTTAATACAATATATCCAATTTTATATAACTAAAAATCATGTTATATAACTTATATATTATTTTTATGTGGACTCTATTATGACAGGGCAGTGCATTAATATCATCAAAAAATTCAATGAGGCCACATGCTAAGAATAAGGACCCTGAAAAGTTCTACTACTGGAAAAAAATAAGGGTATATATAATAATATTTAACTATCAAAACACATATAAAAAAATGTTACTTATTTTTCTCAATGTTTCTATAGTGTCTGAAACAAACAATTAGAAAAGATTGTGGTTATTTTTTTTGAATTTTCTTTAAGAGAGATCATATTTCATGAACATACTAGGATACCTAGCGAAGTATTTTTGAAGGGAATTATAATTTAATTTTAAAAATTTATTAATACTTTTTTGGAATTATATTTTTCTTGTACTACTAAGACAATGTAAAAGACTCATATTCACAAGACGATATATATTTTTATAGAAATGAATATGCAACATAATGGATAGAATAATGTACACAAAAAGAATGAAAATGTTACTTATATAAAATTATTGTATTATTTCCTATGTATGATTAATTGAATATATTTTAGTATAACTAACATAATAATTGTTTTCATATATATGTATATTCCTTTTTTCATGTTAGGGTGGTTTCCTCAAAGATGGTCATGCTTGTGAGAGAAAGGACTTCAAGGATGTAACCCAAAATTCAATGAGAAGGTAATGTTTGTTTTAATATAATTTGTTTTCTCTCATAATATTATCTATCTTCCACTGCATTCACATAATAAAAATTAAATTTTTGACTTATCTTCAGATAATTTCTTCCATATACTTCTTCTACCTTAAAACCATGTCACCCATAGAGTGTCCACATTTATCATTTTCCTTTAAAGTTTCTATTATCAGGTAAAAATTAACATTTTAAATTAAAATGATCAAATAAATGAAATTTCAGAAAACATAATTCTATTTTATTGATAATTTAGGAAAATTATTCATAATTATTTTATGATGTGTAGGAATTAGTCTAATTTCAAACCAATACACGATGTGACTAATATGTCTCAAAGTGTGTATTCCCAGTTTAAAATGACATTTTAGTAAAAAAGACAACTAACATACTCAAAAATGAAATACCAAATCTTAATTGTTTTAATACTAAAGGAAAACAATCAATAATTCATTTGGTATGTGTAAGAATTAAGTAATCCTCAATATGAAGAATTTTGTGGCCTGTATATTCAAATCTTATCTTTTTATTTAAAATTGAAATTAATATTAGTAAAAATAAAAAGTGATATACTATAAATGAGGAAAAAATTATTATTATTTTTATAATTTATGAAAATGAATCATGAGACATTTTTGATGTGTAGGAATCAATTATACCTTACTACGATGCACAGTGTGGCTGGTATGAGTCCAAGTGCCTCTTTTTGATTAAAGATAATATTAATTTAAGTAAAAAAGAATAAGTGATGTACTGAAAAATGAGAAAACACATATGGACTGTGTTAATGCTTTAGAAAAAAATCAATGAGTCAATTTTAACATATAATAATTAACCACACCTTAATCTGATGCACGATGTGACCAGTATGACTAAATGTTCCCGTTATTAGTTTAAAACTAGCATTTTAGATCAGAACATGTCACCCAGTAAAAACCAATAAAACATCCTCTGATTGAATTGATAATTTATGAAAACAATTCATATATAATATTTGATGTGTATGAAGCAGTCTCACACCAAGTCGACACACAATGCGACCAATATGACTAAAAATGCATGTTTCTATTTTGAAATGATATTTTGGTATGAAAACAAAACTGACATACTGGAAACTGAGAAAAAACATCCATATTATTTTAATACTTTTGTAAAATTATCTATATGTCATTTTTGACATGCAGGAATCAACAACACCTCAATAGGATGCATGTTTTGGCCGATATAACTCAAAGTGTCTCTTTTTAATTAAAATTGTCATTAATTTTGGTGAAAAGAACACGTGACATAATGAAAACTAGAAAAATGGATTTTTTGTGTTTTGTTATTTTAGAAAAATGATTCCTGATTCATTTTTGACAAGTAAGAGTGAACCACACCTAAATACGATGCACAATGTGTCCTGTATGAGGAAAAATGTTTCATTTTATTTAAAACTAACTTTAATTTATGTAAAAAGAATAAGTAGCATATTGAAAACCAAGAACCACATTCTTATTGTTCTGATTCTTTAAAAAAATATCCCTTACTTATTTTTGATGTGTAGGAATAAAAAAAATCTCATTCCCAAAAACGAGTAAGATTAAAAGCTTCTGTTATTAGTTTAAAATTTACGTTTTAGTTCAAAATGTGTCACTCACTAAAAATCAAGAAAAGATGAACTGATTGTCATGATAATTTTGGAAAATTATTCATAAGTCATTTTTGAGGTGCATGAAGTAGTCTCGTAGGAAATGGACACATTATGTTATCGGTATGACTCAAAATGAATGTTTCCAATTTGGAATGACATTTTTGTAAAAAACAGAACTTGCATACTAAAAACAGAGAAAACACATTTGAATTGTTTTGATTCTTTAGAAAAACGATATATAAGTCATTTTTAATTGTAGGAATCAACAGTACCTCAATATGATGTATGGTGGGGCCAATATAACTCAAAGTGTTTTTTATGTACAAATGACAATAAATTTAGTAAATATAAAACAGACATACTAAAAAGTACAGAATCTCATTCAGACTGTTTTGATAATTTAATAAAATGATTTGTTAGTCATTTTTGATGTGTAGGAGTTAGAAAATGTTCCCTATTTTGATTCCAATCAGGTTCTTTCATGATTGTTTTGTGTTTCATGTGTTTATTAGAAATATTTCTCAATTCCTTACATCAATGTAAATGTAAATTAAGATATATATATATATATTTACATATATAGACAGAGAGACACACACACACATATATATAAACATATATATAAACACACACACATACACATAGATAGAGACACACACACACAAACACACAGATATATAAATATATAAATATATACACACATATATTTATATATAAAAAAACAAATATTTTAAAATTAGAAAATTTTTTATGAAAACACACCTATTTTTTTCACATTTTTTCCAATATTTTAAAACATGGATAATTATATATATATAATTGAAATTAATTTAATTTACACAGATATATAAATATAAAAATATATTTATATTTATATATTTTAACACACAGTTCGACACATATATTTAAACACACATAAATATATAAAATATAATCATAAATATATATATATATACATATTAATTTAAACATTTATAATTATATTAATTTACATAAACACACACAGATATATATATATATATATATATTAATATAAACACACACAAAAACACATAAAGTTCTATTTGATGGTCGGAGGGAGTATCTCAAGAGGGGGTTAATTTATAACCAAATAATTTTTTTTGTCATAATGGATTATTCTTAAATCTCTTAAATCTTTAAAAGTGGACCAACTTACCAAAATAGTAGCATGATATTGATATCAATCTTTCTAAATATTTTTATAAATATTTATTAGGTCTCTTTTGAATAATATAAAACATTATTGGATTATTTGAAATCATTTTAATTGATCAAAAGTATATATAAACACAAATTTAGATGAACTATCGAAGCATATATTTTATTTATAGTTGAAACAATTTTCATTTTTAAAGAAGAAATAATGTAAAACAAAATTAATTCACAGAATGAAAATAATAAAAACCAAAGGTTTAGTCTCAAGTCATGACTTATTACTCTCCACTTGGTGATCACCCATCACTATGTAGTTTATGTAAAAGAAAAAAGATGATCCACAATCTTGATCAACTTTATACAATAGTTTACAAATTGTCGTGGTCACAAATGACCTCTTTCATAATTATTCATGGAAGAAAAACAAAATACACAACACAAGGACCTCTACCACTCTTATCCATAGGAGAAATAAATACGATAGGATTTTGAGAAGATATCATGTATATTCAACTTTTCAACAAGACACAATGTGCATATATAAAAAACATTATTTCACACACTGCTCAAAAATAAATAAAGGGAAAATAAAAAGAGAAATATATAATATTAGTGTTTAGAAGTTCTCAATACATTAAAACACTTTATGAAACTCTTGATTTGATACAGTAGTGAAACATTGGTTGGGTTCTCTGAAAAATATTATGGAAAACAGAGTATCGTGGACTCATGTTCTTGACTGGAGGAATCTATTAGTTGTGAATGTGTTATTAAATTTCCATGTCGAATGTTTTGAGTATGTAATATAAACATGTTTTTAATCAAGTTCATATCAATGTGTTTTCAGGGATTTCAAGATCTCAGCTTCATATTAGTTCACATATTCTATTTCTTCTCATTCCTTGTGTATCATTTTTCTCCACTATTCTTCATAAGGGAGTTTGCTACACTTGTATCAGCAAAAGCATGGAGAATATTCTAATCGGCTACTTCCTTATACTGAACATTCTAACACTATATTTAATTAATTATATCAATAATTTAAGATAAAATCATTAGTACAGTAAATGACATTAAACTCATTAAATATAGTTGTTAGATTAATGTAATAAAAATATATGTAAAGTAAGAAAACAGTGGTAGTGTATTTGACTAGCAGTGTCACAAGGTCTGATGGTGTACATCTCTACTAGTATGTTGTTTTGGAAGCATCCCCTTGGAATTATGACAATGGATGTGTCTCAGACTTATCCAAATTTTGAATATATTAGCGACGTCTCAACTAGTAGTTTTTGGTCTGATGGTATGAGATCTAATGGTATGAGGTCTCAAATTACATAGACTTAGTGAAAATATTGTGTAGGTGTTGTGACATTAATTGTTTGTCATCTAGAGGTATCTATTACCTTGCCAATATTTTTAGCAGCATGAAATCCTAACAACTTGTCGACCGATGGTGTCTCAGACATTGCCAAATTTTTAGTGCAATAGTACAAGATTCTGGTGGTGTGATATCATGGTGTTGTCTCACTCATAGCGATATTTTTAGTCATGGGAAACAATGTTTCTAATTGGTGATGTCCATCCAAATGGTGTCTGATACATAGAAAATTTAATTACCTATCCCAAAATGCAGATTTCATATAGAGAAACAATAAATTCATTAATTACAGTAGTATCAAGACTTTTTCATCATTAAAACTCGGAGGTCAACAGTATCCCCCTTTTGATGATCACAAATCATGATGTAAAAATATATTAAATCTATAACAATAGGTCTATAAAAGGTATTACAAAAGTTTAAACATGATATCCAAGGTAGTATCATCATGGAGTAATTTTTTATTCAACGAAAGAGGCATACTAGACAAAAGAAAGAAAAGATCTAGGGGGTATGAAGTAGTGAACATTGAGAGTATACCCTCGAAATAAATTAACCCCTTCTGGTTTCAAGGACCTCACATTATGGAGGAAAAGGGGGTCCAGGCCAGATATCTCCATGGAGTAAAGGTAATCCGCAACTTGGTTCAGCTATCTCCACACGTGAAACAATTTCTTGTTGCTACTGAGAATGTTACTGCATTTTCTGACGAAGAGTTGATAGACCAGGGGTTGGGACACTTACCAAGAATGGAATTGTGGGGGATTTTGGTGTTCTTTTCAACTTATGATAAGTTGATGTACTTATGATGGAATAAACTAATTCCCAGGTAAAGAGATTCGGACTCTACTTGGAGGGAGGACCCACTGCCTAGGTGAGAGGTGAAAGTGAGGATAACCGACCCTTTGTCATCACGAACCACACCTCCAACGTGGATAGCCCCCAAAAAACAATAACCGTCAGAATTAATTTTGAGACCTCAAGAGGGGGGAATCCTAAAACCTAGTGACCTGCGCCAGAGGTGGAGCATGGTAGGGTGACGGGGGACCTACGTTGGAGAAAGTGAAGGGATGGAGAGCCCCGCCAATTCTTCAAGAGACGGGAAAAGTCTAGGAGTAGGTTTTTGGTTCTGATAAGGATGAAACTACCTGAGGAGGGAACACCATCATGTCTATCCTTTTTACGATCATGCCACAAGTTCCAAATTCCCACATAAAGGATAATGGTTCGAGCCTCCTTCTCCGGGCCCCTATCTCAAAAACCATTAAACCACCTCTCTAGTAATGGAACTTTATCCATAATGGGATCATAGAAGGCTGTGAAATGGACAAGGGAACTCCATAAACCACTTGACCAGTCACTCCAAAATAAGAAATGTATCCACAAACTCCTCCATGTTGTTCCTACAATAGGGGAACGAAGACGCTGGTGGAATACCACATCATTTGATATTGTCATCCATTGGAATGGAACTATTTTGGATTCTCTATGAAAGAAAGTTATATTTCAAAGAGAGTGACATGGGATAGAGGATTTCATCCCACATTTTCGTTGGTTCCTAAGAGGGGAGGATGCTTTGGATGTCCCGAGAGAAGAAGATCCCCGAGGAGGAAGGCGTAAAAATACAACGGTCTGGTTCAGGAGATAGGTCGATGAGTTTGAAAGATCTCTGTTTATCAGAGTCCAACACAACATTAGTGAAGGCTGGGTTGCATTTGGCTTATCTAAAGGATATGTTTGGAGAAGGGTGTCCTGGGAACCCAATGGCCTCCCATTCCTAGTTGTTTCCCCAGATTGAGATCTCTCCCTACCCCATGATCCAATGAGTGTGCGGTTGGAGGCTAGCAAGAAGGGGAGGAATGGCCTACTAGAGTGAAGAACCTTGGACGGCCTATGAATTAAGATTAAAAAAATTAAAGGAGTGAATGGAAATCTCCCACATCGTGTGTTGTAGCAGGATCTCCAAGGCATGTTTCGCATTCATGAAGAGGGAAGTGGCTTTGAGAGAAAAGACATTGATACCACCTTCCCTAACCGGATGATCCAGCTTTCACTAGGATGCCCAATGATGTTTTCTTCCAGACACAAGGTCCCAGATGAATGCAGCCAAGATCTTGTTGATGTTTCATATCACTCCCTAAGAGACATTGACCAATGAAATAACATACACAATGGTTGCAAGAAGCATGCTATTGATGAGAGAAATTCGACCTCCAAAAGGCCAAAATTTATTCTTCTAGTTGAGAATGTGTCTAGTTATCTTGAAGGATATAAAATAGAAGTATTTGTTGAGAATTCTACCTGTGGTCACATGGTCTTCGAGATAATCTATTGGGAAGACGCCTCTGTTCATGTCGGGGTAAAGCTGGATAGCAGAGGTCCGGGTTGGAGTACATTTTTTTGTGATATAGAAGATTCTTTTTTTTGCATTAACCACCTTTTCGCTCTAGTGGGAATACTCCTTTAGAATATCCATAAGGATATTAATGGATTTCATCTCTTTATTACTAAAAATGAGAATATCATTCGTGAACAATAGGTGGGAAATGAGTTTGGCTCACATCCTTCCTTTAAACGGAATCATCTCCCCATTGTTGATCAATATGTTGAGGTGGTGACTAAGAATTTCCTGGGAGAGAACAATGAGACATGGAGATATCGAGTCTCCATGCCTGAGCGGGTGGCTTTGAGGAACCCGTAAGAATTCCCCATAGTAGTAATGCCAGCCATGAGGAGTTGAAACACAAAAATAAGAGATCAGTATTCCTAGATTCAGGGACTATACATACCAGTATTCATATCATTGAGAATCTCCTAGGGGAGCGTGATGGATCCTTGGATCGAGTATCCTTTCACAAAGTCACGACACTACATTGAAATCCACTGAGAGAGGTTCATTAAGAGGCGGGAGTTGATCAAACTATCCAATATTTTGTAAGGAAACTTACAGAGGCTCACTGAATGGAAGTGAAAAAAATAGGATGGGTTTCTTATTTTTGGAATAAGAAAAATGGAGGTGGCCATAGTGAAACATGGAAGGATTCCACCTCGAAAGAAATCATGGACATACAAGACAATTTCCCCTTTCACCACTTCCCATGAGGCCCTATAAAAAGCACTTGATAAGTCATCAGGTCCTGGAGCGCTGACTGGATTTAGGCTCAACAAGGATTCCCAGACTTCATCCTCCGCAGGAATCACACTGAGACCTGCATTATCCTAGGCAGAGAAGACAGTGGGAATCACGTCAAAGAAATTAGTGTCCTATCTCGGATAGCCGCTGGGCATCATAGTATTTGGACCCACAAGTAGAATTTGGAAGAAGGAGAGATAGTGGTCTCTCATAAAATCCATATTATCAGAATAAGAATTGTCTTACAAAAGAAAATTTGGTTTGGGTGGTCATTTTTTTCTCTTTGATGAACACATGAAAATATGCGGTGTTTTTGTCTTGATCCTTGAGCCACTGGACTTGCCAATGGTATCTTGCAATTATTTCATGTCTCAGAAGAATTTCCACCAATATCTCTTCCTAGTTGGAGAGAACCTCGAACAGTTGATCATCCCAAGCCTCCTTGAGGTTTTCCTCTAGACTACATACTTTCTACATGGTGTGTTCCACCTCATTATCATGATGGAGGAGATCCTTTGACCACCCCTAAGGATGAGGTTTTAACCGGTGGAGTTTATTGTGAAGAGACACACATAGGTGACCTTTGGGGGCCTCATTCCAGATTTCATTTACCAGGGAGTGATACCTAGGGGAAGAGACCAAGTGTTAGAGAAACCGGAAACAGTCTGAACTGTTTAGGTTAGAAGATAGGCAAACCAAGCGATGTGAGTGATCTGAGAGGCACTTGACTAGATGATCCACTCTTATCCACGGTAGTATAAATTAGAAATAAAATGTACTAGTATGTTCAGAGGGTATCAATGAAAAAAAGAAAAAAGCAAGTAGAAAAGGTTAGTATAATGATTGGACATATTAAAAACATATAATTTCAAAAGATAACATAGAAAAATACTATAATAAATCAACATATTCAAAATTCCATAAGAATTATCTCCCTTTTGGGATTATGAAAAAGGTAAATAAAATCATTATAAAAAATAAGTGTAAACAAAGAGAATAAAAAATATTAGGGGCATTCAAAATTAGTACCATAAATTAATTAAAATCCTTGTCCCATTAAAAAAAAATTATTTATGAAAATATTAAAATTGTACAATATTTAGAATATGGTTCCATTGGTGATTTTCTGTTAGCCTTGGATTCATATTTCTCTTTATCCAAAGCAGTATCAGAAAATCTAGTTAGAATAGAAGGAACAGCAGTGGTGATCCCAACTATAATATGAGGATGATATTACACAACACCAAATATTCAGAGCTTCCTTAAGGATTGTGAAGGGGGAATTCAAAAAGGGTTGAACTGGACATGAAAAAGTGATAAAGGATCTCAAGAAACTCCTAGTATGAGAGAAAACTGAGGTTTAATTGGAACAACAAGTTGGGTAACAACTATTTGACCATGAAGACGAAGAAATGAATTTATGAGATTGATGAAATCCATTATTATTTGGACACCCCATTACATTCCACTAGTGAAATCAACCTTCTATTCAATAAAATGGTTAAACATGGGATTCATCTCCTTTAGCTATCTTACATGTTTTTTGAAAGCTTGATTCACATGTGGATTCTGAAGATTCTCATCCAAGTATTTTAAATTGTTATCCATGGCTTGCTTGGTATAAATCCTTGAGAGATATACTTGATAAAATTAGAACTAGTCTCTCAGTCCTCATAAACATATTTGAAATAATTACTCATCATTGTATGATCATTCTCAGTTCCATGCTAAATAATCCTCATAATTTTAAAAGGAATAATAGGTTCTCCTCTAGAGGGGCCTCTAGAGGAAGTCGTAACTTCCTCTCTGATAAATGACCTTAAATGATCAACATAAAACACTGGAGGAGGAGAATAATTAACCAAAGTATCATAATAATAATCTTAGATAATTTTAATGATACTAGAAATAGAATATTTACACTTGGATCTCATTTATTGAGTCACCAATTTGACATATTCCTGTCCATTATTTATCCACTTCTTCGCAATCACTACCACATAAATGTGATGGATCATATTAGGTTATATTTTTTGAATAACCAACTCAAATATGAATCTACAATACTTTTTACAAATAAAATTCTCTTGAGGAGGTCTATTATTTATCTAAATATAAAAAATCATACATAAACATCTTAACATAACATCCAAGTCACTTTTGGTGACTACATTAATTCGAAATGAATGAATAGGTGCTGGAGAAGGTTTTGGCGTAGGAGGTGTCACTGGTGAAATTTTTTATAACAAAACATAAAAGTACACTTCAGCTATCAAGCATCCTTGAGGAACACATTAAAATCTATCATCAGGCCCACTATGCTTTGGTGGACACCTTACAACACTATAAATTTCCCCACTCTTATTCAATCAGATCAACCCATCCATATAAAATAATAACTCAGAACATGGAAGTGGTAGGAGGTACCACACTAGAAGGTACAAATGGAATCTCCATATTCTTCTAATTATCTTAAATATGTTAATCCTAGGAGTTTTCTACACTGGAATGTTCTTCTTGCATCCTTCTATCAAGAGGAGTTTCCAATAACTGTTTATCATAATCTTTTTGGCTATCAACTATTGGATGTACTTCTATATGGATATTAAATAATGGCTCATCCATATCCAAAGTAACAAAATGATCATCAATGCCTTGTTCAGAATAAGGAATCTCCATATTATCTTAGTCATCTACATGTTGTTCTACATCATCAATCACACTTACCTATTCTAACACAATATAATTAGAAATAGTTTGACTTGTGGAAACTAAACTTGCCTGAACAACATCATTAGATGGATATTTATGGAATATTTCAACATATGGGGATTAATCCCCCTAAAAAGTGACTATTGAATCTCAAGAGTCATCTCCAATTTTTTTCTTTTCATTTTTCCACTAGTGACATTTTGGTCAGAATCGTCTCCATCACTTCCCACATCACTTTCACTACCATGTTTATCACTATAACCATTTTCTTTATTTTTATACTCATCTTTTTCTTCCTTTTATTCATCTTAAGAATCATCATTATCTATATTTATTGATTTGGAACTTTTATATTTCTTCTCTCTAGAGACCTCAATCTCTTCTTCATTGGTTTTGACTAACTTTTATCCTTTTGGAAACCTCCTAGGTGGAATAGGAACTCCAAAGGTAATTAGAGATTCTTTGGGAGAAAAAGCAGGGTTAATACATATATAAAAATATGGTTTTGTTTCATATTCTACAACAATAGCTTCTTCATTATCTTCATTATAATGTCCAACTACTTCATCAGGCTCCAATCCTAGATCAACATCATCCTTTGGTCTGGATGGATGATCAATCGAGTTAGAATTAGTATATAAACTCTCATAAATACCAACCCACAATTTCTTGTAGGGGTTCCAGTAAATTTTAATACATCAACAAGTATCACTTGTAAATAAAAAACCACAATATTTTGTAATAGACTATTAATAATCACGAGATAGGACTTTGGGCTTCAACATTAAATAAATCATCTTCAGTTAGATCATATAATTATAAGTTGATAATTTCTTGGTCATCTCCCACAAATTAATTATGATATATCTACATATATTGATCTTGTGACCTTATGTCATCCAAGATAAAAGATACACATCTTGTAACCTTAGTGTGGATAAATAACCCTTCCATTGAAAAATCATGTATTTCAAAAACATAAAAACAGTCTATATTCTCTATCCATCTCAAAGGCTATAGGCATTTGGATTGCGCCATCTCCTATCATCACTAAAATAGAATCCTCACATATAAAATAATCACTATCTTCTAGAATACAACCATGGAAGTCCTCATAAAATCAATCATGAGGTACACTTAAACATTTATCCAATTTCCATTATGAAAAACAACATGTCTTTTCACACAACTTCTGATCCAATCAGTATCATCGTCATCAATGAAATTAATATATTCTGATTAAACTCATAGAACATCTTAGGGTAGAAACATATTTAATTAGAGTATATCCACTTTAATCATCCCTGATTAGTTTTCACTTTGAGTACCATATACTTACTAGACTATAGAAACTTTGAATCAACATCCCTTTCTATTACAAAAAATCCATTGGCAAGATTAGGGGTGACTAGAGAAATTTGAGCAAGCGAACTTGACAATTTCTTCTACATTTTATAAGATTTTTAATTTGAATGAGAGAACTAAAAATCATGATTCATTCAAAACATTCAAATTGGATCAATAAACTTGTTTTAGGGTAGGAAAATATTTGAAATGTAGGACGAAAAGGGTTTCACTAGGCTTGGGAGATAATGATACAAGAGTATTTCCTGGGGATCAATGTATGTTGGGAATAGAAATATTTCCATTTTAAAATCATTTGTTAAATTAGGTATTCCTTGATTGAATTAATAATTAAAATTCAATAAAAAATATTGGGATATCAGAAATTACATAAACTGGAAAATAAACTAGTAGTTCAGAATACCTAGAAATAGAAAAACTTTGCAAAGGGATGAAATGAAATGAAATGAAATAGAAAAAGTATGAAAGGAAAATGATGTGAAAATCCAACGACATGAAAAACAAAAATGAATTTAAATCAAATAGTGTGACTAGAGAATGACATGAAAAAAAAACAATTGTGATAAGACAACATCATGTAATCACAATGGTATGTGAAATAAAATTAAACTTAACAAAAATTAATCATTCCTAATTCATGTTTGATATAATTCATTCCGTTATAAATCAAAGGCATAGTAAAATAGAAGCTAACTGATGCTCTATGAAAACAAATTCAAGTGTGATATCTCCTCATTGAAAATGGTCACTTAAAAAGTGAAGCCCTATATCCATATGTTTTTTTCCTAGAATGAAAAATAGGATTCTTAGAAAATTTAATAGAACTTTTTGGTCACATTTTATGGGAAAATGATAGAATTGATATCCAGAGTCTATTAGAGTGTGTTACATCCACAAAATTTGGGCATAGAAACTGCATGTAGATATGTACTCATCTCCAGCCATAGATATTGAAACAAAATTTTTATTCTTACTACACCATGAAACTAGATATATACCTAAAAATTTACATGTGATAGAGGTTCTTTTTCTATCTATCTTCAATCCACCAAAATCAGAATCAGAATAACTTACTAAATCAGATTATTTTCCTCTTGGGTAAAAAAAATCTAAATTTGTAGTATACTTGAGGTATTTAAAAATTATTTAAACAAAAAAATGTTTTACTCTTTTGAGGTTACATGAATATGAAAACACCTAAACACAATAAACATAATATCATACCGGCTAACAGTCAAGTATATAAGATCTCCAATCATACCTCTATAACAGGTTTGATTAACGGGTTTCCCACCTTCATCAAGATCCAATTTATAAGTGGTACACATCGTAGAATCAGTAATCTTTGTTCTTTACATCATAAATCATTTTAAAATATAGTTTTTATATTTACTTTGATTTAAAAAATTCATCACTTTTTCATAAAAAAATGAAATCCAAGAAATAAATTGAGTTCACTCGTTAAAATCATTTTTAATTATTTTTGAATAATTTTAGAAAAATTAGAAAAAATGGATATTTTTGAAGATCCAAAAATAATATCACCAACATAGATTTTTACTACTAATACATATTTAGGAATTCTCTTTATGAAAAGTGTAGGATAAACTATTACTTTTGAAAATCCCTTTTAACTTAGAAAACTATTGATCCTATAATAAAAAGATCTAGGAGCTTGTTTCAAAAGATATAAAGCCTTAGTTAAATTAAAAACATTATTTGGAAAATGTGGATTTGGAAGACCATGGGTTTTTCAACAAAAAAACCCTAAACTATAAAACCATTTAATAATGAACTCTTGATATCCAATTGAAAATGTTTGAAATTTAAATGTTATTTATAATGAATAATAATTATTATAAATTCATTATTGGATAAATGTGAAAAGGTTTCCCCATAGTTAGTCCTTTCATCTTGACTATTACCTTATGCAAAAAGTCTATCCTTTTTTCTAACTATAGTTCATGACTCATCATCCTTTTTTAGAAAAACCATTTAGTGGAAATAGTTTAGGGGACCTTGGGTCTATGGACATGTTCTCACAAATTGATTATTTTAAACTGATTTAATTATTCATCCAATGATATTACCTTGTTTTAATCATTAATGGATTCATTGATGTTCAAAGGTACAAAAAGATACAATAAATATTGATGTTCAACATAATTTATAATAAAATATCTTGTTTGTGTTCCTCTATTAATATCGCTTACAAATGCATCTAAAGGATGGTACTGAATGGTTCTAATATATCTAGATAAATAGGGACTAGTCTCTTTTTGATTTTTAGGTTTAGGTTATGGAAGTTCTGGAAATTATTAGAACTCGTGGATTTGTATTTATGTTTCACTGCATAGACTAATGGTTTGTAATTTAATTTTTGTATTTAAAAATCATCCTCATTGTTTTCTAAGGAGGTAATAGGATCATGTGGATTAGTTTCTTCAAATTTTATATGGACATATTCCTCCAAAGTTTTGATCTTTATATTAAAAAATACATAGGATTTTCTATAGATTGATTAACTATGGAAAATTCATTCATCACTATTAGAAGAAAATATGTATAGATTATCCTTAATAATGTGAATAAATAATTTATAACCAAAAAATATAAATTAATTACCTTAGGTTTCCTTTTAATCGATAGCTCATAATGGGTCTTCTTAAAGATAGGTCCGATCAAAACTGTTTTGATGATACAATAGGATATATTGAGAGATTCTAACCAAAAATAGATAGGTAGGTAATACTCATTAAAAATTGTATGGGATATCTATTGTAAGGTTCCATTTCTTTTTTGAACAATTCAATTTTCCTATGGTGTCTTAGGAGCATAGAAGTTTTGAGTTTAGAAATTTTGTGAGAAAACATTTTAAAAATAATGATTTTCAAACTCATGAAAATTATTAATCCTTATAGTCAAAATCTTGAGTCCACTAAGTTTTTTTATATACTTAGAATACATGGTGAGGAAATTACATGCTTCACTTTTTTCAGTTGGAAAATATACCCATGTATTCTTAAAAATTAATCTACAAGAATATAAACATTGTGCTTCCCATTTGGACTTGAAATTATAGAAGTTCCAAACAAATCCATATAAACCAAATTAATAGGATGAGAATTTGAAACTTATTTCTTAAATTTAAAAGAGTCATTGTTTTTTTACCTTTTTGACTAGGGTTACAAAATTTATCCCTTGAGAACTCGTTCTTAGGTAGATCCCTAACTAACCCTTTCCTAGTAAGATTCCTAAGTGAGTGAATGTTTTAATGGACTAGTACCCTATTCCAAATCCATTAATATTTGTGAAAATGAACTTAATTATGAAATTTGTTATGAATTCAATGAATTCAAATCTACAGCATAACAAATTTACTTTCACAATGTAATAATAATTAAATCATTTTTAGAATAAAAAACATTGAAAGAATCATTTTAAAACATAACATAAAAACCATCATATAAACACATTTAAATACAAATAATATTATACGTTAAACCATCAACATATAATACTTTAGAAATTAAAATTGAACTTTTTTTAAAAATCTATCCTAGGACAATGTTTTTTACATTTTAAATATCACCAAAGGGAGATATCCACAATAAAACCTTATGAGGCACTTGAATAATGAATAATAAATTTAATATGTCTTAAACATCTAATATCCAAGTACCATAGAATTATAATTGAGGTATTCATTTATTTTTCCTAAAAAATAATTTTTAAACAGGAAATGATTTTGGTACCTGAATTTGATTGGGTCTGCAAATGTCAGAAATAAAGGATATGGGATCCCAAATTTTCCTCGTTGGTTTCCTATACATATATTTTAGAAATTTATAAATAAAAACATTGTTGGGTTTTTTTATAAAATGATTAGTATTATTGAATTCATGTTTAGATTTTTAAATAAAAGTAATTATATATATATTTTCTAGGTCAAGGATCATATACTATTCCATTCCCATGTTTGGGTGAAACATGTTTTCCCAAGATTTTTGTGAGTGTCTCTCTACCATTTGTATATGTTTCAAGATATTTCATCAATTTCTCTTTTGATAGTTTATGTTCATTATTTTCTTTGATCAGTTGAGTATTTTTGTCTTTTTCTATCAATAGTTTATATTTTATATTTACAGTTTGGGAATGTTTTTATTTATGACTATTGTACTTATCCTTTAATTCATTAATGGTATCCTCTACCATGTTTCAATATTTGAATAATTTTTCATTTAACATATATCATCATCATGTTACACATTTTTAGAATTATCAGACACATGAATAGTAAAAATATTAGTAATAATTGGTAAGTTAAGTACCTCAATAAATTTAGCCATGAAGCACATATTGTATCTAATTGGATTTTCTTTTAGTAAAGCATCATATCTAGTGAATATATCTTTATAATCACTCTAGGATTCCTTCATGGACTTTTTTTATTTCCAGTCCTTGTCGTCAAACTTCTTATTATACATAATATTTGGATTATCAAATTTTATGTGACCTTTCATTTATAATTAATAGAAAAAAAATTTCATTGGATCATCATAATTATTCCTTTATTTCTTATAGTTTAATCTATTATCATACATTCCTTTATAATTTGATTGTTTTTTTTTAAAATTTCATGAATCTTTTATATACGTGAGAAATATTCTCATAAATGTTAAATGATAGTTCACTATCACTAGAATGGGAAGCTTGTAACATCTCTTTCTATACATTCATTTTGTTGTATAGGGGATGTAGTCTTGAAAGTTAATGAATTTTTTTAGGCTCCTCATCTTCTTCACGGTCCACTTTCAATTCCGCTTCATACATCATAATATTTCTAATGAACTTCTTCATAGTTAATTTACATTTGTCTCATTATACTCAAATTGAATCATATGTGCCTCTCCATATTTCTAGCATGCATATGAGTAATCGAATTATCTAATCCATGTTAGATAAAATTTTCCCAAGAAAGCTCATCTTGTTGAAAATCTAATTGAACCTGAGATACATTTCAAAAAATGGGTTCACCAGGATTCATTTTAAAATTATCATATTTAATAATATATTTATTAAGGCTCAAGTCATTAACATTTTATGTTACCTTATGAGAAACAGATAGAGTGTCCTGAATTTCCAAATTAGTTTTAACTAAACAAATTATATTAAATTAATAATTTCATAAATCATAGTAATGGGAATTCATATATTAACAATTATTTATTATATTATAACATTGTTTTATCATACCATGTACTTCTAGAAATAAAAATTATAATAAGTTGATTTTTAATTTTAGACCAAATGTAAAAACCCATGATTTCTATATAAATTATTATTTTAATTATCCATTGGGAATAGTTTATTCTATTAAAGAAATGAGTTCTGTTGATAGAAAATCCTTCTTGAAAATTATTAATTTTGAAGAACTATATTTAGAACTGATATAAAATTAAGATATCTAACGTACAACTAAAATCAAATTTAAAACCAATTTGAAAAAATTAATACCAAAGAAGTAAATCCATTGATTCCAAATGTTGGTTGGAATGATGATCTCAAGAGGGGGGTGAATGGGGTACCCAATAAAATTTTCTATATAAAATAGATTATTTTTAAATACCCTAAATATTATAAAATGGTCCATCTTATCAAAATATGTATAATGATATAGATTTCAATCATTCTAAATATTTATTTAAAGATTAATTTGGTCTTGTATGAATAATATACAATATTATTAGATCATTTGAAATTTTTTTACATGATGAGAATAATATATAAAAAATAATTTAGATAAAATATCAAATTATATATTTTGATTATAGTTAAAACAATTTAAAGATTTAAATAAAAAATAATGTAAAACAAAATTAAATCACACAATAGAAAGAATGAATACAAGAGGATCAGTCTCAAGGTAATACTAAATCCTCTCCACTTGATGATCACCCCCCAAAAAGCTATTTATATATAATAGAAAATATGATCCAAAACCTGGATAGTGTTTATACAATAGTTTTTGTACTGTCCATGTCACAGATAACCTCTTAAACAATTATTCCAGGGAGAAAAACATAACAGGACACACAAGGACCTCTAAAACTCTTATCTCTAGGAGAAATATACATGAAATGATTTGGAGAAGATATAACGTATCATATAGTTTAGAACAGGAGAGAGTGTTACTATATAAAACAGAGTATATCATAAAATTATCTAATAATAATAAAAGTAAATATAATAGAGAAATATATAAGAATAGAGTTTAGAAGTGTTAATTATATTACAATACAGCTTCCGAGTCTTTATTTGATTTAGTAGTGAAGCATTAATAAGGATCTCTGAAGAACATAAGGAAAACATTTTCATGGACTTATGTTCTTGACTAGAGGAAGGAACAAGTTATGAATGTGTAGTTTGGATTCCTAATCAAATATTTTTAGTTTGATATCTCTTCTTGTTTGCAACGATTTTTAGTTCAATGTGTTTTCAGTTAGTTTGAGCTCTCAACATCGCATTAGTTAACTGCCTCTATTTTTTCTAATTTATTCTATATCATTTTCTCTCCACTATTCTACATGAGGTAGTGTTCTTAACTTTTTTTAGTAGCTGTAATGAAATATCCCATCAGTTTAGTCCTCATAATACACATTCTGACACCCTCGTCACTAATTTCTATAGAGCACTTATGATAAAATAATTAAAATAGTAAATGTAAATGTAATTGATAATTATAAGCATTAGAATAATATAATTAATCAAAATTAGTGTAAGAAAATAGTGGTGGTGTCTTAGAATGGCAGTGTCTCAAGGTTTGACGGTGTCAAGCTCTGGAGGTATGTTGTTCTCGTGGCATTACACTAGAAGTGTATTACTTAACCAAATTTAAACTATCCTTGCAGCATCTAAACTAGTGGTGTCTGATCTTATGGTATGAGGTATGACAGTATGAGGTAAGACAGTATCCTAGACTTAGCCTGTTTTTTTTGTAGTGCGATATTAACATGGCCTCATCTGATAGTATCCCATTCTTTGAAAAATTTACATTCTGGTGGTATGATACATCCTGGAGGTGTATCACACTTAGAGAGATTTTTAGATGTGGAAAACCGTGTCTCTAATTGGAAGTTTATGACTCGACAGTGTCTCATTCTTAGAAAATTTCAATACCTGTCTCAGAATACAGATTCATTTTAGGGAGAAAAAAATTAATTGATAACATCAGAATCATAATTTTTATCATTAAAAGTAGTAGGTCAATACTATTAATTTACATATATAAAGAATATAATATATATCTTAATATAAAATATAATAATGTGATTATATATAATATAAACATATATGTAAAAATTTTCATTTAAAAATATATATACATATATAAACATATATATATTTATTAATATATATATATATATATATTAATATACACATATATATAATTATATTTATATATATAAATTTATATTTATATACATAGACATTAATATATATTTAAATATCATAATATATATATGTATATGAACATAAATACACACAAATATATATATATAAACACACACACACACACTTATATATATATATAAACACAAACATATATATAAATGTATATATAATAAAATCATATATACAAACACACACATAGAGAGAGATATATATATATATATGTTTAGTTTAATATATAAAAATATATATATAATAAAAAATTTCATAATATTGAAATATATATATATATATAGTGTAATACTAAATAATAAATGTAAATTAGTGTAGAGGAGTGATTCAGTCCTTATCTGGGAGTGTCCAGGTGGAGAGTTCTAATCGGATTGGATTAAACTTTTCAGGAAGGGAGCATGGGGAAATCAGAGGAGTGCACACATGAGGTAGGGTGGGGAGGTAGAGGGAAGTGTGGTTCACACATGAGGTGAGGTGGGTGGGGGTGGGAGTGGTCTTTCCAGGGTGGAAGGTGAGGTAGGTGGGGAGTGGGGTGGTAGGATGGGGGAGGGAGCATCGTGGTGGGTGGGGTAGGTGAGGAGATGGGAGGAGAGAGGGAGTGAGGGAGTAAGGAAGCAGGTGAGGTATGTAGAGATGTAGGTAATGGGGTAATTAAAAATATTAAATTATTTTAAAAAAATATGATTAAAAAGAAGCTAAAAAACATCTACATATTATAGAAACACCGGAAAAAAATGATTTATTAACAATCCTTTATAAAAAAATCACTACATTATGTGTAACTAATTAGGGATGTTTAAAAATATTGATAATTAAATATGTTTACAAATTTCTCTAAATTATTAATGTTTACAAAGATCACTAATTTAGGGACACCTCATTTATATAATTTTTTTAGGTTGGGAGATAAATGGAATAGCGATTTTTTAAAACAACACTAATTCAAAAAAGTTATTAATTTTTGTTTTTTAGTGAGGGAATGTCTCAATGGTATGGGTTAGTTCCATAGAGATATATTTTAAAGGGAAGTTGTTTCCCATGTGACAATGAAACTACATTGCAAAGTGAATTCCAATGTGGGACAACAAAAATTACAGACCACACATCATGAAAAGGTGACACACTAAAAAATGATAAGGCATAAATGTGTGCTATAAATATTTGGATACATGCCACATAAAAATAATGGAATATTTTAGTGGGGTTAATATTTTAGAGACCTCCATGTTGTAGGGTATATTACATTCCACATCTTTTTTGATGGATGAAAATTTATAAAGTATCACACTATGATTTGTAGGATAATTTCATGGGGGTAATTTTGGGAAAGAATTGTGGATCTCAAATTTAGTCTAAGACCATGTCAAAATTTAAAAATTATGCATCGAACTTGCTGTATAAAGAGAGACCATGCCCTGGTCATGCATTTTGTAGATATCATGGAATATTCATTATATAATATTAGAGGTGTAATGGACCAGAATATTAGGGATTCATTTGGTTCAAATGGAATTTAATCACCACATTTAATTATGCGTGACATATGGATTGATCTAGGAATAAGTTCCGAAGGATATTTGATCCCAGACCTTGGATTAAGGATTCTAGTTGATGGAATTATTCAAAACCTATCATTTTAGTTTTAGAGAAGAAACTCTCTTTGTTTTGAAAATTTCATTGATGGATTTGAATCTCAAATAGAAACATGAGGAAATTTTAATATCTTTTTGAAAATTAAAAAGGAGTTATAACTGTTATCTGGATTCTTAAAGATGAAGAAGGATTTGTTTCATAAGTCATTAACTCTATAAGTTTATTAAATTTTAACAAATTGAGAGACAATTTCATATTTATTTTCTCACAAATCATTTAAAGACAACAATATAATCATAGAAGTAGTTGTGATCACATATTTTTATAGAAGATAAATTAGTTCTTTAAAATTAATATGTTGATAGTGAATCTAATGGGTCAGTGTGACCACATTATTTTTTAAACACATATAACTTATTGCACATTGTGTCTCACACGAATAAGTGTTATACCAATTGAACGATCCTTGGATTTTAATAGTTTATGAGAACTAGGTAAAATAACCAGTGTCCAAATTACTCATTTCATCGCTCTATAATAGCAGCGAGGTAAAGAGAAGTGTGTCCCTATTTAGGATTGAAAAAAATTGTGATGAAGTGAAAAATAAAAAATTTAAATACTTTGATTCACCCCACATCATTGTATATACCTTGATTAAAATGAGTAATCAGTATTAATGAATTTATTTGAAGGTGATTATTTCTCTATCTTTGGTGTCATGGTGATGGTAACTAATAGAAAAGGACTACCCTTTTTTAAAGGAAACATTTCCTTCTCTAGAAAAACAAAATGAATCCTTTATTTCCGTCTTTTGGAGTGGATATTTTTTACATAAAATATTAATGAAATATAGGTCATTTTGGATAGTGGATATTTATTATAAAGTTATCACAAGGATTTGGATATTTATTACCATCATTGTTTTTGGGAGATCATTGGTCAACCCTACTAATATAAAGGTGATTTCTTATTAAACCTCTCATACTATGGTAGAAAAGCATCTCAATATTTATGTAGGTGATTTTGATGTTTGAGAGGAAAAGTTGGAAGTATTTTAGAATATGTTTTTATACTTGATAATGACCCCAAATGAGATGTTTGGTCCATTAATTATTGAAATAAATATTCTAATTGAATATGAGTGTTTACTTGGATAAAATATGGATGATGTAAAAATTAGTAGTAGAACCTAACAATACTACCACTATGTTTGAATGTGAATATATTAGTACATAAAGATAAATACCCAAAGGAGGTATCATTGTATATTATATATAGTTCTCTATTTTAACATGATATTAGTAACAAAAATAATCAATCAATTCAAAAGGATAACTCCCAAGTGGTTTCATTCAAGGAAATAAATAAATTATCCATTAAAGAAGATCCATGTGTAGAAGAAGTTGACTAGGTGATTAAATTTCTTAACACTAATCATAATAGGTGAAAATGAATTTACAAAGTATATCTTATACTTTCTTTCTTCTAGTGTAGTAATGTAAGGAATATTTCATCAAAGTGTCATAATAATTTTCAAGATGATGATTATGAGGAAGAACATGTGAAGAATCCATTCAAAGTTGAAACAATTAAGTGAAAATCCGAATGTGAATTATAAGGAAGAATAAATTATTATCTAAAAAAATGAAATAATGGATGAGATATAAATGGATGACACTGAATAATATAGATACGTCAATGAATATGTTCTTTTGGATATTGGGTATAAGCCACATGAGGAAGAAATTGACCATTAATATGATAAAATTGATAATAGTTTTATTCAGGAAGATGATATTGAGAAAAATCATGAATGAATGGGAACATGGAGGGTTAAAGGAAAAAATATAATGGACTTTTTCATGAAAAAAATATTTTACATGAAATAAAAAGAGGATGAGAAGCCAGAACTGAATGAGAAAATAAAAATACATAAACATGTAAATTCTAGAAACTCAACCAAAGAAGTTGATATAAGACTAAAAAATTGAAGAATGTTTTTTTTCATTGATGTATTAACTGATTATATTAAATAAATAGTTAATAGAATTTATGATTTTCAAGGTGAAGATATGACATTATGAAATAAGTGTGATGATCAAGAAATACTTCTTATTCATGGAATGACAGCAGGAGGTTCAAGTTCACCAATTACTAAAGAAGTTATTTCTAGACCCCTGGTAAAATTATTTAGATTCAATGTAAAATAAATTTCATAAATTTTACATAATAAGAAACCAAACACGATTGATACTAATCCTAAAACACAAACACATCATAAGAATGTTGAGTATTTGGAAACTCAAAACACTACTTCTGATGCATTAAAGGGAGAAAATAAGACACCAAAAATCATGTTTTATTATTATGGGAAGATTGGGAACAACAAATATGTGTGATCTATAGCTAACATATATTTTAGAGATAAATTATAAAAAATATTGGTTTTTGGAACAATTATATTAATTATGAATCAATAGAAAAAATAAATATTATATCGGAGACCCTGAAGAATATATCACAATAGTAGGAGAAATCATGATGTAAGATGAAAATAAAAATTGAATTTATAGATTTACAAGATGTGGAATAAGGAAGAAATGTGGAGGTGAAACAATATTTTTCAATATAAAATATATTTAACTAAAATTCATGGTCCAAGGAAAATAAATTTTAGAAGACCAATGATGATGACATTTCATTAATAGAAACCAATAAAATCAGAATGTAAAAATTAGAAAATGGGTCTTCTTACCACATGATAAGAAATGAAAACATTATCTTTAGCATCAAATATGAAAAGAATAAATTCATCTATTTTGATAATGATGAGAGGATGAAGATTATTGTATATAGAATGGAGAAAAATGATGGGAATACCAAATTCACATAAATATCTCAGTGAAAAATTTATTAATGTGAAGAAATTACATAACTTCGGTAATTAAGTGATGTTCAATAAGAGATATGTAATTAAAAAAGTAATATATAGATAAATTGTATTATAAGGAAGGCATACTAAAGGTGACCACTATCTATTTTATGGAGGAGTGTTCAAGTGAACGATATCCGTAGAATAAGAGAATAAATTATAGAAAAAGAGGATTAAACATTTGATCTGTATACACACACACACACATATATATATATATATCTAAATTTTAGTTAGAAGTGAAGTATATAAATATTTTCCAAATATTAAACTTGATCACACTCACAAATTTTTATACTTTTCAAAAAGGGATGATAGTTTGAAAGACCTACAAGTTGAATAAGGGACAATAATCAATGTTTCCCTATATAATACATATGGATATTTGTGGGATGATGAAATATAAATCCCTTTATGGAAAAATTATTACATATTTTTCATTTATGATTTTTTATTATATTAATTATGTTGATTCCCCACAAAACATAGGTGTTCAAGTCTATCACTCGATACTGGGGAAAACTGTAAACATGTTCGGTTTAAAATTGAGAATCATGAAACTAAAAATAGAATGAAATATTACAAATCCAATGTGGAATAATATGTAGAAAAAATTGGAATTTAGAATTCTGTTTTAGTGGTAGGGGATCCTCAATAAAACATGGTTATTTAAAAGGTTAAATTAATCAGTAATAACATGGATAATACTACTATTATTGAGAAGAATCCATTGGAGGAATATAAGATGGTTTTTTTATACATTGGTTAATATCTCTAATAATTATTTTCAATGACCAAATTAAGAGTGTAATATCTATGAAATGTTTTTTTGGATGAATTCATCTCCCAAGTATTTCAATTTCTTAGATGTAATTGTTTAATTTTTAATAAAGAGAATAGCATGATATTTGACGCTCATAGAGATGAATTAATTTTACTTGGATATACACCTAAGATAAAATATTAAAAGTGTTTAAATAAAATAATTGGTAAATTATTGCTGTCAATGATGTGATGCATACTATGAGTGAGCAGGTTTTTAAATATGGTGAGAGAATTCAGAAAATGAGGAATACATTTCAAACAAAAGAAAACATTTTTTTAAATAAAGAAAGTAATGATAATTTGTGTGGTTGGGTGAAATGTGGCTATAAATGATTCTGAGATAGACTCTTATAATAAATATATTATATTTGTTTTTTCAATAATAACCATGAAATGACATTGTGTTAATATCAGTGATTACAATATCATTAGTGAGAAGACAACCTCAATTTAAACTCATAGAATGAAGGCCAATGAGGAAAATTATTTTCTATCTTATTTGTATTTTTAAAGTCATCAGTTGGATCTTAGAGTCTAACCAAATCAATCCCCAAGATGATTTGAATGTGGGACCCCACTTCCCCATGGGATTTTATTTTATAATAAATGTGTGGGTAACTCATTCATTAATTAACTATTTAAATATAAATATATCTATTGTAATGTTTCATAAAATCTCTATTTAGGATTGTTAAAAAATGAATAGAATTTATTTATGTGTTAAGGGTGATGAATATGTCCATTGGTTGTTCCTTTTAATTTATAAAGAACTATTGACAAAGGGGAAGTAATGTTGTTTTCAGATAGGGGAGATTTATTGAATTGTTAATTAGGGATGTATTTTTTAATAATATTTATTGTAGATATTATAGTTAAATGAAGTGTTATCATGAGAATTATTTCATTTAAAACATTTTTTTCTCACATCGATAATGTCGCATGTGGCCATATTTTTTTTGATTAGTGAATAATTGATAAAATTACCATAGGTAAATAGTGGTTTGGGATCATTGAAACATTTATTATATTCAATATGATCACATATTATTAATGTTCATATTTGATTTGTTAGTAAATTTTCCAAGAAAATAAATTTTTAAAATGTTTTTGAATTATTAACAAACCAAAAAGGGAGTGATTTTTTGGTAAAAATTTCGTTTATTTGTTTTTTTGGGTTGTTTTTTCAAAAATTATTTTTAAATATTATTTAGGAGACTACCAATGTAACTTCACAATTTAGAAATGGGGTTGAAGTTGATTTTAATAAAAATAATAGAAAACTATCCACAAGATAGGAACCACACCACATAAATTTTATTTTACTATTGGATGCAATGGGAATTGTTTAGTCTCTATACCATTTGAGGGAATCTATTACACAATCCCCATGCTGGGCCATGATATATTAATTTTAGTAAAATAAAAAACTGTGGTTTTCCTCGAAGCTAGGGAAACCTAAGTGCCTAGTTTCTATAGTGGTAGTCGACTGAGCTCAAAGGTAGTCCAAACCACGGTAGTGATAAGGTGTTTCACTATGAATTCATAGAGTGATACTAGGTGAAAGAGTATAGGCCCAATGTGGTGTGATGTAGGGGTAGAGGAAAAGTTTTCATGGTATGGGTTTCCACTATATATATTTCTACTTAGTGTAATACATATTCTATATAATAAACTTCCTCATTCTAAAGGGATGTATAATATGCGAAATTGATAAATGAAAATCATATTTCAAGGCAAGTGGATGCACCATAAAGTGACGAGGTTTGAATTTGTGTTAGGAATAATTGGATATGTCACATAGCATAAGATACCATTATATAATAGAATAAAGATAGATCTCAATGGAAATAGTATTTTAAATATTTATACACCAAGGAGTATATCCCAGACAACAACCTATTTTATGGAAGAAAAGATATATATTATTTTCCCATGATTTAGAGGAGAATTTAATTGGAGTTATTTGGGGGTGAGAATTATGGATTCATAAAATTAGGATCAAAATATGTAGTAGTGATGCCTACCATGTCCTAATAAAAACATCATATATTTATCACACCATTGATAGAGATATCACATTATGGCTAATAAGTTTCTAGAAACACTACAATATTCATACTGGAATATCAAATGAGGAGTAATTCTCGATATCCTATAATATTCATAATAAAAAATTAAATGAGGTGTAATGGGTTAGAATGCATGAGATTAATTTAGTTTAAATGAAACTTAATAACAACATAAATTTTTTTTTTACAACTAGAACGATTTCAGAAGAGGAGAGTAAGAAGATATGATATTAACCCTTGGATCAAAGAGGTTAGTAGTGAAAAAATGCACATAGAAATTCTAGATAAAAAACCCTCTTTATTTTTACATATTTATTAAGAGATTTTAATCTTAATGAAAACCATGAGGATATTTTAGTTTTTTAGTAAAGATGGGAAATTAGTTACAACTATTCTTTGAAAAGAAGAAAACAAGGAGGGAGGGGTTATGGATGTTATTCACTATGGATGTTTTTCATGTTGTGTAGAAGTGATACACCATTTCTGGTGAAGTTTCTCATCAAAAATATAAAGAGAAGAATATTTTCATATAAGTTGTGAGAACCTATCCATGAAAAAGATTCGTGAATTCTTCAAAAGAATTATGTTGATAGTGGATCCATAGGGTGAATGTGGTCTCTCTATTTTGTGGAAGCATATAAAGTAGTTTTCTCAATGCTCAGTTTCATTAGTAATATGATTATTATATACTCCTTTGGTTATCCCAATTATTTTTATCCATGTAATATCAATTGAGTTCTATTTATTGATATAATCAATCCATATTAGCTTTCAGAGAGAGAAAAGAGTCCTTTATCTAATGAGAGATAAAGATTATGATCAAGGTAAATATTTTATGTAACAATAACTTGATTTACTCATAGTATATTCACTGATTGTGAAAAATATTACATGATGTGGATGCTGTTGTTAGTTCTAAACCTTTTGAATAATCAAATAAGAATACACAAATTCCAATTTAAGATTCATATTCTTGTTACTTCTGTTATGATGATGGAAATTTGAATTTTTAATGGTTAAACATTAGGTTGAAAACATGATTATTTTGGGAATATTATTATTTATTATAATCAATTCATTCAAACAAGATTAAATATCAAGTATGATAGTTATACCAGTTTTTTATAAAAAACTAAACTTCAAATAGTTATATAAGAATAAAAAAAGAATGTATATGTTTCATATATGAAAGATGAAATAGATTAGATTTCCAATAATAAAACATGGGAGACAGTTCCATGACCCTAGTAAAATGGGTTTTAGGAAAAAGATCAATGAAATATGTAAATGTTCTAGACAAAATTCCATGATTGTATACAAGGGGTATTCAAAAATCTATGGGGTTTACATTGATGAAATATGTTTTGTAATTTTAAAATTATATTCTATAAATATATTTCTAGATATTGTATCTTGGCGTTCCTTTAATTTTTTCCAAATGTATTTTAAATCATCATTTACGAATGGTATGGTTTAATAAGAACTTCAAATAGCTAAGCCTAAGGGATTTATGTTGGAATCCAATGAAAATTAGGGTTGTATTCTGAATAAGTATCTATCTAGTTTAAACAAAGATAATAAAATTTACATTTTAAACATGATGAATATATGAGAATCATGAATCCTCATAAATGTTAGGTAAAGAACAATATATATATATAAATAAGATGAAAACCACATCACTCTTTCTGATTTTATATAGTTGTTAAAATAACTTTACTAGAAATGAGGAATGATGTTTTAAAGAATTTGAAATTAATATGAAATAAAAAGTTAAAATTTCAATGGTTAAAGAGAGTAAATTTTTATTATGTTGTTATATTAACCGAGATTTTTATTCCATTTTAATATAATCAGAAAAATATGATATGAATATATTTGAGATGTTTTTATACACGAATCCAGATAATTTCTCACACTTATTTAGGTTGGAAGAAAACTAAATAATGATTATTATGGAAAAACTATTTATGGGAAGAAGTTCATAATTTTTATTATAAATGTCATGAACTTTACAATATCTTCAAATGATATTTCTTATCCAGTTATGTAATGACCCTTAAATTTTAAGGAAATTTTTTCTTAATTTTCTTTGGAATTTTACAAGAACGAAGTTTTTGACGGCACCTGATTCCGAGGCCCGGTGTGCCCGGAATCATTTTCCAATATTTGGCTCAGGTACGTTCAGTGAACGAATGAGCGGGTTTTTCTAACTATTGAACCAGTGCTCGGAATTTAATTCTGAGGGCACCGATGAAATCGCAGCGCCTGTATTTGCTTAGAAACGCTTCTTCCGGAGTTGCGTTTTCTCGGGTGTGGTTTTTAATTTTTGGGATTTAAGTTAAGAAATAAAATCATGTGGTACGACAAAATTTATTTTATTTCATTTAAAGCCGCTTAAAATCCACATTAAGCTACTTAAGCTGAGTTGAAGCGGATAGGGAGGAATTCAAAATATCATACCCTCTTGGTAGGGTATTTGTGAGGTGGGGCCCGCACGAGCCCCACCGTTTCTTTTCCACTAAGTAACGCACCCGCTAAAACCCCTATTAATTGAAAGTCAACTGCGGCGTTTCTTAATCTATTATACTCTCCTTTTAATTGGGCAGTTTTATTCATTGAATTAATTCTATGTATTAATGGGTCGTACATAACTTATCCTTTTTCGTTGGTTGGCATATTAATAAAATAAGACCAACACTTTTCCTCTTGTGTGTTGTTCGTTGAGAGGATTTGACAGAACCTTAAGTCTTTCATCCTCCTTCGCGAAGAACGCGAAGAACGCGAAGAACGTCGGCATCCAATGAATGGCAACGAAGAACGCTGGGCCCTCAGAGATCGACGACGCGACGCCAAGTACCACGACGCCGACGATTCTTCTCCCACGACTTTCTTCTGCGACGTTCCTTCATCCGCGACAAATCCTCGATCATCCGTTGATGTAAGAGATTGTGGACCTTTTAATTTCTTTGTGGATTTTATACTTGACATGGATTTAATTCATGTAAATTAAATCCGTATGTTCTTGATCATCGGAGTTCATCGACGCAACGCCGTATACCGCGTCGACGCGATACCCTTTCGCAATGCGACAATCCTCTCTTCCGCGACGATCAATTCCGCGAAGAACGCCCGTTCGATAACGACAGCGAGGTAGGGATTTTATTTGAATATAATATTTTATTCCTGTAGTTGATTCCTTCTAAAACAAAGATCTTGGGATCAAAGTAAAATTTTAATTTATTAAAATTGTATCTTGTTATCTTTTCATGTGTTGATCTTTTTCCAGATTGTTATCACCTAACGCGGAGGGTGCGGGCCAAACAAACACAACCCGACAACCCTCCACAGTTATTTGTTGATGTACCAAACGGAGGATGAAGACAAACGGGGCCGCAATGGTGATTTGAGGGCCTGGCAGTGAAGAATGGGACCCGTGAGGAGCTTCGGTGCAGACGGATGTGGAATCTGACCACCGGAGCGACTCTGGTGGCCCGCGGAACCCACCGGCAGCGTGGGTCGCTGGCGCCCCGGCGCGCCGCCGGATGGAGCCGCCGCGGCTGAAGCCGCAGCGGCGGCGGCCGACCAGACACGCGACCGCGCGGGTTCGCTGACACACGGGACGCGGCAAAGCCGCGTCCGCTGATCCATCGCGGCCCCAGGCGGGGCCGCGACACCTCAGTCTGCGGGGGGCAGCGCCCCGCGGCTTCCTCCGCTCGGCCGCTCGGCCGAGCCGAGCCGAGTCGACCCAACCGGCCCGGGCCGGGCCGGGTCACGCCAGACCGGGTCAGACCCGGACCCGCGTCGGGTCGACCCGGTTCGGGCTGACCCAAGGGGGTCGGGCCAGGTCGGTCCGGGCCCAGACCCCCTGTTTCCGGACCTTTTCGGTCTTTTTCTCATAACATGAGCTACGGACCTCTAAACGATGCGCCGTCAGTTGTGATGCGATCCTTGGATCGAGATGGTAATTTCAGTATATCACACTCAAGGTTTGGGAATACTTTGGATTTGACCGGGTTGGTTCGTACACAAAACCAAGCGGGCCCTCGGAGCGGAAACACTCATATCTTGAGCTTCGGACGTCCGATTGACGTGTCGTCGACTTTGTTGAATTCCTCTAAGTGAGAGGGACCTTTTGGATTACTCCGCCAGAGGTTGTAAAGTAGGTGGAGTACGGTCGGGTTGGTTTTTCCTTAAAAACCAACCGGGCCCCTGGGACGAAAAAGCCAATAACTCTCAGACCAGGCGTCCGATTGACGCGCCGTCTGCGACGTTGAGTTCCAGTTGGTGATATGGAACTTTTGGATACATCAACTCTGGACTATGTGTCAGTTGATGAATCAGCCTCTCGGCTCATGGAGCGGACCCTCCGGAATGAGCTTGCTGTGTGCGGGAACCCTAGAGCTGGCTGCGACTGCTACTGTGATGATGGTGTCGACTGTGTAGAGATCCTCAGTGGATTCGACGACGACGACTACAACACTCAGAGATCCTTTGTGGGGCAGTGCTACTGATCCTGTGTGGGTCCGATCCTGTGTGGTTCATCGCTCAGTGGTCCTGTGTGGGCCAGCGCCTATAGGTCCTGTGTGGGTCTTTGCGGGGGTTAGTTACCTATCGATACTTTGTGGGTCAGATCCTTTGTGGGTCATTGCGGGGGTTAGTACCTATCGATCCTTTGTTGGTCTGACGACTTAGATGGATCAGTGATCATCTCTATCTTCATTTGAAGAAATATACCTGTGTGAACTGAATCCTGTTTACTCTCCTTTGTGCATTGTGTTGTGCTATCCTGTGTGGATTTACGGTTTACTTTCCTGTGTGGATTGGGTTGTACTTGAGCTCAGATGTTGGAGCCGAGTGAGAATTGATGAATTAGGTATACGTATGGGCATATACCTAAGCCGTGTCAGATGTTACTTTGTGATTGTATATTTCCTTTGTGTTTTATCGTTTGTGGATTTTGGGAGACCTTCGGGGGTCTCGGGGTCCCAACTGAGTAGCTTATACTCACCCCAGCACGGGCTATGCCTGCACTGTGTTGTGTTGGTTGCAGATGATGGATAGCGCTGATCGTGGTGGAGGCTTGCGGAGCAGGACGATACCTGGAGGTGGACCACTGGGCGGGGTGTACTCAAAGCGGTAGGCTGGACCCGAGGAGCAGTTGAGGCTTTCGATACTCACCCTTCAGGTGGGACATCCAGAGGATGGATCTACGCGGCGGCTTTTCCTTTCAGTTGCTGTTTTTCCCCTTTCAGTTGTACTTTACAGTTGGGCTTGTATTTCCGGCCCCTTTACTTTCAGCACAACTTGTTCCAGTTTTTACTTAGTGTTTACTTTTCCTCTTGCTTACTCTGTGGTGCTTGTTTACTTTAAAAAGGCAATGCCTTCCCTTTAACGGGATTTACGCCTTGGTGCTAGTCGCTAGCCCCTGGCCTATGGAAGGCGGGCTTGGGGTAGTCACGACATGGGCCCCGAGGACGGTTCGTGACAAATTGGTATCAGAGGAGTTTGGTTCTACCGCGGACTCGGATCTTTCTTCTATGTGAAGCAATATTGTTAAGCATATTGAGTGTGGTTATCAGTCCCGGGATCCCAGTGTGGGTGCGGCGGCCGACGTATCCACACACCAGGACCCTGACTTCTGATTTCTGACTTAATGTATGAAGAAATTGATTGCTTCTGTGTTTCATGTTTTCTTGGTAATTTCTTTGTATCAGCTCACTAGGTATACTGTTCTGACCGTGGAAAACCTGTTTCCTTTCAGGATGGCCCCACGACAGTAGCCATCTAGGGTTCTGAGAGTTGTACGTGACGACAGCGCACCGAGCGACGAGGCCTCGGTACATGGCTCTTTGACAGCTGAGGCACCGACGGTACCTCTACCCATCGAGCCACCGATCCTTCCAGCCTCAGCCGCTGATGATGCCCGTCTCCTTAGTGAACTGCATGAGTTCCAGCGCCAGCGGCCGCCTAGGTTCCGTGGGGAGACGGACCCCCAGGCAGCCGAGGACTGGCTGGAGGCAGTTGTACGAGTTTTCAGGCTAGTGAGGACACCAACAAACCTCATGGTGATCCTCGCAGCGAGCCTACTGCATGCAGCAGCGGGTCGATGGTGGAGCTTGATGCTCCAGGTGCACGATGAGGCATCTCTTCTCTGGACGGACTTTGAGAGCCTCTTCCTCTCATAGTTCTTCCCAGCCACCCTTCGTGCGGTGCGCATCCAGGAGCTTCTTCAGCTGCGGCATGGAAGCTTGACGGTCACCCAGTACTCGGCGAGTTTTACTGATCTCTCGCGCTACTCGACTGACATGGTACAAGACCCATTCTTTCGGGCCCGGACCTTTGAGAAGGGATTGAGACACGAGATCAAGGAATCACTGATCTCCCTGAGCATTCCGACTCAGGCAGGAGTACTGGACCAAGCCCTTTTTATCGAGAGCTTTCTTGTTGAGACTTCTCCAGCGGCGAGACCTACCGCGGGGCGGCACGTAGCAGAGTCTTCCACAGCAGGTAGTCGACGGATGACTCAGGGGTCCAGGCAGACCAGACCCTCACGCAGATGACCTCAGGACACTGGCTCAGCAGTGCGGGGCACACAGTGCAGAGCCAGTCTTTCGAGAGGCAGGCAGTGCTACACATGCGGTGGGTAGGGCCACATGGCTCTTTACTTCCCAACCCACCGTGCCGAGGAGCAGTAGACGGTTGAGGGGCCACCCAGGAAGAGGCAGAGGGTCGACCGTGGCGGTCCGCAGGGAGGAGGTGGATGAGGCAGAGGAGCTGGCCGAGTAGCAGGTGGTGGGAGACGCTTTGAGGCTCTACCACCACCACCACCACGAGGTCCACCCCGACCACAGGGAGCTGGCAGGCAGAGACAGGCACAACTCCATGCAGCAGAGGCCTACAACCACGGCGCGCCTGAGATGATTCGAGGTATGATCTGTGTCTCTTCCACCCTTGCTACAGTTCTTATAGACACAGGAGCGAGTACCTCTTTCATAGCAGCTGCCCTTGTTCGGAGCTCGGAGATTCTGACAGAGCCACTGACTCGATCCTTACGGCTAGTGACTCCTACAGGAGCAGACTCGACGATTACGCACTGGTGCTGGCAGTGTGAGCTTACTCTAGGAGGCGAGAGCTTCAGTTGGGATCTTCTTGTAGGAGCATCGAGGCCTTACGACGTCATCTTGGGAATGGATTGGTTATCTACAGTCCATGCACAGATTGACTGTGTTAGGCGCAAGGTGCGATGTGTACGCACCGACGGGAGCAGGTTCACCTTCACCGGTGAGATGGGAGCCTTCGCAGCACAGGATGGACTTCTGCAGAGGAGAGGAAAGCCCATCACTCATCAGTTGGCTAGCCTCATCCTAGGAGCAGTTGACGTGCAGAGTCATAGTTTTCCTGCAGTGGTGGATCAGTACGCGGACGTCTTTCCCGACGACGTCCCAGTGCTACCTCATCGCAGAGAGGTAGAATTTAATATTGATTTGTACGCCAGGACAACCCCAATATCCACTCCAGAAAATTGGATGGCCCCCGCCGAGCTTCGAGAGCTACGGGTACAGTTGAAGGACTTGCAGGGCAAGGGATTCATCCGACCCAGTGTTTCACCCTGGGTTTCCCCGATTTTGTTCGCCAAGAAGGTGGACGGGAGCTTGTGACTTTGTGTCGACTATCATCGCCTGAACCAGGTGACAGTGAGGAACAAGTATCTGCTACTAAGGATTGATGACCTCTTCGATCAGCTCAAGAGAGAACGGTGGTTCTCAAAAATAGACCTCAGGTCAAGCTGTCATCAGCTCAGAGTTCGAGACGAGGACCTGCAGAAGATGACCTTTAGATGTCGGTATGGCCACTATGAGTTCATGGTTATGACTTTCGGTGTAACCAATTCTCCAATAGTGTTTATGGGCCTCTTGAACAGGATCTTTCATCCTTACCTCGATCGATTTGTCGTAGTCTTCATCGATGACATTTTGATTTACTCGGTGACTAAGGAGGAGCACACCTACCACTTACGGGCTGTACTAGACACACTCAGAGAGAACCAGCTTTATGGAAATCTCTCTAAGTGTAAGTTTTGGATACGTGAGGTCCACTTCTTGGGACACGTCATCTCTGAGGTGGGAGTTGCGGTGGATCCTGTGAAGATCGAGGAAGTGCTATCTTGGGAGCCACCAAAGAGTGTGACAGAGGTGCGGAGTTTCTCGGGACTAGCTGGATACTATCAGAGATTTCTGCTAGACTTCTCCAGAGTTGCGGCACCACTCTCTACTTTGACGAAGAAGGGGAAACCCTTTGTGTGGTCAGACAGATGTCAGTAGAGCTTCCAAGAGCTGAGATAGAGATTGACCAGCACACCTATCTTGAGGTTGCCTGAGTAGGGAGTAGGGTACGTAGTCTACTGCGATGCATCAGGGACCGAACTCGGATGTGTCCTAATGCAGGAGCGGGCAGTGATCGCCTATGGATCACGTCAGTTAAGGAAGCATGAGTAGAACTACACTACCCATGACCTGGAGTTAGCAGCAGTGGTCTTCGCCCTGAAGACATGGCGACACTACCTGATGGGCAAGCGCTTTACAATATTTTTTGACCATCAGTGTCTCTTGTACATCTTCTCGCAGAAAGACCTGAACCTGAGACAGCGGCGGTGGCTCGAGTTCCTCCAGGACTATGAATTTGAGATAGTCTATACTCCTGGGAAGGGGAACGTAGTAGCTGATGCTCTCAGCAGGAGGACGGGCATCCAGCTACTCGAGGAGGCGACAGAGAAACTAGCCGCTTTGCAGATATACTTTGTGGATAGGGATGGAGCAACCTTCCATCAGTCTCTCACAGTCACTCCTTGACTACTTCAGCGGGTCAGAGAGGCACAACATGGGGACACTGACTGTGAGATGCGGCGTGCACAGATATCCTCAGGACAGGCACCTGATGGTTTCTCCTTTGGAGTGGAGCATGACATCCTTTTCAGAGGACGTTCCTTGGTTCCAGTCACTTTACGAGAGGAGGTGCTGAGAGAGTTTTACACTTCTCCTTTGGCGGTACATCCTGGAGTGGAGAAGATGTACCAGGACATCAGACGACAGCAGTGGTGGCCATGCTTGAAGAAGGCTATGGTAGAGTTTGTTTCACGATTCCTCAACTGCCAGCAGGTGAAGGCAGAGCATCAGGTACCAGTAGTCTTGGTAAAACCCTTGGAAGTCCCGGAGTGGAAGTGGGATGAGATATCTATGGACTTCATGACTGGACTTCCACACACTTCCAGAGGTCACGACACCATCTGGGTGACTATCGACCGACTCACCAAGTCGGCTCACTTCTTACCCATCAGAGAGAAGGGCTCAGTGGAGAGCTTGGGGCATCTCTACGTTCAAAAGATTGTACGGCTTCACGGTGTGTCGTCATCTATCGTCTATGATCGAGATGCTCACTTTACTTCCTATCTTTGGAAGGGGTTGCAGGAGGCGTTCAGGATGCAGCTACGTCTGGGCACCGTCTTTCACCCTCAGACGGATGGTCAGACGGAGAGGACCATTCAGACTCTCGAGGACATGCTCCGCGCATGTGTCCTCGACTTTGGTTGTAGCTGGGAGGACCACCTACCCTTGGTGGAGTTTGTGTACATCAACAGCTACCAACTCCACCATCGGGATGGCACTATACGAGGCGTTGTACAGCTGACCTTGTAGATCTCCTTTGTGCTGGACATACCATGGGGAGTCGGCACTTGTGGGACCAGAGATGGTCCGGGCTATGATAGAGAAGGTCCAGGTCATCCAGGAGCGGATGAGGACAGCTCAGAGCCGACAGAAGTCTTACGCTGACAGGAGGTGGAGGCCACTAGAGTTAGAGGATGGCGACCACGTCTTCTTGCGTGTCTCACCTAGACGTGGATTACGGAGATTTGGCCAAGGTGGCAAGTTGTCCCCACGCTTAATCGGACCATTCTAGGTCCTCAACAGGATTGGCGAGGTGGCTTATCTCCTGGCTCTACCCCCTCAGATGCACCGGGTGCACGACGTCTTCCACGTATCTCAGCTGAGGAGATACGTGCACGACCCGACACACATCATTGAGCATGGGGAGCTAGACGTTGATGATGGGGATACTTTTACGGAGGTCCCGGTGGAGATCGAGGATCGACGAGGGAAGGTCCTACGTGGACGGTCGATTTCTCTAGTGCGCATCAGATGGCAGCATGGGAACCTCCAGGAGAGCACTTGGGAGTGGGAGGCTCAGATGCATGCTCAGTACCAACATTTGTTTCCCTAGTTTATGAAGTATCATTACGGGGACAAAAGCCCTAAGGTGGGAGTGATGTAAAGACCCATAAATTTCAAGGAAATTTTTTCTTAATTTTCTTTGGAATTTTACAAGAACACAGTTTATGACCGCACCTGATTCCGAGGCCCGGTGTGCCTGGAATCATTTTCCGAAGTTTGGCTCGGGTACGTTCAGTGAGCAAACGAGCGAGTTTTTCTAACTTTTGAACCAGTACTCAGAATATAATTCTGAGGGCACCGATGAAATCGCAACGCTGGTATTTTCTTAGAAATGCCTCTTCTGGAGTTGCGCTTGCTCGGGTGTGGTATTTAATTTTTGGATTTAAGTTAGGAAATAAAATATTGTGGTACGACAAACATTATTTTATTTCACTTAAAGACACTTAAAAGCCACTTTAAGCTGCTTAAGCTGATTTGAAGCAGATAGGGTTGAATTCGAAATATCCTACCCTCTTGGTAGGGTATTTGTGAGGTGGGGCCCGCACGAGCCCCACCGTTCCTTTTCCGCTAAGTAACGCACCCGTGAAAACCCCTATTAATTGGAAGTAAACTGGGGCGTTTCTTAATCTATTAAACTCTCCTTTTAATTAGGCGGTATTATTCGTTGAATTAATTCTATGAATTAATGGGTCATTACTTAAATTATCCTTTTTCGTTGGTTGGCATGTTATTAAAATAAGACCAACACTTTTCTTCCTGTGTGTTGTTCGTTGAGAGGATTTGACAGAACCTTAAGTCTTTCATCCTCCTTCGCGAAAAATGCGAAGAACGCGAAGAACATGAAGAACGCCGACATCCAACGAAGGGAGACTAAGAACGCCGAGCCCTCAGAGATCGATGACACGATGCCATGTACCGCGACACCGACGATTCTTCTCCCGCAACTTTCTTCTGCGACGTTCCTTCATCTGCGAAAAATCCTCAATCATCCGTTGAGGTAAGAGATTGTGGACTTTTTAATTCCTTTGGGGATTTTATACTTGACATTGAATTAATTCGTGTAAATTAAGTCCATATGTTCTTGATCCTCGGAGTTCGTCAACGCAACGCCGTATACGGCGACGACGCGACACCCTTCCGCGACGCGACGATCATCTTCTTCCGCAACGATCAATTCTGCGAAGAACGCACGCTCGACAACGACGACAAGGTAGGTATTTTATTTGAAAATAATATTTTATTCCCGTAGTTGATTCCTTCTAAAACAAAGAGCCCGGGATCAAATTACAATTTTAATTTATTAAAATTGTATCTTGTTATGTTTTCATGTGTTGATCTTTTTCCCGATTGTTATCACCTTACGTGGAGGGTGCGGGCCAAAAAAACACGTCCCGACAACACTCTGTAGTTCTTCGTTGATGCACGAAATAGCGGATGATGACAAACGGGGCCACAATGGCGATTTGAGGGTATGGCAGTGAAGAATGGGACCCGGGAGGAGCTTCGGCGCAGACAGAAGTGGAATCTGACCACCGGAGCAACTCCGGTGGCCCGCGGAACCCACCGGCGGGGCGGCGACGCCGGCAGCCGGAGGCGGCGGCCGACCAGACCCGCGACCGCGCGGGTTCTGTGACACATGGGATGCGGCAAAGACGCATCCGCTTATCCAGCGCGGCCCCACGTGGGGCCGCGGCACCTTAGTCTGCGGGGGGCAGCGTCCCGCTGCTTCCTCCGCTCGGCCGCTCAGCCGAGCCGAGCCGAGCCGACCCAACCGACCGGGTCGCGCCCAGGTCGGGACGGGTCGCACCAAACCGGGCCGGACCCAGACCCGGGTCCGGCCGACCCGGGGGGGGGGGGGGGGGGGGGGGGGGGGGGGGTCGGTCCGGGCCCAGACCCCCCGTTTCCGGACCTTTTCAGTCTTTTGCTCATAACATTAGGTACAGTGCTCCGAATGATGCACCTTCAGCGGAGATGTGATCCTTGGATCGAGACGGTCGTTTCGGTATATCACACTCAAGGTTTCAGAATACTTTGTGTTCAGCCGGGTTGGTTCGTACACGAAACCAACCGGGCCCTCGGAGCGGAAACGCTTATATCTTGAGCTTCAGATGTCCGATTGACGTACCGTCGACTTTGTTGAATTCCTCTAAGTTAGACGGACCTTTTGGCTTACACCGCTCGAGGTTTGGATGCAGGTGGAGTACGGTTGGGTTGGTTTTGCCTTAAAAACCAACCGGGCCCCTGGGACGAAAAAGGCAATAACTCTCAGACCGGGCATCCGATTGATGCGATGTTTGCGACGTTGAGTTCCTGTTGGCGATACGTAACTTTTTGATACATAAAATATGGACTATGTGTTAGTTGATGTATCAGCCTCTCGGCTCGTGGAGCGGACCCTCCCGAATGAGATTGCTGTGTGCGAGAACCCTAGAGCTGGTTGCGACTGCTACTATGACGACGACGACTGTGCAGAGATCCTCAGTGGATTCGACGACGATGACTACAGCACTCAGCGATCCTTTGTGGGTCAGTGCTACCGATCCTGTGTGGCTCCGATCCTGTGTGGGTCAGCGCTCAGCGGTCCTGTGTGGGCCAGCGCCAACAGGTCCTGTGTGGGCCCGATCCTGTGTGGGTCTTTGCGGGGGTTAGTTACCTATCGATCCTTTGTATGTTAAATCCTTTGTGGGTCATTGCGGGGGTTAGTAACTATTGATCCTTTGTGGGTCCGACGACTTATATGGATCAGTGATCATCTCTATCGTCATTCGAATAAGTATACCTGTGTGAGTTGAATCCTGTTTACTCTCCTTTGTGGATTGTGTTGTGCTATCTTGTGTGGATTTACGTTTTACTTTACTGTGTGGACTGGGTTGTACTTGAGCTCGGATGTTGGAGCCGAGTGAGAATTGATGACATAGGTATATGTATGGGCATATACCTAATCCGTGTCAGATGTTACTTCGTGATTGTATCTTTCCTTTGTGGTTTATCCTTTGTGGTTTCTAGGAGACCTTCAGGGGTCTCGGGGTCCCTACTAAGTAGATTATACTCACCCCTGCACGGGCCATGCCCGCACTACGTTGTGTTGGTTGCAGACGACGGACATCGCTAATCGTGGTGGAGGCTTGCGGAGCAGGACGGTACCTGGAGGTGGACCAATGGGCGGGGTGTACTCAGAGCGGTAGGCTGGACCCGAGGAGCAGTGGAGGCTTTCTATACTCACCCTTCAGGCGGGACATCCAGAGGACAGCTCGACGCTGCGACATTTCCTTTTAGTTGCTGTTTTTCCCCTTTCAGTTGTACTTTACAGCTGGGCTTGTATTTCCGGCCCTTTACTTTCAGCACAGCTTGTTCCAGTTTTTACATAGTGTTTACTTTTCCTCTTGCTTACTCTGTGGTGCTTGTTTACTTTACAAAGGCAATGCCTTCCCTTTACTGGGATTTACACCTTGGTGCTAGTCGCCAGCCCCTGGCCTATGGAAGGCGGGCTGGGGTAGTCACGACACGGGCCCCCGAGGATGGGTCGTGACAAGTTACCCTTTGAGATATATGTCAATATACTCCTAAATGACCTCATATTTTTGAATCAAAGATGAGTCCAATATATTTTTTAAACACTGGAAATCAAGGCCTATTGTACACAAATTATGTTAAATTTATTTTGAAGGGGTTTTCTGATTTGACTATGAAAATGATTTAGATGTTGGAAATTATAAATATCATAGAGTGTATTCATTAGAATAAGCTTTGTATCATGGAATACAAAGAAGAAAAAATTAGATACATTGATTTATATAGATGATGGATATTTTTATGCATCAAAATAAATAACTCGAATGATTTGTATGAATACACAATTGGAGGATTTTAATATTGAAGTTGAATACCCTCTAATAATAGGATATGATAATTAGAGTGATATTAATTTTTCCAAAGAACTTATGAATTATTATAGATCTAAAAATACTGATATAAGGTACAATTTTTTGAATGAAATGGAACATGAAGTCAGTTTGAAGAATTCATTTCTCCTATTAGTGTAATAAATTGCCAATATCCTCATAGATCCACTTACAATTGAATCTTTTGTGAATATAAAGATTAAAATGGGACTATATCCCACATATCAAGATGAAGGTATGATACTACTTAAGTTTCATCCTATATTTTAAATGTTTGAATATTTTTATTTATAAGATTTTTTATTTGGTGGTGGATAAAACAATTACATATTTTTATGACCTGATTTATTGTGCTTGCTAAGAGAGAAAAAATTCATGGTTGTTCAATTTGAGATATTTGATAGTTTGATTTATTCCCCTAAATTTAAAATTATATAATTAGTCTCTAAAGTGAATTATTTTTTTCATAGTTAATCAATATTTTATTCTACACCTATCTATCTCAATTAGATATATAATTCATTGATTCATGGCTCTTTTCATTGAATTTTTTAGTTTCAAATCTTTTAGTTATCATTTTTAGTTTTATTTTCAATAAGAGGAGGAATAGATTGATGGTATTTAAAAAAATAAAATGTGGGGAGATTAATGATCCCAATTGAGGATTCTATTTCAATTTTTTAAAAACTAGTTTAGGAACTATGATTGGTGAGGTGATATCAATGTGACATAAAATTATTGATGTCATAAAGAATTACTTTCTACAATAGAGTCCATTGTTCAAAAGAGTATAGCATTGTATAAGATATAGATAATCCTTCTATAGAGCATTGATCTTAAATATTATTTATGATGTATTAGAATTTTTTAATGATGTCGTGAGTTTTTTTGTAGAGTTATATGAAGTTATGAGATCTTTTGAGAATAATTTTATCAATTATAAAATATATTAATATTGATAAATTTTATAATGTTATAAACCTATAGTAAATCATAATGTTGATTATGATATATTCATATGGTTGTCCCTGGGGAAAAAATTGATAATAAATGTAAAAGGGAGTGTTCATATGGTTCAACCAATTTTTTTAAAATGGAAATGTTAATCCTTCATAAATTTCATTGGAATCATTTTAAGGTTCATTTGGAAGTACTCATAATGTTTTTCATAGATCCTCATAAGAATGATGAAATTTATAAGGATTAAATATATTACATTTTATGGTTTTCTAGATATCATTATAAGTTTATCCAAACATCATAAAGTTCCTAATGTTTTCAAGCATACCTTCATTTTGAAAATTCAATTTCATCATGTTCCTATGAATCCTTTTATAGTTTCCCAAAAAATTCATATGGATGAGTAAATTAAACTCTATGGTTCTTGGAAATCATAAGTTTTTTATAATACTTCTTTAGGTAAATAGAAACATAATAAGGATCAATAATTTGTGGATTAGATGAGAAATTAAAAAATAAATATTTTTAAGTATCTAAGTCAGATAGTGTTATAATCTATTCTTAAAAGAGATAAACATGATAACTATTCTTATGAGTTTTGATTCATGTTGTGAATTAGAAATTAAACAAATTTTGATTATATTAAAATTTTCCCGGTCACAATGAGGAGTTACATGTTAGAAAAATTCATGATTCCATTCCCATGTAGAAAATAATTAAATGGGGACATGGTTTTTTATAGAGAATAAGATCATGGTAATTTAACATTCCATGAAGGATTCAATATCGATTCACAGGGAGAATTATATGTATATTTTTGACCAGGATATTAATGTTATTTAAATTATTAATAAGTGTACAACTATAAAGAATACCGAAAGGAATTAAAATCCATGCCGTCTGGATAAATTATCAAGGAAATTTTTGAATTCAAATTGAACATCGAGAAAGGTATAAGTTTTATATATTATGTAAATACTTTCCAATTGTGTTGAAATGAATATAAAAAGACTAAATGAGATGAAGTAAAACAGAAGAACATTTTATTAGTATTTAGAAAAGTAAATGTAGAATACTTTATGTAGAATAAAAAGAAGTTAATCATCTATGATGACCTTGTAGATGATCAATTATTCAGGAGATACCATAATTTAAATGGAGTTGTTTTATTTTATCTATGAATGCATATAATTAGTTAATCCCATACATTGTAATAAGTCTAAGGTCAAGACCTTTGATGATTTCTTATTTATAATTAAATAAAATCTATGTGTGTTATAAAAAATTATGACACACCGAGGAGTTGTCATTGTTTTTGGAGGAGAACCATGTTAATAAATGAGTTGTGTCTATTTCTTTAATGGATTTCTATGAGTGTTGATAGAATAGGGTTGAAGAAACATGGGAGTTAAACTATTTTTTCAAAAATCTATATGCACTTAAAAACCACCAAATTTCTTATCACCCTTCATGTGATCCATAAAAAACTTATGACCATCGACGGTCAATGCATCGAGGCATAATAATAGAAGGCTTTATTATGAGCATAAATGAAATAACCAAACTTATAAGGTTTAAGGGAGAAAAATTAATTTATTTAAGGAAAATTTCATAAGATTTTCAATACCAAATATCACACATGTCATGAAACATTGCATAAACTATTAGGAATGGTTAGGGACAACCTATGTTAGAATAGGGTAATCCTATTAAGAGAAACTCAACCATTATTGTATTGGAAAATCCAAGCCCATAATAGAAATAAAACACATCTAGGAGGCATTATTTCCATAAAACATCCTGTTAATTAATTTTGAATAAATATAATTGATTAAAATAATTAATTAATTTAGGTATAATCAATGACTTACTCACCAGATGACATAAATATTCAAAAACATTTAGCAATGGGATACGATCTACCCCTAACACACCCTAAAGATTGAAGTTGATAAATTCACAACATCTAATGTTGATTCATTAATCAATTCAATCCCAAATTTAAGAAAAATCCTAAAATTAATTATCCAAGAATATTACCTTATGAAAAACCACTTGAAACCTCAAATGTTTGTCAATATAGAAAATCCTCTATCCAAGAAAAACCAAATCCCCATAATATTTACCTAATTTTACCATAATCTAGTGGAATTTTCATTAAACCCCTAAACGTAACCATTCCATGTTTTTTGGAAAATGGAGAGAAATTATAGAGTAGAATCAAGGTGGAAAAAATCTCCTAAATCTCATAAATAAAACACCTATAGTTAATTCCACACTATTGTGGATAAAAGAGGGAGAAAATAAGATTAGGAGGATACTCTCATTTTCCATTAGATGAAATAACTAATAAAAAACAAAAAATGGATTTAAAATAAATAAATATAAATGGCCAAAACGTACTCCATTTAGAAAATGGGTTTGGGTTCCATTGAGTACCCGGTTCACCAACAACAACCACTCAGTGGCCCCTTATAGTGGGACTGTAGCCCCAAAAATCATAACAAGTAACCTATGACAAGAAATTGGGTACCAGTGGCCATATAGTGACCCTATCCTATAATTTTCCAAACCATGAATCTCCAAAAATCAAACTCAGAATCTTACATCAAATCTACCACCTTATAAAAAAACCTCTTAGTTATTTTACACGCATCTAAAAAATCGAACTCTCAACCCAAATAAAAAATATTAAAATTTTCCATAGTTCTAAAATCATTAGAACTAAATTTTTCTCTATTTACACTAATATGAAGAAATTTAAATTTTCAAAACCTTCCTATTAATACCCTTCTCATCCATTATAATTCTTTATATGCATCTCTCAAAACCAAAACACCATGACTGTTCCAATACTGTACATAATTTGATAAAACTATACAATTTTCATTTTGTTTCACTATTTTTTATCTATTTTTATCTTTGTAAATATCATTATTAAATTTTCTATTTTTAAAAAAATTAAATATTGGCCCTCATTATTGTTTTATAATATGATCTTCAATCTCATTAAATTGTGACCAAATTAGGGAGGCTTTACCCATGAAGAGAAACCTGATGCATCATAGATATCTGAGCTTTATATTGATCATCACTTCTTTTTCATCACCCTAGTATGCTGTGATAGTTATTTAGGGTCTCCTAAGAGTGGACATATACATCATAATGGACCCTACCCTAACAAATCATTCATTTTACCTCTTCTAAAACCATTTATCTCAACTGGTTATTTTAGTTTGGTTGTGCGATATGATGATATCTTTGACATAATTTTGGATTATGATATTTTCTTTCCAGAATGAATCATTTGAGTGATTCATTTTTCATTCTTGATGAATGCTCAAGCACTAAAGAAGTTTTGTTTTTGACTATTCACTATTTAGGTGGGAGGGGTGTGTGATCTGATTCATTCGTCATTCATTGAATTAATATGAGAGTTAATGGAATTCATCAGAAGATCTATTAGGGTAGCTAAGAGTGGATCAACTTGGATTCAGCCTTGTTCTCATTGAATTCATTCAATATCCATTTCTTCTTCTATTCCACTTGTTTTTTTATTCATCCATTGTTTTATCACATTTCTCCAACTATCTCTACATGTATCAACACTATTTCGAGCTATTTTTAATTCCCACATTCAATATATTTACTGATTGGTGATTCATAGATACATATTATAGGAAATAGGTGATTGGGGAATCCATGATATACTTCATTTAGAAAATAGGATGAAATAGTGTTAATGGTTAGTTATGATTTTTTATGAAATTTTACAAATAATAGAAGTGTGGAAATCATGAATTTTTAACAAACCTAATAAGGTATTTTTTTTGGAAAAAATCTATTTTGAGGTTTTCTTGGGTTTTTTTATTGAAAATTCGATGTGAAGGATATTGGGAAATATCCCAAGGAAACATACAAAGACATAAATTGGGAAGGAGTTGTTTTTATGAATCTGTAGATAAATATTAATGGATGAAATAAACGTTTTTACAACAATCTTGGTTGTGTTTTACGATGCATTGGGTAAATTTTGGTCTCTTTACCATTTTGAGGGTATCAATGCCACAATAATTTAAATGTGATTTTAATTATTGTACTGAATAAATAGAAACTTGTGGCTATCCTTGAACCTAGGGACACTCGAGTATCTTGTTTTCATAAAGACATTTGACTGATCTCCAAGAAGTCCCAACTATGCTGGAGAAAATGTATTTCACAATCCATGTGTGAAAAAGAGCCCAGTGAAGTTGTAAAGCCCCATCACAGGGTGACACAAAGATATAGTTACTAAAAAACCAATATTTAGTGATTTTTTTGAAAAAAATTATAAATTATAGATGATTTATAAAAAACTTCACTAAATTTGTGATGTTTTCCAAAACAATTTCTAAATTTGAGATTTTTTAATGAAAACATTGATAAAATAGTAATGCTTTTTTAGAAAAAATAGATAAATTTTAAAATTAACATATTTTTAAATGTATCTAAATTAGTGACATTTGTATCACCATTCTAAAAGAATTTTTATTATATATAAGTATAATTATTTTAATTTATATATATATAAATAAAAAAATTATAAAAAAATTATATATATTTAAAAATATAAATTTATATCTATATACAAATAAATTAACATATATTTAAATATAGTAACATTATATATATATATATAAACACAAGCACACACACAAACACACACACATATATATACCCCTCCAGGTGAAACTCCATGGTATCTTCCCCTATGGGTCACAGCAATGTCTCGAGTTCAAGTCTTGTTGAGTTCATTCTTGAATTTTTTATTGCAATTGTTTATTGAAAATATCACTTATTTCCTCGCATCAACGTAAATATAAATTCAGATATATATATATATATATATATATACAAATAGACAGAAATATATAAAAAAACACACACAGAAACACACACACACACACATATATAAACACACCCATAGAAATATAAATATATAAACATATAGAAACATATATTAATATATAAAAAAAAATATTTTAAAATGAGCCACATTTTTAAGAAAACATGGCTATTTTTGTCACATTTTTAGCAATGTTTTTAAATCATTGATAATTATATATATAATAATAATTTTTTTAATTTACATACATATAAAAATAAAAATTTATGTTTATGTTTATATATATTAACACACACAAAGACACACATATATATAATGTAAATATATATATATATATATTAATAAAAAAATTATAAATTTATTAATTTATATGAATATATATATATATATATTAATATAAACACAAACACACACAAACATGCATATATATATATATAGTTATATTTGTGGTTAAGAGTGAGTATCCCAAGAAGGGGGGGGGGGCGTGAATTGAGACCCAATAAATATTTCTATCTTAATGGATTATTTTGAAATTCCCCAAAAATTAAAAAAAATTATACTCTACAAAAATATGTAGTATGATGCAGATCTCAATCATTCTATTTTCTTCTAAATATTGATTATATCTTGGATGAATAATATAAAATATTATTGGATCCTTTGAATTCAGTTTACTCGATCAAAATACTATATAAACACAAATTATGATAAACTATCTATGTATATGTTTTGTTTATAGTAATTTTTCTTGTTTTAAAGAGACAATGGAAAATATTAAATCACAAATCTATAAGAATGAATACAAGAAATTTAGTCTCAATTAGAGACTTAGTACTCCCCACGTGGTGATCACCCATCACCAAGTAGTTTATATAAAATAAAAAATATAATCCACAAACTGGATTGATTTCATACAAGAGTTTACAAACTATCCATGTATCACATGATCTCTTCCATAGTTATTTGTGGGAAAAAACAAATCATGCCAAACTGGGACCTCTACCAATCATATACATGATGGAAATATATATGAATGTATTTTGAGAGTATATCATGTATATTATAGTTTAGTATGGGAGATAGTTTGTGTATATAAAAGAAATTATAGAACACTATTCTAAAATTTTAATAATATTAAAAAATAGATCAATTTAATAGAGTAGATTTTAGAATTGCTCATTTTTTTGAAATGTTACTTGTGAATGTTTATTTGATTCAGTATTTAATATTGAGTTAAGTTCTATGAAAATGTTTTGGGAAACAGAGTGTCATAGACTCGCGTTCCTAACTGGAGGAAGGCAGTGTTTATGAATGTGTATTTTGGCTTCATAGTCGATTTATTGTTGTAGGTGAGATCTTGTTGTTTGTAATTAGGTTAAGCTCAATGTGTGTTCATTAAATTTTAGGCTTCATCTTAGCATTAGTTCACTACTTCTATTTCTTATAATTTTTTATTATATTTTTCACTCCACTCCTCTACACGATATAGTGCTCTACACTTTTATTTTCAACAATAAGGATAATATATTGGTAAAATATTTCCTCATACTACATGTTATGACACTGTTTCCAATTCTTTCTATCAATAATTATAGAGACAATAATTAAAATATCAAATTTCATTAACGTCAATAAATATATCTGTTAGAATAAAGTAATGCAAAATAACTAAAGTAATAAAATAGTGGCATTTTCTTAGACTAGAAGTGTCTCAAGGTCTGATAGAGAAAAGATATTTTGGTATGTTGTTTTGGTAGTAACACACTAGTAGTATGACACATGTGGTTTCTTTGATTTAGACAAATTTACACTATATTGGAAGTGTGTCAAATAGAGGTGTTTTGTCTGACCGCATGAGGCCTGACGATTTAAAGTCTTATATTTTCTAATAAATAGAAAAAAATTTATTTTCGTGTTTTGAAATTGAAGTTACCTCTTCTATCAGTATCCCATACTTAGCCAAACCTATGTTCTGATAGCACAACATCCTGACGGTGTGTCACTGATGCTGTCTTCATCTTTGTCAATTTTTCTGTCCAATGGTAAACAAATTTGGTAGTTTGATATCCTCTGAGTGTCTCATACTTAGTGATATTTTCACTCATGGAATAAAGTGTCTCGAATTGATAGTGTCTGTTTCCATGGTGTCTCATACTTAGAAAATTTTACTACTTTTCTTAGAATACATATTTCTTATAGAGAAAAATTAAATTCATTAACAACAGTAGAATCATGACTTTGTGATCATTAAAACTAGGAGGTAAACTATCTCCCCCTTTTTTATGATGAAAAATAATGACATCAAATAATATTATAAATGTAAAACTAGGTCATAAAAAGGTATTAAAAAATCTTAAACATAATATACAAGGTTTTATAAATCATAACATATAATTCGTAGTAAGTACAGATGGTATCAATGAAAAAAATAAAAAAAAGAGTAAGTAGAAAATGTAAGTATCCTGAATTAAACAATTAAAAAAATATAGTGTCAAAATATAACATATAGAAAATATTGTAATAAATCATAAATTTCAACATTCCATAAGAATTCTCCCCCTTTTGGGATTACCTAAAATTAAAAGAAAATAATTATAAAAAACAATGATAAAAAAGAAAATAATAAATAAAAGAGTCACTAAAAATAGTAAAAAAAATTGATTACAATCCATGTACCATCAAAGAATATTTGGTTAAGAAAACGAAATAATGGATCAAGAATTATTGGAGGGTTCCATTGATTCTTTTCCTTTAGCCTTGGCTTCCTATTTCTCCCTATCCATAGTAACAAGATCTGCTCTATCTCTAATTGAAGGAACACCAGAGGAGAGAATAGCTATAGTTGAAGGATACTATTCAACAATCACAATTGGACAATGATTTCTTAAGGATTGTGTAGGGAACATTGAAAGAAGTTGGAACTGGGAATGCATAGGTGCTAAAGGATCTGGAGGAACAGCTGTTCTAAGAGACAGATGAGCCGTTACTAGAATATATTCCTGAGAAACATCTGCATGACAATGAACATGATGAAACAAATTCATGAGATTAATGAAATCATTTAAGATTTTTTCCATCCATTTCTATCTCACTAAATAACTGTTAATTATCTTCAATGAAAGGGTTCAACACTAGAGTAATATCCTGTAGGTGGCTCACTTGTTCTTTGAATGTTTGAGTCACATGAGGCATCTAATGATTCCCAGCCCGGAATTTGAAATTGGCATCCATACCATGATTCGTATGACTCCCTGAGAGATATAAATTAATGGAATTTGTAACAAAATATTTATCATCATTCATATATTCGGAATACTTCCTTATCATCATATGATCATTCTCATTTCCTTGCTAAAACATCTTCATAATTTATAAAGGAAGCATAGGTTTTCCACTAGAGGGACCTCTGGAGGCTACTACAACATCCCCTCTAATAACTGACCTTAAATGATCAACATAAAACACTGTTGGAAGAGTATAATCAGAAAAAAAAATATTATATAATGTATCTTCAATAATATTATAGATACCATTCATAGAATCGTTGAACTTAGATCTCATTTTTTCAATCTAGGATTTGAGATATTTCAGTTCAATATTTATATTCTTATTCTAAATCTGTACATCATAAATGTGATGCATCATTTTATGTTAGATATTTTGAATACAAAAATGAATTATGTATCTATTGTAATTTTAAAAAATAAAAATCTATTGAGGTGGTTGATTATTTATCTTTAAATAAAAATATAACATCATCACCTTAACAAAAAAAATCTAAGTCACTTTTAGTGACTACATCAACAGAAAAAGTAGGAATATGTGTTAGAGAATGTTTACGTAACACCCCGAGATTTTATGAAAAATATTATTTTTAATTTCATTATTGTCTTGTGTTGTACACTACACCAAAATGAGCTTGCACAACACGCATCCTTGACTTGCCTTGCATTACATGCAATCGCGACCTTCCTCGATAGCGTGTGTAGTACGCAATATCGAGTTTCACTAAACAACGATATGCTATTAAAATGTTATTAAAACTAGCCGTTATGAATAGTAGTAACCACTATTTGATATTTTCTAATTTTTATTTTTCAAAATGGACTTCATTTTTGGATTCGGAATATCGAAATTAGGTTAGGGTGAAATTTTGGTACTTTTCGGATAACTTTCATTTTCCGATGAATAGTGAAAATTACTAAATTTTAATTAAAAACATCCTTTTTAATAGAAATAATTAATAGTGATAAATTATTAATTTTATTGGTTTAAAATTATATTTAGAATATATTTTTACAATTTAATATAATGTTGGTTATTGGATATAATTTCATAATTAAACCAGACATAAATAACTGTCAATCTTTTGATAGTTATTATCTCTTAAGAACACACTATTTGTTTTGACGACATGAATTAATTTTTAAATTAATTAATGCAACTGATATGTTTTGAATTTGGTAAAATATACATCATTTTTGAATTCATAATATCAAATATAGCTTAGGCCTAATTTTTGGCATTTTTCTGAAAACTTTCAATTTTTGATGAATAGTGAAACCAATAAGTGGTAGTTAAAAAAACTAAATTTTTCATAAAACATAATTTTACCGCTTCTGGGAGTGGAATTTCGAAAATCCGAGAGACACGGTTAATATCAAGGACTAATATGTGGTTCAATGAGATGAAAATAATTTTTGGTGAATAGTAACTTTTTACTTTTTTTACCACGGTTAAAAGTAAATAGGGTAATTAAGGGTAAAAATGATATTATTATTACCCTAACACATGTCCTAATTCTATTGTACAAGTGTAATTCGAACAAAAACAACCTTAGGAATAAAATATGACCATTTAGCCCCACTTGGATTAGATTAGGACATTTATTATTAATGTTATTTAAAGAAGGGTTAAAATAGTTAAAATCAAATTGTAATAAATAAATCATTTTTAATATGGGGTTATACATAAGATAAATTAGGATATAAATATTCATTAGAAAGCTCAAAATATTTCCTACACAATTATATTTTATTTTTAATTTTTAGACTTTATATAATTTAATTTATTTATGACACAAAGATGATGCAGTAATTATATTATTAATGAAATATTGACATAATTGATGTTATAAACACCAAAATAAATGTAATTTGAGACTTTTTATAAATTTCACTAATTTTATAGTTTAATATGACATGTTAGTATTGATTTAATTATCTTTTTTCGAACTAATCATTTTTTTATGATTTTCACAAAAATCAATTACTAAGTAGTGTCAAAATTGACATAAAATAGTTTTTAAAACAAATATTATATTATTAATTGTTATTTTATTCCTAAAAATATATGGTTCGGCCAAATGACTTAGTTAAGGTTATATATATTAATACTAAACAACTTGGGGTTAGTTTGGCTGCTTATATTATGTTTATTAACCTTATAGTATAAGAACACAAGAAGACACGATAAAAGTAAAATTATTTAATTTAATGTTAAATCTAAATGATAAGGTTAAAATAGAAACCTCAACTTGTCTAAATTCTATTGGATGAGATGGTTTCGACCCATCCCTACCTTAGCTTAGAAATAAATCAATTTTGAGCTATTTAAAACTGAATTGGGAATTATAATAAAATAAATTTTTTGTTATTCCAAAGATGCCCCTCTCCTCCCTTATAAAAGGGCACCTCCTCCCTCTCTTACTCACACCACATTGAGCTTTCAATCTCTGCCAACCCCTGCCAAATTCCCTTCTCCACTTCCCTAGAAACATCCTAGAGGTTCGGGTGTAGAGACCCGAAGCTTGACGTACATGGACATTACATTACTTTTGTGGAATACTTAGTACATAACAAAAACACACACACAAGGATCGTAATAGTTTAGTGTCTTTGGAAACTCGGAACGTAATCTTCTAATCCTGGTGAAAGATCTTCAAAATCTCCCACAAAGATCTTCCCTTTTTTTTACCTAAAACCTTTCTTTATATCCTGGGGAAAAGAAAACACAAAAGGGTGAGCTCAATTGCTCAGTAAGGGTAAACAAAAGAAATATCAATCACATAATTTTCATAAGAACATAACATTTTTGGAAATCTTAACCTGCAAAAGAGAGCATAATTTCATAACATGGGATAAATCATAGTAGTGAAAATGAAACCATAACTTAAAACATTACTCATTGTGGCATACACACATAATCATAGAGAATCATTTCTTGTTAGTCAAGACTCATTGCCAAGACTATCTTAGTGGACAAAGTCCCTTTCTGAATCGAGTAATCCTCGTTTCAGTCCTGTTTCACTGAACCGGTATAACCTACCATTCCAGCCATGTCTATCTCATGAGATATGAAATCTTTACCCAATGCATTGGAGGGAGATATAGGTCCCACCCATCTCATAATGATACCATTCTTATGTGTGCCACAAAATCATAAATCATACATCATTGCATAACCCATGTAATAAAAATGGGATTCTTAAACAACATGACATCATAAAACCATTCATATAAGATAAAGGAATTCATAAACATAATTCCATCACAACATAGTCAAATCAATGTAAAAATATGGATAGAAACAGAACCCTTTATTATCTTAGATGGGAAATAATTTTGATAAAACACTTGAAATGAATTCTTGAGGAAAATATCCATTCTTCTTCAAAATCAATTTCTTTTCACAAAACATCATGCAATTTTAAAAGAAAAAGATTTTATTGAAAATAGTCATGAAATATTTTGGAGGATGTTTCATGAAAATAAAGCATTATAAAACTGTAAAAATCCGTTCGTGCCGTATAAGTTAAAAAAAACATTCTTCGTACTTTTGTCGGAAAAGTCAAAAAGTACCTCGTACGAAAAACGAAAAATATTCCTTTCATATCCTTTACTAAAAACTCATAGAAGGGTAAAATTGGATTTAAACAATTGTAGGTGGATGGAAATAATATTACATATTGAGGGAACATGGATGTGGATGATAAAATACACCCCAGTAAATACTTACGAATAAACAATCTCGAATAAAAATGAGATTGTGATATTTCCCTTACCTTAGGTCCGACTTGCTTTGTAAGTGTCCGAACCTCCTGTATAATGATTTAAATCATGTTATTCACTTATTACAGAATCATATTCATTGTTATGATATCATATATGGTTCACTTATGACATTATATTACCCGTTCTTTTGTAAACTCCATGTTAAAGAAGCGTTTTGGGTAAAATCGTTTCATTTATCGTAGGTGTTTTGACTTGTTGTTCTTGACATCATTATTACTTATATCATGATTTACTTGCTTCCAGAATATAAAATATGATTTATATATCATATATATTCAGTGTATATATATATAATAGGTAGATAAATAAAATGAAAAACACCGTTCATGGAGACGGTAGTCCGTACGTACGCATGAACGTTGTTTTCCTTTCCTTATTGTCTTGAAATGGAAGTAAGTAGATGACATACATATGTATATATATACATAAATCCAGTAGCTTTATAATGTCATATATTTCATTATTATTTCTTATATATACTTTATAATCATTCTTAAATGGTTAATATGGAGAATGAATCTCATCGCGTCGTGGAGACGGTAGTCCGTACGTACGCACGAGCGATGATATCATTTCTATAAGTATTGAATTGAATTGGAGTGAATTATACAATATATCAGAATCAATATGATGTTGTAATAACTATGTATAGTTATTCTTTACACCATTATACCCGTCCATGTAAGGTGGTGGTGGAAAATAGATTACACCACGGCGTGGAGACGGTATTCCGTACGTACGCACGCGCGGTGATTTCTTTTTCCGTAGGATGGATAGATGGTGAAATAGGGTTGTTTCATACTTATAATAACATATCAGTATATGAGTGATACTGATGTTATTACTTCATAATGAAACAACCTAAGAAGAAGAAGTGGAAGAAGAAAAAAAGATGAAAGAATTGGTAACGGTAATTACCTCTTCTTTGAAGTGCCTCTTTGAGACCTCCTCTTAGGGCACTAAAATTGGTCTTTGAAGAAGACCAGAACCTCTAGGATGTTGCTAGGGAAGTGGAGAGGAGAAATTGGCAGGGGTTGGCCGAGCTTGAGTGCTCAAATTGGTGTGAGGAGGATGGGGAGGAGGTGTCCTTTTATAAGGGAGGAGAGGGGCACCTTAGGAATTCTTAAAAATATTAATTTATAATAAATCTAACCCCACATAAAAACCTCCAAAAATGACTCATATTCGAAGATTAGATGAGATAGGGTTGTAATCTCATCAACCAATAAAATTTAGACATGTTTGGATCTTATTTTAAACCTTATCAATTAGATTTAACTCTAAGTTAAATAATTTGACTTTTACCGTGTCTTTTTGTTTGCTTTCACTATATGGTTAATACACTTACTATAACATGCCAAACGAACCCCAAATTGTTTATTATTAATATATATATCCTTATCTAAGTCATTTGGCCGAACCTTAGATTTTTAGGAATAAAATAACAATTAATAATATAATATTTGATTTAAAAACTATTTTGTGTCAATTTTGACACTATTTGATATATGATTTTTGTGAAAGTCATAACAGAATTAAATGTTCGAACCAAGTTGATTAAATCTACATTAATATATTATAGTAACCTAGAAAATTAGTGGAATTCATAAAAAATCTCAAATTACATTTATTTTGGTGTTTATAACATCAATTATGTCAATATTTCATTAATAAGATAATTACTGCATCATCTTTGTGTCATAAATAAATTAAATTATTTGATGTCTAAAAATTACAAATAAAATACCATTATGTAGGAAATCTTTTTAGCTTTCTAATTAATATTTAAAATCGAATTTATCTTATGTATAACCCTATATTAAAAATGATTTACTTATTAAACATTGATTTTAACTATTTTAACCCTTCTTTAAATAAATTAATAATAAATGTCCTAATCTAATCCAAGTGGGCCTAAATGGTCATATTTTATTCCTAAGTTTGTTTTTGGTCGAATTCCACTTGTCCAATAGAATTAGGACATGTGTTAGGGTAATATTAATATCATATTTACCCTTAGTTACCCTATTTACTATTAACCGCGGTAAAAAAAAGTAAAAAGTGACTATTCACCAAAAATTATTTTCATCTCATTGAACCACATTTTAGTCCTTGATATTAACCGTGTCTCTCGGATTTTCGAAATTCCATTCACAGAAGCGGTAAAATTAAGTTTTATGCGAAATTCAGTTTTTAACCTACCACTTAGTAGTTTCACTATTCATCAAAAATTGATGTTTTTCAGAATAATGCCAAAATTTCATCCCAAGCTATATTTCATATTCCGAATTCAAAAATGAAGTCTATTTTACCAAATTCATAACATAAAAGTTGCATTAATTAATTTTATAATTAAATCCCGCTGTTAAAACAAATAGCGTGTTTTTAAGAAACAATATCTATCAAAAGATTGACACTTGTTTATGTCTAGTTTAAATGTGAAATTACATCCAATGACCAACATTGTATTAAATTGTAAAAATATATTCTAAATATACTTTAAAACCACTCAAATTAATGATTTATCACTATTAATTATTTCGATTAAAAAAGTTGTTTTTAATTATAATTTAGTAATTTTCACTATTCATCAAAATATGAAAGTTATCCGAAAATCACCAAAATTTCAACCTAATCTAATTTTGATATTCCGAATCCAAAAATGAAGTTCATTTTGAAAAATAAGATTTATAGAATTTTAAAAAGTGGTTATTACTATTCATAACGGCTATTTTTAATAATATTTTAATAGCATATCATTGTTTCGTGAAACTCAGGATTACGTACCACACACGCTATCGAGGAAGGTTGTGATTGCGTGTAATGCAAGGTAAGTCAAGGATGCGTGTTGTGCAAGCTTTTTTTGGTGTAGCGTATAACACAAGACATTAGTAAAATAAAAAGAATATTTTTTTCATAAAATCTTGGGCTGTTACATTCTACCCCCCTTAAAATGAATTTCTCCCTCGAAATTCGTCGGGGTTAAAATGGTTTACTATTTGAAAGTTTCTTTAATAGAAACCCACATCGTAAAAGGGAATACCAAAACTTGGCTTTAAAAACTAAAGTATGAAATGTAACGATTACCCAAATAAACTAATCACTGGGTTTCCACATAGGTGAAAATATGGATATGGAAGAGAAATCTAACCATCATGTTCTGATGGAGAGTGGTAGAGAACATGGCTATGGAAAAGCCAGTAATCACAAATCCATAAATTTGTGATGATCTAAGGTACCATCTGATTCATCAGGTATAAGATCACTAGGACAACATTTTTGGTTTTCAAGATCATCTCCCTAAAGTTGAAAATTTGAATTAGAATAAATACTTACTTTATTTTGGTACAATCTCACTGTTGTTCGTGCCTTGAACAATTTCCACTTCATTTCTTAAATAAATGAAGTTGAATTTGTTATTCGTGAAGTGTTAGCAGATCATGTGATAGAATGTCTGTTCATTCCGTCTGTCTCAAACAAAATGTTAGCAAAAGTTATTAAATATACATAAGTCATTCTATAGTGAGATTAATCATATATGGTTCCTAAAATGGACTTATACTTCATATATCATACTTCTTAATATAATAAAACTGGTTTCTACTAAACAGGGACTTCCTGTAGGTCAGTGGTAGGCGATAAAGGCCAGTCGCACTTCGGTTGTGGGTTCGATTCCTACAGCCTTGTCCGAAGCGATGGGCTGTCGCCCGTCCTGCAGGTTGTCCTTTTTTCTAAAACTACGTTACTATAACATCCCATCAATAATATCGAAAATCTTATATCCTTAAACAATACTAACTTACGTCCAACACAATCCATTCCAATCTTTAGGCTTATCCATAATACTGCAGTCCACTCTCATAACATAGTGAAAACAATTACCAGAGATTTAATACTGTCGTTGATCCCCACATATCATAAGATATGTCTTGTTGGTCACATTCCAAACATTCAAAGTCCTTAATCGTGTATTCTCTTGAATACCTTAGTGAAAACATGAGTGCAGTTAAAAGTTACCAAAATCCTCAAAATTCTATATACTCAAACCATGATATCACTTAGTCCTTATATCAATCATGAGCTCATGAATACTATTAAACATTTCATTTTATCGTCTTCATTATGCGCATATCATCTTATTTCCAAAAAATATCTCAATCACTTTTAATACCACATCAATAAATATTGCAATACTCAATGATACAACATTATTTTGGAATCCCATTACATAAACACTTAATCATTCCACCACATCGTTGTCATATTCAACATTGCCAATAGTGATCGCATGTGATTTCCCCTTGTCCTTTGCCTTCAGTGGTTGCTCATGTTGATCATTACTAACCCTTGGATTAGGGCAATTATTAGCATAATGCCCCATTTCCTTGCACTTGAAGCATTGAAGTGTTGGCGGTGCGTTCTCTGCAGTGTTTGCTTTATTCACACCATTAGAAACCCTTTTTCCATCACTTCGACACTCAGCTGCTCGATGACCTTCTTTTCCACACTTAAAACATTTTCTAGTCCCTTTTAGACAATCTCCACCATGCTTCTTTCCACACTTTGTGCATAAGGAAACATTCATCTTCTTTTCACCATTATTCTGAGATTTCTCCTTGAACTCCATCTTTCGTTTCTTGTCAAAACCATGAGATGGATATGTAACACCAAATTCCATTTCTACCTTGATAGCACAACACACAATTTCTTCATAGCTACTGAAGTCTCTTATAGCTAATGCCCTTCGAAGACTTGGTTTTAAGCCACAGAAAAATCGATCAACTTTACTTTCAGGTTGGATGATAATTCCAGAAGCATACCTTGCAAGTCTTGTAAAATTTGCTTCATAGGTACCAACAGATTCATCGTCCCTTTGCTTCAGTTCAATAAATTCTTTCTCCATCTTTGTTCGAAGAATACGAGGGAAGTACTTACTGAAAAACAAGTTCTTGAACTCGTCCCATTCCATGGACTCAATTTCATCTCTTGGCCTCGTATTCTTGATAAGATTCCACCATTGATCAGCTTCACCTTCCAAACGATATACTGCTAAGATGACTTTATCATGTTCAGAACATTGAAGAACTGAAAATATCTTTTCAGTAGTACTGGTCCATTGTTCAGCCACAAGTGGATCAGAAGACCCACTGAAAGAAGGTGGACGTTGCCTCATGAAGGACTCAATAGAATATTGTTCCCTTCTCTGCTCATTTGGAAGTCCAGAATGATTCATAGCTTGTGTAAGTATAGCAATAAGATTTTGCACTCCATCTTCCATAACATTTGTTTGTTCAGGAGGGCAATCATTGCATTGTCCATTGCATTGATCAACACGGTTCCTTCGGGTTCCAGCCATCGTCTAAAACCCAAAAAGAATAGTGTGAGAGGCAAAAATCATGCTAGGGAAAACAACATAATGAAGGAGGAGTACCTTCAATATCCAACATCTTAGGTTTAATTCTATGATCGTTAGCGTAATTCTATTACTATAACCTATACGTATACTTATCCCTAGGGACATCCCTAGACATACCTTAGAAATATCTCTAGGGATCTCACTAACGTTTTCGCATCCTAGTTTCCAAAGGTTGACTAAACCTTTCCTCTGATACCAACTGTAGAGACCCGAAGCTTGACGTACATGGACATTACATTACTTTTGCGGAATACTTAGTACATAACAAAAACACACACACAAGGATCGTAATAGTTTAGTGTCTTTGGAAACTCGGAACGTAATCTTCTAATCCTGGTGAAAGATCTTCAAAATCTCCCACAAAGATCTTCCCTTTTTTTTACCTAAAACCTTTCTTTATATCCTGGGGAAAAGAAAACATAAAAGGGTGAGCTCAAATGCTCAGTAAGGGTAAACAAAAGAAATATCAATCACATAATTTTCATAAGAACATAACATTTTTGGAAATCTTAACCTGCAAAAGAGAGCATAATTTCATAACATGGGATAAATCATAGTAGTGAAAATGAAACCATAACTTAAAACATTACTCATTGTGGCATACACACATAATCATAGAGAATCATTTCTTGTTAGTCAAGACTCATTGCCAAGACTATCTTAGTGGACAAAGTCCCTTTCTGAATCGAGTAATCCTCGTTTCAGTCCTGTTTCACTGAACCGGTATAACCTACCATTCCAGCCATGTCTATCTCATGAGATATGAAATCTTTACCCAATGCATTGGAGGGAGATATAGGTCCCACCCATCTCATAATGATACCATTCTTATGTGTGCCACAAAATCATAAATCATACATCATTGCATAACCCATGTAATAAAAATGGGATTCTTAAACAACATGACATCATAAAACCATTCATATAAGATAAAGGAATTCATAAACATAATTCCATCACATCATAGTCAAATCAATGTAAAAATATGGATAGAAACAGAACCCTTTATTATCTTAGATGGAAAATAATTTTGATAAAACACTTGAAATGAATTCTTGAGGAAAATATCCTTTCTTCTTCAAAATCAATTTCTTTTCACAAAACATCATGCAATTTTAAAAGAAAAAGATTTTATTGAAAATAGTCATGAAATATTTTGGAGGAAGGTTCATGAAAATAAAGCTTTATAAAACCGTAAAAATCCGTTCGGGCCGTATAATTTAAAAAAAACATTCTTCGTACTTTTGTCGGAAAAGTCAAAAAGTACCTCGTACGAAAAACGAAAAATATTCCTTTCATATCCTTTACTAAAAACTCATAGAAGGGTAAAATTGGATTTAAACAATTGTAGGTGGATGGAAATAATATTACATATTGAGGGAACATGGATGTGGATGATAAAATACACCCCAGTAAATACTTACGAATAAACAATCTCGAATAAAAATGAGATTGTGATATTTCCCTTACCTTAGGTCCGACTTGCTTTGTAAGTGTCCGAACCTCCTGTATAATGATTTAAATCATGTTATTGACTTATTACAGAATCATATTCATTGTTATGATATCATATATGGTTCACTTATGACATTATATTACCCGTTCATTTGTAAACTCCATGTTAAAGAAGCGTTTTGGGTAAAATCGTTTCATTTATCGTAGGTGTTTTGACTTGTTGTTCTTGACATCATTATTACTTATATCATGATTTAATTACTTCCAGAATATAAAATATGATTTATATATCATATATATTCAGTATATATATATATAATAGGTAGATAAATAAAATGAAAAACACCGTTCATGGAGACGGTAGTCCGTACGTACGCATGAACGTTGTTTTCCTTTCCTTATTGTCTTGAAATGGAAGTAAGTAGATGACATACATATGTATATATATACATAAATCCAGTAGCTTTATAATGTCATATATTTCATTATTATTTCTTATATATACTTTATAATCATTCTTAAATGGTTAATATGGAGAATGAATCTCATCGCGTCGTGGAGACGGTAGTCCGTACGTATGCACAAGCGATGATATCATTTCTATAAGTATTGAATTGAATTGGAGTGAATTATACAATATATCAGAATCAATATGATGTTGTAATAACTATGTATAGGTATTATTTACACCATTATACCCGTCAATGTAAGGTGGTGGTGGAAAATAGATTACACCACGGCGTGGAGACGGTATTCCGTACGTACGCACGCGCGGTGATTTCTTTTTCCGTAGGATGGATAGATGGTGAAATAGGGTTGTTTCATACTTATAATAACATATCAGTATATGAGTGATACTTATGTTATTACTTCATAATGAAACAACCTAAGAAGAAGAAGTGGAAGAAGAAATAAAGATGAAAGAATTGGTAACGGTAATTACCTCTTCTTTGAAGTGCCTCTTTGAGACCTCCTCTTAGGGCACTAAAATTGGTCTTTGAAGAAGACCAGAACCTCTAGGATGTTTCTAGGGAAGTGGAGAGGAGAAATTGGCAGGGGTTGGCCGAGCTTGAGTGCTAAAATTGGTGTGATGAGGAGGGGGAGGAGGTGTCCTTTTATAAGGGAGGATAGGGGCACCTTAGGAATTCTTAAAAATATTAATTTATAATAAATCTAACCCCACCTAAAAACCTCCAAAAATGACTCATATTCGAAGCTTAGATGAGATAGGGTTGTAATCTCATCAACCAATCAAATTTAGACATGTTTGGATCTTATTTTAAACCTTATCAATTAGATTTAACTCCAAGTTAAATAATTTGACTTTTACCGTGTCTTTTTGTTTTCTTTCACTATATGGTTAATACACTTACTATAACATGCCACACGAACCCCAAATTGTTTATTATTAATATATATATCCTTATCTAAGTCATTTGGCCGAACCTTAGATTTTTAGGAATAAAATAACAATTAATAATATAATATTTGATTTAAAAACTATTTTGTGTCAATTTTGACACTATTTGATATATGATTTTTGTGAAAGTCATAACAGAATTAAATGTTCGCACCAAGTTGATTAAATCAACATTAATATATCATAGTAACCTAGAAAATTAGTTGAATTCATAAAAAATCTCAAATTACATTTATTTTGGTGTTTATAACATCAATTATGTCAATATTTCATTAATAAGATAATTACTGCATCATCATTGTGTCATCAATAAATTACATTATTTGATGTCTAAAAATTACAAATAAAATACCAAAATGTAGGAAATCTTTTTAGCTTTCTAAAGAATATTTACAATCGAATTTATCTTATGTATAACCCTATATTAAAAATGATTTACTTATTAAACTTTGATTTTAACTATTTTAACCCTTCTTTAAATAAATTAATAATAAATGTCCTAATCTAATCCAAGTGGGCCTAAATGGTCATATTTTATTCCTAAGTTTGTTTTTGGTCGAATTCCACTTGTCCAATAGAATTAGGACATGTGTTAGGGTAATATTAATATCATATTTACCCTTAGTTACCCTATTTACTATTAACCGCGGTAAAAAAAAGTAAAAAGTTACTATTCACCAAAAATTATTTTCATCTCATTGAACCACATTTTAGTCCTTGATATTAACCGTGTCTCTCGGATTTTCGAAATTCCATTCACAGAAGCGGTAAAATTAAGTTTTATGCAAAATTCAGTTTTTAACCTACCACTTAGTAGTTTCACTATTCATCAAAAATTGATGTTTTTCAGAATAATGCCAAAATTTCATCCCAAGCTATATTTCATATTCCGAATTCAAAAATGAAGTCTATTTTACCAAATTCATAACATAAAAGTTGCATTAATTAATTTTATAATTAAATCCCGCTGTTAAAACAAATAGCGTGTTTTTAAGAAACAATATCTATCAAAAGATTGACACTTGTTTATGTCTAGTTTAAATGTGAAATTACATCCAATGACAAACATTGTATTAAATTGTAAAAATATATTCTAAATATACTTTAAAACCACTCAAATTAATGATTTATCACTATTAATTATTTCGATTAAAAAAGTTGTTTTTAATTATAATTTAGTAATTTTCACTATTCATCAAAATATGAAAGTTATCCGAAAATCACCAAAATTTCAACCTAAGCTAATTTCGATATTCCGAATCCAAAAATGAAGTTCATTTTGAAAAATAAGATTTATAGAATTTTAAAAAGTGGTTATTACTATTCATAACGGCTAGTTTTAATAATATTTTAATAGCATATCATTGTTTCGTGAAACTCAGGATTACGTACCACACACGCTATCGAGGAAGGTTGCGATTGCGTGTAATGCAAGGTAAGTCAAGGATGCGTGTTGTGCAAGCTCCTTTTGGTGTAGCGTATAACACAAGACATTAGTAAAATAAAAAGAATATTTTTTTCATAAAATCTTGGGCTGTTACATCGGGGCTTCCTCAAAGACCAATTTTAGTCCCCTAAAAGGAGGTCTCAAAGAGGCGCTTCAAAGAAGAGGTAATGCCCGTTACCGATTCTTTCATCTTTATTTATTCGTCCACTTCTTCTTCTTAGGTTGTTTCATTATGAAGTAATAACATCAGTATATCTTATATACTGATATGTTATTATAATTATGAAATAACCTTATTTCCCCATCTATCCATCCTACAGAAAACAAAATCACCGCGCGTGCGTACGTACAAAATACCGTCTCCACGCTGTGGTGTAATCTATTTTCCACCACCACCTTACTTGGATGGGTATAATGGTGTACATAATAACTATATATGATTATTGTAAAGTGATATTGATTATTAAATAGTATACATACACTCTAATACAATTCCACGATCATGAGAACGATATCATCGCTCGTGCGTACGTACGGACTACCGTCTCCACGACGCGATGAGATTCATTCTCCACGTTAACCATTCATGAATGATTATAAAGTATATATAATAATTAATAATGAAATATATGACATAATAATGATTCTGTATTTATGTGTATATATATGAATGTCATCTACTTAATCTCATTCAACTCAATAAGGAAAAGAAAACAGCGTTCATGCGTACGTACGGTCTACTGTCTCCATGAACGGTGTATTTATTTCCATTTAATGATCTATTATATATATATATATTGTGAATATATATTATATATAAATCATGTTTTATATTCTGGAATTAATTAATCATGATCTAAGTAATCATATGAATAATTACAAGTCAAAACACGGATGACAAATGAAACGATTTTACCCAAAATGCTCTTTAACATGGAATTTACAAAAGAACGGGTAATATAAAGCCATAAGTGAACCATATATGATATCATAACAATGAGTATTATTCTGGAATAATTCAATTACATTATTTAAACCATTATACTGGAGGTTCGGACACATACGAAGCAAATCAGACCAAAGGTATGGGAAATATCACAATCTCATTTTTATCTGAGATTGTTTATACTTTGAAATTTACTGGGGTCTATTTTATCATCCACATCCATGTTTCCTCAATATGTAATATTATTTCCATCAAACTAAACTTTTTTAAATCCAATTTTACCCTTCGGTGAGTTTTTAGTATAGGATATGAAAGGAATCTTTTGTCTTTTTTCATACGAGGTACTTTTTGACTTTTCTGACAAAAGTACGAGAAGAATGTTTTTTTAACTTATAAGGCATTAATAGATTTTTAAAACATTATTTCTAAGAATATTACTTTACAAGTTTTCAAGTTTATTTTTAATCAACTTCTTTTAGTTTAAAATTGTAAGACATGTTAAGAAAGGAAAATGTTTTTGAAGTAGAAAGGATATTTTCCTCAAGAATGGAGTTCAACTAATTTATCAAAATTATTTTCCATCTAAGATAATAAAGGTTTCTGTTTCTATCCCTATTATTACATTGTTTTGATTATGTTGTAATGGAATTATTTTTAGGAATTCCTTTATCTTATATGAATTATTTTATGATGTCACGATGTTTAAGATTCCCATTTTTGTGACATGGGTTATGCTATGATGTATGGTTTATGATTTTGTGGCACACATAAGAATGGTATCATTATGAGATGGGTGGGACCTATATCTCCCTCCAATGCATTGGGTAAAGATTTTATATCTCATGAGATAGACATGGCTGGAACGGTAGGTTATACCGGTTCAGTGAAACAGGACTGAAACGAGGAGTGAACTCGGCTCAGAAAGGGACTTTGTCCACTACGATAGTCTTGGAAATGAGTCTTGACTAATAAGAAATGATTCTCTATGATTATGTGTGTATTCCACATAGTTTAATGTTTTATGTTATGATAATTGGGATTACATTTCACTACTATGATTTATCCCATATTATGAAATTATGATCTCTTTTGCAGGTTAAGATTTCTAAAAGATATGTTATTATGAATATAACATGATTGATATTTCTTTTGTTTAACCTTACTGAGCATTTGAGCTCAACCTTTTATGTTTTCCTTTCCCTAGGACACAAATAAAGGATTTAGGTTTAAAAAAAATTCGATCGTTATGGGAGATGTTGAATATCTTTCACCACGATTAGAAGATTATATTCTGAGTTTCCAAAGACACTAAACTATTACAGTCCTTGTGTGTGTGTTTTTGTTATGTACTAAGTATTCCGCAAAAGTAATGTAATGTCCATGTATGTTATGCTTCGGGTCTCTATAGTTGGTATTAGAGGAAAGGTTTAGTCAACCTTTGGAAACTAGGATGCGCGAACTTTAGTGAGATCCCTAGATATATTTCTAAGGAATTACTAGGGATGTCCCTAAGGTTAAGTATAAGTATAGGTTATAGTACTAGAATTACAGTAACCCAAGATGTTAGATATTGAAGTTACTCCCCCTTTATTATATTGTTTTCCCTAGCGTTATTTTTACCTCTCACACTATTCTTTTTGGGTTTTAGACGATGACTGGAACCCGAAGGAACCGTGTTGATCAATGTAATGGAAAATGCCATGATTGTCCTCCTGAACAAACAAATGTTATGGGAGATTGAGTGAAAAATCTTATTGCTATACTTACACAAGCTATGAATCATTCTGGACTTCTAAATGAGTAGATAAGGGAACAATATTCTATTGAGTCCTTAATGAGGAAACATCCACCTTCTTTCAGTGGGTCTTCTGATCCACTTGTTGCTGAAAAATAGATCAGTACTATTGAAAAGATATTTTCAGTTCTTCAATGTTCTGAACATGATAAAGTCATATTAGCAGTGTATCATTTGGAAGGTAATGCTGATCAATGGTGGAATATTATCAAGAATACGAGGACAAGAGATGAAATTGAGTCCATGGAATGGGACGAGTTCAAGAACATATTTTTCAATAAGTACTTCCCTCGTATTCTACGAAAAAATATGGAGAAGGAGTTTCTTGAACTAAAGCAAAAGGATGATGAATCGGTTGGTATATACGAAGCGAATTTTACAAGGCTTGCAAGGTATGCATCTGGATTTATCATCCAACCTGAAAGTAAAGTTGATCGATTTTTCAGTGGCTTAAAACCAAATCTTAGAAGGGAATTAGCTATAAGAGACTTCAGTAGCTATGATGAAATTGTGAGTTGTGCTATGAAGGTAGAAATGAATGTTGGTGTTACTTATCTATCTCATAGTTTTGACAAGAAACGAATGATGGAGTTCAAGGAGAAATCTCAGAATAATGGTGAAAAGAAGATAAATGTTTCCTTATGCTCCAAGTGTGGAAAGAAGCATGATGGAGATTGTCTTAAAGGGACTAGAAAATATTTTAAGTGTGGAAAAGAAGGTCATCGAGCAGCTGAGTGTAGAAGTAATGGAAAAAGGGTTTATAATGATGTGAATAAAGAAAAGACTGCAAAGAACGCACCACCAACACTTCAATGCTTCAAGTGTAAGGAAATGGGGCATTATGCTAATAAATTCCCTAATCCAAGGGTTAGTGATGATCGACATGAGCAACCACTTAAGGAAAAGGAAAAAGGGAAGTCACATGCGATCACTATTGGCGATGTTCAATATAACAACAATGTGGTGGAATGATTAAGTTTTTATGTAATGGGATTCAAAAATAATGTTGTATATAGTATCGTGGAATATTGAAATATTTATGTATTGGTCTATTGTGGTTTTTAATGGTACCGGTAACCATAGAATGTGATTGAGATATTTTTGGAAAAAAGATGATATGCGCATAATGAATGGAAAAAGAGAAAATTAAATGTTTGACCGTATTCATGAGCTCTTGACTGATATAAGGAGAAGGTTATATCATGGTTTGAGTATATAGAATTTTTAGATTTTGGTATGTGGAAAGAGTTAACTTTTGATTACATTCATGTTTTCACTAAGGTTCAATGGGTATTCATTCTTCAAGAGAATACATGATTAAGGTATTCACATGTTTGTAATTTGACCAACAAGATATATCTTATGATATATGGGGGATAAATGATGGCATTCACGTGATTGTTATGTGACATTTCAAGTAATAATTTTCTTTATACTATGGGCTTGGACTGAAGTATTTTAGATAATCCTAAATATTGGAAGGGATTATGTTGGACATAAGTTAGTATTGTTTAAGGATAGAACTTTTTTTTGATATTATTTATGTGATGTTATAGTTATGTAGTTTTAGAAAAAGGACAACCTGCTGGATGGACGACAACCCATCGCATTGGACAAGGCTCTAGGAATCGAACCCACAACCGAAGTGCGACTGGCCTTTATCGCCTACCACTGGCCTACAGGAAGTCCCTGTTTAGTAGAAACTAGTTTTATTATATTAATCAGTATGATATATGAAGTATAAGTCCATTTTAGGAACCATATATGATTAATCTCACTATAGATGGACTTATGTATTTTTTGATAACTTTTCTAAACTTTTGGTTTAGACAGATGGAATGACCCATCATTCTATCACATGATCTGCTAACACATCACGAATGACAAATTCAACTTCATTTCTTTAAGATATGAAGTGTAAATTGTCCAAAGAATGACAAACAGTGAGACTATACCAAAATCATGAAAGTATTTCTTCTAATTCTAATTTCATCAACTTTAGGGAAATGATCTTGTAAACTAAAATGTTGTTCTAGTGCTCTTATATCTGATGAATCAGATGGTACCTTAGATCGTCAAAAATTTATGGCTTTGTGATTGCTGGATTTTCCATAGCCATGTTCCCTACCACTCTCCATCAGAACATGATGGTTAGATTTCTCTTCCATATCCATATTTTCACATATGTGGAAACCCAATGATTAGTTTGTTTGGGTAACCGTTACGTTTCATACTTTTGTTTTTAAAGATTGGTTTTGGTATTCCTTTTTACGATGAGGGTTTCTATTAAAGAAACATTCTAATAGTAAACCATTTATAACCCTGACGAATTTCGAGGGCGAAATTCATTTTAAGGGGGGTAGAATGTAACACCCCAAGATTTTATGAAAAATATTCTTTTAAATTTCATTAATGTCTTGTGTTTTACGCTACACCAAAAAAATCTTGCACAACACACATCCTTGACTTTCCTTGCATTACACGCAATAACGACCTTCCTCGATAGCGTGTGTAGTACGCAATACCGAGTTTCACTAAACAACGATATTATATTAAAATATTATTAAAACTAGCCGTTATGAATAGTAATAACCAATTTTTGAATTTTTGAAATTTTTATTTTTCAAAATAGACTTCATTTCTGGATTCGTAATATCGAAATTAGCTTAGGGTGAAACATTGGTACTTTTCAGATAACTTTCATTTTCTAATGAATAGTGAAAATTACTAAATTTTAATTTTAAAAAACCTTTTTAATAGAAATAATTAATAGTGATAAATTAATAATTTGATTGGTTTTAAAGTATATTTAGAATATATTTTTACAATTTAATACAATTTTGGTTATTGGATGTAATTTCACATTTAAACCAAACATAAAACACCGGTCAATCTTTTGATAGTTATTATCTCTTAAGAACACGCTATTTGTTTTGACGACGGGAATTAATTACTAAATTAATTAATGCAACTAATATGTTTTGAATTTGTTAAAATATACATCATTTTTGAATTCATAATATCAAATATAGCTTAGGCCTAATTTTTGGCATTTTTCTGAAAACTTTCAATATTTGATGAATAGTGAAACCACTAAGTGGTAGTTAAAAAAACAGAATTTTTCATAAAACTAAATTTTACCACTTTTGTGAGTGGAATTTCGAAAATCTGAGAGACATGGTTAATATCATGGACTAAAATGTGGTTCAATGAGATGAAAATAATTTTTGGTGAATAGTAACTTTTTACTTTTTTTTACCACGGTTAAAAGTAAATAGGGTAATTAAGGGTAAAAATGATATTATTATTACCCTAACAAATGTCCTAATTCTATTGGACAAGTGTAATTCGAACAAAAACAACATTAGGAATAAAATATGACCATTTAGGCCCACTTGGATTAGATTTGGACATTTATTATTAATTTATTTAAAGAAGGGTTAAAATAGTTAAAATCAATGTTTAATAAATAAATAACTTTTAATATGGGGTTATACATAAGATAAATTCGGATATAAATATTAATTAGAAAGATAAGACGATTTCCTACATAATGATATTTTATTTGTAATTTTTTGACTTTAATTAATTTAATTTATTTATGACACAATGATGATGCAGTAATTATCTTATTAATGAAATATTGACATAATTGATTGTATAAACACGAAAATAAATGTAATTTGAGACTTTTTATAAATTAAACTAATTTTCTATGTTAATATGACATGTTAGTATTGATTTAATTAAAGAATTTCGAACTAATAATTCTGTTATGATTTTTACAAAAATCAATTACTAAATAGTGTCAAAATTAACATAAAATAGTTTTTAAAACAAATATTATATTAGTAATTGTTATTTTATTCCTAAAAATAAACGATTCAGCGAAATGACTTAGATAAGGTTATATATATTAATAATAAACAACTTGGGGTTCGTTTGTCTGCTTATAGTAAGTTTATTAACCTTATAGTATAATAACACAAGAAGACACGGTAAAAGTAAAATTATTTAATTTAATGTTAAATCTAAATGATAAGGTTAAAATAGGAACCTAAACTTGTCTAAAGTCTATTGGATGAGAGTATTTCTACCCATCCCCACATTAGGATCTAAATAAATCAATTTGGAGCTATTTAAAATCGAATTTAGATTTATAATAAAATAATATTTTTTGTTATTCCAAAGGTTCCCCTCTGCACCCTTATAAAAGGGCACCTCCTCCCTCTTTTCCTCACACCACTTTGAGCCTTCAAGCTCGGCCAAACCCTGCCAAATTCACTTATAAACTTCCCTAGAAACATCCTAGAGGTTCTGGTCTTCCTCAAAGACCAATTTTAGTGCCCTAAAAGGAGGTCTCAAAGAGGCGCTTCAAAGAAGAGGTAATGCCCGTTACCGATTCTTTCATCTTTATTTCTTCTTCCACTTCTTCTTCTTAGGTTGTTTCATTATGAAGAAATAAAATCAGTATCACTTATATACTGATATGTTATTATCATTATTAAACAACCTTATTTCACCATATATCCATCCTACGGAAAACGAAATCACCACGCGTGCGTACGTACGGAATACCGTCTCCACGCCATGGTGTAATCTATTTTCCACCACCACCTTACTTGGATGGGTATAATGGTGTAAATAATAACTAAATATGATTATTGTAAAGTTATATTTATTCTGAAATAGTATACATACACTCTGATACAATTCCACGATCATGAGAACGATATCATCGCTCGTGCGTACGTACGGACTACCGTCTCCACGACGCGATGAGATTCATTCTCCATGTTAACCATTCATGAATGATTATAAAGTATATATAATAATTAATAATGAAATATATGACATAATAATGATTCTGGATTTATGTGTGTATATATGTATGTCATCTACTTAATTCCATTCAACTCAATAAGGAAAAGAAAACAGCGTTCATGCGTATGTACGGTCTACCGTCTCCATGAACGGTGTATTTCTTTCCATTTACTGATCTATTATATAAATATATATTTTGAATTTATATTATATATAAATCATGTATTATATTCTGGAATTAATTAATCATGATCTAAGTAATCATATGAATAATTACAAGTCAAAACACGGACGACAAATGAAACAATTTTTACCCAAAACGCCCTTTAACATGGAATTTACAAAAGAACTAGTAATATAAAGCCATAAGTGAACCATATATAAAATCATAACAATGAGTATGATTCTGAATAATTCAATTCCATTATTTAAATCATTATACAGGAGTTTCAGACACATATGAAGAAAATCGGACCTAAAGTAAGGGAAATATCACAATCTCATTTTTATCCGAGATTGTTTATACATTGAAATTTGCTGGGGTTTATTTTATCATCCACATCCATGTTTCCTCAATATGTAATATTATTTCCATCCACCTACACTTTTTTAAATCCAATTTTACCATTCGGTGAGTATTTAGTATAGGATATGAATGGAATCTTTTGTCGTTTTTTGTATGAGGTACTTTTTGACTTTTCCGACAAAAGTACGAGAAGAATGTTTTTTAACTTATACGACATGAATGGATTTTTAAAACATTATTTCTAAGAATATTACTTTACAAGTTTTCAAGTTTATTTTTAATCAACTTATTTTAGTTTAAAATTGTAGGACATGTTAAGAAAGGAAAAAAATTTTGAAGTAGAAATGATATTTTCCTCAAGAATGGAGTTCAAGTGATTTATCAAAATTATTTTCCATCTAAGATAATAAAGGGTTCTGTTTCTATCCCTATTATTACATTGATTTTATTATGTTGTGATGGAATTATTTTTAGGAATTCCTTTATCTTATATGAATTTTTTTATGATGTCACGATGTTTAAGATTCCCATTTTTGTTACATGGTGTATGCTATGATGTATGGTTTATGATTTTGTGGCATACATAAGAATCGTATCATTATGAGATGGGTGGGACATATATATCCCTCCAATTCATTGGGTAAAGATTTTATATCTCATGAGATAGACATGTCTAGAACGGTAGGTTATACCGGTTCAGTGAAACAGGACTGAAACGAGGAGTGAACTCGGCTCAGAAAGGGACTTTTTCCACTAAGATAGTCTTGGCAATGAGTCTTCACTAATAAGAAATGATTCTCTATGATTATGTGTGTATGCCACAATGTTTCATGTTTTACGTTATGATTATTGGGATTACATTTCACTACTAAGATTTATCCCATGTTCTGAAATTATGATCTCTTTTGCAGGTTAAGATTTCCAAAAGATATGTTCTTATGAATATGACGTGATTGGTATTTCTTTTGTTACCCTTACTGAGCATTTGAGCTCACCCTTTTATGTTTTCTTTTCCCCAGGACATAAAGAAAGTATTTATGTTTTAAAAAAAGAAGATGTTTATGGGAGATGTTGAAGATCTTTCACCACGATTAGAAGAATATATTCCGAGTTTCCAAAGACACTAAACTATTACGGTCCTTGTGTGTGTGTTTTTGTTATGTACTAAGTATTCCGCAAACGTACTGTAATGTCCATGAATGTTAAGATTCAGGTCTCTATAGTTCAGGTACATGAGGTATCAATGAGGAAAATTTTCTAACAAACCTTCAAAGTCCACTTGAGCTATCAAGGATCCTTAGGATCACATTAAATTTGAAACTTTGTTATACAATGCTATGGTGGAAACCTTAAAACACGATAAAACATTACCTACACTTCTTCACATGGATCAGGCCATTCGTATGAAACTATATCTATGATAGATGTAGTGGAAGAAGGTACAACAGTAGTAGGTACCACAGACATCTCAAGATTCATTTGATTATCTAAAATCTATAGAACCAAAGAGTGTTCTACACAGGAAAGTTCATCTTCCATCTTTCTATCAACTACAAGTGCTAGTAACGGTTGAGAACCATCTTTTTGGATATCAACCATAGTTTCTATTTTTATACATCTATCAACAAAAGGCTTATTAGAAGCTAGAACATCAAATTGATAATCAATTCATTCTCCAGATTAAGGCATCTACATTTTTTAATGATCAACAACAAGATATTTTATAGAATCAATCAAACATAACTGTTCTAAAATAGAATAATTAGAAATTGATTGACATGTGGAAGAAAAACGTTCTCAACATCATCCAGTGTTGGATAATCATGGAATATTTCCATGTATGGGTATTTCCCCCCCTAAACAAGTGCATCCTGAAGCTATGAAGGTATCTCCACTTCTCTTCTTTTTATTCATCCATTAACACCATTTTGGTCAGGATCATCTCCAACACATCCATCATCACATTCAATTCCGTATTTATCTTGATTTCCATTTTTACCATTTATATTCCCATATTATTCTTTTTTTATTCATCCGTATCATCATCATTTTGTTTAGTTGATTTGGAACTTTTATATTTCTCCTCTCTAGAGATCTCTGTCTCTTCTTCATCTCATTGGACTATCTTTTCTCTTTTCAGAAACCTCCATGGTGGACTAGGATCTCCAAAGGTAATAGGTGAGTATTTGAGAGATATATCAGGGTCTATCCCAACATCCAAAGATGGTTCATTTTACTCTTATTCAATAATTTATTTTTCCTTATATTCATATTAATATATAACTACTACATCAAGATCCACACTTGGATCAACAAAAAAAATTCGTCTAGTTGGATGATCAACCTGGTTATACACAACACATTGCTTCTCAGAATCACCAACTAACTGTTTCTTCTAGGGGTTTTATCAAAATTTCATCACTTAAAAAGAACCTTTTATAATGAAGAAAACACCATAGTCTTTAACAGACTTTCATCATCACGATCTAAGCCCTTGGCCTTCAACATTTCTGAAATCATCTTAAGGTAGATCAATGAATTTTAACTTGAGGTTTTCTTGGTCATGTTCCACATATGAACCACGAGATATCCAAATAAATAGATCATGTAACCTAATGTAATAAAAGATCTAAGATAGATATCCTGGTATATTAATTTTGTGAAATCAACCTTCCTTGGAAAAATTATGTTTTGTACAAACTTAAAAAGTAGTATACATTCTCCATCTTGCTTAGAGGAAACATGCCTTTAGGTTGTGCCAACTACTGTCAACACAATAAGAGAATCATAAAATATAAAAAATAACTAGCTTTTAGAATACTTCCTTGGTAGTTCTCATTAACATCATCATGAGGTACACCTAAACATTTTTCTAATTTACTTGATAGAAATACAAAAACATATCATGTCACACACTTTTTATCCAATCAGAATCATCTTCATCAAACACAAATTCGACATTATGATAAACACATATACCAGATGATGGAAGAAAAGTAATTTTTTTGGATAATGACTATATCCATGCATTATTATTAATCACTTTGTGTTCTAGTTAATTATTAAATAATTTCCACTTTGAATCAAATTCCTCTTCTAGTATAATAAATCTATTGGAAAGATAAGGGTTTACTGGAGAAGCTAGATCAGGTGAAATAGGATCTTTCTTCTTCTTATATGAAGATTAACACTTAGAATGAAAATACATAAAAGAACACATCATTCTCATCATTTACTTTGGCTCAGAAAACATGGTTGAGGGAAGGATAAGATTTGAAATACATGAGATAAAGGGTTGAACTAGGATCGAGAGAGAATTGTATGAAAGTATCACATGTGTATCAAGGTATGTTAGTAATATATATTTCCATTTTCATATAATTTGGTATATTTAGTATTATTAGATCAAAATAATAATTTAAATTTAAATTTTAGTAAAAAAATTCATCAAGATATAGGAAAGAACAAAAACATGGAAATTAACTGGTGATTCAAAATATAGAGGAGTAGAAAAAACTTCAAAAGGAATGAAATGAAACGAAATGATATTGGAAAAAAATATGAAAATAAAATGGTGTGACAACCAATGGTTTGACAAGTCAATGACTTGACAATCCAATGGCATCACAAGACAACAATGTAACAACCTAACAATATGTCAACCCACTAGTGTGACTATCCAATGACATGTCATCAAAACTATAACTAAAATTAAATTAATTTTAACCAAAATTTATCATCCCTTATACATGTTTTATATATATCATTATTTTATAATTCAAAGGAATATTATAGATAACTACTAATTGAAGTTCTGTGCTAATAAATTTAAGAGTTGTATCTCCATAATGAAATGGTCTCTAAAAAAGTGATGTGTTATATCAAATATGTTTTTTCCTAGAATGAGAAATAAGATTATTAGTGTTTTTAATAGAAATTTTTTTGTCGATTTTTATGGGGACATGTCAGAATTGAAATCCATAGTGTATTAGAGTGCGTTTCATCCACAAAAGTTTTTCACAACAACTAGTTGTAGCTATATAATCTACTTCAGCAGTAGACAATGAAAAATAATTTTTAATTTTTACTACACCTTGAAACTAGAGACTTCCCTAAAAATGGACATGTTACATAGATTTTTTTCTATCTATCTTGCATAAAATAAAATTAGAATCAGAATAACTTACTAAATAAATTTCTTGGTCTCTTGGTTATAAAAATCCAAAATTTCTAGTATAATTGAGGTATTTAAAAATTATTTTAATAGAAACAATGTATGACTCTATTGGGTTTTCTTGAAAAAGATCAATAATATACACACTAAACATAATATCTAATCATCTTGGATTCAAGTATAGAAGAATTCCAATCATACCTTTGTAACTAGTTTGTTAAACTAGTTTCCTAGCATCATCAAGATCTAATTTATAGGTGGTACTCATAGGATTGTCATTGGAGTTAGTGCTATCCATGTTTTAAAATTTAGAAAATATTTTTTATATTTACATTGATTTAAAATAATTCATTCATTGTCTTGAAAAATATGAAATCCATAAAATAATTTGAGTTCAACCATTAAACTCACTTAAAAAACATTTTTCAAAATGTTAGATAAATCAGTACAAAAGGAATTTTTGTAATATATGAAATTACTATCATCAACATAGATTTGTAATAAAAATACATCTTTATAAATTCTCCTTATGAAAATAGTAGGATTAGATATTCCTTTTGAAAATAAATTTGAAATAAGAAATTTTTTGAACCTACAATAAAAAAATCTAAGAGAATGTTTTAAACCATATAATAATTTTTTTAATTTAAAAACATGATTTAGAAAATGAGGATTTTGAAAACCAGGGGGTTCAGAAAATCATCAATTTTAAAACCAATAATGAACTCACTTTAGACATCTATTTGAAAAATATTGAAATATATATGTGCTGCATAAGAAGACATGATTATTTTGGATTCATGTCTCGATAAAGGTACAAAGATTTACTCATAGTTAATCTCAACTTTTTTACTACATCATTGTAAAAAATTTCTAGCCTTGTTTCTATCTATCGTTCCTGACTCATCATCTTTATTCCTAGACATCCATTTAGTGCCAATATGAAAGGTTTCCTTGGATATATCTACATGTTACCACACTTTTTTTAAACCCATAGAAAAATTATTTCATAGATATTACGATGAATTAAACATTAATGGAATCATTGATGTTGTTAGGTTCAAGATGTGACATGAAAGATGTATGTTCAACCTGATTTCCAATATATTATCTAGTTTGTGTTCATATATTTAGATCACATATAATAACATATAAATTATGGTACTTAATGGTTATGATAGCTGTAGAGAAATATGGCCATGTTACTTTAAGATTTTTACATTCTGGTTCTGGATGTTGTGAAGATTCTTCAGAACTAGATGATTTTTCTTCTTATTTGACAGTGAGACTAATGGTTTAAAATCTAATTTCATTAAAGATAAATCATAGTCATGGGTTTTTAAGGAGTTATTAGGCTCATGTGTTTCATTTTTATTAAATTTTATCATGGACTATTTCATCAGCATTTTTTGTTCTTCTTTTTGAAAACACTATACGTTTTATAGAGATTTAATAACCATGGGAAATCCCTTCATCACTCATAGAAGAAATTTTTTCAAGATGATACTTATTCTTAAGAATAAAGACTTTGTAACCAAAAAATATAATGTAATTAACCATAGCTTTCTGATTATTCTATATCTCCTACCGGGTCTTCTTAAGGATAGGTCTACCAATATATATATTGATGGTATATAAGGTTGTATTGATAGCTTATTCCCAAAAATAGTTAGGTAGGTCATCCTCATTCAACAGAGTCTATAAAATCTCTTGTATGGTTCTATTTGTTCCTTTGACAAATCCTTTATTCTGGGGTGTCCTAGGAAAAGAGAGGTTATGAGTGTAGCCATTTTTTGATAAAAAAAAGATTCAAAATAATTATTTTCAAACTCATGACCATGGTCACTCCTTATTGGATTAATCCTATGATCACTAATAATTTCGAGAAACTTAGCATACTTGGTAAATAAAGAACATGAATCACTTTTTAAACTAGAAAAAATACCCATGTATACATAGAGAAATAATATAAAAGAATATAAACACAATGCTTCACATTTATAATTGAAATTATAGAAGGTCTAAATAAATCCATGTGAACCAACTCAAGAGGTTGAGAATTTGACACTACATTCTTCAATTTAAAATAAATTTTGTGATGTTTCCTTTTTTTACTGTGTTTATAGAATTTACTTATTGGGAACTCAATCTTAAGTGGATCCCTAACTAACCCTTTCCTAGTTAGGTTCCGTATTGTCTAAATGTTGCAATGGCATAGTATCCTATAACGAATCCAGGACTCTTTGTTAAATGCACTTATGAATGAAACATTTTTATAAATCTAAGAATTAAAATCTACAGAATAATCACTGTCTTTTCACAAAGAGGTAAAAATAAATGATTTTTTTGAATAAAAATATTTCATGAATTATTTTTAAAATTAAAATAAAAACAATAATTTCACAATTAAGAAATAATAATAATATTATAATTTAATCCTTAAACATATAAAACTTTACAAATTAGAAATGAATTTTTGTTAAAAATATGGAATAGGGCAATGATTTTTCTTTTTTAATTATAAAAAAGGTGACATTTTAACCATTAACCTTAATGAGGTTCTTGAATAATGAATAATATCATAACATATATAATGGAAAACCACTTACCTAGTACCATAGACTTCTATAAGAGGTCTTAATGAATTTTTTATATTAGAAATGGGTTTAAAAATGAAATGATTTTCGTACCCAAATCTCTTTGGCTCCATAAATTTTTATAATAAATGATTTTGGAACCCAAATTTTCTGCATGTGTTTCATATAAATAGATTTTAATATTTTAGAAATAAAATCCTTATAGGGTAATTTTGAAAATTTTTACTAATAGAGACTTCAGAAATGTATTTAGAAACTAATGCACTTTTAGATATTATTCTATATCTCGGCTCATATCATATTCTAGTCATATATTTGGGTAAAAAAGGTTTTCCAAATATTTGTGTGAGTGTCACTCAATTATATGAAAATTTTTCAATATCAATCTTTAATTTCATATTTTACAGTCTAAGGATTGTATTTTATTTGAGCAGTTGAGTATATTTCTCATTTTCTATTAAAATCTCGTTTTTTATATTTATAGATAGAGCATTTTTCCTATTAATATTTTTTTAATTTTACTTTGATTAAATAAAGATATCCTCTAGAATATTGTAGTATTCAAATAATTATTCGTTTGAAATATTATCAACATCATGTTGTTCATTGTTAGAATTATCAAACACATGCCAATGAAAACTATTAGTAACAGTAGGTAAGTCAAGTACCGCACTGAATTTATTCATGAAACACATATTGGATCTATCTGGATTTTATTAAGGTGTAGAATTTGAGCCACTAGAGATATCATCATAAGTACTCCAGGTTTCCTTCATGGAATTTTTGTATTTCCAATCCTTTTCCTAATACCTATTCTTGTACATATAATTCAGATAGTCATATTTTAAGTGACCTTTCCATTTTCATTCATATTAGACAATTTTTTTTAATTCATCTTCCTTTTTTCAATCATTATTCTAGTTTCCTCTGTTTTCATGCATGTCATTATAGTTTTATGTTCTAAAAAACTTTTTCTTTAGGTTAAATTTCGTTATTATTGTGAATAAGTGAGACATATTTTCATCATCGTTAAAGGGTTATTAACTATCATTTGAAATGGAATCTTATACATTCACTTTCCCTTTTTTTATTTTTATTATCTACCAGAGTTAGTGTTGAAATCTACTTACATTAGTTTAGGCTCATCATCTTCTTCACGATTAACATTCAATTCTTCCTCATAAAATATAATAATTCTAATCAACTTCTTCACAGGTAGTTTACATATGTCTCATGATTCTCAAATTAAAATAGATGTCCCTCTCCATGTTTCTTGTAGGAATTTTTGTAATCAAAATATCATATCCCTATCAGATACAAGTCTTCCAAGTGAGCTCATTGTGTTGAATATCTCATTGAACATGATGTACACTTCAGAAATGGGTTCATCAGGCTTCATTTTAAAATTATCATATTTAGTAGTATATGTATTAACGCTCATCTCTTTAACATTTGAAGTTCCCATATGGGAAACAAAAAGAGTCTCCAAATTTAAAAAGTTTCATTATATGAAATAATTCTATTAAATTCCTCATATCTTAAAAAATAGTAATGTGTATTCATATAATTACAATTATTATTATATTATAACTTTTTTGTATCATACCATTTACTTATTGTATTAATAGGTACAATATATTGATCTTCCATTGTAGACCAAATATTAAAACACATTCTCCCTATATGTATTATTAGTTTAATCTTCTATTGGACATAATTTGTACCATTAATGAATGTTGGACCATTGGTAGTAGATCCTTCTTGATGATTATCCATTTTAAAGAACTAAATTTAGAAATGAAATAATTTTGAGAAATTTATTTCAATAATAAAACTATAGGTAAAAAATATAAAATATTAATACTTAAGAGTTAAATGCATTGATAAAAAATGTCATTAAGAGTGAGTATCTCAATAGAGGGGTTAATTGAGTACCCCATAACATTTCTATCTGAAATGGATTATTTTGAAATCCCCCAAATATTTTAAAATTCACAATTTTATCAAAATAAGTTGGATGATATAGATCTCAATCATTCTAAATATTTTTCTAAATAAATATTAGGTCTCAGATGAATAATATAAATATCAGGGGGTCCATTGAAATCAATTAATTTAATAAAAATATGATATGAATAGAAAATTAATATATACTATCAGAGTATATATTTTGTTTAAAGTTAAAATAATTTACTTTTTAATGTGGAAATAATGTAACAAAAGAATTAAATAACACAACAGAAAGAATAAATACAATAGTTTGACTCTCAAATTGAGACATAGTATTCTAAAATTTGTGATCACTTTCCACCAAGTAGTTTTCATAAAATAAAGAAGTTAATCCATAACATGGATTAGTTTTATAAAATAGTTTACAATCTATCCAGATCACACATGACCTCTTCCATAGTTATTCATGGGAGAGAAAAAAAACCATTCAACATCAGGACCTCCCCTACTCATATATGTGGGAGAAATAAATAGGAATGAAGTTTTAGAAGATACCATGTATCTTCTAGTTTAGCACATGAGGCAGTCTGTGTACATAAAGTAGAGTATAACACAGAGTGCTCAAAAAGTAACAAAAGAAAATAGAATAGTGAATTCTATAAGTGTAGATTTTAGATGTTCTCGGTCTCTTTCAATGACTCTTGTGACTCTTGAATTGATTTATCAATGACGCTTCTATCAGATTCTATGATAATGTTCTGGAAAATAGAGTTTCATAGACTTGTGTTCTTAATTGGAGGAAGCACTAGTTTTGAATGTGATGTTTGGATTCACAATCGAATTTTTCTAGTAGTCGAGCTCTTATTATTTGTAACCAAGTTCATTTTAATGTGTGTTCAGGTAGTTTGAGTTATTATATTAGTATTAGTTCACTTCTTTTATTTTCTCTAACTTCTTATAAATATTGTTCTCTACAGTCTTCTACATGAGGGAGTGTGCTACAATTTTATTTATAGAAGCAAGAACAATACTCAGATCAGCTGGTTCCTCATACTTCACATTACGAAACTCTCATCAATTCTTTATATCGATCATTTAAGGGAAAATAAATAAAATATTAAATTAAATTAATATCGATTAACATATCCATTAGAATAATGTAATTCAAAAATAAATATTGTTGGAAAATAGTGGAAGTGTATTTGACTAGTGTTCTCTCAAGGTCTGATGGTTTGAAGCTTTGAGGGTATGTTGTGTTGGTTACATCACACTGTTCGTATGACACTGGAGGTGTCTTAGACAAATAAAAATTTACCATTTGCTGGAGGCATGTCAACTAGAAATGTTTGGTATGATGATCTGAGGGATGACAGTTTGTGGTTCGATAGTATATTAGACTTAGGAAAACTTTTGTGTTGGTGGTGTGACATTGACAATGACTTATATTGTGGTAACTCATACTTTTAAAAATTAGTGTTCTGGGGTCATGAAATCCTGATGGTGTGTCGAATGACAATGTCTAATTTTATTAAATTTTTAGTCTAATGGTATAGCTTCTTGGCGGTGTGATATCCTCGTGGTGTCTCATACTTATTGAGATTTCCAGTCATAGGAAATGGGGTCTTGAATTGGTGGTTTCAATCTCGATGATATCTCATACATAGACGATCTGATTACCTATCTCAAAGTACAAATTCTTTATAGAGAAACATGAAATTCATTAATAATAGTAGAATCATGAGTTTGTGATCATTAAAATGAGTCGTTCAACACTATTAATATATATATATATATGAACATATATTTATATATAACATAAACATATATATAAAAATGTTCAAATTAATATATATATATATACATATATAAATATATATATATATATTAATATAAACAAATATATAATTTTATAATTATATTTATATACAGAGACATTAGAATATATTCAGAAATCACAATATATATATATATATATATATATGTGAACACACACACACACAAATATATATAAACACACACACACATAAAAATATATTTAAACGTACATATATATACATATATATAAACATAAACATATATATAAATGTATATATAATATAATCATACATATAAAAACATATATATATTAATATATTTAATTAATATATTAAATTATATATATAATATTAAATAATTAAATACTAAAATTTATGAATATATATATATATTAAAATATAAAATAATAATCGAAAATCAGTGTAGATGTGTGATTCGGTCATTAGTTGGGAGTGTCTACGTGTAGAGTTCAAATAAAATTGTTTTAAATTGTTTAGCATGTGATCATGGGGAACACAATAATATGTGCGTATGAGGTTGGGTGGGAGGTAGGGAGAAGGGAGGTACACGCATGAAGTGAGGCTACTGGGGGTGGGGAGGGAGAGATCTTCCTAGTGTGGTGGGGTAAGTCAGGCTGGGAGAAGGGTGGTTGGAGGGAGGGATGGTGCATGACAGTGGGTGAGGCAGGCGAGGAGTTGGGAGGATGGAGGTAGGTAGGGAGTAACGTGGTACGTGAGGTATATTGGGAGGTATGGAATGGAGGAATTAAAAAATCTATAATTATTTTAAAAAATTATGATTTAAAAATAGTTAAAAAGAACACCGATGTTTTTTAGAAACATCGGTTTATAATGTTTCACTTGCCATCCTTTCTAAAAAAAATCACTAAATTTATTGTAACTAATTAAAGATGTTTATAAATTTCAATAATTGGAGATAATTTCAAACTTCTCTAAAATAGAAACATTTAGAAACGTTGATAATTTAGGTACACCTCATTTCCAAATGTTTTCTAGAAATGTAGGTCAATAGATTAGTGATGTTTTAAAATGTCACTAATGAAATAAAATCCATTAGTTTTATTTTTTCTTTTTGAGGGTAGGGATAAATTTTATGTGTTAGTTCCATAAATATTTCTTCTAAGGGGAAGTCGTTCATTAGTAATAATGTAGTTTTATGTCAAGGGGATGCCCAATGTGGGAAAACAAAAGATGAAAACCCCACCACATGATAAGAAGACCCAATGAAAAGTGAGGAGGATTAAATTTGTACTTGATATATTTGGATACATTCCATAACAAGAGAAATTAATATTTAACTAAGTTATATTTTAGACATCTATATGTTGTAGAGTATATTCTATGCCATAACCTGTTCGAAGGATGAATATAAATAATTTATCACAATATCATTTGTAGGTTATTCTGTAAGAGTAGTTTTGGGATATAATTATGGATCTATAATTTAGTCTCTAACCATGTCAAAATTTGAAAATTATGCATTGAAAATTTTGTATAAGGAGAGACCAAACCATGATAATAAATTTTCCATATACCTTGGAAATTTTATTCTAGAATAATAAAGGTGGTGCATGGACCAAAATAACATGGATTTATTTTGTTTAAATTTATTTTAATCACAAAATTAATTTTTTTGTGACACATTGAATGATCTATCAATAAGTGAGGAAGGATATTTGATCCCAATCATTGTATCAACTTGTCTGGTTGATGGAATAATTAAAAGCATATCAGACAAGTTTTAGAGAAGCAACTCTCTTATTTTGTTTACCAATTTCATTGAGAGATATTGATCTCAGAGAAAAACAAGAATAAGTTTTATTACCTTATTGAAAATTATAAAGGTGTTTTAGTTGTTCTATAGAAATCTAAATATTAATAAATACATTTTCCTGAAGTCATTCACTCTGGAAGTTTATTGAACTGTGAAAAAGATGGACATAGTTTCAGGTGTATTTTAGCATCAATCATTTAAATAGAATAAGTTGATATTAGAAGGCGTGGTGATCAAATATTTTTGCAGAAGATCAATTAGTTATTCAAATTTACTATGTGATATAATAAACCAATGGGCTAGTGTGACCACCTTATTTTTTAACACATATAATGTATTTCAATTAGTATCCCATATGCATAAGTGTTCTACCAATGTAATTATTCTTGGATTTTCATTGATTGGTTGATCCAAGTAATATAATTTGTGTCCAAGTTACTACATTTTTTTACTCTATATTAGTGGTATATATATAAGTGTGTTCCAATTTAAGATAAAAAACATTATGATCATGTGAAAAATAATAAATTACAATATTTTGATTCCCCACCCCTATGGGAATATTCCTTAATTAATATGAATAATTTTAATAAATGAAATGATTTTAGGGTGATTTTTTATGTCTCTTGGGTTCCTTGGTGATAGTTGTAAACTGAAATAGACTTAAAGTTTTTTTAGGAAACATTTTCTAATATAAAAAACAAAAAGAAACATTTAATTCATTCATTTTGAGTCGTTATTTTCACATCAAATATTAATTAAATAACATCTTGTGTGGAAAGTGGATTTTTATTAGAATGAGATCACAAGGAGTTGGATATTAATGATAAGGAAATCAATGCATAAGGGTGATCTTTGTCCAAACATATCAATATAAATGTGATATTATACAAAACATCTCATACCATGTAGAAAAAACATTTCATTATTTATAAAGGTGATTTTTATGTTTGAGAGGAAAAGTTAGATGTGTTATAGAATAAATATGAATACATGATAATGATCTAAAATGATATGGTTGGTCCATTAATTAATAAATCTAGTATTCTATTAAAATACATGCTTGTACTTGGATAAAATATTGTTGATTTATAAATTATCTGAACAATCCTAACAAGACTACCACTATGTTTCAATGTAAATGTATTAGTACAGAATGATAAAGTCCCAAAGGAGGTAAAATTGGAAATTATATATTACTCTATTTTAATATGATATTTGTAACAACAATAATTAATTAATGCCAAAGGATAACTCTAAAGAAGTTTTGTTCTTCATGTAAATAAAGAAAATTATTGTGAAAGAAGATCGAGGTGTAGAAGAACATGTTGAGGTGAAAAAATACCTTTAGATTAATCACAAGAGGGGAAAAGAAAAAATCAAATCCAATATTATAATTTCTTTCTTCTGATGTATTAAATTAATGAATCTTTCTACTAAGTTTCCTTATAATTTTCAAGATGATGATGAGGAACAACAGGTAAAGAAACCACTCGATGGTGAAAAAATCAGGAGAAAATCAGAACGCAAATTCTTATAAATGAATAAATTATTATATAATGAAGGTGAAGGCATGGAGGAGAAATAATTCAAATATTTTTAAGACTACATATACCTTGGTGAAGATGTTCATGTGACTATTTTGTATGACCCGCGAGTGGAAGATAAAGATGATGAATATACTGAAATTGATAGTAGATTTATTCATGAATATAAACTAGAGAAAACCATTGAATACATAGGAATATGCATTGTTAAAGGAAAAATACAATACAGTTTTTCATGAATAAAATATTTACTTGAAACAAAGAGAGGAAGAAAAAGCATAATTGAAAGTGAAATTCCAAAATCATAAATATACAATTTCAAGAAACAAGAAGGCAGAAGATGATGTAGGAATTAAAAATTAATTAATATGTTAGTTTCATTGATAGAGTAATTGATTATATAAAATAAAGAGTTAAGGGAATTTGAGAACATGATGGTGAATCCCTAAAATTATGATATAAGTGTGATGATCAGGAAATACTTCTCACTCATGGAATGCCATCAGTATGTTCAAGTGAGCCATTCACGGAAGACGTTGTTTATATTCCCCATGTAAAGTGATTGAGATTCAATGGAAAATAAATCATAAGACCTTTCTATAATATGAAACCAATCACAATTACCACTACACATAAGACACAGACACACCATAAGAATATCGAGCAGCACAAATCTCAAAAGACTACTTCTAATGCATCAATGGGAGCAAATAAGACACAAAAATTCATGGTTTTTTGTTATGAGAAGATGAGGCACACTTAATATGTGTTATCCATAGATAATAGATATTTTAGAGATACAGTATGTAAAAAAATATATTTTGGGAATAAAGAGAATAATTGTGCATTAATAGTAGAAATTAATATTCATATGGAGACCCCAAATAATAGATCACAATAACGGGAGACATCATTAAGAAAAATGAAAATGAAAATTTTATTTATATATTTATATGATGTGGATGATGGAAAAAATGTAGTGGTGAAAAATTATTGTTCATTATTAAATAAATGTAACTAGTGGTCATCGACCAATGAAAAATAAATTTTAGAAGGCCAGTGTTGATGAAATTTCATTAAGTGAAACATATGGATCATTAATATGCATATTGAAAAATCAGTTTTCTAACCACATGATATGAAATAAAAACATTATCTATAGAATCAAATAGGAATAGTATGAAGTAATTGGTTTTGATAACGATAAGGGGCTAAAAAGTATTGTCTCTGGAATGGAAAAAACTGATGGGAATACCTAATTCTCATAGAAATATTCTTTCTAAAGATCTCAGTGAATACTTTTTTAGTGTGAATTAATTATGTAATATAGGTATTGAAGTGCTATTCAACATGAAAACATTAACTATAAAAGGAAGATATGTATTACTTTTTTACAAGTTAGTTATACTAAAGGATACCACTATCTGATTGACGGAGGAGAAGAAAAGTTGATACTAAGGTTTTGGGGATATTGGTTCCAGTGTGGATGACGAGATTGGAGTGGTCGGCTGGTTTGTGGAGTGGGATGTTGGGGTTAGGGGTCTCAGTGGGTGGATGGTTGGGGCATCTAGTGATGTTGATGCAAGGGTCCATGGAGTTTTTTTGTCTGGCCATTGTTGCAGTGCATCATGGCACGGTCGGTGGCATTCCAGGCTTCTTTGGGTTCATCTACAACATTGGTCACGATTCTTTTCATCAGTGTGGTGGCGTGGTGTGACTACGGTGTACAGAGGCACTTTTCAACCATTGAATTCTTCTAGTGGTGAGGGTTTACCAACCTTCTGCCACCATAGGTCCTTTATCTCCCCCGATCCAGCCACACTATTGCCCTGAACAATTGTGATGTTTTTGGTATCCATCTGTCTTCGACGAGCTTATATGTTTAGTGCGATGTTCCTGTCTCTTTGAATGGATTCATTTCAAGATCTGAAGGTGGGGATCTTTCGGTGTTTGCCTAGTCGGTTCGTAGTTGCCTGTCCCTTCCATGACCTTTCGATTCTGCGACGGATTTCCTAGTTTGATCAGATGTTGTGGTTTCTTTGAGGTTTTTGGAGTGGTGGAAAGGTGGTCAGTGTCTCGGTGCAGCTTGAGATGAGCATTCTGGTTCGAGATCTTTATTCAGGTTTGTTTCTTCATTTCAATAGTGGTTCGTATGACTTTATATCTGAAAGGTTGAGTAATATGATGCTGGTCAGATGAGTTTCCATTGTAATTCTTGGCATCTGTGTTGTTTTTATTTGATTTTTGTGGTGGATGTTGGGGTTGGGGCCGTGGAGAAGATCTCCATAGAGGGAATTAGCTTCTCATTACTCTACTCTTACTCCAAAACTCCGTCACTCTCTCCGAGGTAGATCCGAGTAGTGGTCTCCATGGTGCTTTGGGATGTGAGGGAAAGATATTAGCAACGTATTGTGGTGGCTCCATCTTTGTTATCTCCCAATAATGTTCTACAAACGATTTTAAGTTTACCAATGAGGTTAAACATTTCTCATATATAATTTATGCTGGACTTGTGAATGCTTGGATCTTTTAAGATAAATTTTGGGTTGGTTTTCAAGAGTCATGTTCTGAAGATTCAGCCAGACTCGACCATAAGAAACATGCCTCAAAGGAGGATTCAGAGTGGGAAATTCACCTATGAAGGCTTTAAGGAATTGGATGTTAGAGATGGTATGACATCATCCATTGGATCGGGCTTGTTATTTGACATAGGAAACTTTCTAGCCGTACAGTCATGCAAAAATGGAGAGCTTTATTAGGTTTTAATTTCTGGGAAGAGGAAGCTCCAAGTTGTCATTATGGGATTTATTTTCTTGATCATTGTGTCATATATGTTTTAGTTCATGAAATCTTTTTGGGTTCTCTTTCTTCCCTTAAAAGGGGGGCTTGTTATATAATAAAAATTCTAAGGCCTTCAGGCCGTTGGAGGAAATAATCAATGTTTCTATAGCTAGTATATGTGGATATTTGTGATATGATGAAATATAAATCCCTGGATAGAAAAATTTATTTCATATTTTTCAATTATGATTTTTTTTGGATGGTATTAATTATGTTCAGTATCCAAAAAACTGAGGTGATCAAGTATATCACCCGATACCGGGGGAAACCTGAAATCATTTTTAGTTTAAAATTTAAAATCTTTACACTAAAAATATTATGAAACAAACCAATTCCCATTAGGAAGAATATAGAAAAAACATGGAATTCTAATCCAGTTTTAGTGTTAAGGGTTCCTTGAGAAAACATGTTCATTTAGAGGAGGAGATGAATCATTAATAACATGGATAGAACTATGTTCATTGAGATGAATATATTGGAGTCATATGGGATGGATTTAAGTCTTACATTGGTTTATATCTCTAATATGAATTTTATATGACATATAAAGACAGTAATCTCTATTAAATGTTGTATTGGAATAATCCGGCTCTCATGTATTTATTGTTTTTGGAACTATGTGGTTCATTTTGAATAAGCAGAATAACATAATGTTTGACGATCATATAGATGAAGGTATTTTAATTGGATATACATCTATGAAAAATTATTAAAAGTGTTTCAAAACAATAATCATTAAAATTAATAAAATATAATATGTGATAGTTGTTCATAATGATACAGTTTTTAAATATGGTGAGAAGAATTTAGCAGCTGATGATTAGATTTCAAACAAAACAACCCAGCTTTTAAAGAAGAAAGAAATGAAGAAGTGTGAGGTTGGGGGGAATTAAGCTATAAATGATTCTGATAAATACTATTATAATAAATAAATTATATCAGTATTATTAATAATAATCATGAAAATAATCCTCTATATATCAATGGTAACAATATCATTGGTGAATGGACAACCTCATTTTAAACACTTAGAATGATGGCCTAGGAGAAAAATTATTTTCTATCATAAGTGAATTTTAATGGAATCGGTTGAATCATATATTCCAACCTAATATATCTCACTAGATGGTTTGGATATGGGAACCCACTAACCCATGGGATATTATTTGATAACAAATATGTTGGGAACTCTATCCTTCTTTGTGTATTTAAAAAAAATATATATATAATTAAGTTTTAGTAATGTTCTCTGTAACACCCTGATATTTTAGAAGAATTATATTTTTTTATGTCTTATTTTACACGCAACATCATAGTATTCTTTCACTGCACACAACACTAGCATGGCTTGTGTTACACGCAATCGTGACCTTCCTTGATAGCGTCTGTAGTATGCAGTACCAGGTTTCACTAAACAACAATATATTGTTATAATATTATTATGGACTAGCCATTATCAATATTATTAACAAAATTTTGAATTTTATAACATTATTATTTATCTTACTTATTTTCTAGAACATGGTATGAGAACAAAATAAATTATTCGGCTAAAATAAGTATTTTTCAAAAAATGCTGTTTTGTCGCCTTTTGATGGTGTACCAACTTTAAATCTAGTTTTTGACATGTCTATAAGTTCAATTTGACAAAATAAAATTTTTCCTTAGAATCAAGATATAAATATTTAATTTGGATAAAATTTTCATATTATTCTGATAACTTTCATATTTTAATGAATTGTTAAAACACGCTATATTTTAATTAAAAACAACTATTTTCATCACAATAATTTATATGGTTAGATTATCTTTTTATTTTGTTTTAAAGTGTAATTAGAATATATTTTTACCATTTAATAAAATGTTTGTCATTGGAATTAATTTCACTTTGAAATTGGACATAAACAAGTGTCGTTCTTTGGATAGTTATTGTTTCTTAAAAAACGCTATTTGTTCTGATGAGGGGAATTAATTTTAAAATAAATTAATTCCACTTCAAAGTTTTTAATTTGTAAAAATAGACATCATTTTTGAATTTGGAATATCAAAAATATCTTAGGCTGAATTTTTGTTATTTTTTTTGAAAAACTTCAAATTTTGATGAATAGTGAAACCACTTAGTGGTAGTTAAAAAACGGACTCTTTCATTTAAATAATTTTTACCAATTCTGTGAATTCAATTTAAAAAATCCCACATAAATGTTTTTTTATGAAGAAGTAAAATGTGGTTCAATAAGATGAAAATAATTTTTGGTGAATAGTAAATTTTCACTTTTATTTATGCGGTTAAAGGTAAATAGGGTAATTTAAGGATAAAAGAATATTATAATAATTCAAAATTACCTAAACACTTGTCCTAACCTTATTAAATGAGTATTGGCCAACCATGGGTATCCTTGGGTCGATTTTGGGACCCCATTGAGCTATATGGTAGTGATAATGACAATTTGGATTAATTAATTTAATGTAAAGACAAAATTGACATTAACAAAAATCTTTTAGCAATTAATTTTTATAAGGGGTTATATAAATTATCTTTTCAACTATAAAAATTAATTGGAAATCTAAAAATATTTCCTACATGGTGGTGTTTTTTTATAATTTTTAGACATCAAATAAATTAAATTATTTATGAAACAATAATGATGCATTATTAACCTCATTAATAAATGATTAAAAAAATAAGATTATAATGATTAAAATATTATCCAAAACATGTACAATTCTGATTAGATGATTTTATTTCTACCATGAGTCATATTATATTTATATTTAATGATTTTTGGACCTTTTTATTCTGATGATAAGTTTATAAAAAAATAATATTTTCACACTTTCCAAAGATGCTTCTCTCCTCCATTATAAAAGGGCACCTGCTCCATCTCCTCAATACACAACTTTTATCTTTTAAGCTCTGCCAAAACCTTCCCATTATTCTTCTCAACTCCCATATTAATATTCTAGAGGTCATGGTCTTCTTCAAAGACAAACATTAGTGCCCTAAGAAGAGGTTTCAAAGAGGCGTGTTGATGAAGAGGTAATATCCGTAACCAATTCTTTAAAATTTATTTCTTCTTCTACTTCCTCTTATTTTTTTGTTTCATTATGAAGTAATAAAATCATTATCACTAATATACTGACATGTTATTATAAATATGAAACAACACAATTTCACCTTCTATCCATCCTACGAAAAACAAAATCACCGCGCTTGTGTACTTACGGAATACCATCTACACGCCGTGGTGTAATCTATTTTCCACCCCCACCTTACGTGGATGGGTATAATGGTGTAAAGAATACCTATATATGATTATTTTAAGGTGAAATGGATCCTGAAATAGTTTATATACAATTCCCCGATCATGGGAATGATATCATCACTCGTGAGTACGTACGACCTGCTGTCTCCACGATGTGATGCGACTCGTTCTAAATGATATTCATTGAATAATGATTATATAAATGAATTGAATGATTAAATATGATGAACTAATACCATACTAGAAATGAGGTATCTATAACATAAAAATAATAATAATAATTTATTCGACAAAACATTCATAAGAACATAAAGCAATAAACACCCAAATAACAAGTAGCAATGAAATATTACTAATACGTAGATAATAACATGACCATATATGATATCATAAAAATGAATATGATTCTATAATAAGTAACTGAAATTATTTAAATCATTATACAGGAGGTTAAGATACGTAGGAAGAATATCGGACCTAAGGTAATGGAAAATTTCACAATCTCATTTTTATCCTAGATTGTTTATAATTCAAAATTTACTGGAGAATATTTATCATCCAAATCCATTTATCCTCAATATGTAATATTATTTCTATCCTAATTTTTTTTTAAATCCAATTTTACCAATTGGTTAGTTTTTAGTTAAATATATGAAAGGAATATTTTGTCATTTTTAGTACGAGGTAATTTCCGACTTTTCTAGCCAAAGTACGAGAAAAATGTTTTCTAACTTATACAACATGAATGTATTTTTATGATTTCATGAACATTATTTCCATGAATCCTCATTTACAATATTTCATGTTTATTTTTAATAAAATTCTTTTATTTTATAATTTTATGACATGTTAAGAAGAGAAAAATGTTTTTGAAGTAGAAAGGATATTTTCCTCAAGAATGTAGTTCAAGTGTTTTATCAAAATTATTTTCCATCTAAGATAATATAGGGTTCTGTTTATATAATACTTTTACATTGATTTGATTATGTTATGATGGAATTAATTTTATGATTTCCTTTTATCTTATATATATTATGTTATGATGGCATGATGTTTAAGAATCCCAATTTAATGACATGGGTTATGCTATGATATATGATTTATGATTTTGTGGCACACATAAGAATAGTTTCATTATGAGATGGGTGGGACCTATATATCCCTCCAATGCATTGGGTAATGATTTATATCTCATGAGATAGACATGGATGGAACAAAAAGTTAATCATGTTCAGTGATACATGACTGGAATGAGGAGTGAACTCGGTTTAGTAATGGTCATTGTCTGCTATGATGATCTTGGGAAAGAGACTTGACTAATATGAAATGATTTTCTATGATTATGTGTGTATGCCATAACATTATATGATTTATGTTATGATTATTAGGATTACATTTCACTACTATGATTTATCCCATGATATAATATTATGATCTCTTTTGAAGGTTATGATTTTTGAAATTCTATCTTCTTATGAATATGATATTTCCTTTGTATACCCTTATTGAGCATTTGAGCTTACCCTTTTGTATGTTTTCTTTTCCCTAGGTCAGGGAAAAAGGTATTAAGTAGGATATGACAATGAGACTCTAGACATGATGAAATAAACTAGAGACAATGTAGATTCTTTATGAACTAGTTGTTTATGTTTCATAGTTTCTAAAGACACCATACCTATAAGGTCTTACACTGGTTTTGTTATATGTTTTAATAAGTATTCTTTAATTCTGAAGTAATAAACATGTATGTAATGTATGGGTCATTATAGTTGGTATCAGAGGAAAGGTATAGTCAACCTTTAGAAACTAGGATATGAAATCCTTAGTATGAACCCTAAGGATATGTCTAAGCATAGAACCCAATCTTAGTATTTTAGAAATGGCCATGAATATCCTATGATATGACCTAAAGTTTGAAATTTTATTCTTGATTATGTGGTTTTCCTATTATGATTAGTGTTTCTCACACTATGCTTCTTGGTTTTAGATAATGACTGGAACCTGAAGGAATCGTGTTAATGGTGAATGTGATGGGAAATGCAATGATTGTCCACCTGAGCAACCAAACGTTATGGGAGATAGAATGAAAAATCTTGTAGCCATGGTCACACAACTTTCTCAAGCTATGAACCACAAATGACTTCCAAACGAGAAAAGGAAGGAGCGACATTTTTTTGAATCCTTCATGCGGCAACATCCAACCTCATTCAGCGGGTCTACTGATCTATTAGTGGATGAATAATGGATCAGTACCACTGAAAAGATATTTTCAGTCCTGCAATGTTCTGAACATGATAAATTCATCTTAGCAGTATATCGTTTGGAAGGTGAAGCTGATCAATGGTGGAATATTATTAAGAATATAAGTAAAGGGGATGAAATTGAGTCCATGGAATGGGACGTGTTCAAGAACTTATTTTTCAATAAGTACAACTATCGTATTATTCGAATAATGATGGAGAAGGAGTCTCTTGAACTGAAGCAAAAGGATGATGAATCAGTTGGTATCTACAAAGAAAATTTTACAAGACATGCAAGGTACGCTTCTGGAATTATTATCCAACCTGAGAGTAAGATCGGTATATTATTTAGTGGCTTAAAACAAAGTATTCGAAGGGAATTATCCATAAGGGACTTCAATAGCTATGAGTAAATTTATCGATGTACTTTCAAGGTTGACATTGAGATTGGAGTAATCCATCAGTCATATGGGTTTGATAAGAAGAAGAAAATGGAATACAAAGGGAAATATAAAGACTACAATGAAAAGAAGATGAGTTTTCCCTTACGCTCAAAGTGTGGAAAGAAACATGGAGGGAATTGTCTTAATGGGACAAGTAAATGTTTTAAGTGTGGAAAAGTAGGTCATCGAGCAGTTGAATGTCGAAATAATGGGAAGAAGATGTCTAATGATGTGAACAAAGAAAACGATACACAAAATGAACCTCCTACACTTCAATGTATCAAGTGCAAGGAAATGTGGATTATACTAATCAATGCCCTAATCTAAGGGTTGTTGATGATGATCGATGTCAACAAACACTTATGGACAATGACAAAGGAAAGTCACATGAAATTTCAATCGGCGATGTGGAGTAGGATAACTAAGTGGTGAAAGGTAAACATACCATCCACTCTAAAGTAGAAATTGTTTTATTTGATTCTGGATCAACCCAATATTTTATTTCTAAAGAATTTTCTATGGGTATCGCCATACTACCTCAGCAATTAGATGTTGATTTAGCTGTGACAACTCATAATGGCACAACGGTTGCATAAAAAGTTTATAATTCTTATCCAATTGACATTTCTGGGAAAATACCTCTTGCAAATCTTTTGATCCTTCCTATAGTGGAATTTGATGTGAATATTTGCATGGATTGGATTTCATTATATGGAGCTCATATCAATTGCCAAAGAAGGGAAATCACATTTAATATTCCTGATCAATTTACTATCATCTATCAATGAAAGTACGAATATAACCTTACATTGGTAATTTATTCTATCTTATGGGTCTTGATTCCAATAAATGAAGGTTATTTATCTCAAATGGTTGGAGAGAAAATCATGATTAATAATATTCCCATTGTACGAGATTTTGATGATGTCTTTTCAGATGAATTGCCAGGTCTTCCACCAAATCGTGAAGTTGAGTTTTCAATAGAACTCATACCGGGTGATATGCCCATTTCAAAGACACCTTATAGAATGACCCCAATTGAGTTGCAGGAATTGAAGAAGAAAATCCAAGAGATTCTGGATAAGGGATTCATATTCCCCAGTGCATCACCTTTGGGAGAACCTGCTCTGTTTGTTATGAAGAAAAATGGATCAATGAGACTCTGCATTGATTATCAAGAACATGACAAGATCACTATCAATAACAAATATCCTCTCCCACCCATTGATGACTTATTTGACCAACTACGCAGAGCTCAATACTTTTCCAATATTGATATTTGTTAAGTGTATCATAAATTAAGTGTCAAAAAAGAGGATATACCAAAGATGGATTTTTGTACAAGGTATGGACACTATGACTTTATAGTGATTCCATTTGGTATTACTAATGCCCTTGTTATCTTCATGGATATAATGAATATAGTCTTTAGATACCATCATGATTAGTTTGTGGTAGTCTTTATAGATGATATTCTTGTATATTAAATGTGCAAGGAAGAACATGAATATCACATGAGAATTGTATTAAAGACCCTAAGAAAGGAGAAGATTTATGAAAAATTTACCAAGTTTGAATTTTGGCTTCAAAAAGTTTCATTTTTGGGTCACATAAACTCAAAAGAGGGGATATCTATGGATCCATAAAAAACAAGGGTTATCAAAAGATGGTTGTGACCAACAACAGTAACTATGTTCCAAAGTTTTCTTGGTTTTTCTGGATATTATCGACGTTTCGTGAAAGATTTTTCCCAATTATCTAATACACTCACCAAGTTGACTTGAAAAGGATATATGTTCGTGTGGATGGAGGAGTGTGAAGAGAATTTCAAGGAGTTGAAAAGAAGGTTATCCAGTGCACCTATGATCACACTGCCTTGTAGTGGATAATGGTTAGTGATCTATAGTGACGCATCCAAGAAGTTATTGGGGTGTGTTCTCATGCACAACGTCATGGTGATAGCTTATGCCTCACGACAGTTGAAAATCCATGAGAAAAATTACCCAACTCATGATTTGGAGTTAGCTATGGTAATATTTGCATTAATGATTTAGAGGCATTATCTTTATGGTGAAATATGTGATATTTATACTGATCATAAAAGTTTAAAGTATATTTTTTCACACAAAAGGAGGTGAATATGCGCCAATAAAGATGGTTGGAGCTGATTATGGATTACGAATTCTCAATTCATTACCACCCTGGTAAAGCAAAAAATGTGGAAGACACATTAAATTGACATGACCATGCTATCGTATTCATGATGAGGATCACAAAAGATCCAATATTTATGGATTTACAAAGGATGTTTCATGGAATTATAATGGAAGGGGAAAAATATTATCTTTCTCAAATGAATGTTCTACCATATATACATGTGAATATTAAAGAGGCACAAAAATAAGATGTAGAGTTACAATAGAAGTTGAGAAATGTTCCTGAATTCAACCTTGATTATGATGGGATAAAAATGTTCATGAATCTTGTATGTGTTCCTCCCATCCCTGAACTATAGAAGGAGCTACTGGATGAGGCTCATAGTTTTTCATTGTCTATTCATCCTGGAAGTATGAAGATGTATAGGGACCTGAAATAGTACTTATGGTGGGATGACATGAAAAGAGATGTTGCTAAATATGTCTCTCGATTCTTGGTTTGTTAGCAAGTTAAAGCTGAGAGACAGAAGTCTAAGGGGATGTTACAACCATTATCCATACCCGAATGGAAATGGGAAAACATCACTATGGACTTTTTCACTGGAGTTATGAAAACATCCAAAGGAAATAATGTTATCTGGGTTATAGTTGATTGTCTTACGATGTTGGCACACTTCATTACTATTAGAGAAAATTTCCCTCTGGATCATCTTGCTAGGATATATGTGAAGGAAGTGGTATGATTTCATGGAGTACCACATTACATTATATCTGATTGGGATCCGATGTTTACCTTCAATTTCTGGCGAAGTGTTTAGCATACTTTAGATACAGAGTTGAGTTTCAGCACTGCTTATCATCCTCAGAATGACGGTCAGTCTGAGAGAACAATTTAAACTCTAGAAATATGTTAAGAGCTTGATCTATGGATTTCAAAGGTGGTTGGGATCAACAACTTCCTTTGGTGGAATTTTCTTATAATAATAGATTTCACTCAAGTATTCAGATGGCTCCTTATGAAACTCTCAATGGAATGAAATGCAGGACTCCAACTTGCTGGGATGAAGTGGGGGAAAGAAAGCTATTAAGACCTGATCTTGTTGATGAGATGGCAGAAAAGGTCAGATCTATTCAACAACACATAAGAGCAGCTCAGAGTCGACAAAAAAGATATCCTGAAAACCAAAGAAAATACCAAGAGTTTGAAGTGGGAGATAAAGTGTTCTTACAAATATCTCCTTGGAAGAGAGTAATGAGATTTTTAAAGAAGGGAAAGCTGAGCCCTAGGAATATCAGTCCTTTCGAAATATTGTATCATGTTGGTAAGGTAGCTTACCGATTAGAACATCCACCGAATCTCTCTTAAGTTCACAATGTGTTCCATGTATCTATCCTGAGAAAGTAAATACCCGATCCGTCACATGTACTAAGCTCAGAAGTTGTACCAATGGCGCAAGATCTTTCTTATGAAGAACACATGATATAAATTTTGGATCGTAGTGAAAAATTTCTACTGAACAAGACCAATATCTTGGTGATAGTTTTATGGAGGAACCACTAATTAAGAAGAAGCTACATGTGAGCTTGAGGATATGATGAGGGAGAGGTATCCTTATATGTTTGTTACAAAGTGATGAATTTCGAGGGAAAAATTCATTTTAAGGGGGTAGAATGTAGCACCCAAATATTTTATGAGAAGTACATTTTTAATGTCTTATGTTATTACAACATCATAGGAATATTTCACTGCACACAACACTAGCTTGGCTTGCGTTACACACAATCAAGACCTTCCTCGATAGCGTGTGTAGTACGCAATAACAGGTTTAACTAAACAATGGTATATTGTTATAATATTATTATGGACTAGCCCTTATGAATAGTATTAACTACATTTTTAATTTTATAACATTATTATTCATCTTACATATTTTCTGGAACATGGTATGGGAACAAAATAATTTTCTCGTGTAAAATAAATATTTTCCAAAAAATGCAGTTTTACCGCCTTTTGGTGGCGTACCCACTTTAAATATAGATTTCGACATTTTTAAAAGTTTAATTTGACAAAATAAAATTCTTCCTTGGAATCAGGATATAAAATTTTAATTTGGATAAATTTTTCATATTATTCTGATAACCTTCATATTTTAATGAATAGTAAAAACACGCTATATTTTAATTAAAAGAAACTTTTTTTCATCGACATAATTTATATGGTTAGATTATGTTTTTAATTGGTTTTGAAATTTAATTAGAATATATTTTTACAATTTAATACAATTTTGGTCATTTGAAATAATTTCACATTGAAATTGGACATAAACAAGTGTCGATCTTTTGATAGTTATTCTTTCTTAAAAACAAACTATTTGTTTTGATAACAATAATTAATTTTAAAATTAATTAATTCCACTTCTATGTTTTTATTTTTGAAAAATAGAAATCATTTTTGAATTCAAAATATCAAATATATATTTTTCTTAATTCTTGGTATTTTTCTAAAAAACATCAATTTTTTGACGAATAGGGAAACCACTTAGTAGTAGTTAAAAAACCGACTCTTTCATTTAAATGAAATTTTACTACTTCTGTAAATTGAATTTCAAAAATATTAAATAAATGGTTGTTATCAAGAAGTAAAATGTGGTTCAATAAGATGAAAATAATTTTTGGTGAATAGTAACTTTTGACTTTTATTTACTGCGGTTAACGGTAAATAGGGCAATTCAAGGTTTAAAGAATATTATAATAATTGAAAATTACTTTAACACTTTTTCTAACCTTATTGGATGAGTAGTGGCTGATACCTTCAATCCATCCTACGAAAAACGAAATCACCGCACGTGCGTACGTACAGAATACTGTCTCCACGTCGTGGTGTAATCTGTTTTCCACCCCCACCTTACATGGATGGGTATAATGGTGTAAAGAATAACTATATATCATTATTGTAACGTGATATTTATCATGAAATAGTATACATACACTTAAATACAATTCCATGATCATGGGAATGATATCATCGCTCGTGCGTACGTTCGACCTACCGTCTCCATGATGTGATGCGACTCGTTCTACATTATTGTAATTGAATAAAAATTATATAAATAAATTGAATGAATAAATATGATACACTAATACCATTATGTAAATGAGGTATCTATATCCTAAAAATTATAATAAGAATTTCTTCGACAAAACATGCATAAGAACATAAAGCAATGAACACCCGAATAACAAGTAGCAATGAAATATTACTAATAAGAAGATACGAACATAACCATATATGATATCATAACAATGAAAATGATTCTATAATAAGTCAATGACATTATTTAAATCATTATACAGGAGGTTCGGATACATATGAATCAAATCGGACCTAAGACAAGGGAAAATCTCATAATCTCATTTTTATCCGAGATTGTTTAAAAATTAGAATTTACTGGGGAATATTTATCATCCACATCCATGTATCCTCAATATGTAATATTATTTCTATCCTACAACAATTGTTTTAATCCAATTTTACCCATGGGTGAGTTTTTAGTAAAAGATATGAAGTGAAACTTTTGTCATTTTTAGTACGAGGTACTTTCGGACTTTTTCGGCCAAAGTACGAGAAGAATGTTTTTTTTTTCTTATACGGCATTAATGGATTTTTATGATTTCATAGAACATTATTTCCATGAATCTTCCTATAAAATTTTTAAAGTTTATTTTTAATCAACTTCTTTTAGTTTAAAATTTTATGATATGTTAGGAAATGAAATATGTCTTTGAAGTAGAAAGGATATTTTCCTCAAGAATGGAGTTCAAGTGTTTTATCAAAAATATTTTCCATCTAAGATAATATAGGGTTCTATTTCTATCCATAATTTTACATTGATTTGATTATATTATGATGGAATTTATTTTATTATGTCCTTTTATCTTATATGGATTATGTTATTATGGAATGATGTTTAAGAATCCCATTTTTATTACATGGGTTATGTTATGATATAAGATTTATGATTTTGTGGCACACAGAAGAATAGTTTCATTATGAGATGGGTGGGACCTATATCACCCTCCAATGCATTGTGTATAGATTTATATCTCATGAGATAGACATGGATGGAAAGGAAAGTTAATCTGGTTTAGTGATTCAGGACTGGAACGAGGAGTGAAATCGGTTCAGTAATGGACTTTGTCCGCTATGATGGTCTAGGAAAAGAGCCTGGACTAATATGAAATTATTTTCTTTGATTATGTGTTTATGACACAAATTTTCATGATTTGTTTTATGATTATTGGGATTATATTACACTACTATGATTTATCCCATGTTATGATATTATGATCTCCTTTACAGGTTATGATTTTTGAAATGCTATGTTCTTATGAATATGATATTTGCTTTGTTTACCCTTACTGAGCATTTGAGATCACCCTTTTGTATGTTTTCTTTTCCCCAGGTCAGGAATAAAGGAATTAAGTAGGATATGCCAAAGGGACTCTAGATGTGATGAAATAAACGGGAGACAATGTAGATGATTTATGAAACCATTGTTTATGTTTCCCAATTTCTAAAGACACTATACCTATACGGTCCTACTATGGTTTTGTTATATGTTGTAATAATTATGATTTAATTCTGATGTAATAACCATATATGTAAAGTATGGGTCATTATATTCTCTTCAGACTTCTAAAAAAAGGGACAGAATGTGTTTATGTGTTAGGGGGGGGGGGTGAATAAGTCCATTGAGTGTTCCTTCCTATTGAATAAGAACTATTGATAAAGGGGAAGAATTTTTTTTGAATGGGGGAATGTTATTGAATTCATCATTAAGGAGATTATTTTTTATTAAAATTTAATAGAGATATTATAGTTAAATGTAGTGTTACAATGAGAATTCATTCATTTAAATTCTTTTTTCTCACATTGATAGTGTCTTATGTGAGCATAGAGTTGGTTATTTTTGAATCATTGATAAATTTACCATAGGTATGATTGGTTGGTTTATCATTGATACAATTTTTATAGTCAATAGGTTCACATAGTAGAAATGTTCAGATTTGATTTATTAAAAACATTTCCAAAAATATAATTTTTAAATGTTTTGGAATTATCAACATACCCAAAGGGAGTGATTGTTGGTAAAGATTCCTTTATTGGTTTGTTTGGGTAATTTTTTTAAATAATATATAAAGGTTAAATAGAATTATCCAAAAGGAAATTAAAAATTCAAGAATGGGGTTAGATAACGATGGATGAAAAATAAAAGAAAACTATCTTCATGATAGAAACCACACAACATAACATTTTTTTCACTATCGGATGCATTGGGAAGAGTATAGTCTCTATAATATTTGTGAATATCGATAACACAATCCAAAATTTTGGACATAGAGATTTTATTTTAGTAAAAGGAAAAAATGTGGCTTTCCCTGATGCTAGGTACACATAAGTATGTAGTTTCCATAGAGTTTGATGAATGAGCTAAATGGTACCACCGACCAAGGTAGTGAAGAGATCATTCACTATCGTTACATAGAGTGCTTCTATGTGAAATACTATATTCCCAATGTGGTATGATGCAGTGCTAAGGGAAAATATTTAATTGTATGAGTTACTACCATATGTATTTTTACTGATGGTAAGATGTGTTATAAGTAACAAACAACCTCGTTCTAAAGAAAAGTCCAACATGAGATAATGAAAATTGAAGATAATGTTTCATGAGAAGTGGACACTTCATAAAGGGATGAGGTTTGAATATATGTTTGGAATATTTGTATATCTGTCATATATATTGGAGACCAGGATACAATAGTGGGAATGCGAATTTCAATGGCACTACTATTTTAGAGATCTCTACACCATGGAGTACATACCACATAATAACCTATTTGATAGATGAGAAGATATAATGTATTTCACAATTATTTTCATGAGAATTTCATGGGATTTATTTTGTGTGAGAATTATGGATTCATAAGATAGTCTCAAAATAATTTATAGTTAATTATACCATGTCATAATGGAAATATCATACATTAATCACACTATAGAAGGAGATACTGCATTATGGTCATGAAGTTTCTAAAAATAATAGAATATTCATAATGTAAAATTAAATGAGGAGTAATTATAGAAATCCTAGAATATTCATACTGGAATATTATGTTATGAGTAATGGGTTAGAATACAATATATTAATTTATTTTAAATGAAACTTAATCACCACATGAAATTGAATGTGACACCTGTAATGATTTTAGAATAAGATAGTGAGGAGATATGATACCATCTCATGGATTAAAATGTGATAGTTGTAACAAATAAAATACTCATAAAAAATATAGAAAAGAAACACTCTTTATTTTCACATACTCATTAAGAGATGCAAATCTCAGATAGAACCATGAGGAAATATTATTATCTTACTAAAAATTAGAAAGGTGTTCCATCTTTTCTCAGGAATGATAAAAAAGGATGGGTTTGGGTTTTCATTCACTTTGGATGTTTTTCATGTTGTGTAGATGTTATACACTATTTTGAGTGTATTTTATCATAAAATTTTTCAATAGAAGAATATAGTCACAGAAAAAGTCGTGAGAACCTATCCATGAATTAGAGTAGCTACTTAATCATAGGTATTGTGTTAATAGAAGATCCAGAGCTTCAATGTGGTATATATATTTTGTTAAAACATATAAATTAGTGGGCTCAATGTCTCAGTTTCATTGGTATTATGATGAATGTATATTCCTTCAGTTACACCAATTTGAGTGATCTGGGTGGAATCAGATGTGTTATATTTATTGTTTTAATAATCCCATATTATAATTTAATGAAAGAAAAGAGTCTTCCATCTAATTGGGGAACAAGGTTATGATCATGGAAAATATTCTAAACTACAATAATATTATTTACAACTAGAATAATCCTTGATTTTGGAAAATACAACCTGATGTAGATGATGTTGTTAGTTATGTACTTGTTGAAGAATCAATTGTGAATACAAAAATTCAAATTGATGATAAAAATTCTTCTTACTCTTGTGATGATGATATAGTTTAGAATCCTAAAAGTGTAAATTTTATGCTTAAAGAATGTTTATACTGAGAATATTATTCTCTATTGTAATCAATTCATTCAAAAAAGATTCAATATTATATAAGATAGTTATACCCATTATCTATATAAAATTTTATTTCAAATAGTTAAATAAGCATACAAATAAAAGGAATATGATCTCGATTTGAATAAATAAAATGATTATATTTTTATGAATGAAAGATATGAGATTGTTCCAAGACCCATGTAAAATGTGTTTTAGGATCAATTTAGATTAAAAATTGTAAATTTGACAGAGACAAGGCCAAGCTTGTATACAAGGTCTACTCAAAAAATGAAGGGGTTTAATTTGATGAAATATTTTCACTTATTTTCATTTTATAATCTATCATGATATTTCTAGATATTACATATTATAGCTAATTAAAACTATTCCAAATATATTTTAAATCATCATTTATGAATGGTTATATTTTATAAGAAGTTCACGTAAAGAAACATAAGGTATTTATGTTAGAATACTATCGAAATTATGTGTGTATTCTGAATAATTATATCTCTGTTAAAAATAAAGAAAACAAATTTACATTTTTAACTAGATGAATATATGAGAAGAACACAATTACAGAAAGGGTAGGTAAAAAAATTGTGTATATAAATAATATCAACAACACACCATTCTTTGTGATTTTATATACTGATAAAAATATCCTTAATAGTAAAGGTGAAAGTTTCTCTAAAGTATTCATGATTTATATGAATGAATTATTGGAAATTTCAATGCTTTGAGAGATGATTTTTTTCATGTGTTTCCAGATTACGCAAGAATTTGTGTTCATTTAAATATCATAAAAAATATATACTAAGAATATATTTGAGATAATTTTTATTCCGGAATCTGGAGGATTTCTCACACAAATTTAGGTGGGAATATTTATAAATAAATATGATTGTGGAAACAATTTTAATTAGAATCAGTTTAGGAGTTTAATTATAAATGTTATGTATATTATAACATCTTGGCCTAATATTTCTTATACAGTTAGCCTTTGAGATAGATATCAATCTAATCCTAAAAATTCACATCTATTGTAAGAAAACAAGATTCTAAGATATATTTAAAACACATGAAACATAGCATGATGTACGTAATATATGGTAAATTTATTTTGAAAGTGTTTACTGATGTTTAGTAGGAAGATGGTACATATTATGGATATTATACATGTGATTGATCATTTTTCAATGGTATAAGCTATGTCTTAGGTTATTCAAAGAAGAAAAAAATAGTTACATTTATTTCTATGTAGGATGAATATTTTTAGGCATCAAAATAATAAAATAAAATTATTTGGTTGAGTACACAATTATAGGATTTGAATATTTAATTTCAACGCCCTCTAATCATAAGTTATGATAATCCGAGTGCTATTAAATTTTCCAATGATCCGGTGAAGTATTATATATCTAAAAAATTGATATAAAATATAATTTTTTGTAATAATTGGTACCTGAAGGTGTTTTTAAGAATAGTACCTCTCATATTAAAGAAATATATTGTTAACAACCTGCCATAACAACTTAAAATTTAATCCTTTTCGAAACAAAGGATTAAAATGGGAGTACATCCCACAACTCAACACTATGGTATGATAATACCTATATTTCAAAATCAATTTTGTTATGTTTCAATATTTTTATTAATAAGATATGTTATTTGGAGGGGAATAAAAAAATTATCTATTTTTATGACTTTATTTACTGTGTTTATTTTGAGAGTAAAAAATCATTTTTATCCAATTTTCATTATTTTATACTTTGGTTGATTTACCTAAATTTGAAATTAAATAATGAGTTTCTTGAGGCAAAATTTTTTTTAGTTATTAAATATTTTTTTTCTACACCTATCTAGCTCAATTAGACATATAATTGATTTATTCATGGCTCTTATCCATGAAGATATTAATTTCAACTCATTTTGTTTTTATCTTTAATTTTATTGACAATAAGAGGGGGAAGAGACTGATGGTATTTATAAGAAATGATAATTTTGGAGATTAATGAACCCAATTGAGGATGATATATTATTTTTTTAATACAAGTTTAGGTATGATGATTGGTAAGATGTTATAAATGTGAATGAAAAGTATTGATGTCTTCAAGAAATACTATCTACAACAGATTCCACTGTTCATAAGAGTATTGTGTTGGATAAGAAAAAAATAATTTGTCTATGGATAATTAATCTAAAATATTATATATTTATTATTTATTAGAGTCTTTTGATTATTTTGTGAGTTTATTTTATGAGTTGGATAAAGTAATGAGATGATTTAGAATTGTTTGATCAATTATTAAATATAATGTTATTGATGAATTTTATAATGTTCTAAACCTAAAAGAATCCATAAGGTTAAATATGATATTTTCATAAGGTTGTCTGTGTGTAAGATTTTAATAGAAAATTTCAAATTAAATGTTCATATGGTTAACACAAATGATTAAAAAAGAAAAATTTAAGATGTCATATTGTTCATTGGAATCTGGTAAGGTTCATTTGGAAGTCATGTAGGGTTGTTCATAGATATTCATAAGGTTGAAAAAATTTATAAGCCTTACATACATATAATTTTAATGTTTTCTGTATATCTTTGTAAATTTAACCAAACATCAAATGGATCCTAAAGTTCATAAGGTTCTTACCTTCTTGAAAATTCAATTTCATAATTTTCCTATCAACCATAGTATGGTTTCCCATGAAACCTCATATGATTGAGTAAATTAATCTCTATGGTTCATGGAATTCGTATGTTTTTCTATAATAATTTTTATGGTACATAGAAAATTCATAAGGATCAATAATTTGGGGATTATATGGGAAATTAAAAAATAGTTATTTTTATTAAACTAATTTAGAAAATGTTGTTATATTTTCATCATAGAGAAAAACATGAAAAACATTATAATGATTTGTGATTCATGCTTTGAATGATGAGTTAACCAGATGTTGATTCTAATAATAGTTTTCATGTCATAAAGTGGAGTTCTATGTAAGAAAAATTAATTTTTCCATTCCCATATTGGAAATAATTAAAAGAGGTTATGTTTTTTTGGAGAATAAGATCATGATAATTTAATATCTCATGAACGATTGAATCATATGTCACTTAGAGATTTAAATTTTTATCTATGAAAAGGATATTAATATGAATTAAATTATCACAATGTTTACATATTTTATATTTATCATAAGGAATTAAAATACCATCCTTGAGGGTAAGTTATTGAGGAATATTTTTAATTCACATTGAATATATATAAAGGTATAAAGTTCATATCTTATGTAATTATGTTACAATTATTTTGAAATTAATATAAAAATAAAAATTGAGTTTATGTAAAAAATAAGAACATTTTATAATAATTGACAACAGTTAATTCATACTACTGTATTAGGAAGAGGAAGAATATCAACATCTATGAAGACCTTATATATGATCAATCATTCAATGGATACCATACATTAGGTGGAGTGGTTTTATTTTATTTATGAATATATGTCATTGGTTAGACTCATCCATTGTAATAGGTATATGGTTAAACCCTTGTTTGATTTTTTATTTATAATAAATGAAGTGCTATGTTTGTGATTAAATATAATGAAAAACTGGGGAGTATTCATCCTTTATGAGTTCAACCATGTTAATAAATGATATTTGTCAATTTCCCTTATGCATTGACACGAGTGTTGAGAGAACAATGTTAAAAACATGGGAGTTAAACTATTTTATTCAAATCTATAAACACATATTCACCACTAATTTTCTAATCACAATTCCTATGATCCAATAAAAACATATGACCATAAATTGTTAGTTCATTGAGGCATTGTAATTAAAGGTTTTGTTATGGACCTAAATGAATGTACATAACATATAAGGCTTAAAGAAGAACACTTCAAGTTATTTTACAGAACATTTCATAAGAGTTTCAAGACTAGATATCACACATTGCTTGAAACAAAGCACAAAAAAAGGAATGTTTAGGGACCAACCAACATAAAATGGAGTAATCATCTCAAGAGAAACTGAACCACCATCTTTTGGGAACATCCAAACCCATACTATCCATTACAGAGATACATGGGACTTGGTTTTCTTAAAAATCCAAATAATTAATTATGAATAATTATAAATAATTTAAAAAATTATGTCATTTATGTATAATCAATGAATAACTCACTAGAAGACAAAACAATTCATACAATTTAATTAATTTGATACAGCCTACCCCTAACACATCCAGATGCCTGATGTAGAAAAATACACAACACCTAATTTTGATTCATTACTCAATTCAATTCCTTTTTTTGAAAAAACCAAAAATGAATTATCTTTGAATCATACCTTAATAGAAAAAACTTTAATCCTAGAATTTTTATCAAAATTGAACCTCTTATAGCCCTGAATAACCAAATCCCCATATTATTTTTCTAACTTTACCACACTCTAGTGTAATTGTCAATAAAAACCTAATCGTAACCATTCCATATTTTAGGAAAAGGGAGAGAAATAAGAGAGGAGAATGAAGGTTGATATAATAACCTATATCTCATAAATAAAACACCCAGAGTTAATCCCTCACCATGGTGGATAAAGGAGGTAGAAAAGAGGAGAAGGAGGACACCCCCCTTTTCCATTAGCTGAATGAACCAAGTGAACCCTAAAAAGGGAAATAAAATAAATCTCTTGAAAAAACCAAAATGAACTCCATTTTGAAAAATTGGTTTTGGGTTCCATTGGGTACCCAATACACCACCACTAGCCCCTCAGCGGGCTCTGGTAGTGGAAATGCATCCCTATACATCAACCCTGGTAATCAATTCCACCCAATTGGGTACATGGTTATGGAGATACTATCCTATAATTATCTAACATAAAAATCACCAAAATTAACATGGTCCACTTCCATCTAATCTACCACCTTATAAATATCCTCTCAGTAATTTTTGATGCATCTATAAAAGCTTAATTTCAATATAAATAAAAATAATTAAAACCGACCATTAATCTAAACTCAATACAACATAAATATTATCTAAATAAATTTACATGATGAAATGTGAGTTTCTATAACCTCAACATTATAACCCTTATCATCCTTGAAATTTCTCTGCATGCATCTTTCAAAACCACAACACTATGAGTGTCAGATATTATACTTAATCCAATGAAACTATCCAATACCATAAATAACTCATGCTTCAATCTACCACACATATTGGTCTATCTTTGAATGATATGTTTTAATTGACAATTTATCTATACTAATGGATTAATAATGAAACAAATTATTCAACATCCCATAAAATCTACTATCACCAAAAAAAATTAATGGGTCGTACACTAAGGTGGGGAATCACACGAACAACTTCATGAAGGTGCTCCAATCATGAGGAATTCTTTTAATTATTAATTAAACAACATTTCACACACAAGATTGATGTCTCTATTCTATGAAAAATCAATACATTATTGAAAATAAAACAAAATGAGGTCAAAACAATAGAGCCTTTAACCCATACTCACACACTTGAGACTTGATCAAAACACAAAACCTCACCCTATTAACTAGGGAAACACACAACCCGTGATAATTTAAAACCATAGAACCGGTATTTTAACCGATTAAAATTTTATATTACCACTAATTAGTCAATAATAAACATAATAAAACCTATGATTATTATCTATTACATGAATATAGAGCTAAAAAATCAATAAAATATAAATATATTGGCTTCTTGTATTCAATATCCTATGTGGAACCCTCAAAATTATTGATAATGTTTTTCCATTTGTGTCATAACTGAGGATTTCCATTTTCCACATAAAAAAGCGATGGAATAACTCAAACTAAATTTTATTTACCCACCATATGATTCAATACCACATTCATCCTGTATACCTACATCTACATTTGACATAATCATACAATTGTTGAAACTCATGAGTCCCCACTCATTATATGAGGACAAATCTATCCCATAGGTCTCACCCTAGATCCTATGAATCAATGATGATACAAGGAACTACTATATATAATCACCAAATATCCACCATTATCTATTTAGTTTTTATGGGAAAAACTCAAAAACTAGTTACCACACTCACTATTTCATGACTCCCATTTTTCAAGCTGCTATAGAATCCATACAAATTTGATAGTGGTATAATAATATCATTGGTTCCTACAATTAAATGAACACAATTGAGGTACCACCAAAAGAACCACTAACCAATCCTAGCCTATCTAATCCCCAACATTATGATAAATACATTGGTCACCGCATTGGTCCCTATATTGTGCAAGAGGTCAAATTTTACACCCCCTATATTGATCAATAAAAAATGATGCCAAGGGACAACACCTATAGAATGAAAATGGTGTATCACACATTTTCATCCTAATAGAATACCTGATAAAACCTTAGGGTTATCATATCTAATGTCACCAGAATTTTGTGACCTAGATTCCTATAGTTGAATAGGCCAATGAGTCCTAGACTCATCACAAGATGAAAACACCTCACACTATCACATTCCCCATATGAGTCTCAAGGAACCAAATGTGAATCCCTATTATGCGTAACTAAATATAATGTAAACACCAAAATAAATATATTTCTAACCAAAAGGTCATTACGACGTAACAAAAAGAGTCATGTGACCTTTATATATACTATCTATAATCCATAGAGTTTCAAAGATCTATCCATGAGAATTTCCCACAATCCATACAAGGATGGTCATGTTTATGTAAACACTAATATAACCTTTAAAAGGATAACTACAAATAATATTAATTATTAAATCCACAATAATGTGTGACCATTAAAACTGACCAAAAATAGGGGTGAATTCATAACAACAAACCTACAGTAGTACACATGGCCATCATGGTATATCAAAACACAAAACCAAGAAGGAACAAAACCTAGTGATATGGTATCAAAAAAATGCCTTGCCTCATAAGAGTTCCATCCCCAGAATCCTAGGATCACGATCCTACTCAATAGGTGACCATGCATCACATGAATTCTGGTCACATCTCCCTATAGACTGTCACCAAAGCTTCCATAACAATATACATCTAGGAATCCCCCATGCTGAGCCAATATCCAATCACATGTTGTTCATATCAGATATATAATAAAAGAAACAAACCATGATTAATATCTAAAAGGAATAACCATTCATAATTCTCACCTCTCTCTTAGGTAACTCAAAAATGACCACAACCAATCCTTACTATAAATATGAAAATTTCCATACCCCATGGATAAAACATGTCTCACCATGATCTTCATACAAAACATCATCAAAAATCCCTCCGACCTAGTCTATATACCTTATTCCATGTATGTCAAAACTCACGATGAAACAATCATGGTTCAGTCTTAAATATATATGTAATCTCATGTGGTTATTCCATAATCTAATCATTTATAAATAGTGACATCCCTACGTGTATACTTGACCACCAACTAAAGGGGCACCTATCCTCAACAGTAACCCATATACGAAAATACCCCATCAAGGATTTCATTCTCATACATAGAAAAATCAACAATAGCACTTCGAAATAACATTCCCCATTATATCCTCATTAAAAAATTTGGTAGTAATAGGAAATATGTCTCTTTACACCATATTCATCCTATGGAATAAGGGTCTCACATTAGTAAGGAAAAAATATTGCCTATCCTACCTGATATTGGCATACGTATGTAAACATAAAGGATTTACCTCATAAATTAATGAATAATAACAACATAATAAAAATATTATTCCAGTTACATAGAATGAAACCATCAAGTTATTTAGGAAAACACAGTACAAGTTTCTACTAGTATGTTAAAAAATTGAACCCTATATCATAGTCATGGTTCTCAACCACATGCAATCACATTAACAACATGTGAATCCTACATGAAAAATATGATCAATAAATACAAACCTATTGATAGATCGAGACAAGAAAAAAACAACGAAACCATGATTCCCATTACATCATACTTGACATAAGAAAAAAAATCTACTATAATAGTGAAATACCAAAGAAACAATCTTAACTGCCATGTAATATGGTTTTTTAATCATATCAATGCAATCTAGGTGAAATACATAACATCAAACCAAGGTTTCAACCAATAATATCTATAGTGTAAATATACCAAATATCAATTCAAATAAAAACAGTACTTTGAAACAATTTTTGTATCATCTCAGACTAGGTGAAACTCCATTTTGAGTGAACTAGGTTCTATAAACCTCAAACACACCTACTTGTATTCCATATGATATTAAACATTAGTGTAGGTCTATGTAAAAGTTAGGAGACTATACTAGCTTACAATAAATAGTAGTAAAACATAATTTAAGGAATATAAAAAATAATCTCTACAATATAAACTTAATAAAAGTAGACATCAAAGCAACATGCCATCAATAAATATATAAAAATTCCCATGTTATAATAAAATGTGTAATAATAATGTCACATAATAATAAATAGAAGACATGTCACTCATATGTTGACCATGAATAGAATACCCAATGTAAACAGGGTGAGGAGACTATAATAACCTCAAATCACTCGTCTCTATAAGGTATCATCTTATAACTCGAGTCTAGATCTATAATTTTACTATCCATTGAAGGGACCTTTTCTATACCTATACTTATATCCAATAATTTTTCTTAGGTACTATGGTTACAGAGTAGGGTGTTAGTATAAATCCTTAGGACCCACCAATAATGTCTCTAACATATCTAGTTGATACATGTGTATGCACAATGTGATAAGAAAATATGTAAAGACAAACACGAAATGAAAGTAATAATAAACATGTCTAAACCATGGTTACCACAAAACCACTTGGGTATGAAAATATCTACATTGGATAGTGTTGAGGTGTATCTCAACCAAGAACACAATAAAAAATGTGTATCATATTATAATACTTCTCAAAATTTCATATCATTCCATCATTGAACAACTAACAATATGCGAGAAATATATCCAAACAATATTCTAGAATACTGGGCATAATCTCCCTAGGATATCATAATGAACAATAAATGGGTAGGGCATCTTGAGGACATAATCATAACCGTGGGTCTACCATCCCAATGATATCATAATAGTCAATACATATTTAGTAAATCTCGATAATATTGTCAAATATTTAAGAAAGATTCATTGTATTAATGTTTCATAATTCGACATAGTATTCTAGGTCAGTCTCACTCTAGCGTGAATTCCATCATGACCACATAAATATAATACTGTATGGTGTACATGGTGATGGGTAGATCACATGATATAAAATCATCACTATTACAATGTCATATTTCCAGATAGGGTTGCGTGTCTCACCTAAACCACTCACATGTGGAAATCTATTCACTTTCATTAGAACAGTTACAACATAGATGGTATGTATCATCCGAAACATACCCTTCCATAACTAAATTATTCATAGATAATATTTCAACACAGACATACTGAATAAATTTTTCGGTTTATTGTTTTATAGGATTATTAAAATCCATTACTATTCCAATCCCATATAGAATGGACATTTTTCCCACTAAACCGAACTCATCAAGTGATAACCAAAAAATATTAAAATCTCCCACAAAATTTTCCAAATATGATACCCTTCTAGAAACATCACATAGAATAATTTTTTCATTTTACAATAGAATAGAAAAAAAATAAATGGTGATCTTAAACCCTCAATAAGCGTAAATATAATTTTAAAAATAATCAAAGATCACAAGTGATCATAATATGAATATATGTTCATGAGGACAAAATCAAGGTACATGAACACATCATAAAGAAATAATACAAAATAAAATATTGATGAAATTTCATAAATCATTACATAAAGATTTCAAAATAAATAAGTATATTTAATTTTATTATAAAATCATATCAATTGGTAATCATTATAAAACATGGATTCATAATAATAATTTTTTGCACACTTCCATGAGATCATAATATAGTTTGATGATATTAATATCTGTGCACCAAACATGGAATATAGTGAGATGAAAATTTTACAATTCAATGAACATATATATAATTATAGGAAAACATTTAAATAATAATATCTACATGAATATGTGTGGAACATAAATAATTCATATATAAGGATTAATCATAAGAAAAACTCCTGAAAATTAAATAAATTATAAAATACTGTATCAAAACCTAACAAAATAATATATTATAATGATTCCTAAGAGATAAAGAAATTCAATAAATTTTGATGTTCATGTTTAAATAAGTTTTAAAAAGTCTTAAATACAATGTTAAAAATGAATAAAAATAATAATAATCCTTTGGAGATGTAGGTATAAAATTTATCCTCTTAAATTATATTTTAAGGGACGAGAAAATAACCTCATAAGAAGAAGAAAACATGGTGGTTTCCTTAAAAACTGTAATAAAAAAATAACATAAAATACTTAATATTATTTTGTAAATCATAGATGGAGAATGTTTTTTATGTATTGATACATTAAAAGGAATAATTAATTGGAATGTTCTATTAATATATGTTTGATTTGTGGATAGAATGAAAAGGGAACTTGAAAAACATGGGTAAACCTAATAAATAAAGAGATAAAAAATGAAGTGTATATATATAAGACACATATATATGGAATATAGATGAATTTCATGATGATATTATAAAGATAAAGTGAGTTTGGGAGAGATAGGATGTATAACCCAAGGGAAAGTAGGGTGGTTTGGAAGCTACATTATGAACATATCCATTTATGAAGTAAAAGAAATATGAAAAGAAATTTATATGAAAGGAATATAAATCCCCCATAAGTAGAGGAAATAAAACATAATAAAAACATAGGGTAGAATGCACGCATCATAGAATAATGTATCTCAAGAAGAAACATTAAAATATCCTGAAAGGAAATTGAGTAATGAAGAAAACTTACAATGATCATCTCATATGAGTAATGTGTTATTAAAGAAAGGATTTTGTGAAATAAATGTATATCGATATAATAGACATGATAATAAAACATGATAAAATCATTGTTCATAATTCACATGATCATATTATAACATTTGAAATGAAGAAACCATAAAACCTAATGAAATGATATTGAGTTAAGAATCCTATTACCATGGAATCACATTGGCTTGAATGTATTCTATATTCTAAAATGTTAATCATATAATCATTAATTATCTATTTAAAACCATTATTTTACATTTACTAACATATTTATTAATAATTTTTATATATTTATGACATATTTATTTATTATTTTTAGTTTATATTGATAATCAGTTATTAGTAGTTTCAAACATTTATTGTCAATTTCTGAATAAGAGTTGTGGTCATCATTAAAATTTCAATACTACATCATTTAAAATATAGTAAACTAATTTTAATATAAATTCCATAACTATTTATGAAGTTATAGGGTCATTCCATGTGTGTTTCAGGTTAGATTTATAAAGATAAAACCCATAAAGAGCTTGTTTCATTACATTTTAATGAACAAAATTTTGTATATTAACAGTGAGTATAATTTTAATATTACCATTAAATATCAAATAAACATATTTATATATTAATATCATATATTAATAATAATTTTTTCTTCATTTCCATCCATGGTAAAATTTTGTATCATTTTCCATGTGGGTGGTTATACCAACCAAAATAAGAGTATGCTATAATCAATTATTGAGTGAGGTTATGAAGTGGTTTTAGTAAAATTACATTAGTAAAAATATTTTATTATTTTATTGATATGTTTTTGAGAAGGTAAATCATAATTTTAAAGAGGAAAAATAAGAAGTTAAATGGAAATAAAGATATGAATTCATTACTTATACAGAATAAATCACATATTTTCTTTGAATCCTTATTGTTTTTAAGGAATTAGAGAGTTATCTTGAGACTAGAATACAACCACTATAGGAGAGGATTATTATGGAAGCAAATACTTAATATCATATGGAGTAATTTTAATTTTAGGTGCCACTTGGAAGGGGGGAGGATAGTTCTTTTATAAGTGATAAGGGGTGACATTATTTATATATGTATTGATTAATTTATTATTTATGCTGAAGACTATGAATAATATTGATTCAAATTTCCTTTAATGATCAGTGATTAAAATATGTAGGGTTAATTAACATCAACACATGAAAAAATTGAAATATTTTGTATAATTTATTAACAGAAACATAACAAAAATAGTTTCTTATTAGAATATAATATATCTTCGGTTCCGTAATTTCAAACATTGCTTTATGAACTCAATTATTTATTTCAAAATTAATAATTTTAATCCTTAAATGAATATTATTTTGTGAAAAGTATTTTAGAAAATTTTAAATCATGTTTATATAACGATGATGTCAATATTTTTAAAAAGCTATATTTTTACTATTTACATATAAATCATCTTTTCTAAACTAATACAAAAATTCACCCTAAGATAGTTCTGACATGATGAAACCAAAATATTTATTTATAAAATTTATGTTTTCTAAATCTTATTTCATATAAATTACTAATTAAATGACTGTTAATTTTTTTATATGGTGAATCATTTTATTAAAATAATAATTTAATTATTATAAACATTATTTATTAAGATAAAATTACAATACACTTAGAAAAAAAATTTCTTTGAAAAATAACCCTTTTCCTTTATTATGGTAACTAACATTAGACTCAAGAACTTATTTTTATCAATAAAAATTGAATTGAAATTTTTAAATATCTTTTTAATGATTAAATTGAATATGAAATCCATTTTAATTGAGTGAATTTATAAAATAGGTAAAAATAATTTTGATTGAAGAACTGAAAACACAATTAAATAATTTTTCATAAAATAGGTCTATTTAATATTAAATGACTTTATCATTATTACTATGTAATTAAAATCCATTTAATGATCTTTATTACATTTATATATATATAATTTATATTTTTAATTTAATTTAATTCTTTATATATGAGAAATTTATCTTTTTAAATAAAATCATGTAATATGTGACAAATTAATTTATTTATAATATAAAAAAATCCATTTTAAATGAAAAACTATATTCCTATTTCAAACCTTGTTAAAATGATTTATAATACTATGATAATAATAAATATCAATATAAATCCACATATTATTATAAATATCAATTTATAAAATATACCATAATTAAATAATTCTTTAAATAGATAAAAATATAAATCATTTTAATGAAATATATTTAATCCTTAAATAAAAAATATTTTATGTCATGAAGTAAGGAAGAGAATTTTAAACATATCATTGGTATATAAATGACTATATAATATCATTTGGTGAAATTAAATAAATTATAAAATAAATATTACATTAATAAATGTTAATTCATAACATGAATAAAAAAATTGATTCTATTTGAATATAACAAGGTTTTCACCTTCTCCCCTCTTAAAAAAATCATTCCCCTCAATTTTAAATCATTTAGTAAAATCGCCAATTTCAATTGTTGTGTGGGTCTAAATTTCCACGGGTTTATGAAGTTCATCAAAACATTAAAAAAATTTCAAACCCAATTCAATGTGTGAAGGAAGACCTAGAAAACCATATTATCAATATAATCCCTAATAATGGAACCAAAGAAGGAAACCTAAGTAAAGAGAAGAAATATGTATTTATGTAAAATGAAATATTTATAAGTGGAAATGAATACCTTCTATGTTTTTTAAATGGTATTAAGTAAATCCACGTCGATAAAAAAATATAATATTTCCTTTTGAAAAAACATAATAAAAAATATGACAGGTTTAAAAGCGAATACCTATTTATATTTCAAAATAATAAAATAAAACATTTTAATAAGAAGTCACATTAACCTGGAGGATAAAATATTAAATAAAATGAAAATACCATAAAATAATGTTGGATTGTATAATAAACTGTAAAATCAAGAAAACCTTAATAACAAGTTATCCAAAAAAATCAACATAAGATTATTTATAGAAATTATTGAATATAAATAATCATCAAAGGCATTTAGTACAAAATTTCTAATCCTAAAAATCATGATCATATTTCACAAATAAGTTCCCAATAATAAACTTCATATTTTTCACTCAAATAATATTAACTGATGAGATATATAATCACCAACTAGCCAATATATACCATATTACAAAAAATATAGAGAATCTTTTGAAAAATAACTTTAATCACCATTTCACAAAAAAAATCTTTTTAATTCTTAATGATATATATAATTTTCAACACATGCACACAAAAATAAGATAACAATTTTCCCAAATGACCATAATAACTATGACTTATAATCAAATAAAAACCCTAAAGGTTATATATACCTCAATAATGTTTTCTTTATAAAACCTCAATAGGTATATCCCAAAAATATAATTAATCACCTTAAAATATTGTCACATAATACCAAAAATTATTTTAAATTACCTTGAATTAAAAATACCCATTGAAATATTATCCTATAATTGTATATAATACTCTTATATTATCCTAAAATAATAATTTCTTAACCACTAAATTTTTTTAAACACTTCCCTGAAACTAACTATAACAAGTAGAACATAGAATTTTATAAATACATGATTTATAGAAATTATTTCATCACATTCAAACCAAATTAATTTTTTAGTTTAGTGTTTTAGAGGAATATAAAAAACACAATCAAACAAAATCCCATAAAAATTAATATTTTTTCTACTAATGAAAACTCATTAAGTGATTCACAATAAATATATGATCTCATAAAAAATTCATTACAAATAATTTCCTTCATGACAGAAAAAAATAATCTTATTTTAATAAATGCGATATTAAAATATAAAAAAAAGTGAGATAAAATTAACATTATGTGTAAACATAAGTGAAAATAATCAAACATAATATGTGATAATAATATTAAAATGTGTTCATAAGAACATAATCAAGTTACATGAACACATTATAAGGAAATCAAATGAAATAAAAAATGATTATAATTCATTAATTATAAAAGCTAGATTTCGAAATAAAATGTATAAATAATAGGATCATGAATTTATAAAAAAAATTAAAAACATAAAACATGAATCATAATCAAAAGTTAAGGATATCTTCTATGAAATCCTAAAATAGTGTGCTACATTTACTGTTATTCATCAAATAAGGTATCTCATGAAATGAAAACATTAACAAATTTATTTGGGGTTTAAAATTTTGAACCAAAAAATCATTTGATAATATGTAAATATATATGTTCTACACATAATTAATTCCTACAAAAATTAAAAAAGGCTATAAAAACCCCCATTAAAAAGTAACAGGTTACAAAATATTACCTATAAAACACACCCAAAGGATAAAGGATTATGATTCCTATGAAAATAATTAATTAAATATTTTTGAAATTTATATTTTAATAAATATTTATAGTCCTTAAATATAAAGTTCAAATGAAGATAATTCCTAAGAATCTCATAGTGAAATATATATATAATTACCACATAATTTTCATTTTATGGGATATGTAAATAACCATAGAATAAATAGTGAACATGGTGTTTTACTTAATACGAGAAGTAAACACAAATAATTAAAATGGTTATTATTTTTTAGAAATCATGGAAGGGACTAAAAATTAGAATACTTTCACATGATATGGAATAATGAATATGAATGTTCCCTTTAAACAAGTTTTTTTAATGAAACATCGAGAAAAGAGAAATTAAAAATGATGAATAACGCCAAAAAACAAAGGGAAAATAATATAGTTATATTTATTAAGAACACATATAAATAAAATTGAAGAATTACTTGATAATATCATATAGATAATGTTAGGTTGAGAGAGAATGCATAAACTAAAGGAAAATAGGGTGGTTCAGATGTTTTTTTATGAACATAATAATTTATGAAGTGAAAATAATTTTAAAAAGTGTTTATGGGGAAAATGTAAATCATAAGAAATAAATATAAATTATAATTAATGAAAACATAGGGTATAATTACACCAACTTATAATAATAGTGGTCAAGAAGAATCATTATAATTTAATGAAAATAAATTACGTTATGAATAACCCTTACAAAAATCTTAACATGTCATATAGGAATATATCAATGAAATTATTATGGAAATGAAATATATATATCTATATTTTAAAACTAGAAAAAAACATAAAACAACCAAATATCTTAATTCACATAATCTTAGGAAAAAAATTCAATAAATAAAATATATAACACAATTAAAGAAAATATAGTTAAGAATCCCCTTACTAAGGAATTCTGATTGCTCAGATGTACACTTTGTTCTTGTATAATAATCATTGATTCATTAGTTAACTATTTAATAACCTTAATCAAGTGTATTAACATTTACATGAATCATTTATATTAATTTATTTCATTATTATCAATTATTTTTTATTTTATATTCATCTTTGGTTGTTAGTGGTTTCTATCATTCCTCATCTATTTTGGTAGAATAGTTTCAGTCATCATTCCATTTACATAAGTTCATCATTAAAAAAATATTTAAGGTACTTCAATAAAAGTTCTATAATTATTTATGAAGAGTTATTTTCATTACATCATATTTTTAGGTATTATTCATAAAGATGATACCCATTATGGGCACGATTCATTAATAATAAAGAAAAAAATTTGGAATACTAATAATGAGTTAAATATTAACATAAATATTCCAAAAAATCATTTTTCATAACAAATATCATATCTTACCAGTAATTAATTTGTCCTCAAAATCAATTATAAAATTTTATAACATAGTCCACATATGTTGTTAAATAGACCTAAATTAGAACATTCTATAATCAATGGTTGTGTGAGATTATGTAGTGGTTTTACTAAAATATTATTATTTAAAAAGTCTAATGATATCTTTTATATGTTATTAAGATGATAGATAATAATTTTTAAGTGGTATAAGGATATGATAATTGGAAATAAAGGATAATAAGTCATTACATAAAAATAAGAAATCATATCATCTCTTGGAAGACTACTAGGTATTTGATGGAATTAGGGAATTATATTGGGACCTACAGCTACCCAAAATGTGATATGATTATTAGATAAGTAAATATATAATGTTATAGAGAGGAATTATAATTTTAGGTTTCGATTTAATGGGGGAGTTTAATATAAGTGATATGGGTGACTTTTTTTCAATAAAATACTGATTATTTTATCATTTAGGATGAATAGTATGAATATCATTGATTACCATTAAATTTATTAGCTTATGATTAAAAAATGGAGGTTTATTTTACATGAAGATAAATTAAAAAATAGAATCCTGTGAATACTTAATTAAATATAAAGACTAAAAAAAGTTTTATTTAGAGTAAATTATAACTTAGGTTAAAAAATGTAAAAAATAGATTTATATAGTCAAGTTTTTATTTTTAAATGAATTACTAGACTTATTAAATAAATATTTGTTCTAAAAATGATCTATAAATTGAAAATCTTTGTTTATATCACTATAATTCCATAAGAGACACGGTATTTGTCAAAAATTAATGTTTTTTAATATTCACATAAATCAACATTTTTTGAAAAATAAAATAAATTAACCATTATATGATTTGACATCATGTATCTAAAAAATTGTGTTCATTTTATCAAAATTGATATCAAATTTTTTTAAATTTAACTTTTAAATGAAATCATAAAATATAACGAAATGTTTTAATTTAAAAAATAAATTTTTAGGCCTTAAGTTTTCGTAATATTATTTCATATCAATTATTATTTAAATTACTACTAATATATTTTTTTATACATTTTATAAATTTTTTATAATAAAAATTTAAAATATGATAATTTATTTTGTGTAGATATAAATACACTCTACATAGAAAAAACATATCTTTGAAAAAAGTTCATATTACCTTTTCCGTGGTACCTAATATTTACCTCAATAACATATGTTTATGAATAAAAATAAAATATAACATATGACATAATATTTACATGATGATTAAGAATATTATATCAATTTTAATGGATTTAGTTTCTAAAAGTGATCAATTTTAATTTTAAGATAAGAACACTTGGAAAAATAATCGGCATTTTTAACATTAAATGATTTCATCATTATTACTAATATATTAATATTAATTTTAATAATAAAAACCATTTTGTAACATTTATAATATATATGTTTTATTAAATTTCATGCTCTCTATTTGTGAAATTTATTTTTTAAATATATTCTTGTAATACTTGTAGAAAAATTAATTTCGAATGAGAATTAATTATATTTTAAATAAAAAACGATATTATTTTTTCTATACCTTGATAAAAAAAATATATAATACAATAATAATAATAAATATAATTATACTACCATACAATTATCATTAATATATTTTTATAAAATATCTCCTAGTGAAATAATTCAATACATATATAAAAATAGAAATAATATTAAGAAAATATATTTTACCTTTTTAAAAATATTTTCTATCATGAAGTAAATATGATAATTTAAAACATATCATTGTTATCTAAATTTTTATATAGCATCTTTGGGTGATATGATATCATATTAATAATAAATATTTTTTAATAAATATAAATTAGTAAAATAAAAAAAATTAATTGTTTTTAAAAATACACGGGTTGTCACATGGTACATCTCACTTAAAAGGGTAATAACAACTAGTTTTTAAAAGTTTTCCATCCAAATACTCATCGAGGCCATTTATGAATTATGTTCCACCACCCGGTGGGCCTTACGTCCTGGAATAATGTGTTTAACACCTATATTCATGATCTCATCATAAAATGGGCATAACTTCTCTAATCACATTATCATATGCTATGTGGAGAATGTATCCCATAACACATATCACAATATCACATTCAGAATGTTGTCTCCCACCTTATGCATCATCAATATAAGTGTGAATGTCATCGTAGACAATTATTAGTATCAGAGGTACTGGGCAAGTCTTCCCACACCCGAACAAGATATCATGCAAGGGTTACATCGTCCACCTCATGTATATAACAATAGAATAAGGAATAACTTCCCAAAATATATTAAAGATCATCATTTCATAAAAAACATAGGAAAATATATATAATCACTGCATAATTATGTTTAACATTACATCAAAATCCATTTATGTTTTGCTAGGTTGGTCCTCAAACTACCAACCTATGTATTGGAAATGATGTAAAAAGAGATATCATATTATATGATAACCCATTAATCATATTAAATAATTATTAAATGATACTTGTAGGCTTTGGAATACATTTTCACATAATATATCCTAAAGAGTAATCTCATGAATATGTTTCTACCTATGAAATTTTGAATATATGCAATGTATATATTGAAATTACATTATATAAATATATGATGGGTTTTTATCATAGAGTTCACGACACAATTACATCATTAAAAAATAATTTATTTAGTGTTTAATAAGTAATATTGATTCATTAAATAGATGATGATATATGATCATTTAAGGATTTAAATCATTATAAATATTCATTTATGTATTCAATGAATGTAACTCTCTATTCGATTGTTTTACATCGACTTCCATGAGATGGAATAAAATACTCTAAAATTAAAAATCTCTTCATTAAATGACTTGATCTTTTAAAAGGGATTTGATCCCTCCTATAAAGATGAATCATGATAAATGAATGCATATATGATTCTCTATTCATTATGTAATTACCATTTTTATTTATACGATGTATTTAACACCCCTTTGATGGTTTCTGACCTTTCCTTATGAATGAGGATCCGTAGGCTAATGTAATCTATGAAAGGTAGTTGGTATTCAACTTTTACTACCATGAACTCCATTAATATTAATATATTTAAGAGTAAAACAAATAATTCAAAGCTGCTAAGGTATGAATAGTTTATGTTATTCATTATTACATGTTGATTATATTGAAGATAAATCATGAAATCCATTATTTTTTTCCATATCAAAGTTCAGTTGAAGAAAAAAATAAAACCCATCAGTGGTATCATGAAGAATTTACATAATTTATAAATATTATAATCTAATGGGTTTTCAAAGAACATTGATATCATAAGGATTTTGAATACATAATATAAAATATTATATGTTTATATGGTTACATTTTTTTTGGTCACAGTGTATTACTACATTATATCATAGATTATTATAAAATGGAATCACATGGATTTGAACTAAAATTTAGGTTATGATATACGATATAATAAAATATAACTAATCCTTGAATGTTATAAAAATAGTACATTGTAACATATTTATGATATGAGGGATATCGTAAAATATGATTGTAACCATATCATGTCACTGACCACATTAGAAATATAAACTATGTATTATGATTAAATTATATCATAAAATATTATTGATATGAATGGTCATCTTTATGTATAAATCATATATTTTGAATGATTATCCTATTTCCTTGTGTAAAATAAAATATATAGAAATGTTTTAATAATTTATTATTTTCAAGGATTTTATATATGTTTAACTTTTTTAAAATGATATGTTTTTGGATATCTGATATGAGATTTTTCATACATAAATTAAAAATCAAAACATTATATCTATATCTCATCATTTTTAAATTAAATCAAATGTTTTATTTTTTTTTTTATTAATTTGAAATATTTATGTTTATAAATTTTTTATAAAAGGTTAATATTTTGAATTATTTATTTATGTGATAAATAATTTATAAAATATTATTATATCATGCATTTTATTCATGCTATGGTAATATAATATTTAGTATGCATCTAACCTAACCATTTTATGTAAATATTATTATTACCATTAATTTAATTATTAAATATAGTTTGTGTATATTTGGTTTTTGAGTCATAATGATTAAAATTATCCCATGAGTAATGTTCCTTTATAAAGAGAGACATTAGGAAATAATTCATAATAGCTCGAAGTCTTATTCATTATTCTATAAAGTTTAGGGTTGATTAACTCTCACTCCGTGATTACTCAGGTGTTGATCACCAATCTCATGTAAATGTAATTCATTATATGGAGAGATCATATATCTAATAAATATGATGTGTTCAGATTATTTAGATTATGTTTAACTTATATTTTTGAGTAATTAATACAAACTATTTATTCTATAAGGAGTAATATATTAATATGGTGTGAACATATTAATATAAAGGATTGTATAGGGATTCTAAAACTAAATCATTAGAAGAATGCATACATAAAGGAATAAACCATGAGATAATAAATACAGTATACGATGAAATGGTTATGATTTTAAAGTGCATATGATATATATTAAACTTATGTGATTCTTAAAATAAAACCCCTCAAATACAATGTATAATATTAAATATAATGATAAATTTATCAAGTCCCAGTCATTCAGTATGGGTGACCCTAACATTTTTGTGCCCAAAAATAATCCTGTTTAAGGAATGAAATTATCATGGTGACCCCCAACCATTAAGTTCATTGTTATTATCATTATATTTGGTTTACACTTATATAGGAAACACTAGTTGTTAAGAAACCAATGGAATAGAGATTAGGGAATCCAAATCATGTATTTTTATAAATAGTTATCTTCTCAGTACTCCAAGAATAATAAATGATATGATTGAAAATAGTGGTATATCAAATATAGTCATGGAATAATGATGTGATACTAAGTGTATGTTAATATGAATTATGGTTCTTGGATCACTAAATTAATATGATATATTGTTCCATATTTTTTAGTGGGAAATATTTCTTTAAAATTCCAATTTTAAATATATAAAACATGATACTCACCTATAGATATGTATTTTTTATAGATTATGGCATAAATCATTTTATCAATTTGAGATCTCTTATTGGTAAGACCTATAAAATATGTTAAAATTAGTTTCTTAGGTTTCAAATTTCTCTCAATTAAATGAATTATTAACAAATAAATGGGAATGGTATATAGATAAATTTCTCTAACTACAACTCATGGGTATTAGATATTGGGTGTACATCACACATTTGTGTTGATAAACATAGACTCATAGAAAAGTGGTAATGGAATAAGGGTGATATCGGTCTTCCACTTATACTAAATAAATTTTTCTACGCATTTTTTTCACATCATTTATCTAATTTCCAATGTTGTAAAATAAACATGAATTATTATCACATAGGTTATGTAATAACTGATGTGAAAAAAATTATTTTTCATGTCATTTATTAAATGACCAATATGGATAATAAAACTATGATCTTTTTCATATCAGTTATTTAATAACAGATGTGAAAACCCATATTTTAAGTGGGTTGTAATTTTAACTAGACATCAGGATCAATCAGTTTTGTTTCATTATTTAACGTGAAAACCTTCGTTTTTAACTCTTAGAGTGAACCCAAACACTTCAATCCCCGATCCATGGCCTCAAATCCCTTCATTCATTGATGTATCACCTAAAATATCTTTATTCTTCAATTTTTGTCCTTAAATAACTTTATTCATAAATTTGAAATCCTTGTGTATCATTTATTTGGGATCCACAACCGCCATCCACCATAACCTACCATCTTACCCCAGTTTTGCCTTCTTCCTATTTGTGTCTCCATTGGAATCGTCCTAGTTTTGATATAAATTTACACTTTGGTTTTATTGTTTATATTTGATATGCTTCCAAGGTATTCTCATTTCTATTTTCAACATAAATTTTAACATTTCAATCACATTATCGATTCTATTTGTATTTAAATTTCACATTATTCACATATCCTAGGTATTTTTTATTGATTAATGATTGTTATTAGATCATGTTATTAGATTTTTTGGGAACCAATGATAATTAAATATAATTAAAATGATATTTGTTTTATAAATATTTCATATATATTTTATATGTATATTTTTATGATATTTTTTATTGTTATTTAGAAAATTAAATTAGAAATTAAATTTAATAATATATTAATTTAGTTCAAAGTCATGATACTTTTATAAGTAATAATAAGTAATAGTTAGATTCATACACTTTGAACAATTGATTAATATGAGTAATGCATAGATGCTTTGTTGGATTTTAAAAAATGAAATATTCCATTAAACAACTTCTTTTTCTATCGCTGCTTGAAATGATTAAACATGTATAAGTCAAAAATAATAGTAGTAGTAGTAGTAGTAGTTCTTTTTTTATTAAAAAAGAAATAAAGAAAGGAAGCAAGACCCCTCAAGGGGGGGCGGAAATGGTGAATCCCGAGCACATCCCCCAACACAAAGGAGGCACATTCTGCAGGTAGAGAGAGGGGAGAGTTATAGAGAATGAGAGGGTCATCACTTCTACCCAAGCGGGCTAGGGAATCTGCTGCAAAATTAGCCTCCCTCCAGCTGTGAGACAGACGAAATCCAAGTGGGATTCCCATTCTGCACCTTCTGATAAAGTATGTGAGTTCCCACGGAACCCCACGCCACCCTTTCATAATCTTCACGAGGGTATCCGAGTCCGTTTCTATTTCGGACACGACCATATTCTGCCTTCTGCATACCAACAGACCCGAGACCAGGGCCTGCACTTCAGCACACAAGGAGTTTCCAAGACCATAATATGCACTGAAGGTGACGAGAACAGATCCAGAGGAATCCTATAGCATTCCTCCCCCCTCATGATCCCTCCCATGCATGACCCATCAACGTTAAGATTAAGTCCCTCAACCGGTGGATGCCATTTAACCCACTGACCACTCTTATTATTTCGAAAACAAGGGCGATGAAGAAGGTTGTTAATCACAGTAGTCGTCGCTCCGCCTCTTATCTGAGAAGCAATCTAAAAAATGAGAGACTTGAGGCTAACCTGTATAAACAGCAGCGTCCGACTCTCACCTCTCCGTACCTAGTTACGTGCCTCCCAAATAACCCAACACAGGGCCACAAGGATGATTGTTCTAACCAGTCGTTCCTGTTCAGAAGCCCCCGCACCGGAAAACCAGCACTCCACATACTCCTGTAGCGAGAATTCTCCAACGCCTCTGCATGGGTTATATGTGAACAGGGACCAAAGATGAAGTGCCCATTGACTCTAAAAGAACAGATGTTTCACCGTTTCGCACATGTGATTGGTGCAACAGAAGAACCTCGAGGCCAAAGTAACACCCTGGAGTTGAATGCTGTCCTCCGTAGGTAGCGCTCTGTTTCTGATCTTCCAGAGAAGGAAATTCATTCTAATAGGAATATCTTTGCACCAGAGCGCTGGAGCCCAAGCATTGGAGCTGCTACTTGCCTGGACGATACTCCTGAAACCTTTTGAGGAGAACCTCCCTGAGCTAGATGCCGAGAAGAAGCATTTGTCAGGTTCATCACTCATGACAATGTTCTCGAACACATACATTTGGTTATCGTTCAAAGAGGTATTTATCAAGTCGAAATCCTCACATGCAGTACTGAAGTTAATATCCGGGGAAGGACAGCCGGGGTAGTGCAGGGGTTCCCCCGACCAGTTCGTATCCCAAAAATTGATATTTCCAGCACCGATGACCCACCTTGAATGACCTGACAAAGTGTCGATGAGGGAGAACATACATCTTTCCAGCCTCGTGGAGCTGTAAAGACCCCTTGATTCAAGCCCTGGGTAACGTGCTTTAAAGAATTTCGCCCACAACGATTCCCCGACGATAATATCCCAAGCGAGACGTGCCTGCAAACTTTGGAGTGTACCCTGTATATCACGTAAGCCAACACCTCCTACATCCACTGATCTAGAAAGACGTCTCCAAGAAGCCCAGTGAAACCTTCCCTCCTCCTTGGCATCCCACAGGAAGGAGTTGAGGATGATTTCCATCCTCTCCACCGTACCCTTAGGAGGATGGATCACCGAAAACACGTGCATGGGAATGGACGTGAGTACACTGTTAATCAACGTAATCCGTCCGCCAAAGTAGAGGAGCTTATTTTTCCAATTGTATATTCTGCCGAGTATACGATCAAGAATCGTAGAGAAATGAATCTTCTTAACATGGCCACAGGAGATCGGAACCCCAAGATATAAAATGGAAAATTGTCATCTATAACAACCCAGAGTTTTCTGGAAAACCCTTAAGCTTGAAGCTGGGCATTTATCATAAGTGAAGAAGTGACTTTTAGAGGGGTTGACGCACTGCCCGCTCCATTTGCCGTAAGAGGAAAGGGAGTCCATGAGAGACTTCAACGATCTCTTCCTGCCATTGACACAAATCAGAATATCATCCGCAAACATAATATGAGAAATGATAACACCATTCCTCCCCCGGAAGGGAATCATGAGACCAGTGTCCATCATATGCTTCAAGTTTCTTGAGAGTGAATCTTGGGCGATAACAAAAAGAAGCGGGGACAAGGGGTCCCCTTGAAGAACACCGCGAACAGTCTTGAAGAAACCAAATGTCTTGCCCATTAAAGCAATGGAAAGCCACGGGGAAGAGTAACATCTAAAGAAAATATCACAAAAAACCTCACTGAACCCAAAGCTCCGCATGACCCGTATGATGAAGCTCCATTCCAGCGTGTCATACGACTTGTTCATATCAACATGGAAGATGAAATTATGACCAACCGATTTCCTGTTGATGTCCTGAACCAATTCATTAGCAATGCCCACCGCACACTGAATGTTCCTGCCCTTGATGAAGCCATGCTGTTCCATTGAGACTAGACGCGAGAGAACCTTATCCCGTCTACTAACAATAACAGAGACAAGAATTTTATAAGAGAAGTTGCAAAGACAGATAGGCCTGTACTGGATAATGAGATTAGGATCCTTAATTTTTGGATTAAGAACCAGTCTGGATGCAGAAATTCCCCTAGTGAGCGAAACACCCTTGAAAAAGTCCTGGATCGACTCCACAACAAGGTGACCAACAATCTCCCAGGCGAAACTGAAAAAGCTGGCTGGGAAACTGTCAGGACTAGGTGCGCTGTCCTGGGGCATTTTCCTGACAACCATCCAGATCTCCTCAGCCGAAGTAATGGAGGAGAGAGTAGAGTTATCCTCCTGGCTAACCATTGAGGGAATAAGGCTGAAAAAGTCCTCCGAAGTGCGAAACCCTCTCTCGAAGGGAGCCGCAGACTCCCCTGCCAAGATCTTCTCAATGTGATCTATAGAAATCATCCCCGCAGAGTTCACATCTGAAGTGTAGTCTCCGATTTCCATTCTCAGGTTGATCTTTGAACTTCTACTCTCTTTAATGAAAGCATGGAAGAAAGCACTGTTTCGATCCCCTTCCTTAAGCCATCGGATATGAGACCTTTGTTTAAACTCCCTCTCCAAATAGATAAGCCTCTCTCCCAAGAGATTCTTTTTATCACACAGAACAATGAACGCATTCTTATCCCAACAGTTTTGGAGAGAATCTCCCAATCTTTCGACATCGATCCTGAGATTATCAATACCTTGGGCAACATCAGGTCTCGAGCTCACCCAGCTTTGCAAGTCCAATCTAAGACATCTGAGGCAATTCACCAGGCCACCCTATGATCTAATATCATCACCTTTGGCCCAAGACGTCTTGATAATAACTAAAAAACCATCGCCCCCATGCCATGTAGACGAGTAGGCGAAAAAGGCCCTCGTAGCCTCCTCCCTCTTTATGTTGATTAAAATAGGACTGTGGTCAAAGAGCACCCATTGAAGATGAGAAACTGACATCTTTGGAAATAAGTCCATCCCATGAAGGTTGGATAAACAATGGTCCAGCCGGCACCAAATGCGCTCTGCTCCCTTACGTTGGTTGCACCAGGTGAACTTGTGCCCAGAGAAACCCAAGTCCAAGAGCCCTGCACTCCTCATGAATTCATTGAAATCCATTATGCCACTAATGTTAAAACGAATGCCCCCTTTTTCTCAGAGATGTCCGCAATGATGTTGAAGTCACCTCCAACGAACCAGGGAAGAGAGCCCGTCTGTAGGTTCCCCAAGAGATGCCAAAGCTCCCTCCTCTTGGAAACCTCAGTTTCCGCATAGAAAAAGGAAAAAATGAAGACATGATTTGAGGTGGTGATCTTGGTGTTGATTCATTGAGACGAGAAACTAAAGATATCAACAGAAACATTACATTTCCCGCCAATCCAGATATGAGGGTTCTCCGCACCGCCCTGGAAGAAGTTGGGGAAGCCCATTTTCCTGAAAAGAGACAGACCTTTGCTGGATACCTGCTTGGGTTCCAAAATAACAATAACATGAACCAGATAAGACCTCGCCTCAGCAGCCAGCAAGGCACGCTTTGCTGGATCCCCCAAGCCCCGAGCATTCCAGATAAGAATAGGGATCATCGCAGCAGGCCCTTCCGGGCACAGGCAGGTGGGGACAAGGAAGAGTGGGCTGGCTCAAAGCGCCCAACGACTTTGGATCTGGAACGTGTGACAGGGCCAGAAACCACTGCTCAGGGGGACGCCGGTTTGGGAGTAAGGACCACCTTCTTGAACGAGAAGACCTCCTCCTCCACCGGAGCTTTCCCTTTAACAATAGCATCAACAAAAGAGAACAAACCAACCTCTATTTGGATAGAGGGGGAGAAAGGACGACGATGCGGAGAGGGCCGCGGGATCACCAGATCTTTCGTCGTCCCAGAAGGGGGGCGATCCTCCTTAGCTAACCCCTCCACGTCCAGAATGAGACTACTCGCAAGAGTCTTTTGGATGATCACTGGAGAGAGGAGGGAGGAGACCCGAAACGACGAGGCCGGAGGAGAGAGAGGCCTGGCCGGGCTCCCCAGAAGATCCAGAACAAAGCTGCGCTCAAAAACTGTCCTTATATATTGTCGGGGAAGGATCTCAGTCCCAGTACAGGGTGACTAGGAGATCAGATCCAGAGGCTCCGAGAGGGCCGGCAACCGTTCTGACACCGGAGACCGCACCCCCATGCAAACCTCTTCTGGCGCCCCGTCACACAAAGGAGAATTCAAATTAGAAAATGAAGCGGGCCAAACCGGGGACCCATCGAGTCTTCAGACAGGTGAACCCTGACCCGGTCTCGCCGAAGGCGGTTGACGGGATGAGCTCGCACCACCCTTCACCCTCCTACAGTCCGCAACCCAGTGCCCATGAAGTCCTAAATGCACACAAAACTTTAAAGAATGATGAAACCTGACCCTTTTTCTCCAAGAGAAACCGTCGCTGGCCTGTAAGATAACCGAGGAGGGCGGACACTTAGCCAGGTCGAGTTCCACACAAATTCAGGGGGGATCCCATGGATAGGAGGGACAGGGTAGCCACGTCCATGCAGAGAAAGGTTCCCAAAGATTTTCCCAGAGACTGAAGGATTTCAGGATTCTGGAAAGGCAGCGGGAGTCCTGGGAAGGAAACCCAAACCGCATCCGAGGAGGACTCTCGGCCAAAATGACAATCCCAGGACCAGCGAGAAAGGGAGAAACGCCAGGAGCCACACTTTCTACTAGCACTGGACCATTCCCTCACAAAGTCATGTTTGGAACCACAGTGAATGCTGAAGGCCGCACTGGAAAGCTCGGAGACCGCCGGAGGGCACGAGAGGCCCCATGAGTTCACCACATCCCGAAAAAACTTCAGAGAGGGTTTGTTGCGACCGAAGCGAGCCACCAAAGAGAGGTCAAGGAGAGAGGCCGCTTCCTGAAGTTCCTGAGTAGAAAGGTCCACCACCGGGCAACCCTCCACCAGTCGGATGGGCCGTGACTCCACCTGGACAGGAGCCAGGCAAGGACGGATCTCCGGGGCCGAAGAAGGGCCAGAAGCAACCACCGACGGGGGAGAGCCGCACAAAGCCGACTTGTAGGAAGCCTTCTCAGAAGTTTGAACAGGAGCAGAAGCCAGGGCCGGCTCAAGGAAGGGCGCCGGTGAAGGGATAGGAGCGTAAGCGGGAGAAGCCATCAGTCAAAAAGAATAGAAATCAAATATAATTTAATTGTTCATGGTTCTAATCCAGGTCATATAAATTTATTTTTTCATGGTGAATCATGGTAAAATTATAGATATATTGATGATGATTTTTTTCAAGATGGTATTTCTGATCAAATAGAAGGGATTATTCATGATATTTAAGTAGAAGAAATTATAAAAGAATAGATAGTTGAGAATCTATATGGTGATGTTGAAAATCATTTTATCCAAGTTATATAAAATAAATCATTTTATCAAAAGTGTTAGGATTGATGATCTACAAGTGAAATATAGTTGGAGTGACAATATTTTTATACAATTCCTATATTTGTTGAATGAAATAATTCTTAAAGACAACAATCTTTCATATTCACATAATAAAGTGAAGGAAATATTATACCTGATGGACATGTGGTATAATAACATATATGAATAATAGAATGAATGTGTGCGGTATAAGAAGGGAAATGAAGGGTTTTAATTGTTTCTAGAATGTTAGACTCCACGATATATGTTGAAATAAAAATCACAAACTAGTTTGGCATTTACAAAGACTCCGACCTAAGAAAATTATTATCACACTATAATAATTTTTTTGAAATGGTTAATTGAAAATTAAAATGATACAAAGGGTTAATATTTCATATTGATGAGAATATATCTGATTGAAAACAACATTATAAATATGATTATCCATAGTGGAAGAAATTTTAGCAATAGTTTTCTATATTCAAAAATGATCTTAGAAATACCAGAATTGGACTATGCAGATATGGAATGAATCTATATCGAGGAATTAGTAGAAAATATAGTGAACGACATATTTTATTGAAAACTTAAAACTTATACCTTTAATTATATATGAATTATAAATATATCATTTTGGTTTTAATGGTTGTTAGAAAAAAATAACCTGAAAATTATAATGGTCCATTATTATTAACATTAATTGATGATTTGATACTTTTATAGGAGTAAGGTATTAGAGTGTGTGATTTTTATAAAATGGAAAATATCTATCATCATGCAATGATTATGTTCACAATAAATAACATTCCAATATATGGATGTGTTTATCGATATATTTTTAAGGGACATAAATCTTGCCAAATTTCTGAACACCTGACATCATATTGTCAACTGACATTTGGAAGAAAACATAATACATGGGTCATATGCATTTTTTTCTATGGATATCCCTTTTTAGAGTATAGAAAAGTCTTTCAAAAGCTCATAATAATTTAATATTCCACCAAGACCTTTGACTACAAATTAGTATTTTGAGAGGGTGAAAAATATTAAAGTCACATTTAGAAAGGCATAAAAATCAGGTAATAATAGATATATTTAAAAGAAACAGTCAATATTTTTTGGAACATCCATATTTGAAATATCCTGATGTATAAATTAACATTTATTTCATGCATGTGAAGAAGAATATATGAAACATAATGATTGGATAATTTATTGATATTAAAGGAAATATTAAAGATAATCTGAACAAAATATTGGACTAACTCTAAATGAAAATACAATTAGATTCATCTCCCACTCTATATAGAATATTAACATACCAACCATTTCATTTTCATACATTATCCAAATGGGATAAAATTAAATTTTTTAGTGCATATTTTGTATTAATGTTTTACTGGGTTATTCTTATAATTTAAAAACATTTTTTTACTGAAATATTTGATGTTGACAGGTATGAAATGTCATGATTGTTTTTTCATAGTGACACAGATAATATCGGTTTCATTGAATGTAATACTTCCCATAAATGTGAGAATAATTATCATGAAAATTTGTTATTTTTTCAATTAAATTTGAAGCAATGTGATTCATATGAATGCTTTTAATTTTTAGAAGGAATCAGTTTCTTTACTTTTTCAACATGAAATATATTTTCATCTAAATTATTTTTGATATCACGATGCATTTGATGTTTAATTTGGTGAGATAAATAAATATTTTTGGACCTTTATATCAATATTGGATGTATACATCTTAAATTTTAATGAATATATTGAAAGGTTGTGTTATGAATCCATATCGACCTAATGTATCCATTTTTGAAAAGTTTATTTCTGTAAATTTTATAGTGTTTTAAAAACATCTTATCTACAGAGGAGGAGATCAGTTTACCTACATCTCTCTTTGAATGACTCAATTGTGGGGGAAAGTGGATCTACGGTATGATTATATAATTTTTGATAGGTAAATAAATAATGATTGTACACTTATACACATTGAGTAACTTAGATACTGCTCAACCATATATAAAAATGAAATTTAATGTTTTACATAAATATTTCCAAAGTCAAAATATATGTGTATTTTTAATGAGCGTAACAAAAATTATTTTACATGTTTTAATGTGACCATTGATGGTATATTATATGCATTAGAAACATTTATGTTATTAGTGGGTGACCCCAGATTAAATATTATAACATGGTCCAAGTATGATATTAATGGATATAAAATTAATTGGAATGATTAAGATAATAGAACGGAATTTCAGAATAGTATTGTATTTTTGTTCATAGATGAAGTTCATTTTTCGAGTGACAAATAAAAAATCCCAATGTACACATGAAGTGCATTTTATAAAGTCATTGAATAAATATGAGAGGGTTATTACGTTAAATTTTAATTCACAGTGTTTAACTACAAATGGGTTATTAGAAACAATAGTTTTATACATGATACATAAAGAATAACCCTAGTTAATCTGAATAGATGGAAATACATAGATGGTTATTTTATCATGGAAATAAATGAAAAAAATATATTTTATTAATTCATCCAATATGTAATGGTCTACCATTTTTTAAGGAAAGGTCCCATATATTGGTGATAAAAAAGTCAATGAAAATGAATTATTTACATGAGATCTATAATTTAGTGGAAAAAATAACATAGAATATCTATAATGGGTTATAGACATAGATCGTTCCATAATGACTGATCATGAGGAAGGAATATTAGAAAAAACCCTTATTAATTTCCTAGTACTATATATAACATTAGTTAAAATTTTATTTATTTTTTTAAATATCATAAAACATTAGATATATTTGTATTATTTTCTTACTTAAAACACATATTATAACAAATATACTAATTTTTATTTTGTATTTTTATATATATGTTTAGTGTAAACTTACCTAGATTATGTTTACCATTAAATAAATTTTTAATTTGTTGATTTCTGGAAAAATAATATAATATTAATATAATATATTAAATAAAAATAAAAAATAATAATAAGGTATATTAGAAAAATAATATTTTTGTGTAATAAATGTTGAATGAATTTGAGAAACTCTAATCCAAAATGGTGTATTTCATTGGAGATACTATATCCATTATGATAAAGTGTTTTTTATTATTGTTTTTTTTGTTTCTATCATTTTAAAATTGTTATTAAAAATTTGATTTAACATTTTTATTTTTTTAATAATTAATTTCGTTTCATATCCCATAATTTGTTTTTTATTTTAGTTAAAAAATTTAAAAAATATAGAATAAAATGAATTTATTTTATTTTACATTTTTAGGGTCATTTTTAAATTTTCCTTTAATTTTATATGTAATAATAGGATTTTTATATTTTTTAAAAATTGTTTTTACATTTATTTTTAGGATAATAAAATATGAAACATATCATTCACCAAGAGAATATGAGGATCAGCGTACACATACATCTTGGGAAGACCAAACACACACTCATGTGGAGGATCCTAAAAATCCTTACACATATGATCTATCTTATTCCACATGGGGTTATAGGGGAATTTGAGGGTTGGTAAATGTGGTAGAACATTTTTACCGGAATTATCAATTTCAGTTATTTGGGTCCAATGTTTAGATATATAATTTTATGATAATGATATTACTTGGGGTACAAATTCAAATCAATTCAATGCTTTAATTTTAGTGTATTATAAAGAAAATTTTTTATTTTGATTTATAAATGTATAAGTATTATCAAAGTGGAAATATCTCAATATGAGAGGAAATATTGGTAAAATAATTTTTTATTATTTTACTTTTATTGATTTTTTACATATATTGGTTTTCTCCCTTTTTAGCTGATGACATATGATATAGCTTACATTGGGGGAGTAAGGGGGAATTGTTGAGATTCAATAATTGGAGACGGTGGGATTTTAAATCAATCAAAACATTGGATTTATGTTTATGAAATATAAAACATAAAAATCCATGTGATATATATCTATTTCAAGACAAATATATATAAAAGTGGTTTTTTGAAGTAGATGATAAGAATAATTTTGGGTAAGTTAAATTTTACATTTTTTTTATTTAATAATCATATTAATGATTTGTTTATTCTTAATTTATAGAAAATGAAGTGGTATCACTTGGAGAAAAAATCCATAAACATATACCCTCTTATATTATATTTTGAAGGGAATATATTATTGTAAGAACCAATAATTGATAAATATTTTTTAAAATTGGGTGTTGAGTCTTTAGGATGTATAGAGGTTGCCCATCGTTTCCCCAGCTAGACATGAAAAATGGGAGACGGATCGAATGAGAAAAAATGACAACATATCATGGATGAGTTGAGGGTTATATATGAGAGTATTTTAAGAAGTATTTAATTAATTTATTTAATTTATTTAAAATAAATTATTTATATATTTTGATTGAATACTGGTTTTTTATCAAATATTCAATATAGGAACCCATTAAAAAGTAGATAACAAGAGGGACATTCATTCCCGAGGGTAGGAAGAGTATTTTTATACTATATTTGAAAATCCAAAACATGCAGTTCATGGATGAAAATACCACAGAAGTGTATTAGTAAAAAACTATTTGGTTGTTCAAGAGATTCTTCAATGGATGATGTTTGTAAAAGAAAAACATAATATTTATAAGATAAAGTTTATGATTTGGGTGATACAATTGATGAACAGATCAGTTCTTCTATATACTTGAGTTTTTCAGATATATAAAGAATGTTTTAGATTTTGAATCCCACTTCTACACCTCCCAATTTATATCCAACTCCCCCACCTCCATATACTTATCCAACTCCTACACCTACTCCCCTACAAAATCCCATTTATTTTGAGCTATACATTGGGTATACCCAATATCAAATTTTTTTATATGGGATTGTATATTATATTATTGATAAATTTCATCATCAATAGGTAGATATAGAGAATATTAGTTTCAAAATACTTTATATTATCTATATATAACTAAAAATACCATTTCTTACATATGAGGTCACTATAGTTGTACAAAGTGTTGACCATTTTTTAGTTTTTCAATCAAGACTTTCTCATCAAATTAAAAATGAAGTATGTGTAGATTATATCCATTATTTAATTTGTGAATATTTTTTTAATGTTGAAATGTATATATAATTATTTTTATAATAATAAATTAATGGTAAATACATAATATATAGACAACAACAATTATAGGTTGTTCTAAATTTATATATAACTTTTTATGGACCTCAATGAAAATCAAAATGGTAAAATTTATTGATGAGAGTTAATGAAATTCCAATGGAAGATAATATTTGTGGGTGTTCAATGATTTTGACTCTTTTAGTGAACGATATCATGGATCTTATTATTATATATAAGTTGGGAATAAACTAGATGTAAGTATTTTCCTTGTAATTTGATTAACATTTATCTTTAAGATATGTTTAATGGATTAAAACTAAATTCTTATATATTTTTTGTATTATATATATTTATATAGTTTTTAGGTATCATTATATGAATCCTCTGTATGGATTTATGGAACCAAAATTTATTTCACCTATAGAGATGATAATTATTAATATAGAAATAATAGTTTATCTTATAGAAATATATCAAAATAATTCAATTCAGTGTTGGTTTATTCCTTATATAGAAAGTTATGAAACATATATTTCATACTGTGTTTTATATATTTTGTTTATTACTCTACATTTGATGATGGGTGTTTTTTTCCAATAAAGAAGACAACATACTGGCTATGATCTATCAAAGGTAACATGCGAGAAAATCTTAGAATGTATTGAAGATGTGTGTTTGAATATTTGAATAGTTTCTACATTTTAATGAAATTTAAATTAATTTCATAAGTATTATTTTCAAATATTTCATGGTATTAATTTATATAAACAACAAGGAAGAAGGTCACAAACTCATATAGGTGAAATAAAAAGGACAATTCTCATTTATAATTACTACATTTTGGATATATGTATTTAAAATATTATTTTGAATTGAAAAATTATTTTTAAAAATAAGTTTCAACTTCAAGGAGAAATGGAATGTGGATACTATGTTTTAAGATTTATGTTTCAAATAATTTCAACTAGAATTGTTACAATGTTCTATAATATTAGATTTCATTATATAAATTTCCTTAAATTTTTTATTCATTGTATTTAGAATACATGTAAAAATCACTATAATTAATTTGTTTCATTTTTATGACCCTCAGAATTTACCTAGAGATTTGATATAATACCTAAAAAACTAATGGGTATATTATTTCATAGGTATTATTTGGTTTTAGTTTAATTGTAATATACATAGTATAGTTAAAATGCATTGATTTTTTGACACTGTTTTTTTTTACTACTGTGATTTTTTTGAACATCTGTTGTACTATTGAGATAGCGGAAAATATATAAAAATATTATTTTTCATGTATTTTATTTAATAACCGACATTAAATATTTAAATTTGTTATTTTTGACATTTATTTTTATATAAATGATGTGTAAAATCCCACACATATGTGGAGTTAAAGTTGTTTAATTTATTGTTTATAGTGGATTTTTCACATCATTTATGTAAAACAAAATATTCATAATGTCTTATTTTTTAAAACCATCATTGTAATTTTTTCATGTTGGTTATAAAAATAATGTGAAAACCCTTCCAAATATCTAATAATTTTTTATTGATTAATATTTAACTGATTTGAAAAACTTATTTACAATGTTTCCTGCCATAATTTTTTCGAGGTAAACGATGTTAAAAACAGAAAAAACTCATGTGAGTACTATTTTTAATTGGTCTTCATGTTAGAAATGGATAAAAATTTACAGCATTAGAAGTCAATAAGTATGATCTTTTCCTAACCCGTGGATTTGTTCTTAAATTGGGGAACTATTATATTTTTCCATACAAAAACATAAATTTTATTTCTATATCTTGTTTTAATTGGATAGTATTTTTATTTATAATAAAAAATTAAATTTATTATATATATAAGAATCAAATTTTCTATGGAATAATGAAAAAGAAAAATGATATTTAAATTTATCATAATGACAATAAAATATATAACATTCAACGTAAGAGTAAAAAGACTGATTTCAATCCCACATACCATCTGTATTGTTTTCTTATAAATTATAAATTCAAAAAAAACTCTATAGATAGGTATTATTGTAGTCATTTGATTATTAATTATTTGATACTTGTGAATATTTTTTATTAGGGATGATTATTGAAGATCCTTTTTGTGGAAAAGTTGATAGAGATAATAGATTATTGGATCTTATATATAGCGGTGTTTGTTGACAATTTAGTACACAATTAGGTGATGGTTTAATTTATTAGTATCTTTGAACGATGAAATTATCCAAAGTGGTTACCTGTTTCTAATGAGTCATGATTATAAAATATTTGAAAATTTCAATGTAATTCATAATGAATTACATAATAAACTAAGGAAAATTATTATTATTCCATTTTTATATTGACGTGGTAAATATTTGAGAAATGAATCCACTAAACATATGATAAATTTTGGAATTTTTACACAAATGAGTCATCCTAGGACAACATAAAAAAATGGTGTGTCTTATAAGAGTAATAATAAATTTTTGGACAATGTTTTGTTGTTGATATGTCAGTGTGGAAATTATATTTACTTCTAGTGGTATTCTTTGGATACTATTGCACTATTAATTAATTAAATTCTATATAATTAATTTATAAGTGCCCCAAAAACATATTTATTGGGAAATATGAAAATATTTATTTTATTTTCGTTTTATGTGGTAAAACTTAAATTCCAAATTTGGATTCCAATTAACTCAACCCTATTTCAGAAAACCTCTTATTTTCTGTTATCCATTAGAAATATTTGGTATATTATTTCTAAAACCCTAAGGGAAAACATGTTTTCAGAATGGTGTGAAGTGACCCTAGTGAAGGATAACATGATTTTATGTGTTATTAGGTGGGATGTTAAACTTTGAGATGTTTAAGACCAATAAATATCAATTGTTACTTAGATGGATGTTGAGCTAGTTCCACAAATATTTGTAGAACAAGAACCAACTCATGTAATGTAAAAAACAAAATGATCTTGAAGAATTAATAAAGAGACCAATATATTTAAAATATATATAGAAAAATATGATTAATTTTTGTTGGTACGAGATTTACCTACTAACTACTGAGTGTCCATAATGATTTACAATTATGGGAAAAGTTAAATTATCTATAATCTAAAATAGACGCCATGTACACAAATCATGTTTGTAACCTGGTAGATACACATGAATGGATGAGACCCATAAGTTGAAAGTAGTTATTCAAAAATAAATCCTATGTGGATGGTTGGGTGTAAGCTAATAACGAATTGTTTTTGGTAAATTCTTATAAGGAAATTCCTATAATTAATTATGAACAAACCTTTCACTTATTGTGTTTATAAAGCACATTCAGATAAATATTTATATAGTAGATTGTTTTCTAATGATATATATAAATTGGATATCAAAATAAATTTCCATAACATGATTTCTATCATGTATGTGTATGTGATACAACCCTAGGGTTTTGATGAACCACAAGATTTTGTTAAGGAATGAAAGTTTCAATGGTTCATTTTTAAATTGAATAATGATTCTCAAGGTTAGAATATTATTGTTGGTTTTGTAATTAGGGAGTATGTTTTCATTAATAAATTAGATTATTATTATATATATAGTATAATTAGTGGGACTGTCGTCATTTTTATGATGTTGTATATAGATGATATATAAATTATCAAAAATGACATCCCAAGATTACAATATATATAGATATAGTTGTGAAAAGTATTTTCTATGAAATAAATGGGTAAATTAAATTACATATTGGGTATGAATATGTATATGAATATATCCAACAGGATATATGGACTTAATAAAGTCACATAAATTGGTAAATTATTAATACTGTTTAACATGGACAACTCTAAAAAGTTGTCTTTACCAACGTTGCATGACATGGATATTAAGAAGGTTCAATATCCTTCTACATAGTTAAAAAGGTTGGATTGAATTCACTATGAGCTTTCTAATGGATCTATAATTTATTCCAAGTGTTTTTATCAACCTTATGTCACCTATTCTTTTATCATAACCTATTGATATCAATACAATCCTAGTAAGAGTAATTGGTTTGTTGTTATGAAAATCCTTAAGTACATAAAGAATTAATAAAGAAATGTTCATTGTATTTTATGGAGAGGATAATAATTTTTTAAAGTGTTACACATATTCAATTTTTAATTTTGAGAATTATGAAATGTGATCTCAATATGGTTTTATAACACCTCAATATTTCAATACACAATTATCTTCAAAATAAATACTACATTGAATAGCTTGTTTCACATACAACATCAATCTAAAACCTATCATGATATATTAGATTATAATTATTATGAAAATAATACGAATAATAAAACCTATTTTTAATAAAAACATAGTAATCAATTAAATATTCATAAATTTCGAATATAAATACCTTATATGATTTAATGTAAAAAAGATTTTTTTTAAAAGAATAGGGTTTAAAGTATATTTTATTTTATCATATTAAATTAAAATGATCAATTTTTAAAGATGATTTTGATAAAATATAATATTTAAAATGTATAAAATGTTATATTATCTAAATAATAAGTAAAAATATATATTCAATAATATTAAGAAGACTTACTGTTTTAAAGGGATATTTTCTATTAATTAGTTTTCGGTATATTTTTTATTTCTTTTTAAAAAATAATTTTATAAATTTTATAATGATAATTTTACAAAAATAAAATCATTATTTACTACATAAAATATAAATTATATTATGATAAATTATTGGAATTTTTTCACAAAAGATTGATTTTTTAGGTGAATAGGGAAAACAAAAAGGTTTACAAATCTTAGCACTTTTATTATATAATCATTTTATAAGAATGCCATAAAAGTTTAAAAAATCATATCTATAGAAAAAATATATATTTAATAATAATAAATCATTAAAAAAATTATGTTCAATTTATAAATACTATCCTTTTTATTTTAGAACGTAAATAATTATTTATTCTAATAAAAGTAATATTTTGGATCATTTTTATTAATAAATTATTTATATGGTTACTCTAAATTTTGGATTGGTTTTTAATTGAAATAAATATTTTTTTATTAGTAAACCAATAAATTTCATTGTGATAAATAATATGCATGATTTCAGTGTAAATTTATTTTAATTCCCAAAAGGGTTTTTTCTAAAAAAAATTTTTTATTGTGTTTTGTATATTTTTTATTAAAAGTACTTCTTACAACATATTAAAATAGAACCATATAAAACTTATTCCATATTTTTAATCTTTACATTGAAATTATTTAATACATTCTATTTAATTTTTATTCATAATTTTTTTTTATAATATAAGAGTTAGTAACCTCGCTAACAGATACAATAATTAAAAATGTTTTATCAAATATAAATATATTAAACATTAAAAATAATTTTTAAAATAATTATATGAAGTTATTATAGAACTAATATTTTTTTATATTCTGTAGATTTTAATTTTTTACACTTTCTTTTGATAAAATCATTTATTTTTTTAAAGTTAATTGTATTTACAAAAAATGTCACTCTCTCACTTAATAATTTAAATGTATCATTATGATAATCATAAGGATTAAAACACACCATGAATGAATACATATGAATATAATTATATTCATTAATTTATATACATGTTATATATTTTTTAATTTTAAATAATAATATAATTATCTATGTTGCCTACATGGCGTCGACACAATACTTGTGTAAGCCATTGAAAATTCAAGGAAATTCATTTTAAAAATATTAAATGTAATAATTTTTGGAATAGTTGGTTACTTTAATGAATTTTAGTTATACTAATTATAATTAATAATAAATTTTAATGTTTTAATAATAATAAAATTGTCATCTAGATGCTGTTGACATCATATTATCTGAATAGTACGAAAAATTTGTTTAAAGGGAATTTAATTTTAAAAAATACTTCATTAATTGATATTATTAAAAATTTTATTGAGTCATGTACATTGGAAATATAATATAATATAATAAATGATTCATTTATTAGAAAATTTTATTTTTTAAATTGTAATTCTTGATCCTTAATGTTTGGGAATTTTTGAAAATACAATTGATTTTTTTCTGGTAAAATTGGACTCAACCTAAATTATCCAAATACACACGTGAGCTCATTTTCACCAAAAAATCATACCATATAAATATAAAAAAATTCCTATACCATAATTGGAAATCGACTATTCTTACTAAAAAATAATCTTTTAAATTCCTTCTATTCAATCGAAAGGAGGATATTAAAAGAAAAGATAATCATTTTAAATGGGGTTTTCAAGTTTCTTTCTTCTTTAACCTCCTAAAAATATTTTATAACCATATTAATATAAAAAATTAGTGTAATTATATTATTGAAATGTTTTTATGATGACTAAATAACCTTTTCTACCTTATTTCAATCCATTAAAAAATTAAAATATTGTTAGTGTGTACGTACAAAGTGCTGCCTCCATGAATAATGTATTTCATTCATCATCACTGTATTATATAGATGGTTATAAGAAATTATTTTATAAATAAATATGATATATGTAAAATAAAAATTATTATTTATATATAAATAATTATTTATTTTCCTTCTCTTCAAATTGATTGGAAAAATGAAAATTTCATTGTTTGATCGTGCAGACTACCACATCTTGAACGCGTTATTTCATTTTTCATCATCACCTAACGAATAGCCCTAAAAGATAAAATAATATATTAATAAGATTTTTTTTGGAATTATTGGGATTATGAAATATTGAAATCATCACTATATAATTACATTCTCTTACTCATTTATTTTTTATAACACATTTGTTTTTCGCGTTGTCTTTAATGTCTATGGGAATTCTATTATAATGATTATCTCATAAATTACTAAGAAAATTTAAATAATTGTAATAATATGTGATAATGACTAATATATGTTATATGAAAATTTCTATGATGTTAATATATTTTTATATATGTATATTGTTTAATAATATCAAATGTTTAACAGAATCAATGTTTTTAAGAAGGATATTTTTAATCATTAAATGAAAATCAACATTATAAGTTCCATGAAATTTCTAACGGAATATATAACCATATAAAAAACAAATATAAAATCATAATGTAAATTTTCAATATGATTTGAAAATTTTATATTCTATTTTTACATGGACAACATATATAATCTATTTTTGGATATTATGAACAGAATGAGTTAAAAATGACCAATATAAACTATACTAATTTAATATTTAAATGTAACATTGAAATTAATGAAATAAAATAAAAAATAATAATCATGAAATAGGTTTTAAATCGTATAAATATTTATTATAATTTTATAATTCAATATATTATTGGACATATGAAATGAGTTAGGACCTAGGGTAAGTGATTTTTCCATGAAACCTTATTTTAATTTTTTCTTTTTAAATATTTATCTTCTATATCCATATTAATTATATTGTTTCTATAATTTTATTATCTAAAATATAATTATTATTTAATTATATTTTTATTTTTATTTTATTTTATTGATAAATGATGAAAATGTAATCTTCTTAATGTTTTCTATATGGGACATTTTTTAACTTCTTTATAAAGGTGTGAATTGTTTTTTAGCATTTAACACATGAAGGTGTTTTCCATCGATCATAACCATTATTCATTATGAGTATTCATATTAAATTTTTCATGGCTTAAAATTTTAATTTTTAATCCCATCATTGTGGGAATTTTTCATTTTAAGATGTTTTAATAAGAAAAGGATATTTCAACTTATTTTTATGAGATGATGATAGGTACTTTTGAATAAGGGTTAAAGTGTGTGTTCTTATGAAATTTAAAATATTATATATATATTTTTCTTGTAATAGTTCTTGTCAGTTATATATTATGATATTTGACCATAGGATGTATACAGATAATGTACTAGGTAATGATTTATTCTATGGTGAAATGATTATTGGAATTAACTAGTTGTCAGTTATTCTATTTTTCGTGATATATGAGTGAACACATGTGAAGAAAATAATATACCAAGAAAAAATCATGGGTTTTATATTATTTATATATGTTTTAATGGTTTATTTAACCATTTTTTTCTCATGTGATTATGATTTATTTATTATCTCGAAGCTTACTATTTAAAAGGAAAAGTTTCTCATGGGTTAATATGTTTTTCAATATAAAATAATGTTTATTTTTTATATCCTTTAAGGTGGTTTTATACTCCTAACATGTTTTTGAATTCATTAATAGTATTTTAATGATGTATAAGATCTATATCATGGTTTATATTTCATTCATGAACAATATCCTTGAATAATGATAGTGTTTCTTTAACGAAGCATGTTTATTAATAAATGAACATGTTATTATGAAAAAAATATATAATAATTGGGAGAGTAGTTTTTTCTTTCTATGGTTTTTTATAATTCTCTAAAACCATAAAACTTAAATATAAAATAATTTTTAGGCAGTGAAATCCTTATTATTAAACTCATAATTACTGGGTTGTTATTGTATGGGCTATAAGAGTTATAATAAAAGAGGGATTTAGAAAATATTTGAGGTTATGATGTTATATGTTGATGATAATTTATGTTTTATATGTATCATTATCGGTTTATTTTATTATGCTTTCATCTCTTCTAAGTTTCAAATAAGACAATTTTTTTGTGATTGTATGGTAAGGTGATTAATGATATTTTTAGATATGTGTGTTAGTTTTTATAAATAAAAAAGGATTGAAGGATATATAACATTTAGGTTTTATGTGTGATTTTATGTTATAACTATACATTAGAAAAATAGATTTACTATATTCCTAGGAACATATATTTAATGGTATAAATAACTTCATGGATTGAATGGTGAATTGCTAACTGTATGGTTAAAATAATTTTGGAATAAGTTCATACATTTTGGAGAACATATGTGCGGGAATAATTTTTTTAGTATGTGACAATATCAGCTATTAGTTTTGATTATATATAAATATGAATCCAATTTTGGATGAACATGTGATCAAATATTTCTGTTTTCTGGGTTTAAAATTAGGTTAAGAATATTTTGAAGAGTTTTAGGATTTGTTTTCTATTTAATGATTTAAGTAAAACATTATGTGTTATTTTTGAGTTTTTTAGTATTAATGTGTTATTTATTTATTTCTTCATACGATAGTTAATTTATATTTTTTACTATCATAAAATTTTATACATATTTTTTTAGTTAATTGGTGGAACTGAGAGGAGCCATGTTATCAATGGGTGGGAAGAAAAATGCAGTGGATGCTTGAATGAGATACCAAATGGAATAAGATCTGGATTGAAAAATAAAATCGTAATTCCCATCCAACTATCTCATATTTTTATTAATAACATTATCCAAAATTTATTTCAAAACAAATAAAATAAAATAAAATGAAATTTTAGGGATGTTCAAGTTATAATGACCATATAGGAAAGATTGTTTAACTTAATTTATGTTAATAATAATGGAAGAAGTACTGGGGTAAGTGAATCAAAGGAACATTAATATGTTTTAAATTTTTTTAAGGAGTTATAGAGAAATAAACTATCATAGAAAAATGAATATATTAGTTATCATAGTGGAGGTGAATAATGTTCTTCCTAATGTTTGACTAACAATTGAATGTTTTAAATGTAAGGATTATGTGAATTATGAAATTCAACATTCTCGGAGGAGTTATTAAGAAGAGGTTCATAAATATTCTTTAAATAACAGTTTTTCAAATTCAAATGATATACATATGAAGACATTGAAACAACTAATCACATATAAAACTTATGTATAATTTTAATGGTCATATTTATCTTTAATATGGAAAAATGTTTAAATTTAGGTTGATGAATATTAGTACTTGATTAATATTTTTTATTATACAAAGTAACTATTAAAAAAATAAGATGATAATGTTTGGATAAAGGTTTATAAAGTAATATGAACAATTAAGATTACTATATATAGGGTTTCAAGAGAATCAATATAGTTCTATTTAAGGGAGTAAACAAATTCATGGTTGTAAATGTAGCACCATTATATTTAAATACGTAATTCTAGTTTAAATAAATATATTGTTGAATATATTTTTTCACATGAAAAATAAAACTAAAAAAAATTCGAAAAATATTTTATGTAAATTAATATGGAATTTATAAGATGGATAAAAAATCTAGTAAATAAAAATATAGTAATTAATTAAAAATCCCAACATTTAAATGATAATTAATTAATATTATGTATTTTCAAAAAAGATTGTTTTCAATGATTTTTTTAATTTGATAGGTATTTTACACTAATAAATTATTTTTATCAATATTAAAATATTATTATAAAATATGTTATATTTATAATGTGTTAAATTATACATGAATAACTAAGTAATTAAAAACAAATATGGAATAATATTAAAAATACTTAATGATTAATAGTTTCTTTTTTTATAAAGGAAATTTCTGTCTATATTTTTTATTTTATTTTAAAAATTAGATTTATAAGTTCCATAATTAAAAATTTTATAAATGAAATTTATTTTTGAGTTTATCATGTCAAAATTAGTTTAGGATGTTTTTTGTTAATTTTCGAAAAAGGATTTTTTTAATGAATTGTGAAAATACAATTTTTACAAATAATATTAATTTTATTACAATATCATTATATAAGAATGATTTTAATTTTTAAAATAATTTTATTGAGGAAATATTTTTTTAACAAGTCGAATATAATACATAAAAGTATTTTCAATAATTTAGAGAATCCATGTTTGACAATTTTTAATGCAAATATTGATTTATTAAAATAATAGAACTATTTATGATCCTCTTATTTAATTAATTATTTAAATGTAAATATATTAAATTTAATAAATTTTATGTATAAATAATCTAATTTTATTTCAAAAAAACAATAAATTTAACAGATAATAATATTATTCTTGATTTCAGTGTAAGGATTTTTTAATTTTAATAATGTTTTTGTCAAAAAACTCTTTCTCATTGCATTTTTCATATTTATATTAAAATTTATTTTTAATAAATATATGAAATGATTATTATAAAATGTTTAATTCTTTTTAATAATAATATTCAAATTATATAATAATTTATATTTAAATTTTAGTTGTAAAAATTTAGTTACAATGGTGAAAGTAAGTCACCACGGTAAAAGAAAAAAGTAAATTTTTTTATTAGATAGAAAATTTATTAAATTTATCAAAAACATTATCATGGAAATGGTGGTTGATAATATTAATGACCTCCACTCATGATATATTCTTTATATGACATTATTGGTTCTAATTTATTTTTATAATGACCTTTATTTTTGAGGATAAGTGTATTTACAAAAAATGTCACTCACTCCCACATAATATTTTAAATATGTTTTTACGATAATAACAATGAGAAAAATAAATTATGAATGAATATAAATGACGATAATTATGGATATTAAATTTTATTTATGTTATTTATTTATTTTTAATTTTAAGTAAAAGAGTAATTATTTGTAATACTTACACACCGTCAACACAATGATTATGAAAATAATTGAAAAGTCTTAGTAAATAAATTTAAAAATAATATAAGTAATAATCTATAGATGAAATAGAGACTTTAATGAATTTTAGGGATTAAAATTAATGAAAATAAATAATCTTAACGGTTAAATTAAATTCCATGGTTATCTAGATACCATTAATGTTAAATTATGTGAATAACTATGAAAATAACTACAAATGGTTTTTAAAATAAAAATATATTTTATTAATTTATGTAAAAAAAAATTATATTGACTCAAGTGGATGAGAAATGGTATAAAATATTTTACATGTTCCCTTTTTGATCCAATTATATTTTTTAGAAGTCATTCGTGATCATAATTGATTAAATATTTATGAAAACACCATTGATTTTTGCTTATAAAATGGGACACAATGGAACATTTTCAATGACACATATGACTATAGTTTTCTCTAAATCATATAAAAAAGTACCAATAAAAAATTACATTACCAATTCAAAATCCATTGGTGTTACCAGAGACATATCTTCCAAAGGTCTTATGTTCAACCGAAAGGATGATATAAAAAGTACTAGTAATGGTCGTAACAATGATTTTTAAGTCACCTTCTTCCTAAACCTCCTAAAAATATTTTATAACCAAATTATAATTACAAAATAATTTTCATTATAGTTATTAAAAGTTACTATATTTATATAAAAAAACATTTTCCACCTTCCTTCCTTCTATTTAAAAATGAAAAAGTTGTCCGTATATTTGTGTAGAAAACCATCTCCATGAATAATGAATTTCATTTTTCATAACCACCTTATATGGATTGTTATAAAACATATTTTAATGAGCATATATGATATTTATGGAATAAATATGAATCATTAAATAAAAATTATTATCTACCTTTCTTCTATTTCAAAATATTAGAAAAATAAAAATGGAATTGTGTGTATGTGAGAACTACCACCTCCATGAATGAAATATTTCATATTTCATCAACACCATAATGAATGGTTTTAAAAGAACATGTATTATATTATTTTTTTTGTAATAAATATGATTATTTAAAAGTGATATTATAATTATATAATAACATATATAAAAACTCCATTTTGTATAAATATTTTCATGTGTTATTTTTATAAGATTTCATTACATATTAATTGTTTTAATAGAATATGTGTGAATGATATTAAGGTTTTTAATACTCATATGTATGATTGAAATTTGGAGTAATATAAATGAAAATATGGAAATTGAGGAACAAAATGACCCTTTACACTATTTGTCTCACATGTGGCCTGAGACCATATTTTTAGGATGATCATATAACACTTTCCAAACAACCAAATAGATGAATTAGGATGAAACAGAAATTATATTGCTAAATTCACATGTTACCGATCATGTAACACCATTACATGAAATTTATTTTCACCGAACCACATGATTCAAGTCTTGAATAATGCTATGAAGTAAGTCGTGAGTCATCCACACTCGACGTGAAATCCTGTTACATGATATGAAAGGAGAAAATATTCTAGGTCATAGAAGATATTTGTGAGAGAATCCTAAAGATTAAAAATCCATTTAGAAAATTATGGATCTGATTTACATGATGTGAATACCTATTACACATCATGTATTTCCCAGATACCATAAAAAGAACTAATATCTTGAGAATCTTCTAACATTTTTTGATGATTTCTTTTGACCCATAGCGGCCATTCTTGAATGAAGGAGGCCAAAGTATGACTTTATTATTTTAAAGAGGATGTTTGGGCATGGTATTGAGGCATTCCATTACAGGTTAAATAAGTTGTTCAACCACCAAGATGCTATCATAGGGAATCCATCGTAGATATGTTTTTATTATATTTTGTTTTCCCTTCTTTGATGTAATCATTGAATGATTTATATTTTAATTATAATCATTAATTTAATTCCATCCCCTTCCCATTCCCCTCATATATTTTATTCCCTATGGAATATGGTTTATTTATCATTAGTGATCACCCATTGATGATTTGATAAATAAATAAGGGAAAATTAGAATTATTTAAAGGGGTTAATAACATCATAGATTGATTTTCCATTAATCATACAGATTTTTTATTCAATAGTGTCATTTTGTTATAGGATATAAACATTATTCATCATTGAATCATGGACCACATGCTTTAGATATTGAACGAACCCCAAAATTATTGAGATTATTTTTTTCTCATTATTCAATTAAATTAATCTTATGCTTTTGGAAATATAAACATAATTCACTTTAGCTCTTTTAATTCATCTATCCCCGAAGAACTAGGATTCTAGTGTAGTTTGATATGGAAATACCATTTATTCTATCAATAAAACCATTTTGGTTGTGCAATAATTTGATATAATTATTTTTTGAGTGAAATTGAATTTCGTTATTTCAAAAAACCACCCTAGAAACCGATTCCCCTATCCTCTATTTCCCGATTTTAATTCATCTATTTAAATTCCACAATTTTCCTAATCAAATCAATCATAAATTGGGGTGACTTGACCATTAGTTTATAGATTGTATTATTACATTCCCCTCCCTTTGTGGTCTCAACCCCGCACTTCTAATATACAATGATTTGTAGTTATTATGGCTTGATACAATATTATTTTATTATTTGACCCATTGATAGAGGAATTGACAATTCCATTCATGAGCATAAATTTTTGTGCTGTTGATGAGGATAATTGGTGTAATATAGATGAATCCAAACCAATTTCTTAGGTTAAAGACTTTTCTTATTCAATTTCTATTTATTGATTTTAGTTTAGGTTTAATCTTTTAATTTTTTAATATTTTTTTTTACTTTTCAATATTATGAGCCATGTAGTTTTTTGCTGTTGTGAATAATTAATTACCAATCATATCACCCATATTCCATTGCACACTCAAAAGAAAACTAATATCTAGGTTATCTGACCACTTAAAAAGCATTGAATTCCGAAGGGTGGAGACAACAAAACGATGGTCGGAATGATTTTTATTGTATTTATTATGATGAATATAAACCTTCATAGTGTAATGACACATAATATCATCCCAATGGAAGAGTTACTGACAATCAAGGATACCAAGGAAATTGCATGGCTAGCTAACACACTCATTTCAACTCATACTTTCAACAAACTCAAGATCATCATCAAGAATAAATACTAACCAGATTTCACAACAATTATATTTAAATAATGGAAAATATGGTGGACAATAATGAAGATGAACACAAAATGTATGGAGAATAGACTACTCCCCATTCCCGAATAATTTCAAAATTCAATTACCTCCTGTCAATAGTTTTTAATTTATATACAAGTTTCATTGTAGATGATGAATATCCGGAAGAAGAGGAAGTACAAGATAATAAAATAATGGAACCTCAAGACAATTTCATTCAAGAAGTCTATTCTACACAAAAACCTCTAGAGCATAATTTAGATGAAATAAAAGACGTTTTTCATATGCAGTTAATTCTAGTGTTGGAAAAGAGGATGGATTATCATGAATCCAAATTAAGTGAACATAGATAATTTATTATTAAACTCTATCTTATTATATCAAATTTAAATGTCCTCATATGAAATTTACAAGTAAAATATAATAAATGGATTTATTGGTTTGGAAATGAAGAAGATCAAAATGTAGAAGAATTCAATACTATGGAAATAAAAAATGAATAAGAGTTATATCTAGAGATCAATGAAAATTAATTAAAATATCTTAAAAAATTTAAATATATTAACTTAATGATTAATATGATGTAAAAGAGCCTATGGAATCCCTTCTATAAATAAAAAAATGAAAAATAACAAAGAAAATTATATTTCCAACTCCATGAAGAAAATGAAATAAAAATGCGGGAAATTTTTTACTGGATGTCATAAGAGGAGGAACGGGTGGAGTCTGAAGCAATAAAATCTATTAAATCAAAGGAATAATAATAATAAAATTAAGATACGTATGAGTAAAAATAGTTACATGCCTGTGAATTTATTATAGAAGAAGAAAATGTAAAAGAAGAGGATAATGAACAAACTTGAAATGACCTCACTGATATTCTTGATATGGGAGAAGAATAGAAATCCCTCCTACAATTTCAAGAAGAATAGAAAAAAATTGTTTCTTAAATTAATGTATTCATTGTATAAGATCATAATATATTTATTGAAGGTGAAATAGTGGTTGGGAATGAAAACTATAAAATATTGTCAGATTTAAATTTCATGTTATTTTCATTACATCTGTCCTCAAATTTCAACCCACCACCATTTGAGGAGAACCAAAGGAGGAGTAAGAAAAAAACCCAATATACATAGAAAATCTAGAATTGGATAAATCCAAGAGGATTAGATTTTAACCATGTTCCAATTTACTAAAAATGGTAAAAGGTCGAGATGAATGACCATAAAAAAGTGTAGCTATCGGGAGGCAACTCGAATGTAAGACATTAATTTCTATGACGTAGTTTTATTTTATATTAATAGTTTAAATAAATCTACCCATGCTAATACTCTACACCTAATTTAATCTAATATTTAAAATTCTAAATGGCCTATACATTCATTATTTATTTTTATATTTTAGGTCCCTAGAAGGAGGAAGCAATAAGATATTGAAGAACATGTAGACATGAACATTACACGTCATGTAATAAATTTACACATCTTGGACCTAGAAAGACACTACCTAAGATAATAATTCATAAGAATTAAACTAAAGGGTGTACTTTTTATCTATGTTCATATATTTCCACCACTAGTTTTTTAGCACATGATTTACCAAAACTGAATGAACTAAATTGATACATGAACTTAATTACATTCACCCAAAAAAATTACTAAATTATTTTTTTTACTTATCTATCATGGATGCATAAATGTAAATGAGAAATATTTTAACATGATGGAATAATTGAAATATGATGTCCATAAATGGAAAATATATAAATATATTTTTTAAAAGCAAGTTGATTACTATAATTTGTATTTTTTTGAAATGTTTATTGATATGATTTATTTTCAGGTTGTTCATTCCTCGAAGAATTCATTGAGTAACTAATTATTTATAATCATTTCATGATCTGGTTGGCTTATATCATTCTCTCATTCTTGAGATGATTCTAGAGAATGTATTTCCAATTTTTTTGATCATATCTTTTTTGTGAAAATCAGGGCACGTAAACCAATTAGAACATGCAATGGTGTATTATTGAAGATATGACCAAACAAATTTACATTTGAAATGATTGAGGAATTTTATTGATGAAAAATATTATGTAAGACCCACCTACACATTGATCCTCTTTTATCCAATAAGAATCCATGGATGGCCTTATTAAAATTAAGACACATTAAATGTCATTTTTTCTTTCTAACCCAAATGATTGTATTTTTCATGATATTCAATTGAATGAGTGTGGGTGAGAGAATATTCATAGTTGATATGGGATACTATTCATGTGATGAAGTTGTGGAGTGTTTCCATGGGATTTTGGGTAAGGTTAAAATTTACATTCATTATAATCTGTTGAATATCCAACTTATTGAAAAAATAAATAAAAAATAAATGAAAACATTTGGGTTATTTAATAGGTGGTTCAAAAATAACCATTGTCATAATTATTATCTAAAAATAATTTTTTTAGAAGTTTTATATGAGAAATCCCATAGGGAAGAATCACAAAAAAAAATGGAAAATGGGTTGTGAATTTGGATAATGAATATAACCATTTTCTTGACTTTTGATTTTTGTCACATGTGTTTAGGTGGTGTATTTTAGGTTTATTACAGTTATTAAATTCAAAAAAATGAAAAAATTGTGTATTATGTTTTATTATAATTCCTTTGCATTGATCCTCCACTGTATTGTTTGGGGGGTGTGTGAGATTAAATGACATTTTTTAAGGAGAATTTCATTTAGCATGTATTTTGAATATCATGAATATTTGATTAGAGTTTAGACTCCTCCTTGACGATTAATTCATTTTTAAAAATATTCTGACCTACCCTCAAACAAATATTCATTTGAACCCAATTTCAAAGGCCCAATAATTAATTTTCATATTTGTCTATGTGGTGGAGAATGTAGATTCAATGAAAGACTACGATTAGAAGCATGTACTTGAGGCATGGGAATAACATTATTAAATTGATTCACTGAGTGATGAGTGATAAATAAATATTGGTGATGTATATTCTAAATGGAAGGGGTTTTTATGAAAAGTTGATAAATTTTGGTGAAAAGGTTGAAATTTCATGAATTTTACATTTAAAATGAATAATTATTATAGGTATTATTTATTGAGTTTACTTTGTGTATGACAATTCAATAGTTATAACATGTTTTTATCATAATTTGAAAGTTACATAATTAATTTATAGAACCTTTTAAAATTGATATTGATTTTATTTCTTGAGGGAGACTAAATATTTGAGTATGGGGGTATTTAATAACTCCATTTTCTATAAATATTTTTATGTATACTTTTCACAAGATTTCTGTGAATATTAATTTATTTAATAGAATATTTATATCTGATATTATTGTGTTTCAAATTATTATATAGGATTGAAATTTGGAGAAATTTGAAAGAAAACATGGAAATTGAGGAGAAATGAAACTTGACGCCAATTTCATCACTCGCGGCACAACACCAGATATTTAGGATGATCATAGAGAAATTTTGATTGAACCACACTAAAGATGATGGATGTAAGTTCCCATATTTCTGTTAAGACATGTTTTTGCCAAAATTTCAGTTTATGTCCTCTATTTAGGATGAATAAGTGGGTTCCAAGTCCTTAACAAGGATCAGGAGTGTTCTGGGGGTTCGGGAAATAAAAAATGTGTAAAATGAGTTTTCTGGTCAATCTTCATGGTCGATGCATGGTTAGTCATGACTGTGCACAAAGCCTAAGTAAACCGTGTAGAAGAGGGATTTTCGGATAGTGGCCACCAATGCTTTGCACACGGTTTGGAAAACCGTGTGGGTAAACCCTGTGAGGGGGCTATTTTTGGGCAGTAGCATCCACACGGTTTGCGTACAGCTTGGAAAACCATGTTTGTAAAACATGTGGCCCAGAAACATTTAAAAAATACAGAAATTCCATTATGGATTTTTTATTCCTAATTTGGTATTTCCTCATATCTTTCTCCTTCAAACCCTAGGAACAAACCAAATCTCCCAAGAGCTTCCACGGATCGATCTCCATCATCTTAGGGCCGGTTGGAGTGAAGTTGGTTGCAGATTGACGATCTAGATAAGGAAAATCCTCCACATTATTCTTTTTTTTTGGTTTAGGGTTCCCATTCTTCTTATATCTCTATCTGATGAACTCAATCCCCACTTTTTCAATGATATTTTGGTTGATTCTTCAAGGGTGTTTTCAATTGGTATCTAAAGATTCAGTTGAGAGTGTGTTAACCAACGGATTCAAGGTAGGTGGTCAACAAGTTGTGTCCCTTGGGTTTCAAGTGGAATTGTCCATGTAGGGTTATGTTCTTAATTTTTCCATTTTATTGTTCTTGGTTCTCTTGATTTATTTTGGATATATTGGGTGTCTAAATCATAAATTGAACTCCTCATAATCCCCATGGGATGCAAGGAGGATCGACAAATGAGATTAGGGCCACCCATGGGGGTTCCAATATTCCCCAGACATAGAGTTTAGCTAAGTAGGTGTAAGGACATTGTTCGAGAAAAATGTTCCCATGATGAATATGTTCATAAGATTTAAGGGTGTGCAATTGTTGTTTAGTAGTACACATTGGTTGGGTAATGGAATAAGAGGTTGTTTGGTTTGTATGAAAATGGGTTTAATGAATTAATGATATAATGCCAGTGGATTAGATTTATACTTGAATATGCTTAGTGATATAAGATTATGAAATCGAAATGGGGATAAAGTGATTAATTAATATAAATGATTAATGTGATAATGGATTGATGAAAAATGTTAATTTCCCATTTATTGATGTTATTGTGATGTTGTAAATGATATTTACTATGATTGTTGTGATATGGTTAATTGTGGTGAATGATAAATAAACATGTTCACATGGCTTGGTTGAGTGGGGTATCAACTTCTAGTTATATGCCCATAGGTTGAGTTGGACTAAGTTTCTAGATCCACCCCTAAATTCACATGTTAGGGAAGGGGAATGAGTTATATTCCCCTAATGGTTGCATTCCACATGGAATAAGGCTGCAAGGTGAAGATTATGGGGTTGTTGTTAGGTGATTCCTAGTGAGATTGTAATTTTTTTTTTCAAATAATTGAGAATATTGAACATGCCTAATCCATTGAACACATGAAAAAGGTTGATTAAATCATGAAATTCATAAGTAGTGAACCCAGTTTCAATGGTAGTATAGTTAAAGGAACACAATCTATAATGGCATATTAGACTGTTTATCTTTACTTTCCATTATTTATCACCTGCATGAACTATCTGATTTTTCTGGATATTTTCTAGAAGTTGTTGGCATTGGACTACTTTGTTATACTCACACCCTACTCGAGTAACCATTGGGTACATGAACATATTTCATGCATTCATGTCAGGACAAGGGAAAGGGATCTATGCTTGGGAGTCGAGTTTGATATGGGACATATATGTCTATCCAAATAAAATTTTTATTAATGAGAAAAGTATAACAAGGACACAAAGTATTTAGGGGGGCCTAAAATAATACAAGATGAGGGAATCCCCTCTGATCAAATTAACACCCACTAGCTTCAAGAAGTTAGGATTAAAAAGATAAGTGTTGATGGAACTATGATCCGCCAAAGAAGCTAGGTAATCCGCAACCTTATTTCCCTCGCGCCACGAATGAGTCACTTTGGAGTTATTGCAAATGATGGATTTACAATACCTGACAATGTAGGTGATGGACCATGGGATGGAGCTTTTACAATACAGTGAGTCGTGCAAAATGAAAGAGTCAGTATCCACTTGAGAGTTGTCAATGTAATGTTGAGACCAAAGATTGAGCCTGGTAAGCATTGCATTGTGTTTTTTTCCCTTAGAACAGCAGCATTTCATGACATGTTTACTTTTGTTTATGGTTGTACCCAATTTTGGGAAGTGGTTCTTCATGCATGTTATTGAGTTTTTTCTATTTTTCCTCTATTTAAACTATTTTCATCATTGGATTACTTTGGTAATGAGGTTATAGTCTCCCCATATTATCTATTAGACCCTCACAGCTGGTTAACAAATTCTATCATACGGGGAGCCTTGCTTGAGGTCATATGGTGACCTGACTCAGGGCATCAGAATAGTGGTTCCCGAGTTGGGGACGTTATAGAGTTGTAGCAGATGATTTCTTTTATCTTTCTTAGTATTTGGGGATGGGAGATAAGATGTTAAAAAAGTGTTGGGCCATGGTAATGATCTCTTACTTGGGAGTATCTTACCCATATATGTGGGAAAACCAAAGTCACCCTCGGAGGGGACTATTGTTCTTATTGTGTGTTGTTATATTGATATTTCACCATTAGGTGATGCACTTTTTGGGTGATTTGACAGTTTTGTGATATTTCTCTCATTGCTGGTAGGGTATGAGATTTTATATTCATGCATCACTCTAGTAACCTATGTAGGTAAGTGACATGCATCATGATATGTGCACACACAGGATGTGTTTGCAGAATATAATGGTTAGGATGCATATGTTTTCTTAAAAGTAATGAAATGGTGCCTAGTAAGATGGTATGAATGGGTAAAGAAAGAAAATTCAAAAGGGTATGTATTAATTTGATAATTGTTTATAACAAATAATAAAAATTAGATTAATATGTTTTAAGAGTAAATTAGGATTTCAAAATGGTTTTGAATCTTGTAAAAGATAAGGCTTGTGAACATGTGAATTAGATACCTTGTTATCCATGGACTGAGGAGAGATGGCCAATGGAAGTGATCCAGTTGCGAGTGGGATTTATTGGGTAGTTCATGTGAAACAGTTCAGTTGTGGAATGTGATGAGCCTACCTATATATCTTTTGTTCTCATAAAAGCGTTATGGTTGCATTCTAAATCTCAGATTATGGATTATAGAGAATTTCCTCCGTGAAGACGTATATCGGATGGGAAACATGAGGATGTTGCTGAGAATGCTCCTAAAGTAGTGGTGAAAGAGAACATGGTGATCCATGAAAATAGGGAAGAGATGTTCTGTGATAACTTCGCTCATTCTATACAGTGATTGATGAGGCCTAGGGAGGGTTGCACCAAGTATGTTTGAGTTGAATAGGGAGTTTCAGCTGAAGCACCCTCCAACCATTACTAGAGATGGTGGGATAGAGGTAGTAGAGTCTGGGATAGAGTCCACCCTAAACATTATTGACCATATAGAGACTTCATTTGAGATTCATGTCAAGTTAGCGGCCTATATGTTAATGGATCAAGAAAGAAAATGTTGGTACATCATGGTCTACATAGAGCAGGCTGAATGAATGATGTTGAACAAATTTTAAGAGAAGATTCTTGATAACTTATACCTAGAAACCTTGATTAAGGATAAGGATTCATATTTTATGAGGTTGAATTAGGGGAAAATGTTGGTAAATGACAATTCTATTCATTTCACCGATTTTAGACGCTTCATTCCGAGGTTGACAGAAGATGAGGAAGCTATGGAGAAACACTTATAGGATGGAATGAGACACGAGATCAGATCTTAGGTGAATATATTTCTTCTGAAAAGTTTTTCTGAATTTGGGGATCATTCCCATATCTTATAGGGGAATATAAAGAGAGAATTAGTTAGTGGACTTGTGGCCCAAGTTGAGAGAGAAAGTGGGGAAACTTCTACTAGTAAGAAGTGTTGCTTTGGAATATTTAAAAAAGGTGGAAGCACAAAAAGTAGTCAGAAGAGGTGGTCGGCTTCTTAGGGTGGAAACCAGGTCATCAGTTATCATTACGGAAGGATGGGCCACAAGCGTGACCAGTGTACCCTCCCACTAGTCAAGTAACGAGAATGAAACAGATTAGTCCATGTGAAGAGGTTATGCAAGAACCTCTGATAGTCATTTAATCATGAAATTTCTATGCAGGTTCCATGTTTAGATAGGGGGTCGGTTACCCTATATCAGGTAGGTAGTTGGAGCTCCACGAGTCATACCGGTAGAGGCAGTGGATGTGGTACTATGTGGTGAAATCATCCTTACCAACAGAGAAGTGCATCTCCAATTAATCAGGATGGAGCCTAGGGTAAAGGGGTAGATCATCTCCATGCAGTTCAGGCCACACTAGATGTTGGTGAGGCAGGACCATCTACTGTTCGAGGAATGTTTCTTGTAGCTTCCATTCTTGTTTGTTATATATTTCATATAGGTTTTATTCATTCCTTTATTTCTTATCATTTTTTAGTTGTGTTAGGTTTGACCGTAGAGACTGCATGTGGGGTAATGTCGCATGATACTCCACTATGGGTACATGTTAAGTAAATCAGGCAATGTATGGGATGTTCTATAGAGTTTGGTGGGTATTGTATTCTGTAGGATCTGTCTGTCCTAGAGATTTCATGTTTAGATATAATCTTGGAAATGGATTTGTTGGTGTTATATCAAGCACATATCGACTGTTACTAATGTTGGGTAATGTTCACATCTCCCGATTGGATAGCATATGTCCATCGTGGTGAGTGATATACTAAATGGGGCCGCACATGGATGCTTTGCTAGAAGTTAGGGGAACTCAGAACCCATGTGGCATCCCTTAGGTGTATGATGGGGAGAAATTGGAACATGTCTTCCCTATTGTTGTGGATTAGTTTCAGGATGTTCTTCCAAAGGAAATATCATGTTCACCAACGGTGAGAGAGGTTGAGTTTACGATCGAATATTTTATAATAGTAGAGCTAGTTTCCATTCCACCCTACCATATGGAGCTAGCAGTGCTCTGAGAATTGAAGGTTATGTTAGAGGAATTTGAGTGTAAGGGGTTTATATGTTCCAGTACATCACCTTGGGGATATCTGGTGTTTTTTCTAAGAAGGATACTAGTTCACTAAGGCTATGTGTTGAATATAGTAAGCTGATCCAGATAATGGTTAAGAACTGATAACCCCATCCTAGAATTGATTACCTATTTGTCCAGCTTAGAGGTGCCTCAGTTTTTTCATAATATCAATTTGTGATCAAGATTCATCTGTTGAGGATGAGACCATCTAACATACCCCAAATAACTTTTCGAAGAATTTATGAGTTTTATGAATTTCTGGTGATTCTGTTTGGATTGACCAACACAACATCACTGTTCATGGACTTGATGAACAAAATATTCCACCCATACTAGTAACAGTTTGTAGTTGTCTTAGTTTTTGACATCATGGTGTACTGCATAACTCATGAAGATCATTCCAAACACCTTGACATCATCTTGAGTACACTTTGAAATGATAGGCTTTACTCCAAGCAATCCAAATTATAGTTTTGGATTGATGAGGTTAACTTTATAGGTCACATAAATTTTTTAGTTTGGGGTGTCAGTGGATCCAGAGAAGGGGAAGACTGTGGTGTCTAGGGAGCATCCCATTAATGTAACTAATAATCGGAGTTTTCTAGGTTTGGAAAGTTATTACCGAAGGGTTTTTAGATATTTACCTCATTTGGAAGATTCTCATATAGTCCTAACCGAGAAGGGAATTATGTTAGGTTGGTCAGAGGCTTGTGAGAATGCTTTTCAGGAGATGAAAACCTGATTGACTACCGCACCGATTTTGATCTTTCCCAAACTAGGTAAGAGGTATTACTTGTTCTGAGATGCATCTAGGGTTGGACTTGGGGATTTTTTGATGTAGGATGATCGAGATGTAGCTTATGGGTCGATAAAGTTGTGTCTACATGAGACGAATTATCCAAGTCATGACCTGGAGCTAGCTGTTGTGGCTCCTAGTCCGGGGACATTACACAGGATGAGACATAGATTCTGGTGAAGAAATCACATGTTACACTTCATGTAACATCATTACATGATGTTTATTTTAATTTCTCCACATGATGTAAGTCATGACAAAAACCATGCAGTATATCGTAAGTCAACCTTACAAAATGTGAAATCCAGTTACACGCCATGAAATGACTAAAAACTCCATATGTCTGATGAGATTCGCACATGATATGAGCGGATTCAAAATCCATGGGAAAAATCATGGATCATCATTACATGACACAAATACCAATGAATAATCATGTAATTCCCCGATACAGAAAAAAGAGATGATTTTCAGTGGTTCATCCAATGATTTTTGATAATTTATTTTGACCCATATCGACCATTAATTTCTAATTTTCACCAAAGGAGGCACAAGGATGACTTTTATACTTATAAATAGGATATTAAGTCTTGAGATTGAGGGATTCCATTCCATTCTATATTGTAAGCACAACCATAGGGAAGATTCTACTGGGGTTCCGTCGTTGATAAGTTTTTGTTTCTAATTTTTATCATTATTTTGATGAAATTGGTAAATGTTTTCTACATAAATTTCAATCGACCATTTCATTACATCCCCTTATCATTCCACCTTATCCATTATATTACCTATGAAATATAGTTTATTCATCATTTATGATCACCCAATGATGATTGGATAAATCCATAGGGGAGAGAATAATTGGTTAAAGAAGGATCATACAATCATAGTTTTATTTTCCTTCACTCGTGGGGATGATTTTATTCAATTGATTCATGTTGTTTTTTCATGTACACTTTATTAATCATTTAATCATTGAACACATGAATTAAATAATGAATTAACCCCAAGATGATTGATCTATATTTTTCCTGATCATTTAATTGAATTAATCTTCATCTTTTGGGAACCTGAACATAATGAACCTTAAACAATTTCATTGATATTTTCATGGTAAATTTTGATTATAGGGTATCTCGATAGGGAATTACAATTTATTCTATTGATGAAACTATTTAGTTTCATAACTATTTTCTATAATTATTTTATGAGTGAAGTTGAATTAATTTATTTAGAAAAATAACCACTGGAAATTGATTCCTCTATATTTTATTTCTCTATTTTAATTCACGTATTTCAATTTAACAATTAGTTAAATTAAATCAAAAAGAAATGAATGTGACCTTACCTTTAGTATATAGTTTTCATAACTACGTTCCACACTCTCCTTGGGGTTGACCCCGTACTTCTAAAATACTATGCCTTGTAGTTAGTATGGTTTGGGGAAATATAAAATTCTACATTTATCCACACATGGTAGAATTATCGGCGCTTTTCAAGTGCATCAATGTTCTTATTCATTCAATTTTTATAATACATTGTTGTTTTGGTAAGTTTTACCACACACATGAACATGAATATAATGTTTTTATCATGAATGTAATTGAAAGATTAAATAATATTAATAAAATGTGATAATGATCTAATAATTATATTTTCATAATCATTGAATGCTTGTACATATATATGAATAAATTTTATTAAAACCAATTATTTTTACAAAATCAAAATTTCTAAAAAATGCATATATATCTTTCTATACGAATCACAACTATTAGTTCCATGAAATTTCCATGGGACTCCATAATCACATCAAAAAAATTATTACATATAATAATGGAATGTATATATATCAAGGAAAAGATTTTATAATCCATTTGACCATTGTTAACATACCAAATCAATTTTAGAGATTAAGAAATGAATGACTTAAACTGAACAAGGTAAAATAACCCGATTTAATAACTAATTGGAAAATTTTAATGAATAAAATAAAATGAATAATAATAAACCTCAAAACAATTATGATTAAATTAAATAATATATTTTATTTTTATTATTTTGGAGATTAGAGGACAAAAAAAATTAATCATTACTCGAGGATAAGTATTTTTCCTTAAAATGATCTTTCCATGTTTTCCTTTAAAATATTTAACTTACATATACATATTTTATATGTGGTATCAAGAACGTTTTCAACAATGATAAAATTATTTGTTAAGGTAATTTCATACTTTCTTTGAATTTATTTACAATGTTTAAAAAATAAATCTCTTTAACATTTTCAATATGGGTAAATTTTGAAACACTTTCTAATTGTGAGAGATTATATTTTTAATGTTTAATATATTACAACCATTTCCCTCTATCATGATATTTAATGATTATGAAGACTACTCTTCAATTTTTCTTATTTATATAAAAAATACAATTATATTTATTTATGTATTTTTTTTAAGATTTATCAAAATAAAAGAATATTTTATCTTATTTTTAGGAGATTATAGAAAATGATTTTTATTGTTGGTTCAAATGAGTATTATATTTAAAAATTAATGCTTATATATGAATTATTTTCAAGAAATCGTTCTTAGAAATTATTTTTGATTATGCGTTGAATCCAGATATATCCATCCAACACATTGGGTAATGATTTTTTTCTAGATAAACGATGATTGGAATTAACTGGTTATTAGTTATTTTTATAGGAGAAATATGAGTGAACACAAGTGATGAATATAATATACCAAGATCACTTCAAGTTGGTTCATGTTTTTTAGTATTTTTAGTGCTTTTAATAAACAAATGTATATTTATTCTGTAATTGGGTTTTAATTATTATCTAAAATATTTTTTAAAAGGGAATGTTTATAATGGGTTTTCTTGTTTTTAATTTCACTAAGATGTTTATTTTTCTATATAAATTAATAATATTTTTGTTCTCATATATAATTATTAATGATTTTTTTAGGATTTTAAGTATGTGTAGGATCTATATAAATATAAATTTTTTAGTTGTGAAGAATCACCTTGAAAAAATCACGTGTTTCATAAATGAAACAAGTTTGATAATTTACAATCCTATTTTTGTGTGGAAAAAATTTATGCTTATAGTGTGGCTTTTTGTATGTATGGGTTCCAATAATAATATTAAACTTAAAACCAAATAGTTCGTGGAAATATTTGAAATTAATAATCATTCTGTTAAAATCTTAATTATGATTTGGTTATGGAATAGGCTCCCACATGTTTTGAGTTTTTGTTGAAATGTGTGTACATGAGTTTTAAGAGTTTCAAACAAGATATATCACAGTTTAGTGCATCTATTCATCAGATTTTTTGAAGGAATATGTTGGCAGCAAGAAATTTATTTTTAAAATTGGTGTTGTTCTTAGCATCAAAGTAGAATTTTATATTTATTTTAAAAAAAATTGAGCTATTTCTCTGGATAATAAAGCCTTGATTTACCAAAGTACCATACACATCCTTTGAAAATACCTTTTGATATGGGTTATTGTTTAGGGGGGAAATGTTAAGATCTATTTGTAGCCATAGAGGAGAATGTAGAAGCTCTATTGATAATTCCATTAACAAAACAAAAACATGAGGGTCATGATAAATCTCTTGGAATATAATACATTTGAGATTGAATATAATTGTTGTTAATGTATCATAATTTTATGAATAAAAGTAATATTTATTAATCAATCATTATTTGGGAAAGAATTTAGTTTACAAGCATAGTGGAATGAAAATATCCCCTCAAATAATTACTTTCAATTGTTCCTAATCGATGATCATCAAATAATGTTATGAGTTTTGATGATATGTTAATGTTTGCATGAGTAAAATATTACACACAATAAAAAACATATATGATACATAAAATGAAAATGTTAATATTGTAATAATTTAAGACATATTACACAAAATGACCTGAAAAAGTATGTTTTTTATTACACACTTAAACAAGATTTATGACATAAACTCTTCACTTTATACAACATGGAAGATCAAGAGGTCTACTTTATTTCGGGTTTAGGATCATTACATAATTACTTAAAACATGAAACACAACATCTTTATTGAAAAAAGATTTACATGACCACTACATTCCCTCATACTTAGCATTGCATGGGATAATCTGAGACATGCATAAGAAAAGGGTGAGCTATAAATCCCTATAAGGGAGTAAACGAGGTATAACATGATGATTACAATACAAGTTATTAAATAGGCATATAAATAGAGCGTAAGAGAAACCTGAACATAAAATCATGATAAAGCATGATAATCATAACATGGAAATGTGGCAATAACACTTAACATGGAATTAGGATGAGCCAAAGATCATTACACAAGGAGTATTAGTAAACCCCCATTGAACATGAATCATGAGTAACCCCTCATTGCACATTAATTAGCATGAGTAAAAACTCATTTCACATTATGTATCATGACACTATACTTTACCCAATGCATTAGAGCACTATTAGGGCGCACCCTTCTTAAACACTTTATTTCATGTATAAGTGTGCCATATGGATCATAAAACATGGATTAATTAAACATAATCATTTTTCCCAATATAAAGGAATGTGGAATTAATATATGAAACTCTATAATCAATAAGTAAATTTTCATAATGGTGAATACCCTTTATAGAGAAATGGGCATGGTATTCACTATACAATGACATTGGCTTGGAGAAATGTGGTCCAACTTCAGCAGCATAACGACGTGACATAAGAATTAATAAAAATGGTTGATGAGATAGAAATGCGTGTATCATCATATGTACATGAAATGTATAATAAGGGTGTAATATAGATACATATCCAAAAAAATTAAATGGAAGTTAGATCCATGATACAAAATAATTGCTTGAATGTAAATGAGGGGAGAGAAATTCCATTCAGAATTTCGGCATAGTAACGGGTGTTAAAGGAAGGAATTTATTGAGAGAGAAATGGGTCTCTCATAATTCAAACATCAATATGGAATCATGGGTGAGGTGAAAAACCATACCCCAACATTCAAAATTGAAATTAAAAGGGCATTACAACTTAAAGAAAATTGGAAAAAAATGAGAAAGGAAGAAAACCCCTTACATAGAAGTGTGATTCCAAAGGCATGGGGGAGGCTTCTTGGGAGCTTGGGTCACTTTGGGATGATTCTAGAGAGAGGAGGGAAGGGTTTGGACGAACTAAAATGATTTGAGTATAGAGTAAGTTGTATCTTGGGTGGGTTTATAAAGGAAAGGAGACGGAATTATTTATTATTTAGGTTTGGGACACCTCACATTAAACTAATCAGAACCACAAACTAGCCCATGAGTTTTTCCAAATGGGAGTGTAAAAAAATATTTTATAAGGAAAATGGCTGAAATTCTTAAAATAATTTGGTTGGTAAAGTGGAGGTGAGTCACACTCTCAAGGAAAACAATTTAAATAGATAAAATGTTGTATAAGTCTTGAAGGGTCCACTAAAGATTTGGAAAATAAATAAAACAAACCCAAAATGACATTGTTTAAATGGAAAAATATATATTGTCCGAAAATAATTTTTAAAATATTTTATTACATCACCATTGGGTCATTATGATGCCATAAAACACATTATATATTTAAACGGTATTTAATTTTTACCCAAAAATTCAACTGTCTCAGAAAATTATGAAATAATCACCGTTGGATAATTTCATCATCCTGATTCCAAAAAAATATTAATTTTATATAAATAATTTTCAAAATATGTTAATTTTTACTTTTAAAATAAAAACCGATATTTGTCAAAAATGCATGGGTTTTGACGAAAATGGATTTCAAACCTTAATAAAAATTACAATTACATTCATAAAATTATATGATAAATAATATTTAATAAAACATAATTTAAAAATAAAAATATTTTATTAAAAATTATTTAATTAAAATATACATTAATTCATCAAAATAGATTTCATAGTTTAATATTAACTAAAAATACTATTTTCACTTTAAATTTTTTTACAATGTAACAATAATAAAATGAAAGTATATTCATTATCATATAAAAAATAATACACATAATCATAGTACTAGGGTCTTTTTACATAAACTCTTATAAAACATGCATAACACTAAAGGGTAAGGTGTGAGATGGTGACAGACTCTTTGGGTGGCTCAGATAACATCGCTCGGGTGGTAATCTCTATCAACTTCCATTTCTCCCATAGTTGGTTCCACTCAAGATTAACTTGTTCAAGCTCATATTTGGATTGATCAAGATCAAATCCCAATAACACCACATCCTTTCCGAGATCAGATAAATGGACTTCGTACAGGGAAAGTCTACTAGATAAGGCCATCAGTTCCTTTGTCTGAGTAAATTGGATTTGTTAATGCCCTATATTTATACTAATCATGTGATCACTGTTCAATGGATATTTTAGAATCAGTCATAATTCTTAACATTATTTTAAAATCAAGAAACATAAAACAAAATAAGTGCATATTTTTTACAAAAATTTCACATATTAAGACATTTAATTGGATCAAGAGGGATTTTCAGAAACAAATGTTTGGGTCATTACAATCTTCCCCCTTAAGAAGTATCACCCTAAAAATTAATTTTCCTATACTAAAACAGATGAGGGTAACTCTACTTCATCACTTCCTCTGATTCCCACGTTACTTCTTTAAACATTTGGTTTTTCAACAACACCTTGAAGAGGGTTATTGTCTTATTTCGTAGGAATTTTTCCCTACAATCTATGATCTTTACTACTTTCTCCTCATATTAACGATCATCCACTAGCTATACTACCTATAAAGAGAGTTCATGTGAATGTTTTGGTATGTACTTCCTTAAGAGGGATACATGAAAGACATCATGTACTTTGGCCATGTTAGGTGGATGTGCTAGTCGATAGGCCACATCCCCGTCACGATCAAAAATATCAAAGGGGATGATGTACCTAGGACTTAACTTCCCTTTCTTTCAAATCCTCATGACCTTGTTCCATGGAAATATGAGTAGAAATACCATATCTCTATCTTTAAACTCATGGTATCAATGATGTTTATCATCATAACTCCTCTATCGACTCCAGGATGCCTTGATATGCTGCATAATGGTTTTCAACTTCTCCACCATTTCTTTGACCATTTCTGGTACTAGTAGCTTACGCTCACCGAGTTAATCCCAACATGATGGTATTTTTCACCTCTTCCCATACAGGGCTTCACATGGTTCCATTTGGATACTCGAGTGTAAACTGTTGTTATAATAGAACTCAACCAGAGGAATATGTTGATCCCATCCTTCTTTGAAGTCTATTGAGAACACTCTCAACATGTACTCAAGTGTTTGGATATACCGCTCAGATTGGCCATCAGTTTGACGATGATAATCCATATTGAAGTTCAGTTCAGTATCTAGATCATGTTTAATATACTTCCATAACATAGAGGTGAATCACAGATCTCGTTCGGATACAATAGATATTGTTAATCCCTGTAGCCTTACCACTTCACTGAAATATATCTGTGCCACTTGATCAAATGAGAAATCCTCTTGAATTGGAATGATGTGTGCGGACTTTGTAAGATGATCCACAAAAACCCAAATTGCATTGTTTCCTTTGGATTTCATTGGAATTCTGATGACAATGTCCCTAGTGATGTTCTTCCATTTCCACGCTGGTATGGGTAATGGTTGCATCATCCCCTTAGAATTCTGTCTCTCAGCCTTCACTTTCTGACACACCAGTCACTTTGATGTATATTTTGTGATCACCTTCTCCATGTTATCCCACCAATAATACTATCAGATATCTTGATGCATCTTTGTGTTTCCTGGGTGAATAGAGAAATATGAACTATTTGTATCATCCAAAAGTTCATTCTTCATCTCCAAACATGATGAAACACATAGTCTTTTCCCAAATCTCACAATTCCTTCTTCATTAACATTGAACTCCAAGGATTTCCCTATTCTAATAGCTTCCACTTTCTTCTGAATTCCCACATCATCCTTTCAAGCATCCTTTAATCTCACTAAAAGAGATGGTTAAGAAATCATTTGTGAAAGGATTAATTATGTTCCCTTATTAATTATTCCCAAGTCCATCTTCATAAAATATAAGAAGATTGGATCCTTCTCAATTCTCATTAATGATAGAATCACTGGGTCCTTTCTACTTAGAGAATCTTCCACGTTGTTTCATTTCCCTAGGTGGTAATAGATTGAGCATTTATAGTCTTTGATCAGCTCTAACCATCTTCTTTGGCACATGTTCAACTCTTTCTGTGTGAATAGATAATTGAGGTTTTATTGGTCTGTATATATTTCACACTTCTCCCCAATGAGATAATGCAACCAAATTTTCAAAGAGAATATCACTACAGCCAACTCAAGGTCATGTGTTGGATAGTTTTTCTCATGAACATTCAATTTCCTTGAAGCATAGGCAATGAATTTGTCATTTTGTATCAATGCACATCTCAAGAACTTCTTTGAAGAATCACAAAATACCAAAAAATACTCTCCACTTGTGGGTAAAGTGAGCATGAGCACAATGATATGAATCCTTTTCAACTCCTTGAATATTTCATTACATTCATCTCTCCATGAATTCTTTACTCCCATCCGAGTAAACTTGGTAGGAGTGTTGGAAAATCGTGAGAAATTTATCTCAAATCGTTGATAATATCTAGAAAATCCCAAGAAGCTTCGGATATCTGTTACAGATGTTGGCCTCAGCTATCCCTCTATTGAAGTTTTCTTGGAGGGATATATAGATATCCAATTACTTGTGATGATATGACCCAAGAATGAGACCTCTTTCAACCAGAACTCACACTTGTTGTAATTTCCATAGATATTCTCCTTTCTCAAGGTCTCTAGTAAAGTTATTAGTTACTTCTAATGATCCTCCTGGGTTTTTGAGTATATTAGAATATAATCTATATAGACTACCACAAATTTTTCCAGTTAATCTCTAAATACTCTATTCATCAAGTCCATGAATATTTCTGGAGCATTAGTGAGTACGAAAGGAATTACTATGAATTCATAGTGCCTGTATCTTGTACGAAAAGGAGACTTGGGGATATATTCCTTCTTCACCCTTACTTGATAATAACCCGACCAAAAATATAACTTGGATAAGTATTGTGCTCCACATAGCTGATTAAACAATTCATTAATTATTGGGAGGGGCTAATTGATCTTTATCGTGATTTTGTTAAGCTCACGATAATTGATGCAAAGGTTCATTGACCCATCCTTCATGACGAAGAGGACTAGTGCACACCATGGTGAAGCACTAGGGTGTATAAACACCATATCTATAATCTCATGTAGTTGTTTCTTCAGCTCTTCAAGATTCACAACAACCATTCATTATGGATTCTTGGATATTGGAAACAACCCAGGTATAAGATCAATTGAGAATTCAACATCTCTTCTAGGATGAAGACCATGCAATTCCTCAGGAAACACTTCAGTGAATTACCTCACAATAGGCATGTCTTCAAGGATGGTTACTTCCATGGACTCAATCATCTGAGCCAGATACATGTTCTCTTAGGGTAGTAATATCCATACATGAGATGATGCAGCTAAATAATATTCATCCTCATCCTTGAATGTGTACAGAATCGGGGGTCGATTCACTACATGGAGAGTGATTTCCCTCTCAAGACAATTTATGTTGGCTCTATATAAGGAATGACAATCCATGCCATGAATTGCATAAAATTCCACCAGAGGGATTATGATGAGGTACTCTAGATAGTTAAATGCACATATTATGATAGGGGATGATTTATATTCAAGGGATGCAATGACTACACCATTTTTCGTACTCATTGACATCTTTACTTCCATGATTTTTGGTGTTGTTGGAATTGTTCTACTAAACTTTTTTTATATAAAAGATTGCGTAGAACTATAGAAGATTACCCTACCTTAATATATTTGTGTCTAGTTGTACTCTATCAGATATATACATAGGGATGAGTATCTTAAAGTATTGACCCATAAAGGGGAATCCAAGGACAAAACAAATGACTTATAAATAACTTTTATTTCCTTAGCTTATGAATCTAAAGGCTTCAATCTACGATATTCCTGATCTACATTCTAACATATATTATTAGAGGAATTACCTTAATAATTTTTCATAATAATCTTGTGAATTTATCAAAGAATATCCCCTGGGAGTGTTGTATCCAAGAGTGCAGCAAGGCCCATTGTCGTGTATCAGGATACCCTGGGTCAAGCCTGAAACTCCTTGTCAGGGTTTTCACCCCTTGTTAAATTTGTGCCAGAGCCACCTCTACTTACTCGTATCCAGACAGGGATGTATTTTCTTGATAAACAACTTACTTAGTACTCACCAAAAATTAGGGATGATTTTATTATACTTAGTCTTGTCTCTATGGATTTACTACGTTTTTCTAATCCTAATCCCCAAAATAACTAAACCTCTCCTCTAATACCAACTTTAACAACCCTGCTCATTGGTACACACTTAAACATGATTTATTACATAAACTATTAACTTGATACAACATGTAATATTGAGAGGTCCAGTTTCCTTGGGGATTAGGATAATTACATAATGACATAAAACATGAATTAAAACATCTTTATTGAAAACATCCTTTACATGACCACTACATTCCCTCGTACATAGCATTGTAAAGGATAATCTGAGGACATTCATAAGAAAAGGGTGAGCTATAAATCCACTTAAGGGAGTAAAAATTTTATAACATGAGGATTAAAATACATGTCATTCAGTAGGCATGACAATAGATAGTGAGAGAAACATGAAATTAAAGGCATGATAAAACATGATTATCATAATATAGAAATGAGGAAACAACACTTAACATGGAATGAACATGAGCCAATGATCATTGCACATGGATCATGAGTAATCCCTAATTTCACATGAAGCTTGAGTAACCCCTAATTAGACTTGAATTAGCACGAGTCAACACTCCTTGCACATGATGTATCATGATACGATACTTTACCTAATTCATTGGAGCGCTATCTGGGCGCACCCTTCTTAAAAATTTCATTTCATGCATAAGTGTGCCACATGGATCATAAAACATATATTCATTAAGCATCATAAATTATTACATGATAATGGAATGTGGAATTAATACGTGAAACTCTATATTAAATAAGTAAATTTTTATAAAGTTGAATACCCTTGATAGATAAATGGGCATGGTATTCACAACACAATGACTTTGTCTTGGAAAACGTAGTGCAATTTCGGCAGCATGACGATGTGACATAAGAATCCATAAAAATGTTTGATGAGAATGAAATGGGTGTCTCGTAATATTTAAATGAAATGGAGAGTAATGGGGTAATATAGATACATGTCCCAACAATTGAAATGGAATTTAGATTCATGATACAAAATAATTTCTTGAATGTAAATGAGGAGAGACAAATTCTTTTCGGAATTTCGGCACAGTAATAGATGTATATGGGATGCATTTATTGAGAGAGAAATGGGTATATCATAATTAAAACATAAAGATATCAGCATGGGGGAGATGATAACCCATACCCAACATTTATAATTGATATTTCAAGGGCATAACAACTTAATGAAAAATGGAAAAAAATGAGAAAGGAAAAAAACCATTACATGGAAGTGTGATCTTAAAGGCTTGGGATAGGTTTTAGAGAGGCTTATAAAGATAATGGGGAGCCTTGGGAGGATTCTATAGAGATAATGGTAGGGTTTGGAAGAAATAAAAAGGATTTTAGTGAAGAGGAAGTTGTAGCTTGGGTGGATTTATAAAGGAAAGGAGAAGAAATTCTTTATTATTTACGTTTAGGACACCTCACATTAAACTAATAAAAACTACAAACCACCCCATGGGTTTTCCCATGGGTTTTTTAAAGGGTAGTGGAAAAGAATATTTTATACAGCCAATTTCTGAACATCTTAAATTAATAGGGTTTCTTATGTGGAGGTGAGTCACACTCTCAAGGAAAACAATTTAAAAAGAAAAATGTCTTATAAGTCTTGAAAAGTCCACTAAAGCATTGTAAAATAAATCAAACAGAAACAAAATAAAATTATTTTAATCTAAAAAAATATATAAGCCACACATAATTATTATAGTATTTTATTACATCACCATTGGGTCATTATGATATCAAATAAAACATTATATATTTAAACGGTATTTAATTTTTACCCAAAAATTCGACAGTCTCAGAAAATAATGAAAAATTCACCATTGGATAATTTAGATTTTTTTTATTCCATAAAAAATATTCATATTATCTAAGTAATTTTTTAAATATTTTAATTTTACATTTTAAAATAAAATCCCAGATTTATCGAAAATTCATGGGTTTTGACAAAAATGGATTTCAAACCATCATAAAAATTAAAATTGCATTCATAAAATTATATGATAATTTATATTTATTAAAAAGTAATTTAATAATAATAATATTTTATTAAAATATTATTTAATTCAAAAATCCATTTATTCATCAAAATATATTTCTAAGTTGAGTAGTAACTAAAACTACTATTTGCGCATTAAAACCAATTAACAATGTAAAAATAAAAATATTAATGTATATTTTTTATCATATACAAAAATATTGCACAGAATCATAGTACTAGGGTCTTGTTACATAAAACCTTATAACACCTTCATAAGACGGAATGGTAAGGTGTGCGATAGTGACAGACTCATGGGTGGCTCAGATAGCATTGCTCGGGTCATAATCTATATCAACTTCCATTTCGTCTATAGTCGATTCCTCCCAAGCTTAACCTATTCAAGCTCATCTTGGGATTGGTCAAGAGTAAAGACAAATTATTCCACATCATTTCTATGCTATGATAAATGGGCTTCGTATAGGGCAATTTTACTGGATGAGGCCATCAGTTCCTTTGTCTATGTAAATTGGATTTGGTAAAGCCCTATATTTATACAAATCATGTGATCACTATTCAACGACTATATTAGCATCAGTCACAATTATTAATGGTATTTTAAAATATTTAAACATTAAAAAAATAATTTCATTTTTTGTTTAACCATTTCACATACTAAGACATTTTATTGGATCAATATAGATTTTCATTAACAAATGTTTGGGTCGTTGCATATATTTCTTGGAATTTCATGAAATCATAAATATACTTTCAGGCGTATACTTAATACCAATCCCTATTTGTTGAGGTTTTGATAATACCTTGTATGAAAAGAATTATACTTTGAATACTTCCTTACAAAATCCTTTGGGCTTAGCTAATTAAGGGATGGTTGGGTATGTTTCTGATCAGGTCATTTATTAGATCTCAACCAAATGGGATTTCTTCAATCATATGAATAGATATTAAATTTAGGAATTTTATTGAATTTTACTATTTAAATACATGTCCATGACTATTTGGATTTCATAGGATGAGTAAAAATACTTTGATTAGTGTTATGATATTTTCTAATCAGTTAGATGAATGATATATGGTGTATTAATTGGCCTGGTTAGTATATCATAAGAGAATCCTGAATTTTTGAGTTTTGTAAAACTAAATTATCATGTTATAGATCAATTGGTCAATAAATTTATGAAAAAATGGATTATATATGTATCTATATGGTGTATATTATTCATAATGTAGTGGATATGTTCATAGACAGATCTGTGTATGGTTAGTTTAGATCATTGTTGATCCATTTATAGCTTCAGTAGAACTGATGATTTTCTAAATATGATCCTTGCATATGTCTATGAAATAGGTATTTTATATTTTTTTCAAGGCATTAAAGTCCCATAGGTTCATGAAACAAGTATTTTAGATGTTTAAATTCAATAAAAATAAATATAATATTATATTATATCCCATATGTTATATATAATAATTTTAATATGATGAATATTGATCTTCAGGATATATTGTCACTTAAAATAGCCATTAGATGGTGTTTAATAATGCATTTCCACCTATGTAATATCGAATTAATTAGAGGTATATCTTTGAAATATGTTGTCTCAACTGAAGATGGTCTTGAGGCTTATGTGCATGGATCTACCACATCTTTTCGTAATGGTTTTAATAGGGATAAATTGATAATATTTATTAATTAAATGGAAAAAATATAGAATATTTTAACGAGTAAAAACATTTATGGTCATTTATTTAATTATTTAAGGAATATAACTCTCTAACAAGTGGTAACACGTCAGCTTCCATGAGATGGAAGCCGATGATCCAAAATTTTCACATTCGTCATTAAATTAAGAGATTCTATAAATGGGATTGGATCCCTCCTATATATATATATAAATATAAAATTATGCAAGTCTAGATGATACTATCTTTACTCTAGAGTCACTATTTGTATCTATAAGAAGTTCTAACACCCTTTAGTAGTTCTAGTTCCTATCATTTGAAATAAGGACCTATAAGCTGCTGTAGTCCCTTAGTATAAAGTGAAATTAAACTACTACTATCATGATCTCAATCAACAATACTACATTGAAGTGTAACATATGTAATTCAAAGAAGCTATGTCACCTAAATTTTATGACTTTCATTAATGCATGTTTATTATGTTGAATGTGGATTATAAAATCTATGTTTTAATGAAAACACTATGTTCATTCGACCAATACAATAAAAACCCTCAATATATACATATCTGTTAACCCAGACCCCTTTATTATTTTTGGTGGATTTTTTATATTGATAATTTGATGAAGGGTGACCAAGTGACATGTAGAGGGTTTTTATGTATTCATGTTAATCCATACTTATTTTATAGTGACTGGAAGTGGTTAAAAAGGAGATATATCTATAAGACTTACCCCACACCACATACCTTGTATTGTTGCATAGATTGTGTTGAATTCGGGAACTATGTAAAAAATTTAAATCAAATTTTATATATGAGATATCTTCCTAGAATACATAGGTAACATCAAATGTTTTCAATGCATTAGTCTCCCTAGTTATACAGTAAGGAGTGTTTGATGTGATAAAAATGGAGACTATAACTATCAATGATAGTACCTGAGAATCCTGTAGACAAGATGATGGATGATATTATGTGATACATAACCAAGAGTAATTATATGGTTGTGAATTAAGGAAGTCATACATTAAGGTACAAGTCCATGTGAAGTGGGCCTTGATTTAAGAGAATTTTTTAGGGATGGATCTTATCATCTCATTTTTGGGTCATCATGGGAGGTTGTAGGTGAGAAACAATGCTATTAAGACTCAAATTAGATTTTGAGAGTTATCCAGGTTTATTATGTATTGATATTATATAGGAAGACTTGATGTGGGATATAGAGATTGTAGTCTATGGTGTAATCCAATTAACCAAGGGGTTGGGGCCATATATATGGATTTTTGATGGGTTTTAATGATCTATGAAAATTTTGAGTTTCCAGACCATTGATAGAAGGCTACTTCATGGTCATATTGGAAAACAAATTACAATACTATAGATACAAATTGCAATGTGAAGAGTCTCGAGTTCCCACAATAATAAAAAATGAATAAAATGAATCCTGACATGGATAAGTGATATTAAGAGCTTGGTATAATAATTGTTTACTTTCATATATGAGGCCATTACACTATATAAGTATCTATACTATATAGTGTTCGATGTGTCAGGGAGTTATATGAGATAATTCCAAAGTTCATGAGAGAAAAATGGAGGAGTTAATGTGTGAAGAATGTGTATCCTTCAAAAACAACAGAATGTTAAGCTATATGATACTTTTAAATTATTCATATGATAATTATATATAATAATTCATAAGGATAAAACATATACAACACATTAATATGGTTGGGTACTTTGTAAAATCTCATACCACTTTTTATCTAATCAGTTTTATTTGGTTGGGAGATTCGACTAGAAACTAAAAGAGGGATTTATTGCTCATATTTCTAGGTGAAGTTTTCATACTAAATAATAAACTATTATCAAATTAATATAATATAAAACATATAACAAAATTAGGACAAAATAATTAAATCCTAACCATTAGATTTATTGGAAATATAATATATGATCTCAATTCCATGGATATGTTTTTTGTAGACTTACGGGAAGATTAAGGGAAATGAGAAGGAGAAAATTGCCTAACAATTATCACAGTAGAACATCATAAAAGGGATATTTATAGAAACACCATGTTAGGTGTACTATTTACATCTTAATCTTGTGAAGAATATTGAGGTCATCTTGGTGGGAGTATTAAATTCATATTTTGAGAGGATAGGTAGTGAGTTTTCTCATCCTCTTTGAATTGTGACTTCATAGGGTTAGTGAGACTGCTCAACTGTGTGAACCAAAGAAAGAAGTGTGTTCTATTGTTTTGGTGCATCAATACACTATAAACATCATTGAACATGAACTAGATTTGTTATGGCGAACCAAAAAAAATTATCTATCTATTATTTACTTCCTTCATTGGATATCAAGATAATGTAAGGGAATTAATATGATTGTTCCACAAATTGATAGAACACGATCGTGAGCAAGGGATTCAAGGGTATAAATCTATACCACCTTCATTCACCATATAATATTAGGTTAATAATCTTCATAAGGAACCATCATGTTTTATTAGAGGGCAGTTTTCTGAGGAAATGATTTATCTTATAGAATCATGGCTGCATTAATGGTGGTGAATCACAATGGAATAGTAATTTTAAATCTAAAAAATTTCCTATTATTGAAGAAATGGATGCAAATATACTTCTGGTCATTGTGAAAAGATGTTTAAAAAAATTATTCATGCGATTAAATTATTCATGGAAAGTGAAATTAATAAGAAAAAACCATAAAGTACTAGATGTCGATTCAAAGTGGTTATGTTCAATTTAGGGGAGCCTTGTACAATACTATCTACACAGAGTTAATGTTTTAAAAATCCAATCATTATATATGTGAAATTATCTTGAATATTTATGAAGGTGATTCCTATATTTGAGATGAGAATATAAATTTTCTAATGAATAAATATAAAGACCCTAGAATGAGTCCAACAGAAACCCCAAATTTATTTTTTTCATCTAATTGCATTAATTGAATACATATGAGGTCTTAGATTAAAATTAATTTTGTAATGGTAAAATACCATATTATAAAAGAATAAAAGATTATAATAGTCCAATGTATGGGATTTTACATATTTATCTTTAAAATAAAGGTGTTAAGTCCGTATAAATTACCATAGAATATGTGATACTCTCACTGCAAACCCATCTATTTGTGAGGCCATCCACACGTTAGTTTTCTACATAAAATTTTCTTGATGAGGTAATTCATTATTTAGTGAGTGTCCAAGAATTTCACCCACCGTGAGGTTATCTTATAGGATAAATAGAAATTAATAGTTCTAAGATCTTATACTACTATAGAAGAGCCACATTCAAAAAATATTTTATTACATCCTCTTTATTGTTCCATATCAACTACTTTGATCAACCCCATATATAGAATTGTATGGATGAAAATTCATTTTACATTTACAACTAATACAATTATAATAATTTCAAAATTTTAATTATCTTTAAAAGAAACTTGACCACTATAAATACATTATGAAGATAAAAAATTGGAAAAATATCCACTCATATATCATGGACATCCTATTTCCAAGAAAAACTTTAAATTATTATTTCTATGAATTAGTTTATATAAAAATGATTAAAAAAGTACTTGTTATGTTAGTCATATGATTTTGGTCCGATATGAGTTAGAAATAAAATATTTAGGTATCCAAATAAACCTATAATGAGAATAGTTTCAAAACATAATAGTTGATAAATCTTTAGAAATATAGGAACACTACAAAATTGAAGAATCGTTGTAATAAATTTATTAGTGTAATGCTCAATAACTCAATAATGAAAACTAAAATTTTTTTACATGATTTGTCTACTAAAAGATGTGATAAAATAATTCTTATATAGATTTTTCCATTGACGAGTTCGTTGAATACCACGATTACCCTTAAGAAATTTAGTTTCGACTACAAAAAAATTTGTTGAGGTATTCTTTCCCCTTAGTAAAAAGAATAACAACCAAATTTATTATATAAGTATCATATAATAAATAATTTATAAAATAATAATTTATAACATTAGTTTATTAGTCTATATCAAATATATATTTCGGCACTAAAATGTAGTTACACTGGGTATTCATTTTAAAAATAATACAATGAAAGTACTTCGGAATATGTTTTGTGATATTTCTTGAGAAAATCATAATTATTATCAGGCATATGAAATTATTAATTAATATCATTAAAAGAACACCCGTGATACTCTAATATAGTTGAAAAATAATAATATACATCTTCATTATGATCCCAAAACATATTTTCTTATTAATTTAATTACTTAGTCTCCATGTAAAAATTAGATACATCACTATAATCATAAAAATAAATCTAAGATGATTTATTTTTTATCTCTCCATTATTTTTATAATGTCACATTCTATGATATTTCCATTTATATTTATTCTTCTTTTTGATTTTAGGGAAATTAGGCTTGATTTTGCTAAGGTATTTATAGTCACCGTGTATTAATAATTTAGAATTATAATTATTCTTCTTGAACATGATAAAGGATCTATTATTTTTTCCTCCTGTAAAATTTGTTGAATTTTGTTTATAATTAAGAAAATTCATAAACACAACTTGAACTACTATAAGTTTTTTCATCATCGGAGTCAAAAACTATATCTGTCCAATTTTTTAATCCTTTAAAGTAGTAAAATTAATAGAAACACTATCATTTTTTATTTTATTGTGTTCATTTACATCAACTTGTATTTTAGACTCATACATAATTGAAGTATAAATTATATTATTCATTTTAGATCTTTTGACTTAGCTATATTATTGTACATGCAACATCCTAAACTATTATAAATAAAATTACACTTTTGATTTAATTAAGTATATTATTATGTAAAATGGTTATAAAAACACAAAAACATATTTGGTTATATCTAATTCGATTTTAAATACCATTAGGTATCATTTACACTTATAATATAGCCATTGGACATTGATCAAATGATTTGTATAAACATTGGGATTTATCAAATCATATTGACATAGAAAAATAAATTGATGACATCAACTAGTGGGATAATGCCCTATTAAGCTCAATTACCAGAGAATCAGAGAGAGGTAGAATCTTTGGGATTTTCCATTGACCAAGACAAAGCTATTATACAACATCTCAAGTATGATAAAAACTATTTACGAGATAATTTCATGTTCAATGAGATCACGACTCAGACCTTATACGCTGAACCACCAAATTGAAGTCTCACTATCACACACCTTACTATTAATGTGATTGTGGGTGTATTAAAGGAATATGTATCGATACCAGATCAATATGATTATATTCATAATAATGAATATATTTTCATCATATTATTGTAATTTCCATAGGATTTTTCTTTTGATAATATTAAAAACAGTATCTTTTTTGTTAATATTAAAATTAGATTAAAAAATTTATGTTGAGGAATTAACAAAATTTTGAAATAACTATTATTTTAATAAGATATTATTTTTTAAAAATATATAGTTAATATAAATGTTCATATAGGTTTTATGAAGTCAAAAATAATTTTTCACAGGGGTTCCAAAACTATTATTTTCAAAAAACCCAATATTTATCAATAAACATTGATTATTATTTTAACAGTGAAAATTTATATTTTTAGAAATTTATTTTGATAAATAGAATATCATTTTTGGAATCATAACATAAATTTATTAAATGGTGAAATTTTCATAATTTTCATAGACATTCAAATTTTCCGGTAAAAATTAAATAATGTATAAATATACAGTGTGTACAATGACATCATAATGACCCTAGAAATGTTGTAATATATACTATAATGGGTATCAATGAAAAAACACTATGTTTTACCACTATAATAATGTCATTTTATGTTTAATTGTATAATTTTATTAATCCTTTACAGATCCTCCAAACACATTAATATATTTTATGTGTTTAAATTCATTTGTTTAAGAGTGTGACTCATATCCACATAAGAAAGGGAATTGTTTTAGTACGTTTAGACCTTTTGATAATAAAATTCTTAAAAATTCCCCTCTTTGGAAGAAACTATGGTCCAAAACCATTTTTAGGTTTGTGGTTTTGGTTATTTTATTATATAGAATCCAAAACCTATGTTTGTGAAATATTAAGGAATTCCAATATCTTTTCCCATATCAACCCACCCATTATTCGGTTTATCTTCACTCAAAATCCATGGATAACGTCCTTACTCTGATATCCCTTCTCTATAGTCCTCGAAATGCGTCTTAAGTTCCAAGGAATCCCCTTTTTATGCTTTTTAGAGTCACACACTCAAGTAAGTGATCTTTTCCTCTCTCCTATCAGTTAAAGTATCGTCATCACCTTATGTGTTTAATAATCATTTAATTATGAATGGATATGTTATTCCATTCACTACATACATTATACTTGATTTCAAAACTGAAATAGATCCCTTTATCTCTCATAATCCTGTTTTATGATATTTTATGCGATGTTGTTATGGTGATGAAATTTTATAATAGATTCTCTCTTTATCCCCTTTATTCATGAATATTATTCATTTCATTCCCTTTTCATTTCTAATTCCTAATTTTGGAGTGTTTTATTTTACATTCCCCATACTACACATATGATTTATAAATAATGAGAGACCCCAGGTCTTCTCATTTATCCCTCCCATGAACATTTATGTGCTTCTATTATGCATCCAGAATTTAACCAAGGGGACCCTTTCCAAAAAGATTGTATAGTGACCAGCCATACCCAAATCGTACAAAGGGTGTTTTCCTTTATTCACATATAATCATTTTATTGGGAAATTACATGTATGTATTCCACACTCCATGAATATCTAATACAATATTATTAAAAATGAATCCATGATGTTTGATATATTTGACACACATAAGAATTTGAATGAAATGAAAGGGACAGGTTCAATCAGAATTTTATATAACTTTAATGCATTGGCTAATGTTTTTTGTCATGATACATCATTTTGGGACCAAGAGTGAACCTGATTCATTTATGGGACTTTTTTTATCATGATTTCTTAGTAGTTGTCCTTGAACTATGTTTATGATGAAGTGTTTTATGTTGTTTACACATTTCCCATGTTATGATTATCATGCTATATCATGTCTTAATATTTATGGTCCTTTTAATCCCCATTGATATTCATATTTTCTATCTTTTATTATCGTATTTATGTTCTGATTTTTTATTCCCTTATTTAGATATATTTCTCACCCTATTCTAATTCTTGTCCCAAGTTGATCCCAGGTTGTTTAAATTTTGATGGACTATTATGATAATATCAATGATGTTTTCAATAATATTTTTGTATCTCATATTATATGATTTAATGCTATGTAGATAGTTCCATAATACACTAGATTTCTCATTCTTATAGGTTTTATTAAGTGTAATATCATGTAATGAATAAATAATTAATATGTAATGAAGATCAAGGTTTTTATAGTTTGTATGAAGGGAAAAGATAAGTAATATTTGGATTAGGATTAGAAAACTCTATTTAAAGTATTAAGGATAAGACTAACTATAAGAAAACATCCATAAAGTTTTTTCAGAATATATTAAGTCTTTTACCATGAAAATAAATCACTGTTTTGAAAACACAAGTGGATGTTGTTCTGGCACAAATGTACCTAGGGGAAACAACTTTAGCTATGTGTCCCCGGTCTGACATGAAGTAAACAGATACACAACAATGGGCATTACTACACACCTGGTTTGAATCTCCCTGGGTATATGATTTTTCAAATTCATAATTTTATTATGAATCCTTACGAAGCAAACCAAAAAATACCCACAAGAGTATATGTTATGAAATAGATCATGGATAAAGTAAATTAAAGCCTAGAAATTCATTATTCATGGAAATAAATGTATGTTAAAAGTTCTCTATTTAATTACATTAAATTCCCAATTATTTTTTTGATATTTTAAATATTATCATTAATCATTTTTCAATTTCTCTTGCCAATGGGTGAGAATATGATGAATCAGGTAAATAATCAATTTCAAGGGTATTGTGAAAACTTCCTTAATGATATTCCCACCCCAATGAGAGTGGGAATCATGAAATTCAGGATAATTCTCTCTCAATTGACTTAGGTTCTTAATAGAAACCTAGATCAGAAGAAGCATCCATATCCCCAAAAGGGATAGAAAGCTGTGATTGAGTCCTTTATGTGATAATGGCCTTTGATGTTGAATGAATAATCTGATCCCTTCATCATGTAATAATTAATCAAATCCATTGAGATGATCATTTCCATCCTTAAATTTCCCAAAAAATATAAATATCCTCTATTTATTTATCATATAGAGGGTGATGCTGATTAGTGGCGTACATTGATAAAAACATGAATCCTAAGGAAGAGATCAAAGTTATGAGGGGAAGGATTTCTATAGAATATATTTTAACAAATTTTTTCCTTGAACACTCCATCTTAAAATCGAATGTAATTTCTTTTCCATCAAGGAAAATGATGACGGATCTATGGGGGTGTATGAGAAAAACATCCCATGACATATATGATATTCCTTAGGATTTTTCATTACCCCTAAATTCAAGGTTGGCCACTTCTTTTTTTGGATAAAACCTAGTATAAAAAAAATACATGGTGATCCAAGACATTGATAGCTATGAGGAAATTTTCTGATGTGACCTTAAAGTTGAAATAGGGATCAATGAATCTCAAGGGTATCATGGGGAAAGAATAAGAATGTGGAGTCTAATTATGCTATATCAATATAGAAATATTACAATTATAAGAAATTACAACCCCCCACATGATAAAAGTGAAGAAAGATGTACCATGTAATTGACTAAAGGGGATGAGGACATTCTTTATGTGTGGGAAGGAAGGATAAATAGCTTGTGATTACCTACAAGAGAGACCTGATACTATAAAAAAGGAAATGAATTCTACAGTAAACCATTAATGCAGTGTTCATTGCTACAACATCAAGGAACCTAAGAACTTTGAAAACCAATGCACTAAGCCGATGGTTTATGGAGAGAACCAAAAACCACAAATGAAGAAAGGGTGAGATTATTTCATCACAACTACCGAGGTGGATCCCGAAAGTTAAGTGGTGTAAGGTATGATGGTTTATTATATAATAATTTAGATTATATTTTTTGATTCTACTTCTACACATTGCATTATTTCAAAAAAAGGTTGTAGACCTATTCAATCACAACCACAAATCTCGCCGGTATAGATGTTGGTGAAAATGGAAAATGGAAAAATTATTTCATCCAAAGTATATAACTCCTCCCATATCAATGATTGTGAAATGAACTTACCAGAAAACCTTTTCAAACTCTCTTTGTTTGATTTGATGAAATTCTAGGAATGGATTTTCTTTCCCAATATAGGGACAACATAATTTTTTATTGAGAATGAAATCACTCTCCATATTGCGAATTGACCCACCAATTTTGTACAAGTAAAAGTGGGATAATGATTCTTATTTAGCACTATCATTTCTAGAATGTATATTATTATCCTTTGAGAAATATTATCTATCATAAATGATTAATTATAAATAATGAACCATCCTAAAAATTTACTATAATGAGAGAATACCATGTTGTGTTTCCCGAGGAATTGTATGGTCTTCCTCCTAACTGAGAGGTTAAATATTCAATCAAGATAATAATTTAGGTGTTTCCATTATCCATGAATCCGTATATATTTAAATATTTAGAACACGAGTATTAAAAAAAAGATGGAGAATCATGATAGATGGCTTATACCTCCATGGCTTCAACAGGGTGTGCACCAGTCCTCATCATCATGAGGAGGGATGAGTCAATGCACCTTTGCATCGATTATCATGAGATCAATAAGATAATTATAAAAAATAGATATCATCATCAAAGGATTTATAACTTGTTTGATTAGATACATTGATAAAAATACTTCTCAAAGGTAGATCTTCAGTCGTGATATTACCATATAATTGTAAAGAAGGAAGATATACCCAAGATAACTTTTCATACTAGGTATGGGCTGCAAGAGTTAATAGTAATTCCATCTAGAATGACTAATTATCCATAAATCATTATAGAATTTGTGAATAAATTATTTAGATATTATCTTAATTTTCTTTAGCAGTCTTTATAGATTATATTCATATTTACTTTAAAACCAAAGAGGATTGTGAGGAGTATCTGGGTATTCCAGTAAAAATCCTAAGAAAGATGAATCCTTATGTAATGTATATAAAATGTGAGTTCTGGGTGAAGAATGTATATTTGATAGATAATATCATCACGATAAATAGGATATCTACAAATCGTTCAATGATAGAAGCAGTTGAAGGATAACTGAGGTGGAAAACTGTGTTAGATATTTTTAGTATACATGGGTTATCTGGGAATTATCGTCCCTTTGTGAGAAATTTCTCATGATTGTCAAACCCTATAACCAAGTTAACTTTTAGGGGAGTCAAATTTTATTGGAATGGTGAATTCTAAGAGAGCTTCAAGGCATTGAAAAAGTGACTTGTTACTATACATGTACTCACAGTACCCACAAATGGATACACTTTTTGGGGTATTCATCAATGATTAAAAGAAGGGATTGGGTTGTGTGTTTTTATAAAATGACAAATTCATATCCTATACATCAAGGAAGATGAATGTTCATGAATTTAATTAACCAAAATATTATTTTATGTTTACTTCAGGGATCTTTTCTTTTAAAATTTGGAGACATTTTCTCTTCGGGGAGAAGTGTAAAATATATATGGATGAAAAATCCTCAAGTATATATTCAAACAAAAAGAGGTGAATATGTTCCAATGAAGTTGGTTAGATTTTATGAAGGGATATGCCTTATCAATTCTCTACCATCATCAGAAAGAGAATAATGGGTTAGATGATATATGTAGAAAGTATTAAACAATTCAATCATCGATGATAATTGAGAAGGATATGATTTTCTTATATTTGAATAGGATAGATATGAGATTCATAAACAAAGGAAAAATATCAATTATTTCACAAATTACTATTCAACAGTATATTATGGATTAGTTAATGTTTTCTTAAAGAGATGATGTTGAAATTTAGAAGAAATTAGAAACTATAACAAAATATAAATCATTATATTTCAATGTTAATGAATAAGTTTTTGTATGATTTGGTTCACGAATCTCTGTACTATGAAATCTCAAGTTAAATAAGGATTTATTGGATGATTCACATAGATTAAACTTCTCTATCCATTATGTAATAATAATTATGCATTGAGAACTTTTATAAGTCTATTGTTGGGATAATATGAAGAAGAAGATCAAAGAATATACATCAAGATGACTGGTATGTTAGCAAGTGAAGGACAATGTAAAAAAGTATAAGGGGATGATGCAACCATTACCTATACCTACATGGAAATGGGAAAAATCACCATGGACATTCTCATTGGTCTTATAAAGACATTTATATGAAAAAATACTATCTTTGTTGGGGTGGATTTTCTTAAAAATACTATAAAATTAATTTTTATTCAAGAGGATTTCTCATTGGATCAAATTGAACAGTTATACATTAGATAGGTAGTGAGTCATTATAGAGTAACACTATCTATTTTATCTATCGAGATCAAAGATTCACCTGCATGTTATAGAAAACTATCCAACATGATCTAAATATTTAATTAAATGTCAGTATGTCTTATCATCCCGAAACTAATGTCCAATTTGATTGGACTATCCAGGAACATGACGATATGTTGAGATATTGTCCAATTTACTTCAAAGGAGGATGTGATCAACAACTTCTTCTAGTTGATTTCTCTTACAAAAAATGTTTCCACTCAAGAATAAAAATTACTCTATATGATGCCCTATATGGGAAGAGGTATATCACATCAGTATGATGGGATGAAGCGGGGGAAAAATGTTCTAGGTCAATAAATGGGTAAGGAAATTGTAGAAAACTTTTAATACCATTCAGTAGAACATCATGGTTTCTCATATTCGAAAAATGATCCTTTTTGATAGTCATATATGAGACCTAGAGTTTGAGGATGGAGACACGGTATTCTTATTATATCGAAATAGAATAATGTTATGATATTTGGGAAGAAGTGAAATCTTAGTCTAAGATACATCAGTCCATTTGAGATCCTCGATCACATCATAGTGGCGACAAACTAACTAGAAATCCCACATAACCTATATCAAGTGCATCATTTATTCCTTGTATCCATCTTGGGGATGTACATACCTGACAACCCACATTTACTAAATCCATAGGTGGTATTTTTGTATAATAACCTATAAAATCAGGCGTAGCCAGTGAAGATATTAGATTGAAGAGACACTGTTTTATGAAAAAAGACAATTCACATTGTCAAAGTCAAATGGAGAAACAAAATTTTTTATGAAGAGATGTGGGAACTAGAGGAGGTAATGAAACAAAGTCACCCTTATCTATTTTACTGTGGGAAAAAATAATTTTTAAGGTAAAATTTCTTAAGGGGGGAGATTGAAATGACACCAAATTTTAAAAATAAAATCCACCTTCTGATTTTATTAAATGTATTAATATGTATCATGGTCATAGAAAATACATGAACCTAATTATTTATATCTTATTATATTTTTAATAACATTTTGTATCATTACCATTGATAATATATCCTTTGAAAAGTAATCACATGGTTAATATAAATATCATATTTTACCAATTCCACATGACATAGGAAAACAATGTTATGGACTCAACTAGTAGAATCATTCCCTATGAATCATAGATTGAATATTTTCAATTTTCCCTTGAAAAATATAAATCTTATATATAACAACTTAATCACATGAAAACCCATTTATGGGTGACGTTTAGTCTCGTGTAGATCATGACACAAACCATGTACATTGAACCACCCAATAGAAGTCTCGCTATCACAAAAATTACTCTTAGGGAGTTTGTGGATGTATTAAAGGTATATATATCAATATCCTATAAATATTATTATGTGAATAAAAATGAATATTATTTGATGATATTATTTTTACATTGAAAATGAATTTTTTTATTCTATATAACAAAAATTGTAGTTTTTGGGTAATATTCAAATTCAATTAAGGAATTTTTTTTATTAATTAACATATATTTGAAATAAATAAAATTTTAATAAAACCTTAATATTATATAATTCTTATAAATTATAAATGGGCATGTTATTTTTATGAACTCAAATGTATTTTTTATACGAGTTTAAAAACGTTATTGTAAAAAAAACCCACCCTTCCTCAATATATGCCAATTATTATTTTAAAAGTTTAATTGAAAATAGTTAAAAAAAATTTAAAATCAATATTATTTTTCAAATCATAATGTTGAATTAATATAATGGGGAAATTTTCATAATATTCTGAGATAGTCAAATTTTTGAGTAAAAATTATATACCGTAAAAATATACTATGTGTATTTTGACATCATAATGACCGAAAAATGATATAACAAATACTATAATTGGTATCCAAATAAAAATATATGTTTATTATTAAAATAATTTAATTTTATGTTTATTTTATTTATTTTATAAATCCTTTATGAATCCTCCATGAACATTTATATCTTTTAAGGGATTAAAATAATTTCAATAAGAGTGTGACTGTTATATACATTATTAAGGGACTTATTATAATAAGTTCAACCATTTGGATAATAAAATAAAAATAATCCCTTTTTTGGCTGAATAAAAGGGAAAACCCATGGGAATGTTTTTGGTTTTTATTATTTTAATTAATAGTGTCCAAAACCTATGTTTGTAAAATATTATTGAATTCACATCTCTTTTACTATAAAAACCCACCCAATAACCCATTTATCATCACTAAAAATCATTGGAGAACACAATTACTCTTACCTCCCCTCTCTAAAATTCTATCAAGGTGCCCCAAGCTCTCATGAAGTCCCATTTCATTTTTTTAAGTGACATAATCAAGTAAGGATTCTTTTTCTTTTTCCTGAATATTATAGTATCATCTTCACCTTATGTATTATAACATAATTTTTTAATAAAGGGATACATTATTCAAAATCCTCCTTAATGGATTTTTTTTCTACAAATTATTATAGACCATTTTCTCTCTCATCAACCCATTTTGTGAATTTTTACGCGACGCCATTATGCTATCAAACTTTTTGTAAGGGATCCTATCATTCTCTATATTATTCAAGAATTTTATTCAATTTATGACCTTTTATTTTAAAATTAATAATGCTGGGGTGCATTTTTAGACATTTTACAAACATACCATCTGATTTCTAAATGATGATATACAACTTTCCCTATTATTTATCCCTCCCAGGAACATTTACAAACTTTAATTATGCTGCCAAAATTTTACCATGGGAATCCATGCCAAAAAGAATGTGTAGTGAATACCCATACCCAATTTCTACCAAGGGTGTTTTCCTTTATTATGTTATAACCATTTTATTAGGTAAATACATATATATATTCTCCACACCTTTATATTGGTATAAAATATGATGAAAAATGAATCCCTATTGTATGATCTATGTGAAACACTTAAGAATTAGAATTTAATTAAAGTGATGGGTGCTCACATAACCATATAACACTAAAATGAATTGTGTAACATTTAGTATCATAAAACACCATGTTGGGATATGGAGTGAACCTAATTCATTTATGGGGATTTTTCCATCATGATTTATAGGTAGTTATCCTTGACCTATGTTTATGATGTTGTGTTTTAAGTTGTTTCCACAATTACCATGTTATGATTATCATAATATATCATTCCTTATTGTTCATGTTCCTGATTATTGTCTAACATGTATTATATTCTTCATGTTACATATTTTATTCCCTTATTGGGATTTATATCTCACCCCTTTTTTTATTAATTTCCCCATAATATCCAACGAAATTTTATGTTTGATGGAATATTTTGATCATGTCAAAGATGTTGTCAATATTTTTTTGTATCCCATGTTAAAAGTTATTAGTTAATGTACTTAATAGAAAAGACACTATCATTATCAGTCTTCAAAGTTATATTAACTGTAATTTCATACAATTAATCATGAATTAATGTGTAACAATGATCATGGTTTTTTAATAATAATTGATGTACCATTCCATGTAGTGAGAAAAAAATTTAAGACATTAATGGTGATATCATATTCAGGTTCTGGAGCTCCCAAAGAAGTAACATTATTGAAAATTAATATTTTTTAATTAATTATTTGAGTAATTATTTAACCACCAAAAATTATGAATGTATCAAAAATTATTTTATAAGTATTATAGATAATATTTTTACATTATTAGTTTCTTTATAATAATCAACAATGTTTTTCCAAATTCTATAAACTATATAACATTGAGAATAAAAATTTAATTCAGAAGTTCATAATCAACATATGAAAACATTAATAGGCCTTAAATTAAGGTAAAATTCATTATATTTTTCAACACACTAAATATCAGGTTCACCAAGAGAAATTTTATAAGGATTTAAAATTTTAATGCATACATTAAATTGAAAATTTTGGACAAATTTTTTCATCATTATTATCATGAAACCATATTTTTCTCCATTTAAATAATACCTTGTTTTCTAAGAAGGAACTAGAGGTTGTAAATGATAAATAGAAATTGAAAAAAAATTGGATGTTAGTATAATACAAATGGTACTAGTTGTTCCTTTAAACTATGTAATCTAGATTCCCCACAAATTGGGTGAAACCAACATTTGGACACTCCCTAAAAATCAATATCCAATATCTCACAGTCTTCATTCTTTTCTTCCTATCGTCACTCAAACCACTCTCCCTCTTTGGTCACCATAACATCCCCACATTCTCTTTTTCTAACTTAGATGAGCACCACTTCTCATCCTACCATTATCCCTTATCTCCAAAACACCTATTATCAGCACACCACCAAAATTCCATATCATTTTGGAATCTAACTGCATCACTCTTAATTCATTCCGACCACAATCATTATATATTTCTCCCACCCTAAAACTTCAGTGAATTTCCGAACCCAATATTCCCTTCACCCCCATTATAATACCTATCACCACCAAAAAACCCAAAAACAAATAAAATATATCATGAATATGATATAAAATTTAATGAAAATCGGTGGTGATGAGGGATCTTTAAACATGGTTGAGTGTATTGATGGTGAAATGATGATGGTGGTGGAAATAACTTAGGGTTACCACAATATTAATGTTTTAGGATTGTTCAATTTTGAGATTTAAATGTGGTTAATGGAGGGGATTATAGAAGACAATGTCATTACAGTACATCAAAATTGATAAATGAAATTACATAGAATGAATTACCTGATTACTAAACATGGTATTTATCCTCCATTTCCCCTTTAACCCCACTTTCATTTTCCTTTCTATTTATATAAATACAATAAATGCATACCAAATAAGGCCAATTATTATTTAACCATAGAAATACCTTATATGAGATCAAATATTGAAAAAAATTAATCTATACACATAAAATAAAAAATGTAGATAAATCAAAAAATCATACATAATACCATGTGGTGACTTTTTATGATTGTTATAATGAATGTTGGAGGTGAATTGGGTACCTAAATTTCAGTAATTAAAAATTTAACCTTCCCTTTTAAAATTATTATTTGGTTTGTATCCTATTTTAAATTATATTTTATGTGAAATGTTAATAACTTTAAAGGATGCAGAACGCAATTTTTTATTTCATTTTGTTGTTTCAATGATAATCCCTTACCCTACTCCACAAGAAACAAATACAGGTTTGGTGGTTTTATTCAGATCGTTTTACTATAGATCTTCAAAACTAAGTGAAAGAAGCTAACAATTATTCATTAATACATAAAAGATAATTTAATGGGATCTTCATAACAATAATTATTCCTTAACAACACAAAAACACTTATTGCAAGAAGGATGTACTAAATTATTCAAAAAATAGCTTTGTGTTTTTTGAAAATTATAAAAAATAATTATACAGAACCATAATTGAAAAAACATTCCTCACCTTTACAAAATATATCATTACAGAGTAGATATTATGAAAATATTCAATGTTATATGATTATCATTATGAATTTATATCTGTAGTTGTATTTTATATTTCATTCCCTTTCTTTATGATATTTGTAGTGTATGTTGAGGTAGAATGGTAGCACCTGAATATTTATAGTAGTAGTGAATGAAAATTCATGTATATGACCAATGTATAAAAATTTAATAATTTTATGTATATATTTATTCAATTTTGTGAAGAATTATTATTGAAATAATTCTAAATAAATTCAAATTAAAATATTTCCTTGATCAACTCCTTTAAAATAGGTAACTCTTAACCCATTATAAATATCTTCCATATTTCTTAATAATAACACAAAAATAAACCCGGTAAAATATATCCTAAAATTTTTCCTTTGTTAATGAACCATATAAATGTTGACAAAATATTTATCAATTAAATTATAAAATTAAAATATCCCTGAAAAATATTTCACATAAAACCACAAATGAATAATCTCATTATCTATCTTTATATATGATAAATCATAGAATAAATTAATTATGTAGGAATGAATCATATTTTTTAAATAAATTCATGAATAAATGATATTATGATCTTGTGTAAGAATAAATAATTAACCAACTAAAGAGGATATCTGAATAAAGAATCCCTGTAAAAATGGTTACTTTTTATAAAATCTATCATGTAGCAATAAACTCAAATTTCAATAGCTTATGTTTGAATAAACTCATGTTGTGTATGATTTTTAACATAATTGATTTGTTATATTAATAATCTCTAACTTCCAAAGATAATGTAATATTATCTAATATATACATATGGTTTTTCACTTTGATAAATCATATATGTTAGAATAATATCTAAATTTCCTTTCCAATATATATTTATCACATAATTATATAAGATATTTTTCATTGAAAATTATTTTATGTAAGAGTAACATCAAAATTATATTATCAGTGTAAGATTAAAACCATAATCATGTATGTTTATTTAAATGTGAACATCGTCTTAAAAACTTGAAGAATAAATATGTTAATATAATTAAACAATTATAAACTCTTATATAATAAATTAATAACATATCACTCATTCAATGTAGAATCATTAGTAAGATAAAAATTGGATATTGTGAGAATCATAACATAGGATATTTTAAATAATAAAAACTATCCAAAATTCCATGTTTAGTGAATATTCATACTAAATTATTTATGAATGAAATATATATATGTCCTATCTATAGTGACCAATTACCTTTTACACGTATTATTACATGATTTCTAACATAAATACAACTTAAATAGAAAAAAGGGTCGAATAGCCTAGTGTTTTTGAAATAATTTGTACAAAAAACATCAATATGAAAATGAAAAATCTTTATTTTAATCTATATAATGATATCATACAACCCTTTGAGTCATGAAAACATCATGGGATAACATGAGTAATACACAGACAAATAGGTGAGCTAAAAAGACCAATAAGGTATTAAACATGATATAGAAGCATAACATGTGTGCCAGAGGTGTATCATGATACCATAAAAGAAAAAGTAACTCCCAAAAATTTATTATAACATTAATAATAATATTTTTAGTTATTATTTTTTTATAAAATTGGTGTTGTTTAATGTACATAAGACAGTGAGGAATAATTTACTCATCCACTAAAATATTACATAAATACATGAGATTAAAACTTCTCAAGAAAACACATAGCCAAACCATGTAGAATAAAAAAAGGCCACTAATTATGAAGAGAATGATGATTATGTAATTTAAATGCCCTGAATAGGCCATAATAAAACCAATATGGAAAGTTGAATTGAAAAAATTGAAAGAGGCAAAGAAATATAGAGCAACATTATTTTGAAGCATGAAATTATATTTGATCTTCTAAATACCATGGATGGGTATTTTTATGGAATATATTAACAATTTAAGTAACCATTGAGATGTAAGGTGACCATTGATGATTTATAACCATAGGGTATTTTAAGTGTTTTAAATTTAAAAGGCATGAAATGTTTTAATATAAAAATATCAATTATATGAAATTATGGTTTTAAATTAAAGATAACTTTATTTAAAACGATGGTGTTTATATATATATATTAATGGTTAGTTTTCATTGAAAATTTATAATGGAACAATTATTGTGTAATAATATGGAATATAATAGTTTGGTATATGTAGATGTTAAATAAAATAGTCAATTATAAAATTTATTCGTTGACTAAAATTTATTTTAATGTCAAGTATTAAAAAATGGTTCCATCCCTATGGTAGAGGACACCTCAACCATTCTAGAGGACCCTAATGGGTTCAACCCGAATATAGAGGAGTTTACCCATGCTCAGCGAGGCTTGAGTAGTGTTGGAGTGAAACAATGGATTTCATGGAGTGGGATGGTCGTGCACAGACCCATTTATACGACCCTAGTAAAGCACATGTAGTGCTTGGTCTAAGGACCGAAGGTGAAATCCCATGTATAAGGATCCCTTGGTGTGTTTTTCTGTCATCTAAGTGAATAGATGCACACAATGACTTATAAAGAAGGAAAAAAAACCAACGTATTTTTGATGTGGGATGAGCTCTTTCTAGAACGCATGATCTAAACCGAACTATCTCGCCATGAAAGATATTTCCCATCCACACCAGTTCACGGTTCGAACCACAACACGACAGTTTATCGCTGCATATTTTTGTAGATTTTTCGATATAGATTTTCCTGACATGGACCATTGATCCCTTTTAAAAGCGTGTGATCACCCATAACAGCATGATCTAACAATGTTCTAATATAGCTATCCATCCATTTTAATTCCTAAAAAAAATCAATGGATGTCAGATAAGACCCACAAACTCATCTGGGCCATCCATTTCATATCTTCATAGTTATCTTCATTAAAATATTTATGGTTAATTCTAACCCTTAGATCAGATCAAATTTGATTGGAATAACCCATCAATTTTTTTCTTCTTATTCCTTGTTGAGCTGCACTGGTATCTCTCCCACATTCTTGCATATGACCACTATTCATCCCAACAGTAATATGATACCGTCATTCAAACCTCATCATACACCCATTAGATTTAGAACCTTCATTTATTTCCAAGGGAGGATTGTTTTTACACCAATAATCTCTATCCATGGCTCAGATCCCCCTCATTGGTTCATTTTGATATTTTAGGGTGTCAATCAACCATATTACTTTTTTACTTTATGATATTATATTTTTTTTGTTATATTAATTTAATTTGAATGAAAAAATGAAAACCTTGGATATTTTTTATAAACCACACTTTTCACACCCAAATGATAGTCAAAAATTCTCTCTATAAAGCCCCATATCTTGGTTCTAGAAACCCACAACTCACATATGATTTGAATCATGTAAGGGATATTATTTTTTTTCATTTGATTTTTGTAAAAATATATATAAATATAAGGTTATGTATATATATATATGTGTGTGTGTGGAACTATATCTTTATAATCTAACATATAGATATGATAAGCCCTTTTTCTAAAGGAACCTTCCCCTAAAATCATATAGTTACAAGGGTATGCTTTTGATTATAAAGTAACAAACTTTAATAAAATAATTATATATGTGTATATACATGTGTATATATACATATGTAGATAAATAGTTTCAGTATTTAAAAATATAAACTTGATAGTGTTTTCTTTTTTGTTGAACCATATTTCTACGAACCTATGTACATTTGGGAGTATCTTATTTTTCAAATTTTGTTATTACAAGGATGAAATGTGTATATATAAACATATATGTGTATTTATAGTTATGAGTGTGTTCCTACATAGATATAAACAGACATAAAACTATCTATAAACCATTTTTGGTGTGATTTCATACATAAGAGTTTTTGTTTTAAAATATTTAAATTGTATTATGAATACAAACAACATAAAAAAATTTATATATATAAGTATATATATATTGTTATATATAAATATATATGACTATATATTAATTCAAGTGTAAATAACTTATTAAAATTTATCCTTTCTCATTTATTCAGATATTATAAATGGTATTTAACTACTATCACACTTTTGTTTAAAGATCTATATTTTTTAAAACATCATTATTCACCATGTTTTCACATATTCATGTGATAAATATTATCATTTTATACCTAATTTTTTAATATTTTATGTTAAAACATCCATATACATATCCTAACATGTCATGTCTGAATATCTATTTCCATTATCTAGATCATATGTGATAATCAATTCATTTTGAGACCATGAACACACTTATTTTATTTTTCATGAAATTATTGTTTTTAACTGGAAATATTACCTCTTATAAAAAACCTCCAAAAGTAGTTTTGGAAAAAAAATTCAAGTAAGGATTATGACATGTTATAAGTGAAATTATTTTCTTAGATAGAAAATAATTATATGTATGAGATTTTGGAAATGTTTTGGGTTTGAAATGAGAAAGGTAGGTCCATGGAAAATGTTTTTATTAAAATAGAAACAAGTTATGATGAATGATATGATATGGGGAGTGAACCCATAAGATTAACATAACTTTCTTTCACATGGGTTATGTCTAGTGTCCACATGTATGGTTTTTATTTATGTTGTTTTGTGTATTTGGGATAATACACCATAAAAACTATTATTTTAAATAGGGTAATTACTAAGTGATTTTCCAAATTTAATTATTTTAGAGAATATATTTCTAAAAAATTATATGTATTTTACAATTAAATGTATTAAATATATTCATACTAATTATTATTTCATGTTATATATATTCTATAATGGATTTCATTAAATGTTTTCAAAACTCCCTTACCAAAAATTTTATGCTCTCCCAATATATTAAAATTATTCTTATTGGATTACCAGTCGTGCTGCGATGAATTTATAATGTGGGAGAATTTCACTCAGGATTCATTGTTTATTGATTTTTAAATTTTTTACAGTTGTATTTTAATGTATTTTTTTGGATTTTTATTCTATAAAACCAAGGCCGATAAAATATCTTGATATGAAATTTTAAATGTTGTGTATTTATTGAGTTATTTTATAAAAAAATAATAGACAAAAGTTTAAAAGGTATAAGTCTGATAACTCAGGATCGAGTCTGTATAGTTGGTTTTAGATCTATGACCTAGCTAATTTTGGAAAATTATAACTAAAATATGAATGTAATTATTTATTCATAAGTACAATTAATTTTGTAAAATTATATATGGAAGAAAATATTCACCAATTAACCTTTTATCTCTTCTAACTAAGAATCTTGAGGCATAATTTTCAAATCATGTTCAGATTCATACCAGTCTTTCCCAAACCGACATTTGTCCTATAAAATCCTTTACCAAGTGTCATACAAACCAATTTTCCTTCTATTCTAGAATGAACTGAATCATGCCTATGACATTACGAAATATGCACATATTTCATATTATAGGCATATAGAAAGGTCCTTTGAAGGTGTATTTATATGTTTCACCCTATTTAAGAATTATCTAGCCATGGAAGAATTCTGAGAAGCTATAGAGGAGGGTGACCTCCATGAAGCCAACCTGTTTGGAGTTCTGAGCATTAATAGGTATGGGGGAATCTATGATATCATACCTTTTAAAAATGAAGTAGTTCGACATGTCTATAATGACTGAGTCCACTAGGATATCTCCGATCTCTACACCTTTAATGCCTCCCTATGGAAACCCAATTGTTTTATGTGTGAGTTTGATCCTATATGCTTGAGATTTATTTGGGGAAAGAAGTTGAGTATATTAAAACTACCTTAGGAATGGCTTTGAGGACATCAGTGGACAATCCATGCTGGTGGACCTAGTGAATGTATAAATTAATTTCTTATCAAATTTTAGTAATTAATAATTATAAATATGTGTTTTGAGGACATCAAGGAGGATGTCCGAACGTCTTTTTCTAATGGGTTTGTGCGATTAAGTGAATTGAAATGTCACAATTCTGTGAAGGGGGGGGGGGAGAATGTAGTTCCCTAAACATAATTATAAATCCAATAACAATTTTTCCAGTTATTTTTTTTAATATTGGTGTTATTTAAAACTCCAAATACAGTAAGGAACATTTTATTCAACCTCTGAAATATTACATTAATAGAATATATAAAAAATACTCAAGAAAACCCATCACAGGACCTAGTACAATAAATAGAATACCACCAAGCATGAGAAGATGGCCAACAGTTTAGTTTAAATACATTGGATTGACCATAAAAAAACTATATGGAAAGTATATTAACAAAAATGCTAAGTGTCTTAGAATGATATAACACCATTATTTTGAAGAAAGAAAAGATATTTGATCATCTAAATACTATGGAAACATATTTATATGGCATACGTTACCGTTGTAAATATCCATTGATTTTTATGGTGACCATTTATGTTTTATAACCATTTGTAATATTAAGTGTTTTAAATTTAAAATGATTAAGATTTTTTAAAATAACAATTTTGGTTAAATGAAATCATGGATTTAAATTTAAGATAACTTTTTGTTTTAACGAGGGTGTTTATATTTAGCAACCATAAGTTTTTATTTAAAATTTAAAATTTCATTGTTTGTATATAATAATGTGGATTGAAATTGTTGGGTAATTGAATCTGTTAAACAAAATAGTCAAATATATAATTTATTATTTTATAATTTTATTTTATATTCATGTATGATAAAAAATGATCCATTCCCTAGTTTTAGGGACACCTCAACCATACTAGAGGACCCTAAAGTGGTCAACCATTGTATGGAAAAATCTAATTGCACCCAGGGATGGTTGAGAAGCGCTAGAGTGAACCAAGGGAATGCATGGAGTGGGATGGTTGTGCATAGAACCATGTATAAGGTCCCAATCAAGCGCATGTAGAGGGCGGGCCAAGGCATGCTGACAAGGTCCTGTCTATATGGATCCCTTAGTGTGTCTTTGTGTTATCAAAGTGAATTTCTTCACAATGAGCCATAAAAGGCATTGCTGAAACCAAATTGGTTTCGATGTGGGATGGGATTTTTCCGGAGTCCATGATCTGAGCTGCATGATCTTGCTATGTGAGATCCGGGCCATCCGCCCATGTTCATGGAATGAACCCTAACACCACGGTTTATTGAACATGAATTTTTTGTACTTTCTGATATGTATTTGACTAATATAGACCATCAAACCCTTAAAAATCATGTGGTCACCCGTAGTTATCTGGATGGGTTGTTTTGAAAGCTGAATATCGATTTTTGGGATGTTTTGATGTTTGAATCTAGATATTTGTAAGGTTCCCACTTCCCCATAATGTGGATATTTTGAAAATTTTAAAAAAAGATTTGGCATCTGATTCTTCCATGTTATAATATCATCCATCCATCCCTTTTAATTCATACAAAATGTTTTTGGCCATCCAATAAAACATGCGGCCCCATCTGAGCCGTCCTTTACTTATTTGCACATCTCCCTTCACTAAAAATCCTTCTAGTTAATTATAATCCTTGGATTAGATCATGTTTTATCCGAATCATCCATTCCTTTTTCCCTTTTTATTCCTCATTGAGACTCACCATTATCCATACCACCTTATAGCCGAAAACACCTCTTTATCCCAACATTCGTTTGATTTCGTCTTTCAACCCTCATCGAAGACCCTTTAGATTCGTTCCCTTTCTTTATATCCAAGGGTGGTATGTTTTTTAAACAAAAATCATTATCCTTGACTCAGATCCCCCACATTGATTCATTTTTATATTTAAGGGTTTTAATTAAACCTATAGGTTCCTTATTTGTGATAATCAACAATTTTGGTTGGTTATATTTAGTCAATGTAGATTTGAAAAGTAAACCATTGGTTCTAATTTATAAATGTCACTTTGCACACCCAAATGAGATCTGAAAATTATCCCTCTCAAGCCCCCCCCTCTCGGTTCCAGAAACCCATAGCTCACTTCATATTGGAATCATGTAAGGGATTTTATTATTTTCATTCAATTTTTGTAAACATATATATATATATATATAACCATATCATTATAATCGAAGTTACATATATGATAAGCCTTTTTATTTTAAATGATATCTTCACTAAAATCATATAGTTTCAAGGGTATTATTTTGATTATCATGTAATGATCATTAAACAAAGAATTATATCTGTATATAAACATTTTTAGATACACATATATAGCTTAATATTTTCTATATTTATATATATAATCTTGATACGGGTTTATTTTGTCTTAAACAATATTTCTAGGAATGGTAGTATATATTGTATGATCATAGTTTTCAATGTTTGTTATTATAAGGATGATATATATATAGGTATTTATGGACATGAGTGTGTTCCTACACAAAAATAAACAAACATTCAAATATTTATCACCATTTTTTTGGTGTGAATTCATACAAAATGGTAATTGTTTTAAAATCATGAAAGTGTTTTATGTTTACAAACCACAAACCACATACAAAAATACAAAAATATATATATATATATATAGTTATATATAAATATATATAAATATATATATATATGCATTAAAGTATAAATAAATTAAAAAAACTTATACATTCTCATTTATTTAGAAGTTATAAATGGTATTTGACACCCATAAATCTTATTTTTAATTATCTATGCAAGTTTAAACTCATTTATTCACAATAATTACACATTTTCATGTGATACATATTATCATTTTTGTGGAACAAGTTATTATTTTACGTCAAAACGTGTATCTACAACTCTTAACATTTCATGCATGAATATTTATGGCCATTATCTAGCTCATATGTGAAAGAAAATGAAATTTGAGACTATGCAAGAAATTATATAAATTTTCATGGAATGATTATTTTTACAAGGAAATATTAATTATTTTAACGGAATCTCTTCATGTTGATTTAGAAATATTTTTCATGCATGGTTTAAAAAATTTTATAAGTAAAATTATTTTCATTGAATGAAAATAATTATATGCATGATATTTTGGAATTGATTTGGTTTTGAACATAGAATGGAAGGTTTATGGAAAACATTTTTATTAAAACTAGAACTATTTACAATTAAAGATATGATATGCAGTGTGAACCCATAAGATTAAGGGAAAATGGTTAAACATGAGTTATGTCTAGTGTCAACTTGTATGGTTTTTATTTATGGTATGCTGAGTATCTCGACTAATCCCCCAGAAAAACTATTTTTTCAATAGGGGAATTCCCAGGTTATTTTACAAATGTAATTATTTGATGAAATCTATTTATCGAATGTTATATGGATTTTACAATGACATGTATTTAATATTTAAATATATATATTAGTTTATGTAATCTATATTCTATGTAGGATTTCATAAATGTTTTCACAACCCCTTACTAGAAATTTTATGTTCACCCTATGTATTAAAATTATTCTTAAAGGTTTAGTAGTTGTGGTACTTTGAATATCTAATGTGGGACCAATGCACTGATGATTCATTTTTTAGTGATTTCTAAATTTTGTACAGTTATATTTGAATATATTTATGGATTATAATTTTCTAAAACCTGGATTGATAAAATTTCCTGATACGAAATTTTAAATGTTGTGTATTTATTGAGTTATTTTATAAAAAGCATATTACACCAAATTTTATAACGGATGAGTCCGGTAGAACAGGAATCAATCCTTCTAGTTGGAATCAGAGCAATGGCCTAGTTTATTTTGGGAAGATAGAATGAAACTGCTAATGTATATATGTATTCATAAGTAAATTTCCTTTCTTAAATTATCACATGGAATGTGAGGGTTCACCAACTTACCTCTTGTCTCTTCGTGGTGTGCTACTTGAGAACATAATTTTCAATTCATGTTCAGATAAATACCGACCATTCTCAAACCTTCATCTATCCTAAAAACACCACTACCAGGTGTCATAAAACCTAAATATCCATTAATTATACCAATAATAGAATCGGATCAATCACATTATTGAATATTCCCAAAATTCATATTATAGGAATAAATGAATGCACTATGAAGGTATCTTTCCATGTTTCTCCCTGTCTAAGAATTATTTGGACATGGGAAAATTTAGATGAGCTATATATGAGGGTGAACTCCGTGTAGCATACATGTTTCAAGTTCTGAGCTACAGAAGGTATGGGAGGCTCTATGATATCAGACATCTTAAAACAAGTAGTTTGAAAAGTCTATAAGGACTAAGTCCACCATGATATCTCTAAGCATTACATCTTCTATGACTCTCTATAGAAACAAAAATGTTTTATGTATGAGTTTAATCCATGCTTCTTAATATGTATTTGGGATAAAGAAGTTAAGGAATATAAAACTACCTAGGAAACTAATTTGAGATCATCAGCAGACTATCGAAAATGGTGAACCTAGTGAAGATATAAATTAATTTCTTTTCTAAATTTTATAATTAATAATCATAAAGATATTTTTGAAGGACATCAAAGAGGATATTAGTGGGTCTTTTTATGGTTGGTTTGTGAGATTAAGAAAATTGTGAGGGAACAATTATATTAAGTGGGTATAATCTAATTCCCCAAACATAATTATAACTATAATAATATTATTTTTAGTTAATATTATTATTTTCATGAAAATTGGTTTTATTTAATACATAGAAGACAATAAGGAACATTATATTCAACTACTGATATAATACATTAATACAAGATATTACAACTACTCAAGAAAACACATCATAATACCCATTAGAATAAATGGAAGACAACCAAGAATGACATGAAGGAATATATTATAGTTGATATCCCTTGGATTGGTCACAAAAAAACAATATGGACGGAATTATAAAAGAAATGGTAATATTCAAAGAAATGTGGCATACCATTATTTTGATGTAAGAAATGATCTTTAATCTTTTAAATAACAGGAATGAGTATTTATACATCATATATGACCATTGTAAATAACCGTTGAGTTTTAAGGTGACCTTTGATGTTTTATAATCATCAGGTATTTTAAGTGTTTTAAATTTAAAAGGCATTAAATGTTTTGAAATAAAAAATTCAATTAAATTTAATTATGGTTTTATGTTGAAGGTAATATTTAGTTATAATGTGGAGGTTTATAATTTTATTAAACTTTCGTTTTTTATTTGAAATATAAAATGGAATGGTTTTTTTTAATTATGTGGATTCTAATATATTTTTATTCTTAGATTTTAAATAAAATAGTTAAAGATATAATTTATTCTTTATCTAAAATTTATATAATGTTCATGTATTAAAAAAACATGGTTACATACCTAGGGTAGGGGATGCCTTAACCATGCTGGAGGACCCTCAAGGGGTCAACCCTAGCATGTAGAAATCATACTGCACCTAGAAAGGCTCGAGCAGCATATGAGTGAACCAAGGGAATGAATGCAGTCAATTGGTAATGCACAGACCCATGTATAGTGTCATAGTCAAGCGTGTATAGAGTTTGGACCAAGGCCTACTAGCAGGGCCCCATTTATAAAGAACCCTTCGTGTGTGTTTGTGTCATTGAAGTGAAGCGTTGCACGCTAAACCTTATATAGAAGCCTCAATAACCATGTGGTTTCGATGTAGGACATGCTTTTTGGGAGCACACGATCTCAACCTCACAATATCACTATGAAAGATCCAATCCATCCACACCAGTTAATGGATAAAAACATAGTTCCATGGTTTATCACAACAAATTTTTATAGAACGTCTGATCTAGGTTAACCTAATATGGATCATCAAACCCTTTTTAAATCACACGACCACACATAACCTTTTAATACTACTCCATTCTAATCTTAGCCATCCATCACTTTTAATTCACATAATATTTCGTTGGTCATCCAATCAGACACATGGACTCTTCCAGGTCGTCGATTCCTTAGCTGCACAACTCTCTTCATGAAAAATCGTTTGGGACAATTCAAGCCTTTTGATTAGATCAAATTTGATCCAAACCATCCATCCATTTTTCCTTATTCATCCTCATTGAACCACACCAGTATCCATCTCACCTTATAGCCATAGACCCCTCTTAATCCCCGCATTCCCATGATTCCATCTTTCCACCCTCACCAAATCCCCTTTAGAATTGGCCCCTTTATTTATTTTCAAGGGTGGTGTGTTTTTTAAACCAAAATTATATATCGTTGACTTGGATCCTAATCATTATTTCATTTTTTTATATTTTAGGGGGTTAATTAACAATTTTTATTATTTCAACGGTCTAATAAACAATTGTTTTTAGTTATGATTATTTAATTTGTATTAGTGAATGAAAACCTTGGTTCTATTTTTAAACATCACTTTTCACACACAAATAATACGCAAAAATTCTATCGGTTAAGCCCTCTCTCTCGGTTCCAAAAACCCAAATCTCACTTCTGATTGGAATAATATAAGGGATTATATTAGTTTCTTTTGATTTTTATAAACATATATAGTTATGTATATATATATGTGTGTAGAACTGTATCTTTCTAATCCATGTTACATATGTGATAAACCTTTTTGTTTAAAATGATCTTTTCTCTAAAATATTATAGTTTCAATGGAATGATTTTGATTATAAAGTTATGATATTTAAAAATTGAATTATACATGCATATATTATTGTGTATATACACATACATAGCTCAATATTTTCAGTATTTTTATATATAAACGTGTTAAGGTTTTTTTTTCCTTGAACGATATTTCTATGAACTTATGTACATTTGGGACTATCTTAGTTTTCAATATTTGTTATTACGAGGATGATAAATATACATATATATAAATATATGGGTATTGATGGGTATTAGTGTGTTCGTACATTCAATTAGACACACATAAAAATATTTATCAATACTTTTTGGTGTGACTATATACAAGAGGGTTGTTGTTTTAAAATGCCGAAAGAGTTTTATGAATACAAACCATATAAAAAAATACATATATAAGTATTTATATAAGTATATAATTATATATATATGAATTAATGTATAATAAAATAAGAATAGTTATTATTTCTCATTTATTTATAATTCATAAATGGTATTTAATTCTAATAAAACTTGTTTTTAACTATCTATTATAGTTTAAACTTATTTATTCTCTAAGTTAACACATTTTCATGTGTTAAATCTTATCATTTAATTTGGAAAAATTATTATTTTATTTTAAAACATTCATATTAATCTCCAAATAGGTAATGAGTGAATATTTATGGGCATTATCTAGCTCATATGTGACATTCAATGCATTTTGAGACTGTGCATGCACTTATTTTATTTTTCATGAAATTATACATTTTGAAAGAACATATTATTTATTGAATGGGAATCTCCTCAAGTTGTTTTGGAAATATTTTTCAAGATTGGTTAATGAAATTTTATATATACATTTATTTTCTTACAAGGAAAACAATTTTATTTATTATATTTTTTAAATGCCTTGGGTTTGAACTAAGAAAGTTAGGTCCATGGAAATTTTTTTTAATAAATTTTTCACAAGTTACGATGAATGATATGATAAGGGGATTGAACCCATAAGATTATGGAAACATGGTTCTACATTAGTTATTTCTAGTAGAACCATGTATGGTTTTTCTTTTTGGTCTGCCAGGTTTCCATGATAATCCATCAGAAGAACTATAATTTTCAATAGGGGAATTACGAAGAGATTTTATAAATGTAATTATTTTATGAAATATATTTCTCAAAAATTATATTTATTTTTCAATGATATTTATTTAATATTTTCATACCAATTATTATTTCATGTTATATATATTCTATAATTTATTTTAATTATTTGTTTGAAAGCTAATTTCTAGGAATTTTATGCGCACCCTATCTATAAAAAACTATTCTTGCAAGTTTAGTAGTCATTTTACGAGGAATTTATAATGTGGGGGAAGTGCACTAGTGATTCATTATTTTGTGATTTAGAATTTTTCTTATAGTTTTATTTGACTGTATTTCTAAATTCTAATTCTCTAATACCTGGGATGGTAAAATATACTGATTTAAAATTTTAAAAGTAGTTTTTTTTGAGTTCCTCTAAAAACAATAATATGAAACACTTTATAAGGGCTGAGTTTGGTAGCTCGGCTTAGGTATTTACAAAAAATTCTCATGAGTAATCACCTATAATCATAAAATAATGGAAATAGAATCATAACATCATGGTAATATAAAAAATCTGGCTGCAACAGAAAACATGATGTAAGCATAAGTCAAGGCTAGCTACAAAGAGAATATCACATGGTTGACATAGTCCTGTCATGGAATATGTTTACAATCTAATACCATATATAAAATTATATTAGTCAAAAAAACTTAACCAATTAAATGGAGTGGTCAATGGTCATACTCATAAAAAAATTTCATGATTATGTGTTCAAAAAATGAAATAAATCATATGTAATAATCAAAAGAATTAAACATGGAGACAAATAGCTTAGATAATCATACCTCATATCATAATCAAGGGAAATTAATTTAGAATTCCAAATAAAATTTGGAAGTAAATATTATGGATGTTAATAAATTTGTACATATTCATAGGTTTCAAAATATGGTTTTTATTTATGAATAAAAACATTAAATGTGTGTTACATAAAAGAATTATGTAGTAGAAAATGTATTCTTAATCATGTATTATTTTAAAGAAGAAAACTGAGAAATGAATTTATGGCATGGATTACCCTATAAATGGTAGGTAAATTAAGGTATATATATATTTATGGGACATATAAAAAAAATTTATAATAAATACATAACATCAAATGGAGTGATAAATAATTTCAGGGAGAATCTTCATAACCCAAAGAAAGGGATGGTTCAGAGAGTTCCCTTACCTTAAAACTCATATGTGTTTTTACTTATTGGAAACTCAATTACAATATTCATATATTTATTATAAATTAAATATATTACCATACTCATATATATAATATCACATGATATTTTCTTATAACATCATACCACGCATTTATTAAAAAATCACCGTTATGGCTGACAACTTCTTCTTTTTTCATATATGATTTGGTTTTTTAGTTTTGATATTTATACATTAATAAAGATTAAATCATATTAAGATTATTAGAAATGATAAATATATCATATATATTAATTATATAAATATTTAGTGTAATCCATAAATGGTCGATATAAATAAAGGAATTACACCATTCATGGAGATCGTAGAACGTTCATATGCATTAATGTTGATTCAATTTTTTAGGGATGGAAAAAAAGAATGGTAAAACATAATTCATATTTATAGAATAAAAATAATATCATAAATATCATATATATTTATTATATCTATCATTATAACCATATTTTATATGCAAGGATGTAAAATGATATACATCGGTTTATACGACCGTAGTCCATCGTCCATCCGAATGATGATTTTATTACCAATTTGATGGAATAGGAGATTGATATAGGTGATGAAATTAACATAATAAAATATTATTATATATTATATAACTTATTAATTATATAATAATGTTTATATAATATTTTAATGAGGTTGAAGAATAAAAAAGCTAAAAAAAAATAAGATCAATACTGTTCATATTCTTTAGATAACCTCATTGTTTGAAGATTAAACCATATATGGTTGGTATTTTGCCCAAAAATATACCTCAAAAATGTTAGGAGGAATTATATAAAGGGGTTTTGGTTGGTAATATATGAAAAAATATTCTTATTAAATGTGTTGAAAAGAGGATAGAATGTTATATTTTATAAGTGGGGTTTGGTGCAATCTTGGAATTACATTAAATATTGAATTAATAAAAATTAAATTTCATGGAATAAAGAAGAAAAAATTATAAAATTAGAATATATATTGGGTAAGGTTCCAAATAATATCATCCAATAAATGTTTTATATGATTATATTAAACTTTTACCCTTATTTCTTTATTTTATCATACATTAAACTATTTTAAAAATTACATGACAACGATATTTTTTACTATCCAATAATCAATATACTCCCTATAAAAATTAAATTTCTATATAAATGGTCCATATTAGATATTTTATAACATATTAAAATATCTTGGACTAAAATAGTATTTTTTTCTATTTTAATTCATTTGAAAAAATATGATTTATTATAAAACAAAGATAAATGTCATTTTTTCATATACTAATTTAAATTGACTTTCAAGAAACATGAAAATAATTTAATTATAAAATAATATATTAAATTATTTTATCATATTTTATTTTATAAAAAAATCATTTATCATAATAATTCATCCAAATTATATTAATTTAATCATGTTTGAAATAATTTATTTTATTTTTCTATTGGTTGAATAAATATTGTGTCGGTGTTGTGTATAAATTTAATGTAATTATTTCATTCATAAAAATTAAAAATAAATTACCATGAAAAAAATATACTTAATTTAAAAATTTATAATAAATTTTTTAAGTGTTTATCCTTGTCATATAATATTAATGAAAATAAAATTAATAAAATGATATTTTTACATTATCTTTTACATAATTATCATAAAGGTCAAAATCAAAGATAAATTCCACCAAGTTTCCATATTTTAAAAATTTACATGGATATGGATAAAATGTGACCATAAAATATAATAAAGGAAAGTGTTATAGTTTTTTTATAGTTCTTATCATATTTATTTTAACTTTAAAATCTAATTTATCCTTATTCTGGTTACAATTACTTACAATGGTTAATATTCATAATGACATGAAATAAAAGTAAAACATTTACCAAATATTGGTTTATATTTTCCAAATATGGAATCAATTTTTAATATTTTTCTATGTATGTGTTACAAATTTTTATGACAAAAACACAAAATAGAATGAAACAAATATTTTTTTATGAAAAAACTATTTTATGTATAAAAATGTTTTTAAATATAATTAACGAATAAAATAAATTATAAATACCATAATTTTATTATTTTTAATAAAATTTAATTAATTAAATTTTAAAACAAATAAAAATAGAATTTGGATATGTAAATTCTTGAAGAGAGAATACACTTTCCAATAGAAACCACTATTATTAACTATTCATTGATAAAAACAATTTTATTTTTAAAATATAAAACAAAAAAACCTATGATAATTATAATATTATGGTTTAGAAAAATATTTTAATTTTATAAATTAAATATCTTATTGATTTTGTTAAATTATTTATTATATATTCTAACAAAAAAAACTATAAAAAATATTTTTAAAGAAGACATATTTGTTTGAAGTATAAAATGACTTAACTAAACATTGAGTGATTATTTCCTAATAATTAATCAATAAATTTTTATTGAGTAGAATATTTATATATTTTTTCTAATGTGGTTATTTATTATTTTTATTAGTAATTTAACAGTTATGTTATAACTATAAAAATATTTAATGGTTTGTTTTAGCATAGTGTTTCATGTGGTATAAACTATCGAACATAGTGCTATTTTAAATAACAATGTATTATATTATCCACCCATGTAAATTTACCATGAATATTTATTATTATATATTAAAATTAAAATTGGTGAGAGTTCTTCTTCTTTGTGGCTTCCTCTGGTTCCCATATCACCTCATCATATGTATGGTTTCTCTATATTACATAGACAATGTGAGTTGTCTTGTTGTGTATATCATTAAATCTATTGTCTAATATATTTAAAAAATTATCCTTATATGAGATATAAATTTCTATTTTTTCTAACTATTAATTTAATACATTTTATAGAACTAGCATGTACTTCCATAAGTGGGATACATAGAATAGATATTGTTCTTGAGAGAGAGTTAGTGGGAGGACTATTTGATAGGCTACACCTCAGATGTGATCAATATTCTCAATGTATTCAGTATACATGAGTTTTATCCTTCCCTTATTCTTAAATATATTGAATATCTTCCATAGAAACATAAAGAAGAACACTTTATCTCAAAACTCAATCTATAGGTCACAACAATATTTTTTTTCAAAGCTCTTTTATTAACATGGAGTGGCCCTGATGTGTTTATAAATGTTACTGAAATTTTCTACCACCTTCTAATCCATTTTAGGTACCACCAACATGAATTCACCAACTTCATCCCAACATGCATGTTTTATTCACCTCTTCCAATAAATGGTTTCATAGGGATCTATTTTGATTATTGAGTGTAATGTATTATTGTATGAGAACTCAAACCGTGAAAGTTGATGGTCCCATATCCCATTGAAGTCCATTGATCATGTTATAAACATGTCTTCCAGTGTCTGTATAGTATTCTTTGATTGGAAATAAATTTAGTTATGATCATATATACTGAATATTAAGTCAATATTTAGATTATTTTTGAGAATCATCAAGAATATGTACGTAGATCTTGGATATCGGTCAAATATAATTTGTAGTGATGTTCCATGAAGCCACACCACATTTCTAATAAATATTATTGCATGTTTACTAGGTGAGAAGTCCTCTCGAATTATTAAAAAGTGACTAGTCTTTATAAGATGACCTAACAAAACCATATAGTACTACATCATCTGGATGTATTTTGATGACCATTGAAAAATTCCCTGGTTATGTTTTCACATTTATATATATGTATAGGTAATGGTTTCATTATTACCATAGACTATTTTCCTTTAATTAGTCACTTAATAGAATAAAAGAAACATTTATGATTATTCATCGATATCCTTATTCATATTGTAAAACAAATAGTGCTCTCAGTGATCAAGATGTATCTTCATGCTCCTGGGTTGGATGGAGAGGTTTGAAATTTCGACATCATTCAAAAACACATTTTTTCTCAGGATTTGATGTTACACATAGTCATGATGCAAATCATATAACAACTTCTATATGAATATTGATCTCTGAGGATTTCACATTTCATATAGATTACAAATTTTTCTAAATTTCCACATAATCTCTTTGAGAATACTTTATCATCTATAAAAGGGATGGTTGAACAATATTTGGAGAAAGGTTTGATTATATTCCTTTTTTCATGATTCCAATTTTTATCATCTATAAGTATAACAAGATATGATCATTCTCAATTCTCATCATTGATAAGGTTTCTGAATCCTTTCTACGTACAACATTTATAATGTTGTTATCTTTCCTAGGATATAAATGTATTGAGTAGTCAATGTCCTTTGTCATCTAGAACCATCTATATTGGTGAATATTAAGCTTCTTTTGTGTGAATATATATTTATGTCTCTTATGATGCATATATATTCAACATTGCTCCCTATAGAGATTATTCTACTATATTTTCAATGAAAATATCATTAAATCCAACTCTAGATAATGTGTTGTATTGTTATACTCATGAAAAATTAACTTCATTTAGGTGCTGGTTATCCATTTTACATTTGGAATTATTATATAACCAAAATCCTTCTTTGAATCATCACTATATACCATCTAATGTTCCCTAATTTTGGGTAGTGTGAGTAATGGTGTAGTGATAAGAATCATTTTGAATTGTATGAAGCAATCTTTACATTCATCAATCTAGAAAAACAATACCCATTCCAAATCATAGTCGTTAGATAGGTTGAAAACAATTTAAATTTTATGAAAAATCATCGGTAATACCCATATAGTCCAAGGAGACTGCAAATCTCCAATATAGATATTGGTTTGACCCAGTGCTCATTTTCATTTATCTAATAGGTGTCCATATTTATCCTTTTTTGTGATAACTTTCCAAAATAATCATACTTCCTCCATCAAAAACTCAAATTTACGATACTTTTTTTATAAAATCTCATATCAAAACATCATTATCACAATATTCAAATAATCCGCATTCTCCTCCTTGCTTTTCGACTATAACTGAATGTCATCAATACAGAATAACAAACTATTTTCATTGAAATATTTAATGACTATATTCATTAAGTCTATAATTATATCTTGATCATTAGTGTGTGTAATTGGAATCACTATGAACTCATAGTTTCCATACATTTTTTGAATGGTATATTTGGGAATAGGTTCCTCCTTCCCCTTTAATTGGGGGTATCCCGACTAAAGGTCCACCTTAAAGATATACTAGGCACCACATAGTTGATCAAAGAAGATTTATATATATTATAGTAAATACATGTTCTTTATTATGATAGTTTTGAGTTCATGATAATCAATACTTCTGTATATTTTCTCATACTTCTTTATACCGAAGATGACTGACACACCACACTATGAAGGTCTCAACCATATACAACCCTTTTCTAGATTCCAATTTAACTTTTTTAGTTCCTCCATCTCAATGGTGGCCATTTTTTATCGACTCTAGTAAATGAGCAGATATCTAGTTATAAGTTTGATTGAGAACTTAAACTCTCAGTATTGTGAAGGATTATGGAACTCTTTATAGAATACCTCAGTATAAGCCCTCAAAATTGGTATGTCTTAAATAATGATTTTCCCCTTTGTCTGAGTCATTTGAGATAGATATTCTTTCTCAGAAGTCAGTAATATCGAAACATGAGATGAATATTCCAAGGTAGAGTCATCCTTTTCCTAACACTTATACAAAAGTAGAAGATGGATTGTGATATGATGACTGGTCTCCTTATCCTGAGAGTTGATGTTGGCTTTATATAAAGATAAAAAATAAAGTACAAATATATCCTAAAACTATCATAATGAAATTAAAATGATATTTTCATGACAACTTTGTCCAGAAACATTAACTAGGGTTGAGTTATATACTTGGGATATAATATTTTCTTTGTTCTTTGTTATAAAAGGCAGCCCAACCCCCATGGTTTTGAGGTTTCTTTTGAATAGTTCATCTAATGTTACAATATATGAAATAATAAATTGAACCAGAATAAAAACGTATTTTCACTATTCCGTAATGAATCACTATAATACATATCACCACATCATTTTTGGGATCCTCTTGAACAGTAGTGATGGAATATGACTATCTTTATATCTCTAGGGCTTTGATGTTATTATCGTTGATTATATTATAAAACCCATGGATTAGGAAATTGGATTACATAATTACTATATTTCTGGAAGTTGAGAGACTATACCACATGCTATGTGTTGATATGATTCTTATTTTACTCCATTAAATTAGTGAGATTCGTTATATCTTCCCAACATTGATTGTCCTAATGACTTTATCTTTCACACATAAATCAGTGATTAGTTCCCTTTAAATAGTTTCTAGGATGCTTTTTACGAAACTTTTGACATATTAGATGTCTGGTTTTAATCATACTTGATATTTATCTATTTATCCATTCAATTGAATATCCACATTACACTTATTATCTCAAAGTCCATGAGACAACCAAGTATATCCAATCTCCATCTCTATCTTGGGGGAATAATAAACAATCTCTTCATATGAATTTATGCTTCAAATCGGTAAGTATTTTAGTATAATAACCTATAATCCACTAAAGACATATTCTATTTTACATTAATAATTGATAAATGTAACACCATGATATTTCAAAAGAAGAACATTATTTTCGATAACATATACAACACACAACACCAAGCATAAACGGCTTACAAAATTTATTATTTAAATATCATCATTATAACATATTAATTAAATTGGAGAGTATGAATAAGACTAACTAAATTATGATAATTTTAGAGTTTACACATGTATTAGATAAATTCATTGGTTATCAATTGATTGGAAATTAAAATAAAAATTATTTGAAATTAAAATATGTATCTTTTGAAAAAACTATTTTTTATGAAAATATTTTTTTATATTAATTAAATTAATAATTATGAGTGGATAATTTTAATTAAATTGATATATTATATATTTATTCAATTTTTTTTAATTCATCTATTTTTTCTAATAATGGGATAATAATATGTCCAGTTTTATGCTTGAAATTTGTATTTTTCTGCTAAACAGTTTCATGACATTTTTCACACTTATTTTAAAATTAATTTGTTTAAAATTATACAAAACATATTTTCAAAAATGGGTTTAATATATGAAATCATAATGTAAAAATAAATTTATAGTTTATTTTTTATATTTCTATGAAAATATTAATTTTTTAATTAAATAATGAAAAATATTAATTTGTATTGAAAACTATATTTTCATTCAAATCGGATAAAATATATATTTTTGTTAAATTACTATTAAAAGTAAAATTAGTTTTATTATTCTAAAATTAGTCTAATGTAGATAATTTTAATCAATTCTATGTTGATGTTTTATATAAAATCATTTTATACTTAAGAAATCATTTCATAGGTAAACAATATTTTTATCGTTATTGCGAGTTTAGTGTTAAATTTAATTCTAATAATTATGATAATTTAATTTGAATAATGGATTAAATATTTGTAATATTAATGATTAATATTAGGTAATAAATTCGACTTAGTTTTTATTCATAATAAATAATAAATATCGTAATAAATGATTACCAAATTGAAGGGTATGAAAAAGGGGTTTGTTCGTTACATGCGATTGTGATAAAATTAATTTCAGAAACCTAAGAAATTTTTATAAAACAATTGTTATTTCGTATTAAAAATAATTTGGTCCAAATTTTCTAATAATTATCATTTTATTTTATACATAATTGATAAATTATATAGGCTAACAAATATAGTCATCGTGGTGAAAACTGAAATGCTAAAAGCAGGTAACCCTATAGATGAAGGGAATAAAATATGTAAAACATATTTATTTTGTTTAAGAAGGTGTGTATTGAACTTATCATTTCTAAAATACATTAATTATCAATTTTGGACGCACATGGGTTAATATTGACATCCCATTATTGAATAGGTTTAGGTATTTTAAAAAATGATTCTCATCCTCAATTATAAAAGGGCACCCACCACTCTCTTCTTTATAGCTCTCAAGTAATTTAGTCTAACACCCAAAGATTTTGTGAAATATTTTTATAAAATAAATTTAATATTTTCTATATATTTTTACATCAAACACAAATTTTATCTCTCATAACAAACAACACTATGTTTATCATGCATCAGATGCATCACAGAGTTTAAACATAATCTAATAAAATATTAAAATATCATTATTCAATATGATATTTATCACCTACAAATTGGAATGGAGGGTACCAATATGATTAAAAAAATAATTAAAATATATTTACTAAAAAAATTATATAGAATTGATTCTTTAGGGACCAATTAATTTATAATTAAAATAAAAACTATTTGAAAATAAAAGAAACATTTTTTTGAAAAACTATTTTTAAGAACAGAAACATGTTTATCTATTTAAAAGTAAAAAAATATAGTTTTTTGAATTAATTTATTGAAATTTATTTATTATATATTAAATAAAATTTTAATTATTTTTCATATCTATTTTCAAGAAAATATTTAATAATAAATCCCATATTATTCTTAAAAACTATAATTTTTTTAAAATTAGTTCTATCTATATTTAAGCACTTATTTTAAAATAATTTTTTAGAAATTTTATAAAAATTAATTTAAAAAATAAATGTATTTTTTTTCAAATATAGTTTTTATAATTAACTTTAGGTGAATTGTTTATAATTTTAGGAGAATATAAAATTCATAATGAATAATAAAAATAGTAGTTTTATAAAGAGTTATCATTTCTTGTAAGAAATTTAAAAAATTCCAAAATATATTATTATGGATTTAAAAGGATTATTATTTAAACTATATATCTATTAATGCAATTTATCTTATTAAAATACTTTTAACATAGAATTTGGATAATAAAACTTTTTAAAATATTGAACATTTTCTCTATAAAAACCCGCTTCTTAATCGTATCTACAAGATTAATTTTAACATTAAATTTTCTACTTATATGAATGTAATTTTAGAAAATGGAATGAATATAATTAATAATAATAATTTATAATATCTAATATTATATACTTATCTTTTTAACATAATTTATAGATAAAATTATTTACTATGTTTATGGTAAGAATGGATTTACCGAGGGCTAAACGAAAAAGATATGTGTTAAAAATGATCCCAAACATATAAAACACTCATTTTGGGAACATATTTTTACCTTATATCATTTTTATCTTGAATTTTCCATTTTGGAGCATCAAGGAAATGTGAATAACGTGTGTAAACGTTTTTTCCTTTCAAAACATTCATGTTTCCTACACACTTTGCCTATAAAAGGACACCAACTCTCATATCATCTTCCCACATTAAAAACCTATTGCATTGGAAATTACCTACCTAAATAACTTCAATACATACATTATATCATTAAATAATACATTATTTTATTATAAATATGATCTAGGAAGTATTTTCGTGGAAACCTATAGATGTTGCTCGAAGAAGAGGTAACATTCTTTAATGAGGATTTATATTTAATTTCATTCTCCACCGCTTTGAATTATTATCAAACCAATATAATATAATAAAAATAGTATTTAAAATATACTTATATGTTTTTATGTTATGTTCATAACCTACAACCATATCCTCTTATATCAAATTGGTTATGAAATCATCATTCGTGTGTACAACATGCTACCCCCACAAACTTGTGAAATACATTTTTCCATGAACATATATCACAGATGAATATAATTATTGATTAATTATTGAAATATGATATATATAATATTATTATGATTCCGGAATCATTATTTCATAATTTCCATCTTAGTTTTCATTCCTTGGGAATACGATAATGTTACTAGTGTGTATGATAGACTACAACCTCGTGAAGGGATGCAATTCTTTCTCACCATACATTAAAGGTAATAAGGAAAGGTTTAACAAAATATGTGATATATATGACATAAAACAGATTATGGATTGGTAATATATTATTTATATTTATTTCATTCTTCTCATCAGGAATATGGAAATAACGTTCATGCATTTGTATGACATGCCATCTCAATTAACAATATATTTGATTTTCTATATCTACCCTATTTGGATCACTCTAAATAAATGTATAATTAATATATATGATATTTATAAAAATATTTACATTATTTATATTATTTTACCATGATCAATGTAATAGTACCAAAAGCAAAAAATGAAAACACACATGAAAAGCGAAGTAGTTATTTCCCAAAACAAGACTTTAACATGGAATTGTTATTAAAAGGGTAATAAAATGTCATATGTAAATAATATATGGGATTATCTTAATATATATTTATCATTATATAATATATTTAAAATAAAATAATTTTTATTACACATGAGGTTTGAACAAGTATGAAGGAAGTCGAGACTTATGGTAAGGGATTTTTATCTCACTTTTTTACGTCGGTGAGATAGCTATATATTAACCACCTATTTCATTTATGTGATGTATACACTACCAAATAATGTATTTTATTATTATTATATATATATAATTATTTTGATTTAAATAACCATTTTAGTATCCATCTCCATGTAGTTTACAATTCAAAAATGTTATCAAAACGGCAAGGTATCTCTTTCTATCTTTTTTTACTTATGTCAGACACATTCCATATTATACACCATTTTATTTTATGTGGTGTATATACTTCCCATGAATTTATATTATTGTAATTTTCCATAAAATTATCTGGATTTCAATTTCCATTTGAGTATCACTATTTCATGGTGTTTACGGTTCAAATTTTATTGAAGCATTAAGCGATTTTTGTCTCAATTTTCATTCATTGAGACATATGTGATATTATGAACCTATATTTTTTATGAGGGGTATATACACCCAATTTTATATATAATATCATGAATTTATTTATTATCATGCTATTTTATGTTTCATTTATTGTTATTTCTTCATGGGGATTAAAATTTAATTTTACAAATGTTGTAAAGACAGCATATTACAATATCATCTTTTAATGGGATGGTTTATGATTATGATATTGATGATAAAATATTATTATTCATATATATTTAATATCATTAATTTAATTCTCCTCTAGTTATGTCATTTTAATACATGTTTTCTATTCATTTTTTTCTCTATATTTTCTCATGAATTAAAAAGAATTAATTTAAAAAAATCATCTTTATTTATTTCTTCAATCAAAAAACAATTTTTCTTCTAGAAACACATTTTCTAAATGTATTTTGATTTCATATATTATATAATCTATTTATTGAAACTATTTTTACATATTTTTATATTTTCAAAATAAAATTTTCAAGGAATATACATGTCATTTTCCAAAAAATTGATGTTTGTGTTTTTATAAAAATATTAAAAAAAAATTTATTTTAACCTATATGGAATGAATATAATTCTTTGACTCCATGAAAATTAATTTATCTGAAGAGTGATTTTTAATATTTCAAGGGTATTTTCAATGAAAATTATTGTGAAATGTTTTTATATTTAAATTTTTTTGAAAGTGGAATGACTATTTTCATCACAAAATGTTTTAAGCGATTTTTAAACATTCATGTATATGTTTACAATGTTAATATGAAAGAAAAAGATTGTAAAAATGTTTTAAGTTTTTTAAATTTTTTTTCAATGTGTAAAACCTATTTTCTTCAGGAATTTTACACATGATATATGAAAATCATTTTCCATCTCTGATTAATTACATTGACGTTACTTCTTCTTTAATGAGGTTATGATTGAATGATACCATACTTATTATTTATATGGAAAGTTAATATTAATGTTGCCTAAATGTTTATAAAACCCATTTTTCATCATTCATGCTATTTTTAATTGATGAAATATTTATGAAACCTATTTTCATTACCCAAGTTATGATTTTATGATATGATGAATGTTCTATGATATCGTAGAACACATCAGTATGGTTTTCATTATAATATTGGGGGGACTTGTATATCCATCATGTGCATTGGGTAAATCTTCATACCATACATGATAATAATTGGAATTAATTCAATGCGCTTGATCCACTTGGGAAACGTGTGAGTCTTGATCTAATCTAGGAAATGGCTGAGTCCACACCCACAATAGGAAACATGTGAATCATGGTATACTGTAAAATAAATGTTCATATGGATCCCCTTTGAGAAAAAGGAGCATTATAATCCTTAATGGTGAACAAGTGATGAATCCTGAATAAGTATAGTGATTTTTTGGTATTTTATCATTTAATATGAAATGGTTTTAAATATTTATACTCGATCCATACATTGTATAAATCCCAAGACGTAAAAAATACATAATATTAGTATAATTCAACAATTTTAGTTTAATTCAATTTGAGGATCATTTTAGGTTTATATATTTATAGAATTCGGTCATAACACACACATAAAAACTTAAATATTATAATTAGACACTTCTATGCGCTATGAATATTTCATTCATTATACAAAAAACATTCTAAAAAACATTGTTTGTTTTATGTTTAAACAACATGACTTTTCTATGATCCCATACTTGACTCTATTATTTTTAAGTCCTATAAAAAACATTTCAAAACATGGGATGGGAATAAAAATATCATTAAAGGATATATAAATAATCAAAAATGCTGGTCATGTGAACACATGTAAACCTAGAATACATTATCATAAAGTAATATCATTCACCTTTATGATGTAGTAAATTTACATAACTCAATAAATGATCATTTAATACCATTTTGACTAAAATATTTCAAAAAAACTCAAAGAAAAAAATAAATATCTTATAATGGTATCACGGAATATAAAAACTCTTAAATGGAATAATTATACGGCCAACTTCCTCACATATCACTAAATAGAATATCCATACGGTTGACTTCGATACCAAATACATTGGAGGTTATAAGGTAACCAAAAATCCTTGGTTTATCATGGAAGAACCCATATTTGGTGTATCACGTAACCCCCCATATTTGGTTTATCATGTAACCACCCATAAACTGTCAAAGTTCCATTATATAATAATACAATGTAGAAGATTACAATTATCAATATATGAGTCATAAAATTTCATTAGAAATTACATGAAATGAATTAAAGATATTGAATTAGTAAATAAACTTTAAAATCCATTTTAAATGGGAAAACACCCCAAATGAGGAATAATTGATTTCCATTCATTTTAAAAACATTAGGAATTATATAGGAAGAAAGATATCAAATAACAGTTGCGGTGGTAGTGGATTTGTTGCCACCACATATGTTAAAAACATTCCTTTTATAAATTCATAAAATGGTTCATAGAAATAAATATTCCATTATAATGAAATGAAAATTCAAAATGGGTTATTATAAACCATATAAATACTATCACGTATAAATTAAAATATGCCTCAATAAAGGGAGATTGAGATGAAGTACCTTACCTCAAATTTTATATGTCTCCTATAATTGTTATATTCTTAAATAATAATATTATGTCAATTGATAAATTCTTAAGAAACTTTTATTCTGGTTTATGGAACCTTTTATATCACTTATTACCATGTTATAAGAATTACATAATTATTTAACTTAATATGAGACGTTTTTTCGATATTCGGTACATGAGTCGAAAATGAACTTGTTCTAATGTAAAATGTCCCTCTAGTCAAAATTAAATCATCTGAAATATAATATTCATGATATAAATAAAATAGATATAATTATATTTGATTTTATAACAACAATAATGTCTGGAGCGAAGAAATGAAATGCACCCTTCATGGAGACAATATGTTATACGCACACATGAAATCTACTTTCAAATCTTTGTCATATTAAAAAAAATCAATTGTTTATATTATAATACCAGTATTATATTTATTTCTTGTATGTATAATTGGTTTAATAAAACCATCATTTATACATTCTATTTATAGATAAAATTAGTCATATCACTTTTAGGGGGTGGTAGTCCACACTTCCTGAAATGAAAATATAGTATTTACACAATATTGAAAGCATAAAGGTATGTTCTAAATAAAAATTACATAAGAATAAAGAAAATATAAATATAATATATATCATATATAAATATAGTTCCACTATAATATCCACCATGATAGGTTGTAGGAAAAAATTGAAAAATCCTTGTTTCGTGAGGCAGTAGTTTGCCGTACATAGAAACAATATGTTCGTATCCGTTAGATATGGGTGTGTGTAACACCCTAAGATTTTATGAGATATATTATTTTTAATTTATATTTTGTTTTATGTTTTATTATATATAATTATTAACTTACACAATACACAACACCATATTAGCTTGTAGTATACACAATACTATTCATGAATTTTGTTATACACAATTTCGAGTTCCTTTGATAGAATTAATTTCACGTTACTGTGAGTATAGATTTTGTTCAATTTAAAAAATAACAATGTTTTTATTATGTTATACACAATAAAAAAAAATTATTAAATAAATGTAACACTTTATTGGCTTGCATTACATGGAAGAGCGACCTTTCTCGATAGCTTCTGTTGTACGCAATACCGAGTTTCACTAAACAATGATATATTATTAAAAGATTATTATTTAATGGAAAATAAACTAGTTGTTATGAATATTATTAACCATATTTTGAATTTTATATAACCTTAATATTCATATTAGGTATTTTCTAAAACATTATATAAGAACAAATTCAATTTTATTGGATAAAATAATTATTTTTCAACAAATACAATTTGGTTTCCTTTTAATGGTGCACCAATTTTAAATATAGTTTTATAACAATTTTATATATTTTATTTTAAAAAAGAAATATCTTATTTGGAATATGGAAATAAAATTTTACTTTGGTTTAATTTTTTTACTTTTTATGATAAATTTAATATTTTCATGAATAGTCAAAAATATTATATTTTAATAAAAATCTACCTTTAATTTAATTTATTTATATAAAAATATTATATTTTTAAAATTTTTTAAAGTGTAATTGGATTATATTTTTGTAGTTTAGTAAAAAAATTCATAGGATATAATTTTACATTTAAATTGAACATTAATATATGAAAATCTTTTAATATGTTATTACTTCTTAAAACCCCTCTTTTTGGATTTGACAATAGGAATTAATTTCAAATTCTATTATTCCAGTTATGTGTTTTGAATTATAAAAAATGGATTCCATATTTGGAATCTGTGGGTCCAAATTATGTAAATAGGTTAATTTTTTGGGTATTATGAATAGTAACTAGGATAATTTTTATGTACCACAGTTAAATGTAAATCAGCTAAATTAGGGTAACTAACAATATGATAAAGAAAATAAGATTACCCTATTACCTATAAAAACCTTATTGTATAAATTAATGTCTACTGATATCACATATGGATTAGAATTTATTCATTTAATTGGTTTTTTCATGAAATTGATGTAATTATAATTAAAACATAAGAAGGTGACAACATGTCACTCACATATATATTTTAAGTATAATAATTTTAATATAGTGATAAACATGATAAAACATTGAACATAAATAGTCTATGGAAATATAATGAAATTATTTACATCATGTAAATTTATTTTTAATTTTTTGAGATTAAATAATTACCATTATGGATGACAGAATAGTGATGTAGAAATTATATTATTGATAGATATATCAAATATATGGTTCTAAACATATTAATGTAAATATCATATTAATTAATTATTGTTCTCCCAAAAAATTAGGTGATTATGACTTGTTTTTAGTGTATTCAATATTTTGGATAGAATTTCTCTTTTGTTTGGATTTTATTTAATTTCAAATAAGTGAATAGTATCAAAATTGACACTATTGATCTTTTATAAAATTAACATTTTATTAAATTATTTAAAAATAACAAATATATTTAAAAATATAACATTTAAAATTATATGGTACATAATTTCATAAATAATCCAGTTATAGTCAATTTACATCACATAAGTAAATATTTATAACCTTTTAATATTTAGAATTTTGTTAACACAAATAAAAATAAATAGATTAAATAATAATAAATCAGAATGATAAGGATTAAATTAAAAAACCTATCTAAATTATATTTGTTGATGAAAATAAAACCCTATCTCATATCGTCTTTAAAACTGGGACATTTTGAGGCTTTATGAGGGGTTTGATTTTATTATAAAGTAATATTTTTGAGGTTTTCAAAAAATCCCATCACCTCAATTGTAAAATATAACTTCCTCCCTAAACTATTAAATTTATTTTGAACCATCAAGATTGGCAATCACCTACCCTATTTTCTTATAAAATTACCTATTTTCACTCTATAGGTTCTTGTCTTCTTCAATGACCAACTCTAGTGCTCTAAGAAGAGATTTAGAAGAAGCATGTCGAGGAAGAGGTAATCTCTTCTACCGATTCATTAAAACATCATTATTCTTATACTTCCTTTTCATTATTTTTATAATTATAAAGATACAAAATCAATATCACTCATATAATGTTATGTTATTATTAATATTAAGGAATAATATTTCAGAATCTATCCTCCTATGAAAAATGAAATCACCGTGCGTGCATACGTATAGATTACCTTCTTCACACTGTGGTGTAATATGTTTTTCACCACCACCTTACTTGGATATTTATAATGTAATAAATAATAAATATATATTATAATTATAACATGTTACTAATTATGAAATATTATTCACCATCCACTTCAATACCATTGAATAAAGTTGGGCATGATATCATCGCTCGTGCATACGTACGACCTACCATCTTTACAATGCGATGCTCTTCGTCTTACATGATATTCATTAAACAATGATTATATACATTAACTTGGTGAATAAATATAATATATATTATAAAAATATCAATATTTATATAATATAACTAAAACCTAAAAATATGGATAAGAACTCATCCAAGGAAACATGTGTAAGAACATAATGTAGTTAATAGCCTAATAACGAGTAAGAATGAGATGTCAGTAAAACAAATTGGATAATATGATCATATATGATATCATAAAATTGAATATTAATTTGATATAATTCAATAATGTTATTTAAATCATTATACAAGAGTTTTAGATACATATGAAGCATATCAGTCAAACGGTAAGGGATAATTTGACAATCTGATTATTATTTGAGATTATTTATACATAAGAATTTACTGGGGAATATTTTTCATCCACGACCATGTTTCCTAAATATTAATTTCAAAATATTATTTAAATCATTATTTTTTTAAAATTAAATTTTACCAAATGGTGAATTTTTAAAAAATGATATATACCGAAACTTTAGGTTTTTTATTAAAATTATATTCCATCTAAGATGACACTCATAAATATGGTTATCTTTATATCCCTATTATTACTTTTATTTGATTGTGTTAATGATATAATGATATTTTATATAGATTATATTATGAGGGAATTAGGATTATGAAACCAATTTTATTACTTGGTTATGATATGTTGGTTGTTTTATGTTTTTGTGGAACATGTAAGAAGGATTTAATTATATTATTAGTGGGACCTATATCTCTCTCTAATTAATAGGGTAAATATTTATAACTCATGATATTAACATGTGTGGAATGAAAAGTAAATCTGGATTAGTAATAAATGGCTAATGCGGCATGTAAATCCGATTCAGTAATACATTGATGGAATAGAAAGTAAACCCAGTTTAGTAAAAGACATTGCCCACTATTTTTGTCTTGGAATTAATGCATTGGCTACTATAAAAATCATTTTGTGTGATTATTTGTTTTCTAAAATTCCATGTTTTATGCCAATTTTATTTTATCATGGATAATGTTCCTTTATGATCTATGCCTTATGTACCTCCATGATTTATTTCACATCCCATGATTTTGTTATTTAATCTTTATTTTCATGTTTTTACATTATTATGTTTATGGTTTTTTCTATGTTCTCAATTCTTACCATGAATGAGAATAGATCTCAACATTTTTATGTTTTCATTTCCCCCAAGTATAAATACAGGTTTTAGGTAGGAAAACACAAAGGGGATGATTATAATGGGATATGTTAATGATCTTTCAACAAGTTAGAAGATTGTGTTCCATGTTTTCAAATATATCAAACTAATATTATGTTTAGGAATATATTTGTGTATTTTATTATGTATTGTCAAAAATTAATGTAATGTACATCTATGTAAAGCTTTGTTCGTTAGAGTTTGTATAAGATCGAAGGCTTAGTAAACCTTTGGAAACCAGGATGCAAAAACATTAATGAGATCCGAAGAGATATTTCTAATATATGTCTAGGGATGTATCTAAGGGTAAGAATAACTATTTGTTACGGTCCTATAATTATATTAACTATCATGAATAGCCATGGATTAAACGTAATATGACAGGGATTTAACGTACTCCCCTTGATTTTTTTTCTGATAATGATTTTTTCCTCACACAATATTCTTTTTGGGTTTTAAATAATGGATGGAACCCAAAGGAACCACTTTCATGATCAATGCACTATGAAATGAAATTATTTTTTTCCTGAAAAACCTAATGTTATTTGATATGGAATGAAGATTATTATTTCTATAGTTAAACAAGAATTGGATCATTATATATGTTCAAATGAGCAGAGAAGGGAATAACATTCTATTGAGTCCTTCATGAGGTAACGTTCTATTTATTTCAATGGGTCATTTGATCCACTTGTTGCTGAAAAATGGATCCGTACCATTGAAAATAAACTTTACATCCTTCACTATTCAGAAAATAAAAATTTTATTTTGGAAATTAATCATTTAGAAGGTGAAGTATACTAGTAGTGGACATTAATTAAGAATACAAGGAAGGAAGATGAAACTATATCTATTTAATGTGACGAGTTCAAGAATATGTTTTTCAATAATTACTTACAACGTATTATTTTAAAAAATATGGAAAATGAGTTCCATGAGCTTAAGAAAAAGGATTATGAATCTTTTAGTACATATGAGGAGAATTTTACAAGACCTGCAAGGTATTCTTTTGGCTTTATCATCCTACCTAAAAGTAATGTTGAATGATTTTAGTGTCTTAAAACCAAGTCATAAGAGTGCATTAGATTTAAGATAATTTAGTAGCTATGAAGAGATTGTGTGTTGTGTTATAAAGGTATAACTGGAAGTTGGTGTTACATATCCATATCATGGTTTTGAAAAGAAAAACAAAGATGGAGTTCATGGGAAAATATAAAAACAAGGGTGAAATGAAGATGAATGTTTCCTAATTCTAAAATTTTGGAAAGAATCATGGTGGATATTGTTTTAATGGTACTTGAAAAGGATTTAATTGTGGAAAAAAGGTCATCAAGCAATTGGGTGCCAAAGAAATGGAAAAAGGTTTCTAATGATGTGAATAGATAAAATTCTACAAAGAACAAACCACTAACAATTCAATGATCCAAGTGAAATAAAATTGGGAATTATTCAATACAATTCCATAATCCAAGGGTTAATGATTATCGATGATAGTAACCCCTTAAGGGAAAAGACAAAGGTAATTCATATGTGATCACTATTGGTGATGTTGTGTATGAAAACGAAGTGGTGGAATGATTAATTGTTTATGTAAGGGGATTCAAAAATACTATTGTGGAATATCATCTATAGTATTATGGAATATTAGAATATATATGTACTATTCTATTGTGGATTTCTATAAATATGGTACCAGAAACCAAGAAATGTGATTGAAATATTTTTGGAAAGCACCTGATATGCACATAATAACGGGATACAATGATAATGATATGTTTTATAGTATTAATGAGATCATTATAAATACATGGTAAAATTGACAACATGAATTGAGTATATATAATTTTTATTTTTGGTGAGTGGAAAGTGGAAATTTTGACAGAACACGTGTTTTCAAAATGGTTCTATGGTAATTTATGTTATTATGATATTTTAAGAGAATAAATGATTAAGGTATTCAAATGTTTAGAATGTAACAAATAATAACTACCTTATGAGGTATTAGAGATAAATGTTATGTCGATTTACTTCACATCCTTTTAAGGTTTTACATTTTTAGTTTTTCAATGTTCTTTATTATTATCCACTTATAGATAGTATAAGTTATATTGATTTTGAAGTGTGTTAGATTATTGTATTATCATACTATAGGTGGACTTATTCATATTTTATTTCTTGTGATAAAATTTTTGTTGAGACATATGTAATTAACTATCATTATATTACATGATATACTGACACTTAAAGAATGAAAAATTCAACTTCATTTCCTTAAATAATAGATGATGTAGAAATTATTCAAGGAACAAACAACAGTGAGATTGTAGAAAAATCAAGTAAGTATTTATTCTCAAGAAATTTTCATCAACTTTATTAAAAGGATCTTGCAAGAAAAATGTTATCATAGTATCTTATTATCCAATAAATAAGATAGTCCCTTAAATCATCACCATTTTACAGATTTATGGTACTTAACTTTCTTCAAACATTATTCTATATCACTATCCATCAGAACCTGATAGTTAGATTTCTCTTACATATCCATGTTTTTACTTCCCATATATTTTCTTATATGTAGAAAACTATTGATGAGTTACATTGGGTAATAGTTATGTTTCTATATTTTCTTTTTAAAATGAATTTTTATTATTCATTTATTATAATGTCAGTTTCTAGGAAAGAATCTTTCAAGTAGTTAACCATTTATAACCCTAACGAATTTCAAGGGAGAAATTAATTTTAAGGGAGGATAGAATGTAACATGTCGTGATTTTATGAGATAGATTAATTTTAATTTATTTTATTTATTGTGTTGTACACTACACCATGATTATTTTATGCTATATGAAACAGTGTATTAGCTTTCAGTCTACACAACACTTTTCTTGCATTATGTTACAAACAATTTCATGTTTTTTGATAGAAATCATTTCACACATCACTGAGTATTGATTTTTTCAATGTATAATATAACTATGTTTTAATTATGTTATATAATGCACTAATGTAATATTCTACTAAAACCAACATTGACTTGGCTTGTATTACACAGAAGAGCAACCTTCCTCAATAGCTTCTGTCATACGCAATATTTATTTTCACTAAACAATGATATATAATTAAAATATTATTATTTAATAGATATAAACTTGATGTTATGAATAGTATTAACCACATTATTATTTTTATATAACACTATGATTCATCTTATTTATTTTCTAGAACATGATTTAAGAACAAATTCAGTTTTTTAGATAAAAGATGTATTTTTCGACAAATATAGAATTTACACCATTTTTTGGATTTTAAATCATGTTTTTACACTTTTATATATTATATTTTACAAAATATTCACTTTATTAGGAATATGGACATCAAAATTTACTTTGGTTGAATTTTTGGTATTTTTATGATAAATTTCATCTTTTAATGAATAGTAAAAAATACTGCATTTTAATTCAAAAATGCCCTTTAATCTAATTTATTTATATTGATATATTATATTTTTAATTGGTTTTAAATTATAATTGGATTATATTTTTATCATTTAATCAAAATTTTGTCATTTTATGTAATTTCACATTTTAGTTGAACTTAAACACATGGTAATCTTTTAATAAGTTTTTACTTCTTAAAAACCCAATTTTTGGTTTTGAAAACAAGAACTAATTTTGATTTCATTTCTTCCAATTATGTGTTTTGAATAATAAAATATGGATTCCATGTTTGGAATCATTGGTTACAAATTAATTTTAATAGGTTACCATTACTTTTTTACATATTATTTATAGTAACTACATAAATTGTTTTTACCACATTTAAATGTAAATCAGGTAAATTAGGGTAACTAACAATATGAAAAATATAATAAAATTACCCTAACTCCTACCAAAATCCTAATAGATTCTTTAAAGTGTACTAATATCACATATGGGTTGTAATTGATTCGTATAATTGATTATTTCCCATGAATGTGATTTAATTATAATTAAAACAAAAGATGGTGACAACATATCACTCTCATATATCATATAAGTATAATAATTTTTATATACTTACAAACAAGATAAAAAATTAAAAAAAAAAAATTCTAAAGAATTATAATGGAAATTATATACATTATGTGAATTATTTCGAATTTTTAGAGATTAAATAATTCCCATTAATGATGACACAATAGTCATGTAGAAATTATTTTATTGATAGAAATAGCAAACAAATGGTTTTAAAAATATTAAATTAAATATAATATAAAATAATAAATGTGATCCACATATTTTTTAGGTTACTATGAAATATTTTAAGTGTATTAATTTTTTTGGTTCTAATTTATCTTTGGTATGGATTTTATTTAAAGTCAAATAAGTGAATTGTGTCAAAATTGGCACTATTGATATTTTATAAAATAAAATATTATTAAAGTATTTCAAAATAACAAGAATTTTTAAAAAATAAAAAAGATAATAATATATGGACTAAAATTTAATAAATTATCCAATTATAGAAAATTTACAGCATTTAAGTAAATATTTCTTAGAATTTAATATTTATAAATTTATGAACAAAATAAAAATAAATATATTAAATAAGAATAAATCAAAATTATAAGTTTTAAAATAAAAAAATTTCTAAATTGTATTGGATGATGATATAAAAACAATATCTCATATAATCTTAGAAATTGGGAATTTTTTTTGTTTTTATGTGTGTTTTTATTTTATTTTAAAGTAGTATTGTTGAGGTTTCCAAAAAATCCCCTCACCTCAATTATAAAAGGGAACATCCACCCTCAATTCTTCACTTCATTTTCAACCTTCAAGATCAGACATAAAATTCCCATTTTACTTCTCAACTTCCCTATTTTTATAATATAGGTTCTATTCATCCTTAAATTCGAACTCTAGTGCTCAAAGGGGAGATATAGAGGAAGCACGTCGAGGAAGATGTAATCTCTTCTACCGATTATTTCATAATTAATTCTTCCTATACTTCCTCCTCATTAGTTGTTTCATTATAATATAATAACATAAATATCTCTCATATAATTATATGTTATTATAAATTATAAAAAATCATATTTCACCTTCTATAGATGCTATGAAAAATGAAATCATCGCTTGTGTGTACGTACGACTTACCATCTGCACGTCATGGGGTAATCTATTTTTCAAAACCAGCTTAATTGGAATGGTATAATGATAGAAATAATAAATATATATTATTATTATAACATGTTACTATTTTTTAAAAATTATACACCATCCACTTCAATACCATTCAATAATTTTGGGAATGATATCATCGCTCATGCGTATGCACGACCTACCATCTCCAAGATGCTTTGTGATTCATTCTACATTATCAACATAAAATAATGATTATATACACGAATTGAATGACCAAATATTGTACATAATATAATAATATAATTATTTAAATGGTATAACTATATCCTAAAAAAACAAATAAGAACTTATCTGATAAAACATTCATAAGATCATAAAGCATTTAACACCCAAATAACGAGTAACAATGAAATGTTACCAACAAACGGATGATAATATGATCATATATGATATCATTAAAATTACTATGATTATGGAATAAATAAATAACATTATTTAAATAATTAAAAAGGTTGTTCTGAGACATACAATTCATATCAGACTTAAGGTAAGGGTTAGTTCCAGAATCTCATTATTATTTGAGATTATATACATGTAAGAATTTATTGTGGTATATTTATCATCCACGTCCATAATTTTTAAATATTTATTTCAATATATTATTTATATAATTTTATTGGGGATATTAAATTTTACCCATTGGTGAATAGTTACTAAATGGTATTAATGAAATCTTTTTTCTTTTTCTGTATGATGTATTTGTTGAATTTTCTGAAAAAAGTACGAGAGTAATGTTTTTTACCATATACGACATGAATGGATTTTTATGGTATCATGAATCCTTATTTCCATGAAGATTACTCTACACTCTTTCATGTTTATTTTCAATTAAATTATTTTATTTAAATATAGAATGATATTTTTAGAAAAAAAGATGTTTTGTAAGAAAAAAGGACATTTTGTTCAAGAATTAAGTTCAAGTGTTTTATCCGAATTATATCCCATCTAAGATGACACAATTAAATATAGTTATTTTTATATCCCTATTATTAATATGATTTAATTTCTTTAATGATTGATTAATCTTTTATATGAATTATGTTATGATGGAATGATGTTTATGAAACACATTTTATTTGTTGGGTTATGCTATGAGGAATGATTTATGTTATTGTGGAACATGTAAGAATGATTTAATTATGAGATGGTTGGGACCTATATCTACCTCTAATGAATTGGGTAAAGAATTATATCTAATGAGATAGATATAACTAGAACGACAAGTAAATATTTTCAGTAATAAATGGATGAAATAGAAAGTAAATCCAGTTCAGTAATACATGGATGGAATGGAAGGTAAATTTAGTTCAGTAGAGGTAATTGTCCACTATGATATTGATGGAATCAATTCCAGGGATACTAGGGAAATAATATTAAGTGCTTATTTTTTTTCAAAATTCCATGTTTTACGCCAAATCTATTTTATCACTGTTAATATTCCTTTATGATCTATGCCTTACATACTTCCATGATTTATTTCATTAGCCAAGACATTGATATTAAAATTTATCTTCATGTTTTTACATTATTATGATTATGGTTTGTTCTATGTTATTAATGTTTAAAATTATTGAGTATTCAACTCACCCTTTTTATGTTTTCTTTTCCACATGATATAATGAGAGGTTTTAGGTAGGAAAAAGGGAATAATTTTTTTTGGGACATGTTGAAGATATACAACCATGTTATAAGATTATATTCCATGTTTCCAAATACACTAAACTAATGTAGTCTTTGGGAATATATTTTTGTCATGTATTTTATATTCCATAAATAAAATTTAATGTCCATGTAGTTCATGATTGGTTCCTTAGAGTGTGTGTAAGTGTAGTTCGATTCATTTTCATAATTAAATACTAGTATATTGAGGATATTGGAGTTTTCATGTAATCATAGAATATGATGTGTATATGGAGTGGTGAAGGAAAAATAAAGTAACGATACTTAAAATAAGATGTTACCTATAAGTCAATATTTTTATTATTTGATCCAAAATGATTTCTTAAATTTACTTCTACCAAAAATAAGGCATCTAGGAGGAATATAAGGATGTTGGGAGAATTTTTTAGTAGAATTTAGTTTTTCCAAGAGGCTTGAGAGGTGTAAGTATGTGGGAATAAGTTGATTCTTTTTATAAGAGGGAGGAGTGGCATTTTAGTATTGTATTGAAAGATTGTTTTATAAAAAAATTATTTTAGAATTAAAATAGTTCCAAAGTTATATATTTTCATTATAAGATATTGATGGGTCAATAGAATCTCAACCAAAAGGTTTTAGAAAAGGTTAGGTCAAAAAGTTAGCCTTATCTTTCGGCTTCAACCCTTAGTTAAAAACATTAACTCTTACCGTGTCTTTTTCTATTTCCATAATATATGGTTCTTATAGTTACTATAAAATTCCAATAGAACAACAAGTGGGTCATTAATGAAACTTTTAACATTATATAAGTTATATTACCTAATAATAGAATTTTAGGACCTTTATATCATTTAATAAAATAGTTTTAGTTTTAGAAACTCATTTATGTCAATTTTGACAGAATTAAGAAATTTATTTATTTGTAAAGACTTAAAACCTTATCTAATTCAAAAAAACAATTGAATCAAATATTACTTTACATAATAATCCATAAAATTAATTTATGGCATCAAAATATTAAAATTACATTTATTTTAATATTTATAAAATCATTTATTTGAATCTTTAATTTATAATGCAATCACCACATCAAAATTGTGCCAGAAATGGATTTATTTATTTAAAATGTGAAAATTATAAATAATCTATAATGATTTTGGAAATAATTTTATATATAAAATTACTATTTATAGTCAAAGTTACCAATTATATAACCGCAGCTTAAATTTTTTTAGTAAAAACATCCATCTTTATGTTATATTTCTCCTTACTTTAAATTAATTATTATAACTTGTCATTTTCACACCTAAGTGGATTCAAAATGCCAGAATTTCATCATAATGATTGTTTTGGTCTCCCATGACTCATACAATAGTATTAGGACTTGTGATAGGTTATTATTATATTATTATATTATTATTGTTTTCCCTTATATACCTGATTTTCATTGTATCCATGATAAAAAAATAATTAATAAAGATACTAATCTTAATTTACAAAAATAAAAAGAAACTATTTAAACATTATGAATAAAAATATGGAATCCATTTTTCGAAATTCATAAAATAGAATTTGAAGAAATTAATTTAAAATGAATTGGCAATGACAAAACCAGATAGCATGTTTATATGTAGTAAAAACAATTAAAAGAATAACATGTGTTTTTTTAAAATTTTAATGTGAAATTACATAGAATGAACAAAATTGGATTACATTATTAATAATAATACAATTTCACTTTAAAACAAATTAAAAGGAATGTCTAACTATATAAATAAATGAGATAAAAATGCAGTTTTGAATTAAAATCCATTATTTTCACAATTCATTAAAATATGAATTTTATTAAAAAAATACCAATATATAATCCAATTTAATTATTTATGTCCCTCTTCGAAAGAATTTTTTTATTTTTTTTAAATAGACCATATAAAATTTACAAAAACAAGATTTAAATAGGGGTTTCCATCAAAAGTTAGTAAAATTTCCTTTAAAAATGTTATAGTATTTTATGCTCAAAATTGGATTCATTCTCATTTTAAGCTACTAAATTTTTTGGGATAAATAAAAACACATTTAATAAACATGTTTAATCATATTATAGTTAGTTATATTCATTCTCTCTAATACAACATCAACGCGTTAAGTTCATTTTAAATAATTACGTAAATTTTTGGTATAACTCAATGTTGTGTGCAATGTAATATTTTAAAGAAATCTCTTTTTGTGTATTGAGTTTTCTTTTGAAAAAGGAACCCCCTATAAAAAATTAATATCTTATTCATAAATATTAATAGATATGAGAATGAGAAATTTTTTAAATACTTGGGATGTCACATCCTTACCCCTTTTAGAAATTGCATCCCTGCAATTTTATTTACTTATCAACTAAGTGGGGGTATTTCTCCCTTATCTAATTTTAAAATTCCCACATGTACTCTTTAACCATATTTTTTTTCCAAAAAATCCATTACATTTTGAATCACATTATTCCGCAGCACTTTTTCCGTGTGGTCAATAATTTGTACATGTTATTCCTTATAAGACATATAATCTTCCACCTCAACAACCTATGGACTCAAAACATAAGATGGATCTGGAATATAATTTATGAACATTGAAATATGCAAAACATTGTTTACAAGGAATAAACTTGGAGGTAAATCCACCCTATAAGAAACTAAACCAACTTTCTCCAATATTTCATAGGGTCTAATGAATAGCAGACTCAACTTTCCCTTCTTACGAAAACACATCAAAGTTCTCCCGGGATAAATCCATTATCATAAAATTTTTTACATAGGAATAAAAAGGGAACAAACAATGAAGATGAAAAAAAGAGACAAGAAACAATTTAATTAGGGACTAGTGGTTCTAAATTAATGTAAACCAAGAGAATGTCGTCTTATAATATTAACCACCTCAGGTTTCAGGAAATTGATCAGATCGTGGAATGTGATGTTGGAGCCCAGGCACACTATTGACTCATGATGATCAACAACTCTATTCCCCTCCAGCCATGTGTTGATCATCCCAACATTGTGAAGGAGGGTGTGGCATTTCCTAAACATGGAGGATATTAACCAAGTCGTATAACCTTCTCCTTTTAGAGAACTAGTAAGAATTAAAGAACTGGTATCCGCTTGAGTGATCACAATTTCCCTTTGTTCACAAAGTGTTGGTCCTATAAGAAGAGATTTGGACTTTTCCTCGAGAAAGGTTCCCTTCCCATAAAAAGAAGTGAACATCCGCAAAAAACATCCACACATGTCTCGAACCACACCGCCTCCCCTCATATCACCCAGCAGACAAGAGCTGTCCGAGTTGAGTTTCAACCCTGAGACCGGAGGGCACCATGATAACCATTTCCCCTATGGCCTGTTACAAGAATGATTAACCATAGGAGCACATACCTGCAGTAGATTCAGTGAGGGAGACTCCCACTAGTTTTGGATGAGCATGACCCAGTCCAATATCAAATTCCACATGATCGGGATAATGGATCTTGTAGTTGGAATGGCGCCTTCAAATCGGGCATGGTTCCTAGCGTTCCACATGCACTAGAACCCTGCACTAAAAATAATAGACCATTCGATCCTTTCCATGTCTGAAATATTCATCCCGTGGAACCACCTGTCCAGGAAGGAAACATCACCTTTCAAACTAGAGGAGAACGTTGAGAGGGTTCCAAAAAAAGACCAAACATTATAGGCCCACTCTCTTTCTATGAATAAGTGGATCGTTCTCTCTTCCCACTCGATGTGACAGTAGTGACATCTAGGGGCTAGACTACTACATTACTTGATGACCTTATAATCCGTAGCCACCACATGTTTTCTGATTCTCAATGTCAGGAAATTGTATTTGGAAGTGTTTTTCATGCACCAAACAATGGTGTTCTAAGTATCGTGAGGGCCCAACAAAGCCAAGAGCATGTGATAATCCTTTGTAGAAAAATTCCCTAAGTAGGATGATGTGAAGATGAATATGTCTGGGTTAGGGTTAACAATTATTGAATCAAGGACCTCCTGATGTTCTGTGTGCAGCATAACCTTGATAAATGTGGGGTGGATACTAGCTTCCTTTTAGAAGATCAAGGGATCCGGGAAACCTGGAAAACCTAGAATAGAGAAAACCCAATTATACCTCCAAAATAGAATCATTCAATCCCTAAGATTCCGTTGGGAGTACTATTTCACGGTGTTGATGAGTGGGTAAATCCTAGACCAGAATGGGGATGCATTACCGCCAGTGTGCTCCTCATCCCCCACCCAGTTGTAGGACATGGGCTTCCCCCATAGGGTTTTCCCTTCGATCACATCCCATTATAGCTTGGCATACATACAGGGAATGATGGATTGAAGGCTCCTCACATCAACTCACCCCTCACAGATGGGCTTTTCCTGAATTTACCACGAAACCCAATGATGCTTCCCCTCAGAAAGAGAATCCCACAAAAAATAGGCCACAATGTTTCCAATAGTCCCGATGAAACTTTTTTCCATAGTATTAGAGGCCATTTCATGAATGGGAATGGCATAAAGTACACTATTAACAAGGATAATACCCCCTCAAAGGAATGGAAATTGTTCTTCAAGTTGATAACCCTTACGTTGATCTTTCTCACAATATGATCAATGTCTTGAATCCTGAGTCTCCCTGATGAAATTGGAGTTCCAAGGCAATCCATGGGAAAGGACCCATGGTTTATTTCAAGCCATCTACAAATAGAAGAATTCCTTCTAGGTATACACTTGTTGAAGATATAAAGGTTACTTTTAGCATTATTGATAACCTGCCCACTCAAGTAAAAATATTCCTCAATAATTTTCTTAATTCCATTAATAGATCTCCTTCCACCATTGATGAAAATCAAAGTGTCATCCATGAACATAAAATGGGAAATTGGAGGAAGGTTCAACATCCTATAATATAGTAGTAAGTCACCATTAGATAAACCCCTGTTAATGAGGTGACTAACCGTATACAGTTCCAGAATGAAGATTCTGGGAGAGATTGGGTCTTCCTTCCAAATCCCTAGGGTATCCTTGATAAAAAAAACAGTCTTTTCCATGAAGGTTATAAACATCATGGAGGAGTTGAAGCATCTGAAAATGAGATTTGAGGCCTTATAGAAGAATCCAATTGCTGAAAATACTCTATTTATGAATCCCCACTCTATTCTGTCGTAGGACTTATTCATATCCAATTTGATATCCATGTTCGAGCCATGAATCTTTGCACTAATATCTATTTGATGTTTATGAGCCATGCCAATGGCCCCATGTATTTACCATCCCAATACAAATCCATGTTTTTCAATAGAAGTCCAATGAGGAAGGAGTTTGGAAACCCTCAAGATGATGATACTATCCCGGATCTTATAGGTAAAATTACACATACTCACTGGTATATAGTCTTAGAGAGAGGATGTCTCTCTAATCATTGGTATGAGCACTAAGGTTGTGGCACAGGAGACCCTAGAAAGGCTACCACCCTGAATGGAATCCTGAATAGTTGTGGTAATATCATCCTTAACCCCCTCTCAGGCATCTCTGTTAAAAGAGTCAGCGAAGCCATCAGTGCCGGGGGTGCTCTCCATATTAAGATTCATCATAGCCATGTGAATTTATTCCCTATCATGTATCCTTTCAAGACTGGTGTTTTTACTTGTTAGAGACAGAATTAACCACTGCCTTGAAGATGGCCGCATTGCCACTTGGATACCCCATGGCCATCCTCAGGGTAGGAATATCAGTGAGATCCATGAAGAAGGAATGAGCCATGGTTCCCACCATGTCTATATAATCTATGTATGTCCCATATTCAAGCAGAATGTCTGGTTTCATGGGGCACCTTATTTCCTTCAATCATGAATTGAGTAAGGCTGACATCCTATCAACCTCGTGCAACCAAATTAACCTGGATCTTTCATATGCCACATGTTCTTTATTGAAGATCATCTCCTCCCATAAGTTCTTTCTGTTAGATAGATCCTCAAAAAACGAGTCTCTTCAACTCTCTTCCATACTATCTTCTAGAATTTTGATACTCGGTTTCATTTCCTCCATGTTCTGGTCAGGGTGAGTGAGATCCTTGGCACACACCTTCACAACAGATTTTACCCGAAGAATATTGTTATGGATCACAACCCACCAATTCCCCTGTTTCGGTTCCCCCCATAGCTCAATTATGATATGTTTTTATCCAAGTGTGTGGGTCCAGTAGTTGTAATACCTGAGACCCTCTGAAGTCTTCGGCCTGGGGGACATGGAAACCAATAGTGGTGAGTGGTCTGAAATACCATGGATAAGGTGTTTGAACTTGGTGTTGGGAAACATGGAAATATAATTGATGTTTTCAAGGGTATGGTCCATCCCGCTCTAGTACCTTCTACCTTATTTCTAGTTATTACACCATGTGAAGGGGTCACCATAGAAGCCTAAGTCTAGTAAACCATTCTCAGCCATGAATCATGTAAAGTCCATGAAATCCATCATAGGGAATGCCCATCTTCCCTTAATCTCCATAGGACCAGCTATGATGTTGAAGTCACCACCCACGATCCAGGGAGAGTCCCCTGGTTCAAAATAACTAAGACCTTTCCATAAATGTTCATGACCATGAGCGTCACAGTTACCATACATGAAGGAAACTAACAATGAACCCCCACTCTTCGATACCATTGTAGTAATGAAATGGTCACCTGAACATATCATATCAACCAAGAATTCCTTCGACTAGAATAACAAATGTGCATGTTAACCAAATCTGATTGAATAGAACCATTCAGCTTGATTATGTGACAAAAATCATAAATCATAGAAGTATCTTTCTAATGTTCTAGGACTCAAACCACATCTGCTTGATTCTTCCATACCTATGTTGAAATGAAATCATAATTCACATGGTCTCAACGACCTTAGTCATTTCAGATGATTAAGGATACCATTAAACATTGAATGGAATGGCTTTGTCACTCAGGCCCCTTAGTGTCTCTTAGTTGGGAGGAAGAATTCTCCATCATATCCCTTAGTTTGAAATGGGTACAAAATCGTGGGCATGAAGCACGGTGATGTGCTGAAAATGGGGCCGTAGAGGGATCCATAATGATGGTCTTTCCTCTCATGGTAGTGGGAGGGGATTGAAGATCCGGTATCTCATAGACTAGAGGCTCCAATCTATCCAATTGGGATGCACTGGAAGCATGCTTCACACTGACAACATCCAAAGGTGGAAGGAAGAGCACTGACCTGGAATCCTTCGGCCATCTGAGAGGACTAGGTGATCCTTTATCCACTGGTGAGGGAAACCTCTAAGGTAATGATGGCCTAAGGGGGATATTGAGGACTCTTTCCAGCAGGATCCCTCTTGAAAGGAACTGGATTGGGTTGAAGGAGTAACAAAAGAACACTTGGGCCACAGTGGTGGCCATTAGAACATAGATCGCCAACTCCGGATTGTTAGATACAGAAGATGGAGGGGTACTAAGAGGTAGAATCATGTTCTCCAAGGAAGGGGATACTGGCTAGGACTAAACCAAATCTTGAGAGGAAACCTAGGAAGGTCTAGGATGTAGAGTATCTGAAGGAGGTGGAGCACCGGAGACGGAGGGTTGAGGGGGGTGACTCTGACCGTCGTGCCTTTGTTTCCTATAAAGCTGGGCAGAAGGACATTGGAGAGTGCATGAAGTGCAATACCTGGGGAACACTGGGAAGACTAGGTCATGCCTTCAATCCACCGAGCGTTAAACATTCAAAGAGATACTTTCTTGGAGAGGGAGGTAGATGTCCATCACTAGACAGATCCAAGCTTCCAGAAAAGCTTCACTGCAGCAGGTTCGATCATCCATGGAAATAAAACTCCAAGATAACCTTCAATGGCCTTGAGAGAAGCCTAATTCTGAAATGGTATATGGAGCCCTAGAAGACAAGCCTGTACCATGGCACAGGTACTCTCTTTCCCATTATGGGCATCCATTGATCACCACGATAAGTTAAAGCTCCAAAAACCAATGGACCATGGTGAAAAAGACTATGTGCAAACATATTCATGTTGCGAAGCCAGAACCATACAGAAAGAATGTCGATGGATATGGGAATCATGCACCCGATCCTGCAACTCCCCGGAATCCATGAAATGCCTGAATACTGAGAGAGACGACTTCATAGCTCCAAATCACACAACAAGGGTCCACAAGAGGAACTCCATTGCATCATTGAATGCTGATGAAGGAAACTCTTATGAAATAAAGGATCCCTTTCGCGACACTATAAGGGAGATCTGGAAGATTTTGTAGAAAATGGGTTGCTGGGTAGGACATGAGCCACACATGATATCCCTGAAAGAGAAAGCCTTCAAGAAAAACAATGGAGAGGTCATCAGCTGCTGAGGTGGCTCGAAAAAGGCCAGATCAGGGCCAGGATCAAAGGACCATGAGACTGAGGGGACCACCAGAGTGTTGGAGGGTTATAACACAACGGGATGGAAGGTTTGAAAAGCTGGAGGTGCATGGGTTGTGTTCTTCATAATATATTTCCTCCATGGTGTAACATTTAAAAAGAAGTGATCACATTCCTAGAAAAAAAGAACCTTCCTCCGATTATCCACACATATTTTATACCTACACTGAGATATCTTCATGTTATTCTGAATCAATTTTAATTTTTCGTTTTTCTCTTATACCAATTCGTGTCCCATAAACATCCTTTAACCTAATTACTCCAAAATAAGTGGTGTTTGTAACCTATTTCCATATAATGCTTCAATTGTTTCATCTATACACTATAATAAAATCAACACTTTTAGGAAAAATAAATTAAAGAAACTTGATGATACCAAGTACCCTAGTAAAATGTTTAGAAAGCATGTAACATATCTTTAGAGGTCATAATTTTTCATTCTGAATGTCTATATGATTGAGGATTAAAAGTTGCATTAAAATTTAATTCAGTTCCTAACGACTTATGAAGGTATTTACAAAAGTTAGATCTGAACATGGGACCATGATTAGATACAATGGATATGGGAAATCCATGTTACTTGACTATCCTTTTAATATTCAGTCGTAAATGTTGATCTAGAGATAAGTATCTCAAATAAGATGAAAATAAGTAGATTTATTCAATCGATCAAAAATAACCTAGATTACAATGTTACCTAGAGAAGTCTTTGGTAATCCCACTATGAAATCCATGGATATATTTTCCCACTTCCATTACGACACTAGTAAAGGATAAAGAATACATTTTGGTAACTTTCGTTCTTTTTTAACATGTTGATAGGTAAAACACTTCACATCAAAGTCAAAAATATCTCTTCTTATTCCATTATGATAGTAATTATTTCAAATACATTAATACATATTAGTTCCTCTAGAATGAACTGAAAATGGAGAACTATGAGCTTCAAATAATAGATCATTCTTAAACTATGAATCACAAGTTAGATATAATCTATTTCCAATCCAAAAAACACAATCTTTATCAATGTAAAATTCAGGTAACTTACCCTTTTTAACCAATTCTAAATTTTTCTGTAACTCACTTTCTACATTCCGTAATTTCATAATTCTATTTGTTAGAGATCATTTCAGTGCTGCCTAAAACAAATATTGGGTAATTACCCACACCAAGTACTTCCAATATTAAATTCTTCAAATCAATAACCAAATGATCTTGTTCCAAATGTAGCATGGTTAATGTAGCATTACTCTTTCGATTAAAAGAATCATCCACATTATTTTACTTTTCATGATGGTAATGAGTCGCACAATCATAATACTTGATTAATTACAGTGATATCCTTTGTCTCATGTTCAATTATTTATGAGTGAATATATAAATAAAATTATTTATTCATATAAATTTCCCACGTTACGCCATACAGATGATGCCTCAAATTTTTTAACGAAAAAAAAGAATCTAGTTATAAATCACATGTAGGGTAATTTAACTCAAGAGGTTTCAACTGAAATGATGCATAAGAAATTAACTAATCATTCTTCATTATGACACAAAAAATCCATTTCAATGTTGTATCACTATAGATAAACAACTCACCATTCTTGGATGGAAGTTCCAGAACTAGAGCATTTACTAATATTCATTTCAATTCCTAAAAAAAATCATCACATTCTTTTGTCCAAATGAGCTGAACTCCCTTATGTGTTAGCTTAGATAGTTGTCTAAATAACCGATAAATGTTTTCATAAAACCATTGGTAATAACCTGAGAATACAAGAATAATAATAATCTCTATGATTTGGTAGGTCTTGGAAAATCTTTAATAACTTTTTTTAGAAGGGTCAACAGTTATGCAATATATAAAACAATATAACCATGGAACGGAATTTGTTGCAACCAAAATTAACTCTTACCAAACTTTACATATAGTTTTTTTTCTTTTATTGTTTGATAATCATCTTTAAGTGACATTCATGGTCCTCCTAACATTTAGAATCTACCAAAATTTCATCAACAATCACAACCACAAACTAATCCAGAAACTAATGAAAGGATCCATTCTTGAGATTCATAAATATAGTAGGTCCATTAGATATCCAAAAGTGAATAAATACAAACTCATAATTCACATATCTTATTTATAATGTTGCCTTTGGAATTTTCTCCTCCTTCACCTTCATCAGATGGAAAGTGGACCTCAAATCAGTCTTCAAAATGCACTGATCTCCTCAGATCTAGTCAGAAAATTAATCGATATGGGGAAACAAATAATTTTTCATAATTGTGTTGTTTTAAAGGATCTCTAATCAATTAATATTCTAATATATCCATATTTATCATTCACAAATAAAACTAGACCAGCACATGGTGAAATTCTAGGTCAAATGAAACATATATGATGTAATTACTATAATTGATTTTTTAATTCCACCAGTTCTACATGAGACATTCGATAAGGGGGTTAATAAATAGGTTTAGAATCAGGAACTGAATCAATAGTTAATTCAACCACCAAAATGGAATAATAACATGCAATTCATTAGGGAAAAATTAGGTGAATTCATTCACTATTAGAATGTCAATAATCAAAACTATTTCTTTCTTCTTAACAACATATCAAGATACTATTCACTTCTATATTTAATCAATATTTTATATTATTAGTATGTTATAAAAGTTAAGAAATAATTGAGGAAAACTTTTTTTCTTTAAAAAATATTTTAGAATGATAAACTGAATGCCAATATATAACCAAAATGATATAAAATTCAACTGTGGGATGTTTATAAAGATTTGTAGGAAATACTATCACACTAATGATAATAGGAATATTATTATAAATTATGTTTTATTTAATACTTCCACCTGGATCCTGACCAAAATTTCTATATCACATTCATGAGGTTCATATTTCTAATTTACTTGAAAAGATCTTCTCTATGAAAGAATGTGATAATCTAGAGTCAAATAGAGTATTGAAATATTTTGAAGAAAATCATAACATACCTGTAACAACATCATTTGATTGCCACAAACTAACTACAGTAGTAGAAAATGATTTTTCCATCCCTTCTAAATTCAATAATGGTGGTTTCCACCTAGGGAAATCAAATTTGGACACACATAGGCACAATGTCCAAGATCATTGGAACTAAAACATCTTACCACTGGTTTTTCATTAACCACCTAATCATCATCCTTATAGTTATGAAAAATATGACAAGTCATACCACATTATAAGAACTTCATGGACATTTAGACGAATTATACAGGATTATTTTTACCAAAATTCTCATAATTTGAAAATTTAGTTTTCTTACCAACAGAATTATTTGATGAATTATTTCCCATTTCCTTCCAAATTGATCACTTATTTTGTTTCCTCTCATGGAACACATGATCCTCAGAAAACTCAATGTCTACCTTTGGAGAACATAGTAAAATTTTCTCATTGAATTTGAACTAATGAGATGTTAACACTTTCATATTGCATCTTCAATCCTGAATAAATCCTATATATATTATATCAAAATCCATGATAATATTTGGGACATACCTCGACAAATAGGTGGAATTTTCTTTATATGAGACCACATAATATTCATCCATTTGTCTCAATTCAAAAAATGATTTTCCATCCAATGTCAAATAAACTTAGTAAGATTTTTCTCAATGATGATAATCTTCAATTCATCCCATTTCATGACATCAATATCATCACATCGTCTGATATTCTTAAAAATTGATAACCATTGATCAACATCACCATCAAAATGATAAAAAAGACTAACCTTATGATATTCCGGACACACCATTATATCAAAAATATTTTCCAGTGATTTAATCAACCCTTCATGTTTCATAGGGTTAGATGATCCTATGAACGAGGGGGGACATTGCCTCTTTAAATGCTACATGATCAAAATATTCCTCTTCGATTAGTCTAGTTGATATTGTGCATGAACACCACCACCATTTATCGCCTAAGACAACTAATACATCACTACAAAAAGCTCTTCATTTCCGAATCTGACCATAATAAGATGTTCATTTGGAAGGTTATTTCCCATTTTATGCCTTCCCTACATAGATTCCCTATTTCCTTTGTGGAAAACCATTTTGAACAAATATATCTTAGAAAAATCAACATGGTAATCATAAAATGATGTGTCATTTTGACCAAAAAGTAAAAATATTTAATAGATATTATATTAACAATATTTTAACTCCTAATGTAATATAAAACAACCTATTATACCAAATATAATTCCCCAGTATTAGACATTTCATAATATTGAGATAAGTTAATAATTTTACTTTAATTCACATTGAGGATCTTTTGAGGTTTATATTTTTTAGGTTTTTGCCATAATTGAAACATAAAAAAATAAATATTACTAGTATACACTTCTACTCACTATCCATTTTTTCATAAAACATAAATGTTTTAAAAAAACATAGTTCATTTTATTCTTAAATAGAATGACTTTTACTTGATCCTGTCCTTGACCCTATTCTTCTTAAATTCTATGAATATTTTTTCAAAACATTTGAATAGAATAAAAATCATAGTATGTGATACATAAAGAATGAAAACTGTTATTCTTTCAAAAACATGTAAACCCTGAAAAATTTATCATAAAATAATACAATTCACCATTAATATGTAGTAAATACAATTCCCATTTTGTAATGAATATAAGCTCATTTATTACCCTTTTTGTAATGAACAGATTACGGAAAAGCCTATACAATATAACTTATAACATGTAAAGTTAATTTTTGACATAAACACAACTTAATGGTATAACTAAATGGTCAAATTCCACATATTTCACTAAATAGAATAACCATACTTCTGAATTCCATACCCAATACATTGGAGGTTATAACTTAATCATCCACCCTTGGATTATCATGGAACCACCCATATTTGGTTTATCATGTAACTACCCGTCAAATGTATAAGTACTATTATATAATTATAACACATAAAAGATTGAGATTATCAATATTTTAGTCATAAAATTTAATTTTCAATCACAAGAAATAATTTCAATATATTGAATTAGTAAATACACTTTTAAAACGATTTTCAATACCAAAACAACCAAAAAGGGATCAACGGTTTTCTTTTCCTTAAAATATTGTAAGGCTTATAGAGTACCACAAATATTAAATAATAGTTATGGTTGTAGAGGATTCGTTGAAACCTCATACATTAAAAAATTCCATGTTTTTCTTTTAGTAAAATGATTCGTAGAAAAAATATTCTCTTTGAATGAAATTAATAGTAAAAGGTGTTTTTTAAACACCATATAAATAAGGTCTTGTATAAATTAAAGTATGCCTCAATGAAATGAGATTGAGACGAAGTCCCTTACCTTTAATCTGACCTGTCTAGTACAATCATTATATTACTAAATAATAAACAAAGGATAATTTATACTTTATTGAGAAAATTTTTTCAATTTTATTATACCTTTTATATCACTTGTTACCATTTTTTTAAAATTAAATAATTATTTAAGAACTTATTAGACATTTTTTTGACATCCAGTACTTGAGTCGAACATATATTTGATTGGACGTAAATTGAACTTTTAGTCAAAAGTCCATAATATCTTGAATATTATTCATGATTTAAATATCTTGTATTTCCAGTATATATGAATTTATAATATCCATAATATTTTGAGATAAAAATTAAATTCATCGTTCATTGAGACGGTAGGCCTTACGTACGCATGAATTCTAATTTCATTTCTTTGTCCAATTCATATAATAATAATAAAATGATATAAAAGTGTATTATATTATCAGTATTATATTTATTTCTTATATATATCATATTTTTAATAAATCCATATTTTATATGTTCAATGTGTAGTGGGAACAAGTCATATCGCTTTGAGGGGGAGGTAGTCCACACTTTTTCAAACAAAATTGTCGTATTTATAGAACATGGAATGCATAAAGGTATGTTTTAAATAAAAATTAGAGAAGCACAGGGACAATATTATTATAATATATATCATATATAAATATATTACCATCATAATGGACACCATGGGATGTGGTATAATAAATTTAACAATTATCATTTTACAAGGTAGGAGTTCCTTATACACAGAAATGGTATGTCCATATCAAGTAGATGGAGGTTTGTGTAAGTGTAGTTAGAATCCATATCATAACAAAATTTTGTATATATAGGATACTATTTTTGTTATGTAGTCATATAATAAGTAGAGAACAGGGGTTGTGGAAGGACAAATATATGAAATGAACTTCATAGAAGACAATACCTCTAAATTGGGTAAATCCCTTTGATTTCAGCCAAAAGGATTTCTTGAATTGTGTTCATCCAAACGTAAGTCATATACAGGGAAAGGAAGGATTTTGGTATATTATTTGAGAATAATTTTGATTATCCAATGGTATTGAGAGGTTTGAGTATGTTGGTAGAGGTGGTGGCCTTTTATAAGAGGGCGGAGGGGGACAATAGGAATGTCTTAAAAAATTATTTTATATTAAATTTATTTTCAAAACATAATAGTTAACAAGAGATATAATTGAAGGATAAGATGAAGATTAGTCTAAATACCCCCAACCAATAGGTTTTAGGCATGTTTTGGTCAGAAATATAACCTTATCTTTTGGATATGACCATTAGTTAAAAACTTTCTCTTGCCATGTCTTCTTATAGTTTTATAATATATCATTACTATACTTATCATAAAATTAAATGAGAACCACAAGTGGATAATTAATGAATTTGTTTACATTATAATAATCATTTTGAAGAAAATTATATTTTTCAGAATTTTTTATTATTTAATAAAATAATATTTGTTAAAAATACTGATTTATTTTAATTTTGACACTATCTAGAAATTGAAATTGTTTAATGTCATAAAAACATGATTACATCAAACCAAAATAATTAAATAAAATTTAATATGTAAAATGAGTCCCTAAAATTCATGGATGGAATAAAAATTGAAAATTTGAATTTATTGTAATATTTATATTTGCATATATTAGAATCATTCATTTATAAGGTAATCACTGCATTATCATTGTGTCATAAATAAATTTATATATTTAATATATGAAAATTATATACAAAATAACATTACGTATTAAATATTTTTATTTTTTATGTTGAATTATTATAGTCAAATATATAAAATATATAATTCCATCATTAAACTATTTTAGTAAAAAGATACATATTTATGTTATATTTCTCTTTAAATTAAATTAATTATTATAACATGTCATTATCACACCCAAGTGGCTCCAAAATTACAAAACATCATCATAAGGATTTTTGGTCAACCATGACTCATAAAATATGATTAAGGAACGTTTTAGGTAGTTTTATATTATTATAATGTTATTTTTACCCTTATTTACAACATTTACCCTTTAATCATGGTAAAATAAATAATTATTGAACATATTATTCATAATGTCCATAAATAAAAGGTGTCAGTTTACAAAATTTGGACCTTCAGATTCCAAATATGAAATATTTTTTTTTCCAAAGTCAAGTAATTGAGTTGGTATAAACTAATTTAAAATTTATTCATGTTGTCAAAACTAGAAAACATGGTTTTAAGAAGTAAAAACTATCATAAGAATGACATGTGTTTATGTCTAATTTTAATGATAAAAATGACAAGAATAGGATTAAATGATAAAAATATAATCCAATTATAATTTAAAACCAATTAAAAGGACAATATAACTATGTAAATAAATGATATGAAAATGCGGTTTTGATTTAAAATGAATTATTTTTTACTATTCATTAATATATAATTTTTATCAGAAAAATACCAAATTTTCAACTAAAGTAAATTTTGATGTCCCGATTCTAATGATTTTTTATTAAAATATAGAATATAAGAGTGACCAAAAGTATATTTAGAAAGGGTTGACCATCCAAAGGAGCTCAAATGTCCTTTTAAAAATATTAATGTATTTTATGCTTAAAATTAGATTAATTCCCATTTTATGCCTCTAATTTTTTTTTGGATAAATGTGAAAAAACTAAAAAACATGTAAAATCATATTTTTGTCAGTTCTATTAATCTTTCAAATACAATGGATAATTGTTAACAACCATTTAAAATAATTATCTGCTTTTTTAGTAAAACTCAAGGATTTATGCAACATAAGATTTCAAAGAAAAAAGTCGTTGTGTGTTGACTATGCTATCCAAAAAAAGAATCCCATTTAACATAAATTTAATATGTTATTCATAAGTATTAATAGATATGAAAAAATATTATTATATAATTACCTGGATGTTACACTTTTAGGAAGTGATCTTATACTATATGATTTATTTATGGTAATTTGTCACCATTATGTCCCCCATTTTATGAAAAGTTATGTTTTATACTATGAATCATGTTTTTGATAAATTAAAAGATGAGTATTAACTTCTAAAGTTATTTTAATGATTACTTAAAGTTATTATTAACATATGTTTTAATATAAGAATAGATTGATATATCCTATTTGTACACTTTCTAAACATATGAGCTTTACCTTTCTTATGTTCCCTTCAATAGGTTGAATGAAATGTTTAGATAGGGTATTACATAGAGGAGTAATGTGTGAGAAGATCATTGTGGGATATTTTTAAGATCCTTCACATTATAAGAATATTATGTTCTAATATTCTATTGGAATTATACCTTTATGATCCTCTTGCATGTGATTGTGTTATGTAATGAATATTCATAAAGAATGATTTAATATCTATTTATAAAAATCATGGGTCACTATAGTTTGTCTCATAGGGTAGGTTTACTAAATCATTTTAATATATGATGAGAATAATTTAGAAAAATACTTAGGGATATTTCTAAGGATATGAATAGGGATATGTCTAAGGAAAATTATATGGATGAGTTAAAGTATTGGAAAATGTCTTGAAATTTTGGTAATGAATGGATTAATTGGTTTCCAAGAAATTATATCCCTATACAGATTCTACAAGTGAATGTTGATCTGGAATAGAAGTACCTAATGGTAATAACTATAAAAATGCGACATTTAACTTGACTCCATCTTGACTTGTTGCATGAAAATGGGTCTTGGTGCACAAATGGTTTGAAAACCCTTGGTTATATGCTCTAGAAATGGAAAAATTCGTTACAAACCATTATGAAGTATTTAAATAAGGACTATACATGGCATATGATAATTCTACTGTGTCATATGTTGAAAAGGATTCCTTATTTATACAATGTATTTTTGGTTTCTCATGATTGTGTACTTTCCCACTATGATTATTGTTTCTCACACTATGTTTTTTGGTTTTATTATATTGTAGGATCAAGAAACAACTAGACTGATGATGAATGTGAGAAAATTTGTGTTTATGAGAAACTAAATTGGATAACAACTTTAGTGAAAGATATTTTGATTATACCTAATCAGTTATCATGATAAATATTTAAGACATTTCACCTTAACCATCGCTTAGAATAACTAATCAAGAGAAATAAATAGTTCATTTAGGGTTTTTTTAGGGATACCATGGTCTGAAGAATAATTAGTTTCATATATGTCATGAATGGGGGAAGAATAAATAAACTGAATGTATAAGAGGAATGAGAATATTTTTTGAGTGTGGAAAATACACACAAAATAAAATTTATTATTGATGAAAAATAAAATGTTTATTGAATATAATGATTTAAAATAATGGTCTTTGTAAGTTATCATTGAAAATACAATGTTTTATACGCAAAAAATGGGAATTATGATAATTAGTTTCCAATGAAAAAATATTATGAATAAAATCAGTAATGTTGAATGTGTAATAGTTATGTTGTTGATGATGAAGAGACTATAACATAAAAGTAAAATATATGGAATGTTCTAATTTTATTGTTAGTGTTAAAAATAATGAGCATGATTTATTTGATGTTGATTGTTTTTAATAAAATATTCTTATTTCATATTTTAGAAAAGTGGTATTAATGAATAAGATGCTGAATCATAGTTAATAGGTTATGAATAAAGTAGAATGATTGAAGTTTTTATGTATAAGAATTCAATAATTATGAAATATATAATTATTGTCGTGTATAAATGATTTTTTTGGAATTTCAAGAATATGTTGAGTGGTATTGATGACCTAGAAAATTTATTTAATGGAAAGGTGAAAATTTATGGAAAACACAATAGTAATGGAAGATAACCATTATTATGTTCCAAATGTTGACATAATGTCGTTGGGATACTATTATGATAGATATGGATTATGTAAATTTGATAGTACTGATTACTTGTTAACTTATTAATGATTTGTTGAAAAAATGGTTGATGTTATCATTGAAGGAGTTTAAATCATTTATGGATATATAGAATTTATCCAATAATATCTGATTTATTTATGTAATAAGGATGCATGCATGTATTGACTAATTTTTTTATAGTAATTTATATTATTTAAATGTTTCTAAAGAATACATGATGAAGGTGTTATCATGTTTGGTTTATGAAAATTAAGATCTAATTCATGTTTTTTGGGGGTTTAACGATAAGTTCAATTTGGAAATTTAGTAATGTTGTTTATAATGATTTAAATTTTAATATTTTTGAAGGTTTTTAAGGCTAAAAATTTATAAAATGAATAATTTTGAACAATTCATGATGATTTAGAAATTAATGTATTACGTTACTATATAAATACATATACATAATGCATAACCAGTGGTAACCATTTTTATATGATGATAGATAGGGATGTAAGGAATGAAATATAACAATTTGACAAATCTTATGACCTGTTAGTGATTCATGTTAAAAAAAATCTTCATTTATAAAGATATGAAGTGTACATTTATCGAAGAACAATCAAAGGATGAAATTGTTATTATGATTGAAAGGAAAGACAATACCTATGTATATTGGTCCCTTTGAAACTATTGATTATATCTAGATAGTAACTTATCACTTGACACATCCACTTAACCTCGTTATGGTTCATGATGTGTTCCATGTATCTCTAGAGGAAGTACATACTAGATCCATCACATGTACTGAACTCAATGGTCAAACCACTAGAGGATGATATTTCTTATGGGGAATTACCAATAATGATTCTAGATCACACATTGACAGTTAAGTGAAATTAGACTACTCACCTGTCCATTTATTGTGTGGTAAAACCACGAGATTGAATAATTTAGATGGTAACGTATGTATGTAATGAAGTGAATTGTATCCTTAGTTTTTGGTACTGATACGAAAAATTTTGGGGGAGAGATTCCTTTTAAGGGGGTAGATTATAACACCACGAGATTTTGAGAAATAATTTTTTATAATAAATTTAATATTTTTGATATTTTTCATTACACATATCTGTAATTTTATCTTTATTCACATGAATAACTGATTTTATCTTGAATTACATGCAACACCACGTCTAAATGAAATAAAACATCCCATTAAAATATTATAATTTGATATGATAGTTCTAAAAAAGCCAATAAAATGGAGGTTATGAATACAATTGACCAAATTATAATAATATATGTTCTAAAAATTTATTTAAAATAGATTCTTTGGGGAGCAATTAATTTTAAATGATGATACAAACTATTTTAATGTTGAGGAAACCGTTTTATGGAGAAGGATTTATGAAAATAAACATGTTTTACCTCAATAAAATAAATAAGTCACCTTTAGAGAATGATTTAAATGAAATTTATATATTATATATTCAATTATATTTCTAACAGGCATGTTATGTATTTTCTATATAAGTGAGAAGAATAAATAAAATATTTTGGTTAAAAATGTATTTTTCTTCTTCTAAAAATAATTTTGTTGAATATTTTTCACTTATTTTAAAATAATTTTTTCCACTTTTAAAAAAATTATTTGAAAACATAATAATATATTTTTAAATAATTATTTAAAATATATTATAGGGTTAATTTTTAACAATTTTCTTAGAAGGTAGATTTTTTAATAAATAGAGGAAAATGGTATTTATTAAGAATTCCCATTTATTTTACACCATTTAAAAACATAATTTAAAAAATATTGCTATCAAAGAAAAATTAGTTCAATTATATATTTTTATTAAACCAATTTAAGTCATTATAAAATATTTAGTAACTAATTTTAACATAAAACTTTTGGATCTTTTGAACAGTTTCTCTTGGAAAACCTGATTTCTCGTCACGCATGTAGGATTAATTTGAAATTGAATTTTTCAAGATATTTGAATGGAATTTGTAAAAATGAATTCCATATTTGGAATCCATATTTTTTATTTTATATAATAATTTCACCTTAATTTTTACCACAATTAATAGTAAAAACAATAAAAAATATTTACTATGGATTAGGTAAGAATGAGTTTACCAGGGGTTAAACTAGAATGATAAGGGTTAAAAAAGATCCAAAAAAATTACAAAACCTATTGGATGGAAATATTTTTATCTTATATATCATATGTTCTTTAATATTCTAATTTTTATCCTTTTTGAATGTCAAAAATGTTGATACATCTATTTTTTAAAAAAAAATTACAAGTGGTCCACTTAACTCACCTATAAAAAGACACCCCTCTACTCTCCTCATTACACATTAAAAAAATTAGTTTTTCCAATACCTAACACAATAAAAAATTTAATTACTTAATACGAACCTATAATCTTTATTATTTTCCTAAATTCAACCCAGGAATACTTTTGAGGGAAACATAAAGAGGTTACTCGAAGAAGAGGCAACGTTCTTTAATAAGAACGATTATTTAATTTCTTCCTCCACTTACATAAATTATAATTTACAAAATATGATATTAAATAAATAGAATATTTCATATACTGTTATGTTTTTATGTTAATATAATGAGCTAAAACCATTTCATCTTCTATTAAAAGGGTTATAGAATCATCATTCATGTATATGATAGACTACCGTCTCATGAATGGATGCCAATAATTTTTTCCATCAGCACATATCAATATAGGATATAATGATTTATTTATTATTGATATATTATATATATGATAGTATTATTCCCTTTAAATCATGATATCACATATTCATTTTAACATTCCATTCTATGGGATTTCAATAAGGTCACTCATGTGTATAGAAGACGATCACCTCAGGATGCAATGTGATTCGTTCATGCTTTACATGGAAGGTGATAATAAAAGTTTTAATAAAATTATGTCATATATATGACATAGTAATTAGTCCTAAATAGTAATATATTTTTTACATTAATTATTTTCTTACTGTTAGGAAAATGGAAACAAAGTTCACGCGTACGCACGACCTACTATCTCGATGAATGATGTAATTCAGTTTCCATCTCAACCATTTTTTGATCTATAAAAAGTTATGATTAATGAATATATATTTATTTTTATTTCATGGATAAAATTATTTATATGATAGAATCATGATCTATGTAAGAAGAAAGAAATAATAAATTAAATCATAAATTAAAAACATTGCAACTATTTCCTAAAAGGTACCGTTAACATTGAATTGCCAATAAACGTTAAATAGAAGGTCATATATCAATCATATATATATATATATATATGTGTGTATCTTTATAAAATAGATTTATAAAAAATATATAATTATTATTCATATGGTTTGAACATGTAATGAGAAATTCGCAACTTGTTGTAAGATATTTCCATCTCACTTTTTACTTCTGTGAGACACATATCATGTTCACCACCTATTTATTTTTTGTGTTGCATATAATACCCATGAATTTATTTTATGATTTTAATCCTTATAAATATTGGTATTTAAATATCCATTGGGGGATCTCTCTTCATGGGGTTTAGATTTCGAAATTTACTAAAGTAGTAATGGATTTCTGTCTGATTTTTTACTTATGTGAGACACACAAGAGATTCACCACCTTATTATTTTATGTTGTGTACATAATGGATATGAATATATTTTATGATTCATATATTGATAATTACTGGGGTTTATATATATATATATATTATAATCTCTATTTTATGGGGGTTATAGTTCCAATGATAACAAAGCAGTATGTGATTTCTATCTTAATTTTCCCTCCTTGGGAAAAATGTCATGTTATGCAACTATATTATTTTATAAGGTTTATATTTAGACATAATGAGATTTAATATCATGAATTTATGTATTCTCATGATATTTTATTTGTAATTTACTTTTATTACATCATTGGGCTTAAAATTAAATTTTACCAAAGTGGAATATATTTTATGTTATAATATCATTATTTATTAGTACAGTTTTTATTATATTTATGATGATAAAATCATATGATCCATCTCTCAATAAAATTATTAAATTTATTACCTTATGGTTTTGTCATGGTAATACCCGTTTTCACTTCATTTTCTTCTCTTTAGTCACTAAAGCGTTCAAAATAACATTTTTATAAAAAAATATTTATTTCTCTCTTGGATATAAATCCAATTTTATATAAAAAAATTATAAATATTTTTTAAAAAATGATTAATTTATAAAATCTCCAAATTATTTATTAAATAATTTTCTACAGAAGTTTTACTATTCATTAATTTTTCTGAATTAAATCATGATGTCATCTTCTAAAGAATATTTTTTAGCATTTAGTAAAAAAAATGTAAGTAATATTACTATTAATGTGTATGTCATGAATAGAATTATCTACCATTATGAAAAATCAATGATTTTAAAATTAATTTATAATAAATAGTTTTTATTTTAATATAAATTTATTTTTAATTTATTTAGTTTTAAAATGCATTTGTAGAAGATTAAATGATATTTTCCTCAAAAAATAATTAAATGATTTTAAAGATTCCTTTATAAGTTTCTATTTTTAATTTCAATGTAAATGATTTTGAAAATGCCTTATGTTTTGAAAAAAAATTTAAAAGTGGATAAAAAAATTTTCTCATGAAATGTTCCATGTGATATTATAAAATATTTTCCTTCTAATATGACATCATTTGATGTTACATGTTCTTTTCTAGGGATAATATTAAATGATACCGTCCTTATTCTATCTCTAGATGGTTAATGTTTATGTTGATGAAATTCTTTTGAAGACTATTTATTATGGGTTATGATATGGTGAATTGATGAATTGTTTATTAAAACATTTTTCTTTACATAGGTTATTATGTGATTATATGATGAATTTATGATCATATTGTGGAATACATGTGTATTGTTTCATTATTAAATGGATGTGACCTATATCTTCCTTCAATACATGGGGTGCCAATTTATGTATCATTAGATAATAATGGGAAAAAATACAATTATCTAGATGCACTATTAGAAATTGGTGAGTCACGATCCACGTAAGAAAACAAGTGAGTCCTGATCCACTTTGAGATACCTTTGAGTCTTAATCCACTATGGGAAATAGGTGTATCCTAATACACTATGAAAAATAGGTGCATCGTGGTTCATCATATGGAATAGGTGATGGGTCATGATCCATATGTTTATGGTACTAGTATTTAACATTGAAATATATATTTTTTTAAATATTAATTATGGTTCTACAATTTTATGACATGATCTTATGGTTTATGATTTATTTATTATGATTTATCACTCTTATGGATTGTGTTTTTTGAAATGATAAATTTTTATTCAATGAATCATTTTTATGAACTGTTAAATGTTAGGTTTTAAATTCTTATGTTGTGTTCTTCCTAACATAGCCTTATGATTATCTTATGTTTTTATATGATCATAGATTGATCTCTCATATATTTACGCTTATTGAGCATCATAACTGATCTTTATTATGTTTCCTTCCCTATGATAGGAGGAATTGTTTAGGTAAGGCATTCCTAAGAGTAATAGTATGTGAGAATATATTTTTTTGGATATTTTAATGATTTTTAATGAAATAAGAATATTGTGTTTCTTATCTCTAAGTACACTAAGCTATTACGGTACTTGGGTGTCTGTTAATGAAATTTATTGAATGTTTATGAAAAATGACATGATATTTATATATGAGAATCCTTGTTTGTTTATTGGTATTTACCAAAACTTTCCAAAATATCTACCAATAATCCTTATCCACATTATAGATCTTCCATTAATCCAAAAACACCAACCCTATATTCCCTATCAGAGATCCAAAGGAGGTTTTTCTTAGAAAAGGTAATCATATTAACCAACATCATGATTTTACTTATTATTTTACCACCATCTACTATGTATTAAAATTCCCAATATAATAAAATTAAAAAAGTATTATGATATCTTATTTTGTTAATGGAATAATATTTATCAATCTAATTCTCCATCAAATGGAAAACAATCCATTGCTCGTGTGTACGAAAAAAATACCTCCTCATGATTTGATTTAATTTTATTTTCATCACCATATCAGATGGATAGTAATAGAGATAGTAATAATAAATATATACGATACATATGAAATGTTATTTATTCTGTAAAATTAATATATCATCCACTTCATTACTATTTCACCCAATAAAAAAATGATGACATAACCCGTGCGTAGATACGACCTACTGATGCCATGAACCTATGTCTTTCATTTACCTTGTCAAAATTTCAAAATTGATTCTAATATTTACCTAATTTATAAATATTATATTCATAATCTTATTATCATTCTATATATTGTAGAAATAAATCACATGAACAAGAACTGAAACTTTCTCGATAAAACATACATGTGAAAACAAAGCACTAAACACCTGAAATAATTGTAATAATTAAATATTTTTAATGACAAGAGATAAGATGTTATAAGATAGTCATATATGATATTAAAAATATTAATATTGTTGCAGTATAAATTTATAAATTATTTTAAACAATTATACTAGAGGTTAAATTATGTTCTAGTAAAGGTAAAAGTGAGGTAAGAGGCAAAGTATCAATTTCTACCCATTAATGATTATTTTAATCTTATGAAGGTAATTGATGTTATAAAGTTAAAATAAATACCATTTTAAATATTATATAATGAATTATTCATACAAAAATTTATTTTATGTTTAAATTTATATTTTTCGTCCAATGGAATTTTACTCGAAATTTACCAAATGGTTAGTGATTCATAAAAAAATTTCTTTTCATTAGGTTACATTACTCTTTCATTGAAATTAATATTCATAGACTGTGTTTGTAAAATATTTTTATTGTTTAATTTTTTATTTCAATTTTTTTGTGTATTTTAATTCAATACACAAAATCAATTCACTGATTAAAACTCACTTCGTTATTACAATCATTGTAATAGATTTTATCTCAATCATAACTCTATTGTGATATATTTGGAATAATGAAAATATTTATTTATATGAGGAGTATATAATAATCCATTGAAATTTTATATCAAAAATTTATTTATATTCATACCATTTAACTTTTCATCTCATTGTATTTCTTTCATGGGTGTTGTGATTCAAATGTTACAATAATTACAAGGGTTTATGTATTAGTCTCGTATTAATCAGGATTAATTAGAAATAATTTTCTATTGAATGAAATTATTTAATATTTTTATAATAAAAAAATTTCATTTTATTCACCTATGTTTATTCATGATGTTTTCAAATAGTAGTAACATGTTAATATATTTGGTTAAAGATTTAGAAAATTATTTTTATGAAAAGAAAACATTATTTCTCTTTTCGATTGAAAATTCATTTTCTTCAATATCCATATTTTTCAAAAAAAAAAAAGAAATTTATTTATAAAATGATCTATTAAATAAAATTTTAAAAATGTTTTTATTTTTAAAAAATGATTTGAAATTAATCTTCTCTTCATTTTTAGAGAAATTTACTCTATTGCTATTTAACAAAAAATGTGAAATGAATATTTATTTTAACAAAAATCTCATGTATTAAATTTTCCCACTATTATGACTACTTATAAATTTGAAGATTCCCTAAAATGTTTAAAAGTATTTTATAAAAAAATAATTTTTGTTATATTATGAAAATCTTTATTTTTTAAAATTTATTTTCAATGTGAAAGGTTTATTTTCCTAAAGATATTTTTAAGAATATTTTTGTATTTCATTACATCAATAAATAGAAAACTTTATTTTAATTATTTAATAAGAGAAATATATTATAATGATACCATGTTTATTATATCTGTAGGTATTCTATTATTAGTTTGATAGGGTAATATAATGACATTCATTTTATTTATTAAATTTTGTAGTCATTAAATTTACATTTAAACATTAACTATCTTATGATCGATAAATTTATATTAAATATTAATACTTTTTATCATCAATATCCTTATTTTATAAACTATTTGTCATGTATTTTTATGGGTTAGAACAATAAAAGATATTTTATTGATTAGGGGAAACCATGATAAATCTATAGTCCTTACTCAATATTGATATTTATTAATAAGTTATATTTTTTACGAATTGAACTAATCATTTAGTATATAATGATTTTATTAGAAATTAAGAGATGGTGGGAGCCTAAAATTATATAACCCCTTGATGCATAAAGTGTTCACATTATATAGATCAATAATGTTTAATTAAATGGGTTATTGCTCCTTGATTTAAACAATATCGGTGCATGGTCTCGAAGTTATATAAATCATTATATATGAGATCAGGATATCCAATATAAAAATTTCCTTCATTGAAAATTTAGTTATTATTATACATGATATTTGTTATTGTTATTATATATGGATGAATTATCATTATATGTTTATTTATTAAATGTCACGTGTTTCATTTATTTACCTTTTCATACTGATTATTAATTCCTAATTATTATGTATTTATTTTTGATAGATTCCTTTATACGAAACCCTTACTGATCATCTAAGATACCCCTTAATTTCATCCCCTATCCCATGATATGAATAAGGAATATTCAAATGAGTTCAAGGGCTTATAATTTTTTCACTTTTAGTATGTTTTGTTTCATGTATACTAATATAATGTGAGATACATTTATGTATCTATTTTACCAAGACTACTAAAATATTCAGTCATTCAAGATGAGATAGCTTATATCTTAGGATAATATAGTAACGTAACCAAAAAATATGGGCTACTAGGGGATCATTATTTATTGTTTCTATTAGAGTTTGTTTTGTAAATCCATGTTAACTAGAATAATGAAAACATAGATTGGAGAACACAACCTCATGATTGAATTTGAGGATAATTCTATGACATTGATAACATTGTAATGTTTTGGTAAGGTGTAGATTTTGTGGATTTCCTAGAAGTACATTCTAGTATCGAAAATGAACTATATGTAGATATGACATAATATTACCTAGGAGTAAGAACCCTAAAAACGTTTATTGGGATTTTACTCAATTGTCAACTGGTTCATGACAATGATACTTTCAGCACAATTGGATTGACAATCCTAGGGGATATTCCTATGTTAATTCATATTTTATTTATAAAGAATTACAAATAATTTGAATAAGTGATAACCAAAAATGACATAGGTTAAACCTAATATGTCATAGATTGAAAAAAATGTGTCCTAATATATACATCTATAAATGATTTTTCATGATTATGTGTTTTCCCACTAAGATTATTATTTCTCAAACTATGTGTTTAGGTTTTAGTCAATTTATAGAACCTGAAAGAACCATGTTAATGTAAAATGTTATGGAAAATATGATTATTATGAGAAACCAAATTATGTGATGACTGGATTCAAATATATTATCATTATTCAAAATCAATTATCAAGATATATGATTAAAAATCCACACCATTACCAAATATTGGATTCAAAAAATAAGGTAATGATGTATTTTTATGAGGTCATAGGTGGTGGAGTCCATGGAGGAAAGAAGGATCAATTTCCTTCATGAGATATTTGAGGAAATAGATACCCGTGAGAATGTATCAAATAAATAAGAAAATTTTATATGTGTGCAAAAGAATATCATAAAGAATTGAATTGCTGATGAAAAGTGAGGAGTTCAATTGAGATAAATATATTCCATTCATGATATCCTTTTATAGTTCATTATCATAAATGTGTCGAAGAAGTGAAATATCAAAGTTAATGCCCTGTTTTATAGGCTAACTCCTTGAAGATGGAATGAGAAATGAATTATGTAAAAGGGTGGAATTATTTATGTACTGGGATTCAATAATTTTGTTGTCAAATTATTTTTATGAATGGTAATGTAGTTAAATTAAAATTTAATTATCTTAGGATTGTGTTATTTTTTTGGACTCATATATGTCTTCATATGATATTGAATTAATTGTTATAGATATTATCCTGGGATTATAATTTTAATGTTGATCATAAGAGCAATGTCTTAGACAAATCATTTTTAGGTTTTAAGTGATGGTATTTTCTTTTGATTAATGACATTTTTGGAGACATTTTATTAGGTTGTGATATATATAACACTTAGGTTCATCATGTAGTATAATTTAAGAAAGAATGATTTTTTTATAAATTTAAAGTCATTGATAACCTTTAAGGTTAATATTATCATTGAAGTTATGGTAATAAAATCCAATTAAGATTATTTTATTTTATTTGAAAATTAGGTTGTATGCAAAACTGTAGTGGTTCAAAAGCTATTTGATTAGTAATGATATTTTTGAGGATGTTTATCATATTTTTTAAAATATTTATATTAAGTATATATATATAGTTTTTAAAAAATGAAAACTAATTTTTTGGGTGGAAACCTATCGAATATGATAAGGTGATGATGATTAAACCCACAACTAAAGAGACCAAAGGGTGAATTTCCTAATACTGTCCAACATGATTTACTAGTTAAACGTAAATGATTTGATTGATAAATACTTATGGATTTGATTATATTTAACTCTAGTATTTATTAATGTGGTTTGATAGAAAAATCTATTAAATTGGAGAACATTTCGTTACAAATATATTTTTATATATATTTATAGATAAAAGGAATGAATTATAACTCTTTTGTGTGTCACGTGATCCATTAAAAGTTAATTTTATTTTTTTAGAATAAAAAATTCATCCTGAATATTCATTTCATAGAGTAAAATTTCAATCCAGAACAACAAAAATATGAATTCATTCATATGAAATAAAATATATGATGTAATTATATTTTATAGGGTTCTCTATCTTGATAGTAATTCAATATTGTAACCTTAGGAAAATATTGTGAAGTAAAAATGTAATGAATTTACAATTATTTTTTATGAATTAATGGAAATTTTTACACTTCATTTGTAATGACCAGGACCCTCCTTGTCCATTAAATTTCCAAATCCTTTTGTTTGATGAAATTTTGGGACCATCAAAGACTCACTGAGGAGTTTTAAAATTTTGAGGTTGAATTAATGTTGGCATAGATCAACATCGGTGGCACTAATGGGCATCATTGACACTGATCGACATCGATTCCAGGGCATCAGTGCCAGGGAAATGGTTCCAGGGTGTTAGTGACTCAACTATCGATGGAATTGATCAACATCGGTGATAGGGAATCAGTTCTAGGGAAATGGTGCCAGGGTGTCAGTGACCCAACTATCAGTCAATCATTCCTAGTTTCTCCCAAAAATTTCAAATTTCCCTCCAGTAATGTCTCTTTTGATGCAAAAGTGTTTTAATGCTTCTTTAATGTGATTTAAGGCCATTTTAATTCCCCTAAATGATATCATAAATCCTCTAATAGTGTGTAAAACATTTATTACCAAAATGTTTGGCATGTCAAACCCTTTGCTATGTTTTCCATCCTCCCGTGTTTTCTAGTTTTTCGCATGTTACATGTTTTTTCCATTTAAATAAAATCTATCAACTCACAATCGTCCACTGCCCTATCTCCCCCATATCTGAGAAGAATTATTAAATTATAAATACTTCCAATGAGTGAAACTGACTGTCCATGTTGTCAAACCACGATTCTCTTTTGAATCAAAATGAGATTACACATCTTGTAAATCTTGGATTAGGGCTTTTAATCACACAGAGATATTCTTCTTCCATGGTTTCTTTTCTTCCTTTAGTACACATGGAGTAACACTTCTAGAGACAAGTTGTGCCTGCATGAGAGACCTCCTATATGGTTCCTCTTGGAGTTTCCTGCAGTTTCATCCATAGTTCATGGTGAAAGGGAAAAACCTTGATCCGTGATCATCTAAGTAGGGTTTTTTACTTTGCCTCACATTATTGTGTATCATTTGGGGTAAGTGTGATGATTTTTCCCTTGTGATATAGATGAAAAAATATTTAACGAAGATAATAAATGAGAATTTAGGGAATGAAGCGGTGTGAATGATAATGATGTTCTTATGTTTTACCTTTATTCTTATGTTGTGAATTGTATAGGCTCATGCGCCATAAAAATCGGGGATTTTAGTCATCCTTTATTGCGCACTAATGAAGCTCTATTTTTCTAGATAATCTTGTGACTTAATTACTATAACATGGAAACTGGTTAATAACATATTCATGGTTCATTAAATGGAGTTCTAATGAATAATAATCCTTTTGTGATCACCCCGGTAAAACAAACAAAATGAAGGAACTTAATGAATAGGGTAGGCTGAATGAGAAAACATATTTTCCCTGTTCTAGTGATATGCACAGTTGAGATAATTTTTTTGGGGGGGATGTGGATGAGAGTGAAAGATCTGGTAGATAATTTTTTGGTTTGTGAATATAAGTTCGTGTGGAGAAGGTATGTTGGGGCATGGTTTGGTTACAATACTTCGAGGGATCTCACATATCCATTTTGATGTTTTCACTTACATGAGAACTAGGTGTAAATTCTTACATGCTTTCATGGATGATTTGTTTCCATTTTTGTTTTAGCGTATGGTTTTTCCTGTTAGATTTATATTCATGAAAAAATATTTAAATGGAATCACTTGAATAAGCTAACAAGAATGGGTACAATGTGGAACTGTTTTCTAGAAAAGGGTTGTGCTCTCGCTGTGGCTGTTGTATACATGTGCATGTATGGATAGAAACAAGAGTGGTTGTATATGGGCTGGTAGTTTGTAACGAGACCCTTAGGTTGGGATGGGTGATTGATTACCTATATGTATAAAGTGTAGTTCGTGTGATTCTTATATGCACTCAACCCACGTTGAGAGCCTAGGGCTGAGTACCCGTATTTCATGGGGGAGGGTGTTTTTTCCAACATTCCTATGAGTGGTTGGGTATTAGATCCTTTATTCCCCATCTATGAGGTATCCAAGACTCTTTGGGAATGGTGTGATGGTATGAGGTCCATTATAGCCCAATACTCTAAGGGCATGGTGTGATGTCATCAGTTAGCACGGGTTTTTGCTAGTAGGTTTGTTTCCCAAGTGTCTTAAGGATGATATCAAGTTGTCTTCGGGCATGGTAGCAGATGTTGTGGCTAAGGAGTGTTCAGGTGTGGTAGTGGTTTTTGTGGCCTATGTTTCTATGGTCATGGTTATATATGGTTGTGGTTTCCTAGGTTTCTACGAGTAGGATGAGTGGTTTTGGTAGTTGGGGTGTGTGTGAGTGGGGTATAGCCGTTAGACTGGAGTGGAAATGTTGTGGGAGTTCTGATGGATAGGATGTTCGAAATAACTAGTAGGGAAGTGGTGTGGGGTACCCAAATATCAATGTGCTATTACAATTACTTTACCAGACTTGAGTTATTTTTGGAGTGTGCCTTGGTGAGGATGGGTGGATAATTTTCATTACTAGGTTCTTTGGTTACTTCTATTTCTCATGGGGAATTATAATGTCTCCCCACTAGTGCATGAGAGATTTTGGTTTCCCTACTGATTATACATGTATACTCACCCTACCTATATAATACTTATTTATGTTTTCTAAGAGGAATTTTAGGACCTTTCTAAACATTACTAGCTCAAATGTTGGAACAGTAGCTATTGCGGTTTTTCTTTTCTTCTGGTACATTCCATGAGAGTTTTCTTGTACCTCATATCTCTTTGTTTTAAACATGCATATGGTGATGGATTTTTTTTAGTTTTAATTGTTTTTCTTGGTGTTGATGGGATTTACCATATTTTATCCTTATATTGTTCTACAAAAGGGTAATACCTTCCATATTACTTGAGATTCTATTCCCTTGGTTCGAGTACCCACTCTGGGGCCTATTGAAGGTAGGACTCAGGGTCATTGTCTCTCCTTCAACTTGAAGATGGAAGGGTTTGACAGTTTGATGTCCCTTCCCTCATCTTGGTGAAGGTGGGTCTTGATATAATGGTATCGAAGGTGGTTTGAGAGATAAGATGGACTTCAGAGTTTGGAAAAGTGAGGATTTTATGTGATGGTTGGGAAATAGTGTTAGGAAATGTTGGTGCGTGAAATAGGATATGAAATACTGGCTAGGACACACGATTATAAGGCCCCCATGATATGATGCAAGGACTCTGGACCTACTAAATGACCATGTGAGGATACACAAATTTTTCGGGGTAGAGACCCTAGGAATGGTACATGAATCATAATGACTTGTCTTCTTTTGTGTTTTGGGAAGTTAAAATAAATTAAAAGTTTCAACGAAATTTAAATCAAATTTGATACACTACTCAGGCTAAAAAATCCTTGTTTATTTTACATCCAGGGAACCTGGACCACATCCATGACATGTGTGGGAAGTCGAGCCCCAACATGTTTCCTTGTTCAATCAGCGGACGCTTGATTGAGAGGAAGAAGATGACAGGTGGAAGAAGGATCTATGTTTTTTCTAGCAGCAGACCATCTAGAAGTATGAGGGAAGTGTTTCTAACATGGAGATAGAGGGTTGGCTTGAGGAGCTAGCGATCACCATTACATTGATCCATTATCTGAGTGAGTACATGGTTCCATTTGTAGTTATTCATATGAGGGTAGCAACACATCGGGGGTGGAAACTCTCCCTTGGGGAGAGGATGGAGACATAGGTTATGTGGACTAAATTCGAGAAGGAATTCTGGGCAGAATTCCTTTCTACCACAATGAATGCTGAAAGGAGGCAAGAGATTCTCTCCCTCCAGTAAATGAGTATGTCAGTAAGGGAGTTGGGTATCAATATCTTGGATCTCATTTATTTCAGTCATGAACTCTTCCCAGATGAGGAGTCACTGGTAAGTCACTTCTAGGAGGTGCTCTTACCTTATCATTAGTATGTGGGGGCCCCTTTATCTCTACTGAAATACTTGTTGGATTAGAATAATGGTGAAGTAGTGGAGGGGATTCAAACATTGGGAGGTATGTAACGATATAGGAGCTAGTTGAGCTCATCAAAGGGTAAGGCCGTCAGTAGTAGAACTATAGTATTAAGGCCTTCTAGGTTTCATCCAACGGGGAGAAGGTCTCAATAGTTTCAGTTCTAATATCTTGGTCCTCTCCCATTCTCTATAGGCCTAAGACCAAGGTGCATTATCTGTGGTAGCTTTATGAATCTTCAAAAGCAGTACCCTGACCTAGTGCAATATAGTGGGGGTGGGAAGGTTAATCTCTCACCTCAGTAGTAGTAGTATCAATCTAGAGCTTTTCCGTAGCCACAATAGGGGTAGAGGAATCCCTCTACACTAAGATTAGACAGTGCTGGTGTAGGCCGACCTCTTGGATCTCCTTAGGGACCTCGACTTGGGCATGGTCGTGGGGGGGGGGTGAACAAGGATAATATGAGCCAAGCGGGAAATTTGTCACAAATAAAATGTAGCAATTCCAGCCGGGCCAGAGGTTTTTCGAGGTATGATTAGTTTGTTCATCACCATTCCATGTGTTTTTTTGACTTAGAATATTCACACTCTTTTGTAGCGCCTAGTCTATGCCATTACTTGGGTCTAGACGTAGAGAGAATTTCTATTCCTAGGGTGATGATTATGCTATTTGGCGGTCAGGCTAGCATGTATCATGTTTTCCATGGATGCAGACTAATAATGGGGCCTGTTCAGTACAATGGGGATCTCTTTCTACTACGGATCCAACCATACGATGTCATCCTAGGCATCAAATGGCTGTTTTCTGTGCACATAGTTATAGACTGCTTTTATATAAGGGTCATGTTCTCATAGATGGGTGGCCAACATGAGGCCTTAGTTGGCGAGCAGAGTTGTATGAGGGTGGTCGGCGTGTGGAGCCCCTTCTTTCATTTCTAGTGAGTATTTAATTGGAATAATCTGACTTATAGATAGTGCATGTTCTAGGGATTGTGAGTCATTTCATGGATGTCATCCCCGATGAGGATGTGACTCTAGCACCTCGATGTGATGTTGAGTTATAGATAGACATACAACCTGGTGCTCGTACGATTTCGATGGCTCCCTACCGGATAGAGCCTTCTGAGTTTTGGGAGTTGTGGATTCAAGTTGATGACCTAATGAAGGAGGGTTTTATCTGACCAAAAATGTCTCCATGGGGTGCACATTTCTTGTTTACAAAATAATCTAGACGATGGTCACAAACAGTGCATAGAATACTGAATACTGAACCAAGTTATGATCATGATCCATTGCCTCCTCCTAGTGATTGACAACCTTTTTGAACAAATGAAGGGAGTATGTTGGTTCTCTAATATCGAATTGATTTCAGTATATCACCAGTTGAGGGTGAAAGAGAGTGACATCCAAGAGACTGCTTTTTGATGCTGATATGGGAACTTTGTGTTTTTTTTCATGAAATACGGCGTTATAAACACACCAGTTGTGTTCATTGGGGTAATGAACTCTGTTTTAAAAGATTTTCTTGACCGGTTCATGGTCGTATTCATCAAAGAAATCCTGATCTACTCACGTTTAGAGTAGGATCATGTTGAGCATCAATGTACTGTATTGGAGGTACTCAAACACCTCCATATCTATGGGAAGATTTCCAAGTGCATGTTCAGGACATGAGAGTTGCACTTGCTTGGACACACGGTGTCCCAATTGTGAATAGTAGTGGACCCATCTAAGGTTGAAGTAGTTGTTTCATGCGAAGAAACCATGAATGTGGATGAAGTTTGTAGTTTCCCTAGACTGATAGTTTACTATAGATTGTTCTTACCTGACTTCGAACATGTTGTACTAACTTTGACATCCTTGACCAGAAAAGGCCAGGCCTTCATAGGGAGTGAGATTTGATATGAAGTGTTCAGTTAAAAAATTGAGAATATGGTCAATGCCCTAGTACTGAGGTTTTTAGATGAAGGGGTAACATTTGAATTGTTATGTGATGCTTCCGGTCTAGACCTGGGGTGTCTGATGATGCAGCAACAAGGAGTCTTTTCTTGTGGGTATAGGGAGTTACATCATCATGAACGAAACAATGCCACCCATGACCTGGAACATGTAGTAGTAGTTTTTGTGCTGAAGTTGTGGATTCATTACTTCATTGGGGAATGCTTCGCGGTCTTCACAGATCACAACAGATATATATAGGTTTTCTCTCAAAAAACCTAAATTTGTGGTTGCAGAGGTGTATGGAGTTTCTTCCAGACTAAGAATTGAATATCATATATTCCTAGGTAAAGAGGAATTTTGTTATTGATGCCTTGAGAAGGAATTCATAGAAGGATGTGGTTCCAGAGTCAGCAGATGCATGGAAAGTAATGGAGGAGTAGGCTGCATTTCTTGTGAGTGTGAAAGTGGATGATGGTAGTGGCTATCTTTTTTAGATGATAGTTTAGTCATCCATAATATGGAATGTGTTGAAGTCTCAATGGGGAGGCTCTAAAGAATAAGTGATGTGTGATCATGTTATCTAGGGTGATGCTCTGGATGGATGGTTGTAGGATGGTCAAAATTAGATGCTTTTCTGCGGGATGTTTTTTTTCTTAGAGACGATGAATGGGGGAGTTCTCAATGAGTTACATAGCTCAGCCCTAGTGGTATACCTAGGATTATAAAATAATTAATTGGGATTGATATGATATTTTTAGTGGAATGGAGTAAAGAAGGTAGTTGTAGAGTTTATGGAGAAGTGCCTTGTGTGTCAGCAGATGATGGATGAAACCTTTGTTCCCAATAGTATGTTGTATTACTTAGACATTCCTGAGTCGAAGTGGGATGTTGTCTCCATGGATTTCTTCATAGGAATACCTAGTTATATGGGAGGTTGTGATTCCAACTAATTAGTGGTATACCAATTTACGAAATCAACATTCTTCTTAGTGGTTAAGGAATCGAGTGTAATGGATTCCTTAGTTCAGAAGTACGTGGGTGTGGTTGTGCGACTGTATGGAGTTCCTTGGACCATCGTTTCGAATAAGGACATGTGCTTTACTTCACGAGTCTGGAATGGGTTCCAACAGGATTTTGGAACATCACTATGCCTACGTTATGCATTCTACCCTCATAGGGATGGTCATATATATAGGACCTTCCAAAAGTTGGAGGATATGCTGCGACCATGTGTTCTGGACTTTGAAGGATCATGGGTATGACCATTACCTCTGTTAGAGTTTTCCTACAACAATAACTATCAATCTACCATTGGAATTTGACTTTTGGAGCCTTGTATGGGAGACCGTTTGATTCACCACTTATCTAGAAGGGGGTTGGGGAGGCAGGAGTTCTTGGCTTAGAGGTGGTGCAAACCACAATGGAGAAGGTCCAACATGTGCGTGTGAGGATGATGGTAGCTCAGGACCAGTAGAAGTCATATGCCAATCATTGGATGAGACCCTTGGAGTTCAATATTGGGGGCCATTTATTCTTAAGGATCTCCCATCCGTAGGGATAATGGAGGTTTGGTAGGGGGAGTAAGCTTTCTACCAGGATCATCAGACCCTTCAAGGTGTTGGGATAAGTCATCAAGGTGGAATATCAACTGGCATTACAAGAACTGGTAGAGAGGATCCACAAAATCTTCAACATATCTCAGCTTTGTCAGTATATATAGGATGACACCCATGTCCTCAATTGTAGATATTTGGATGTCAAGGATGATGTGGCATTCATAGTGTGACTAGTGAGAATCAAGGATCATAAGAATAATATTCTTTGTGGACTGACCATTCCCTTTGTTCATGTGTTTTGGAGGCATGGTGTCCTCATGGATAGTATCTATGAATGGGAGTCACAAATGTGTGCCCCATACCTAGAGCTGTTATGAGTTTTGATATTGTGTTTTCTTTATGGCTTACTCATGATGTAATGTTTGACATTGCATGTTGTATGTTAAGGTGGTTTCCCTATTCTCTGAATGTGTCTGAAATGTACTACTTATTGTGAGGGGGAAACCTAATCCATAATCATGTTGAATTAATGTGGATGTGATTGAACTTGTTCATGTGAGTCTGTTCTACACAAAGCGGATAATATCTTGACATGGAGAAAGGAACTCCCTTATCCATTTGTATAGAATTTTCGACTTTTGTGTTTGTGTGGTTTCATGGTGTTTGTACATTTGTTCAACAGATAGATGATATAGGTGTTCCTGGATGTCGAGGTTTTATTCCTGATTTCAGACAACTCTAGGGTGGTTTTTCCCTGAGAGGTTTCTTATAGGGAGGTTGTTTAGACCACTCTCTTTTCTTCGGGTATAATCTTGAACTCTCAAGGGGAGAGAATAGTTTTATAGGTATCTGATATAATGACATGGACTATCCTGGTCCATTACATTTCCAAATCCAGATGTTCGAGGAATTCATGGGACCACCAGTGACTCATTGTGGAGTTTTCCAATTTTCAGGTTGAATGAACGGTGGAACCAATAGGTATCGGTGCCAGGGAAATGGTGGAAAGGTGTCCGCGACTCAACCATCGGTGGAACCGACCATCCATCCGTGTCATTGATCAGCATCGGTGCCATTACATCTGCGCTAGGGTAACCGTTCTAGGGGGTTGGTGAGTCAACCATCGATGAGTCATTTTCAGTCTCTCCCAGACATTTCCAGTTTCAATCCAATAATGTCTCTATTGAGGTAAAAGTTTTTTAATGCCTCCTTAATGTGATTTAAGGTAATTTTAAATCCCATAAATGATATCTTAAATCCCCTAAGAGTGGGGAGATCCTCCATTACCCAAATGTGTGGCCTTTTTCACCCTTTTCAATGTTTTTTAACCTCACATTTTTTCTAGTTTTTCGCATCTTACACTATTTTATCCATTTAAAGAATATATATCATGTCACAGTCATAAAATTTCCTATCTCTACCATCTCCGAGGAGAATTATTAAATCATAAATATTTACAATGTGTTAAACCACCCATCCACGTGGTCAAACCAAGATCAATTTTTATGAATGTCGAGATTACACATCCCATAACTCTTGGATCATGCCTTTTAATCACACCAATATCTTTTTCTTCCATGGTCTCTTTTCTTTACTTGGTACGAAGTGAGTCCCACATCTGAAGATGAGTCATGCTTGCATAGGATCCCTCTTGTTCAGTTATTCTTGGAGTTTCTTCCTTTATCATACCCTGTACATTGTGCAAGGGGAAAACATCAATCCATGATCATACAAGTTGAGGTTCTTCTTATTTATCTCTTTATTGTGCATCATGTGGGGTAGGTGTGATAATGTTTCCCCTGGTACACAGATGAAACTAACTTTAATGAAGATAATAAACATAATCTTAAGGATTGAAGGTGTAGGAATGATAGTGATGTTGTAATGTTTTACCTTTGGCCATTTCTTGTGAATTATATGGGATCATGTCCACTAAATTTTTTTTCCATTGTTGTTCCTTTCTTATTCAATAATGAAGCTCTATTTTTCTGGATAATCTTATGACTGAATGACCGTAACATATAAACAAGTTAATCATGTAAACATGGTTGATTAAATGGATGACCAATGAATAAAAATCATTGTGTGATCACCCATGTTAAGACAAAAAATAAGGAACAAAATGAATGGTGTTGGGTGAATCTAAAATATTCTTTTCTCTGTTCTGGTGATATGCACGATTGATCTGTTTATTGCATGAGTGGTGAAATGGATGATAGTGGAACTTCTGGTAGATAAGTTGTTGGTTTGTGGATCCGAGGTCATGTGTAGATGGTATGTTGGGGCTCAGTATTGTTCCAGTACATCGAGGGATCTCACATATCCCTTTTGGTGTTTTTACATACAAGAGAACGGGGCATGAATGCTTACAATAATTCTTGGCTTTTTTGTTTTAGTTTTTATTTTTGGATTATGGTTATGGATGTATGTTTCCCGATAGTGAAGGAATATTTAAATATAATAACCTGAAAATGATAACAAGAATGGGTACAATGGGGAAATATTTTCCCTTATTAGTTTGTGCTCTGTTTTTTGTTGTTTTATATTTGAACATGTAGGGATAGCATCAAGAGTGGTTGTGTATGGGTAGTTTGTTGGTTTTGGGACCCATAGGTTGGGATTAGTTCTTGATTACCTATATGAATATAATTTATTTTTTTTAGTTTTTGTACACACCCATCCCTATTTATCACTTAGTGTTGATCCCCCCCCCATTTCATGGGGTGGGGGTGTTTTTTCCAATATTTCTATGAGTGGCTAGTTATTAGATCCTTTCTTCCCACTCTACTAGGTCACCCAAGACTCTTTGAGAATGTTGTGATGGCTTGAGTCCATTATATCTCAAGAATATTCAGGTACGGTGTGATTTTGTGAGTTAGCTGAGGTGTGTGTGGGAATGTTTGTTTCCCAAGTGCCTTCAAAATGGGTCCCAGGTGTCTTCGGGTGTGGTAGTAGATGTTTTGTCCCAGTAGGATTCGGGCGGGATGGTGGTTGTTGTGGCCTTGGTGTCTGCAGGCATGGTTACGTATAGTTGTGGTGGACCAGGTGTCTATGTGTGAGATTTGTTGTTATTGTTAGCCAGGTGTGTGCGGTCAGGGTTAGTAGTCAGATTTCAGTGGAAATGGGGGTGGAGGTCTGATGCATAGGATATTCTAAAAAATAAGTGGGAAAGTAGTTCGGGGTACCCAAATATCAATGTCCTACTGCTACTACATTACCTGAATTTATTTATTTGGGGAGTGTTCCACGGTGAGGCTGGGTGGATATTTTTCCTTAGAAGGTTCTTTGGTTACATTTGTTTCTCATGAGGTGTTATAATGTCTCCACACATGTGAATGATAGATTTTAGTTTCCCTACTGAGTATACTTTTATACTTACCCCACATATATAAAACTTCTTTCAAGCTTTGAAGAAGAATTTGAAGACCGTTCTAGACTTTACTAGCTCATAATTTGGGAAAATTGTTGTTATTATTTTTTTTTCTTTTGGTACTTTATGTCATTGTTTTCTTGTACCTTATATCACATTATTTTTACCTTACAGATGGGGATGGATTTTTGGATTTAGGATTACCTTTAGTTCATGGTGTTACTGGGATTTACCCTCTTATCTCTCAATATTGTTCTACAAATAGTGTAATTCCATCCATATTACGTGAGAGTATATACCCTTGGTTCTCTTCTCCACTCTAGGGTGTATTGAAGGAGGGACTCAGGGTCATTATATCTTCATCAACATGATGAAGGAAGGGTTTGGCAGTGTTTTGTCCCTTCCCTCATCTTGGAGAAGGTAGGTCATGAAATAATTATACTATATTTTTATGGTTGTTATCTTTTATTGATCAACCTCTTTCTCATGATGAATGTTTTTTTTATCATACTCCATAATTATTTACACTTTTATTCTATATCCATATATTCACTTCCCATTTATATTTTACTACTTGGAAACCTATGTATGTTTTATTCTATATAACCTTAATACTTCCCTTTATCTCTTGTTAATATGAATTTTTATTAACCCTTTTTATAATATGGGTTTTCAAAGATCAGACCCATCTACCTGAATGGCCCAAAGGCCTTCATTTTTAATGATTTTTTATAACCCCCCTTTCAAGGGATGAGGGGGAACCCATAAAAGGTCCGTAGGCTTAGATATTAAATTTCTGGTAGGCTTGGAGACATTAAATGACCCCTATGTATAAATGAAATTATACAGACTATGACTACATGAAACCGTACCTCACCAGCATCTTCATCATGATCAGTTGTCCACCTTTGCATGGTTGTTCGGCTAGCTGTTATGTGAAAAGATCCATAGGCCCAGTACTGATTGAAATTCCCTACCCTCTCATTTTTTCAAATTCATTACACTTGATCTGGTGAATGTGCCATGCTCTTGAATCCTCCTCTGGAGCTGCTTCCTTGTAAAATTTGTCTGTGAATCTGCATATCAGGTCACCCTGAAGGCCTTGAGATGGACCGAAGGCCTAGAGGGGGCCCGAAATCATTACTGACCAAAAGGTCTGGGTGTCCCGAAGGCCATAAGGATTAAAATTCCAAATTAGTGGCCCAAGGTGAATTTTTCTAGCTTCTATAGTGCCAAATAGTACCTACTACAGTACGCACAATGTTTTTCTGTGGTACCCACACAGTACTGCCATAGTTCCTACAACAGTTCCTGCAACAGTTGTGCTACATTACCCATAATTATTCCTCTTCCTATTTTCGAACCTAGGTCTTGTGGATGCACATAGAGAGACCCCACTAACTGCTATGTGGCTCATGTGTAACCCCTATCTTTCTATGAACATGTTTAAATTGTGAAGATGAAATTTATTTCAAATGGGGAGAATTTAAAAAAATGAAATTTTAAAATAAGATCTTTTTTTTGATAACATATATGACACGCAAGACCAAGTAAAAACCAATCTGTGGAATTTATTATTCAAATATGACCACTTTAATAGAGGTCTTAAATTAGTGGGTGTGAATTTGAAAACTGAATTTAAAAAATTATATGGTTTTTACACGTAATAAATAAATTAATAGGTTCTCAATTAAATAAAAATGAAAATAAAAACCAATTGAGTGTAAAAGAAATGTTTTTATGAAAAACTATTTTTACGTGCATAACGTTTTCAATATTCATTAAAATAATCACTATTGGTGAATTATTTTCATTAAATTTATATCTTATATGTTCAATCAGGTCTTTCATTAATCTAATATTTTTTCTAACCATGGGATAATTTTATGTCTTGTTTTAGTCTTTAAAAATGAATTTTTTCTAAAAAGCAAAATCATCATGTTTTCTACAATAATTTTAAAATTTCAATTTTTTCCTATATTAAAAGATTTATATTAAAAAAATTCCATTTTTAAAATCATATTTTTGAAACTATATTTCATTTCTATTTTTGAGAATTTTCAAAAAATAATATTCATTTCATTGCATAGAGAACAATATTACTTTTTATTGAAAACGACCAATTTTTTTTAAATAATTTAAAAATTATTTATTAATGACAAACAATTACTTATATTATGTTACAATTATTTAAATCATACTATTATTAATCCAGTTTTTATTATTTCAATAAATTATATGTTGAAATTTTATATAATTTTTTTATACTTATGAAATCATTTCTTTGGAATACAACATTTTCAACATGATTATGGGTTTCATTTTAAATTAAATTCTTCCAATTCTATAAATTAACATTGTAAAAATAGAATCAATATTTTTAATTATAATAAAAATTTTAAATTAACAATTTTAACTTCATTTTTAGACATTATTTATATTAAAAATGTAAACCTTAATTACCAAGGTTAAGGTTAAAATATGAATTTTTGACATTAGATGCGCTTCTGTCATAATTAATTTTGCACAAAAATGAAATTTTTATTTATACAATTATATTTAAAACATGGAATAATTAATTAAAAAATATGTAACAAGGATCTTTTTATTTTTTCATAAAGAGTAAATTATATAGGTTAAAAAATATAGTTACCATGATGTAATCAAAAATTTTAAAAGTGTGTAACCTTGGATGTAAAGGAAATAAAATATTTAATAAATGGGTTTTTTTGTGTTTAGGGTGTTTATAGACCATATATTCCCTATAGTCCATTACCTATCAATTTAGGTGGAACATAGGTTGAGAGTGACTTCCCATTATTAAATGGGTTTTGGTATTCACAAAAATGCCACTCCTCCTCAATTATAAAAGGGAACCTCATCCCCTAAACAATAAACACATATAAATTAATTTATCTACACCTAACCATGAAAAAATATAGCCAAAACATCAATATCAACACTCAATACCTTTTTTTCATCAAAAAATAATAACTATAGAGTCTTTAATATTGTGATCTGAGTAATGGTTTTCTATGATATGGGAATCATCTTCATGATGATATTTCTTTTAAATATTCATTTATGACATTAAATTATGTATTAAAAATTATAAAACAATAAAAACATTATATCATATATATTGAGATGTTGTTATGCTGATATAATAATATTTATCCATCTTCTTCTCCATCAAATTGGAATAAAGTCATCGCTTGTGTGTATGGAGGTCTACCGCCTCACAAACAAATGTAATTTTTTTAACTTCTCCCACTCACATTTATAATAAAAATGATAGAAATAATTAATATATATGATACTTATGATGTGATATGTATTCATTAAAATTAATATATCATACCATTTCTTACATTTTTACCTATTAAGTAAATGATAATGTCATTCATTCTTACGTATGACCTAATGTCTCCACGAAACAGTTTGGTTCATTCCCCATGTTCAAATTTCAATAATGATAATAAATATGTATCTAATTAATTACTATGATATATATTATCTTAATATATATTTTTATAATATGTAACTATATATTATATAGAAGAACCGAATGTTCTTTTACAAAATATGGTTGATAAAAAATAGTTAACACCATAAATAATTGTAATAATGAAATATTATTAATGAATAGTCGATAAGATGTTATAAAAAGATCATATATGATATTATAAATATGAATATGGTTCTAGTGTAAATTATTATCTTATTTAAAATAATTATATAGTAGGTTAAATAATGCTCTTGTAATGGGAAATATGAGGTAATGGTCTTCATCAAAATTTCCATTTATTGAGGCATATTTATAAATTATGCATATAATTTATTTTATATGGTGTATATAATTCCCCTTTTAAATTTAATATCATGAATCATTCATATTTCAGGTGCTTTATGTTTAAGTTCATGTTATTTCATTCATGGGGATTTTAATTGAATGATACCAAGTGTTATATGTTTCATAACCCAAATATATTCATCAGGTTATATTATTCTTTAATGTATTTGATATCATAATATTATGAGATTAATTTATTTTTATTATTTTATTTTTTATTTACAATTAAATTATATGAAGGAAATTTTTTACACATAATAAATTCATTTAATAATTCTCATTTCAATGGTATGATGTTTTCTTAGATATTTCGCCTCAAATTTCACCCCATTGAGATATACTTGGATTTATGAAACTATTTATTTTATGGGGTTTTTATACTACTCCTTTGATATTTTATATAATTAATCTATTTATTTTCATAATATTTAATTCTTCAATCAAATTTATTTATTTCATGGGGTTATGATTCTGAAGTTACCAATATAGTAATGATTATGTCTTCAATGTGATTTAAATCAGTATTGCTTACGCCTAAATTTCCATTGAAAGAAAATATTTGATAATTAAATAATAAATACCTTTTAATTTTATTATCCTTTTTTTACTAGTGATATTTTCAAATAATATTTCAATTTTCCTCTCTTGTTACTTAAATTAAGATATAAAACATTTTTAAGAAAATATAACTTTGTTTCACCTTTTGGTGGAAAATGTTTCTTCTTCCATATCTATATTTTTTAAAAAAAAATTACAAAAGTTTTTTTATTTATCAAATGATATATTAATGAAATATTTACCTATGTAATAATTTTTTTAATGAAATCTTTATGTTGTTTTACAAACAATGTACTTTTTTGACTATTTAACAAATATATGAATGAAATATTTGTTTTATCATACTTTCTATGCACATAATTTTATAGATATCATGAATTCTCAATACATTGAAGCTTATTTTAAAATTTTAAATGTTATTTTGGAAGAATTTATTTATCAATATTCTAGAAAATATTTGTTTTAGATTTTATTTTCAATGTGAAAAGGGTATATTCTCAAAAATATTTTAATGATATTTTAATTGTCTTTCTATTCATTAATGACAAATCCAATTTATTTAACTTATAATAAAATGGGAATATGTTCTAATGTTACCATGATTATTCTTTATCTATATAGTTTATGATCATTTTGACCAAAGAATGTATTGATTTTAATTTTCCTAATTAATTTATATATTCATTATCTTTCCCTTGAAACATTAAATCTATTGTAATCATTGGACATTAGATATATCTTAAATATCCATATTACATATTATGGATATAATTATATATTAAATTGTATATCGTTTGAAAATAGAGTGTTTTATTATAAATAATATTTGGGTGAATTGGGAAAGACATGATAAATATGTATTCTTCACTCAATATAGATATTTGTTGATAAGTCATAATTTTTAAGAATTTAGTTGATAATTTAATATATATTGAATTAATTATGCATTTATTGAAGAGTGGGGATTATAATTATATATCCTCTAAATGCATTAATAGCTATAATAAGACAAATTTATAATATGACAATAATGGGTCTTTCCTATATCTTTAAACAATCTTGGGGGAATTTCTTGTTGTTACATATATCATGATATATGATATCATGACGTCCAATATTAATGATTTCATTCATTGAGAAAATAATTAATATTATCCATGAGAATTTTACATTAGTATTAACAATGGATGAATTATCATGCTCATGTTATTGGTTAATAGTCAAGTGTTTTATATACATATAATTCTATATTAGTTATGTCTTACAAATTTTACATTATTTATTAATGATATATTAAGTTTTATGTAACACTTAATTTGAATCCGATCTCGCCATTATTTTGTTTCCATTATGTAGGATATGATTAAGGACTATTTAAATGATTTATGGATGCATAATTTTTTACTTTCACAATGTTTTATTTCATGTTTTCAAATGTTACATGAGATTCAAGAATTAATGTAGTTATACAGGACTATTAAACTATTAAGTACATTAGGATGCGTTCAATTGTATCTTATTCCACAATTGTAAAGTAACCACAAACTCTTGACTACTGGGTTTGGGGTCTTTTTGATGAATACGTTGAAGGAAAACCATGTAATCCTTGGAATTTTTTCCTAATATTCCTTGATAGACTCAACTTATGTATTCTTCAGTTTGAGGAAATCTGTCTCAATTTTTAAATAGAGAGTTTGGTGAAAATATTTATTGAAGAATATTTTCCTGAATTCTCCCCATTCTATGGAATCAATATCCTCTTTGTACTTTGGGTTCATAATCAATGTCCACTACGAACTGACTTCTCCCTCTATGCAACGAACAACAACCATAAAATTATCTTATTCTAAAAATAGGTTGAAATAGAATATATTATAAATGGACTTACTCTATTATTAAATTATGACGGGATATTAAGATCATATTATGTGAGGAGTTATTTTCTACATAAAAACCACAACCACAACTTTCTTTTTTTGGATAAGGAAGTAATTATGTATGATTTGAGTTACTATTCATAGAATGTGATACATAAGATATTACACCCATGATGCTCATTGATTTTTCTCTCAAATGTATAGGTATATTTTTAGGGAAATAATCACATTGCCTTTCACATTTGACTTTGAATCATTTTCTCCTATATCCCTCCTATTGTAAAAAATGCAAAACAAGGTGACAATACTTTAAATAATAAACATAAAAAAGGGAAACATATAAAATTAGATGAGATAACTTATAAATAATTATGATATCCTAACTTATTAGTCACTAGGATTCAATATATTTTATCCATGGTATTTTTACTATTATGTTTTTAAACCAAAAATCTATGAAATTCTGTCAACATGGTTCGTAATGAGTTTGTGGATTTGTCATCACATATCCTACGGGAATATCAAAACATCTATAAAGTAAGGACACATTTTCATGAACTTAGTGATGATAAATTTAATACCCAATGAATCATTTTTGTTTATTTATCAACCATATGTACAATATTTCTAGATCCACATACACTTTTAGTATCCATACATGGATTACATTTATTGGAAAACACTTGCTCTATACCTCACAAAAAATCTATGATATTTAAAACAATATAGACTAATCAGTAGGATTATAACTAATTTATTATGGTCATAATCCAGGATAATATCTAGACTATTGTATGATATCATCTATAGCAAATAATTAAATCTACACTTGTTATTTTATGATTTTTTAAATTAAATATCTATTAAATAAAAAACAATGAGATAAAATCCTTGTGTATTTCAAAGACTCGAAATATAAATATGAACTTGAAAATAAAGTGTATTTATTTAAAGATCCATAACAATATCATAAATCCCTTTGATCTACATAAACTACATGGGATAACATACATAATAAATAGAAAAAATGGGTGAGATAGAAATCCCTGTAAGGGAATAAACATAATGAGGGAGAATAATATGTGAGTCAAACATATAAAATGATATTGTAAAAGAGAAGATTCAAGAGTAATCACATGAGAGAATAAAATAATGAATTTTTTTTCATAAGATCATGTAAATATAGAAAATGTGGCCCCATCAGAAATTATGACATAAGAATAAGTCAAGGATAACTTCCAAGACAACATCACTTGGTGGAAAGAGTCCAATCATGGATTAGGTTTACTCCATAATCCCATATAATGTCTTTCGAGATTAAAACTATACCAAATTCAAAGGACTACAATCTGTGTTCACCCCGATGTAAATTTTCATGATTATGTGTGCTCTAAAAGGAAATTAATAATAAGGAATAATCATAATAATTATCTATTGAAATAAATGGGATGGATAATCTTTCCTTATACCACAATCAAAGGAAATTTTATAAATCTTTAAAAAAAGGACACTTATTTAAATATTATGGATATTTATATCTGATTTCACAATAGCAGGTCCCAAAATAATAAGTTCATTTGAAAAAAAATTAAATTATAATTTCATTAATGGAATAATGAATATAAAAGATACCCTTAATAATGTTTTATTTTAATGAAGGAATATGATAAATATATTTTTCTAATGCATTACCCTAAAATATAGATGTATCACAAGATATATATATATATAAGTGATATATATACATAATTTATTATAAATTCATAACATTGAAGGGAGATAAAATGTATGTTAGAGGGTGAATGTTCATACCCAATGGAATGGAAGGATCAAATATATCTCTTACCTTAAGTCCCATATTTATTCATACGCATTTAGAGATAATTTATAATAAATATATATTTATTAAAAATTTATTATTGTAAAATAATATTATATATCATACTATATATTATCTTATTATATCATCTTACCACTTGTTTATTGACAAATCATTGTTCGAGGTGACAACTGCTTCATATTTCATTCATGTTTTGGTTCGGTAGTGTTAGTTATTGTATATTTATCATGGTTTCATAATAAAAATAATGTAAAAACTGATATTTATATCATATTTATTCATTACATATATTTATATTCATCTATTAATAGAGGAGATAAAAAATTAATTACAGTATTCATCGAGATGGTAGGCTTTACAGAAGCCTAAATGTTGTTTCAATTATTGATGGATGAAATAATGAAAGATAAGTAGAAATACACCATTATATAATCATAAAAACATTATAAAAAAATTATATATTTTTTCAATCTATCACTATAACCATCCTTGATTTGTAGTGTCAGGAAACTAATTACAATGGTTTACAAGGAAGTAGTCAGTCCTACAGACAGATGATGATTACATTTCTCATTAGATTAAAGAAGATATAAATGTAGCTGATTAAATTAACTCAATAAAATATTAACATATTTGAGATAATTTTATTAATATATTTCTTCATGTTTTAAAAATATTTTAAAGAGGTAGAATATGAAATAAATCTAATAATTTTGGTATAGACTATACAAATTCTTTAGAAAACAATCATTTCATTAAACCTTAAAACCTTTTAGGTTATTGTTTTATATTATATAAAACCTATATAAAAAAGGTATTGATTTTAGGAAGGTATTTTGGGAGGTATTATATAAAAAAATAGTTTTTTAAATCATTCAATCAAATATTATTTATTGTAGAATATCATTATTGTCATTTTTTGAACCATTCATTTAATTTAACTTTTGAAAACAATAACACAACACTAGAAATCAAATATAATCCATTAATAACTATAAAATAAGTTATGTTTGTCTAGGAAATGTGAGGAACACAATAATTCATTCAAATTATAAAACTTTTGACATTTTTGAAATCATTTATTTTATATTTCTATTAATTGAATTAATATTGTGTCGGCGTTGCATGAGGATTTAATAAAATTAGTTAATCCCTAATAATTAAAAATAAATAAGCATGATAAATAATTTTTTTTGTCTTTAAAATATTTATTTATAATAAAAAATAATTTTTCTTTATTCTTTTTAGAAAATATTATAGATATTAAAATAAATAAAGTGGCATTGTTAACATTATCTTTAATTTAATGATTATATTGGAAAAAATGAATCACATATTCCACCGAGATTCTATATTTTGTTAACCAGTATGTACATCATTAAGAAAAATCATTCTATATAATAAATATGAGTGTTATGGTCATTTTTATGTCCTTATCCTTTTATTTTTAATCTAAATTACCATATTTTCCCTTAACATAGTGAAAATATTTATTATGTCTAATACTAATAATTACAAAAAATAATAGAAATATATATACCTAATTTTGATATACTAATTCAAAATAGGGAATATATTTTTTAATATTTTATTTATGTAATTTTTAGAAAGAAATTTAAGATAAAATACCCCAAACCCAACCAAAAAGAGTTTTTTTCAAAAGAATTATTTTACGATGAATTTTTTTATACCAAAATGAAGTATAATTTGTTTAAATGAAATAAATTAGATTATTTAAAATAAAAAATAACTAATTAAATTTTAAAACTAATCCAATATATAATTTTATGGTGTAACTACTTAATAATTAAATATTGTTTCTATAAAAAATAGTATTTTTTTCAATTTATTGTAAAAACAATCTTTTAAAAAAAATTAACCATATGTTATTTTTAATATGATGATTTAATAAATTATAATAATTTTATAATTTTTTTTCTAAAACTTTAATAAATTAATTATAATATTTTATTACAAAAAATTATGAAAATCATATCAAAAGAAAACATATTTTTGAAGAATAAAATTACTTTTCTAAAAATTGATTAATTATTTTTGAAGGATTGATCAATATATTATTTTTATTAGGAAATATATATATAAATATATTTCATAATGTGTTTAATCCTATATAAACACACATATTTAATGATAAGGTAATAACTATGATAATATCTCATGGTACATTTATGGTTGGTGTTGTGTGTTTTATATGAAATCGAACGTAGTATTATTTTAAATCTCAATTTTTTAATGTTACTCATTATTTTTTTCAAATTAACAAACAAATTTTTTTATTTAATTTTAGGAAAACTTTATCGCTTTCCATGTACTAATTTATACCACTTACTGGCACCAACCATCATCCACATCCCCACATCCACATTACATATTTTACCCAAACATAAACACATAATATAATCAATCTCATATAATTTTACATCTCTAATTATGGTATATATACAACCATAACATTTATACCCTAAATAAATAACAATAAAAATATATGTTTACATACTATACAATTACAAAAATAATAATTACATAGTGGTAAGAATATATCAAAATCATTTGTTCATGTGATGGGAATATAGCATCATCCGTAGAATACATCTCCTATCTATACCACCTCTCTTCATGAAATAGACATACCTCTATACCACATCATCATCAATGAATATAATATACCATGGTGAATTAACTACCCCTTCATACCACATCACAATAATATTAAAACATCAACACCACATATCATAATATCTCATCGATAACACATAATAATGTAATATTTATCAATTTAAATAGTAACTTTATTTCAAAATTATAGTATCAAATCACTAATTCAATCACCAAATAAAAAATTAATTTATTACATAATCATAGAAAATAAGACACATTAATCACCCATAAAAAAATATCATCATATTATTTATTAATTTATATTAAAATTTCAATATTTTCATCAAAAAATTCACATCAAAATTTTTTACCGAATATCCCAAAAATCACAAAATATACTTCAAGCTAATACTTTAGGAATATATATTCAATTTCAAACATTTCCCCTTTTTACTAAATATGACTTCATACACATTTACTATTGAATAAAAATATTCCAAAATTTAGAAAACATAATGTTAATATAATAGAATTAGATTTTACCAAATCATAATTTAATAAAACATACGAACTAAAATTTAGATCAACGTGGATTTCTAATTTTCACCAAATAAAAATTTCTTATTTTTTTCCAATTTATTCCTTTAGTTCATTCAAAAAATATTTAAACATAAGAACAACACCAATACCATACATTCAGATAATATATATCAATCCTAACCTATTTATTTTAAATGTTTCCCTGAATTATTATTGAATATTTTACATTCTTTACAACATCCAAAGAATAATATGAACAAAATATATATCTAATATCAAAACATGAAAAATAATTAAAAATCGATTTAGTGAAAACGTATATATATTTTAATAAAAAATCAATTTACTAAATTTCCAATCATTCTATTATTCCATGATAATTAATTTCCATAATGAAAAAAATCAAAAATCGTCTTAATCAAACCAACAATTTATTTAATTATTTCCTCATAATCAATTCATCAAAATTAATATAAGTAATAACATAAGATAAGTTAAAAATTTATTATATTTATAAAACATTCCACTCAAGGTTTTTAAGGAAATCCATACCCCAAACATATTTTTTATCAAGCATACAAATCATTATTTATTCCATACAAACAAATAAATTTACACACCACCACATCAAAATGATTATAAATTGTCACTCAAAATGAAAAATATATAAGGTATAATCCCCTAAATTGTTATAAGTTTGAATCCCTCATTTAATAACATTCATACATATCATACTTTAAATCCTAAAATTCAAATTCATGAAATAAATACCATTATCTATCATTAAACCAATTGATATATATAACTCCTAAGAGAAATAGATAAATAGAATAGTTCATCTAACCATATAAAAATAAATAAATACATTTATTTAAATTATTATACAGTCATTGTTTTATCCAATAAATTTTATGAATAAATTTCACTTTTGATGGAAAAAAACATTGAATTATTCCCATAATCACACCATGAACCACACCAATTATCCATTGGTGTAAAATGTGTTAAACACTAATTTCATGTTTTTTAATGTAAACCCGTGTACCATTCAAAAATAAATAGTTTTATCTTACTATGAATCTTTCCTAAACCTCTATTAAATTCCATTAATAACTGGAATTTCAACATAAATCATTTTCCAAGGTAAACAGCCCATTCTAGACCCAATAATGCACTCAATGAACTAGATGAAATTTGATTTCATATAACCCTATAATTAAAACATTCAATGAATTTTTACTTGAAATATCCATTATTATTTTCAAATTTAATTAATTAAATTTCAGGGTTTCTACATTACATATCCTTTAAAACATATTCCTTCTCAAAAATACAAAACACATAACATTAAAATTGTATAAAGTAACCACCCAAAACTCAATCCATAACAATACATACCCCTTGATAAATGAAAATCATTGAACTTATTTATTAGAGTTTTAATTTATTTTATTCCCCCTTTGATTTCAAAAAGGTTATTTTATATATTTTGGATACATTGATTTCTTTTGAGTGTTTTTTTGAATTATTTTGCAAATTGACCTCAAATATGAAATTAATTAGATTTATTATATTCTAGAATATAATGAATCAACAAAATTCTTATTTGGGTTATAGGTGATAATATAATTACTCAGAGGTTGATAGGATAATAGATTATATAAAGATCAATGTGGTTGAATCCAACTATTTTCATATCTCTATTTATAAATTATTATGTTGTATTCAATGAAATAATGAATTTTATGTTGGTGTAATTGAAAGATTGGAATTATTCCACTCATTTATGAATGATTTCATGACTTCATTCTATGAGAAACCCACATGGGTTGGTAGTAAATTAATTTATCACCCTCAAATATCACCTCCAATAGTACATTTTTTGTTACTAGTATTGAGGGTGTATAAAATTATATATTGAATGTATTATACTATTTTATCCTATTAAATAAAAGAAAACAAAAAATAAAAACTAACACAAGATCTAAAATAGAACTAAAATAATATTAATAAAATAAAAATCATGTAATATCTTATGAATTCAATGAACATAGTATCCCCAAATTAATACCAATAATAAAAAACTACTTGTAAAACAAGTATCTTACCAAACTAACATCTATATCATATGCTAGTAAAGACTGGCCTATTCTCCCATACTATAAAAAATATAATTTTCATAAATTATTCTCTCTAAAAGCCTTCTCAGTTCTGTAGTGAAGACATGAGTAACTCCATAAGACCTCCTCTAGAAGACCACAAGTTATTTACTACCATAGATGGTACAAAATATACATATGTGAGGTGATTAAAACATTAATACAAATTATAAAAGAGGGAACTAATTATCAAACCTAACATATATTATAAATAAAAAACAATCTCGGAAATGAATTTATTTTCAAACATAAACACGTGGTTTCTAAAATAAATACCATGAGACAAATCCTTTGATTAAAAAAACTCTAATAGCCACTACATCAAAAGAAATTAGTATCTATCCCAATCCCCAAATCTATTATATAGATATATAAAAATAGTATATATAAAATTTACATGAGAATAAATATATACATCATAGGATCCTCCCTAAAAAATCTCAAAAAAATGTATAATAAGAATACTAAAGCCTCAATGAAAAAAATATGAAACTAACTATTCACATAACAAAGGCCAACAACCATCCAAATGATACCAAGTTTAACTCTCCTAAACTTCCCAAAAATATAGTAGAATGATATTAAATAAAACATATGAGTAGGTAAAATACATATTGGTTTTGTAGGGGATAACACTTATCTAAAGTCATTGGAAAATATTAAATATATATATATAAATCCATATAATCTCTCAATTAATTTAGATGAAATAAAATAAAATTTGGAATTATTTTCTATGTTGATATGAATCTTGCTCGGATTTTATATTCAACATTGATAGTAATCACTAAGAATTACACAAGAAGATCATCCCCACTAAGGTATCCATCAGCTTTGTGAATCTACCAGTGGTTGGGAAGGATTCCCTTTTCCTCACAATTTTCAAGAACCATAATATTAAGGATAGATAGAGTGAGGGAAAAAGAATAATTTTTCAAGAACTATGTCAACATGTTATACAAAAATATAAAATGACAAGTCTCATTACATATCCATTTAAGGAGATTTGTTATATTTAAAACATTTTTATATATTTAATCAACAATTTCAAAAATGATTTAATATTTGTAAAATTCTTAACTCTCAACACTTTTATATGATTAATATTTTAAGGTTTATACTATTATAATAGATGTTAAAAATAATTAAATCACCACCACATGATGAAAAAATTGAATATAATAGTTTGGATTTTGAGAAGATGTTCTGGTCAAACAATATCACAGAACATATAAACTTCCACACACATAACCATGACACAGTTTATCCCATCATTGACCATGAAATGGTATAAACAATTATTATGAGGTCTTTACATTACTACATAGTTCAATCAAACTTGACCATTCATTAAAGACTCATATATTTATTATATTTTCAACTTATGTCACATCATACCTAAAAACATGAGAAGAAATATCAAAAAATCATTTTAGATACCTTAAAACCCCATTTATGAAAATATATCATTTATTTTCACAATAAGTCATGTAATATGTATTAAAATTTGAAAATTAATTAAAAAAAATATTATAGATATTCTCCAACAAACCTTATGGGTACCTCATAGGAATTTGTATCATTCAAAAATAATTATTAATTCCTTTATCTATAAATGAATTAAAAGAGTTAAATTTATCAAATCATTATTATTACTCAATAAATGAAGGGATCTATTGTGATCTCTATCAAATATATGCATCTCCATACACGTGTCCACCTGAGTTTGATATAAAATCATGGATTATCATATAATAACATTATTTAAGATATCGATTAACCATGGGACATGAATTATTCCAATCCCTCAATGTCAACTTATATGTTCTCAATTCTCTAGGTATACTATGAAAAAATGGATTAACACATCTCATGTCCATCACCCAAGTGAAACAGAACTTCCCAACCCCTCATCTAAATAGATAATCACATAACATTAACCTTATCTGTGTATAAATATAATCATTATCAAACATTATAATTCATGGGATCATATTCCAAATACGCTATATTATAGTACAATTCACATTTTTTATAATCACTGAATAATGATATGATAAAAATTATTCCCCACCAATCACCGATTAACTTATCCCCAATGCATGTGGTGTAGGGGTATATAATATTGAATTTTCTCAAGCTATGTATCATTACAACATTTGGTACATGGATTCAATAAGACACATACACCCATAGAATACAATATACCTAGTGTATGACACTATATGTGGTTTAATTGATGGTATATCAAGTACATGAAAATCGTTTTGTGCCTCAAGGGTGAATTCTATATCTATTTGTGAAACCTACCCTATTCTAATCTCCAAATTCAATAATAACCTATAATAATCCTTCGAGACCAATGATTTGGGATAACTACACATTTAGATTTGGGAGGATAATTATCATTTCACTTCATATAATATATGAAACCAAATTGAATGAGTGATATAGTGGATCCTGTATTTTTTATAAAATCGTACTTTTGATATTATATTCATAAACTATTTAAATAATACTAACAAGACCATATATATAATTGACTATTCAATTATATCCCATATAATACACCACTAGAGAGGCCTATTGTTTTTTTACTGTATTCATTTTGCAAATTTTATCACATCAATATATATTTCTTATGACCTCTCTATGTGACCATGTGATAAAACCTCCCACTTAATTCTTTTAGTGAGTAAAATATATTATGACAGTTTATTTGAATCATGCTGATAATAAAATTAATATTCCTATTTTTAAACTCTTTAAACATAGTATTAAAAAGCATTCACTTTATAAAACTTAATTTTGGAATGGTAATAACATTTATTTTCTCATTAAAACTCTTATTATGTTTATCATCATCATTCTGGAACCATTATATTTAACATATTCTTTAAGATAATCTTGGTAAAAAAATGTGACTCTAAAAATTAATATATTTATATAAAAACACATCCCCACATATTTGAGGATATATAGTATGTTTTACTTTGAATATAATGGGGTTAGTATTTATTTTTTATTTATTGAATTACTATAGGTCTAAAAAAACTCACAATATTCATTTAAAATCTATATTTTCTCCAAAATATCATTCTAAAATTCATAAAATCATTTTATGTTAGAAAATAAAACTTATTTATTCTAGTAGTAATATTGAACTAGTGATAACTGTTAACACCCCTATATTATATGTTATTCTACATGATTAAAGAACTATTTTAGAAATAATATGTTATTGTAATTAAATTTCCAGTGATTGGTGGTTATATTTTTCCCTTATATTTTAATAAGTATCTTAGACGACCCTTTTATACTTTATAATTTTTTTTATCATTATCCTCTTTTCAAAAATGTTATATAATTGGATTAATCACAACCATATTTTTCATGAAAATTAATCTTGTATTATTATAAACAATTTTTTTTAAAAAATAACTTCTCTTATTATATATAATAAAAGAACATGAAAATATAGATTATTTATTCTTATTCATTATAAATTTTATGTGTTCTATATAATCAAACAGCTCAATATATTTAGTATAATGAGTAAAATTTTTATTGAACACAGTCATGTAATTGTTTACAAAGAACTATCTTATCCTTTCTATAAGTGATTGTAAAATGAATTTTATAGACATGTCAAGCCATTAAAGAGAACACACACTCTCAAAATTACTGAATGACGCAATGATGTTATGTACACATGAATGAAATAAAGTTCCTTTGGTCATCCATCATCTAAAAAATTATTTCAAACCTCATACATCCCCTAAATCTGTTATTAGGTATAACATTTTCAGTTAGTCTATCATCTTGAACACATCCATGTTATCAAATTATTTTGGAATCATATACTTGATGGATAAAAAAATAGGATTGGATACATCAGGATAATATATTAAGTTCTTATCATAAACATCTAGATCTATTTTGTGAACAGTTACATCAATTATTTTCTAAATATAAAGTTTCTTTAACATATATAATTTTATTTCTTTCGTATGTAAAATTATTTGTTTATTCACCAGTTTAGAAAGCTACATCCATTAATGTAGTACCTTTCTAATATTGATCTAAAAGTAATATGAGATTATGATGATTCCATTGTATCAATAAGAAACCATTTTAACAGACGAGTATATTTTTTTCATTCATTTAAGAGGAATTTCATTAAATTTACTCCCACAAAATAATGAAAAATCTTAAATTAGATTATATCCATTAGTGGGTAAAGATTATCATCTTACTCTATAATGAGTCCCATTTAGTGAACAAATTATCAACTATATATTCAGGTATATAGTAATAATGATCATATCATATATGACTCTTGGGAAGTAAAGTGAGAAAATATTTCCCCAAAATCATCATATGAATTATCTAGGCATTATTCCATTAGTGTTGTATCTCATAGGGTTTCCTAGATAAGTGTAACAAAATTATCAGAAAGTTATTTTTATACCAAACTCTTATGGTTAACCAATTCCATTTTTCTATATTCAATATCATACATGGGAACCCAACTGTAGTATGAACCTACCATGTTGGATTATTATGTTTTTTGGTTGCATTTGATTACTCAAGAGTGGTGGGGTGAATTGAGTATCCACAAAAATATCTGGATAAAAATTACTTCTAAAAAGGTTTCCCCAAAAGTAAGATACATCCTAGTTAAACAAGGTTCTACTGTTATAAGATTTTGACTGTTTAAATAACTTCTGAGAAGATTGTTTATTTTTCATTAATCGTAATATCAGTTATTAAAATTACTTTTGAAGCTATTTTACTAAGACAAGACAATTATAACTTCTTTCCATGATCAACTATGAAATCAAATATAGTGAATTTTGAGTTAAACAGTAAAACAGAGAAAACTAAATCAAACAGCACCTCAGATATAAATCAAGTGGTTCAGTCTCAAGCCAAGACCTAATCCACTCTACTTGGTGATCACCTACCACCAAGAAGTTTATATAAATACACTTCTTCAACACCCTGGATCGAGGATAAGAACAGTACACAGAATTTTCTAGGTCATATAGAGACATATTCCACAGTTCTTCGTGGGTACAAACAACCAGGATACACCTGGACCTTTTCCAGACTTATATGTGGGTATACACATGTTTAAAAACATATTTGAATTAGGATATATTGTATCCTTAAGTTTAATGTCAGAGAAAGATTGTGTTGTTATAAAGACACACACACTTCTCTAAAGTTAATAAAATGATACACAATAGAGCATAAATACTGAGATAGGTTTAGATGTTCTCTAAGTGTCAGTCTTTGCAGTTCTGGACTTCTGGGATGAAGAAGACGCTGAAACCAAGTCCTCGTATGGTAAACAGAGTGTCGCAAGACATGATGATTGGCGTGTGTTCTTTGTGATGTTTCACAGTGCGAAGATTTCCTCGATTATGAGATTCTAGTATGCTTCGTGTGTTCTGCAATAGTGTCAAGTTGGATGTTGTAATAATTTTTTCCAAAAATATCTCTATGTGTGTTTTTTGTTGTCGTGCTCATTCCCACTTGTTTCTCATTCGAGCGTTAGTTCTGCATTGGTTCTTTCTTGGATACACTACTCTTTTATCTTGGAGTGCATCTGTTGGAGCTGATAGGTTTTATGGATTATGCACCTCTTACCTTTTACTATCAGTTGTCTTGTCTACAAAGTTACATTAATTATGTCAGTGCATTTAAAATTGTAATATATGACTGTTAGAGATTAAATCGAAAATGACAGTGAAGATTAAGAAAGGGTGTAATAGTTTGTCATAGAAACGGTGTCTCCTTCACACAGTGTCTGGATTGGTCATGGTGTCTTGTGGTCACAGTGTCTCATGGTCACAGTGTCTCATTGATCACGATGTCTCATGGTCACCGTGTCTCATTTATCACAGTGTCTTCTTGTTCATAGAGTCTTCTTGTTCACAGTGTCTCATTAACATTGTCTAGATGTCATGCTATCTGGATGTCACGATGTCTCATGAATTAAGAAAATTTCTTTATTCATACTTAAGCAGTTATATTTATGGAAGTTATTAAAATCAATCTTTTGGTAGAGAAGTCAATATAAAGTAGATCAATAGATAGTATAAAGAAACAAAACTGAGTGTATTTCACTTAAGAGCTTTGGATAGATTTTACTAAACAAATATTCATTTTATGTGAGATAGATTACATGAATTTAACATAGATTATAGACTAAATAAGATTGTTTATCATCCAAATATGATTAATACACGAAGATTCCAATAGTCTCCACCTTTTGATGATCAAAAAACAATTATATATATAGTATATATGTGTTCCAACTATTGATTCCCAAAGTGCATATAACATATTTATTGATTTCTATAATGTTACTATAACATAATATAGAGTTCTCCCCCTTTTGGGATTATAAAAAAGAAGTGAGAAAAAGAAGTACAAAAGAGAGAAGAAAAGTGAAATATGTATTAGAGAAAATAAGGTATAGTACAAACAGAAGAGATAAAAATAAATGAAACATTATTCCTATCAAACAATAATTAATCACTGTTCTTCTTCACAGGCTTTTATTTTCTTTGGCCTTAACAACAGGATCATAAGAGGAAGCCATAGGAGTAGAGGTTGAGGTAGAAGAAGGTATTGAGCTGGTCGATAGAGAAGGTAAAGGAAGACCTTCAATGAAAGAGGGAGCCAGAGTAGGTGTAGTAGAAGACCATGGTAGTTGTTGATAAAGGATCACATGCCTGATCTAACTCAGTTCCTGACTGATAGACATAGTAGTGGAGTCTAGGGCAGTGGTGAATGTAGGAAAACTAGATCTCATAGTTACAACTGCAGGAGCAATAATGGCAATACTCTGTATATGAAGATGTGCCTTAGAAGCTTGATAAAGTAAGAAATGATCTCTCCACCATACTCTATATCTTTCTCAAAGTCATATTTGTTCTCCATATACTTTTCCAACAGACGTGTGAACTCTGTGAGATATTGGACATGAGTTTTATATTAATGGGTAACAGGGGGAATCTGTAGATTTTCAACAAGATTCTTGAAATGATTGGTCATATTAGTCTTTGAGATATTCTGTTTATGTAGAAATCCACTTTCATTGAAATTTCTTGTTGAGCATCATTAAAAATTTTAGAATGGATTTGAACCTGATCAAGAACTCTTTCACTGTTCTTGATAACATTAGATAAAGAATCCTTATTTAAACCACTAAGTATAGTCTAAAATTACTCCTTTACCATTTTTCTAAATAGATAACTGTCTAAGGATGGTTGAGATGTTTGACCAGATACTTTAGAAGTAGTGACAACTGAGGCAAGGGATTTCAGTTTATTCAGCACTTTTTGAAGGCACCTCGTATACTCCTCAGAGAGATTGTTAAGATTAACCAGAAGTTCTCGCATCTCTTTCCCAATATAATTTTTCATATCAGTGACCTTTTCAGCTAAGGAAGCTAAATGAGCTTGAATCACAGACGCAATATCCATTGGGGTTTGAGAAACAATAGTCTCAAAAGGATGAGAAGCAAGATCTGATCTTGAATTCATCCCTTTCTGTATATCTTCAACCACACCTCTTAGAGTCTTTACTTCATCAACAAGAATTCTATTTTCATCTCTTAATTCTAGAATCTCATACATCATTTTGGGTTGAATCTTCAAAATAACATTTTCCAACAATAGTGAGGCATCTCTGTCACTTTGATTTGTTACAGGAGATGTTTCGGTATTTAGGATTTTCTCAACATCATACAAAAGGGTATATCCCAAATCCTTCAGATCATCATTACTCACCATGTATGGTTGTTATGTTGAAGGTTCATAGAGAGGGACTGAGATAGACATAGATTCCTTTTCAGGGACAAAATTAGATATAGATATAAATTGGAACATATAGGAAAGGTCAAAGCCTTTTACTGAGACTTCTTGAGATTCCTTCACATCATAAACACTAGGTAACATATACTGAGTGTCTAGAGGATTTGGATCAATCAGGGTTGGTACTTCAATAGATTCGAGATTTGGGGGTTGCATCCCCTCAAAAGTTTCATCTTGATCATAACTAAGAGGCTGGTGGTCTTGATCTATTTCCACAAATTAATCTCTTAGTTATTCACCCACATTTTTTCAAGACAATTAGAAAGATAGATCCAGTCTCTCTTCAACCGAAGGAATGACTTTAGGAAAATATTGTTCCACAGAGAGTTCCTTAATGTTATCCATTTTCATAAAAGGTAATTCATATTTTGTAGGTTCTTCCGTAACATTCTTTTTAGTTTCTTTGGAAACATATTTTGTTTCAACTTTGGGTAGATCATCCATATTCAAAACATTTTTATAAGTAGGGATGTCTTCTTTAAGTAATACATGAGGGACAAGAGTACTATCATCCTTATCAAAAATAGTATCACTGGGAGGCACAATAGCCCCTTCTTCTTCTTCTTCTTTTTCTTCTTCAGAATTCCCACCCATTTCATCTGGTTCCAAACCAGGATTTAATATATTTTTTTGTATTGAGGGATGTTCCCATGGATTGAACATTTCATAGATCCTATCATTGTCTTCAAACCATGCCTTTTTCCAAGGATTCCAATTTATTTTCATCCTCTTGATAATGGACTTTGAATGAAAGAACTCACAATCCGTGATAAATTCTTAATTAAATCCAATAAATCCTTTAGCATGTAGCATGGTTGAGATAGTACGAGAGTAAAATATGGATGTTGACTTAGATTTGGTTTTGAATAGATCACACATATGGTGTATGATATACTTAAAAATGTTGATCATGCGCCCATTATTCATAATATGAATAAAAAAACATCCTGATTTTTTAGTATATCAAAATCACCTTTTCTGGGCCTAACTAGCTTCTGAATAAAATTAAACAAATGTCTAGATTCCTTATCCATTTCATCAAAAATGGCTCTTCTCTTGGTGGAATTTTCAGTTATGATTTTTAAAGCATCTTCCAAAACAAATAATTCACTAAAAGGTGGAGATCCTATATGGTAGTCCTCACAGATGCCTTAATGAGGTTTCCTAAGTCATGAATCCCATAACCTCAAAGAGAATGTGAATTTCTGTCCATTTATCCATCTTCTCACAGTATATCCTTCATTAGAATCAAAAGAAAACTGAATATACTATTAAAATTGAGCCACTAACATAGGGTAGATAGGTTTATCTTCCTTCGTAAACCATTCTAACCAGCATTTCTCTTTTAGAAATTTCAAAATGGGAGACTTACTCAATGGAATTCAATTGGTTAAAATCTATTTCTTAGGTACTACTAATCGGTTTACCAGATTTGGATTTAGAGGACCTTCGGGTGCCAGTTTAGGTGCAATCATATTCTTCATTGAGCTACATTTCTCCGGAGTTGACGATGATGGGCCTTTCATCCGGGGCATTCACTGAAGGTTTGAGAGAGAGAGAAGGGTTCCAGGATTGAAGAAGTGTTACAATCTGAGAGAATAGATGAAGTCTCAAGTGAAGAACATGCGACACTTCCTTTATTTTATCATTTAGGAATACCAATCGTCACAAAAAAGCATAAGAAAGTAAAAAAGGGGAAATGAATAATTAACGCGATACGTTTTTTTATTTGTAAATAAAAATCGTTACGGGGTGATAGAGAATGTACTTTATGGTGAGACAGTGACTGAAAGATACAGAGAGACAATGACTAAAACTTACGAATAAATAGTGATTGTCAGAAAGTAATCACAAAATACTAACTATGAGACCGTAAACATGAAACAGTAAGATATAAAATAGTAATATGTTTACGTAAGATTTATCAGACCTAGTTCATGTATGATGTAATATATTCTCTCAGAATATAATTTTTTGGTGAATATATCAGTGGGATGATATTCCGTACCAATGAATTCCAAATTGAGATCACCTTATTGATAATGATCTCTCAAAAAGTGATGTCTTACATCAATATGCTTTTTCCTAGAATGAGAAACAAGATTATTTGAAATGTTAAAAGCACTTGTGTTGTCACGGTTTATAGGTACATGCCTGAATTGATATCCATAATCTTGTAATGTATGTTTCATCAACAAAAGTTTTGCACAAAAACTTCCATCAACTTTGTTTTCACCTTCAGTAGTAGATAATGCAATATAATTTTGTTTCTTACTACTCCATGATACTAGTGACTTTCCTAAAAAGTGACATATTTCAGGGGTGATTTTTTCTATCTAATGTAAATCCACCAAAGTCAGCATCAGAATATCTAACTAATTCAAATGATTATCCACTGGGATATAATAGTCCTAGATTGGGTGTATGCCTGAGGTATTTGAAAAATCTATTCACATCATTTAAATTTGATTCCTAAGGATTTGATTGAAAATGATCAAACATACACACACTAAACATAATGTCAGGTTGACTAGTAGTTATGTAGAGTAATCTTCTAATCATCACTCTATATGTGGTTTGATCAATAGATTCTCCATCTTCATAAGGATCTAACATGCAAGTGGTACTCACAAGAGTGTCACTAATTTTAGTGCCATCCAATACAAAAGGTTTTAGAAGATCTCAATAAAATTTACAAAAATTTAAAATAATACAATCATTATTTTGAAATATATGAAATACAAGAATGAATTTCAGCTCACCCATTAAGCTCATTTCGAATTAGTTTTACATCATTTTATAAAAATAAACACATAAATAATTTCTTGAAGATCCAAAAATAATTTCAACTACATATATTTGAACAACTAAAAAATCATTGGAAATTCATTTTATAAAAAGGGTAGGATCATCTATTCCTTTTGTAAAACATTATGAAATAATAAAAGTACTCACCCTATCATACGAAGCTCTTGGAACTTGTTTTAAACAATATTAATTTTTTGATAATTTAGAAAATTGTTTTGGAAAATGGGTTCTTGTAAAACAAAGGGGTTTTTCAACAACGAAATCCTCAGTTATATACCCATTTAAGAATTCACTTTTAACATCCATTGGATATAGTTTGAAATTCAAATGTTCATTATAAGCAATCATTATTCTGATGGATTCTAGTCTAGCCATAGGTGAAAAGGTCTCCACATAGTCAATTCTTTTTTATTGACTATAGCCTTGTGAAACCAATCTTTCCTTGTTTCAAACTATGTTACCAAATTCATATTCCTTATTTCTAAACACCCATTGAGTGGAGATGGTGAATTTTTCCTTAGGTATTTCATTAAGTTTCCAAACTGTGTTCCATAAAAATTGATTATGTTCTTATTACATAGCCATTTCCCAAAATTCATCATTGATAGCATCATTAATTTTTTTAGTATTATGTTCTGTTTAGAAGACATGATGCTAAACCTGATTTCTAAGAGAAGTTATAGATTGACTTACTTTGTCTAGGTCTCCTACAACAGCATCTAAAGGATGGTTCCTAAGAGTTATAACATCTCTAGAAAAGGAGAGACAAGTGATTTCAGGTTCATCAACAGGTTCAGGTTAATTTTTACTAGATTCTAAAGAATTTCTAGAACCGGTTGTTTTCACTGATTCAATCATAGAAAGGTTTGAGGATTTTGGATTAATCTTCATATTCGATACATCATCCTCTAGGTTCTCTAGAATGGTTTTAGTATCATATGGATCTGTTTTATAAAATATTACATGGACATATTATTCCACACATTTAGTTCTTTTATTGAATACCCTATAGTCTTTACTAGACATTTAATATCATAAAAAGACACCTTCATCACTCTTGGATTTAAATTTTTCCGTATTTTCCTTGGTATTAAGGATATAGACTTTGTAAAAAACATAGAAGTAGTTAACCTTGGGTTTTCTATTATTCTATAACTCATAAGGAGTGATTTTAAGAATAGGTCTCATCAACACTCTATTGATTATATAGCATGCTATATTGACAGCTTCAGCCCAAAAATAAATTGGTTGGTCATATTCACTAAGCATTGTTCTAGTAATCTCTTGCAGTGTTCTATTTCTTCTTTCTACAACTCCATTTTTTTTGAGGAGTTATAGGGGCATAAAAATTGTGACAATAACCATTTTGTGAAAATAAGGAATCAAATTCTTTATTTTCAAACTCACGACCATGATCAATTCTTAAGGATTTAATTCTAAGTCCACTATGTTTTTCTACAGACTTGGAATATTTAGTAAAATAAGAGCAGGCTTCACTTTTGTAAGCCCTATAGAAGGACCAAGTGTATCTAGAAAAGTCATCTACAAGAACCTAAACATAGTGATTCGAATTTAAACTTGAAAATCTAGATGTTCCAAACAAATCCATGTTAACTAGTTTGAGAGGTTCAGAAGTTGACACTTATTTCTCTGTTTTGAAGGAAATTATGTGTTGCTTCCCATTTTTACAGGGATTACACACCATGTCATTTGGAAACATAAGTTTGGGTAAGTATTTAACTAAACTGTTTCTAGTTAGCTTTCTAAGGCTGTGAATATTATAGGGTCCCAGTCTCCTATGCCAAAGAAAACACTCTTTATGAAATACACTTAAGTAATAAGCATTTTGATAATCTAAATAATCTAAATTAATAGAATTAAAATTTTAATATCTTGATATATAGAACACTGATTCATCTTTATAATTAAAGTAATGGGAGGAATCATGTTCAAATTTAACATGAAATTTATCATCATATAATTGTGACATACTAAACAAATTAAATTTTAATCCATCAAAAAACTGTACTTTGGAAATCAAAACTACATTAGAGTTATTGGTTTGGTCGAGGCCAATAATCTTTCCTTTGTCATTGTCACCAAAAGTTACATGTAATCCATCTATTTTTTTAGGTTCTTGAAGCATGAGTAGTCTCCTTTCATGTGTCTTCAACATCCACTATCCAAGTACCATAACCTTTTACATGAACTCTTTAAGCATCTTTTCTACAAAATGATCTAGCAAAAATATTTTTTGGTACCGATACTTGTTTTGGTCCAGTAACATTGGTTATAAGTTCTTTAGGAACCCATATCATCCTCATAGGTTTCATAAAATAATTATGTAAAGTATTTTAAAAATAAACTCTATTTGGTCCAGAAAAGAAAGAAACCGTAGAATGTGTGTCATTACATTAATTAGTAGATTTTTTTCTCAAACTGGGAGTAAAAATATATTTCCTAGATTTAGAACGAATTTTTTTTCAACCAAGGTCTCTTTTGCTAGGTTAATAACCAATTCTAGTGTTTTATTTAGGGTAAATCTATTTACCAAACATTTATGTAAGAGTAGTTTTATAACGACCCATACTTTACATACATTGTTAATACTTCTAAATTAAAGCTCACTTATTACAACATATGACAAAACCACAAAAGACCGTATAGGTATAGTGTCTTTAGAAACTGGGAAACATAAACAACTGGTTCATAAATCTTCTACAGTGTCTCCCATTTATTTCATCATATCTAGGGTCCATTTTAGCATATTCTACTTAATATCCTTCTTCCTGACCTGGGGAAAAGAAAACATAAAAGGGTGAGCTCAAATGCTCAGCAAGGGCAAATAAAGGAAATAAAAATCATATCATATCTTTTTGAAAATCAAAACCTGCAAAAGAGATCATACTATCTTAACATGGAATAAATCATAGAAGTGAAAATGAGATCCCCATAATCATAACATAAAACTTGAAACTTTGTGGCATGCACACATAATCATGGAAAATCATTTCTTGTTAGTCATGACTCATTGCCAAGACAATCTTTGTGGATAAAGTCCCTTTCTGAACCGAGTTCACTCCTCGTTTCAGTCCTGTATCACTGAACCGAAATAACCTTCCGTTCCAGCCATGTCTATCTCATGAGATATAAAATCTTTACCCAATGAATTGGAGGGAGATATAGGTCCCACCCATCTTATAATGAATCCTTTCTTATGTGTGCCACATAATCATAAAACATACATCATCGCATAACACATGTAACAAAAATGGGATTCTTGAAACATCATGACATCATAAATCAATTCATATAAGATAAAGGAATTCATAAACATAATTCCATCACAACATAGTCAAATCAATGTAAAAATATGGATAGAAACAGAACCCTTTATTATCTTAGATGGAAAATAATTTTGATAAAACACTTGAATTGAATTCTTGAGGAAAATATCCTTTCTTCTTCAAAATCAATTTCTTTTCACAAAACATCATGCAATTTTAAAAGAAAGAGATTTTATTGAAAATATTCATGAAATCTTTTAGAGGAAGCTTCATGAAAATAAGGCTTTATAAAACAGTAGAAATCCGTTCGTACCGTATAAGTTAAAAAAACATTCTTCGTACTTTTGTCGGAAAAGTCAAAAAGTACCTCGTACGAAAAACGACAAAAGATTCCTTTCATACGTATTACTAAAAACTCACTGAAGGGTAAAAATGGATTTAAACAATTTTAGGTGGATGGAAATAATATTACATATTGAGTAAAAATGGATGTGGATGATATAATACACCCCAGTAAATACTTACGAATAAACAATCTCAGATAAAAATGAGATTGTGATATTTCCCTTACCTTAGGTCCGATTTGCTTTGTTCGTGTCCGAAGCTCCTGTATAATGGTTTAAATAATGTTATTGACTTATTCCAGAATCATACATATTGATATGATATCATATATGGTCGTATTATTAGCTTCTTGTTAGTAATATTTCATTGTTACTTGTTACTCGGGTCTTTATTGCCTTTTGTTCTTATGCGTGTTTTGCCGAATACATTCTTATTCTTCTTTTAAGGTTATAGATTACTTATATCCAGAATGGTATTAGTGAAACATATATCATATTTATTCATTCAATTCATTTATATAATCATTATGAAATGAAGATCATGTAGAACGAGTCGCATCACATCGTGGAGACGGTATTCCGTACGTACGCACGAGTGATGATATCGTTCCTATGATCGTGGAAATTGTATTGGAGTATATATATATATTATTTCAGTATCAATATTACTTCATAATAATCATATATAGTTACTCATTACACCATTATACCCATCCTTGTAAGGTGATGGTGGAAAAATAGATTACACCACGGCGTGGAGACGGTATTCCGTACGTACGCACGCGCGGTGATTTCATTTTTCCGTAGGATGGATAGAAGGTGAATTAGGGTTGTTTCATATTTATAATTACATATCAGTATGTAAGTAATACTGATGTTATTACTTTATCATGAAACAACTAAAGAAGAAGAAGTTGAAGAAGAATGAAATTGAAAAGATCGGTAATGGATATTACCTCTTCTTTGGAACGCCTCTTTGAATCCTCCACATAAGGAACTAAGATTGGTCTTTGGAGAAGACCAGGACCTCTAGGATTATTCTAGGGAAGTGGAGAGGAGAAAATGGTAGGGGTTTTCCGATCATGAGTGCTCAAATTGGTGTGAGGAGGAGGGGGAGGAGGTTCCCTTTTATAAGGGAGGAGAGGGGCACCTTAGGAATATCTCAAAATATTATTTTATATTAAAGTAAAAATCGGTTTATAATGGTTCCAAAGGGTCTTATTTCGAAGCTAAAGTGGGGATGGGTCGAAATCCTATCAACCAATAGGAATTAGACAAGTTTAGGGTATTATTTTAACCTTATCAATTAGATTTAACTCTAAGTTAATTAATTTAACTTTTACCGTGTCTTTTTGTTTTCTTTCACTATATGGTTAATACACTTACTATAACATGCCAAACGAACCCCAAATTGTTTATTATTAATATATATATCATTATCTATGTCATTTGGCCGAACCGTAGATTTTTAGCAATAAAATAACAATTAATAATATAATATTTGATTTAAAAACTATTTTGTGTAAATTTTGACACTATTTGATATATGATTTTTGTGAAAGTCATAACAGAATTATATGTTCGAAACAAGTTGATTAAACAACATTAATATATCATAGTAACCTAGAAAATTAGTGGAATTCATAAAAAGTCTTAAATTACATTTATTTTGGTATTTATATTATCAATTTTGTCAATATTTCATTAATAAGATAATTACTGCATCGTCTTTGTGTCATAAATAAATTAAATTATTTGATGTCTAAAAATTACAAATAAAATACCATCCCGTAGTAAATCTATTTATCTTTCTAATGAATATTTACAATCGAATTTATCTTATGTATAACCCCATATTAAAAATGATTTACTTATTAAACTTTGATTTTAACTATTTTAACCCTTCTTTAAATAAATTAATAATAAATGTCCTAATCTAATCCAAGTGGGCCTAAATGGTCATATTTTATTCCTAAGTTTGTTTATGGTCGAATTACACTTGTCCAATAGAATTAGGACATGTGTTAGGGTAATATTAATATCATATTTACCCTTAGTTACCCTATTTACTATTAACCGCGTTAAAAATCGTAAAAAGTTACTATTCACCAAAAAATTATTTTTATCTCATTGAACCACATTTTACTTACTGATATCAACCGTGTCTGTTGGATTTTCGAAATTCCATTCACAGAAGCGGTAAAATTATGTTTTATGCAAAATTCAGTTTTTAACCTACCACTTAGTGGTTTCACTATTCATCAAAAATTGAAAGTTTTCAGAAAAATACCAAAATTTCACCCTAGGCTAATTTCGATATTCTGAGTCCAAAAATGAAGTCCATTTTGAAAAATAAAATTTATAAAATTTCAAAAAGTGGTTATTACTATTCATAACGGCTAGTTTTAATAGCATATTGTTGTTTAGTGAAACTCGGTATTGCGTACGACGCAAGCTATCGAGGAAGGTCGCGATTGCGTGTAAAGCAAGCCAAGCAAGTGTTGTGTAGAAAAAGATTCCTTTGATGTTTTATATAACATAAAAGTCTCGGGTGTTACATTCTACCCCCCTTAAAAGAATTTCGCCCTCGAAATTCGTCACTTTATAACAAACAAATGAGGATACTTCTCTCTCATCATATCCTCAAGCTCCCATGTAGCTTCTTCAAGTTGGTGGTTCCTCCATAAAACTTTCACCAAGCGAGTGGTCTTGTTTCGTAGGACTTTTTCGCTACGATCCAGAATCTCTATCGGCTGTTCTTCATAAGAAAGATCTTGCTCCAGCGGTACAACTTCTGAGCTGAGTACATGTGAAGGATCTGGTATGTACTTTCTCAGGAGAGATAAGTGGAACACATCGTGAACTTGAGATAGATTCGGTGGAAGTGCCAATCGGTAAGCTACCTTCCCAAAACGATCCAGTATTTCAAAAGGACCGATATATCTAGGGCTGAACTTCCCCTTCTTTCCAAATCTCATAACCCTCTACCAGGGAGATATTCGTAAGAACACTTTATCGCCCACTTCAAACTCTAGGTCTTTTCTTCGGTTGTCGGCATAACTTTTCTGTCGACTCTGAGCTGCTCTTATGTGTTGTTGAATAGATCTAACCTTTTCTGCCATTTCATCAACGAGATCAGGTCCTAATAGCTTTCTTTCCCCAACTTCATCCCAGCAAGTTGGAGTCCTGCATTTCTTTCCATAGAGAGCTTCATAAGGAGCCATCTGAATACTGGAGTGAAAGCTATTATTATAAAAAAATTCCACCAAAGGTAGGTGTTGATCCCAACCTCCTTTGAAATCCATAGAGCAAGCTCTCAACATATCTTCTAGGGTTTGAATTGTTCTCTCAGACTGACCGTCTGTCTGGGGATGATAAGCAGTGCTGAAACTCAACTCTGTATCCAGAGTATGCTGAAGACTTCTCCAGAACTTCGAGGTAAATCTCGGATCTCGATCAGATATAATAGAAAGTGGTACTCCATGCAATCTTACCACTTCCTTTACATATATCCTGGCAAGCTGATCTAGAGAGAAATCCTCTCTAATAGCAATGAAGTGTGCAGACTTTGTAAGACGATCAACTATGACCCAGATAGCATTATTGCCTTTGGATATTTTAGGAAGTCCTGTGACAAAGTCCATAGTGATGTTTTCCCATTTCCATTCGGGTATGGGTAATGGTTGTAACATCCCCTTAGACTTCTGTCTCTCATCTTTAACTTGTTGACAAACCAAGCATCGAGAGACATATTCAGCAACATCTCTTTTCATGCCATCCCACCAGAAGTACTCTTTCAGGTCCCTATACATCTTCGTGCTTCCAGGATGAATAGAGAATGATGAACTATGAGCCTCATCCAGCAGCTCTTTCTTTAATTCGGGGATGGGAGGAACACAAACCAGATTCATGAACTTTATTATCCCATCACAATCAAGGTTGAATTCAGGAACATTTCTCACCTTCTTTTGTAACTCAACATCTTCTTTCTGTGCCTCTTTAATCTTCACATGTATAGATGGTTGAACATTCATTTGAGAAAGATAAGATTTTTCCCCTTCCATTATAATTCCAAGATCCATCCTTTTAAAATCCATAAATATTGGATCTTTTGTGATCCTCATCATGGATAAACTAGCGTGGTCTTGTCGACTTAATGCATCTGCCACCTTGTTTGCTTTCCCAGGGTGGTAATGGATTGAGCAGTCATAATCCTTAATCAGCTCCAACCATCTTCTTTGACGCATATTCAACTCCTTTTGTGTGAAAATATACTTTAAACTTTTATGATCAGTATAAATATCACACCTTTCACCATAAAGGTAATGCCTCCAAATCTTTAATGCAATGATTACCGCAGCCAACTCCAAATCATGTGTTGGGTAATTTTGCTCATGGATTTTCAACTGTCGTGAGGCATAAGCTATCACCATATCATTTTTCATAAGAACACACCCCAATCCCTTCTTGGATGCATCACTGTAGATCACAAACCTTTCTCCACTACAAGGCAGTGTGAGCACAGGTGCACTGGATAACCTTCTTTTCAACTCCTTGAAATTCTCTTCACATTCCTCTGTCCAGACAAACTTAACTCCCTTCCGAGTCAAATTGGTGATTGGATTAGATAATCGTGAAAAATCTTTTACAAAACGTCGATAATATCAAGCCAAACCAAGAAAACTTCGGATCTCAGTTACTGTTGTTGGTCTTGACCATCTTTCGATAACCTCTGTTTTTGCTGGATCCACAGATATCCCCTCTTTTGAGATTATATGACCCAAAAATGCAACTTTTTGAAGCCAAAATTCACACTTGGTAAATTTGGCATAAAGCTTCTCCTTTCTCAGGGTCTTCAATATAATTCTCAAGTGATCTTCATGCTCTTCCTTGCTCTTTGAATAGACAAGAATATCGTCCATAAAGACTACCACAAATTGATCAAGATAGTCTCTAAAGACTCTATTCATTAGATCCATGAAGATAGCAGGGGCATTAGTAAGACCAAATGGAATCACTATAAATTCATAGTGTCCATACCTTGTACGGAAAGCCGTCTTTGGTATATCCTCCCTTTTGACCCTTAATTGATGATACCCTGAACGAAGATCAATCTTGGAAAATTATTGAGCTCCACGTAGTAGGTAAAATAAGTCATCAATGCGTGGGAGAGGATATTTGTTCTTGATAGTGATCTTGTTAAGTTCTCGATAATCAATGCAAAGTCTCATTGATCCATCTTTCTTCTTTAACAAATAGAACAGGTGCTCCCCAAGGTGACGCACTAGGGCGTATGAATCCCTTATCAAGATTCTCTTGGAGTTGCTTCTTCAATTCCTGCAACTCAATTGGGGCCATTCTATAAGGTGTCTTTGAAATAGGCAAAGCACCCGGTACGAGTTCTATTGAAAACTCAACTTCACGATTTGGTGGAAGACCCAGTAATTCCTCCGGAAAGACATCATCAAACTCCCGTACAATGGGCATATTCTTAATTGTGAGTTTCTCACCAACCATTTGAGATAAATAACCTTCATTTAGTGGAATCAATACCCATAAGATGGAAGAAATTTCCACTGGAAGGTTCTGTTCATCCTTGCATTGATAGACGATCGTAGATTGATCTGGAATATGAAATGCGACTTCCCTTCTTTGGCAATCGATATGAGCTCCATGTAGAGAAAGCCAATCCATGCCAAGAATCACATCAAATTCCACAAAAGGAAGGATCACAAGATTTGCAGGAAGCACTTTCCCACAAACATCGATCGGAGAAGAATTATAAACTTTTGATGCGATTGATGTGCCATTAGGTGTTGTCACAGCTAACTCAACATCTAATTGTTGAGGTAATACGGTGATACCCTTAGAAAAGTATTGAGAAATAAAAGAGTGGATGGATCCAGAATCAAATAAAACATTTGCTACTTTAGAGTGGATGGTAAGTGTACCTTTCACCACATCGTTATCATACTCCACATCGCTGATAGAAATTGCATGTGACTTTCCTTTGTCTTTAGACTTAAGATTTTGTTGACGTCGACCATCATCATCAACCCTTGGATTTGGGCATTGATTGGCATAATGCCCCATCTCCTTGCACTTGAAACATTGAAGTGTAGTAGGTTCATTCTGTGTATCCCTTCCTTTTTTTGCATCATTAGACATCTTCTTCCCATTATCACGGCATTAAAATGCCCGATGACCTTCCTTTCCACATTTAATACATTTACTTGTCTCTTTAAGACAACTCCCTCCATGTTTCTTTCAACACTTTGAGCATAAGGAAAAGCTCATCTTCTTTTCCGTGTGCTCTTTAGATTTTTCTTTGAATTCCATCTTCCTCTTCTTATCAAACCCATGTGACTGATGGGTTACTCCAATCTCCATCTCGACTTTGAGAGCACATCGAACGATTTCCTCGTAGCTATTGAAGTCCCTTATGGATAACGCCCTTCGAAGACTTGGTTTTAAGCCACTAAAGAATCAATCGATCTTACTCTCAGGTTGGATAATTATACCAGAAGTGTACCTTGCAAGTCTTGTAAAATTTGCTTCATAGGTACTAACAGATTCATCATCCCTTTGCTTCAGTTCAAGGAACTCTTTCTCCATCTTTGTTCGGAGAATACGAGGGAAGTACTTATTGAAAAATAAGTTCTTGAACTCGTCCCATTCCATATACTCAATTTCATCCCTTTTCCTCGTAATCTTAACAAGATTCCACCATTGATCCGCATCTCCTTCCAAACGATACACTACTAGGATGACTTTATCATGCTCAGAACATTGAAGAACTGAAAATATCTTTTCAGTAGTACTAATCCATTGTTCAGCAACTAATGGATCAGTAGACCCGCTGAAAGAAGGTGGACGCTGCCTCATGAAGGATTCAACAGAATGTTGCTCCCTCCTTTGTTCGTTTGGAAATCCTGCATGATTCATAGCTTGAGAAAGTTGTGCTACAAGATTTTTCATTCCAGCTCCCATATCGTTTGGTTGCTCAGGGGGACAATCATTGCATTTCCCATCGCATTCCGCATTAACACGGTTCCTTCGGGTTCCAGCCATTGACTAAAACCAAGAAAAATAGTGTGAGCAACACTAATTATAATAGGAAACCACATAATTCAAGAAGAAAAAAAAAATTTCATGCTTATGGTCTTATCCTAGGTTATTCATGGCCATTTATAAGATTGTGTTCTGTGCTTAGACTTATCCTTAGGGTTCTTACTAAGGCTTTCACATCCTAGTTTCCAAAGGTTGACTATACCTTTCCTCTGATACCAACTATAATGACCCATACTTTACAAACATTGTTAATACTTCGAAATTGAAGCACACTTATTACAACATATGACAAAACCACAAAGGACCGTATAGGTATAGTGTCTTTAGAAACTGGGAAACATAAACAACTGGTTCATAAATCATCTACAGTGTCTCCCATTTATTTCATCATATCTAGGGTCCCTTTTAGCATATTCTACTTAATATCCATCTTCCTGACCTGGGGAAAAGAAAACATAAAAGGGTGAGCTCAAATGCTCAGCAAGGGCAAATAAAGGAAATAAAAATCATATCATATCTTTTTGAAAATCAAAACCTGCAAAAGAGATCATACTATCTTAACATGGAATAAATCATAGAAGTGAAAATGAGATCCCCATAATCATAACATAAAACTTGAAACTTTGTGGAATGCACACATAATCATGGAAAATCATTTCTTGTTAGTCATGACTCATTGCCAAGACTATCTTAGTGGACAATGTCCCTTTCTGAACCGAGTTCACTCCTCGTTTCAGTCCTGTATCACTGAACCGAAATAACCTTCCGTTCCAGCCATGTCTATCTCATGAGATATAAAATCTTTACCCAATGCATTGGAGGGAGATATAGGTCCCACCCATCTTATAATGAATCATTTCTTATGTGTGACACATAATCATAAAACATACATCATCGCATAACACATGTAACAAAAATGGGATTCTTGAAACATCATGACATCATAAATCAATTCATATAAGATAAAGGAATTCATAAACATAATTCCATCACAACATAGTCAAATCAATGTAAAAATATGGATAGAAACAGAACCCTTTATTATCTTAGATGGAAAATAATTTTGATAAAACACTTGAATTGAATTCTTGAGGAAAATATCCTTTCTTCTTCAAAATCAATTTCTTTTCACAAAAAATCATGAAATTTTAAAAGAAAGAGATTTTATTGAAAATAGTCATGAAATCTTTTAGAGGAAGCTTCATGAAAATAAGGCTTTATAAAAGAGTAGAAATCTGTTCGTGCCATATAAGTTAAAAAAAACATTCTTCGTACTTTTGTCGGAAAAGTCAAAAAGTACCTCGTACGAAAAACGACAAAAGATTCCTTTCATACGTATTACTAAAAACTCACCGAAGGGTAAAAATGGATTTAAACAATTTTAGGTGGATGGAAATAATATTACATATTGAGTAAACATGGATGTGGATGATAAAATACACCCCAGAAAATACTTACGAATAAACAATCTCGGATAAAAATGAGATTGTGATATTTCCCTTACCTTAGGTCCGATTTGCTTTGTTCATGTCCGAAGCTCCTGTATAATGGTTTAAATAATGTTATTGACTTATTCCAGAATCATAAATATTGATATGATATCATATATGGTCATATTATTAGCTTCTTGTTAGTAATATTTCATTGTTACTTGTTACTCGGGTCTTTATTGCCTTTTGTTCTTATGCGTGTTTTGCCGAATACATTCTTATTCTTCTTTGAAGGTTATAGATTCCTTATTTCTAGAATGGTATTAGTGTAACATATATCATATTTATTCATTCAATTAATTTATATAATCATTATGAAATGAAGATCATGTAGAACGAGTCACATCACATCGTGGAGACGGTATTCCGTACGTACGCACGAGTGATGATATCGTTCCTATGATCGTGGAAATTGTATTGGAGTATATATATATATTATTTCAGTATCAATATTACTTCATAATAATCATATAAAGTTACTCATTACACCATTATACCCATCCTTGTAAGGTAATGGTGGAAAAATAGATTACACCACGGCGTGGAGACGGTATTCCGTACGTACGCACGCGCGGTGATTTCATTTTTCCGTAGGATGGATAGAAGGTGAATTAGGGTTGTTTCATATTTATAATAACATATCAGTATGTAAGTAATACTTATGTTATTACTTTATCATGAAACAACTAAAGAAGAAGAAGTTGAAAATGAAAGAAATTGAAAAGATCGGTAATGGATATTACCTCTTCTTTGGAACGCCTCTTTGAATCCTCCACTTAAGGAACTAAGATTGGTCTTTGGAGAAGACCAGGACCTCTAGGATTATTCTAGGGAAGTGGAGAGGATAAAATGGCAGGGGTTGGCCGAGCTTGAGTGCTCAAATTGGTGTGAGGAGGAGGGGGAGGAGGTGCCCTTTTATAAGGGAGGAGAGGGGCACCTTAGGAATATCTCAAAATATTATTTTATATTAAAGTCAAAATCGGTTTATAATGGTTCCAAAGGGTCTTATTTCGAAGCTAAAGTGGGGATGGGTCGAAATACTATCAGCCAATAGGATTTAGACAAGTTTAGGGTATTATTTTAACCTTATCAATTAGATTTAACTCTAAGTTAATTAATTTAACTTTTACCGTGTCTTTTTGTTTTCTTTCACTATATGGTTAATACACTTACTATAACATCCCAAACGAACCCCAAATTGTTTATTATTAATATATATATCCTTATCTAAGTCATTTGGCCGATTCTTAGATTTTTAGGAATAAAATAACAATTAATAATATAATATTTGATTTAAAAACTATTTTGTGTCAATTTTGACACTATTTGATATATGATTTTTGTGAAAGTCATAACAGAATTATATGTTCGAACCAAGTTGATTAAATCAACATTAATATATCATAGTAACCTATAAAATTAGTGTAATTCATAAAAAGTTATAAATTACATTTATTTTGGTATTTATATTATCAATTTTGTCAATATTTCATTAATAAGATAATTACTGCATCATCTTTGTGTCATAAATAAATTAAATTATTTGATGTCTAAAAATTACAAATAAAATACCATCATGTAGGAAATCTTTTTTGATTTCTAATGAATTTTTACAATCGAATTTATCTTATGTATAACCCCATATTAAAAATGATTTACTTATTAAACTTTGATTTTAACTATTTTAACCCTTCTTTAAATAAATTAATAATAAATGTCCTAATCTAATCCAAGTGGGCCTAAATGGTCATATTTTATTCCTAAGTTTGTTTTTGGTCGAATTACACTTGTCCAATAGAATTAGGACATGTGTTAGGGTAATATTAATATCATATTTACCCTTAGTTACCCTATTTACTATTAACCGCGGTAAAAATCGTAAAAAGTTACTATTCACCAAAAAATTATTTTTATCTCATTGAACCACATTTTACTTACTGATATCAACCGTGTCTGTCGGATTTTCGAAATTCCATTCACAGAAGCGGTAAAATTAAGTTTTATGCAAAATTCAGTTTTTAACCTACCACTTAGTGGTTTCACTATTAATCAAAAATTCAAAGTTTTCAGAAAAATACCAAAATTTCACCATAGGCTAATTTCGATATTCTGAGTCCAAAAATGAAGTCCATTTTGAAAAATAAAATTTATAAAATTTCAAAAAGTGGTTATTACTGTTCATAACGGCTAGTTTTAATAGCATATTGTTGTTTAGTGAAACTCGGTATTGCGTACGACGCAAGCTATCAAGGAAGGTCGTGATTGCGTGTAAAGCAAGCCAAGCAAGTGTTGTGTAGAAAAAGATTCCTTTGATGGTTTATATAACATAAAAGTCTCGGGTGTTACAAGTTTTCCCATTTGTAAACTTTTCAATATCCTCTTTCAATTTCTCATTTGATATTTTTAATTCATTGTAATCTATGAGTTGTTGATCAATTTTCTCTTTTATAGTTATTAGTTCAAATTTAACAGTTACATTATGAGGATGTTGTTTCTTAAAATATTTATATTTAACTTTTAGTTTATTAAATGTTTCTCCAATCATGTTATAGTATTCAAAAATTTCTTCATTAGTCATATTTTCATAGTCACTCTCATCTTTAGAATAGTACGAATTATGTATAGGAGAGTCTAGTGTTACCTTATATGTTTTTGTGATAAAAAACACATTGGATTTGTTACACTTTTCATCATGTGATGTTTATGAGTCTCTTAAACTGTCCCACGAAGCACTCCAAGTGATGAATGTTCACTACTGGAAATATTTACAGAAGATTCGAATTTCCCTTTGTCTTTGTGTTTAGATGTCGTGGTTTTGAATGCAACAGATTTCTTTTTTTGGTTCATCCTCTCTTTACATGATGGAATTTATCTCTTCTTCATACATCATCAGTTTCCCAATGAGTTCTTTTAAATGTATCCTGTTGATGTCGCATGATTCTATAATAAAGACAGAGGTTCCTCTCCACCTGTCAAGAAGTCATCTGAGAATTCTCATGATCTGTTGATTGGCAGTGACTTCTCTCACAAGAGAAATAATTGTGTTGACAATATCATTGAACCTAAGATACATGTCAGAGATAGTATAATCAGGTTTCATTCGAATTTTATCATATCTAATAGTATAATTATAAAGTATCATTTCGTTTCCACTAGATGTTTCTTCATGTGAGACAGAAAGGGTATCCCAAATTTCCTGGGCAGTATAACAAGTAGGAATCCTATTGAATTATTCATCTCCTAAGGAGCAGTATAAAGAATTCATAGCTTTGAAATTGTTGTCATAAGTATATTTAGTAGGTTCATCCCATGTGATTCTATTAGTTTTAGGAATATTTTATTCATCTATAATGGAAGACCAAATTTGAAAACCCATACTCTCTAAATGCATTTTCATTTTAATTTTTCCTGGAGCATACTTTGTTTTATTAAAGAATAGTGGTCTGTTGGTTGAAGAACCTTCTAATCTATTATCCATAATACCTAAATACATTGAGACAGCTAGTAATTTAGAATTATCATGAATTTAAAAATCATTAATGTACAACTACAATCACATTTGAGTAAGGTAAAATATAGTCCTAATAAACCTCTGATACCAAATGTTTGTCGGAGTAGATTACTCAAGAGGGGATGGGTGAATTGAGTATCTATAAAATTTTCTGGTTAAAAATAAATTCTCAAAAGGTTTCCGCAAAAGTTAGATATAGACCAGTTAATGAAGGTTATACTATTATAAGAGTTTGACTATTTAAATAACTATTTAGAAGATTGATTAGTTCTCAGTTATATTATGATCAGTTATTAAAATTACTTTTGAAGCTATGTTACAAAGAAAAGACAATTATAACATCTTTACAAGATTAAGTAGCAGGGTGATATTAGTAAATTATGAATGAAATAGTAAAATAAATAAATAAATCAAATAGCACAGCGGATATAAAACAAGTGGTTCAGTCTCAAGCTGAGACCTAATCAACTCCACTTTGTGATCACCTACAACCAACCAGTTTATATAAATAGACTTGATCCACACCTAAGATCGGGTTTAACAATAGTACATAGGACTATCCATGTCACATAGATTCCGCTTCCATAGTTCTTCATGGGTACAAAAAATTAGGCCACACATGGACCTCTTCCACACTTATCTGTGGGTATACACAAGTGTAAAAAGATGTTTGAGTAAGGATATCTTGTTTCATTCAGTTTAATGCAGGTGATAGAGTGTGTTTTTATACATACCCACATAGTTCTTGAAAGTTAATAAAATTATACACAACAGAGCAGAAATATTGAGATAGGTTTAGGAGTGATTTGAGTGTTAGTCTTTGCAGGTCTATCCTTTTGGGATGAAGCAGATTCCGAAACCAAGTCCTCGTATGGTAAACAGAGTCTCGCAAGATAGGAATATTGGCATGTGTTTTTCATGATGTTTGATAGTGTGAAAATTTCCTCGATTCTGGGATTCAAGTATTCTTTGTGTGTTCTTCAGTCGTGTCGAGTTTCATGTGATAATCCTTTTATTCAAAAATTTCTCTATGTGTGTTCTTTGTTGTCGTGCTCATGCCCGCTTGTTTCTCTTTCATGCGTCAGTTCTATGTTGGTTCAGTATGGGCCACACTACTCTTTTATATTGGAGTACATATGTTGGAGCCGACATGTTTCATGGATTATGCACCTCATACCGCATACTATGAGGTGTAATGTCTACAGTGTAACATTAATTATGTCAGTGCATTTAAAATCGGAAAATATGACTGTTAAAGATTAAATCGAAAATGAAAATGCATATTATGAAATAGTGTTACATTATTTCATGGAAAATGGTTCTACTTCACATTATGTTTGGATTGTTTAGATTTACTTGTGGTCATGGTGTCTCATTGATCACGGAGTCTCATTGTCACAATGTCTCATTAGTCACAGTGTCTTCTTGTTCATGGTGTCTGCTTGCTCACGATGTCCCATTCACAGTGTCTGGATATCACGGTGTCTCATTCACGGTGTATGGATGTCATGGTGTCTCATTCACAGGGTTTGGATGTCACATTGTCTAATTACTTAAGCAAATATCTATATTCGGATATAATTAGTGATATTTATGGAATGGATTAAACTCAATCATTTGTCAGAGAAGTCAATATAAAATAGATCAACAAAAATTATATATTAACCGAATTGAATGTATAGAACTTATGATCTTTGGATAGATTTTACTAAACAAATGTATATTTGATGTGCGATAGATTACATAGCGTTAAAACGTTTTATAGACTGAATAGGATTTGTGATCATTAAAACCTGATTAATACATGAGGAGTCCAACAATGTTATTATCATGTGTTTTCTTTAGAAGAAATATGAAAGACAATATTTTAATGGGGTTATTATTCTATTATCATATTATCAAACATAATACCATTACATTTACGAATTATTCTAATGACTTAGTTCTGAATCCATATTCCTTCTAGAAAATCAATATGTTCAAACCATATAGATACATAAATATTTACACAACCCATAACATGTGTTACTAACAAAAATTAATATAAAAAAGAAATACATACATCTACATATATCAAATGAATGATGACCATAAAATGATTTCATTTAACGGTTTATAATCAAATAAATTAAACAATCCTCATAAGAGTAAGCATATTTTGAACAACATCCAACCCCCACATTTCTTGAAAAATCATTTTCCCCTAGGATAGTGAGAAATCCAACCCAATGTCTAACTACCCCGGGTTAAGTACACGATAGATTACTGAAGTTTATTATAACTCATAAAACTATTATGTATAATTTAGAATGGAAACATAAATTATATTTTATGACTCTTGGAGGAGTCAAAGATAAGGTAAAAGAAAACTAAATCAATTATCATACCTAACATGCAACCCATTAAATTAATTTATGATAATTTAATGGATTAGTTAAAAAGTATAATCTAAATAATACATCAATTCCTAATATGAAAATATTTACATACTAATAATGAATAAAACAGTACTAAATAAAGGAATATTTCATTAATTTAGACATTATATAAGCACTTATGAAAAATTCATAAAGTGTAAAAATGTTAATATTCTAATTTATGAAAAAAATTATAAATTAATATAATAAATATTTCATTTGAACTTATTTTAGTTTATATAAATACTCTATAGATTATACACTATGTAAGTATAAATTAATCCTAGATCACATCTACCAATACATTTTTTGGTATGGTTTGATCTCTCATTTAATTCATGTTCATTATTGAAGGTTTTTTATAAAGTTATCATGAATTATTTTTTTTATTCTACATTCCATGTCTATCATACATGGTCAGTGCGAAATGTTCTTGTAGAGACTCGAATATTAACGTATATGGACATTACATTACTTTTGTGGAATACTTAGTACATTACAAAAACACACACACAAGGACCGTAATAGTTTAGTGTCTTTGGAAACTCGGAATATAATCTTCTAATTGTGGTGAATGATCTTCAACATCTCCCATAAAGATCTTCTTTTTCTTAAAACCTAAATCCTTTCTTTATGTCCTGGGGAAAATAAAACATAAAAGGGTGAGCTCAAATGCTTAGTAAGGGTAAACAAAATAAATATCAATCACGTCATATTCATAAGAACATATCTTTTGGAAATCTTAACCTGCAGAAGAGATCATAATTTCATAACATGGGATAAATCATAGTAGTGAAATGTAATCCCAATAATCCTAAATTAAAACATGAAAATTTGTGGCATACACACATATTCATAGAGAATAATTTCTTATTAGTCAAGACTCATTGCCAAGACTATCTTAGTGGAAAAATTCCCTTTCTGAACCGAGTTCACTCCTCGTTTCAGTCCTGTTTCACTGAACCGGTATAACCTACCGTTCCAGCCATGTCTATCTCATGAGATATAAAATCTTTACCCAATGAATTGGAGGGAGATGTAGGTCCCACCCATCTAATAATGATACCATTCTTATGTGTTCCACAAAATCATAAACCATGCATCATAGCATAACCCATGAAATAAAAATGGGAATCTTAAACATCATGACATCGTAAAATAATTCATATAAGATAAAGGAATTCATAAAAATAATTCCATCACAACAAAATCAATTAAATGTAATAATAGGGATGAAAATAGAACCCTTTATTATCTTAGATGGAAAATAATTTTGATAAAACACTTGAACTCCATTCTTGAGGAAAATATCCTTTCTACTTCAAAATCAATTTTCCTTTCTTAACATGTCATATAATTATAAACTAAAAGAAGTTGATTAAAAATAAACTTGATAACTTGTAAAGAAAGATTCTTGGAAATAATGTTTTAAAAATCCATTCATGCCATATAAGTTTAAAAAAACATTCTTCTCATACTTTTGTCAGAAAAGTCAAAAAATACCTCGTACGAAAAACGACAAAAGATTCCTTTCATATCTTTCACTAAAAACTCACCGAAGGGTAAAATTGGATATAAACTATTGTAGAAGTATATTAATATAATATATTGAGGAAACATGGATGTGGATGATAAAATACACCCCTTGTAAATACCAAAGCATAAACAATCTCGGATAAAAATGAGATTGTGATATTTCCCTCACCTTTGGTCCGATTTGCTTCGTATGTGTCCGAACCTCCTTTTCTTTGAAGCGCCTCTTTGACATCTCCTTTTATGGAACTAAAATTGATCTTTGAGGAAGACCAAAACCTCTAGGATGTTTATAGGGAAGTGGATAAGGGAATTTGGCAGGGGTTGGCTGAGCATAAAGGCTCAAAGTGGTGTGAGGTAGAGAGGGAGGAGGTGCCCTTTTATAAGGGAGGAGAGGGGCACCTTTGGAATAACTAAAACTATTATTTTATTATAAAGTCAAATTCAGTTTTAAATAGCTTAAAATTGATTCATTTCGAAGACAAGGTGGGGATGGGTCGAAATCCTCTCATCCAATATAATTTAGACAAGTTTAGGTTCCTATTTTAACATTATCATTTAGATTTAACATTAAATTAAATAATTTTACTTTTACCGTGTCTTCTTGTGTTCTTATACTATAAGGTTAATAAACATACTATAAGCAGCCAAACAAACCCCAAGTTGTTTATTATTAATATATATAACCTTATCTAAGTCATTCTCCGAAATTTAGATTTTTCAGAATAAAATAACAATTACTAATATAATATTTGTTTTAAAAGCTATTTTATGTCAATTTGACACTGTTTAGTAATTGATTTTTGTGAAAATCGAAAAAGAATTATTAGTTCGAAAAAAGATAATTAAATAAATCCTAACATGTCATATTAACCTAGAAAATTAATGTAATTCATAAAAAGTCTCAAATTACATTTATTTTGGTGTTATAACATGAATTATTTCAATATTTCATTAATAAGATAATTACTGCATCATATTTGTGTCATAAATAAATTAAATTATTTAAATTCTAAAAATTACAAATAAAATATCATTATGTAGTAAATCTTTTTATCTTTCTAATGAATATTTATAGCCGAATTTATCTTTTTTATATCCCCATATTAAAAATGATTTACTTATTAAACGTTGATTTTAACTATTTTAATGCTTCATTAAATAAATTAATAATAAATGTCCTAATCTAATCCAAGTGGGCCTAAATGGTCATATTTTATTCCTAATGTTGTTTTTTGTTCTAATTACACTTTTCCAATAGAATTAGGACATGTGTTAGGGTAATAATAATATCATTTTTACCCTTAATTACCCTATTTACTTTTAACCGTGGTAAAAAAAAGTAAAAAATTACTATTCACCAAAAATTATTTTCATCTCATTGAACCACATTTTAGTCCTTGATATTAACCGTGTCTCTCGGATTTTTTAAATTCCAGCCACACAAGTGTTAAAATTATGTTTTATGAAAAATTCAGTTTTTTTAACTACTACTTAGTGGTTTCACTATTCATCAAAAAAAAAGTTTTCAGAAAAATACCAAAAATTAGGCCTAAGATATATTTGATATTTTGAATTAAAAAATGAATTCTAATTTACCAAATTCAAAACATATCAGTTTCATTAATTAATTTAAAAATTAATTCCCTTCGTCAAAACAAATAGCATGTTCTTAAGAGATAATAACTATCAAAAGATTGACAGTTGTTTATGTCTGGTTTAAATGGGAATTTACATCCAATAACCAACATTGTATTAAATTGTAAAAATATATTCTAAATATACTTTTAAACCAATCAAAATAATAATTTGTCACTATTAATTATTTCTATTAAAAAAGTTGTTTTTAATTAAAATTTAGTAATTTTCACTATTCATCAGAAAATGAATGTTATCTGAAAAGTACCAAAATTTCACCCCAAGCTAATTTCGATATTCCGAATCCAGAAATGAAGTCCATTTTGAAAAATAAAAATTAAAAAATTTCAAAATGTGGTTATTACTATTCATAACGGCTAGTTTTAATAATATTTTAATAGCATATCGTTGTTTAGTGAAACTCGGTATTGCGTACTACACACACTATCGAGGAAGGTCGTGATTTCATGTAATGCAAGGCAAGTCAAGGATGCGTGTTGTGGAAGCTCATTTTGGTGTAGCGTAAAACACAAGATATTAATGAAATTAAAAATAATATTATTCATAAAATCTCGAGGTGTTACATTCTACCCCACTTAAAATGATTTTCTCCCTTGAAATTAGTCGGGGTTATAAATGGTTTACTATTTGAAATTTTCTTTAATAGAAACCCACATAGTAAAAAGGAATACCAAAACCAATCTTTAAAAACAAAAGTATGAAACGAAACGGTTACTCAAATAAACTAATCACTAGGTTTCCACATAGGTGAAAATATGGTTATGGAAAAGAAATCTAACCATCATGTTCTGATGGAGAGTGGTAGAGAACATGGCTATAGAAAAGCCAGAAATCACAGAGCCATAAATATGTGACGATCTAAGGTACCATCTGATTAATCAGATATAAGATCACTAGGACAACATTTTTGGTTTTCAAGATCATTTCCCTAAAGTTGATGAAATTGGAATTAGAAGAAATACTTTCATGATTTTTGTATAGTCTCACCGTTTGTCGTTCTTTGGACAATTTATACTTTATCTCTTAATTAAATGAAGTTGAATTTGTCATTCGTGATGAGTTAGCAGATCATGTGATAGAATGATGGGTCATTCCATTTGTCTCAAACAAAAGTTTAGAAAAGTTATCAAAAAATACATAAGTCCATCTATAGTGAGATTAATCATATATGGTTCCTAAAATGGACCTATACTTCATATATCATAATTATTTATATAATAAAACTAGTTTCTACTAAACAGGGACTTCCTGTTGGCCAGTGGTAGGCGATAAAGGCCAGTCGCACTTCATTTGTGGATTTGATTCCCACAGCCTTGTCCGACGCGATGGGTTGTCACCCATCCTGCAGGTTGTCCTTTTTCTAAAACTATATTACTATAACATCTCATCAATAATATTGAAAAATACTAACTTATGTCCAACATAATCCATTCCAATCTTTAGGAATAACTAAAATACTTCGGTCCATGCTCATAGTATAAAGAAAATGATTACTTGAAATGTCACATAACAATCACGTGAATGCCATCATTTATCCCCCATATATCATAAGGTATATCTTGTTGGTCAAATTACAAACATGTGAATACCTTAATCATGTTTTATCTTGAAGAATGAATACCCATTGAACCTTAGTGAAAACATGAATGCAGTCAGAAGTTAACTCTTTCCACATACCAAAATCCAAAAATTCTATATACTCAAACCATGATATAACCTTCTCCTTATATCATTCATGAGCTCACGAATACTATCAAACATTTAATTTTCTTCTTATCCCTTCATTATGCGCATATCATGTACATTCCAAAAATATCTGAATAACCTTTCATGGATACTGGTACCATTAATCATACACTTTCAAAACTCAAGGAAAGACAACAGTGTAACAATCCTTAGATGTCTCTTTATTCCATAGTACCATGAGATTACTTATACAACATTACACATGATAAACATGTAATCATTCCACTAAATTCTTAAACCATTGACTGAGCTTCATCAATTATTTCATCTCACATATCATTTGTAGTCTCTTCATCATCATCAACATAAATACTACCCATACGACCATATTGATTCTTTTCATGAGACTTTCCCTTAGGGCATTGGTTTGCATAATGCATGTACATTCCACATTTAAAACATTTAACCATTGTTGATGTCGTAGCAATACCATTATCCTCATCCCTGGTGTTAACTGAACCTTTTCCTTTGCACTTACTGGCTTTGTTTCCTTCTTTTCCACACCCAAAGCATCATCCAGTTCCTTTGAAACATTCTCCTTGATTTCTCTTCCCACATGATTTACATAGGGGAAATTGAACTTTCTCTTCTCTATGATCATCATGAAACTCCATCTTTCTCTTATTAGCTGAGTCGGGAAAATTAACAAATTTTACTTTATTGATCATATTATGAGATAGCTGATTCGGCATAATAATGATGTTTGGACTTTCAAATCCCATTTCATTTGGTTTCTCATGAAGAATATCATTCCATTGTCCAACATATCCTCCATTATCGTGAATCATCTTGTTTCCAGCCATTTTCTAAAACCCAAAAAGAATAGTGTGAGATGCAAATAATCATAATAAAGGGGGAGTAACTTCAATATCTAACATCTTTGGTTTAATCTAATATCGTTTACATAGTTCTAGGACTATATCCAATATTTATACTTATCCTTAGGGACATCCCTAGACATACCTTAAAAATATCTCTAGGGATCTTACTAACGTTTTCCCATCCTAGTTTCCAAAGGTTGACTAAACTTTTCCTCTGATACCAACTATAGAGACCCGAAGATTGACATACATGGACATTACATTACTTTTGCGGAATAATTAGTACATAACAAAAACACACACAAAAGGACCGTAATAGTTTAGTGTCTTTGGAAACTTGGAATATAATCTTCTAATCGTGGTGAAAGATCTTGAACATCTCCCATAAAGATCTTTTTTTTAAAACCTAAATCCTTTCTTTATGTCCTGGGGAAAAGAAAACAGAAAAGGGTGATCTCAAATGCTCAGTAAGGGTAAACAAAAGAAATATCAATCACATCATATTCATAAGAACATATCTTTTGGAAATCTTAACCTGCAAAAGAGATCATAATTTAATAACATGGGATAAATCATAGTAGTGAAATGTAATCCCAATAATCATAACAAAAAACATGAATCTTTGTGGCATACACACATATTCATAGATAATAATTTCTTATTAGTCATGACTCATTGCCAAGACTATCTTAGTGGACGAAGTACCTTTCTGAACCGAGTTCACTCCTCGTTTCAGTCCTGTTTCACTGAACCGGTATAACCTACCGTTCCAGCCATGTCTATCTCATGAGATATAAAATCATTACCCAATGAATTGGAGGGATATATAGGTCCCACCCATCTCATAATCACACCATTCTTATGTGTTCCACAAAATCATAAACCATACATCATAGCATAACCCATGAAATAAAAATTGGAATCTTAAACATCATGACATCATAAAACAATTCATATAAGATAAAGGAATTCATAAAAATAATTCCATCACAACATAATAAAATAAATGTAATAATAGGGATGAAAACAGAACCCTTTATTATCTTAGATGGAAAATAATTTTGATGAAACACTTGAACTCTATTCTTGAGGAAAATATCCTTTCTACTTCAAAAACACCTTTCATTTCTTAACATGTCATACAATTATAAACTAAAAGAAGTTGATTAAAAATAAACTTGATAACTTTTAAAGGATGTTTCTTGGAAATAATGTTTTAAAAATCCATTCATTCCGTATAAGTTAAAAAAACATTCTTCTCGTACTTTTGTCAGAAAAGTCAAAAAATACCTCGTACGAAAAATGACAAAATATTCTTTTCATATCATTTACTAAAAACTCACCGAAGGGTAAAATAGGATATAAACTATTGTAGAAGTATATTAATATCAAAAATTTAGGAAACATGTATGTGGATGATAAAATACACCCCAGTAAATACCAAAGCATAAACAATCTCGGATAAAAATGAGATTGTGATATTTCCCTTACCTTAGGTCTAATTTGCTTCGTATGTGTCTGAACCTCCTCTTCATTGAAGCGCCTCTTTTATATCTCCTTTTAGGGCACTAAAGTTGGTCTTTGAGGAAGACAAGAACCTCTAGGATGTTTCTGGGGAAGTGGAGAAGGTAATTTGGTAGGGGTTGGTCGAGCTTGAAAGCTCAAAGTGGTGTGAGGAAGAGAGGGAGGAGGTGCCCTTTTATAAGGGAGGAGAGGGGCACCTTTGGAATAACAAAACTATTACTTTATTATAAAGTAAAATTCGGTTTTAAATAGCTCCAAATTTATTCATTTACAAGATAAGGTCGGGATGGGTCTAAATCCTTTCATCCAATATAATTTAGACAAGTTTAGGTTCCTATTTTAACCTTATCATTTAGATTTAACATTAAATTAAATAATTTTACTTTTACCGTGTCTTCTTGTGTTCTTATACAATAAGTTTAATAGACTTACTATAAGCAGCCAAACGAACCCCAAGTTGTTTATTATTAATATATATAACCTTATCTAAGACATTTGTCCAAACTTTAGATTTTTTTTGAATAAAATAACAATTACTAATATAATATTTGTTTTAAAAACTATTTTATTTCAATTTTGACACTATTTAGTAATTGATTTTTGTGAAAATCATAACAGAATTATTAGTTCTAAAAAAGTTAATTAAATCAATACTAACATGTCATATTAACCTATAAAATTAGTTTAATTCATAAAAAGTCTCAAATTAGATTTATTTTGGTGTTTATAACATCAATTATGTCAATATTTCATTAATAAGATAATTACTACATCATCATTGTGTCATAAATAAATTAAATTATTTAAAGTCTAAAAATTAAAAATAAAATATAATTATGTACGAAATCTTTTTATATTTGTAATGAATATTCATAGTCGAATTTATCTTATGTATATCCCCATATTAAAAATGATTTACTTATTAAACGTTGATTTTAACTATTTTAACCCTTCTTTAAATAAATTAATAATAAATGTCATAATCTAATCCAAGTGGGCCTAAATGGTCATATTTTATTCCTAAGGTTGTTTTTGTTCAAATTACAGTTGTGCAATAGAATTAGGACATGTGTTAGGGTAATAATAATTTCATTTTTACCCTTAATTACCCTATTTACTTTTAACCGTGGTTAAAAAAGTAAAAAGATACTATTCACCAAAAATTATTTTCATCTCATTGAACCACATTTTAGTCCTTGATATTAACCGTGTCTCTCGGATTTTAGAAATTCCACTCACAGAAGCGGTAAAATTAACTTTTATGAAAAATTCAGTTTTTTTAACTACCACTTAGTTGTTTCATTATTCATCAAAAAATTAAAGTTTTCAGAAAAATACCAAAAATTAGGCCGAAGATATATTTTATATTATGAAATCAAAAATGATGTCTAATTTACCAAATTCAAAACATATCAGTTGCATTAATTAATTTAAAAATTAATTCCCGTCGTCAAAACAAATAGCGTGTTCTTAAGAGATAATAACTATCAAAAGATTGACAATTGTTTATGTCTGGTTTAAATGTGAAATTACATCCAATAACGAACATTGTATTCAATTGTAAAAATATATTCTAAATATACTTTAAAACCAATCAAATTAATAATTTATCACTATTAATTATTTCTATTAAAAAGGTTATTTTTAATTAAAATTTAGTAATTTTTACTATTCATCAGAAAATAAAAGTTATCCGAAAAGTACCAAAATTTCACCCTAAGCTAATTTTGATATTCCAAATCCTGAAATAAGTCCATTTTGAAAAATATAAATTACAAAATTTCAAAAAGTGGTTATTACTATTCATAATGGCTAGTTTTAAAAATATTTTAATATCATATCGTTGTTTAGTGAAACTCGATATTGCGTACTACACACGCTATCGAGGAAGGTCGTGATTGCATGTAATGCAAGGAAAGTCAAGGATGCGTGTTGTGCAAGCTCCTTTTGGTGTAGCATACAACACAAGACATTAATGAAATTAAAAAGAATATTTTTCATAAAATCCCGGGGTGTTACAGTTCTACCCCTAGGTGAAATATTTTTCCCATGATAAATCCAAGACCCTTTTTATATAGAAATTACTATGGTGGATCCCGTAATAAAAATGCAAGATATGAGGAATAAAAAATCTATTTTAGGTACAAAATGGAATAGGGAAATTGAATCATGTCATGGTATACTTTTGACGTCACATTTCAAAAATAATATGTCTATTTTTTCCTTAAGAATATTAATCTTTTACTACATCTTCTTTTATTCTTGTGGTTCTATAAACTAAGACATAGTGCTCAGTAATCTTTTATGTGGTAGTATCAAAAAATTATACTCTATTTTTAGTGATATTATTATATGTCTATATTGGAAAACCATGATATGGTCCCATAAGTTTTATAAAATTATGTCTGTTTTATCTCATAATCCATGTTGTGGTTTTGTAAAACTCTATGAACCATTACCATTTTGACTGAAATACACCAAAAATCTTGAAATTATTATTTTTATAGTTTCTTTATTTATTGAAAAAATAAAACCAAATGAAATAAAGATTCTCTGGTACCACTAATTGGAATTGGGGTTGAAAAAACATATAAAAAATAATAGAAATTATCTAAAAAACCTATAAATCCATAATATCTAAACATTAAATTGGATTAAATAACCATAAATAAAAAATGAAACACACATTTTTCTGTTAATATGATTTTTTCACATGTTTCTACATGATCCATAAATTGATCATTCAGAAGAAGTTCACATACTCTTTCATCTAAAGGTATCCATTAGATATGTGAATATCCCAATGATTAGTAAATATTCCCTCTTCCCCATGATTTTATAGAACTAGAGAAATATATATATATATATATATACATATATATAGTTGGAGAGATTATGGGTTAAGAAGTATCAAAATATTTAAACACCGCCAAACTAATATAAACAGTCCCAATGGGGCTTGTGCTGCAACTCCCCAAGCCCACCTAAAATAGACCATGGGATAGAAACTAGCATCGAGTAGGCATATCAATAAAATATATTGAATTAAATCATATACCAATAAACATGTCCACAAATTCACTCCCACTAAACACTTAAATGAAAAACAACTGAAATGAACCACGAATGCGTACATCTAGCTCCTCAAACAGAGTACAAAAAAGTAATATAAAGTAATTATAGACAAATAAAAGACCAAGAAAAATATTTTGATAACAAGTAAAACATGAAATTAAATATGGTTAATGATGACATGATACTATTAACAGACCATGGGCTCTCTAGCTCCCTCTCTACCATCTACTCTTGGTCCCACTATGACTTTCTCAAAATTTTGATCGGCTGCACAAGAGATGACATGTGAGTGGAAAGACTATAATGGGGTGAGTATAATAAAACAGGAATGAATTCCCAAAACCAATGGAATAAAACAAAATAATAATAGGCATATCTACATATGAAAATGTCTAAATAAAATATAACAAGAATATATAGATATACTCAACAAAGAGGCATAAATTTAATGAAAAAACACAATCACAATACCATCTTAGGATTCTTGCTCAAGGGATACATGAATCACTCATCTAGGAGAAAAACATTATACGAGTTAGATGAAACTTATGGAATCATGCCATTATATATATCTCATCAAGTCTTTCCATAAAAACAGTATTCTAGAAGTTTGAGGATATAAATTATACAGATAAATAACAATACCATATATATTGGTTATATGTAGAACTCAATATAGATTAACATTATATGTATAAGATCATCTCCCACCTAGTATTATTCATGATGACACCTTAAACATTACTTAAATAATGAATAAGATATAGTATCTCAGTTTGGGTATCACGGAAGGATTCCCACCACAATATCCATGAAGTCCTCCTAAAAGGATCACTATCATAGGTTTAGGATGTAATTCAATACTATACCTTAGGGAAAAATGATATAGGGAATTAAAAATAATGGTACATGTCCATGATACATAGTATAAGGGATCCAATCCAACTCTAAAGGCGTACATGATGTGTAATGGGGTTATATAGTTTGTCCCTTCGTCATCGGGTCCTTCCCGGTGGAACAACCATGACTATATCTGTAGATGTGCATGACATGACTATAATAGTGTACTTATTCCATGGTCAATTTACATGTATATGCCTATGTACATGTAGAATTATTGTGGTTGTGTGGGTTTAAATTCCATTCCCATGCTTGTGTACTATTTTTTGTGTTTCTTTACCATTTGAGGTGTACATCGAGCCAACCAGAATGGGTCACAGGCCATGTGAAGGGGTTCACATGTCGTGTTGTTCTTAACAATGCCGTGAAATCCTAACCACTATTGAGAGGGGCCAGATTATGTGTGGCCTTCTATTACAACCTATTTTTTTAATTATTTTCTAGAAATTCATAAATGGATTATAATTTTCTACCATACCTTCATCCACTTATCTATCCAGCATCCTTTCAAGAAAATATGAATCCATTGTATAATAGACTTTCCATCATAGAATATTGGAATCAAGCCCTTGAATCTGCTCAGAAAACATCCTCACATGTCAAAACAACATTACATGTTTAAGAACAGAAATATTCCCTTACAAATCTATCTAATCCATTACTGCTTCAATCATTTCATGATCTTTTAGCTGTAGAGAGGGTGGATTTATGATATCAAATTTTTTGTTCAATGAAATGGGTAAACAGTGACTAATTCCTTGGTATTTGGGTCAAACCATTGGGAATAAGAAACCCCCTTGATGAATTAATAAAATATGTGAGAAAATAAAAATCGTAATCATGAACAATGAAACTCAACAAATTTTTTGTGTTGGACTAGATGCGTTTTCAATAGAATGGAATATGAGGGTATAAAAATGAATCTATTTCCCCAAAACGATCCCCAAAGATAACTGATCTTGAAAAATGACTAATCCTTGAATCAATCTGTTAATCGTTTTATTCACATTCATCATAAGAACCATAAAACAAAAGGAAATAAAAAAAATGCACAACCTCAATTTGAGTAATGAAAAAAGAAGTTGTGTTCTTGTTGTTAGTGAGATTATCTGACTATTTTGCGCTGATCATGGAACTTCGATATGGTATTCATTCATATGAGAGATCATCCAATTATCTCTCCAAATGTTCTCCAATGTCTCGATGGTTATGTGGATACCCCTAGTAATATTTCATAACCATAAAATTATAGAGAAAATTATGTATCTCAATCAATGGATGAAATAAATAATGAAATTTAATTATTTTAATCATTTTGTACATGTGATGAATTTTTCTACAAATGTTATGTGTTGATAAATTTTATGTCACACCTAAGGTAAAACTCACATTGTAAAATAAATGGTGCACTTATATTTCCAATCTAAAACACTATTTATAAATTGTTCCTCTTTTTTTAAAAACGGTGCTTATGCACCATTTAATATATTTAAAAAATTTATTCAATGGCACATAGGGACTTAGGATCACATTCCATCATAGTTTCTGGCCTAAAAATTTTCCTTAAATTATCCAAAAATAATTCATGAAAAATACGAGTATTTAAATTGTCCCCACCTTATTTCTTTACATCCCGAAATCCAAAACAGGTGTCCGCATAGAGATGTGGGTATTGATAACGTATATGAGCCTCCTACTCCTAGTTTCTATCTAGAATATTCTTTTAAAACCACCAGACAGGCACTGAAAGAATTTCAAACTCACAGAGTATCCACTCATATCAGTCCATGATATCCACTAGTTACTCAACAAGGGTATCGTTATCCCTTTTTTTACCTCACATGTGACATTTCTTGTGAACACCACATTAGTTTCACCATATGAATGATTTCATGTACTCGGTCTAACCAAGGTGGTAGAGATAAAAGGTATTCCACCTCAACCAATCTACAATGTATGAATAATAGTCTAATAAATGTCAGAGATAGCTTTACAGCCCGTCCAAATCTCTATAATCAATTTTGAGGTGAAAAATATATAACAACCTATACAAACTCCTCAAAATATAGAGTCCTCCATTTTTTATCCAAATAAGACATATGATGGCTTGGTAATTTCCTCATCCTCTCTTGGCTAATATATACCTTATCAGTATTGGATCGCATAAACTATAGGTCCATGAGTTCTAACTCTTGTTAGTCATTGCAAAAAATCAGAGACTTATAGGGTTGTATATTGAAATCCTTGAATGGCGCCATACTCATGATGGAATTATAGAGATTTTTGTAACAAACTCCACCAGTCATAGATGATCCTTTTAAATATGTCCAATGTAAAACAGGCAAGTTCACAACATTCCCTAATTATCCTAAATGGTATTCTCATTAGTGTTATCAGTATGAGGGTGAAAAGTAATGGTCAAAGGCAGTAGAGGCACAAAAACCTACTGTAATACCATTTACAATGGAGATGTGAATCCTGCTTCATTGTAAAAAATTATTGTTGATGGAACTCCATGGAGTCGAATTGTCCCTAATATGTTGAGATGTCCCAACATCTATAAGAACTCTACACTCAAATATCTTGGAATTGGGATGACCCGGGGTGTCTTTCTATGATTACCTTGATGGCATCGTGTCCCCTAGACATAAGTAGTAAGCCTATCACGAATTCTATGGATATAAAAATCCACTTCTACTCTTCAATCTAAAGGGGTTGAGATAAGCCCACAACAAATTGGTTCTCACCCTTCAACTAATAAAAAGTAAAGAAGTAAGAGAAAAACTCAACAACTCCTTTCTTCGTCCATGGAAAAGAAAAAAAACGTAAAAGGTCTTGGTAATTATTTTAAACACCTAGATATAATACCAATGGAGACATATGTGACTCTCATATAACCATATCTCGTAATGTCAATGGTGACATTGTTGGTCCTATAAAAAATAGCATTCTCTCCACCTTCAAAAAATTATCAGGAGATTGTCTAGCTAATATTTGGTTATGTAGGATCTCATAGTCAGTATCTGCAATATGATCTTGCCTAACTCACAGTAAATGAATAGAGGTAACCACCCTCAAATAAATATTTAATTCCCCATACCTTCGTAAAAATTCTAACAACAATTAAAAGAACTTCTATGACCCCTCATTCATCAACAATGAATAAGTTCTCCTGATGAGATTATCTACTACCAAATTCTCATTCCTAGGTGTTTAGAAAATATCAAAGTCATAATCATGGTGTAAATAAATCCATTCCACTTATCTGATGTTATGATACTTCTAGGAGAAGATATATTTATGACTCTTGTTGTCAGAATAGACGATAAACCACTCACCAATTTTTTAGTGTCTTAACATCTATAGTGCGATGACCCCAACTACTAACCTAATGTTATTAGTCACATAGTATTTCTAATTTGGTATGAACAGATGTGCACCATATTCAATAACCTACATCCTCTACATCATATCACAACCAATTATGTTTCTTGATTCCTTGAAAAATATTACTTACTAGACACCATCCTATCAAAATATCATGATGGGATCACTTATCAATATTTTCATTAACTCCTAAAAATATTCATGGAATATCTATGGAAATATGAAAGGATTTCCCTTTTTGGTTAAATCTATCATCGATGTTGAGAATAAACTAAGTATGAATCTCCAGTAATACTTTTATAACATAAGTAATATCTACACCTCCATCTTTATCTTAGGTGGCTCCCATGTTGACACTACATCTACCATCACTAGGTCCACTACCACCGAATATGCTGGGATAACATGTCCTAGGTAGTTAAGCTAATAAATCAAAAAATGGAACTATGAGAGAATCCCATAAATGTGGAACTATTGACGTATTTACTAAACTATCCTCAAGTGTCTCATGTGATCCTCCACAAACACTGAGTACATAATAATATCATTGACATGTACCACTACAAACTGGTCAAAGAAGGGATGAATGATTTTCTTCCTGATTCCCATGATCATTACAGGATCATTAATCAAGGAATGGGGAATCACCATGTAATCATAGTAAATTTAGAAACATATGAATAACTTATTTGGTATATCCTCATACCATACTCACAAATAGAGATAGACTGATATGAGGTCAACATTTGAGAACCATCATGACCCTTTCAATAGATTAAAGAGGATATTGATCCTCAATAGATAAAACATGTTTTTGACTATCACATGGTTCATATGCCGATAGACAACACATATCCACAAGTTTCTATCATCCATCATGGGAAACAACAATGGAGCTTCCCAAGGTGAAACAATAGGTCTAAAAAATTCCTCTTCTACATACCCTCCAACTGCACCCTCATCTCACGAATATCTACAAGAAACATACGATATGTTGGAATATATATTGAGGGCTATAAAAAGGTGTAGGTCAATGTAGAATTCTATATTTTGGTGGGGAGGTAATCCTATATCATCCTTAGGAAGGATTTCCACATACTGAACCACCACTTCCAGGAATTGGAATCACTTAACTTCCACTCTAATAAGTTTCATACCAGCCACATAATGAGTAATGAGATGAAACCTCCTATGATTGAGTCCATCCTATTCGGAATAGTTTTCCTAATCAACCAAAAAAGAAAAACCAGATCTGATAACTATGGACAGCAATATCCTCCTCAAAAAATAGTCAATATGGGAAAAAACTACAGATAAACATTCCACACTTAGGATGATGTTATAATGAATCATCATTGATAAAAATAGATCCCAATAGAAACTATCACATAAAAGATTTATGTCACACTATGGACACATGTGTGTGGTCATTGATTCATCTCTAGTAGCAGTATCCATGTGTAAGGGGTGATCCAAGGCCTCAACTATAATATCTATACATTTCACTAGATAATAGGAAATAAAATAATGACTAGATGTTATCTCTATTAGTACTGTAGATATGGTAGAAAACACATAGATGGAACCTCAAATCATTTTTGGAGCCTCTAGTTCGAAGATTGAACCGCATGTAGACACCCCTTCCCTAGTCCTCTTACTCCCTTAGATTTGTATGGTTCACCTAGTTGTAGTGATCATGACAAGAAAAAGTGTCCACCACAGCCAAATTCTCTCCCATTTCCTCTGTTTCATCATACTTCATAATGATTTTTTTTGCTTCAACCGCTGTCTATTTATTTAGTGGTACATCCACTGTCTCCCCATTAGTTACACAGTGGGTTGGAAAATCTCATGCTAAATGTCCCCTGCCATCGCAGGAGTTGCACCATCACACCTTGGAATGACTAAAACCATCTTGTGAGCCCTAACCTATTCAACCATTATCCCGATACCTCCTCCTAAATCATATTTCGCATTCCGGTCTCTGAGACTGTGGTAATCTCCCTTTTTTCAAAGTATCTTCATCTACATTCCCATTGTCAGCATCCTTGATCTGAATCCACTAAAACTGTAATCTAACCACCACAAATGCTTGATCTAGCACCCCAGTATAGGTCAGAATTCATAGAGGTATAATTATGTCTCATATGTATCTATGTATTCATTGTTTAAGGTCTAATACCAAAAGAAATAGCCACAAACCATTCCTATCAAGTACCTGAAGAGGTTGGTAAATCTCAATAAATACTAGCTACGATAGTGCTACACTACTAAAGCTACCAATGCTCTAGGATACACATACCCCCCATTTTATCAAGATATAACAATTCACTGAAAAGGATCTCTAACTCTGACCATGCTAGAGAAACGTCATAAATGGCTTGGTCACCAAACCCCACCATGTTTTTACAGATCCATGATGAAGGAATGTTTCCATGACCACCGTCTAGTAATCTAGTTTCATGACCTATTAGAAAAAAACATATAACTGCTTCATGACAGTCATCATTATCCTTTGGATGGGGCTCACATCAGTACATGATGGGTCACTATCCCTAGAACTCATGATCCATGGTCATGTTGTGCTCCTCATCTATTATTATTATGAGTACCATTTGCTGCTCAATAAGCGGTGGCACAACTGTTTCACCACTTGTAGGTATGTTTTCTAGAACTACTCAACATATAGATGCTTCATCACTATGGGGATCATCCTCATGATCCCAATTATAAATAATATATGAAATAGATCGTGGAGGCATCCTGAAAATGACAAGATATATCGTGATCAGTGACTATATCTTGAGATCTAACTCAGGAAGGAAATGGAAAGCACAACCCATTATTATATGATGCAAGTAAGATATTTTTCCCTGCATCTAGTGTTTTACTGTATTGATTCAAAAGGAATATTATATGATTTATTATGTATGGGTACGTCAATTTCCACACTAGAACTAGAGTCCTTGTTCTGAAATCTAATCACAAAACACAAAAAAATTATTCCCCAAACCAATCAAACCAACTCTGCTCATAAGGTAGAACAAACTTCTCCAATACCACTATGTGACTGGCCATCTTAATGGGTCCCATTCCATGACTCTCCAATACCACCTGAAATTGTCATGGGGCTAGGGACTAGTGTTGTGTAGGAATATCACAAATATGGGAGGCATTATCCTAATGAACCTGTACACACACACACACACATATCCAAACATTCTCAATTTTGAAATGTAAAACAATCGAAAGAAACCACGACTGCATAAATCATATCACTCAAATAGAGTAAGATAAAATGTAATGAAAATTAAATAGGGAAAAATACAATCCCACCATAATGAGTCTAAAAACAAGTCCAACCTGAATTTAATGATGGGGATAGGAGTCAAGATACCATAGGAAAACACCACAGTCTATCTAGCTTATAAATAATCGTTTGTTCTTGGTCCCTCTTGGACTCTTTCAAACGATCGACCAACAGTGCAAATATTAATTGTGACAGAAAATAACATGTGATGTGAGTATAACAATACCATGTAGGACTCCATGAAAACAAAAAAATATAACAAAAGAATTATGATCATCTCTACATATGTATATGTATACAACACATATAACAAGAATATCCATATATATTGATGAAAAGCACAAAATATCATGGTAAATCCAAAACCACATTTCTATCCTAGGATTCATACATGACATTCCAGGAAGCACTCATCCATCTGAGCAGACAACAAGACTCAAATAGCACTAATGGAGTCCATCTGAGATATATAGCTCATTATGTCTCACTATATGAAGTATATGCTAAGAGTCTACAGAGATATGATAAAAAAGATGAGGATCAATCACAAGGACATGGGTTATACAAAAAAATCATGATTAAATAAATATGTAGAGGATGGATGCCCACATAGTGTTTGTCATGATAAAACCACAAAATCTAAAGGAATGAATATGATAGAGGATCTCACTTTGGGCCTCATAAAAGGATTCCAACAACTATATCCAAGAAGTCTTAATAAAGGGATCACCATCCTCTACATAGGAAGGGATTCCATACTTATCCTTAAGAAAAAAAGACACAGGGAAAGAACCCTCTAACTTTTTTTCCATTATATAGTGGATAAGGGCTTGGTCCCAAATCTGAAGTAGTATAAGATATGTAATAGGGGTACATGGTGTGTATATTCAGTACCATGTTCATCCCATGTGAAAAAAAGTTCACATTCCCATGTTAATGTACATGAAATTCCTCTACCATTGTTCTTCAGGTCGTGTCCATGGACCTAACACTGCCTTTGTACATCTGTCCTGACCATGTCCGTGTGGGAGTACATGGCGTACCCATGTTCGTGTACTTTTGGAAATGTATGTTTTCTCTCTCATATACATGCTGATCCAATAAAAATGGGCCAAATGGTATGTGATGGGTGTTGTATTACATGTGATAAATAACTTCATCCTGAAAATCTAGACACATATGAGATGGCAGCACAATGAATGTACCTCAACATTACATGATGTGATGTTCGATATTTTCCATAAATATGGATATGGATTCTGAAACATCTCCTACACCATCTACCACCAATCCAGCCCCCCTAATTGTCTAAAAATATGAATCTTTAGTCATCCTAGCTTTCCATCATTGAAAATATGAATATGATACTTGAATCTAAACGTAAAATATCATTTCACTTTAAATATCCATCACACATCAATGAACACAAATCAGGAATTCCAAATCCATATGATCTAGTACTGCTTCTATTATTTCAAAACACCCATCATATACTATGTCTGGATAAATGATATCAAATCTTTTCACCAATATGTTTGTGTGGAATGATCGATTCCTTGGTATTTGGATTAAACCATCGGGAAAACAAAACCATGATGATGAATGAAGAAAATAAGCGAGAAGTTCTCAATCATAAACTAAAAAAACAACATCATACAATGGTAATGTTATCCTCAATACATTGTTATTAGAATGGTAAAAGAAGACATAAATAAACAAACACAAATCATTTTCCCCAAAAAGATTCCTACATATAACAAATCCCAAACAATGACTAATTCACGAATCAATCTGTTGGATGATTGATTCTCCTTCATTATAGGAATAAAAATGTAAATAAAACAAGATAAGATAATTACACTCCTCGATTGGGATCAATCACTAATGAAGAATGATGACGTTTCATTTTCATTGGTTATTTCATCTAATTCCATTCCTCACAAATCTTCACACATTGATACAGTTTCCATTCGTCGAATAGAGATCCTTCAACCCTCTCTCTAATAGTTCTTCAATGTCTCCATGGTCATGTGGGTAACCCTGGGAATATTTTATAACTATAAAATTATTGATGAAATTAGGTTACTACATCAACGCTTGGAAAAATGACTTATTTAATTATTTTATCCACCTTACACTCATGATGAATTTTTTCACAAACATTCCACACCGACATAAATTATGTCATTCTTGTGGTAAAACATGCATTTTAAATGAAAATATTCTCTCATATTTATGATATAGTTTCCATTTATAAATCACTTCACTTTTCAAGGAAAACATCATGTGGGTTTCATTTAACATATTCAATATATTTCAAACATTTATTTTGGGCACATCGGGCCTGCAAATCACACGCCATCACTATTCCTTGTCTTTGAAATAATCCATACAAAATCAAAAATTAATACATGAAAGATATGTGTCATTACACAAAAAAATAAGAGTCTCTGTATATATCCATCTATGGAGACTCCTTGGATTCAAATGTTTGGATATATTGAGTAAAACATTTCATAAATAATTTTTGAGTTAAAACATTTTTAACTCTTGAGTCTTATTTTGTGATTATTATTGTTTTATATATACTATTATGTCGGATATTACAACCACTCAAAACATCATCAGATGATGAAAAAATGAGTATGATATTTGGTTATTATAGAATAAGGTTGAGCAACTTGTTATCAAATAACACATGAACTAGCATTCATAGCACCACGATATGGTGATATTCTCCATGAGGTAATATATCCCAACATAAACCATATCTTGGTCTAGACATCAATTTCTTTTTATTTCATTTAGTTTATATTATTATAACATTTATCCATATCTATTCTAATCTAGTCACCCTTACACCCCAATGGAAAATGTTTTGGTGATCCCCTTACATCCATATCTTCATACCATAACATTAAATCAATTCACAACCACAAATTCCAAACCACTACCTGAAACTATATAGTATATCCACATTCCATATAACCACAACCACATAACACAAATCATATGATCACATCATTGTTGAATCACCCCATGAATTTGATAGACCATAACCTTCTTCCATAACATCATATACTACATATATAAATAAGTTAGAGTACAGGTGAGGGTAGCTATATATTTATATAAGTTATAACCTATATGTTAGGGAAAAATCAAAGAATACAAAAAAAAAGAAATGTAAACTTGCACAACACACTTACCTTTATTTATTTATGTCTTGTTAATTATCTTATTTAGGAAAATTATCGATCATAATCCAATGAAAACAAATTATGATTAACCCACCACTATATAGAAATAAAATATATATATTATGAATTCCCACCTAAATCAACAATAAAATTACAGCACTATAAGTATAATAAGAAAAATATTATCCAATTTTACCAAATACACCAGAGAAACGTTTAAAAAACTATGACATATTATCCCCTATCAATATAGAATACAAACACCAACAAAACCAAATAAAAACCTCTATCACAAAATCATTATAAAAACATAATAGAAAAAGGAAAATCATAAATGGATGGGAATCGAACCATGGATCAAAAAGGATAGATCATGTAAAATAGAAGGCTTAAGATCCATTATCGGTGTTAATGACCCCCAACATCAAGTCTCTAATCCATTTCACTTTTAGAAGAATGGAAAATGATCTGACCATTGTTGAATAAATAAATTTTAAAACAAAAATTTATATTATTTTAATATGGTATGTTTAAGGAAATGACCTAACAATGTAAATTCCAGTCATCCATAATATATTGTTTTCGACCATTAAACAACAATATATGACAAATATAATGAGTTGTTTCACTAAATGAATAGTAACTTTAACATTGCTATAAAATAGGGATAGAACATGAACTTTAACATTGCCATCAAATAGGGATATCCACTATAACCATTTCATTATCGTATCCCAAATAGAACCTTTAATAGACACAACATAACACACCCAATCTGATTATTTCCATATTATCTCCATAACATGACCATGATATAATTTCCTCCCAAACATACCATAATTTCAACATGATAGCAAAAAATTTGTTTTATCATTCTCCATGGTGGATGAGAAATTCAGAAAATATCACTCCCTCCTAAATGGTTACATTCATGCCATAAAACAACCCTAATAAAATCTCTTTACCAAATTTGAAAAAACCAACTGATGTGTCTCAAAACTATAAAAATAACATGGGATCCATGCCTATATATTGACTATAAATACCCTGAGTGTCCACTATGGAATAGTTGAAAATAATTATTCCCATTTTCCCATATGAATCATATATTCACACCTTTTATCCATCTATCGACCTCCAAGAATCCCTTAAATAGGTCATAAACCTAAAAACATAAAATAGTGGACTAAAAAATTTTAGGTCTCTATGTTAGGTTCTTCTCAAATGATTGTATTCATAACAAATAAAAAGAAATACAATACAATTAATGAAACCAAAAAACCATGCACCTCGAGATATACCTCTCAAAATAGAAAATCTTACCATTTGAGTGAAACATCACAACACAAGATATAATTCCAATAATATTTCATACTAACTGAAAAAAATATCATTATAAAATGAAAATGAAAAAATATTCTAACCAAATATGAATAGGTGTCTCTCTTACACTCCTCTCCATCAAATGTACATTCCTCCAAACCACTATTCCCCTACAAGTCATGAAATGAAGGAATAAAAATTCCCACCCAACAGTTTATCTTGATGATATTGAATCTCACTAAACCACTCCAGAAGTGATACATCATCCTCAATATCCCTCTAGCCCCAACTAGTGACATAAATACCATCATAAAATACGATCAAATATGTGACATGTGAAAAACATCATGAACCTAATCTATCTATGGAGGAAAATTTAAATTATATTATACTCCAAGAATATACTTTCAAAAATGATTAATAATAAAAAGTGAAAAATTATTACCTCAACTGAATGTGTACATCCCATGATGAGTAGAAACATTTAAAAACATATAATCGTTGACCTAATACTCTATAGGCTTCCACCTACGATCAAAAAATGACTTATGATGATCCTCAGTATCCTTTATCTACTTATTAATCACTTTTACCTTTTCTATAATACTATACACGAGTTTTTATAAGAATTACATACTTTTATATCTATATCCTACGCAACATATGTAACAATCCGAGATTTTATGAAAAATATTCTTTTTAATTTCATTAATGTCTTGTGTTGTACGCTACACCAAAAGGAGCTTGCACAACATGCATCCTTGACTTGCCTTTCATTACACATAATTGTGACCTTCCTCGATAGCATGTGTAGTACGCAATACCGAGTTTCACTAAACAATGATATGCTATTAAAATATTATTAAAACTAGCCGTTATGAATAGTAATAACCACTTTTTGAAATTTTGAAATTTTTATTTTTCAATGTGGAATTCATTTCTGGATTTGGAATATCAAAATTAGCTTAGGGTGAAATTTTGGAACTTTTCGGATAACTTTCATTTTCTGATGAATAGTGAAAATTACTAAATTTTCATTAAAAACAACCTTTTTAATAGAAGTAATTAATAGTGATAAATTATTAATTTGATTGGTTTTAAAGTACATTTAGAATATATGTTTACAATTTAATACAATTTTGGTTATTGGATGTAATTTCACATTTAAACCAGACATAAACAACTGTCAATCTTTTGATAGTTATTATCTCTTAAGAACATGTTATTTGTTTTGACTGCGGGAATTAATTTTTAAATACATTAAAGAAACTGACATGTTTTGAATTTGTTAAGATAGACATAATTATTGAATTCATAATATCAAATATATTTTAGGCCTCATTTTTGGTATTTTTCTGAAAACTTTCAATTTTTGATGAATAGTGAAACCACTAAGTGGTAGTTAAAAAAAACTGAATTTTTCATAAAACATAAATTTACCACTTCTGTGAGTGGAATTTCGAAAATCCTAGAGAAACAGTTAATATCAAGGACTGAAATTTTGTTCAATGAGATGAAAATAATTTTTGGTGAATAGTAACTTTTTACTTTTTTTACAATGGTTAAAAGTAAATATGGTAATTAAGGGTAAAAATGATATTATTATTACCCTAACTCATGTCCTAATTCTATTGGACAAGTGTAATTCGACCAAAAAAAACTTAGGAATAAAATATTACCATTTAGGCCCACTTGGATTAGATTAGGACATTTATTATTAATTTATTTAATGAAGGGTTAAAATAGTTAAAATCAACGTTTAATAAGTAAATCATTTTTAATATGAGGATATACATAAGATAAATTCGGATATAAATATTTATTAGAAATAAAAAACTATTTCCTACATAATGGTATTTTATTTTTAAATTTTAGACATTAAATAATTTAATTTATTTGTGACACAACGATGATGCAGTAATTATCTTACTAATGAAATATTGACATAATTGATGTTATAAAACCCAAATAAATATTATTTGAGACTTTATATGAATTAAACTGATTTTCTAGGTTAATATGACATATTATTATTGATTTAATTAATTTTTTTGAACTTATCATTTTGTTATGATTTTCACAAAAATCAATTACTAAATAGTGTCAAAATTGACATAAAATAGTTTTTAAAACAAATATTATATTATTAATTTTTATTTTATTCTTAAAAATATAAGGTTCATCCAAATGACTTAGATAAGGTTATATATATTAAAAACAAATATATTTGGGTTCGTTTGGATTGATATAGTATGTTTATTAACCTTATAGTATAAGAACACAAGAAGACACGGTAAAAGTAAAATTATTTATCTTAATGTTAAATCTAAATGATAAGGTTAAAATAGGAACCTAAACTTGTCTAAATTCTATTGTATGAGAGTATTTTGACCCATCCCCACCTTATGCTCGAAATAAATAAATTTGAAGCTATTTAAAACAAAACATGACTTTATAATAAAATAATATTTTCAGTTATTCCAATGGTGCCCCTCTCCTCCCTTATAAAAGGGCACCTCCTCCCTCTCTTCCTCACACCACATTGAGCCTTCATGATCGGCCAACCCATGCCAAATTCCATTCTCCACTTCCCTATAAACATCCTAGAGGTTCTGGTCTTCTTCAAAGACCTATTTTAGTGCCCTAAAAGGAGGTCTCAAAGATGCACTTCAAAGAAGAGGTAATGTCTGTTACCGATTCTTTCGTCTTTATTTCTTCTTCCATTTCTTATTCTTTAGTTGTTTCATAATTAAGTAATAAAATCTGTATCACTCATTTACTGATATGTTATTATAAGTATGAAACAACCCTATTTCACCATCTATCCATCCTACGGAAAATAAAATCACCGCGCGTGCGTACGTACGGAATACCGTCTACACGCCGTGGTGTAATCTATTTTCCCCCACCACCTTACTTGGATGGGTATAGTGTGGTAAATAATTACTATATATAATTATTGTAATGTGATATTGATTCTGAAATAGTATACATACAATCCAATACAATTCCACGATCATGAGAACGATATCATCGCTCGTGCGTACGTACGTAATACTGTCTCCACGACGCGATGAGATTCATTCTCCACGTTAACCATTCATGAATGATTATAAAGTATATATAATAATTAATAATGAAATATATGACATAATAATGATTCTTGATTTATGTGTATATATATGTATGTCTTCTACTTAATTCCATTCAACTCAATAAGGAAAAGAAAACAGCGTTCATGCGTACGTACGGTCTACCGTCTCCATGAACGGTGTATTTATTTCCATTTACTGATCTATTATATATATATATATATATATATTCTGAATATATATTATATATAAATCATGTTTTATATTCTGGAATTAAGTAATCATGATCTAAGTAATCATATGAATAATTACAAGTCAAAACATGGACGACAAATGAAACGATTTTACCCAAAACTCTCTTCACCATGGAATTTACAAAAGAACGGCTAATATAAAGCCATAAGTGAACCATCATAACAATGAGTATGATTCTGGAATAAGTCAATGAAATTATTTAAATCATTATATAGGAGGTTCGGACACATACGAAGCAAATCAGACCTAAGGTAAGGGAAATATCACAATCTCATTTTTATCCGAGATTGTTTATACTTTGGTATTTACTGGGGTGTATTTTATCATCCACATCCACGTTTCCTCAATATGTAATATTTATATCCTTATAAAATAGTTTATATCCAATTTTACCCTTATATGAGTTTTTAGTAAAAGATATGAAAGAAATCTTTTGTTGTTTTTCGTAGGAGGTACTTTTTGACTTTTTCGACAGAAGTACGAGAAGAATGTTTTTTTAACTTATACGGCATGAATGGATTTTTAAAACATTATTTCCAAGAAGCCTCCTTTACAAGTTTTCAAGTTTATTTTTAATCAACATCTTTTAGTTTATAATTTTATGACATGTTAAGAAAGGAAAAGTATTTTTGATGTAGAAAGGATATTTTCCTCAAGAATGGAGTTCAAGTGTTTTATCAAAATTATTTTCTATCTAAGATAACAAAGGGTTATGTTTATATCCCTATTATTAAATTGATTTTATTATGTTGTGATGTAATTATATTTATGAATTCCTTTATATTATATGAATTTATGATGTCACAATGTTTAAGATTCCCATGTTTATTAAACGGGTTATGAAATGATGTATGATTTATCATTTTGTGGCACACTTAAGAATGGTATCATTATGAGATGGGTGGGACCTATATCTCCCTCCAATTAATTGGGTAAATATTTTATATCTCATGAGATAGACATGGTTGGAACGGTATGTTATACCGGTTCAATGAAAAAGGACTGAAACGAGGAGTGAACTCGCCTCAGAAAGGGACTTTGTCGACTAAGATAGTCTTGACAATGAGTTTTGACTAATAAGAAATGATTCTCTATGATTATGTGTGTATGCCACAAAGTTTCATGTTTTAAGTTATGATTATTGGGATTTAATTTCACTACTATGATTTATCCCATGTTATGAAATTATGATCCCTTTTACAGGTTAAGATTTAAAAAGATATGTTCTTATGAATATGACATGATTGATATTTCTTTTGTTTACCCTTACTGAGCATTTGAGCTCACCCTTTTATGTTTTCTTTTCCCCAGGAAATAAAGAAAGGATTTTGGTTTAAAAAAAGAATATCTTTATGGGAGATGTTGAAGATCTTTCACCACGATTAGAAGATTATATTCCGAGTTTCAAAAGACACTAAACTATTACGGTCCTTGTGTGTGTGTTTTTGTTATGTACTAAGTATTCCGAAAAAGTAATGTATTGTCTATGTACGTTATGCTTTGGGTCTCTACAGTTGGTATCAGAGGAAAGGTTTATTCAACCATTCGAAACTAGGATTCAAAAACGTTAGTGAGATCCCTAGAGATATTTCTAAGGTATGTCTAGGGATGTATCCAAGGTTAAGTATAAGTATAGGTTATAGTCCTAGAATTTCACTAACGATTTTAGAATTTAACCTAAGATGTTAGATATTGAGGGTACTCCCCCTTTACTATGTTGTTTTCTCTAGCATGATTTTTGCCTCTCACGGAATTCTTTTTCTGTTTTAGTTAATGGAGGGAACTAGAAGGAATTCAGTTAACATTGAATCCAATGAAAAAATTAGTGTCTATGAGAAACAAAATTGTGTAATGACTAGAGAGAAAGATATTGTGATTATGCCGAATCAGTCATCTCGATATATGATTAACAAGGTGAAATTTAGCGGTATGCCTAATTCATCAAAGAAGAGGAAGATAGACTATTATACATGTTCGCATGTTGAGGAGCACAAAGAAAGGAAGATTGAGATTTATAAAGAAGGGAAGAAGAACCTTGAGGAATACCTCAATTGGAGGGACCGATGTTATCTGTGTGGAGAAAAGGGTCATAGAGTGACTGACTGTTATGGAGTTCAATGTATTATTTGTGGAGAACATGCGCATTACAAAACTCTATGCCCTGACCTAAAAAGTTACTTATAAATCAAGGAAGGACTTATTCTAGGACAATAATTGAATAGGATGGATTGAAGTGTTTATGTATTGGTATTCAAGAATAATGTTGTTGAGGTACTTTTATTGTGTATTAGAATATTTTTTGTATTATTCTATTGTGGTTTTCAATAATTTTATGGTATCGGTAACCATGAAAAGTGATTCAAATATTTTGGAAATCAGATGATATGCACATAATGAAGGGATAAGGAGAAAATGAAATGTTTGACAGTATTCATGAGCTCATGAATGATATAAGGACTAAGTGATATCATGGTTTGAGTATATAGAATTTTTGGTTTTTGGTATGCGGAAAGAGTTAACTTTTGATAGCATTCATGTTTTCACTAAGGTTTAATGGGTATTCATTTTTCAATAGAATACATGATTAAGGTATTCACATGATTGTAATGTGACCAACAAGATATATCTTATGATATATGGGGGATAAATGATGGAATTCACATGATTGTTATGTGACATTTCAAATAATCATTTTCTTTATACTATGAGCTTGGACTGAAGTATTTTAGATAAGCCTAAAGATTGGAATGGATTATGTTGGACATAAGTTAGGATAAAACTTTTTTTTCGATATTATTAATGGGATGTTATATTAATATAGCTTGAGAAAAAGGACAACCTGCAGGACGGGCGATAACCCATCGCGTCGGACAAGGCTGTGGGAATCGAACCCACAACCGAAGTGCGACTGGCCTTTATCTCCTACCACTAGCCTACAGGAAGACCCTGTTTTGTAGAAACTAGTTTTATTATATTAAGCAGTATGATATATGAAGTATAAGTCCATTTTCGGAACCATATATGACTAATCTCACTATAGATGGACTTATGTATTTTTTGATAACTTTTCTAACCTTTTGTTTGAGACAGATGGAATGACCCATCATTCTATCACATGATCTGCTAACACATCAAGAATGGCAAATTCAACTTCATTTCATTAAGAGATGAAGTGGAAATTGTCCAAAGAACCAAAAAACGGTGAGACTATACCAAAATCACAAAAGTATTTCTTCTAATTCCAATTTCATCAACTTTAGGGAAATGATCATGAAAACCAAAATGTTGTCCTAGTGCTCTTAAATCTGATGAATCATATGATACCTTAGATCATCACAAATTTATGGCTTTGTGATTGCTGGCGTTTCCATAGACATGTTCTCTACCACTATCCATCAGAACATGATGGTTAGATTTCTCTTCCATATCCATACTTTCACCTATGTGGAAACCTAGTGATTAGTTTATTTGGGTAACTGTTACGTTTCATACTTTTGTTTTTAAATATTGGTTTTGGTGTTCCTTTTTACGATGTGGGTTTCTATTAAAGAAACTTTCGAATAGTAAACCATTTATAACCCCGATGAATTTCGAGGGCGAAATTCATTTTTAGGGGGGTAGAATGTAACACCATGAGATTTTATGAAAAATATTCTTTTTAATTTCATAAATGTATTGTGTTTCACTCTAAACCAAAAGGATCATGAACAACACACATCCTTGACTTGCCTTGCATTACACGCAATCGCGACCTTCCTCGATAGCGTGTGTAGTACGCAATACCGAGTTTCACTAAACAACGATATGCTATAAAAATATTATTAATACAAGCCGTTATGAATAGTAATATCCACTTTTTGAAATTTTGAAATTTTTATTTTTCAAAATGGACTTCATTTCTGGATTTGAAATATCGAAATTAGCTTAGGGTGAAATTTTGGTACTATTCGGGTAACTTTCATTTTCTGATGAATAGTGAAAATTACTAAATTTTAATTAAAAACAACCTTTTTAATAGAAATAATTAATAGTGATAAATTATTAAATTTATTGGTTTTAACATATATTTAGAATATATGTTTACAATTAAATAACATGTTGGTTATTGGATGTAATTTCACATTTAAACCAGACATAAACAACTGTCAATCTTTTGATAGTTATTATCATTTAAGAACACACTATTTGTTTTGACAGCAGGAATTAATATTTAAATTAATTAATTCAACTGATATGATTTGAATTTGGTAAAATAGACATCATTTTTGAATTCATAATATCAAATATAGCTTAGGCCTAATTTTTGGTATTTTTCTGAAAACTTTCAATTTTTGATGAATAGTGAAACCACTAATTGGTAGTTAAAAAAACTGAATTTTTCATAAAACATAATTTTACCGCTTCTGTGAGTGTAATTTAGAAAATTCTGAGAGACATGGTTAATATCAAGGACTAAAATGTGGTTCAATGAGATGAAAATAATTTTTGGTGAATAATAACTTTTTACTTTTTTACCACAGTTAAAAGTAAATAGGGTAATTAAGGGTAAAAATGAAATTATTATTAACCTAAAACATGTCATAATTCTATTGGACAAGTTTAATTCGACCAAAAACAAACTTAGGAATAAAATATGACCATTTAGGCCCACTGGGATTAGATTAGGACATTTATTATTAATTTATTTAAAGAAGGGTTAAAATAGTTAAAATCAATGTTTAATAAGTAAATCATTTTTAATATGGGGTTATACATACGATAAATTCGGCTATAAATATTAATTAGAAATCTAGAACGATTTCCTACATAATTTTATTTTATTTGTAAATTTTAGAAATTCAATAATTTAATTTATTTATGACACAACGATGATGCAGTAATTATCTTATTAATGAAATATTGACATAATTGATGTTATAAATACCCAAATAAATATAATTTGAGACTTTCTATGAATTACACTAATTTTATAGGTTAATATGACATGTTAGTATTTATTTAATTAACTTTTTTAGAACTTATCATTATGTTATTATTTTCACAAAAATGAATTACTAAATAGTGTCAAAATTGACATAAAATAGATTTTTAAACAAATATTATATTATTAATTGATATTTTATTCCTCAAAATATTAGGATTGGCCAAATGACTTAGATAAGGTTATATATATTAATAATAAACAACTTGGGGTACTTTTGGCTTGATATAGTAAGTTTATAAACCTAATATTATAAGAACACAAGAAGACACGGTAAAAGTAAAATTATTTAACTTAAGGTTAAAATAGGAAAATAAACATGTTTAAATTCTATTGTATGAGAGTATTTCGACCAATCCCCACCTTATCCTCGAAATAAATCAATTTGGAGATTTTTAAAACCGAAATTTACTTTATAATAAAATAATATTTTTAGTTATTCAAAGGTGCCCCTCTCCTCCCTTATAAAAGGGCACCTCCTCCCTCTCTTCCTCACACCACATTGAGCCTTCATGATCGGCCAACCCCTGCCAAATTCCATTCTCCACTTCCCTATAAACATCCTAGAGGTTCTGGTCTTCTTCAAAGACCTATTTTAGTGCCCTAAAAGGAGGTCTCAAAGAAGCACTTCAAAGAAGAGGTAATGTACGTTACCGATTCTTTCATCTTTATTTCTTCTTCCATTTCTTATTCTTTAGTTGTTTCATCATCAAGTAATAAAATCTGTATCACTCATATACTGATATGTTATTATAAGTATGAAACAACCCTATTTCACCATCTATCCATCCTACAGAAAATAAAATCACCGCGCGTGCGTACGTACGGAATACCGTCTCCTCGCCGTGGTGTAATCTATTTTCCCCCACCACCTTACTTGGATGGGTATAGTGTTGTAAATAATTACTATATATAATTATTGTAAAGTGATATTGATTCTGAAATAGTATACATACACTCCATTATAATTCCACGATCATGATAACGATATCATCGCTCGTGCGTACGTACGGACTACCGTCTCCACGACACGATGGGATTCATTCTCCACGTTAACCATTCATGAATGATTATAAAGTATATATAATAATTAATAATGAAATATATGACATAATAATGATTCTTAATTTATGTGTTTATATATGTATGTCATCTACTTAATTCCATTCAACTCAATAAGGAAAAGAAAACAGCGTTCATGCGTACGTACGGTCTACCGTCTCCATAAACGGTGTATTTCTTTCCATTTAATGATCTATTATATATATATATATATATATTCTGAATATATATTATATATAAATCATGTTTTATATTATGGAATTATGTAATCATGATCTAAGTAATCATATGAATAATTACAAGTCAAAACACGGACGACAAATGAAACGATTTTACCCAAAACGCTCTTTAACATGGAATTTACAAAAGAACGGGTAATATAAAGCCATAAGTGAACCATATATGATATCATAACAATGAGTATGATTCTAGAATAAGTCGATGAATTTATTTAAATAATTATACAGTAGGTTCGGACACATACGAAGCAAATCGGACCTAAGGTAAGGGAAATATCACAATCTCATTTTTATCTGAGATTGTTTATACTTTGGTATTTACTGGGGTGTATTTTATCATCCACATACATGTTTCCTCAATATGTAATACTTATATCCTTATAAAATAGTTTATATCCAGTTTTACCCTTCATTGAGTTTTTAGTAAAAGATATGAATTGAATCTTTTGTGGTTTTTCATACGAGTTACTTTTTGACTTTTCCGACAAAAGTACGAGAAGAATGTTTTTTTAACTTATACGGCATGAATGGATTTTTAAAAAATTATTTCCAAGAAGCTTACTTTACAAGTTTTCAAGTTTATTTTTAATCAACTTCTTTTTGTTTAGAATTTTATGACATGTTAAGAAAGGAAAAGTATTTTTGAAGTAGAAAGGATATTTTCCTCAAGAATGGAGTTCAAGTGTTTTATCAAAATTATTTTCCATCTAAGATAATAAAGGGTTATGTTTCTATCCCTATTATTACATTGATTTGATTATGTTGTGACGGAATTATATTTATGAATTACTTTATCTTATATGAATTTATGATGTCACGATGTTTAAGATTCCGATTTTTATTACAAGGGTTATGAAATGATGTATGATTTATGATTTTGTGGCAGACATAAGAATGGTATCATTGTGAGATGGGTGGGACCTATATCTCCCTCCAATGCATTGGGTAAAGATTTTATATCTCATGAGATAGACATGGCTGGAACGGTAGGTTATACCGGTTCAGTGAAACAAGACCGAAACGAGGAGTGAACTCGGCTCAGAAAGGGACTTTGTCCACTAAGATTGTCTTGGCAATGATTCATGACTAATAAGAAATGATTCTCTATGATTATTTGTGTATGCCACATAGTTTCATGTTCTAAGTTGTGATTATTGGGGTTACATTTCACTACTATGATTTATCTCATTTTATGAAATTATGATCTCTTTTGTAGGTTAAGATTTCCAAAAGATATGTTCTTATGAATATGACGTGATTGATATTTATTTTGTTTACCCTTACTGAGAATTTGAGCTCACCGTTTTATGTTTTCATTTCCACAGAACATAAAGAAAGGATTTAGGTTTAAAAAAAGAAGAATATATTTATGGGAGATGTTGAAGATCTTTCACCACGATTAGAAGATTATATTTCGAGTTTCCAAAGACACTAAACTATTACGGTCCTTGTGTGTGTGTTTTTTTTTATGTACTAAGTATTCCGCAAAAGTAATGTATTGTCCATGTACGTTAAGCTGCGGGTCTCTACAACATATATATATAAGTATTGTTATATATCACATAAAATAGAGCCATACCAATATATTTGTGATAACAATATTTTCTGAAAATTTAAAAACATGAAAGGAAATTACCCATGATCCTCAGAAATCAAGAACACGCTCCTATAACCTATTTTGCATTGTCTAGATTTTCGACAATTCATGACCATATATTTGAGGATGTACAATGAGTTTAGGAATAAATAAGATACAAAATAATATTATATATTCTTCTACACCCGTAAGGTAAAAATTGATCTTGATCAGAGATAATAATATTTGATACACCATAAATATAGAACAACTCATCCATATAGGGTCATCGTAAAGAATCCACTAAAATCAACTCTTTTATTTCCATGAAAATAGGTCACTTAATGAAAACATCCCCAATAATACATATGGAATATCATACACAAAAATTCTAATGAAAAATAGTAAATAAATCCATTGAAAATTTCTCCAACTTCCATTGAGGAACATCCAATGGCTAGAATAATCCACTAAGAACTATATTCTTATCCTTCCCAGATTTTTAGACTTAACAATAAGACACAAACATTTAAATTAAACTATTCATCAACATCTACCAAAACAAGCCCCTTAAGGAGACATATATATTTCATATAATTGGATAAACTACAATATGTGATCTATAAAACATATAGGGAACCACTTCATCCTTCATCAGTGGATGTAATAGATTACCATAAAATAATACCCAATTATCACTATCCTATGAGAATCAAACAATAGATTCTATAATAATAAAATGACCCCTTAACACTTCCACATCTAAATATATTTATTTTTATTCCAACACCTATCATGATAAGGAAGAATGAAATATCATGTTGTTTAGGAAATCTCCACCACCAACATCATCTATATCCATATACAAAGTCAAAAGCTCTTCAATCATCCTAAAATAATCCCCAACCTCTTGAAAAATAAATCTATGTGACTTAAGACTTATTAAATTAGCTTGTACATTCCATTTCATCTAGGTATAAGATATATTGAAGTCATAACCCTCTAATAACTCCATCGAACAATTATAATTAATATTTTAATCATGGAAAGAAAATATATATCCTAAAAAATATAAAATCTATGAAGTATATAGTTTTATTACTGATAACATAATTTTTTGATGGATTTAGAGAAAACACCACTACTCCAATATAAAGGTTATGGGTATAATTGATATATTCATTCAGATATAAATTTTGATACCCATAATAGATCACTACCACCAGCTACATCAGAGATAACATCTTATAAAAAATATAAGTATTGTAGATTTCCTCAAACATGAATCTTTCCCCTGAAAAATGAATATTCTTTCTACCAATTAGTTTCTCCTTCACGTACTCAAATGATTCTTAAAACTGATACATCCATAAAAATCCATATACTAATAAAATGATCCACAATACATATGAATTAAGACAAGAATATCATATAATAGTCTATAAAACCAATTAAATTAGGAACTATAACAAAATTCGTTTGTGATATCCTATAAAAAACTTCTTTGTTAATCAAATCATCACCTTCCACACCCTAATCAATCCTAACATTACCATCAAAATTAACCACATGCATCTAGAACATACACATGGATGCCATCACATACAACTTATGTGATCAAATTAATTCCACAATAGACCTAAAATTATCTTAATGGACCTCCTCTAAGCTTGAATACACCTGGATTTAATTGATAAACATAAATATAAATTTATTCATGAATTATTGGATCACAATGTTCACATGTCACATGATTATAGCTGGGGTGTTCAATAACCTTGAAGGCATCACCAAAAACCTGAATTTCCCGTAATGACAACTAAATGTATCCTTCAGGATATATTCCTCCATCACCCTCATATGATGTTATATTGAACAAAAAAATAGATATTAGAAAAAACAACTATATCCATTTAACTAATCAAATAAATCATCAAAACTAAGGAGGGGATTGTGGTTCATCCCCATTATCTGCTTTAGTAGATGGTAATTGATGAAAATAAAAAACAATAGATATGAATTATTCTTGAAAAAAGATATTACTATGGTAACACAGTAGTATATATGTACCCATTCAAAAATAATCATTGATAATAATCCAAAAATATAACAACTAAAATGGAATCATCCAATTTAGAAACCTAAAAATCAGAGTGACATCATGTTAGAATTCTGTCCTAAACTCAAAGTCACATAGAGGGTAAATTGTAATAACTTCTTGTTGAAAAAACTCATTGAAATAATATAAAAATATTCGAAACACAGCCATTTTAGACTCAAATAAACCCAATATCAAATCAACCAATAATAAAAAAAGATACTCTAAATATTTTTGGTCCATCTAATGATCTTACTCAGTAATAAACTGTTCATACTAACCATCAATATGTAAGAAATAAATAAATCATACTATAAGTATAAAAAATCTGACATATAATAAAAAAATATATATAAATGATGAAATCATAGTGTTTTATCTAAAATAGAAAGCACACTCCAATTAACATTTAGTGTCAAATCATTAGATCTCATTCTAAAAATACCACTATCTCTCAATAATGACTATAATATATCATATTTAAAAGTAAGGGAACAATAATTATATCCTCTTTATGTCCCAAATATTATAATAAGTCAAGAATAATGACATATTTAATGGATATAATGTCAAAAAAAATCATCGTATAACATATTATCAAAATAGATGGTAAAATGAACAACACCTAGTCTTCCTAAAACTAAAAACTCTATAATGTGAAACTAACCACACCATCCTCCCCAACCATTCTACCTTAAATAATGTATATTATCAAAAACACACACATACCTAGGTTTTTGAGGATGGAGGATACCTCATAGTTTTCATCTTTACATTATATCATCTCTTTAATACCCAAAATCATGAGGACCATACTACTACTTATAAGGACACAATGGAAAATACTAAGGTTTTATTTGAAACTATTGGTATAATCTATATTGAAAAGTAACGATGGATGAACATTAAAAATATAAATTTCCTTTAACACCATGAGAAAATAAAACTAAATGTTAATACTAATAAAAATAAAATTAATTTCATTCTCTATGGAAATGAGAAAAAATTTGAGACAAACTCTGAACTAGTTAAAAAATAAACCATCTAGATAAATGAGATCCTCGATTTACAACCCAACTTATTTGGATTTTTTAATAACTACCTTAACAATATGATAAAATATACAGTAATATCTTCTTTATCAACTCTATAACCACCAACACATCAAGATATATTGAAAATGTAAATGGGGTGACCTGATGCTGAATATTTAATGAAATGCCTCTTATGAAAATCAATGACCTATCCTAATCACATGAAAGAATTTCAGGATCATAGGGGACTTGTTTCATTAACTTCAATAAAATCTATCACAAAATCAATCTCCTCTAATAAATGTTTAGTAAATCCTTTCACTAAGAAACACTAAGAATCAAATGAAATATCTAAACATCAATCTAACTATGAAACATCTCCCAAGATACCTCCAACATTTTAATTCAACAAAACATAACCCACCTCTATTGAGAAACATCCCCAACAAAATAATGAATGAAATACAATGTATCTTCCTAATAAGTAATAATATAAAAACAATATCCATATTCATTAAAACAAATATACCTTCTCATCAAAGGCTATCACCTCCTACTGTGGTAGACTTTGGAACTGAATCATATAAAACATATTCCTACACAAATCCCCCTCCTCTAGTTTTACCTTCCTATGATTATCCAAAGAATAATACTTCACCTCACCAATGGAAATAATATTTGTATTTCAGTTTCTATATATACATAAATACTAATAAAGACCCATAATCCTAGGATAATGAAGTCATTTAATCTATTTATTTAAATTCATTTAACACATTCCTTGAATCACCTAATTCAATCATAGGTTGATAAACATAATGAATTTATCATACTTTGTTTTCATAATAAAATCCTAATGATCTCAATTTATTATTATCAACTAGGTTAATTTCTATATATTAGATTATAGTGACCCTATCTATATCCTAGTTTATCTCCATTTACAAAATCAAATTATAACCTCAAATAATATGGGTTCCCTACAAATCAATTGAAATATTTATTAGTTTTTATATTAAAAATCCATATTAAATATCAAAAAAATCAATGATACCACTATTTCATGACCCCTTTAACATTGCAACCCCTTTTTTGGTGGAATTAAGGAATAATGAGACCACTAATGCCATCCAATAATTATTTATTGGTTAGTGAATTAAACCAATGGTTTAAAATATACATAATGGAGGAAATTAAATCATAAATCATATTAAGATAATAGATACCTACCAATTAACTTCAATATATGATATAAAATTAAACTAAATAATATAAATTTATATAACTTTATAACTATAAATAAGGTCTCATAAATAACTACCAAGGGATAACTCATATGGAAACAAACTAACTCCATTAATAACCAGATCATAAGTAAAGAATTCCCATCCTAACCAATAACTCCATCATATATATTTCAATACTATATAGATTATAGGGATGAACATACATATATCATTACTGTGATCCACCTAAACAACTATCACACTAATATGAAAAAACTATACTAGTACCTTATGGATGTATACTAATGACTCAATTATGTAACAAGTATGCTGATATGGATTATTTAACATGAATTAAATTCATTATGTTTATAGAACCAAAATAAAAGACCTTAAAATGATTAAAAAAACCAGAATTTGAAGACTAGATTACTTATTTTTAAAGGAATAGATTGAGGTTAAATAATAGAAGTGAATTTTACAATAATTAGATCATTTAATATCTAAAAAATAATAGGATCATACATTTATTCCATTATATATATACTCTTTAACAAAATGGATTGGCTGAGAGGTATAATATGAGTCTTGTTGATATGGATTGAATGAAACAGATAGAGCATGATACCTTAAGTAACTACTGGTTCTAGGACATTACAACATCTTGAATAATTAAGAATATATGGCTCATACGATCATTTTAACATATGACTCCTAATGAGATGTGGTTCAAGAATAAAAAAAATTATAAATCAAACCGAGTCTTTGGATGTTCATGTATGATCAAGAAGAAGGAAGAAATAGAGGAATGCTTGGTAAAAATATTGAGGACAGAATTTCATTATGTATTTATGAAATATAATTTTTTTACTGGTTCTATAATACATTTTCTAAAATGATTATTGAAAATGTTGATGTATTAGTTTTCAGAAATTATTAAAAAATCAATGTCAATATTAGTATATATGATGAGGTTGATGTTTTCAATTTTATACGTATTTAAGGGGATGTGGAAAATACATAGACCTAGAAAAATGATACAGATTCATCACTCATGAGTGATGAAGATGAAGAAAAAATATAATACGTGGTTATAAATGTATTAGAAAATATGTTTATGATTTGGGATAAAAATAATTATTTATAGAATAGGATAAAGAGTATTGAAACTTTTCATTCTAGGTTATAGTGTAAATTTGAACCTTCGATAGTTATAAAATAATTTTTAAATAAATATCATGTTTAAGATTTTAATGAGGAGCTTCAATAGGTAAAATAGAACGAATTTTGGGAACTTATTCTTAGACCGACTAAAAAGAATGTAATTTGAGAAAAATGGGACTTCAGAAATAAAAATGATGAGAATTTCAAAGTGGATTGAAACAAACCTTGGTTGGTATACCCGTGATATTCACAAATTGAAGGGGATGAATTTGATGAAACCTTTTCTCAATTGGATAAACATGAGTCCATGAGAATATTCCTAGAAATAACAAACTTGATATTCATTATTAATTGTAAATGGATATTAAGTCTACTTTTCTTGATGGTGTCATTGATGAGTATTAATATATAGAAGAAAATAAAAGTTTTATATTAGATTCTCATGGAAAGAAATTATGTATGTTTAATATGGTACTTTATATATTGAAGTTGGATCTAAGGTCATGGTATTTCAAGGAAAATGAATATATAAAAAGCACAAAATTTAGGAAATTCAATGTTGAAAAAACCTTACATACAAGGTAGAAGAACACTAAAACACCCCTTTTGATTGTGTATATTGATGAAAAAATAATTTCTATAAATGAAGAAAATATATTTGAGCGGTTCATAAGACACATGAAAGAAATATTTGAGATGTATATTCGTAGATTAATTAATTTTTTTTATTTTTTTTAGGTTACCAATGATATAGAATTAATCTTTAGTTAGTAAGAAAAATTTTCTAGATAAATCAAAATTTTTTTTGATAGACATGAATCCAGAGGTTTGGATAGATTAATTAACACGGGTAAAAAAAATTTAAGGATGGTGAAGGAGAAGACGTTATTTAAATTAGATTAGAATCTGGATGGTATTTATTAATGATTTGATATCTAGGAGACAATAAATTGTATATGTTGTCACTCTTAATGTCAGGTGGAAGGATAATCCTAAGGAATTTCATTAAATTATTGCAAAAAAAAATCTAGAATTACACCTTAAATGATTTAAATTATGGGATGATATAAAATAAAAATTTTCATCATACTCTAATAGATTTTTAAGATTATAAGTAGGAATTATTTTTTTAGGATTGGGATTCCACATCAATTGGAGGTTTTTTGTTGAAAGTATTGTTTGTTGGAATTCAAAGCAGAAGATATCCCTTAAATTGATCTCAACTAAGGCAATATATGTTTCTATATTATAAGAAGGTACAATGATGATGTGGATGAAGAGAAAACTACTTTTTAACAACCCACGGTATTTTGGTATGTATTTTTTTAAATTTTAATATAATCTATAAATTATATTCCAAGCAAAATCAGGTTTTACCACCTTTAAATAGAGAACCTTTATTAATACCAAATATTAAAAAAATTATAAAATTAATTATTCAAAATAATATTTTTTAATTCATAATGTGAATATTATTTTAGGGTGAATGTTTGTCATATATATGATACATTTAATTTTTCAATGAATAGTGTAAAATACTTCATTATAGTTATAAACAACATTTTCATATAATTTTTTATTAATATTAAATGAAGTTATAACTTTATTTTTATATTAAAAATAGATCAATAATACATATATTAATCTAATTTTGGTAATTTATATATTTTTTATATTAAACATGGATATAAAAACTTATTGAATATTGTAACATTTTTAGATAAACATGATTTCTCACCATGTGTGCGAGATTATCTTTAAATTTAGTTTACCCACTTCCATGAGTTGAATTTTGAAAGAGATAAATGGTTGTAATAATAATGATATTTTATTTGGATATGATCAAATTAATTTTAGGATATTATGAAAAGTAACATTAGTAGTTTTTTTATTTTCCACAATAAAGGGTAAATCATGTAATTAAAGGTAAAAATTATATTTTAAATATTATAAAATTAGCCTAATAGTTGTCCTAATTTTATTGAATGAATATATTTCATACCTACATATGAAATTTTAATTTATGAGACCATTTATGACCTTTTTATGAGAATATATGCTTTATATTAATATATTCAAGGAAATATTAATTTTTTCATAAATTGGTTTTTATCAAGTTAAATATCTTAACTTTGTGTCACCTAGGTGATATATTCTTCTACAAATACACTTACAAAAGTTAAAAATAACAAATTAGAAATTTTTATTTATTTATAATTTTTTGGAAATAAATAATTACCATTATGGCTTGCACAATGATGATGTAGTAATTGATTTATTAATGGAATTAAAAAACAATATTAAAAACAATAAAATAAATATAATTTAATAAACATAGTGGAATCCAGGAATTTTTACAGATTACCTAGACATATTAGTAATGTATAAATTTTTTCCAAATATATGATGTTTTTATGATATTTTTATAAATTCAAACGTTTAATAGTTTCAAAAATTACATTTGTGATATTTAAAATAAATAATATTTTTTAAAGGATATAAAATTTATAAAATTATAAAATTAATTCAAATCATTGGGATACGATTTGAAGTGTCATCCATTACTCATTTGTGGTTCATCTGGTATCTCATAGTAGCTATACTATACCATAAAGAGTAAAAAGACAGGTTGTCTTGGTTTGAGTTAAAGGGTTTAAATAAGGGTTAAATCTATAAGATAAGGGTAAAAATGTGACATATTCTTGTCGAAATATTATTAGATGAAAATTATTCAACCCATATAACCATTTTTTCTACTTTCAGTTTTATAATGGACACTTTCCCATGAAAATAACTTATATATTATATAAATAAAATATTGTCGTGAAATGTGGCAATCTTTGTATTTAATATCTTTTATGTGTCCACAATGGAAAAATTGATATATAAACAAACCTAAATGAATATTTCAATACCAAGGAAATAATTTTAATTATTTTTTTAAAATTTTAAATAATTATATTACTATTTTAAATGTTTCTTCAATGGAAAAATAATTTTTATTTAATTAATTTAAAAAAAGGAATTATTATTAAAAGAAAAAATTTTGATATATTTTGTATTATTTAATTTGTATAATAAGTATTATAGATATATAGGCTATATTAGATATTTTTTATATAATTATATTCAAATTCACATGTTTTCACTATGCCTTTGATGTACAATTAAATGTGTAGTATCAAATTTGAAAATAATGATAATTTATTGAATTAATATATTATTAAATTATTTAAAAAATAAAAAAAATCATGTAATCAAAAAGGGTATAATAAATTGTCTAAAATATCTCCCCCCATTAATTTATAATCCATTTTTATATCCCTATCTCTTGGAATACCTTTTTAAATTTTAATATTTTGATAATTTTTTAATATGCCATTTGCCTAAATTATAGAAATGAACCTCTTCCCTCACTTCCCCACACCACATTGATCCTTATAGATCGACCAAAATCCAACCCATATATCTTCTAAAATTCCATTTATTCATCATATATGCATTAATTTATGAATAAATCCCACCAAATTAGTTCTTTTGTGAATATCAAAAAGAGATACCAAAAGAACGTGTAACATTCATCAACAGATGTTTTTTTTTTCATTATATTCCTAAAACCAAATAAATTACTTTTATTTAATGCTTATAAAATAACATTAGTATACAAAATATATTTTAATTTCATTATTTTTATAATTGGACTTACTATTTCACACATATTTGTCTAATGGTTAACGAATATACTATTTGTTTACAACAAACTACCACCTCATGAAATGATGTATTTCGTTTTTTATTTACCAACTCTTGGGAATTTTGATGTTAAATATATTTTTGTTTTATATATAATAAATTTTTTATATGAATTTATGCTTATTTAATTATTATATAACTCATACATTCATTCTTTATATTTTGTTTAAATTCAATAAGATAGTTTGTCGAAGTATGGACTGCCGCATCCTCAGAGCGATGTGATTCATTCACAATATACACGAAACATATAAAGAATAATTTTAATATAAATATGTGATAGATATGACTAATATATTATAATATAATTTTAATATAAATATATATATATATTATTATTCATTCTATTAATACGAACGAGAAATGAATGTACCGTTCATTCGTACGTACGACCTACCGTCTCCATGATCAGTGCATTTTAGTTAATATCTCTAAATTTTATGGATAATTAAAAATAAATAAATATATAATATTATATTTACATCATTTTTAACATTCTATATATGATTAATTCATGATCTTTTAATAGTAGTAACAAATAACATGTCAAAACATACTTGAGAAACTAGGCATTTATCACACGAAATAGTGAATATAATGAAATATTACTATAAAATGGTAATAACATTTTCTAAAAGGATCATATGTGATATAATAAAAAATAATATGGTTACATTATAATTTTCTGACAATCATCAGGACATTATACAAGATAATAGATAACGTTCGTACAAAAGGAAACACAATGTAAGAGACTTCATCTCAATCTTAATTTATTGAGACATAGTTTGATGTTATACACCAATATTATTTTATGAGGTGTATATAAAGACCATTTTAAATATAATTTCATTATTTTATTATTTATCATGTTTTTTTAAATTTTATTCTCTCATTGGGCTTATGATTTAAATATTCTAATTGGTATAAGACATGATGAATGTTTAATGATTTAATTGTCTCAACTTTTTTAAAATGTTCATCTTTTCGAAGCATATTTTCATAAATATTTATACTATTACCGAATGAAAATTTAACTTCATTTTTAAACCATTTTTATTTTTTAAATATTATTTAAAATTTATATTGTTTTCAATTTTTTATAATGTTATTTGAGGTTTTTCTGACATAAAAATATGGAAGGAATGTTTTTTTAAATTATAGTGAATTAGAGTCATTGACTTCCATAATTAGAATATAATATTTTGAAGCTTTATTTACATGTTTATAAGTTACTTTTCAATGAATATGATTTATTTAATTTTTACATTGATTTGTAATATGTGAATATAAATTAAAAAAAGCTATTTCTATTAATATATTTTAAGGATCTTATTATACTATTTTCATCTATGATAATACAGTTTGTTGGATAGTATGTTTAATTATGGTTGATATCTTATGATACCATATTTTACTAAAGGGCTTATGATCAATTTTCCAATTTATGTGCTGTTTTGAAATCATTAATGATTTATAGTCAATGTATTCACATTTTGTATTCTAGTTCTTCCATATTTATGTTTATGTTTTTTATGTTTCACCCCTTTGATATAAGGAATGAATTGGACTTATTAAGTGTCAGGTGGGGCCCTCTATCACCCCTTGATGAATTGGCTGGTCTCATGAGACAAACTAGACTATGTTTTACCCATTATTGTATGACGTACTGGCCAAATCTGTTACAGTATGTATAGGATTCCAAAGATTATTAATTACAAAATATGATATTAGTTATTAATATTCCACGCGATTATTCATCTAATAGAATATCAATGATAATATTTAATTATCATGTTATTATTTAAATGAAACTATTTGATCATCATCTATTCAATCAATAATATTCTCAGGTTATTGATTAAATTTATTTTGTTTCAATTAGTTATATTTTTCATAATCATTTATTCTTGTTTATATTAGTTTCCTCTTTATTTTTTATATTTACTGAGCATCTGATCTCACCCCATTTTTGTATTTTATTTTTATCTATATGATAATATATATATTATGTATGATATATATGATTAATATATGTGAACAATTTTTCCTCAAAAGGCTCTATTTTTTTATATTTTTTTGATTTAATGGGTATTGTATGATTCATTTCTATAATTCAGTTTCAAAAAACGCTAAACTATTTTTTCCTTAAAGATTACAATCATTCAAATGAATACAATGTAATAAAATAATGCACCAGCTCTAGGCCTGTAAGGCTGAGGCATTACAGTTTGTATCAATGCAAGATTAGCCGCATCCTCGGAAACATTATTTAGGAAAACATAGACTAAAAACAAAACCCTATGAATAATATTGAGGATAAGTCTATGTATAAGATATGATCTTATATAATTGTTAATAACATGGAAAACATAGTTTAAAACTATGTAAACATAGATTGAGAAGAATATGTCACGAATAAGGAATCCTATAAATGATTCTTCATGAGTATATAATTATGAATAGTTTTTCTTAAATTGTGTGTTGATTATTGGTCGATGGTTAGAATCTACAAGGTTATTCTAGTAATGGTTGAAATAATGATGATAAAAAAAACAGAAGAAAAATCAATGTAAGGAGGTATTATGGAATAATATGAAGAAGCGTAGTTAATGGTTTCATAATAATGCAGAATGATTAAATTTATTGTGTATTTCGATTCATGAATCATTTCATCAATGGTTCTTAGGTGAATAGAATCATGTGATATATAAGGATTGAATTGGAGTTCTTATTCTTTAAGGATTTAGACGCATGGACCTTTTCATAATGGTTTTTACAATGATAAAATATTTTTTAACTGACAACAGAGAAAAAATATGTTGATTTGGGGGAAATGTGACATTATGTTAATTTTTTAAATATAATGACCTTCCATATAAATTTATGGACTATGAATGGTAAAGATGTATTTCTGATGAGTCTTAAGGATGGAATGGATTAATGTGATGACTGTATATTATTTTTTGAGGTTAAATTAGGATTTATTGGACACTTTATTCTATCCATTTTGGTTATTGTAATCATTTTAAGGATTAAAGAAATATTTTTGGAACTTATGACTCATCAAAAGTGTACCATGTTTAAAAAATCATCTTGAATATCCATCTCCTGGTGTAATAAATGAATTGAAAATAGATCAAAGCACAACCAAGGGATGAAATTATGATATGTAAAGAAATAAAGTAGGTTTCCTTGATTTCATTATATAGAGTGTAAAATAATCCCTAAACATTAGGAAATTAAATTTTCCATTTACATTTCTTTCCCAAAAATCGATAGTCTTTTAATCGATAATGAGATTTGTTATTTTTTTATGGATAACTTTCTTTTATAAATGATCTATATCACTCTTAATCAGATTTTGATACTTATATTTCTCTTACTTATTAGTGGTTTTACTCTCATATAATGTTCTCCAATTAATATGTCAATTTTGGGGTGATATTCACATTTCCCTTTCCCTCCTATTAGGAGTATATTTTATTGACCATATTTACAATGTGGGTTTCCCACAAAATAATTTTTGTGTCTCAACAATTATTTTTTTAAGTTCAATTTCAAATTGAAATAATGAAATTTATTGAAGAAAGGGATAACGTAACTCCCAAATATTTTATAGTACTCCTTTTTTAAGGTTAATATATTTGATTACTTATGTTGCATACAAAACTGTGTTTTCCACCATTTAATGATGCACATATTTTAAAAAAAACTTAGAAATTTATTAACGTTAATTTATAAAAATAAAATTATTTTTTGAATTATTTTTTTCCAAATTATCATAGGGTAATTTTTTTATTTTTATGAGAAGTTTCATTTTTTTTGAATAGCGAAAAATATTACATTGTTGTTAAAAAATGAAATTTCATTTAAATAGTTATTAAAATTAACATATATTTTAAATTGATTTTTACATTAAAAATAATCAAATTATAAATATATTAATCTGATTTAGGGCATTGAATTTTCATTTATTTTATAATTTGATATAAATACATAATGAAAATTTGAACAATTTTTATTTGACTCATCTTCTCTCCATGTTTATAAGAGTTGAATTAAATAAAAAAAAAGTTTGATAGACATGAATCCAGAGGTGTGCATACATTAATTAACGTAGGTAAAAAAAATTGTAAGGATGGTGAAGGAGAAGAAGTTATTTAGAATTAGTTTAGAATCTGGATTGTATTTATTAAATATTTGATATCTATGAGACAATAAATTTTATATGTTTTCACTCTTAATGTCCGATGGAAGGATAGTCGTAAAAAATTACATCAAATAATTGCAAATAAATCTACAATTACACATTAAATTATTTTAATTATGGGATTATATAAAATAAAAAATTTCAACATACTCTAATAGATTTTTAAGATTATAAATAAGAATTATTTTTTTATGATTGGGAGTCCACATCAATTGGATGTTTTTTGGGGAATGTATTGTTTGTTGGAATTCAAAGAAGAAGATATCACTTAAATTGATCTCAACTAAGGACATGTATGTTTCTATATTATAATAAGGTACATTGATGATATGGATGAAGACAAAACTACTTTTTAACAACCCACGGTATTATGGTATGTATTTTTTTTAATGTTAATATATTCGATAAATTATATTCCAAGCAAAATCAGGTTTTACCACCTTTAAATGGAGCACCTATATTAATACCAAATATTAAAAAAATTATAAAATTAATTATTCAAAATAATATTTTTAATTCATAATGTAAATATTATTTTAGAGTGAATGTTTGTCATATATATAATACATTTAATTTTTCAATGAATAGTGTAAAATACTTCATTATAGTTATAAACAACATTTTCATATAATTTTCTATAAATATTAATTGAAATTATTAATTTATTTTTAAATTAAAAAAATCAATAAAACATATATTAATCTATTTTTGGTAATTTATATATTTTTTATATTAAACAAGGATATAAAAACTTATTGAACATTGGAACATTTTTAGATTAACATGATTTCTCACCATGTGTGTGAGATTATCCTCAAATATTTACTAACCACTTCCATGAATTGAATTTTGAAAGAGATAAATGGTTTTAATAATTATGATATTTTATTTGGATAGGATCAAATTAATTTTAGGACATTATTAATAGTAACATTAGTAATTTTTTTATTTTCAGCAATAATGGGTAAATCTTGTAATTAAAGGTGAAAATTATATTATAAATATTATAAAATTTACCTAATAGTTGTCCTAATTTTATTTTATGAATATATTTCATCCCTACATATGAAATTTTAATTTATGAGACCATTTATGACCTTTTTATGAGAATATATGTTTTATATTACTATATTCAAGGAAATTTTATTTTTGTCATAAATTGGTTTTTATCATGTTAAATATCTTATCTTTCTGTCACCTAGGTGATATATTCAACTACAATTACACTTATAAAAGTTAAAATTAATAAATTAGAAATTTGTATTTATTTTTAATTTTTTTGCAAATAAATAATTACCATTATGGCTTGCACAATGATGATGTAGTAATTGATTTATTAATGGAATTAAAAAACGACATTAAAAATAATAAAATAAATATAAATTAATAAAAATAGTGGAATCCAGGAATTTTTACAGATTACCTAGACATATTAGGGATGTATAAATTTGTTTTCGAATATATGAAGTTGTTATGATATTTTTATAAATTCAAACGATGAATACTTTCAAAAATTACATTTCTGATATTTAAAATAAATAATATTTTTAAAAGGATATAATATTTATAAAATTATAAAATTTATTCAGACAATTGGGATAAGATTTGAAGTGTCATCCATTACTCATTTGTGGTTCATCTGGTTTCTTATAGTAACTATACTATACCATAAAGAGTAAAAATACAGGTTGTCTTGGTTTGAGTTAAAGGGTTTAAATAAGGGTTAAATCTAAATGATAAGGTTAAAAATGTGACATATACTTGTCGAAATATTATTGGATGAAAATTATTCAACCCATATAACCGTTTTTTCTAATTTTAGTTTTATAATAGACACATTCCCGTGAAAATAACTTATATATTATATAAATAAAATATTGTTGTGAAATGTCGCACTCTATGTATTTAATATCTTACATGTGTCCACAATAGAAAAGAATTGATATATAAACAAACCTAAATGAATATTTCAATATCAAGGAAATAATTTTAATTATTATTTTTATATTTTAAATAATTATACTACTATTTTAAATGTTTCTTCAATGCAAAAAATAATTTTTATTTAATTATTTGAAAAATGAAGGAATTATTATTAAAAGAATTAATTTTGATATATTTTGGATTATTTAATTTGTATAATAAATTTTATAGATCTATAGGTTATATTAGGTATTTTTGATCTAATTGTATTCGAATTCACATGTTTTCACTATGACTTTGAAGTACAATTAAATGTGTAGTATCAAATTTGAAAATAATGATAATTTATTGAAGTAATATATTATTAAATTATTTAAAAAATAAAAAAACTTTCATGTAATCACAAAGGGGATAATAAATGGTCTAAAATATCTTCCCCCATTCATTTATAATCCATTTTTATGTCCCTTTCTCTAAGAATACCTTATTAAATTTTAATATTTTGATAATTTTTTAATATTCCCTTGCCTCAATTATAGAAATGAACCTTTTCCCTCACTTCCCCACACCACATTGATCCTTCTATATCGACCAAAATACTACCCATATATCCTCTAAAATTCCATTTATTCAGCCTATATGTATTAATTTGTGCATAAATCCCACCAAATTAGTCCATTTGTGCATATCAAAAAGAGATACCCAAAGAACGTGTAACATTCATCAACATATGTTTTTATTCTTTATATTCATAAAACCTAATAAATTACTTTTATTTCATGATTATAAAATAACATTAGTATCCAAAATATACTTTAATTTCATTATTTTTATAATTGGTCTAACTGTCTCACACATATCTGTCTAATGGTTAACGAATATACCATTTGTTTACAACAAACTACCACCTCATGAAATGATGTATTTAGTTTTTTATTTACCAACTCTTGGGAATTTTGATGTTAAATCTATTTTTGTTTTATATATAATAAAATTTTTATATGAATTTTTGCTTATTTAATTATTATATAACTAATACATTCATTCCATATATTTTGTGTAAATTCAATAACATAGTTTGTCGAAGTGTGGACTACCACATCCTTAGAGCGATGTGATTCATTCACACTATACACGAAACATGTAAAGGATTATTTTAATATATAAATGTGATAGATATGACTATTATATTATAATATAATTTTAATATACATATACTTATATATATTATTATTATTCATTATATTAATACGATAGAGAAATGAATGTAGCGTTCATTCGTACGTACAACCTACCGTCTCCATGATCAGTGCATTTTAGATAATATTTCTAAATTTAATGAATTATTAAAAAGAAATAAATAAATAATATTATATTTAGGTCATTTTTAACATTCTATAAATGATTAATTCTTGATCTTTTAATTGGATCAACAAATAACATGTCAAAATATACTTGAGAAACTAGGCATTTAACACATGAAATAGTGAAAATAATGAAATATTACTATCAAATGGTAATAAAATTATCTAAAAGGATCATATATGATATAATAAAAATTAATATGGTTATATAATAATTTGCTAACAATCTTCATGACATTATACAAGAGATTAGAGAACATTCATACAAAAGGAAACACAATTTAAGAGACTTCATCTCAATCTCCATTTATTGAGACAAAGTTTGATGTTATACAACAATATTATTTTATGAGGTGTATATAAAGACCCTTTTAATTATAATTTCATTATTTTATTATTTGTCACGTTTTTTTAAATTTTATTCTCTCATTGGGCTTATGATTTAAATATTCTAAGTGGTATAAGACATGATGAATGTTAAATGATTTAATTGTCTCAACTTTTTTAAAATGTCCATGTTTTCAAAGAATATTTTCAAAAAAATTTACTTTTACCTAATGACTATTTAAATTCATTTTTAATCCATTTTTTTAAATATTATTTAAAATTTATATTGTTTTCATTTTTTTACAATGTTATTTGAGGATTTTCTGACATAAAAATATGGAAGGAATGTTTTTTTAACATATAGTGCATGATATTCATTGACTTCCATAATTAGAACATAATATTTTGAAGCTTTATTTACATGTTTATAAGTCACTTTTCAATGAATATGACTTATTTAACATTTACGTGGATTTGATGTTTGGGAATATAATGTAAAAAAGGTATTTCTATTAATAAATTTTAAGGATTTTATTAGACTATTTTCATCTATGATACTATAGTTTGTTGGATATTATGTTTAATCATGGTTGATATCTTTTGATAACATGTTTTACTAAAGGGATTATGATAAATTTTCCAATGTATGTGCTGTTTTGAAATCATTCATGATTTATGGTTAATGTATTCACATTTTGTATTCTAGTTCTTCTATATTTATGTTTATGTTTTTTATGTTTCACCCCTTTCATATAAGGAATGTATTGGACTTATTAAGTGTCAGGTGGGGCCCTGTATTGCCCCTTGATGAATTGGTTTGTCTCATGAGACAAAGTAGACTGTGTTTTACCCATTATTGTATGACGTACTGGCCAAATATATTATAATATGTTTAGGATTCCAGAGATTATTAATTACAAAATATGAGATTAGTTATTAATATTCCATGCGATTATTCATCGAGTAGAATATCAATGCTAATATTTCATTATCTTGTTATTATTTAAATTTAACTATTTGATCATCATCTATTCAATCAATAGTATTCTCATCCTATTGATTCAATGTGTTTTATTTCAATTAGTTATATTTCCATAATCATTTATTCTTGTTTATATTTGTTTCCTCTATATTTTTTACATTTTCATAGCATCTGATCTCACCCCGTTTTTGTGTATTATTTTTATTTGGGTGATAATATATATATTATGTATGATATATAGGATTAATATTGGCAACAAATTTTTTCCTCAAAAGATTTTATTTTTTTTCTATTTTTTTATTTAAAGGGTATTGTAAGATTCATTTATATAATTCTGTTTCAAAAACCGTTAAAGTATTCTCTCCTTAAAGTTTATAATCATTATAATGAATACAATTTAATAAAATAATGCACCGTCTCTAGGCTTGTAATGCTGAGGCATTACAATTTGTATCAATGCAAGATTATCCGCAACATTGGAAACATGATTTAGGAAAACATAGACTAAAAACAAAACCCTATGAATAATATTGAGGATAATTCTATGTAAAAGATATCATCTTATAGAATTGTTAATACCATTCATAACATAGTCTAAAACTATGTAATCATAGATTTAAAAGAATGTGTCATGAATAAGGAATCCTATAAATGATTCTTCATGAGTATATAATTATGAATAGTTTTTCTCAAATTGTGCGTTGATTTTTGGTCGATGGTTAAAATCGACAAGGTTATTCAAGTAATAGTTGAAATAATGATGATAAAAAACAACAGAAGAAAAATAAATGTAAGGAGGTATTATGGAATAATATGAAGAAGCATTGTTAATGGTTTCAGAATAAAGTAGAATGATTAAATTTATTGTGTATTTTGATTCATGAATCATTTCATCAATGGTGCTTAGGTGATTAGAATCATGTGATATATAAAGATTGAATTGGAGTTCTTATTCTTTAAGGATTTAGAGGCATGGACCTTTTCATTATGGTTTTTACAATGATAAAATATTTTTTAACTGACAACAGAGAAAAAATATGTTTATTTTGGGGAAATGTGATGTTATGTTGATTTTTTTAATATAATGACCTTCCATATAAACTTTTGGACTATGAATAGAAATGATGTATTCTTGATGAGTATTAAGGATGGAATGGATTAATATGATGAGTGTATATTATTTTTTGAGGTTAAATTAGGATTTATTGGATACTTTATTCTATCCATTTTGGTTATTGTAATCATTTTTAGGATTAATGAAATATTTTTGGAACTTATGACTCATCAAAAGTGTATCATGTATAAAAAATCCCCTTTAATATCCATCTCCTGGTGTAATAAATGAATTGAAAATAGATCAAAGCATAACCAAGGGATGAAATTATGATATTTAAAGAAATAAAGTAGGTTTCCTTGATTTCATTATATAGAGTTTAAAATAATCCCTCAACTTTAGGAAATAAAATTTTGTATTTACATTTCTTTCCCTGAAATCAATAATCATTTAATCGATAATGAGATTTGTTCTTTTTTGATGGATAACATTCTTTTATAAACGATGTATATCAATCTTAATCAGATGTTGATACTTAGATTTCTCTTAAATTTTAGTTGTTTCACTCTCATATATTGTTCTCCAATTAAAATGTCAATTTTGGGGCGACATTTACATTTCCCTTTCCCTTCTATTAAGAGTATATTTTATTAACCATATTTACAATGTTGGTTTCCCACAAAATAATTTGTGTGTCTCAACCATTATTTTTTGAAGTTCAATTTCAAATTGAAATAATGAAATTTAATTGAAGAAAGGTATAATGTAACGGCAAAATATTTTATGGTATTTCTTTTTTAAGGTTAATATATTTTATAGCATACGTTGCATACAAAACTCTGTTTTTAACCACTTAATGATGCACATATCTTAAATCAATATTTTAGAAATTTATTAATGTTAATTTTTTAAAATAAAATTATTTTTGGAATTATTTTTTTCAAAATTATCATAGGGTAATATTTTTATTTTTATGAGAAGTTTCATTTTTTGTTGAATAGTGAAAAATATTACATTGATGTTAAAAAATGACATTTCATTAAAATAATTATTAAAATTAACTTATATTTTAAATTTTTTAAAAATAAAAATATTCAAATTATAAATATATTAATCTGATTTAGGTTATTGAATATTCATTTATTTTATAATTTGATATAAAAAATTAATGAAAATTTGAACATTTTTTCTTTCACTCATCTTCTCTCCATGTATATAAGAGTTGCATTATAAATAATTGAGCCACTTTTGAGAAAAAAAATTTTAAAATAAGACATACACATTTGTAATAAGTATGTCATTTAAATTATAATATGATAAAATTTATTTTTGTACATTATGAATCGAATCATTTAAATTTTTTTATTTACCATAGTTAATGGTTAATCAGGTAATTAAAGTAAAAAATAATAATAAATAAAATTTACAAAATTTCACTAAAAATATTCTTAATTTTATTGGAAGAATAATTTTCTTCGCTATGAATTTAAATATTGTTGATGAGACCATTTATGGTATTTTAGATCAGAATATAACCCTTATGATGTTATATTCAATGAAAACGAAATCATGTCATGATTTTGTTTTTAACAAGTTAAATAACATAACATGGGCATATCCTATGGGTAATATTTTAAAATAAAAAGTATTTTTAATGGTAAAATTATTATGTTATACATTTTGATTTATTTTTAATTTTTAGGAAATAAATAAAGACCATTATGGCTTACACAATGATGATACATTAATTCTTTAATTAATAGAAATATCACAAAATGATACTAAAAATACTAAAATAAATATAATTTTAAATAATTAATGGAATAAATGAATTTATGGATTACCTAGACATATTAGGTATGTAATAAATTTTTTTTCATAGATATAATGTATTTTTTATATTTTTTAAATGTAGAATAATGAATAGTTTTATAATTTAAATTAATGATATCTAAATTAAATAATATTTTTTTAAATGTTATAAAATTACAAAAAATATTATCTTCTTCAAAATATTGGGATATGTTTCAATGTTTTATCCATGACTCATTTATGGTTTTTTGGTATCTTATATTAACTATATTATCCATTAAATTTAATGAAGGCAAGTTGTCACTATTAGAGTTAAATGGTTTTACTAAGGGTCAAAACAAAATAATAAGACAAATAATGTAACCTACATTGGTATAAAAATTATAGAATTAATATTATTCAACCCTTATCACCTTAATATTTAATTGGAGTTGTTTAATAGAAATATGTTAATGAATAAATCTTATATATTATTTAAACCAAAGATATTTTCAAAATGTCACTCTTTGTATTTTATATATTATATGTATCCACATAGGGATAAAAACATGATATTAATGAACATTACTATATATTTAAATCTTAATGAAATTAATTTTATTATATAAAATTATTTTGAAATTTTTTAAGTTATATACCTATTTTAAATTCTTAGTCAATTCTAAAACAATGTTTTTTTAATTAATGTAAAATCAAATGAATTGATTTTAAAAGGACAAATTTAGATATATTTTTGGATTATTTAGTATTTATAATTAATTTTTTTGATCTATTTGATATAGTAGAGATTTTTGAAGAATAATATTCGAATTACCATTATTTCATGATGTCATTGATGTCAAATTAAATGAATAGTATCAAATTCGATAATATTGATATTTTTTGAATTAATATATCATTAAATTATTTATATATAACAAAAAAGATAGGCAATAAAAATGGGATAATATATGGTAGAATATTACTTCCCTCATTCATTTATTATCAATTTTTATATCTTTGGATCTATAATAGCCATATAATATTTTAATATTTTGAGGATTTCTAAAATTTCCATCATCTCAATTATAAATGGACACATACTCAATCACTTCCTCTCACCACATTGAGCCTGATGACTTGACCAACCACTTCCCATTTCTCCTCCAAAATTATCTATATGCATCCTATATTCCTTACTTTGGTTATAAAGCTAACCAAAGAATTCATGTTGTGAAAATCAAAAAGAGATACTCAAAGAAGAGGCGATGTTCATCAATAAACATTTTGGTTTAATTTCTTATTTAAATCCATTAAATTATGTTTATTTATTATTTAAAAAAATGAAATTTCTATACTAAATATAATTTATTGTTTAGGATATTATTTTAACATAAACATCCACCCATATCCACTTAATTGGTTATGTAGATATCATTTGTCTACGACGAACTGCCACCTCCTGAAATGATTTCGTTCATTTTTTCTTTACCACATCTCATGTTTCGAAATTTGGATTGTTGATATGTTTATATAAGATATATATGATATTTATTATGTCTATATTCTTATTTAATTATTATATAACTCATACATTTATGCTTTCCATTTTGTGATAATTTCATAACATCATTTTTGGAAGTGTGGACTATAGCTTCCTCAAATTGTGCTAAGACTGAAAGTCCCGAATTTACCCGATATTACCCTAACCTAAAAATTGTGTATGTGGAGTTCTTAGAATCATACAAACTTTTGATACATACCATAGTTTCTATATTTTATTAGTAATGTCCCTCAGTTGATTTTTTCGATAGATTCATCTTCGATGCTTTGAACTTGCAGGACAAAGTGACTGCAGGTCTCCTCGGTGGTCATCAAATAATGATTCATTTTGCACTGGAAGTAGACATCATCAACGTCTAGGAAAGCGCAGTAGATAGTTTTAATGATTTAATATACATGATTCTTTTGGTGGTCTTTCGATCTACATATTAGGAAGGATCCTCCATCTATGGCGACATGGGTTAGATTCCCTCATTTTCCCCTCCCCTTTCAATACCTTACTAATATATCCATGCTTTTAAATTATATATGTTAATATATGTGTTCGTATAGTAGGAACGATTCTCTTTTTTCATCCAATTAACCACTGCACATGTATTGAAATAGGTGTGTTAAGAGACCTGTTTGAATATGTGCGGATTACCATGGGTGAGGATTATCGATGCAAGAAACATTTCATCTACGAAACCTTGGAAAACTCATGTTTGGGATATAGGATATTGGGTCATTCACTAGAATTATGTCATAAGGTGTAACGCCCCGACCCCAGCTACCCAGATTCGGTGCATTACTTTGTAACATTGGCATGATCACAAAAGATCAAGTCTCGAAAGGCCGATTAGTTTAGTAGCTTTGGAAACACTAGATACATTCAGTAATGTTACATTACATCATAAAGTGAAAATCTACAATAATAAATTCTCCATAGTCCACACTCATATCCTCTTCTGACTATCCCTGCAGGTCATTCATAAAATACTTCTTCACATCCTGGAAAATATTAAAACATTGAAAGGGGTGAGCTCAGATGCTCAGTAAGGATAACAATATTGCAGAAGCTTTCATAAATAAAAACTAACAATTAAGGAAATGTATAACTAAACAAAAGCCTTATTAAACTTGAACTTTAGCATAATATGGAAAAAGTAAAATCAAATAATTCCACTTACTTACTCACATGGATATTCTACTAGACGAATAATCACATGAAATATCAATAACCACTTTCATAATGAGGGAATGTATAATTCCGGACATTCTGAAACATTTTTTCAAGGCCTCGGCCAAGATCTCTAAAATGATTAAGGCCTCGGCCACAACCATAAATCAAATTGGTAAAGGACCTCGGCCAATTCCGCGTCTAGTTGTCTCATGAGACCTACCGATGCATCGAGGAGCTATAGCGGGCTCCACCCGTCACTTATTAAGTCCAATACCTTCCTCATATGAATAGGTTTAAACATATCATAAACCATAACATAATCCTTTCACATAAAGCATGCATAAAGGAAACATAAAATTTCCACATTTCAATCGCAAGATATCAATACAAAACATTGATATAATAAAAACGCTTTGAAAACCATTTTCAATACCAAAATAAAATAAAGTTAAAACTTTGTATTTATTTTTCATTAAAATAATGATGGCTTGTAGAGGAAGCCGAAACTCAAATAATGTTCAAGGAGGCGGAGAAGTCATTGTCTCCGTATAAGTACGGAAAGAAAAACATTCCCTTTTGTCATTTAGCAAAACGCTTCGTATAAAAAAGATTCCTTTTGAATAAAGGTAAAAGTCAAAGGGGTTTATACACCGTATAAAAGAAAGTTGTGTATAAAAACAAATATGCCACAATGAAAGGGGATTGAAACGAAGTCCTTAAAATTTCATTTTTAAAATAAAATAGATCTATTATGTGTATTCACTATAGGTACACATAAAGAAAGTAAAAATACAAAATAGGACATAATAATATCATGACATAATTTGAAAGTAGGAGATTAACCCAAAAAATGGAAGTTGGGTTAAGCAATTCCCTTACAAAGATTATTTTTTTAAATAAAATAGATCTATTATGTGTATTCACTATAATTACACATAAATAATGTAAAAATACCAGATAGGACATAATAATATCATGACATAATTTGAAAGTAGGAGATTAACCCAAAGAATGGAAATTGGGTTAAAAATTACCTAACAAAGATTATTTTTTTAAATAAAATAGATCTATTATGTGTATTCACTATAATTACACATAAATAATGTAAAAATACAAGATAGGACATAATAATATCATGACATAATTTGAAAGTAGGAGATTATCCCAAAGAATGGAAATTGGGTTAAAAATTCCCTTACCTCATGTCTGACTTGACTCAACCGTTCTTTAACCTAATGAATAATAAACTAGAGTTAATATATACCTTATTAAGAACCATTTTCAATTTCATTATCCTTTTTATATCACTTATTACAATGATATGAACATTCTGTAATTATTTATGTTAATAACAGTCTTTTTGTCGATCTTTGGTACTTGAGTCAAAAATAAACTTCTTATAATTACAAGTTGTTCATGTGGTGAAATATCCATTATATACAGAATTATATTCATGATGTAGATATCATATATATCATATATATACAGTATATACATTCATTTATAATATTCCGTAACATTTAGAGGTAAGAAATGAAATGCACCGTTCATGGAGACGGTAAGCCGTCCGTACGCATGAACGCTACTTTAATTTCTATTTTGTATTTAATGGAATGAAATCATAATGATATAAATGTATAATAAAATTCCAGTATAATATAGTGTATAATACCATTTACTCCATCCTCTATACATCCCACATATGGCATTAACGATTCAAATCACTTTGAGGGGGCGGTAGTCCGAACTTCCTAAAATTAAATTATCGCGTATTACCCATAATGGAAATCATAAAGTATGCCATAAATGAGAAATACAGAAGCATAAATAAACATAAACATATTATATATCATATATAAATATAGTGACATCTTAATGGCCACCTTTGAAGGTGTTATATGAGTGTCGAACAATCATCGTTTCGTGAGGCAGAAATTCGCCATCCACAGAAACTGTATGTTCTTTAACCATTAGATGTAGGTGTGTGTAATTGTAGCTCGAATCATTCTTATAAAAACATCCTAGTATATTTAGGATACTTTTGTTGTTTAAAAATAAATTAATAAAAACAGTTTAGTGGGTTGGAGAAGAAAAATAAAACAAAACAACATTAGAAAAGACATTACCTCAAAATCGGGTAACTCTTTTTGATTTGATCCAAAGGATTCCTTGGGAAGAGTTCTGCCAAAAGTTAGGCTTCTATGAGTAATAGGGGGAAGTTGGGAGAGTATTTGGGCAGAGGTTGGCCGAGCCAAATGGATTGAAAGTGTGAATGAGGTGGTAGAGGTGGGGGATTTTTATAAATGGAGAGGAGGGGCACTCTTGGAAAGTAAAGAAAAGTCACTTTATTATAAAATGAGTTTCGGAGTTTAGAGGTCCCACAATTATATATTTTAAGGCTAAGTTGATAAGGGTTCGAAATCTACTCATCCAATAGGTTTTTGAGAAGTGTAATCCTTGGATTTTACATTATCTTTTCATTTTATTCAAATCGTTAAATAATGAGGTCATCGCTACATCATAATTATGTCATAAATAATTTAATTTATTTAATGTCTAAAAATTATAAAGAAAATACTATGATGTAGGAAATCTTTTTATCTTTCTAATGAATATTTATAGTCAAAATTTGGACTTGTGTATCCCCACTTTAAAACTGTTTTAGTAAAACAACTCATGTTTGTGTCAATTTAAATTTAACATTAAATAAATATATATTAATGTCATTTTCCAACCAAAGTGGCTCCATGGGATCCCCAAGTTGACCCATGGGTTGTCTTGGTCGGCCATGACTCATCAAATAGGAGTAGGACAAGTTTCAAGCTCATCTCATATTATTAAAACATTATTTTTACCTTAAACTACACTAATTACCTCTAATCGCGATTAAGAACTTAAAAGTTACTATTCACCAAAAAATTATTTTAATCTAATTGAACCACATTTTACCTCTTAATGACAACCATGTATGTCAGATTTTTGAAAATCAAATCACAGAAGTGGTAATATTTCATTTTAACGAAAAATCAGTTTTTAACAACCACTTAGTGGTTTCACTATTCATCAAAAATTGAAGTTTTTCAGAATAAGGCCAAAATTTCACCCTAAGCTATAATTGATATTCCGAATTCAAAAATGATGACTATTTTACAAAATTCCAAACATATAAGTTGCATTAATTAATTTTATAATTAATTCCCACTGTTACAACAAATAGCGTATTTTTAAGAAACAATTTATATCAAATGATTGACAATTTTTTATATCCAATTTCAATGTTAAATTAATTCTAATGACCACCATTGGATAAAATGGTAAAAATATATTCTAATTATACTTTAAAACCAATAAATAGTATAATTTATTACTATAAATTATTTTTATTAAAAAAGTTGTTTTTAAGTAATTTTCACTATTCATAAAAAATTAGAAGTTCTCAGAAAAATACCAAAAATTCCACATAGGCTAATTTCGATATTACGAATACAAAAATGAAGTCCATTTTGAAATATAAAATTTCTATTATTTTATAAAGTGGTTATTACTATTCATAACGGCTACTTTGATTAGTCGCGGTGTTTTTGAACTCGAAGTTGCGTACAATGCAAGCTATTGCATTATTGAATGAGAAGCGTATCATGGAAGCTCGGGGTGTTACATTCTCCCCTCCTTCAATAAATTGCATCCTCGCAATTTGAAATTTTTTCTTTGAAAATAAAAGGTTGAAAATAGAAAATACCTTTTTGGAAAACCCACATCGGAAATAAGGTTAATAAAAATATAACATTAAAAGAACAAAAGATAAGTACAATGGTCACCCGATATTGCCCATTCTAGGATTCTATGAAAATATGGATATGGAGGAGAAACAAACCATCAAGGTCTGGTGGAGAGTTATAGAAAACAGGATTAGGAGAAAGTTTAACTACAAGAAAATCACAAACTTGTGATTGGTTAAACGATCATTGATTCCCCAGTAGGAAAAGTTAACCGACAACATTTTTGTTTCGAGTTACCTTTTATAATGTTTATGAATTTATTTAGGTGATTTACTAAGAAAGTAAGGGAATATACATACTTGTCATGTAGACTTTCATTCTTTAATAAATTTTTACCACAAAACCATCTTTCACTCTAAAATGTAATACAACTCAAAAATATTCTATTTATCCTAATTGTATAAGGTTCCAAATATTAACACATATCATTTAGATTAGTAAAACTATTTTGTAATAACCAGGGACTTCCTGTAGGATAGTGGTAGGAAATAAAGGCCTGTCGCACTATGGTTGTGGGTTCGATTCCTGCAGCTTTGTCCGACGCGACGAGTTATGCCCCACCCTGCAGGTTGTCCTTTTCCTAAAACTATAGTATCATAATATTCCAAAAATAATCTTCATAAATTTTTTAACCATAAACAATAATATCCAAATATCAACTTAATCCACTCCAACCTTTATAGTTATCCAAAATACCTCCGTCCAGACTTTCTCTAAAAGGTCTCTAAATTCCAAAATAAATTGAAACATCAGATTCCCCAAACAAAGAAAAGTTCCTCTTATTGTCACATACTAAAAATATGATTACCTTAATCATATTACCTTAATCAAAAAGTACTGCAGTACAATCTTTATATATATCACATTATTCTTATAACCAGAATATAATCCTTGAGTCCAAAAGCACCAATACATTAATTATTCCGCTTCAACTGTAGTCACAGCATAAGATTGGCCTTGATCCCTTGGCCTTTTCTGAGGTAAGTTTCCTTGACTCTTAGGACATTAATTTTCATAATGACTCATTTACCTACAATTGTATCATTCAACTTTGACAGCCTCTTTCTTTCCCTTGCAGTCACGAGCCTGGTGACCCTTTTCTCCACATTTATAACAAACTCCCATTCCTTTTAGGCACGTACCAGGGTGATTCTTTCCACAATTATCACATAATGGAAAATCCTTCTTTCCCTTTTTCCCTTTATCTGTCTCTTGTTCCCCCGTTCTCTTCTTCTCTTGCTTTAATTTGTCGTCATAAGACTTAGAGAATTCCTTTTCTGTCTTGATAGCACACGAGACAATATCTTCGTATGATGAGAAAGATTGTGATACTAAATCTCGACGGAGAAATGGTTTTAACCCATCAAAGAAACGATCAATCTTACTCCTTGGGTTACGTATATAATCGGCAGCATGCCTCGCTAACCTTGTAAAGTTAGCCTCATACTTTGCGACATTCTCATCCTCCTTATGCCTCAAACTCAGAAATTGCTTTTCCATATCTACTCGATGGTCATGAGGAAAGTATTTTTCTAAGAAAAGATCTTTGAACTCTCTACATTCCATATTTTATACTTCTTCATCTACCTTTGTATTTTGAATCAATGACCACCATTGATCGGCATCTCCAGTGAGGCGGTAAACTGCCATGACAACCTTATCCCTTTCACTACTCCCCAAGGCATGGAATATTTTCTCTAAAGAATTTATCCATTGCTCAGCTACTATAGGATTTGTACTCCAATTGAAGATTGGTGGTTGTTGCCTCATGAAGCGGTCTAACATTGATCCTCCACGTTGCGGATCAGGGTGCTCCATACGAGTAAGGTTATTATTCATAACCTGAGTGAGTTGTCCCAGTATGGTAATAAGTTGATTAGCACCAGTTGTATCTCGAGCTCCACAATAATTATCTTGAGAAGGAGGGCAATCCCTACACGGAGTGCGTGCATTGATACAGTTTCCATTCCTTCCACTAGGCGCCATTTCTAAACAATGGCATAAACTATATTAGTTTATAAATCAAAATACATAATTCCATACTTGTAAGATACTTAACATAAATTGAACTATTTATGGATATAATCCATAAAAATGTTTTCTTTGAGGAAGTATATACTCATAACCCTTCATAGTGGTTTCTAAAGAAAATGAGAATTGTCCTAAGCATATCCCCCAGGAGTGTCGTAACCAAGAGTGCAGCAAGGCCCGTTGTCGTGCACCAGTTCCTGTTCGAGTCTAGCTCAAAGCGGTGTTTTCAGGTTTTAGCCCTAGGTACATCTGTGGAAGATCCGCCTCTACCTTCTCGTATCCAGACAGGGATGTATTGCTCGGAAAACTCACAAAATCTCTATATTATCAAAATTATAGGAAGTTCGTCTATACTAATCCTCAAAGTCTATCTTTGGTCTATGTGCTCTAATCAGAGTTTGTATAAATCTAGCTTCCAAGGTTTGTACTAAACTGCCATTGATACCAACTGTAACGCCCCGACCCCAGCTACCCAGAGTCGGTGCATTAATTCATAACATTGGCATGATCACAAAAGATCAAGTATCGAAAGACCGATTAGTTTAGTAGCTTTGGAAACACTAGATACATTCATTAATGTTACATTACATCATAAAGAGAAAATCTACAATAACAAAGTCTCCATAGTCCACACTCATATCCTCTTCTGACTATCCCTGCAGGTCATTCATAAAATACTTCTTCACATCCTGGAAAATATTAAAACATTGAAAGGGGTGAGCTCAGATGATCAGTAAGGATAACAATATTGCGGAAGCTTTCATAAATAAAAACTAACAATTAAGGCAATGTATAACTAAACAAAAGCCTTATTAAACTTGAACTTCAGCATAATATGGCAAAAGTAAAATCAAATAATGCCACTTACTTACTCACATGGATATTCTACTAGACGAATAATCACATGAAATATCAATAACCACTTTCATAATGAGGGAATGTATAATGCCGGATATTCTGAAAAATTTTGTCAAGGCCCCGGCCAAGACGTCTAAAATGATTAAGGCCTCAGCCAAAACCATAAATCAAATTGGGAAAGGACCTCGGCCAATTCCACGTCTAGTTGTCTCATGAGACCTACCGATGCATCGAGGAGCTATAGCGGGCTCCACCCGTCACTTATTAAGTCCAATACATTCCTCATATGAATAGGTTTAAACATATCATAAACCATAACATAATAGTTTCACATAAAACATGCATAAAGGAAACATAACATTTCCACATTTCAATCGCAAGATATCAATACAACACATTGATATAATAAAAACGCTTTCAAAACCATTTTCAATACCAAAATAAAATAAAGTTAAAACTTTGTATTTATTTTTCATTAAAAACATGATGGCTTGTAGAGGAAGCCGAAACTCAAATAATGTTCATGACGGCAGAGAAGTCATTGTCTCCGCATAAGTACGGAAATAAAAACATTCCCTTTTGTCGTTTAGCAAAACGCTTCGTATAAAAAAGATTCCTTTTGAATAAACGTAAAAGTCAAAGGGGTTTATACACCGTATAAAAGAAAGTTGTGTATAAAACGAAATATGCCTCAATGAAAGGGGATTGAGACGAAGTCCTTAAAAGTTCATTTTTAAAATAAAATAGATCTATTATGTGTATTCACTATAGGTACATATAAAGAAAGTAAAAATACAAAATAGGACATAATAATATCATGACATAATTTGGAAGTAGGAGATTAACCCAAAGAATGGAAGTTGGGTTAAGAAATTCCCTTAAAAAGATTATTTTTTTAAATAAAATAGATCTATTATGTGTATTCACTATAATTACACATAAATAATGTAAAAATACAAGATAGGACATAATAATATCATGACATAATTTGAAAGTAGGAGATTAACCCAAAGAATGGAAATTGGGTTAAAAATTCCCTTACAAATATTATTTTTTTAAATAAAATAGATCTATTATGTGTATTCACTATAATTACACATAAATAATGTAAAAATACAAGATAGGACATAATAATATCATGACATAATTTGAAAGTAGGAGATTAACCCAAAGAATGGAAATTGGGTTAAAAATTCCCTTACCTCGTGTCTGACTTGACTCAACCGTTCTTTAACCTCCTGAATAATAAACTAGAGTTAATATATACCTTATTAAGAACCATTTTCAATTTCATTATCCTTTTTATATCACTTATTATAATTATATGAACATTTTGTAATTATTTAAGTTAATAACGGTCATTTTGTCGATCTTTGGTACTTGAGTCAAAAATAAACTTTTTATAATTACAAGTTGTTCATGTGGTGAAATATCCATTATATACAGAACTATATTAATGATGTAGATATCATATATATCATATATATACAGTATATACATTAATTTATAATATTACGTAACATTTAGAGGTAAGAAATGAAATGCACTGTTCATGGAGACGGAAAGCCGTACGTACGCATGAACGCTACTTTCATTTCTATTTCGTATTTAATGTAATGAAATCATAATGATATAAATGTATAATATAATTCCAGTATAATATAGTGTATAATACCATTTACTCCATCCTCTATACATCCCACATATGGCATTAACGATTCAAATCACTTTGAGGGGGCGGTAGTCCGCAATTCCTAAAATGAAATTATCGCGTTTTACCCATAATGGAAATCATAAAGTATGCCATAAATGAGAAATACAGAAGCATAAGTAAAAAATAAAAATATTATATATCATATATAAATATAGTTACATCTTAATGGCCACCTTTGAAGGTGTTATATGAGTGTCGAACAATCATCATTTCGTGAGGCAGGAATTCGCCATCCACAGAAACCGTATGTTCTTTAACCATTAGATGTAGGTGTGTGTAATTGTAGCTCTAATCCTTATTATAACAAAATCCTAGTATATTTAGGATACTGGTGTTGTTAAAAAAGAAATGAATAAAAACAGTTTAGTGGGTTGGAGAAGAAAAATAAAACAAAACAACATTAGAGAAGACATTACCTCAAAATCGGGTAACTATTTTTGATTTGAGCCAAAGGCTTCCTTGGGAAGAGTTATTCCAAAAGTGAGGCTTCTAAGAGTAATAGGGGGAAGTTTTGAGTGTATTTGGGCAGAGTTTGGCCAATCCAAATGGCTTGAAAGTGTGAATGAGGTGGTAGATGTGGGGGCCTTTTATAAGTGGAGAGGAGGGGCACTCTTGGAAAGTAAAGAAAAGTCACTTTATTATAAAATGATTTTCGGATTTTAGAGGTCCCACACTTATATATTTTAAGGCTAAGGTGATAAGGGTTCGAAATATACTCATTAAATAGGTTTTTGACAAGTTTAAGCCTTGGATGTTACATTATCTTTTCATTTTATTAAAATTGTTAAATAATGAGGTCATCGCTGCATCATAATTATGTCATAAATAATTTAATTTATTTAATGTATAAAAATTATAAAAAAAATACTATGATGTATGAAATCTTTTTATCTTTCTAATGAATATTTATAGTCAAAATTTGGACTTGTGTAACCCCACTTAAAAACTGTTTTAGTAAAACAACTCATGTTTGTGTCAATTTAAATTTAACATTAAATAAATATATATTAATGACATTTTCCAACCAATGTGGCTCCATGGGGTCCCCAAGTTGACCCATGGGTTGTCTTGGTCGGCCATGACTCATACAATAGGAGTAGGACTAGTGTCAATCTCATCTCATATTATTAAAACATTATTTTTACCTTAAACTACACTAATTACCTCTAATCGCGATTAAGAACTTAAAAGTTACTATTCACCAAAAAATTATTTTAATCTAATTGAACCAAATTTTACTTCTTAATGACAACCATGTATGTCAGATTTTTGAAAATCAAATCACAGAAGTGGTAATATTTCATTTTAACGAAAAATCAGTTTTTAACAACCACTTAGTGGTTTCACTATTCATCAAAAATTGAAGTTTTTCAGAATAAGGCCAAAATTTCACCCTAAGCTATAATTGATATTCCGAATTCAAAAATGATGCCTATTTTAAAAAATTCCATACATATAAGTTTCATTAATTAATTTTATAATTAATTCTCGTTGTTACAACAAATAGCGTGTTTTTAAGAAACAATTTATATCAAAAGATTGGGAATTGTTTATGTCCAATTTCAATGTTAAATTAATTCTAATGACCACCATTGGATAAAATGGTAAAAATATATTCTAATTATACTTTAAAACCACTAAATAGTATAATTTATCACTATAAATTATTTTGATTAAAAAATTTGTTTTTAAGTAATTTTCACTATTCATAAAAAATTAGAAGTTCTCAGAAAAATACCAAAAATTCAACATAGGCTAATTTCGATATTACGAATACAAAAATGAAGTCCATTTTGAAACATAAAATTTCTATAATTTTAAAAAGTGGTTATTACTATTCATAACAGCTACTTTGATTAGTCGCGGTGTTTTAGAACTCGAAGTTGCGTACAATGTATGCTATTGCATTATTGAATGAGAATCGTATCGTGGAAGCTCGAGGTGTTACATAAGGGGTCTCGTTATTCTGTGAGGAGGAACAAGGATAGAGTAAAGGAGAAAAATATGCATGATGAAGAAGAGAATCTGGAATAAAGGCCTCTGGTTTGTCCAGTATCTCATGAAGTTGTGGAAGAGTTTGGGCGGAAACTGTGATGACAAACACCTGTGCTTAAGGCATCGATAGCTCAGGACGTAAAAACGGTGGAATCAATTTTTATTAGGCTTAAATTGGTTATTTTCAGTCCCCCCTATTCGCTGCATCAAATTAACAGTGTGAGGGTGGGAGATTCGCTTAACCAGGAGATGACGTGAGTGGTATCGCAGAGACTAGGAAGTATCACATTCACCGATCAGATGGTGGATTGAAAGGAGAATACCTCAGCTGAGGTTAATGTTCTGGGTTGTGATCCTCTTCAGAATGAGTTGATGGAGACTATAATGGAGGTTCCATATCAGGCCAGTGCTGGGGAAGCAGGGGGATCGGGTTCAAGGAACCAGTCATCAATTCAGTTGAGAAACAGATTTTAAGGGATTTAAAATATAAAATTGAGCTCGAAACTTCTTATCCCTATTGATATAGACCTAGTATGCCTGAACATTCTCAATGAATCTGAATTTATTCATTCAATAGAATAAGTTTCAATTCCGATGGTGAATAAGAGTTATTAGAGGAGGAAGTCAAAGAGGGATTACTCCCCCTTACCACGTCCTTTGGAGACTCATTCGGCTATGAAGACTAACATAAAAAATGTTGAATCTTAGGATGTGTGTCACCAAAGACCAAGGGAACAGGGTGAGAAACCCTTGGAATTACTGTTATTCTCTGATGGAGAAGCAGTTGAGAAGGTCTTTCTACTCAATGATTCTGAGGAGGATGCTACTAAAATGATGGGGAGGACTTTAAGAGAAATTCTTAATAAGGATAAATATGCTTAGATTGACAAATATGACCTTATTCCTTTTGGGATTTTCAACAAATGGAAGATTATTATTGGGGAGTACATACCGTCATTGGACCAAATCGCTTATGAATTTTAATGTTTGACGTGGGACACACCTAACAACAAGGTTCAATCAATCTCATGGAAATTATTTAGAGAAATGGATTCTGGTAATCTAAAAATGCATTTCCAAGAAATTTGTTAACTGATGGAGGTTGTTGCTGGTCTTGGAAGGGTTACTTGTTCAGTTGTTACCTTTTATTGCGTCTGAAATTGTGCTTTTTGGAGTGATGTTTGGTGACTTTTGATTTGTTTTTAGATCTACTTTTGATGGGGATCAGAGCAAGAAGCCTTCACCTATTCCTGTCATTTGGATTGTGGTTTTGAGGGGGTATGTCTTTTCCATTGGTTCCATGCCCATGCATGTTTTCATGGGAAAGATTTCTAAATGGACATGTAATGGTGAAGGTTTTTTGAAACAATGTAGTTGTTGGGGAAAGGGAGATCAAGTTTGTTTGTTTGTTTGTAATGCCGAACTTTGGGGTTTCTCACTTTCGTTTTAATAGTGTTTTGAAAATAAAAAATTAATTTTTAGTCAGTAAAATAGAAATATTTAGTATATATGAGATATATATGATACATGAATTATAATATACATATATAATATTTACTTTTTACTTTTTGAATAAGATAAATAATCTATGTAGCGTTTACGCATACGTACGACCAACCCTCTCCATAAACGGTGAATTTCTATTACTATCTCCAAATTTATGGATTATTATAAATATGTATATACATATTAAAAAATTATTATATTTAAATCATGTTTGAAATTATGTATTTGATTAAATTATTATATATTTAATTTGAAAAACAAATAACATGTCCAAACATTCTTAAGAAACTAGCCAATTAACACCCAAAATAGTGAAAATAGTGAATGATTTATAAAAAAAGTCAATAAATCATTTTAAGAGGATAATATATTATATCATAAATATGAATATGTTTCTTTAATAAGTTAATAAAAATCTTAAACCCATTATATAGTAGATTAATTTAAGTTCTCAAAAAAAGGAAACCAAATTTAAGGTACATTGTGTCAATCATCTTTCATTGAGGTATAGTTTAATGTTTTACACCAACCTTAGCTTTTAATTATCATGTTATTAATTTATTTATTATACTATTTTATTAAATTTTATTCATTCATTAGGCTTATAATTTAAATATCCAAAGTGTTATGGGACACCTTTAATGTTTAAAAAATCAATTAACACATCTTTTTTCTTCACATCCATGTTTTATAAAAAAAATTAAAAAAGGTTTTTACTATTCTCCAATGATTGTTTAAATTTATTTTATCCATTTTTTATATTTCTATAATTCATTAAAATTAATATTTTTTCTCTTTCTAAAAAATGTATATTGTGGTTTTTTAAGCAAAGAATTATAGAAGTATTGTTTTTATCTTATATGGAATGAGAATCTTTTACCGCCGTCACGATACATTAATATTTTGAAGATTCCATTATAAGTTTAAAAGGATATTTTTTAAGAATATTTTTTATTTTATAATTGCAAGACATTCAAATAAATTACTTTAAAGTAAAAAAAGTTACTTATCTCAAGTAATATTAATGATGTTATTAGACTGCTTTCGTATATATTACATCTGTTTTGGGATTTTATTCCTTTTTGAGGTTGATATCTTATGATACCATATTTTATAGAACTTTTTATGTTTATTTTTCTTATGGATGTGCTATTTTGATACCATTCATGTTTTATGGTTAAATTATTCAAATTTTCTCTGATAGTTCATCAATATGAATGTTTATGTATTTTATGTTTCAACCATTAATATGAGGAATGTATTGGACAAAGTAAGTGTCCGGAGGGGATCACTATAGCCCCTCGATGCATGTGTAGATATCATGAGACAAACTATACTCGATTTTTAAAAATTATTGTATGGTGCCTTGGATGAAGCATTGAGAGTATGTTTATGATGTCCCAAATTTTGAATTCACTCAATATGGGATTAGTTATGGATATTCTATGTGATTATATAAATTTTAGAACATCCATGGTTATGTTTCCTTCTCATGTGATTATTTAAATGGAAATATATTATTATACTCCACTTCTCCAATATTATTCTTAGGTTATTGATTAAATGGATTTTGTTTTAGTCAATAACCTTTCTATTATCATGTGTGCATGTTTATGATATCTTATGTTGTATTTATTACCCTTATATAACATCTGAGCTCACCAATTTCTTCTGTTTGATTTCTCCCTAGATTCCATGATATATATTAAAATAGATATACAGTGTTATTCCAGTATAATTAGGTTGCTCTAAAAATATTAACTTAATTATATTTTATCATTTAAATTTTAGTGTAATGTCTATGTATGTAATATAGTTTCCAAACCCACTAAAGTGATTGGTACATTAGGAATTGATTCTGTGTAATCATACCAATGGAATAAAATAATACAAGAGCATTGAGAATCTAGGTTTGGGGTGTTACTATTTTTATCAATGTATATTTAGTAGTATCCTTGGAAACTAGATTTTTGGAACATGTTTATTAGAAAACATAACCTTATGACTAAATTTTAGGATATGTCTACCTATAGGATATCATATTATAGATTTTTTAGTACCCTGAATAACTGAGGCTAAACCTAACGACTCATATATTGATGAGAATATTCCATGTTTTAATCATCCTATAAATGATTATTTATATTTACTAAACACACACATTCATATCTTGTAAAAAAATTATGTATATTTAATTTAATTTAAAAACAACTAATAAATATGTAGAGATTCAAAAATTTGGATATTTTCTAGTTTAGGATTGGTACGAAAAGGACCACATTCACATGTATCAAAATTCTAATTCTAATAAAAAATGTGGTGATGAATCTTTGTTTGTGATAGCTCTTTTTCGCGATAAACTCTGTATAAACTCTATAGGAATCTGAAAATATTTTATAAATATATAGGGTGAGCATATTTTCCCAAAAATAGTTTTTTGAAAAGATAGTGATTTTTTATAAAATTCTTATAACTTTTGAAAAATTATTTTGGAAACACTTTTGAAGATAATTTCGAAAATATATTTAAAAATACCTTTGATAAATACTTTATGAAATCATAGATTTTTAAAAGGCTTCAGAAAATATATTTGAAAATAATAATAATTTTGAAAACCTGACATGGAAACACATTTGAAAAAAAAATATCCTTTTGAAAACTATTTTTAAAATTCCTTTGAAATCATGATTTTGAAAATTACTTTGAACTTAATTATTTCATTTAAAAGATATAGATATACTATTTTAAAATAGATACGATTTTTGAAATTATTTAAAGCCTGTGAAAATAGTTATGCTTTTGAAAAAATTACATTGGTCTTGAAAATACAAACATATGTAAATGCTTTTAAAATAAAAAAGTGGTTTTTCAAAAAATATGATGCAATCTTCAAAAAACAAAACTTTTCAGCTAGTTAGACATTCAAGGTTGTCTTGGGCCTACAAACTTATGTTTGGAATGGAAACCCCCTACTCCAATTCTTATTTAAAAATTCTTAGTTCTTATTTCTATAAAAACGTTTTTAGCTTCCTTTACATATATACATTTTCCATTGGGGTTTTTGATTTAAAAAATAATGATTTGAATAAACATTCTCCTTTATAAATATATAATTTTATCATACAAAAAGAATTACTAAGATTTTCCACTACCAAACCTCATTTCATGTTTCTTCTTCATGGACTGTTTATACAAAAATTAACATCCATTTAACTAAAATTACATTTCATTGAATTTTTAAAAATTATATTGTAAACCTCATCCTTACATAAAAGTATTAAATAATCTTTTTCTGAAATAACAATTTTATGTTTTGAAACATTAAATAATATGTTAAATAAATTCACATTGATAATATAAATTTATAATTCGTTTCTCATAATTTATCGAGAGCACATTAAATAAAATCATCTAAAATAATTGTGTGCATACAAGTAATTATAAAATTACAATTTTCAAAAAATAATCCCATTAACAACATATGAATACATATAATTTTACTTTCATGAATAATTATATGTAAAATTAAATATACCCTTTGACATATAATTTTAAAAAAAAATCATATAACATATACAAGATATATAAAAGTTATATTTTCAAAATAAAAAATTATTCAATATTTAATTTGAAAAATATTAACTAGGATGATTTCATGCCTTGAAATTAAATATATATTCATTTCGAAATATGAAATGATGTAAAGGAATATATATGTGTGTGTGTCTATGTGTGACTGTGTATTTATAATGAAATAACGCCTTTAAATAACATTCATTACCAATTATAATATTTTACTAAGATGTAATACTTATAAAAATATGAATTTTAGAATTAAAAATGAAATAAAAATCATGTACATATGTATATATATATATATATATATATTAAAATCCTAAATTAAAATTCTAATGCATGAAATTAAAGAACTGTAAAACCCTACAAGAATAATATATATATTTAAATATTATACATGAAATTATAAACAATATATATGTACTTATATACTTATAAAAAATGATAATTTTTATTGATAGTATAATTATACATGAATAAATTTAAAAACAAGTCATTTATCTCATAAATATGTATATGCACAAAATATGAAAATATAATACATATAGATATATATTTAAGAAATGTATTCCACTTTCATGGTTATTCGGAAATACATTCATTTTCAATTACTATATAAAAATAAAATGAATCTAGTACAGAATCATGAATATGTAAACACATAAATAAAGTGTAAGAACATAAATTCTATTCATGAATCATGCATAATATTTTTAGAAATAAAATACCCTTACATTTATATGAGTAGAAGGAAGAAATAGAGAAATGGTTGGTTCTTCTTCAACTGAGTGAAGATGTGGCCTTCTTAATGGGTGTGTTCGAAAGTAAAAGAGGATATCAAGAAAAAAGGATTTAAATTTGTCTTGGGTTTTCTAGTGAGGATTTATCTCTATTAAGAATTCTTATAATATAAAAATACCCATTTATATTATTTTATATGTTGGGTAAATTGACCTAACATAAATGGTGTTTGATTTTTAATTACTTGCGGAAGTAGGAGTAGATGATGAAAAGGTTGGGGACGTCAGCTTCACCATAGCTTGTTGAAGAGGGTGATATAAGTTTCCAAATCATTTTGTCACAAGGTTATGGAGGAAGATAATGATATCACTATAATGTGAAACATATGGAGGGTCAATGTTGCTTTTGGGAGAAGAATCGAAGCTTCATCGGATGAATATGGTGAGATCCAAGGTTGACGGTAGGGGAGGGGAATATGGCAAGTCTGATCAATGATTCATTCATTGATGAATGAGAGATCTTGCACTTCTGGTTTGATATATGGTAGTATAAGTGTAACTTCGTGAGGAAGAAAAACTAGTAGGGTGATCTGTAGCTTGGGAAGAAGATGGCATGAGTTCTTTTTTTAAAGCATTCTTCCTGGTTTTTATGTCTCATCCTCTTTTTTTACTTTTTTGTTCTTTATATATATACTTTATCTTACAAAAATATAACAATTATTATAAGTAAAATATGAAAATTTATTTAATTAAGATTATATATATATGTAAATATTATATAATCAAATTCAATTTATAAATAATAATACAAAAAACAATTTAATTTATTTTTATAAAAATTAAGAATTTACTTACTTTCTGGCTGAATATGTTTTATCAATACATATATTTTACATTCTACTTGAAATATCAGCATTCAACTAAATCCCATATTACTATTAATTTTCACCCATTAAAATTTTAAAACTAAATTACTCATATAACTAAATATATAACAACTCTATTATATGAATGTTTATTACTTTAATATTTCAATTATAAATTATAGTAACATAAATTTATTAATTTGACAGTTTGTATATTATTTAAATATCATTAAATTTAATAAATATATATAAATATATGTGCGTACATTATAAAAGTCTTCAACAAATATATCATCTTTTTAACTCGACATATATTGAAACCTCCATAGTTATAAACCAACAATTATAATTATATAGTGTATAAATATATATAATAGATGTTATTTTATTAAACTATATTTTCATTTTAAAATTTTTCTTGTGGGGATGGTTCTAATAATTCCCCTTATTATTTATGTAATCATTATCTCCCTTCCCTAGTAGATCTTCTCATGGAAGATCCCAAAATTTCACGTTATTATATTTCACTTATTATGTTCTTGTCCATAAGTCCACTTGTGTTATTAGTTTTTGTAAAAATATTGAGCATCTAGTTTTAGAAATATGTGAATTATGGGTCCTTTTATTAATGTTTTGTGTTTGTGTTATACTTTAATCAAAATTATCATGTTCTACTCTCTTCAGTGTTTTTTTATAAATATTTTATTTATATAAATAGATTATACATAAATTAATGTAAAATAAAATAAAATATAGGGTTGTTAAATTTACCCCCCCACACCAAATGGAATTACACCAGAACAATTCATTAACACTCAGTTCCCATGTACCATCATGGATTTTCATCATTAGTTCTTCAAGACATTTAGTGTTGGAATCTTTACTAATGATCATTGGCCCAAGAATTCCAGTTTTACTTCATAGAACCCTCAAATTCCTCTATATCATATCTCTAGATACAAGTTCATCACAATGGGATAAAATGATGAGGATAGTCATAAAAATACAGAGAGGTTTTATTTTTAATATAAAGTTTTTGAGCATTATTATGAAAATTACCTTTAAAAAATACCCTCATTTTTTGTCTTAAAAAGTCTCAAAATTATATATGATACAGTCAGAGATTTGAAAATTTAATATTTGGTAAATATTATATGATTGTATATCACTCTCTTTGGTAGATACTTTAAGATTAGTTATTCCGTTGTATGGTTTTACATGGGTGAAGAGGTCTAAAACACCATAGAAATACATTCCATTTCTAAAATGGATGGAAATATAAGAATACATGAATTTTTCATATAAAAAACATGATCCTCAAAATATATAGGGAATGAAATAGATTTATAATGCCTCATATAGTTTTAGAAGGTTGATTGGATGTTGATAATGGGATGGATGTCATGTGAATATGATACCAAGATAATCTTCCAAATCAAATCCTTTGGAAGAGAGAGAATATATTTTCATGATCATTCTTCTTCTATATCACGGTTGTTTCTGAATTGAGAAAAAAATATAAGATATAATGGTTTTACTTAGAATATATATTTAGAAAATATACTTATTTTTACCAAATGTCCTAATCCAAAAAGTTATCTAAAACATTCATATGATACAAAATATAGCTCCCCTGACCTAGACTTCAAGATCAAGTAAAAAATAATTTATATTTTTTTATTGAAAAGAAAATAAATAATATATATGAATTTACAAATGATGATATTTCTTTCATTAGGATTTGGAGTAAAAGGAAAACTTTTAAATGTCATCAAAATTAAAACTATAATAATAAGTTAGCGATGAATATTTTTTAGTGCTAGCTCATTTTCAATCAAAACTCCATATAATCTCTATATAAACATGAATTTTTTTTTATAAAAAAATAGGGTGAGCATATTTTCCCAGTAAGGGGTGATTGAAAATATAGTGAAAAACCTTTTTAAAAATACTTATACTTTATGAAAAATGATTTTGGAAGCACATTTGATGATAATAAGGAATTTTTTTTTGAAAATAACATTGATAAATACATTTATCAAAATATATATTTTAAAAAAACAATTAAAATTCGTTTTTAGAATTATAATAATTTTGAAAACACTTTTGAAAATATAATAGATTTTTGAAAACTCATTTAAAGATTCCTTTGAAAACATGATTTTGAAAGTACCTTCGAACATAATTACACCTTTCAAAACATATAGATATACTCATTAAAATACATATGCATTTGGACATTATTTAAAGCCTGTGAAAATAAATACACCTTTGAAAACATTACATTGGTTTTTAAAATACTTACCCTTGGAAATGATTTTAAAAAAACCTATGGGTTTTCAGAAAAATATATGAATGCTTTTGAAAAAAAACATTTGGGCTAGATCAACATTGAATGATCTCTTAGGCCTACCCAATTATGTTAGTAATGGGTACCCCGACTCCCCTTCTTGTTTACAATGTCCAAGTTCCATTTTTTAGCTTTCCATACATATATACAGTTTCTACCGGGGGTTTTTATTTGAAAACAAAATAATGCTTAGAATACAGAAGATCGTTTATAAATATATAAATATTTATATTCTTAGGAAAATAACTACTTATATATGGCACTATCATACCTCTTATCAGTTTTTCTTGGAATGTTCCATAAATAGAATAACCATCATTCATGTAATTGAAATTAATTTTCATTGAAAATTTAATCTTTTTATTGTAAAACTCATCTCTAAAAAATTTATTGAATAATATTTTTATCGAAATCACAATTTAATTTTTTGACACATTATATAATATATTAAAAAAATTAACATAAAATAAAAAAAAATTAACATTTATTTATCATAATTTATCATGAGAATATAAAATATAAGAATTTAAAATAATGGTGTGCATAATAGTACTTGTAAAATTACTATTTTCACAAAATAATCTGACTAACAATATATGCATACATATAATTTTACTCCCAAGAAAAATTATAAGTAAAATTAAATGTACCATTTAACTTATAATTCTAAATGAAAATCATATAACACATATAATAAATATAAACTTAATATTTTCCAAATAAACAATGCTTCATTGCTTATTTTAAAAAATATTAAGTTGGATGATTTCATGCCTTAAAATGAAATATATATTCATTTAGAAACATGAAATTATTTCATGGAATATATATATACAAATATACAAATATGTATATATAATGAAACAATCCCTTTAAATAAACTTCATTCACAATTAGAACATTTGAAGAAGATGTAATACTTCAAAAAACATGAATTTTAGAATTTAAAATGAAATGACATTCATGTACATATATAGATATATAGATATATAAATCAATAATTCAAAATCTAAATCATGAACTTGAAGAAAAGTGAAATCATACAAGCATAATATATATATATATATATTTGAAACATGAAATTATTAGAAATATATATATATATATATATATGTATGTATTCGTAAAAAAATTAAAATTTCAAATGATAGTATTATCCTACTTAAATGAACATAATGACATGAAATTATCATATATATATATATTCATGAAATATGAAAATATAATATATATTATTATATATAAAATCAACTAATTCCCCTTAAATGCTAATTTGAAAACACTTTCACTTTCAATTACAATATAATAACAAATGATTCCAGCACATAATCATGAATATGTAAATAAATAGATGATGTGTAAATTTATAAATTATGTACATGAATCCTGCATAATTTAAATAGAATAGAAGTCCCCATAAATTTTTGTGATATGAAGGAATATGTTTAGATATTGTGTGTTCTTCTTCAAATGAGTGAAGACATGGTATTCTCAATGGGTGTGTTCAAAGGTAATAAAGGATACAATGAAAAAATATTCAACATTGGGGTGGGTTTTAAAATGATTATTTCTCCTCACATATAATTCTTATTATATACACATACCCATTTTGATTGCTATAGAAGATGGAATAAATCACTAATATTAAACGATGTTCTATTTTGTGTTACTTGGGGATGAAGGAGTAGATGAAGATAAGGTTGGGGGGTCAGCTTCACCATATCATGAAGATGAGGAATATATATAGTCACCTAATCGTGTGTTCTTGAGGTAACAGAGGACAATGATGATACCACTTGAATGGGAAACCTATGTTTTTTCAACTTCTATTTTAGTGGAAAAATCAAAGCATCATCTGGAGACTTTTGCAGGATATGAGGTCGACGGTGGGTAAGGGGAACACTACGAGGATAATGGATGGTTATGGCATTGTATTAGGGGATATATGGTGGAGTTGGTTCGATTTGTGGTGCTCTCTATATATCTCAATGAGGAAGATGGCACAGGGGGTGGAGCCGTTGCTTGGGAAGAAAAAGACTTGAGTCCCCATTTTTTCTTTTTCTTTTTAACATTGTTTCTGATTTCTATGTATCATCTTCCTTTTTTTATTTTTTTATTATTTATATATATATATAAGCACTCTATCTCATATATATATATAGATATATATAATTTATTATAATTAAAACATAAACATTTTTGTAATTAAGATTATATATATATGTAAATATTATATAGACAAATTCAGTTTATAAATTATGATTTAAAAAATAATTTACTATTTTTTAATAATAATTATGAATTTACTTACATTGCGAATGAAAATGTTTTATTGAAACATATATTTTACCTTCGACATAAAATACAATAATTCGACTGAAACCCATATTACTATTAATGTTCACCCATGGAAATTTTGAAACTAAATTACTCATTTACATAATTCTTAATCACTATATTTTATAAAATATCATTACTATAATATTTTAATTCATCCTCATTGTAACCTAAATTTAATAATTTGAAACATTTTTTATTACTTAAACATCATAGTATTATATATATACATTTTATTTATAAAATCATTCAATGGCTATATCTTTTTTACCATAGCATACATTTAATCATCAATGGTTATAAATAAATGGTTCTAAAAAGATAGCCTAAAAATATCTAACATATACTTTATTTAACTAAACAATATGTTCATTGAAATTTTTCTCTAGAGGATATAGTCTAATAATTCCCCTTATTCTATGTGTCATCATTATCTTCTTGGATATAACAATTATACTAATAGTGGATCCCAACATGTTGGGTTATGACATTGCATTTATTATGTTCTTGTAAACTAGTCCACTTGATGTTATTAGAACTTGTAATGATTTTGAACATATAGTTTTATGCATTGATGATTTTTTTTTTGTCTTAATGTTTGGGGTTTGTGTTGTACTCCCAACAAAATTACCATGTTCTAGCCCTGTCTGTGTTTTCGATACTTGTTTTGTTAATATAAACAATGAAAAAAATAAAATAATAGAAAAGAAAAAACATACTATGATGTTACATTATTAATTACTATATTAGTATGAATAGTGTTGATCACATTGTGATTTTAGTTTTTGTAAATGGATTAAATCAGAAAAGTTATACAAGTAATTGTTTTACTTCTGATGATGAATAAAAAATAATAACAAATTAATGGAATGAGATATTAAGGAATTAGATGATGAAGTATAGTAAATGGTTTTAGAATGAAGTAGAATGAATATAGTTATTTTGTATATGGATTTATGAATTATTTCCTCATTAGTTATATGGTAATAAGAATCAGTAGATATATAATGATTGTACTGTAGTATTTATTTTTAACGGATTTGGATGAATTAACTTTTTCATTAATATTTTTATAGTGATCCAATATTTTTTAAGTGATAATAGATCTAAATTATGTTATTTTGGGAGGAAATGTGATGTTATGTTTATTTTATAAATTTAGTGACCTTCCATATTATTTTTTGAACTATGAATTTGAAAAGATGTAATTTGGATGAGTCTTAAGGTTGGAATGTATTAAGTTGAACATTGTATATTATTTTTTAAGGTTAGTGTATTGTTTATTGATTAATTTATAATAAAAGTTTTTGTTTTAGAAAACATTTATAGAATAAAATATATACTTACATACATATGATTCATCAAAAGTTATTCCGGAATATGATTTTATTTTGAACAACCATCTCCATGTGTACAAAATTGAGAGAAAATAAATTGAAGAAAAACCAAAGGATGAAATTATTATAAGGAAATAAAGTATTTATTCAGGTGTGATTTCTATAGCTAAAAAAATAATCCATCATATCTAGGAAAACAAAAAAGTTATCCATTTTCGTTTGTTACTAAGAAATCAATGGCCTTTTAACTGGTCACATGATTTCAGATTGTGTGGTGGTTAAATATTGGTTGACCATTTTATATATCATAATTCATCAAATTTTTATAATTATATTTCTTTTACATTTACATGTTTTAACAATCATGGAATTTTCTTCTATTTTACAGCATAATTTTTGGATGACACTCACATTTCCATTTCCCTCGTATTAGGAGGATATTTTTTTAACCCTACATTTGTTGTGGGTTTTGATCAAAATAATTTTAAAGTAACAATATTTTATTCTTAACATGAAATTTAAAATATATATTAAAAAACTTTTTGAATTAGGGGATAATGTAACAACCTAATATTTTATGGTATATCTTTTTTAATGATAATCTCTTCGATAACATACATTGCACAGAAAATAGTGATTTACTTCCATTTAATGGATAACATATTTTGAAAATAAATTTTATAAATTTTATAAATTTATATTTTCAAAATAAAATTCAAATTTTAAATCATAATATAATAATTTTCCTTGAGTGATTTTTTGGTATTTTTATAAGATATTTCCTTTTCTGATGAATGCATCAAAAGACTATATTGTTGTTGAAAACTAAATTTTTATTTAAATAATTTGTAAAAATATATAATATTATAAATTAGTTTTTAAATTTAAAATAAATAAATTATAAAAATAGTAATCCATTTTTTTCAATTGAATTTTTATATTTAAATTGGATATACAAACATATAGAACTTTTGACCATTTTACTGTATCCCAATTTCTCAGCTCATCATTTAGAGTAGAGTTAAATTAATTGAGCGACGTTTGGGATAATAATTTTGAAGAATGATCATAAAATTTTGTATTCAGAATGATATTTTTATTCTAATAGGATCTACATAATGTTTAGTTATTAAGAATAATAACTATATTAATTTTTTTATTTACCACTATTAATTATAAATAAGTTAATTAAAGGTATAAATAATATTATAAATATAATATTATAACACTAAAAAGTGTCATAATTTTATTAGATGAATATTTTTCATCCCTCAGAATGAAATGATTAGTTATGAGGCTATTTATGTCTATTTAGACACTAATACAACCTTTATAATATTATATTCGATGAAATGTCAATTTTTTCATACTTTTTTTACAAGTTCAATATCTTTACACAGGGTGACCATGGGGATATATTTGTCAATAAATATGACATTACAATATTAAATTATTATATTAAACATGGAAATTTATTTCTATTTTTTGGAAATAAATAATTACTATTATGTCTTACACAATGATGGTGCAGTAATTATTAAATTAATGGACATATCAAAACAATGATATTAAAGACAATAAAATAAATAAAATTTGACAAACTAAATTACATACAAGAATTTCTAGATAAACTATACATATTATGGATAAATTAAGGTTATTGGTTTTAATATATCATGTTTTTCTGATATTTCTAAAAATCCAAATAATAAAAATGTCAAAATTGACATTAATGATATTTATAACAAACAATATATCATTAAAGGATATAAAATTAATGAAATTATAAAAGTTATCCAACTTGTTAGGATTAGGTTGAATGTGTATTACATGAATCATTTATGATTCGTTTGTCAACTTATAGGTACTATATTATACCATGAATAGTAAAAAAGAAAAGTTGTCACATTACAAGTTACAGGGTATAACAAAGCGTTAATGCCAAAATATAAGGGTAATAATATGACCAAAACATGTCTAAAAATTATTGGATTAGTTGGATTCAAATATTATAACCTCAATATTGAATTGGAGTTGTTTAATGGGTATTTTCAATGAAAATGGATTATATATGTTTTAAATCAAAGGTAGCTACAAAATGTCACACACTTTGTATTTAATATTCATTATGTGCCCACATAGCGAAATAATCAATATATGGAAGAAACTAAATTTATTTTTTTACCTTAATGAGATTAATTTCTTTATATAAACTTCTTTTGAACTTTTAGAAATTATATAACTATTTTAAATGATTCCTCAATGCTGAAAAAATAATTATTTAATTAACAGAAAAAATGATTAAATTATAAAATATTAATGTTGTTATATTTGGGATCAGTTAATTTGTATAGTGAATTTTATAGATCTATATGATATCTTATAGGTGTGTTAAATTATTATATTCTAATTACAAAATTTTCATGAAGATATATTATTAAAATATTTTGAAATCACAAAATCATTAAAAAATCATTAATGGGATAGGATATGGTATAATAAATCTCCTCTGATTCTTTTATTAACCATTTTATGTATTAATATCTGGAATATCGTTATTATATTTTAATATATAGTGGATTTTTGAATGTTCCACTCACCAAAATTATAAAAGTGATCCTCCTCCCTCACTTCCTCAAACCACATTGAGTCTTATATATTGAAAAAAACCTAGAAATTTATCCAAAAAAATCACATAAATTCATCCTAGAAACCTTAATTTTGGATGAAATCTGACCAAAGAATCCATTTTTCATATCAAAATAAGATACTGAAAGAATAGGTATTGTTCATCAATGAATTTTTTAATTTTATTTTTTCCAAAAACCCCTTATATTCATTTTATTTCATGTTTATATAATAAAATATGTATCCTAAATATATATTATTTTTTAATAAGTGTTTGTCCGAAAAATTCACACACGTCAATATAATGTGTAACGAACATACCATTCGTGTACAACGAACTTCCATCTCATGAAATGATTTCGTTCATTTTTCCATTACCACCTATCATTTTTTGGGAAGTACATTACACAAACCATATATAAATGATATATATGATATTTATTATATAATTATTATTATTTAATTATTATATTACTCATACATTCATGATTTAATTTTTTTGTAAATACGATTACATTATTTATGGAAGTGTGGAATACCGCCTCCTAAAAGTGATGTGATTCGTTCACAATATATATAGAACATATAATGGATGTTTTTAATGAAAATATATGATATATATGATTCAAATATGATACTAGTATTATATTTTACATATATATCATTTAATTTATATTATTTTAATATGAAAAATAAATGAATGTACCATTCATGCATGCGTATGACCTACTTTCTCCATGAGTAGTGTATTTCATATAATATTTACAAATTTTATAGATTATTATATATATTGGATATATAAGATATATAAATCTGGTTTTCCATTTTGGATATGCTAAAATCGTTATCTCAGTAATTGGAACAAAATATAATAAGTCAAAAAAATACTTGAGAAACTAGGTAATTATACCACGAAAATAGTGAAAATATGAATGATTACTAACATGCCATAATAAAATATTATAAAAGGATCATATATGACATCATAAATATTAATATAGTTCTGTAATAGTTTACTAACATTTTCAAAACCATTATTCAAGATATTGAATAATGTTCCAGCAAAAGTAAACACAATTTAAGGGACTTAGTGTTAATATCATTTCCTTGAGGTAGAGTCTGATGTTATACACCCACATTATTATATGAGATGTATATATAGACCCGTTGACATATGATTCCATTAATTTATTCATCACAAAATTTTAAAATGTTATTCAGTCAATGCGCTTATTATTTAAATTTTAAAATTGGTATGGGACGTCTATAATGTTTAAATATTTAAATAGAAAAACATTTTCTACAAGTTAATGTTTTATAAAAATGGTTTTAGAAATGGTTTTTCTATTCTTCATTGATTTTTTATAATAATTTTCAACATTTTTTACATTATTAAAAAATTAATTAAAATGTATATTTCTTTTCTAAAAAAGGTACATATAAGTTTTTCCAACAAAAAGTATGAAATTATTGTTTTTAACTTATATGCCATGAGTTTATTTTACGACCATAATAACAACTTAATATTTTGAATCGTTAAGGACAATATTAAATAATATTTTTTATTTAATAATTGTGTGGGGTTGAAATATATTACTTCATGTTAAAAAAAGGTAATTCTATCAAGAAATTTTAATGAATTTTGGACACATTTCATCTATGTTTGAATCGTTTGTTGAATTTAATGCTTAATTGAGATTAATCTATTATGATACCATATTTCATTGAAGTGTTAAAGACCATTATTCATTCATATGTTCTAATTTTATGTCATTCATGGTTTATGGTAAAATTACCCACATATCATATATTATTTATGTAATAGGAATATTTATGTTGTTTATGTTCCACCCCTTTCATATGAGGAATGATTTTGACATAGTATGTCTCGAGAAGGGTCTGTTATAGCCCCGTGATGCATCGGTAGGTTTCATGATACAAAATGGACTGGGATATTACCCATTATTATATGTTCTCTTTTCTAAATCTTTGATGATATGTTTATTATGTCTCACATTATGAATTCCCACATTATGTGATTACTTACTGATATTACATGTGATTGTTCGACTAGAAGAATATCCTTGGATATATTTCTTCTCATCTGATTTTTTAAATAGAACTCTTTGATAATCTTTAATTCCTTCAATATTTTTATTAGGTTATTGATTAAATGGATTTTTTTATGTTAATCACCATACTAAAATAATTTATTCTTGTTCATAATATCTTCGACTATATTTCATACCATAACTGAGCATCTGAACTCACCCCTTTCTTTTGATTTATTTTCCAAAAGATTTCAGGATATATATTCTGACTCATATACGATGTTAATATAAGAGAAAATTTTGTTATAAAAAGATTCTTTTAGTTTTATTTTATTATTTATACTGTAATGAATGGTTAATGTATGTAATATGGTTACTAAAACACCAAATCTGATCAATCCTACAACATTTTATTCTGTGTAGTCATTCTAGTTCAATAAAATTATGCACCGGATCTAGGAATTTAGGGTCTCAACGTTGCATAGTATAATTGAGTATTGAAGATCATTATCTTACAGTTTTAGCACGTTAAAATAAATTTCACATTAAAATTTTCAAAAATCTTATGAATGATTCCAATTCAAAAAATAGTGATATAATTTACCATTTCATAAAAGTGAAATAGACTGTAGGTATCTTCAAACTATAGTTTCTTCCATCTAAGTAATATCATGTTTATATCCTTACAAAACCTATAAAAATTGATAAATTTGAAAGACTTAGTTTTTATTTGGGAGGGAAATAGACTCCATCACATTAAGGTATGTTAATATTTTTGTTTTCCTCCTCTATCCCTTCTTCAAATTTATGAGAATATGTTTTTTATAGGGAGAGAAATATGATTAACATATTTTTTAATTGTTTTAATGTGTGTGTTGAGTTGTAAAAAAATGAAATATATTTTTTTATTTCTATTTTTTCTCTATTGAATGAGAATAATGTTAATAATGTTGTGTATATGTTTATAAACTGAAACAATAATGATTGGTTAAATCAATCTTTTTTAAACGAAGTGGTAGCTCATACATCATTAAATATGATTAAATGATAAATATTTTATTTTAATTATTTTTTTATATCATATTATATTATTCAATTTTATTTTATATTCAATAGTGGGTTTATAAGTTTTAGGTATTGGAAAAAAATCCAAAGGTTGAGATTGTTGAACCCACATAGGAATTGTGCTGTATTTATTGTCAATGCATACTTAATTTTTTATAGTTTGTTTATGTTTCTTATTATTTTTAAATAATAGTGATACTATGGATAGTGATTTCTACATACTTTAGTTGTAGTTGGAAGAATGTTTTTTAGATGAATTTTATTTTTGTTAGCCATTATGTCATTTAAAGGACATTTGAAAAAATTTGTGATTAGGTGATGTGTAAACATGATATGATTAATTACATGTGCACTAAATGTGTAAAAATCATGTGTGTTGGAATATATCAAGGTCCTATGTAAGAATAATAAATTTTTTTGTATACATATAGTAAACATGTGTAAATATAATGAATATTTTTTTTAAACATCATTTTACACCTTTCCAAAGGTAATTATTGTGGTTGATATACACACAGTATATCATCTTGGTTGATAGGTTTTATATATGGTCATTATTGAGTTTCTTCATATGGTATATTAAAGTGTATATAATATGTTAATACGGGCACATTTAGTTTGTTTTTTCTGTGGTTGATGGTTATAGTATTTTTTGTTCATGGTTAATTGGGGACGTTGAACATACAGTTCATGTTTGGGGGGTTCATGTGGTTTATTGGTTCCTTGTGTGTGGTTTAAAGTCATGATCGATTAATTTGGTCAATATTGAGAGGTGTGGTTGATATTTTACTATATAAGTTTTTGTGAAGGAGTATATGAATATGAATATTGCATGAATTCTATAAAAATAATTTTATATTTAGATATAAATATATGAAAATAAAATGACCCAAGTGTAATGTCCATTGTGGATAAAAAATCGTGATCATACCTAGAGGATGATCTAAGATGAGATGTAGTTAGATCTAGTTTATGGAGTAGAATCTACAGCTGAGAGACTTCCGTACCATAGAATAATTTTCCATGTCACAACCATATAATGGTATGATTATTTGGACATATCAAGTGAACTAAAGGATACAGATTTTATGGAGGTTTTAAATAAATAATAAGGACATGATTATTGAAATATTTATTGATATAAAAAATTTTATTCTCTATTTATACTTTTATTAGGTGTTTACTCATTCATTGTATCAAATATTGTGTGTTTGAGAAAGATTAAGACTACAAAAAATAGAAAATATTTTCATAACTATTATAAAACAATAATGAAATGATATTCAGTGAATATAAATAATATTAAATGAATAAATATACAGTTTTAGAATTTTAAGAAAGAAGAAATTATATGTTGTAATATCAATCAAAAAGGGTAATATAATGACCCATAATTTAAATACAATGTTATTACTTCGAAATTGAAGCATACTTATTACAACATATAACAAAACCATGAAAGGACCGTATAGGTATAGTGTCATTAGAAACTGGGAAACATAAACAACTGGTTCGTAAAGCATCTACTTTGCCTCCCATTTATTTCATCATATCTAGAGTCCCTTTTTGGCATATTCTACTTAATAACCTTCTTCCTGACCTGGGGAAATAAAACATACAAAAGGGTGAGCTCAAATGCTTAGTAAGGGTAAACAAAATAAATATCATTCACATCATATACATAAGCACATAACTTTTGGAAATCTTAACCTACAAAAGAGATCATAATTTCATAACATGGGATAAATCATAGTAGTGAAATGTAATCCCAATAATCATAACATAAAACATGAAAATTTGTGGCCTACACACAAAATCATAGAAAATCATTTCTTATAAGTCAAGACTCATTTACAAGACTATCTTAGTGGACAAAGTCCCCTTATGAACCGAGTTCGCTCCTCGTTTCAGTCCTGTTTCACTGAATCGGTATAACCTACCGTTCCAGCCATGTCAATCTCATGAGATATAAAATCTTTACCCAATGCATTGGAGGTAGATATAGGTCCCACACATATCATAATGATACCATTCTTATGTGCGCCACAAAATCTTAAATCATACACCATTGCATAACCCATGTAATAAAAATGGAATTCTTAAACATCGTGACATCATAAAACAATTCATATAAGAAAAATGAAGTCATAAAATTAATTCCCTCACAACATAATGAAATCAATGTAACGATAGGGATATAATCAGAACCTTATATTATCTTAGATGGAAAATAATCTTGATAAAACACTTGAACTCCATTCTTGAGGGAAATATCTTTTCTACTTCAAAATCATTGTTCCTTTCTTAACATGTCATAGAATTTTAAACTAAAAGAAGTTGATTAAAAATAAACTTGAAAACATGTAAAGTAAGCTTCTTGGAAATAATTTTTAAAAAATCCATTCATGCCTTATAAGTTAAAAAAACATTCTTCTAGTACTTTTTTCGGAAAAGTCAAAATGTACCTCGTACGAAAAACGACAAAAGATTCCTTTCATATCTTTTACTAAAAACTCACCGAAGGGTAAAATTGGATATTAAATATTGTAGAAGTATATTAATATCACATATTGAGGAAACATGGATGTGGATTATAAAATAAACCCCAGTAAATACCTAAGTACAAACAATATCGGATAAAAATGAGATTGTGATATTTCCCTTACTTTAGGTCCGATTTGCCTCGTAAGTGTTCGAAACTCCACTTCGTTAATTTGATTCTTTGAGACCTTCTTTTACGACACTAAAATTGGTCTTTGAAGAAGACCAGGACCTCGAGGATATCTCTAGGGAAGTGGAGAGGAGAAATTGGCAGGGTTTGCCCAAGCATGAAGGATCAAAGTTGTGTGAGGAAGAGAGGGAGGAGGTGCCCTTTTATAAGGGAGGAGAGGGGCACCTTTGGAATAACAAAAAATATTATTTTATTATAAAGTCAAGTTCAGTTTTAAATATCTAAAAATTAATTTATTTATAGGTTAAGGTAGGGATGGGTCGAAAGCCTCTCATCCAATATAATTTAGACAATTTTAGGTTCCTATTTTAACCTTATCATGAATATTTATCATTAAGTTAAATAATTTTACTTTTACCGTCTCTTCTTGTGTTCTTATAATATAAGGTTAATAAACTTACTATATCAAGCCAAAAGAACCCCAAGTTGTTTATTATTTATATATATAGCCTTATCTAAGTCATTTGGACGATCCGTATATTTTTAGGAATAAAATAACAATTAATAATATAATATTTGTTTTAAAAACTATTTTATGTCAATTTTGATACTATTTAGTAATTGATTTGTGTGAAACTCATAACAGAATGATAAGTTAGAAAAAAGTTAATTAAATCAATAATAACATGTCATATTAACCATGAAAATTAGTGTAATTCATAAAAAGTCTCAAATTATATTTATTTGGGTATTTATAATATCAATTATGTCAATATTTCATGAATAAGATAATTATTGCATCATCGTTGTGTCATAAATAAATTAAATTATTTAATGTCTAAAAATTACAAATAAAATAATATTATGTAGGAAATCTTTTTAGATTTCTAATTAATATTTATAGTCAAATTTATCTTATTTATAACCCCATATTAAAAATTATTTATTTATTAAACATTGATTTTAACTATTTTAACCCTTCTTTAAATAAATTAATAATAAATGTCCTAATCTAATCCAAGTGGGCCTAAATGGTCATACTTTATTCCTAAGTTTGTTTTTGGTCGAATTACACTTTTCCAATAGTATTAGTAGATGTGTTAGGGTAATAATAATATCATTTTTACCCTTAATTACCCTATTTACTTTTAACTGTGGAAAAAAAAGAAAAAAGTTACTATTCACCAAAAATTATTTTCATCTAATTGAACCACATTTTAGTCCTTGATATTAACCATGTCTCTCGGATTTTTGAAATTCCACTCATAGAAGTGGTAAAATTATGTTGTATAAAAAATTCAGTTTTTTTAACTACCACTTAGTGGTTTCACTATTCATCAAAAAATTGAATGTTTTCAGAGAAATACCAAAATTTTACCCTAGGCTAATTTCGATATTACGAATCCAAAAATGAAGTCCATTTTGAAAAATAAAATTTATAAAATTTAAAAAATTTGTTATTACTATTCATAATGGCTAGTTTTAATAATATTTTAATAGTATATCATTGTTTAGTGAAACTCGGTATTGCGTACGACGCAAGCTATCGAGGAAGCTCGCGATTTCATGTAAAGCAAGACAAGCAAGTGTTGTGTGTAGAAAAATATTCCTTTGATGATTTATACAACATAAAAGTATCGGGTGTTACATTCTACCCCCCTTAAAATGAATTTCTCCTTCGAAATTCGTCACTTTGTAACAAATAGATGAGGATACCTCTCCCTCGTCATATCCTCAAGCTCTGATGTAGCTTCTTAAATTGGTTGTTCCTCCATAAAACATTCACCAATCGAGTGGTCTTGTTTCATAGGACTTTTTCACTACGATCCAGAATCTCTATCGGTTGTTCTTAATCAGAAAGATCTTGCTCCAGCGGTACAAATTCTGAGCTAAGTACATGTGAAGGATCAAATATGTACTTTCTCAGGAGAGATACATGGAACACATCGTGAACTTGAGAGAGATTCGGTGGTAGCACCAATCGGTAAGCTACCTTCCCAACATGATCCAGTATTTCGAAAGGACCGATATATCTAGGGCTCAACATCCCCTTCTTTCCAAATCTCATGACCCCCTTCCAGGGAGATATTGGTAAGAACACTTTATCACCCACTTCAAACTCTAGGTCGTTTCTTCGGTTGTCGGCATAACTTTTCTTTCGACTCTGAGCTGCTCTTTTGTGTTATTGAATAGATCAGACCTTTTCTGCCATTTCATCAACAAGATCAGGTCCTAATAGCTTTCTTTCCCTAACATGATCCCAACAAGTTGGAGTCCTGCATTTCTTTCCATAGAGAGCTTCATAAAGAGCCATCTAAATACTGGAGTGAAAGATATTATTATAAAAAAATTCCACCAAAGGTAGGTGTTGATCCCAACCACCTTTGAAATCCATAGAGCAAGCTATCACCATAACTTCTAGAGTTTGAATTGTTCTCTCAGATTGACCATCTGTCTGAGGATGATATGCAGTGTTGAAACTCAACTCTGTATCCAGAGTATGCTGAAGACTTCGCCAGAACTTCATGGTAAATCTCGGATCCTGATCAGATATAATAGAAAATGGTACTCCATGCAATCTTACCACTTCCTTTACATATATCCTGGCAAGCTGATCCAGAGAGAAATCCTCTCTAATAGTAATGAAGTGTGAAGACTTGGTACGATGATCAACTATGACCCAGATAGCATTATTGCCTTTGGATGTTTTAGGAAGTCCTGTGAAAAATTCCATAGTGATGTTTTCCCATTTCTATTAGGGTATGGGTAATGGTTGTAACATCCCCTTAGACTTCTGTCTCTCAGCTTTATCTTGTTGAAAAAACAAGCATCGAGAGACATATTCAGCAAAATCTCTTTTCATGCCATCCCACCAGAAGAACTCGTTCAGGTCCTTATACATCTTCGTGCTTCCAGGATGAATAGAGAATGAAGAACTATGAGACTCATCCAACAGCTCCTTCCTTAATTCGGGGATGGGAGGAACACAAACCCGATTCCTGAACTGTATTATCCCATCACAATCAAGGTTTAATTCAGGTACATTTCTCATCTTCTTATATAACTCGACATCTTATTTCTGTGCCTATTTAATCTTCACATGTATAGATGGTTGAACATTCATTTGAGAAAGATACGATTTTCCCCCTTCTATTATAATTCCAATATCCATCCTTTGAATATCCATAAATATTGTATCTTTTGTGATCCTCATCATGGATAAACTGGCATGATCTTGTCGACTTAATGCATCTACCACCTTGTTTGCTTTCCCAGGGTGGGAATGGATTGAGCAGTTGTAATCCTTAATCAGCTCCAACCATCTTCTTTGGGGAATATTCAGCTCCATTTGTGTGAAAATATACTTTAAACTTTTATGATTAGTATAAATGTCACACCTTTCTCCATAAAGATAATGCCTCCAAAATCTTTAATGCAAAGATTATCGCATCTAACTCCAAATCATGAGTTGGGTAATTTTGCTCATGTATTTTCAACTGTCGTGAGGCAGAACCTATCACCATATCATTTTGCATAAGAACACACCCTAATCCCTTCTTGGATGCATCACTGTAGATCACAAACCTTTTCTCCACTATAAGGCAGTGTGAGCATAGATGCACTGGATAACCTTCTTTTCAACTCCATGAAATTCTCTTCACATTCCTCCGTCCAAAAAAACTTAACTCCATTCTAAGTTAACATGGTGAGTGGATTAGATAATCATGAAAAATCTTTCACAAAACGTCGATAATATCCAGCCAAACCAAGAAAACATCGGATCTCAGACACATTTGTTGGTCTCGAGAAAATTTCGATAACCTCTGTTTTTGCTGGATCCACAGATATCCTCTCTTTTGAGATTATGTGACCCAAAAATGAAACTTTTTGAAGCCAAAATTCTCACTTGGTAAATTTGGCATAAAGCTTCTCCTTTCTCAGGGTTTCAATATAATTATCAAGTGATCTTCATGTTCTTCCTTTATCTTTGAATATACAAGAATATCGTCTTTAAAGACTACCACAAACTGATCAAGATTGTCTCTAAATAATCTATTCATCAGATCCATGAAGATAGCAGGGGAATTATTAAGACTAAATGGAATCACTATAAATTCATAGTGTCCATACCTTGTATGGAAAGTCGTCTTTGGTATATCCTCCCTTTTGAACCATAATTGATGATAGCCTGAATGGAGATCAATCATGGAAAAGTATTGAGCTCCGCATAGTTGGTAAAATAGGTCATCAATGTGCAAGAGAGGATATTTTTTCTTGATAGCGATCTTGTTAAGTTCTCGATAATCAATGTAGAGTCTCATTGATTCATCTTTCTTCATAACAAACAGAACATGTGCTCCCCAAGGTGATGCACTAGGCCTTATGAACCCCTTATCCAGATTCCCTTGGAGTTGCTTCTTCAATTCCTACAACTCAATTGGGGATATTATATAAGGTGTCTTTGTAATTGGCAAAGCACCCGGTACGAGTTCTTTTGAAAACTCAACTTCACGATTCAGTGGAAGACCTGGTAATTCATCCGGAAAGACATCATCAAACTCCCGTACAATGGGCATATTATTAATTGTGAGTTTCTCACCAACCATTTGAGATAAATACCCTTCATTTAGTGGAATCAAGACCCATTAGATGGAAAGAATTTTCATTGGAAGGTTATGTTCATCCTTGCATCGATAGACGATCATAGATTGATCTAGAATATGAAATGTGACTTCCCTTCTTTGGAAATTGATATGAGCTCCATGTATAGAAAGCCAATCCATGCCAAGAATCTCATAAAATTCCACTATAGGAAGGATCACATGATTTGCAGGAAGAAATTTCCTACAAACATCAATCGGAGAAGAATTATAAACTTTTGATGCGACTGTTGTACCATTAGGGGTTGTCATAGCTAACTCAACATCTAACTGTTGAGGTAATATGGTGATATCCTTAGAAAATTAATCACAAATAAAGGAGTGGGTGGATCCAGAATCAAATAATACATTTTCTACTTTAGAGTGGATGGTATGTGTACTTTTCAACACATTGTTATCGTACTCCACATCACTGATAGAAATTGCATGTGAATTTACTCTGTCTTTAGTCATAAGAGTTTGTTGACGTCAACCATCATCATCAAACCTTGGATTTGTGTAACTGCCTGAGATTTTATAAAAAATATTCTTTTTAATGTCTTGTGTTGTACGATACACCAAAAGGAGCTTACACAACACACATCCTTGACTTGTCTTGCATTACACGCAATCGCGACCTTCCTCGATAGCGTGTGTAGTACGCAATACTGAGTTTCACAAAACAACGATATGCTATTAAAATATTATTAAAACTATCCGTTATGAATAGTAATAACCACTTTTTAAATTTTAGAAAATTTATCTCTCAAAATGGACTTCATTTTTGGATTCAGAGTATCGAATTTAGCCTAAGGTGAAATTTTGGTACTTTTCGGATAACTTTCATATTCTGATGAATAGTGAAAATTACTAAATTATAATTAAAAACAACTTTTTTAATCAAAATAATTAATAGTGATAAATTATTAATTTTATTGGTTTTAAAGTATATTTATAATATATTTTTTCAATTTAATACAATGTTGGTCATTGGTTGTAATTTCACATTTAAACCAGACATAATCAAGTGTCAATCTTTCGATAGATATTGTTTCTTAAAAACACGCTATTTGTTTTAACAGTGGGATTTAATTATAAAATTAATTAATGCAACTTCTATGTTATGAATTTGGTAAAATAGACTTCATTTTTGAATTCGGAATATGAAATATAGCTTAGGATGAAATTTTGGCATTTTTCTGAAAACCTTCAATTTTTGATGAATAGTGAAACTACTAAGTGGTAGTTAAAAAACTGAATTTTTCATCAAACATAATTTTACCGTTTCTGTGAATGGAATTTTAAAAATCCGAGAGACACGGTTGATGTCAGTAAGTAAAATGTGGTTCAATGAGATGAAAATAATTTTTGGTGAATAGTAACTTTTTACTTTTATTTACCACGGTTAAAAGTAAATAGGGTAATTAAGGGTAAAAATGATATTAATATTACCCTAACACATGTCCTAATCCTATTGGACAAGTTTATCTCGACCAAAAACAACCTTAAGTGTAAAATATTATCATTTAGGCCAACTTGGATTAGATTAAGACATTTATTATTATTTAATTCAAAGAAGAGTTAAAAGAGTTAAAATCAAAGTTTATTTACTAAAACATTTTTAATATAGGGTTATACATAAGATAAATTCGACAATAAATATTAATTAGAAAGATAAAAATATTTCCTACATAATGGTATTTTATTTATAATTTTTAGACATTATATAATTTAATTTAATTTTGACACAACGATGATACAGTAATTATCTTATTTATGAAATATTGACATAATTGATGTTATAAACACAAAAATAAATGTAATTTGAGACTTTTTATGAATTCCACTAATTTTATAGGTTACTATGATATATTATTGTTGATTTAATCAACTTTTTTAGAACATATAATTCTGTTATGACTTTCACAAAAATCATATATCAAATAGTGTCAAAATTGACACAAAATAGTTTTTAAATCAAATATTATATTATTAATTGTTATTTTATTCCTAAAAATCTACGGTTCGGCCAAATGACTTAGATAAGGATATATATATTAATAATAAACAATTTGGGGTTCGTTTGGCATGTTATAGTAAGTTTATTAACCATATAGTGTAAGAAAACAAAAAGACACGGTAAAAGTTAAATTATTTAACTTAGAGATAAATCTAATTGATAAGGTTAAAATAATAACCTAAACTTGTCTAAATCCTATTGGATGATAGGATTTCGACTCATCCCCACTTTTTCTTCGAAATAAGACCCTTTGGAACCATTATAAACCGATTTTGACTTTTATATAAAATAATATTTTGAGATATTCCTAAGGTGCCCCTCTCCTCCCTTATAAAAGGGCACCTCCTCCCCCTCCTCCTCACACCAATTTGAGCACTCAAGATCGGCCAAACCCTTCCAAAAGCCCTTCTCCACTTCACTAGTATCATCATAGTGGTCCTGGTTTTCTTCAAAGACCATCCTTAGTTCTTTAAGTGGAGGCTAAGAAAAGGCGCGTCAAAAAGAGGTAATATCCATTACCGATCTTTTTCAATTTCTTTCTTCTTCAACTTCTTCTTATTTAGTTGTTTCATGATAAAGTAATAACATAATTATTTCTTATATACTAATATGTTATTATAAATATGAAACAACTATAATTAACCTTATATCCATCCTACGGAAAAAGGAAATCACCGCGCGTGCGTACGTACGGAATACCGTCTCCACGCCGTGGTGTAATCTATTTTCCGCCACCAGATTAATTGGATGGGTATAAAGGTGTAATGAGTAACTATATATGATTATTATAAAGTGATATTGATACTGAAATAGTATACATACACTTCAACACAATTCCACGACCATGGGAACGATATCATCGCTCGTGCGTACGTACGGACTACCGTCTCCAAGACGCGATGATATTCATTCTCAATGATTAACCATTCATGAATGATTATAAAGTATATATAATAAGTAATAATGCAATATATGACCTAATAATGATACTGGAATTATTTATATTTATATGTATGTCATCTACTTAATTCCATTCAATTTAATAAGGAAACGAAAACAGCGTTCATGCGTACGTACGGACTACCGTCTCCATGAACGGTGTATTTCTTTCCATTTAATGATTTATTATATATGTGTATTATGAATATATATATATATAAATCATGTTTTATATTCTAGAATTAAGTAATCATGATCTAAGTAATCATATGAATAATTACAAGTTAAAAACACGAACGACAAATGAGACGATTTTACCCAAAACGCTACTTTAACATGAATTTACAAAAGAATGGGTAATATAAAGTCATAAGTGGACCATATATGATATAATAGCAATGAATATGATTCTGGAATAAGTCAATAACATGATTTAAATCATATACAGGAGGTTCGGACACTCACAAAGCTAGTCGGACCTAAGGTAAGGGAAATATCACAATCTCATTTTTATCCGAGATTGTTTATACTTTGAAATTTACTGGGGTGTATTTTATCATCCACATCCATGTTTCCTCAATATTTAATGCTATTTACATCCACCTAAAATTTTTTAAATCAAATTTTACCCTTCGGTGAGTTTTTAGTAAAGAATATGAAAGGAATCTTTTGTCGTTTTTCGTACGAGGTAATTTTTGACTTTTCCGACAAAAGTACGAAGAATGTTTTATTTAACTTATACGGCAAGAATGGATTTTTAAAACATTATTTCCAAGAATAAATCTTTATAAGTTTTCAACTTTATTTTTAATCATCTTCTTTTATTTTATAATTGTATGACGTTTTAAGAAAAGAAAAGTGTTTTTGATGTAGAAAGGATATTTTCCTCAAGAATGGAGTTCAAATGTTTTATCAAAATTATTTTCCATCTAAGATAATATAGGGTTCTTTTTTTATCCCTATTATTACATTGATTTGATTATGATTTGAGGGAATTATTTTTATGAAGTCATTTACCTTATATTATTTGTTTTATGATGTCATGTTGTTTCAAGAATCCCATTTTTGTTACATGTGTTATGCAATGATGTATGATTTATGATTATGTGGCACACATAAGAAAGGATTCATTATAAGATTGGTGGTACCTATATCTCCCTCCAATTCATTGGGTAATGATTTTATATCTCATGAGATAGACATGGCTGAAATGGTAGGTTTTACCGGTTCAGTGAAACAGGACTGAAACGAGGGCTACTCGATTCAGAAAGGGACTTTGTCCACTAAGATAGTCTTGGCAATGAGTCTTGACTAACAAGAAATGATTCTCTATGATTATGTGTGTATGCCACAAAGTTTCATGTTTTAAGTTATGATTATTGGGATTACATTTCACTTCTATGATTTATCCCATGTTATGATATTATGAGCTCTTTTGCAGGTTATGATTTCCAAAAGCTATGTTCTTATGTATATGATGTGATTGATATTTCTTTTGTTTACCCTTACTAAGCATTTGAGCTCACCCTTTAATGTTTTCTTTTCCCCAGGATATAAAGAAAGGTTTTAGGTATAAAAAAAGGGAAGATCTTTATGGGAGATATTGAAGATCTTTCACCACGATTAGAAGATTACGTTCCGAGTTTCCAAAGACACTAAACTATTACGATCCTTCTGTGTGTTTTTTTGTTATGTACTAAGTATTCTGCAAAAGTAATGTAATGTCCATGTACGTCAAGCTTCGGTTCTCTATAGTTGGTATCAGAGTAAAGGTTTAGTCAACCTTTGGAAACTAGGATGCGAGAACATTAGTGAGATCCTTAGAGATATTTCTAAGGTATGTCTAGGGATGTCCCTAAGTTTAAGTATACGTATAGGTTATAGTACTAGAATTACGCTAACGGTCATAGAATTAAACCTAAGATGTTAGATATTGAAGGTACTTCCCCTTTATTATGTTGTTTTCCCTAGCATGATTTTTTCCTCTCACACTATTCTTTTTGGGTTTTAGAAAATGGCTGGAAACAAGTTGATTCACGATAATGGAGGATATGATGGACAATGGAATGATATTCTTCATAATGAAATGGGATTTAGAAGTCCAAACATAATTATTATTCTGAATCATCAATCTCATAATATGATCAATAAAGTAAAATTTGGTAAATTTCCGGACTCGGCTAATAAGAGAAAGATGGAGTTTCATGATGATCATAGAGGAAAGAAAGTTCAATTTCCCCTATGTAATTCATGTGGGAAGAGGCATCAAGGAGAATGTTTCAAAGGAACTGGAAGATTCTTTTGGTGTGGAAAAGAAGGACACAAAGCCAGTAAGTGCAAAGGAAAAGGTTCAGTTAACACCATGGATGAGGATAATGGTATTTCTACGACATCAAAAATGTTTAAGTGTTTTAAATGTGGAATGTACGGGCATTATGCAAACCAATGCCCTAAGGGAAAGTCTCATGAAGAGAATCAGTATGGTCGTATGGGAATTATTTATATTGATGACAATGAAGAGACTACAAATGATATGTGAGACGAAAGAATTGTTGAATCTTGGAGAATGGTTTAAGAATGTAGTGGAATGATTACATGTTTATCATGTGTAATATTGGAATAACGAGACATCTAAGGATTGTTATACTATTGTCTTTCCTTGAGTTTTGAAAGTGTATGATTACTGTTACCAGTATACATGTAAGGTTATTCAGATATTTTTGGAATGTAGATGATATGCGCATAATGTAGGGATAAGAAGAAAATTAAATGTTTGATAGTATTCATGAGCTCATGGCTGATATAAGGAGAAGGTTATATTATGGTTTGAGTATATAGAGTTTTTGGATTTTGGTATGTGTAAAGTGTTAACTTTTAACAATATTTATGATTTCACGAAGGTTCAATGGGATACATGATTAAGGCCTTTGAATGTTTGGAATGTGACCAAAAAGACATATCTTATGATATATGGGGATCAACGACAGTATTAAATCTTTGGTAATCGTTTTCACTATATTATGAGAGTGGACTGCAGTATTATGGATAAGCCTAAAGATTACAATGGATTATGTTGGACATAAGTTTGTATTGTTTAAGGATAGAAGCTTTTTTTCGATATTATTGATGGGATGTTATAGTAATATAGTTTTAGAAAAAGGACAACCTGCAGGACGGGCGACAGCCTATCGCGTCGGACAAGGCTGTGGGAATCGAACCCACAACCGAAGTGCGACTGACCTTTATTACCTACCACTGGCCTACAGGAAGTCCCTGTTTAGTAGAAACTAGTTTTATTATATTAAGCAGTATGATATATGAAGTATAAGACCATTTTAGGAACCATATATGATTAATCCCACTATAGATCGACTTATGTATATAAATTTTGCTAACCTTTTGAGACAGATGGAATGACCCGTCATTCTACCACATGATCTGCTAACACTTCACGAATAACAAATTCAACTTCATTTATTTAAGAGATGAAGTGGAAATTGTTAAAGGCACGAACAACAGTGATATTGTACCAAAATAAAGTAAGTATTTCTTCTAATTCAAATTCTTTAACTTTAGGGAAACGATCTTGAAAACCAAAAATGTTGTCCTAGTGCTCTTATATCTGTTAAATCAGATGGTACCTTATATTGTCACAAATCTATGGCTTTGTGATTGTTGGCTATTTCATAGCCATGTTCTCTACCACTCTCCATCAGAACATGATGGTTAGATTTCTCTTCCATATCCATATTTTCACCTATGTGGAAACCCAGTGATTAGTTTATTTGGGTAACCGGTACATTTCATACTTTTGTTTTTAAAGATTGGTTTTGATATTCCTTTTTATGATGTGGGTTTCTATTAAATAAAATTTCGAATAGTAAACCATTTATAACCCCGTCGAATTTCGAGGGAGAAATTCATTTTAAGGGGGGTAGAATGTAACAGCCCAAGATTTTATAAAAAATATTCTTTTTAATGTCTTGTGTTGTACGCTACACCAAAAGAAGCTTGCACAACACACATCCTTGTCTTGCCTTACATTACACGCAATCACGACCTTCCTTGATAGCGTGTGTAGTACGTAATACTGAGTTTCACAAAACAACGATATGCTATTAAAATATTATTAAAACTAGCCATTATGAATAGTAATAACCACTTTTTAAATTTTAGAAAATTTAGCTCTCAAAATGGACTTCATTTTTGTATTCAGAGTATCTAATTTAGCCTAAGGTGAAATTTTGGTACTTTTCGGATAACTTTCATATTCTGATGAATAGTGAAAATTACTAAATTATAATTAAAAACAACTTTTTAATCGAAATAATTAATAGTGATAAATTATTAATTTGATTGGTTTTAAAGTATATTTAGAATATATTTTTACAATTTAATACAATGTTGGTCATTGGTTGTAATTTCACATTTAAACCAGACATAATCAAGTGTCAATCTTTTGATAGATATTGTTTCTTAAAAACACGCTATTTTTTTAACAGCGGGATTTAATTAAAAATTTAATTAATGCAACTTCTATGTTATGAATTTGGTAAAATAGACTTCATTTTTGAATTCGGAATATTAAATATAGCTTAGGATGAAATTTTGGCATTTTTCTGAAAACCTTCAATTTTTGATGAATGGTGAAACTACTAAGTGGTAGTTAAAAAACTGGAATTTTTCATAAAACTTAATTTTACCATTTCTGTGAATGGAATTTCAAAAATCCGAGAGACACGGTTGATGTCAGTAAGTAAAATGTGGTTCAATGAGATGAAAATAATTTTTGGTGAATAGTAACTTTTTTCTTTTATTTACCACGGTTAAAAGTAAATAGGGTAATTAAGGGTAAAAATGATATTAATATTACCCTAACACATGTCCTAATCCTATTGGACAAGTGTATATCGACCAAAAACAACCTTAAGTGTAAAATATTATCATTTAGGCCCACTTGGATTTGATTAAGACATTTATTATTATTTAATTCAAAGAAGAGTTAAAAGAGTTAAAATCAAAGTTTATTTACTAAAACATTTTTAATATAGGGTTATACATAGGATAAATTCGACAATAAATATTAATTAGAAAGATAAAAAGATTTCCTAAATAATGGTATTTTATTTATAATTTTTAGACATTAAATAATTTAATTTAATTATGACACAACCATGATATAGTAATTATTTTATTTATGAAATATTGACATAATTGATGTTATAAACACCAAAATAAATGTAATTTGAGACTTTTTATGAATTCCACTAATTTTATAGGTTACTATGATATATTAGTGTTGATTTAATAAACTTATTTAGAACATATAATTCTGTTATGACTTTCAAAAAAATCATATATCAAATAGTGTCAAAATTGAAACAAAATAGTTTTTAAATAAAATATTATATTATTAATTGTTATTGTATTCCTAAAAATCTAAGGTTCGGCCAAATGACTTAGATAAGGATATATATATTAATAATAAACAATTTGGGGTTCGTTTGGCATGTTATAGTAAGTGTATTAACCATATAGTGTATGAAAACAAAAAGACACGGTAAAAGTTAAATTATTTAACTTAGAGTTAAATCTAATTGATAAGGTTAAAATAATACCCTAAACATGACTAAATCCTATTGGATGATAGTATTTCGACCCATCCCCACTTTATCTTCGAAATAAGACCCTTTGGAACCATTATACACCGATTTTGACTTTAATATAAAATAATATTTTGAGATATTCCTAAGGTGCCCCTCTCCTCCCTTATAAAAGGGCACCTCCTCCCCCTCCTCCTCACACCAATTTGAGCACTCAAGCTCGGACAACCTCTACCAATATCCCTTCTCCACTTCCCTAGTATCATCATAGAGGTCCTGGTCTTCTTCAAAGACCATCCTTAGTTCTTTAAGTGGAGGCTAAGAAAAGGCGCGTCAAAAAGAGGTAATATCCATTACCGATCTTTTTCAATTTCTTTTTTCTTCAACTTCTTCTTCTTTAGTTGTTTCATGATAAAGTAATAACAACAGTATTTCATATATACTGATATGTTATTATAAATATGAAACAACTCTAATTAACCTTCTATCCATCCTACGGAAAAAGGAAATCACCGCGCGTGCGTACGTACGGAATACCGTCTCCACGCCGTGGTGTAATCTATTTTCCGCCACCACATTAATTGGATGGGTATAAAGGTGTAATGAGTAACTATATATGATTATTATAAAGTGATATTGATACTGAAATAGTATACATACACTTCAACACAATTCCAGGACCATGGGAACGATATCATCGCTCGTGCGTACGTACGGACTACCGTCTCCACGACCCGATGAGATTCATTCTGAATGATTAACCATTAATGAATGATTATAAAGTATATATAATAAGTAATAATGCAATAAATGACCTAATAATGATACTGGAATTATTTATATTTATATGTATGTCATCTACTTAATTTCATTCAATTCAATAAGGAAACGAAAACAGCGTTCATGTGTACGTACGGACTACCGTCTCCATGAACGGTGTATTTCTTTCCATTTAATGATTTATTATATATGTGTATTATGAATATATATATATAAAGCATGTTTTATATTCTGGAATTAAGTAATCATGATCTAAGTAATCATATTAATAATTACAAGTTAAAAGCACGAACGACAAATGAGACGATTTTACCCAAAACGCTACTTTAACATGAATTTACAAAAGAACGGGTAATATAAAGTCATAAGTGAACCATATATGATATAATAACAATGAATATGATTCTGGAATAAGTCAATAACATGATTTAAATCATATACAGGAGGTTCGGACACTCACAAAGCAAGTCGGACCTAAGGTAAGGGAAATATCACAATCTCATTTTTATCTGAGATTGTTTATACTTTGAAATTTACTGGGGTGTATTTTATCATCCAAATCCATGTTTCCTCAATATGTAATGCTATTTAAATCCACCTAAAATTTTTTAAATCAAATTTTACCCTTCGGTGAGTTTTTAGTAAAGAATATGAAAGGAATCTTTTGTCGTTTTTCGTACGAGGTAATTTTGGACTTTTCCGACAAAAGTACGAAGAATGTTTTATTTAACTTATACGACAAGAATGGATTTTTAAAACATTATTTCCAAGAATCTTTCTTTATAAGTTTTCAAATTTATTTTTCATCAACCTCTTTTAGTTTATAATTGTATGACATTTTAAGAAAAGAAAAGTGTTTTTGAAGTAGAAAGGATATTTTCCTCAAGAATGGAGTTCAAATGTTTTATCAAAATTATTTTCCATCTAAGATAATATAGGGTTCTGTTTTTATCCCTATTATTACATTGATTTGATTATGTTTTGAGGGAATTATTTTTATGAAGTCATTTACCTTATATTATTTGTTTTATGATGTCATGATGTTTCAAGAATCCCATTTTTGTTACATGTGTTATGCAATGATGTATGATTTATGATTATGTGGCAAACATAAGAAAGGATTCATTATAAGATGGGTGGGACCTATATCTCCCTCCAATTCATTGGGTAAAGATTTTATATCTCATGAGATAGACATGGCTGAAATGGTAGGTTATACCTTTTAAGTGAAACAGGACTGAAACGAGGGATACTCGATTAAGAAAGGGACTTTGTCCACTAAGATAGTCTTGGAAATGAGTCTTGACTAACAAGAAATGATTCTCTATGATTATGTGTGTATGCCACAAAGTTTCATGTTTTAAGTTATGATTATTGTGATTACATTTTACTTCTATGATTTATCCCATGTTATGATATTATATGCTCTTTTGTAGGTTAAGATTTCCAAAAGCTAAGTTCTTATGTATATGATGTGATTGATATTTCTTTTGTTTACCCTTACCGATCATTTGAGCACACCCTTTTATGTTTTCTTTTCCCGAGTATATAAAGAAAGGTTTTAGGTATAAAAAAAGGGAAGATATTTATGGGAGATATTGAAGATCTTTCACCACGATTAGAAGATGACGTTCTGAGTTTCCAAAGACACTAAACTATTATGATCCTTGTGTGTGTTTTTTTGTTATGTACTAAGTATTCCGCAAAATTAATGTAATTTCCATGTACGTCAAGATTCGGGTCTCTATAATTTGGGCATTTATTGGCATAATTCCCCATATCCTTGCACTTGAAACATTGAAGTGTAATAGGTTCATTCTGTGAATCCCTTCCTTTGTTTGCATCATTAGAAATCTTCTTCCCATCATTACGGAATTCAAATTCCCGATGAACTTCCTTTCCACATTTGAAACATTTACTTGTCCCTTTAAGACAACTCCCTCCATGTTTCTTTCCACACTTTGAGCATAAGGGAAAGCACATCTTTTTTTCAGTGTGCTCTTTAGATTTTCCCTTGAATTCCATTTTCCTCTTCTTATCAAACCTATATGACTGATGGGTTACTCCAATCTCCATCTCAACTTTGAGAGCACATCGAACGATTTCCTCGTAGGTATTGAAGTCCCTTATGGCTAAGGCCCTTCGATGACTTGGTTTTAAGACACTAAAGAATCGATCAATCTTACTCTCATGTTGGATAATAATACCAGAAGCATACCTTGCAAGTCTTTTAAAATTTTCTTCATAGGTACCAACAGATTCATCATCCTTTTGCTTCAGTTCAAGAAACACTTTCTCCGTCTTTGTTCGTAGAATACGAGGGAAGTACTTATTGAAAAATAAGTTCTTGAACTCGTCCCATTCCATGGACTTAATTTCACCCCTTTGCCTCGTATTCTTAATAAGATTCCACCATTGACCAGCATCACCTTCCAAACGATACACTACTAAGAAGACTATATCATGTTCAGAACATTGAAGAACTGAAAATATCTTTTCAGTAGTACTAATCCATGTTTCAGCAACTAATGGATCAGTAGACCCGCTGAATGAAGGTGGACGCTTCCTCATGAAGGATTCAAAATAATTTTTCTCCTTATTTTTCTCGTTTGGAAGTCATGCATGATTCATAGCTTGAGAAAGTTGTGTGAGCATGGCTACAATATTTTGCATTCCAGCTCCCATAATGTTTGGTTGCTCCGGGGGACAATCACTGCATTGCCCGTCGCATTCCGCATTAACACGGTTCCTTCGGGTTCCAGCCATTGACTAAAACCAAGAAGAATAGTGTGAGAAACACTAATTATAATAGGAAAACCACATAATCAAGAATAATATTTCACAATTAAGATATTATCCTAGGTTATTCATGGCCATTTCTAAAACACTAATATTGTGTTCTATTCTTAGACTTCTCCTTAGGGTTCTTACTAAGGATTTCACATCCTAGTTTCCAATGGTTGACTATTCCTTTCCTCTGATACCAACTATAACGACCCATAATTTACATACATTGTTATTACTTCGAAATTGAAGCATACTTATTACAACATATAACAAAACCACAAAGGACCGTATAGGTATAGTGTCTTTAGAAACTGTGAAACATAAACAACTGGTTCATAAAGCATCTACTTTGCCTCCCATTTATTTCATCATATCTAGAGTCCCTTTTTGGCATATTCTACTTAATAACCATCTTCCTGACCTAGGGAAATAAAACATACAAAATGGTGATCTCAAATGCTCAGTAAGGGTAAAGAAAATAAATATAATTCACATCATATACATAAGCATATAACTTTTGGAAATCATAACATGAAAAAGAGATCATAATTTCATAACATGGGATAAATCATAGTAGTGAAATGTTATCCCAATAATCATAACATAAAACATGAAACTTTGTGGCATACACACATAATCATAGAGAATCATTTCTTATTAGTCAAGACTCATTTCCAAGACTATCTTAGTGGATAACGTCCCTTTCTGAACCGAGTTCACTCATCATTTCAGTCCTGTATCACTGAACCGGTATAACCTACCGTTCCAGCCATGTCTATCTCTTGAGATATAAAATCTTTACCCAATGAATTGGAGGGAGATATAGGTCCCACCCATATCATAATGATACCATTATTATTGGTACCACAAAATCTTAAATCATACATCATTGCATAACCAATGTAATAAAAATGGAATTCTTAAACATCGTGACATCACAAAACAATTCATATAAGATAAATGAATTCATAAAATTAATTCCATCACAACATAATCAAATAAATGTAACGATAGGGATATAATCAGAACCCTATATTATCGTAGATGGAAAATAATTTTAATAAAACACTTGAACTCCATTTTTGAGGAAAATATCCTCTCTACTTCAAAAACATTTTTCCTTTCTTAACATGTCATACAATTTTAAACTAAAAGAAGTTGATTAAAAATAAACATGAAAACTTGTAAAGGAGGCTTCTTTGAAATAGTGTTTTAAAAATACATTTAGGCCATATAAGTTAAAAAATCATTCTTCTCGTACTTTTGTCGGAAAAGTCAAAAAGTACCTCCTACGAAAAATGACAAAAGATTCCTTTCATATCTTTTACTAAAAACTCACCGAAGGGTAAAATTAGATATTAACTATTGTAGAAGTATATTAATATCACATATTGAGGAAACATGGATGTGGATGATAAAATACACCCCAGTAAATACCAAAGTACAAACAATCTCGGATAAAAATGAGATTGTCATATTTCCCTTAACATAGGTCTGATTTGCCTCGTAAGTGTCCGAAACTCCTCTTCTTTGAAGTGCTTCTTTGAGACCTTCTTTTAGGGAAATAAAATTGGTCTTTTAAGAAGACCAAGACCTCTAGGATGTCCCTATGGAAATGGAGAGAAGAATGTGGCAGGGGTTGGCCGAGCTTGAAGGCTCAATGTGGTGTGAGGAAGAGAGGGAGGAGGTGCCCTTTTATAAGGGAGGAGAGGGGCACCTTTGGAATAACTAAAAATATTATTTTATTATAAAGTCAAGTTCGGTTTTAAATATCTCTAAATTGATTTATTTCAAGGCTAAGGTGGGGATGGGTTGAAATCCTCTCATCCAATAGAATTTAGAAAATTTTAGGTTCCTATTTTAACCTTATCATGTAGATTTAATATTAAGTCAAATAATATTACTTTTACCATGTCTTCTTGTGTTCTTATACTATATGGTTAATAAACTTACTATATCAAGCCAAACTAACCCCAAGTTGTTTATTATTTATATACATAACCTTATCTAAGTCATTTTGACGAACCATGGATTTTTATGAATAAAATAACAATTAATAATATAATATTTGTTTTAAAAACTATTTTATGTCAATTTTGACACTATTTAGTAATTGATTTTTGTGAAAATCATAACAGAATGATAAGTTCGAACAAAGTTAATTAAATCAATACGAACATGTAATATTAACCTATAAAATTAGTGGAATTCAAAAAAAGTATCAAATTATATTTATTTGGGTATTTATAACATCAATTATGTCAATATTTCATTAATAGGATAATTACTGCATCATCGTTGTGTCATAAATAAATTAAATTATATAATTTATAAAAATTACAAATAAAATACCATTATGTAGGAAATGTTTTTAGCTTTCTAATGAATATTTATAGTCGAATTTATCTTATTTAGAACCCCATATTAAAAATGATTTAGCTATTAAACTTTGATTTTAACTATTTCAACCCTTCTTTAAATAAATTAATAATAAATGTCCTAATCTAATCCAAGTGGTCCTAAATGGTCATATTTTATTCCTATGTTTGTTTTTGGTCGAATTACACTTGTCCAATAGAATTAGGACATGTGTTAGGCTAATAATAATAACATTTTTACCCTTAATTACCCTATTTACTTTTAACCGTGGTAAAAAAAGTAAAAAGTTACTATTCACCAAAAATTATTTTCATCTCATTGAACCACATTTTAGTCCTTGATATTTACCGTGTCTCTCAGATTTTCGAAATTTCACTCACAGAAGCGGTAAAATTAATTTTCATGAAAAATTCAGTTTTTTTAACTACCACTTAGTGGTTTCACTATTCATAAAAAATTCAAAGTTTTCAGAAAAATTCCAAAATTTCACAATAGGATAATTTCGATATTAAGAATCCAAAAATGAAGTCCATTTTGAAAAATAAAATTTATAAAATTTCAAAAAGTGGTTATTACTATTCATAACAGCTAGTTTTAATAATATTTTAATAGTATATCGTTGTTTAGTGAAACTCGGTATTGCGTACAACGCAAGCTATCGAGGAAGCTCGCGATTTCGTGTAAAGCAAGACAAGCAAGTGTTGTGTGTAGAAAAAGATTCCTTTGATGATTTATATAACATAAAAGTCTCGGGTGTTACAGGTAATCACTGAGAATAATCATAAGAGGTTACAATGCTTGGAAGTAGAACAATATCACTATCCTGAGTACAAATGGAGGATCTTATACTCATATAGGATCATTATTTAGAAGGAGTGTATTTATTTTTTTAACATAGTATTGTATCATGTTGGTGTCAGCAGTTTTATAAGCTTAAGTTCATACCATTGCTCAAGTCCCTTTTGATTATAATAAGGCAACTATTTGGGTGGGAGAATAACAATGACACATCAGGGGCATAGTCAACCTTAATGGAAGTTAACCTAAATAAAAAAAAATTCATTCCTATATTGTCTCATATATTATTAGTAACATTATAGATAGGTGTTAAAGATAACGAGAGTGAATGGATTTTAAAATTTAGTTAAATAGTAATTCTCTTCCTCTCAATGTGTATCACCCACCATGTGATCCACCGATTACAATCTCACCACACCACCACATAAATAAAAAAACACTAACCTCATTATATTAAAAAATATATATTTTACTACCAAATATTGAATAGTAATTTCATCTCCTACCAGGATATATTACCATGAAAATAAATAATGATTAATTACATTATCACATATACCTCGTTGAATTCATAACCATCATATATTCGTTTAATATTACATGATTAATCATTCATAAAAATCATTCCAAATAAAAATAACACATTATAACCCTATATCAATAGCAGTATATGAGTAAAATAAAACAATAATAAATAAGAGAGAGTTCCAAAGTAACATAACTAAAATAAAATCATGAACAATAATGTCATTAAATTGATAAATTTAGTACAAAAGTTTCTACACATCCACAAAGAAACCATAATGAATCTATAATAAAAAATACTCATTTTAATCTTCTAAAAACCACATTCCTAGACTCCCATGGGAATGGAATACATGTATAAGATGTAAGATGTGGGGATTAATTAAGATTAATTTTATGGATATGGTCTCTAAAATGATGTTGATAAAATATTAATAATGAACCATTCATATATATCTAGGAAACTCCCTTGATTTCCAAACTATAAGAGGAATAAGTCTAATATGGTTGGAAGGATAGAAGCCAAATGATTTTATAAATAAAAAGGGAATTATAACAATTACTATGTAATGGACTTCTTTATAGTATAATGATTATAGATCAATATAATATCTAGAATTCAGAGAGTAAACCACCAAACACCCTATTAAACATCAAAACCACTCAACTTTCATGTTCAATGATATCAAATAATATTATGGAATAATATACACCATTAGACATTATTTAGACCAATCAATGTGTTCATATGAGATTTATGACACAATCCACTCTATCTCCAAAAAAATATCAATTTATTTTTAAAATTATGATTCAGTAAAAATATATTATTGCATAATTGATAATAATACAACATAATTCACAAACCCCTTGATATCCATGGAGTAAAACAGTGGAATTGACATCCTTATCTAATTGAAATAATTAACATCTAAATTGATTTACTCAACTCATTGTGATGAAATTTATCCCACTACGTCGTAATGATAGAAACCACACCACAATTCATAATCCTCAAAGTCTAGTGCTGGAACCTTCTTCCATATCAAACACTTATATAAAAAATAATCAAATATATGAATAAATTATTATACCATGAAAAACATTTTTCCATGATTTTTAAATCATATAGACTTTTACCCACATTTCAATTCATTGTCTTCGTTCTCTTTCTCTACCTCCATTAATCCACACAATGGGTGGAATAAAAAATATATACATTCATAAATATGTTATAACAATGTGATATTGAATATAAATTTAGAAATTACATATAAAGATTGAATTTGATTCATATAAGTGATAAATCACATCAATGAATATATGGCGTAAGGAATTATGATGATATTTTAAAAAAAAATTAAGGACATATCCAACCATAACATATGGGGAGAACAAACCATCAATTATGAAAAATCATGTCCTATATATGACTTGAATATATGCACTATAGAGATGGACATACTATAAGTGACATGTTTTTTCATTTCTTATGATATTCCCCGACACCTATGATTATTGATATTTCCATGTATGTATAAATCCAAAATATATTATATGTTGATATTATTATTTTAAGTTGTCTAAGCCTATGGAATTGGGTGATTTCATGAAATTTATAAAGATCTATCATATCCTCTGATTATATCAGAACTTATCATATAAGATAATAAAAAAATATCCTTGATAATTTATTTTTATTAACATTCATATTATATGAATCCTCACTTACAATAATGGTACACCATCAGCTATGATGGAGGGATGGTTGGTTATTGAATGTTTTATTAGTGGATATCATCCTCTTTGATTTTTATCAAATATATGATTGAAATTTCATATTGATAACATTATACTATTATTGAAATTGTTAAAGTGAGATAGTCTTATTATCATATATGATATAAAATTTCCTAATTCCAATCAGAATTCATTACTATGATTGGTATATATCATCACTTATGATATAATTTAGTCTACATTAATAAATAAAATAGGTAAATTCAAAAAAATTATACACATATAATATAACATTTCTTATTATGATACCCATATTTCATAGTCCATGATTTTGGAATAATGAATATAATCTACTATGATAAGGGTATAATAATGTTATTCATTAAATCCTAAAATCAGGTACAAGTGTGTCTTATCACATCAATAAGAAACATAATGATCTAAAACAACTTATTATTATATTTAATGATGAATTATCTAAAATAGAAAAAGATGGATTAAAGCCTTACACTTTGTGGATGGATCTTAGGAAAAACATGGTATATATATAAACACAATCATGAATAATTATAAAAAATTTCTAACTAGATATGGATACCCCATAAATGTACAAATAGATATACCCAAAACAAGGATAGAATATTTGAAAAGTAATTATGAAAATTTTAGTAACTACAAAACTAAAGGAATAGTTGAGACAACGCCCCTGTGTGTTCTTATTCTACATGGAAGGAATCTAGTATCACTATTGAACAAGTGCAATAACCATTGGAAAATAGTAATATCTCAAGGATCATCAAGGGGAGATGTATAAATAGACATATATATTCATTTTAGAGGGAAAATATTTTGTATATAATTTATTGTTTTTGTTTATTAAGCATATCCCTTTCCATAGAGATACCTCTCACATGAAGGGATAAAAACTTCTACAATAATTGATTTAGTAGGAGGGATTTAAAGGTTTTCATTAGTCCCATTACCTAAAAATTGTTATAATTTTTTCTATTTTGTTTTAATTTTATTTTTAATTCGATGATTGGGTGAAAAAATATTCATCCTCTTAGATCTTCCATGATCTATTTATTATATGAGTTATTTATTTTTAATTTACCCTCTTAATGTGATTATATATAGGATTTAATAAGAATGATTAATTGGTGAGTATCAAATTATCACTATAACATATATGGGACAATATTTTTCTATCCCTTTATTGCATAAAATCCCACTCTCTGGATTTGGGGTTGTTTAGATAATCATAGGCTCGTTGTTGAATAATTTGGAGATTATCCAATAACTCCCCGAGAAATACATATGAAATGGGAATAACTAACTATAATCACAATTATATTGGTAATTGAATTTCAACTGAACTCATTATTAGTTGTTTAAGAATAAAATTTTACTCACTGAGTAGGTGAAAGAATATGAATTTTCATTTTTAAAGTGTTGTGATTGTATATTCTTTGGTAGAAATATCCTAAATTTATCCCTGATTATTGACTTTTTAATTCACTCTTATTATATAGTTTTTTTGGAAAATCTGAAACTAGACAGACACTTTACAATAATTATAAACAAATTTTCATACACACATAAAAAATAAAGCTTATAAATGGTGAAACAAAAAAATGTGATGTTCTATCCTCCTCGGGAGATAACATGTAGTCTCCACCATATTATATTTTACTTTGGGTTTATAATAATTTTGACAAACCCGTTGAATTGATTGTATCAAAATCTGACATATGTTATTGTAGAGGAACTGTCAAATTCATTATTTAATTTTTTGATTTTTTTAAATATAATTATTTGAATGAATGACACGATCATGAAGCGATGGCCTATTAGATCATGATATTGATATTCAGATTACTTAGATAGAGTAAGGAATTTTTGAAACATTAACAATATTCAAAATGAATTTGAAAATACTTATTTATATAAATAATGAGAGGAAAATATAATTCATAATTATAAGTACCATTTTTATAATATGTTCTAGAATATTGAAAATATTAATCAATCAGTAATTGATATTTTTTCATAGAATTCCTTTAATAAAAAAATCAAATTCTTTAACATAAATTTCAATCATAGTTTGAAACCAATACTAGACCCATAAAAGAAATTTGCAACCTTCACGTCCTTGCATGTAAAGATCCTATGAAGCATCTAAAACATTTCAAAATTTTCAATTCAACTTTAAATCCATGAGGTGTATTTGAAGATTAATTCAATTGGTTTGAATTTACCTTCCCTCTAGTTGGATCTTCCAAGGAGCGAGCATACAGTCTACAAATTATAGGAGTCAACAACTGAGATGAGATTTATAATAAATTTTAATAATTGATATTTTTTAAAAATTTAAACTAATTTATGGAAGTATTTACATATGATAAGGAATATATAATGAAAAAACTTATATGTTTGGTTGGGAAATGATCAAGAATATTTGTTAAAGTTATCCACATAAACTGATTGAAGGACACCACTTCATAGTATTTGTTTACTATAAACTAATTTATAGTGATAAAAAACCATATATGTATCATATATAAGGGAACATATTAAAAAAAACAAGTATTGTCTTAGGAATCACTTAAAACGTTTCATAAAATTTATATATGATTATCCCAACTAGAATTGACAAAAATGGATTACATGTAGAAAAATATTTTGAATATACTATACTTGAATTCATTCATGAATAACTAACTACATTGGTGAGATAGGTTAATATTAATAATATATAAAAATATTCATGTTTTACTAGGATTTTTGGACATTGTACTTCCCATGATTATTTCACCAATCAATGTTATAACATCAGGAATCATTGATATTTACTAAAATATTTCACTGAAAAAATACAAGTGAATAATATTGAACCATGGATAAAATTGAAAATTCTAATATGCGTTATGGGATTTTCCATAATTATGGATGAATATATTTATTCCAACAATTATTTCTCAAATCATACCATCCCCCATGTTTTATAATCTGAGGATCAATAACAAATTAACAAATAACTATTCACATAGAGTAAAATTTCATGTTAAATATGAAACCACCAATGATGATATTTTGAAATAACTAGTTCTAAACTTGAGAACTATGTTGCAGAAAAAAGGAGTTGAACTCAAAGAAGAAAAAAATTACCTTTAATTTGATAAAAACATTGAACATAATCCTAAATCTAAATTCTTGTAAATTTACATATAAACCTCTTTCTAAAATTAAACGAAACATGAGTATGGTTTCAACATGAATATTAAAGGAAATTAATACAATATCATATATACATAATGAAAAATCCATCTAAAACAAATTGTAGAACGAAATTAATTCAAAAAATAATTTTATTAAACTTTAAAAAAAATTAAAAGACTTGAAATACAGTCCACTTACTTATTATTTTATGATGGGGAAATGAATGGTCAATAATGAAGATGAAATATACTAGTAGGTACTTTAGAACATTAAAAACATTGAAATAATCATTACTCTTTAGAGGTTATAAAATAAATTCCTAGGTATAGAAAAGATCTTTAAAAAATTAATCACACTAAAAATAAGCCTCTATTGGAAAATGAGTGTTAGTTTTGAGAGAAATGTGACTACATTAACAACACCAAAAAATAAAACAAAATAATAATATAAGGAACTTTCATAGTTAATTATAAAAAAATGAAATTTACCTTATATAATTTAATTTTTGATATTGGTTCTTTAATGAATTTTATATATCATCAAGTTTACTAGTATTTGAAAATTGGACAATTGGATCCTATTATGGTGGTAATGAAGCATAAAAATAAATCAACTACATTCCCTATTAAAGAAGAAGAAGTATTAGTAATATTATATATCTTATTATTTATAGATTATTCTTATGTTCAAAACATGGATTATTAAATTACATGTTCACATGATACAAAAATATAACGTCGATCATTCCTCAAAACATCCAATACAATCAAGAAAATTTGTCATGTTATATTGATAATGGAATTTTGGGAATATGTTGTTAATTTTAATATTTTAAAATCAATGAGGTACCCAGTTTATGATCATTTAGTGTTTATACATTCAAATTTAGTGAATAAAAATTTATAAGTTAATGATTTATTAAAATAAATATTTACTTTTTGAAATAAACTAGAAATGGAAATTCCTTGGAAATTAAGGACAATTGTTTTGAATGTATATAAAAATCCAATATGATTGGATGTTATATATATAAATAAATATAGATGAGGTAATATATGAATTATATTTTGGATATAGTTTTATCAAATTGTAAAACTTTAGATAACTCAATTGTTGTATATGAGTTTCAAGTTTTTTAGGTGAGTGAACATGAGATACTACCTTCTCTCACTATCCCACAAAAAACTGAAACTCAATCCATCACCATATTATTTTAAAATTATTTATATTTTGGATAATGAAATACTTTTAGTGATTTTTTGGTAAAAATATGATACCTAACCATGAAAATAAAATAATTAATATTTTATAAAAAAATGATAGGGCTATAAGACTGAGCCTCAATGAAATTATATGACCCATTTCATGAACTTGAATTCAAAGAATTTTTATAAATGATTTACCAAAACCATTAAAATAATATTAAAAACATTTAATACAAGAAATATTGAATTACTAAGAAGAGAGATTGGAAATGTTTTTAGACAAAAATTATATACCATGCTTCTGACTCCTAATAGGCGAGTTTTAAACACATGGTGTCCAAGAAGCTTCCATTAAAAATTTTGAAATATTAAAATAATAACTTAGTACTAGTATGATTTCAAAATAGGTGTAGGTATTATATTGATTATTAATGGATTAATCAAGTGACTAGGAATGATTGTTTTTCTATTCTATTCATCGACCAAATGTTGGAGATATAAGCTGATATGTATTAATATTATTTACCTATGGGATTTTATAGATATTTTGTGATGTCCATTGCTCATAAAGACTAAGATAAAACCACATCTACTAGTATATTTGGAAAATTTTCATAAAAAATGATTCCCTTTGAACTATATAATTCTCTTAATACCTTTTAATGATATATAGAGTTTATATTTTCAAATATTATTTCAAAGGAATATAATAATTTCTGAATTTTTTCAATGTTTATGAAATATCTTTTGACTAGGGCCACTCAAATATAAACGAATTTGTGAATATTTTAATTTGAAAAAATTCTTATGTTGAATTTTGAGAAAAGTAATCTTATTATTTTTAACCTATAAATTTATTTTCATGTAATTGGAATTCAATACATGTTTATGTTTCATTGAATTTATCTTTATTCATTTAATGAAATAATTTGATTCATTTTCTTAGTTGAATACGATGGAGTGTTTTAAAAAGAAATATTAGTATTTGATGAAAAATGAGAAAATAGTAAATTCCAATATAATAGAGTATCATATTGAGAAATGGGTTAAAAAATGATTCTGGGGTGACATATTCTCTTTGGGATAATGTTTTGGTAAATTTCAAACATTATTAAGCATGTTCATTGTTATTAACGAGATGAAATTGTGGATAAATTATATTAAATAAAATATTTTCTAATTTAATGTCTTCTATATAAGTTTCTTCTAGGAGAATGGAGAGGATAATATAGAGTCTATAGTTTAACCTCATGAGAAGTCTATCACTTGAATGCAGATCATCACAGTACACTGATGGATCTTCATATTCACGGTATTGTTTATTGACATAAATGTAACATTTTTTGACAATTTTAGACTGAGTAAATATGTGTTTATGTTTAATTACATAATATTTGATTCATACCATGAAATTTGTAAATTTTAATCTATATGTCAACATTGTTTTAATGGTCTGAGAATCAATTAAATCATATATATGGATTATAATATATTATATAGAGTAGCTTTAGGTTTCAAAAATGTTGTCTTCAATATAAATATTTTTTTATAGTCATATAAAATCCTCTTAAATAATTGCTTTATATGACCAAACGTATCCAATTAATTAATAATGATCAAAATTTGATAATTTTTTAATGAAAACCATAATAGAAATTATATATATTTTTAATAATTTCTTGATATCATTTTCAAGATGATAATAGGAAAATAATATCTCAAATAATTTTCAAAACTATGAAGTGGTGTGCCTAATGGTTTTATAATAACAATGATATGAATTACATTTTAGGAGAAAATATATAGATAATTTTAATATTAATACATTCTCTCTTCAAATATATATATCAAATGAATGAATTTTGGAACATTGAGACAATATTTGGGATCCTTGGAACAATTGAATGATTATGGGAATTCTTTATGTCCATAAGACACTTTATCTCCATGATTCCAAAATATTTAGTAATGGAGGTTGAAAATTGTATGCAACATTGAACAATAGAAGTGTGATTGTTGATGAGGAGAATCATTAATATGATAAATGATTGGATAGTGAATATTAGGCCACATTTATCTCACCTTCATGTTACATGAATGTATATCATACATCATATAATTAGATTAAATAAATCATTGATAGAGGAATGAGGGGAAATTAAAAATGAATGCCCCATGTTCAATTGGGGCCATAAATCTCACAATATCAATAACTAGGTGAGATATGGCTATGTTGATCCAATATACCTGATGAACCACTGTTAAATTATACATCCAAGTAAATTAGATGGTCTAGGAGGGATACATTGAGTGGTAAGCATGAAAGAATTAGGGAACGAATAATGGGGGTACCACATGGAAATCCCATGTCACCATATAATTTGGTGTTAGGTGGTTGGGGTATTTTGGATATGGAATATTTTTTAGAGTCTGTTGACACCCCAAACATATTGATGTATAATTTGATTTATTTTGGTTACATTTTATGGATTTATCAAACTAATGATGAATAATTAAATTTTAAAAATTATTTCAATAAAATTCAAAATAATTGGTTTAAAATATTAGTTGAATTTCCTTGAATTTTAGAATTTTTATGCCTACTGTGAATATCACACGGTTAGCGCACAATTGAAAATAAAATTAGGAAAATCATGTAATAGGTCTATAGAATTGGTAGTTACACATTTAATTATTGGTTTTGGGCCAGTCTAAATGTATGAATTACCCATGCAAGGTGCTCCAGGTACCCATTTAGAGGTGAAAATTTGGTGCATGGTGTAGATAACTGTACAACCAAACATTGCCCAGTTTACACCAAATATCACATCCTAATCTCCCATTTGGATCGAATTATACTATCATCCCCACATCTATTTGTAACACCCCAGGTAAATAATGAATATGACATTTTTTAATAAAATATTAATATTAATTTAAAGGGGATGCTATGCTCGATGGCGTACCAAATACGCAACAACGAGTTTCTTAGGAATATTACGTCGCACTCTAATAGTAAAATAATATTATTTTAAATGGTAGTTAACGCCTAGCCGTTGTAATGGTGGGAATGAACAGAACTAACTAAAAAATTATTATATATGTTTGTCAAAAAATTTTACTTTTTACAATAAATGTTAGAGGCTTAAAATGCAAATGAATCCAATTTTAAGCATAAATCTTCATTAAACGGTCGATTAACCACCATTTGAAGAAGAACCTCTTTTAAATCCACATTTTGAAAATTTTATGTGTTATATTTGACAAAATAAAATTCTTATTTAGAATCGGGACCTCAAAATTTACTTTGTGTAAATTTTTGGTATTTTTCCAAAAAAAGTTCAATTTTTAATGAATAGTGAAAAATGTTGTATTTTAATTCAAAAACTCTTTTTAATATAATTTATTTATATGATTAGATTATATTTTTAATTGTTTTTAATGTGAAATTATAATATATTTTTACCATTTAATCCAATAGTGGTCGATGGAATTAATTTCACTTTGAAATCGGACTTAAACTGGTGTCAATCTTTTGATACTTTTTTGTTTCATAAAAACACGCTATTTGTTTTGACAGCGAAAATTATTTATTAAATTAATTAATTAAACTTATATGTTTTTAATTTTTTAAAATATACATCACTTTTGAATTCATAATATCAAATACAGCTTAGGGTGAATTTTTGGAAATTTTCTGAAAAACATCAATTTTTGATGAATAGTGAAACCACTAAGTGGTACTTATAAAAACCGATTTTCGGTTTAAATGAAATTTTTCCACCATTGTGTTTTGAATTTCAAAAAATCCGACATACATGTTTGTCATTATGAAGAAAAATATGGTTCAATGGGATTAAAATAATTTTTTCGTGAATAGTAACTTATTAAGTTTTTAATCGCGATTAGAGGTAATTAGTGTAGTTTAAGGTAAGAATAATGTTTTAATAAAATGGAATGACCTAGACACATTTCCTACCCTCATTAGATGTGTCATGTCTGACCGAGACAATCCATGGGTCAACTTGGGGACCCCATGGAGCCACTTTGTTTGGAAAATGACATAAATACCTTTTTATTTAATTATAAAGTAAAAATGACACAAACATGATATGTTTTACTAAAACAATATTTACATGGGGTTATACAAGTCAGATTTTTTACTATAAATAGTCATTGGAAAGCTAAAATGACTTCCTACATCATATTATTTTTTTATAGTTTTTATACATTATATAAACATAATTATTTATGACATCATGATGATGCAGCGATGACCTCATTATTTAACGATTTAAATAAAATGAAATGATAATGTACTATCTAAGACCTACACATGTCTTAATCCTATTGAATGGGTGGATTTATAACCCTTATCACCTTATCAACGAATTATTTCAATGTGGGACCTTTTAAATCTGAAACGCATTTTCAAATAAAGTAACATTTGCTTACATTCCAAGAGTGCCCCTCCTCTCCTCTTATAAAAGGCCCCCACCTCTACCTCATTACCCACACCTCTCAAGCCTTTTAATTGGCCAAACTCATCCCATTGAATCTCTACACATACCTATATAACTCTTTGAAGCCTCACTTTGGGCATAATCCTTTCCAAGGAAGCCATTGTGCTCAAATCAAAAGAAGTTACCCGATTTAAAGTAATGTGTTCACTTGTGTTCTTTTGTTTTATTTTGCTTCTCCAACCCCCAAAAATCTTTTTATTCATTCATTTTGTAACAAATACAGTATCTTCAATATACTAGGATGTTTTTATATGAAGTATTAGAGCTACACTTACAAACACATACATCTAATGGTTAAAGAACATAATGTTTCCATGGATGGAGAATTTCTGCCTCCCAAAACGATGATTGTTCTACATTCTTCTAACACCTTAAAAGGTGGCCATTAAGATGACCCTATATTTATATATGATATCTAATATGCTTATTTTTTACTTATGCTTCTGTATTTTTCATTTATGGCATACCTTTATGGTTTCCATTATGGGTAAACGCGATATCTTCATTTAAGGAAGTGCGGACTACCGCCCCCTCAAAGTGATTTGATTCATTAATAGCATATGTGGTACATATAAAGGATATATATAATGATATTATATATGATACCATACTGGAATTAAAATACTATTATGTATCATTATGTTTTAATTCCATTAAATATGACATAGAAATGGAAGTAGCGTTCATGCGTACGTACGGCTTACCGTCTCCATGAACGGTGCATTTCATTTCTTAACTCTAAATGTTATGAAATATTATAAATGCATGAATATACTGGATATATATGATATATAGGATATATATGATATATACATCATGAATACAATTCTGGATATAATGAAATTTTGACCACACGAACAACAAGTAATTGTAAGAAGTCCACTTTCGACTTAAGAACCATGTATCGAAAAAACAAACATTATTAACATAAATGATTAAATAATGTCTATGACATGGTAATAAGTGATATAAAAGGAATAATTAACTTGAAGAAGGTTCTTAAGGAAGTATAAATTAACTCAAGTTTATTATTCAGGAGATTAAAGAAGGATCGAGTCAAGTCGGACCTGAGGTAAGGGATCCTACCCCACTCTTTCTTTTTAAGTACACTCTTTTATGTCATTCCTTATAAGCTCATAATTATTGTGATTGGGATGTTCTTCTATATTAATCATACTTTAATTTTTATTTTCATATTATGAGAGACCCTATTCTCTCTCATAAAACCATTTTGGATGTTTTGAGTGGCGCCGTTAGGCTGCCGAATTTTCGTAAGAGATCTAACCTCTCTCTTTCTTTTTAAGTACTCTCCTTTATGTCACTTATTTTAAGCTCCTTTTTGTTATGTTGGGGGATGTTCTTTTATATTCACCTTTCTTTAAACTTTATGTTAATATTATGAGAGACCCTATTTGATCTCATCAATCCATTTTTTTAATTTTTTAGTGGCGCCGTTAGGCTGCCAAGTTTTCATAAGGGATTTTTCATCTCACTTTTATTCCCGTGAGATTTATGCTACATTTGCCACAATTTCATTTGAGTGGTGTATTTATTGCCCATTATTTTACTCATTGTGTAATAAAATTTCATTTATGAGTATTTACATCAATTTTGTATTGTCCTTCTTTCACGGGGCGTATGTTTCGAAAGATACCCAAGTCGGTAAGGGAACCATTCACCCTCCTCTTTTTAAAAGACTTCTTTTGTTGGGTCGTTTAATTTATATATTGTTTTGTTGGGATATGTTCTTCTATATCCTTATTGATTCAAATTTAATTTCCAAGTGATTAGATACCATTTTTATCTCTCATCAACTCATTTTGATGTGACACTGTTAGGCTGTCAAGGGAACTTCTTAACCCAATTTCGATTTCTTTGGGTTCAATATGTAGTTATTGAATATGTCATACTTTGAATATGTGTGAATGAACTCTAATTTTTTTACACTTAATATCTTCTTATATTGGGTGTATTTATATTTTTCACACATAATTATGAGATTTATTTATCCATGATTTAAGGATACCTTCTTTATAGGGGATTTCATTTCATTTTACATTTCTATTGAGACTTCATTGTTGTTATGCACCAATTCACTATTATATGGTGTATATACTGTCCTTTGGAATATTATATCATGAATTCCATTATTATCATGATATTATAATGTTCTGATTAAATTTTATTCCTCAATTATTTTATTCATGTGTCTCTCATTTTGTTAAAAACCCTTTAACTAAAACATGGTTTTAAATGTTCTAATGATTTATTCTTATAAATATTTATCGTTAATATCCATGTTTTAAAAATGATTTTAAGTATTTATTTATATGGATATTAATGTTTTAAAATGTTAAAACCTTCAAAGTCGTATGGGACACATTGATTCAAAGATCTCTTTATTAAATGTTTTAAATGGGTTTGAAAATGGGTTTTTTAGAATGGATTCATTATTTCAATATCATAAAATGTTATATTGTTATTGCGATGTGGGAATGTTATATTTCCTTTATTCTTATGTTATGTGATACGATTATGTTATGGTTCTTGGGCATTATTATGAAGACGGGTGGTTCCGTGATAAACTAAGGGTGGGTGAGCCCGATATAGCTCTCCAATGCATTGGGTAACGCGATGGAGTGAAACGTCCAGGTTTCTCCGAATAGATTTAGGGAATATACTATGATGGGTATTCAAACGTAACCAAGAGGGTTACTCCCTATGTAAGAATGTTATGAATGCCTCAAGGTACCTTTATGTCTTATGATTTCTATGATTTATTCATGATTTAACGAGGTATGTTAAAGTGCCTATGTTTTACGGGTAATGTATGATTTCATTCTTATGTATATATGAAGTCAAGTTTCCTTTCCATATATTTATAACCCTTACTGAGATTTTTATGCTCATCCCAGGTTTTTTTTGAAATTTTTTTCACAGGTCATGGGAAATGTACATTTTATGATGATAGTGCCAAGGAAGTGTCAAAAAAGAATCCATGCTTTAATTTTTAAATATGTTTCCGTTGATGAAAAAAAATGAATACTATCTTTTATGAAAGCACATTGTGTAAATGTGGAATGAAATTCAAACTTTATGATATAATTCTCTAAAACTCTAAACCTAAAAATATCCTCAATGTGTAATCTTGTAATAACTCAAGATTAAGTAATGTTTAAGGCTGGGGCCTTATAGTTGGTATCAGAGGTCGGTTTAGATAACATTAGAGGTTAGGGTATTCTTTAAGCATAAGTGACATTACCATATTGGCTAGGATTTTAGAAAGTGTCATAGTTTTTAGATAAAGTGAATGAGTTAGTATATGTTAGTGTTTATCTCACTCATTAGTTCATGATGGTTATGTTGATATACTCACACTGACCTTTCTCTTTTTAGTGAATGGATGGATCTAGCAGGTACCAAAGCGACAACAGGTTTGAAGGAAACTATGGTGGTTCTCTGTTTAAGATACTAGATAAAATGGGAGATTCAATGAGGAAACTCATGGTTGTTCTAAACCAACTATCAAGGAGTCATGATCAACCACTCGAACCTTGGTATGTTCTATAATGCATCATGTACGACAATCGATGTGGAAGTTCGGGTAAAAATTATAAAGGTAATCATTATGGTTTATATGATCCTTACTTTTGAGGTAATTATGGGTTATTATATGTTATGATGGAAAATGAAAGGCATGAGATAAAATTGAGGTTAAAATATGTCATGTTTATTTTTGATGATTTTGTCTCTTTTTGGGAATGATTTGAGAATTATATAGTTTTGGAAAAAGGACAACACACAGACCATGTGACAACCCGTCGCGTTGGACAAAGCTGCTGGAATCGAACCCACAACCAATGTGCAACTGGTATTTATCGCCTACCACTAGACTACGTGAAGTCCCTGGTTAGTTTGACTGATTCTTTTTAGTTACATGATTTTATGAATTAATAGTAAGTTGATTTTGGGTTATCTATGGATATTTATTAACCTATGATGGAGGATATGTGATTAGGTTAATTAATTTTCAATACGAGACATTAGGAGCAACTGATGTTGTTTGGAGATAAATGTTATGATTTAACTTGCAAGAATATGTGACTAAATACTTAAAATATTTGGGTTTCAATCTTAGTTTGGTTTACATTGAAGGATTTCATGGACAAATTGTTTATCGAATGGTCCTTGTTGAACTTTGGGTACGTTGGACAAATTTTTGAGGTTAAGAATAGATATTATTTTTATAAAGGGTTATCCTTTTCGGGATTATCTGATCTTGTACTAACCTTTTTGGTTTTGGTTTTGGTTAATATCTAAAGACATGGGAAGTATATAGTTCTCTTTTTTGGATTATGTGATTCTCTATAAGTTGATTATAGTACACTTAATGTGAACAAGTCTTCCTAAATACTCGTCTTTTGGAGAAAATATTATTTTTTGTAAGGAATCTAATAAAAGTTGAATGTCAACATGATAAGTGATTATGTTTCCTTATGAATAAATTCCTCAATAAAAAGTAACTTAAAACAAAAATGTTTTCTATTAACTGTTCCTACTGCAGAATCGAATACCGTTTAACCCATCACAAGTTTGTGATTTTCTTGTGGTTAAATTTCTCCTAAACATGTTTTCTATCACTCTCCATCAGAACATGACCCTTTGTTTTTTCCTCCATGTACATATTTTTGTACTTGGAATCCTAGTACGGGTTAACTCGTGTGACCTTTGTACTTATCTTTATTTATTTTAAAGTGATTGTTTTACCGACTCTTGTTCCGATGTGGGATTTTCAAGTATGTTTCCAAGCCCAATTTTAAAATTGTGAGGACATAATTCCCAAAAGGGGGGAAGGATGTAACACCCTAGGTAAATAAAGAATATGAAATTTTTGAATAAAATATTAATATTACTTTAATGGGGATGCTATGCTCGATGGCGTACCCAATACGCAACAACGAGTTTCTTAGGAATCTTACGTTGCACTCTAATAGTAAAATAGTATTATTTTAAATGGTAGTTAACGCCTAGACGTTGTAATGGCGGGAATGAACAGAACTAACTACAAAATAATTATATATGTTTGTCAAAAAATTTTACTTTTTACAATAAAAGTTAGAGGCTTAAAATACAAATGAATCCAATTTTAAGCATAAATCTTCATTAAACGGTCGATTAACCACCTTTTGATGGAGAACCTCTTTTAAATCCACTTATTGACAATTTTATGAATTATATTTGAGAAAATAAAATTCTTCTTTAGAATCAGGACATCACAATTTACTTTTTGTAAATTTTTGGTATTTTTCCAAAAAAGTTCAATTTTTAATGAATAGTGAAAAATAATGTATTTTAATTCAAAACCTCTTTTTAATATAATTTATTTATATTATTAGATTATCTTTTGAATTGGTTTTAATGTGAAAGTAGAATATATTTTTACCATTTAATCCAATAGTGGTCGATGGAATTAATTTCACTTTGAAATCGGACTTAAACTGGTGTCAATCTTTTGATACATTTTGTTTCATGAAAACACGCTATTTGTTTTGACAGCGGGAATTAAATATTAAATTAATTAATGAAACTTATATGTTTTTAATTTTGTAAAATAGACATCATTTTTGAATTCGGAATATCAAATATAGATTTGGGTGAATTTTTGGTAATTTTCTGAAAAATACAATTTTTTGATGAATAGTGAAACCACTAAGTGGTACTTATAAAAACTGATTTTCTGTTTAAATTAAAATTTTCCAACTTTGTGTTTTGAATTTAAAAAAATACAACATACATGGTTGTCATTAATAAGTAAAATGTGGTTCAATGGGATTAAAATAATTTTTTTTGGTGAATAGTAACTTATTAAGTTTTTAATCGCGATTAGAGGTAATTAGTGTAGTTTAAAGAAAGAATAATGTTTTAATTAAATGAAATGACCTATACACATGTCCTACCCTCATTTGATGTGTCATGGCCGACCAAGAAAATCCATGGGTCAACTTGGGGACCCCATGGAGCCACTTTGGTTGGAAAATGACATAAATACCTTTTTATTTAATGATAAAGTAAAAATGTCACAAACATGAGATGTTTTACTAAAACACTTTTTACATGGGGATATACAAGTCAGATTTTTTTCTATAAATAATCAATGGAAAGATAAAAAAATTTCCTACATCATAGCATTTTTTTATAATTTATAGACATTATATAAATTAAATTATTTATGACATCATGATGATCCAGCTATGACCTCATTATTTAACGATTTAAATAAAATGGAATGATAATATAATATATAAGACCTAAACATGTCAAAAAGCTATTGTATGGGTGGATTGAGAACCCTTATCACCTTATCCACGAATTATACCAATGTGGGACCTTTCAAATCCGAAACTCATTTTCAAATAAAGTAACATTTGCTTACATTCCAAGTGTGCCCCTACTCTCCTCTTATAAAAGGCCCCCACCTCTACCTCCTTACCCACACCTCTTAAGCCTTTGGCTCGGCCAACCTCTGCTCATTTCATCTCTCTAAATACCTCTATAACTCTTTGAAGCCTCACATTGGGAAGAATCATTTCCAAGGAAGCCTTTGTGCTCAAATTAAAAGAAGTTACCCGATTTAAAGGTAATGTCTTCACTTATGTTCTTTTGATTATTTTGCTTCTCCAACCCCCTAAACTCTTTTTATTCATTTATTTTGTAACAAATCCAGTATCTTCAATATACTAGGATGTTTTTATAAGATTTATTTGAGCTAAACTTACACACACCTACATATAATGGTTAAAGAACATACTCTTTCCGAAGATGGCGAATTTCTGCCTCCCGAAATGATGATTGTTCAACATTCTTCTAACACCTTCAAAGGTGGCCATTAAGATGACACTATATTTATATATGATATCTAATATTTTTATGTTTTACTTATTCTTATGTATTTTTCATTTATGGAATACCTTTATGGTTTCCATTATGGGTAAACGCGATATCTTCATTTAAGGAAGTGCGGACTACCGCCCCCTCAAAGTGATTTGATTCGTTAATACCATATGTGGTACGTATAAAGGATATATATAATGATATTATATATGATACCATAATGGAATTAAAATACTATTATGTATCATTATGTTTTAATTCCATTAAATATGAAATATAAATGGAAGTAGCGTTCATGCGTACGTACGGCTTACTGTCTCCATGAAAGGTGCATTTCATTTCTTAACTCTAAATGTTATGTAATACTATAAATTCATGAATATACTGGATATATATGATATATATTATATATATGATATATAAATCATGAATACAATTCTGGTTATAATGAACCTTTGACCACACGAACAACATGTAATTGTAAGAAGTCCACTTTCGACTTAAGAACCAAGTATCGACAAAACAAACATTATTAACTTAAATGATTACATAATGTCTATGACATGGTAATAAGTGATATAAAAGGAATAATGAACTTAAAAAAGGTTCTTAAGGAAGTATAAATTATGTCATGTTTATTATTTAGGAGATTAAAGAATGATCGAGTCAAGTCGGACCCGAGGTAAGGGATCCTACCCCTCTCTTTCTTTTTAAGTACACTCTTTTATGTCACTACTTATAAGCTCATATTTATTGTTATTGGGATGTTCATTTATATTACTTTTACTGTAATTTTTATTTTCATATTATGAGAGACCCTATTCTCTCTCATCAATCCATTTTGGAAGTTTTGAGTGGCGCCGTTAGGCTGCCGAATTTTCGTAAGAGATCTAACGTCTCTCTTTCTTTTTAAGTACTCCCCTTTATGTCACTTCTTTTATGCTCCTCTTTGTTATGTTGGGGGATGTTCTTTTATATTACACTTTCTGTAAACTTTATGTTATTATGATGAGATACCCTATTTGATCTCATCAATACATGTTTGTAAGTTTTAAGTGGCGTCGTTAGGCTGCCGAGTTTTCGTAAGGGATTTTTAATCTCACTTTTATTCCCGTGAGATTTATGCTACATTTGCCACAATTTCCTTTGAGTGATTTATGTACTGCCCATTATTTTACTCATTGGGTAATATAATTTCATTTATGATTATTTACATCAATGTTGTATTGTCCTTCTTTCACGGGGCGTATGTTTCGAAAGATACCCATGTCGGTGAGGGAACCTTTCACCCTCCTCTTTTTAAAATACTTCTTTTGTTGGGTATTTTAATTTATATATTGTTATGTTAGGATATGTTATTATATATCCTTATTGATTCAAATTTAATGTCCAAGTGATGAGATACCCTTTTTATCTCTCATCAACTCATTTTGATGTGACGCCGTTAGGCTGTCAAGGGAACTTCTTAACCCAATTTCGATTTCTTTGGGTTCAACATGTAGTTATTGAATATGTCATCCTTTGAATATGTGTGAATGAACTATGTTTGTTTTAAACTTAATATCCTCTTATATTGGGTGTATTTATATTTTTCACACATAATTATGAGATTGATTTATCCTTGATTTAAGGATACCTTCTTAACAGGGGATTTCATTTCATTTTACATTTCTATTGAAACTTCATTGTTGTTATGCACCGATTCACTCTTATATAGTGTATATACTGTCCTTTGGAATATTATAGCATGAATTCCTTTATTATCATGATATTATAAAGTTCTGATTAAATTTTATTCTTCAATTATTGTATTCAAGTGTCATTCATTTTGATAAAAACCCTTTAACTAAATTATGGTTTTAAATGTTTTAATGATTTATTCGTATAAATATTTCTCATTAATATCCATGTTTTAAAAATGGTTTTAAGGATTTATTTATATGTATATTAATGGTTTAAAATGTTAAAACCTTCAAATTGTATGGGACACTTTGATTCAAATATCTCCTTATTAAATGTTTTAAATGGTTTTGAAAATGGTTTTTTAGAATGGATTCATTATTTCAATATCTTAAAATGTTATATTGTTATTGTGATGTGGGAATGTTATATTTCTTTTATGCTTAAGTTATGTGATACGATTATGTTATGGTTCTTGGGAATTATTAAGAATACGGGTGGTTTCATGATAAACTAAGGGCGGGTGATCCCGATATGGCTCTCCAATGCATTGGGTAACTCGAAGGAGTGAAACGTTATGGTTTCTCCGAAGACATTTAGGGAATATACTGTGATGGGTATTCCAAACGTAACCAAGAGGGTTACTCCCTATGTAAGAATGTTATCAATGCCTCAAGTTACCTTTATGTCTTATGATTTCTATGATTTATTCATGATTTAATGAGGTATGTTAAAGTGCCTATGTTTTATGGGTAAAGTATGATTTCATTCTTATGTATATATGAAGTCACATTTCCTTTCCATATTTTTATAACCCTTACTGATCTTTTTATTCTCATCCAAAGTTTTTTTTTTGAATTTTTTTTCACAGGTCAAGGGAAAGGTACATTTTATGATGATAGTGCAAAGGAAGTGTCAAGGAAGAATCCATGCTATATTTTTTAAATATGTTTCCATTGATGGAAAAAAATGAATACTATCTTTTCTGTAACCACTTTGTGTAAATGTGGAATGTAATAAAAAATTTATGATCTAATTCTCTAAAACTCTAAACCTGAAAAGATCCTCAATGTGTAATCTTGTAATAAATCAAGATTAAGTAATGTTTAAGGCTAAGGCCTTTTACCATTTCTCCTCACCCATGGATATTTCATGTAATTTTTCAGTATTTGGGAAGGTATTTTGAAGTTAATATCTTCTAGAATCTATGGTATCTCATTATTTATTCATTTTTAACTCTTATTATTTCCCTAACATGGACTTAGTGGCCTAGGGATTATATTAATATATTTTTATTTTATTTTATTTAGATTTTTTAGGGATCATGTGGGTTATTATTTGATTTAAATTATGTAATGTATCTCACAGAGGTGAGTTATCACAAACGACTATAAAAGTGGTGATGTTGAAGGAAATTGGTCTCTTATATAGAACATTAAACATAAAATTGTAACTTATTTCAATTTCTAATTGATTTTTTCTATGTTTTTTAACTATATATATTTGGATTAATAGTTATAACTAATGAAAGGTTATTTTTTAATGATTATCAATGTTTTGTAAATGGAGGATTCATTGAAATGTTGAACATAATCTATGTTTAATTTCAATGAACACTTGGAATTTGATGAAATATTGATATGGTTTTTGAAAATAGTTTCTCCCATTTAATAGGGTATTTTCTATTAGAAAACATTTCTTTTAAATGATTTCTATTTATTCCATGAATTTGAATTTCAATGTCTTGTTTAACGATTAGTTATTTAAAGAACTCACATGAGGCCCAATTAGAACCTTATAAATGGATATAAAAAAGTGGTAAAATATAGAGAAATTCCCATTATAATACCAAAAATTGTGGATATTTTATTTATTTAGTTTATATAGATGATTTATTGTGAAGGTTATCGTATTATGTTTAGGAATTTTGTTAAAAGGGGATATTTATTATGATGGTATCAAATTTTGAGGTGTGAATTGTGTATGATTTGTATTATATATTTTTATATGATAGTTTATTTGAGATTAGTTCGCTTATATAACATGGGGATCCATGGGTAGCTCGGTGGGAAGTATAGAGACTAGTTTTTTAATATTTGATAATCCCTCTCTCGAAAGTGGCCTTATGATAGAAATTTCACTAATAAAGGGATTATGTTCCGCTGTTGGTTATGTGGGGGAATCATTGAGTGGTAGGGATAATAATATTTTATCTATCACTTATCTTCCATTAAGTTAGTTATGTTTTCATTTTCCATGATTATCCACTAATAACCTATGATCCCATGATTATTGTGTTTACATGTATTCAATTTTACATTATATCATCGTATTGTTTTTATAATATTCATTTGTTGGGAATTATATATTCACAGCATCCTTCTAATCAATTTCATATAAATGTTTAATATATTAAAATAAAAATTGATTATGGAAATATATAACATGATATTTTTTTGAATTGAAAACCTAATAACATATCAATTTTATGTATTTTAAATTAAAATTAATAGGATTTAATTTTCAATTTTTTTAATACATCCTACATACTGGTAATATTTTTCACACCCTAAGCATTTTTGGATTAATTATTTCAGCATGGATACGATGAGTGTGTATAGGGTTCTTGGTTTTGTTTGATTGTGGTAGAGAGTATATTTTTTCTTCTTTCACAAGGAAATTGATGTTTTTGGTTATTTTATATTTATTTTATTTTCGTAGTTGATGTATTGGGCACATCATCTTAGATATATCTCTTATACCCTATTCATTTTTTTTGGAATTTATTTTATATTCTATTTATTTTGTGTGAGATGATTATTTTTTAAATTAATTGTTTGATTTCCGGTTTATGTTTCATTTATTATATGTTTTTGGTGTGAAACATGGAATTATAAAATTGTGATATCATTTTTTGACTGGAAACCCGTATTTTGTTATTGGATTCCTTGGTATAATGAATTCATAACAATGATTCCTTAATTCAAAGTAACTTGTTTTCAACCGTTGGCAATTAGGAACACCCTTCGAGTATGTTGTCTACTAGTTTGGTTTCCCAGTATAGGGATGATCTAGTTTGTTTCATGAAAAAAATATATTATATCCTAGGTTTTTGAGAGGATATATATTCTATATTACCCCATTATATTTTTGAATTTTTGGAAAAATAGATGTAGTTATTTCATAATTTATGATGGAGGTCACAAAAAAGTTCATGATCACCATTTTTCAGGATAAAAATGAGTTACCAGGGTTGTCCAAGATTCGAATATCTTGAATCAGAGATCAGTTGTCAGATTTTTTTTTGATATTTTAAATCTTTAATTCAGTTCTTCTTTACGATGTTGAGAAATCATGATTTATTTTTGGAATACCCAATCATTGTATTTATATATAGAATAATTCAAGGGGGTACATGTTTATGGTTAATTATAGAGAAAACCATGCATAGATTGGGCAATTTGAAACTGGATGGATTCCAATGGGGTTCCCATAGATATGACAAGGTTTTCCATACAGGGGAGCCAAACCATGAATTGTTTGTATTTAATAGGAAACATTATAATTATTATGTGTAATTTTTTGAGATGAATTTGTATTCCCTATCCATTAATGGATCTTTAATTGGTGTGTTTAATATATACAATTAGTAGTAATTTAATTGATTTAATCCTAGGTTTCACAATCAATAAATTTTATTTTTTGATAAATAGATGGAATTTATGAAATATAAATGTATTTTTTAAATGTATTGACATTTAAATAAAGTATAGTTTAATAAATATTTTCATGTAATAAATGGGTGATCGAGAACATTATTTTATGAGTGTTCACATCATGTTTAACGTGATATATTCTATGTTTTATTTTAAAAGTGGATATGTTGTGAATTGTTTTGAAAGGGGAGTTAGATTAGTTTCCATATCTGTTATGAAATGTGTCAAAAATAGTGGTTTGAAATGATTAAAATTAGATTCGAAGGAGTATTTAAAAAATAACCATAGTCTTAGAAATGACTCCTTTATGTATTTCAGAATGGATGAATTATTGAATGTGTTAATTTATGAGGTAGTGAATTGAGGTTTATTCCAATTATATTTATAATATTTTCTATTTTATAGTATTAACAATTCAATGTAAATTTATTATCATGAGATATCTTTGAGTGGCTTACTACTAGAACACTTTTTTGTTGATTAAGACCCATCAAGGTCGACTTCTCCATCTACTCTATTTATATATCCTATTAGCATTCCTTTTTCTCCAATCTAATAATGATTAAATTTATAAGTACTTAAAATTTGAATACTCCTCATTTCCATTGAAATATAGACTTCATGGGAGTGTAGGATAGTTTATTTGATATTTAATAATTCCATCGTTGACATAGGATTACTGATTCTATCAATATTGAGTTCATGATCATTATATTAGAGGGTCTAATATGGAAGTGGTCGAAGTCAATTATTTGGAAAAAATCATATAAGGAACTCTAATGGGATGGTTTTAATGTATTGTTCATCCGACAGTATTTCCCATATGTTGTGAAAATACCAAATACCCTGTCATTTACTAGTCTCTTGAAAGGTATCAGATCAGTATTAGTGTATTCTTGTAATTTCTCTGACCACAAGTCATATCTTCTAAATTTATCCGTATAAGAATCTTTAGAGGATCAATATTTAAAAATAAAACAGCCACTAAATATTTTTTCAGAAATTTCACCTCTTTACCTTAACAACTATGTTGATGTTGTAAAGTAGTCCTAGATAATTGAATCTTACCTAGTAGGAATTCTATAAGAGATCAATGTATCACCAATATCTAGAAGCTGAGGAGGTAGTTCTAGTTAATAGAAGGGGTAGAAAGCAATGTATCAATACAATAATAGTAGTATCATGTGACCATTGAGTTTTATCATTCCAAATTAGTTTAGATGATTTTATTCAGTGTTCCATCAGTACGATACAACTATGGATGATAAATCATCATGTTAGGATAATACCAAGACTTTTTAAACCTATGTAAATATGGTTCATCTGTTTATATTCTATAGAGTAGTTTCTTATAAGATAGGTAGATTTAGATCCACCACTTTGAATGATTCTTAGGTATAATCTACAGAACCTAATGCTAATGTCGATGTAGTATCTATTTGTGGGGTTCCTTGTTTTTATTATATTTCATTATACACCTGTTACTTCTGTAATGTTTTGGGATAATGATGATTTTTTATTTGTGGAAATTTTCCTGTTCTAGAAGTATATTAACGCTATTTTATATTTTTATGGTATTATTTTGTGGTTTTTTAGTTTTTCCTTTTCTTTATAGGTTTCTGTGATCTATAATGCTTTTAGGAATTGTTCTCTTCCATAACAGTTGTTTTTTATAAGGATAAAAATTATGAAAAGGAGATCATTATGTAATAATACCTTAGTAGACCAGTGTGTGTTCCTTTCTAAATTCTTGTAGGTTTTTCGTTTTATGTTATTTGTCTACTCTTATAATGCTACCCGAACCAACCTGATTTGAAGACATTTGGCTAGTTATTTTTATAAACCACGTAATAGATTCAAATATCGATTAGTTAATTACATAATAGGTTTCTTGGGATTATCTTGAATCACATATGGTTTCTCCTTATTTTTGGGATATTATGTGAGAGATATAACCATTATTTTTCCTATTATATAAGATTATTTTTAGTGAACCTTAAATTGGATTGTTTTTAGCCCTATGGGATGAATGTTTTCTTAGAAACTGGGTATGTATAATATAATAAATTTTATACTAGATGAAATTATTATGGTTCTTCAAGGGTGTTCTCTTAGTTTTTTAATATTTCATCCCTTGGGTTACATCTTCAGTGTGAAGATGATCTTAATGTCCTTGTCTAGATTTACCAATTATTTTATAACTTTTTGGAGGATAAGATATTATTGTGGGGAGAATTTTAAAAACCATATCCTGTTAATATATATTATTTTATTCATTATTGAGTCTCGTAAGTGTCTCTATTCCTCTGTGTTCAATTTTAATGATTTTTTTAATTTTTTGGGAATTTAGTGCATGTAACATAGTTAGTTCATGGTTAGTACTAACTTTTTTAAAACCCATTTGAAATGCACACATATTGGAAAATTAAATAGTACATAGTTGGTATTCCGTTAGTCTCTCCATGTGACACTCCAATGAATGGTTCTCTATGTTCTTAGTGGGAGATATATAGATGGTATATGGTTTTTCATTCTATGTTTCCAAACTGAGAGCAATGTATTGGCCCTTAAAATGTTGATTTTACCACTTTCCCCTCTTCAATTTTAACCCAAATCACACCACCCTCATCTCCCATTAGGGTTTCACAACCATAGTAGTTCCTCCCATTCAATTTATTGTCCCCATTGGTGATATTAGGTGATTTATTCAAACATCAAGAGTTAATATTCAAGGTAGTATCTCCTAGATTCCTTCCTCTATCTATTTAGTTCATTTTATCTTTCATTCATTCCCTATAATGGTATTCATGACCTAGGTTTCATGTTCATTCAATTTTTATCTATTGGAAATTCTGTTTTATAGCCTATGATGGTTCTTCTTTGAGGTATCAAACATCTTAGATCACATTGATTTGAGGAATCACCATAAACTACAAATGTGAAAAAGGATAATGGTGGGTTGTCCCATTAATTATTCTTTAAACATAAAAGGATAATTGGTTTCAAAAAATAATAATTATTTTTTATGATTTATAAAGCTGATCGAGTGTTTTTAATAGTATTATCTCAATAAAGGAAGATTCATTATGATCTTCAATGTTTTTGAAAGGTGGTTTTCTTTAATACATCGAACATTATCCTTTTTTAATATTAACTCACATTGGGTATTTGATGAAATGATTCTATATATTTTAAAAGGTTTTTATCATATATAAATAAGTGTTTTGCTTAGTTATGTATTTCTTTAAATGCATTTTTATTTTTCCATGAATTTTACTCTCAAAAGATTTTTTAATTTTCAGTTCATTAAAGAATGATCATGAGGCATAATTATAACTTCTAAAATGGGTTTTCAGATTTAGTAAACCTTTAAAAATTCCACTTTTGTTACTATACTTAGTGAATACATTCTTTATGGACTTTATATGTCTGATGGTTGGTAAAGGGGTTTGTAATCTATTTAGGCATTTTGGTAAAAACGGTTTTTTCCATTTAAGGGAATAATAAGTGAGGGTGTGGCTTGTTCATGATTTATATTGTATATTTTTATGTGATTATTTCTTGAACCCACATATATTTTATTGACTTTGGGAGTCATGGGTACCTAGGTTTAATGTCTAGAGACATTTGATGCCCTAGTTCAAAATCACACACTGGCTAGTAACCCTAAGATAGACTTTTTACTATATATGGGATTGTAGCCCTTAGTTATGATAGTGAGGGAAACACATGGTGTTTGGTTTGGTCCTTTGTTATCTATAATTTGTCTTCCTTTATATTAGTTATATTTTTTATTCTCAATCATCATCCCCTTAGTTTCTATGATCCCATGATGAATATGATTTTATTTATTACATTATCCATTATCTCACAGTACTATTTTGTTAAACTTGTCTTTAGTATCTTATTTTATTTTTATAAAGATCTATAAATATTATTGATGTTTTTTTAAATTTTAATGGAATCTGGAAAGACTAATCTTGATATATTTTTTCATTAAAAAACATGAGGACATATTTATTATATCCATTTCGATCTAGAATAATGTGTATTTAATTTTAGATGTTGTACATAGATTCTACATATTTTTCATAGTTTGATCACCCCTATTATTATTGGTTTTTGTATTTACGTATAGTTTTGGTGGTTGGGTATCAGGTTTATATTTTAGGATGATTTTGGTGGAAAGGGGATATGTTCCACTTTCACATAAAGATGAATTGTTGGGGGTTTCTTTTCATTTATTTATATAAGTATCAATATTTTTGTATCAACCACAATGGCTTCCCTATATCTCTTGGTCGTTTTTTAGGGAATTTATTGGGAATTTTATTTATTAGTGTATGAGATTTTTATTTTTCAAATACCATGTATGGATGCCTTTTTTATGTTATAATTAGTATATGTTATGTAATAGAACACGAATGTAAAGAATGTTCAATTAAAAAATTATGGATGAAAAGATATGTTTACTTATGGTTTTTGTGCTAAATTATTCCCATGTCTGATTCCATGATATCAATGGACTAGTTTCTAGTCTGCAGGGTTCAAAAACACCCTTTGGGTATGTCGCAACGTATCTTGTGTTCCCGATTCAGGTGTTAACTTGGATGGTTTGGGAAATTAATGTTGGTAAAAAAATGTTGAAACATATAACTTAAGGAATGCCTCCCCGTTTGTGATAGGTTATTGAGTAGTGAAGAGGGTCTATAATGACTGTGAATATATTATACACTCATTATCAAATAACCATCAATAATAATGAAATTATTATTAGTAAACTATTACTGGAATTCATCCACATAATTTATAAATCTCAAATATGATCCAAACATATAGTAATATATCACCTATTATAACAAAATAGAAAAAAAATATTGTCATACAAGTCATATAGAAGGAAAATGAATAACCACACTAATCGATAATATATAAATTTATTCAAAAATAATAAAAGTACATTGGTATAACACTATAAACTATATTATGTCACTACTCATTCATTTGTCCTACTACAAACACCAATCCTACACATCAAGCAATCATAGGGATCATTACCTTACATGTATCTAGAATCATAATTTTTTTATCCACACTAGAATTTATATGGAGGTTGTGAGTAAACTTTAGTAGGCCACCATCAATGATGTCCCTAATAAAATATATAAAGTAAGTTCATATTATATTGTGACAAGGAAAATTTTTATAAATTATAAATAAGACATCCCATACATGTGTACTAATAAATCTACATTTTACTAACCATACTTTATTTTTCCAATCCTAGAGTAATGTTTGAACATATCACATAAAGGTACCAATGGTAGACATGTCATTATCCTATAAAACAGCATCACATTTCGAATAATTTTAGTTGTAAATACCCCCAAGTTATGAACTATAAAGATATGTTTTGGAATTAAACAATCCCATGAAATGATGATATCATGGTTGAAATTACACAGAACATGATTCTACTATGAATATTGGTTGGTAATACACCAAGAAATGATGATAAAAAACCACGGTTGGCATTAAAAAACAACATGTATTTATAATTACTTACAATTTTCCTCACAAGAGGTATCATGGTTGTAATTACACCCAACATACATAATAATTATAACTAGAATTTTCATTACACCAAATCACTATAACAACATTGGAAGAGGTTTTAAATACACCCAAACAACATTAAAACATGACCATGGTTGGATGTACATCCAACCCACATCACAAGAATATCTATGGTGAGAATTATATCCAAACTATATCAGTACAATGACCTTGGTTGGTGTTACACACACCTAACATAATGAAAATAAGATGGTTGGTAGTACACCCAACTCTAAAAACCAAATCATCCATGGATGGAATTATACTAATTCTTGTAACATGAATATAATATTTATTAATAAAAACCAAAATAATTACAAGAATAGTATAGGTTTTTATTATACCCACCAACAATATGTAAATGATTGCGATTAGAACTATTCCAAACCTTATACAAAATAATCATATCATAGAGAATCCAATACATAAATAGCCACGTCATAATAAAAAACCATTCACAATGAATCATATTTAATTATTCTTTACATATGTGATAAAATATCACACACAAGTAGAAATCGAGGGTCGGTATTCATTCAAAAATAACTATTCACTTTATATTAGGTTAGTTTATCAACACCGAACCCTTTTTCAATAACTAAATTTCATTCTTGACTACCCTCATACATGCTGCTACATTTGGATGCATTCCACCATACATGATTAACTCAAGAGAAAGATATAAAAGACCATCACATCGTAACATAACCAAGGACACCCCTTTGAGGTTCCCATTTGAGTTTCCATATCACATGGATTTTGGAGAATGGTCATTGATTACACTAGAATTAAATAACAACACTCAAAAGACCTATCAAACCTCTAAAAATCACTATTATACTTATCATAAATGAAGAATCCTGATTTAGTTTCTTGTCAAAAAAATTTCACATGTCAGATAATTTATACACATTAGATCATAAATGAAAACTCATTCAATTCAATGAGAAAAAATACTTTCCAAAACCTCATTTTAGTTGAATCCCTCTTATTGAATATCATTGGATACTTAAACAGTATTTAAAAGAAAATTCTTAAAACATGATATAAAACACTAAATTAGATATTACATGTAATGAATCATGTTAAAATGAGAATAAATGAGAATTAATGGAGGGGAGTGGCTATACATACCATAGTGACCATCTAAGATAGATGAACTACATATCATACCACATGAGGTGGATAAATAAACCTGATTTGAAGATAGATTAGTGTGGGTGGGGGATCAATCATTCAAATACTTGTAATATAAGTATGATACATTTTTTATAGGTTTTTAATAATTTGAATAATAAATATTAAAAAATTTAATAACATTAGAGGGGGTATACCTATTTATGAACATAGGTGTTATTGGGTAACACCCTATCCTAGGGTTACATTGTAGTATGGACAATTACATTAGACTATAATTCCCAACTCCAGAGTAGTAACATGAATCCATGGTCATGCATTGCTACTTTATATAAGTACTCATGGTGAAAAAATTCATTAGTTATGGTGTGACACTTCCCCTTGATCATCCCTCATGACCAAATTACTTAAGATATACTTATATATCCCATACTTAATAACCTTAAACTCAAATTCCTCTAAGAAGTCAAAATTACAAAACAAAAACAGTTTTTCCCAAAAATTCAAAAAATCCCATACCTCAACATGTATAGGTGGTAACATATGAGTTTTGGGAAACCTAAGGGAATATGAAAATAGTTACTCATATTTATCAATAATTACATTTTTTAAATTTATTGTACCATATATATTTTAAATTACCAAATTGGAAAGATAAAATATATTTTGTGATGATTAAAATAAGATATTATTATTAAATTGTAAGAGTAAAATATAAATATATTTTTCAAATAAAAAAAAGTTTATTATATTTATTATAAAAAGTAATCACATAAGGTGGTGAGATAAACTACTTAATTGGTGACATAATGTTTTTTCTATAATGATTAAATAAATAATGAAAATATACGATTAAAATTAATTTGGATTATTTTTAGTGAATTTTGATAACTACTAAGGAGATCATAAAATCCAATGGTAAAAAATCAATTTTAGATGATATTGTTATTTAAAAAATGGGATCTACTATTAATGATTTATTGAAAATATAAATATCATGTTAATTATTAAATATATCAAGAATATTATAACTAAGATAATGATATTGTCAAATATTGTATAAATAATGTGACTTAATTTATATACTGAGAAGGAAATGATAACGAATATCCCAATGTTCATGGAATATTTTTTTTATGATTGAAACTTATTAGGGTTAACTAAATAATATATGTATATATATAGTAATGAATGAAATATATTAAATAAAGTAAATAAAAAAATGAAGATGGATAATTAGATCCATTTAAAAATGACTAATTTTCAATTCATTATCATAAAATTAATAACAATTTTACTAATGATAAAGGTATAACCCACTAGTAATGAAATACCATCTTAATGTTATATTGAATACTTAATAACGAGATCAAAAATAAAATTATGTAAAATCATCCTAATAAAGAATTTGATAATTGTGATAACGAATAGGAATTTCGTGGTGGCACATTCAGTTTCAATGGATGACGTGAACAGAAATTATAATTCATGGATTGGTGCCGAATATTTTACAATATGTATTACATGAAAATTAAAGAAACAAAATTTTAACTATTATTGATTAATTATAAATTTATTCTCTTGATCAAGGATATTGATATTTGTAGATGTGATTGTATTGAATTATTTGAGATGTGGTGCAGTTCAATTAAAAATAGATATTGATGCTAATGATGAATCTTTATCACTTTATTTATAGTCACCCAATACTAAGGGATAGAGTGAAATAATTATTACCTTCATTTTTCACACCTAAAAATTTAGGTAGAGGCTAATAATGACTTATATGTATATTTTCTCCCTCTCCTCCATTACTCTGGGTTGAGTATAACTAAATACCCACCATGATATTTAACGAAATATGTAATTACTATTGTATATATAGTATGTGGATAGTGGAGATGTGTAATCTTTCTAAAATAATGAACATGAAAAAAATTATAGAAAATAGTTCACCTATGTTTTTACACACATTTTTTCACACAACACTAGGATTATGGTGCAAGTTAGTGAACTAGATATAACTATTCTCCTAATCACAACACTCGGATTTGGAGAACAAAATATATTATTATATACATGGATATATATATTAATATTATTATCTAGATATAAAACCTAAACCATAGAGGTGTTTATTTTATCCTGTATTGGTATATTTATATAGTTGTAAATGTAGAGATATGGATCTCCTTCAGTATTTTAGAGGTAGGTGGAGATGAAAATTTTCTAACTAATCATGATTAATCCTTCTATGTTGAATTATAACGAGGTTAAACTATAAATAGATGTGTGATAATGTCATTATTTCTAACACTATTTCTACGTTAGGACATCTGTCCACATGTAGGATGGATGAGTTCAAAATTTTAAAATTAAATAGGAATGTATGGTTAGGGTTATACCAAGTTATCCTCACTTCTGATAAGGATACTATATTGAGATATTATATTATCATCACACTCAAAATATATGCAGTCCACAAGGGAACTTTTTCATATTCTCAAAAAATAGGGGGTTTATGTATAAACGTGTAACATATTTATTTGTAGATCATGATGGAAGTGAGTTATGGGTATCACGATATGGAAATATAAGGGTTTAATTATAAATCTAAAATTTCCTTAGTTTTTTTATTTTTTGAATATTATTTACTAGTAATGCAGGTAGACCCCAGCCATTCATGTGGTCGTATGACTATTAGAAATGACCATATTGATTATTGTTGTTGTCCTTGAATTTATACCATTTTTTTGTTCACATTGTGTTTAGGAATATGAAAATATATCATTAGATGATGATATTAAAGAAAATTGATTGGTTATATATTTGGTAACTTATGTAATATATTTATCATTATGATGACCAACCTAGTGTCGTCATTATTTGGGATTCCATCCGTTCAGGGTGTAATTTTATACATGGTGACTTAATTACCTATTTTAAAATACATTGTAGAGGTTTTTATATAAATATATATGTGTGCTTGTGTGTGTGTTTTTTTTCAATTTTCTTTGTTTTATTTATGTTATGGAGGATGATGTTTCATGATAGTCAGGGATTAGTTGTACTTAAAGGTAATGAATCCCATCCTTTGAGTGGATACCATAGTATTGGTCACTACCACCCTCCAAATTTCTGGGGGTATTTGGGATTTCTATTAAAAGTATTTTGAGGCATGATATATAGGAATCAGAGTATTATGGTTGTGATTGGAGTTTGGAACTTGTGAGGAATTTTTGGGACACTTATAGTCATATTTACTAAGGGAATTATGTTCATCAAGTAACAATTGGGTATATTTAAAATGGTTAAAAATATGATGTATTCAGGATAATTACTATTATTAATGACTCTTTTATGAGACCTTAGTATGTAAACCAGGATTGTAAATGGGGAGTATAGATAATATAGTTCAAGGTCTTGATTATATGATTTAATTATTCATTTCATTGAATTCATTGAAATTCTTCACTGTCAAAACATGTTTAAAACATATTGGGATATAAAGATTATGTTAGAGATATAGATCTGGATATTTCACTATTGGAAGTTGAAATTAATTTCCCTGAATTTGATATTTCATTGTAAATCAAGTGTTGTGACGATGTGATGTTATAGAGAAAGCTGATGAAATGTCATGTCATAACTCTAGATGAATTGTTTTAAAATAACCATGAAGACTCATATATATATATATATTTATATACATTGTTAATGATTTATTACGGAATGATAGAGAAATCCGTCAATTCCATAGGTAATTTATATCAATCATGTTGTTGTCGGATTGAAAATATTGAATTTTTTATTCTCGGATATTTGAGAATCTATGAACTTCTGTGTGGTGTTAAGAGTTTTACCTCTAATTTATACTGATTAGAGTAAAACCCATGGTCAATTATAAAATGATGAATATTGTTTTATCATATTAGTGTAACAAAACAATTATATACGATATAATATTTTCTTATTATGTGATATACATTTTATAGAAATTATTTTTAGGATAAAATTACTCATGATTAAAATACATGTGAAATTATTTTATGGAAAAGAAAATAGTGTATTTAAAAATATGGGGAACCCAAATTAGTGTTTACTATGAATCTTAGTATTTAGGACGATATTGTATTTTGATTTGGGTGTGTGAAGGTATTCATAATCCACTATGAAAATCAGTGTGTGGATATTAAGAAAATGAATTATGAGACTTATAATATCATTTTTAGTGAATAATTTCTCTGGTAAAGTGTTAATTTTTGTCAATAATATAATTCTTATTGTTTTATATATGTGTATATGTATATTTAATTTATACATAGTGATATGGATACTGATAAACTCATCAAACCATTTTATACAATGGTGAATAGAGGTAGGATATTGATTTGAGACCTCCTTGATTGTAGTTTTATTAAAAACAATTATGAACATGGAGAATATAACTTTTTTATTTGTGGAAAACAAATATATTAATTGAAGTAGTAATTAAATTATATAAAAAAGTAAAAAATAATGAATTTTTGGTAAGAAATAATATCCTTCATGTGTTTGTCTGATTCCATAATGGAAGAGATGGCTTTGTAGTTTTTCTTTAATGTGGTCTTGGAAGGGCGTATAAGATAATATTTTCTAGTGAGTGAGTGGTTGTATGAAGATAGAAGGAAAATTATCTTACAATGAGTAATACAGGTGTATTAAAACAAAGAGTATTTATTGGATGATTATTTCAAAAACTAGTGAATAAAATATATGTGTTATGATATTTTACTATAATGTAGATAAATTATTCAGGTATATGGAAAAAAGTTTATAAAATGTTATTTCTTTCTTGATTGGTAATCGATGAATAATGAGTTCTAGCAAGATATGGAAAGGAAGTGATGAAATAGTTGAAGTGTTTCTTTGTGGTGATTTCTTATAATCATCTCCATTTGGAGTAGAAATATCTTTTAAAGCTTATTTTTCATTTCGAAACGGTATGGTTGGTTATCCTACAGACTCTCCAATATAGAACTATTATTTTATCCCACTATAAATGTATAAAAAAAATTTATTTCTTAAAATTAACTAACATTTGTATTTAGTGTTCTAATGGGAATGAATATTACACATGAGGATATAAAGGTAAATAAATATTATATCAACCCATTTTGAGATCTTATGGAGTTTCAATTAGTGTAAAATTATTTTCAATAAAATGGTTTATTTTTCATGTGAGATTGTCTAGTCGACCTATAGAGTTTTGTGTGGTTGATACCGTGTCTCTATGTTGTGTTCAGAATCTTTATTTATTGATGAAAATGAATTTATTCATGATCATTTCGAAATGATTCATTGGGATAATCTTCATGATAAAATATATTTTGTTTATAAAAATTAGATGTTTCATAAATAAGGGGAGAATAATATTCCCTCAAATTATAAATGATTATTTTCATTGATATATTTCAGAAATCGTGATTGAGTCTCTAACCAAATAATTCTGATAGCCTAAATTTATTAATTGTTGATATTTTCTAATCTCCATATTGAGTAGTTGTATAAATGGTTTTCATTAGCCAATTTAGTTATAGTGTTAACACGTAATCCTATTGTAGGGTAACCAACTAAAGGAAAAAATATTATAATACATCTCCCTAATATTTTGGGAATTTTGGTTGTGGTACATAGCCATATCCTATAATAATGTCTCATTATTTTCATATATATATATTCCACCAAAAAATATTAACATTCATTACATGACATAAAAACATATTCTAGAATTGCATGGATTTAGTATTGTTGGAAACATAGAAACATAAAAAACTGGTTCATAAAACATCTTCATCATCTTCCTCTTATTTATACATAACAAGAAATATTTTGGACATATCTTACATAATACATTTCATCATATACTGGGGAAAATAAATAAAATAAAATTGTGAGATCATATGATCAGTAGGGGTAAACAAGGGACATATGAATCATAACATGAGCATAAGGGAATACGAACATGAACATGAACATTGAAAATTATACCCGATATATGAAATAACATAAGTCAATGTCATGAAATAAATCATAGATATTCATTAGAAATAAATCATAAAATTACATGATCCATGAGAGAATAACATTGGAATATGACATGGAATTTTGGAATATACATATGTATACAAAATCATTACCTTAGTAGTCAAAGATCATTTTAAAATCATATATGGGAACTATATGGGTGACTACACCTCTAGGTTGGGACACAATACCATCTCTAGTAGAATCCCTTTACTCATAGTCGAATGGGTTCACTTTCCAAACCATCATAGTGGTTAATGATCATGAACAAGCCCATCATAGTAGTTAGAGTCCCTTACTGAATAGAGTTCACTCACCATTCTTGTCTTATATTACTTAGTCGAGTTCACTCTCCATTACACTGATGTCTTTCTGAACTGAGTTAACATCCCATTCCTGTCATATATTACATAATATAATTCAATCCCCACTCTATTTTGGTCTATAATGAGATATAAATCATTACCCAATGCATTGGATGGATATATAGGTCCACTAATCATTGGTTATAACATAACCACTATCCATGATTATAATTTAACCATCATATTTGGTTACAATGAAACCACCATCACAATATGAAATCCATACATAAGTGATCCAAAAAAACATAAGCCATTCATCATATCAAAACCCATGTAATTAAATAAATTTTATTAAATTTTATTAATAAAATAACTCATTAAATGGTCATATATATAATTTGTTTATTACATGAGGTTGATTCATCTGATAAAAGTTAGTGATAAATATTTAGTTTCGTTTGGTTTATTTTAAAAACATCATGAACGTGTTTTATTTTATTTTATATTATGTCTATATATTTGTTACAAAACATAATATAGGTTATTGTATAAATATTAAAATCTAAAATAACCAAAAAATTACTTTTATGACCAACATTAATGATGTTAATGGAAAAAAAAGATATCATTATCAACATAGATGGTTAACTGCCATAATTTGGACAAAGATTTCATTTATTTTAACAACTAGAGATAAGGAAATCGATAGATATACTATATACAATTATAAATAAAAAATTAAACTGATTTTATTTTTATTTTATTTTTTAAGGAGGTTAGTAGATGTTATAAAAGTGAAATTAATTAATAGAGGTTGTTTGAGAAAGTTACCTCATGAATAACACAACCTTGAAGGACCCCTAAAGAAACATGTGATTTATATTTAGGTGATACCTGCAACAATTAGACATGATTAGAGTGTAGAGGATAGGGTTTTATAGAGATCTGGAAAGATTCATGTTCTTTGAGGATAAAGGGGGTGGTGAGTGGTTGTATTTATACTTGATTACGGGTGGTTTTATGCGATTGAAAAATGATTATTTTAAATTTCAACAAAAGAATTTTTGGAGGAATTAAATCCAACAATTTTTTATGTTAAATAATTTTTAATGTCTGGATAAGGTTAATAAGAACATCAACCACCCATTTAGTGTTTTATTTTTAGGTATATTAATCTTGTACCTTTTAACTTAACCCACTATATTATTTTACCTATATTGTTGTAAATATTATTTTTACAATGGTATCTTTTTTATTCCAAAAAATGAAAATGACCTTAAGACCTAATTTGGAACTCATGATTGCAAATATGGAATTGATTTTTAAAATTTTAAAAACCATACTTTAAAAAATTACATTTAAAATTATTCCTTCATAACCCAATGAAAAATAGATTGTATTGAATAAATGTTTTTTTAATACCAAAATGTATGTATAAAAAAATAAGTTATACATATTTTTATATTGAATGTAATTAAAAAATATATAACTAAAAAGTAATTTATTACATTGATATCAATTTAAATTTATAAAATTACTATTAAATATAATGAAAATGAAGGTTTTATAAAAATTGATATTTTTTTCCAATTCACATAAAAATTAAACTTTTTAGAAAATTCTAAAACATTTATCTGAAGATAATTTTAACATGGTGAATCCAAACATGATATTATTTTTATAGATAAATTTTTCAGAACATGTCATTAATTATTTATTTTTATTTTATCATAGAGATCAATAACATTAAATTTATGATGAAAACATATATTTTTATGAAGAAAATGATTTTACTTTAAATTATTGTAATATTCAGAACTTATTAATTAATAAATTAACAATGAGTCAAAAAATTATAAATTTCATAATATGGTTAATATTATTAATTCCCAACAATTTAATGGATTATTTATACATATATTTTTAAAATAATAATATTTTGATGTTTTTATAAGCTCAGGGTTCTATAAAACATAAGCTATCGAAGAGATTACATTTATTTATAAAATATATATATTATAAAATATTCGTGTTTTATATTTTATCCCAAATAAAATGATTTTTCCCTAGAAACATATAACTAATACAAAACAAAATGAGGACACCTATGCGTCATCACACCCGTTGGTTCCCACATAGAATCCTCAAATTGGTGGTTTCACCATAAAATATTTACCATGTGAATGGTCTTATGTTTCAGAACATTATTTATATGATCAAGAATTTATATAAGTTGCTCATCATAAGAAATTTATTTATCCATTGGTGAAACCTATCAGTCTTGTACATAGTAATGATCAAGTACATACTTCATCGAGAGAGAATCGTGGAACCCATCATGAAATTGAGATAGATTCGGGTGAATCGAAATTCAATAATATATCATCATGTTACAACCAGAAATTTGAAAAATAATTGTGTCATTTAAATTTCAAATTTCACTTTGAAAATCAATGGTTAATGTTTTAAAATTTATTTTTGGGAATCAAAAGTATCTAAATGGTTCAGTAAAAAATCCTCTTAAAAATATAGAAATAAAAAGTAAAATATAACTATAAAACTAGGATTTAGATTAGGAGAGTATTGGTGGAAAGTAAAAATATGGACATGGAAGAAAATTATAACTATAAAGTTCTGATGAAAAATAATAGTCAAAATGTTAATTTTAGGATTAATGATCACAAAACTATAGGGAAAATAGGTTTTGAAAAGGTCATTGATATTATCATTAATGATTAATATTGGATAACAAATTATTTAAAAATCATTTTGAGAATATATAATTATATGATTTAATATTAAAAGAACAATCTCACTCTTTGGTTATTCCTCAATCAATTTATCTTTCTTTTATTACTCATATATATGAATTAAAAATTATAATTGATGGAGATCTAATTGTTCATAAAATCTATAATCAGAAAAAAATTCCATCTGTCTCAAATTAACATAACAAAATTGTCACCACAGGTTATCATGTATTCATAAATATTCATATTTTAAAGTAATGAATTATTATATAAAACCTAAACCAATGATAATATAAAACCATTACATAATTCCATAACCTTATCGAACTTCCAAAATTAAAAATATAATTTAATTTCAATAAATTTTTATGATGAAAATATCATTAATCCCCAAATACTGTAAAAATACTCTTTATTGGCATATAAAAAACATGTGAATACATTCATCATGAGTTCTATTGAATCCTAATGAAATCCTAAATTTATCATACAAGATTATTAAAAAATTCATGATTCCTTACTCCTTTAATAAAAAAAATTATTGGATATATTACATTAAATCATAAAATGATGTAAATTTCATCAATAATAGAATAAACAAATTTTTTAATGAATATATTATCAGTTCTATGGTCATAAAAACAATCCAATTTACATTATACATATCAATAATATCTTTATAGAAAAACTAAACAGCATTATCCCAACACCAGTAATATATTAAGGGACATCATTCTCTTATCCGCATGTTTTCCTGGAATATCACATTTCCATTAGTTAACTTATTTTATCTATCAACTTCGCTCAACATATAATTTCAATTCATTAACAAAATATATTTATGTATTTCAGGATTAATATGAAATAATATATGAATTAATATACATAAATACTCCAATAAACCAATTTACATCAAAAAATATTATATAGGTTTCATTATATTATTCCTTAATTCCACATTCCCTTTATATATTGTTCATAGTCTCTTCATTTTAGTGGAATAACCCTTACTCATAGAACTATCCTAATTCCCATCATGATATTTCTACATAACACATTTATTTTCATAATTACCAAAATCCTTACACTAGATGCGCTCGAGTGTGGGGGAATTGTAGTTGAAAACCACTTTTCTTATATTGTATTAATTGAATCATTGACCACATTTCAAAAATTTTGGGATTTATGATATTCCCTTGCACATTTAAAGTATATCCTAGTTCTATTCAATAAATTTCAATGATGATTATTCTCATATGTCAATAATATAAGAAACAAAATATTATTTCCTATATAGTATTTATCACTAAAACTCATAGTGATGTCTACCATTCTATTATTGGGTCAGACCCTGATTTATTAAAGGAGCATTATTAATGGAATAATATCCTATACCAATGTTTTAGAACCGTTTGTATAGCATATACTAATTGTTTGGGAAGCTATTGGGTGATTTGGAATTCGGGAAGACCTATCCCAACTGTTTCGAGAAAACCATTGGGAATGACCTATAACAACGGTTCAAAACTGTGCGGATAAGTCTTTCCCAATGGGTTTTCAAAACCCTTGGGGTAGGTAAATCTAAAAAAAACAGTTACAGAAGAGGTTTTCTCCCACAACCTACACTTTATATATAAAAGACTTTATCATTATCCCATAGATACATTTTTGAATATATTTCGATAAATATATATACATTTATATGTAATATATATAATAATTTATATGAAGATAATATAAAAAAGTATTTATAAAATATAAAGGAACATATACCAATGGTTATTAAAATGTTTTTGATAGGACCTTCCCAATGGTTTTGAGAAGTGTTGGAATAGGTACCCACCCATTCCCAATACTTTTGGAAAACCATTGGGAAATGTTGCGTGAAAGGGTAAAACCCTTTGGGAAAATTGGACCATTTCCAAACTATTATGGAAAAACATTGGGAAAAGTGGTGTGAATGTACCCTTCCCAATGGTTTTGGAAAACCATTGGGAATAGTGGTATAAAATAACCCTTTACCAATGGCTTTTGAAAAATAGTTGGGAAAATATGACCCTTTACAAATAGTTTGGGTAAACCATTGGCAAGAGTGGTATCAAAGTACCCTTTCCCAACAGTATTGGAAAAACCATTGGGAAAGGGTACCTATACCAATGGTTTGTAAAATCGTTGGTATATAAGTGTTGGTATTGGTAGGATTTATAGTAGATCATGTTGTTAATCATGTTCCATGACGAATTATTTGGAAAAATATCTTTCACTTTTGTCATTATCCTATTTGATGAATCATTTGTAAATTGTCCATCACATTCAAAATTACACTAGTTCCTTACAATTCCCTCCATTTACTAAAACAAGAAATCAAAGTGTGAGAAGTATTAATCATAGTGTAAAAACATGAAATCAATGTAAATTTCTAATAAAATTTATTTTTATGAAACCATATGTTTTACTTAGTCTGTTCATGACTATTACCAAAACTCTATGATATTAACCAATACATACCCTTAGGGTTCATATAATTCTTTTATCATCCTAGTTTCCAAAGGTAAACCAAAAAATTATCATATACCAAACTATAATGACCCATTATTTTCAAACATTGATATTTCATCTATATTGATGAATATTAATTACATGACATTACATAACCATGAAAGAACCATTTGGGTTTATTGTCTTTGGAAACATGAAAGAAAAAAAAACAAATTCATAAAACACATATATCATCTCTTAACTATTTCATCAAAAGTATATCCATTTTTGTTATATCAAAATTAATAAATTTATTCATATATTATGGAAAAAACATAATAAAAGGGTGAGATCATATGATCAATAAGGTTAAGCAAGTGTGATATCAATCATTACATGAGCATAAGGTCATAGAAACATGATCATAACAATTTAAAATTATACTCTCCATATCAAATATCATAATCTTGAGTCATTGAATAAACTAATGATGTTTATAAAAAAATAATAATATATGAATAAGATTAAATGGAGAATAACTTTGGAATAAGACATATAATTGTTTCGTACATGTACGAATGGAAAATCAATCCATTAGTAGTCAAAGATCATGACCAAAACATATAAGGGAACTTTATAGGAGACTAAACCTTATGGGTGAGACAATACACCATCTCGAGTGGTATAACTCTCCACATAGTGGAATGGGTTAACTTCCAAAACCAGCATAGTAGTCTAGTTTTTATCTCAAGACTATCATAGTAGAATAATTCCATTAATGAACCAAGTTTACTCCCCATTCCAGTGATGTCTTACTGAACAGATTTCAATCCCCATTCTAGTCATGTCATACTGAGTCATGTTCACATCCTATTCCAATCATGTATAAATTAACTAAGTTCAATGCCCATTATATTCCTTTCTATATTAGGATATATATAGTAACCTAATGAAATGTATTGAGATCTAGGTCTAACCAATCATTGGTTATTACATAACCACTATTAATGGTTATAAATTAACCACCATTCATGGTTATAATGTAACTATAATCATTAGTTATAATGTAACTACCATCACATTATTTAAACCATAAATATGTGTTCCAAATTAATACAAATCATTCATTATATTAGAAAATTTGAGAGAAAGGAATTTCATAAAAATTTAACCATAAAATAACTCATGGAAAAGAAATAGGATTCAAGAACATAATTTCATCATAAATATAAACCATCTAGAGTAATAATAAGAATGTAATACTTGAAATAGTCTCCTATGTATAGAAAAATTAAAATAAGATATTTTTATCTTAGAAGGAAAAATAATTTTGAAAGAACACTTGGAATATTTATTGAAAAAATTAAAATTTCAATTTTTAAATAATTTATATTTAACAAAAAATGTTATTATAAAATAAAAAAAATTTCCTTTAAAAGAACCTTTTATGATTTTAAAGGAGACAGTAAATCAGTAATTTATCCTAAAGGTGGGGAAAACTGCTCATTTTATATAAGTTAGAAACCATTTCTTTCATATTTTTTAGGAAAAGTAAAAAATAATCTTGTTTAAAAATTGACAAATGGAATAGATTAAAACTTATTTATAAATCATAATTCATAACAAAAAAATTATTTTAAAAAATCATAATAGAATAGTAAAAAAATTGGAAACAATTTTAGAGAACATGGACGTTGACAAAAAATGGAGTTTTATGGGAAATTTTAAACAGATAATTTTTAAAAGAAATTAACCTATAAATATCATATTATTGATGATTTAATTAATAAAATGAATTTAATATGTGTATCCTCTATATCTCCATCAAAATAAAATTGAAATATTACATAATATATTCAAAATTTATTGCACAAATATTCTTAGAAGAACATAACAAAAGATGCAGAAGATAAAAATGGAGAATGAAAATTGGGTAATATATTAATACTCATAATATGATATTTCAAAGGGTTGTATATACACCACATAAAATAATAAGTGGTTAATAAGTCATATATATCAAAAAAGTCAATCTGAGACAAGGAACCCTTACCTCACACATCCCATTAGGTTTTCATACACCCAACTCCTGTATAAAAGTTTTATGAGTGTTATGAATTCATTATAAAACCATTTTCATATTTATTATACTATATATAAGTGATTTATATAATATTAAAACAGTTTCATTAACAATATTTCATTATTTTCATTATTTCATGTGTGTTCATATTATGGTTTTATTTTCTTTTCATTTGTGAATAATTATGGATATTATTATCAAATTAAAATAAAACACTATAAATGAAAAAAAATTATATGTGAAATTAAATAAGTTTTTAATGTTATATATTTAATTTCTTCTTACATTAGGATGATTCATTTTATTAAATGGTAATGTAAATTGTTTAGTTTAATTTGGCAGTTTTTCCGACCATCAAAAACTAGTTTCATTTTATTTAATATCATTTCAATAAATTAGTTATAGAAAATTAAATAGGTTATAATATACATATTATATTATGAATTAACCATAATATTAATTTGTTTACCATCCATGGAGTAAGTAATGGAAAATTCAAAATCATTGTCTATGGAGATGGTTAACTTTTATAATTTGGATTATGGTTTCATTTATTTGAATAAGATGAGATAAGGAAAGGTATGGATATAAGATAGTCAATTATAGATAATATATTATAGTATATCAATTAGACTATAGTAATTTCTATTTTATGGATGAGTTAAATGAATATAAGGAAGAAAACTAATGTAAAATAATATTTTTTGTTTGAGAAAGTTACCTCTTGAATATCACCTCATTGAATGACCACTTATGGAACTTGGAATAGATATTTGTTTGAGATAATAAAAACCATAATGTTGGGATGGAGGGGTGTAGAAATATTGGTATATATTTTATAATATAATTGGATTTTTAGAGGAAATGGGGTGGTGAGGTGTGGTATTTATACTTGAGGAGTGGTGGTTTTAAGTGACTAAATATTAATAATTTATATTTCAATCCAACCACATTTCAATTCAATTAATTCTAATAAATTTGAATTATAATTAATGTTTTAAAGGATGTTTAAGGTCGTTAAAATCATCAACCACATATTTAATGTTTTATTTTTTTGGTATCTTATGCTTTTACAAAGTAACATTAACTTACTACATTACTTTACCTATAATGTATAAAATCTTTTTTTAAAAAGGAAATTTTTTTTCCAAAAAATAGAGTATATCCAAATTTTTACCTTTTTATTCAAAATATGGAATCCATTTTTTAAAATTCAAAACCCATAGATTTCAAAATTACATTTAAAATTAAACCATGCAATTGTAACAAAAAATAGTTTTTAGAAAAAATGAGATTTTATGCCCAAAATGTACTTATAACAATATAAGATATATAGATTTATTAACATAATTATTTATTTTATATCTTACTAAAAAATAGTTATGTTAATTTGAGATAAATTTAAAATTTAAAATTTACTTTTAAATATATAGAAATTGAGAGATTTAAAAAATGGGGTACTTTATCACTATTCCCTGAAAAATTAAACATTTTTTAAAAATCTAAAAATCATATCCTAAGATACTTTTTAAATAATGAATTGAAGAAAAATTATCAATATAGAAAATAAATTTTTGAAAATTTTAAATGACTATTTATAATTATTTTCTCATAGAAAGAAATATAAATTTCTATTTGAAGGAAACATATATTTTATTAACAAAATGACATTACTAAAAATTGTGTGAATATTTTAAATTAATTAATAAATACATAATTTTTTTTAGAAAATTATGTTTTTCATAATATAGATATACTATTTATTTCCTTCAAATTATAGGCTAGGTTATAATGGTCTTGTTAAAGTAATATTAATTTAAAGTTCATTAATTTTTTATGTTCTATGCAATGTAATCTATCTAAGAGATTAAATTTATTTAAAAAAGGTGACATACCATAAAATTTTGGGGTGTTACTTTCACAAGTTGACCTACTAGGGTATAACCTGTGACTACCCCAATCCGGCCTCTAATAGGACATGTGATGATAACAAACACCATATAGGTATATTACATAAAAAGAAAGAATTTACCCATCGTACATCTACACACGTACCCATGTACAAGACAATACTATGATGAAATTAAAGGAAAACTGAAACCAATGCGTGCATAAATCTAAATACCCATAACTACATTATGAAGTTAATGTATAGAATGTGAAAAAATGGGAGAAATAAAATCCTAAATAAAAACTACAATGATTCTAACCTGCTGTAATGGTGAGGTATAATGTTAAATAAAAAATATTGGAGAACACATTAGTCTATCAATATAACCATACGATCAACCTGATTTGTCTCCTCCTAGGACACCATCAAAAGGGCCATCTTCTACATAATAGATGAGAAATTCAGGTAAATCCCATGTAGGCGGGAGTATAAAAATACATATTTTTACACCCAGAAAACACTAAACACAAAGCATCTAGTATAGTCATATTAATTGAAGATAAATAAATCAATGTATAATATAAAATGCCTCAATATACTTAGGAATGAACTTGAACCAGTGAGTGGTCACAACTAACTTCCAGCCACTAGATTATTCCCAATGAAATTATTCTTCTATGAGAATCCACTCCATGAGAATATCTATCCCCGATGAAACTCGTCGAAGAGTTCTAGATCATCGGACACAACCATGAAATCCTAATAGACCCAGATGACCATGATACTAAAAAAAGATGTTCAGGCCCAAAAATGATGGGGGAAACCACATACCCAATCTCGATCAACCTGCTACATAGGGGATCATATTTCAAAGATACCATGATCCCAAAATTTTTGAATTACTAGATGGAGGATCAATTCACTAATCAAAGAGGTCGTGATGATTCCACAAACCTCACATTGTGTATAAATATGATAGTGTAACACACTCCAGTATCACTAAGGTAAACAAAAAACTATATATGTGACTCATCCTCTAGAGTAGATCACAATCCTATGATGTCGGTTTAATATCACAATGTACCCACATGGGAATGGACCAAGGGAAAACACTAATCTACGAATTTTCAAAAATAAATAAATAAAGAGCTAAAAACACTTTAATGGGGTAAATTGTGTGTACTAAGGGTATATGTCGTGACTAGATATAAGAAAAATTACCCAAGTGGTAAGGCCTCACATGAAATCCAATCCTCAAAAAAAACAATGTGTTAGGAAAACACACGATATTTAGATGTTGATTATTACATGTTCGGTTCTCCCGGTCGGGTCTATGTATAGTTTCTCTTGTTTGTGTTCCTTCCATTGTATGGATTTGTTCATGTCCAAGTATACAAAATTCCACTATCCGTGTAATTTTAACTGTTTCTATGTATTTTCTTATGTACATTGTAATCCATTGCGGAGGGGTCATAAGGAATGGGACCACGTCACGTGGTGTGTGATACTTAACACTAGCCAAAGCCCTAGGGTCGTAGCCAATGGGTCCCCCAATGTGTGTAATCCCAATGTACATACCAATTGATCATGATTTTAAAAATCCATTGGATCATACTGTACTTCATTGGAGGCACTATACTCAATGCAAAGTGTAATATAGGGGTCTGTTAAGCCATTATATCATCACCGACCAGCATCCAGGTTCAGATCCTCTCAAAAAATTCCACATCAAGCCATCCATAATAATGTGTCCAAAACCTAGAAAATTTTTCCCAAAAAGTACATCTATACCACCTTTTATATTCCAATTCCATCATCATAGCTCGATCAAACCATAGATGATGAACCACAATGACAACATCAATTCATTACACTAAATAATTGTCACACAATGATGGTATATCAAATATTCATTGAAACAAATTCCAAAGGTAACACATGTGATGAATATCAAAAGAATAAAGGAATAAATCCAAAATGGAAAACCATGAGGAATTAACCATGAGCTTTATTTGTTTGGCCTAGATCGGTTGTCCTAGAGAAATACAAATGAACAAAATTAAATACAATGAAAAAAAATAATTCCATCAATTTATATCTACTGAAGATGGATGTATTAATTATATTCATAGAATTGATCCATATTAACCAGGGGCATAGAAATGAGATGGAAAAAAGAATCAGACATCCAACTTGGATTTTGGAATGATCATTGATGTAGAATGATTTTATGTTCTTATCCATGATGAGATCCACCAAATCAATTGGTACAAAATCTGTTATCAGGTCATGATCCATCATCATTTTCTATGAATGAACACCTTTATTAGCCTCTAAGAATCCTTGTTTAAGAGTCACACCCTAATCCAAAACATTTAATCACATATTTATTAAAAAATTATTGAGTAATTTGAATAAAATAAATTTACATATTTTATTAATTTATTTTATTAATTCTTCCTCTATGAGAATTTTCTACAAATTCACCATGTTAAAATAGGTTATGGCATGCCTAGGGTAAGAAAAACATTATAAAATCAACAATGGCCTTAGATATCTAATATAGTGCACCATTTGATATATATTAAACTTTTTTTAGGAAAACCATGTGTACGTGGTATTTAATATATTTCAAATATTTCAAATATTTAATCAAGGCACACTCTGCCTCGGAATCACACTATTTATGAGTTTCTATACTCGAAAATAATCCTTATAACATGAAAAAACTAATAAATGGAGTGTATATGTCATTAAATTATCCAAACCTTATGGATTTTTATCCCTAAAAGTGAATAACCTAATCAAAACTTAGGGTAATCAGCTCGCATCTGGGTCTCCTACTCCAAGGTTATCTCTTTAAGATTCTCTTACGTCCACATGAGACACACAAGAGGAATAAATAACCAATGAAGGATCAACTCATGTGGATCCTTTATCTACATTAGGTACTCACCAAAGGAAGCTTCATAATAGATGTACGACTCACCCCAATTGATAACATGTGAAGGTTCGTGCACATACATCCTTAGATGTGACACATGGAAGACATCATGTACCTGGTCCAACTGTGGTTGTAGTGAAAATCAGTATACCACCTTTCTATCTCTATGAAGTATCTAGAAAAGACCAATGAATATCAAATATAACATGATGCTTCTGTCAAATCTACACAATCCAAATCAAGGTGAGACCCTCAACAACACATGGTATCCCTCATATTATAGAGGTCTTTTTATTCTTCCATATAAGCCTTCTGAAAGATCTGTACATTCCTCTTCTTCTCTTGGATGATATGTGTGGGTCAATGAGTGTTGACTCACACAGATCACTCCAAAAAATTAGTGACCTACTGGGTCTCCCATTTAAATCTCTGAATGGTGGCTAACCAATGGTGGAATTGTACCTATTTATTTATCAAAAATACACCAGTGGTAGGTGATCCTCCAAACTATGACCAAATTAAAAGATATAATCCCACAACATATCCTCTATGACATAAAATTTCCACTCTATATATCTGTCAGTATTGGAATGAAATGTCATTTTCAAGTGTAAATGAGTCATGATGTCTTCCTACAATTATCTCAATTATTAAGACATGAAGAGAAAATTATAGTATGAAATGATCATCAAGTGAAGTCCATGTAGTTGGACTATCACTTTCTTATAGAGGCATCCCATGACATCTACTAATCATTACACCTAAATTGCTGATAAGTGGGATGAAATGATGAGTATTTCTATGATCACCTAGATGGAATTGTGTCCCCTATATGTACATGGTAACCCCATCATGAAGCCCATGAATATGCCATCCCACTTCCACTCTGAAACCTCTAGTGGTTGGGGTAAACCCACTGGATAATGATTCTCATCCTTCACCTATTGACCATTGATGCATCAAGAGACAATATCAACAACACCCTTATTCATTCATGTCCACAAAAACTAATGTCTGAGGTCCTGGTTTATATTTTCCATATCTAGATGTTCCACCAAAGGGGATGGATGGAATTCCCTCATCACATACTTCTACAATTTTAAAGGTACCATCATCTGTCCTTTTAAAAGGATGGAATGCTCCCCACATTTAGAGTATCAATTAATATCATATCTTGTTGATATTTGAGTATTTTATATCCCATATTTTTTATGTCCACATTGAACAACACTGATAAACTATAAAAGTTGTTGGGTAACAACCATTGAATGTAGATATAATGCACCATCTTAATTCACTAAGGACAATTGTAATGATGCTAACCGCTATGATGCCTCATCCAAAAACGAATAACAATATCTCTTGCTAAGAGAATCTGCCACCATGTTTTCTATCCCAATAGTATAGAAAATACAAAATTTATAGTCATAGAGGAACACTATCCATCGACTCTATATCAAGTTAATATCTTTATTTGAGATCATATACTTCATAATCATGTGGTCATTGTAAATGATAAACCTCTCACATTTAAGGTCATGTATCCACATATTCAGTGAAAATACTATCACTACTAACCCAAGATTGTGGGTTTTGGTAGGTTTATTCATGTGGTCTCAATGGAAATAAACCATAAGAGATCACCTTCTACGAATTAACCAAAAACATTTTTTATCCCAGATTCATCGTAGCAAATTTTGTACTCAACAACCTCCCCTAGAAATGATTATATGGGAGTGCACACCAATCCCTACCTCATATCATAAAGTAACTATTAGAAACAATTTATCCAGAAAAAGGATTTACCTTCCAAGCCAGAGATGTGAAGGTTTACTCTACTATGGAGGAATTGGGTACAAACCTCCAAAAGTTTCCTACCAACCCAAGGAAACTTTTCACCTCTGTAACACTCTTTATTGGATCCTATGAAATCACTACCTCTACCTTTTTTGTGTCCACTACATGTCCTGAATCTGAGATTAAGTGTCCCAAGAATTGTTCCTATACATTACAAAATATACACTTTGAGAGATTTTTATAAAAATAATATTCTCAGAGTGTGTCTAGGACCATCCTCACGCATCATTCATGTACCTCCTCAGATATAGAGTACGTTAGGATATCACCGATGAAGACCACCATGAACATGTATAAGAAAGGATGGAATATCTAGTTCATGATTCCAATAAAAACTTATGGGGAATTTTTCATACAAAATAGAATTAGCTTGTACTCATAATTAATGTAGAGAAATATAATGTATGTCTAAACTATATCCTTATTCCAATCTCATCGATGGTGATAACATGATCTGTGGTCAATATTAAATTACCACATCACCCAAATCAACTGATCTAAGAGGTACTTAATCCTTGGTAGTGGATACTTATTCTTCACAGTCGCCTATTTCAAGTACCAATAGTCCACACATATCCCCATGATCCTGCAAGAATTTTAGAAAAAAACACTAGGGAAACCCAATGGGAACCATTTTGTCTCATGAAGCCCTTATCCTACTAGTAATCTATCTTCACTCTCTTCTCAAGAATGATTTCGAGAGAAATATGGTATGTTGGAGATAATGTAAGGGACATCCAGGGGTTCAAGTCAATGTGGATGTCTAGATATCAGAGGGGAGGTAAACCTGGTACATCCTCAATAAATACATCATCATACTCTTCCACCACTATAGGAAACTGATAGCCCAATGAATACACAACCCAAAGACTCATGGTAACCAACTAGAGAGTAATAGGTTTAAATATGTTATTTATAAGCATATACTTCTCCTCTATGGTTTCCTTTTAATACACAAAGGGAAACTTGGTACCATTTCTGTAGACACATCACATCCTCATCATAAAAAGTTGGATCTAGGAATGAGTTGTGGATATTTAGACCATACCTAAGATGAATTCATTAGGCCTCATAATTGTTACAATGAGACCTCGTTCAAAATGTTTTCCTCTATGAATTAGATATCATTTCTGGAATAAGTGCACAATTAGTGAGTCACCACCTGTTCGAGTCTCCAACCAAAAAGGAGGAGAAAAGGGCGCCACAGGTGTCTCTAATTATTCAACTAAATAATATGAATGAAAAAATGGCTGCCACCAGGGGCTATCGATACTAAAACTAATGCATAAAATACACATATCATACCGTGAATAATCCATGGATTTTTTTGGTCATAGGCCTCCATAGCCTATAGATGGGCTAGTCTCGGACCATCGGCTCACTGATCCTAACATGGACCACCTGGGGTAGTGGTAGTAATAGGCCAAATATCTGACCAACTACTGTTGGTCTGTCATACACTCTACCACATTCACCTTCATGTATACCACCCTTCTACATTATCTCTATCTCTCTATCTCTCTATCTCCCCCAGTAGTTCCACAACCATCACATGATTAGCTATAAAAGTGTTTGGAGAATCCCAATATAAATGTCCATGGTCATCATAATAGAAACACTGCCTCTCCATCAGGTAGTTTGACCCTTCATGGGAGCTGTGCATCATTGACCATATGCCTTGGGATCACCAATTGAAGCATCATACATAGTTGGATCCATGTGACTATTGTCAGATACATAATTTTGAGGTCGTAGCTACTGGGTTCCTACTACTAACACCTATTGTTGATTCCTACTCTACCAAGAATATATCCACCACCAAGGGTCAATTAAGATCCATAGAATAGGTGTGGAAGAAATTGAATACTTATGATTCTCCTATATACATGAAAAATACCTTCTCAAATGTCCATGATATGATGATAAAATCCTGAACCGTATCCATGTAGTAATGTGAGAGATCAGTAAACCTCACCGAACACTCCACCATAGTCATACTGCACTACTTTAGATGTAGAAGATCCTGAATGTGCACTAATAATAATGTACGAATATAGAAATCATCCCTAAAGAGACAATCAATGTATTTCTAGGATATAGGGGATCATTGTGTGAGTGCGTCAAAAATATACAACATCACCAAGTGGATCATTGAAGATGAATCGTAACAAGGAGAACTATCTAATCATTAGACATACTCACATGGTGTGAACCACTAGTGATTTCCTCTAACCAGTCCTCATCAACATAAATTTCTATAAAAACCAAAATATGTTGAGGTTTTTTTATATGAAATTCATGCAACAGACTCATCCAACATGGATTCTTAGCTGGTCCTACCAGTTCTCTCTACTGCTCAAAAGGTGTTGGTACAACTGGTTAACCACCAATATGTTATATATATAGTATATTACCTTATATAAAAGCACATTGACTAGGTGGACCATCTTTATGGCCATGTAATAGAATCTTATATGGATATCTACATGGATGAATCTTGAAATAAAAAAAGTGGTACCATGGTAAAATGAGTATTTTTGCGGAGTTAATACAATAATTACATGTAAAAACCCCCTTCTTATATGATGTATGTAACAATTTTTCCCTACAACCAATTTATACTGGTAGCAAGTAAAAAAAGGCGATCAGAGTCCAGAGGTATGGATACGTCAAGCACCACACCAACACTACAGTATCTGGATTGGATGTCAAACTCAAAATAAAAAACATTTTTTCCCCAAATAAATTTCACTGAAAATGTACCCAATGTAAAATAGAATACTCTGATACCACTCAATCATCACCCAACTCACCAGGGTCCATCTCGTGACTATCCCAAGCCAAACTCAAATCTGACATGGTATAGAGACCAACATGGAATATGCATATGAAAAAAATGGGAGTCATTGGCCTAATTTATTTATACACATGTACACAACTAAAATCCCATTAAATGCTAATATGTAATGAGAGATGAAAATAATGAACAAATTCATCTAAAATATCACATAAAAAGTACCAAAATAAATAACTGAAAGTGAAAAATGAGGCCAAATACAAGGATATGAATAAACTATAAAGTGTCAAAACTGATATAAGGATGAGGAGTAAGTTCAAATTCAAACTCCCATAAAACACCTCGATATATCAGGATCAAGCTAAGATCCAACTAATTTCTATCATCCTCGGACACCATCAAAAGTGTCCTCATATGCATAAGAAATGACACATGTTTCCATACCCCATTTTAGGGTTGAGTAAAACAATACCTAGTAGGAAACCTTGAACACACTAAACAAAAATCATAATGTATCCTCATTTGAATAAAAGATATACTAGTAAATTTATAAAATAAAACACTATGATATACTCAGAAAGGACACTACACCACTTGGTGGTAACAACTATATTCTAGCCACATCATTCTGTTTAAAGAAACACTATTTCTACGAGTAAAAACTCCATGAAACATGCTATTACTTGATAAATGCACCAAATAGGTCTTGTTTATTGGTCCCCACTCAAGAAATCACACTAGTCTTAAAAGACCCTAATACTCATATAGGGGTCACACCTAGAAATATTGTGGGTGACCACGTTCCCAATATAGATCAACTCTCTACTTAGGGTATCATATTCCAATGATACCACAAACCCTACCAGCAAGACCTACTAGATAGAGGATCAATTCCCAACACATATAGGTCCAATGATTCCAAAACCCCAACTATTATATAAATATGATATAATATTACACTACATTCTAATAGAGGGACACCAAAAACACAATCTATGACTCATCCTCTAGAGGGGAATAGAATCTTGTGATGTGGACATAATTTCACACTGTATACTCGATGGAATAGACCAAGGGAACACAATAAACCAATAATGATACATAATAGGGAATTGAAGAGCTAAAATAACTCATTAATGTGGTTTATTTCATGTACTATGGGTATATGGTGTTTCAAGTTGTCCCCAAAACTGCCAATGTGGAAAGGCCTCACATGGAATGAAAGCATCACCACAGATGGAATGTTATTTAACAAAAGGCATGTAGATGTAACTCGGAACCAACCCCCATTTCTTGATCATGTCCATGTACCAATTTCCATGTCCATGTACCAACATGATTACAACTGGCCAATTTTTTTCCCGTAACACGAGATTCCACTAGCAGCATACTATAGATGTTTCCATGTACTTTATGAAGTACAGGCGGAGTAGTTATGGATGGGTCGCATAACCTGTGAGCATTTCATATAGTGTGTGATACTTAACTACTACTAAAAATATAGCCCCGCAATAAGTGGTCCCACATGTCATTCAATCCCAAAGTACACAACGTATCGATTTGGATTTTTTATATCTTTCAGATCTTCCTCTGATTCATCTTACATATCATTAGGGCCACCACCCTAAACAGAACCTATAAATCAGGTATCAGCCGAGCCTTTCCAAGATAATTGGTCATGATTTTCTATTAGATCCACTTGAAAGATTCGGTATGGATCTATTTTTTATCACGATTCCAAAATCGGAAGAACATAGCCCAAAAATCCCTCTAATCCACATCTAATCATCGACTACCATCATCTCACAATGATTGAGCCATTTATCACATACTTCACCCAATGTAATTATCCATTGTACCAAATAATGTCTGAATAATGATCTTATACCCGATATTTGTCGAACCAAACGTCAAACAAAACACCCGTAATGAATGTGCGAAGAACAAGGTTAGAAATAAAATAGGAAAAATGTGAGGAAAAAACACTGACCTTTGCAAGTTTGGTCTTGATCTTTTTTCATATTAAAATTTGAATGAAGTAGGCTAAACAAAAGAAACAAAATATAATTTATTTAATTTAAGTATAATGATGATGCATGTATGTATTATGTAAATTTAATTTATTAACGTTAATCTGGGATTGAGAAATTGGGTGGAAAACATAGAATCAAACATCCTACCTAACATTTGGATTGATACTTGATGAAGAATAGTTCTATGTTTCTATCATTGAGGAGATCCAAAAACTCCATTGGCCCATGATCCACAATCCGGTCCAGACCCATTTTCATTCTTCAAGAATGATATCCGCTGTTGATCTCTATGTGTCTAGGGTTTAGTGGCCAAACATAAGACGATACTTACAGCCATTTATTTATAAAATATATATTCCAATTAATTGAATAAAATCAAATAACTGATTTAATTTATTTATTTTATTAATTACATTCCTAGAATGAATTTTACACAACAATCTTGCACTTACAGATGTAATGTTGTGCAGATGGTAAAACCCGGGTTCTAAACTCAATGGTGCCCTTGGATTTATTTTTCTTGACCCATTAAAATGTACTTATACTTTTTTAGTAAAACAATACATGTGTTACATATAATATATTAATTATATTTCAATCATTTATTTAGGGTACACCTGGCCTCTGAATCATATATAGTATTAGCATCTGTTCTAGAAAATAATTCATATAATATTCAAAAATAACAAATCAAAAATAAAATTCACTACATTTACACACATTTTATTATTTTTTCCACTTCATTATTATGATTAAATTTTTAAGGTTGGGAGATATAACTGTTTGGGTTTTCAATTTTGAATGGATTTTTATTTATATAGAATTCGATACCTATTTGAGTTTCACAAAATTAATTAGAGGTCATCTTAATTAAATGATCTTATTTATTTTATTATTTGAACACCAATATTTTTTAAAAAAATACATATTTTTTTATGAGTATCGGAAACAATGTAAATTTTTTCCTTTATGGAGTGTTAGATCAAGAATAAGAGTTCAACAATGATTCTAGAATGACATAATTCCTTGAAGATAATTTTTTTTCAAGCATTGTTAAGATAGTATTTAGTTATTGTCAAAATTTTCTAGAGGATAAATAATATGTTATAAAAACTTATTTCAAATAATATAATATATACTATAATATTATAGGAGAATAGATAGGATATGATATTGTCTAATGAATAGTATCAGGTCAACGATACCTCTAGAGGGAGGATAATTTCCATAGAATAATTCAACACAATGGAAAAGGTATTATACATTGTGTATGGAGCATTATTTGTTAAATAATGTTAGAATGGTGAAATATGTTCCCATGTAATATTATGTAATATTCTATTAATATTGAAAAATTTATTTATATTAATCTCAATTTCAATATGGTTTTAATATAACAGGTGTTTCAAAAATTTGATATATTAATTTTGATATATTTTAGAGAAACATTGTATGGTTTAATAATCCTCTCTACAATTAACATAAAATATATAGTAATTATAAAAAACCCTATAATATACTTTTTATATATCATGAAATTAAACTAGTGATTTTTTCATAATTGAATTCCAATGCATGTATTTCAAAAAAAAACTAGAGCTTCTTTTAAGGCTATTTTGATAATTTGCAGATAAATTTATCAGGATGGTGACATATGAAGAATGCTATATACAAATGGAAATCCTTTTAGGAGATACACTAAAATAATTGAAATCAATTCGATTAAAATTCTGATTTCTTAGAGAAGAAATAGATAAATTTCAATTATTCTAAATTTCTATCTACATATTGATCAATAAAATGAATGCATTTGGGAAAATAGAAATTAGATTTGGGACCATTAAACTGAATAGATAGTATTACTGAATTTTAGTTTCCATGTAACACTTTAACTCCCTTATATTCCTATTTGGATGATGGTGAGTGTCTATGATAATATAAGGAATTATATAACATTTGTGGGATTTTAATGAGGAGATTCAGATATACGATCGATGATATGATGGGGCATCGTAGACCATGTCAACCTTCTCTATGTAATTTACTAATGTTTTATGGGGACCATTCAATAAACATTATCTGACAGTAGAGCCATGTCCACATATCTACTCAAAATGATTCCCTTAGATTTAAAAAGGGTTGTTAATATCAAATTTTTTATTATCATGTGAGAAGTGGTGCAACATACCATCATCCAATCACACAATCATGTAAATAAAATGGTTATGGAGGGATGTACTCTTCTTGAGTTGTGATTTCTTTGAGGAAGGAGTTTGGGGATTCCATGTGACACCTCCATGTATGTAAAATCATTACGTGGAACATGGGATTCTGGGTTAAAGGTATTTTGGAGACCAAAAACATTATTGGAATACTTTCCTCACCCAATACCCAATTGAACAATGTACTAACTATTCTATATATTTTTTGAATCTAGAATAAACTATTTATGATTATATTAATGTTATAATTTTTTTTACTAAAATATTAATTATTTGGTTATGTTAAAAATAATGGACGATATGAATGGTTATATCACATTATTAAGAATTAAATTTATTAATGTAATTGATACATATTTGTTATGAATTACCAAGGTGGGAAGGCAGATATATTTTTTCGTAACTAATGTAATATATTATTATGAAATGATGATAATAATTACAATATATGACGATATGAGGATGAGATAAATAAATATATGTTTTTTCCAATTAAGATATTTCATTATTTATATAATGTGGTGTATTAATAAGTCTTTATTTGGTGGAATAATGGTTGGGTTTAAATGGTTAAGTAATGAAAGGAAATAAATACTTAAAAATATTAATTCTTATTTTTAGTAAATTATTACAACACCTAGGTAGATTATAAACTCATTATGATTGTGTTAATTTTTGAGGACGTAATTATTAAAAAATTAAAAGGTGTTAAAGGAAGGTAAAAAATAAAAAATAATTGTGTTCATGATTAAAGATATCAGGTGGATTATCAAGAATATTATGATAATGGTAAATATTTTATTACATGATAATCTCAATTAATAAAATAAGAAGTAATTCTTAATGAGACACTAATTCTTATTAATGATTGAAAATTTTTGTGGTTAAATAAATTATATATATTTAAACATATTAAAGAATTTTATTTTACAAATATAATAATTATAAACAACTAAGATTAATTATTATATATAATTAATGATATTTAATGAGCAACTATTTAATTGAAAACCAAGGATGATTTTAATAAGGATAATTATATAAGGTCATGGTAATGAATTACCATCTGGATGGTTTTCTAAGTACCTAATTAATAGTTTATAAATTAATGGTGATATAATCTTCTAAATAAAGATTCAGAAAATTGTGAGAATAGTTATGAATTTAATTTTAGTGTCTTGTTAAATTATTTAAAACAAACTTGTTTCTATAATTAAATGCCAAGGTCTAACCCCATTGGGTCTACATAGTTTAAATGAGTTCATTGCACACCCCTTATGAAAAACAAATAAGCTAAATGTGTCTATAAAAAACCCATAAGATTTCTAAGAAGTTAACCCAATCTATGTGCATGGGTATAGACACATATACTATCCAAAAAAATACTATTATATAATGTCCATTATATCAAATCATAGCTCAATGAAACTTTTCAATGGGTTCTAATTATCATCCTCAACATACTTTAATTTGATCCCATGACCATAAATGGCCATGAAGTCAAATATCTACCCCAAATGTGTCCCTTGTGGCACTATAAATCTCTACTACACTCATTTAGTTCCAATGGAAAAATATATATTTTTTAGTTCAAGTGAAAATTGTTGGTCTGACCACATATAGTACGTCTCATGTAAAACATATAAAAATATTAGAAAAAAATTGGGATAAACTACCTCAGCACAAAAGGAGATCACTCATAGATAATCATTAGAATAATATTCTACAATTTATGGTCTCCCAAAAAATTTATAATATACCTAAATTAGGGAATAACTAGTCAAAACACTTTAATACTGAGGGAATCAAAGTATGAATATAAGGGTAGTGTTATCCTTTAAGAAATTAATTGGTACAAATAATTCTTGAATCAATTTACAAATAAAATATAAATCACTTGGAGAGGAGACATGACACTAAGGAATGAGGAAATATTGTTATATGATACTTAGGGAAAATAAGAATAATTTGATTTAATAATATTTTAAATTTAATTTTTTTACTTAAATTTAAAAAAACATTATATAAGAGTTATTGTTTTGTGACCTCATGATTCATGACATAACACCCTTCATCGGGGAACATTATATCATAATCTTGTAGGTCCCAACATATTTTACATATCGATGATAGGACCTAAAACCATGATCATATGGGATGAGGGATACATTGTAGTGTGTTCACCCTCTTCACAGCTAAAAACCCTTATTTATAAATTACATCACAAAATTATAACCAAATAAGTGTTCCTTGAGAAAGGGTGTCATGATGAAACCACCCTCAATATAGAATAACCAAAACCTCTCAAGAAGGTTTTCATGGATCAATACATGGATTGTTGTGTGACCAATCATGTGCTATATAATTTCACCCCAAAATTATTGCAAACTACTCACATCAACCCTTACCTCCCCCGCAAACACCTCCAATAGCACAGAACTATCAAAATACACATTGTTTGGTAAAAATAATATTAATATTCAAACATCAAGAAAATAATTGTTTTAAAAATACCCCACCATATATATGATCATCCATGAGTTTAATCACCAATAATCACTATAAAATAACTCCAACCAATACACTCATATATCAGCCACCGACTCCCCAAACACATCATTGATATGTTCATGTTTCTACAACACGTGCACCATATGTATTTCATTCCTAAATAATATAATATAACTCTATTATATTATACAAATAGTTCATTCCTAAAATAATACATCAAAATATTACTTTATTTCCACAACATTGATCACATGAGAAATAATGGGGTGGTATCTCATAAGATAACATTCATGAAATTCATCATGCATAACATGAAATCATTGAGTATATGGTAATTTTTAATCCATGGTATCGATTCTATTGAAAAAATAAATGTCTCCGACACATTTAGGATCCAAAATCACCCATCCTAGAAATATGGTGACGTCCCAATTGGAGAAACACACTTTATAAAATCTGACCGGCTTTGTGAAATTGAATAGGACGGTGTTTCCTATCTATATATAAAAATTTCACACTCTATTAATTTTCTAACAACTTTATAATCAACATATATTATTTGACGTTTCATAAATTAGACTTAGTTTAATAATATAATATTACACCACCTCTAACCAATTTAGAGGTGACTGATATATCATACTAAACAATTCCTCAAAAAGATTCATTTCAATAGATGCATGTTAAATATTTTAATACTTGGACTCAACTAAATAAAGACGAATCTACCATGAAATTTAAAAATATTGGACATACATTCAGAGTATGTGCTTCATAATCATAATAGTGCACTAAGACTACCCATTCGTATAACGATTGTATAATATTCTCAAATGCACCTGGGAATCCAATGCATTCTATTTACCCTTCCAGAAGTGAAATGTAATTTGGGTATCTCAAAAAAAATAATTCTTCTCAAAACACAATGAAACAGATATTACTAATGAACATAAACCCCATTAATATTTTCAATAGATCAGGTCTCCCTAATTTATGGGAATCATGTAATCTTCATCAACTAGTTAAAAATAAACCAAATAATATCAATACCATGAGGTGTCATTAGTATCCATGACATAAAATTCATCATTACATCATCCCATATCCACTTAGGAATGGTTAAATGATGAATATTTATTGGATGTCTCTAATTATCAGACATCACCTAATGATAGTTAGAGAATATCGTAAAAAACACTTCAAAATATCTCTTTATCATGGTCCCCCAATACTACCATGTTGGCCAGGATACATCTAAGTAAATACTGAATGAACAACCCATATTGAGGTGTTTGATTCCCACATAAAATCCTCATGCATTCAAATTAATACCAAAAAATGAACACATATATATAATCTCCCATAATGATCATAAGAAAAATATAGTGGGATTTCACTACCTTATATATGGTCCGTCATAACTCTACAATCTGAGTTAAATAACTAACTCTCCTTAAAACAATTTAGAAGTAAGAAGGTAATATCAAATATAATATGATTTTCCCTGCCCTAAAACTCATGTAGATAATGATACATATTAGGGAAAAGAACTATAAAATTCTTTTCTATACTACCCTCATTCCAAAATAGCACCAGATTATTTTTTCAAAATGAAGAAGCCATGATATTCCTTTCCCTATGGTACATATGATCTCAAGGATGAAAGAGTAAAGATACTTGACCACCTTATCTGAAGAAGGTTCAAGTTTATAAATAAAAATATATATCTGATGTTTTTATGGACTATATATACACTAAATCTCATTCCCAAAATTTAGTGATGTTAATACCACCACACAAGAACCACTACCACTAATTTCAAATCATGTTTCATATGATTCTGCACATATAATCAGAAATTCTTTAATCCATAGGAAATAAATCACCCATCTTTCATTAGAAATTATCCCAGACTAACAATTAATTCATCAATATAAATATTATACTTCTTACCCAACATTGGTATGGTAAAAAATAATAGATATTTCAATATTCCCATTATCTCAAATAATTCCCTTTCCTACGGATTATACAACTTGAATTTCTCCCCCTTATTATTCTGGATCATCATCGATGCTTCCAATTGGATAAAGTTGTGAATTAACCATCAATAGTAACAATCCAATCCTAGAAATATACATATATTAAAAAACAATTCCTAGGATGCAACTAACAATCCATTTCCTTTACCTTACCATGATGTACAATTACGACAGCCTTGGTTATTAAGTAGCCTTAGAAGATAACATCTCTGATCAAGACCTTAAACATTAAGATCATGGTATAAATATTAAACATTATTATTATTCAATATATATTTTCTTTAAGAAGATCCTGATAATCCCTAAAATGGGAGAATACTATAATATCATATGTACTAATAATAATAATTGAATCCAATGATGGATGGAAGAACTAATTAATCAATTCCATAACCACTATTAGTGAATACTTTAAATCAAACAATGTTATGAGGAACTCATATAGTCAATACCTGATCATGAAAAAAATATAATGTAATATTAGAAGGACACACACAAAAGCGTGATAAAACTACCTAATTTTTATCTTACAGAGCCATTTGGATCCCCTCATATGGTTAAAAAGATCATTGTTATGAGGAAGAGGATACTAGTTCAAGGTTATCACGCAGTTGAATCTCTAGTAATATTGACATAAAAATAGTGATCCATCAAAATTATTTGTGAATAAAATAAAACAACTCCAAGGGGATGTAATATAGTGAATTAATATGTTATCTGAAAGGTCCCCTATGTTTTCCTTCATCACTGTAATCTATACAAGGGTCATCTTATAAGAAGAATGGATAAGTGATTTTTGAGTTGAATAAGACCTATTATAAAATTGAATTATATATAATGTGGATTACAAGAGAAGTAATCATGAAATATATCCTAAAATTAATAAAAATATGAAGAATTATTGTTTATCATGCCTCATCATCAATTAATAAAACACTAGAAAAAAGTTTTGAGATCACCCTTAATAGTCTATGGTAAGTTCCAAAATATCTCAACTACATATCCCACTCTCTGATAATGTTTTAACAATAATACTCATTAGATATGAATCATAATTGTTTATGAAAATAGTCAATGTGTACATGATAATGAGTCAACTAACATATACCAAAGAAAAAATTGATTCTATACATCTCCAACAAAAGGAAATCCCAATGAAATATATAACAACATAAAATGATGAAATACTCTAGAAAATTCTAGATAATTTCTTATCACAATACTAAAGGTGTGTCAATAGAAATCAACTGATAAAGATACTCTATCATGAGAATTAGATCCTCAGTAAATTAAATCATTATAATTGAATGTGTTGTGCCTATGTCAAATTATATAGAATCATGATTCAATTCAATGAAAATAATATCATAAATGGTCAAATGACCCATGATATATTCAAAAAGAATCAAAAAAATGTTATGAAATTGGATTTAAATTGGGCATCATTCATTTCGTCTGGATCCCTATATACCATGAGGATTACCACTCTATAAACTATGCTCCCCTTATAACCTTAACCACCTCTATTCATGAATTTACTAGAATAAATCCAACTATCGACCTATAATATTGAATAACATATATATATTGATCCCTAAGCCTATAAATATCAATGTACAATAGAAGAATAAGAAAATATCTAACAAAATATTAATAGATTCCCCCTATTTCTAAAATGTAGAAACATAACATGAATTCATTAGCAATGCTGCCATGCATGCCCCACTCTATCACACTACATTCAAAAAATCTTATAATAATCATTATATAGATACTTTTAACATCCCTATGATATGCGCCATGGACTAGTATAAGAACTAAACTAATTAAATGGCATATGCTCAGTCAGGTTACTCTCGGTAATGAGGTCCTAGATCACGACAGATAAAAAACATGTAAACAGGAATATGTTCACCTAAAATTCAACAAAAGTCCTCAATTCATATACAAAATGACAAACGTAGGAGTTCTCATCATTTATCAGTAAGGTTGAAGACATATGGGACCCAAGAAAATAATTATCATATCTCATCACTAAAAAACTGCCATGTGCTTCCAAGCCGATTATATCTCAACATATCAAGGAATAACTTCTTAATAAAATGTTTTTAAAAGTTATTCTTGGGTATCCCCACATGATGAATTTTTTACACGAGGATGTTTCACAAGTACATTGTATGTCCATGATGTTTATATAAAAAAAATATTCACCTACCTGTTAGGATGTAACACCAATATTTTTTTGGATTTCTTTTCAAATTAATAAAATCATTTTGATATTTTTCATTTCACAAAACACTAAATATAGGGTTTTATATAATATGCCACTAAGTTTGGCCTACATTATATGTTGGAACATGTTAATCATACACTATATGCAACACTTAGATTAGCTTTTGGTACATGAAACACTTTTTCCTTGTGTAAAGAACAATACTAAGTCCCATGGGTAGCTTATGTTATAGAAAAGGTCGCGTTTTATGGAACTACAATGTACTATTAATTATTTTTATTCAAATTGTATTATAATTACCACCTTACCGTTAGAATGGAAATTATGAAAATGATTAACTAAACAGTGAAAACAGTACATATACATGTATATAAAATTAATATTTTTGTTACCAATTAGAGATGAATGAATGTAATAACTATTTGAAAATAATGAAATTGTATTTCTATTTACAAAAAAAATTTTCTCTCAATATATTAAAATATCCAATTTTAATGAATTTTTCAATAATATATATATATATATTATATTCAAAAAATTGTTTTGATACTCATGTAATTTATTATATAGGTATAATATAAAAAAAATCTAATTTTATGATTAAAAATATGTATTTTTATAAAAGATAATTTTCCAACTTTTTAATAAATAATCCATTTTAAATAATATTTTTGAAATACATATAATTTTTTATTTGATATAATAAAAAAAATTTGAAATAAAAATAAATTTTTTAAATTGGGTGAATTTTTGGTATTTTTTAAGATGTTATTATTTTTCCATGAATATTGAAATATACTAAATTTTTATTCAAACATTATTTTTCATATAATCTATTTATATATTTAAATTAAATTTTTACTTTCATATAAATTAGGGTCATTAAATTTTACATAAATTAATAAAATTTTTGTTATTAGAAAAAAATTCAGTATGAAATTTGATATAGAAACATTTCAATGTTTTGGACATTTTTCTCAATAAAAATCCGGTTTCATGACACATTTTTGGGATTAATTTTAAATTTATTTCTTCCAAAATACGTTTATAATTTAGTATAATGATTCCATATATTGAATAATCATAATTTATTATATATTTTTAGTTCAAATTATTTTTTCTGAAAAAATATTAATGATTGTAATTAAAATTACATCCAATGATTAAGGTAAAAACAAGTATTCTTAGTGTAAAAACATTGACTTAAGGGGAAAATACCCAAAAAATAAGTCGAAAAGACATTGTATGAACATATTTTTCCATATACTAGATTTCATAAAAAAACATTGATAATTATTGGATGTACATGATGTAAGGGATATATCCCAATAGTTTTTACCTTTTTATATTTATATGAAAACCACACCTCCTCCACTATAAAAGGTCACTCACACCCATTAATTACTCACACATACCAATACACATTATATTAAACAAAACCTAATAAAATAATCTCCCAAATTACCTATTATCATCATAGAATCCTAATTTTTTTCATAAATCAATCCTAGTTAGTCCTTTAATGAAAAGAAAAAGAAATTAACAAAATAATAGGTAACATCCTTCCAAAAGATATATTGTTTTATTTTCATTATCCATCCCCCCATTTATACTTATTACATGATTATATAATAATAATATTATCCTAAATAAACATATTTATTTTCATTTTAATGTTTCTATATACACATACACACACATCCATCAAATGGGATATACAATCATCGTTCGTGTGTACAACTGACTACCCCCTCAAGAAACGATGTATTTTATTCTTATACTACAATAGATAAAGGATGGAAATAATGATGTAATTTATATATTTATATGATATATACTTAGTTTGTGATGTATTTATTTTTATTGAACTTTTTTATCAATCATACATTTATGTTATCCATTTTGTATAAATACGATAACTTCATTTGTGGACATGTGGACTATGGCCTACTCTGAACAATTTGATTTGTTAACAATTTAAATGGAATGTATTAAGGATAAATTTACTAAATTTATGTGATATATATGAAATAAAAATTTTTCTATAATTATAATAGATATAAATATATATATATATATATATTCAATTTACTTTCTATCTTTGAATATGAAAATAAAACGCAAATCATATATTACCTGAAACATAAAATTGACATGGAATTGTTAATTAAAGGTTAATATGAAGTCATAAAAAATTATATGCTGTTATATATAATTATATGGTCATTTTTAAGATTTATAATCATCATATATATATTGTATTTGTGTTTTGAACATTTATAAAAAAATCAAGACTTAAGGTAAGGTGTTTCTCATCTCATTTTTATTTCTATAATATTTATTCCTTATTCACAACTAATTTATTTTCTATGCTGTATATATTTACTATTAATGTAATATATTGTTATTATAAATAAAATTATGGGTATTTATGTTTCATTTTTAATATATTTATTTCATGAGTTCATGGTTCAAAAGTTACTAAATCGGTAATGTAAAAGTCTTTTCCCAATTTTCATTCTTTGAGACACATGACATGTATTGCACCTTTATTTTTCTATGAGATCTACATACTTCCTATCACACATTATATGATGAATATACATATTTTCAGGATATATTAATCTTCATTTAATGTTAGTGTTTCCATATGACTATGAATCAATGTTTCCAAAGTGATAATATTTTATTTCTATAATCTCATCATTTATTGAGGTTTATTATGATTAGGATTACATTGATAAAATTTTATGACCCCTATATAATTAAATATCATATATTTTCTTATAATTTTATTATAAATTTTATATCCTTGTATTGGAAAAAAAATTCACTCATTTGTATTGAATATACTTAAGAATTGGTTTTTATGAAAATTAGACTTTATTTCTCATCTCAGTCAGAAATTTGTTTTATTTCAAAAAATTGTGTCTTATAAAAAATTGTTCAAGAATTTTTTACTATAACAAGTAAATTTCAATTTAGAAAATGTTTAACCTTTAAAAAAAAGTGTTTTTATAAAATGAATATCTCTATCATTTTTTGTTGAAGTAACATTATATACTTTATACAGTGAAAAAAGGAATGTTCGGGAGGGCATCCCAAACCCAAAAAATGAGGGGTCCTAAGCCTAAAAAATTAGGGTGCAATAGAAAGCATCCAAAACCTGAGTCAAGAGGGTACATGATATGGAATCCCAATAATGATGTAAGAAGGCATCATATGCACTCAATTGGAAGGTAAATGTGAGGGAATCTTATACCCAAAACAAAATGGAAGACATGAGGGAATCCCAAGACAAAAACAAGAGGGTACATGGGAGGGTATCCCAAGCCCAAAATTGGAGGGAATCATTTGAAAAAAGAGGGTACATTTGAGGTCATGTGAGGATCAAAAAAAGAGTTCATATTAATCAAAAAATAAGAGGGTATACGGGAGGGTATCCCTATCCCAAAATAAGAGGGTACATGAGAGGGAATCCCAAAATTGAAACAATATGGTACAAGGGAGGGGATACAAAGCTCAAATTTGTTACATGAGTGATTATACTAATCCAATAGTGTTATTAAGGTCTTAGTAGGTATCCTTGTAATATAATTTTCTATGTTTATGTGTATGACAAAATTCCATGTCTTATTATTATTTTATAAACTTATGGATTATGATCATGATTGCCTTATAATTCATATCTTATGAAATTCCAATATGTATGCCCTGACTATTAATTTTTATCATTTATAGGAAAGGTATGATATTATAATGATATAGTCATGTTCTCATACCCTTATTCTCATGTTGTTCTTACATATCTCCATTTTTTACCCATATTGAGTATTTAAGCTCACTTCTCTCTTATGTTTCCTATCCTCGGGTGAGGACGAAAAATTTTATATTGGAGTACTAAAAGGGAAAGATCATTAGGAGATATTTTGAAGATCATTAACCTGTAAAAATATTATGTTTCCGTGTTTCAAAAGACACTAAACTATTATGGTCCTAAAACATGAATTTTTATAATTTTCTGAAAATTCAAATAAATTATGTAATATCCATGTATGTTATGACATGGTATCTATAATCAGTATGAAATGGAATGGCTTAGTTAACATTTGTAAACTATATGATAAAACATTGTTGACATACCATTGGTTATTTTAAAGTATATTTCTAGGGATTTCTCTAAGAATAATCCTATTATTTCATAGATTTAAAAGTAGGTGCAATGGTTTAGGTATCTTATAAGTAATTTTTCACGATTATATAGTTTTATGAAATGATATGTTATTCTTACACTATTATATATATTTTTATTGAATGAAAAGATCTATAAGTAACTTATTTAAAATTCTATGTTTCAGAAGTGAAATGCATGGCTATTATGAAAATTAATCTCCTATTTATAAATCTAAAAAAGATAACCAGGAAGGTGGTACGAGTATTAGTTATACTATTGAATAAAAAGTGACTTCAAATGACATGTGAAAGTTATGAAATGTTATAATAGTATTTTTTTATATTAAATATTAGAATCATGACTAGATTAAGGTTACAGAACCATCATACATGAATCATATTTCATATTCATGGAATGTGGTATTAAGGAATATTATGGTAAAACATGTGAAACGGTTTAAGAATAAATTTTGATTATTGAAATTTATATGTTTTGGAATTAAAATATAATTTTACATAAATCATTAAATATATATATATTTTCTATATATATGTTTCATTAAGGATTGAAAATTATTGGTGAACGATATTGAAGAAATAAAATAATAATTTAATGGCAAGGTGATATTCATAGGAAACACAATATTCAGTAAAAAATAACCCTTAATATGTTCCTTAAGTTAAGATAGTGATGTTTTGATAGTGATTTGTTTGATATGAATAAGTAAATAAGTCGGTACAGATTACCTTGGAACTAATTTAGGATTTATTGAAAATTGGTTTATGCTATCACTGATAAATCTTAAATAAATTTTGTAATAAAGGAATATATCCAATAATATTTGGAATAAAGAAACAAGCATGTTTTTTATAAGGATTTAAGTTATTTCAGGTTATTACAGTATATTATGAGGTTATATAATGAAGGTATTCACTTGTTTATTATATAAAAAACAATATCTAGTTGATGATATATATGGGATCAATAAAAATTTGCTTTTTTGAAATTTAGTGGTAATATTTCAAAATATTTGTTTATTTATCTTTAGAAAGGGTTATACGGTTAACCATTTATAAAATAGATTATGTTAAACATCAGATGATGTTTTAGAGATTAAAGTATTATCCATATATATAGAGATTTATACATATTAGATAACATGTGATAACCATTATTTTAAAACTAATGACATATGGATTCACATGTCATTCTATTTACAGATCTTGTGATCTACTAATACTTCGAGAATGAAAAATTCACCATCATTTTTTTAATTAATAGTGGATGTGGAAATTGATCTTGGAAGAACAAATGGTGTGGTCTTCCTAAAATCATGTATGCATATCTTCACATGAAAATAATTCAACTTCAATAAAAAAGGCCTTGACATAAAATGTTTTCCTATTATCACCACTTTTGAAAATATCAATGACCTCTTTTAAAAATCATTAGTATATGGTTTTCTTGTTGTTAACTATCTCTATATCATCAAATTTCATGTGATGAGTGATATATATCAGTTTCTATGATTAATTATGATTTTTTCATGTTCATTTTTTTCTTTCCACCTAAGATATCCTAGACAGAAACCTCTTTATGAGTTACTGTAGGTAACTATTAAGATTATAACATTCCCTTTTTAAATAATTTCTTAGATATCATTTTTATGATGGGGGTTTATATGATTGGAACCTTCATGTATTAAAGCCTTGATATCCTAGCACAAGTTTTATGTGAAATTAATTTTATGAGGTATAAAATTTAACACCCCAATATTTAGGGAATTTTTTTCAAATTTTTTTAATATTTGAAATATGATTCATTTAAAAAAATAAAGGATATATTTTTTTATACAAAAGCACTATGTTTGGACAAAATTATACACATCACCATGTAATTATTTCACTACATGAAAAAAAAATATTATCTTATAGTACATGATTTTTTTTTGTCTTTTGTTACAGACAATAATGAGTCCCTCTGACAACATGCATTACACGCAAGGTAACATTTTACAAAACTACAATATAATATTATAAATGTAATTAAAATATTATTATATATTCCACTTAGTCATTGGAAAGAAGGCTATGAATAAAATTAACTGAATTTCGAAAATATGATATACCCATGTGTATTAAATGAATCCTTTTGGTATCAATTAGTTAGACATTAATATATTAACTATTATGAAAGAAATAAATAAATTTTTTATGAAAAGTATTTTTCTATGGATAGAAAATCATTTATCATAATAAATTAAACAAAACATTTTTAATGATAATTTTTCTTTAAATTTAAATATAAAATATTCAATCAATATTTTTGATACTCATAAAATATATTCAATATGAATAAGATAAGTAGAGAATACAATTTTCTAATAAAAAATATGTACTATTCTAAAAGGTAACTTTACTGACATAATTGGAAAATCATGTTTAAATATTTATTTTTTCTCTACTTTAATTTTATTTGAAAAAGTAAACTTCATTTAAATAAATTTTAATAAAAAAATTTACTTTGGGTTTATTTTTTTGCATCATTTAGAGAAGTAAATTTTTTTATTAATAGTTAAAAACACTAAAATTTAATTAAAACATCATTTTGATCTAATTTATCTATATAGTAAAATTATAATTTATTTTTGGTTTAAAGTATAATTAAATAAACTATACATAATATTTTCATACTTAGGTCATTCAAAAAAAACATCTCATTGATGTTGGCTATAAAACATTTTAATCATTTGGACTCTTTCGGATTAAAAACACTCTTTCACGACATGTTTTTGGGATTGATTTTAATTTAATTTATTCCATTTATGTGGTGATAATTTAAAAAATCAATTCCTTTTTTGGATGACTAATATTTTAAAATATCTATTAAGGTAAACATTGTTTTTTACCAAAACAATTATTGACTTTAATTGAAATTAGGTATTCTTATTAAGGTATAAAAAATATTACATATTTTTTAAACATTATGATAAGTGCGAAAATGCCATTTAAAAGAGAGAAAATTCATTGGATAGAACTATTTAGACTATAAAATCCATCTAATATAAAAACAATTTAAGTACATGATTTATGGGGGACCTCACAATACTGTTTAAATTTTTATATTTAGGTAAACGGAACTCCCCTTCCACTAAAAAAATGAGACTCACCAACTCACATACTCACACCAATAAATAAAAATTGACTTATCCAAAACCTTCTAAAATAATATTCAAACCTATAATCATAACATTTGGATGAAAGAAAACCATGTTATTCCTTTGGTGAAAACCAAAATTAATTATCCAAAGAATATGTAACATCTTTCCAAAGTTTATTTTGATTTATTTTTATTCTCCACCCATAAATTCATTATACCACATGATTATATAATAACATAAGTATAATAAATATATTATTGGTTTTTATGTTATTTTTTTAAACTAAACTCACACACACAATTCCATCAAATGGTATACACAATTGTCATTCATGTGTACGACCGACCACCTCCTTCGATCCAATGTCATTTGTTCATCCATTACAACCACAAATGGATCGATATAATGAGGAAAATTTTATTTTTATATTATATATATGATAGTTATGATTCCTACATTCTTATAAAATTACTATATAAAATATACCATCATTCATCTAATTTTTTTAAATTCAATAACTTTTGTGGAAGCGTGGAGTACCACCTCCTCAAAGCAATGTGATTAAATCAAATTATAAATGTTGTATACTAAGTATGGATTTAGTAAAAATATAAGATATATATGTAATAATAATTCTATTATAATTATTATTTATATACCCAAATATATTTCATTTACCGTTTCTTTTTCAATACTATTAGAAAATGGAAACGTCGTTCATGCGTACATACAGCCTACCGTCTGCAAGAATAATGTATTCCATTTCATATATGCATAGATTATATGTTTCGATAAATATTTTTATAAAAAAATATATATGATAGTTATATCCTGGTTATAATTCTATAATTAATTAAATCATGATCTCTATAATAGGATCAAGAATAACAAGCCGAAACATATACGAAAATGTAGATATTACCTAAAATGTAACATTAACATGGAATTGTCAATAAACAGGTAATATAAAGTCAAAATAAAATAAAAAATTGTGTAATATATAATAATATGGTTATTTTATAAATTTATAATAAAATTATATTTATTATATATGTATTTTGAATGTGTGTGAATAATTTGATGAATAAATGTAAGGGTTTCCTCGTATCACTTTTGTTTTTATGACACTTACTCCTCATTCACTACTCATTTCATTATTGTGGTGTATATACTAACCATGAAAATAATATATGATTATTATAATTAATTTATGACTATATAAATTACCCTTTTATTATATTTATTTCATGGGGTTCATCATCTGAAAAAAACCAAACCAATAAATTAATTTTTCCCGATGTTTTTTATTAAAGGAAAATGCATGTTATGAACCTATATTTTTATAATAGGAGTTTTTAATTCAATATGATTCGTTATATCATGATTAAAATTCTTATCATGAAATTTTAATCTTAATTAAATATTATATTTCCTTAATATTATGATTAAATGTTACTAAATTGGTAACATTTTATTGTGACACCATCATTGTTTATCGAGATTATTTATCAATATGATTATATTGATGAAATATTATGATTGATATATAATGAAATATAATGAATTTTGTTAACCCATATTTATACATGAATTCTCCATTTATTGGTACCATTTTAAAAAAAACGTTTTTCTTAGTATTATAGAAAGTTTTTAATGTGGATTTCCATTAAAATGGGATTAAAATGTTTTATATTTTATAAAGTTTTTGAACTTATTTTCAATGCTTCATTTATATTTTATAATTATTATTTTTAAAGGAAAATTTTTTCAAAATTGTTTCTGTTTTAATTTTTTAATAGAAGAATGGATATTTTCCCCAAGAAATTTTTTAGTTGCTTTTTCCACGTTCCATTATATGTTTTCGATGTTCTTCCAACGAAAATGATTTTTAAAATATTATATTTTTTAAAATTGAATTTTCACATAAAATTTATTTTCCAAATGATCATTAAAAAATATTTTCCATTTATAGTGATATATTTTTATCTAGTTTATTTTTTACTAGGGTGATGATCCAGTAAAACCATTCATATTATTTTTTTTAAGGGTTTATGATTAAGATTACATGTTGTCTATGAACCCAATTTATCTTTTATAGGTCGTAACATGATATTATTGTGAAACATGTTTCATTTCACATGTTTTTCTATTATGAAATTATTATAAAACATATTTCTTTTCCATATGTAATTATATAATGGAATGTTTAAGAAGCCCATTTAATTTCATGGGTTATGATATGATGTTTATTAAACCCATAATTATTTATGGGACATGATATGATGAATGATTTATTTTATAATGGAACATGTATGTAAGATATCATTATATTATTGGTCGGAATTATATCTCCATTCAATGCATTTGGTGACAAAAAATGTTTTATGAGAACAAACTATACACGTGAGGGCATCCAATGTCCTTAAAAAGAGGGGATCCTAAGACCGAAACAAGAGTGTACACAAGAGGGGATCCTATTCCTGAAATAATAGGGTACATGGGAGGGAATACCAATATTAAACCAAGTGGTAATCCTATGCACAAAACAAGAGCACACATAGGTGAGATTCCTAAAACCAAAAAAAGGAATCATAATCCTGAAAAATTAGGTTACATAGGAGGGAATATCAATCCTGAAATAAAATTACACATGGGAGGGAAACCAATTCCCAAAACAAGATAAAATCTTAAACCCAAAAAAAGAGAGTAAAATGGAGGTAATACCTTGGCCAAAACAAGAGGGTATTATAATCCCAAAACAGTAGGGTACAAATGAGGTAATCCCATGCCCAAAACAAGAGGGTACCTAAAAGGGAATCCCAAAACAGAGAAAATAGGTTTCGTGGGAGTTCATCCATATAATGATGTAGGAACACATGTGATTAGCCCAAAACTAACACGTCATGATGGTCTTGGTAAGTGTAATCTACATATAAATTTATATAATTATGTGTATTCCACAATTCCAAGTCTTATTACTCTATTATGATATAATGGATTATGCTCATTATACCCTTTTGATTCATGAATTATGAATTGCCAATATTTTTGACATTACTCTTGATTATGATATTTTAAATACAGGTCATGATCTTCTAATGTTGTGATTATGTCTCATACACCAATGATCATGATATTATTATATATCTACATTGTTTACCCTTACCGATAATTTGATTGTACCGCTTTATTATGTTTATTTTCCCCATGTCATGAAGAGATGTTTTATGTATTATTACTAAAATGGGAATGTCATTAAGTAAGATGTTATAATATTTCCCAATGTAAGAAGATTATGTTTCCATGATTACAAAGACACTAAAATATTACAGTCCTTTGGAACATATATTTATAACATGATGAATAATAATCTAACCTCTTTTATATAAATTAGGTGGTTAGAAACTAAGGTTAAATTGATGTTTCTTAAATGGTGGAGTGGACAATAGAAAAGTATTGATATCTTCAAGGTGATCATTGGTTCTAATAAGTTTCCTTGTTATCACTCCTTATTCTATACTTTCTTTAATGAAGTGGAATATGATGTCTATATATTTGGAATCATAGTGATAAAAATTAATTTTGTAAGCTCAATATCACTTTTATTTTTCACATAATATCACCCTAGAAGGCTATACTTATTCACCAATATCTTCATATTTTACCTTCATCCACATAAGTTGACTTCATGCCCAGGTGAACAGTATGTATTATTATTCTATCATTATCAGTTAAGTACTTTCCTAATTATTACTTCTCTATCCATAATATTTAATTATGATAGATAATGAACCACCAACTTTTTACTTTTAGTCCGTGACATCACCATGTCATTAAAAATCATAAAAAATGGAAAACTGTGACCCTTTCCTATATTAAAGAGAATGACGAAATTGAGAGTACCATGGTTGTACCTCATGAATAATTTAACTGATGCGAGATGATCTTCATTAAGATTACTCAGGAACATGGCTTCCAAACAAATTTAAAACCAATATTCTACCATATATTATTCATATAAAAATAAATTAATATTCTCCTCTTATACAAGGTGTGATCTATAAACATCCCATCATCATGATTTCTATTCTTTATTCAAACATTAATCAGAGTTGATTTTTTTAGAACCATCCATATTAAATTTTCTCACTGTTTTTCATTAAGACATCCTTAATAGATTGATGTATATTACACTTTATTAATAAATAATAAACCAAAAATATAAATTATCTCTCCAACCATGGAAATTTTAAATTTTGGGCTACTCATATTTGCAAAATCCTATACAATGTTATGTCTACATCCACTGAATATGATTTCATGAACATAGAACAACACCTTGACTTATTATTCCATTGATTATTTAAAATATAAGTTATGGTAGACACATCAAACTCTAACATCTTAAAATACAAGTATAGTGGAACATACTATGATCATAGAGCCTGATTTAGAACATACAAGGAATTATTCATCTTTCACACTTTATTTTCATCATTTATAATAAGGATGACCATTGGTTGTTCAATGTATTCCTCTTCTTACGGAAAATTATTCAAAAAATATATATCTTAACATGAATATGATAATCATTGAGTCTTCTTCAAATCACCGCCACCAATATAATATGAATTGAATCTAGGAATGCTGAAAGATGAAAAGATTCTTAAACATCATCAACATAAATACATACATGAATTTTTACTCCAGATAATACTTATTAAAAATAATATTTCCATGTTAACTAAAGTTATTTTTGAAGATCCACTTTTTTCTGATAACATTGTGATGTTCCATATTCCCTATAATTCACCATGATGGACTCTTATCTATTTGGTCCAATTCTTGGGTCATGGATCAAACCCATGGTTGATCCTTTAGCCCTTAATGAAATGTTGTTGGGTATACCACTGAAAAAAGATAATCATGCTATAAATTCCATATCCACTAGGTCTATGCTAGAGCAGTTTTCTCTATAATTATGTTTGATAGATAAGCCACAATTACATGAACTCCTTTGAGGTACATACTAATTTTAGTTGGGAACAACCCCCTCTTTAGATTCTTCTTAAATGATTTCACAATTTAGTGAACTTTTCTCAACAATGGTAGTGGTTTCAACTTGATCCTATTCTTTATTTAAATCACCACAGTTCATAATTTTAGTAATATTTACTTTTTTCTCTTCATGAACTTTGATATCAATACTATCCAATATTTTATTTATCATTTTGATAAATCATTTTTATACTTTACACATTTTTTAGCAGCCCAAAAATTTCCATTTATTTATATAATTTCTATATATTTTTATTGACCTATTTGTATTCGAATGTTTAATTTTTCATTCCATTACCTTAAAAATATTCGATGATGGATTCATTCCTTTCCACATTTCAGGGGTTATTCTCTACTCACTAGGTCTTAGCATGTACCAATTTTGAGTGTACACAGAAACTTGTACAACTTCCTTACAGTGATGATTATAGTACTTCTCTCAATATGAATTGTTTTTTATCAAATTATTCACTTGTTTATTTCTTCATTCAGAAACACCATGATATTATGGAATTATTACGAAATATTAATCATGATAAATGTCATTCTTTTCGTTGTAGTTTTAAAATTAAACAGATGTGTGTTTTGTTTAACTGTTGTATTATAATATTTTAATTATGATTCAAATTTTATTTCTCACTCTCCATTAATAAATCATTATACATTCCATGGCTTCTATTTTTCAATTAAAAAACATGAAAATTATATTCTTCTATAAGAGTTAATAAAGATAATGAAATACATTTCCCCATAAATGGTAAATATATTAATTATCTCATAAACATCAGTATGCACTAGGTCGAGGAGATTGAATAACCTTTTAATATTTTTCACGTACAAATTTCAAACTATACTTATCCATATATAATGATCAAAAGTTTCTCATGATCATTCTTCAGACTTGTAATTTCTATGGTAGATTTTAACATGGATACATTATCCAATATATATTAAATAATGTGGATATGAATTTCAATTAACATGTTGTTCTCATTTTCATATATTATTATACATGTATTCTCTTTATTATCCACTTAATATAGATCCTAATTCATCCTCCATATATTAATGAGTGAGTATCTGAAAATTCCCATAGCCCTTCCGATTTAATTTAACTCTAATATTAGAGTCGGAAAGCTGAGTCACAATTATTATGTTATAATAAAAACCATCCACATAGAGAACTTCCATATTTTTCTACTCATCGCCTTCTAAATTTATATTTCAAATAACTTTTTTATTCAAGGTAAAGTAACTTCTAAAACACATTATTCTATTAACTGTTCCCTATACATTTTTCAGAAAGTTCATATTTCAATTCATGTGGGATGAACACTCACTAATAAAGAACCAATTATTATTATTATTATTATCCTAGAGATTCATATATTCTATGTGATATTTATCTATTTTATTATTTTTCCTCAGATATGATGCTTGGTTGAGTTGATTATTGGATATCATCTCATCTTTTTCATCATCAATGTTACTAAAATCATAAAAATATTCTCCTTAAAAAATATATTATATATATTTCAATGAGATATTTATTGTTTTAATTGCATTCATTTTTCCCTAACTTCTATATTTTAATATTTTCAATCCTTCTTTCCCTACACTAAATATATGTATTCTGGAAGATAGATTAATGAAATAAATATCCATATAAATTATTGATTCAATGTGATGAAGGAAATGGTCTCATTTTCCGTTCATGACAATCATGTCCTTATCCATTCATGTTACTTGTTCACATTTCACAATACAACATGGTGCCTCCCAAATCTCCATAGAATTAACACTTCATTAATGAAAAAATATTCTTTTTATAATTACATTCCATTATAAAACTACATAACTATTTAGTTTCCCTCCACAGTTGTAGATTATTTGTAATAACTTTTTTTCATGGAATTATTTTACATGCATCTAGTATCTTAAAATTGAGGTTAGAATAACCAACCCTTTAATTCCATTTTCTAGGATATATCATTGTAAATTTTTTGGATTTATCAAAATCATTATTGATTAAACATTTACCCACGAACTTAGGTATTTGTTTATTCATAATTTTCTCCATACCATAAAATCATTTCATGTACCTTTCCACCATTTCTTCATATGTCAATTTTATGAAGTGTTGATTATTTAATGAATCAAATAATTTCACTTCAAAATGAAGATTATTTTTCAATGAATGTACATATTCTTCAAGGAACTCAACCTTCATAACTCTATCCTCTATGTTGGAATTACAGTCTTATAATGATATTTACAAATTTAAATATGATTTTCTAATTCTTATTTCAAATTGTTAATGTAGTCTACAAGAGAATCCTCATACACAGAAGATCAATTTAGTAACCCAATAATTTTTTTATTTTTTTTATCTATAGATTTCTTTAATTCCCCCCAACCCCTTTCACAACTAATGAACATAATGTATAAAATGTTATTCATTATCTATGGAAGAAAGAATTATTGATAAAGGTATCCTTTACCAGTTCAAACGTATCTATGATGAAGGGTAACTTTTATCATTGTTAAAAAACACTTCTAAAATTTTATCTTTATTAGCAATGACAACGTGTACCTTTATCAACACTTTATTTTTTATTGATGATAATTGGTAAAATTTATCAAGGAATTGTCTAGTGTTGATAAGTTTTCTGATCATGCACACAATTCTGAAATCAAAATAGAAGATATATAAATGGTTATTTATAAATGGCTCTACTACATCCCATTATCAGATGCCTGTTGCGGGGACAGCCTCCCACATTCATTATTTACACATATCCACATGGTCCAACAAGCCTGCATAGGACTTGTCCAACCCCCAAAAGGTTTCGGGATCTAGACAATCCAATCCCATTTCTATAGACCGACTTACCTAGAGGCGGATTTTTCTATAAATAAATAAAAAAATACAGGTATTGAAAATATTGAAAATTGAAATAATAAGAAATATAAAAATTAAAAATAAATAAATATAAAAAATATTTAAGTATTATTTAATTAAATAATTATTAATAGATTTATTAATAATATTTAGTATAAATATAATAAATACTATATATTAAACAAATATTTATAATAAATAAATTGAAAAATTATTATTGAAAATAATATTATAAAAATAATTGAATTAAATTTATATATATTCATTAAATATAAATTTTAATTAATTATATAAATTTGACATATATTTAGATAATTAATAAAATTTAAAAACTAAAAACATATTAATGTCTTATTTATTTATAATGGTTTTTAAACATAGTTATTCTATAATATAAATACTTTTTTAAATATAGAAATATATTCATATATATATATATAAATATCAATATATATAATATTTCATAAAACATGACTTAAATAATAAAACATATTTATGATTAAATTGAATAAGTCAAATATTTAGTGAAAATGGTTTATAATGAAAAATTAATATTAATTAAACACATTGATTAACTTTTTTGAGTAATTGGAATAGAATTGAGTTTCATTTAATTTTTAAATTTAACATATATCAAATGTATGTTAAATTTATTTCACACACATATATATATAATTTATGCATTTTTATACACAACGCACACACAAACATATGCATTCAAAACAGTGACTATGGTTTCTTTCATGAGGTATTTAATGAAAATATACAGAATTGTTGTCATTATTGAATAAATATTGAACATGTTTCAAAGGATTGTGACTATAAGTCCTCACATACTATGATATGGAAAGATACATGGGTGGAAAAGAGCAAGAAAAGTCTTGGAGTGGTTTTTTGTAACACAGTTACAGTTGGCCCCTTGGATAACAAGGTACCTTCCGAAAGGCTTATGATAGATATGATTAATGAGACTACGGTAAAAAAATTTCCATCCCTCTCTTCCTGTTGAATATAAGGGAATTTTAGGCATTGTTGATTCTTTTTGTACTGCCACCACTGACCGCCCATCCATGCTGGATCAACATGAGAAGCAATTTGACTTGAATGAAACGTAGACCAAGGGTTTAGGTGATCTATCTAATTCTAGAGAATCTATATGGGAGGGTGAGGACCAACCTAATCAAATTTTTGATGATTACATAAAATAAATTTCATGGAAATAAAAAAACAATAGTTAAAGCAGATAGTTACATCACTTCAAATACTAGGAAAATGAGGAAGTGAAGAGACTACTATAACCTTGAAATAATGATTATTCCAAGATATTTAGATGCATACAGGAATGAAATCACTAAATCTTCAACAGTACAAATAGTGGTTGATACACCTTAAAATACTATTCTTGTTGTGCATTCATTTTCATCCTTAAAATCAAATGATTCTGATGACACAAACAATGACACTATATTTGACCCTTCTTATATGGATTCTTATCAACATGAAGAGAATTTTGATTTACCAGAGGAAGATAACTCCAGGATGGATGATAATGATGCCATTGCCTTCCATTAACACAAAAATGGTAAAATATCTACTGATACCTACCTTCAGGTCGAAAAATATGATGTTTCTACTAGTGGTGGAAGAGTATAAGAAAAACAAAAACTTCAACTTCAAATTGATTCCTTGGGAATGAACCTTCCATATTTTTATGATCGTTCATGTCTATATAGGGATTTTTGGCATCTCAAATTACTTCTGGAATATTTTGATATTTCTATTACTTATCATGCCTTTAGGTCCTTGTTTGGATTCTTGTGAACCAACTCTCTTTGCTTTTGATTATAATGAGAATATTTTTTGTCGTATGGTGATGGGATCTTGAATCTGATGTTGTTTATTTTGAATGTGCTCACTTCCCATTGTACAATTATTGTGTTTTATTTACACACTGTTTAATCTCATGAAAACAGTGTTCTTGTATTTTTTTAGGTTGGAACCATTCGTTCAGTAATATTTTGATGCACTTGATATTGTAGTGGAATTTTCATCATTTTGTCTTCTTTTGGGTCGTTTGACTTTGTAGCTGCGTCTCCTTCTTCTTAGAATTTTGTGTGTGTAGGTGTTGAATATAGGCTTGTCTAGAATGGTGTATCAATACCCATTTTAGTAAAATCTTGATGGATTTTTTATCATGGATTGGTTATTCTGGTAATAATTCGATTGAATCTCATTATTTCAGCTTCAGACCTTCCTCAATGCTTGGGTTTTTTCCTTAGTGGAATATGTTTCTCATTATCTCAATAGGTGAAAATTTTCCTTTCTTGATATCGATGGGTTGTATTTTGGTCACATCTTATTAAGCTTATTTTTTTTATAATTCTCTGGCACATTTTATCATTTATCCCCCTTAATTCACCGGTTTGTGTATCATCTTTAAAACTCATGATTTCATTGTAATATTTTGTGGAATAAATTTAATTGGGGTATGAATTATTAGGCCAATTCATGAAACCACTTTTCTTAAAAAATTATTTCATTATTCAATTTGACTTATACTAAAATTATATATATGCACACAAATTAATTTTACAGAAAAAATAATTACGTAATTAATGAAATCTTATATAAAAACACACAAACCTAATATTTATACATTTTATTAAAACATTAATATTAATTTAATAATTTCATTTTGTAACATAATATATTTATTATATTATGTCTTTAATCACTAATTTGAAATAATTAATTTCAATATTATTGATGTTATTATTATTTCTTTATTTTTATATTTTTTATATTTTTTGTTTTTGTGAAATTTGGGAATTTTATAATATTATTTTTAAATACATATTTACTATATTTTAATATTTATAATATGTATTTATCCTCATTTCAATATATATAATTATTTTATTCTTTTCATAATTTGTATAACTAAAAAAATAACAACCTTTTTAAAATATTTATAGTATAATCATTTTTAATTATTTGTTTTCACTCATTTATAAAATTCATGCATTTAATAATATATATTCATTAATAATGTTTACATTATATTTTAATACAAATATTTACAAATAAATATATTTATAAATGTATATTTACTTGAATTTAACAAATTACATATATGTAGTTATAAGTAAATATATATATATTTTTTAAAAATTATTTATATTTTTAAGAATAAATAATTATATATATAAATAATTATAAGATATATATTATGAGATTAGGGGGTACAATTAAATTAAATGCACACAGAGGTCGGATAGGCAAGCCATACCCCCTCCAAGGGTATAACCCGCACATAAAACCTTATTAAATCAACAAATTGCTCATGCGTCGAGTGGCCATGTAGCACATTACATGGATTATAGGACGAGTGGACATGAAATATCATTACATGGCCCTGAAATACCAAATTTGTTTACCCAAAGGCCCTCCAGTGAATACTGTCGCAATAGTACCAGGACAGCTATAGTATTGTCACCGCTACAGTGCCCGCTATAGTGACATCGCCACTATTGTGTCCTCAGTCAACAGTTCAACCCCTGGTATAGTACACTACTGTATTGCTATAGTAACCTACACCCAATGGGTTTTGAACCCCCATTTTTGATGTAGTATTACAAGGTGCTTACCACTAAGCGAAGTCCAAACTACAAATTGTAAATTTTTAAAAATTATATTTAAAAGATGACTATATTTATTTTTTTATATTTAGGAATATATATATCTATGAAATATATATATTTATATAAATATATATAATTATAAAAATGTAAATATATTTATCAAATTTTAAAAATTGTATTTAATAAGACTAATCTTGTCTATTCGAGGGGGGTATGGAATGTGTTACTCTCCCTTGATGTGTGGGTGAATGTGTGTGTTACATTGTAATTGAAACCCGAAACATATAATATACATATATAAAAATATAATTAATTACAAATTTATATTTACAATTTTTAAAAAATTATATATTTATAAATATATGTAAATAGATATAATTTTCAAAATGTATTTATAAAATTATATATAAGAAGATAATTATATATTGAAATAGTTTCAAATTTATAATTAATATATTTAAATAATTAATATATTTACTATGTGTATGTTTATATATGAATATATTTATTAAATATATATAAATATATATATAAGGTGCTTGGGGTGAAATTACAATGAAAGACACTCACACACACACCACACACACATGCCAGAGTGGAAGACCATAGCCCCCCAAAAGTGACAGCCAACCTATCAAGACATAGTGATTTAGTACATAGAACATAGGCCCATTGGTCATATAAATCATTATATGACCCTAAATCCCAATGAAACTTCATCCCTACATCATCCCACCTTCGTCATGTATGCGTCAACTCCTTCCTGCATCATGCTGGTGTCACCTCATTATTTCATTATCATCTGTGTCATTGCCTCCATAGTATTATAATAGTACATGCGCCCAATAGAGCTTGAACCCTGAATCTCCTAGATTCTAAGTAGGAGCAGTTACCCATCAATTATCAGTTTTTTGGCTTTATATAAATATCCATAGAATTATATAATTATATATAATGGTATAAATATAACTACAATTTTAAAATTATCAAAAATATATTTAAATATTTACTATATTTACTATATTTATATCTACATTTATATACAATAATTATATATAAAATTATTTAAATATATATATCATGATATCAATATATTTATAATTATAAATAAATAATTACGAATATTTTTACAAATATATATTTTTATTAATGTATAATTAATATATTTGTTAATCTATATATTTATAATTATAAATAAATAATTTTTTTAATAATAATTATATAATTATAATTAAATTTATTTATTTTTAAATGTTTATAAAATTATAATAAAAATATTTAAATAATGAACATATTTCATTATTTTATATATTTTACTAAATATATGTATATATGTATATAAATATATATAAATTTTTAATATTTAAAATTATTTTAATAAATTTATAATTGTAAAATTATAATAGATATATTTAAATAATGAATATATTAACAATATATATATATATATATATATATATTAAATATATTTAAATATTTATATAAATACATATAATTATATAAATATATTTATAATTACAAATAAATAATAATGAATGTATTTACAAATTTATTTTGGAATATTTTTTTATAAATTTATATTTTCAATATTTATAAAATTATATGATCATAATTATAAATAATTATATATACCTATGAATTTGTATTTTTTAACATTTAAATAAATAATTATATTTATAAACAAATATAACCCTTAATAAATATATTTCAATAATGAATATTTATAATATAAATATATTTATATATATATATTTAAGAAATATATTTATACAACAACATAAATATATATAATGATATAAATACATTTATAATTACATAAAAATATTAATTAATATATTTAAAAATATATTTATTTAAAATGATAAATAGAAATATTTTTCAGTGGAAAACAAGAACCAAGAGAATCCATTAATATTAGTGTTGATGAAGAGACCTTTTATCATTACTTATTATTTTAGCCCTGATAAATTCTATCTTTATAAGTACTTTTATGGATATTCTGATAAAACTCTTTTCAATCTTATCAAAATACACCTAAACTCACCAATTTTATTTGCGTCATCCAGACTCCCAGGAGCATCCATTACTACTTCATCTCCCCCACTGCTTATCTTAGACGAATGAACCCTAAAATCTATGGTATGATATTTTTCCCCTCCTCCATCATTTCATAATTCATCTGGTTTAGTGGTTTGTGATAGTGTGACGTTATCATGGCTCGATGGTCTTGTGGTTCCTTGTTTAGGTGGTTTATCGATGAATTCCCCACCATTGTTCATCCTCCTCTGGAGCTTACATATTTGTGGGTCTCTACGTACTATATTTTACCCAACTAAGACGTGAATTGGTTCTTCACGGTTCACATGTCATTTTTTGGTTTTGGATTTTCCAACCCACTCCTTGACCATTGTTTTCCTCATAATCTCAATGTCACCCAATAATATAATCTCTATAGAAATAGCCTATATAAGTTATTGCCCACTTTTCCTCTATGTAGACCTACTCCTGTTGATTGTGGCCACTACAAAATGGTGGAAGAGCATATCTCCTATGTATTTCATAACATGGAAATACAATTATATAATTACTTCATATATTATATCTTAGAGCACATTTAACTAAAATGTTTATTATTATCTATTAACACTAAAGGAATATAATTTACCATTACATATTTGGATAATATACATTTATATATCCTTTATTTTGATAACTTTTATAATTACCTATTATATATTGATTACATTTATAATTTTTAAAATCAAACATTTTTGATGTTGCAAATTTATATGAGATGATTATTTGAATTTGAATATTATAAATGTTTAATATAATTTAGAGAGTTATAACAAGGTTGATTCATTTTATAAATTATATTTAAGGAAGTCCAAATCCTCTCTCAATATATATGAGAAATTGTATAAAGTTTCACAGTTAGGATCCAAGTATCACTAAGAGGGGGGTGAATCCGTGACATTTTTTTATTTTATGTTTTTTTATTTTTGAACCAAAAATCACCTTTTATTAAAGAACTTGTTCCATTTTGAGCAGTATCCAAAATCAAAACCAATGGAAAACAAGAAATTATACAATACACTACCCAAAAAGAGTAGTTATTTCCTTGGTATGGTATGCAAAAAATCTAATACCACATAATAAACTAGAATAAAATCCTCTGATGTGGAATACAAAGATTAGTATATTCCCTTACATTCGTGTAGAACTTGGAAAACAACCTACAAGAGCATGTTCTCCCTCCAAGAAAAAATAGGGTAACTCAATGTTTTGGTTCTTCTTGATCAGAATTCACAAATTTATTCTTCTTTTCTCAACCAAGAAGTCGGTAGAATCTTCTTCACGTTGTTTGCGAACAGACCAACATTCTCTATAATCTATCCTGCCTCTTCCACATTCCACCTCTATCCTCCATGTACCATGTAGTGGGAATGTTACACGCCTAACTCTAATCCCAGGAACAACCTCTTCTCAGTATACTTCTTCTAATTATTTCTACAACCTTCGTGTACCACTTCTACTTCTGCAGAATTCATGTTTTTGCAGATTGTTCCACTTAATCTGCGAAATGTTTTATCATCCACAGACCACTTCGTCCTACACAAAATATCTATTTTTTGAACTACTTTTATTCATGTATCCTCTTCCAATGAACTCCTTCCTAGGTGGAATACTGTTTTTCCAAATAATCATACTTCTCCAAAATACATCTATAGTGATGATCTCTTCTTATAAAATTCTCAATTCATTAATAATGGGATTATAGTCCATTATATAGGAAAATAAATCTGATACATATGCTAATACATTTTACAACAATTATCAGTGATATACAGCTTTCACCATATACCAATTCTGCTAACAAAAACCATAAGCCTTCCGTGTACCCCAAGCCTCCCCCAAACACATTTTATGTGATCCATTATCAGTTTTTATAACAGCTCTTCATACAATTCTTACTACCTTGTATGAGGTTCTCAAACCATTCTAGGACATTTTATGTGAACCTTGACCTGCAGTACATGGTTCCCATCCTTTTTCGATTTCATTCTCCATTCCACATCTCGTTCACTCCTATGTAGAAATCCATTCATTTCCAAAAACAAAATCACAATTTTGAGATCCAAATAACATGGAAAACATAGGAAAATGGTGCCACTTTAAATATCTGCTTCCAAATGAACTCTAATTCTTCTTACGTCATCTTGCTTATTCAACAATCATCTAATTTAATCGTGAATCTTATCTGTTGTGATATATAGTCTTTCATAGATTACCTTCTGCATCACAAGATTTTCAATGGAAAATAATTCAACATCCTTGTCTTCTAGTAACAACATTCATTCTAATCCAATGGAAATATGAATGGAATCACATTTTCCATAGCTTTACATCATAATTCTTTCATCACATGTTCTCTAAACATATGATATTTTTAAAATAAAAATCAGCAAAGAGTCGTCTGATTTCCCATGACTTTAACAATATGAATTGATTTATCCTTTTTGACGACAAAAGAAAATAATCTCAAAAAGAAAAATCTTCAATATTCCTTCTCCATCCAAAATAGTACCAACATCATTAAAAATTATTTTCTAAAATATGGGTATTTATTTATAATATTTATTTTTTATTAACCTATATTGATATTAATTTATATAAAGTGTTCTTTATATATATATATGTGTGTGAAATTATTTTTTTTTTGAAAAATAATATTGTATATTAACTCTATGATTTCAAATATTGAGTGATAGAACCATGGATTGCAGTGACATAATTTATTTTTATACAAGGGAGAATGGAATGGTCAAAATTATTTTTGAGTTATATATCTGAATTTTCTGTTGTTTGAAAAAAGATAAAATGGATTCAAAAATTATTAATATTAGGATTATTTTAATAATGTTAAATTTCAAAAAAACAATTCAATGAAAAGATAATGATGAATAAAGAATAAATAATCTTTTCACTATTATGAAACATTGATGATTTTATTGATTGATTTTTGAGACATTCACTTATAATACACACATATTCAATTTAAGAAGATTCATAATCTCACAATTATGAATTCAAATATGTGTTTTCAACTATATAAAACATTCTAAATATTTTGTATTTCTCTTTTAAGTTATCACTTCTAAAACAAAGTGTAAGATAAAATGATTCAATTACTTTTACCCAGTGATTTTATTGCTAGGAAAATTACCTAAAGGCCTTGTATAATCCTTCTAATGGATATCATGGTAAAATATATTGTAATAATGTACATAGTTTTATCTACTTGCACTCATTAGTAATAACACATGGAAAATGATTGTAATAAATATCATCAAGACTAATTATGTGTTGATGGAGTTTATAAGGGATATTATTTATAATAATAAACTACTATAAAAACCAATTTTCCATAATATTAATTTACATTTCATTTTTTCATAATCTAAATAATAGAAAAAGGATAAACAATCAAATATTAACGATGTATTTTTTAATTTTTTGTAAAACTCTGTATCAATCAATTAACCCCTACCACATGAGTCTTTTTCTATGACAGTGTTGGGGAAAAAATTAGGAAGTGAAATAGAAGATAATAATTGGTAAATGAGATAATTAATATGATTTATATGTAGAAGAAGACTTGGATGATAATGAAAATGTCTAGAAATATCATAATATAAGATAATGTTTTCTAAAATATCTCTCTTTATTAAATTTTAAACTCTATATCAGTGTTTGTGAGGGGAAAAATTAAATAGGTTAAGAATAATTTTATTTTACAACGGTTAAAGGATAATAACTACCCATTTGTAATCTATATAGTCATTATAGTGGATAGTGTGGATATTGTATTTTTCTAATAATGCCAAGGATATTATGATTATGATCTATTATGGTCAATGATCATAGAAATACATTTTTATAATGATTATTTAGTATCAGAATACATATATATTAATTGTTATCTTTTCATCAAGTATATGTATAACAGACAAAATAATGTAATTCAGAAATGAATGGGAAGATTACATGGTGTCAGAATTTATATAGATATCATCAATAGGTGACTTACTACTATTTATTTAGGAAGTTTAATCATTACTTTATCTAGTTTTTAGTTAATTTCCATATCACTTTTATTGGATACTTATTTTCTTCAATTTACACGTTAGTTCAAAACTCACGTCACATACTCAAAACAGAGAAAAAGATATGGTAATTTTTTTAAAATTTAGTAAAATGAACCATTATTGTTTTTTATGTTGTAATTGAATGAATGATAATCTAAAACACGATGTGGTTAGTAGGACTCGGAGTATGCATTTTTAACCTAAAATGGTAAATTTATTTTAAAATGCACATCACATAGAAAAAAATATGAAAATGAGATTAGATTATTTCCAAAAATTATGAAAAAATAAAAAAAATTCCTTTATCATGTGTAGGAATTGGCCGCATGTCAATATGATACCCAATATGTTCATTATGACTTGGAGTACATGTTTTCAATACAAAAGTTACATTTTATTTTAAATTATATATTAAATAGTTAAAACTAATAAATTGATCTATGCTCATTTTAAAACTATATAAAATTGATCCATAATTAATTTTTCACATTTAGTAATTTTTTGTGCATCAATCCCAAAAAATATGTGGTTGATATGACCCACAGTGCGTGTTTTTAATACAAAAGTTCCATTTTAGTTTAAAACATATATCAAATAGCATAAAATTATAAAATGAGATTATGTTGTTTTAATTTTTTTGGTAAGTGACGCATAATATATTTATAACTTATATCAATTGACTACATATCAATCTGACCCATGTTCTGGTCAATATGACTTGAAGTATATGTTTTCAATATAAAATTGTCATTTAAGTTCAAAGCATGAACCAAATAAAAAAAACCAAGAAAATATGATTTGATTATTTTCAGACATTATTAGAATGATCCCAAATAAATTTTTGACATTTAGTAATTGAATGAACATAAATATGACACATGATTTGCTCAATATTTTTCAAAGTTTATGTAATCTATATAAATGTGTTAAATTAGGTTAAAACAGACATCAAATATCAAAAAAAACTAGCTCAAATTTTTTTTAATTTTTTTAAAAATTATCGATAAAATATTTATGACATGTTGGAATCAAGAACATGTATATCTGAAACATGTTGTGGTCAGTGGGACACAAAGTGAATGTTTTTAATATAGAAGTGTCATTTTAGTTTAAAACATATATCGCATAGCCAAGATAGAGAAAACATGATTGTATAATTTAAAAAATTTATGAATATGACCCATAATATGTTTATGTTGTGTGTGTATTGACCAAATAGAAATATTATACATGATGTGGTAATTATGACTTAATGTGGAATTTTTTTATATAAAAGTTTAATTTTATATTATAACTTGAATCACGTAGCCAAAACCATGAAAATGGAATTGTATTATTTCCAATTTTAGAAAAATCAATGTAAAAAACCAACCATAGTATCACAAATACGGTACCTTATTTTATTACATTTGAACATAAATATGGAATTCATATCATAAAAATGATTAGTTTATTATCATTGTAATACAAGATACATACATAATTTCAACATTAGAACATGAAAGTAAATTCAACATAGAAACTTATTTTTAATCACATACAAAATCATAGATTATCCTTGAAATTAATTCATAATATTCAACTTCACCACCTAGGTGAAAATAAATAATAAGAAATGTGTGGACTCATATTCTTAGTATGGGTATGAAATATAGCAAATTTTATCATAAACAGAAACACTAGGTATGGTCAATAACTGAAAATAGAAGCCCTTAAAAATTATACTTGAGCATAGTATATCTGGAATGAAAACTGATTAAATAATTCCATATAGATGATCATGATAGAATGAAACATAACCATTGATATTATACTAGTAAAATAATAAAATGTTTTATCAATTACTAATACCATAATGATTGAATTCATAATTCTGAACATCTGAAACATATTTTCATGGCCTTGGCCAAGAAGTCTAAAAATACTAGGGTAAGGCCTCGGAAAAATGCCATTTCTATTTTGTAACATGAGATCTACCAATGCATCTAGGGGATTTAGTGGTCCCTAGAATCACATGACAAGACCATTTCATTCCACATATGAACGTTATTAGACATAAACAACATGATAAATAGAAATTTTTTCCCCAATTTGTACACATAAACACTAACCATTCTGAGTTGTATGGTGAATGGTATAAAGATATAACATCCATTGTCAATCAAATCATAATCCATTTAAAAAATATGGTATAGGATATAAATAAGATATTATCTTCAACAATACATAATATTCAATAGAGGTTTTCAATGAACCAATAATACCCAAATAAAATAATCGAGGAAGTTTTGTGAGAAACAAACTTTTACTTAGAAAAGAAGAGTTCTTTTGGAAAAATATTTGAATAGAAGTATAAATTAATTATTGCAGTCTTTCCATTATTAAAGGAGTGGTTTTATAAAAATAAATGTGTCATAAATCATATTATATAGTGCACTTGAAAATATGCATGAATTTGAGAATTTCCTATGAATCAAGCTTGTTTATCAAATGAATTGAGAAAGGCATTTAAAATAAATTTTACTAACCATCAAATAAAAAAGGATTATAATTTTTAGAAACATATATTAAATTAATATATAGACTTGTTGGATTAAATAAGAACAATTAGGAATTTAATTGTGATTAAGTGGGACAAAGAGTATTTTGAATGTAAATGGAGGTTTGGGTTGAAAACCCTTTCCTTATGTCTAAATGTATTCTGAACATGTCCTTAATGTCATGGATAATCAAATTAAATTAATAAATTAACTAATTCAGAAGCTAATATACTTATATCTGATTCATTATAGTTTTATTAAGTTCACTTATGTTGTTATGGATAAGTTATAAGATTCAATTCCATAGTTTTGAGGTGTTCATTTTCATTGAATTCATGTTCGATCCTCTTGATTATAAGTAATGACGTTTATATTGAATGGATATAATTTAAAAAATTTTATCATATATATTATTTATGAATATAAATTTTTTTAAATTTTTATATATATAACATGGTTATTTGTTTGGATTATGATATAATAGATTGGACATTAATGATAACCGTTTAGAATATTTTGGCGATATCTCAATTGTTACATCTACATTGTCGTATGAATTAGTATTATGTATATATAATCATTCAAGAACATTGAATATTTAATAATACACATATTATAGTCTGGTTCAACCATAATAATGGTTTCATGATGAGACATGAAGATGGTAATAGAAATTGAAAACCCATCATTCTTGAATGAGATAAATTTACACATTTAGGAAGACATTTCGTTAAATTTATAAAAGGAGGGGAAAAGAAAGATGATGGTAAATTATTACATTAAAATAAAAAAATTAAAATATATCTAACGTAATTTAGTTATCATAACCTTTTGGTGAGGATATTTAAGGATAGAAAAATATAAAAAAGAACCTGAAAGAAAAAGATATGTTGAGAAATCCCTTACAAAAATTCGGAAGCCTAATAGCGTCACATAAGAATTCATATAATATATTGATGAGAGAAAATTAGGTATATAATAAGTTTTCATATAACTTGGAAAGTATCGTGGATATTTAATTTCAGATCCCAATATAAGCAAATAGGTTTTAAAAAGTAATAACATAAATAGAGTTCCTGAAAAAGAGAAGGGAGGTAGATTATTTTACACTGTAGATTTACTCCTAAAACATGATTGTAGGGACCTTGGGTTGTTGAGGACACTGTGGGAGGACACCTAGGGAGGTGAAAATGAAATATATTTGAGGATGATGAATTTTTAATGAATGGAAATGACGAAATTGGTAGGTATTTATAGTAAAAGAGAGGGTGTTTATAATTAATATTCAAGGGCATCTTGTTATTGGAATTTTCAAAACCATTGGATGGACCATGTTATTTTTCCATGGTATTATCCACATGGGAAAACTCATATAATCTTTTAATGTATATATGTTGAGCATAATTTTATATTAATTATTACAACATTATTATGTCATTAAACAAACTGAAACATAAAAAACTATATTTTTTACTATTCATGAAAAATGAATGTTTTTTATAAAATAAACATAAATTCAAAATAACCTAATATCGACATTAAGAATACAAAAATGAAATTTCTGTTACCTAATAATTATCTAAATATTAAAATTATACCTTTTATATATGAAAAAAATTATTTATTAAAAATAATAGTAGACATAAAATCCATAGTAAAATGCATTGTAAAATTTTCAACACATAAATAAATAAAATTATATTATCATTTTCAATTAATGAAGTGTGTTTTGATAAGAATATATCCTAAATATAAACATTATTAAATCCTTAGTTTTAAATAATTATTTAAATCTCTCAATATTGTACAACTTTTAACTAATTTTTTTATCAAATTTTTTATATTTTTAAGAAAAACTAAATTGAAAACAGAAATGATGGAACAAAAATTTAATTAATACATTCATAGGTGAAGTTAATATTCCATTGGTCTTATTAATATTAATAATGGTAAAATTAATAATCCAAATGTTCAAGTTACTATTTACTAATAAACTATATTGAACCTATTAGAATATATAGATCTTACTCATCAAAACCATGTATGTTAGACTTTCAAAATTCATATCACTTAAAAAATAAAACTATTCTTAGAAGACAGGTTTTAAATATCTCTTATAACAAAGTGTTTGATTCTCTAGGGATAAGTTTTTCATACATTTTATTTATTTATAACACCTTGGGGTGTTAGATTCTCCCCCTTACAAAATTTTATCCTCAAATTCCGAGAATGATACCTTATAAAAAGATTTGGGTTATTTTTCATCATAAGATATTAAGCCTGCCACGTAGCCTCTTCAATTTTTTTATTTTTCCAACGTAACATTAACAATAAAGTCTTATGATCCCTCAACACTTGTTCTTTAGCATCTAGAATCATATAGGCTCTTCATAGTAAGATAATCCAGGTTCTAGTTCTATATGTTCAGAAGTGAGTACATGTGTTGGGGATGGCATGTACATTCTCAAGAATGAAACGTGGATCACACTGTGTACCATATAATGTATTTTTGGAATATTAAAACGATAAGACACAACCCAAATTCTCTATATAATTTCAAAAGAATCAATCTACATGGGTCTTATTTTACCTATCTTCGTAAATCATATAGTACCCTTCATTGGAGATACTTTTTAGAAAAAATGATCTCTCATTTGAAATTCCAAATCTACCTTCAATTATCAGTAGAGATCTTTTGCATTATTTGAGGTTCTTTGAAATGGTTTTGAATATACATTACCTTCACTGTTGATTCCTTTACAAGATCATGTAACACATGGTTCATTTCAAAAAATTCATCCCAACATGTTGGTGTACAACATCACCTTCAATACAATTATTAATATGGTAATATTTGAATATTGCAATAGAAACTATTTTTGAAGAAAAAATCAATCAAGGGAAAATATTGATCCAACATATCATGAATGTAGAGAGAGAATGATCTCAACACGTATTCTAATGTTTGGATCATCCTTTATTTCAAAACATCAATTTGGGGGTGATATGTTGAACTCAAACGAAGCTCGATGTCAAAATATTTATGAATACTTTTCCAAAATTTTGATGTAAAATAAGGATCATGATCGGAAACTATTGAAAATAAGATCCCTAAAGTCTTAAAACTTCATTAATATAGAGTCTTTCAGGGCTCTCTATTGGAAAATCAACCATTATAGTGATGAAATGTGCATATTTTGTAAGTTGATCAAAAATTACTCATATGGAATCATTATGTCTTGGAATGTTGGGTAATCCAATGACAAAATCCATTATTATATCATTCCATTTCCATGAAGGAATTGGTAGAGGGTGAATGAATCCTCTAGGATGCTATCTTTCAGACTTCACCTATTGACAGACTAAACATATTGACACATAATCCACAATTTTACTCTTCATGTTTTCCCACCATAAATGTTCCTTCAAATATCTATACTAATTTTGGCTACGTAGGAGTATAGAGAAATTAGAGCTATGGGTATCATCCCTTAACTCTCATTTCAGCTCGGGTATAGTTAGAACACAAAGCCTCTTCCCAAAAAAATAATTCCATATTTATATATTAATTAAACCAACTTACCATTATTCATTGCATTAATTTTTTTTTAAAAATTTGCATCATCATATTGAGAATTTTTAATGCATTACAATCAAGATAGTTGAGAAACCAATTGAAAATTTATGGACATTTCAACTTCATTGATATTTCACATATCTATTCTCACCAGATCTATGTACATCGGATCCTTATCAATTCTCATTTTTTTAGAACTCCTTCATCCTTGCAACTCAATACATCAGCTATCTTAGTTTCCTTTCCTGGGTGGTAGCATATAAAAGAATCACAATCCATAAGCAACTCGAGGCATCACATTTTCTTCATGTTGAATTATTTTTGTGTTAATATGTATTTCATAATCTTGTGATCAGTATATATCTCAAATATTTCCCCATATAGACAATGTCTTCGTATATTCATGGAAAATATCACAAATTCTTACACCATATCATGAGTTAGATAGTACTTTTCCTGAATTTTTAACTTCCTTGATTCATAGGATAAAACTCCATAATTATTTATTAGGACACAACCAAGTTCATTCATCGATGAATCACTATAAATCACAAATCAAATATTTCCCGATGGTGGATTCTTGATTGTATCATTAACTATCCTCCTCAATTCATCAAAACATTCTTCACATTATTTTTTCAATACGAACATAATCCCTTTGTGAGTAAGCTTGGTCAACTAATTGGATAAATGAGAAATGTTCTTAATGAAATGCCTATAATAACATGATAATCCATTAAAACTACATACCTCAGTTATGTTCGTTGGAGTAGGAAATTCCGGGATATGCATTTTCATCTCAGGATCAACTAAATTTCAATCCTTGGAGAGAATATGGACATAAAAAGAATCCGACTAAATCCAAAGTTCATAATTACAAACATTCACATATAATACACTTCTTATAAGAATCTTCTGAATAATTCTCAAGTTATTATCGGGTCTTTATAGATTTTGGATAATATTAGGATATCATCAATAAATACCACAAAAGAAAAAAATATATTCCTTGATAACTATTTTATTAGATCCATGAAAATAGAGGGTTCATTATTAGTCCAAGAGGTATTACTGTAAACTCATAAGACCCATACGAAGTTCAAAATGTGTTATTTGGAATATCTTCCTTCCCCACATGCATCTGAAGATATCCATATTGAAATCTCCCTATATAAAAAATATTTGGATACTCTAGGTTGACCAAATAAATCATTAATATGAGGTTGGAGATAATTTTGCATTATTGAAATAGCATTGATTTATCAATAGACAATGAACAGCCTCATGGATCCAATTTCATGACCCCCTCCCCACAAAGTGTTCCCCTTCTGGGGAAGCATTTTGAGAATGGAGATAGTTACTCACAGAGTCTCACCTCCAGTAGGGCCTAGGATGGAGACTAGAACTGAGGGTACAATAAACACACAAATGGGAGGAATTACACTCTAGGAGAGAAAATTCAAATTAATGATATAAGATAGAAACTAACTATTTTGAAGGTCCTTGAAACGTGTTTCTAGTTTTATGAATCAATGTTTCCAGGAAGATTCCAGTGGATTTATTCATGGAACTAGAAACATCCAACAGTTCATTATCCAAAGAGGACTTCATTTCAAAATGCAGGAATTCTTTATGATTTGAACGTTACGATACTTTGGAACATGCATTGGTCGAGAGGATGGGAGGTCAGACTCATTGTACCATTTTGGGGGGAATTGTTGTCTACTCTGAGACTCTCTTTGTAAAATTAAAATATTTTCATGAATCCTTATTAATCAACCAAGTACATCATAAGTATCTCTTGGAATTTATAATAACTTATTAACATGTGTAAAATTTAGAATCATCAGTATTCAATCCTAGTTCTTCATCAATTGAATCATCTATATGTATTAGAGGTTTTCCATCTATGGTATCCTCTAATAAACTGATTAGATACACTTTTTATCATCATTACGATGATACTGGTTTTAAGCCACTCAGTTGGGCACTCTAGAATTTTTTTTCAGCCATGGAGGCAAAGGTTTTTTTTATCATGGGATCATGCCCATAAGATAGGCTACCTACGTATCCTTATGGAATGAATTAGAACCCTCGTAGTTTGGTGACACATAATGGAACCCATCATACCTTTTACGGTCATGTGATAAGGACCTTTAAGAGAATGATTCTTAGTTGAAACATAGTGTGAGGATTATACAGAAGCAGCCCAATGAACTTGGAAAGGGATATGGGTTTCCATGTAAGATCAGACCCTGTTAGGAACATGGTCCAAAGTGAAGAAGGTTGATTTGATGTATTGAGTTTGAAACTCAATAAGTATTTCTGTGTATCACATATGGATGGGAATAAAATCCCACATAGTTCGATGAACCTCATAGGAAAATATGATCCTTTGAGAATGATGAGTTTGGGATTACTTCCTAAAAAGGATGATTTGATGACTTGAGGATTTTGGTTCTTATTTCCTATAGAGGATTCCCAAATTGTGGGAATTATGGTTGCATTCATGATGAGGATATCCAGTGAGCAAGGGCCCAGAAAGGGCTTCCTACCTATCATGTTTAATAAAGAATCAGAGTTCTCATAGTTTCTTTTTTTTGTTATCATGTTGTAATCATCACATATCTCTATACCCACATGAGTCATTCTCGGTGTGAGAAACAAGAGAATATGAAAGATTCAATAATGAAACTTCACAATTTTCCTCCTCCGCTAATATAAGAGTGAAAGTCGACCATGGAAGAGGAAGAGGTGATGAGATATCCCTCTATTCTATTCACATTATAAAAGTTTCAAATAGAAGGAGGAAGGGGTGAAGTTGAGGGATGTATACCCGGATGGCTTCCCTAAAATTTAGCTTGGTGGGGGGGGGGGGGACTTCTCCTATGATTGCAAGGAAAATATATAAGTGAAACGTACCTTCCCTACTAGAATATGTGGTTTCCAGGTCTTTGAGAAGGGAGAGGTCGATTCCCACACCCTTATTCTCAGAATCGGGAACTTCCCAACACCGTTCTTGGGAGAAGTGTCCATGTGACTGTGGATATACAAACCCACAAACATCTCATGAATCTTAAAGCCATTGTGGAACACATGTGGGAAAACATTGACTGTGGCAATGCAAATCCAAATAAGAGACACACTGATGTGCCTTACCCAAATGGTTTGAGAATTTAGGAGGTTTTGATGGAGGCTTCAACTTATCCCATTCCAGATAAGGGAACCAAGGAAAGAGATACACTTCCATGAATGGATTTAAAAAGGGTGTTAGTATTGGCCATGTAGGTCCCTCACCCAAGTATGTCACATAGGTTCCTCATGTCGATGCACCGCATAGGTCTGTTGTGCATGTGTGGCATGTAGGTGTACCTCGTTTGTGTTCCGTGCAGGTATTAATGATGAATGAAGAATATATTTGTACATAGGTGAACCAAACCTATGTTAAATTTGTGAAATGGCTTTCAAAAAATGCTTATCCCACATAATTATCTATTATATCATGGTTTAGAGAGTTAACTGAGACTATTTGAGGGATCAAGGTAAAACAGCTACACAATGGGGGATTTAGAGAGTCTTTCAAACAATTTCAGTCCTAAAATGGGGAGCCTAAGGGCTCTATTTAAAGCCACGGATGAGGCATGGCTGAAGAAATGTTGCTCGCACAAGTACTTCGCACAGCTCCGCCGCAAAGGTGATTTATGTAGGGGCATAAAAAATATTTTGTTGTGGGGGTCGGCCACTTAGGTCTTCCACGTAGGTCATCCACATAGGTCGGATGTGTATGTTGGATGCGTAGGTTAGACGTCTAAGTCAGACGCGTAGGTCAGCCGCAAAACTAATCCCTAACAAATCTCTTAAAGAGTATATTGATTTCCTTTATATTTTTTGATCCTTACATTAGGATCTCAAATATCCAGAGTTTTATTTAGATTCTTTTTTGTTAGTTTATCAAGTAGTTTCAACAAAAGGCCCCCCCACATGATTGGATTCAAAAACATAAAAGGAGGTTTAAGTCCCGAGGTGAAAATTTTGGAAAAAAAGATTAAGGATGGATTGCTGAACAACGCAGGTGCTTCATGGAGGTATGATGTGAAGGTACGGTATGTAGGTATTGCATGAAGTTATGAAATGTAGCTCTCAAGTTTCCTATAAATAGATCTTAATGTTTCACTATTTTTTAATCACTTTTGATGTCTCCAAAATTGTGAGATCTCATTGCGTAGCTCGTTCGCCTAGTTATATCGTGTTGTGCTCTCGTGTAATTTCATTGAAATTTATTCAAGGTAAAATTATTTATGTGATGGATCTATGCCAATAGTACTTCACTGATGGAGTTTTTCTTGGATCCTTGTCAAAGGACCTACAAGAATGACCACATCAAAGGACCTTGTTGAGGAACCTTGTCGAAGGACCTACACGAACACTGTCCTTTGCCTATTTTTTTACATTCTTCTTTATTTTCTAACTTCGAATTTTGGTAATTCTTTTTCATAAAAAATGACTCATTTGATGACCCATACTGAGGAAGCGATGTCTCACCAAAATGAAATGACGAAGATCGTCAAGCAAGACTATTATGACATTGTTGAGTGTACTCTTCCTAGGGTATGGAAGGTTTTAATTACATACCAGTGTGACTATCCAAAATGTCCTTACATAGCCCAGTAAGGGAATGGGTTTTTCAAGTTACCCATGTTCCATCTCTTTTGATGTACTTTCCAAAGAATTGGATTCTTCAGTATTCCAACTATAATTGTATGAATATTATACAAAGGGGGTACCAAAACAAGAAGGAATAGACCCTATTAGCAGTATCCTTAATCACAGTGGTTGTACTCTAGATATGAATGATCATGTTGTAGATCCAAGACCCCATTGTTATGATTCCACATTTGGGATTCTCGAACAGTTCAATCTAATGGTTGGAAAAAAGATTGGGAACTTCATTTTAGAAGGTGTGTAAACACTGAGTGGATGTGGGAATTCTGGGTATGTCACACTTGAGTGGAATTCAGAATAGAGTTATCAGAAGTTCACATTTACAATGATGTCTGGTTGGGGAAAACATTTGTTTAAAAAAATGAATTCATTCCCAAATTACTGAGCTGATGGAGTCCACCAATGAATTCCTTTCACTTGACACACGATGAAGTTGTTATTAGTATAAGGCCGCAACCTTAAACCTTACTTAATCTTGATTAATTACAAGATTACACATTGAGGATCTTTTCAGGTTTAGAGTTTTAGAGAATTAGATCATGAAACTTGCATTACATGCCACATTTATACAAAGTGGTTACATAAAAGATAGTATTCATTCTTTCCATCAACGGAATCATATTTAAAATATAACACGGATTCTTTCTTGACACATCCTTGACACTATCATCACATCATGTACCTTTCCCTTGACCTGTGAAAAACATTTCAAAAACTTGGTTTGAGCACAAAAAGCTCAGTAATGGATATAAAAATATGGAAAGGAAACATGGGTACACATATACATAAGAATTAGTTCATACTTTACCCATAAAACATAAGCACTTTATCATACCTCATCAAATCTTGAATAAATCATAGAAAACATAAGACATAAAGGTAACTTGAGGCATTCATAACATTCTTACGTAGGGATTAACCCTCTTAGTTACGTTTGGAATACCCATCACAGTATATTCCCTAAATCTCTTCGGAGAAACCTTAACGTTTCACTCCTTCGCGTTACCCAATGCATTGGAGAGCTATATAGGGCTCACCCGCCCTTAGTTTATCACGGAACCACCCATTTTCATAACAATTCCCAAGAACCATAACATAAATGTGTCACATAAAACATGCATAAAGGAAACATAAAATTTCCACATTTAAATCACAATATAACATTTTAGTATATTGAAAAAATTAATCCATTCAAAAAGAAACCATTTCCAAAACCATTTAAAACATTTAATGAAGAGATTTTTGAATCAAAGTGTCCCATACCACCTTGAAGCTTAAAATTTTAAACCATTAATATCCATATAAATAAATCCTTAAAACCATTTTGAAAACATGGATATTAATAAGAACAAATAATTAAAACATTTAAAACGATATTTTGGTTAAAGGGGTTTTACCAAAATTAGAGACACTTGAATACAATAATTGAGGAATATCATTTATTCATAACTTTATAATATCATGAGAATAAATGGATTCATGATATAATACTCCAAAGTACATTATATACACCATATAAGAGTGAATTGGTGCATAACAACAATGAACCCTCAACAGAAATGTCAAATGTGATGAAATCCTTTATAAAGAAGGTATCCTTAAAATTAAGGACAAATCAATATCAAAAATATGTGTGAAATATATAAATACACCCAATATAAGTGGATATTATGTGTAAAACAATAAAAGTTCATTCACACATATTCAATGGATGACATATTCAATGACTACATGTTGAATCCAAAGAAATCGAAATTGGGTTAAAAAGTTCCCTTGACAGCCTAACGACATCACATCAAAATGAGTTGATGAGAGATAAAAAGTGTATCTCATCACTTGGACATAAAATTTACATCAATAAGGATATATGAGAACATATCCCAACATAACAATATGTAAATTAAAAGACCCAATAGAAGAAGTCTTTTAAAAAGAGGAGGGTGAAAGGTTCCCTTACCGACTTGGGTATCTTTCAAAACATACACCCCATGAAAGAAGGACAATAGATCATCGATGTAAATACTCATAAACGAAAGTATATTACACAAAGTGTAGAATAATGGGCAGTAAATACACCACTCAATGGAATTTGTGGCAAATGTAGCATAAATCTCACGGGAATTAAAGTGAGATGAAAAATCCCTTACGAAAATTCGGCAGCCTAACGGCGCCACTCAAAACTTACAAAATGGATTGATGAGAGGAAATAGGGTCTCTAATCATATGAACATAATAATTACAGTAGGATTAATATAAAATAACATCCCAATCATAAGAAATATGAGCATAAAAGTAATGACATAAAAGAGTGTACTTAAAAAGAAAGAGAGGTGTAGGATCCCTTACCTCGGGTCCGACTTGACTCGATCGTTCTTTAATCTCCTGAATAATAAACTTGAGTTAATTTATACTTCCTTAAGAACCTTTTCCAAGTTAATTATTTATTTTATATAAATTATTGACATGTTATAAACATTATGTAATCATTCAAGTTAATAATGTTCATTTTGTCAATATTTGGTTCTTAAGTCGAAAGTGGATTTCTTACAATTACATGTTGTTCGTGTGGCCAAATGTTTATTATAAAAAGAATTGTATTAATGATGTAGATATCATATATGTAATATATATCCAGTACATGAATGCATTTATAACATTACATAATCATTTAGAGGTAAGAAATGAAGTGCACCGTTCATGGAGACGGTAAGCCGTACGTACGCATGAACGCTACTTCCATTTCTATTTCATATTTTATAGAATGGAATCATAATTATATAAAGGTATATTATAATCCCAGTATAATATCATATATAATATCATAGTTCCATCCTTTATAAGTCCCACATATGGTATTTAACGAATCAAATCACTTTTAGGGGGCGGTAGTCCGCACTTCCTTAAATGAAGATATCGCGTATACCCATAATGGAAGCCATAAAGGTAAGACACAAATGAAAAATACAGAAGCATAAGTAAAAAATTAACATATTATATATCATATATAAAAATAGTGACATCATAATGGCCACCTTTGAAGGTGTTAAATGAGTATTGAACAATCATCGTTTCGGGAGGCAGAATTTCGCCATCCACGGAAACCGTATGTTCTTTAACCATTTGATGTAGTTGTGTGAGAGTTTAGCTAGAATAAATCTTATAACAACATCCTAGTATATTTAAGATACTGGTGTTGTTACAAAAGAAGTAAATAAAAAGAGTTTATGGGGTTTGAAAAACAAAATAAAACAAATGAACATGAGAGAATGAATTACCTTTAAAAGTGTAACTCCTTTTGATTTGAGCCTAAAGGCTTCCTTTGAAAGGATTCTGCCCAAAGGGAATCCTCTAGGATGAGGATAGGGATGTGGAGAGAGTACATGAGCAGGGTTTGGCCGAGCCAAAGGCTTGAGGAGTGTGTGAAATGAGGTATAGGTGAGGGCCTTTTATAAGAGGAGAGGAGGGGCACTTTTGGAAAGTAAGAAATATTACTTTATTTGAAAATGTATTTCGGTTTTAAAAGGTCCCACATTGATATAATTCGTGGACAAGGTGATAGGGGTTCGAAATCCACCCATACAATAAGTTTTGGACATGTGTAGTGCATAAATTTTACATTATCTTTCCATTTTATTTAAATCGTGTAATAATGATGTCATCGCTGCATCATTATTATGTCATAAATAATTTAATTTATTTAATGTCTAAAAATTATAAAAAAAAATACTAAGATGTAGGAAATCTTTTTAGCTTTCCAATTACTATTTATAATCAAAAATATGACTTGTATAACCCCACTTACAAATTGTTTTAGTAAAACATATCATGTTTGTGTCATTTTTACTTTTACATTAAATAAAAAGTTATTTATGTCATTTCCCAACCAAAGTGGATCCATGGGGTCCCCAAGTTGACCCATGGCTTGTCGTGGTTGGACATTACACATCCAGTTAGGTTAGGACATGTGTCAAGTTCATTCCATATTATTAAAACATTATATTTTCCTTAAACTACACTAATTACCTCTAATCGCGATTAAAAACTTAATAAGTTACTATTCACAAAAAAATTATTTTAATCTCATTGAACCACATTTTACTTCTTAATGACAACCATGTATGTCGGATTTTTGAAAATCAAAACACAATGATGGCAAAATTTCATTTAAACGGAAAATCAGTTTTTATAAGTACCACTTAGTGGTTTCACTATTCATCAAAAATTAAAGTTTTTTAGAAAAATCCCAAAAATTCACCATAAGATATATTTGATATTCTGAATTCAAAAATGAAGTCCATTTTACAAAATTCCAAACATATTAATCACATTAATTAATTTAATAATTAATTCCCGCTGTCAGCGCTAATAGCGTGTTTTTATAAAACAATAAGTATCAAAAGATTGACACTAGTTTAAGTCTGATTTCAAAGTGAAATTAATTCCAATGACCACTATTGGATTTAATGGAAAAAATATTTTCTAATTTCACTTTAAAACCAATTAAAAATATTATCTAATCATATAAATAAATTAGATTAAAAAGTGGTTTTGAATTAAAACACAACATTTTACACTATTCATTAAAAAATGAACTTTATCGGAAAAATACCAAAAAATTACACAAAGTAAAATTTGATGACCCGATTCTTAATAAGAGTTTTATTTGGTCCAAAAGAATGTATAAGAGTGATCAAAACTATATTTAATGACGGTTCTCCATCAAATGGTGATAAGTGAACCTTTAGTGAAAACTAGGGCATATACGCCTAAAATTGAATTCTTTCCGTATTTTAAGCCTTTATCTTTTATTGTATAAATGTAAAAACATTTAAGAACATATATAATCATATTTTAGTTATTTCTATCCATTCCCGCCATTACAACGGCTACATGTTAACTACCATTAAAAATAATATTATTTTATTATTAGAGTGCAACGTAAGATTCCCAAGAAACTCGTTGTTGCGTGTTGGGTACGCCATCGAGCATAGCGTCCCTTTTAAAGTCATATTAATATTTTATTCACAAATATGGATAAATATGAAAATTTCATATTCTTTATTTACCTGGGGTGTTACATCCTTCCCCCCTTTTGGGAATTACTTCCTCACAATTTTTAAAATTGGGCTTGGAAACATATTTGAACGTCCCGCATCGGAACAAGAGTCGGTAAAAAAATCACTTTAAAATAAAGAAAGATAAGTACAAAGGTCACCCGAGTTAACCCATACTAGGATTCCAAGTATGAAAACATGGACATGGAGGAGAAAACATAGGGTCATGTTCTGATAGAGAGTGATAGAAAACATGTTTAGGAGAAAGTTAACCATGAGAAAATCACAAACTTGTGATGGGTTAAACGGTATTCGATTCCCCAGTAGGAAAAGTTAATAGAGAACATTTTTGTTTTAAGTTACTTTTTATTGAGGAATTTATTCATAAGGAAACATAATCACTTATCATGTTGACTTTCATCTTTTACTAGATTCCTTAGTCAAACTCATATTTTTTTTCCAAAGGCGAGTATTTAGGGAGACTTGTTCGCATTAAGTGTACTATGATCAACTTCTAGAGAATCACATAATCCAAAAAAGAGAACAATATAAATCCCATGTCTTTAGGCTTTAACCAAAACCAAAACCAAAAAGGTTAGTACAAGGACAGATAATCCAGAAAAGGATAACCCTTTATAAAAAGAAAATCTATTCTTAATCTCCAAAATTTGTCCAACAAAACCCAAAGTTCAATGAGGACCATTCTATAATCAATTTGTCCATAAAATTCTTCAAAGTAAACCAATATAAGATTGAAACACAAATATTTGAAGGATTTAGTCACATAGTCTTCCAATTTAAATTGTAACATTTATCGCCAAACAACATTAGTTGCTCCTAAAGTCTCGTATTGAAAAGTAATTAACCTAATCACATATCCTCTATGATAGGTTAATCATTTTAATAAATAACCCAAAATCAACTTACTCTTAATTCATAAAATCATATAACTAAAAAGAATCAGTCAAACTAACCAGGGACTTCACGTAGTCCAGTGGTAGGTGATTAATACCAGTCGCACATTGGTTGTGGGTTCGATTCCCACAGCTTTGTCCGCCGTGACGGGTAGTCACACGGTCTGCGTGTTGTCCTTTTTCCAAAACTATATAATTCTTAAAACATTCCCCAAAATGAGATAAAATCTTCAAAGATGATCATAACATATTTTAACCTCAAGTTTATCTAATGCCTTTCATTTTCCATCAGAACATATAATAACCCATAATTTCCTCAAAAGTAAGGATCATATAAACCCTAATGGTTACATTAATAATTATTACCTGAATTTCCACATCGAGTTGGCCATCTCTTACATGATGCACTAGAGAACTCACCAAGGTTGAAGTGGTTGATCATGACTCCCTGATAGTTGGTTTAGAACAACCATGAGTTTCCTCATTGAATCCTCCATTTTATCTAGTTTCTTAATCATAGATCCACCACAGTTTCCTTCAAACCAATTGTCACTTTGGTGCCTGCAAGATCTAGCCATTCACTAAAAACAGAAATGTCAGTGTGAGTATATCAAAAAAACCATCATGTACTAATGAGTAAGATAAACACTAAGATATACTTACTCATTCACTTTATCTAAAACTAGGACTCTTTCTGAAATCCTAACCATTATGGTAATGTAACTTATGCTTAAAGAATACCCTAACCTCTAATGTTATCTAAACCGACCTTTGATACCAACTATAAGGCCCCAGCATTAAACCTTTCTTAATCATGAGTTATTACAAGATTACACATTGAGGATCTTTTCAGGTTTAGATTTTTAGAGAATTAGATCATGAAACTTGCATTACATTCCACATTTAAACAAAGTGGTTACATAAAAGATAGTATTCATTCTTCCCATCAACGGAAATATATTTAAAATATAACACGGATTCTTTCTTGACACATCCTTGACACTATCATCACATCATGTAACTTTCCCTTGACCTGTGAAAAACATTTCAAAAACTTGGGTTGAGCACAAAAAGCTCAGTAAGGGATATAAAAATATGGAAAGGAAACATGGGTACACATATACATAAGAATGAGTTCATACATTACCCATAAAACATAAGCACTTTATCATACCTCATCAAATCTTGAATAAATCATAGAAAACATAAGACATAAAGGTAACTTGAGGCATTCATAACATTCTTACGTAGGGAGTAACCCTCTTGGTTACGTTTGGAATACCCATCACAGTATATTCCCTAAATCTCTTCGGAGAAACCTTAACGTTTCACTCCTTCGCGTTACCCAATGCATTGGAGAGCTATATCGGGCTCACCCGCCCTTAGTTTATCACGGAACCACCCATTTTCATAACAATGCCCAAGAACCATAACATAAATGTGTCACATAAAACATGCATAAAGGAAACATAACATTTTCACATTTCAATCACAATATAACATTTTAGTATATTGAAATAATGAATCCATTCAAAAAGAAACCATTTCCAAAACCATTTAAAACATTTAATAAAGAGATTTTTGAATCAAAGATTCCCATACCACCTTGAAGCTTAAAATTTTAATCCATTAATATCCATATAAATAAATCCTTAAAACCATTTTGAAAACATGGATATTAATAAGAACAAATAATTAAAACATTTAAAACGATATTTTGGTTAAAGGGGTTTTACCAAAATTAGAGACACTTGAATACAATAATTGAGGAATAACATTTAGTCAGAACTTTATAATATCATGAGAATAAATGGATTCATGATATAATACTCCAAAGTACATTATATACACCATATAAGAGTGAATTTGTGCATAACAACAATGAACCCTCAACAGAAATGTCAAATGTGATGAAATCCTTTATAAAGAAGGTATCTTTAAAATTAAGGACAAATCAATATCAAAAATATGTGTGACAAATATAAATACACCCAATATAAGTGGATATTAAGTGTAAAACAATAAAATGTCATTCACACATATTCAATGGATGACATATTCAATGACTACATGTTGAACCCAAAGAAATCGAAATTGGGTTAAAAAGTTCCCTTGACAGCCTAACGGCATCACATCAAAATGAGTTGATGAGAGATAAAAAGTGTATCTCATCACTTGGACATAAAATTTACATCAATAAGGATATATGATAACATATCCAAACATAAAAATATGTAAATTAAAAGACCCAACATAAGAAGTCTTTTAAAAAGAGGAGGGTGAAAGGTTCCCTTACCGACTTGGGTATCTTTCAAAACATACACCCCATGAAAGAAGGACAATAGATCATCGATGTAAATACTGATAAACGAAATTATATTACACAAATTGTAGAATAATGGGAAGTAAATACATCACTCAATGGAATTTGTGGCAAATGTAGCATAAATCTCACGAGAATAAAAGTGAGATGAAAAATCCCTTACGAAAATTCGGCAGCCTAACGGCGCCACTCAAAACTTCCAAAATGGATTGATGAGAGGAAATAGGGTCTCTCATCATATGAACATAATAATTACAGTAGGATTAATATAAAAGAACATCCCAATCATAAGAAATATGAGCTTAAAAGTAATGACATAAAAGAGTGTACTTAAAAAGAAAGAGAGGTGTAGGATCCCTTACCTCGGGTCCGACTTGACTCGATCGTTCTTTAATCTCCTGAATAATAAAAATGAGTTAATTTCTACTTCCTTAAGAACATTTTCCAAGTTCATTATTCCTTTTATATAAATTATTGACATGTTATAAACATTATGTAATCATTCAAGTTAATAATGTTCATTTTGTCAGTATTTGGTTCTTAAGTCGAAAGTGGACTTCTTACAATTACATGTTGTTCGTGTGGCCAAATGTTTATTATAAACATAATTGTATTCATGATGTAGATATAATATATTTCATATATATCCATTAAATGCATGCATTTATAACATTACATAATCATTTAGAGGTAAGAAATGAAGTGCACCGTTCATGGAGACGGTAAGCCGTACGTACGCATGAACGCTACTTCCATTTTTATTTCATATTTTATAGAATGGAATCATAACTATATAAAGGTATATTATAATTCCAGTATAATATCATATATAATATCATAGTTCCATCCTTTATACGTCCCACATATGGTATTTAATGAATCAAATCACTTTGAGGGGGCTGTAGTCCGCACTTCCTTAAATGATGATATCGCGTATACCCATAATGGAAGCCATAAAGGTAAGACACAATTGAAAAATACAGAAGCATAAGTAAAACATTAACATATTATATATCATATATAAAAATAGTGACATCATAATGGCCACCTTTGAAGGTGTTAAATGAGTATTGAACAATCATTGTTTCGGGAGGCAGAATTTCGCCATCCACGGAAACCGTATGTTCTTTAACTATTTGATGTAGTTGTGTGAGATTTTAGCTATAATAAATCTTATAACAACATCCTAGTATATTTAAGATACTGGTTTTGTTACAAAATAAGTAAATAAAAATAGTTTAGGGGGTTGGAAAAACAAAATAAAACAAATGAACATGAGAGAATGAATTACCTTTAAAAGTGTAACTCCTTTTGATTTAAGCCTAAAGGCTTCCTTTGATAGGATTATGCCCAAAGGTAATCCTCTAGGATTAGGAGAGGGATGTTTAGAGAGTAAATGAGCAGGGGTTGGCCGAGCCAAAGGCTTGAAGAGTGTGTGAAATGAGGTAGAGGTGGTGGCCTTTTATAAGAGGAGAGGAGGGGCAGTTTTGGAAAGTAAGAAATATTACTTTATTTGAAAATGTATTTGGGTTTTAAAAGGTCCCACATTGATATAATTCGTTGATAAGGTGATAAGGGTTCGAAATATACCCATCCAATAAGTTTTGGACTTGTCTAGTTCATAGATTTTACATTATCTTTCCATTTTATTTAAATCGTCAAATAATGATGTCATCGCTGCATCATTATTATGTCATAAATAATTTAATGTATTTAATGTCTAAAAATAATAATAAAAAATACTAAGATGTAGGAAATCTTTTTAGCTTTCCAATTACTATTTATAATCAAAAATATGACTTGTATAACCCCACTTACAAATTGTTTTAGTAAAACATATCATGTTTGTGTCATTTTTACTTTTACATTAAATAAAAAGTTATTTATGTCATTTCCCAACCAAAGTGGATCCATGGGGTCCCCAAGTTGAGCCATGGCTTGTCTTGGTCGGCCATTACACATCCAATGAGGTTAGGACATGTGTCAAGTTCATTTCATATTATTAAAACATTATATTTACCTTAAACTACACTAATTACCTCTAATCGCGATTAAAAACTTAATAAGTTACTATTCACCAAAAAATTATTTTAATCTCATTGAACCAAATTTTACATATTAATGACAACCATGTATGTCGGATTTTTGAAAATCAAAACACAATTATGGAAAAATTTCATTTAAACGGAAAATCAGTTTTTATAAGTACCACTTAGTGGTTTCACTATTCATCAAAAATTAAGGTTTTTCAGAAAAATCCCAAAAATTCACCATAAGATATATTTGATATTCCGAATTCAAAAATGAAGTCCATTTTACAAAATTGAAAACATATTAGTCACATTAATTAATTTAATAATTAATTCCCGCTGTCAGTGCAAATAGAGTGTTTTTATAAAACAATAAGTATCAAAAGATTGACACTAGTTTAAGTCCGATTTCAAAGTGAAATTAATTCCAATGACCACTATTGGATTTAATGGTAAAAATATTTTTTAATTTAACTTTAAAACCAATTAAAAATATTATCTAATCATATATATAAATTAGATTAAAAAGAGGTTTTGAATTAAAACACAACATTTTACACTATTCATTAAAAAATGAACTTTATCGGAAAAATACCAAAAAATTACACAAAGTAAAATTTGATGACCCGATTCTTAATAAGAGTTTTATTTGGTCCAAAAGAATGTATAAAAGTGATCAAAACTATATTTAATGACGGTTCTCCATCAAAAGGTGATAAGTGAACCTTTAGTGAAAACTAGGGCATATACGCCTAAAATTGAATTCTTTCCGTATTTTAAGCCATTATCTTTTATTGTATAAATGTAAAAACATTTAAGAACATATATATTCATATTTTAGTTATTTATATCCATTCCCGCCATTACAACGGCTACATGTTAACTACCATTTAAAATAATATTATTTTATTATTAGAGTGCAACGTAAGATTCCCAAGAAACTCGTTGTTGCGTGTTGGGTACGCCATCGAGCATAGCGTCCCTTTTAAAGTCATATTAATATTTTATTCACAAATATGGATAAATATGAAAATGTCATATTCTTTATTTACCTGGGGTGTTACATCCTTCCCCCCTTTTGGGAATTACATCCTCGCAATTTTTTAAATTGGGCTTGGAAACATCCTTGAAAGTCCGACATCAGAACAAGAGTCGGTAAAACAATCACTTTAAAATAAAGAAAGATAAGTACAAAGGTCACCTGAGTTAACCCATACTAGGATTCCAAGTATGAAAACATGTACTTGGAGGAGAAAACATAGGGTCATGTTCTGATGGAGAGTGATAGAAAACATGTTTAGGAGAAAGTTAACCATGAGAAAATCACAAACTTGTGATGGGTTAAACAGTATTCGATTCCCCAGTAGGAAAAGTTAATAGACAACATTTTTGTTTTAAGTTACTTTTTATTGAGGAATTTATTCATAACGAAACATAATCACTTATCATGTTGACTTTCATCTTTTACTAGATTCCTTAGTCAAACTCATATTTTTTTCCAAAAGGTGAGTATTTAGGGAGACTTGTTCGCATTAAGAGTACTATGATCAACTTCTAGAGAATCACCTAATCCACAAAAGAGAACAATATACATCCCATGTCTTTAGGCTTTAACCAAAACCAAAACCAAAAAGGTTAGTACAAGGTCAGATAATCCAGAAAAGGATAACCCTTTATAAAAAAGAAAATCTATTCTTAATCTCCAAAATTTGTCCAACAAAACCCAAAGTTCAACGAGGACCATTCTATAATCAATTTGTCCATAAAATTCTTCAATGTAAACCGATCTAAGATTGAAACCCAAATATTTGAAGGATTTAGTCACATAGTCATCCAAGTTAAATTGTAACATTTATCTCCAAACAACATTAGTTGCTCCTAAAGTCTCGTATTGAAAAGTAATTAACCTAATCACATATCCTCTATGATAGGTTAATCATTTTCATAAATAACCCAAAATCAACTTACTCTTAATTCATAAAATCATATAACTAAAAAGAATCAGTCAAACTAACCAGGGACTTCACGTAGTCCAGTGGTAGGCGATTAATACCAGTCGCACTTTGGTTGTGGGTTCGATTCCCGCAGCTTTGTCCGATGTGACGGGTAGTCACACGGTCTGCGTGTTGTCCTTTTTACAAAACTATATAATTCTTAAAACATTCCCCAAAATGAGATAAAATCTTCAAAGATTATCATAACATATTTTAACCTCAAGTTTATCTCATGCCTCTCATTTTCCATCAGAACATATAATAACCCATAATTACCTCAAAACTAAGGATCATATAAACCCTAATGGTTACCTTAATAATTATTACCTGAATTTCCACATCGAGTTGGCCATCTCGTACATGATGCACTAGAGAACACACCAAGGTTGAAGTGGTTGATCATGACTCCTTGATAGTTGGTTTAGAACAACCATGAGTTTCCTCAATGAATCCTCCATTTTATCTAGTATCTTAATCATAGATCCACCACAGTTTCCTTCAAACCAATTGTCACTTTGGTGCCTGCGAGATCCAGCCATTCACTAAAAACAGAAATGTCAGTGTGATTATATCAAAAAAACCATCATGTACTAATGAGTAAGATAAACACTAAGATATACTTACTCATTCACTTTATCTAAAACTATGACTCTTTCTGAAATCCTAACCATTATGGTAATGTCACTTATGCTTAAAGAATACCCTATCCTCTAAAGTTATCTAAACCGACCTTTGATACCAACTATAAGGCCCCAGCCTTAAACCTTACCTAATCTTGAGTTATTACAAGATTACACATTGAGGATCTTTTCAGGTTTAGAGTTTTAGAGAATTAGATCATGAAACTTGCATTACATTACACATTTAAACAAAGTGGTTACATAAAATACAGTATTCATTCTTCCCATCAACGGAAACATATTTAAAATATAACTCGGATTCTTTCTTGACACATCCTTGACACTATCATCACATCATGTACCTTTCCCTTGACCTGTGAAAAAAATTTCAAAAACTTGGGTTGAGCACAAAAAGCTCAGTAAGGGATATAAAAATATGGAAAGGAAACATGGGTACACATATACATAAGAATGAGTTCATACTTTACCCATAAAACATAAGCAATTTATCATACCTCATCAAATCTTGAATAAATCATAGAAAACGTAATACATAAAGGTAACTTGAGGCATTCATAACATTCTTACGTAGGTAGTAACCCTCTTGGTTACGTTTGGAATACCCATCACAGTATATTCCCTAAATCTCTTCGGAGAAACCTTAACGTTTCACTCCTTCGCGTTACCCAATGCATTGGAGAGCTATATCGGGCTCACCCACCCTTAGTTTATCACGGAACCACCCATTTTCATAACAATGCCCAAGAACCATAACATAAATTTGTCACATAAAACATGCATAAAGGAAACATAACATTTCCACATTTCAATCACAATATAACATTTTAGTATATTGAAATAATGAATCCATTCAAAAAGAAACCATTTCCAAAACCATTTAAAACATTTAATACAGAGATTTTTGAATCAAAGTGTCCCATACCACCTTGAAGCTTAAAATTTTAAACCATTAATATCCATATAAATAAATCCTTAAAACCATTTTCAAAACATGGATATTAATAAGAACAAATAATTAAATCATTTAAAACCATATTTTGGTTAAAGGGGTTTTACCAAAATTAGAGACACTTGAATACAATAATTGAGGAATAACATTTAGTCAGAACTTTATAATATCATGAGAATAAATGGATTCACGATATAATACTCCAAAGTACATTATATACACCATATAATAGTTAATTGGTGCATAACAACAATGAACCCTCAACAGAAATGTCAAATGTGATGAAATCCCTTATAAAGAAGGTATCCTTAAAATTAAGGACAAATCAATATCAAAAATATGTGTGACAAATATAAATACACCCAATATAAGTGGATATTAAGTGTAAAACAATAAAAGGTCATTCACACATATTCAATGGATGACATATTCAATGACTACATGTTGAACCCAAAGAAATCGAAATTGGGTTAAAAAGTTTCCTTGACAGCCTAACGGCATCACATCAAAATGAATTGATGAGAGATAAAAAGTGTATCTCATCACTTGGACATAAAATTTACATCAATAAGGATATATGAGAACATATCCAAACATAACAATATGTAAATTAAAAGACCCAACAGAAGAAGTCTTTTAAAAAGAGGAGGGTGAAAGGTTCCCTTACCGACATGGGTATCTTTCAAAACATACACCCCATGAAAGAAGGACAATAGATCATCGATGTAAATACTCATAAACGAAAGTATATTACACAAAGTGTAGAATAATGGGCAGTAAATACACCACTCAATGGAATTTGTGGCAAATGTAGCATAAATCTCACGGGAATAAAAGTGAGATGAAAAATCCCTTACGAAGATTCGGTAGCCTAACGGTGCCACTCAAAACTTCCAAAATGGATTGATGAGAGGAAATAGGGTCTCTCATAATATGAACATAATAATTACAGTAGGAGTAATATAAAAGAACATCCCAATCATAAGAAATATGAGCTTAAAAGTAATGACATAAAAGAGTGTACTTAAAAAGAAAGAGAGGTGTAGGATCCCTTACCTCGGGTCCGACTTGACTCGATCGTTCTTTAATCTCCTGAATAATAAACTTGAGTTAATTTCTACTTCCTTAAGAACCTTTTACAAGTTCATTATTCATTTTATATCAATTATTGACATGTTATAAACATTATGTAATCATTCGAGTTAATAATGTTCATTTTGTCAGTATTTGGTTCTTAAGTTGAAAGTGGACTTCTTACAATTACATGTTGTTCGTGTGGCCAAATGTTTATTATAAAAAGAATTGTATTCATTATGTAGATATCATATATGTAATATATATCCAGTACATGCATGCATTTATAACATTACATAATCATTTAGAGGTAAGAAATGAAGTGCACCGTTCATGGAGACGGTAAGCCGTACGTATGCATGGACGCTACTTCCATTTCTATTTCATATTTTATAGAATGGAATCATAATGATATAAAGGTATATTATAATTCCAGTATAATATCATATATAATATCATAGTTCCATTCTTTATACTTCCCACATATGTTATTTAACGAATCAAATCACTTTGAGGGGGTGGTAGTCCGCACTTCCTTAAATGAAGATATCGCGTATACCCATAATGGAAGACATAAAGGTAAGACACAAATGAAAAATACAGAAGCATAAGTAAAACATTAACATATTATATATCATATATAAAAATAGTTACATCACAATGGCCACCTTTGAATGTGTTAAATGAGTATTGAACAATCATCGTTTCGGGAGGCAGAATTTCGCCATCCACGGAAACTGTATGTTCTTTAACCATTTGATGTAGTTGTGTGAGAGTTTAGCTAGAATAAATCTTATAACAACATCCTAGTATATTTAAGATACTTGTTTTGTTATAAAAGAAGTAAATAAAAAGTGTTTAGGGGGTTGGAAAAACAAAATAAAACAAATCAACATGAGAGAATGAATTACCATTAAAAGTGTAACTCCTTTTGATTTGATCCTAAAGGCTTCCTTTGAAAGGATTCTGCCCAAAGGGAATCCTCTAGGATTAGTAGAGGTATGTGGAGAGAGTAAATGAGCATGGGTTGGCCGAGACAAAGGCTTGAGGAGTGTGTGAAATGAGGTAGAGGTGAGGGCCTTTTATAAGAGGAGAGGAGGGGCACTTTTAGAAAGTAAGAAATATTACTTTATTTGAAAATGTATTTCGGTTTTAAAAGGTCCCACATTGATATAATTCGTGGATATGGTGATAAGGGTTCGAAATCCACCAATCAAATAAGTTTTTGACATGTGTAGTTCATAGATTTTACATTATCTTTCCATTTTATTTAAATCGTCAAATAATGATGTCATCGCTACATCATTATTATGTCATAAATAATTTAATTTATTTAATGTCTAAAAATTATAAAAAAAATACTAAGATGTAGGAAATCTTTTTATCTTTCCAATTACTATTTATAATCAAAACTTTGACTTGTATAACCCCACTTACAAATTGTTTTAGTAAAACATATCATGTTTGTGTCATTTTTACTTTTACATTAAATAAAAAGTTATTTATGTCATTTCCCAACCAAAGTGGATCCATGGGGTCCCCAAGTTGACCCATGGATTGTCTTGGTCGGCCATTACAAATCAAATGTGGTTATGACATGTGTCAAGTTCATTTCATATTATTAAAACATTATATTTACCTTAAACAACACTAATTACCTCTAATCGCGATTAAAAACATAATAAGTTACTATTCACCAAAAAATTATTTTAATCTCATTGAACCACATTTTACTTCTTAATGAAAACCATGTATTTCGGATTTTTGAAAATCAAAACACAATGATGGAAAAATTTCATTTAAACGGAAAATCAGTTTTTATAAGTGCCACTTAGTGGTTTCACTATTCATCAAAAATTAATGTTTTTCAGAAAAATTCCAAAAATTCACCATAAGATATATTTGATATTCCGAATTCAAAAATGAAGTCCATTTTACAAAATTCAAAACATATTAGTCACATTAATTAATTTAAAAATTAATTCCCGCTGTCAGCGCAAATAGCGTGTTTTTATAAAACAATAAGTATCAAAAGATTAACACTAGTTTAAGTCTGATTTCAAAGTGAAATTAATTCCAATGACCACTATTGGATTTAATGGTAAAAATATTTTCTAATTTCACTTTAAAACCAACTAAAAATATTATCTAATCATATAAATAAATTAGATTAAAAAGAGGTTTTGAATTAAAACACAACATTTTACACTATTCATTAAAAAATAAACTTTATCGGAAAAATACCAAAAAATTACACAAAGTAAAATTTGATGACCCGATTCTTAATAAGAGTTTTATTTGGTCCAAAAGAATGTATAATAGTGATCAAAACTATATTTAATGACAGTTCTCCATCAAAAGGTGATAAGTGAACCTTTAGTGGAAACTAGGGCATATACGCCTAAAATTGATTTCTTTCCGTATTTTAAGCCTTTATCTTTTATGGTATAAATGTAAAAACATTTAAGAACATATATAATCATATTTTAGTTATTTATATCCTTTCCCACCATTACAATGGCTACATGTTAACTACCATTTAAAATAATATTATTTTATTATTAGAGTGCAACGTAAGATTCCCAAGAAACTCGTTGTTGCGTGTTGGGTACGCCATCGAGCATAGCGTCCCTTTTAAAGTCATATTAATATTTTATTCACAAATATGGATAAATATGAAAATGTCATATTCTTTATTTACCTGGGGTGTTACATCCTTACCCCCTTTTGGGAATTACGTCCTCGCAATTTTTAAAATTGGGCTTGGAAACATCCTTGAAAGTCCCAAATCGGAACAAGAGTCGGTAAAACAATCACTTTAAAATAAAGAAAGATAAGTACAAAGGTCACCCGAGTTAACCCATACTAGGATTCCAAGTATAAAAACATAGACATGGAGGAGAAAACATATAGCATCCTTCCTTTTTATCACATAAACTTTCATTACATTTTACAAAATCGAGGATCTTTAAGGTTTAGTGTCTTGGAAACTAGGAACTTAAAACATGAAACAAAAAAAACATTCTTCTTAAACACTTGAAAGGCTTCTCCTTATGTTCATCCTAGGTTCATTACTGCATCTCAGAACCTGGGGACATACATCAAAGGAAAGGGTGAGCAGAAGGCCTAGTAAGGAAAACAAGAGAAACATTTTACATGTGAACTTGAGATACTTCAATAAAGTCATGAAAAGAACATTAAGGCATGAGAATGAAATCATGAGGCATATCATAATAAAAATAAAATTTTCATAACTTGAATATGTGGCTACATAATTTAACATAGAAAATCATGAACATATCACCAAGGTCTATCCCCAAGGTTTCATTTGAAAATTACCAAGTTTATTCACCAAGGTATCATGAAAATTGTAATCTCTAGTGGTTACATCATTACCCAATGCATTGGAGCGCTATTAGGGTGCACCCTTAAATTTTCCTTTATTATCATGTGAGGCACAAATATCATCATCAATCATTTCATAAACAACCCATATATCATAAAATAAATGGGTTTAATTTCATAATCATAACGTTTTAAAAACTGCTTTAAAGACATGATCTTTACGTTACTTTAAACCCACGGAAAGGGAAAGCGGGTATCATGTATGTAAATCCCAGAATTTAAAATAGAACATTTTTATATATATGTGAATACCCCTGTAGAAGTAGGATCTTTGAGTATTCATTTTATAACAGAAAATAATTTTGAGAAAAGAGAGGAATTTTGAGACGAAAATTCTACAGCATAACGGCTATGTTACACGGTTTTAGAAAACTTCGAAAAGAGAGGGGACATGGGTCAAACAATCATAATTGACCCATAAAATAGTATAGGGACAGAATAAGATGTATATATGGACATGGTGATGAAATTTCAAGGACATACCATTTGAAATAAAAAAACATGGAAGGAAGGCAGAAATTTGATTTCTCTTATGAAAATTCGGCAGCCTAACGGCGTCACTTAAACTTCAACAAAAATGAATTGAACAAATCAAATAGGGTCTCTCATAATATGATAATAAGAGATCAGTATGATAGATATAGAGATCATAACCCAACATAACAAAAAGGAACATGAAAGAACTGACATGAAAGTAGAACTTGAAAAATGAGAAGGGTGGAAGAATAACTTAAACATTCGGCAGCCTAACGGCGTCACTTAAACTTCAACAAAATGAATTGATGAGATCAAATAGGGTATCTCATCATATGAAAATAAGATTCCAGAATGATAGATATAGAGATCATACCCCAACATAACAAAAAGGAACTTGAAAGAACTGACATGAAAGTAGAACTTGAAAAACGAGAAGGGTGAAAGAATCCCTTAAAAATTTGGCAGCCTAACGGCGCCACTTAAACTTCAACAAAAATGAATTGAAGAAGTCAAATAGGGTCTCTCATAATATGACCATAAAAGATCAGTATGATAAATTTAGATATCATACACCAACATAATAAAAAGGAACATGAAATACTTGGATGAAAATAGAACTTGAAAACGAGGAAGGTGAAAGAATTCCTTAAAAATTCGGCAGCCTAACGGCGCCACTTAAACATTCTTAAAACGATTTGATGAGAGCAAGGGGGTATCTCATCATATGAACATGAAATGGGCAGTAGGATGAATATAAAAGATCATCCTCCAACATAATAATATGGAGCATAAAAGAAATGACATAAAAGAGATTACTTGAAAAGAAAGAGAGAGGTCGAATCCCTTACCTTAAAATGTAACTCTTAAACCTCAAAGGTTGGGACCTTGAGGGCATGGGGAAACCTTGGGAGGACTCATTGGGAGGTAATGAGACCAGGACATCGTTGGGGAAGAGTGGGGAGTCAAATGGATGAGGGGAGGGCTTGGTATTTATAGGGAAAGTGAGTGGACAAGGCATTAATGGCCAAGGGACACCTCACATGTGCTTTTCTCAAACCCATGTGCTCTCCCTTGGCATTTACCATGGAGTTAGGCCACATGGGGCCCCCAAAACAATAATTCATCACCCTTGGCCGGACAACCCTTAAAATATCTCATGACATCACTATGACACAGTTATGATGTCATTAAACATACCGAAACCCTAAAACCGTATTTTTACTATTCACTGAAAATTCAACTTTCTCAGAAAAATCCCAAAGTTTCACACTAACCAAATATCAATGCTTTGATTTCAAAAATGAACTCCATTTTATAAAAATAATTTTCTAAATATTTTTAATTTTATTTTTAAATAAATAGACTATTCACCGAAAATTCATTTTTTTCAGAAAAAACCCCAAAAATTACCATAGCATAATATCGGTGTTCTGAGTTCAAAAATGAAATCCATTTTATAAAAATAAATTTCTAAATATTTTTAATTTAACTTTTAATTAAAAAACACTATTCACCCGAAAAAACTAATACTTGAATAATAATTTATAAAACCGTTATTTAACCATTTTATTGAATCAAATTACTTAATCAAGGTGCCTAGATTATTTTAAAACTTTCTTTAAGTGAGATTACTAATCCATTTGGTCATATTACTAATCCTAATCATAAAATCACTATTCATAATTTACTATTCATCAAAAATCAAGTTGATCTTATTAGACTCCAAATTTTGTACTGAACATAATTGTAGAAGACCATTTTTTGAAAATCATTACACATTTTTAATTATTTAAGGTTTACATAAACATTTTTAAAATATCTTTTTTTCTAAATTTCATCAAAAATATGTATACTATATTTATCCGGTCATTTGAAAATTCATAAACATCATCATAAGAAGAAATCCCAATTTTTATTTAAAACAAAGGATTACACAAGGCAGTTACGGTCTTCTTACATAGCCCCTTATCACACCAGCATAGGACCTAAGTGTAAGGTGTGCTAAGGTGAGAGAGTCTGAGGGAGGCTCGACCAACATTGCCCGAGTAGTAATTTCTATCAGTTTGAACTTCTCACAGAGGCGATTCCGTTCTAGCTTTACACGATGAAGTTCGGATTGGGTTTGGTCCAGAGCAAAGCCCAGTGGTGCTACCTCCTTCCCAAGTTCTGTAAGATGGGATTCGATCGGTCCAAGACTACTGGGTGAGGCCATCGAATCTTCTTTCTATATCAATTAACCAAGATTGCTTGTATTTAGAGACAATAGTCAAAACGTTTAGTTTCCAGCGGTCATATTGACCAATGGTAAAATAACAGTCAAAACCCAACAGTCTCATTTTAATTATACTCCTGTTATCAAATCAAACTTTTTTTTGAGTATAAAAAATAAAATAACACATAAAATTAGGAAACAAAATTTATTTAATATTTCAGGTCGTTATAATCATCCCCCCTTAAGAAATTGCGTCCTCGCAATTTTTTATAAAACTGGGTTTTGAAATTTCATTGAAAGTCCCACATCAGAAAAGGAGTCAGTAAAACAATTACTTTAAAAGAAAGAAAGGGAAGTACAAAGGTCACCCAAGTTAAGCCACACTAGGATTCCATGTAGGAAAACATGGACATGGAGGAGAAAACCAAGGGTCAAGTTCTGAGGGAGTGTGATAGAGAACATTATTAGGAGAAAGTTAACCATAAGAAAATCCCAAACTTATGATGTGTGTAAACGGTCTTTGATTACCTAGTAGGAAACGTAAACCAACAACATTTTTGTTTTACGTTTCTTTTCATAATTTTGAGGAATTAATTTACTACATAGAACAAAAACATAAGAAAATATACCTACCATCAAGTAGAGTTTCATCCTTTAATAAGTCCCTACCAACACTAATATTTTCTCCAAATGATGAGACTTCAAAAACACTTGGTCTCATAAAAGCACAAGAATCATCTTCGAGAGAATCACATAATCTACAAAAGATTAACTATCTATTTCTTCTATCTTTAAACATTATCCAAAAAAATAGAAAGGTTAAGGTAAAACAACTCTTCAAAAAGAAAGAATCCCATAGGAATGGAAACTACTTTTAAATCTCCAAAGTCCCATGGTACTACCCAAAGTTCATCATAGACCATTCCATAAATAACGGTCCTTAAAATTTCTCAAAATAAACTAAACTAAGATTGAAACCCAAATACAAGAAGGATTTGATAACATAGTCTTCCAAAATAAACTTCATTGTTCATCTCCAAACAACATCAACCTCTCCTAACATCTTATAACAAAATTAGCTAACCTAAACATATTTTACCCAATATAGGTTAATCATTCCCATAAGTAACCTAAATTACTATAAGCCCACCTTAAATTAATCAATTCTTCAAAATATAAGTCATCCTTACTCCTCAATGAAAATACCGTAGTAATCTATTTACCTAGATCATATAGGGTCCCCAAAATAGTGAACATCTTACAAAATAATTAGCATCCTTTAATCCAGAAATCATCGCATTTCCTATCACATTGGTTGTTGGGACATGTTCTTCCATTTCTAACCATTAACTATGAAGGGAAAGTATAATTAGAGGCTTAAATACTTAACCAATAATCATGAAAAGGAACTTAAAGCATATAAGGATAACTTGTAGAAGAAAAGTATACCCTAACATGTGATCCCCTAGGTTCCCATCTAGGTTATCCATGATCATATATTCTTATGTGAATCTTTATTTTGTTTTATCCTTTTTCCTTTAATAATGGTTCATACTAAGCTTATGAATTTACCAAAGCATATCCCCCGGGAGTGTCGTAACCAAGAGTGTAGCAAGGCCCGTTGTCGTGTACCAGTTCCCGTTCGAGTCTAGCTCAAAGAGGTGTTTTCGGGTTTTAACCTTATGTACAACTGTGCCAGAGCCACCTCTACCTGCCCGTATCCAGACATAGATGTATTTTCTCGGCAACCCATTACCCAATACTCACCAAAATACCAGGAAGATTTCCTATATATAAACTTTTCTATAGGCTTATTCCTAAAGTTTTCATATACTAATTTCCAAAAATAACTAAACCATCCTTTGATACCAACTATAGAATCCCGCCTTTTTATCACATAAACTTTCATTACATTTTACAAAATCGAGGATCTTTAAGGTTTAGTGTCTTGGAAACTAGGAACTTAAAACATGAAACAAAAAAAAAATCTTCTTAAACACTTGAAAGGATTCTCCTTATGTTCATCCTAGGTTTATTACTGCATCTCAGAACCTGGGGACATACATCAAAGGAAAGGGTGAGCTGAAGGCCCAGTAAGGAAAACAAGAGAAACATTTTACATGTGAACTTGAGATACTTCAATAAAGTCATGAAAAGAACTTTATGGCATGAGAATGAAATCATGAGGCATATCATAATAAAAATAACATTTTCATAACTTGAATATGTGGCTACATAATTTAACATAGAAAATCATGAACATATCACCAAGGTCCATCCCCAAGGTTTCATTTGAAAATTACCAAGTTTATTCACCAAGGTATCGTGAAAATTGTAATCTCTAGTGGTTACATCATTACCCAATGTATTGGAGCGCTATCAGGGAGCACCCTTAAATTTGCCTTTATTATCATGTGAGCCACAAATATCATCATCAATCATTTCATAAACAACCCATATATCATAAAATAAATGGGTTTCATTTCATAATCATAAGGTTTTAAAAACTGCTTTAAAGACATGATCTTTACGTTACTTTAAACCCACGGAAAGGGAAAGCGGGTATCATGTATGTAAATCCCAGAATTTAAAATAGAAAATTTTTATATATATGTGAATACCCTTTTAGAAGTAGGATATTTGAGTATTCACTTTATAACATGAAATAATTTTGAGAAAAGAGAGGAATTTTGAGACGAAAATTCTGCAGCATAACGGCTATGTTACACGGTTTTAGAAAACTTTGAAAAGAGAGGGGACATGGGTCGAACAATCATAATTGACCCATAAAATAGTAGAGGGACAGAATAAGAATTATATATGGACATGGTGATGCAATTTCAAGGACATACCATTTGAAATGAAAAACATGGAAGGAAGACAGAAATTTGATTTCTCTTATGAAAATTCGGCAGCCTAACGGCGTCACTTAAACTTCAACAAAAATGAATTGAACAAATCAAATAGGGTCTCTCATCATATGATCATAAGAGATCAGTATGATAGATATAGAGATCATACCACAACATAACAAAAAGTAACTTGAAAGAACTGACATGAAAGTAGAACTTGAAAAATGAGAAGGGTGGAAGAATCACTTAAACATTCGGCAGCCTAACGACGTCACTTAAACTTCAACAAAATGAATTGATGAGATCAAATAGGGTCTCTCATCATATGAACATAAGATTACAGCATGATAGATATATAGATCATACCCCAACATAACAAAAAGGAACTTGAAAGAACTGACATGAATGTAGAACTTGAAAAACGAGAAGGGTGAAAGAATCCCTTAAAAATTCGGCAGCCTAACGGCGCCACATAAACTTCAACAAAAATGAATTGAAGAGGTCAAATAGGGTCTCTCATCATATGACCATAAAAGACCAGTATGATAAATTTATATATCATACCCCAACATAATAAAAAGGAACATGAAATACTTGGATGAAAATAGAACTTGAAAACGAGGAAGGTGAAAGAATCCCTTAAAAATTCGGCAGCCTAATGGCGCCACTTAAACATTCTTAAAACGATTTGATGAGAGCAAGGGTGGTATCTCATCATATGAACATGAAATGGGAAGTAGGATGAATATAAAAGAGCATCCTCCAACATAAGAATATGGAGCATAAAAGAAATGACATAAAAGAGATTACTTGAAAAGAAAGAGAGAGGTCGAATCCCTTACCTTAAAATTTAACTCTTAAACCTCAATGGTTGGGACCTTGAGGGCTTGGGGGAACCTTGGTAGGACTCCTTGGGAGGTAATGAGACCAGAACTTCGTATGGGAAGAGTGGGGAGTCGAATGGATGAGGGGAGGGCTTGGTATTTATAGGGAAAGTGAGGGGACAAGGCATTAATGGCCAAGGGACACCTCACATGTGCTTTTCTCAAACCCATGTGCTCTCCCTTGGCATTTACCATGGAGTTAGGCCACATGGGTCCCCGAAAACAATAATTCATCGCCCTTGGACGGCCAAACCTTAAAATATCTCATTACATCACTATGACACATTTATGATGTCATTAAACATACCGAAACCCAAAAACCGTATTTTTACTATTCACTGAAAATTCAACTTTCTCAGAAAAATCCCAAAGTTTCACACTAAACAAATATCAATGCTCTGATTTCAAAAATGAACTCCATTTTATAAAAATAATTTTCTAAATATTTTTAATTTTATTTTTAAATAAATACACTATTCACCGAAAATTCATTTTTTTCAGAAAAAACCCCAAAAATTACCATAGCATAATATCGGTGCTCTGAGTTCAAAAATGAAATCCATTTTATAAAAATAATTTTCTAAATATTTTTAATTTAACTTTTAATTAAAAAAAACTATTCACCCGAAAAAACTAATACTTGAATAATAATTTATAAAACCGTTATTTAACCATTTTATTGAATCAAATTACTTAATCAAGGTGCCTAGATTATTTTAAAACTTTCTTTAAGTGAGATTACTAATCCAATTGGTCATATTACTAATCCTAATCATAAAATCACTATTCATAATTTACTATTCATCAAAAATCAAGATGATCTTATTAGACTCCAAATTTTGTACTGAACATAATTGTAGAAGACCATTTTTTGAAAATCATTACACATTTTTAAATATTTAAGGTTTACATAAACATTCTTAAAATATCTTTTTTTCTAAATTTCATCAAAAATATGTATACTATATTTATCTGGTCATTTGAAAATTCATAAACATCATCATAAGAAGAAATCCCAATTTTTATTTAAAACAAAGGATTACACAAGGCAGTTACGGTCTTCGTACATAGCCCCTTATCACACAAGCATAGGACCTAAGTGTAAGGTGTGCTAAGGTGAGAGAGTCTGAGGGAGGCTCGGCCAACATTGCCCGAGTAGAAATTTCTATCAGTTTGAACTTCTCGCAGAGGCAATTCCGTTCTAGCTTTACACGATGATGTTCGGATTGGGTTTGGTCCAGAGCAAAGCCTAGTGGTGCTACCTCCTTCCCAAGTTCTGTTAGATTGGCTTCGATCGGTCCAAGACTACTGGGTGAGGCCATCGAATCTTCTTTCTATATTAATTAACCAAGATTGCTTGTATTTAGAGACAATAGTCAAAACGTTTAGTTTCCAGCGGTCATATTGACCAATGGTAAAATAACAGTCAAAACCCAACAGTCTCATTTTAATTATACTCATGTTATCAAATGAAACATTTTTGTTGAGTATAAAAAATAAAATAAAATAACACATAAAATTAGGAAACAAAATTTATTTAAAATTTCGGGTCGTTACAAAACATAGGGTCATGTTCTGATGGAGAGTGGTAGAAAACATGTTTAGGAGAAAGTTAACCATGAGAAAATCACAAACATGTGATGGGTTAAACGGTATTCGATTCCCCAGTAGGAAAAGTTAATAGAAAACATTTTTGTTTTAAGTTACTTTTTATTGAGGAATTTATTCATAAGGAAACATAATCACTTATCATGTTGACTTTCATCTTTGACTAGATTCCTTAGTCAAACGCATATTTTTTTCCAAAAGGCGAGTATTTAGGGAGACTTGTTCGCATTAAGAGTACTGTGATCAACTTCTAGAGAATCACCTAATCCACAAAAGAGAACAATATACATCCCATGTCTTTAGGCTTTAACCAAAACCAAAACCAAAAAGGTTAGTACAATGTTAGATAATCCAGAAAAGGATAACCCTTTATAAAAAGAAAATCTATTCTTAATCTCCAAAATTCGTCCAACAAAACCCAAAGTTCAACGAGGACCATTCTATAATCAATTTGTCCATAAAATTATTCAAAGTAAACCAATATAAGATTGAAACCCAAATATTTGAAGGATTTAGTCACATAGTCTTCCATGTTAAATTGTAACATTTATCTCCAAACAACATTAGTTGCTCCTAAAGTCTCGTATTGAAAAGTAATTAACCTAATCACATATCCTCTATGATAGGTTTATCATTTTCATAAATAACCCAAAATCAAATTACTCTTAATTCATAAAATCATATAACTAAAAAGAATCAGTCAAACTAACCAGGGACATCACGTAGTCCAGTGGTAGGCGATTAATACCAGTCGCACTTTGGTTGTGGGTTCGATTCCCGCAGCTTTGTCCGACGCGACGGGTAGTCACACGGTCTGCGTGTTGTCCTTTTTCCAAAACTATATAATTCTTAAAACATTCCCCAAAATGAGATAAAATATTCAAAGATGATCATAAAATATTTTAACCTCAAGTTTATCTCATGCCTTTCATTTTCCATCAGAACATATAATAACCCATAATTACCTCAAAAGTAAGGATCATATAAACCCTAATGGTTACCTTAATAATTATTACCTGAATCTCCACATCGAGTTGGCCATCTCGTACATGATGCACTAGATAACTCACCAAGGTTGAAGTGGTTGATCATGACTCCTTGATAGTTGGTTTAGAACAACCATGAGTTTCCTCATTGAATCCTCCATTTTATCTAGTATCTTAATCATAGATCCACCACAGTTTCCTTCAAACCAATTTTCACTTTGGTGCCTGCGAGATCCAGCCATTCACTAAAAACAGAAATGTCAGTGTGAGTATATCAACAAAACCATCATGTACTAATGAGTAAGATAAACACTAAGATATACTTACCCATTCACTTTATCTAAAACTAGGACTCTTTCTAAAATCCTAACAATTATGGTAATGTCACTTATGCTTAAAGAATACCCTATCCTCTAAAGTTATCTAAACCGACCTTTGATACCAACTATAATGCCCTAGCCTTAACCCTTACTTAATCTTGAGTTATTACAAGATTACACATTGAGGATCTTTTCAGGTTTAGAGTTTTAGAGAATTAGATCATCAAACATGCATTACATTCCACATTTAAACAAAGTGGTTACATAAAAGACAGTATTCATTCTTCACATCAACGGAAACATATTTAAAATATAACACAGATTCTTTATTGACACATCCTTGACACTATCATCACATCATGTACCTTTCCCTTGACCTGTGAAAAACATTTCAAAAACTTGGGTTGAGCACAAAAAGCTCAGTAAGGGATATAAAAATATGGAAAGGAAACATGGGTACACATATACATAAGAATGAGTTCATACTTTACCCATAAAACATAAGCACTTTATCATACCTCATCAAATCTTGAATAAATCATAGAAAACATAAGACATAAAGGTAACTTGAGGCATTCATAACATTCTTACGTAGGGAGTAACCCTCTTGGTTACGTTTGGAATACCCATCACAGTATATTCCCTAAATCTCTTCGGAGAAACCTTAACGTTTCACTCCTTTGCGTTACCCAATGCATTGGAGAGCTATATCGGGCTCACCCGCCCTTAGTTTATCACGGAACTACCCATTTTCATAACAATGCCCAAGAACCATAACATAAATGTGTCACATAAAACATGCATAAAGGAAACATAACATTTCCACATTTCAATCACAATATATCATTTTAGTATATTGAAATAATGAATCCATTCAAAAAGAAACCATTTCCAAAACCATTTAAAACATTTAATAAAGAGACTTTTGAATCAAAGTGTCCCATACCACCTTGAAGCTTAAAATTTTAAACCATTAATATCCATATAAATAAATCCTTAAAACCATTTTTAAAACATGGATATTAATAAGAACAAATAATTAAAACATTTAAAATGATATTTTGGTTAAAGGGGTTTTACCAAAATTAGAGGCACTTGAATACAATAATTGAGGAATAACATTTAGTCAGAACTTTATAATATCATGAGAATAAATGGATTCATGATATAATACTCCAAAGTACATTATATACACCATATAAGAGTGAATTGGTGCATAACAACAATGAACCCTCAACAGAAATGTCAAATGTGATGAAATCCCTTATAAAGAAGGTATCCTTAAAATTAAGGAAAAATCAATATCAAAAATATGTGTGACAAATATAAATACACCCAATATAAGTGGATATTAAGTGTAAAACAATAAAATGTCATTCACACATATTCAATGGATGACATATTCAATGACTACATGTTGAACCCAAAGAAATCGAAATTGGGTTAAAAAGTTCCCTTGACAGCCTAACGGCATCAAATCAAAATGAGTTGATGAGAGATAAAAAGTGTATCTCATCACTTGGACATAAAATTTACATCAATAAGGATATATGATAACATATCCCAACATAACAATATGTAAATTAAAATACCCAACAGAAGAAGTCTTTTAAAAAGAGGAGGGTGAAAGGTTCCTTTACCGACTTGGGTATCTTTCAAAACATACCCCCCCTCCCCATGAAAGAAGGACAATAGATCATCGATGTAAATACTCATAAACGAAATTATATTACACAATGTGTAGAATAATGGTCACTAAATACACCACTCAATGGAATTTGTGGCAAATGTAGCATAAATCTCACGGGAATAAAAGTGAGACGAAAAATCCCTTACGAAAATTCGGCAGCCTAACGGCGCCACTCAAAACTTCCAAAATGGATTGATGAGAGGAAATAGGGTCTCTCATCATATTAACATAATAATTACAGTAGGAGTAATATAAATTAACATCCCAATCATAAGAAATATGAGCTTAAAAGTAATGACATAAAAGAGTGTACGTAAAAAGAAAGAGAGGTGTAGGATCCCTTACCTCGGGTCCGACTTGACTCGATAGTTCTTTAATCTCCTGAATAATAAACTTGAGTTAATTTATACTTCCTTAAGAACCTTTTCCAAGTTCATTATTCCTTTTATATCAATTATTGACATGTTATAAACATTATCTAATCATTCGAGTTAATAATGTTCATTTTGTCAGTATTTGGTTCTTAAGTCGAAAGTGGACTTCTTACAATTACATGTTGTTCGTGTGGCCAAATGTTTATTATAAACATAATTGTATTCATGATTTAGATATCATATATGTAATATATATCCAGTACATGCATGTATTTATAACATTACATTATCATTTAGAGGTAAGAAATGAAGTGCACCGTTCATGGACACGGTAAGCTGTACGTACGCATGAACGCTACTTCCATTTCTATTTCATATTTTATAGAATGTAATCATAATGATATAAAGGTATATTATAATTCCAGTATAATATCATATATAATATCATATTTCCATCCTTTATACGTCCCACATATGGTATTTAACGAATCAAATCACTTTGAGGGGGCGGTAGTCCGCACTTCCTTAAATGAAGATATCGCGTATACCCATAATGGAAGCCATAAAGGTAAGACACAAATGAAAAATACAGAAGCATAAGTAAAACATTAACATATTATATATCATATATAAAAATAGTGACATCATAATGTCCACCTTTGAAGGTTTTAAATGAATATTGAACAATCATCATTTCGGGAGGCAGAATTTCGCCATACACGGAAACCGTATGTTCTTTAACCATTTGATGTAGTTGTGTGAGAGTTTAGCTAGAATAAATCTTATAACAACATCCTAGTATATTTACGATACTGGTGTTGTTACAAAATAAGTAAACAAAAAGAGTTTAGGGGGTTGGAAAAACAAAATAAAACAAATGAACATGAGAGAATGAATTACCATTAAAAGTGTAACTCATTTTGATTTGACCCTAAAGGCTTCCTTTGAAAAGATTCTGCCCAAAGGGAATCCTCTAGGATGAGTAGAGGGATGTGGAGAGAGTAAATGAGCAGGGGTTGGCCGAGCCAAAGGCTTGAGGAGTGTGTGAAATGAGGTAGATGTGGGGGCCTTTTATAAGAGGAGAGGAGGGGCACTTTTGGAAAGTAAGAAATATTACTTTATTTGAAAATGTATTTCGGTTTTAAATGGACCCACATTGATATAATTAGTGGATAAGGTGATAAGGGTTCGAAATCCACCCATCCAATATGTTTTGGACATGTGTAGTTCATAGATTTTACATTATCTTTCCATTTTATTTAAATCTTCAAATAATGATGTCATCGCTGCATCATTATTATGTCATAAATAATTTAATTTATTTAATGTCTAAAAATTATAAAAAAAATACTAAGATGTAGGAAATATTTTTATATTTCCAATTACTATTTATAATCGAAAATATGACTTGTATAACCCCACTTACAAATTGTTTTAGTAAAACATATCATGTTTGTGTCATTTTTACTTTTACATTAAATAAAAAGTTATTTATGTCATTTCCCAACCAAAGTGGATCCATGGGGTCCCCAAGTTGACCCATGGCATGTCTTGGTCGGCCATTACACATCCAATGAGGTTAGGACATGTGTCAAGTTCATTTCATATTATTAAAACATTATATTTAACTTAAACTACACTAATTACCTCTAATCGCGATTAAAAACTTAATAAGTTACTATTCACCAAAAAAATTATTTTAATCTCATTGAACCACATTTTACATCTTAATGACAACCATGTATGTCGGATTTTTGAAAATCAAAACACAATGATGGAAAAATTTCATTTAAACGGAAAATCAGTTTTTATAAGTACCACTTAGTGGTTTCACTATTCATCAAAAATTAATGTTTTTCAGAAAAATCCAAAAAATTCACCATAAGATATATTTGATATTCTGAATTCAAAAATGAAGTCCATTTTACAAAATTCAAAACATATTAGTCACATTAATTAATTTAATAATTAATTCCCGCTGTCAGCGCAAATAGCGTGTTTTTATAAAACAATAAGTATCAAAAGATTGACACTAGTTTAAGTCTGATTTCAAAGTGAAATTAATTCCAATGACCACTGTTGGATTTAATGGTAAAAATATTTTCTAATTTCACTTTAAATCCAATTAAAAATATTATCTAATCATATAAATATATTAGATTAAAAAGAGGTTTTGAATTCAAACACAACATTTTACACTATTCATTAGAAAATGAACTTTATCGGAAAAATACCAAACAATTACACAAAGTAAAATTTGATGACCCGATTCTTAATAAGAGTTTTATTTGGTCCAAAAGAATGTATAAGAGTGATCAAAACTATATTTAATGACAGTTCTCCATCAAAAGGTGATAAGTGAACCTTTAGTGAAAATAGGGCATATACGCCTAAAATTGAATTCTTTCCGTATTTTAAGCCTTTATATTTTATTGTATAAATGTAAAAACATTTAAGAACATATATAATCATATTTTAGTTATTTATATCCATTCCCACCATTACAACGGCTACATGTTAACTACCATTTAAAATAATATTATTTTATTATTAGAGTGCAACATAAGATTCCCAAGAAACTCGTTGTTGCGTGTTGGGTACGCCATCGAGCATAGCGTCCCTTTTAAAGTCATATTAATATTTTATTCACAAATATGGATAAATATGAAAATGTCATATTCTTTATTTACCTGGGGTGTTACAATTAGTCTTTGGGACATTTACCAAATAGCTGGAATACCGTTCGTGGGGAAATGTAAGAATAATTCATCCATCCTACTACAACATGGGGTGATGTTACTAGAACACCATCGGTAGCCCATGAATTAATTATGATAGAAAATAATTTTCCAAAGGATAATAAAGATATCCATTCTAGAGTGTGGATGAAAGCCTTCTTAGAACCAACAACAGAGAAATGTCCAACATGTGGACTCCCTAATGTTTTTCCTTCTAATGATAATCGAAGCAGTTCAGGCATGTATTGGCCTACACTGGAAAAAGAAGATTTTAAGCATAGGGGCTATAAATTCAAACCTGATATAGATGAAAAATTATGCTTAGCTTCCTCATTTATATGTGGCTAAGTGATTATTTTCTTCGAGTCTGTGAATCTAGAGGTGGTGTATGATTAGTGACTTTTGTCATTGTAGCTAAATTGGTAGAAAAGAAGTATATTGGGTTAGAAAACCCTGTATTAGCAAGCATTTACCATCTCTTACTGCATTTATACAATGGGAATACTCTATTTAAAATTTTGGGGCCATTCCAAGTGTTGTGGGGTGGGATAAATAACATTTTGCATTATACTATATGTTGAACTCAGTCAAAGATTCTAATGGTCTATTCAACCAATTTTTAAAGAAATTTTCTGGTATTCAGCCTCTGAACTTGAGACCAGACGTGGTGCTGAAGGAATTGAATGTCTCAGAGAAATTATGTTTCATTACTTTTGGTGAACCACCAACTGGGACATTGATTGATGATGTTAAAGACAATAATTATGAGATGAGAACATATATGATGGAATTCAGGGGTGGCATATTATCAACGAGGATTGATGGTGAAATTATTTGCGAGGCTTATTTTTCCTAGAGGTTTTCAAGTCAGTTCAAATGTCTTCAACAATCAAGCACTTTTTCATCCACATATGTCAGACATGAGAAGCACCCAATGGTAGCCCAAAAATTATGGATTCTAAAATATTTAGAGTTATCCAAATATTCAATTACATTACCTCCACCAGATGCATTGATCGGATTTGAAGCTGGGTATGACAAAGATTAGGTTTCTTCATATCCTCAAGGGGCTCTGACAAAAGGAGTATATCGAGTGGCAGCTACAACAACTATTGCCCATGGAAATCATGGTAAGAAGTCAATGCCCAGTGATGATTTATATGTTTTGGAACTTTTAGTTCCCTAAAAACATCTTTGTAGAAAGTATACCAGGAAAACCATGGCTAGAGAAGAAATTCATCAAATGCCAAGGCGATCCAGTCACCTCTAGCAAACATAGATTCCTATTCCATCTGTTGAACTTTCTTCGGAAGGGAGGTCTAAAGAATAACTTCAATCAGAAGGTGTTCACTGTCCTCCAAAATAAACCATACCAAAATTGAATTATCTAAGAACTTCATCCATTCGTCATTGGGAGAGTATAAGTCATGATCTTAGGGATGCATGAGCATTTCTCCAACATGGAATTCGAATACCAGATATTTGTGACATCAAGGCACCTTCCGATTGCAATCTGGACAAGTAATTTTCTGAAGTACAGAAGTATATTATAGAACTGGAGACTTTTATATATGCAACTGATGAACAAATCCCAGCCTCTATATGAGTATCTCATATGGTGGACTCAGGTGTCCACGAAGGTGTAATTATTGAATCTGAGGAGGAGTGGGATATTTATGTTAATACTGAGACTTTATTTCCATTTTTCTTTTGTACTAACTCTTATTTATCATTTATATTCATTAATCTTGATGAAAATTTATTTTTGCAGCTTGAATGTAGATAAGGAAGATCTGGTCTGATTATTGAGTCACCTCAGTATTGTCCTGTTGGTTCTCCTATTGATGCAATGAATGATCCTCCCAAGTGGCCTGAACGTTCTCCAAGAGAAAGAACCATGACTGCGGTAATTACGATAGATAACCCGCAACCATTACCTCATGTTTCCCCCTGCTTAGAGAAGTGTTTCAATCTCTCCCCATGCTTTTGAATAGAAATGAAAAAGAGCATTGAGATTTATTCGAAGTGTTCGCCGAAGGAGTAAGTATTTATACAATTTTTAGGGAATACAATTTTCACTATACACTTTGGTAACCATGTTTTTATAATTTTTTAAGATCTATGTCTCTCTACTCTCTATAGGGATTAAGAGATGATTCCTCATGATCAATAAAATGAAACTCCTAGGTAAACCCAAGTTCAGGCTAAAGAATCTGCAAATTTAGTAGATAAATCGTCAAAATAATCAGCTATACCTGCTCCTTGATCTATTGAGAGAGAGGAAATCCCTGGTATGTAAAGACATTAATTAGTTGCTTTTTTCAAAGGGTCATGAAAATTATCAATACTGTAATTCCTATTACTTCAGAAGAAAGTAATGAAGATCCAGAGAAATCATAGGAAAAAATTGATTCTAACCCAAACATTATAAGTCCTGATGCTTCCATACCACATTAAGAGGAAATAGAAAAGAATGTTAGTGGAGCCAATTTGGGAATCAACAAACGTTTGTTGGAGACCTTAATTAGTGATAATTCTATAACATTTCAGGTCTTATAAATGAAATGATGGACACCCTTAATCCAAATATTGATATTCCAGGTTCTATCAAAGAGTTTAGGGATTTTCATGCATAATTTAAATGGCATAAGACCCTATTATTGCATTTTCCATACATATTTTGTTCTTTAACTAGATTCTTTACATCAAAATTCATCTTATGTATCTTTATCTACAGAAAATATCACAAAGACTCTTCATGATCGGGGTATTCCACATTATCCTTCTCCTGGAGTTGTGGAAATAACTACAAAGGATATTTTATCAAGAGATGTTCCTGAGCCTTCAAATTTAATAACTCAGAAAATTCAAGGAAATTCACCTTTTCACAAATTATCTGATCAAAACACTAGAGCTGAAAATATAGGGGATGAATCCAATCAAGTATCTGACTTATTATTGGTTAAATATAACCAGCCTTATGAATTATATTTCCTTCTTCCAATTGAAACTAATAATGACTTTGATATTTCATTTAGGGTTATTAGATCCTAGATTATAATGTTTAGCTTCAACTGTCCCAAGATAATTAGAAAAAGGAAACTCTTTAAGCAATCTTTTTCTAGAGTACATTTTACCCATGATAGTGAGTCAGATTTAGACTTTGAGATGCAATATGCTATTGGCATGGCGCATAAGAAGACATGTTGGAAGATCTGGAGTATAATTTCTGATAATCCTTTAGATGAACTGTTGTCCCATTTACCAAACCTCCCAACATTAATCCTTGTATTGGGATTTGGTTGATTCAATTATCATGTAGTCTATGATGCCATGAAAGAGACTATTCACCGAAAGTAGCAGGAGTATAAGATGTGGAAAGATTTTGAAGAGGCTAAACGACTCATAAGCATTGAGGGATTTCAAGATGTGGTAGCTGAGGCAGAGGAAAATCATAACAAGAAATCACTCGAAATTGATGAACAAATCAATTGAACCATGAAGGAGTTATTATCACTTCAACAGAAACTTGTTGTTGTTCATAAAAAACTTAACCAGGTGAATCATACATTAGGAAAAACCTAATTAGAGGGGATAACTGCCATTTCGACTACTAAGGAAGCACTTTTTCGGGAAGAGGAGGCCGGAGTAGCTCAAAAATCTCAACTTCGACAGGCAGATGATAGATCTTATGAAGTGGTCCAACAAATTAAACGACATGTTGATAGTATATTCTAAAACATGATAGGGAGGCTCTAGATTGCGGATGTCCTTCCATTTTCATATGATTGAAATAAATTTTTTTTTCAATCATATATATATCTTCATTCATGTTGTTCTTTCATGATTACAATATAAAAGGTAAATGATGATAATGATTTCTTTATGTTAAACAATCATTATTAAAATAACAAGAATTAAGTGCTAAAAATTTTCTTGTTAATCTGATGGACCTAATTAGCATAATTTTATTATTTCTAGGGTTATATGGATAACCCCAAAAATTTTGTATCTTTTGACTTTTCATTACTAAATATACCTAAATCACACAAAAATGTACATTTAGTGAGCTGGGACTTGACTTTTATTGATAGTGATCTTTGCAGGTTCTTAGTATGATGAGTATCAAGTATTTTTCTTCTGGAAGTTTAGAGTCATGCATGTTGGGCTGTAAAGGGATAATATTTTTGGTCGAATATAGTTTTGACAGTAAACTTTGAATTAGATCCCAAACAAAACTATGTGGCTAAGAATTTCTTTAATATTCTTTAAATATTTCGAGGGGAATCTTGAGTCATGATTTTTATGGTCACCAAATTTAAAACCTATATTAACATAAAGGGTGTCTTTTCCAAGAACTAAGTTACCATTAATTGATAAACCCGTTATGGGGGTTGTATTATGCAGTACAAGCTAGGGAATATGATGCATATCCAAATAGTAGGATCTTTTGACTGCCAGCCCTATTATGCATGAAACTTATGCAAGGTCGCCTAAGGGCACGTGATACATAGTCTGGAAAAAGAGTTCTCTAAATTTCAAGATTTTTTTCTGATAGATAAGGGAAAAAGGATTTGGGTAACTCAAGGCCATAGTGGGTGGTTTTTCCATGGAATGTAATTTTAAGAATGAAACACAACTATTTTAGTCAAACATTAGTCATGAATAGGAAAACCATTTATATACAAATTTTCTGTATGAGAAATGACATAAATTTATTAGAAAGGGGAATTTCTAATGTTGTACTGTTCATTTTTATGTCATCTAGTGAGCACATTGGTACTGCGCAGTTTTATGTCATGCAATGAGGAAACTGTGTGGATTTAATTTAAGGTCATAAGCTTTGACCAAAAGTTTGAGAAAACACTCCCAATTTCTTGATAATATGTTTCGAAACATACTATAATATTCAGGTATGGAAGGGAAAATTGTAAATTGTTATTTTGGAATTTCTGGAACTAAGGAATGATATGGGAAAAGGTCTAAATACATTAGAGGAGGTCTTTTCCAAGACCAAAGTTACCATTACTTGAGAGACCCGTTATTGGGGTAGTATTATGTAGGGCCAACTAGGGTATATGATACATATCCAAACAGCTGAATCTTTTGAATGAAAGGCCTTTTATGTAGGAAAATTATGCGAGACCACCAAAGGGAATGTGCTACATAGTCAGGAAAAAGATTTCATAGAAGTTTGACATTCTATTTCAAAAATCTGAAGAAATTTTATATAGATTCAGATTTTCTGAAGCATAGAGTTTGGTTTATTGGAGAATTATACCTGAATATGGAAAGGGTATTTTCATTTAAGGTGTCCATGAAATCAGAGGAATATGAATCTTACGAAGGTCTGATCCAAACGTAAGAGATATAGGGTCTATAGTTTTAGGTCATACCCCAAGGACCAGAAATGGAAAAAATACAGAACCTGTGGACAAGTGATTTCAACGTTATTTCATAGTACATTGAACAGATGGTGTGAAAATTGTGTAATCCATAGTCTTGATGATTTTCTAATTGTGAGAAAGATAATGGGACAAGTATACTTTAATAACTTTTTTAAAATATAGATTATTTTAAATTGTCATCAAAGATTAAAGGGGACAATGATATTATAACCAAGAACAAAGTTACCATTCCCTGAGAAACCTATTATGGGAATCTATTATGGAAGGAAAACTAGTGCATATTCTACATATCCAAATAGTGGAATCTTTTGACTGGTAGGCCTGTTATGTAGGAAACTTATGCAAGGCCGCCTAAGGGCATGTACTTCATAGTCAGGAAAAAGAGTTCTCAGGTATTAGAATCCTTGTCTACAGAAATTGTAAAACATATTATGAGGATCTAGAAATATTCCTGGTTAAGAGTGTGAAATATGGAAGGTAGTTATGCCCAATGCACCTGAGAAATATTTGACCTAATATCATGGCCATGAGATTAATGTCCTTTAAATAGAACTGAGTCATATGTAAAATGGAGACATTCTTTGTTTCTTCTGAAAGAATATAGTGATGTGTTGTTTTAAGTCATGTAGTGAGGAAATTTTCACCCCCATAAGGAACTGAAACACCTTATTTATATAAAGAATAACCTTATCCAATTCCTACTCTCAATTAAGCTATGCTCTGTGTGAGAAACAAAGAGTAGTAAGGGTCTCATCTATAGTACAAAGGTTACACAAATGAAGAATAGGGTGTCATATTTCCATGCATTTTAACGTCATGCGGTATGGAAATTAATGAACTGATGTGAAAAGAAGGACATATTGTAACTGGATTAAGGGACAAAACTCAAGTTTCATTATATGTCTTCCTGGGTAATGAATCAATTCATACATAGTTCATAATACTTTTCTTATGAATATTTGATTCATATATAAGAAATATGGGGGGGGTTTGTGTGTGTGTGGGCCCAATATTGGAGATCGAGGTGGCTCTACATATCTCATAGAAAATTAGAATCCGGCCATACATAGTTCTTGAAGAAATCATTCCACATGCTAATGGAGTTTGACATGAAGAATATGGGATTTTGACATGTTTTAGAGAATGGTAAATCATAAGACATAAAATGGAATACGGACCAAATCATATTTCTTAATAAAATACTTTGTATAGGTTTTATTCATATGTAGGAGGAGAAAAAAATAAAATATTTTTTCATTGTTGCTGGGCCCAAAATTGGAGATTTAGGCATCTCTACGTATCTCAATGGAAAATGAGAATCAAGACATACGTAGTTTTTGAAACAGTCATTCCTCATGCTATTGGAGTTTGTCAGGAAGAATGGGGGATTTTGACATGTTCTGAGAGAACGGTAAATCTTAAGACATAACATTGTATACATACCAAATCATATATCTTAAGAAAATACTCTATATAGTTCTAATTCATATAAAACAGTAGAAATGAAAATAATAAGATTTTTTATTGTGGCTGGGCCTAAAATTGGTGATTTAGGAATCTCTAGGTATCCGATTAGAAAATTAGAATCTAGCCAAATGAAGTTCTTGAAACATTCAGTCCTCATGATAATGGAGTGTGACATGATGAATGGGGGTGTCTATGCAGATCAAACTATGACATAGTAAAGAGAGAGACTCATTTACTGCAAAGGAGTAGTGATGATGTCAATGTTAATAGCTTATAGAAGCTTCTAACGTTAAAATAGAGAAAACATTGGTTCTACAATTGATTTCATTCAGTTTAACGTCATGCAACAAAGAAGAAGATGTTACATGTTTTAACGTAATCCAGCATGGATTCTTATGGTTGTTATGCAATATAATGTCTTGAACTAGGACATGGGGGCTATGCAGTTTTATGTCTTGCAGCAAAGACAACATACTGTGTAGTTTAAAGTCTTACAGTGAGGACGTTTTCACCCCCATTAGGAATTAAAACACCTTAACTATATAAAGATACCTTTTACAAATTTCCTAAGATCAATTGAGCTATGCTCAGTGTGAGAAAAATGGATTAGTAAGGGTATCTTTTAAAATACATGGGTGACACAAATGAAGAATTGGGGTGTCAGATTTCTATGCAGTTTAACACATGTGGTATAAACATTATGTCAATTACCCAAAGTATTTCTTTAAGAATCTTTCATTGGTTAGAGTTTTAATGATCTCTCTATCCATTGAGATTAAATAATATGATCAATTTGAATAGACCTTATGTATAGAAAAAGGTCCTTCCCACTTTTTCTCATGTTTTGGAGGTTTCTTTCCTGGTAACATTGGATTTATAAGGACCAATACCAATTCTCCTTTAAGTAATGAACAATGGAAATCTTTCTTATTAAAAGCTCATGCAATTATATTCTGGTAGACTTATATATAATGAAAATTATGAAATCATTTCTCATATATTCATTCTTACTCATTAAAAAGTTTCTAAGACATTTTCTCTGAAGACAATTATCTTAGATTGAAACTCTATGTGAAGGCAATTAGATTTTCAATTGGTAAAAAATGCTTCAGTTCCATATACCAATGAATAAGGAGTTTCTTGGGTGGTAGTATGGGTAGTTATTCTATAATCCCATAAAGAATTCAAAAGTTTTTTAGGCCACAATTTATTATCTTTATCCACCATCATCCACATTATATTTGATAGAATCTTATTGAAGGCCTTTATCTATCCATAGGAAGATGCATGATACTGAGATGAGTGGTTGGACTTGATATTATGTTCCTGATATAACTTTTTTACTTTAGCAGAACAAAAATTGGTACCATTGTCCATCAAAATAGTATGAGGGACACCAAATCTAGTGATAATATTATTTTTCACAAAAACAACGATGTTTTTGGCTCTAACTTCCTTGAGAGGTATTGCCTCATACCATTTAGAGAAGAAGTCAGTAGCAATGAGAATATACTTGATCTACTTAGTCATGGCTAGAGGATAAGGCCCTACTACATCCATTCCCCAAGTGGAAAATGGCCAAGAATATTTAGCTGTATGTAGCAACTATTGGGGTTGGTGAATGAATTTGGCTCGTACTTGGTAGGGATTACATTTTAAGTGAAATTTGTACAATCCTGTGTCATTGAAGTCCAAAGGTATCCAATCCTCCGAATCTGATCAGAGAGTCTGTTCCAAGATTTGTGGGAACCACAAGCTCCTGAATGTACTTCTTTCATGAAAACTATAATCTCTTCTTCGTTAATACATTTGAGGAGTATTCCATAAAATCCTCTCTTGTAAAGGATATTTAGGTGATTTGGACTATCATAATGAGTAAAATTGGCCGCTCATCAATGGATTTCGTGTTTCCCAACCATATCTAGTGGAAGTACCCCATTTTGAAAATATTTCATGATCGATGTTCTCCATCTCGTGGTATGACTATATGGTTCAGAAATAGGGAAAATTTCATTAATTTCATCCATTCTAGTTTGAAAAAAAGTTGAGACTACATGACGATGGGTTATACTGATAACTGTCGCATCCCAATTTGGATCTGCCAAGGCTATATCTCCATTATCCAGTGCATCTGCTTGGGAGTTTTCTAATCGTGGGACATAGGAAAATGTCGGTTCTGAAGTAAATTCAGCCATTACCTATCTAACATAATCACACAAGGGGACTAACTATTCCTTTTTGAAAATGTATTCCCATTTATTTCATTGATGACCAATTATGAATCACTTTTTACCTTTAAATGATCCATTGGAACCTAAAGGGATAACTCCAAACCCGTGATTAAATCTTGATACACTGCTTCATTGTTTGTACGACCTTCCTATAATAGGTAAAAATTTGGTAATACTACCTTTTCTAGGGTAATAAGGACAATTCTCAATCCAACCTTGTTGATTTTAGGGTTTTCCATTCTATTTCCCATTATACATCTAGAAGAACCATCTAAAAACAATTTCCATGTATGGGAATCATCTTGAATAGAGAAGAAATCCGCATCCAAAAGTTCTGTATTAAATGATGTATCTTCTACAGATGGATGCTCAGTAAGGAAATCAGCCAGAGCATGGCCCTTTGTCGCCTTTTGAGGCATAAACTTAATATCAAACTACTGCAAAATATCCTCCCATCCTGCAAGATGCCCTGTAAGCATAGGACGACTATGGGTAAAATTGAGTGTGTTATTACGAGATACCAATTGTATATCATGATTTTTTAGATAATGACTCAATTTTTGAACTACAAAGATTTATGCAAAGTATCACTTCTCAATACTTGAATAACGATTTTCTGTATCAATTATAGTGAGACTAAGATAGTAAGGGTTGTTATCACTCCCAATATCATTCTTTTTGGTGAGGAAGGCACCTTGTGATCACGCTAAAGCTGTCACATAGAGAATAAGTGGTCTTCATTCAAATTGCGGCATCAATATTGGTATACTAAAGAGATATTTCATGAGGTTATAAAATGATTATGTAAATATTCGGTCCATTTGTATGTAAACTCCATTCTTAATTAATATGGTGAAGGGAAAACATTTTCCTTACAAATTGGCACTGAAGCACCAAATATAGGCCAACTGTCCTTGAAGTCCTCTTAATTATATCATATTTCGAAGAGGTGACATTCCAAGGATTGACTTTTTTTTCTAAGGATAATCTTAAATACAATGATGGGGTAAAACGAAGCCAATGAATTTTATTGAGGTTACCTTGAAAGCACATTTAAATGCGTTCATCTTCAAACTGTGTTGCAGAAGTTTATTGAATAAGGTTTCCAAATCAGCCATGTGATTGGAACATTTTCTAGATTTTCCCACAAATTCTTCCACATAACATTCAACAGATTTCTCATTGAAGGGATTTATGATATGATGCATGAAACATTGATACATTTCACATGCATTTTTGAAGCCAAAGGGCATTACCTAATAGCAAAACACACCTTGAGGGGATCTGAAGGCTGTAGAATATTCATCGTCTAGAGCCATTTAGATTTGATTATACCTAGTGTATCCATCCAGGAACGAAAGAGCTTCATAGAAAGTTGTTTCATCTATTAGATATTCTATAATCGGGACTGGAAAATCATGTTTAGGACAATGCCAATTAAGATCTATGAAATCAATGCAAATTCTAATTTTCCCATTCTTCTTTTTCACTGGGACAATATTGGCCATCCATTTGGGATACTGAACTTACCTGAAAATTTTATTCATTATAATATTATCATCATCAGCATCAATTTTAGAGGCATGAGTTGGGTGTGTCCTTCTTGCTGATTTCTTGAATCCATGATGTTCTTCTGGAAACCCCAACTGATGGGTGGATAAATCATGATTAATACCTTGAATTTATGTATAATTCCAAGAAAATATATCTCAAGGTTTCTTTAGAAAGAAAATACAGACTTCGTTCACATCATAGGTATTAGTTGCACTAATTATAGTGGGGAATTAATCTTCTTCTATACACAGATTTATTTCTCTGAGTTCATAAATGGTGGTAGAGAACCCTTCTTCAAATGCTGGAGGAGCATCCCTACGGTCTTTTTCTTCTTCATTATGGGTTACCTATTCTATATCCATTTTCATAGTAGATGATGAGACAAAACTCCCAGAGTTAGGGGAGGAGTCAGTATTTGAACAACCTAAAGAAAATGATACTATACTTGACCCAATTGATGATGAAGGGTCATCCTGTGGTAATAATGACAGGTTGATGGATTGAGAATCAACATCATCATCTTCCCTTGACATTGCTAAAATTTATTCTACTATGATTGGTGAAGTAGAGACTTTTTCTAGTTAATTTGATGAAATTAAAACATCTTCATTCAGCCTTTCATCATTTCCTGGTGTATCAAAAATATCTCTCATGTTGTTAGGCTCATTTTCCACAATTGAGATTATGAAAATTACTGGAAAAGTCTTTGGATTTGGTATTAACCTTTCAATTTGATTGATGGGTAACACATAATCTATACTCAAATGTAAAAAATGGATTTTATGGGAACTTTTCCAGTTTATTTGGAGCATTAACCTTTGTTATCTCCTTTTTCTTGGGCTTCTTTCCTTTTCTGCGATAAAACTATGCATCAATGTTTTGAGATTCACAAGTTTTTAACAGATCCTTATCACTATACAATGTCCCAATTTGACCATTGAATCAATATTTCAAACATTGGTGGTATGATGAAGGTATGGATGCATGTTGATGCAACCGAGGCATTCCATGTAGAATGATTAACGTTGTGTCCGGACGAACAACCATGAAATCTGAATTAGATTGAAAATATACAAACAATTTTTTGAGCGTGATTTCGCCCAGAGGTTCTTGTTCATTATTTTCATATCCTTGAAATATTTAAGTCGTAGGAGATATGTCATATTCAATTAGTCCCAATCGATGAAGTGTACGAATGGGAATGAGGTTAACCCTAGAGCCATTATTAGTGAAGAATCGTAAAATTTCTATGTCATTGACCTTACCATAAAAATACAGAGGTCTGATATTCCCATACACCACATGGTCTTCATATTCATCTATAAAAGAGATGATTTCATGACGTTCTGCAAGATCATTCTCTATACGATAAACTTCGGCGGCATCAACTTCAGTTTCAAATTTTTGAGGAATTGAAAATGATTCAATGAAAAAATCCCGAAGATATTTTGATAAATTCAAAACATCCAAAATTGAAAACTTTGCCAGTACATGGGCCAATTGTTTGAAGACTTCATACTTCTGATCCAATGGTCTTCATTTCCCATCATGAAGATGTGGTTCTATAGGTGCTCTAGAATTTGATGCTTATGTTGTAGAAGTACTTATTCATGGAGAAGAAGCTCTGAATACTATTGGATTTTTTATATTAGACTAACTAAGTCAATTCATTTTCTGAGAAGAAGATATTGTGGATTCTAATAGGTCTTCGAAAATAATTGTGTTAGAATTAATCTTATCTTTCATGGGAGAAACTCATTGTTGTTGTTGAACCTGTTGAAGGGTCCTTCCACAAGTTTTTGCATCATATATGGTTTGATAAAGGGTTGAACTAATATGGTAGTCACTCGAATTCCCACATCTTCTATGTATGCTTGACCTTGGATCCTTCCTCTTGTTATCCAAATAGGTATAAGTAATTCTGGTTGAGGATAATCAGAATCACTATTGACATAAGGATTCGTTAACTGGATAACAATAACAGAACCAAAGATGAATTCTTCATCTGACAATGATTCTTCAGGACAGTTCAATTCTGATTGTGCCATTCGGCGGGGTTGTTCCTAGGGTTTTGAAACAAATGGCATAAAATCATTCAGGGTCAAGGACAAATTTTGCCTTGATATGAGCTCATCTTCATCTAGCTGCTCTTTGTCTTTATGATCAATGTTCTTCTTTGAGGAATTTGTTGTTGATGAAGATGGTTTTATTGTGAATGGAGTGGTATAAGACACAATTGTTAGTTTCAACTGTGTTCGTAAAATAGCAAGAGTCTTGTTGGTTGTTTTCCTGATCATCCAATCAGCATACTTTGGATAATTTTTTCATTTAACCTCTTTTCATACTCCATCTTCCTCTGGATCAGTCGTAGTAACACATTTTACATGAGATGATGAATTTTTCAATTTCACTTTTCAAGAGTCTACCATATTTTACATAAGGTTTTGAAAACAATTCACTCCTTAATGGGGTGTCCCAGCATTTGATGAAAGGGACAATAATTCAGATGATCTTCATATCCATCTTTATTTGGCTTATTCATCCTTGGAAACTAAACCAAGTTGTTTTCTAAGTATGAGATGATGTAGCCATAAACATTTTAATTATTGAAAGAATAATATTTATTCATTATTTCCTAAAATAGTTTCCTCCTTTGATCTCTTTGATCATCTTTATGAAACTGTCATTACTGTAAATGCTCAAAAGGTGGAGCCCTTTAGTATGATGATGTTCTTGAAGTAGAAGCGGGTACATGTGCTTGTTTGACTGTAACTGTAGCAGCTTCTACCTTTCCTATTCTATTTCTCGGAACTGATGGAATTATATGAGTTTTAGCCTTAGTTTCTATAATAGAGTCTTCAATCTATTGTGAAATTCAATTAAGGTCTTGATAACCTCATGTGTATTTCACAGGGATCAATGGTGTGTGTAATTCATCACATTGATTTGACACACAAATTAGTAGCAACTCTTCTTGAAGGAGTGCTACACATAAGGAATATGTTAATTGCTTCCATCGAACAAAGAAATCTGAAACTCTTTAACTCTCCTTTTTTTCAATTGGTAAGATAAAAAATTGTCATATTTGGTATCATTGAGCTAAATTGAAGAAGGAATTTAGGATGGAGATCCTCTCATCTAGTAATTAATAGAGATTGAAAACATGTATACCAGACAAAATCTTATCCTAGTAAATACTGCCCAAAACACCTATGATTTACTGCTTATTGTTGTTGAGAAGTTCCAATAATATTATCACAAAGTGAAAACAAATGTGTTAAGTGTTGTTCTAGTCCTCCAAAACCATTAATGATTGAGAATGTAGTATTAAAAAAAATTGGTGTTGGAGTAATTGCATCCATCCATTCTGGTTAATCTCTCTTTTTCGGGTGAACTGGTGCACATTGTTCATCCATAGCTTCCTACCATGTTGTTAAAGACTCAATTATGTTCATAAGCATTTGTGGAACATCCAAATGAGCTGGATTCAATGTAGGTATAGAAATTGGAGATTGAGCTGGTGCACCAAACGTTAAAACCACTGATGGTGGTGTTGATAACTGCCTTTGATTACCCACAGGAAAAGGTCTACAAGGATGTACATGGTCATGCCTTGATTGTGCACCCAATAGTGGGAATTCATTATCCGCATCTGTAGTTACTACAAATCCTCTTTGCTGAGGGGATCTTACATGATTTTCATGTTGACGAATTTCCTGGGGAGTATGTTTAGTAGAAACTCTGTTTCGAAGTAACTCTGTATTGAAGATTTTTAACTCCTTCATTTCCTCTTCTTGTTGTTCAAATATCTCTTCATGTGAAAGATATAGAACTTTTCCAGTGGAAAAGCGAGATCTCATCTGACTTTTTTCCTTTCCCCTTGTTAGATGCCCTTAAGAGTGGGGAATGTTGGTTATTTGATGGCATAACTAGATTCTGGGCAAACCTATAATTCTAGGAAATACCACATTCTTCATTTTCCTCGGAATGTACTATATTATGGAAAATAACCTCATCTTGTAATTCCCAGGAAGTGGACTTATTTTCTGGAGAATCTTCTACAATGGTATTGATAATATTCCCTGACGTATAGTGAAATGATCATATTCTACCAGTTCGGCTGCTAGATTTTATTCCTTCATGTCTTCCATGAGACTATATTCTTCTATATGAGGAATTCACTGGAACTAGTTGGTGGATAGTTACCCGAAGGGAATCATTGGATAGTTCAGTTTTATGCTTTCCTTGTGGATTCTTCCCTAATTGAGAGAAAACTGACTTCCATTGAGGAGGGGATTGCAGATGTGAAAAATCCCCAAGCCCTGTAGGATGGTGTTGTTCCTGCTCTTATTCTTCATATCTTTGAACATTATTTAAGGAATTCAATGATTTCTTTAGATGAGACCCCAGCCTTGATAGCTTGTCTGATTCTTAAACTGAACTAGCTGAAATCCATGTAATTGGTCTTCTGATTTTGCGGATTTTAGTTCAGTCATTATCTGGGTGCATCACCCAATAATCATTTCAATAACCTATTTCAGAAGATTGATGTTCTATTTCAAACATTTGCATTCTCTAACTCCTGAAATCATCTAAAAGGGATGCCTGCTCAAGATTCTCAGAAGCATGATATAAAAGTAGCTCAACAAATTCTTTTCATTGGTACTGATTCTAATGAGAACAGGTTAAGGCCTTTTCTTTAGCGTACATTTGATTACATACAAAACCTATTGATTGGGGCTGGCCATGGGAAAAAATTTCATGAAACCACTTTTGGTGGAATTTTCTAATTTTGGAGTGAAGTGAAATGTAATGCTCCGTATGCACCCCACCCTGTAATGTGAACACTAGATGAATAATTTTAAATTAATTGGTGTAGTCTCTTTTGAGAACCGAGACATGCACGTTGAAGGGTTCTCTGTTGTTTTTCAACCCTTGGATGTTGGGAAACTGAAAGATATGCCAAATCAATATGGTGATGTAACCCTTCTATTACCTCTATATGATGTTGATATTCATCATATGGTAATAATTTGGTTTTCAAATGAAGAATAGTTTTGCATTAGTTGAGACCAATGTAATGAATGTAATCTTCTATCATCAATTCTAGAATATGATTCTGAGATTTTTCCAAAGTCCAGAACATGGCCAGTATTTATCCTTTAGCCAATTTTTTCCTCATGTTTAATAAATCTTTGTCATCTTTTACTAGAGGTTTATCTACATGGTATTTCCAAAGTGGATGCTCTGTATTAAAAGAAAAATGTCCCAAGGGAGGTTTGGGAAGTGACTGTTCTCTTAAGATGTCACTTGGTTGAGAAATAGTTTCACTCATAAATGACAAGGCATCAGACATGACAGGCCTTGTGTTTCCAAGTGGCTCATGATAGGAGGGCTTTATTGTTGCTACATTTTCAAATATGGAATTGTCTTGACAATTTGAAATAATACTATAGAGTTAAATTTCACAGTGAAATCCATCATGGGGAGGATCACCATGGTGGATTATAGTAAGGGATAAATCCTCTTTCTCCTTGGTCCTCTGGACAAACGGAGGGTTTCCTTGGATCTCATCTGGAGATAGGCACTCTGGATTGACCTAATTTTCATGAAGCAAGATTTCATGATGAATTTTCAGATTAGAAACTTTTGAATTACAACTACCACTCCCAAAATATGGAAATTAGAGGGTAAGATTTAGAGCAAAAACAGATAAATGCCTGAGGGTGTCAAGAACTCCAGCATTTAAAGGAACCAAATCACTGCTTGATTCATGAATTTTCCAATGGCCTTTGGTGAGAATTATTTTTGGATGTACTCTTATACATAGTTGGGATCACCTTCCTGGATAAGTGGTTATAATGGGAAGGTGTATGTGCCTCACTTGGAGTAGTTACTCGAACAGACCGATTAACGCCATTTGAAAAGGGTGTATGTGCCCGATCCTGTTGTCTGTATAATATGGGGGAGTACACCCCATGCCCCTCTTGGACTAGAACATAGGTGTGTATCTACTCTGGGAAGTCATGTCAATGTGTCATCCCATGTGTAGGGAATGATTTATGAATATGTTCCCCTGATACATCTGAAGTAGTTATTAAAATATCCTGGAATGCTTCCAGAATATGTGCAGGGATGTGCATCTTCCCATTCATCATTGATGAGATGTGTTTGGTGACTTCATTAGATGGAACGAGAATATATAGCCATTCTATATCTGGAGTAGGTTTATGTGCCTGATCTTAACTTCCTTTCCTTGTTAATAGTTATTGACTGTACTCATGTACATGGACAAAGAGTTGAGTTTTTTCTATATTTGTCATCAGAGATTTTTGAAAGAAATCTTCGGTGCTACCAAATGAGACGTTTGGTAAGATTGATGATCATTGGTAGGTTTATGTTCCTGTTGGTTGTTTCACATCAAGTATGGTTGACAGACTTCCTTCAATACTGGAAGACGAGACTACTGACAGAATTGGTGACTGTAGACAGGTGATTGATCATGTTTAGCAGTTGCCAACATATTAGAATGCAGGGCCTCTTTAAATGAAGTTAGATGATACTACTGACTAGATGATAACTTGCGAGAAGGTGTATGTGCATATTCATAGTACTCCACCAGGATTATCTAGTGTGATTGATGGGTTTTTGACAGACGGTCCTGCTGAACAGCAAAAGTATAATTGGCGGGTGTATGTGGCCGCTTGTTGTTTGCCATAATGTTTGGTTGATGGCCTTTTCTAGAAAAGGAAGAGGTGAGAACATGATTCTTGTTGACTAGACATTGTCCCCGGCGATTCTTCATGCGTGCCCGGGTTTGAGGGACCTGGGAAGAATGTCCAAAGACAACACCCCCATCTTGTTGCAGGAGCACTACCGAATGAATCTAGCGGCGATTGCTGATGGGATTCCTTAGGAAGGACTCCTGAATTTTTGAATTGAGGCCTTTGTGACCTCTTGATTCACCTCCCTATAGTAAGGGAGGGACTGGTTGTTGCATTCTAGGGATAAGGACCCGAAACAATTGGAGACGGTGGTTGGCCCTGTTTTCTTTTGGATCATTTGTCATCATTTTCCAAATGATCTAGGATTGTTGTTGACCTGGAGGACATGTCGAACAGCATCCAGAGTCAATATTGTACCATTATAGTGATATTCCATAACTATCACATTAGAGTCCTAGTGTTTAATACAATGGGTATGTGATAACATCATTCCCATGGATGGAGATCCAGCTTGAGAAGCAGTTGGGAAGTTCGCAGATGTTTTTTTGTTGAAATCCATTCTTGGGATTGAAGGGAATTATGTGGAAAACTGAGACAACAACAAGCTCTATTAAAGCAACATCATTTAATATTGATAAATGCATGATTAATTCCTTTTTTGACCTTCCTTTATCAATTGATATGGGCCTAACATGTGGGTAACATTATAAACATTGTTAAGGATTCACATTGGGTTCATCATTTTTTGTTTCGCATGTCCTTGAAACATGTGTTCTAGTTTTAAGAATCACTTTTTCTAGGTTATTTCCAATGTATTTTTTCATGGAACCAGAAACATCTAATAGTTCTTTATCCAATGAGGACCTTCTTCCCCAAGGCATGAGTTCGTTAGGTTTTGAACATTACGATACTAAGGAACATGCATTGGTCGAGAGGATGGGAGGTCAGACTCATCACACCCGTTTGAGGGTAATTGTTGTCTACTCTGGGACTCTCTTTGTAAAATTAAAATATTTTCACGAATCCTTATTAACTCACCAAGTACCTCATATGTATCCCTGGGAATTCATAATAACTTCTAAACATGTGTAAAATTTAGAATCATCAGTATGAATTCATGGATCTTCATCAATGGAAACATCTGTATTTATTGAAGTTTTTCCTTCAATGGTATCCGCTAATATAATTATTAGAGATTATTTTGATCATCATTATGATGATACTATTTTTCAAGCCACTCAGTGGGGCACTCTGTAATTTATTGTCATCCAAGGAGATGAAGGTTTGTTTTGATCTTGGGATTGTGCCCATAAGATAGGCTACCAACGTATCCTTATGAAAGGAATCATAAACCTCGTAGTTTGGTGACATTGAATGGGACACATCATACCTTTTAAGTTCATGTGATAAGGAAATTTAAGCGAAAGATGCTTAGTCAAAACTAAGTGCGGGGCTTATGATGAAGAAGCCCAAGGAACTTCGAAAGGGATATGGTTTTCCAAGTAAGATCAGACCTTGTTAGGAACATGGTCCAAAGAGAAAAATGTTGATTTGAAGTATTGGTTTTGAACCTCAAGGAGGATTCCTACGTATCCCATATGGATGGGAATAAAATCCCATGTAGTTCTATGAATCTCATAGGAGAATATGATCCTCTTAGAAATTTTAGTTTCAGCTTACTTCTTAAAAAAGGATAACTTGATTATTTCAGGACTTTGGGGATTATTTCCTTAGGAGGATGCCCAAACTGGGGTTATTAGGGTTGGATTCTTAAAATTATATCCAGTGAGCTTGGGCCCTGAAAGGGCTTCCTACGTATCCTGGTTTGAACAGGAATTAGAGTTCTCGTAGTTTCTTTTGTGAGTGTTTGTGCACATGTTGTAATCATCGCGTATCTTTAAGCCCATGTGAGTCATGATCGGTGTGAGAAACAAGACAATTTGAAAGATTCTATAATGATACTTCACACTTTTCCTTCTCCACTGATAGAAGAGGGTGCGTCGACCATGGAAGAGGGCGAGGTGAAGAGATTTCCCTCTGTTCTATTGACATTGGAAAAGGGTCCAATGGAAGAAGGAAGGGGTTGAGGTGAGGGGATTATACCATGATCGATGCCCAAAAAATGATCCTAGTGGGGAGGGAGACTTCTCCTATGATAGTATGAAAAATTAATTGGTGAACCATACCTTCCCTAACATAATTTTATGTTTCCAGCTCATTGAGAAGGGCAAGGTCAAGTCCCACACACTTATTGTCAGAACCGGGAACTTACCAACATAGTTCCTGGGAGAAAATTCCATGTGACATTGGATATAAAAACCCACAAACATATCATGAATCATATCCCCATTGTGGGAAAAATGTTGGAAACCTCTGACTATGGAAATACAAACCCAAATTGGAGACAAACTGATGTGCCTTACCCAAAAGGTTTGAGATGTCAGGAGGTTTTGGTGGAGGCTTCAACTTAGCCCCTTTCAGTTAATGGAACCAAAGAAGGAGATACCCTTCCATTAATGGATTTAAAAAAAGGTGTTAGTATAGGATGTGTAGGTCCCTCTCCCAAGTATGTCATGTAGGTTCCTCGCGTTGTTGAAAAAAGTAGGTCCACCGCGCAGGTGTGTCATGCAGGTGTACCACACAGGTGTTCTGTGCATGTATGAATGATTACTGTAGAATATATTTTTACATAGGAGAACCAAACCTATGTAAAATTTTTGAAAATAATTTCAAAATATTAATATCCCACCTAATTATCTCTTCTCTCGTGGTTTAGAGAGTTACCTGGGAGAATTTGAGGGATCAAGGTAAGAGAGCTATGCAATGGGAGCTTCAAAGAGTCTTTCGAACAATTTCAGTCCTGAAATGGGGAGCCCAAGGGCACTATTTATAGGCACAGATGAGGCCTAACTGATGAAATGTTGCTCACATAGTTACTACGTGCAACACCTCCGCGTAGGTGCTTAGTGAAGGGGCATAAAAAATCATCTAGCGTAGTGGTCGGACACATATGTTAGAATCGTAGATCGGACACATAAGTCAGAAGCATAGGTCGGCAGCATAACTAATACCTCGTGAAGCTCTTTAATAATATTTTTATTTTACTTTGGATTTTTAGAACCTTTCTTTGGAATCTAAAATATCCGGAGTTTTCCTTAGATTATTTTTGGTTACGTTATCAAGTAGTTTCAACACTATCCAACTAATCTCAAACTTTAATATAAAATAAATCCCAAGTACACGTATTTAATTTCATGCATGAACTACAAAAAATGAAAAGAAAAAATACAAGTACCAAAAAATGTTAAATCAACAGCGAATGTGAAGCCTGAATAGCTCATACACCCCAAGCTAGTAGTAGCCAGGTTAATCTCCAACCTACTCCAAGTGACCTAAAAACAAATTATATATATGTAGGGTGTTCATAATAGTATACTCAATAGGATCCACCCTAGAGCCTCTTGTGTAAAAGTAAATAAAGGATGATAAAGTACAGTAAACAAAAAGTCAAACTAACTTATCACATAAATAGGTATACTATGTTCCTAGCCTCACCAAGGATAATATCACCAAGTATCTCATAAAATTGTATATAATATAATAAATAATATCATGGGTACCCCGCTACTACTTCCCTCTGAGTTTACTGCATTTCCCAAACATCACAAGTCCTAAACATCTCCCTCCAAAAAAGGCATGCCCACAGACAACTGGACGAAGCAACAAAACAATCACCTCATGTAGAAAAACCACATTGTACACATAACCCATGTAAGCCAACAGTTTATGGGAGCCACCACAGCTCATGTAAAATGTTTCATATATAGGGAATTATACCTCAAGCCATTACAACCCATACATAGAGTTAGGATCCCCAAGCCATCATGGACTACACACATTTGACCTATAGTAGTCCATAAGAATCTAAATCCAGAATATATGTTTGGGAATAACCACAAGCAATTACATCCCTCAACACACATATATGGGAAAAATAACTTTTTTTCCTACTAGCACATGTATCTACCATGATAAGAGAGTCGGACAAAGTGAGTAGTCACCAACCATCCTCCCACTAGAATGTTGGGGAAAACACCCTAAGGGCTCATAATCCCTTTGGTGTGAGTTTCCCAAACTGAAAAGGTGGAGTACAATATAGAATCAAAAAAATTACATAATATATTTTCTCACAAAAGAACACTATGGGCATAACTGAGTCTAAGACTCAACTAAAGCTATTGTCTCTCGGACTCCTTGGTTCCACCACAAAGACTAGTTATCCTATAAGAACACAACCACTTAATGTTATAAATTAGGTTGGTCTATCACTTTTTATCAGTTCACATTATGTTAATTAATACATTAACTATTAATTATTGATTATAAATTCTACATTACATTTCATTAGCATCAAACCAAAGTTTCATGCCCTATAGGCATAACCAAACCATGTCCACATATTCTCAGAAATATTACCTCATCATTTCATCCTAGAAAGATAAACCCCCATGGGTTAACATCATATATTAAGTAATTTAATAACAATATTATTACTTTCCCACATTCTCTAAAATTCTAGAAAAAAAATTATATGCTACTAAACACAAAGGATCAACACAGTGAGTAAATGAACTACCTGTTGAGTCTTTACCACAAATAGTAAGAGAGTAGTCCCACCTTCCTCTAGAAACAAAACATGGAAGGAAAGTTGCATAACCCCACGTCTTCTCCTTATTTTGGAACGAGGTTAATAAGACCCGCTTCCTTTATTAGTGGGGAATGTAAAGTAGATATACAACCAAAAAGATTCACTAAGCATCCAATAATTAAATAACCGGCCCATTCATCATCTCTAACTTCCTCCCAAACACCCACATACATAAGCCAATGCATATCACCACTCTATATATCAACTTCTTCCACAACCAATGGGCCTCCCTTCACCCGCATATCAGAACGGCCATCTAGGCTCACCTCCCAAAACAAGAAGCAGGAAAAAAACATCTTATCAACTCACATCATGGACCTTAATCAAGGCACCCAGCCTTCATATACAATGAGTACTCATGACTCCAAAAAAAGTCACATAGCCTTACAAGTAAGAGGGTAACTCAGAACCCTACTATGAATTGTATTTTATCAAAAAAAACTAGTTAATTAATCCATTTATATTTCATAGATATTTTTTTGTAGGTTTCCAATATGGGTAGCATAAAAAGTAAGATATCAAAAATTAAATAAATAGTTATTTGAACTATCTTTATTTTATTATCATTAATCATAAACAGTCCTCTGGATCATCAATTAATTCAACTAAACATGCTTACTGCAACAAAAACTAGGTTATTTTACATGCCTCTTTATCATTCAAAAATATTTTCAATTAATCCCAGTTTACATTATTTACCTATTTACATTAATAATGACATGAAAAACAAGTCAATCATAGATATCACACTATCTATAAAAACAATTTTCAATTACATACAATTGATACCAATTTATTTATCTAGTTCCAATATTTACTATGTCAATTCTGTTGTGATCCAGTGGGAAAAACATGCTAACTCTACAGTTTCATGTAAAAAAATAGAGAATCCATGAATCCCCTACTTAAAAAGGTTATTTACATTATTTATACAAGAACATTACATACAACGGATCATGATCCCATCAACCCACGAAAACTCCAACCGCCTGAGGAGGTCGTGACATGACCGCACCAACCAAAACTCATGAAAACTACATTATAAACATGGATATCACATGCCATAACATGGAAAGGAGAAAATAAAGGAGAGGAATCTATAATAATGAGGTTAGATAATACCTTTTATCATTGACTGGTCGATACTACTTGGAAGCATCAAAATAGGGGGTGCACTTGCACTTGGAATAACTTCATGGGGAAATTATTCTGGGAATAAGGTTATATTAGATCAATCCAATGGGATGTAGGAAAGGTTAGATCATCTCACATCAGGGAATAAGAAGTTAGTATAAGGGACAATTATATCTCATCCCTTTAGAATATTTAATAGAGTAGTGGTTTAAGATGTACATGATTTTACATTAAATGAAGATTACATTAACCCATGCAGTTCAACCAATTAAAAGACACTATATTTAAAAAAGCCAATATATGATTTTCCGACAATGAAACAGATTCAACCCTACTAAAATATGGAATTTAAATAATTTTACTTCAAAGAAAGACTAAAAAAGGAAAAAAAGGGGATATTTGTAAATATCATGATATATAACAATGGAAATCAAACAATTCTAGAAACACGATTCACAAATGACTCACTGATGCCTAAAATACAAATGAATCACCAACGCCAACAGTACAAAATACACTCTGACATCGACAATAAAAACGACTCACTGATTCTGATAGTACAAATTACTTACCATTGTTGACAGTACACATGACTCACAAACAACGATAATACAAATGAATCGCCAACGCCGACAGTACTAATGAAACACTAATGAAAAAAGTACAAATGACTCACTGACGCTGATAGTACAATTGAATCACTGACGCCGACATTATAAATGACTCCCCGATGCCAATAATACAAATAACTTATCGACCCTGACAGTAAAAAAGACTCACTGACGCTGATAGTACAAATGACTCACCAACGTCGACATTGTTCACATCTATCTCACCAATGAAATTGATCACAAAACCGGATATGCAGTTCATAGAATTAGATATTTGTAAAATTGATAGGGATAAGTAACCTTTACATCCCATAACACCTCAAACATCATATTTCAGCGAAGGAATGAAACTGAGAGGTCCGATCCATTACATTATAATCCTCTTAAAACATTTTCATCCACGAAAATTATAAACCAACCATAAATGAAATAGAAAAGATGTCCGAACAACCACCCATTGAGATACCTCTCAAAATATAGAAATCCACAAAATAAATGCATCTCATTATAATGAAAGGTCTGTGGTCACAAATGAACATCGTTGCATGATAAGAGTTAAACATCACACAATTCGGGGTACTAAGAATGTATTTGTGACTCATGTTACCATGTACTCTTCTCCAAGCCACCATGTCTCCACAAGATACAATCCTACTTGATAGAACACAAATAGAACACCTTATCTGGGCAGTCCCGGCTCTCTAATGGTCATTGCTCAGAGTTCTCATCATCATCATCATCGATGTAACCCCAATTGAAGATGTCAGAGTCATCATGATGATAACTATGAAGATGTGACACATGAAAAACATCATGTATCCGGATCATCTATAGGGGATGTTCTACTTGATACGCCATGCCTCCATCATGAGCCAACACCTCGAATGTCCCCACAATCCAGGGAGAAAGCTTACTCCCACGGCCAAGCCTTTTCTTCCCACGATGGGAAGTCACCTTCCAAAAACATGTGATACCCAGCATAAAACCCCATGGTCTCCTCCACTTACTTTCATATGATTTATGTTGATACTACACTACTTTCATCCTCTCAGAATCACCTGAACTATCTATGTTGTATTCGGCACTAGTTCTAGCAGGAGACCTGGAAACTCTCCAGTCGTAGTACAAAAAAATAGAGAATGATAGGGTTGGCCATTCAAGGCTTTAAACGAGACTATACTCATGGTTGAGTGAAAATGAATTTTGTAAGAAAACTCCTCCAAGGTTAAGTGACTCATCCAAGAACCTAAAAAATCCGTGACACAAGAGTGCAGTATGTCTTCAAGAGTCTAGATGGTATGCTCTGTCTGACCACATGTCTGCATATGAAAAGAAGTACTAAGGAATAGTTGTGACCTGATATCATGCTAGATACCTATCCAAAAACTGGAGGTAAAACGAGTATCTCGATAAAAATTGATAATCATTGGGACACCAAGAAGTATCACCACCTCCTAAAGATACTGCCTCGAGAAAACATCAATGGAGCTCCACTCATTTATCACTATGATGTGGGATGATTTTGTCAAACATTCAACTAACATCCATTAGAATCATATCCTTCCTAATATCGGGGTAAACCAGTAAAAAAGTCCATTGAAATGTCCACTCACTTTTTCAGAGAACATCCAATGGGTGGACAAAACCACTGGGAACATAGTTCTTGACCTTTACCCGTGGATGAAAAAACATCGAGACACAAACTCTACAACTGCACACTTCAGTACAGGCCCCCAAAACTGAATCCTTAGGTCTTGGTACAAATTTTTCACACTAGGCTGGACTAATAAAATAAAACTATAGAACTCTCAGATAACTATCCCACACATCACCATGTGATGAAAATCCTTCCCGGATACAACACCTGATGTTGTTCATCCTCAGACCAACCATTAGGGGCCTCGCTACAAACCACATGTTCTCTACAAGCCTCCACCTAAAGATCCCCCAATTTTGACTCTTCCACCTTCTTCACCAGAGATTACTACACCATCATCTAAAAAATACAACCTCTACCCCCATATTCTCCCATATCCAGATGCAATGCAGAATTTTCTTCCATTACTCTCCAAAAATAACCAGATTTCATGCACTGCATCACTAGACCACTTACTCCTCAACTCTTCATCTAGAAAATTCCCCTTTATAGGTGTATATGAGATTTCTATGTCGTATTCCTATAATTACTCCATTCATTAATGTTTCTATAAGATCAATTAAAACTAGGATAAAACATATCCTAGGCTCTTATGATCGGTGAAAACCCCAAAGCGCTCGCCAAAGAGTTAATGTCTCCACATATTTAGAGAAAACATGACAACTGCCAACTCAAAATCATGGGTGGAATAGTTACATTCATGGGGATTCCATTATTGAGACCCATAAGAATCAAATAAGATCTATAGCATTAGAACACAACCTAACCCTGGATTTGATGCTTCTCAGATCCAATCAAACTGATCTCCCTATACTGGAAGGAAAAGAACTGGAGCACTTACCAACTTCTTCTTTAGATACTCAAAAGGACCATGGCACTAATCAGTCCAAAAAAATCCTAATGCTTCAAGGTCAATTCTATAAGAGGAATCACAAGCAGAGAGAAATTAGCAATGAAACTCCAGTAGTAGCCTGCAAGAACATGGATGCTTCACACCTCTACCACTTTCTTGGGGGATTCCCAAGACACAACTACTTATATCTTAAATGTATTCACAACTACTACCTACTGGGACACTACTTTCCCTAAGAAACAAACATATCAAGCCCAAAACTCACACATTGATCACTTCCCAAAAATCTGTGTTTGATGAAGAACTACAAAAATGTCATGTATATTCTATGAATGCTCATCCTGAGATGCGGATTACACAAGGATGTAATTGATGTAAACCACCATGAACATATCCAGAAACTCATTGAACACAACGTTCATCAACCCCATGAACAGAACTGGATAATTGGTCACATAGAACGACATTACAACCAACTCATAATGCCTACAATGATAGAATAATGCAATAACCGGGATATCCTCATCCTTCACATGAATCTGATGATATCCTGGCTATATTTTGATCTTCAAGAACCAACTTGAAGACATCATTTGATTGAATAAATCATCAATCCATGGATGAGGATAGTGATTCTTCACAGTCACCATTTTTTGTGACAATAATCATTACAAAACCACAAAATACTATCAGCCTTCTTTACAAACAAAGGAGGTGCACCCTAAAATGACACACTTGGGAAAACAGAATCCCACAGTAATATACCATCAATTTGTATACGCAGCTCCTGTAACCCAAAAGGTGACATCCTATACAAAGACATAGAGATAGGAGATTCTCATTGTTGTATCTTGATCCCAAATTTGATCTCTCATTCAGGGGGTAATTCTGTAACCTCTTCTGGAAAGATATCATGGTACTATTATACGTCCCTATGAATCACCAACTACTGAATCTCTATAGAATATATCATCAGATCATCCATCCATGATAATAATGATGAAACATGCCTCCGTCCAATCTGAGGGTCTTTCTCACCAATAAAAACATATCACTATCCATCAGAATTGAAGAATGCCACCTAACTCTAGAATGAATCAACAATAGCCTACACAGAATAAAACCTATCAATTGAAAGGATTAAATCATATGTTTGTATCTATAAACATAGGAAATATCCCAAGGAGCAGTGGTGCCCCAGCACTATCTCACTATCTATACATACTTCAAACAAGTCATCTCGACCTCTAACTATCATAGTAAATGCCAAGTGAACTGGAAGCCTCTATAACTCAAGTCCCAATGCATGGAAAAGAGTTGGTGATATTAGGGTGTGTGTCGCTCCAGAATCTAACAAGTCATACTCTTTAGTAAAAAACAAGAACATGATACCTCGAACGATGGATGGATTGCTTGGAAATGGTAATGCTAAGGCTTGAATTTGAACAAGATATACTCCCTAGAATATCTAAACCTAATGATGAACACCACCACAACTGTTTCTTCTCTTCTCTTTGAGGATGGGGAGCATCATGTGGCTATCCAACGCCTACCTCATCTGCTCCATGCTGATCCAAAGTGGATGAAACATGATGATGGTTCCTCGACTGGAGCTGTCACAATGTTGGAACCTAGAGGGGAACACCTAGTGCCTACTAAACACTATTAATGGATGGTAAATATCACTATTAAATACCATGACCTCCACAAGAAAAACAAGGACCTTATACTTTCTAATAGGCCTAAGATCATCCACCCACGAAGAAACGTGACACTGAGGGTTGAGACCTACCCCCAGATGAATGAAAACACCTTTCCAATGAAAACTGGGATATATGGAACACATATATGATTTTTGAGGAATCCTAATGACTCCCCTCTATTGAAGATCTTTTTTAACCTAACGTTATCTCGATGACCTCTTCCCTTTCCAAAACCTAAAGATTTTTCTTTAGAATAAACGGTGTGACCACGTGCTGGATCTCTAGACACAGTACCTACTAGAAATTTCTCACCCTGGACTCTTATTATGGTAAAAAGTCTGAATAATATCATAAAAGGATCCTAAAACGGATTCAAAAAACACATAAATTTGTGCTACCCTTTTGATGGGTAAGCATCTCCTGGTGTCTGGACACCTTCGTGGTCAATGAAAGTGACTCGACATTGAACATGTGTCAAAAATCCTCCCATGAGATCACTGAATCCTCACGATATTAGAAGAATAATAACCACTACATCCTCGTTGTCCCACGTAGAATCATCATAAGCAAAGATACCAAGTTCTCTTTCCGAGCATGGACCGAGCTGAAGGATATCTAAACCTCCTCCAACCTGTCTTTTGTTACTACATCTAAAATAGACCCCTCGCACATCTATAGACTCTATAATTGAAACTATATGAGTTTAATCATCTATGAATCATCGACATCAACCTATACCTTGCGGAGATCTACTAGCACAACTTGCTAGTCTTATTTTTAATAAACCCGATGAGGACGTAGACCAGGAGCCATACCTAAAAAATAAAAAAATAGTTAGTGCTCCTAAACCTAGAATATTGAAGACTCAACATTAATTAATTTTTTTTTGTTTTAATCATTTATTTTATTCTATCCCATGGTCAACCCATTCAAACACATGAACAAAGAATAATAATGCATGATCATTTCCTAGGACTCGACACTATAACCAGTATCACCTCGTTTAGTAGCCCATGTAAATAGAAATGTTCATGCATCAGATCATAGAGGGACCTAAAGTCATATGTCTCAGCTGGTCCATATTCTTTACATCTCTTTCAAAACTCATCTGACACCATTTCACAACCAAACCAGGACACACCACAAGTTCCTAACTCCATAATCCATCATATCCCATAACCTGACCTTTGATACAAATTTTTCACAACCCCTCCTGATAATTTGAACCCCTCTTAGGCTAGAAATGTGAGAAGGGGGATAGTGACCCCCCGAGTCCCACCTCTAATAGGTTGTTGGTTGGAGACTAACATAGAGGGAATAATAAATAAAAAAATGGGAAGAATTACATTCTAAGAGAACACATGATAAAGAGAGAGATATGACAGACATCAACCACCTCAAACTTATACTGAAATATAAAATAAATCCCACGTAATCATATGTAATGTCATGCATGAACTACTATAATTGAAAGGGAAACTACAAGTACCAAAAGAATGTAAAAACAAAAGCGAAATTGAAACCCAAAAATCCCCTGGAACCCCATGTTAGTAGAAACAAACTTAATAACCAACCTGCTCTATGTGACCTAAAAATATTTCATATATTTGTAGGGTGAGTATAAAAGTATTCCTAGTTGGATCTTCATTGAACCCTCTTGTGAAAATGTAATTAAATCATGCTAATGCACATTGAAAAACAAGTGAAACCATATTTTCAACTAAATAGGTATACTATGTTCCCATAATCACCATGCATACACTCATAAAGTATCGCATACAATAGTATATAATTTAATAATGAATATCAAGGGTATATAGTAATACTTACACAATTTTTTTTCTTCTGATTTTCTCTAACGCCGCACGTCCTAAGCATCTCTCTCCCTAAAGGCTTACTCGCAGACACTTGGGCGAAGCACCAAAACATGAAACCTGTGCTACACAACCACTAGATACCAATAACCAAAGAAAAAAAGGTTATTGTTAGGATCCACCATAACTCGCATAATGTGTATCATACATATGGAATTACACCTCGAGCCATTACAACGCATACATCAAGTAAAGATCCTCAAGCCATCACAACCTATACACATTACACCTATAGTAGTCTATAAGAAACTATTTCTATAATATATGTGTGGGAATAACCACAATCCATAACATCCCTAAACACACATATATGTGGAAATCTAACCATTGTGCATACCATCACAAGTAACTACTAAGAGAAAAGAGAGGGGTCAAAGTGGGTTGTCATTCGTCCATCCTCCCACTAGAATGTTGGGGAAAATACCCCCACAGATCATAATCCATGTGGTATTAGTTTCCCTATATGATAGGATAGAGTAGCATATAAAAATGCAAAAGAACAAAATATAATATAGCTCAAAACCACATTATGGGAATGAACTAGTCTTAGTCTTAACTGCATCTAACGTCTCTCGAACACCTGGCTGCAACAACTAAGACTTGGTATCCTATGAGCACACAACTATTTAAAAAGCTACGTGATATTATTATATCAATTTTAATCAGTTGTAAATTATGTTAATTAATTCCATGACCATTACTTTACCATTATTAGTTCTAAACTACATTTCATTTTCATGACAGCAAAATTTCATGCCCACTAGGCATAACAAAACAAAGTCCACATCTTCTCAGAATTATTACCTCATCATTTCATCCCATCAAACTCAATCCCCATGGTTAAAAAAATTTATTCATTAATTTATTAAAAGTATTATTACATTCCCATATTCATATACATTATTGAAAAAAAATTATAAGATACCAAAAAGAAGGGGCTCAATCAGGTGAGTAGATGAACTACCAATCATATATTTTCATTATATAGAATAAGCGTAGACCCATCCTCCCTATAGAAGATGAACATGGAAAGAATTTGACATACCATACACGTCTTCTCCTCTTTTTGGAAGTACTTTATCAATACCAGCTGCCTTGAGAAGTGGGGAAATTAAAGTAGATTGGTAACCAAAAAGATTTAAGAAGCATCAAATCATTCAATAACCGACCATTTCATCATCTCCAGTGTCCTCCCTGACACCCACATGATAAATTGATGCATCATGATACTCTAACCATAATCTGCTACAACAATCAATGGTGCTCCCTACCCCTATATGTCACAACAACTATCCAAGCTCACAACACAACATAATATGTTGGAAAAAACAGCATATCAATTTGTATCTTATCCCTTAAAAAATAAATCACGACTTCATAGATAATGAACACTCAAGGGTACAAAGCCTAAGGCACTCGACCTTGCAAGAAAGAGGGTAACTCAGAACCTCACTAGTAATTTTCTTTCTTCAAAAATCTGGTTATTTAGTCCATTTTTATTTAACTGAATTTTTATTTGTAGGTTCCAAATATGGGAAACCCAAAAAGTAATCTATCACAAATTAACTAAATAGTTAATTGAAATTTCTTTAATTAATTATCAACAAGAATAAACATGCCTCTTAATCATCAATTAATTCAATTCTACATGCTTAATACAACAAAAACAGATTCATTTACATGCCGCTTTCTCTATGAAAAATAAATAAAATTAATCCCAATTTATGTTCTGTACCAATTTCATTGAAGAATGATATACTAAACAATGCATGAATCGATATCACACTATATAGAAAAAAGATGCAATATCATATGATCGATACTAGTTTATTTTTCTGATTTAAATATTTTTTATGTCAATTCCATTGTAATATAGTGGGATAAAACCTAATAACTCTACATTTTAACATAAAATAATAGAGAAGTCACGAATCCACTACCTCAAAATGTTATTTATGTTCTTTACATGAGAATGTTCCACACGATGGATCACGATCGACTCCCCCTGTGATAACTACGTCCTCTATATGATGTTGTGACACGACCACACAAAAAAACCTATGAAATCTCCATTATATACATGGATATAACATTCCATTAAATGAAAAGGAGAAAAAGAAGGAGAGGAACCAATAAGAATGATGGTAGATTATATATTATACGGATGACTGATCAGTACTTCTAGGTTACCCCAAAACATGGGGTTCACTTGTAGTAGAAATAACTTCAAGGGGAAACGATCCATGGAAAAAGGGTAGATCACACCACTCCAATGGGAAGAATAAAAGTTTCTTGAATATAACACTAGGGAACAAGAATTAAAATCATGGGAGAATGATATGTCATAACTTTGGAAGATATAGAGGAGAAATTGTTTAAGATACGCTGCATTTTCCATTAAAGGATCTAACATTAAACCACTTGGATTGACCTATTAAAAGCCATTTGATTTTTATAAAAACAAAATATATGATTTAACGACCTTGAATCGGGTTGAAACCCACTTAAATATTGCATTTAAAATAAATTTCCTTAAAGAAAGACGTTAAAAGGGAAAACTAGAAAATTTTGAAAAATCTAGAAACTTGACAATGGAAATGAAACAGTTCTAGAAACATTGTTCAAAAATGACAAACTGAAAATGATAATAAAAATGACACACTGACACTAAAATTACAAATGAACCACTGGCACCAACAGTATAAATTAGTCACCAATGTCGATAGTAAAAAGGAATCACTAACGACGACAGTAAAAATAAATCACAAACGCTGACAGTAAAAGTTATTCACTGATGCTAACTATACAAATGACTCACTAACCACTATAGTAAAAATAACTCACCAGCACCAAAAGTACAATTTAATTTCCCACTCTGACAATACAACTGTCTCACTGAAGTTGATAGTATAAATGGACCACCGACTCCGAAAATTCAAAATGATTCACTAACACCGACAGTAAAAATGACTCACTAATGCCAACAGAACAAATGACTCGCTGACGCCGAAAGTACAAATGACTCACCAACGCTGACATAGTTCACATCTGCCTCTCTGATGATACTATTCACAAAATTGGAAACAATATTCTCAGAACTTGAAATTTAGAAAAGTGCTGGGGATATGTCACATTGACCTCCCATAACACCTCAGACACTATATTTCAGCCAAGGAATGGACCAGAGAGGTATAGTGTAACACCCCAAGCTTCCACAGTATGATTCTCTTAGAATAATACAGTAGCGTGTGTTATACGTAACTTCAAGATTCTGACACACTACGACCAATCAAAGTAGCCGTTATGAATAGTATTACCAACTTTTTGAAATTTTATAAATTTTATCTCTCAAAATTGACTTCATTTTTGGATTCGGATTAACTAAATTAGCCTAGGGTGAAAATTTGGTACTTTTCGTATAACTTTTATATTTTTATGAATAGTGAAAATTACTAAATTTTAATTAAAAAGATCATTTTTAATCGAAATAATCAATAGTGATAAATAATAAATTTGAGTGGTTTTAAAGTATATTTAAAATTTATTTTTACCATTTAATACAATTATTGTCATTTGACATAATTTCACATTTAAACCGGACATAAACAAGTGTCAATCTTTTGATAGTTATTATCTCTTAAAAACACGGTTTTTGTTTTAACAAAAGGAATTAATTTTAAATTAATTGATGCTGCTTCTATGTTTTGAATTTGGAAAAATCGATTTCGTATTTGGAATTGGGATGTCCAAATTGTGTAAATAGGTGACTTTTATTTTTAAAAATTTTGAATAATTACTTCAGTAAATATTTTAATTACCACGGTTAAAAGGTAAATCCGATAAATAAGGGTAACAGAAATTATATTGTAATAATAATAAATTACCCTAAAACGTGTCCTAACCTTATTATTTGATACATGTCCGACCATGGGATTATTTGGGACTATTTTGGGACCCCATGGATCTACTTGTAAGTGATAAGGACACTTTATATTAATTAAGTTAAAATAAATACAAAAATGTATAAGCATATATATTTTAGAAAAACAATTTTTAAATCATGTTATATATATTGGATTTTCGACTATAAATATTCATTAGAAATATAAATAGATTTCCCACATAATGGTATTTTATTTATAATTTTTAGAAATTTAATAGTAAATATTATTTATGACACAATAATGATGCAGTATTTTCCTTATCAATGAAAGAATCAAATAATTTGTATTATAAATGATAAAATAAATATAATATGAATGTTTTGATGACATCCGTAAATTTTAATGGTTAATATAAAAATATAGTATTTCCTAAATTAATTTGTTTTGAATTAATAACGTTGTTATGATTTTATCAAAAATAAATTATTGAATAATTTCAAAATTGACATAAATGACTTTTTTTAAAAAAAATTATATTATTAATTAATATTCTATTCCTAAAAATCTAGGGTTCTTCCAAAGGACTTATATCATCATATTTGTGTCATTAATGAACCACTTGGGAGTCTCTTGGATGTATATAGTATGTTTATTAAATATATAATATAAAAATACAAAGTGATATGGTAAATGTCAAACTAATTAACTAAGAGTTAAAACTAAAAGATAAGGTTAATATAATGACCCAAACCTGTCTAAATTATTTTGGTTGAATGTATTTAGACCCATACCTACCTTATAATTTTAATGATACACTTTGGATCCATTAGAAACCGAATTTTAATTTATTATAAAATAATATTTCTAGCTTTTCCAAAGGTGTCCCTAACCCCTCTTATAAAAGGACACTCCCCCTTCTCACTAATTCACACATTCAAAGACTTTTGGCTCGGACAAACCCTGCCCAAATACTCTCTCAACTTCTCTAACTTCATCCTAGAGGCCTTAGTTTGATCAGTAATCCAACCTATGGAGCCCTTTTGATCAAGTCAAAAGGAAGAACCCGAAAAAGTGGTAATGTTTTCACCACTCTCTTTCAAGTTCCTTTCTTCCCCAACTTCTTCCTTTATTATTTACATTATAAAATAATAACTCCAGTATATTCTATATAATGTGATGTTATTATAAATATGGAACAATCATATTCAGTATTCTATACATCCTTTCAATGACATTTCACCATACGTGCAAAAGTACGACTTACCATCTTCACGTCGTGGTGTAATTATTATTCAATACATTATTATTTGGATGGGTATAAAAATGATGTGTAATTCATGTAAATAATAAATATAACATTATAATTATTATTTATATATTATATAACATCCAATTATATATTATGTTAATATCAAAAGAATGATATTATCGCTTGTGCATATGTACGGACTACCGTCTCCACGAACGTGATGCGATTCATTCCCCATCATATCCATTAAAGTAAAATTCTCATTTGATGATTAAAAATAATTTTTAAGGACCTGATATAATTATTTATATGAATTATATACAACCTACCCATAAAAAACATGACTTATGTAACAAAACATATAAAAGAAAACGAGTAAGTTAACACCCGACACTACTGGAATGGAGAGCTATACCAACAGTTTGGTGCCAACAGTTTTAGAAAACCGTTGGCATATGTGGATTACAGACCTCTTCCCCAACGGTTTAATTAAACCGTTGGGATATCTCACTATTGGACAACTTTTACCAATGGTTTATGTAAACCGTTGGGGAAGAGGTATGTAATCCACATATGCCAGCGGTTTTCTAAAACCGTTGGCACCAAACTGTTGGTATATCTAAGACTTTTCCCAACGGTTCAACAAAACCGTATTTGGACAGCTTTTACCAACGGTTTACATTAAACCGTTGGCATATCTAAGATTTTTCCCAACGGTTCAACAAAACTGTTGGGAAATCTTGATATTCAACCACATTTTCCCAACGGTTTAGTAAAACCGTTGGGAAAGCTTCATCGGTTTTTAAAAACCGTTGGGAAAAATTCTCTCCAAATACAGTGAGCCCCAAATTCTCTCTTCGTGCGACTGTAGCCCTAAAATTGATTCTCTTCGGATGCTCTCTCCTTACGGGTATTGGAAACTCCATCCATCCTCTTCAATCAAACAACTTTTCTGTTCAAGACATCAAATCTGTAAGTCCTACCTCAGTTCTAATTTTCTTCATCTATCTTTTCTATTTTCTATTTTTTATTTGACCTAAATGTGAGCGATATCTCTATACCCAGATTGAGAAACTCGTTCCACTTGATAGATCCATCTTAAATCAAATAATTTTATAGTTCTACACTCTAAATCTGTAATTACTACCTTTGTTTAAATGTTTTGCATCTATAATTTTCGTTTTCATTTTTAATTTTGTATAAACCTTTTTGTGATGTTTACGGCATGGAATACCCAACAAGTGCACTTTGATTTGTTTTTTGTCTTTCTTCGATACTTATGTTTCATGATTGTATGGATCAACATTATTTGAAGTCTACATAGCCAATCCTTTCCTGTATTTAGTGAACCATATGAACCAATGGAGGTGCTGGTGAGATGTATCCCCACTCAAAGATGATAAAGAGTTTGTTTAGTCATATTGTCTCGAGGTATGTAATGGATATAAGTATGCTCCATGTGAAGTGATTGTGGACGGTTGGCATAGTGGCATAGGTGGTTTTCCATTTTTTAGTGGGGTGATATGGTAGTATCTATGGACATTAGTTTAGTTCAAAAAATGGATATGTGTTTTGTATTTATATTTTTTGTTTAAGGAATAATGGGAAGGTTACTGATATTGAGGATGAATTGGATGTTGGTCGGGTGATGGATTGGAATTGTGATGTTGTTGGGATTGGGTTTAGATAATTTTCAAAGAATTATATGGGGATTTCCTCTCTTTAACAAAGCCCCCCTCCTCTTGGACCATGGACACCCCCCTCCTAGACCCTAGACACCCCCTCCTGGAACATGGACAGCCCACCCCCTCTTTCTTGAAACCTGGATACCCACCCCCTCCTGGACCCTGGACAACCCCCTCCAGCCTCCACCCAAGACCTTGTATAGTCCCTCCTCCACCCTCCACCCAGGACATTGTATAACCCCTCCACCCTCCTCCATGGTCCCCGGACAGCCCCCTGGACACCCCCTAGGTAGCCCCCACCCTCTTCCTTGGACCCCAGACAGCCCCCCCCCCCCTCAGACATCCCCCCATGCTCCTCCTCAGTCCCCAAAAGTCCCCCGGATAGCCCCTATACATCCACCCCACCCTCCTCCCTGGACCCCGGACAGCCCCACGGGCACCCCCCAAATAGCCCCCTGGACTGCCCCCGAACAGCCCCCGGTTAACCACCCACCCTCCTCCTTGGTCCCCGAACAGCCCCCCTCCTCCTTGGTCCCCGGATGACCCCCCGGACAACCCCCTCCTCCTTGCCCCCAGACAGCCCCCCCCCATCCTCCTTGGTCACCGGACACCCCCCAGACAGCCCCCCACCCTCCTCCCTGGACCCCAGACAGCCCCCCCCCCCACCCTCCTCCCTGGACCCCGAATAACCCCCCTGGACAGCCCCCCACCCTCCTTCTTGGTCCCTGGACAGCCCCTCAGACATCCCCCACCCTCCCTGGACACCAGATAGCTCCCCGGATAGACCCCACCCTCCTCCTTGGACCCCAGATAGCCCCCCGGACTTGAATAACATTTTCCTTTTGTACCACTATGTCTGCAAGTTAATGAGACTCATATGCCTTATGTATAATTCTATTACAAGTTGATTAAATGTTATACCTCATGGATGATATGTAATTGTAGGCATGTTGATTTCACATGCCTTTTTTATTTCTATGATCATGCAATGTTATTTAGGATTATTCTATTTTTTATGTCTTAAAATATATGAATTTCTTGGTAAGCTTATCAATTCATGCTCATCAAATGCATGTGATTATATTGTTTAATTTGAATAAAAATCCTTGTTGTACATTCTCCATGTTATGTGAATTATGGCTAATTGTTAGGATAAGACATGGGTTACAAGTTATGGACTCATGGATGGACTCGTCATGCTTAGGGAGAACGATCCATGAGTCATATGTGACGTGTATGAGTCAACCCCGCCAAAAACTGAGCCACGGTGTGGCCGGGACTACTCGAACTGTATCTCTTTGGTTAAAAATGTACTAAATTGTAAGTGAAATCAACAACTAACATACGGGAAACGGACCAAACGCCTTCAGATTCTATTGAAACGTTAGGAAAATGATCCATGGGTCATATGTGTTGTGTATGAATCTACTATGCCTTAATCTGAGGCACCGTGTGGCCGGGACCACCCAAACTGCTTCTCTTTTGTTCAAAATGGACAATATTTTACGTACATACGGCAAACCGATCAAACAGATTCTGATTGTGTTTAAAATTTATGAAAATTATACCTGGATCATATGTGACGTGTACGTGTCAACCCCGCCTCAATCCCAGGCCCGGTGTGGCCGACACCACTCAAAGTTCCTCTTTTTTTTTTAAATGTATTTAATTTTAAGTGAAAACAACAACTGACATATGAGAAACCGACCAAACGCCTACAAATTATGTTGAAACTTTAGGAAAACAATCCATGAGTCATATGTGACATGTACGAGTCAACCCCGCCTCAATCTGAGTCCTGTTGTGGCCGACACCACTCAAAGTGCCTCTTTTTTGTTTAAAATGAACTTAATTTTAAGTGAAAACAACAACTGACATACGCCAAACTTACCAAACACCTATGGATTCTATTGAAACTTTAGGAAAACGATCCATGGGTCATATGTGACGTGTACGGGTCAAACCCGCCACAAACCGAGCCACGATGTGGCCGAGACCACTCAAAATCTCTCTCTTTTGTTCAAAATGGACTAAATTGTAAGTGAAATCAACAACTGACATACGAGAAACGGACCAAACACAGTCTTATTCTATTAAAACGTTTGGAAAATGATCCATTGGTCATATTTCAGGTGTATGATTCAACTATGCCTTAATTCGAGGCGCCGTGTGGCCGGGACCACCCAAACTGCCTCTCTTTTGTTCAAAATGGACAATATTTTACGTATATACGCCAAACCGATCAAACGGATTCTGATTGTATTTAAACTTTATGAAAATCATACCTGGCTCATATGTGACGTGTATGAGTCAACCCCGCCTCAATCTGAAGCCCGGTGTAGCCGACACCACTCAAAGTGCCTCTCTTTTTTTAAAATGTATTTAATTTTAAGTGAAAACAACAACTAACATATGAGAAACCGACCAAAAGCCTACGAATTATGTCGAAACTTTAGGAAAACAATCCATGCGTCATATATGACGTGTAAAAGTAAACCCCGCCAAAAAATGAGCCACGGTGTGGCCAGGACTACTCAAAATGTTTCTCTTTTGTTAAAAATGGACTAAATTGTAAGTGAAATCAACAACTGACATATGGGAAACAGACCAAACGCCTTAGGATTCTATTGAAACTTTAGGAAAAGGATCCATGGGTCATATGTGATGTTTACGAGTCAATATCGCCTCAATCCGAGCCGCGGTGTGGCCGGAACTACTCAAACTATCTCTCTTTTGTTTAAAATAAACATAATTTTAAGTGAAAACAACAACTAACATACGCAAAACCAACCAAACAACTTCTTATTCTGTTGAAACATTACTAAAATGATCCATGGATCAAATGTGACGTGTAAGAGTCATCTCTGCCTCAATACGAGCTGCGGTGTGACCGGGACCACTCAAACTGTCTCTCTTTTGTTCAAAATGGACTAAATTGTAAGTGAAATCAACAACTGACATACGGGAAACTGACCAAACACCTTCGGATTCTATTTAAATTTTAGGAAAATGATCCATGGGTCATATGTGATGTGTACGAGTCAACCACACCTCAATACGAGGCACCGTGGGGCCGAGACCACCCAAACTGCCTCTCTTTTGTTCCAAATGGACAATATTTTATGTACATACTCCAAACTGATCAAACAGATTCTGATTGTGTTGAAACTTTAGGAAAATGATTCATGCCTCATATTTGACGTGTATGATTCAACACTGCCTCAATCCGAGGCCCGTTGTGGCCGAAACCACTGAAAGTGCCTCTCTCTTTTTAAGATGTACTTAATTTTAAGTGAAAACAAAAACTAACATATAGAAAACTGACCAAACACCTACGGATTCTGTTTAAACTTTAGGAAAACAATCCATGGGATATATGTGATGTGTACGAGTCAACCCCGTCTCAATCCGAGCCACGGTGTGGCTAGGACCACTAAAACATTCTCTCTTTTGTTGAAAATGGACTATATTGTAAGTGAAATCAACAACTGTCATATGGGAAACCGACCAAATGACTTCGGATTCTGTTTACAGTTTAGGAAAAAAATCCACGGGTCATATGTGATGTGTAAGAGTCAATACCACATCAATCCGAGGCACGGTGAGGCCGACACCACCCAAACTTTCTCTCTTATGTTAAAAATGGACAATATTTTACATACATATGCCAAAATGATCAAACAGATTCGGAGTGTGTAGAAACATTAGGATAATGATTCATGGCTCATATGTGACATGTACGAGTAAACCCTGCCTCAATATGAGGCCCGGTGTGACCGACACCACTCAAAGTGTCTCTCTTTTGTTTAAAATAGACATAATTTTAAGTGAAAACAACAGTTGACATACGCCAAACCAACCAAACGCATTAGGATTCTATTGAAAATTTAGGAAAACGATCCATGGGTCATATTTGATGTGTATGAGTCAACCCTACGTCAATCCAAGCCACGGTGTGGCCAGGACCACTCAAACTGTCTCTCTTTTCTTCAAAATGGACTAAATTGTAACTGATATCAACAATTGACATATGGGAAACAGACCAAATACATTCTAATTCTTTTAACACTTTAGAAAAAAGATCCATGGGTCATATGTGACGTGTACGAGTCAACCCTGCCTCAATACGAGTCACCGTGGGGAGGGGACCACCCAAACTACCTCTCATTTGTTCAAAATGGATTAATTTTTTACGTACATATGCCAAACCGATCAAACAGATTTTGATTGTGTTGAAATTTTAGGACAATGATCCATGGATCATATGTGATGTGTACCGGTCAACCCAGCCTCAATTCTAGGCATGGTGTGGCACTTATTGAGTCACAAGTGTTGAGACTCCTATGAAAATTCCTTTTCACCATATATTCTAAAAGTGGTTTTCGTATGAAGATTGAAATGGGTGTAAATAAGATTTGATATGTTGAAACTCTGATTCAACTATACTGGATGATTTTTGTCATATGAAGATTCAAATGGGGAATTATTCACCATGACTCTAATCAAATAGGTGGTGTAATCAAATAGGTGGTGTTCTTTTTTGTTGTTTTAAGTCTGTCACTGTTTTTAGTGCTGTTTTTTATACAGGTGTATGCACTGGAGGGGCTACTGGAGGGGCTGCTGTGCAACAATTCTGGAAATACAGAATACCAACGGTTGTAAACCGTTGGTATACTTTGAGAAATAATTATACCAACGGTTCAATAAACTGTTGGTAAAAACCATACTTAATCATATCCCCATGATTTCATTGAAACCGTTGGGAAAACATCTATACCAACGGTTGTAAACCGTTGGTATAAGATCAAAACCATTGAATTCCCAACGGTTTTATGAAAAATGTTGGGAAAAATACTATACCAACGGTTGGGAACCGTTGGTATAATATTAGAATTATAGTATTCCAAACGGTTTAGAACTGTTGGGTAAACCTATACCAACGGTTCTTATTGAACCGTTGGCAAGTCCATACCTAGAGTGGGCTATACCAACGGTTTACTGCAAACCGTTGGTATATATATTTCCCCACTCCTTACTTCCCCACGGTTTGGACAACCGTTGGTATAGAATATACCAACAGTTTTCCAGCCTATACCAACGGTTTAGAACCGTTGGTATATCCTTTATTTCCAGTAGTGCGAAACGACGATAATACTAAGCTATTATTAACAAAGCAATGTTAAAAGATCATATATTATATTAATGTATATTATCCTTGTATAATTCTATAACAATTATTTCACCATTATTCAAGAGGCTAACCTAACCTTGACCAAGGAAAAAGTACAAAGTAAGGGGTTTCTTATCTAACTTTTAATTCGGTGAGATTTCCATTGTTCGTCACTTATTTATTTCCTGTGGTGTGTGTAATTCCCATGATTGTATTAATTGTGTAATATAATTTAATTTATGGATATTTACATCATTATTTTATGATCCTTCTTTCATGGGTGTATGTTTCTTATGTTACCAAATTGATAAAGGAATTTGAAATTTCAATTTCCACTCATTCGGTTTTATGCATACTTCATTGATTATTTTACTCCAAGATTATGTGTGGAATGACTATTCATTTTATTATTTCATAATTTCCACTCCCCTTTCTGTGGATATAATTTTGATACACATAATCACACCATTGATAAATTCTCAAGTCATCGGTATGAACTTGATAAGAGTAATTTTTTTTCTCAATCTTGATTTGTGGAGTTAAACATCCAATCCATTGGTGTGGTTTTTACAAGAATATTTGTGAATGTACTTTGATTTTTTTACATTGAATATACAATCATATTGAGTGTATTTATATTTTTCACCCATAATTATGTCGTTGATTTATCCTTAACCTATGGATACATCCTTTATGAGAGATTTCATCACAATTTACATTCCATTGAGACTCCATTGTTGTTATACACCAAATCACATTTATAAGGTGTATATAATGTACTTTGACATAGTATATCCTGAATCCCTTTATTCTCATGACATTACAAGGTTTTTATTATCTCAATTATTTTTATTCAAGTGAATCTCTTTTAGTTAGGAACTCTAAATAAAATATCATTTTAAAATGTTTTAATGATTTATTATTCTAAATCTTTCTCATTAATGTCAATGTTTTAAAAATGATTTTAAGGATTTATTTATATGAACATTAATGTTTTAAAATAAAAATTCATTTTAAATGATTCAAATTGTTATGAGACACTTTGATTCAATAATCTTTTTAAAATGGCTTCTTGAAAAATAGTGTGAGTTTTAAATGTTTTCATGAAAATATGGGATATTTCTCTCAATAGTTTGTTGATTATTTTAATCAATGTCAATATCCTTAATTATTCTCGATTAAGGATAATATGACACAATAAAATCTTTCATATTATATCGAAAGAGTTATGTTTGACTGTGGATGTTCTATTTTTATTCCATTCATGGTTTTTGGTTAAAGTATTGACATTTCGTATGCTAGTTTTAATACAAATGTTTATGTAATGTTTCAAAGTATTCATATGTGGAATGAATTGGACTTACTATGTGACGGTTGGCACCCGCTATAGCTCCTCAATGCATTGGTAGGTCTCATGAGACAAACTAGTGTATTGGCATGGGGCCTTGAAAAAATATTATTTGTAGTTTTGGCACGAGGCATTGGCTACATGTTTAAGATAGTCTGGAATTATGAATTCCACCATTATGAAAGTAGTTATTGATATTGCATTTGATCATTAGACTAGTAGAATATCCATGTGAATAAGTAAATGGAATTATTTCATATTAAATTTTATATATTATACTGATGTTCAAGTTTAAAATACTTTTGTTTTTGTTATACATTGTCGTCAATGTTTATGCTTATTTATGAAAGTTTTCACTACATTGTTATCTTTAATGGGAATTTGTGCTCACCCCTTTCAATAATTTATTTTTCCTAGTATGTGAAGAAGTATTTTATGAATAACCTGCAGGGATAGTATAAGAGGATATGAGTGTGGAGACATGATTTCATTGTAGTTTTCAATTTATGGTGTAATGTAATCATGATGAATGTATCTAGTTATTCCAACGATACGAAACGAATCGTTCTTTAGAGAATTTATCTTTTGTGATCATGCCAATGTTATGTAATAATGTACCGACTCTGTATAACTAGGGTCAGGGAATTACAGTTGGTATCAGAGTAATTTTAGTTCAAGCCTAGGAAACTAGATTTAGATATTCTATGATTAGAGCACATAGACCTAAAATAGACATTGAGGATTATTATAGAAGAACTTCTTAGAAATTTGGTATTGTATAGATTTTGTGGGTTTTCCAGGAAATACATCCCTGTCTGGATACGAGCAGGTAGAGGTGGATCTAGAATAGATATACCTAGGGGTAAAACCCAGAAACACCGCTTTTAGCAAGACGTGAACAAGAACTGGTGCACGATAACGGGCCATGCTGCACTCTTGGTTACGACACTCTCGTGTGATATGCTTAGGATAATTTACATTTCCATTAAAAATCAATTTGAATTATTTTAATATAAGATGAGAATAAATGACATTGGTTAATCCTAAGGAGTTTCAAATTGAAAATATGGTGTCATGATATTATCTAAATGATTTTATAACTACTATTACTCACATAATGCTTTCTGGTTTTAGTCAATGGCGGGGGTCCAAGGAAGTCATAGTAACTTTGAGAATGATGTACAAGGTGGAAACTATGGAGGAAATCATAAATAAAATGGGATGTTGATAGGCATAAAATATATCATGTTCAGGAAAAATCAATTTTCTAAAAATACGATCAACAACATATATATTAACCAACTCCCGGACTCAAAAAAGAAGAGAAAGGTGATGAATGATAAGAGCTCCAACAATGGATAACGTGGAGAAAAAGAATCCTAAATTTACATCATGCAAGAAATGTGGAAGGAGACACCCAAGAAAGTGTCTCAATGGAACAAATAAATGCTTTACGTACAGTAAAGAAGGACATAAATTGAAGAACTGCTAATGAAAAATGAAGAGTATTATGGAAGAAAATAAAAATTGTCTGAAGAATCCATTTACAGTTATGTTCCATAAATATAGTGGACCATACCATTCCCGAGTGAATGCCATATTCTGTAGGATATTTTCTTGGTCAAAGAAGAAGCAATGTGGAAATAAATGGTTGGAGAAATTTTTAAAAGTATTAGTGCTCCTTGTTGATGAGATTACATGGGAATAATTTTCTCTTTTATTTGTAACCCCTGAGTTATCCATGTGAAAATGATATTTGAGGAAGTCTTATATTTTCCCTTGTGGATATAGTTATAAATAACCATTTGGTTTAATATGATCATTGTGTTTGAGTCAATTACATGTTATTATATTTTGGGATGAAAATGCAAGGTATGAGATAACATTTCTGGTTATATTTATGTTATGGTTATTTCGAGGAATTTATCTCATTTTGGTAATGTTTGAAAATATATTTTTTGAAATAGGACAACACATAGACTGTGTGACAACCCGTCGCGTCAGACAATGCTATGGGAATCGAACCCACAACCAAAGTGTGATTGGGAATTATCACCTACCACTTGACTACGTGATGTCCATGGTTAGTGTGACTAATTATTTTTTGTTAAATGATTTTATTGATCAATAATAAGTTGATTTGGGTTCTTATGTACTGTAAAATGAATACCATTAGTATATGAAAATGATATGGTGATTATGTGATAAATGTTATTTTGGAATATGTTTTCCTTGTTGGGAACACTATATGAACAAGGAAAATAGACTACTATGGAGTTTCATTTGAGGAGTAATGGTGAATTTTTATGTATGTTTTTATTGTGGATTTATAGTTTTTTTGGTTATTTATGAAAATTATTAACCTATAATAGAGAATATGTATGTGACTTTAAGAGTAGTTGATGTCATTTCGAGATACAATTTAACATGGAAGACTACATAACAAAATTATTATATATTTTGGGTTTCAATATTAGTTTGGATTATATTGAAGTATTTTAAGGACAATTTTTTATTGAATGGTATTTATTTAACTTTGGGGTATTGATTTTAGAAATTAAGATTAGTGTTTCTTTACCTAAAGGAACATCCTTTTTGGGTATCATCAGATCTTCTACTAACCGCTTTGGTTTTGGTTAATCTCTAAAGACAATGTAAATATATAGATTATCCTTTGTGGATAATGTTATTCTATAGAAGTTTATTCTAGCACTTCCAGTGTGACCATGTCTTCTTGAATACTAATCATTTAAAAAAATGATTTAGTTGTGGATATTTACTAAATAATGATCCTATACTTAAAAAGTAATTATATCTATTTATTTACATAGTCAATCTCAGAAATGAATTCCTCATCTTTATGTAATGTAACTTAAAACAAAAAAAATGTTGTTCGTTTAATTTTCCGTCTGGGAAACAAATGAACTTTTATCCCATCACCAATTTGTGGTTTTCATGTTGTTAAAATTCTCCTGATCTTGTTTTACATACCTCTCCATCAAAACATGACACTTAGTTTTTCATCCATATCAATTTTTTTTCTACATATAATCCTAGTATAGGTTATCTCAAGTGTCCTTTTTTACTTCTCTTTCTTTCTTTTAAAGTGATAGTTTTATTAGATCCTTTTCCGATGTGGGACTTTACATTATATTCCCAATACCAATTTTATAAATTGCGAGGATTTAATTTATTTAAGGGGGGATAATTTAACACCCCAAGAATCCAAAATATGATTCTCTTTGAATAATACAATAGCGTGCGTTGTACGCAACTTCGAGATTCTAACACACTACGACCAATCAAAAAAGCCGTTATGAAGAGTAATACCCACTTTTTGAAATTTTATAAATTTTATCTCTCAAAATGGAATTCATTTTTGGATTTGGAATATCGAAATTAGCCGTGGGTGAAATTTTGGTACTTTTCGTATTACTTTTATATTTTGATAAATAGTGAAAATTACTAAATTTTAATTAAAAACAAATTTTTAAATCAAAATAATTACTAGTGATAATTTATGAATTTGATTGGTTTTTAAGTATATTTATAATATATTTTTACCATTTAATAATATTTTGGTCATTCTACATAATTTAAGATTTAAACTGAACATAAACAAGTGTCAATCTTTTGATAGTTATTATCTCTTAAAAACATGCTTTTTATTTTAACAATAGGAATTAATTTTAAATTAATTTCTGCCACTTCTGTGTTTTGAATTTGGAAAAAAGGAGTCCATATTTGGAATTGGGATATCCAAATTTTTTAAATAGGTAACTTTTATTTTTAGACATTTTGAATAATTACTTCAGTAAATATTTTAATTACCATGGTTAAAGGGTTAATCCAGTAAATAAGGATAAAAAATAATATTATAATAACAATAAATTACCCTAAAATGTGTTTTAAACTTATTTTTTGATACATGTCCGACTAAGGGATTCTTTGGGTCTATTTTGGGACCCCATGTATCCACTTGTATGTGATAAGGACACGTTATATTAATTATGTTAAAATAAATATAAAAATGACATAAGCATATATCTTTTAGTAGTACAATTTTTACATAGGGTTATATATGTTGGATATTAGACTATAAATATTCATTAGAAAGATAAAAAAATTTCCTACATAATGGTAGTTTATTTATAATTTTTAGAAATTTAATAGTTAATATTATTTATGACACAAAATTGATGCAATATTTTCCTTATCAATGAAAGAATCAAATAATTGGTATTATAAATGTTAAAATAAATATAATTTGAATGTTTTTATGACATAAATGAATTTTATTGGTTAATATGACATTATAGGATTTCATAAATGAATTTTTATAGAGTTAATAATGTTTTTATGTCTTTAAAAAAATCAATTACTGAATAGTGTCAAAATTGACATAAATGAGTTTTAAATGAAATATTATATTATTAATTAATATTATATTCCTAAAAATATAGGGTTAGGCCAAAGGACTTATATAATGATATTTTCTTCATTAATAGATCACTTGGAGGAATGAGATTCATTCCCCATCGTATCCACGAACGCAATGAGATTCATTCCCCATCGTATCCATTCAAGTATAATTCTCATTTGAAGATTAAAAATAATGTTTAAGGACTTGGTATAATTATGTATATGAATAATATACAACCTACCCATAAAAAACACGACTTATGAAACAAAACATATAAATGAAAATGAGTAAGTTAACACCCGAAACGACGGTAATACTAAGATGTTATTAACAAAGCATTGTTAAAAGATCATATATTATATTAATGTATATGATCCTTGTATAATTCAATAACAATTATTTCACCATTATATATGAGTAAAACCTACCCTTGACCAAGGAAGAAGTTCAAAGTAAGGGGTTCCTTACCTCACTTTTAATTCCTTGAGATTTCCATTGTTCACCACTTATTTATTGCATTTGGTGTGAGTACTATTCGTGATTTTATTCATTGTGTAATATTCGTTAATATATGGATATTTAAATCATCATTGTATGATCCTTATTTCATGGGTTCATGTTTCATATGTTACCTAATCAATATGGGAATTTTAAGTTTCAATTTCCAATCATTCAGCTTTATGCATACTTCATTGATAATTTTACTCCAAGATTATGTGTGGAATCACTATTCATGTTATTATGTCATAATTTCCACTACCCATTCTATGGATATAATTTTGATACACATAATCACTCCATTTATTAATTCTCAAGTCATCGGTATGAACTTAATAAGAGTAATTTTTACTCAATATTGATTTGTTGAGTTAAACATCCAATCCATTGGGGTTGTTTTTACAAGAATATCTGTGAATGCCCTTTTATTGTTTTCCACTGAATATCCAATCATATTGAATGTATTTATATTTTTCACACATAATTTTGTCGCTGACTTCTCCTTGACCTAAGGATACCACCTTTATGATAGATTTCATCTCAATTTACATTCAATTGAGACACATTTGTTGTTATACACCAAATCACTTTTATGTGGTGTATATAATGTTATTTGACATAGTATATCATGAATCCCTTTATTCTCATGATATTACAAGGTTTTTGTTATCTCAATTATTTTCTATTAATGTGTCTCTCTTTTGGTTAGGAACTCAAACTAAAATATCATTTTAAAATGTTTTAAAGATTTATTATTCTAAATCTTTCTAATTAATGTCCATGTTTTTAAAATGGTTTTGAGGATTTATATATATGGACATTATTTTTTTCAAATAAAAATTCAATTTAAATGTTTAAAAGTGGTATGGGACACGTTTATTTAAAAATCTATTTTAAATGGATTCTTGACATATAGTTTGTCTTTAAATGTTTTCAAGAAAATGGGGGATATTTCTCACAATTGTTTGATGATTATTTTAATCGATGCCAATATCCTTTATTATTCTCTATTGGGGTTAATCTGACACAATAAAATCTTCCATATTGTATCGAATGAGTTATGTTTGACTGTGGATGTGTTATTTATATACCATTCATGGTTTGTGGTTAAAGTAATGACATTTTGTGTGCTAATTTTAATATGAATGTTTATGTTATGTTTCAAGCTTTTCATATGAGGAATGCATTGGAATTAGTAAGTGACGGGAGGAGCCCGCTATAGCTTTTCGATGAATCGGTAGGTCTCATGAGACAAACTAGTGTCTTGGGACAAGGCCTTGACAAAATCTTATTTGTAGTCTTGGTACGATGCCTTTTCTACGTGGTTACGATAGTCTGCCATTATGCATTCCATCATTATGAATGTGGTTATTGATATTTCATGTGATTATTGAACTAGTATAATATCCGTGTGAATAAGTTAGTGGCATTATTTCAATTAATTTTTAGACATATTATACTGAAGATCAAGTTTAAACGGCTTTTGTTTTAGTTATACATTTCCTTAAATGATTATGCTTATTTATAAAAGTTTTTGCTATATAGTTATACTTACTAGGCATTTGAGCTCACAACTTTCCATGTTCTATTTTTCCCAGGATGTGAAGAAGTATTTGATGAATGACCTAAAGGGATTATATAAGGGGATATGAGTGTGGAGACAAGATGTCGTTGTAGTTTTCACATTATTATTTCTTCTAAACATGACGAATGAATCTAGTTTTTTCAAGGCTACAAAACTAATAGGTCATTCAAGAATTTACCTTTTGTGATCATGACAATGTTATGTAATAATGAACTGACTCTGGGAAACTGGGGTTTCGGCTTTACATCTGGGCCATTACATCCAACTTTCATCTTGACAAAAAACATGGATTCCCATTGGAGAAACACTAGGGTGGGTAAATCCTTTATCACTCAATTACTATAGTTGATTATTCAGTTATATTAATTGAATTGTGTCCATTCTATAAGTAGTATCATTATGTGGTCCATGCACTAGGAATTGAATCAATATAATTCTCATGTACCTACTCTAAAGAATGGACAGATTAATCTTCTAGAAATACATCAATGTATTTTATCAAAATAAATACATCTTTAATTTGGAAATTTCATTCCACACAAAAAATATTTATTTCTCATCCTTCCCAATAATTAAATTCATTTGATCTACTCAGGGTTGATCTAAATATGATCAGATGATTATGTTTCTACTCTAATGATAATAAATTTTACACCTATTCCAGAAATCATAATTTCCATCTTCTGGAATTTTATTTTAACATAATCTTATGAAATCAAATCTATGTAATGGATTATGTTAAAGTCAACCATATGTGTGATGATAAAATCAACTGATAAAGAAAATTCATACTCCATAATGGTGTCTTCTTGACACATATTTGTTACAATGAGAATTCCATTAGGGGTTTTGAATGAAACTACCTTGTTAATGAGAATTCAAAATATCTAATTTTTAATGAATACTGGGAAGATATAAAGTAATAAAATGATCCTGAATGAAATACAAAATTCACCAAGTTTGAGGAAATGATTATAGTACCTTCCACCACATCGTTAAAAACATCAACTTCAGCATTTGTGATTGCAAAACGCATCCTTTCTCCCATATCCTTTTCTGGATAATGTTTAATTCACTATTAGATCAATCTCTATAATAATGACCCATATTTTTAAAATTATAGAATTTAATATTGGTAGCTTATTTCATTCCCTTGTAATACCAAGATTGGTGGCCTCATTATCTACATTTATAATAGATTCATTTTATTTTCATGTAGGCTCATGGGTTTTTATTTCTAGAAGTATCATATGTTAGAAAACAACCATTTATATTCTTCCCTTTATCCATTCATTCCTATTCCAACCTCTTCTTCTATGTTTTTATAGTCAATGAACATAGATAATTATATCTCTATCATGGTTTCACATGTGTCAATATATCCGTATGATGAGAATGTTTGGGAAACCAATGCCCTTCAGATGAATGATTTTAAACTATCAAATAATTGGTCAATTTTTCTAATTAGATTAAGTATGTAGTATGAGTCATTACATCCTAACTTTGTAAATTTTTGTTCATACTTCACAACGTTTTTATCAACTGTTGGTTTCAAACTCAATAATTTCCTCTCCATATATTCTCGCGTTTCTCATGGAAAATAATTTTCTATTAATATTTTTTATAGTACCTCCATTCCATTTCTTCCATTTATTCCTCATACATTGTGTTTTGAATCAATGACCACCATTGATCCGTATCTACCGGTAGATGATAAAATACAATGAAAACCTTCACACTTTCATTACATCCCAAAGAGGGAAATATATTTTCTAGGGAACATATATACTACTTGGCTACAAATGGGGTTTTAGTCCCATTGAATGACGTCGATTTTTGTTACATAATGAGGGATAACATAGCTCCTCCACATTTTCATTTAGAATGCTCCATACGTTTAATGTTATTGTTCATAACGTGATATAACTTTCATGGTACAGTTATATGATACTTAGAAGTAGTTGAAGCTCTACTACCCACATCAATATCGTGCATAGGAGGAAAATACCAACACGGGATATGTGCATTCATGAAAATTCAATTAATTCCCCTAATATCCTTTTCAAAATAATTGAATACAATATATAATGTTATAAATAATAATGTCTAATATCAACATAGAAAAATACTTACCATAAATAGAAAACATATTAATAGCTAATCTCATAATCATAAGAATGTTTTCATTGAGGAAAAATTTACATTTATATCCATCGTATTGGGTTGTAAAGTTAATGTTAATTATCCTAAGAATATCCAAAAAAGTGTAAAACCAGGTTCATAGTAAGGTCCATTGTCATCGACTAGTAAACCTCGGGTCAAGCATGAAACTCCTTGTCGAAGTTGTTAAACATAGTTACATCTATTCCAGAACCATATCAACTTACAGTATCCATAAAATGACGTATTTTCTTGAAAGATCCTCTTAATAAATTCTTTAACAAAATTCCAGGTTGATTTTAGTTTATTATCCTCAAAGACTATGATAGGGTTATCTTCCCAAATATACATTTCCTAAATCTAGCTTCAAATTTTTGTACTGAAATACCTCTGGTACCAACTGTAAAGTCTTGACATCAGTTACCCACAAACAATACCTTGTTTTATTACAATTTATTATAAACATGGAAATCATATCTAAAGGAACAAATAGTTAAATGTCATTGGAAAAAAAGAAACAAATATATTTTCAACATTACAACTTGATTAGAAATTCATCATATAACCTTATTTTGAATCACACATAATATACTACATTATCCGTGAATGTCATTTATAATATTCAACTTCATCACCTGGGGAAAACATAAGAATGGGTAGAGATCATATGATTATTAAGTGTATGAAATACAATAGAAGTTATTATAAACATAAACACTCAACACTGTGAATAACTAAAAACACATTACATTAAAAATTATACCTCAAGATTAATTTGGCAGAAATGAATGCTGATAAAATATGGATAAGTAAATGATCATGAGAGAATAAAACATAACCAATGATATTCTACTAGTATATTAATAACACGGTTTATGAATTGATAATACCATAATGAGGGAATTAATAATTTTGGACATCGAAAACATATTGTAAACGTCTTGGCCAAGACGTCTGAAAAAACTAGTGTAAGGCCTTAGCAGAAACCCAATTCTGTTTTGTCTCATGAGACATACCGATGCATTGAGGGTATATAGTTGGCCCCGCACCTTAATTTATATGTAAAATTCATTCCTCATATTAATTGGGATAAACATTGACACCATTATCACATGTAATAACTTCCCCCAATATGTACAGATAAACACTATTAACTCTGAGTAGTATGTTGAATGGTATCAATAGAGCACATCCGCAGTCAAATAGATAATAAATAATTCAATAAAATACGGTAGATGATAGAAATATGATATTACACTCAATAAGTCATAAAATTCAAAATACGCGTTGAATTTAAAAAAATACCCTAATAAATTCATCAAGGAATTTTTGATAGAAATACACTTTTACTATGAAAATAAGAGTTCTTTTGGAAAGAACATTAAAAAAATCCCAAATTTTAATAATATACATTTTCCATGTAGAAATGAGTTGTTTTATAAAAATATTATTGTCTTAAATTATATTATAATGTGCTGTTAAAAATGGGTAAGAATTTGAGATGTTTATCTGAATTAGGCTTGTTTAAGGAATATAATTGAGAATGATCTTTCAAAAAATAATCTCTCCATAAAATAATGTTGAATTATTATTGGAACATATATATATATATAGGAAATTAGAAAACCACTATTATCAATAAATATTTATATTAAGGAATTTTATTCAGATTAAGTGAGAAAATGAGTATCCTAAATGTAAATGGATGTTCAGGTAGAAAACCCTTACGTTATGTTCGAATGTATTCTGTACATATCCTAAATGACCTGGATAAATATACTAAATACCTAAATTATCTAATTTAGATCCTCATCTACAGATATTTGATTAATTATAGTTTTGTTATGTTCATTTATGTCCATGTTAATAAGTTATAATATTTAATTTAATCATTTTTGGGTGTTAGTTTTCCTTGATTTCATCTTCGGTCCGCTTGATTATAAGTAATGGAGTTTATGTGGAATGGATATCAATATCTTGAATTGGACATAGATGTTATTTATGAAAAAAAATAATTGTATATATATATATATAATTACATGATATGATGATGATTTATTAGATAGAACATTAGTGATAACCATTTTGATTATTTTGGTGATATCTTGATTGTTTCAAACTTGTTTTTTGTATGAATTAGTAATTTGTATATATACTAGTTATAGAACATTTAATAGGATATAATACACATATTATAGTATGTATCAACCATAAAAATGGTTTTGTAACAATATATTAAGACAATAATAGAAATTGAAAACCCATCATCCATGAATGAGTTAAATTAACATATATCAGACGTTGTTTTCAAGTTTTATATAAAAAGAGGGGGAAAAGAGATAATGATGAAGTATTAAATGAAAATATAAAAATTAATTTATATTTAATGTAGTGGATTTATCATACCTTTTTTATTAGGGGATTTGAGGAGATAAAATGAAAATAAAAAAACTTAATGACAAAGAGAAGTTGAGAAATCCCTTTGGAAATTTCGGCAGCATAACAACGTCAACTAAAAATTCATAAAATATGTTGATGGGAGAAAAAGGGGTCTATAATTATTTTTTTCATAACATGGATAGTAATGGGGATATGGAATGACAAATCCCAACATAATCCAATTGAGATAAAAAAGGAATAACATAAAAGGAGTTCATGAAAGAGAAGGATGGTATACTCCCTTAACATATATTGTAAGACCTCAAACATGAAGGTTGGGTCCTTGGAGACTCAAGGGAACCCTGGAAGGACTCATAGGGAGGTTAAAACATCACAAATTTGAGGATGATGAATTTATAATTAAATGAAACGATGGAATGGTTGGGTATTTACCATAAAAGTGAGAATGTTTTTTTATTAATTTCCAAGGACACCTCATTAGTTGTATTTTCAAAACCATGGGATTTCCGATGGTATTGGAAACATGGTACACATAATATAATAATTTAATGAACACAACTCTACTAGAATTTTATTTTAACTATAAAATCATTATGATTTCCTTAAACATACTAAAAACTCAAAACTGTATTTTTACTATTCACAAAAAGCTAGAATATTTTATAAAATTATAATAAATTCAGAATAACATAATATAGATATTTTTATTTCATAAATAAAAGTTATTTTATCATAATAATTATATAAATATAAATGTTTTAAATTTTATCTATGAAAATACATATTTATTAAAAATAATAGCACAAACAAATTGCTTAGTAAAATTTTTGACACATAAAAAAACTGTGTTATCATTTGTAAATAAACAAAAGAGTTTTGATAAGAAAAATTCATGATTTTAATAATTAAAAAAACCTTTGTTTGATATAATAATTTAAATATCTCTGAAATGTACAATTTTAACCTGAAAACATAATTTAACTTATACACCATATTCTTAAGAAAAACTAAACTGAAAACAGAATTGATGGAACAAAAATATTATTTATACATTCTAAGTTTAGGTTACTATTCTATTGGTCATATTACTCGTAATTAGGGTAACATTAAAATTTCAAATGGTCAAGTTACTATATTCCAAAAAAATTATGTTGAACCTATCATACTATAAATATCTTACTGATTACAACAGTGTATGTCAGTTTTTTGAAATTCAAATCACATAGGCAAAAATTTTATTGAGGCTAGGTTTTAACTATATCCTATAACAAAGTTCATTCTTCTCAGGGGATTAGTGTTTCATGCATTATATTTATTTATAAAAAATTGGGGTGTTGCTATGATCCGTAATATATTTATGAAATATAGGAATTTACCACATTTTAATCAAATAAATAATGTGTTTGTTATGGCCTTATGTATAGGTTTTCAATATTGAAGAATCATTATAGATTAAAATGTGTATCACAATGAAAAAATTAGAAAAAACAAAAGATGTTTTTTCAAAATTTATATAAAAATACATATTATTTTAATGATATTCAGGAATCTACCACATATCAATATGAGACATGATGTGGCTGGTATGAAACAAAGTGAAGGGATTCAATAATCATGCCATTTTTTAAACACTCATTGAATATCTAAAAAAATGAAAACTGAATCTAATAATCATATAATTTTAGCATAATGATTCATAATATATTTTGGATGTATAGGAACAAACTTTACATCAATCTGATTAACGATGTGTTCATTATGACTTGATGTACATGTTTTCTATATAGAGGTGTCATTTTTGGTTTATAAATGTATCACATAGTCAAAAATAAGAACACGTGATTGTATTGTTTTCATAATTTTTGAAAAAGATCCATAATATATATATATATATAACATATAAGAATTAATCACATTCCATTTCGATAGATGATGTGGTTAGTATGAATGAAAGTGTGCTTTCGATATAAGTGTCACTTTAGTTTAAAACGTAAACACAAAGTAAAAAACAAAGATAAAGTTACAGGATTTTTTTGAATAAATTTTGGAAAATGGCCCATAATTCATTTGGGGCATGTAGTAATTGACCAAACATTAATCAGATAGATAATTATGTGTATATAACATGAAGTTTATGATTTAAATATAAAAGTGACATTTTAGTTTAAAACCCATATCACATAACCGAACTCAGAAAACAAGATTTGATTGTTTTCGAAAAATAGGATAATGATTAATAATTCAATTAAGATTTTTTGAAATTGACCACATGTCAATCCATCATATGAGGTGGTCTGTATGACTCTACGTGCGTGTATTCAATATAAGTGTCATTTTAGTTTAAATCATTCCTCACATATTCAATACTATGAAAACGAGCTCAGACTTTTTTTAAAATTCTTGGAAAACTATCCATAGTCTATTTTTGGGGTGTGGGAATTAACCACACATTAATCCAACAAAAGATTAACTGATAGTATCATTAATATATATTGTAATTAACAATATAATTTATCATATGCTGATTATATGACATTAAAATTGTAATATTTTTAATTTTTTATTTAATATTATTTAAATATCCATTGGTTTTATTGTAGATATAGAATTTTATATAGAGTTTGATAATATAAAAGATTCTGATTGTTTTTATTTTGTATATTTCTTGTAATTTTTTATTTTCATTATAAATATGACATTAATTTAAATATTTTTTAGGTAAGTTTTAAATTAAAATGATTGTGAAATGTGTTAATTTTTTATGTCATGTTTAATATATATTTTTAATGATTTTTATGTATTTTAATTATTTTTGATTTTACATGGATACATTATAGCTTTTTAGGGTTGTATCTATGTAGATGGTGAAATGTCATTAATAAGCGCTTGATCTAGTGCTGAAAAAGGGTTTCATTATAAATACTTTTTTTGGAACTGATAAAGGGCTGCCTTATCAGTACTTTATCTACCACTGAGAAAGGTTCCATTTATGAGGTCTATATAAATAACCGATAAAGAGACACTTTATTAGCATTGACCAAAGGTCCATTTATAAGTACATTTTCTAGCACTGATAAGGGATGCTGGCTTTTAATATCTCCAGGATTGTTAGTTCTTTTATGAACTGAAAAATATCATTATTAACCCTATTAAATGACAATTTTGTTGTAGTGTTCCTTGAAATTGAAAAACTCATAAGGCCATTTATCATCTTCCAATTTAGAACCTCTCTATTTAACAGTTTATATCATGGTATCTTCAATATATTATTTAAAATATATTTCGTCCTCCTACAGAAAATTTTCATTTTCATCATCTTCTTTTCTCACACAACTTTTCCTCTGGAACTTAATTCTAGATGAACATCTAATTTTAGCTTATATTTTTTGTGGGAAATTACTTCATGGATTTTAGATGATATCTAATTAAATCTATTCACCATAAAATATTATTTTAATTCTTATCATAGTGTGTATGAGACTTCCACATCGAAAGCATTCAAAAGGTAATTTTCCAACCAATCACCAACATAATCTCTTAAAATTTTTATCCACAAGAGTAAATTAATTTTCTAATTAAATCTTCTTCTCCATCCCCTTAATTAGAGATTACAAGTTTATTTTTATCTTTAAATACAATCTCTTTATGTTTATTATATAACATTCCTTTCATCTTAAATCTTATTTCATATGTCGTCAGATTACTTAATAAATTTCCAATAGATTACTTGGATAGATAACTCACATAAATATAAAAAACTTTCATATTATACAGAGGTTTTAGTAAAAATAATATATTTTTTATAATATAAATATCCAAAATTCCGTCACAATGTATTCACATATCCCTAAAATATATCAATGATTAAGATTAATAAACTTATAGTATTTTTCTTTAAGATACATTTGTACGTCATATAACTTTTTGTACAACACATGAATCATATATTCATTTACCATATTTTATCATTCATAATTTTTGTTTAATTTATCCCTCATATCATATGCATTATCACAACTCATCACATTCATATAGATATAATTTTTTAAAGATCCAAATAATGAATTGTGATCCGTGATAACATCATAGATTTGCTTCATGTCTGCTTAAGTCTTGGATAGTTTTGATTCATCGCTACCCTATATTCCATGTATAGTAATGAAGTAATATTCGTTCCCAAGATACCACATGGGATATCTCATCCTAGTTTTCTAAATCTGCTAGCTGCTTCAATAAAATAGAGTAACCCCTATACTTTAATGGTGATCTACATTATTAAATTAAAATTATAGATTCAATGACTCAAACCTATGGATATTAAACAACTTTTTTTATCATGAGACACACTGATAGTGGTGGGGTGAATTAGGGTGTCAAATAATTAATCCAATTAATTTAATCCTGATCAAATATTTTTATGAACTGATTAAACATTATGATGTTAGTTTTGCATCCAACATAAAAAATGTAGAATGTAAGGAAAGGAACATCAGTCCTCACATGGTTCACCACTAATAGATGTCCAAATTGAGTAAACATGGATTTTTTTTGTACCAAAACACATGAATACTCACTAGTTAATTGGATACAATTATCACTCATGGTTACCCCATTTCAATCTCACTATAGTTATAATGAATTATGTGGTATGACACTTCCTACCTTGGATTTCCTCCAATGAATCCACTTTCCTCAATACCTAAGATAACGCCTTGCAAATTTGAAGGACTGGACATTAAATTACATATAAAAAGTTACAAGTTCCTTGATTTGATTCATTAATTTTTTAGCATGATTCTCCATTGAGTTATAAAACATCATCTAAATAATACCATTCACTCAGCTATTTTATAACATGTAAATTTCATGCAGCTCCATTCTCCATGGTATGTTCTATAAAATCCTATAAAATTTAAGGGGTAAAAGACTATTTGTTACTACCCATGTCAATAATGTCAAACTATCTTTTAGAGTGTCAATATGATTATAACTCCATATATAATCATGATTTTATTAGAGTAGTTTCATCATGTATGAACTACGAAGAAGTATATTATGGTATTTGTGAGTGAATAAAACCTCAGAAAAGAACATGTGATGGCCTATGGGTAAAATCATTACTTTTCAGAATCATTCAAGAACACAGGTGGGACCCATGTATAGAAAATAACATGTTTTTGGGTAAACTAGTGTGGTCTGGAAGTCTTGGACTAGGTGACAATATTAAATGAGCGATTTTTGTGATATTATTGGGGTGCAATTATTATAGTGGTATCATAGAAATGACCATATATAAGTGATGTGGAACTAGATAGGATAAAACATAGAGTCCACAATGGGGAAATTATGATCTAAAAGGGGAATAATATATTACACCACAAATTCAATGGGTTATAAGATGAAATTTTACTACACATGTCAAAAAACTTTTCTTTTATTTTATAGATACTTCATAATTAGAACAACTTAGTTATGTGTGCTTGTATTTGAATAATGTTAGGATGGCTTACCTCCTTGGATGTTTCCTAGGTTGAGTGTAACGCCATAGAATAATGAAAAATATGTGTTACCCTATGGAGAAAATAATTTTTTTGATGAATCATCTAGGAACATGGGTGGGATCTAGGGAGGGGACGACCTATTTCTATAGGGGTACTATTAGTTTTTGGACGGTCTGGAACCAAATACCATATTAAAAGGAGGGGATCCAATATTCTCATCGGGGAATATCTATTAAATTTTTCCCATGTACTTTCATGCAATTTATTTTTCAAAACTATTACCGTATAAGTAATTTTATTCAGTATGGTTCATAGAATTACCTTTTCTTTGGTGAGTTTGTATAAATATGTCTCGAAAACTTATTCAATATACTATATTTTCGGAACACCATTATTAATAATTTTTTACCCAACTACCTTTTCACAAACTATATTTCTTTGATATGTTCATATATAATATCTTATGGAACTCTCTTTAATGGAACATCCTTCACTAAATATATTTCTCCCCTGCTTAGTTCAGTCAAGTAGCACTAGAGTGAAGATAGATCTGTCGATCCTCCTCAAAATCTTTATTTAATCCAAATGAAGGGAAAAGATGGTATTTCTAATGCAACTCTATGTTTCATGGAAGCTATTGTGCACTAACATTAACTATGCATTGTTTTAATAAGATTAATTTCATGACATTAAACTATTATGTAAATCTATAATAGCATGGTTCCCTCATATCCACAATATGTATTAAGCATCACCTATGTAGCGAATTTGAGCAACATAAATTTGTAAAAGAATCATTACATATCAAGGATCATTAAAAACTATAAATAAAACAAATTATATTTATGAAATTGTGTTGAATTTCAAAAAAATATTACATTTTCCCTGAAATAAACTTCAAATATCCTCTAATATTTTGCATCATAACATTTGAAAAACACTGTGAAACTTCTCTATTTTCAATATCATATAATTATCTTTTTGGGATTCCATTATCTATAAATCATTTAATGTAGTTTTTAAACTCCTAAATAAAACCAAAAATGTATTTAAAATAAATATAACATAAAAGAAATCGCTATCTTGTATCACCTTTTACCCAATATGCATGTACTGTGTGATATTCAATAAAAATAAACAATAATAATTAACATAAATAAAATCATTCCATTTAATGCTCAACTATACCCCCATAGTGTGAACATTCCCACTTCATCTAGTTCTTCTGTGTCTCTAGACATATCAAAATAAACCATAAGGCTAATGGTATATTATATTCCCATGCTTGTAAGGATCTCATCCTATAGGGTGTCTCTACCATAATGTATAATTATGTAATGAAGATGGGATAACAATCCCCAGTACTATATCTATATTTGTACTTAGAAAACATGAATACAACTCATAAAAACATTAGTATAATGGTAATTGTGAGACCACATCAGTATTGGTATTATATCCTATATTTCTCAAACACTTCATAGTGATATATGGTCAAGGAGAAAGGTGTACCCTACCTATATGATCTTTTTCTTGAAGACATATTGACTGAGTCTCAATATAACATAATACCAAAGTTAAAGATAAATATATCTATAAAGATCTAAACCCATGGAATCCCAATCACTTCATATCAATTTCTATACAGAGGATAAAGGTGTCTTCTATAAATACGTTCTCAACTGTGTAGGCATATTTACCGATTCATATCAATATCATGAAAAATGTAAAATGAATAAAATTTTTATAGAGTCACACCCAATGGGTATTTGGATCCCTAATTATGTTAATTATATCACTAAAGGGTAAATAAATCCAACAATATAATGGGATCATCCGTTTGGAATCATGAAAATTCCTCACATCATTGCATGTTTGATAGGGAAGGCTCCCCCATGTCAATAATATTGGAAACACAACAGCATAGTGGTCTATCTCATAATTGTATGAATAACATGGTATCCATGGCCTAGGTATATAATAGTATCATCCTTGATGTTTCTTTAGCAATTCATTACCTTGTTATGGATTAAAATTTAACAATATTTTATTATGAATATAAGGTTGTGAAAAAACAATTTTTGGTGGAAGGTTTCCCTTGACTATTGGGTGTCCATGTCAATGGACCTGGTGATTGGTGGTCTGTAGATGATGGAATATGGATAGTATAGTTTCATGGGTGGTTCATCATGTGAATAGTGGTGTTTATTAGTGGTGATGGATAGATATTAGGGTGACAATGATGGGCTTGTAGGACCTACTTTGATGATCAACATTAAGTATAGGGAGTATCCCTAGGCGATGGTCGAGTGATCATTCAGTGTATGATGGGTCGTTTAAGTTTAGTGATGTTGTAGGGATTTCTAATGAAAATAGATACTATATTTTTTGGGTGATGCACTTAGAGGGGTGGTCCATGAATGCATTGAGATGGTAGTATGATGGACCACAGTGGTGGTTAGGATGATCACAGTCGAAGGGAAAAAAATAACCGGGTAGATTCCCAGTTCTAGTCTAGAAGAGGTCCAGAGTTGGATGTACCTCCATAAAATATAACAGGATTGGCTGAATGGGAGGGTATAACTTTTACACCAATTCAAGGCTTAATGAGGTCTTTCATGGGGTATTTCTAGCTAATCGACATTACATGTAAGTCTCCTGGGAGAAACATGAAAAAGAAACAACTAAAGGGAGTAGTTTCTACTAGGTGTATGGTAACATGGCCTTAAAAGGCCATGTATCAGGCCTAGTGACTATGGGCCTATGAGATATTTTAGGCTACCCCACAACCTAATTAAAAATTTGTTATTACAAAAAAATAATAACATAGGGTCCTTCCATCATTCAAGCATACTAAGTCATTACTCATAAAACAATGCACATTACTATAATTTAAACCTATTGTCTAACCCCTCTTGGGTCTATATAGATTAAATAAATGGATAAAATCCCCTTATATATTACAAAGATTCCATATATGGATATATCATAAACAATAATTTATTTTAGAAAAAAGATCCAAATACTAGGTTATTCACACATACCCTATTCAGAAAAAGGATAACAACATCTGAAAAGTCTATTTATCAAAAAATTTCTAAATTGACCCTCTAATGGGTTGTAAGTATAAATTTTAGCACATATTAATTCAATATAGTTACCAGTAGTGGTAATGGAATAAAATATATATGCTCAGGGGGTCACTTATGTCCATATATATCCTTACCCTACTCATTCAAGGATGATGGAAACAATTCAAATTACTTTTAGTTCATGTGCAAGTGGTTGGAATGACTAAATAACAGTGATCACAATAAATAATAATATAATCTGATGATAAATTTTTTAAACACCAACCTCAGAACACAAGGATATCAATCACTTAGAATCAGAAAAATAATACTCTCCAAAAAAAAGTTTATCCAAATATACAAAAATACCTATATTAATGAACAATTAGAGGATAATTATGTAATAATGAGAGAATCATAGTGTAAATGGGAGAGGAGTGTTTGCCTTACCTTAAGTTATCTATACGGATGGATGATTCCTAAATCCATGCATAATAGAAGAAAAATATATCAGAGAGGATATAATATGCCAAGGAAAAGGGGATTCATCCATATTAGTCTCATGGAAATAATGAGGATCTCATTTAATATGATTTCAAATTTAATTCATTTAATTGAATTTGAAAACAATTCATAGATATGTCATTATGATGTTATCACATTGGTCATGGACCTATGACCTTATGGGGATATATTATGTTGGGATCCTTCGAGTCTTGATATAATGAAACTCTTTATGGAATAACCCAAAAACCTAATTATTTAAGCTAATCGTCTCATTACCTCATGAATACCCCTTCATGGAATAAATACCAATTAAAAAGACACACACAAAATATGGACTGAAATATTGTGTTTTGATAAAGGGATTTATGGAAAAACTAACCTCACTCAGGTGCATCCACAACCGCATGAGAACGATTTCTAAAGATACAAATTTATTATATCATGTACAATGAGTTGGTGTAAAATTTTATCATAAAAACTAGGATCATCTCCCAATACCAGCCCTAAAATCCTTAAAACAACTATAATATCCCTATGTAATGACCCCAAAACAAGTATCTCAGGCCTGGTTTCTACATTATATCATTTTCATTACATAATATGAATCTCATCCTATAGGACTAAATATTTTAGTATTCTTGGTATACTATATTCATTTATGATTTCTATATTAAATTTGAATATCAAAATTATGATATTTTTTTGAAAATTTCATTATTTCACCCAAAATATCATTGAATATCACTCTTAGTACACATCATGTAATCTTGGGAAAAAATAATAATAATGGTCACAAAAAATTACCAAAAATAGTCCTGTAAAACGTATGCAATCAGTAGTAAATGAAGAATAATCAATAAGGAATAATTAATATGGGTAAATATCTGTACACAATTTTCATTTATCAATACCATAATTATTATGATTGAACATCAAATATTCAATATGGTATGGTAAATAATTGAAGACAACTAACATTTAAATAACATTACTATTATTAATAGATATGGAATAATAAATATTGAAAGGTAAATATCAAAAAACACATGCCTTTTAATCAATAATCTGAGAATGAAATACATCGATAGATAATATAATGTTGAAAATATTATGGTAAGTAATAATTGAATTCATGGGGAAGGATATGGTTAATTTTTGGACATCATGATCTTGAAAATCATGATACCTCTACCGCCATGACCTTCCACAAGATAGTTTAATACTGATGGGTAGGTATACACTAGATTCCCATTTAATTACGGCTAGAAAAATGATTCATCTTCTATGTCTATTAATGTATTGAGGGGTTATCTATAATCATGACACAATAATAACTTCATGTCCAAAATATTAATCATATATTGAATGATCAATTTAATTCATGAACAATATTCCCTATCATCAAATTTCTATATCGAGTAAGGAAAAAAGATGGATAATAATTTCCCCTGTCAATAAAATAAGTTTTAGACTAAAATAATGTATATAAAAATGATACCCATTTTATATAAAAAGTATATATATGTAAAATAAAATAAATATTTTGGGGATATTTAATTTCCAATGATAATTGTAATGTGAATATTTTAATGGATAGTTAATGATTACAAAAATTAATTATGAAATAGAATATTAATACCTTCCATGGTCAAACTACTAATAAAAAATATTTATAAATAATATCGATAGAATCAATAAAACATATACATAGAGGATCAAAAGTAAAATAAATGGATAATTTCATTGATGAATAGAGATATCATAATGATATCTTTAACATTATTCTTGAGTAAAATAACCATTTCAAATTGATATTAATTTTTAAACTACAAATTTAAAGAATATTGTGAAAATACTTTTCTTTTAAAATAACCTTTGTCACTTCTAAATTAATCTATAAAAAAATAGAATGGTCATGATGGAGGGAAATAATGTTCATTTCATATATTTAAAATAAATTATATTGTTCGTCAAATACTTAGGAGAATTATTTGGGAAAAAATCCTGAAGATTCATTTCAAAAAAATCCAAAATAGTCATACATGTGTAAAAAAAATTGATAATTTTTTTTGGTTTTTAATAACATTTTTAAAACATTTTTAGAAGACTTGTATTTGGATGAAAAACTATTATTGACTGAAGAGAGACATAAATTCAAATTTTCTAAAAACATATTATCAATAATATTACACTCCAAATAGGGGGAAATGGTAATTTTTCATTAAAATATTCATAAAAAACTATAGTAAAATGAAATAAATGGCTTTATTAGTCATTGATCAAATAAATTACATTAATTTAAATTCACACAGAAACAATATTGATTAAAAATGAGATTTTGAAATAAACCCTTATAATAATCATAACATTAATGTTACGATCAATTAGTGAATAAATTATGAGATTAAAATTGAATTTTATATAAAAATTTCAAATAAAAAATAATATATTCCAAATTATATACAAACATAATATATGACTGTCAAAGACAGTTAATATGTTATATAACCTTATGAAAAGAATATGAGTTATGAATTTATTTACTACTTGGTTATTACGAAGTCAAATCTGTTTAAATGAAATAATAAAAATGGAATTATAAAATATCATGAATTATTAATGATTCATGATATTACATTTAAATGGTGAAATATTAAGACAATATAAAATTAATTCAGTTCACAACAATAAAATATACCTCAATAAAGGGAAATTGAGAAGAAGCCTCTTTACCCCTCGCTTTTTATGGGCTGAACTTAACCATGTTATTAATTTGTAAAATTAATATATTAATAATTATAAAATTATATATTTTCCCTTTATAACATTTTTCTATTTGTTTGTTAATAATATTTTATTATTTTCAATGTTTTTGGTGTTAATTGTCATGTTTTTTCATGTGTGTTTTATCAAGAAAGTTATGGTTCATTAACATATTATATTGTTACATATTCTATAAATTTTATAAAATTTAAAAATTTAATTTTTATCATTAAACACTTTTTTATATTCATTTTTGAAATTTGAACATAGATAATAGATCACATCGCATCGTGGAGACGGTTGGTCGTACATAGGCATGTGTGCCATTATAATTTCCTAAATTGATGAAATGAAATAGAAGTGAGTGATATACAGATTTTATCTAATCAATAAATTTTCATATATATATATATCATATATTCACTAAATTTATCTTTATTACCTTTTATGTTATGAATAACTGAAAAACTATTCACATCGTTTCGCAAGGCGTTAGCTCTGCATAAAAACGGTGTACATAATGGTATTTTAGACAGAATGTAATGTATAAATTTATATGTGATAAAAAAATTTCAAAAGTATAATAATATCATATAAATCATATAAATGTGTTAAATACATAACTATATCCATCATTGAAATGTGGTTCTGGAAAACAAATTACATGGGTTCACATGGTGGTAATCCACCGTACAAACGATCAATGGTTTGGTTTCCCATTAGATGCAAGATGATATAGAAAAGGCCAGGAACATTACATAATAAAAAACAATAATATTTAATATTCTATGGTTAATATATAATAATGGTTTAAAAATATTTTTACGGCGTGGAATATGAAATAAAATAATAATGATCTTTTAAGAACAAGAAATCTTTTTCAGAAAACTTCTTTAGTATTACACCTAATTCCTTCAAAAGATGAATTTATGTTCAAAAAATATATATATGATGTTGTTATGTGAGTAATTATGTTATATGAGAAGTTATTTTTCAGAAAATAATGGGGTTTTAACTGTTAATATGGGAGGATATAGGGTGGCCTTTTATTTGTGGGGTTGAGGACACGCATGATATTTTTGAAAAGAATCAATTACACAAATGTTTCTAACATCCCAAAATCATAAAAATTGGATATTATAGACTAATGGAGGGTTTTAACTCTATTTATTTATATAAAAATATTTTTGAATATGATTTGTATCATTTTAAACATTATCTTCTTTGTTTCACCCCCCATAGAAAACATGTTTTCACATAAACCACAATACTTAAATTTTACTACTTTTACTATTCATAATGGTCATAAATTAAGTTAAAATTAGTAGATAATATATATAATGATTAGTAAAAATATTTAATCCATTTTTCAAAATTAAATTCAATGAAGTGGAAGAATCTAATTTAAAATTATACCCACATATGTGATAAAAAACAGATTTCAAAAGAGAAATTATCATAAGTATATATTGGTTTAATATAATAATTCGATATCATATTGATAACAATGATAAAAATTAATTAAAATATAATATAACTGAATTAATTTTAATTTACTATTAATTTAAAATATAACTTAACGGTGTAAATTATTTAAATTAAATGACAATTTTAAATAACAATCAGTATATTTCACTGTTAATCGAACATTGAAACATTTTAGAAAAAAGTAAAACTATTCACAGTATGATAATTTTGATATGAAGTTTTAAAAAATTTATTTAATTTTATAAACTAAATTATATAAAATAGGTATATTTTTTAACTTTCATTCACAATACACAACTAACTCGTCTTTTATAAAAATACAAAATAAAAAACATTTATTTTTTAATTTAAATTATTATTGTTGTATTTTTAATCAATATATGACTATAATTTTAATAATTTATTTATTTCTATTAATACCCTCCCTTTTAATGTCTATGTTATAATGGTAAACTATGTTATTATTCATTTAGAATTAGGGTTTCATGTCCCAAAAGCTATAAAAGAGATGGATTTTATATAAAAAAATATATCATAAAGTTTCATGGTGTTAAATTATTTTCTAATCCCATTATATAACTTCATATATTCTATAAAACCTAAATTTATTATTTTAAAATCACAGGGTTTTATGTCATCCCCACCAACATTAAATTACACTGTCACAACTTAAACTTGATCTCGATAATCAATAATAAGACATTTAGAAATACCATTGTTGAAAACCCCATATGGTAAATGGGTTAATAAAATGTCCTATTGATAAAAGAGATGAACATATTAAGGAAATATAAAATAACACATTACTAGGTTTCCATGTAGGAGAACATAAATGGTGTGTGATGATATGGATAAGGAAGAAAGGAATATATAATTATAGAGAGTGATAGGGATAATTGATCACAACGATGTGAATGATCAATTGGATGTTTAGGACCTCAGAACCATAAATACGTAATGATTTAAAAGACCATTTGATTCCTTAAATGTGAATATAATATGATAATATTTTTTTGAACAACATTTTCCTAATTTTTAGGGATTATTTGACTATCTAATAATACAAGGAAATATAAATATTTATATTTTTATATTTTTCAAGAACAATTTTCTCCATTCCTTTTTCATAAATCAAAAGGCCCTTAATCTCTTACTCCATTAATTGACTAACCCAAATTAGTCATTAGTCATGAATCAATAAACATAAATTTATATACATTGTATGATCTATAAAATAGTGTAATTCGTTCTTTTTATTTATAAATATATTCCAAAAAAATATTTTTAGAAAATGTTATTAATCTCTACACCACAATATTAAATCCACTAGTGCATCATTAATATTTATTCATATAATTATTTATGTAAAAACAATGAAATATTAACTAAAACATCATGTAGGTTAGTGGTAGGGTCTAAATAATTATCTCCATTCATTTGTCTTCTCAAGACCCATGACTTCGTTGGATGCAATGAGTTGTCACCCCGTATGTGGTTTTCCCTTTTTATAGAAAAAAATATTAATATAATTCCTATAATGGAACAAAATTATGATAAACCATAATTACTAGATCATTAAAGATTAGAATGACATTAATGGACACAAATACATTTAATCTTAATCCAAAAAATGTAAAGTCATTCTTCCTCAAATAAATTTTTCAAATAATAAAACAATAGGATGTACCCTCATATATGTTTTCCAAAAATATCCTTAAAATTCTTATATTACTATGAATTTTTTTTTCAAAAGGCATGTTTGAGTATTTTTAGTAATAAACAAACATAAAATGATAACCCATGATGGTATTCATGACTATTAATTTAATAAATATATATATTCTTCTGAAATTTTACACATTCCTTGTATGTTTCATGATTTATATAAAAAAATACATGTGGTAAAAAATTACTTATACAACTTAATTATTCATTCCCAATACAACAAAAAATTATCCCATTTTAGTTCAACATATTCCCTTCCTTGATCTAGGGTTTAACATTTAGAATAATGTATTAAATTAGATAATTTCTAGGTTTTCCACATGAACGAAAATGGACTATAAATGGATCAGTATGATGTAATTTATTTCAAACCATTTACTCATAATTTTTGTTAGGAAATTCATTGCATTATGCACTTATTTTTTACACATAAAACAATTTACCATTACATTAAGATACCTTCACGCCTATAACTTTATATATTAATAAAATGATGTAATTCATACCTTTATTTTTACATGGTCTCCACCACTCAAGATATTAGTTCACTCTATTCTTATCCTCATTGAGGATTTGTGGCATTGGTTATCATACAGTTTGTTAATCAACTTTTTAGATAACATATTAAGTATTTTGATTATATCATATACTCCTATCAATATCCCAATTGGTTTCATTAAGTCACCATATTTTCCTTCATTTTAATTTTTAACATTATTCCATGATGTTATATCTATTTCCTAAAAACAAAAAAGAATAGTGTGAACCGTAACAATAACAGTGGGAAACCACATAATCATGAAGATTAATTTATAGGATATATAAAACATGAAACATAATTTTCAATCTAATACAACAATTATTTTACCTAGGTCATTGATTTTCAACATATTTTTAATTCCATCATAATGGTTTGTAAATAAAATTTTATTTATCTAAATCATATCCTTTAATGTGTTTCAAACCAAGTGAGTAGTAAGACCGATTGTCATATTCTGGAAAAGATCGAGTCAAGATAGGCATTCCTATTTTAGAGTTATTACCCCTGAGTACATTTATTATAGAACCATGTCCACTTTTATTATCTTGAAATGGGTTTATTTCTAGGAAACCCACATAATATATACATTACCAAAACAATTGTATTTTCTTCTATACTTATCAAAAAGTTCGACCATTGGGTTATCTTTCATAATCTATGATTTTTTCAAATTTAGTTCAAATGGTATCTACAAAATTTCTTATAATACAAAATACAACAAACAGTACCATAGTATCATGGAGCTAATGTATAGATTATTACATTGTCATAATAAATATGGAATTACTTCATAAAGTACCGAATTCTTTATTAGTCATTTTAAACAAGATACATACCTGATTCCCATATTACATTTTAATACACAAATTAAAACATAATTTTTTTGATAATATCATTATTCCATGTAGAATATCATTTGATATCATTCATATTACACATCATGGATTCCTAGGAAAGGAAACTAAATAAGTATTGTCTAAAATTCATAGTAAGAGTTATGTAAAGTGGAATAAATAATGAGTAATTAAAGAATGACCAATGACGAATATTAAATATGGAAAGGTAAATATTTTAAAAAAACATTACATTAAATAAATAACTTTTTTATTATATTTAGATAAAGAATAACGACTATAGAAATGTAAATAAATGAACAGACATGTTATTTAAATAATGATCCTATCAAAATAGATAGCGAATAATCAATATGGACATGTAAATAATTGAAAAAACATGTAATCTAATCCAAAAAAAGATAATGAAATTCTTCCAGTGAAATATCATTGTAAAAATATTTTGGATAATAATAACATAAATCATGAGGAAGGAAATTCATAATTATTGGATGCCACGATCACATGAAAAATGATACCTCTAATATGAGTTCCTTTTATATTATATAGATTAAAACTATTTGGTGGGTATACACCATAAATCCATTTAACTATGTCTAGTAAACTAATTCATATAATGAGACTCTCAATGCATCTAGAGGAAATATATAACTAGACCCACCCATATTTTCATGTCAAATTCCATACTTATATATTTATTGACAGATTTAGTTCATTAATAATATTCAATACCAAAAAATGTATATATCATGTAATGAATTTAGATTAAAAAATATTTACCAAGTTAATATTATAACATTCAGTGTAAGAAATGATATGTATAAATGAAATATATTTTATGTAACAAATATATCAAAGAAAAAAATATGGATATTTTGCGATAAAATGTACAATGATAACAGGAAATTGAATATTTCCATGGAAAGTCAATGATTAGGAAAATAAATCATGAAAGTGATTGAAAATACATTCAAAATTCAAATAGATCATAAACCATCAATGAAAATAACAATAACTATATAAAGAAAAAATATACCAAATTTATCATAAGTAATATAAATTTTTAATGGATTTGATGAATAGAAATATAATAAAAATTCCATTATAATATTATTTAGGAAAATAACAGTTCCACTTTGATATTTTTAACTTAATATTCATAAAATATTTTGAAAATCATTTTATTTCAAATAAACCTATCAAATATATAAATGATTCTTCAAAACAAAAAGATATTTTGATGACATGATTTTTGGTACATATGGTTCTCATTAAAACAAATATTCCTTTTATATTTTAATTAAAATCCCAATAGAAATTAATTGGAAAAATACATTAAGATTTGATTCATTTTATTATTAAAAATTAAAACATGGGTCAAAATATAATTAATAAATAATTTTAAGAATGTTAAAAAATATGTTTGAATACATATTTAGAATATAGTTATTTGGATGATAATCTATTTTTGATTGAAGATAAAAATAAAGTCAAAATTATTAAAAACATTTTCTAAATAATATTAATAACTTAAGTGGAGGGTGGTGGTAACATTTCGTGAAACTCCCATGAATAACTAGATGATAGAAAATTAAATGGTTTAATTTTACAATGATCAAAGAATATTCTTCAATGTAAATTCACACATAAATAATCACCATTAAATATGATATTGTGAAATAAAACCGCACAAATATCAAAATATTGAAGTGTGAGTTAATAAGTGAATAAATTATATGTATCAAATATATGTACACGTAAAATTTAGAAATAAAAAATAAGATATAAAAAGGTATTTTCACACATAATCAATGAATGTTAAATAAAATGAAGATGAAATATAACCAAATGAATATAAATTGAGTTATTAAATTATTTAGCACTTGGTAATTATCATCTAAAATACCATTTGATGAAATAATTCAAATTGAAACATAAAATAACATGAATTATCATTTATTCATTCTGTTACATGTAAAATTTGTATTATGTACTACATATAAAGAAATTAGTTATACAACAATAAAATATACCTCAATGTAGTTAAACTGAGATGAATTTGCATACCTCATGATTTATTCTAGATGAATATGATCGAATATCATGTATAATGGTTTTATGAGTGTTTATAATTTATAGAACAAAAATATTAGTATATGTAATAACATATATGATCCCATTATTAAATATTACCTCCCATTTCTTAATAATATATCATTATTTGTATTGTTTCAGGTGTTATTTATCTGGTTTTCTCATATGCATTTTGTAATTAATGTTTTAGTTATTGGAGATATTATATAGGTAACTAATCAATAGAAATATATTAATTTTATAATTTTTATTATTTTTCAATTGATATATTTTTATTGTCATTGTTTGACTGTGAACATTGAGAAAGGATCACATCACTTTGTGGAGATTGTATACTATATGTATGCACCAACGATATTATCATTTCTTTAATGGGTGAAAGGGTAAATAATTGGGATATATATTAATTTTAAATAATGAATATAATTTCACATATATAACATATATTCACTAAATTTATCCTTATTACCTCAATATAAATAATATGTGAAAAACTAATCACACGGCATAATAAAGAAGAAGTACACCATACACACGAGAACTATTATTGTATTTTGAAAGAAAATGAATTTAAAAAGGTAAATTTGATATTAAAATACGAGAAGTATAATCATATCATAAATATCTTATAAATTTGTTAAATCCATCATTATATATATTCATTTGTGTTTGTGATGGAAATATATGACATTGGTTCGTGTGGCTATAGTTTTCCATACACATGATCAATAGTTTCATTTCCCATTTATAGAAGTGGAGATGGATTTGGGTCATTAAAATAACATAATTAAATATTGGTATATATAATATAATTTGTTTATTATGAAACAATGGTTTACTAATATTTCAATGAGGTTGAATAAGAATCAATATTAAACCACTCTTTTAATAAAGTTACCTCTTCTATTTACAACTTATTTATGTTTACACAGAAATTGTTTATAGGTTGGACTTATGATCAAAGAAAGGAATATAGGATTTTAGTATGGGAATAATTAAGTAATTTTGGAAGATATTTTATAAAATAAATTTCTTTGGATTTGTGAATAGTTCAAGATAAAAGTAGGCATTCTATAAGTATGGGAGAAGACACTCATGGAATTTTTGAATAGAATCAATTTAAACCACATTTTTATCATTCCAAAAGCCCGATAAGTGGGAAATTATAAATAATTAGTCGTTATAATATCTAAATAAGGCCATAAAACGGGGTTTGGAAATGTTTCAGTTCATTTTTAACCTGTATATTTTTAGGTTAACCCCATGGTAAACCCATTTTTAACTGAACCATGATAATTAATTTTTACTTCTTCAAATATTCATAATTATAAAAAATTAATTCTACCTTATAATATACTATATATTATTAATATTAAAAATATCGAATCCATATTTTTGATTTCAATTCATAGAGTTCGTATAATCCAATATAAAATTACACCTAGAGACATATTGAAAAAGGAAGTTCCAATGAGAAAATTGTCATAAGTATGGACGTTTTTCATATAAAAATTAAATATATAATTGATTAAAATGGTCTAAATTAATTAAATAGTACTATAATTGGACTAATTTTACATTTAATTTAATTTAAACATATATAATGATCTAAATTATTTAAACAAAATTTTATTTCTCAATAAAAATATGTATTTTTACTATTCATAAAAAAATCAAACATTCTTGTAAAACCTCAAAAAAATATCCAAATATAATTTTTATTTTAAAATTAAATAAATTAATTTCATTTTACTAAATAAATTCTCTAAAATTTATAAAAATTTAATTTAATTTATGTTTTCAATGAATGAAAAATGGGTCTTTTAGAAAATTACAGTTTTCAAAAAAAATTTTCTTTCTCTTTTAAATGATTCTATTTTTATTTATAATATATAGGAAAAAATAATTTTTATAATTTAGTTAGAAATATTCATACCCTAAAACATAAATTATTAGTTATAATGGAAAACTATATGATAATTTATTTAGACTAAGGCTTTTGGGATCCACAAGCTATCAAAGTGAATTGATTTATTTAAAATGAAATATATCACAATGTCTTGGGGTTTTAAATTCTAACCTATGATAAGTGTTTCAGGTTATATACACTATTTAACCCATTTTAATTATTTTAAAATCATTAGGAATAAAAAAATCATCAAAATCATCATATATTAGGAAGAAATTTAGCCAAGTTTATAACTCTTGATAAGAAAGGTGTAAAAGGTTACCAAATTTTATGTAGAATATTAAAGAGAAGGATAAAATGAATTAATTAAATATTAATAATTATTTAAACATGTTGTAATGAAATTTAAGAATAAAATAGTTTTATATGATTTATATAGGATCAACCATGAATAACTCTGTTGAATTTTTGAACGTTACAAATATTATTCTTGTATAAATGGATGATAAGGAGAAATAAAGAGAGATTTAGGCTATTGTTTTACTTCCACACTTTTTTTTATTTATACTAATTTATTTGTCTGGATCTTATGTATAATATGAATAATATTTATTTTTTTACTTTCTTTAGAAGGTCAATATTTTCTAATTATGGTTTATCTTAATTATGTAATTATTAATATCTTCAAACAAAAAACACTCTATTTATTTAATATTATACACTTATTATAATATGTCTATTTTTAAGGATAATGTAAGGTATTGGGTTAATATATTGGTTTAAATATCATACATCTTGTAAATATACTAAGTGTTAGCTTCTTACGGTTGGCTATAAATACCCCAAATAAAAGGATCTTAATAAAATCATAAACATTTCATTAATTTATAGAGGAGTGGTGTAAAGTCCCGTAAAATTCAAGGGAAATTTTTTCTTAATTTTCTTTGAGATTTTACAGGAACACAGTTTCTGAAGGCATTTGATTCCGAGGCCCGGTGTGCCTGGAATTTTTATCCGAAGTTTAGCTCGGGTACGTTCAGAGAATGAACGAGCGGGAATTCCTATCTTTTGAACTAATTCTTGGAATAGAATTATGAGGGCACCGATGGAACCGCAGCGCCGGTAATTGCTTAGGAACACCTGTTCCGGAGTAGCGTTGTCATGAGAGTAGATGAAAAAAATTGTGGAAGTTTAATTTATTATTATTCTAAAATTTTTATTTTTCTTAAAGTGGTTTAAGGCTTGGGTGGAAGTTGGGTAACTACCCAACTTCCCAAGGGAGGTTATGAGGGTGGTGGGGCCCACACGAACCCCACCCCTTCAAATTTCTAACTCCCTTAACTTGCCTTTAATGATGACAAATTCGCTTGAATTAATTAAGTGGAATTAATTCAATCCTTTGAAATTCAATTTCTTATCTTGTGTCAATAAAATAAGACTTGGGATTATTTTATTTTTTGGTTAGGGTCTTGTCGCGTTGGGAGGATTTGGGAAGCTTGAAGAACATCTTCTTCAACGACGAAGAACACGATGAACGAATCGGTCTCTGACGAAGAACGTCGAGTCCTCGGAGACCAACTACGCGACGCCGTATACCGCGACAGTTCTTCCACGACGTCTTCTTCGGAAATATCTCCTTCTGCGACGTCTCTACCCGCGACGAATCCTCATTCAACGAACCTCCGTTCAAGCTCGCACGAGGTAGGGGTTATTTTATTATTTTGGTCGTGAATCCTACCTTGTCATTCTTTGTGAAATATGACCTTTTTCTATTAACTAACGAGAGGGGGGCCGGAACGCAGAAACACGGCCGACCCTCCTCCTTTATTGATGATGTTTTTATTGTGGATTGGAACGAAATGGTGTGGTTCCATCGCACCACGCGGAATCGTGAGGCAAGGAATGTAGGGCGTCGTCACGCAGCGCAGGAGATTCGTAAAAACACCGCGGCTGGAGCAGGGCTACGGTGGAGAGGTGCGGCGCTATTTCACCGCACCAAACGAATCAAGGATGCGGTCGGTTCCGGGCTGCGGCGGAGCAAGGAGACCGGCGGCCGGTTTCGGGCTGCCATCATTGGAGCAGGGGGACCGGCCGTCGCTGGCCCTGTGGTGGAAGAAACCGGCCTGCCGGGGCAGGCCGGCCTGATAGGAGGATAGCCGGGGGTTCAAACCCCCGTCCGGCCAGCAAAACGGCCCCCATTAAAGGGGGGTCGCGGTTACAAACAGGGGGGCAGCCCCCCCCCCAACGCCAAACGGGTCGGCCGTTTGGCCGAGCGCCTGGACAGCGCGCTGGGCGCGCTGTGCCCAGGCCGGGCCGTTCCCATGCCTGGCTGGGCCGCGCCGGGCGGGCCAGGCTGTGCCCAAGAGGGCGGGACCCAGACCCGGTTCGGGTCGACCCGGGGGAGGTATTGGGCCGGGTCGGACTAGGCCCGAACCCCTTAATACCGAACTTTTTCCGTTCGGACGCCCATAACCTGTGCTACGGGCATCCGATCGACACACCGTCAGCTGCAATGCGATCCTTGGATCGAGAAGGTCTTTTTGGTATATCGCACTCAAGGTTTTAGATTACTTTGGGTTCGGCCGAGTTGGTTCGTACACGAAAACAACCGTGCCCGCGGAGCGGAAACACTCATAACATAATCTCCGGACGTCTGGTTGCTGTGTCGTCGACTTTTTTGGATTCCTCTAAGTGAGACGGATCTTTTGGTTTACTCCACCCGAGGTTTGGATCCTGGTGGAGTACGGTCGGGTTGGTTTTGCCTTAAAAACCAACTGTGCCCCTAAGACGAAAAGCCAATAACTCTCAGACCGGGCGTCCGATTGACACGCCGTCTGCGACGTTGAGTTCCTATTGACGATACAGAGCTTTTGGATACATCAACTTCGTACTATGTGTCAGTTGATGTATCAGCCTATCGGCTCGTGGAGCGGACCCTTCCGAACGAGCTTGCTGTGTGCAGGAATCCTAGAGCTGGCTGCGTTTGCGACTGTGACGACGATGACGACTGTATAGAGATCCTCAGTGGATTCGACGGCGAAAAATATAGCACTAAGTGATCCTATGTGGATTAGTGCTGCCGATCCTGTGTGGGTCTGATCCTATGTAGATCAGTGCTCAGCGGTTCTGTGTGAGCCAGCGCCTACAGATCCTGTGTGGGTCCAATCCTGTGTGGGTCTTTGCAGGGGTTAGTTACCTATCGATCCAGTATGGTTCAGACCCTTCCTGGGTCATTTCGGGGTTTAGTTACCTATCGATCCTGTGTGGGTCAGAGCCTTCCCGGGTCATTGCGGGGGTTAGTACCTATCGATCCTTTGTGGGTCCGATGACATAGATGAATCAGTGGATATATCTGATCATCTCTATCCTCTTACGAAGAAGTATACCTTTGTGAGCTGAATCCTTTTTACATTCCTTTGTGGATTGTGTTGTGCTATCCTGTGTGGATTTACATTTTTCTTTCTTGTGTGGACTAGGTTGTACTTGGGTTTGGATGTTGGAGCCGAACGAGAATTGATGACTTAGGTATATGTATGGGTAAATACCTAAGCCGTGTCGGATGTTACTTCGCGATTATATCTTTCTTTGGTGGTTTATCCTTTGTGGATTCTAGGAGACCTTATGGGGGCTTGGGGTCCCTACAGAGTAGCTTATACTCACCCCTACATGGGATATGCCCGCACTACATTGTGTTGGTTGCAGATGAAGAACATCGATGATTGTGGTTGAGGCTTGCAGAACAGGACAGTAAGTAGAGGGGAACCAATGGGTAAGACGTACTCGGAGCGGTCGACTGGACCCGAGGAGCAGTGGAGGCTATTTGTACCCACCCTTCAGGTGGGATTTCCAGTGGACAGCTCGGCGTTGTATCTTTACTTTTCAGTTGCTGTTTTCCCTTTCCAGTTGTACTTTACTTTCAGTTTGGGTTTGTATACTGGCCCACTTACTTTTCCGCACTTACTGTTGTACCAATTTTTACTTAGTGTTTACATCTGCCTTCTTGCATTGTGGTGTTTGTGGTTTACTTTACAAAGGCAATGCCTTCCCTTTTTCCAGGATTTACACCTTGGTGCTTGTCGCCAGCCCCTGGCCTATGGAAGGCGGGCTTGGGGTAGTCACTGCACGGGCCCTGAGGACGGGTCGTGAAAAATTTGTATCAGAGGAGTTTGATTCTACCACAGAACTTGGGACTCTGATCTTTTTTCTATGTGAAGCAATAGTGTTTAGCATATTGGGTGTGGTTATAAGTCCAGGGAGTCCAGTGTTGGTGCAGTGGCTGACGTATCCGTACACCAGGACCCTGAATTCTGATTTCTGACTTAATGCACAAAAACATTGATTGCATGTGTGTTTCATGTTTTCTTTGTGATTACTTGTATCAGCTCACCAGGTATATTGTTCTAACCATGGCGCACCTGTTTCCTTTTTAGGACGGCCCCACGACGGCAACCAGATAGGGTTCTGAGGGATGAGCGTGACGACAGCCCACCGAGCAATGAGGCCTCGGTACAAGGCCCTTTGATAGCTGAGTCACCAGCGGTACCTCTACCCGCCGAGCCACCGATGCTTCCAGCCCCAGCTGCTGATGATGTACGTCGCCTTAGTGCACTGCATGAGTTCTAGTGCTAGCGACCACCCAGGTTCTATGGGGAGATAGACCCCCTTTCATCTGAGGACTGGCTGGAGGCAGTTGTACGAGTTTTTAGGTTAGTGAGGACACCAGCAGACATCATGGTGATCCTCACGGCGAGCCTACTGCATGAGGCAGCGGGCCTATGGTGGAGCTTGATGATCCAGGTGCACGATGAGGCATATCTCCTCTAGAAGTACTTTGAGGGACTCTTCCACTCGGAGTTCTTCCCAGCCACCCTCCGTGCGGTGTGCAACCAGGAGCATCTTTAGCTGTGGCAGGGCAGCTTGACAGTTTCCCAGTACTCGGCGAGATTTACTGATCTCTCGCGCCACTCGACGGACATGGTACGTGACCCATTCTTCCAGGCCCAGACCTTTGAGCATGGATTGAGGCACGAGATCAGGGCATCACTGATCTCCCTCAGCATTCCGACTCAGACATGAGTATTGGAGCAATCCCTTTTGATCGAGAGCTTTCTTGATGTGTATACACCAGGGCCGAGACCCACCGCAGGGCGGCACGTAGCAGAATCTTCTGCAGCAGACAGTCGACGGATGACTCATGGGTCCTGGCAGACCAGACCGTCATGCAGACGACCTCAGGACACTGGCTCAGCAGTGTGGGGCACACAGCACAGAGTCAGTCTTTCGAGAGGCAGGCAGTGCTACTCATGCGGCGGGCAGGGCCACATGGCTCGTGACTACCGGACCCGCCTTGCCGAGGAGCAGAAGACGGTTGAGGAACCACTGAGGTAGAGGCAGAGGGTTGACCGTGGCAGTCCGCAGGGAGCAGGCGGACGAGGCAGATGAGTTGGCCGAGTAGCAAGTGGTGGGCGACGCTTTGAGGCTTTACCACCACCACCAACAGGAGGTCCACACCGACCACAGGGAGCTGGCGGGCAGAGACAAGCACATCTCTAGGCAGTGGAGGCCTACGACCACGGCGCGCCCGAGATGATTCGAGTTACTATCTGTGTCTATTCCACCCTTGTTGCATTACATACAGAAACAGTAGCGAGTCATTCTTTCATAGCCGCTGCCCTGGTTTGGAGCTCGGAGATTCCGACAGAGCCGTTGGCTTGATCCTTACGGCTAGAGACTCCTACGGGAGCACACTCGACGATTACGCACTGGTGACGACAGTGTGGCCGTACTCTAGGATGCGAGATCTTCGGCTGGGATCTTCTTGTAGCAGCGTCGAGGCCTTACGACGTCATCTTGGGCATGGATTGGTTGTCTATATTCCATGCACAAATTGACTATATTAGGCGCAAGGTGCGATGTGTACGCACCGACGGGAGCAGGTTCACCTTCACCTGCGATATTGGAGCCTTTGCAGCACAGGATGGACTCTTGCAGAGGAGAGGACATCCCATCACTCATCAGTTGGCTAGACTCATCCTAGGAGCAGTTGACCTGCAGAGTCCTAGTTTTCCTGCAGTGGTGGATCAGTATGCAGACATTTTTCCAGACGACGTTCCAGGGCTACCTCCTCGCAGAGAGGTAGACTTTTATATTAACTTGTACCCCGAGAAATCCCCGATATCGACTCCAGTATATCGGATGTCCCCCGCTGAGCTTCAGGAGCTACGGGTACAGTTGGCGGACTTGCAGGGCAAGGGGTTCATCCGACCCAGTGTTTCACCCTAGGCTTCCCCGATTTTGTTCACCAAGAAGGCAGATAGGAGCTTGCAACATTGTGTTGACTATCGTCACCTGAACCAGGTGATAGTGAGGAACAAGTTTCCACTACCGAATATTGATGACCTCTTTGAGCAGCTCAAGGGAGCACTGTGGTTCTCGAAGATAGACCTCAGGTCAGGCTATCATCAGCTCAGAGATCGAGATGAGGACGTGCAGAAGATGGCTTCAGGTGTCGGTATGGCCACTATGAGTTCTTGGTTATGCCTTTCGGCATGACCAATGTTCCAGCAGTGTTCATGTCCCTCATGAACATGATCATTCAGCCATACCTCGATCGATTTGTCATGGTCTTCATCAACGACATTTTGATTTACTCGATGACTGAGAAGGAGCACGCCTACCACTTGTGGGCTGTACTAGACACACTCTGAGAGCACCAGCTTTATGGTATGCTCTCGAAGTGTCAGTTCTGGTTACGCGAGGTCCACTTCTTGGAACACGTCATCTCCGAGGCGGGATTTGTAGTGGATCCTGCGAAGATCGAGGCAGTGCTAGCTTGGGAGCCACCTAGGAGCGTGATGGAGGTGCGGAGTTTCTTGGGACTAGCTGGATAATACCGGAGATTTGTGCCAGACATCTCCAGAGTTGCGGCACCACTCTCAGCTTTGACGAAGAAGGGGAAACCCTTTTTTTGGTCAGATAGTAGTCAGCAGAGCTTCCAGTAGTTGAGACAGAGATTGACTAGCGCCCCTGTCATGAGGTTGCCCGAGGAGGGAGTAGGGTATGTAGTCTACTGCGATGCATCAGGGACCAGGCTCAGATGTGTCCTGATGCAAGTGCAGGCAGTGGTCGCCTATGGATCACGTCAGTTGAGGCCGTATGAGCAGAACTACGCTACCAATGATCTGGAGTTACTAGCATTGGTCTTCGCTCTGAAGACATGGCGACATTATCTGATGGGCGAGCGATTTACAGTCTTTTCTGACCATCAGAGTCTCAGGTACATCTTTTCTCAAAAGAAACTGAATCTGAGACAACGGCGATGGCTCGAGTTCCTCCAGGACTATGACTTTGAGATAGTCTATACTCCTGGGATGGGGAACGTGGTAGCCAATGCTCTCAGCCGGAGGATGGGCATTCAGCTACATGAGGAGGCAATAAAGCAGCTAGCCTCTTTGCAGATATATTTCGTGGATAGAGATGGAGTAGCCTTCTTCAGTCTCTCTCAGTCACCCCTCTACTACTGCAACGGGTCAGAGAGGAACAGCGGGGGGACGCTGACTGTGAGACGCGACATGTACAGATATCCCCAAGACATTCACCTGATGGTTTCTCCTTTGGAGCAGAGCATGATGTCCTTTTTAGAGGACGTACCTTGGTACCAGTCGCTTTACGAGAGGAGGTGCTGAGAGAGTTTCACACTTCTCCCTTGGCGGTACATCCCAGAGTGGCGAAAATGTACCAGGATCTCAGACGACAGCAATGGTGGTCGGGCATGAAGAAGGCTATGGTAGAGTTCGTTTCTCGATGCCTCACCTGCCGGCAAGTGAAGGCAGAGCATCAGGTACCAGTAGTCTTGGTACAACCCTTGGAGTTCACGGAGTGGAAGTGGGATGGTATATCTATGGACTTCGTGACTGGACATCCATGCACTTCCAGAGGTCATGACTCCATCTTGGTGATTGTCGACCGTCTCACCAAGTCGTCTCACTTCTTACCCATCAGAGAGAAGGGATTAGTGGAGAGATTGGTACGTCTCTACGTTCAGAAGATTGTACGGCTTCACGGTGTGCCATCATCTATAATCTCCGATCGAGATGGTCTCTTTACTTCCCGGCTTTGTAAGGGGGTTGAAGGAGGCATTCGGGATGCAGCTACGTCTGAGCACTGCCTTTCACCCTTGGAAGGATGGTTAGATGGAGAGGACAATTCAGACTCTTGAGGACATGCTCTGCGCATGTGTCCTTGACTTTGGTTGTAGCTGGGAGGACCACCTACCCTTAGTGGAGTTTGCGTACAACAATAGTTACCACTCCACCATCGGGATGGCACCATACGAGGCGTTGTACCACCGACCTTGCAGATCTCCTTTGTGCTGGATTGACCCTGGGGAGTCAGCACTTGTGGTATATGAGATGGTCTAAGCCACGATAGAGAAGGTCCAGGTCATCCAGGAGTGGATGAGGACAGCACATAGCTGACATAAGTCATATGCTAACAGGAGGCGGAGGCCACTAAAGTTCAAGGATGGCGACCATGTCTTCTTGCGTGTCTCACCTCGATGTGGATTATGGAGATTTGGCCGAGGCGGCAAGTTGTCTCGACGCTTCATCGGACCATTAAAGGTCCTCAGCAGGATTGGCGAGGTGGCTTATCGCCTGTCTCTACCACCTCAGTTGCACCGGGTGCATGACGTCTTCCACGTATCTCAGCTGAGGTGATACATGCACGACCCGCCGCACATCATTGAACATGGGAAGCTAGACGTTGATGATGGGATGACTTTTATGGAGGTCCCAATGGAGATCTAGGATATACAGGAGCGGGTCTTGCGTAGACGGTCGATTCCTCTAGTGCGCATCAGATGGATGCACAGGAATCTCAAGGAGGGCACTTGGGAGCGGGAGGCTCAGATGCGTGCTCAGTACCCACTTTTGATTCTCTAGTTTTTGATTTATCTTTTCGGGGACATAAATACCTGAGGTGGGAGTAATGTAAAGACCCGTACAATTCAAGGGAAATTTATTCTTAATTTTTTTTGAGATTTTTCAAGAATGCAGTTTCTGACGGCACTTGATTATGAGGCCCGGTGTGCCCAGAATTTTTATCTGATGTTTAGCTCGGGTACGTTCACTGAACGAACAAGCGGAAATTCCTATCTTTTGAATCGGTGCTCGGAATCGAATTCTGAGGGCACCGATGGAACCTCAACACCGGTAATTTCTTAGGAACACATGTTCCGGAGTTGCGTTTTCATGAGAGTAGATGATAAAAATTGTGGAAGTTTATTTTAATATTATTATACAATTTTTATTTTTCATAAAGTGGTTTAAGTCTTGGGTGGATGTTGGGTAACTAACCAACTTCCCAAGGGAGGTTATGAGGGTGGTGGGGCCCAAACGAACCCCAACCCTTCAAATTCCTAACTCCCTCAACATTCCTTCAATGATGAAAACATGGATTGAATAAATTAAGTGGAATTAATTCAAACTTTTGAAATTCAATTTCTTATCTTGTGTTAATAAAATAAGAATTGGGCTTATTTTATTTTTTGGGTAGAGTCTTGTCGTGTTGGGAAGATTTAGGAAGCTTGAAGAACATCTTCTTCAATGATGAAGAACGTGAAGAACGAATCGGTCTCTGACGAAGAACGTCGAGTCCTCAGAGACTGACTACAAGACGCCGTATACCGCGACGGTTCTTCCACGACGTCTTCTTCCGCAATATATCCTTCCACGACGTCTCTACCCATGACGAATCCTCATTCAACAATCCTCCGTTCAAGATCGCATGAGGTAGGGGTTGTTTTAATAATTTGGTCGTGAATCGTACCTTGTCATTCTTCATGAAATACGACATTTTTCTATCGACTAATGAGAGGGGGGCCAGACTGCACAAACACAGCCGACCCTCCTCCTTTATGGATGATGTTTTTATTGCGGATTGGAACGAAATGGGGTGGTGTCATCGCACCACGCGGGATCGTTAAGCAAGGAATGCGCGGAGCCGTCGCGCTGCACCGTGAAATTGAACCAAGTCGTGGCGCCGTCGCGTTGCGCTGGAGAACCATAAAAACTTTGCGGCCAGAGTAGGGCCACGGCGGAGAGGTTCGGCACCGTCGCACCGCACCGGACGAATCCAGGTCGCGGCCGGTTCTGGGCCGCGGCGGAGCAAGGAGACAAGCGGCCGGTTCCGGGACGCCGACATCAGAGCAAGGGGACCGGCCTTCGCCAGTCCCGTGGTGGAAGAAACCAGCTGGCCGAAGAGGAGGACAACGGGGGGTTCAAACCCCCAGCCGGCCTACAAAACGGCCCCCATTTAAGGGGGGCCGCGGTTATAACCAGGGGGGCCGGCGCCCCCCCACGCCAAATGGATCGGTCATTTGGTCGAGCGCCTGGTCAGTGCGCTGGGCGCGCTGGGCCCAGGCCGGACCGGGCCGGACCCGGACGCAGTTCAGGTCGACCCGGTTCGGGTCGACCCGGGGGAGGTATCGGGCCGGGTCGGACCGGGCCCGAACCCCTTAATACCGAAACTTTTCCGGTCATACACCCATAACATGTGTTACCGGCCTCCGATCGACACACCGTCAGTTGCGATGCAATCCTTGGATTGAGACGGTCGTTTCGGTATATCGCACTCAAGGTTTCAGATTACTTCGGGTTCAGCCAAGTTGGTTCATACACAAAACTAACCAGGCCCTCGGAGCGAAAACACTCATAACTTAAGCTCCGAACGTCCGGTTGACATTCCATCGACTTTTTTGGATTCATCAAAGTGAGACGGATCTTTTGGATTACTCTGCACGAGGTTTGATGTAGGTCGAGTACGGTCGGGTTGGTTTTTCCTTAAAAACCAACTGGGCCCCTTGGATGAAAAAGTCAATAACTCTCAGATCGGGCATCTGATTGACGCGTCGTCTGTGACATTGAGTTCCTGTTGACGATACGGATCTTTTGGATACATCATCTCTGGACTATGTGTCCGTTGATGTATTAGCCTCTCGGCTCGTGGAGCAGACCCTCCCGAACGAGTTTGCTGTGTGCGAGAACCCTAGAGCTGGCTGCGTTTGCGACTATGACGACGACGACGACTGTACAGAGATCCTCAGTGGATTCGATAACGACAACTACAACACTCTGCGATCATATGTGGATTAGTGCTACTGATCCTGGTTGGGTTCGATCCTGTGTGGTTCAGTGCTCAGCGGTTCTGTGTGAGCCAGTGCCTACAGATCCTGTGTGGGTCCGATCCTGTGTAGGTCTTTGCAGGGGTTAGTTATCTATCGATCCTGTGTGGGTCAGACCCTTCCTGGGTCATTGCGAGGGTAAGTTACCTATCGATCATGTTTGGGTCAGACCCTTCCTGGGTCATTGCGGGGGTCAGTACCTATCGATCTTTTGTGGGTCCGATGACTTAGATGAATCCTTGGATATATCTGATCATCTCTGTCGTCTTACGAAGAAGTATACCTGTGTGAGATGAATCCTTTTTTACTTTCCTTTGTGGATTTTGTGGTGCTATCCTATGTGGATTTACGTTTTGCTTTCCTATGTGGACTGGGTTGTACTAGGGTTCGGATGTTGGAGCCGAATGAGAATTGATGACTTAGGTATATGTATGGGCATATACCTAAGCCGTGTCGGATGTTACATCGTGATTGTATCTTTCCTTTGTGGTTTATCCTTTGTGGATTCTGGGAGTCCTTCGTGGGTCTCAGGGTCCCTACTGAGTAGCTTATACTAACCCCTACACAGGCTATGCCCGCACTACATTGTGTTGGTTGCAGACGACGGACAGCGCTGATCGTGGTTGAGGCTTGAGGAGCAGGACAATACCTGGAGGGGAACCACTGGGCAAGACGTACTCGGAGCGGTCGGCTGGACCCGAGGAGTAGTGGGGGCTATATGTACCCACCCTTCAGGTGGTATTTCCAGTGGACATCTCAGCGTTGCGGCTTTACTTTTCAGTTGCTATTTTTTTCTTTTCCAGTTGTACTTACTTTCATTTTGGGTTTGTATACTGGCCCACTTACTTTTCCGCACTTACTATTGTACCAGTTTTTACTTAGTGTTTACATCTGACAGCTTGCTCTGTGGTGTTTGTGGTTTACTTTACAAAGTCAATGCCTTCCCTTTTTCTGGGATTTACACCTTGGTGCTAGTCGCCAGGCCGGGTAGTCACGGCACGGGCCCCGAGGACGGGTCATGACAAGTGGAGTGGGGGATTATCTTAGTGACCATAAACCACTATAAAAATTCTAATGTCATTTGAATTCTTTTTATTTTTCTTACATGATATATTTTTTTAAAATGGTATATATTAAAGAGGTAAATTTGAAGTGGGCTATTTTTAAACATTTGATAGGTAAAATCCAATAACTAAATCAACCCCCCTCTTAAGATATTGTGATAAATATGACTCAAAAAAGATAATACATCTTCTAAATATATACTTATTCACTTCAATTAAAATAATAATAGTATGTTAAAATTTTTGTTGTTATGATAATTACTTAAAAGGATGTTACCAAAATAATGAAAGAAAAAATATAGTTTGATGAAAATTCATACTCCCATATAGAATGTATAAAATATTATGATTAACATCATATAGTTTTTAACTGCCCATATTAGAGTCATAATGATTCATAATGGAATCTATTAGTTATGAAACACAAATAAGTTAACCCATTAATCATCATTATGAATCCCTTAAGGATGTCGACCAAAATTAATTTATAATCTCCAAACTGTGGTTTACTATCAACAATAAATGGACTATGTCAACATGTGACATCAGGAATACCTCCCCATATTCAAGATACTAACAGTTAACAGTGGGGGTCTAGGGTAACACATTTAGGAGACATATACCTATATCATAGTGTGAAAAATAAGACAAATAAGAAATCATAATCCACAGTAGTAAACAATTAGATTGTGCCTAATCAATTGAAGTAACCAAAAAAATAAAAATAAAAACATAAATTTATAGTAAAAATATTCATTGGACACCCACAAGAATGACCGCATATCTATGATATGAAAAAAGTAAAAGTAAATGAATTCATGGATCTACTACCATGACTGTGGCATAACTCAATCACCAGTCTCAAAAACCCTACTTAGATTCTTCAGCACGAGAATGAAACATTGCAACACTAGGCCTCTACCCAATCATCTATAGATATCATTCATAACCTAAATTATGAAATAAGACATACACATGAGACAACATTCTTTTGTAGTGTGTATGATATAAATTATCTGTAAGGTCATCCCAGTGGTGTACATTTCATATTCTATCACAAACAAGTACCTACTAATGTGATATGCTTAACATGGTATATTAATATCTAAACATTAATATATAAATAAATCACCATCAATCCCTAGAAACTGCCTAACACATAGGATTGAACCAAAACTAATTCAACCAGTGTTAGGGTGTATTTGAGAAAGTCAATAAATCATACAAACCAGTATCCAACATAAGTCAAATCCCTAGGAAAATGTCCCAAGCCAGAAAATGAATTACATGAATATACCAATTCCATGGAATACTTACAAATATTTTTGTTTTAGGGCCAAGGAATAACACTTAAGAATCCTAGACAATCTACTATGTCTGAATATCATGTAATATGACCAATTCCACTCTATCTAAGGCAATCAAGTATAATAAATCCCACTAATTCCCCATAATCATAAAAAATCTAGAGCATATGTATATCAGGACAAATATCCAAATCGATGTCATCTAGGGTAATCCAGTATGTATGGTTTTCATGTTAAATAGCTAATTCTTATAATCCATATTAATATTGTACCTTGGGATCTATATTAGATTCCCATGTATCCTAGGTGAACATGATTTCGTATATCTGGCTCAAAATATAACTCCCAATTATAAATGTAATTCTAATAGTATTATTATTAGGCTTTATGGCCAATTCCCTAGCATCTATGGAGGTATAATAGTATCAATATCCGTCTTAACAGCCAGATCCTTGGATCATGTCCTAGGTATCCCATTTATCTTAGCACACCTTTTTCAGAAAAGTAACCCCTCCCAAATAATCTCATATAGAACATATCAAAAGGGTTCAACTCCTAATTGAACCCTTCAAACCCCAAAGTCATCACTACATGTGTACGACCAATCAATGTCACTATATTAATATTCTCAAATTGTTGATTCAATTTCTATGGTGAAACCCTTGATTATTACTACATATTTTCCATAAAAACCCTATCACAAGGGTCGTCTTCTGACTTGGGTACCCATAGAGGTTCCCTAGGACACACCATAGCTGGGACACCCCACTTGGGCTCCACTATAATGTACTATTCTCATGGAAAAACCCACATCCCATAGGGTATAACATACATTGGTATCGTCTTATGTTGCTCTACTCCACTAAAATATTTTTCTTCCTAGATCATAATTCAACCCCACTAACAGGGTGGAATATCATGCTATCTCAAACGAAAGACCTTTGTGATCCTGTTCCATGTAATAATCGCATTTTTAAAACCCATACATGGTACTCTAAGTTTGTCTCCAAATATAGACATTTATTTCCATTAATCAAAGCTAAAAACTATTTTTCATATCCCACTCACCCTAAATCATCTCTTGAATTCCCTAAAATCATTGAAAAGATTCTACCATTATGTTTTATGAAGAATAAAATAATCAAAACTCACTCATCTTGAGTTAATTACTATCTCTACGGCAACAAACCCTACAGAACCCCTTAGTAAAATAGTAGACTACGTGTAACTCTAGATACACAATGTGTTCCCGCAATGCCTCTCTCTAGTCATATACCAAGACCCTACCTGGCATAAATTTATCAACTACTCGGTGACCTTTCCCCCACACACTATGAAACCCACAGAAGGTACCTAGTTATGTGTCGCATATAGCCTCTAGCCATGTATTCCACAAGTCCTCTACCTATGTATGTCACATGGCCTCCAGCCATGTACCATACTTTGGGTCTATTGGTTTAACCTACATTACCATGTACCCCCCAAAAGGGTGTGTTATCATGTACTCAACCGCACCCTGAGTCAACATATGGGGTATTTTCCAAGGACTACATGATATGTATCAATATATTGCACATCTCTCCAAATATTAATAATAAATATCATGTTTCACTAGAAACCCACACCGTGTACTCAGATTTCGAAAAAGATCACCATTACGAAGCCCCCAAAACCACCATTTCACCCAAAATAATCAAAAATCAACCCTATGGGGGTTCCAAAAAAATAATATATGTATTTGAAAATAAACAATAACCAAGATATGTGATTTGGGGTTAAAACTCAAAATACATCCTAACTCAAGGTGTAAACACTATAGATTCCCTCCTAGATCCTCATAACACACTCACTATAGCCTGATCTACATCCTCATATGAACCCCATTGAACTATATACTCTACCTATTCCATTACATTCAAAAAAACATGTGAAACAATTTGGTATCCACTATATTGAATGATTCAAGAAAAAGGGATGTTGAAATAAAAGAGAAAATAAAAAAGGGAAAAAGTAGAAGGAATGAAAAAAATGAGAACTCCCACTCAAGCGGCCCGACCTAAGTCCCAGAACCCAAAGACAATTGACACCTCACTTACAAAACCCCCATTCTATAATCAACCACAATGTCATTATTTCAATAGGAAAATAATTTCAAAATATTTGTACATTCCTATATTCAGAGTATTTAATATTCTTAAAAAAATATATTCTGAAAAAACACCGTTATCAAAATCTTACCAAATTCAATAAATAGGGTAAACACCCCATTTCTAGATCTATTGAATCAATAGAAAATAAAACAAGGATTTTCCTCAATAGTAAGTTACCATATTTACCCATATACACATCCTGAACAAAAAAAAATAATTTTTTGTATGAATTTCACATCTCATAAAAATGGAGGCCATTACAGTCTCCTCGGCATAGAACATATCCACCCTAAGATTCCTCAAAGTTCATCTAAAAACATTTTTCAACCCATATAAATAGCTAATTGGAAAATAACTCATTGTGTTCTACCCAGGAATTATGAATAAGAATATACTACAAAACTCTAACCAATATGCACACAATATACTGAAACCCATGTTATCATCTCATCACCACTAACAAATCATCAGGGCTATTTATACCCACACCCATGATTCCAGAGACACTAATACCTACTAAACTATATCATATATAATTTTATATAAATCCCTACCACATGAATCATCTTATTACATGATGAATCTAAGACATGATTCTCTCCACCAATTGAATCACCTTCCAAAACAAAATCTCAAAAATCCAACTATAGGTTTATTGTGGTTTCCATACTACCAAACGTAACATCACATGAAAACCATGATCATAAACCCTAAATAAAACCATCATTAAAATTGTTTGACTACACTCACTAATGCATTACCTAATCATCATAAAATGATTCCTAAACACCCAAAGTCATTATCATACTTTCCAAACACCCACACTAAAGTCCAAACCCATCCTCCAACGAAATTATATGGTTAGATCATCAAACAACCAAATTAACCATCCAAATTTCTCTTTAGAACCGATTCACTATCAATCTAACTCATCTTTGGATCACATAAAAATTATATTGAATCCAAAAACAATGCACAAAATCCAACCCATATGACATATGAAATCCAAATCATGTATTAAAAATAGGACTATATAAATTTGATCCACTATATCACTAGTCTCTATGCACCACCTCGACCATCCATATTCCGGTCCATTCAAAACCACAACCCAACCCTCATTGTGTAATATCTCTATGAATCATGCTCTATCCAATACTGCACATAATCACTCAATCTATCTATCCCACTCATACACATTGAAAAATAAAAAAAAACATCAGCTTCCACCCATTACTAGATTACAAAAAAAAGAATACTTGGAATCCACGAATTTTTATTTTAAAATAGAGTCACACCCTCTAACAACCTAAGGTTCACTCACCACTATATGGTTCTATTATTCCACTCATTGGGATCAACCATAATAAGTTAAATCAATACCATGGTTTCATACTTCTTCATCCATGATCATTATTGTTTTTAACTCCTAACATCATGTCATATTTGTTGTCATTATTATCATTAATACATCACATCCAATCCCCATCAAAACTCTATTTCTCCAAGCCCATAATAATTCCATAAAACCACATGTCCTCAACACATAAATGGATTCTTACCGATCTATAATTAAATGGAACTACACATAACCATTGCATACCATATTGGTCTTTCCCCAACTGATAGTGATATAGTCTCATAGCACCTGCTTTCATCACTCAAATCACAATCCCATTTCTTTCTTGTCCCATGTTATAGGCTCGCATGCATAAACCGCTATCCTTTCTTACAAAATGAAAATATCATCCTTCTAGAATAACCCTTGGAACTCATACTATAAATTTTATATTTTACACATTCAATAGACTATCACATTACTTCATACCAATTGTAATAGTTTTTATGACAACAAGCATCCATCCCTGCTCTACCATTATTTTACTCTTAACACATCTAAATGCCTAGGTTTGGCGCAGAAGTAATCCTTCCCCCAAACGAAACCAAGATACCCAAAGAAATCAATGTGTAACCCATAAAAATAATAGGTATCTCTATGAATATTCCACATATTCGTGATATCATATTACATGCACCATCTCATAACCTAAAGCATCAACTCATGCTTCACATTTCTAAGGAAATCACCTGCCCAAGATAACCCTCTCTTGGGATAACCTCATATACAACTTCACAATAGTAGTAGTGGAAACATTCCAATTATCCATCATAATTCTTATCTCAATGAAATCTTGAGACATATCTCAAGGTACTAGGACCAAACACCTAACCCACATGTTATTTATAATATAAAATCTAACTCATTAGAAACACTACCTTGTTCTCATAACATGAATCAAAAAACATTGACAACCAATACTACCCACTATAGTGTGTTAGGTATATTCCATAGAACATTCCAACTAATACACCTACATGGTAAATAAGTTTCACCAGGAACTCCATGTCAGGGTACCCCCCTCAATAAACAGAAATACCAATCTAACCCTCACCGGGACATCACAGAAAGGAGTCATCCAATAGAGGATTAGATTCTCATTTATCATCATATAAATATATAATAGCATTAACATGCCATGATTTGTGTCAATAATCACATAATCATAGGCACTGGTTAGGTAGAATACCACCATCATTTTATATTGGAAAACACCATATAGGTTGTCATTGAAACTATAAATAACAGAACCCAATACCTTCTCTTAACTAATTTAAACGCCATGTCTCGGCTGATTCCAAATATCACCACATAACCTCAGGTATTACCCCCATAAGAAAGTGGCTTTTTATTATAGGTGGGGGTCAATAGAGATATTTTGTGGTGAATATATTCCCTATTTCATAGTTGTCAATCATATAGGAAATAACTAAATAATAGAGTATGCTGGAAAAAGAAACAAATATTATCTTTCTATAAAAATATTAAATGTAGTGAATGAACTTCAATGATCATGCTTTATAATAGAATGGAATTTATTCTTCATAATTAATTAATCCCAATATCTTGAAATTTTTAGCTATCCTACTCGAACAAAACAATCCTAGCCCTCACCCTAACACACACCTATAACAAGTGAGAGCTTCTTCGGTAGCCATGTTACATGTCCACCAGAGCAAGGTGTGAGTAAATAATTCATTACAAAACCACCATTGTAGTCATATAATATAAAATTATTGTATTTATATATTAATTTAATTTATATATAATAAATATAAAATTTCTAAAAATAAATAAATGAAACAACCATTGATACCTATTTAAAATCGATGTCAGATTATCTCTGAGAATGTAGTGGGGACCATTCCAACCATTGTATCGCAAGATCCCCAAAGGAGTAAATTAATACATATTCCCATATCAATTATAACCATTGATCCTCTAATCCATGATCCTAATTGACCAAAAAAACATCTTCATTTTTTCAAGTGTCTCTGAGTTTGAGAATCACCATAGGGAACCTCTCTCCACTCTCTGTGGATTCCATTTACACACCCCCATTGAGATGAGGAGAAGGCCCTAAGATATAACTAGGCATCCCTCATCTCTATTACCTACGGATGAACACCGTGATAGTACCTAATTATTCTTAATTTCATGCCAATATATGATTCTTAGGATGGATAAATCCATCAGAAATCTTATATGCCCATGTGCGACTATGTCTTCGGTAGGGAATCGATGGAAAAACACTATCAGGGTCCCACAATCAATCTTCTAGTAATATAATATCTCAAGCCTCATTAGGATACCCGTCACTAGTGAATCCACCAAATCATAGGATCTACCCTAGGAATTGATCCAAGGGATCCAAAATTCATTATCATGATTTCCAATATCCATGCTCAGGGATATAAACCCACCCTAAAAATCAATAAACCATTAGAATCATAAGCATCATGATAATTCATAATGGAATACATGGAATTCCATTCAAAACCCATCACCTGAGAATTTATAATGGTATCACAATATCATAGGAATCTGTTCAATCATATTTAATTCCTATATAAATGGACACACATGGTCTGATGTTGGAAATAAGGTAAAACCATTAGGCAACCACTCCTGTATCGACTAAATCACCATATGCTAGCAATGATAGGTATCCAACCCTAATATATCATGACATCAGATCTAAAACATATATGGAATACTAAGGCCTCATTCATCTCACTAGGTGATTCCTAGACATTATGGGAAATCACAGTTGTTCCATGACCAATGATGGATTCCAATGCACCTAGGGAAATAAGATACCAAAGAGAAATATTTAAATAAACACAATAAGGTCTGGTCAAATTCCCATGTCGGACACACTTTCCATATACCCTCAAGACCACATGTTCAATATGGGTTCTAGGTGACACAATCCATAGTCTGTAACCACAACCCTATTCTCTCAATCAAGGATATCTCACTAATGGGAGACCGCATGGGTTCCCTAGTACATCACTGAAATAGAGGTGTCCTCCTCAGGATCCCTTATCTCAATTGATCTATCGATCCTACCCTCAATTCTTGTAGGGAATCCCATTACATAGAATCACCAAAGCCATCCCATGGATTCAATAACATTATGGGTAATCTACACTTGTGATATTCTTGAGATATGGCTCTAATACCATCTTTATACCCATTGTTAGTCCAAATAGGACAAATTACACATCCCATCTCTAACATGCCTAAGTATTATCCAGATAGGGATATAACTCTTCAAGGGACCTCACTCGACCTTCAAGGGTTGTCTATCTCATGTCACAACCTATCAACTCATGGAGCCATCCATGTATATGGGTATCCTATGTTTCCAGGCTATGTCCATCAGATCTTGAGGCAAAAAACCCATGCACTAGGTCAATGATGCCCTAGAGACGATGTCTATTTATTCATGGGTTCTCATAAAATTTCTTATTTTTATTCAATTAGACAATTCAATAAAAATATTGTATATCAACCTACTATTGTGTCCTCACACCAACATGCATATAATCATCATGTATAATTTCAATGGGAATGTACCCTAACAAACTACCTCATAGTGAATACAAAACCCATTTTTCCAAAGTCTCCATGTAGTACCTCCTCATAGGTTTTCAAGACCCATTCATGCCTACCATGATTTACCAGCACCACCACTCCATGTATAGATCTAATAAAACCTAGAAATCTTAAATAAAAGTATTCATTAAATGTAGACATGATTATCTAATTTTTTTAATGTGAATAATGCTAAAAAAATCATTAATGAACTATTATCATTGAATAATTGATAAATATGGTTCCATACATCCCCAACACACCCTGAAACACATTCAAGGTCAATGATCAACACCGAACTAGCAATTCCATACTAAATTGAATTTAATTATAAAGGGAAACTATAAAAACAATTACACAAAATGAAGAACCTCTTTCAAATAAATGGGTAATAGAAATAATATTTAATAATGGGATTATACTCACTCATTAGATCCAAGTCCCCATTATAATTGCATTATTCCACCATCCTACAGTGGAATTGAAACAGAATACATAACAAAAAAACTACAATTAATAAAAAATAATGGATAAGTATGGAGAAAACCAATAATGGTTGAGGAGTACATTAATCATCCATGAATAACCTCTAAAATATCCTACAGGGTTAGTCATTAATTTAAATTAAAAGGAGGAGGAGACCTCATGCCATGCGAGAGGATCAAAAGATTGAAAGGGGATGCTCCCCAAAAAATAGAATGTGGTAAAATATTCAATTTTCACCATAAATGTGAAACTTTATTTCTTGTACTGGGACACTAGCTAGATGGTGAGATCAGTAAAGATTGCAGGCCCCAGCTAGTTGCTGCTCAGTAAGTAGTTTCCCAGTGGCAACATACTGCAACCCCTGCCACCTTGGCCCCCTTTGGGTTTTCCCATTTTAATTTCTTCCATCTAAACCATCTTACATGTGTAAAAACACCTATTTTTTGTGTTCAATATTTCAAAAAACCATCCAAATTCTTAGTTAAAATTTTACCCCATCCACTAATTCAAAACTCTAATTTCCATTGAATGATTACCCATCCATACACACGAGGAGTTAAAAACTACCCACCATAGCACACATCATCCCCAAGAAGACATATTTTTTATCAAATGAATAATTATGACATATCTTGAATTCCTATTACGATAAAATTATCCTTGTTCTTCTCTAAATTGCATAATGCATTTCCCAAGTGGAATTCCAACATATGGTGCTCAACCTACTAAAACATGATCCTACACACAATATCTCTTTCTGAAACACTTATTTGAATCTACATAACATATGATCATCCCAATTGTCCTATCTTCTATTACCTAATTGATCATTCATATGATGGTGATACCAACCATATAGCTTGGCGAAAAAAACTAATTCAAAAGCATGTTGTTTTCCCACCATCATAAATGCATGTGGAACCATATTATAAATAGTACAACAACCCATTCATAATGATCCCAATTCACCACACCAAAGAATATGTGAGAATATTAGTTACAACCACATTGATCAATTTACCATTAAGAGTCTTGGTTACACACATTGAATCATTCCCAAATTATCTGATCCCATAAACTCTACTCCTAAATATTGGTTGATATCATTCTTACTTGCCCAATTAAGCCTCACCTAGAACTTAATGTGATTTCCATGGTCAAAGCCTCATTTATCCATATCTAATGTAATCACCTAACCACAAGCATATACATTTTTCCACTCTGAATCATCTTCATATCACCTCAATTTATCCTGATCACAATAGAAGAACTTGGAAACCTCCCATTAACATATTGAGTTCATTCTACAGTTGTACAGATGAATTTAGATGAATTCTGGTCAATATCCTTATAGACAACAGAACATTATAGTGACTATTTAGAAAATTTTCTAACACATGTTGATCCATCTAGGGTGATGTCCCTATCAATTTACTGATATCACACTCCCTACTTTATGAACATATTTTCCATAACCTCATAAATGAAAATTTTAATCATCATTACCCATGATTTAAAATTTATAAAAACCCATTACTAAATGGGTCATAAACAATAACCACTGAGCACCATATCAATATGTTACTCTAATACCAAATTCAGACTCATGGAATCACCATCCATGACAACCATAGAAACTATCTTCATAATCATGGTCACCACCTTCTAACAAGTTACTAGGAGACATTTTACCATATAGAATATATTATATCACTCCTAGAGCACCACCTCATCATGTTTATCCACAATTGAATTTGTTTCAAACCCTCTGAGACACACAAACAAATCCCATCCAAACCCAATGATCGTCATCTCATGAATGCCTACACATAATTCTAATTTGAACAATTTGAAACTTAACTAGAACTATCATTACCCCAAAAATTATAGAAAATGAACATTTATAGGCTTCATTACCTTTAATCCATAGAAAACCCAGCTCAAGTTCATGTGAGTCGGATAACATTATAATTATTCCTACATACCTAAACCCTGAACTTTCTAGTTATGTATGACAATATGATCATGTCAGGACCACCCTTTGAAATGTTTCAAATAATCGAGGACCTCACTTGTTCCATTTCTCATCACATGACCACCCTCCCACTAAAATCATTCTTCAAAACATAATAAAAAATCTATGATTTAACATTATTTTTAATGTGCATCCAAACTCGATAGATCTATGATCCAGGTTGATACTTCCCTTAGAAACTAGCCTTTAAACAATGGAACCCTAAGTGCATCACATTCCAAAGTACCTCACCATAGTAATATTTTCTCTAGAAAACCATATTTATAAAAAATCATATTCCATAAACTCAATTGGACCTCCCACACAACTATCTCAAAATATATAATATACTTATTCGACCTACCTAAAATTTACTAGTAAGACAGGGTATACAAATCTAAGGGTTTCTCCCCACCATCACTATACCCTAAACCTTTATAGACTATGTAAAGTCAAATAATATCTAGGAGATCCACATATCCAATGTAAAATATAGAATAAGTCTAAAAATCTAGTGGCATCATCCTCACATAGGTTTAAAAATATCATGGTAAAAAACATATCAAACCACCCAATCATGAGTATAATATATATAATAAGCATAACATGGCTACACCTAGCCTACAAGAGCCCTGGTCCTCAACGAGATTCCTCCTATGAGACTTATCCCTTGAGAACCCCAGTTATCCTTAGATCAAAAATACACAATGGAATCATCATATATGATCTCTAACAAGGAACCACAAACATATTATTTAGTCAGATATATTATCTTCTGAAGATATATGACATAACATCATATAGGTTATTATTATCACATTAAATAACTAAAACAATTTTTTATATTCAACCATAAATTTCATTTAGAGATCTGTTTACAGTACACTATTATCATAAGGTTTGGTTATGTAGAGTTTCATTTCAGTCTATAGGTGATAAATGATATATAAATTCATATTCAATATTCAAATAACCAAACATGAGAAAAAACCAACTAGGGGTTTCCCTCTATTTAACCTTATGACTCCCTAACCTATAAGGGTCACCTCATGTCTCCCACACCAAGGAACTATGTCCTCATCACAAACAATCATCTCTCTATAGATCCAAATGTCCTATAATTAAAAAAATACATATAAATGTCATTTTAGCTATGAAAAATGTAATGAAGTACTTATACAGGAAAACAACATATGAAAATTTTCGGATACTTTAAATAGATGAAACTTTCTTTAGAGACATAAAGCACACTAACCTGACAAAAACATTCATGTGAATATTATGTGTTTATCGATGATGTTTGTGTATGAAACATACCTCCATGGGATATAAGATAAAAATGGAGATGGTATCTCTCAAATGGGACAAAATACAAAAAATCAATGAAAATCATAAATCCAACTATCATGTGCATCACACGATATTAAAACCACATAACTCAAAATATCACACACCAATGATAAAAATCATAATCCCATGGAAACTATTACATCCTATTGGAAATGGTGTTCTTGATACACTAGCCTAATATCCATGATAGGTTATAACACATATATAAAAAATTCTAGATTCCATATCACTTATAATAAGATAAGAGGAAAATATTGTTCAAATAACACTTTGTGTTGACAACCTTGGATCATAGTGGACAGTAGGTGGATTGGACCACCAAGTCATCTCAAGCATTCTTCCACATATGCAAGAGGATTACAACTAGAAATAGTGGTATATAGAGGTACTATGAGGATACCATCGCCCATATATCTTATTAATAATAAAATAAAAATTTATATAACAGAGTACAATGAAAATAGAAAAATATTAGATCATAATGTAATAAATGAAATGTAGAAAAAAACTCAAATGGTCATGATTCATTAATGTAAGTACATTAAGGCTCCATAAAAACTTCATCTCAATCTCCATATAATCAGGCCTATCATTCAAAACCCTAATAATCGTGGATATATCCCAACCTACACCTATAACTGGTGATATATTCTTGGGTACCTACGTTCAAATGAAACTTGAGTAGGGTTTAAGAACATAATAATTGGGGAATGTACAACGCATTCCTATAATACATTAGTAATGCACTGATATGTTTTTGTGGATTTATCAAAATTAAAAAAATTGTGGAAATAAATAAAAAAAAACTACAAAAACATACTTCGGCCTAATAATAGAATGTATCTAAGAATATATTAGAGACCATGGCCATTGTATCACAACCACCATAAGGGAATACATATATACATAGTCCAAGATAAATAATCATCATCAATAATTATATCTAGAGATGTAAGGAACCATACATACCTTTTTCAATGTTAGAGTGTCTTTGAGTATGAGAATCACCTCAAGGGAACCTATGTTCACTCTATAGGTATCCTACACCAACGCCTCCATAGAAATGAGTGGCTAAAACTAAGGTGTCACCAATTATCCCTCATCATCAATCCCTCAAGATTTACCCAGTCGTAGTACCAGGGTTTTCTCAGTGTGAAGAAGATATTTAATTCATATGAGTGGGAAGGCCCTATGTAATCCTACATATCAAGGAACAAATGATTCAAGGGGACCCAAGAAATCATAAGGAATACCATCCTTAGATATCATGGCTAGTCTATTGAAAATCCAATATATTATTGATCCTATACTAAACCATCCCTGGTGTGTCCACTTGATCCTACGATGTATTAATGGAATTCATTAAGGGGATCTGACAATCTCAGTCATGATTTACAACAACCATTATCAAGTATATTTTCTTAACTAATACCTCCAAACACTAATTGAATTTTGGGTATCATGAGGACTCAAAATGTTATAAGGTTCTCACCATTGGAATCCTGAGACCCATGTATTTACAATGGAATCACATTATTATAGGAATCTATTATATCCTGAGAATTATTGTATATTAATCCACACACACTATAATGATGGATCTTAGATACCACCTATAGGAACCAAATCATGCATCAACTAAATCACTGGATTCTATCAATGCTAGGTATCAACCCCCTGTATACAATGAAATTGAATACCAAACATACATATTATCCTATAGGACCATCTATATCATCCGGTGATTCTTGGGAATCCTAGGAAATCATTGTAGTTTCAATCCCAATAGAAAATTCAAATGGATCTTGTGGATTCAAATACTATAACATAATAATTATAACGATGTTTAATAAGGGTTGTTTTAATGCCTATGTCTGAAACAATTTCCATTGCCCCTCAGGATAACATATTTAGTATGGGTTATAGATGACACTCGCTACTATCTCGACCCATATCAATATACACCTTCTCAGGTCCATCCCATAGTGTTCCACCCATGGGGTTACCATAGGTAACTTCTACAACATAGGAATCCCACATAGGATCCCCAGTCATAACTAGTAAATAGGGCCTACACTCGATGATCGGAGGGAATCTGATCCCTCAATGTTAACAATGTCATTCCATAGAATTGTATGCATCATGTTTATGAATCTCTAGTTATAGTCTTGATATTTGTCTCTAGGCCCATCCATGATCACACCATAATAATAAAATCAACAAAAACATCTATACAATATGCCTAAGGTCCATCCACCTATTCCTAGAACACTTCAGGGGACCTCAACTACTCTACTAGGGTCATCCATCTGAATTAAAATTATTCCCCCTCTTTGGGTATTCCAAGTATTTGGTTTTCCAATTAGTCCAGAACTTGATCATCAGCTTCCAAGGAATCAATCTAGTACACTAGGTCCTTGGTGGACCATGCACCTTGACACTTTAATCTCATGTGCTCATATAATTTGAAAGTTAATTTTTAATAAATATATATAAATTAAATTAATAAATTCAAATATTAATGTTTCCCTAGAACTACTAGTGATCTTGCATAACCACGTGAATATACACATAATTCATTAATAAATTAGGATAGTATGAGGGCCACCTATCTCTTGGTGAATAAGAAATATCTTTTCCAAATGTTTCATTCCAACACCTCCAGTTAGGTTTAAAAAGACATATTAATGTGTGATCAAGATCAAGAGGCCACCACCACTCCACAATAGGTCTTGAATCAATCCAAACAACCCCAAAAAACCATTATAACATTTATACATGATTAGAAAAATTGGATATAGAAGGTAATAATTCCTCAGAACCCCACCAGTGTCCATTGATTTCATAATTCATGTGAAATGGTGTGATAGACATCCATTAAAAAACCAAAAACACATTTCATGTCAAGGACCGTCCATATTTCTCTTATTTTATTATAATTTAACATTATTTTAAATAAAATCAATATAGAATTCCAGAACACAATGTAGCTTTATCAAATCAATGAGTGGTGGCATGCAAATGTTGTCTCGAGAGGTCCCCTTTCTTGGATGAACCAAAACCCCATGAGGTTCCACAAATTTCAACATGACTCGGTGGAATCAAAGCCAAATGTACAAAAAAAAATTAAATTAATAATAAATTAAGGAAAAAAATGTGAAAGACCAATGGATGTAGATAATTATCTTAATCTTCCATGAATTTCTATGAAAAGATACTCCATGATGAGGTTGGAAGAGAATATCAATGGGGGAGGTGGAACAAAACATGAAAGATAAAAAAGGGAGAAAACAGCCTTCCCCTCTTAAAAACATGAGGTGTGTATATTCATTTTTTCCATTAAGGGACACTTACTAGCCGGTGAGCTAAACAAGGTTGTCAGGCCACTGGCCAACCCACCAACGATCAAATGGCTATATACTATAATGCTAGTCAATCATCCCTCCTCCAGTGATTCCCATTGCCTGTGGATTCAATATAAGACTACAACCACATAAAAAACACATATATGAGTTTCTAAATCATTTATAAATCCATCACGAATCAAAGTTCAAAATATGGATTATCCACTAATTCAAAACTAAAAATTGACATAGAAATTTTACTTTCTGTCCACATAGGGAATTAATCAAGTACAATAATTACCTATAATGTGTTTATCAATTATGAATCCATTGACTTAACTGACTTATCGAGGGTCACTACACATCCCTTTCCATAGGGAATACATAATCATTGTCATCGAGCATCTAATAATAGATCCACATGGTCTGAAATTATATGAATTGTATCATGGTTAGTTGACTAGAACTGAAATAAAAATATATATTAGTAAACACCATTTACATTGTTAAGGACACTTTAAACATCTAAATCTCTAATCATTAGTGATACCAATCAACCAAAAACACATATGTAATTTGAATCCTACACACCAAATATGAATCATGAAAACTAGACTCCTTTACATATGAAAATAAAAAAACCAACATATATATCACAATTCTCAAAACCCATGAATTCCTTTCTAGGTGAAAATAATACAGTAATTAATGGGGAAGTCCAAAAAAATACCAGGCCCCATGTTACCTTAGTTTCCTATCAAGATTGGTGTTCAAGATGCACCATTCTAATATCCATCAAAAGCACAAAAATATCTATATGGAACATGTTTACCATCTACCTAAATAGATTAAAATTAAAAATATTATATTAGCTACAAATTATATCCTATTTGATTCAACATTAATTAAAAAATGACTTTATATTATATAAATATTTTAATATATTCCAAGTGTGTACCTTCCCTCGGTTATAAAAGAGAAAATTTTATATCACCTTATTGGAACAAATTGATGACTCTATATTTTTGAAAACCGATTGAAATTTGATTATAGATTAATTCCCATTGTACATTCACTCTTTTTTCTTACACTAGGACCATCCTATGAATTCTTATGGTGTATGATAAAGTATGTATTTAAAAGAATATTTAATCATCATACCCAAATCATTAAATGTATATTTATTATTCTAATTAAGATAAATATTATTAATCTGAAATAACATTATGTCTCTAATATAATAAATATACTAATATCTGATTATGATTATTCAAAAACCATTTTCCACCTACCATCCATCAAAGGGAAATGAATGTATCACTCGTGTTTATGTGTGGACTACAACTTATATATAACGATATGATTCAATTTATATCACCATATTTCAGGGTTTGTTATAATGATTGATATAATATTAAAATATTATATTTATGAAATGATTATTCTTTAGGAAGTATAATATCTTTTCTAACATCTTACCTTCCCAACCGTTGGAATATGATAACATCGATCGTGTGAATGTGTAGACTAACACCTCCATAAAGAGATAAAAGTTTATTATTTATGACTTAAACAGATGGTAAAATGTTTATTTTTAATGAATATATATTATATTCGTTATATAATAATGAATTCATAATGTTTAATATTTATTTATGATTATTTTTTTCAATATATCAAAAAAGTAGAAGCATCACTCATTTGAATGTAGGGACTACCATCTCCACGAGGTGATGTAATTAATTTTTCATCAACAATTTATATGAATGGATATAAATGTGTATTTAATAATTAAATTTGATAAATATTAAAATATATTTTTAATAGATGATGGAAGAATGATAAATTTTCAAGGACTACAAATGGTTGACCTAGCAAGCAAAAAAATTTAAACAACTATCACCTAAAAGTTATTTTAATAAATAATTATAATGAACGGGTTATGAGATGTTACAAGTGGATAATAAATGATATTTTATGTATTAATATAATTTTTTAATATAATTATAATTAATATAAATTTATTATATACCAGTATAAAAGAACATATGTGGAAAATTAAACATGATGTAAGTGTTTTTTTGTTACAATATGTCTTTTTATGAGATTTTTTATTAATAAATGTCAGATGGTGAATTTGTTTCTATATATATCTTAAAAATATTATGAAATTTATTATCCCAAAGTTATATCTATTAATTATAAATTTTTCCTAAATTTATTTCTCATTAAGTAATCAAATGTCTAAAAGAATGTTTATAATAAAAATATTTATTCTTTTTCTGTTTGGGTAGTAATATATTTCATATGGGTATATATTTTCATTAAATATTTTATATAATTTTTTTAATATTATATAATGTTTTATTAAATTCATTTTTATCCATATTTTAATTCCTAAAATGTTTTGAAATTAATTTCCATTTAATTTTCAAAATTATGTACTTTTTATAAAATTTATGAACAAAATATTTGTTTTATCAATTACTATATAAACATATTTTACAGACACGAAGTCCATTATTTGTATTGATATTTTTTTACCAGTCTAGATTCTTATTTTCATTTAATTTTTTTTTCCTAATATTATGTATATTTTTAGATTCTTAATAAGTGATTTCAGAATGAAAAGGGAATTTTCCAAAAAAAATGTTCCAGTGATATTTGAAAAGTACATTTATCTTTATCAAAATCTATTGGGGAATATTACTTTTTTTGGTGGATATACTATAATGATACTATCCAACTAGTTTACATGTATGGATTATGATCGCGGTTCTCTATTTTTTGACTGGTGAAAAAAATAACTAATCATATGCTATTTTTTCAATATGAATTTTTATATGCATGATATATCAAATTGTTATTAATTTTTTTCATATTATGAATTTATAGGACTTATTATCTAATGGGAAGAGTCCTTTTTAATTCCATGATGTTTCAATATTTCTCCTGAGAAAAAGTAGTTTCTCTATTTTGAATATTCGTTACCTATTTTTTATGTTTTTATGGAATGAGGCCTAGATAATAAGATTATGATGTCCAACATTATGAATTCTATCATTATGAACCTAATCCTTATTATCCATGTCATTATTTATTTTTCTATATTATCGAAGGATTTAAGACACCTTTTATGATATCAGTTATATAGAACATTTGATTATTTTTTATCTCTACCATTTTATTCATGATTTAATTATCATTTGATATCTTATTTTGAACACATTCCCTTACTGAGAAGTTAATCTCAACCTTTATTATTTATCCTTTACACTGGTTATTATGAAGGTATTTATGGATCATTATAGGAAAATAGTATAAGAAATGATAAATTTATCACTAGAATATTAAGTTGTATTTTTATGATTCCAAATAAAATATAATAATAATTTATGTATATAGTTTCCAAAGACGACTGAACTATTCAATCTTTTGGAATGTTATCTATTGAATCTTCGGCAAGAATATTAAAATTAAAATTTTCTATATTTTACATGATTTGGGGTGGTACATCATCTACACAATACTAGTCTAAGTACCTAATCATTAGCCCCATAACTGCCTAAAATCAACCACATCAACCACATCAACCAGTGCAACCACAAAATCACATCATTACCTCAACATCTGCCCCAACAAACCAATCATTTCTAAACTATTGTAATCAAAATAATTGGATAACTATTAAATTAACTACATTAGTCTTAAATATATATATGTTATAATTACAGTAGTGAATAAAATAAATCTATTAGATTCAATCATGATACTATGTATTTAATGATTTTATAAACTAAAAAATAATAGTGAATTCCATATTTCAATATCCCCATATTATATAAAAATTGTTTTATTATTATTATTTAATTATTTTCATTATAAATAACTTAACAATATTAATGATATCATAATAATAAGTATGTCAAGACATTAAAATAATAACATAAAATCACTATAATGAAGAAAATGAATCAAATACGTAGCACACCACCCATTTTGATTTCTTATGTGATTTCATTATATTCTCATGGTAAAATCTATCAATTTACCTAATGATAAAAAAAATTAATTTTACATTCAAACATAATAATAGAAGAGATTTTTTGGATTCCCTGCCTCAAGGAATATTTTATGTTCCGTACACCATAATGATAAGACGAATGATGAATAAAACAACAATATGTCCCAAAGTGAAATCTAAACTAACTATAGAAATCAAACATATATCATGACTCATAAATGAACTAAAAAACCAAATAAACCCCACTTTCAATTCCTATTTAAAAATCTAGAAAAATTGAGATAAATATTGGAGGAAGATAAGATAAGAATGGGATAAGTAAGGAACATTGGTTTGAGATAGAAATTTTCACATGATGAATAGGAAATATAATCCACCGTTGGTATGAATGACTACCAAATATGAGTTTCTAGACACCTAGGGTTTGAGAGACTAAAGGGAATAAAAACCAAGATGATATGATGATCCCAAATTTAGAATCATTCTTAAAGTACCCACACTATGATATTGAAGGCCACCCCATGGTATTGTGGGATAATAAACTTAAAACAAGAGTTCTATCAAAATATACATTACACCCATAAATTTTTGTGCTATTTTTCTATGGAAATATAGTACTAACATACTTCATGAAATGGATGAGAATTTTTACCTTGAACCATGACCCCAACTAAGAACCACCTCCACATTAAAAAATTATCATTTTTATCCCAACCTTTGCACAACAATAATACCTCAAGAAAAAAACCACAATTAGATGATATAATTGATAAATTATCTCAAAAAACGAGTATTTATCCCAACCTAATTTCCTATAAAATATTCATTAAGAACTAATAAACTCGGTGCTTTCCCAAATTCCAATAAATATTCATAGATCACCATTATTCCATAGAAACCACCAAAATAGGTGTTTTATGCCACAACATCCACAGGTCATGAAAACGACAAACCACATATGCATCAAACTCCTCCAAAATCGGAAATATAAAACAAAAAAAATTATAAATCTTGTTTTCTCACCTACAAAATTCATCTATGATTCCCTCAAACACCTCCAAAAACATTAAATGAAAAAATAGTGCACTGAATATGGTTTGTTCCTCTACATTAGATTCATCTCAATCTATTCTCATAAAAAATGATTATTCACAAACACAATAATGGTAAAAAAACCACACACAAATACATTGCATGAGACACCACTAATATATGATTCATACCATTAATAAAAGTAAAATGATGACATTGGTGGAAAATATACTTCTATCATAATATTAATAAATAATTTCACCACATTAACATATCATCATAAGTAAAAATCTATCATATTTACAAGAATAAAATATCAAAACATGTAAGATACTAAGAATTTGTTTTCACTCACTTCCAATATTAAGTACTATAAGAAAAAACTTATCTACAATACACAATACAAATTCCTATCATTCCTAAACATGACCTTTTTTATATGACCTTGGATCTCAACAGTCTACCCCAAAAATTTCTCATCATCCTCAACATCTGAATCATCCCAATCAATTACAAGGAATTAATCCTAAATATTTCAATAAAGCTGTGATACATGAAAAAAACTGGACCGAATCCATCTAAAATGGAATAGACAATCAATACACCACCTCACCAATGTCTTTTATAACATGAAATAATTAATAAATTGAGGGGAAATATTAATATCATTACTAAATATCTCCTCAAATGATAAGTATTATTCATTTGATACACATGATCTCAAAGTTAAAACTCTAGATGTATTCTCTTCCAATACACATAATATTTATAATAATACTAACAAACCATTATCCACTATTGATTTTTATACACATTATATATTGTTTTCAACACCAAATTTGGTCCATGAATCACTGACTCACAACCTTGGTTCAACATATCAATGATCCATATAGATACCCATAAAAAATCAAATGTTGAAATATGAAATGGATGATGAAAATTTATAATTATATAAAAAAAATAAGTGAAGATGTTTCACCAAAAAACCTCTAAAATAGAGAACACATACAGAAAACATGTCCTCTAGTTGTTGGATAGTCATATATATGTGGCTGTCTGTCTGGGGATGGAAAATAATGTTAAGGAAAAACTGAGTACTAAAATTAAAATTGAAGTACCTAAAAAAATAAATAGTTAAAATGATTATTATGATCATAAATGAATTCACTCAACACACCATTCAGACGCCAACATAATCTACAAACATCGTTGATATAGAAACCAATTCACATGACCCTCTTCTCAATATGAAATGAGTTGAAATTATAAATTCATCCACAATGACCATGATAAAAAATAATAATTCCAAATATTGATCCAACCTAGTAAATAATCCATTAATATTTCCCCCAACTTCGACATTGTCCCATCGAAGGGTTGAATTAAAATAGCAAGAATATGATGCTCATACTTCAACTTCTAGTAGAACTGACATCAACATTTAAACTCTATTTTTAATATGTTCATCATAGTCCACCAGAATTGATTATTCATAGCTTTAAACATATTGGAAATACCAATACTAGCATATCAAGTAATGCTATAAACTCACAAAGAACCACATTGTGAAATACTTCTGAAAAAATGATACTCCAAAAAATAGAAAAACCATCATTCTATTACACATTAAGAGAATCACTACAGGAAACTTGATCCCCACAAACCTACAAATCATTAACTCCTAGAAAAGTCTAATCCACATATTTCATCATGGATGAATCTACCATCATCTAATATACGAAATATCTACCTCTATCTTCTTCCATTTTATGAAACAAAGCTACAATATCCTTCGTCACTCTTTATACATCTCAAAAGTCATGAAAAACATCAAAAATAGACATTCATATCAGCACATTAGTTACCAAATTACTTTTAAATGGTGTATTGGATATCGTGAAGTCATGAACCTATATGAACTCCATCCACCATCATAAAAATAGATTCAAATGAAATTAAGAGAAAAACATATAACAATTTCTTTTATTCTATAAAGAATAAAAAAAATATACCCATGATGTCAGTGTCAACACAACTTCATGGAAACGACAACTGTTTGAAGCTCATCATCATTGGTAGCATAGTTAGTTTTATAAGGTTGAATTTTTTTATATAATAGGATATTACTTCCCACTACAACATTAACACAAACCCCAATACACAATAAAATTCATGAAAAAAATAACCTAACATTACTCCCTCCTCTAGTAAATGATGTATAGAATCACTAAATTAACTAATATTTTGGTGATAAAACAAAAAATAATATATATATCCATAATGAGGCCTAAAAATTTCAATTAAAATTTATCAATAAAGCTATAATTTAAGTGAAATTTGACCAAAACAACGTATCTATTATTTTATAAGGATGAAAATACCTTGGTTTGATAGAATGTAACATGCCCATATTCAGGTACATTACGCAAATGTTGTCTACATGAATGTTATATATTGTTTATATTATGTTATTGGAGTTTTATGGTTTTTTTAATGTTTTTTAAATGCTTTAAATGGTACAATGTTGGGATAAAATATTAACTATATCCATGAAATCATGTAACATGTTTTTGGAGTCTATAGTAAGGAACATGTTTGGCGTATGTTTTGGAAAAACCATGTCGGTGCCCAAAAGAAACCATGAATCTGAAAAAATAAAAAGAATAGTTTCTGCATTAGGTTTCAAATAATGTGAGGAAATCCTATGGGGATATGTAATAGATATAGTATCCCCACATGTTTAGATTATGGTTTTCTAAACCACATTTCACAACCATGTGCCTACCTAGGTGATTACCCGTAGAATGCACATGGTTTTACAGACCATGCATCTTAACCATGTGAAATGATGTTAATGCTCTAAAAATAATGTATTACTTTTTATTAAGTCCACAAACCCCCATTCATAGACTATAAAGTTATGTTATATAACTATTATCATCTCATAATCTCCCATGTAAATTTCTTTTAATTTGGTATAAAATTGTATTGATTCTTTGTATGTTGGAGATTAACAATCAACTACAAGTTGTTATTTTCTAACATTATATTTTTATAATCAAATCACTTCTCACAAATATTTTTAGATATATTAATTCATGAATATATAATTGTTATATTTTTGGATCCGGACAAGATCTTTTTGGATCTATTGATGGTATGAATATTCTAGCCCAAATATATAGTTTTCATGAGTTGACCCAAGATTTGTTAGGCCATCTTGGGTTAGGTGGATTCTATCTCATTCAAATTATTCTATAAAGAAAATTATTTTTGTTTATATTCCATTAACCTTTATATTTTTAAAAAAATACCTCATATTTATCACTTAAATCCTTGATTTTGAAATGATTATACCAATGTGTTTGACAATAGGTTTGAAAGGAAGTAGTTTTCCAAAAAATTGTTTTATGTGTTATAATTGTCAATGAGATCTTGGATTAATGATGGTATGGATTAATGTGAATGTCTTATGCATAATATTTAGAAGTAACATAATAATATATTAATAGAGTATGAGAATTAATTTAAACCACAAAAAGGATCACTATATGGTAAATTTGTGAAAAGATCACTCACCTGTAAGATCCCATATTTTCTATAAGGTATGGAACTGTTTATTATGAGTTTAATTATTTTGTTTTATAATTATTATAATTCATAATAATATAATAATGATAATTATGGTTTTCCCATGTATATAAGAGTTTATACCATAGTGTTTTGGATGAAATAGGTGGGCCACACAATTTGAATAAATTGTGCCACCCTATCTATATGCTTTGTTCAAACTATACAGGGTTATATAGTTCATAGAAGTGGTTGGAAAATTTTTTATAACCATATAAACTAGGATAAATGTTCATGATAATGTTTTAGGTCTCTTTTTAGATGTATTTTTCATGGGAAGAGCATTTTTAGTCTAACCATTCACATACTCGGTGCAGGAGGTACCTTGGGAGGTACTTTTCACAAGGTTAGTGAATGATTTGGCCAATTGTGGTGCCAAAACAATAAAATTCATGATGTTAGGTGAAAAGATGATTTTACCCCAATTAAAAATAATTTCCCTAATATTTCTCTGCACTTCTCACTCTCATCAAGACCACACATTGGGTGCACATACTCCACCTCAAGCTGGGCTTTGAGGATTCCCATCAGTCTGGAATCAACTGATGTTCATCTCGTTTGAATACTCTTAAAAAGAGGTTTGATCCATTACCTTAATTCCTCAATTAATCTCACTATATTCTATTCTATTTTGGTGTGAACTACTATTAACTATTTTCAGATCATTTGACTATTTCCCAATTTTTTCTTATTATAGTTTGAATTGAATGACGACACTAAAAAAATTCTCTGATTCAAGTACAAGGTAGGTTTTATATGAAAGTTCCCTCAAGGTATCAACTTTTATTAATTATTATCATTTTTCCCCATGACTGTTTTACCATAACATCCTTATAAAATTCAATTTTTTTTATTTAAATCGTATAAATTGAAATCTAAATCCCTCACGAGACAAATTGAAATCATTTAAAAATGATACCACAAGTTTAACCTCATAATTCAGTTGTGTACCTTAGTATTCCATAAGATAACCAATGTCATGACTACCTAGAACAAAATTTCAGAATTGTTAACATGACCCATACTATATTAACTTATTATTTTTAATAAATTAATCTTAAATCATCAAATGGAAATAATAATTCACTTGAATTTTATCATTTTTAAATGAATTATTATGGTTTCATGTCTCTCTTTTTCCCTTTTTCAATTATAATAAAACGGTGTTGCAAATAACCAATGGAAATTGTAATGGTATTGGTTATTACATATCCTATTATAGATTATTAATGTATATAGATATCTACATATAAGGTTCCTATTACATATGGTCCATTTATTCTTTAAATTAATTGTAATACTTGAGCCCCACTTGGATTTCCAAGGGAATTCTTAGAGAACTCAGAGGACAACTTTTGAATTTATTGATATTGTTTACAAGGGAGAAACCCACATTGCAAATTGGTATTTTTTTATTATTTGATGACTATCTCGGCACCATTGGATCCCTTATCTACTTATATGGAAAATATAATTATTTGGATTCACTACATGGATTCAACATGATTTCTCAGGATAAGAGATGACATTGATTATTCATCATTTTCTCCAATCACACATTACAATGTATTTACCTTGGACATGATCCAATGACTCAGGTAGAAATATTTATAGATATATTCCTTCTGTATACCCCTTTGATTACACATACCCATTTCTTCTAGGATTCATCGTTGTGTACTGTGATATAGTCTGAACATATATTGTCAAGGAAACAATATTTTCTCTATAGATCCTCTATTATTATTATCATCATTACAACCCCATGGTCACATATAATTTATCTTCCTAATAATTTATTAAATGAAAAAATTATTAGTGAAATCCATTGTGGGATAAAGTTGTTATGGTCGGCTATGTGTCTGATGAGGAACTTGAGTTTAACATGGGTTGTTTTTGTTTCCTATTTTACATTGATATTCATGCACACAATTATAGTTTATATTTATAGACTAAATTTTTATAGAATTATTTGTGGTGTCATAATAGTATTATCTCACACCCTACCCTGGTCTCCAATGGTACCTGGTCCAATTATATGATGGAAAGTGTAGATAAGGGGTGGTACCTATTTTTGGATGTGTGCCTTATTATAATATGATATGATATTGGTAGTAGATGATTTGGCCACTTCATTGGATAGTTGGATAATTTTTTTCCTTTCTTAAACTTTTGTGAAGCATAATATATCTACCTTTATCCATGTATTGTTGTTACTTTTATAGAGGCATGAAATCATTTTATATATATGAAACTGATTTCAATTTTTTATTCATTATTTATTGAACCATTTTATATACTTTTTCCACTATTTTATTCATTATTACTACTTATTATTATTTATTTATAAATTTTTTAAAACTAAGATCTAATATTACATGGAGGGTCTAGATTTTCCACTTACAACCTTGGACCTTTGTTGATAGTCAATAGCCTCTAGAATACGGGGAGGAGCTCCTGAAACCATGTGTCCATCTAATTTGACTAATATTATCGGGAGAGCTGGTATGAGATTTCAAAAAGTGTCATTATTGTGTTTATTTAATTTTCCATATTAGTTTTTTATGGTAGAAAATATATTAGGAAGTGTAAGAATTTTTAAATGATCCTGGACATGTAATTAACTAACACATGTATGGGAGAAAATCCAAATTTCATAGGAATGTGAAATTTTTATTTTTAATATTTATTAAACCCATTGATATTCATTAAACATTTTGTGACACATTTAATTTTTGGGGATTATTAGTATTTATGGATATCCTAAATTGGTTCAGTATGAATATGAGAATTTAGAAATTTTTTATTATAAGAACCTAGTTATTCACTGACCATATATATGCCATTCCATATAAGTGAATTTTTATTTCATTTCATATGTTTTGTAGGATTGTTGAGTACTTCTTAGTTGTTTTATATTTCTATTCCAAAAACATTTTTCTACAGGATATGGATAAAAAAAATTCATTATTAAAGTTTCTACCCCTACCAAAGTGTTGTTTTCCTGCATAGATTGAGGATGGTACCATAATAAATATATTATTTTCTTAGGATACTCAAATGATGTTACATGAGATGAAATATTAGTTATTTTTTATTATATGGATGTCAATTGTAATTTATAAAGCTAGTAATTCTATAAATTTTGATATGTGATCTATCTAATCAACTTATCATCTTGGACCTGGAACAATCAAAGACCTAATGTAGAAAACCAATTTTAGTTACATGGAATTACAATTATAACTTATGATTAATGTGAATTCATAACATGGTAATGGTAGTGCATCTTTCAAGGTCCGTTTTGATATACACATATACAGACATATAAACTAGAAATTATGAATTATTAAAAACATGGTGCGTGTAAATGGGGTGGCCGTGTGAAACCTCATTCAGGGTTTTAGAAAAAACATGTAATTAACAAACAATATACCAAAATTACATTAAATAAAATCATGAATTCTTACCAATACCTTGATCTTATATGTTGGTAGTTGGGTTAGTATGTTGGGTTGTGATCCTTTTCCTGATTTTTAATCACATCTACCGTGATATATTTATGGTGGGATTTTCATGCCATTATTGAGATATTCTTCCATGATGGCATCAAGTCCATTGAAATGAAGTTGGTGATGAACATTCTCAAGAGATGTTGGGACAAAACCCTCTTGTGTTACCTCATAAAGGTCCAGTTGAGGAACCACCTGTTAAAACTATGTTGAGAAATTATGTTTAAATATGAAATCGTTTTATATAGTTTGTGTATTATATAATGGTTTCTCAGATAACTTCTTCTTCTAAGTCATATTTGATCTGAGGGTTTTGGATGTAATATCCACCCAATTTTCGGGGGGATGGCAGTCTACAGTTTGAAAATGAATGAATGTCAGCCATGCTATTAATCTATGTTCATATTGATGAACCTCATGAGAGGAGAGTGAATCATAATAATTACATGAATCGTGATTCCACCAAGAGTAGATGGGATGTTCTAAATCTACATGATAAGCACAAATTAACTAATTAGAGGTATTTCAAGTATACTATCTATGAATTTTTTTTCCTAGATATTTTGTGACCTGATCGAGCCAGAGTGTTCTTTCATCTAGAGTAGGGAACCATGTCTATTATGGATTATTCAACTCTCTTTACTTAGCTTCAACAATTTTCTATCAATCATGGATGATGATTTTATTTCAAGGGTGTGATTCTATGTTGACGGGCTGAGGTAAACCATCTAATCTTAGGTAAATTTATTCATGCTAGCTTCCATTTCATAGATTTTGAATCAATCCCTTATCACCAGATGAACTATAAGGGAAGTTGACAATACATGATACACAACAAGAAATTTCAATAGAAATTTTTATTAAAAAAATAATATTTGAATAATATTTTATAATTTAAGACCAATCAATAATGTTTTTAATAAATAATTTTATAAAAAAAATTCATTTTGATAAAAAATTGTAAAATATAAAATTTCATGATATTTTAGTTTCCTTAAATAAATTAACTTTTTGAATATGTTAAAATATAATTTTTATATAAAATTATGTTATAATGTTTATGGTTTTGAATATATTAATATTTTAAAATAAATATATTATGATTTAAAATAAAAAAATACAATTTTTTAAATTTCGTATTAATTTATAAGAATGTTTATTTTATTACGAATATATTTTGTTGATTATTTTTGTCAAAATACATTATTTGAAAAACAAATTTTTCCAAATTAAAATAATTACATATTTCACTTATATAATGAAATATATATATATATCTAATTTAATATTTATTATATGAATTATAATTATTAATTTACCATTATTTTGAAATTATATAATCTCATAATTATAATTTGTTTTAATATTTTATTTATTATAATAATAATTATAATTAAGTGAAAATATTTTATGAAAATTATTATTATTATTTTTAATATAATATATTATATAAATATATGAAAATATATTGTGTTTCTGTTTTACAAAATGTATAATTTATAAATATATATAATTATTTTATTATAAAAAACTATATATGTGTGTTTTAAAAAAATGTTATTTGAATCATTTAATAAAAAAATCAAATATATAAATATATAACGTCCCTTGTTTAAATGAATTAAAACTATAATTTTTTTTAAATAAAATGATATTTTTTTTTGTTAAAAACATCATATAAAACAAAAGGGAAAACAAAATTTGAAAATAAGTAGAATAAATAATAATAATTACAAGATGTGTAAATATATTGAAATGATTAAAAAATTAATGTGAAAAACAAAAAAGTAATTTGAATGTTGATAGGATATAAGTGGTAACAAAAAGGATAATATAAATGAGGTCAAATATACTCACTTTGTGCATGTGGGGCTCCCACTTTTTTTGAATTTCCAACTCCTGCATGTAAAAATCCCTATATAAATATATAATAATGAAAATATGAAGTCAATAAAATTATATGAAATAACCTCTATTCACCTTGATATTCCACTACAATATTCCACACTGATATATATGTTACTCTGGAGATGCTCAAACTATCTCTACCACTTTGTCTATTTTTTTGAAAATCAACATGCCCTACCTTAATTCTGCAAGCGTACATGAGCACTCCACTATCTTCTACACACTTTTTTCATTTCTTATGGTGTGTTCGAGCTATGGCACTCAGGCTAAATATAAGTTAAGGTATATATTTTTGAATTACACATATATATAAAAATGTTTAATTATATGTATATTTTCCAAATAGAAGGTTGTTTTAATTTTGTTAATTTTATTTATGCTATGTTTAGAAAAACAATGTGTGTAATTTATTTTAAAACTCTGATTTAAATGATAATCATTTTTATGAAATCTAGTTACCTATTTATTTTCAGTGAAACAATAACCACATATACACATATGTATATGTTAATATATATATTGTTGAAAAATAAAAATTTACTTTATTAATATATGATTTTAAATTTGATTCCTTATTATTAAAATCATTAAATTTATTTTTATAAATAAGATGAGAAATGCTATTATTTAATGTATTGGTAATCATTTTATGTGAGTTATCTAAATATAATTTATTATTTCATGTGAAAAATTGTCCTTGCACATCCATCCATGTCCTTAATAATTTAGATATGGCCAACATCTCAACAGATCAAGGTAATTTTCATCATTTAGTGAAAGTAACTATATTAAATTTCTATGCTATTGTATATATATCATTTAAAATTAATGTGATTTATGATTATATGGGTTCAGAAATAATGTTTTTAGAACATTATTATGCCATAATATGATGATTTTATTGAATTAAAATAATTTAATAATGAATTAGTTTTAAGCATTTTTTGGTTCTGATTGAGAGAAGTATGACTATTAAAATGTTTTCTTAAAATTGGTACTAGAGTATCTAATGATATATAATTGTATGGTGAGTGAACCCATGACCATGAGGAGACATTGACCCAAATGAGATGTGAAAAAGTGGGCATACGTTTTTCTTATGGCCCGTTGACTGTGATAATTAATCCTAAAAAATATTATTTTCATATGGGGGAATCCAAGGAATTATTTCAAAAAAAACATATTTAGGTAATTTGATGGTTAAAAAAAATTATATTAACTAATTATTATTCTTTGTTTATGTTTTGAAAACCTATTTCTAGGTATTATTTAGAAAATGATATATTTTAAATGTATTTACCCATGATGTTGGAACCCCTTACAGTGAAATAAAATGCTCACAATATATTTTAAATTCATTTTCTATTGGATTAGTTGAATATCTTTGTGATGTGTACTTTCATTGAGGTGGTATCATGCACAAAGACTTTTTTTATTTATTTTTATTTTTTTATCATGTTGTAAAAATGTAATTTATGTATTAAATTCTAAGAATCCTAGAGCAGAACATTCCAATAATATATTAAATTTTGTTTATTTTATAATTTCATTTACAAAAAAAGTACACAACTTTTTTATGTATTGAACCCAAAAGCGTGGGTTCTGTTCATCATAATAAAGGGAATTGTGGATTACTACTAGGATAGAGTAAGGGTTTATCTTGTACCGGGAAGGGTCATCATTAATGTTCTCATCAAGGTAATTGTAGCCATTTGATATATACTGTATATCAAGTAGTATTCCATTATTGGGGGAGGAATGACCTCGTCAAGACTTAGTGTGATAGAAACACAGTCGAGTAGAGAGCCGACATAAAAATGGGGACTCATCAGAGACTCTACCAGAACATAAAATATTTTTTCAGTAGTAGTGGATTTATACCATCTCCACCATTCATAGTAGGACAAGTAGCTCTATTTCACGAATGGAGAAAGTGTAGCACCAGGTGATCAAGTTATGAGGATGTTAGGGATGAGGTAGAATTTTTTTTTCAACGTAATTTGAGTATACCCAATAGGTGCAATCAAGATGTATCCCAATGATGTACATCATGTCAGTTTCATGTAGTGTATCTGATACCCAAGGAGTAGAGTGTAAGGAAATATACAATATGAGGTACTATTCTAGTTGCATCTACTATCTTATCTTCTTTTTTCGATATTGTTTCCTCGCTATTTTTTTTTGTATCGATCATGGAACACATTAGTCATGAAATTCAGTACTTATATGGGTTGATGACCCTACATAATCAATTAAGAGAATTATTAGAGAGTGTATTCCAATTAAATGGCTATCCACTTGTGATTAGTGGTAATCATTTCTTATGGGTTATTTCTATCCTCAAGATTCCAGGTTTTGATATAATACATGGGAGGAATTGGATAGTTACCTATCATGAAGACAATAACTATAACTACCAAAATGTGTATTTTATGTCACTTGATGGTGATGGAAATGTACATAAGGGAGAATGAAATATCTAGGTCAGTTGAGGTGGACCAGAGAATTATAGGCTGGAAGGGTTGATAGACCAGAATTCTAGTCATTACATATATGACCAGAGGGTTTTTCTGAAGGAATTTACTTCATTGGTGGATAAATTTATGGTTTTTTTTCCGGATGATTTATCATGACTAAAACATTAAGTGACATGTATAATTGTTTATGAATCTCACTCTTGGTGTATCTACGGTGTGTATTATTACATACAATATGAAACCTACTGATCTTCTGTAGTCAAGAGGAATAGAGAGGATTTGGAATCTTAGGTTTTATTCAACCAAGAAGATCCCCATAGTGTTTACCCATAATTTCATCCAAGAATTAAAATGGAAAACATAGGATCTGCATGAATTTACGATGGTCGAACTAGATTAAAGTTCAGAATCAATGTCCACTTCCTTTCATAGATGACCTTTTTGAAAAACTCGGATTAGAAAAAGAATTATCAGATATATATATGAGGTGAGGATGTCATCATATACTTGTTATAACATCTAAAATACCCAATAATAAATTTCAATGAAGCTATAAACATTATGAGAATTTTGTATTTACATTTCTTATAATGAATGTGGCCACCAATTTAATGGCCATGATGAATTATGTATTCCACTCATACCTAGATTCCTCCATATAATTATTATGGAAAATTTCATTATGTACACATGGACTCAAAATGATCATGTAAAACTATTGATATTATTTTTAGTACATTTAGAGAGAATAATCTGATGTCCAAAACATACAAAATTACACTTCTAGATTGTAATGGTTCACTTCCTATGTCATTTTTTATATGAATCAAATGTACAAGTTATCCTAGAGAAGGTGGGGGATGTAGTTTCCTAGAAACTCCTATAAATGTATTTTATATTGATTTTTTCTTAAGGATTGATGGATATTACTGGAATTTTATAAATAATTTATCCCATCATCTAGAAAAAAAAATAGCCATGACCCTAAAGGTTGTCATTTTAATCTTCTCTGAAGCGTGTGAGAATAATTTTTATGATTTGCTGGCAAGTCTTACCCAATATATGATCCTGATACTTAATTATTCTATCACAGGCTATATAGTGTTTTTTGATGCATCAAAAATTGGGCTTGGAGTAGTTTAAATTTACTACATGTGATAGGTTGTGTATAATCTCTTATTAGTTGAGACCCCATCATGGTAATTATGTAACACATGACCATGAAATAGTAGTTTTTGTCCATTCCTTAAATTATTAGAGGCACTATTTTTTGGTATATAGATTTGTGGTGTATACATCCAAAAAAATCATGTATAACTTCACACAGAATAACTTGAACCTCAAATAGAAAATATGGGACAAATACATTCATTCATTATAATTTGGTATTTACAACACACTTGGGAAAGAGAAATGTTGTTTCAGATTCTATGATCTAGGAGACTTGTACTCAAGATGTTCAAGAATTCAATGATGATTAGAGACTAATGTATCTTATTTGTGAGATTCAAATAGAGGTTTAGGATTGTTATGAGTGGAATTTTATTATATCCTGGGGGTAGAATCCTCCGTACTAGATAGTGTGAAGAGGAGGTAGTTATTATATCCCAAAGGTTTAGTTATAAGGGAATGTATTTTAGGAATAGACCCAACACAAGATTGGTCTGTTGATAGAGTTGAAATACTTCTTATACATTGTAATATATGGGTGCCTACATACATATGAGTTGAAATACTGTTTGAATTCAATTCATAATAAGGATTATTTCTCCCATTGATTTAAAATATTTATCACGACATGTTCCCCCAATATTGGTTTCATAGAATAAAAAATCATATTTTTGGGTTTATCAATATGTGTTCAACCCTTTTCCAAGTACAAGAGGATAACTAGTCAACTATCAGTTCCTTAAAACTATTATGGGTATCGGGATATAAATGGGATGTTTTTTTGAATTATTTTGTGACCGGTTTATGTAGGTCACCTTTAAGAATCTACATAGGTATGGTTTTTATGGAATAGATAATGAGGGTATCCAACTTCTATGTTATATGGAAGAAATTCTCAGTGGAATAGCAAGTGAGACTGTATGTCTGTGAGATTATACATATATATGGGGTCCCTTATAATATTTTTTTGATATGGTTGATCATTTAATGTTGTGGTTCTAGAAGGGGTTTCTTAAAGAACTGGGTACAAAGGTGTTTATAAGTATAGCTTACAACACTCAAACCGCTAACCAATCCAAATTGACAATACAGGTACTGTAGGACATGCCTCATGCTTATGTCCTATATTTTATAGGTTCTTTGGAGAATATGTTCCTATTATTATATTCTCCTACAATTATATCCATCTAGCTACCATAAAAATTACTCTATATGATGACATACATGGTAGTCCATTCTGATCACCTATGTGATGGATAGATATTAGAGGGATAGTGCTATAAGAACCTCATCTCATCTAAGAGGGTTTGCAGTTGGTAGAATTATAAGGAAGTTTATGATAACTACTAAATATTGATAGAAAGAATATATAGATAAACATTGATTTTCTCTACAGTTTTAGGATAGGGATCATATATTCTTACACATTTCTCCTAGACATGTACATAGAAAAATACATTGTTAGTTGAATCTAACTCCAGGGTTCATTGGTGTAGTGCCCCACCCCATGATGCTCAGTGTATGTGCATGATTTTATTACAAGGAATTAGATCCTAAAGGGAGGAATTGTTTAAATATTTTGGCAATCCAGATTACGAAATTGATGCCAATATTATATTGGTAAATATAAATTAAAGAATTATACATAATACAATGAAATAAAAAATCCTTAAAACTATTCAATGGAATATTTTTCCTAAAATGGGGAAAGAGAAAACAATATGGGTGATCTCTCATTCTCAATAAGGTAATATATAGTGGTAAATGTACTAAAAAAATGATAATAATGAACATTTCATGGTAATTAAATGATTACATAGGCTATTTCAAATAACTAGATAAGGAATAATCAATATGGTGTGGTAAAAGCCTGAAAAATTCAGTATAATAAACATATTGAGATTATATTGCATCCATATTTATGTCAACACATAAGTCTCACAAAAAAATTTTAACTGAAAATAAATGAATTAAATGATAAATTTTTAGATTCCTTTTTTACTAGGTACATTGTACCTTTACTGTCAAGACCTTTCACAAGATGCTTTATCATATGGGGTAAAAATCCATTTAATTGTGCCAACTATTTTGTCAAATTAGTCCATCGATGCATCAAGGGGTTATCTATAATAGATCCCAAACCATGTCATACCTCTCTTAATAATTACTAATTTATCAAATTATTTATTTAATAATGTAAAATTTTGATTATCTAAAATATATTTATTGAATAAAATATACAAATTACAAATAATTCCCCAGTTAATCAAATAATTTTCAAAGGGTACACCATATGTAAAATTTTATACGACTTGTGAAATATTAATATCAATTTTATAAAAATATAAATATTAATTAAAAATTTAACCTAAAAATTTTAGAGTAACGAAACTAATTATTTCACGAGAGATTTTACAGTCACAAAATAATGAGAGATCGAAAAGGTAATCAATAAACAAATTTTTGTGGAAAATTACCTTTAAGCATTCCAATGTCCCATACCACATTGAAACATTTGAATCATAGTTTTCATGAAAAATACCATAATGTGAAATTTATAATATAATAATGATAATAATCATCATCATGATATAACATTTCAATGGGATATATAAACACTATATTAAATTGATTTGGTGCATAAAAAAATAAGTCTAAATGGAATGTAAATTGAGACAAAATAAATTTCATTTATTTTCCTTTTCTGTGAGTGGATTTTAACCTATTATATAATGGTTTTAAGAGTGATAATAAATTAATAAAGAACAATATTTTATTTTTATTATTTATTTTACTATATTTATTACAATTTTTTATTCATATACTTAAACAATTAAGTTTACATCGGGTGTTTTGAGAAAAGTTGGTTTATGTGTCATTTAATGACATTGGAAGATCAACTATGAAAAAATGGTTCATTATATGAAAATTTAATTTAAATAATAATGGAATAATTATCATATCTATTCATAAATTATAATTTTAAAATAAATTAGGAAGGATGGTTAGGAAAAATGAACCAACATTATAATCATGGAGACAGTAGGTCATATGTACCCATGAGTATCATTCAAATTTTACAATGATCATTATTGAAAGAAGGTAAATAACATTATATCCTTTATGATATATAATTATATCATAAATAAAATATATTTAATAATATATAATGAAATATATAATTCTTTATATATAAAAGGAATCACATTGTGCTGAGGAGGTGGTAGTCCACACATTCATGACTGACATTTTCACCATTTATTATATGAAAATTGTTATAAAGAAAATGATATATTATATTTTCATAACAGTAATTGTGTCATGAATGTAACAAATATTTCATTTTTATATATTTTTACTTAAAACCATCATTTTTACAATCCATGTATTGTGTGAATGAGTCACATCCCTTTGAGGTGGTAGTAGTCCACACTTTCACAAACGTTTGTATCATATTAAAAAAAATTGATAGAAAAAGGGTCAGTATAAGATAAAAATACTGAAGAATAACGATATTATATATATTATATATATAATTTATAATTATTGTTTCCATCATAATTCCTAATCATGATAGGTGATAATGAAAAAAAATGATATCATTTTTTGAGGCGGTAGTTCGTCATACACAGAAACAGTAAATTGGTTACCCATTAGATAGAAGTGTGTGAATGTTTAGATAGAACCCCTATAATAAAAAATATATTTGTATATTTATGGTAAACATGTTAGTATATAATGATTTAATAATAATAATAATGGGTGAGGGGGAATATCTTAAAATAAAACTAAATATCTTGAGGAAGGATGCCACCTCTTCTCTGGGTAACTCATTTTGGTTTACAAAAAATAGATTCCTCGGAAGGATTTATTCCCAAGTTGAGGATTCTAGGTTTAGGGGAGATATGATTAGTATATATTTTTATAGATATATTCTTAAAAAATGTGGTTTTAGAGGTGTGCAGAAATGGGAGGGTTGAGTGCCTTTTTATAGTGGAGGAGGAGTGACAATATTGTAAATTTTTATAAAGGGAATCCCAAAAATGATTTCCTATGAAATTTTGATACAGGAATTTAAAAAAGTAGATAATTTGGTATATAGGGTAGAAATAGAGCCATAAAATGGATTTGTACAAGTTTCTATGTCTTTTTGGAACTTGAGTATAATGTTTATTCTCTTGTACACCTAATTTTTCTCTCAATCATTGTAATTAATTTTAATTAATTTACCAAATAGATTGGGATAAAAACTAAGTTGACCTTATTATAAATTATTAATTACTCTGATTCCAAATATTTAAACCATTTTTCAAAATTCAAACCAAATAAATAGAAAAAATGAATTTAAAATTAATCATGTTGATTGGAGGGTAATGCGAGATTTTAATATTAAAATGTCCAAATGTATGATATGTTTTTGTGTCCAATATCAAATTGAAATATATTACAATTTACTAAAATGGATTAATAAATAAAAATTAATCTTATTAAAATTTATTATTAATTAAAAATACAATTTTTCCGTATAAATAAATTATAATAAAAACTATTTCGAATTAAAATAAAATATTCATCACTATTAATCAAAAAACGATACATCATTGAAAGATACCAAAAAATCTCCATAACCTAATTTTGATGATTATCATTAAAAAATAATGTTTATGTTGACAAACAAATCTTTTTAAAGGTGAAAAATACTTATTTAAAATAATTGTCCCATTAAAATGTTGAAACTCACCTTTATAAAAATATTTGGTATTATTTATAAAATTAGTTTTATTCTTATCATTTCCCTATAATTCCATTAAAAATAATGTAAAAATATTTTATTTAATATATAATACTTTTATTGAATTATTATCATTCCTTAATTTTAATTTTTTTTATTTATTAGGATAAAATGTATTTCTGAGTATAAAAATGTTTTTTATAAATACATATACCCTTTATATTTAGTTGGTTTTTATATTAATTTAAAACAAATTTTTATTCAATGAAATCAACCAAATATTTTTTGTAAGTTAGTTAAGACATTAGGTGTCCATAAATTTAATGAATATTTTATATCATATTATATTAATTAATAATATTTTTTATAATATATTATTATTTGGTAAAACTCATCCTTTCATGTTACCCAAACCATCGAGGAAAGAAAATATTCTGTATACTGAAAAATAACATTAGTGTTCCATACATATAAAGATAATCATTATGTTTTGTGTAAAATAATCTTAACATGGTGTTTTTTATATTGAAATATATGAACAAAACATAAATTTATACTAAAAATAAAATATTATAAGACATGGGGTGTTACAATTGGACCTGTCGAGAAATTTGAGAGAGTCATACCAAGTGAATTTAGGATAACTTTTACTCATAGTTATGAAGCCATGCATTATATCTTCAATAAATCATACCTTTACATATATCAGATTGACCCATCTCATACTTTTTATCCTGAGACTATTGAATTGGAGCTCATTTCTTCTTTTGAGGATTATATTATTTGTATCATCGATCATAGTATGAAGTCTATTTGAGGATGGTATGAACATATAGTATGATGTTTATCTAATAAATAACAAGTACATAATGAGAATTAAGAGAGAGAGAGAGAGGGAGATACCCAATTACATTCTCAATAGAGAAAGTTATTCTTAGAAGATGATTTCTCACCCATGGAAGGGTAAGTCATGGAAAAGATCCTTTAAGGGGGAAAACTATAAGATCTTGGATTTCTATAGGGTATGGAAACTCATAGTTCGATTTTAATTCTTCAGTTTTATAAATCATATATTACATAACAATTTCAATAAGGTTATGAGGTTGTTCAAGGAATTTTTTAGAATGGAGCCTTGATTTTTAGAGGAGAAAGGACGGCCACAGGGTTTATCTAAACCAGGCATCCCAGTACACGTGTTTTTTTCAAACTATTCTGGATTCTCTATGCACAAAAGATAGACTCACAGTTTGTTCTTACTATACAAATTTTTTTGATGGAATATGAAAATTATATAGGACTCAATGAAGAGTTTTATTTGTATGGGCTTTGCATTATTAATATAACTGTGTGCCATGAACGTGTGAGGGGTTCTTTAGGATAATTTTTGAAGGTTAGTGGGAAAATATTTTGGCCAACCATGCAGTCAAACCATGGATCCTCCTAATGTTGAGAGAATATAATGCTTTTACCATCCTTCCATAAAACTTAATTATCCTCTCTTTTTCTGGACTAATAACACATTGAAATATTGCCTATTGGGAGAACTTCCTCAACCTCAATCTAGGATTTTAGGATTCTCTTCTAAATGAGATCAAAATAAACCATCAATTTCCTTATTGGATTTCTCTCAGGAAGGGATATGATCGGTAACCTTCATTATAGGTTTATCCCACTATATTATTTGCAATTTTTATGTGAGGTAATATTCCATATTTTTAGGGAATTTTTTGTTCCTCCATTTATATTCCATATTAGAGATGATATTGGATGAGTTCTCTAGGAAATAGTTAGGTGTTTTATGATTTTACCTCATGTTCACACTATATAAGAATTGCTTCTATAGTTCCACATGCTAGTTTAACAATTATTCATCTCAATTTATCATGATTTAAATTTAATTGTATAACTTTTAATATAAATTCCTCATGATACCAATTAAAATCATTAAATGTTGTTACCTCAATGTTATCCACCAAATTAGAGTGTATTCCATATTAGGATTTATGAAAATATATAAGGTGACTATCCAGAACATCAATTGGTTGTGATTGAAATTACCGTTTAAATGTTAATTTATTATTTTTAATAAATGAGTCATTAAAAATTAAATGAAAATACTAAATAACATGGATTTTATCACATTTATATGAATAATTATGGTTTCATGTCCCACTTTCACCCATTATCGCTATAATAGAAATATATTGAGATGATCCTAAGTAAATTGTAATTAGAATGTTTATTATACGGTTTGTGATCAATTATTAATATGTATATAAAGATACATATATGGTTCCTATTTTATATGGTCATTTTTTATATTTAAATTATTTATTAGACTTGGGCATGCCTTGGATTCCCAATGGAAATTCTTGAGCACTCAGAGGATTCGATTATAATTCATTGAGCACGTAGAAAAGGGAGACATCGACCTTGTAACATTACATCATTCTATTAATGGATTCACATTATGGCATTGTAGGATCCCTAATTATTCTAAAAAATTATAATTCCTTGGATTCACTACATGGATTCAGCATGATGTCTCAGGACATGTGACGCCTTAGATTATTATCCTTTGGTCTCCAATTATGATTATAATGATATTTACCATATAATTGATCCATGGAATCAGTTAGATATATTTATCTTATAATTCCTTGGGTATACACATCATATTACACTTCTCTCTTTCTATTAGGATGAATGGATGTACCAGGATTTAGAATGTCCTTCTAAGGTATTTGATACTTTCTTCTCTCATTAAATTACCTTTTATAATTATGATAATTAACACTCCATTAGATCCACTATTTGATTCATTAACTGATGAATAAATTATTAAATGATTACATTCTCAGAGACACCCTGCATATGATGAATTTTTTGTGGTCGGCCAGGTGGCACCTGGGGAATCTTACCATCACTTATGTTGTGTTTCTATCCTTTTTTAAATTGATATACTTGTACAATATTACAGTTTAAATTCATAGAATATATTTTTATACACATCATTATTTGTGGCCTATTGAGTTTATATCAAAACCTTTTCAGGTCACCAATGGTAAAAAAGAAGATTATATGAGTTCAAGTGTGGATAAGGGATAACATGCAGTTATGGATTTGTGACTACTTAAATTAAGACCAGATCATGTCATTAGATGACTGAGTCATATCTCCAGATTCTTGTATTATTTATGGTCATTTTGAATATTGTTTAGAATATTATATCATTCTTATTACATTTATGTCTAATCATTCTTGTAGATACATGACATTAATTTTTATAAATGGTCATAATTTAAACTTTTGAGTTGATTATTTGTTGATTAGCATTTATACCGTTTTTTCGGCCTGAACCATTATTAATAATTCCATTATTATAATTATATAGTGTCAAAAATTATGATCCACTATAATTATAAGGTTAAATTATCTACACCTGACTACATTAGATCCACACATCTAGTGGGTAGCCTCTATAATATGGTGCATCACATTTGAGGCCATGTGTCTAACTAGTTTTTCTACGTTAATCGGGTGAGTCAGATTAGGATGTCCCACACCACACAAAAGTATAGATAGGTCCATGGTTGCATGTATGTGTGTGTGGGTGCATGTGGAAATGGAGTTATTATGAATAGTGTAAGAATATAATGAAAAATATTTTTCAAGTTTTTAAAAATAGGAACTTGCTTACGGTTTTAACACAAATTTTTTAACTAATTATCTTTTATTTTATATAACATATTATAACATGATATATTCATATTGGACTATATTGGGATGTTTATGGGGGATTTACTACCAAATTTATACTCACCTACTACTTTGGAACATTAGAAAATTTTAAGATGTCATATATCATGATAAAGTAAAAATGAAAGGTGTAAAATTTCTCTATTGTTACACCTTAATTAGTTTGTCCTTGGATATTTTTCAGAGCATGAAGAAATATATTGGTATCTTTGGCATGATGACACATTTCTGTTATGACAATTGATGACTTTTGGTTCACATGGATTAATTTTTCACTTCCCTCTTCTACTATAATGTTTATATTTACTTTGGATTTGTTTTTTTGTATTAATATTACTAATTCATCATAGAGTTTGTTTGTTTGTTGTTAATGTTTTTTATTTTTCTTGGTTCTTTAGGGAAAATCATCCCCCTAATTTTTTATAATACTTTGCAATTTATTTCCATCATTTAGTGTCTTACATATATAACATATGGTTAATTGAACTATATCCCATCTCAAGCCAATAAGTTGGATTGGGACGTTATAGGTTTGTAATCTAAAATTTATCCTAAACCTCACTATGATACTATTATTCCCTAACCCAACCCAACCCGAACACCTCCATAGTGGATAATAATAATGAAAGTGAATATGAAATTTAAATTTGAACATGAATAAATGTGTTGACCATGATAAAGGGTATATAGAAAATTTTATTGTTATAATTACCCTCTTTATTAATTCAAAACACAACTCTATCAAAATCATAAATAATATAAAACCTCCATGCATTTTCATAAACAACATAAAATAAGATGAATGTAAATATAGATTAAATTTCATGTAAGATAACATAAAGTTATATATATCATAAACAAAGAATCCCCAGAATAAAACTCCAAAATAAAAATAAATATATCTAAACACTTCCTTCACACTCTTATACATCCATGTATACAAGTTGAGCTGTCTTACACTACCATCAACTCGATCATATAAATTTTAATAATAATATATAATAATATAGTGAGTATAAATGTAAACCCAATAGGGTATTACTATAACATATAATTATATAAGTGAATAGGAATAATAAATCTTCAATGAATGATATATATATATATATGACTAATAATTTTTATCATAATAATAAAGAAAAAAAATAATTAAATTCATGAAAACCATTATTGTTTTCAACATTAAGTCATCCACACTAGTATTATACATAATGCACATAACCACTTCCATATTACATCATCTACCCAAAAAATACATCATAAAAACATACACCCAATCTCATTATACAACTATTATAAGGACCCGTCCTTATACATTTCATAATATTGAATTAAATGAATAATTCACATTTAGGATCTTTTCATGATTAGAGTTTTAGGGAATTAGGTCATAACTATTACATTACACCTAAAAATTACAAAGTATACACTACTACTCAGTATCCATTTTTCATACAATAAAAACTCTAAAAAAGAAGCATGTCTTTTTCTATGTTTTAGACATGATAGATTTTCCTTGATCCCATCCTTGACAGTATTAATGTTTATGTCCTATGGAAAAAATTTCAAAAAATTGAGATGGGCATAAAAATCTCAGTTAGGGTTATAAAAATAATAAAAGGAAACATTAACCCATTAATAAATACATATCAATGAATCCATACTTATCAATCATAACATATCTCATGAAATAATAAGATTTATGAATAACACAACAAATTCATAAATCATAAAGGCAACTTATGGAATTAATAACAAACATACATTGTAGCTATCACAGCTACGTAGGGAGTCACATTTGGAATACCCATCACAGTATATTCCCTAAATCTCTTATGAGAAACATTCATGTTTACCACCGTCATGTTACCCAATGCATTGGAGAGCTATATCGAGATCATCATCCCTAGATTTATCATGGAACCACCCATGTTAATAAAAAATTCCCAATAACCATAACATATTCATAGAACATAAAATAAGAATAAAGGAAAGATAAAAATTTCACCGTAAAATCACAATATATCATTTCAAGATATTTTCAAAATCAATTTTTTATCAAACCATTTTCAAAACCCATTTAAAAAGTGATTTATGATTCAATGTGTCCTATACCACATTGTGACTTTAAAGGAATATTATTTTGAAAACATTAATTTCCATATAAATAAATCCAAAAAACCATTTTAGAAAACATGGACATTAATTATAAATATATAAAAGAATAAATCATTAAAACTATATTTTAGTGAAGGAGTTCTTATACAAATGCGAGATGCTTGAATACAAAATAATTAAAGAATAAAATTTAATCAAAACCTTATACTATCATGTGAATAATTATATTCATGATATAATATTCCCAAGGACAGTATATACACCACATAAAAGTTAATTGGATCATAACAATAATGAAGTCTCAATGGAATGTAAATTGAGATTAAATCCCTTATAAAGAGGGTATCCTTAGATTAAGGATAAATCAATGACATAATTATGTGTGAAAAATATAAATAAACCCAATATAAGTGGATATTAAGTGTAAAACAATCATAGGGTATTCAAACATTTTCATAGCATGACATAATCAAGAAGTAGAAGTTTAGCCCGAAGAATGGAAATTGAGTTATGATGTTCTCTTACAAAAATTTGACATCTTAACAGTGTCACATTAAAATTTAGAAAATGATTTGCTGAGAGAGAAAATGGTATCTCATAACATGGACATAAAATTTTCAGAAATAATGATATATAATAACATATCCCAAAATAAGAAAATTTAAATTAAAATGACATAACAAAATAAAGTCTTTTAAAAAGAGGAGGGTGAAAGGTTCCCTCACCGATTTGGTAACTTACGAAACAGTCACCCCATAAAATAAAGACCATATAAATTTAGATGTATATACCCATAAATGAATGTACATTACACAAAGTGTACAATCATGGGCAGTACATACACCACCCAAAAGAAATAGTGACAAATATATCAGGAATCTCACGTGAATAAGAAGTGAGATAAAAACCCCTTACCACGTTGTAATCATTCGTGTTGTATGACCAAGAGATAATAAACACAAAATTAATAATAGAATTCCATTAATATAAATATATTCATGAATATATATATATATAATGGTAGAACCCAATACTCCACATTAAATAAATAAGTGGCAAATAATGGAAAATCAAAGAATAGAAAGTGAGATAAGAAATCCCTTACCTCGTGTCCAACCTGACTTGTTTGTTCCTTGTTCTTCCTGAATAATAAACTTAAGTTAATTTATATTTGATTAATATCCCTTTTCAAGTTTATTATTCCTTTTATATCCCTTATTACAATGTTATAAACATTATATAGTTATTTAAGTTAATAATCGTCGTTTGGTCGATATTTAAAACCTGAGAAAAAATGGACTTCTTATTATTACATGTTGTTAATGTGGTCAATGTTCATTATATACATAATTATATTCATGATAAATATATATAATATTTAATATATATATATATAGAGTATATACATGTATTTTTAACAGTAAATAACATTTATAAGTAAGAAATTAAATGCACCTTTCGTGGAGACGGTAAGCCGTACTTACGCATGAACGCTACTTCCATTTCTATTTTATTTTATTGTAAATAAAACACAAATATACATAGGTATATTATAAATACAGTATAATATCATATATAATATCATTAAATCCATCCATTTTACATCCCACAAAAGGCATTAATGAGCCATTTCACTTTTAGGGGGTGGTAGTCCGCAATTCCTCAAATGAGATTATTGCGTTTATCCATAATGGAAACCATAAAGGCATGAAATAAATGGAAATGGCAGAAGCATAATTAAAACATAAACATAATATATTATATATATATATAGTTCTATCATAATGGTCACCATGATAGGAGGTGGGAGATAATTCAACAATCATCGTTTCGTGAGGCGTTAGTTTTCCATCCATAGAATCATTATGTTCACCATCAATTAGATGGTGGTGTGTGTAAGTGTAGTTCTAATAATTTTCATAAAAACAACCTAGTATAATTACAATACTGGTTTTGTTACAAAAGAAGGTAATAAAAACAGTTTAGCGGTTGGAGAAGTAAAATAAAAGAAAACAATTTAAGAGAAACTTTTACCTTAAATTTGGGTAACTCTTTTTTGTTTGAACCAAAGGACTTTTTGAAGTGCCTTATGCCTAAGTTAAATCATCTAGGAGGAGGATAGGTATGTTGTGAGATTAATTGGACAGAGTTTTGATGATCCAAAAGGCTTTAGAGGTGTGAGGAATTGCATATAAGTGGTATCCTATTATAAGGGAGAGGAGGGGCTATTTAGGAATGTGTGAAAACATTATTTTATTATAAACTTATCTTCAGTTTAAAAAGTTCCAAAAATTATTACAGATGAAGATAATATAACTTATATCTGAAATAAAATCATCCAATCATATTTAGAATTATTTTGGATATTATTTTAAACATTATAATCTTATTTATTTAAATTATTTATTAAGGACGTAAATACTACATCATTATTCTGTCATAAATAATTTAATTTATTAGATGTCTAAAAATTATAAAATAAATTCAATTATTTATTAAATCCTATTATCATTCGAATGAATATTTATAGCCAAAATGATAACTTATATAACCACATGTAAAAATTAATTTTCTAAAAGATATTGGTTTATTTCATTTTTTCCCTTACATTAGGATAATTAAAATAATATGTCATTATCACTCTTAAGTGGATTCATGGGGTCCCAAAATCGACCCATGGATTCCCATGGTCGTCCATGACTCTACCAATAGAATTAGGAACCATTTTAGGGTAAGTAAATATTATTTTTTTACCTTTATTTACCTGATTTTTACTTTAACCATGGTAAATAAAATATTTACTGAGGTAAATATTTAAAATATCTCAAAATAAAATTTACCTATTTAGACAATTTGGACCTCCTGATTCCATATATGGTATCAATTTCTCCGAATTCAAAACTCATAAGTGGAAGTAATTAATTTAAAAATAATTCCTGTTGTCAAAACAAAAGGCATGATTTTAAAAAAATATTAACTTTCAAAAGATTGACAGTTGATTATGTTCAATTTCAAAGTGAAATTTCTGCTAATGACCGAAATTAGATTCAATGGTAAAAACATAATCTATTTAAACATTAAAAATAATTAAAAGGATAATATAACCATATAAATAAATTATATTAAAAGGTGGTTTTGAATTAAAATAGAGTATTTTTCACTATTCATTAAAAATGAATTTTATCATAAAAATGCCAAAAAAAATTAACCAAAGTAAATTTTGATGTCCCAATTCTAAAGATTAATTTTATTCTATCTAATAGAATATATAAAAGTGACAAAAACTATATTTAATGAGGGTTCACCATCAAAAGGTGGTAAATCTCCCTTTTAAAGTAAACTATGATTAAAATTAGATTCATTTACATTTTAAGCATATATCTTTTATTGGATAATTGTAAAAACATTTAAAAAAACATATAATCATATTTTAGTTATTTATATTAATTCCTACCAACACAACATATAGGTGATAACTACAATTTAAAATTATAACATTATATTGTTAGTGTGCAACATAAGATTTCAAAGAAACCTGCAGTTGTGTATCGGGTACTCCATCGAACATAGCAACCCTTTTTTTGAAAAATTAATAGATAATTAAAAAAATTTAATAATTAAGAGAATGTATCATTTCTTTATTTTCCTAGGATGTTATACCCTTCACCCTTTTGGGAATTACATCCTCGCAATTTTAAAATTGGGCTCGGAAACATTATTGAAATCCCCACATCAGAAAAGGATTCAATTAAACGTCCACATTAAAATATAGGAAGAAAAGTGCAGAGGTCACCCAAGATAACAGATACTAGGATTCCATGAAAAAATTGATATGGAGGAGAAAAAAACCATCAAAGTCTGATGGAGGTGATAGAAAACATGATCAGGAGAGAGTAAACAATATGAAATCTACAAACTTGTGTTAGGTTAAATGGTATTTGATTACCCAGTAAGAAATGTTAACAGATAGCATTTTTTTAAGTAACTCTTCATTGATGAATTTATTTATGGGCTTAAAGAAAACGAGGAAACATACTTACATCTCATGTAGACATTCATATCTTACTAAATTTATAACACAAACTTATATTTCCTCCAAAAGATGAGTATTCAAGATGACTTGTTCTCATTAAGAGTGCTAAATTCAACTTCAAGAGAATCACCTAATCCACAAAGGAGAACTATATATTTACCATGTCTTTAGATATTAACCAAAACCAAAATATTAAGAACAATATTAGATAATCCAAAAAAAGGATAATCTTTTTTAAAAATAAAAACTTTCCTTAATCTACAAAATTTATCAAACAAAACCCAAAGATCAACAAAGACCATTCAATACAAAATTTCCCTTAAAATTATAAAAAATAAACCAAACTATGATTGAAACCCAAATCTCTGATGGATTTAATCACATAATCACCTATGATAATTCTTAACATTTATCTCCAAAAAACATCACTTAATATTAATGTCTCATATTGAAAATTAGTTTCCCTAATCACATATCCTCAATGATAGGTTAATCAATTCTATAGATAACCCAAAATCAACTTATTCATAATTTATAAAATCACCTAACAAAACAGAATTTGTCAAACTAACCAGGTACTTCACGTATGCAAGTGGTAGGCAATGCGCCCTTGTCAACCTTCGATTGTGGGTTCGAATCACATGGCCTAGCCGAACGCGACGGGTTGTCACCCATCATATAGGTTATCCTTTTTATAAAACCCAAAGACAACCCTAACATGTTTTAACCTCAAAGGTTTTCTTATACCATTCATTTTCATCCCAACACATTAATAACATAGCATTTTAATTCATGAATCCTTATATATATTTTCCCTTTTTTTCACCTCCAGAAGATAAAATAAAACTATTCCTAATAGAAAGAAAAACAAACCTTGATCATGGTGTCCATATTGTTTCATCATCATCTTGTTCATGTAGTTAGAAGGTCCATGAATTGCAATAATGATTTGGAGATCCATTAATATCATCTGCTTCCTTCATCCAAATAACCTTGTACAACATGGGTCATATGGGTGTTCATTGAAAAATAGTTTTGGAAAATAATCATATATGACATATAATTCAAAAACATCTGATAAAAAAAATTTATAAAATATTTGGATAGAATTTGAGTTTAAAATTTCAATAAATGGAACATTTAAAATACCATAAGTATGTGCTAAGAGACTATATTGTAAAATCAAATATTAATAGGTTGCGCAAGGGTCTACTTCTTCAGCACCTTTTTCAAAATCATAATATGCTTTAGAATCTTGTGATAATGTAAAATATTTGAACATTCCTTGATAATATTTACCTTTCTTGAAAATATGAGAATATTTTGAATGTAGGATTTGATTAAATACAACCCTTGATCCACGATGATATCGATTTATAGTGGATGTGTTTCATATCTCAAAAAACTACTTGCAAGTGAGTTGTATCCTAGAAAAAGTTTCACAATCATCTAAACAATACATTAGAAGAATTATTGAATGCAAGTCACCAAGAAGAGATAGTAATGTCATTTGAGATCATACTCCTTCCATTTTTAACTGACTTTCCTTGATCTAAAAAAGTTATAAAACAAATATTTAACTGAAATAAAAGACATAGGAACTAACCATGTGTCTACCAAAAATTCCTAATCCCTAAAGTTGTCTAAACTGACCTATGATACAAACTATAAGTACCCAGACTTATACTTATCATAATCTTGAATTAAAAGAATAATTCAAATTAAGGATCCTTTCATGTTTACAGTTTTAGAGAATTAGGCCATAACTATTACATTACACCTAAAAATTACAATGTAGATAGTACTACTCGGATTTAATGTCCTGGATTTTTTCATGTATTATTTTTATATTATATGGGAATTAATTTGAGACTATGCTCTGAGATGGCATGCAGTTACGAGGCCCAGTTAGCCCGGAACAAATGTTTGAATTTAATTTAATAATTAAATTACATGAGTGTGTGGTTTTCCTGAAAAAGTGGAATAACTCCTGAATGGGTGCTCTGATAAAAAATATGAGGGAAACATTGCATTCAAAATAGCGATTTTACCTAAGGCAAGGCCTAATATCGACTGGCGTAGGTTGGTTGTGAAATATGGTTTTTGGACACAACAGTAATAAAATATTTAATTAAAATATTTTATTTAAACCCTGTTATGTCAAATATCTCTTATCTTTTTAAATAAAGATTATGCAAGGGATTAGGGTTACAATCCCCATAACCCTGATTTTCCCCTAGAGGCTATGGGAAATCTCTGGAGGGAACCCCTAACGCAGTAGTGACTTTCTTGACGGATTTTGTCGGCGACGATGACGCGACGACCGAATCTTCTCCAACGAACACCGAAATCCAGGTAGGATGTCATTGTGATTTCATTATTCCCTATTTTTGATTTCTACGATGAACGCAGACTAATCCACAAACAAAATAGCCCGCATATCGATCGTTCTTGCGGGACGGGATTTTGCAGGGATTTTGGGGATTTGATTCTGGTTGTTATTTGGTTTCGTTCAACCTTCTAACGGTGATAGACCAAGGTCGGAATGAACATCAATAGTGGTTTGTCCCTCTAAACTTTTGGGTGTCTCTTTCTATATTTTATCGCGTTCCTCATTAGTGTTCTTCACGTTCTTGTCCGGATGAGGAACAACGGATCATAGCGCACCCGTTGTGCGATGGAATGGTCCTAAATTGAAGATCTAGAACCAAAACGACCCTACGGAGGTGTGAATGTGGTGGCGACGGATGGATCAAAGAAGATTGGATGAAGTCTTTCTTTGAACGATTTCCACACAGGTGACCAAAATTGGATTTTGGAGATGATTGAAGGCCTGAAACACATGGATTCAGCATCACGGTGACGAGGCGATCTAGCATCTTGTGTTTCGCGGCAAAAAGACGGGTGAATCGGAGTCTGGATGATCAGTTGAGGCGCACGGAGGAAGACGATGGTTCTAGAAAATTCCCGACTACATGCCGTGTAGTATGGGATACACGATGTGTGTTCGTCGGCGAACGACCTGGCGTGTACTCTGGGAGTACACGGACACGAGAAGGGTACACAGCCATGGACACGTCGTGTATACCCCTTCCCGTCTAGACCCGACCAGACACACGGGATACCTCGTGTACTGGTACATGGGCATGCGACACAGACACGGGAAGAGACCGTGTACGGTCACATGGCCATCATACACCGAGCGATCCCAGGCGCTCGAACACGGCGTGTGATTTCTTCTACACGTCGTGTAGTTATTTTCTATCCGACAAGACAAAGGACACGGGCAGTACCCAGTGTCAAAGAACACAATGTTTACTTTTCTACATGCGGTGTAGTTTGGTTTTTCATGGCTTGAATGGAGGACAAGGGTCATTTACACGAGAAGTACCAGGTGTAAAGGAACATGGCGTGTAACCATACTACACACCGTGTAACTGTTTCTTCATGGCTTGATCCACTTTCCTTCTGTGACTTGGACTAGTTCTTAGGGTTCGTACCCTTGGTAATCCCGTGAAGGTTCTGGTATCAATTCCTTTATACAGGAGTATGATCCCTTCAGCAGAACTCCCGTAATAGAGTTGTTGGAATCCCCTCTGTGAGACTTAGAGCCAAATCCTCTATTCATTCCTAGAAACCTAGGTAGAGTTCTTGGTATCGATGTGACCAATATTACCCGGGTACTGATCCACTGCTTAGAAGATTAGATCAGACTGAGTTTTCAAGATCACCCCATGACATGGTTGTGATCCTCATCTAAGAAAAATTTTCCCAAAGTACTTTTGGAGTGTGTTCTCCTGGAACATGTACTTCGTGTCTCTCTCTCCAGACCTCGGAGTCTGTTCTCCCGATGGCATGCTTAGTGGAATCTTTGATCTGGATCGTAGTGGCGGGATCGTGAAGGTCATTTGTGTATGAGTATATCTGGATATTCTTGTTATATGTTCCGTAGACATATACTGTGTAGAGATGACTATACCTTTCTTTGTGGTATTTTCCTTGTTTGTATTTCCCTTGTGGTTTTTGGGGTGTCCTACTGTGTATTATTATACTCACCCCTACACGGGCTTTTCCCGCACGTGTCGTGTCTTGTGCAGACGAGCGAGCCTTTGATAGGATTCTAGGTAAACCAGGACCGGACGGTGCCTAGTGAGATCAGACAGGCCGAGGTGTGTTCCTTCAGTGACAGGTTGCAGTCCCTGTACCTTTATTTACAGGCTGGACTTTGTTGCATAAATTCTTTTGGACGTATTGTTCTTTTGGCCCAGGGTTTTACTTTTCTATATTTTACTTCTCTATCGTACTCTGTTGGTTGGGTTTTAGTGTATGCATTCTTCTTTTCCTTTTTGTAGTTTTTACTTTTCATCTTTGTGGGCATGGAGATGTGTGTGCGTGTTTAAAGGTTATAGGAAATGCCTCCCATGTTAGTAGCATGCCTACTCAGTGCTAGTTACCAGCCCCTGCCCTATTGGAGGTGGGCTTGGGGTGTTGCGGCTTGGGCCCCACTGTGAAAGGTCATGACAGAGTGTTATCAGAGGTGGTTGGATCTACCTTAGGACCGAGAGTCTATGAGTTGGTTTGGGGAACAATGTTAAGTGTTTCAAGTAAAACTCTTAGGCCAAGGACCCGAGTGTTGGTTTGGCAGCCAACGTATCGATACAACAACGCTCTGAAAACTTTCATTTCGATTTGGAACATGAAAACACTAGTTGGATGGGGGAAAATAATGGTACATGCATCATATAGGAATGGTTTGTGGTTTTCATGTCCTTCTTAAGTCAGCTCTCCAGATATACTCACAAATTGTGATACATTTTGTTTCTTAAACAGGATGCCTCTGCGACGCGCACCCATTAGGATCCAGCATCTCGATCACGTGGATGACCCCCTCAATGATAAAGCAACGATACAGGGACCAGATCCCCCAGTTCTACCTCCAGGTGGCATGCCAGTTATCCCGCCACCTGTGGAGCAGTGTTTGTCACCTACTGTACCAGTGGAAGAGGAGTGCAGGCTGAGCGAACTCCACGAGTTTCAGAGATAGAGACCCCTCAGGTTTCGAGGTGAGCATGACCCTCAGGCAGCAGAGGACGGGCTTGAGGATGTGGCCAGAGTATTTCGGTTTGTCAGGACACCAGCAGACAAGATGGTGATCCGAGCAGTGAGCCTTCTGCAGGACTCAACAGGTCGATGGTATAATTTGGTCATCTAGACTCACGACAAGGAGACTCTTGCATGGTCGGAGTATAAGCGTCTCTTCAGAGAGGAGTTTTCACCAGATACCCTGAGAGAAGTACGCATACATGAGCTTCTTCAGCTCTTGCAGGGAACCATGTCAGTGACCGACTATTCATCGCGGTTTACCGACCTCTCACTGTACTCAATGGATATGGTCAGAGATTAGTAATTCAGAGCTTGGACTTTTGAGCAGGGATTTCACAAATATATCCGAGCTAGAATCATCCCTATGAGAATTCCTACTTATACTAGGGTGCTCGAGCAGGCTTTAGCGGTCAAGAGCTTCCTGGCAGAGCAGGGACAACCGGAAGTTGTCAGTAGTGGGCAAGCTAGAGAAGAGACCTCAGTGGCAGGGAGCCGACGTCATGGAACCAGGCTTGGGAGACGTTTCAATAGGAGATCCATGGACAGGGGATCGGCCGTATAGGGTTCACAGGGAGAATCCAGCCAGCCTCGAGAGAGGCGATGTTACTCATGTGACGGCAGGGGACATCTCACTCATGATTGTCCGACCCACCGTACTACAGACATGGGTGCAGTGGATGGACCACTGAGGTAGAGGAAACATGTGGAGTAGGAAGATTTGCGAGGTGGAGGATGTGGCAGAGGAGCTTGGAGATCAGCTGGAGGTGGTCGGCTTTTCGACCCTATACCACCACCACCCCCAGGAGGTCCACCGCAGGCTCAGTGAGCTAGTGGACAGAGGTAGGGATAGTTGTAGGCGGTAGAGGTTTATGACCCATGTAACCTCAGAGTGATTAGAGGTACTATCTATGTCTTTTCTACTTTTGCTGCTGTATTGATAAACACAGGTACTAGTCATTCCTTTCTGACTTCTTATCTTCTTCGAGACCTTGAGATTCCAGTTGAGTCATTGACTCAACCCTTACGCTTAAAAAACCGACTAGAGAAGATTCAGAGATCACACACCTTTGCAGGCAGTGTGACCTGACCCTTGGAGGCGAGAGTTTCGGTTGGAACCTCTTGGTGGTAGCATTGAGGCCTTACGATGTCATTATTGGCATGGATTGGTTATCTACAGTTAATTCCAAGATTGATTGTTTTAGATGAAGGGTGCGGTGTGTCTAGAGTGATGGAACAAGGTTCTCTTTTATCGGTCAAATAGAGACCCAGGCAACACAGGATGGACTCGTGCATAGGATGGAAGAGCCGATTCCACATCATTTGGCTAGCCTAGACCTTAGAGCTGCAGATGTTACGAGTTACCGGTTCCCAGAAGTGGTGGCTGAGTACAAGGACGTCTTTTTGGTGGATGTCCCCAAGCTACCTCCCCACCGGGAGATAGATTTTTGCATTGAGTTGCAACCTGGGATGACCCTGATATTAGCATCGGATTATCGGATGGCTCTTGCAGAGCTTCGTGAGTGGAGGATGAAGCTGGATGACTTGAAGAAGAAGGGCTTTGTGAGACCCAGTGTTTCACCCTGGGCAGCCCTAGTGCTGTTTGCCAAGAAGGCGGACGGGAGCTTGAGGCTATGTGTGGATTACCGGCGCTTAAATCAGGTGATCGTGAAGAACTAGTATCCACTACCGAGGATAGATGACCTCTTCAACTACTTGAGATGGGCATGATGGTTCTCGAAGGTTGATATACTATCAGGATATCACCAGTTGTGAGTACGGGATGAGGATATACCGAAGACGGCTTTCAGATGTCGCTACTGTCACAATGAGTACTTGGTGATGCCCTTCGGCGTGACGATGGCCCCGAAAATGTTCATGGGACTCATGAACCAGATCTTTTAGCCCTATCTAGACCAGTTTGTAGTGGTCTTTATCGATGAATTCCTTGTGTACTCTACATCTAACGAGGAGCACGCGATATACCTAAGGATGGTTCTGGACACACTCCGAGAGCACCAGTTGCATGGGAAACTCTTGAAGTGTCAGTTCTGGTTACAGGAGGTCCACTTTGAGGGGCACATTTTCTCAGCGGATGGTGTACCAGTGGACCCAGGAATGGTGGAGGTAGTGCTAGCGGTGGAGCCACCCCGGAGTATGACGGAGGTGTAGAGTTTCCTTGGGTTGGAAGGCTACTATCGGAGATTCATCCTTGATTTCTCTAGGATTGTAGCACCCATGTCGTCTTTGACCCGAAAGGGACAGCCATTCGTGTGGACCGAGAGATTCCAGCAGGCATTCCAGAAGTTGAGACAGAGTCTGACGAGTGCCCCGATCTTGAGATTACTGAAGAAGGGTGTTGAGTATGTAGTGTTCTGCGACGCATCAGGAACCGAGCTTGGTTGTTTCCTGATGCAGAGGAAATCAGTGATTGCCTATGGCTCATGTCAGTTGAGGGCACATTAGCAGAACTATGCGACCCATGATCTTGAGTTGGCAGCGGTAGTCTTCGCTTTGAAGATGTGGCCGCCCTACCTGATGGGTGAATAATTTACCATCTACTCTGATCACAAGAGTCTCAGATATATCTTTTCTCAGAAGGATCTAAATTTGAGAAAGAGGTGATGGCTTGAGTTCCTCTAGGATTATGACTTCAAGATCGTCTATACTCCTAGGAAGTGGAATGTGGTGGCAGATGATCTCAGTAGGAAATCCAGTTCCCCATGTCTAGATTAGGTGACAAGGTAGTTAGCCTCTTTGCAGATGACTTTCATGGATAGAGATGGGGGATCTTGCCTTCAATCGATGGTTGTTACCCCTCCAATCTTATAGTGTGTTAGGGAAGCACAGCGTGAGGATGCTAGTTGTGGGACTCTACGTGCTCAGATATCCACTGGTGATACTGTTGATGGATTTCAAGAAGTAGGGGAGCAGTTGTCCTTCTAAGAGAGCTAACGGTAGTACCAGTGACGATGTGGGAGGGGGATCTGAGGGAATTCCATAAATCCCCTTTGGCAGTACATACAGGCATGTAAAAGATGTATCAGGACCTCCAACGTCAGTTCTAGTGGCTAGGAATGATGAAGAGTGTGGCAGAGTTTGTTTCTCGGTGCCTTACTGGTCTGCATGTAAAGGATGAGCACCAAGTTCAAGCAGGTTTGGCTCATCCCCATGAGGTTCCATAGAGGAAGTGGGACGTAATATCCATGGTCTTCATGATGAGTTTACCACGTACGTCTAGGGGAAACGATGCCATCTATTTGATCGTTTATTGACTCACCATGTCAGACCACTTCCTAGCCATATGGCAGCACAGTTCAGTAGAGAGCTAGGGACACCTCTACGTGCATGAGATAGTTTGAATTCATGGAGTACCATCCAAGATCGTCTCAAATCGTGATTCTCATTTCACATCCTGGTTGTTGAAGGGATTGCAGGAAGCTTTTGGGGTCCCGTTACGCTTAAGCACAATGTTTCATCCCCAGACTGATGGTCAGACAGAGCGGACCATCCAGGTCTTGTAGGATATGCTACGAACTTGCATACATGACTTCGGTCATAGCTAGGAGGATCACCTACCACTGGTGGAATTTTCTTATAATAATAGTTTTAATTCCACTATTGGTATGAAACCATTCGAGGCTCTATACAGGAGACCTTGCAAGTCGCCACTTTGTTGGACTGGCCTGGGAGGGTCAGCACTCATGGGACTAGAGATGGTGAGAGCAACTACAGAGAAGGTGCAGGTCATCCAGGAGCGAATGAAGACTGCACAGAGTCGGAAAAAGTCTTACGCCGACTGGGGGCGGCGGCCTTTGGAGTTCGAGGAGGGAGAGCATGTGTTTCTTCGGGTTTCACCTCGATGAGGATTGCAGAGATTTGGATGAGGCGACAAGGTATCTCCGAGGTTTGTTGGCCCTTTCCAGATTCTGAGTAGAGTTGTCGAGGTGGTGTATCACTTGGCCCTACCACCTCTGATGGACCGGGTACACAACTTCTTCCATTTGACGTAGATACGGAGGTACGTGCATGATCCATCGAACGTCATCGACTGGGGTGAGCTGTACATCGATGATGGAGCGACCATTGCTGAGTACCCAGTGGAGATCAAGGATCAGAAGGAGAAGATCCTTCATGGATGAGCTATTCCCTTGGTGTGTGTCTGGTGGAAGCATGAGAATCTCTAAGAGAGCACGTGGGAGTGGGAGGCTCCGATTCGCATGTAGTACCCACATCTTTTTGAGTAGCCCGTGTTTTGGCTTTTCGGGGACGTAAAATCCCTAAGGTGGGTGTGATGTAATGTCCCAGATTTTCCTCTGTATTATTTTAATATTACATGGGAATTAATTCGAGACCAGGCTCTGAGATGGCATGAAATTCCGAGGCCCAGTGAGCCAGAAACAAATGTTTGAATTTAATTTAACAATTAAATTACGTGCGTGGGCAGTTTTCTTGAAAAAGTTGAATAACTCTTGAAAGGGGGATAGGATCAGAAATCTGAGGGCACCGTTGCGTTCAGAACAACAATTTTTCCTATGGCGAGGTATAACAATGGCCGGTGCAGGTAGGTGGTGAAATCTGGTTTTTGGACGCAACAGTAATAAAGTATTTAATTAAAATATTTTATTTAAACCCTTTTATGTCAAATATATCTTATGTTTTTAAATATAGATTATGCATGGGATCAGGGTTACAATCCCCACAACCCTGATTTTCCCATGGAGGCTCTGGGAAATCTCTAGAGGGAACCCCCAACACGGCGGCAACATTCTTGATGAATTTTCTCTGCAACGACGATGTGATGACCAGATCTTGTCCAACAAACGCTGGGATCCAGGTAATATGTCCTTTTGATTTCATTCTTCCCCGTTTTTGATTTCTTCATTGAACGCAGACTAATCCACGAACATATTAGCCCGTTGATCGATCATTCTTGTGGGACGGGCTTTTGCATGGATTTTGGGGATTTGATTCTTGTTATTGTTTGGTTTTGTTCATCCTTCTAACAGTGATGGACCAAGATCGACACAAACATCGATCGAGGTTTGTACTATTAATTTTTGTGTGTCTCTTTCCCAATTTTATCGTGTTCTTCGTGAGTGTTCTTTGAATTATTCGTGAGACGAGGAACAACAGATCGTTACACACCCGTTGTGCGATGAAATAGTCCCAAATTGATGATATAGCACCGGCACGACCCTACGGAGGTGCGGCTGCAGTGGAGATGGATGGATCAAATCGGATTTGATAAAATCGTTCTTCGAACAATTTCCGCACGGGTGACCAGAGTCGGATTTTGGAGCCGATTGAAGGCATGAAACCCATGTATTCGACATCACGGTGACAATTCGATCCAACATCTTGAGTTTCGTGGAAAATAGTAGGCTGAATCGATGTCTGGAGGATCTGCCGAGGCGCAAAGAGGAAGACGAAAGTTCTGGAAAAATCCCTACTACACACCGTGTAGTATGGGCTACACGGTGTGTGTTTGTCAGCAAACGACCTGGCGTGTACTCCGTGAGTACACGGACACGAGCAGGTTACGTTGCCATGGAAACCCCATGTATACCCCTCCCTTGCCAGACCCGGCCAGATACACGAGATACCCTGTGTACTGGTACACGGGTGGGCGACACGGACACGGGCAGAGACCGTGTACAGGCACATGGACAGCATACATGGGGCGAGCCCAGGGCCTCTAACACGGCGTGTGATTACTTCTACACGATGTTTATTTGTTTTCTATCCAACAAGCTGAAGCACACGGGCCGTTTACACAGGCAGTACCCGGTGTCAAGGAACACGACGTGTACTTTTCTACACGCCGTGTAGTTTGGTTTTTCATGACTTGAACGAAGGACACGGGCCATTTACATGGGCAGTACCCGGGGTCAAGGATCACGGAGTGTAACCATACTACACACCATGTAACTTTTTCTTCATGGATTGACCAACTTTCCTTATGTGACATGGACTAGTTCTTAGGGTACGTACCCTTGGTAATCCCCTAAATGTTCTGGTATCAATTCCTTTATATAGGAGTATGATCCCTTCAGAAGAACTCCCTAAATAGAGTTGTTGGAATCCCCTATGTGAGACTTAGATCTGGATCCTACATTCATTCCTAGAACCCTAGGTAGAGTTCTTGGTATCGACGTGACCAACTTTACTTGGGTGTCGATCCTCTGCTTAGAGGATTAGCTCAGACAGAGTTGTCAGAATCACCCCATGGCATGGATGTGATCCTTATCTGAGCACCATGTTCCCAAGGTACTTGTGGAGTGTGTTCTCCTGGAACGAGTACTTCGTGTCTCTCTCTCCAGACCTAGGAGTTTTTTCTCCCGATGGTATGATTAGTGGAATCTTCGAGATAGATTCTAGTGGTGTTATCGCGAAGGTCATTTGTGTATGACTATATCTGGATATTCTTGTTATATGTTCTGTAGACATATACTATGTACTGCTGACTGTACCTTTTATTGTGGTATTTTCCTTTTTCTGTATTTCCTTCTTGGTTTTTGGGGTGTCTTACTGGGTATTGTTATACTCACCCCTGTATGGGAATTTCCCGCACTTGTCTTGTCTTATGCATAAGAGTGAGCCTTTGACAGGATTCTAGGCCGACTAGGACTGGACGGTGCCTAGTGAAATCAGACAGGCCAAGGTGTGTTTCTTCAGCGACAGGTTGCAGTCCCAGTAACTTCCTCTACAGGTTGGACTTTGTTGCAGAATTTTATTTAGTGGGCTTGTACTTATGGCCCAGGATTTTACTTTGTTGTACTTTACTTCCATGTCGTACTCTGTTAGTTGGGTTTTAGTGTATTCATGTATCTTTTCCACCTTGTAGTTTTTACTTTTCAATTTTGTGGGCTTGGAGATGTGTGTGCATGTGTATGGGTTATAGGCAATGCCTCCCTTGTTAGTAGCATGACTACTCGGTGCTAGTCACCAGCCCCTGGCCTATTGGAGGTGGGCTTGGAGATTTGTGGCTCTAGCCTCACTATGATGGGTCGTGACATTAGTATCCATTATTCATAAAATAAAAACTCTTAAAAAGAAGCATGTCTAGTTTCATGTTTTAGACATCATAGCTTTTCCTTGATCCCATCCTTGGCCCTATTCATCTTTAAGTCATGTGGAAAACATTTCAAAAACATCGTATGAGCATAAAAATTTCAGTAAGGGTTATAAAATAAGTAAAGGAATCATTTACCCATTAATAAATAGAAATCAATGTAACCATACTTTTAAATAATAACATACCTCTTGAAATCATGATATTTAGGAATAATAAATAGAATTCATAAAACATAAAGGCAACATATGGCATTAATAACATACATACATTATAGCTATCACAACTACATAGGGAGTCACATTTGGAATACCCATCATAGTATATTCCCAAAATCTCTTAGGAGAAACATTCACATTTACCTCCGTCACGTTACCCAATGCATTGGAGAGCTATCTCGGGCTCACCAGCCCTAGGTTTATCATGGAACCACCCGTGTTCATAAACAAATACAATGAACCATAACATATTCATAGCACATAAAACAAGAATAATGGAATGTTAAAATTTCCCCCATACAATCACAATATGTCATTTCAATATATTTACAAAATCAATGCTTTATCAAACCATTTTATAAATGCATTTAAAAAGAGATTTTTGAATCAATGTGTACCATACCACTTTGAAACTATAATGGAATTATAATTTGAAAACATTAATGTCTATATAAATAAATCCAAAAAACCATTTTTGAAAACATGGACATTAATTAGAAATATATAAAAGTATAAATCATGAAAACAATATTTTAGTTAAGGAGTTCTTAACAAAATGAGACTTGCTTGAATACAAAATAATTGAGGAATAAAATTTAATCACAAAATTATAATATCATGAGAATAAAGATATTCATGATATAAATACCCAAGGATAGTATATACACTATATAAAAGTGAATGGGATCATAACAGTAATAAATTCCCAATGGAATGTAAATTGAGATAAAATCACTTTTAATGATAGTATCCTTAGATTAAGGATAAATCAATGAAATAATTTTTTGTGAAAAATATAAATACAACCAATATAAGTGGATATTAAGTGTAAAAAATCAGATTTTATTCACACATATTCATTGCACAACATAATCAAGAAGTAGAAGTTTAACCCAAAGAATGTAAATTGGGATAAGAAGTTCTCTTATAAAAATTTGGCAACCTAACAACATCACTTTAAAATTAATAAAATGATTTCATGAGATAGAAAATGGTATATCATCACTTGGACATATAATTTATAGAAATAAGGATATATAAGAACATATCCCAACATATGAAGATGTAAATTAGAAGACATAACAAAAGGAAGTCTTTTAAAAAGAGGTGTGGAAAAGGTTTCCTTACCGATTTGGTAACTTACGAAACAGACACCCCATGAAATAAAGACCATACAAATTTAGTTGTAAATTCCCCTAAATGAAATTATATTACACAATGAGTAGAATCATGGGCATTACATACACCACCCAAAGGAAACAATGACAAATATAGCACGAATCTCACTAGAATAAGAAGTGAGATAAAAACCCCTTACGTCATTGTAATCATTCGAGTCATATGACCAAGAGATAATAAAAACCAAATGAATAACAGAATACCATGAATATAAATAGATTCATGATAATATATATTTAATGGAAGTACCAAATAAACCTCATGCAATAAATAAGTTCTGAATAATGGAAATCTCATGGAATTGAATGTGAGATAAGAAATTTCTTACCTCATTTCCCACATGACTTGTTTGTTCCTTGTTCTTCCTGAATAATAAGCTTAAGTTAATTTAAATTTGATTAAGAACCCTTTTTTGTTTATTATTTCTTTTACATCACTTATTACCATGTTATAAACATTATTTAATCATTTAGGTTAATAATCGTCGTTTTGTGGATATTTGGTACTTAGTCAAAAATGGACTTCTTATTATTACATGTTGTTAATGTGGTAAAAGTTAATTATATCTAGAATAATATTGATGATTTAGATATATATATATGTCATATATATTCAGTATATACATGTATTTATAATAGTACATGACATTTTGAGGTAAGAAATGAAATGCACCATTCATGGAGATGGTAAGTCGTACGTAGGCATGAACACTACTTCCATTTCTATTTATTTTTTTAATGGAATTAAAACACAATTATACATTAGTATAGTATAATTATAGTATAATTTAATTTATAATATCATTAAATCCATCCTTTATACGTCCCGCATAAGGCATTAATGAGTCATTTAACTTTGAGGGGGCGGCAGTCTGCACTTCCTCAAATGAGATTATCGCATTTACCTATAATGGAAACCATAAATGAATTATATAAATAGAAATTATAGAAGAATAAAGAAAACATAAACATAATATATATTATATATAAATACAGTGTGATCATAATGGCCTCAATGAGAGATGTTAGGAGATAATTGAACAATCATCGTTTTTTGAGGTGTTAGATTTCCATCCACAAAAACATTATTTTCTTCATCCATTAGATGGAGGTGTGTGCAAGTGTAGTTATAATAATTCTCATAACAAAATCGTAGTATAATTAGGATAATGATTTTTTACAATAGAAGATAATAAAAAGAGTTTAGGGGATGGAGATGTAAAATAAAAAAACATTTTAAGGGAAACTGTTATCTTTAATTTGGGTAACTCCCTTTGGTTTGAACCAAAGTACTTCATGAAGTGCATTCTGCCTAATTTTATGATTCTAGGAGGAGTATATGGAAGTAGGGAGCTTAATTGGACCAAGTTTGGACGATCCAAAATGCTTGAGAGGTATAAGGAATTGTTTAGAAGTGATCTTTTTTTAAAATGGAGATGAGGGGCTCTCTAGGAATGTGTGAAAACATTATTTTATTATAAACTACACTTATATTTCAAAAGTTACAAAAATGATTAATGTCTAAGTTAAGATGACTAATATCTGAAATAAAATCATCCAATCATAATTGGACATGTTTTTAATATAATTTTAATCATTATAATATTATTTATTTAAATCATTTATTTATGAGGTAAACTCTACATCATTATTGTGTCATAAATAAGTTATTTTATTTGATGTCTGAAAATAATAAAATATAATCAATGACTTAAAAAATCTTTTTATATTTCAATGAACATTTATAGATGAAAATATAACTTATATAACCCCATGTAAAAAATAATTTACTAAAATATATTGTTTTATTTTATTTTTTCGCTTACTTTATGTTAATTAAAATAAAGTGCCATTGTCACTCTTATGTGGCTCCATGTAGTCCCAAAATCGACCCAAGGATACCCATGGTTGGCCATGACTCAACCAATACGATTAAGACACAATTTCAGGTAAATAAATATTATTTTATTACATTTATTTTAATGATTTACCCTTTAACCACAATAAATAAAATATTTACTGAGGTAAATATTTAAAATATTTAAAAATAAAAGTTACCTATTTACACAATTTGGAACTCTTTATAAAAAATATGCAATCCATTTATCGAAATTAAAAACACAGATGTGGCATAAATTAACATAAAATTAAACCCAACTGTGAAAACAAAAGGCGTATTTAAAAAAGAAAAATATTAACTATCAATAGATCGACAATTGATTATATTCAATTTGAAAGTGAAATTGATTCTAAGGACCAAAATTAGATTATATGGTAAAATTATAATCGATTTAAACTTTAAAACCAATAAAAAAGATTATATAACCATATAAATAAATTATATTTAAAGGAAGGTTTGAATTAAAATACAGTATTATTCTGTATTCATTAAAAAATGAGTTTTATCATAAAAATAAAAAAAATTTACCCAATGTAAAATTTGATATCCCAATTCTAAATAAAAATATTTATTGTCAAATAGGACATATAAAAGTGACAAAAATTATATTTAAAGAAGGGTCACCATCAAAAGGTGGTAAATCGACCTTTTAAAGTAAATTATGCTTAAAATTAGATTCATTTACATTTTAAGCCTCTAACTTTTATTGGATAAATGTAAAAAATTTTAACAAACACATAGTTATTTTTATTCATTCCCGCCAATAAAATGGCTAGGTGATAACTAAAATATAAATCAATAATATTATATTGTAACTGTGCAACGTATGATTTCAAAGAAACTCGTGGTTGTATGTCGGGTATGCCATTGACCATAAAAACCCTTTTAAAGTAAAAGTAATAATTAATTCACAAATATTAATAATTAAGAGAATGTATTATTTCTTTATTTTCTTGGGATGTTACACCTATAAATATGGAATGTCTAAATCCAAAATGTCATGCCCCAATATTTTTAGAATATGTATTTTTTCTAAATTAATTATATGTTTGATAAAACATTACACATAATAAACTAAAAAAAAATATTCCAAATTATATTACTAAAAAATATAATTTAATAACACAAAAACTATATTAAATAAAATTATTATAATTATTTTGAAATGCATACAAAATATGATTAATAACATTTAATGTTTTAGAGGTGGAATTTTTCAATAAAATTAGTTTCTTTATATATTGTATTTTTATTTAAAGGATAAATTAATTCATTTAAGAAATATAATTTTATTAAATAGGATTATTTTTAAAATTTTATATGTAAAAAATATCTTAAGATGAATTTTTTGGTTTTTTAAAAATTTGATTTCAGGTGAGTAGTGAAAACTATAATATTTTACTAATAGAAAAATGTTTATGATTATAAAAAGAAGTAAGTATAACATAAAACATGAATAATATTTTCATGATCAAATAATTATTTAATGTGTAAAACAATTTATTAAAAAAACTATTTAATTTTTAAAATTTAATTTTTACAATTTATTAGTATAATTATCATTTCATAATAAAATAATATGTTTTATTATTTTCTTTTAATTAACTATTATTATTTTAAATTTATATTTTTTCTTGATTTAAAACCTATATAAGTTTTATTTTTTTAATAATCCAATTTTTTATCATGAATATAAAAAAATTTCATATTTTTATCCAAAAAATAAAATTTTAACTTAAAAATTCACTTTTTTCTAAAAATGTGTTTTTATTCATTATATGTGGTAATGATTAAATTTATATTTCTTACACATATAAATTTTATTTTAGAAAATGGATTTAATATTATTAACAATAAGTTAAAAAGTATGTAATAAGGACCATTTTTCCATTAAAATAAATGACATAGGTAAAAATTAGTAATTGTAGTAAAATCCAAAAAGGGCAAGAAGGGATTAACAAAGTATTAAAAGGCCCATTATTTTAAAAGTCGTTTCTAATTGAGTGTTTGATGTTTTAATAGAAAAAATATATCTAAAATCTATTATTTTCTATTTTTTGTTATTTTTGACATGTGAAACATATTCCCTTTTAATATAAAGTTGAAATATTTACAAAAATGTCATTATCACTAATTTTAAAAGGGGTATCACACAACCACTTTAATACAACTCTAAATTTAGGATTAATTTTGAAAATATCTCTAAATTATTCCCCAATAAGATTATTTATCTTCATTTATATTTTGGTCGAATGAAGATAGCATAATCCCTCCATTTCCATAGATTCCTCGAATGGAAAACTAATGTTCTCAATGTAACTACTAACAAGTACATCATGCTATTTATTTTCCATCATCCCATATAAAATATATTTTTTCCAACATTATATTATGAATTTATTAGTTATAATAAATTATTTATTTTTTATTGGATTAATATTTGACCACCATTCTAATTTTACCTTATGGAAAATGATAACCTCATTCATACATTGTGAATACTACTGCCTTTTTGAACTAAAATACCATAATTTTCTTCTTGTTTAACAATTTTTAATTTAAATATCTTCATGTATGACTCAAAATCAAATATATAACCAAATAATATCATCATTATTCATTAAAAATAATATCATTTCAAAAGTAACCACTTTTATAACCACACTTTTCTATTAATTATGATATGTTTATTTGGTGGTTGGTTTTACCAACTAATTGAACAATAGTATGAAAAAATATCATGGATTAATAAGATAACATAATGAGCGATAATATATTATATATGTAATAAAATTTTATTTTTTGCATTATTTCTAACATTATTAGTAAAATTATTATTAAGATACCATTATTCATTCATTAAAAATCATCAAAACATGCCAATTGTTGATTTCATTTTTTTGGGTCCTAAAAAAATATAATATAACAAAATTATGAAATTAAAAATAATTATAAATATTCAATTAAAATATCATTTTTGATATAATAATGGACAACAATTGGATATGAACCAAGAACAACACCACTATTATGAAACTAGTTCAAAAACATTAAGATTACCGACACCTAATATTTAAAAATGATAATTAGTAACTTATATACATATAGAAAAAAATTATAAATTAGTTTTATAAAATTTCATATTCCTAGGATATTCAACCACATTAGTGGATGTCAGTAATTATGTTAAGGTTTTCTTTGTATAATTTTCAAATCCATGAGACATATTTTATATTTTCCAATATAATTTTTTATATATTATATTCACTACCCAATTTCAATGAATTTTAAATATTTAATTTGATGATATATTATTTTTTATATAATTGTATACCCCTTTTTTATTCACATATTATAATAATCTTAATGGTTTTTGATCTAAAAATTAATTTCTTGAGTCATATTTCATATTTTGTACCATGATATCATTGATATGGTGTTATTAATACCTAATAGATTTATTTTACAATAATAATTTAATTCATGTGTTTTTAATATATATATCCATTTCATTATTTAAACATATTCTAATTAAAAATATACCAATGTTTAAAGGGTTTTTGTTAACATAACTCCACTCATTGAGTTATACTTTTTCCTCATGAAATTTTTTCTTCCATGATTGGTTTATTATACCATATTATTTTATTTTAATTTAACATATCTTTTTTATGGAAATACTACTTTTTATTATAAAATTTAAACACTGTGAATTTATTCCCCATAAAAATTATATCATTTGTGAGAATAATTTTCAACCAATTTTATGACGGTTTCCCATCATTGTCTATGTTTTACGTTATAATGAATATTATCCTTTATATTTGGATATCATATTATGTTTCATATAATACAGTATTGATATTCCCCATATCCACTTTTGAAAATTATTTTTTACTCTTTAATCAATGATAGTTTTTAATAAATATATTTCTAAACAATTATAATAATGTTTTCCATACTTTTAAAATGGATTGTTTTAACTTCCCATCCAAATTAATTTTTTATAATCATTTTAACATTGTAAGTATCTATGATTGATGTTTAATTTTAAAAATAATAGTTTTATGATGTTTTTACCTATCCTTTTTGAATTATTTTTTTTGTTTTCCAGGGTTCCATTATTAAATATTAATTACTTAAATAACAGTAACTTTTTATCACGTTTTAAATTCATATTTTTAAAAAATTTAGGTGTTTTTAATGATATAGTATTTAGTTTTATATTTAACTATAAATTTGTTTAAATATTCGTCACATTACCTTTTCAAAAATAGATATTAAATGCGACCATAAATTCAAATTTTATGATAATGATAAATTAAATTTCTATAAAACATTCTTTTACTATTTAGCTCCCATTTTTTCTTAATACCTAAAGTACATATTTCATTAGGAATTAGTTTTCATAAAGGACATTATAAATTTTATTATAAAATAAAATAGTGGGGTGATTTAATTTTCAGTATCTACCTTTTACATTCATGAGGTTAATTTTGGTGATACAATATGGAAATGTTATGAAACCCATTTTCAATGCATGGGTTCCTTATGTTGTGATGAAAAAAAATTTTCATGCGTCACACATATGTTTGGGTGAATTATGAATGTGTTATTATATATCCCTCTAATGAATTGGTTAATCTCTTTAATATCATGATATAATAATTTTGAGAATAAACTCAATATGGATTATCTATGTTCATAATATTGAGTGTGAACTTAGATGCTAGTTAACTTGGTTCACAATATTGTGAGTGTACCCAATCCATATTTTCTAGGTTCAGAAGAATAAATTTGAAAATGATGTTGATTATATAGCTTATTAAAATTTTTAATTAACCAAATCTTTGTTAGATAGGTTCTATGTATTAATTTTGAACTCGATATAGGTTTTGTAGGTTCATAATAATGAGCATAAATTTCATGTGGGTTGGTTAAGCTAAAAAAATTGACTGTGAAGCTAATATTGGTTATCTAGGTTCACAAGATTGAACATGAACCCTATGCAGTTATATTTCATGACAAAATTTTTATTTTCCATTGCTTATATTTGTTCCATGTTATTTCTTGAGCTATGTTTTATGTGCATGTTAAATTTCAATATCACATGACTGTGAATATGATCAATGGATTTAGTTTATTATCTCATGATTATAAACTATTTTTATATGGTATATTTTTTTCCATTGAGAATACATGTCCTTTTATTTGAAATTAATGTCAACTCTTATTATTACATGTTAATTTTAGTAATATAATTCTATTATATTGATGCTTTTTTATATTCTTATGATAAAAACATTGATGAAACATTGATGATATATTATTATTATTGAGTGATTGATATCACCACTTTATTATGTTTCATTTCCCCATGTTATTATGAAGAGTATAACTTAAGATTAGTATATAATATAGTCTAGTGTGGTTATATATTATATAAACGTTCAAAAGTATTAAAAAATAAGTTTCTTATGTCTCTGATGATCAAAGACACTAAAAATTTTCTTGTTTGGAATATGTAAATATTGAGCGATATGATATTGAAAAATTTCAAATATATATGTTTATATTTATTCAAATCTCATTATTTAAAATATAGTGTTTAATGGAAGAGACTTTAGGAACAGTTCTTATAGTGTGTGTCAATGATATATCAATTGGTATTATAGTAGGAGCTATTTATTTTTTTGGGATTTTGTTTTTCATTTTTTAGATTATGATAATAAAAAATTAGTGACAAATATAAGTATAATTCAATGTATAGTATAATATCCAGATGTTTTGGTAATGTTGAGTTTGAGTGGCTTTCAAAAAAATTAAATCCCTCTCTATACACTATAAATTGGATGGATTTTTTGAAAAAAATCACGTAGAGGAAATCACCCAAAAAATGTTTGTATAGAATCAAATAAATCATAAATGTAATGCTTGGTGAGTGGGAATAACAATAAAAACCTAGATAGACACTCTGGGAAGATATTCTATAGTTAATCACATTTTATATACTATCCAATGTTAATGATATATTATATTAATGAATTTGGTTACATAATATGAGAGAAACCCAAAAAAAGAACCTGATATTGAACTGACTGTGGGTTATGTTGAATAGAAATCTAATAAAAATATTTGGAAGAGTAAGATAATTTTAGGTTCACATTTTCATGTAATTATAATAAAATAATTTTCTTATGGTATTTTCAGATAGTGATTCATGATTAACAAGATTTGGTTTTAGAAACATCTAAATCTGGTAGGAAATAATTTATTAATGGATGGGATGGGAAATTTAGTAATTATACAAATGAAAAACCAATGGGGAGGTAAGCTAGTGGTGAAAAAATTATGGTTATTCTAACAAATATATTGACTGTTATTATTTATAACTCAAGTATTTACAGATACATGAATACAAAAAAAAAATTGATGAATAATGTTTTACAGATGATTATGTGATGAAGATGATAAAGAAATAGGATTCGACTTCGTAAATGTTAAAAAATTGGGAAGAGGAACCCAATGGAATTTGACAAAGGAATAGGAATGTATATCAACCGTGGAAAGATTTTTTTATTGATATCATTATTAGTAGGATGGGGAAAAGAGTATAATCAATGAAATGGATGTGAAGAATGTCCAACACCTGAAAATTTCATTAGTTATGGAATTTTATAAAATGAAACCCTAACCCAATGTATAATGAGGAAAATTAACATGAGTAAAAATATAATCCAAGACAATAAATAAAAGAATGTTTTATCACTACTTTAGAAAATAGGTCACGAAAAATAATGTATAAGGGTACACTCACTCCCACTACATATTTATGGCTATATAATTGGAATCAATTAATATCCACTTAATATTTATTAGTAATATTTATAAAGTATAAAATAAATACCCTAATGAATCAATATTTTCACGGAAACAATTATACTATTATTATATTAAATTTTTATGTTTATGGAATATTCATCTTGAATATAATATTTTCCCTCAATTAAATTAATTAAATTTTATTTTAGAAATATATTTTTTTAGTAATAAAAAAAATAACGAAATTACATTTCATATTTCAAACCATCGTATGAAGATTTATGAGTGAAAGGTTGTCAATGAGATCTATTGGAAAACTAAATCTATTATATGAGTTATGATAACTTATCATTAGGTATGTTTATCTCATATTATTTTCTAGAATCTTAATATAATGATTGACTATTTCAGATGAAAAATAGATATATTTCCTATGATTGTGGATATCACTTTTTAGAATATTCCACAAGTCATATTTGTCTCTTATATAACATTGTAGAGTTTCACTGAATGTGATAATAAAAATTGTGAGGATAAAATTTATTGGAGGGAGAATGTAACAACCAGATATTTTGGAATATTTTTTCTAAATTAATACTATGTTCGATAGGTTTCTCAATATGTAAAACCAAACCAGAACAAGTTTCAATATATTTATTGGAAATAAAATTCAAGAATAATAAATCAATTTGTAAGTAAAAATATTTAAATATTTTATAAATTAAAATAAATTATGAATAAGAACCCATAATGTTTTAAAAAAGGTGTTTTTTTAAAAGTTATTTTCTTTATATATTATGATTTCATTTGAAGGATACAAGTATAAGTATTTTAATTATAATTTTTTAAAATAAAAATATTTTTTTTACTTAAAATGTAAATATTTTCTTACGATTATGTTTTGAATTTTTTTTTCATATAATTGATTTTTTTTGTGAATAGTAAAAAATATATTTTTTACTAAAATCATAGTGTTTATGACTATATCATGAAGTAAGTGTGACTTAAGAAACTATAACCTTTTTTCATAAATAATTTTTTTATGGAGTAAAAATATAGTATTTTAAATAACATTGGGATTTTTAAATTCAATCTGTAACCTTTTACTTACTTTTGTAATATATTCCAATAATAGAAACTATTTTTGTATTTTTTATTAAATATTATATTGGTAAAATTCAATTTTTCATTATTTTATAGACATTTATTTTTTATTCTTAAATAAAACATTTTACACCATAAAAATAAAGTATAGTGATAATTTTATCATAAACATAAATTTTAAACATAAAACTACATTTAAAAAAAAGGTTTTTACTCGTGACATGCGTTAATATTAATGTTGATATTTATTAATCATTTTTTTTTTTGAGAAAATGTATTTAATAATTTTAATAATTATGTAAACATTATTTAATGCGGTCAAATTTATTTTAGTCATCAAAAATGAAATAGTTAGACAAATACTATCTACCGCTATAAATGACAAAAAATAATATAAATGTTTAACCAAAAGAGTAAAAGAAGTAAATCATAAAAATTGTTTATAATTGTGTGGTTGATTTTTTTATAGTTATAAAATATATCTAATACTTTATTTTTAATTTTGGAGTGTTCTTTAATTGCGAAACATGTGTTCTCTTTAAATTATGTGGAAATACATAAAAAATCCATTCTCACCACTTATAAAAGGGGCCTCTCACAACCCCTTAATGAACAATCAAAATTTTGTCTTACTCTTGAAAAATAGAATATTTCCTTCCAATATATTCTTATTTCACCAACATTAGCTTATTTTCAAAATATTATATCATAAACCATCCATTTCAAAGGATACCTCCAAGGGAAAACTCATGTTCTCAATGTATGTACTATCTTTTCCCTAACATTGTTTCTATTTTATCTATAAAATTAAAAGAAATTATTTCCAATATTATATGAATAATTAATTAATTATATTTTACATAATTATTTTATATATTTGTAATAACCATTAACAACCTTTCCTCCTATCCCTTATGGAAAACATAAATATTATCCGCACGTTAAGTTGACTATAGCCAATATGAAGAAACATATTCAATTTTTCATCTAGTTTATTTCTAATATATTAAATTATATTAAAATAATAATGAATAGATTAAATATTTATAAATAATATCATTATTATTCTATAATAATGATATTATCTAAAAATAAAACAGACATTAGAACCATACACATTCATTAATTATGGTATATTCATTCCCATGTTGGTCTAAAAAACATAGTTGGACTATTATATAACCTTAAATCACGGATGACTATAATAATTTCCATATTGATGATACATGATATAAATATGTAAATAATTATTATTTTTACTAAATGATAAAATTATCATTAAAATCATTAACTAAGATTCCAACATCCGTTCGTTAAAAATCATAGAAACATTCTCATCGTCAATTTCATATTCAAAGTTAGTGGTTGGATTTGGAGCCATTTAACCAAATTCTTCATACATTATTACTACCTTTATTAATATTTTTTATTATTAATAAAATACATAAAACATCATTAATATTATTATACATGACATAGTAAGTAATAATGTACTAATAGTAAATTTCACACTGAAATTTCATTGTTTCTCCCCACTATGATTAGAACCCAGAAGTATAACAATGATATTTTTAGATATATAATTTATATCAAGATGAAATATTTTTTTAGATATGAATAAGAAATAATATTAGGGGTGATGACTCATCAGACATTGTGAATGATTCTCATGGTTCACAAACATGGTAATTTCAATTATATGATTTATGAGAACAAGACCCACAAGTGGGAAATCCAAATTTGTTTGTTCAATTGGATGTAACTATCTTGGGATTTGTGTATTGATACATAGACCTTATTATTTTTATTAATAGATGTTATGAGTCACATAATTTGATGTATTGATGACAACTAATATGAAATATGTTCTCAGCGAAGTAGGATACATTGGGTGCATCATGAGTAATATTTAATTAATGAATAATGTGAGAAAGGATTTTTCCCCTATTTAATAGAATTTGATATATTATTCTCATTGAAGTAAATAATATATATTAAATAAATGATTTTTTATGATTTTTTAATTTATTTTCGAAAACATGTGATGGGGTTTTCCATATTCAAAATAATGGGTTCCAAGAAGGGATAACATTGTACATGACATCCCCTATGCCTCTAGGGAAGTCAGAATCCCATTCACACTTCCATCGTGGATTTGAAAAATGAGGTGTGAATGAGTTTCAGGCCTCTTGGCCACCAAAAATTTTAAAATGAGGTGACACACCCCTATATTTTCTACTCTTCTCATATGTATTATTCTGCAATGTCATGGTTTGAATGTTTTTCATCATATTATTATGGATTTAAATAGGGTCAAATTTCCATGGGAAATATTAATTTTATTATTATTTTTATTAATTTTGTTTTTATGGTTTATTTATTTAATATATTTTGATATGTGAATGTATGGATGTATAAATAATTTTACCTGTATGATTTATTTTTTAAATGATTTATTATGATATAATTTAAATTGAATTATTAGGAAATATAAATATGGTATTTATAAAATTGAAATTTCATGTATAAAATATAATTTATATTTAATGATAAAATTGTTTTCTAAAAAAAATTATTTTTTACTTTATATTTTGTGTAACTATGATTTAATAGATTTATATGTATATAATGTATATTATTTTTAAAGTAACATAACTTATATTATATAATTCTATACACAAAGGTAATTAGATAAATATTTTATAAAAACTATATTTTTAAATATATACTAGTTAAATTAATTATCATATTTAAATTTAATATATATATAAATTTTTTTTAAACATATAATATGATTAATATTAAAAATAATATTATATGATATTAAGTAAAATAATAATAATTTCATATAATAAAATATAAAATATAATTTTTTAAAATTTGTAACAAAAAAATATCACAAGAATTTTATATATACAAATGTGATTTTATAAAATTGGAAATAACATTATTTTGTAGTATTTTTATGGTTATTATAAAATTGAATATTATATTAAATTTGTTTAAAATAAATTAAAATTTAAAAATATATTACGTATAAATAATAATCATTCAAATTAATAAAGTATAAAATAAAATTTCTGGGATTTTGGAAGTAGAATTATGAAAATAACATACATATTTATTTATTTTAATATTTAAAATAACAAATGTTTAAAATATTTAAATAGTTATTCTGTAAGTGTAAATTATATTAATTATAAATAATTAATAATACAGGTAATAATGTATCTAAATAATTACTTAAATTTTGGAATGTAGAATAACTAAAAAAGTCATTATATATACAAATGTAATTTTATAAAAGTGAAAGAAGATAAGTTTAAAATATTTTATTAGTGATTATATAAGTGTAATTTATATTAGTTTTATTAATTAATTTTGATAAAAAATATTACTAATAATATTTATAGTATTTATTTATAAATTATTAATACTTATATTAAGAATGTTTTAGTTTTTAAAAATATATTTAGGTATATTTTAAAATTAATAAATAGTGGTTCATCCACTAAATGATTGACCTATAAATTTTTCCCTCAATTCACATGATTAATTGAATATATAATAAAACTACATAATATAAGAAGGTTTTTCATCACTGATATTTACATAAAATTATATAGAAATAAATTAAACATGATTAAAGAAAATTATAACTATAAATTGATTTAATAATCTAAATACATCAGTCACATAGTGTTTTTACCTATTTTTTACATCATAATTCTGAATTATATAATCTAATATTTGACCTTATGTTTCATGTATTATTATTTTCAAATAGTTTAAAATTTTTATTTAATCAACTTTTAAAAAGTTTTAATGATAAAAAATGTACACATGCCTTGTCCAAGCTTTCTCACATTTGAGGATAGGAATGTTTCATGTCATGTTTTATAGGGGTTTCTAGTGCCTTCCTTTAGTGTATAGAGATATCATTATTTTTATAATGGTTCACAACCTCTCGCTATCAACCCTCAACTTCTTCATGTTTGGTTCTATAATATAGTAATGTGAGAATTCACATTTATCGATCATCAAATAATTGTTGTGCTCATAGATAGATGGTGGTCGGAGACACATAAATTCGATTTCATCGATAGAGAGATTTATATAACACTCTACGATGTGTTTATTATGTTGGGCCCCCATCATTGACGCAAATATGATAGGCCATGTCGATGAAAATTTGTTTGTGTTATTTAAGTTCTGAGGTCTGTGATGATGGAACGTCTATCGTCGGTAGTAGATTACGAGTTCCATGGATAGACTGGCACTTTGTTCAACAAGAAGATAATGCCGATGAGATCATCCTGCTATGATTTTCGCAGTCATACATTTTTAGACTGATTAGGGGCATAATAATCATTGATCTTTTGAGTACTATAGTATATTTGAATTATTTACCATTATTGGAGGACTTAGACTAGGTGGGGTAGAATAGTTGGGGGTCTGTATGTCTCCAATATAGATAAAGGGAAATATATAGTTCATTTAATATTGATAAGATTCCAATCACATTATGTGTTATTGTTATAAAAATGTGTATATGGGAGCACATATCTCACTTAGCTCCACATGCATGCACATTATTACCTACTGATATTTTTGAAGACTATATGTGTTGATGGTGACATGTTATTACTTCCTTATAGTTCCTAAAGAAAATGTATAGTGTTATATTATAAAATATGACTAAAAAATTTTATATCGAGGTGGAGTCGTGGTCATCGTTATTCAGATACAACCAGATATGATTTCCATGCTTTCCGACTTATGTTACATAGTCTTTATGAGGACGATGTAAATGGTTATTATTTATAAAGTTAAATAATTATTCTATTATTTTGAAGACATAATTTACTATATAATTATTCATGTTTTACATATTTCATTGATTCCATATACTAGGGATATCATCGAGTATCTCTCACTATATTGTACGGTGATACTTTTTGTCATATCATGTATCATGCCTATTATTCATTTTCATATTATTGAGTGGCATCATTTATACAAGGATTCTAGAAAGTACATATGATATCATCCAATTACTATAACACCCATTTAGTTACCTTTACTTCATTCCATGATGAATTTAGTGATGTTAAAATTTTACTGGAGGAGATATCTACCATAATATATTAAGTTGTGGGATATAAGCCATGAGTCTCGAATATGAGGAGATTGGAAATTAAGTATGAATTTATTCAATTAGATGGATTATGTTCCTAGGTTTCACATGTCCCCAGTATGATTACATAAATGGCATGTATTAGGCTCCCCTGACATGTAATAATTTTTCCTTCCATTTTTGATCATTTTTTATTAATATTACGTTACACAATAATTTATTTTCATAGGATGCTCATATCCCCCACCACCTTCAAACTTATGATCTAGTAGACTGAATCACATTTGACCAAGAATAAAATCGTATATCTTTGACATAGTTTATTCCTCCCATGGATGATATTTATCTTGGTATTCAATTTGATCCTTTAAAAGATGCTGAAGCTACTGAGCCTGATATACATGTGCCATGGGTGATGGCCCTATTATGGATGAAAATGTGGAATATGAGGAGGGAGTTCAAAATGATCAGAAAGATGCTCCTCCAGATAATCATAAATATGATACATAACCATAGTGAGAGGCAAAATCACATATAGGGTATCTTAGAAAGTTATATATGGTTTCAAATATAGGCAATGACTGGTATGTTATTCATTCATCATTATCCTTTGATTCGTAGACATCCATTTTATATCTTCTATCTTATTCATATATTGGAATGAGTTCTAGCCAACAACCACTGTCCTTAGAGGTATGATAGAGTACAGGTAGTGAGGCTCTACATCCACCTCCTTCTACAAACAATGATGTGGAGGTGAGTTCCAATGATGATATATAGGAGCAACATACACCGGAGTGGAGACGCAGACAAACACAACGTCGATGAAGTATATATACACCTAACTATGGAATAAAGGCACATCCAAGCGATATATATTTATAAAATTGGTTATAAATTTTTAGTGTTTTTGAAATAACTATTTATACATTATTTAGAAACATAGTCATATATTACATAATTTTGTATAAATAAATTAATTGATAAAATTGTAAATTAATACGAATAAATTTGAACAAAGATAAAAAGTTATTATTAATAAATACATTTTTAATAATAATAATAAAATTTTTATTAATAATTCATAGTATTATTTTCTATATTATGTATAATAAATAGAATTATTAAATTTATTATTAAATATATATAATATATGTACTTAAAATTTAAAAAATATTATTATTATTTAATAATTAATTTAAAAATATTATTTATTATACATAATATGGATTACAATAATATGTATTAGTATAATATATATTCATCTTAAATAAATTAATAAATATTAATAATATTATTATTTTCAACTATATTAGTGTTATTAATATTAATTATAAATATTATATTATTTCTTATATGTGAAATTAATAATTAATAAAACATAACATATCATGAATAATATATAATAATTAATTAGTAAATATTTTTCTAAATAAAAATAATTTTATTTACATTATCATACAAAAAATATTTTATATTATTCTATTTAGTATATTAATTGAATATTATTTTTTTATTAACTAATAATAACTTCTAAAATTTATCATTGTTAAAAAAACAAAATTATTATAAAATTAATAATACTTATATCAACCAAATATTTAACAATGATTTTGTAACGTCCTGGTACTAGAAGCCGTCCAGAGGTTCCTTGTACCTAGTTGGTCACATGGCCTCATGCACATTTCCCGAACGCCCAAGGTATCCAACTAGCACCGAGGGTATTAGATGTGATAGTGGAGAAACTATTGCCTCATAGTCATAGAAACACAAAAAAAGTATAATAGATTACAATACCAGAAGCAGTAATAAAACCATACAATAGTAATCAACATAAGACTGATGAAAAAAAACTAGAGCAAAAATATAATTGATGCATGATATAAATGTCTAGGAAAGATTCCAAACAAGTCCCAATGCTGAAATATAGTACTAAACCCAAGTACATAAGAATAAATGATAACCCCCAACGACATCGCAAGCCTCGTCTTGGTCCCATTCATTCCTGCTCCACAACAATTATGTTCTTACAGTAGAAGGGTGCTAGCCCTTATCTGGACCTGCAACAATATAATCTGTTTGGGCCCAAAAGCATGGTCCAAATAGGGTGTGAGAATAATCTCAGTAGGTATCAAACCAATGATCTATGCCTAATAGTAAATGAATATATATAGCAGGAAATAAGAAAAAAGAAGCAGTGGACAAGGATTTACCCAAAAGTAAACAATCATGCATTTTCAAATGCATTCAATTTCACATATCAAGAAAGATGATAATAACAAATAGGTAAAAATCTGGGAAGTAATCATATCATAACCCCTCTGGTTCAACCAAAAAAGATAAAGAGCCCTCTAGGAAGTACACACATTCTAACCCCTCTGGTTCACCTTTAGAAGAGACTCATTGAGGAAGCACTCGTCGTTAATTCCCCCTATAGTCTCGTTTCGATAACTAATAGGTGATCTGAGGAAGAACACAACATCCAATTCCCCTCATGGACTATATTGAGGAACTATAGAAACTCTGAGGGAGAACTTACATTCACCCCCCCCATGTTATCACAACGTAAAAGTAAACAGACATTCTCGAGAAGCCATCAAAGTCAATTCTCCCTATGGCCTACTACACCAGGTTCCCATAGCCCTAGTATGTCAAGCATGCACAACAATATATGAAATACAAAGTAAATCTCGAGAAATACATTTCTAAAAAATCTACAGTAGATCAAGCATGTCAGATAATATTCACTCTATCCTACCAATACTAGGCATGGAAAGCACACAACCAAACATGCAACTAGACCAAACAGTAAAAATAAGAAAACATGAGAAAAACATCCATATAATAGCAATGATAACCGTATTATCAATAATTTTCTTCTATCCAATAAAACTAGGCATAGAAAGAAAATAAAAAGAGCTAAATCCACTACACACAATACCCCGAATAAGAGTATTGGGCACTTTTGCACATATAACTAAAAGAATAACTATTAGAAGGCACAAACCACCTACCCCAGTATTGTAGGATCGGTATATGTGATCCTCATTCCCTGAATCTTCCAAGAACAATATAGATCTAAAAAAATGCTAAAAACACTCAACCAAGGTAAAATCCTGAAAGATGAGGAATCAAGAAACAAATCTCTAGAAGAAGAAATATCTTACTGTGGTGATCCAAACGCAATCGACGCCGGTCGAATCAGAGGACAAATGAATGATTGGGGTCTTGGGTAAGGATATCCATCATATGGATGCTCTCAATCAAAGAAGGAAAAGAAGAAGACTATTCTTCCAATTAGATGCAACCCCGGTCTGATTAATGGAAAAAAGAAAGTACACGGTGTATACTAGTCTTAATGGGCCCCTACATTAGGCAGTCTCCAAGTCACCACACATGGTCGTGTGCACGACCGCTACATTTCAAGGACACGACTAATCGTAGTAACCAAGTAAATGGCGTGTACTTATAAAGTACACAGTTTGTACTTAAAAATGTTTCAGAAACATATATTTTTCCCAAAAACACCAGAAAAGATAAAAACATACCGCAAAAAAAGATCCAGGTTCTTACAAACTTCCCCCTTAAAAAATTTGTCCCACCATTTCCCTAGCAAGGTGGCGTAGTAGAAAAATCCTAAAAAATATCTTTCCACTATGATTGTACATCGGTACCCCTCTCCTTGGTCTTGTCATATAATCGCTCGTGCTACCATATCACTCATATAAAAGGAATAGACCGAACGAGGAGAACCATCGCACTTCGATCAACAATCCTGATAGGATCCTCCTCGAATGAGGAATCCACCTCTAACTCAACCTCCTCAGGTTAAAAAAATGAGACGAGTCTGAGAAGTAATGTCGATGTTGAGAAACATGGAAGACAACGTGCATAGCCTGGGACCACTGAGGTAACTGCAACTGATAGGAAACCATCCCAATTCTCTCCAAAACCTCAAACAACTTGATGTACCTAGGAGAAAGATTACCCTATCTTTTTATCCTTCTATGTCCCAAACTCAGTGTGACACACATGAAAACCCCATCACCAACCTCGAACACTAGACATCGTCTCTATTGATCATCATAAGACTTCATTCGAGACTGTACAGAATCCATCCTCTTCTGAATCAACACAATCTACTTAGTGGTCTCCGGGACAAGACAAAGTCCCAACATAGCATCCTCTCCTTCCTCCATCCAACACAAGGGTGATCAGAATGGGATATTTTACAATGCCTTATAAGGTTCCATATGAATTTCTTCTTGAAAATAATTATTGTAAGAAAACTCTACGAGAGGTAAGTGCTACTCCCAAAAACCTCAAAAATCTTGGATGCATGCTCGAATCTTCTCCTCAAGCACCTAAATTGTATGATCGGACTAGCCATTGGTCTAGGGGTGGTAAGCTCTACTCAAAAATACATGTGTACCCAAAGCTATATATAGTCCGTTACAGAACCAATAAGTAATGCATTCATCCCTGTCTAAAACAATGAAGTGTGTAACCCCATGTAGATGTAAAATCTCTCGGATGTACAACCTTCACATATCATCAACACTAAAGGTCTTTTTGATTGGAAAGAAGTGAAGAAACATTCATGAGTCTGTCAATGACATCCCAAACTGCATCATTCCCTTGATACGACTTCGATAAACTTATCACCAAGTCCATAGTCACGTCATTCCACTTCCACCTGGGAATGGGTAAGTACTGCAAAAGTACTGCTGGTTGATGATGATCCACATTTACTTTCTAACAAGTGGTACAAATCCTTAAAAAACTTGCAACATCTCTATTCATACTTATCCACAAATACTGACAGTGTAAATCACGATACATCTTGGTGACTCTATGATGAAAAACAAAAAAATTAAGAATGAAATTCATGCATCACCTCCTCGTGTATGTTTGATGACACCCATACGTGCCCATGAAAACGAAATATCGCATCCTCACCTATGTTCCATCTAGGAATAGGATCCTCTCTTGACACACTTTTCTATAGGACTAGGACTTCAAAATATGATAGATTCCTCATTCTCACTTGATTACGAAGAGTAGAGGTAACAACTACATTAGAAACAAACATATTCCCATGTCTATCGTGCACCTCCAAATGCATCTCAGAGAACAGAGCCATATGATTACACTCAATGTGGGCCTCCTAGACATCCTTTATCTGAGTACTCCTACTCAATGAATCAGCCTCATCGTTGCCTTTCTCGAGCGTATAGGCAAGCTCAGGGTCAAAGGTCTGAAGGTACTCAACCTACCTTCATTGTCTCAGATTTAGTTCATGTGGAGTGAAGATATACTTGAGACATTTCTAGTTGGTGAAAACCACAAAATACACTCCCAGATGATAGTTTCTACACTAGAGTAAATCATGAACAACATCAACAAGCTCGAGATCATTCATCAGGTAGTTCCTCCCATGTGGCATTAATTACCGAGAAATGTATGCAACGACTCCTTCTTCCTACATAATAACTACTCCCAGCCCGATACATGATGCATCACAGTACACATTATTGATTTTCCTGGCTCTAGAAAAAGTAGTATCCGTATTTAATTCAACCTACCATTCATCTCCAGAAAGGATAAATCACAAGATTTGAACACAAGTACTTCATAACCTTCTTAGAAAAACCCGATAGTGGTGATGCTAATCATGAAAAGTCCTGAATAAAATATCTATAGTATCCATCCACCCCTAGAAAATGTCGTACCTCAAAGACGTTCATCGGATTCCCCTATGAAACTAATTCTCTTACTTTCTCTAGAGCCACTGAGACTCTTCTCTTTGAGATAACATGAACCAACAAGCGGATTTGGTCCATCCAAAAGTTTCATTTTGAGAGCTTAACATATAACTGATGCTCTCTTAGTGTAATCAAATTGATCTGAATAGGTGTGTCATGGTCGTGTCGAGTTTGAGAGTAAACCAAGATATTGTCGATGAAGACTAAAATATAATAATCCATGTATGGATGGAACACTCGGTTAATTAGTTCCATGAAAACTATAGGCACATTTTTGAGATCAAACAGCATAACCAAGTACTCGTATACACCATACCTACTCCGAAAGGCTGTCAGAGGTATATATCATGTTCTAAAATGTAACAGATGATAATCGGATCTCGATTCAATATTCTAGAAAACCTGGGCTCCTCAAAGCTGATAAAAAAGATCACAAATTCTCAGAACGAGATATCGGTTCTTGACCGTCAACTGGTTAAACATCCGATAATCCACACTAATTATGAGGGTACCATCCACCTCTTCAGCAAATAGGACTGGCGAACTCCAAGGAGTATTGGGTCGGATGAAACCCATTGTCTGCAACTCCTCCTATAACCTCATAAGCTCATGTATCTCAGTTGTAGCCATCCTATAATGAGGAAAAGGTACCAGTTTCATGAACCTGACACAAGATGAATAGAAAACTCCACATCTCACTCCGGAGGAAAACATGAAAAGTCCTCAGGAAAGACATCCCTAAAACAATCCACCACTGGAGTAAAATACAACTCTAAAGTCCCCTGGTAATCCAGATGTAGAATAGAAATATGGGATGTAACTCCTCCCAACCCATGATGCACGAGTCCCGCTCTTCTTTCCTAGACATCCCATTCTCCATTATGAAAAAATGATCTGCCCTCTGGTTACCTGAAACTCACCCTACACTGATAGCATTCAACAACAGCCTGGAAATTAACTAACCAGTCCATTCTGAGAATGAAATCACATCATGTCATCTGTAAGACATAGAGGTCCCATAATATGTGACAACCACCAACCTCAAGAGGGAGCTCCTTTCATTAACATACACTAGCCATTCTTGTCCCCATCAGAGTGTCTACAGTCAGGATATCAGCAGTAGAAAACCTAAAAATATTAAGTTTCTCCACAACAAAAACATAAATAAATCTATTAGAAGCCCTGGTATTGAAATGAACATAAGATAAAACCAAGGAAACTAGGATCATACGTCAAACTGTAGAGAGACCAGGATCTTTCTATTGCATGTTCTACTCCACTAAAAAAATATAACATGCACCATGGACCTGTGACCCTCCCTGACCACCCATATCTGATCCACCCTGTTGTCACTGAATGTCTGGTGACTAACTACCACGGCCGCGACCTCCACCTCAGCTTGAATGATAGGAAGAACTACAGTTCTCTGAATAGTGAGAAACCGGTGGTGTTGCTCTTGAATGTGGAGTCATAGATAAACCCTTATCACTAGATGCTAGTGAGAAGAACTCACTGAATCACTGAATATGGATCATATTTCCGCATGATCGGAACTACACTAGGTCTCTTGTGAAATGTGACCACATATTACCTCTCTTCCCGCACTATTAACACACCACCTGGGTACCAGAAGAAGTATCTCACCTCCTCCAATCTCCATGCATACACTCCCTACGGTGCTTACTACTGTCAGTAGGAGGGATACTAACTCTAGATGTCGATCTTCATGGGTTCACAACTACATAATCCCTCATATTGTGATCTGTGATCAGATCCTGTTTTACAATAGAAGTGATGGAATCCAACATGAATATGTTCACTGGAGATCAGATGTTGTGCCTCAGACCATCCTCAAACATCCTTTGCAGGAATAACTCATCACCTCTTAGGATGGGTGTGTAGCATTGTAGCACTGTGAACCTAGAAGAATAGTCCATAACAGAAAGATTATGCTACTCCAGAATCATGAAATCTCAGGCTCGATCGGCCCTCTTGGCCTCAGGGTAAATGTAGTCATTGAAGGAACATTGATACTCATCCCAAGCCATAACCTGCTGGTGTCCTCCCTGTGAGATCAAATCCCACCATCTCTTGGAGAAATACTAAAGCTTGTATGTAGAGAACCTCAACAACCTCTTTGGAGGCATCTCTATATTCTAGAAGATAGATAGCATGGAATCTAACAATGACTCTACTGCCTGAGGTCATCCTTCTCCTGAGAAAGTAGGAGGATGTTGCTGCAAAAAGACCCACATCAACTCTGCCATAAATGGGGCGGGATGCGGTACTACCTAGAAGTTCTGCATGACCCTCATAAAGCCCTCTCAGAACTTTGAATTGGCACCTGTGCCTGGAATAACGGTTGATTCCAAGAGAGGCATGATTGAAGGATCTGCTGGTAGTCCCTTATCATCCATATCCTGTTTCTGATCATCTCCTTGAATCTGGCATACAACCGGAGGACATCTTAGTAGTATGACCCTGTAGGTCATGCACACACTTTAGATCAATATTATTAATGACTAAAAACTAGAATATTAATAAGGGAACATGAGATAAAGCATTAATGTATTTCAAAACAAGGATACATGGTGTGTATGTTCCCTCCACGGCGTGTTCCCTTAAGCCATCACATGGGCGTGTACTTCTGAAAAAACTGGTAGTGTAACACCCCAAACACATGGCGTGTTTTCTTAGCACATGATGTGTACTCAAATACTCGTCCCCTTATCAAGTTCCCTTTCACGGCTAAGCTACACGGTTCCCACAGAACAAGACTACATGGTGAGTTTGTACTAGACACATCGTGTACTTTAGAAGAACTTCAATGACCTGTGTTCTAGTGACACGACTGGTTACATGGATGACTCTACACATCGTGTTTTTGCCAGACACGATGTGTACTAAAAATATTTCACTGAACCATGTTGTTTGATACCCAGTCAGATATATGGTATCAACTCATGACATGTATGTCAAGTACATTATGTGTCCCACCATAATTTCCCAACCCTGTATCTCTGTCCACACAGTTTGTGTCATGGTTAGAGACTACCCGGTCTGTACATACAATACACGGCGCATACTTATGAAAAACCATTCCATCCCAAATAAAAAAATGCATGGCATGTATTAATCATTACACGCCATGTATTTTGGATTTTTCTGTACAGTATGACTAAAAAACTACTCTTCTACAAATAAAACAATGAAACTAACATTAAAATTAAAAATTCCGATCTGTGAGGGCCCATACTCCCTACGAATCAAAAGTTTAAATCTTATACATGTCATATTCAAGGATATCAAAGTAATGATCCACCAAATTCAAGTCCATGAGGGCCCAAAACAACTCAAGAACCAACATTTCTTGTTCATTATACAAAACCTTACAAAGAGAAATACCCTATCAACATGTAGAAATTCTATCAAGGTATCTATTAAAATAGAATTCATATCCAGCACAACCTCTATCATTACAACATGAAATTGTTAATTCACACTAAATGGAATGGAATGAATGCATGAAATATGATTTCTAGAAAGTGGCTAAATGATGCATTAGATGGAATAAAGTCATCTCATCGGGTTTCAAAAGAAACAGTACCTTAATAATACCAACAATAACAACACAAAACACATGAATCACCCAACGGTGAAATCAAATTAACTATAAAATTGCAACACCAAAAAATTACAATAATGAGGTAATTTGGATTTTCCCTGTACAAAGGTTATGTTTTCCAGAGAACAACTTATTACCAAGTACGTATTTCCTTCATATCCCTGGATATGGGCTCCAAACAATATGTCAAGAGGAAAAGAGTCACTATAATACCACATTGTAACGCCAGGGTTCCAGAAGCCACCTAGAGGCACCCCGTACACAGTTGGTCACATGGCCTCAAGTGCATTTCCCTAAAATCCAGAGGTCGTCGACTAGCAGCGAGGGCCTTTTGTGTTATTGTGGGGAAACTATGCCATCATTAGAAGAGTAACACAGTGGATGTAAAACATATTGCAATAGAAGAAGCAATAATAAATCCATAAAAATGTAAATAGTGTATGAATTATGAAATAAAAAACTGGAGCACATATATAAATGATGCATGATACATATGTCTAGGAATGAATCCATGAATGTCACGACGCTAGAATACAATACTAAAACCAAGTTAAAATGAAAACATATTAACTCCAACAAAATCACTAGCCTTTTCTTGGTCCCATGCTCTCCAACACCAAAACAGTAAAGTAAATGAAGCAGTAGGGTGCTTGGCCTTATCTGGACCTGCATCAAAATAATCAATTTGGGCCCAAAAGCATGGACCAAATAGGGTGTGAGTATAATCCCAGTAGGAAACAACCTAAAGATATATTCCTAATATTCAATGAATATATATGGTACACAATAAAAAAATAAATAGCAAACAAGGAATTACACAAAAGAAAACAATCTTGCAGTTTCAAATGCAATAAATTTCATATATCAAATAAGAAGATAATCAAAATTAGGTAACCATATAGGATGTACTCACAGCCTAAACCCTCTTGTTCAACCAAACAACACAAGAAACACTCTAGGAAGTACACACAGTCCAAACCCTCATATTCATCTTTATCACAGACTCTCTGAGGAAGAACTCATCATCAATTTCACATATAGTCTCATTTTGGTAACTAATAGGAGTTATGAGGAAGCACTAAATATCCAATTCCCCCAATGGCCCATATAGTGGAACTACAGACACTCTAAGGGAGCACTTACATCAATCCTTCCTATGGTCTTGCAACATAAAAGTAAACAAACTATCTAGAGAAGCCCTAAACGTGAATTCTCCCTATGGTTTACAACACCAGGTTCTCACAATGTTGTGTAAGTCAATCGTGCACAATAATATAGGAAGGAAAAAAAGTAAACCTCACAAACTATATGGATTAATAGTCTACAAAATCCCAATAATGTTAGATAATATTCACTCCATCCTATCAATACTAGGCATGGAAACCACACTGCCTAACAGGAAACTGTACCAAATGTTCAAAACATGATAACAAGGGAAAACCATCCATAGCATTGAAAAGGTAACAGTATTCTCAAAAATTATCTTCTATGTAATCAAACTAGGCATAAGAGGAAAATAAAAAGGGATAAAACCAAAACACAAAATACCTCGAACAAGGGTGATGGGAACTTTGGCACATATAACTCAAAGAATAACTACGAGAAGGAACAAACCACTTACCTATGTTTTTTAGGATTTTTATATGTGAACCTCAAGCCTTGAATTTCCCAAGAACACTATAGATCTACAAAAATGCTAAAAACACTCAACCGAGGATAACAATTGAAAGAGGATGAATCAGGAAACGAAGCTCTAGATGAAGGAAGAGCATACTGTGGCATTCCTAACACAATTGACGACAGTTGAATTGCAGTACAGATGCACGATCGAGGGCTCGGGAAAGGATCAATGTCGTATGGATACTCTCTGTCAAAAAAGGTGAAGAAGAAGATGCTTCATCCAATTAAACGTGACCTAGGACCTTTTAATGGAAAAAGAATGTTCATGATGTGTAATTTATAAGTACATGGCGTGTACATACCTTAAATGGACCCCAAATTAGGTGGTGTCCAGGTCACCACACATGGCAGCGTGAACTACCGTTACATGGCCAGCACACTGCTACCTGCGGTAACTGAGTATAGGGCATGTACATATAAAGAACAGGGTGTGTACTTAAGAAATTATTAGAAACTCTTCTTTTTCCCATAAACAACAGAAAAGAGAAAAACAGACATGAAAAAAAATCTGGGTTCTTATAGATTTATAATTAAAAAATAATAATTATTTGTTTTCCACAATGAATTAGTAAATAAAATTATATTTTTAATATTATTTACTAATAAAAAAAATAATTCATTATTGATAAAGATATTATTGATTAACAAATTTGTAATATTTTATATGAACAAAAAATAAATAAATATTTATAAGTAAAAAAAATTAATATTAATATATATATATGCAAAGTGGTGTGAACGGAATTCCAACTTCATTGGATGGGAGGATGTACCGTGAATCATTTTTAGGCTTCTCTCACAAAATGAGAAGCATGAATGGGGTTCTTGGTTCTCTATCAATGTGAGAAGCATGAATGAGGTTCATGCTTATTCAGAATTGTTTTTTAAAATACTCCATACCCTATCCTTTTAAAAAATATATAAAACCAATTAAAAATGGGTAAATAAATTAATGTTCTTGTTTTTCTATAGGCAGGTTCAATTTATAAAAATTCAAAGAGAGAGAAATTGATCACATGGGTTGGTGATAATGGAATGAAAGCTTCTTGATTATATGTATCGTGGTAAATGGATTATATTACATAGAAAGAATCCCTATATGGTTGTATGTAATTTTGAAATTATCCTTTTTATCTATGGATACCATACATTGTTTCAAGACTCTTACCATGTACTTTGGTAAGAGTTTCCTATTACCACCGAGAATGTGGCCTAGATGGTCACACAATAAGTGTCTTGAGAAGTTCAATTAAATAATAACATTACTTATCATGAAATATGTTATATAAATATTATTCCCACAAAATGTTTAATAATTATACATGTTTTCTTTATCACATCATTTCGTTCGCTGTCTATTCAAGAGAATATTTTTTGAGAAGAGTAATTAAAAAATAATAATTATTTATATAATATAATATAATATTTATTTATTTATTACAGAATAATATAGTGATATTTATTTATTTAATAATTATTCATTATTCAGGGTTTTATGAATATCATTGAGGAATAGATGAAAATGTTTAGTGGTCTGATAATAAATAAAATCTACTGAATATCATTCGAATAAATTAAATTTAATTAATTACTGAGCATTGTGCATGTTATGAATTATTATTATTATTATTATTACTATTTTTTATTGTAAATAATATTATTATTATTGTGGGAAAGGGGTTATAAATGGATTAAGGAAATAATAAGGTCACACATTCAATTACTATTTTCTAACCATATTAGTATATAAGTCGAGTTATATTATTTTTGAATAGATTTTAATTTTGATTTATTATGTACAATGACATTTGGAGAGAATTATCTCAAAGACCAACAGATATATCTCTCTAAGAATGCTCTAAATAATATAGGTTGATCATCATTCACCATTAGTATAAATATATGAGAGATCAAAGAGAACCCTTCCACGATTATATTCTTAGGGAAGACAAAGTTAAATGATGAATGCATTAGGATCTACCACTATATTACCCAATTATTTCTATGGGAATGTTCATAGGTTCATAGAGAAAGTGGGAAATACAAATTGGGGGAATATACTCTTGATTCATACAAATCCACAATAGTGTGACATAGACACATTTTTAGATTCATTATTGAAGGGGTAATTCATCAAAAGGAAATTAATTGTTTATTTGAATTAATTATAAATAATATTGTATGATATACTAGATAGGTTCTAGAGTTATGTATTTAATTATTATTTGATTCATTTCCATTGATCATCGTGTTTATAGTTGATGTATATCTTATATTAATCATATACTACATTCAAAGGATGAAAATGACATGTCTCGTCTGATGATTCTATTGTGTGTGAGACCTTCATGTGGTATCCAAATTAGCATAATAATTTATAATTATTTAAATATAATTTATTTATTTTTAAATTTATCATTAGTTTCCAATTATAGTTTCATTTTTCCATAATATGAATCATGATATCTACTCCACTTCCTTATTGTAATAAAAAATATAATAAAATCAATTAATTTTATGGTAAAATAATATTCAAATTACTCATTCGAGGGTTTTTAGTATTATTGAATGTTATCACTAGATTAAACATCGTATAATATATTAGTAAACACTATGTACCCATGTTCAATAAATAAAAAACTAATTTAGAATAAATTTGAGTCATGTGGATTTCTTACATGCAGGGTGTATTTCCATACACCGTGAATTGATTAGGCTAGGCAGGTACACACTAATCCAAATTGCACAACATGTAACATCCATACACATTGTGTAATCTGTTAGTCAAAGGTGATACATGTATTCTCTTGCAGGTCTTAAATAACTAGTGACCATGTATCTATGATACCGGAATCCATGTAGCCTATGAAGTCAATGTGAACTCCCTTATTTGTATGGAATGATTACACATCAAGTCTATAGGAATTTTTTGTAGATAGAAAATGAGAAATATAAATTTTATGTCCTTGTAATTTAAACATCATGTATTTTTTCAAATTACATAGAATTAAAATTTAATTTATTGTACTCCATTAACCATATCATTATGTGCACTATGTGGTCATTTAATTGATAGTACACACCATGTAATGGATTATACACACACACACACACACACACACACGTATATATATAAATATATATATTAATATTATAATTACTTTCTCTAAAAAGTTCGGAACTACATATCGTATATAATTCATAATATGGTCATTAATCAACACATATTGATATACATCATACAAAAAAATCACCACGTATTTTTTAGGGCCATTAATTTGATAGCACATTTAATGAAATTATGTGATATGTCATGTATACAACATGTATCCTTAGAAAACATAATATTCATATAATATATGTTTGGGTAGTTCAGATAGTTACTCACCGTGTTTCCTCAAAGGTAAAATTTTAAACTAATTTTAATTTTAAATAAACTTATTTAATTTTTCCAAATTATTATGGATTAGAATATCAAGAAAATTAGAATGATAATTAAGATAATATAATTGATTAATAAAATAATATAAATTATTAATTCGATAAATATTTGACATAAAATATAACAATTAGAATTCAATGCTAATTTTTATTAAATTTTTAATTCGTTTCATGTATGTGGATGATCATGAAAATATACCATACATTTGTATGTGATGGGATTCTTTTTAATTAATTATTAAATTAAATTGATGGATTGCACATCACCCCTCCTATCATTATACAAGGGACTAGGAGCCTGTAGTTTCATTAATATTAACACCGTAATCAATAATATGGTTCCTCTCACTTTGTAGTGAGTAAAATCAAATATAATAGATGGAGCTCCCAATCTGGTGGAGTTGGATCATGTTTTTATTTGAAAAGAAAACAATCCAATATTGATACATTGTTGAATAGTTAGTAATCTATAACATGAACCATAAAATTGTTCATGATTTTCCCCATAGTCCAATTGTGAGTTAATAATAATCTAGAAAAATGTAATCATTAGTAAATTCTCATGATCATATCACATTATTATTTAATTTCATTCAAGATTACTGGATATTTCATTATGTATTTTTTAAAAAAATAACATGAATAAATTAATTAACAATTGTGAAAAAATAATAAAAAATCATAAATTCAATACAAGAAATGGTTAACCACATAAGTAATTCTACATGATATTAAAAATCATGTAATAATGAAAAAAATTGGAATCTTATGTATAATTTAAAAAATACCTGAAAAATATATAATAATTTGGTATAAACATTCACTAATTAAGTAAAAATTGGATTGTACTTCAATGTTCTTAACTAGTCATATTCAGGGCCCTTTTAGTTATTGGGGAATTCTAATGTGATATTTTGGGTCTACCTAACTTATCATACATCAAGTGATGACTGCCAAAGATGGAATTGAGATAACTAATATGCAAAGGTTGATAAAATCCAATTTATGGTTTTCAATATTGGGGACAAAACTCAGAAAATCAATGATGTTTTAGTTAATGTAATTGACATTTGGAATTCCTACATAAAACCCTCAAAATTTATTGACTTGAAAATGTTAGGGTGATTATAAGGGGAAATGTGGATCATTTCAACCAGATTATCCAAGCAAATTGACATTCCGAATATAATTTTTAGGGCTGTTTTATTTTGATAAAATAATAGGTTATTATTAAATATATTATTTATTTGTTTATCTATCATTTATCATATAAAGAAATATAATTTTACCCAACTTATTCATAGACATGAAAATAAAAAAATGTCAAATATATCAATGTGATTCATACTTCAAAAGGATAACCTTATCACTAGAAATTAATTACCATAGTAGAAAAGGCTCTTATGTATTATCCTACACCATGAAATGAAATTTTATATACGAACAAAACCTATACTTGATGTTCTTGGTAAATTGGATAGCGAGGAAAAGTTGTCTCTTTATGATATAAATTTGAATGATTATAGAAATATTCATTGATTCATGAAATCATACATGACCACTAAGCTTCTAATTCAACATCATGGCATAGATGTGTATAGAATACTGTCTCTCCTTTGGGATCTATATCAAGATAAGGAGAGGCAAGAGAGATGCATGATAGACATTGATATGATTACAACCATGCTTGAAGAGCTAACACAGTTGGGCCACATATAGTCAATATTATTGGATACATTGAATTCTTATACATCATAGGGATTAAATTCTCAGATGAGTTGCACAAAGATACAATACATTCCTCACAACCCAATTCCTTATCGAGTATTATTGTAAATTATAACATGTAAAATAATGAGAATAGTATTATAGAACTTATTACTTTGATTCTCCAAGTAGATAAGGGAATGGGGATTGACAAACCAACTATCTTTGTACTTATTTAGAAAATGAAGAACAAGGAAATGGGTCCCAATAATCACTAATAGTCTAAGTCTCCTATGAATTGTACTTCCAAGAAGAGGAGGATATAGATGAAGGGAATGGAGAAGGAAGTAGTATGTTTTTCATGTGGAAAATAAGAACACTATAAGAGGAACTACACCCAATAGAAATGGGATTCTAAAGGTGTATTCATTACTGGGTATAGTTTTCAAAAATCAATACATTTAGAATTATATGCAACTTGTGTTGCTCAAATATATACCCAAATATAAGAACCAAGTTCATTATGAAATATTTCTAGGGGATAGGATGAATTTCATGATGAAAACGGTGTGAGGATGGATACTCTAGCAATTAGAAATTCCACCTTAAATTTCCAATATTAATGATATTGTTTTTAAGATATTTTTATTATGTACCCACTATTACTAATAAAATAATTCCTATAATTTTCTTAGATATAAGTGGGTTTTTACACATTTGGAAATAAAATAATTTTATTCAATAAAAACATCATATTTTATGGTATGTAACATATAAATAAGAATATTTATTCATTAAAATATGAAAAATAATTATTTGAAATTGATATTAAATCATGTTAACATGAATCATATAAAACCAAGTTATGGAATCACCATCATGGTCATGTAAATAGTAATTGTTCAACAAATATCTATCAAGATGCTTATTTAGATTCTTCTGAGCTAAATCCACGTAAAATATTCAATGATTGATTAAAAGGAAAGTATAAAAGCAATTATTCTGTTGAAAGGTTGAAATGGAAATAGATATTTTTTTGTAATTTTATACACTGATGTGTGTGGACCATTTCCAATAGATGTTAAAGGTTGACATTCTACCATGATAAATTTTACTAATGAGTTGATTAAATATTTCTATGTCTACTTGATGAGTTATTTGTCAGATTTAATTGATATATTCAATGAATTCAATAATTATTTATATTATCAACTTGAAAATAAGATAAAGAAGCTTCTATCATATAAACTTGGTAATATCTAAACAAATAGTTTATTGATTTTTTTTTTCTGAATTTGATACTCTATCTCAACTAAATCCATCTTACACACCAAAGAAAAATTATGTTAGTGAAAGGAGGAAACATACATTACTAGAAATGTTAATTTCAATAATGATTCCAACCATTATCCATAACCCTTTTAGTGATATTCATTACAAAATGTTGCATAAACATGAAACTGACTACCAACTAAAGTGGAAAATTTAATTCCCTTTGAGTTTTGGAGTGGGAAGAATCCTGAATTGTCAGCTACATGTGTATAGGGTTTATAGGTATTTTTACGACTTATGAGGAAAAAAACTACATCATTTTTAACAAATTGTATTTATATATGTTATATTATGAAACAATAGACAGTGCCTACAAAAACCCTCATAAAAAAGTGATTTCTTTTAGAAAACATTATCTTTCTTGATATGGTGAACATAATCAATATGGATAGTTGAAGAAATATTAAATTCAACGATGTCAATGCTCAAGATATATAATATTTGGCAGAGGAACGTATTACAGTAGTCCCTATGGAAGAAGTAATTCCTAAAACATATACTGTGTAAGAGAAACATTGAGATATGAGAACTAGAGATATATTGTTTTATAGTCACCGATGACGGTGAATCATTATTAGTTGAATATAATTAACATCCCTCCCAAAAGTGGTATTAGATGTAAATACCCGGAATTTCTATGCAATTTTTTATAAAATATATGGGAATTTTAGGAGTCTGTGAAAATTAACGGCACATGATTCTGAGGCCCGTTGTGACTGTAATGAAATTCTTAACTTTTTTCCAAGTACGTTCAGTAAACATGCGAGCAGGTTTTTGTAACTTTTGAACCAATGCTCAGAATTGAAATCTGAAGACACCGTTGAACTCATAGCGCTGATATTCACTTAAGGAGACCCTCCAATTGACTGCAGTAGGTCGAGAATGGAATAAATTTTTTCACTTTTTCGAGGTAGAAGAGAAATAAAATTATTTTACATTTTATTTTTATTTTGAAACACCTCCTTATGGGTTATGGTGGTGGGGTCCACCAGAATTAGAAAACCCCCATTTTGAAAGGTTATTGGTGGGGACCACCTGACTCTTGAACTCACTCTTTAATGATGAAGGTGATATTTGGTTTCCTCTAAAATAATTATTCAAACACCATCAAAAGAAATGGACAACTATATTTTAATTTAATAAAACATAATTTAATAGGTTGGATATTCATTTTTGGTGGAATTGGGGAAAGTGTTGGAAAAGAAGAGAGATTTTGGAGGATCATTCCCTCCAAATGAAGAACTCCTCTCCAATGAAGATCTTTCACCAACGAAGAACGAGGTACCGACCCTGATCCCGGATCAGAAGCACCTTGAAGAGGTAACGAATGCCGATGTTATTCGATGAAAAGGAACTGACGTCTCTCCTTCCCACCTCACCAACATCAACGAACCTTCAAGTTAATGGCGTGACATTGATTTTACTTCATTGATATTATTTTGTGTAGAACCTCTCCCCATGAGCCACTTTCTACTGCTCTAATGTGGAGAGTGCAGGCCAAACCAACATGGCCCGACCTCTTCGCAACATTAGGGTTTTGATGCAATTTTCGCGATGGAGGAGGATGATGACCAGATCTGGTAATTGGCATAAATGGGACTCAGGAGGGATGATAGAAACCATGGATGGCCTTGATGATGAATGAGGCAGCACAATTACGCCGCCAGAGAAGGGCATCGTCCCGCCTGCCACGGTGGAGCAAGGTCTGTGACGTGCGACCGTGCCGCCCAAAGGAGAAGAGCAGTGACCTTGTGTCATGGTAGTGAGGCGAGGCATTTCCGGCTCGACGTCTTCCACCGGTGATGGCGCGAAACGTGACCGTGCCGCATAGGGAGAAGGTTGGCCATCTGGCCAACCGACGAGCCCAGTGGTCTGCCCTAGCGGACCGCACTACGGGCCACCGCACCGCAGGCCGGCGCAACACGGGCTGCCCAGCGGTCCAGGTCGCGTCGTTGCGCCAGGCCGGACCCTGCCAGCCGTGCCGAACCCCGCTGACTAGGTCCTCCCCGGGCTTGACCAGGGTCAGTCCGGGTCGACCCAAATGGGGTCAGGTCGTCCCATGCCAGGTCGGTCTGAATGGGTCGGATAGGACTGAGACCGGTTTCGACCCATTTCGATCGTTTGGCCATATCATGAGCTGCATGCATCCTTTTGACGAACCATATACAGAGTTCAAGACCTTGGAGTGAGATCGTACTTCTGGAATACCCCACATGAGATTTGGGTAATGTTGGCATACGATCGAGTTGGATTGAGCACGAATCTAATCGGTCCCTTTAGACTAAAAGTCCAATAACATACAGACCGAGCATCGAATTGACGCATTATATATTGCGTTGAGACCCCTATTACGTGGTGGTCCTTCGGGATACTTCTTCGTGGGACTTCGTGGTAGTTGTATTATCAACCTGTTGCTTGGAGCGGACCCTCCCGCAATCAAGCAAGATTAGTGCGGGAACCCTGTAGTTGGCTGTAACATGGGAGAGGGATACATTGTGGGTCTATGATTTGGGATCCCATGGGTGTCTGTGCTTTAAAATATTATGTTTTTTTGTGCTTTGTGATCCTACTTGAGTCTCTTTTCGGGAGTTTCACCTGGATCCTCTCTATGAATCCACGTGGTACTACTCTAGTATCCTACGTGGGTCTGCTGTACTAGGATCCTATGTGGGTCTGATTATTTAGGATCCTTCATGGGGCTTACTTTTAACAGTGTTAGACGATTCATTAATTTTACCTAATCATCTTTACTACTGTACCTATGTTATACATTTTGTGAGTTGAGTCCTTATTTTTTGGTAATCTCTTGTGTTGCGTACCTTTGTGGTGCATACATTTGTGGTGATACCTCTGTGGTATTATTTTGTGTGGCATACTTTTGTGGTACTTACCTTCATGGTGATACCTTTGTGGAATTATTCTGTGTGGTGTACCATTGTGGAATTTACCTATGAGGTGATACCTTTGTGGTATTCTTATGTGTGGATTTACCTTTGTGGTACATAACTTTGTGGTGTTACCTTCGTGGTATTCCTTCCTTTGTGGAATAATTGATTTTTGTGATAATGTGATGGGCCTTGTGTTTTCTCATGAAGGAGATGGGTATACATGATAACTTAGGTATATGTATGGGAATATACCATTGTTGGATTGTCAGTTGTATTAATGCTTTGAGGTTTATCCTTTGTAGATTTTTTGAGACCTTTGAGGCACTTTTGGGTCCCTAATGAGTATCGTTATACTCACCCCTGTACATGCTACACCTGCACCTTGTAGTGTTTGGTGCAGATGACGAACAACACTAACTGAGGATGATGGTAATATGACTAGACGCAGCTCAGTGGTGGACCTTAGAAGAGGCGTTCCACATAGACAACTATTCGAGATCTGTACCTAAACTTCAGAGAGGATCATTTGCAGGTGTTCACAAGAGCTATTCTAGTTTACTCGTACATTTCAATTTTCTTATACTTTCCAGTTGGTCTTGTATTCTGGCCCCTATTTCTTAGTGAAGACACTATTTTACAACAAAGTTTACTAGTTCTCTTATCATATTGTGTGATTTTTTTTTTTGAGTATACAAGTTATAAATTCAATGCCTTCCCGATTTTTGGGAATACTCATTTCGTTGCTAGTTGTCATCCCCTAGCCTGTAGAAGGAGGGCTTGGGGAAGTCACGACACTGGCCCCGAGGGATAGGTCGTGACAAATTGGTATCAGAGGAGTCGGTTCTACCATAGAAAATTGGACTTTGATATTGTAACTGTAATAGTATTAATTGTTATTAGTGTGGATATCAGTTTAGGGAATCCTGTGTCGGTGCGACGACCAACATATCCATACACCAGGATACCATCTTCTGATTTCTGACTCAGTTCATTAAAACAATAATTGAGTGTGTGTTTTGAAATGTTTTCTTCGCAAAATCGTTGATTCTACTCACCAAGTATATCTTATTGACTGTGGTACACCTGTTTCTTTTTATGATTCCTCCACACAGATAGCCAGCTAGGGTTTCAAGTATAGTACATGATGATGGCCCACCAAGCGATAAGGCCTTTGTGCTGGGCCATCATTCAGTAGAGGTAGCAGAAGAGGCACCACCGGTACCATTACCCATTGGACCACTGATTCCAACAGCCCCAACATAAGAGGGTGCATGCTGCTTGAGCGTGTTGCACAAGTTCCAGCTCTAGAGGACACCAAGGTTCAGAGTTTAGACATACCCACATTTGGATGAGGATGGGATGGAGGCTATGGTGAGAGTCTTTCGACTGGTAAGGACACCAGCTGATCTAATGGTGATCCATGCCACCAGTATTCTACAAGACTCAGCTGGGAGATGGTAGATCTTGATGCTCTAGGTTCACGATGAGGTGACGCTTCTCTGGGAATACTTTGAGAGCGAGCTTCTTAGAGCAGTGCACATCCAAGAGCTTCTTCATCTGCAGCAGGGCATCCTGACTGTGGTTCAGTACTCAGTGAGGTTCACTGACATCTCATGATACTCAACTGATATAGTAAGGGACCCATTATACAGGGCCCGGACCTACAAGCAGGGAATATGGAAAGAGATCAGGGGTTCAGTGATTTCTCTCAACATTCCAATGTAGAGGGGACGTTAGAGAGAGCCCTATTAGTGGAGAGTTTTCTCAACGAGTAGTCTCCAGCAGTTAGACCGACCATTGGGAATCACATAGCAGATTCTTCTATAGCTAAAAGTAGATATATGTCATAATGGTCCAAGAGGACAAGACCTAAAGGTTGACGATCGCAGGATTCAGGGTCGGTTGTGCGGGGCACCAAAGACAGAGCCAGTCATGTGAGGAGAATTCAATGATACTAATGCGGAGACCAAGGTCACATGGCTCATATCTGCCTGACCCGCTGTAAGGATGTTCAGGAGACGGTCGAAGGATAGCCTAGGAAGAGACAGATATTTAACCGAGGAGGTCCACAAGAAGTATGCAGACATGGTAGAGGAGCTATTCATGCAGCTGGATGTGTGTAACGATCCAAGATATTACCGCCACCATCACTAGGTGGTCCACACCGACCATAGGGAGTAGTTGGACATGGGCGAGGTCAGATCCAAGTAGCTGAGGCCAACGTTCATGGTGTTTCAGAGATGATACAAGGTATGATCTGTTTCTACTCCACCATTGTTGTTGTACTTATAGACACATGTGCATGTCATTCATTGTTTTCCAGGACCCTCATTTAGAGCACAAAGATTCTGAAGGATCAGTTGGATCGATCCTTACGGCTAGAGACTCATACGGGAGTGGATTCAATGATTACACACTGGTTCTGGCAGTGTGAGCTTACTCTATGAGGAGACAGTTTAGACTGGGATTTCTTAGTAGTGGCGTCTAGGCCTTATGATGTCATCTTGGGTATGGACTGGTTATCTATAGTCCTTTCTCAGATTGATTGTATTAGTGGCAAAGTGGGGTGTGTCCGCACGGATGAGACCAGGTTTACTTTCACCAGTGATAAGAGAGCCTTTGCAGCACGTGATGGAATTACTCAGAGGAGAGTCCAGCCGATCACTCATTAGTTGGCTAGCCTTACCCTCGGAGAGGTTGATGTGGATACTCTGAGATATCCTGTAGTGGTGGACCAGTACACATTCGTCTTCCCTAATGATGTTCTGTGTCTACCTCCTTCGATAGAGGTGTACTATTACATTGAATTGTACACCGCGATGGAAACAATATCTACAACAGCATATCGGATGGAACCCACATAGCTTCGTGAGCTTCAGGTATAGATGGAGGACTAATAGGGGAAGGGGTTCATTCAGCAAAATGTTTCTCCTTGGGAAACCCTGAATTTGTTCTCCAAGAAGGTGGATGGGAGCTTGAGACATATTGTTGACTATCAGCACCTAAACCTGGTGACCATGAATAAACATATACCCACTCCTGAGGATTGATGATCACTTTGATCAGCTGAAGGGAGCACATTGGTTCTCGAAGATTGACCTCAGATCAGGCTATCACAAGCTCAGAATACAAGACAAGGATGTGAAGAAGACAAATTTTAGATGTCAGTACGACCACTATGAGTTCATGGATATTCCATTAGGAGTTATCAATTCTCTAGAAGTGTTGATGGGACTCATGAAAAGGATCTTTAATTCTTATCTTGATCGCTTTCTAGTGGTCTTCATCGATGAAATTCTAATCGACTCGGCTACTGGGAAGGAGCATGCCAATCATTTTCAGGTAGTTCTAGACACACCCTGAGAGCACCATCATTATGGTAAGCTCTCAAACTTCCATTTATGGATCCGATAGGTTCAATTTATGGGACATGTTATCTTGGAGGCTAGAGATGCGGTGGATCTAGTGAAGATTGACGCGGTAATTGCTTGGGAACCACCCAGGAGTTTGACAAAGGTACGATGTTTCTTGGTTTTTTCCTGATACTACTGGAGATTTGTTCCATATTTCTCTAGAGTATTTGCACCTTTTTCAGCATTCACGATGAAGGGGAAAGCAATCGTGTGGTCGGAGAGTTTCCAGAAGAGTTTTCAGGAGTTGAGGCAGAGGCTGACTGTTTCCCCCATCTTGAGGCATCTGGAAGATGTTGTTGGTTATATAATCTACGACGACACATTAAGCACCGAGATCAGATGTGTCCTGATGCAGGGGATAGCAGTTATCACATATGGTTTACAAATGTTAAGATATAATGATAAGAACAATGCTACCCATGACCTAGAGTTAAGATCAGTGGTATTTTCCTTGAAGATGTCATGACATTACTTAATGGGAGAACACTTTATAGTATACTCTGATCACAAGAGTCTCAAGTATATATTCTCTCAGAAGGACCTGAACCTGATAAATCGATGTTTTCTTGAGTTCCTCCAGGAATATGACTTCGAGATAGTCTATACTACTTAGAAGGGGTATGTTGTATCCAATTCACTCAGCAGGAGAACTAGTATTCAGCTGCTAGGAGCGGTGACCGAGTAGATGGACTCTTTTCAGATATCCTTTGTGGATCGAGATGGAGAATCTTATCTTTAGTCTCTTAGTCACTACCACACTTCTTCAGTGAGTCAGGGAGGCACAACATGGGGACACTAACTACGAGGATCTATGTTCTTAGATACCCACGATACAGGCACCTGATGGATTTTCTAATGATAGGGAGCATGTCATCCTTTTCAAAGGATGCACCATGGTACCAGTGTATCTTCGGGAGGAAGTGTTGAGATAGTTCCATAATTCCCCTCTAGTGGTACATCCAGGAGTTGTGACGATGTAGCAGGACCTCTGATGACAACACTGGTGACTGGGAATTAAGAAACAAGTAGAAGAATTTGTTTCTCGGTGCCTCACATGACAGTAAGTGAAGAAAGATCATCATGTAACAGCTTGCTTAGTTCATTCTCTAGATTCCCCAAAGTGGAAGTGGGATGGGATATCTATGGACGTTGTGACTGGACTTCCACGTACATCGAGTGGTCCTGATTCTATCTGGGTGATCGTCGACCGACTCACCAAGTCATCCCAATTTCTACCGATAAGAGAGAAGGGTTCAGTAGAGAGCGTGGGATGCCTCTATTTGCAGGAGAATGTTAGGACACATAGAGTACCCTCGATGATTCTCTCAGATTGTGATGCATGTTTCACTTCCTGTCTATGGAAGGGGTTGCAGGAGGCTTTCGGGACATAGCTTCATTTGAGGACCTCCTTCCATCCTTAGATAGATGGCTAGACTGAGCGGACCATTCACACCCTCGAGGACATGCTCCATGCTTACTCCCTCAACTTCGGTCACAGTTGGGAGGATCACTTTCCCTTAGTAGAGTATTTTTACAACAATAGCTATCACTCCACAATTGGGATGGAACATTTTGAGGTGTTGTATGCAGGACCTTGCAGATCGCCATTGTGCTAGACTGACTTGGGGGATTCTATACTCATGGGACCAGAGATGGTATGGGCTACCATGAAGAAGGTGTAGATCATCCAGGAGTAGATGAAGTCCTCATAGAGTTGGACTAAGTCTTATTCTGACTGAAGATAGAGACCTCGAAAGTATGAGGATAGTGACCACATCTTTATATAGGTCTCACATCGATGAGGTTTCTATAGAATTGTATGAGGCGGTAAGTTATCTCCAAGGTTCATTGGACCCTTTCCAGTTATCAGAAGAGTTGGACAGGTGTCTTTCCGACTTGCACTTCCCCATCCACTGCACCGGGTACACGGTGTCTTCTACGTATCCTATTTGAGGAGATACGTGCATGAACCATCACAAGTCACCGACCACGGTGAGCTAGACATCGACGATGGGGCGACGTTTACAGAGGTTCTAGTAAAGATTTTGGATCGATAAGAGCGGGTCCTTCTTGGGTGGTCGATACCTTTATTGCATGTACTTCGGCAGCACGGGAACGTCTAGGAGAGAACATGGGAGTGGGAGGCTCCGATTCGTGCTCAGTACCCCCACTTGTTCCCTTAGTTTTTGTTGTGGATTATGGGGACACAAAGCACTAAGGTGGGGAGAATGTAAAGACCTGTAATTTCCAAGTAGTGTTTTTTAAAATATATCGGAATTTTACTAGTCCGTAAAAATTGACGGCATGTCATTTAGAGGCCCGGTGTGCCTAGAATTAAATTCTGAAATTTTTTTCAGGTACGTTTCGTAAACATGCTAGCGGGTTTTTGTAACTTTTGAATAGGTTCTCAGAATTGAAATCTGAGGACACCGTTGAACTTGCAGCGCCGATATTCACTTAAGGAGATCCTCACCTCGACCACCGTAGGATGAGGGTGGAAGAAAATTTATCACTTTTTTTGAGGGAGAAGAAAAATTAAATTATTTAACATTTTATTTTTCTTTTGAGACCCCTCCTTATAGGTTATGGTGGTGGGGACCACCCAAACATGAAAACCCACATTTTGAATTTTTAAAGGTGGGGCACACCTGACTCTTGAACTCCCTCTTTAATGTGGTAGGTTACCTTTGGTTTCCTCTAAAATAAGTATGCGAACACCATCAAAATTAATGGCCAACTTTATTTTAAATTAATAAAACAAAATTTAATAGTATGGATATTAATTTTCGGTAGAGTTATGGGAATGTTTTGGAAATGAAGATATATTTTGGAGGATCATTTCCTCGCAATGAAGAACGACTCTCCAATGAAGAACATGCTCCAACGACGAACGAGGAACCGACCTCGAGCCCGGATCGGAAGCGCCTTGCTGAGGCAACGAACGCTGATGTTCTTCAATGACACTGAACTGACATCCATTCTTCCCTCCATATTGAAGTCAACGAACCTTCAAGGTAGAGGTGTGATTTTGATTTTCCTTCTGTGATTTTCTTTTGTGTGGATCCTCTCCCCATGAGTCACTTGCTACCACTTTAACACAGAGGGTGCGGGCCCAACAAACATGGAGAGAACTCTTCGAAACCTTGGGGTTTTGATGAGTTCTTCACGATGGAGGAGGAAGACGACCAAAGCTGGAGATTAGCACTAGTGGGACTTGGGAGCGGCAGCCGGCACCACAGCCGGCCCCGAAAACGAAGGCGGCGGTGAGGTGAGGTGCGGCTGGCTCGACACCGACTGCCAGTGATGGCGCGGCATGCGGCCGCATGACATGGGGAGAAGGCTAGCAGTCTGGTCATCCTGGTGAAGAGAATTCCTCCTTAGTAGACCACACAGTAGGCCACCACTGCGGGCTGCGCCGGTGGGCTGGGCATGGTCGGACCGACCGGGTCGGACCGGACCAGGATGAGTTTTGACCCTTTAGCTCTTTTTGGCCATATCATGAGCTACGAGCGTCTGTTTGATAAACCCTCTATGGATTCTTAAACCTTGAAGTGAGACGGTCCCTTTGGTATAGCCCACTGGAGATTTGGATAATGATGGGGTGTGGTTAGGTCAGATCATTCACGAATCCAACTGGGCCCTCAGGACTATAAGTCCAATAACATACAGACTGAGCTTCCAATTGACACACCATTTGTTGCGTTGAGACCCTTATTACATGGAATTCCTTCAGGATACTTCTTCATGGGACTTCATGGAAGTTGGAGTATCGACATATGTCTTAAGGAGTAGACCCTCCCAAAATCATGCGAGCTTAGTGCGGGAACCCAATAGCTAGCTGTAACATGAAAAAAAGATTCTATGTGGGTCTATGATTTGGGATCCTATGAGGGTCTGTGCTTTGTGATCCTATGTCGGTATATGATTTGGGATACTATGTCAGTTTGTGTTTAGGAGTTCCACTACGATCCACTCTAAGAATACTTGTGGGACTACTGAAGGATCTTATGTGGGTCTGCTGTACTAGACCATATGTGGGTCTAATGGTTTAGGATCCTTTGTTGGTCTACCACTTAATATATTAAGTTGAATCCATAATAACACCTAATAATCTCTACTACCATACCTATGTTATACCAGTTATGAGCTGAGTCCTTACCTTTGTGATAGTCTCCTATGTGGTGTACCTTTGTGGTACTTACCTTAATGTCTATAACTTTGTGTTATTATTTATTATGGCATACCATTGTGGTACTTACCTTCATAGTGATACCTTTGTGGTATTCTTATGTGTGGCGTACCTTTGTGGTACTTACCTTCATGGTGATAACTTTGTGTTATTATTCTGTGTGGCGTTACCTTTGTCATATATACCTTCATGGTGTAACCTTCATGGAATTCCTTCCTTCATGAAACAGTTGATCTTTGGGCTAATGTGATGGGCCTTGTGTTTCCTCATGAATGAGATGGTTATACTTGATAACTTAGGTATATTTATGTTTATATACCTTTTTAGTGTTGTCAGTAGTATTCATGCTTTGTTTATTATACATTGTGGATTTTAAGAGACCATTGAGGGTATCAGGGTCCCTACTGAGTATCATTATACTCACCCCTGTACGGGCTACGTCCAAAGCTTGTTGTGTTTAGTGCAGACGATGGACATCGCTAACAGAGGAAGAGGGCACTAGGACTAGAGGCATCTCAGAGGGTGGTCCTTAGACGAGGTATACCGTATAGAAAATCATTCAAGAGTTGTACCTACCCTTTAGGTAGGATCCTTATCGGGTATTCGTAAGAGCTGTTCCATTTTACTTGTACTTTTCAGTTTTCTTTTACTTTCCAGGTGGGCTTGTATTCTAGCCCCTTTTTCTTACTGTGTGAACTCTTTTACTATACAGTTTACTTGTGCTATTATGTTGTTGTGTGCTTGGTTTTTGTGTGTTTACGGGTTATAAAGGCAATTCCTTCCCTTTTTTTGGGAATACACCTTTCGGTGCAAGTTCCTATCCCCTGACCTATAGAAGGAGGGATTGGGGTTGTCACAGCATGGGCCCCGGGGGACGGGTCGCGACATTAGATATCTCATAATAAATACAATAGAAAGATTATATAAATTTTGAAATTGATTACATGTATCAAAACCATGATTTAGTTCTAGTTTATCCACCAATTGTTGTAATGCCTATTGGGAAAAAATGGGTATTTGATATAAAAATGGACATGTATGTTAATCTAAGTACCTATAAAGATATTTTTGTTGAAAAGGTGTTTAATTAGTGTTAAGTAATTGATATTTGATGAATACCTTTTCACTAGTTCTTGTGTTTAAATCCATAAGAATTATACTTGCTATATTTTCATACAATGAATGTGAAACTCATTAGATTTAAATTAAAATATAATTTTTAAATGGGAACCATAAAGAAGATTCGTAAAAGAAATGACTAGAATTTTTTTTTCTCTATGAGACATCAACATGATATTAATGATACATATATGATTTATGTATTAAAGAATGCATCTGGGTCGTGGAAAATTTGATTCGATGAAGAAATAAAATATTTTTGTTTCATTAATAACAATTGGAAACAATTTTTTTAGAAGAGTTTTAGTAGATATTAATTAATTATCCTATTATTATATGTTGTTGACAATTTACTAATTATAAATGACATAAAGTTCTTATAGTTTTCTAGGGACATGTTAGAGAAGTGTTTCTTCATGGAGCAAGTAGGTGAAAGAAGATTATATTCTATGGGTCATGATCATTCAAGATATATTCAAGTATATTCTTAGACTAGGTCAAGGTACATAAATTTAGCAAATACTAAAGTGATTTAATATGGAAATCCAATAGGGGATTAGTTTGGGTGTCAGCTTGTGTACATTTTTACAATAAAATGTGTCCCCAGACACATCAAGATAAAGGGAGAATTAGTAAGATCATATAAAATTCAGCGGTATAATCAATCATGTATTCCTTGTTATTTACTATAATTGTTGTTTCCCATACATTGATTATAGTAGTAATATATCAACCCGATCTAGGTGAATAAAATAGTTTTACTATTAAGGTTATACTGAATTGTCGGATACAGAATGAGGATAGGTTCACAATGTATGAAGAATATGAGTTGATATTCATTAGGGGACATACTGATGATATCATTATAATAGATCAAAATGATATTATTTCTTTTTTATGATATGTTTTAGTCTCAATAGAGGCGTTGTGTGATGGAAGAGTTCAATGAAACTAGTTGTCATCGATTATATAGTAGAGTTAGAGTATATAGAAGCTTTTAATGTAGACCAATGATTCTTTTGGATATGAAATTTTTTCTAATATCTTGATATTGTACCTATTAGTAAATAACATGTCACATTATATTGTTAAAATACTACAACAATGTCTCCTTTAAAACATCAAAGGTCACACCAGTTAACAAAGAATACACTCTAGAAGTATTAACTCTTGAGGGATTTTTATCAGAGGTATAATGTTATAGTATGAATATTATCAGAAAAATAAAACATGGTTGAACCCTTGACTAAGGGAATATCTTAGAATATTCATGAGTATCATGTGTGAACTTGAGAAATAATTTTTTTAGCGGTTATAACAAGAACAATTGGGTGTCATGAATAATATGTGCTGATCCTAAAATTTGATTTTGTAATAATCTCATAATTTATTTATTGATTTATTTCCATTTATCATAGAACAAATAATTGATGTACATATTGGATTAATCATCAGATATTACAATAGGTTGAGTTAGGCATGTCCTATGTGGTGCATCCGCTTCTCCCAATACCTTCAATCGTAACCAAAACTCCAATAGAATGAAATTATTAAATTATAATTGATTCTAAATAATAAAATCCATTAAAATTAATGATATATGAATAATGAAATTTGGGAGTTGTAAAAAGATCATAGGAATTCCCAAACATGTTCAAGACAATCAATATCTCAAACCTGATATTGAAAATAAATAATAACTAACTAATTTAAATTTAGAAAATAAAAATATATATTGTTTATAAAACGTTATATATTTTATTAAGGATCATAAATATTTTATTAAGAGTTTTAGTTTTTTTATATATTAGATTGAAGAACATTAGTGTAAGTCATGAATTAAGGTATCAGATTCATTGCCTAATTATCAAATCCATGAGACACATTTGTTATTGTACCCCATAATTTATTTTATATGATGTATTTACTACCACATTTCATTCATGTACAATTATTAACTTTCATTTAATTTAATTTTATTTTTCTTTTCATGGCATGCCTTTTATTTTATTCTATTACTAGATTATTGTTATCGTATAGGGTTTATTGTCTCAAATTTAATTTCATGACACATATTTCATACTATTAAACATGATATATATGATATTGTGGGATTAATTTTTAATTGATTTATTTTACTAGAATATTATAATTCATGGTTTTTAAATATATATATCTTGTTCTTTTTTTAATTATCATTTGATTCAAAAGAAATCACAATTTCCAGGGTTTTTGTTAACAAAACTACCTTAATTGGGTTATAATGATTCTTGTTGAACATCATTCTAAAAAGATTGGTTTCTTTAATATAAAGACTCTATTACACGGTTCGTTTAATTTATCTCTAGGTAAAATGGAACTTTTGATTCAAATATTCCTCACCAATGAATTTCTTCCCAATAAAATGTATATCATTTATGACAATAATTCACATCATCATTAAAGATGATTTCCACTTTTATCATATATTTCCCATTACTATAAATTTTCACCATTATATTTTTAAACCTATTATATATTATCACATTTGAACATCATATTTATCTTCCAATGTATTCTGGTGTCTGTTTTTTTATTTTTTAACAATGTGTGTTTTCAATAAAGATATATCAAAATATCAAAATGGGTTTCCATGATTTCAAAAATAAAATGGTTTATCTTCCACTAAAAAGTTATTTTTATAAATATAATTTCATTTAAAATCTATATTATTGAAATTTCATTTTAAAATAAATAATTCTTTAATTATTTTACTTTACATTTTTTAAACTTTTATTACTTTTTCATTGAACCATTATTGATGATTATTTATGTGGCATGCATCTGAATAAATGTCTGAAATGTGGGGTCTTATATATCCCTACAATTCATTATATAATGTTTTATATCTCATGAAATAAATATTTTCAAAAATGATCCAATTAAGTTTAGCAAGGTTCAGAATATTGAGGGTGAACATTATGTTGGTTTTCTATGTTCACAATATTCCTTGGGAAGCAAATGTGCGTTAACTAGGATCATAATATTGATAGTAAAATCAATATAGGTTAGTTGGGTCATAAATATTTAGTGTGAATGTTATTTGTTTTATCTAGGTTCACAATATTGAGTATGGACCTAGTGTAGGTAGCTAGGATCACTATGTATTGATTTTATAATGAATATGTTTGTGGAAAAGTTATTTTTTTGATATATTTAAATTGAATGTTGTAATTTTATTCCATATGGATATGATGATTCTAAATGGACTATGTTTGTTATATAAAGATTTTTTACTATTTTTTGCATGGTATATGTCAGTTTATTTGAGATTACTTGTCCTTCTATCATGACTTATGGAAAACTCTTATTAATCTATATTATTTTTAGCAAATAATATCTATCCTTATTATTTTTATCGTATTCTGATTATCTAACCCTTGATGATAGTTTGATGAGATTTTATCCTTATAGAGAGTTTAGATCCCCATTTATTAGCTTTCATTCTCCATGTTATGAAGATGAGTATAACATAATAGTAGCCTATATGGGATTATAGTGTTTCTCAATTGTGGAGAAATATTTTCATGTATTATAAAATATATTTCTTATGCAGATGTAACTAAAATACACTGAACAATTAATTATTTGTAATGTGTAATTACTTTGATATGAAAGTATAAAAGTTTTCAAATATATGTATGTTTATCATTGGTTATCTCATTTGTTTATCAAATAATGTGTTTAAAGAATATTTTTTCACCAGATCCGTGAATGTGCGTATAGGGTGTTTTATACAGTAATTATCTATCAATACGACTACAAAAAAAGAAAAATTCTATTGTCATTTTAAAAAAATAAAAAATATATATATTGGTATTTTAATAATAAAATAGTTGTGAGTATAGTGGGAAAACAACATCTTTCATGAAACAAATAAACCCCTCATATTAAAACATCACCAAGGAATAAAAATCATGTGAGCGAAGATAAACCTTATAAAAATTATAAATTAATCTCATGATTTAAATAATATATATTAGTAATAATCCTAGAAACCAAAGAACGAAAGGTTTTTGGTCTTCATGACTAGGTATATGATCAAATTATTTTATTACACTTGTAAACATTTCCCTACAATCACACTCCACTAGACCCTTTTCTATATATGATACCGGACAAAACCATATTTATAGCATCGAGAGTGGAAAATTAATAATTGGGTGAAATCAAATTAATATTAACATATAACATAAAAAATTACATAATTATGACATCAAAAAAATGTGGAAAATCATTAATAAGGAACAAATTTATGATTTAAAAGAATACAAAATAATAAATGTCTACCATGAGTAAGAAATATTGGAATTTAATCTCAAATAATAATACTTTTACCATGACATGAGAAAATAAAATAGTAATCATATAATAGGATCCATGAAAAAAGGAATAGAAATATATTAATCATAAATATAGTATTTTATATCATTATGAACCTGGATACCCACCAACGGGCTCACTCATAAAATTGTTAGTATAGATAAACACCATTACAAACACCCTTTATAAACCTAGATAATCAATAACTTATTCATTTGTAAAATATTTAGAAGATATTATAATTGTCACACTAAGCCTTTTTATCCTAATTAGTTGTTAAACTATTAACACATAAAATATTGAGTAAAACATAATGGAATCGCAATCAACATTTTTGAACCCAGAAACATTCTACCATATTCAAAAAAATTTAAAAATGATGAGATATAATCCTTTACCCAATATATTAGAGGGAGATATTGAAACACCATGATATTTTATGAGACAAATTATTTTTAATATCTTAGATTGCTTGTTATTTACTCTACCACATGATTATCTTACTCTATAAGTAATATTTTTCTAACTGATTGTATATACAACACTATTATTTGGTTGTGTTACACACAATTTCAAATTATATTGACAGAATTTCTTCACGCAACATTGATAATAGATTTTTATCAGTGTATCAAAGAAAGATGTTTGGATTATTTATTCACAATTCCAATTGAATGTTGCACTAAACTCTATATTTAATTCTCTTTCATTACACACAAGAGCGAACTTCCTCTATAGCTTGAGTTCTACCCAATAATGAGTTTCACTAAACAATGATATATTATTAAAATATTATATAATCTAGATTTTTTGGTTCATATTAACTGGATTTTGAATTTTATTTAACATTAACACCCATCTTATTTATTTTCTATAACATTATATAAGAGGAAATTCAATTGTTTTGATAACTGAGGTATTTTAAAAAAATGTGGTTTACCCCTTTTGATGGAAGACTTATTTTATATATTGTTTTAAAAATTATATGTCTTTTTTTTCGAAATTAAATTTATTATTTGGAATCAGGACATAAAAATTTACTTTGGGATAACTTTGGGTATTTTTCTGATCAAATTCATGTGTTAATGAATAGTGAAAAATACTGCATTTTAATTCAAAACTGCATTTTCATATAATTTATTTATATAGTTAGATTATCATTTTAAATTGTTATGAAGTGTAATTGGATTTTATTTCTATAATTTAATGCAATTATTTTTATTGGAATTAATTTTTTATTTAAAGTGGACATAAACACATATCAATTTTTTTATTATTTTTACATATTAATAACCCACCTTCTAGTTTTGACAACAGGAAATAATTTTATATTAATTACTGCAACTTTTGTGTTTCGAATTTCTAAAAATATATTCATTATTTGTAATAATTGGGTCCACATTATTTTATTAGGTTACTTTTAATTTTTTTGATATTATGAATAGTAACTATAGTAATTTTAATTTACCACGGTTAAAGGTAAATTGGGTAAATTAGGGAAACAAACAATATGATAATGATAATAAAGTTACCATAACACCTAAAAAAATCCAATTGGATGAAATAAATTCTACTAATATCATACAAGCATCCTAATTTATTCATTTAATTGAATTTTTTCCTTGAATGTGATGTAATTATAATTAAAACTAAATAAACTGACCACATGTCCCACTCATATATCTTATAACTATAATAATTATAATTTAGTGATAAACATGATAAAAAAATCAAACATAAATAGTTTCAAAAAATATAATGAAATTATATACATCATTTATATTTGTTTTTAATTTTTAGAGATTAAATAATTACCACTAATGATGACATACTAGTGAAGTAGGAATTATTTTATTGATAGAAATATAGAATAATTGGTTTTAAAAATATCAAAATAAATATCATATGAATTAATTAATGTTCCAAAAAAAATTATAAGAGAATATAATATGTTATGAGTTTATTAAATATATTTTCTATAATTTATATTTTGTGTGTATTTTATTTAATTTCAAACTATTAAATATTTTCAAAATCGACACTATTGACATTTTATAAAAATATAAAAATATAAAATTATTTTAAAATAACAGAAAAATTTAAAAATATACAAAGTTAAAATTATATTGTATAAATTTTCATAAAATGTATAATTATGTAATATTTATAATTAATATGTTAAAATATATAAACATTTATTATTTAGAATATTGTTACCACACATATAAATAAATAGATTAAATAAATAATAATCAAAATGATATGGTTTAAAAAAATCAAAACATGTCTAAATTTTATTTTTTGGGCATATTATGACCCATAATCATCGTCGATTTGATATAAATGAGTATGGGATCATTATAAACCGAAAATTAAATTATAATAAATTAATATTTCAAGACATTCCAAGGGTGACCATCACCTCTCTTATATAAGGCCACATATCCTTCTCTTTAATCACACATATGAAGTCACTTTTCACATTTAAAATGTTAATATATCATCTCCCTAATCCTTCAATTCATCCAGGTGGCCACAATTTGTGTAGAAAACCATCCTAGGGAGTCCTTTTGTGCAAATCAAAAGGAGATCCTCGAAAGAGAGGGAATTATTTTATCACCTCTTTAAAAATTGTTTTCTTATTCTACTTCCTCCAATTATATTTTTTCCATGCTAAAGTATTAAATAACTTACATTATACAATATTTCATGTTATTATAATAATTTTACAACCTTATACATTCATTTAACCTTCATATGAATAACTATGGACAGGAGTGCATACGTACGACTTACCGTCTCCATACCGTGTTGTAATTTTTTATTCAACAATATTTATTATGGATGGGTATGATTATGAGTATAATGGATTGAAATATTAAATATAACAAGATAAATATTACGTATAATTAATATATCATCCAATTCTATACCATTTAACCATTAAGTCAATGATATCGTCGCTCATACCTATGTACAACTTACTATCTCCACGATGCACTGAGATTCATTCTCCACAATAACCATTCAAGAATGATTATAAATTATATATAATAATTAAGCCTGAAATAAATGACATAATAAATTTGGTTTATTTATTTATATATATTTCATTTACATTCTTCCATTCAATTCAATTAGAAAATAGAAACACCATTCATGCGTATGTACAGCCTACCGTCTCCATGAATGGTGTATTCCATTTCATTTATCAATCTATTATATAAATTTTTATAATGAATATTTATTATATAAAAATCATTTTTTAAATTATATAATTAATTAAATCACAATATATGTAATAATATCATGAATAATAAGTCCAAACACATACGATAAATAAAAAGATTATTACCCAAAACGTTCTTTTAACAAGGAATTGATAAATAATTGGGTAATATAAACTCATAAGTGAATCATATATAAGATAATAAATATTATTATGGTTCTGTTACAAGTTAATAATAAGATTAAACCCACTATACATTATTTTTAGACTCATGAAGAAGAAATTATGCTTATGGTAAGGGATAATATTACAATCTAATTATTATATGACATTGTTTATATATAAGTATTTACTAGGGTATATTTAGCATCCATGTCTATGTTTACTAAATATATAATATTATTTCTATTTGTAGAATACTTTTTAATTTCAATATTACCCATTGGAGAATTTTTATTAAATGTTATGGAAAGAATATTTCTTTCATTTTCCCTACGAGGTAGTTTTTTACTTTTTCAGCAATAGTACGAGAGAAATGTATTTTTTTAACTTATACAGAAAGAACATATATTTACATCTTCATATTGAATTATTTCCACGTTGATTCCTCTATACTATTTCAAGTTTATTTTCAATAAAATTTAGTTTTTTAGAGAATTATGGGTCATTTTTAGAAATGAAAACATTTTTTGATGAAGAAATGATATTTTCATGAAGAATTAATTTCAACTATTTTATCAAAATTATTTCTCAGATGATATGAAGCTCTTTAAATAGGTTTATTTTTCCCTCTATATTATAATATCTTTTTTATTGTGTTAATTTTGGAATGATATTTTATTTGGATTATTTTATGATGGAAGGATGTTTAGGAAACCCATTTATTTCAAGGGTGAATATATAATGAGTGATTTCTGTTTTTATTAAAAATGTTAGAATGATTTTATTATGAAATTAGTGAGACCTATATCTCCCTCAAATTAATTAGGAAGAGAATTATATATCATGAAATACACAAAATTGGAATGAAATGTAAATATGGTTTGGTAATATAGGGCTGAAAAATTAAGTAAATCTTATTCACAAATACATGACTGCAACAACAAGTAAACTCAGCTCAGTAAAGGACATTTTCCACTATGATGGTCTCGGAATCAATGCCTTGGATACTATGGAAATCATATGTTGATATTATTTATTTCCACATTTTTAGGTTTTATGAAAATTTTATTTTATCATGGTTAACGGCCCTCGATGATCTATGCCTTATGGACTGAAAATATTTATTTCATAACTCATGTTTTTGATATTTAAAATTAATGTTCTTGTTTTTAAATTCTTATGTTTAATATTTTTTGTGCTCAATGTTTACCCTTTATGAGAATTTTAGATCACCATTCTATATGTTTCTTTTACCCATGATATAATGAAATGTCTTAGGTAGGAAAAAAAGGGAAGATCATTAATAGAGATTTTGAAGATTATGTTTCATGTTTTCAATGACACTAAAATAATATGGTATTTGGGCTTATGTTTGTGTTATCTAAAAAGTATTCCTCAAAAGGAATGTAATTTCCATGTAAGTCATGTTGGGTTTCTATAGATACATGTCACACCCTTCTCATAATACATATATTTTCATGACTGCTAATAAGAAAACAATCAACATATCATAAAAACCCATGAATAAAATAATGGGTTTCTTAAATCATTCAAAAAAATTAAATAATATGATATGACGAAATAATATAATTTCAAAAATATAATTTTAAAAATGAAATGATATCATAAAAATATATAACGAGTGATCCAAAAATCAATTCAATAAAGACAATTCTTTTAGGGTAAATATTATTGTAAATATAAATATTTTCATAAATCATTTGAAAACATATAAATAAAAATTATGTTAAAAAATAATTTTTTTAAATGGAAGGATATGTATTTAAAAAATAGTTATATTAATATTTCCAAATAAATCATACATGAAAATACATAAATGTTATAAAAAAGTATAAGTGAATATAGTTAGAAATATTTTACACATAAAAATAAAATTTTATAACGGATCATAAAAAAACTAAAAACTGTTTTAAAATTTGATAAGTGAAAATACCATGAAAAAATAATTTTTTGAATATATTCATTAATGATGTATAATTTAAAATCATGTATTGTTTTCTAAAAGATAAATGTAAAATAATTGGAAAATTTGTTCTTTTATTAATAATCATTAGTAATTGAATATTTAAATGAACATAAATTATATCAAAATACATTTTTGAGTGGATTACAATACATTTAATTTTTAATGTATAGAAAATTTTTTTTAATAGTTTTAAATAACCCTTTTGAAATATCACATCATTTAAAAATCGAAAACCCATTGTTTTATATTGAATAAATCGAAATAAAATGATAATTGGAGATAAACCAATTTTATTTTCAACTAGGGATTGGAAAAAATTGTTGTGAAGTAAAATCATGGATATCGTAGAAAAATCCATTAATATAAATGGTATATATTCTTAAAAAATATATTTGAAAAATAAATTAGTATAATCCAAGAATAAAACATTGGTTTGGATCATTATTTCCTAATAAATGATGGAATAAATATACAATAAAATCATCATAGGTTATAATTAAAAATTTGTGAAATATTATCTTCTAATAAGAGTTAATATGAACCAAGGAAACCATTTGAGTCACGAAAAAACCTTACGATATTTGTATAACTTGAATAAACACCCCATAAGAGGTATAAAAATAAAAATAAAATTGAATATAATGAAAAATAATATAATAATGACTAAAATTAAAATATTTTATTATTTAAACCATTGAAAATGAATCATGGTGTATGTAATAAAAAATTCCCAAGGGAATAGAATTTATGACAAAGTAACCCTTATAAATTTCACAGTGATTAAAGTATTGATTATTTGGAAAGGGATTCAAGGGAAAAAAATTATATCTTATTTAATAAATTAATTAATAAGTATTACCATTTTATAATATTTTTTATTTTTTGTTATTGCATTGTTTAGTTAAGGCATATTATGACCATCTGGTGTTAGTAATATTAATAATTTTATAATGATTTATAGTGTTTATGTAATTAACCATTATTTTAAAAATATTAATCAGTAATATATAAGTTGATAATATATAATATATAAATTATACTTATTTAAAATTATTTCAAATCATTCCATAGGTGTTTTACATATGTTGTGTGATAATGGAATTGATGTTGGCTTATTTTTGTGATTTTAGCGAAATATTAACACTTTAATAAGAAGATAAATACGGAATATAATATTTCAATATCCATTTACATTTTATTATCATATTAATTTATTATAATATTATTATTATTCATGTTACCATATTCATCTATAATATTTTTTATAGCATCATTCATAGAAGTGGTTAAACCGACCAAAATTGTAACATGCTTTAACTCGAGGATTGATTATCGTTAACAAGGTGTTTATTATGACATAAAATAATTATTAAAAAATAATAAATGAATTATTTTTGTATATTTTATGATGCTGAAATATATTTTATTATACCCAGATTTTTTATTAATGTCTATATTAAAAATGAAAGAAATATTTCATTGTAGAGGTGGTAGTCTGCACATGTGCCGGATTAACAATACCATATATCAATGTTTGAGAGGCGATGAAAGTGGATATCAAATTGAAATTAAATAATCATAATTATATTATAGATATCATATTTATTCATCCATTATATCCTTTTTATCATATAATAATGATGGTGATGAAAAATAAGACATGGCTTTTGGTGGAGGCGGTGGTCTGTGCAACACACTAACGAGGCTTTTGTTATTCATAGTAGATGGGGGGGGGGGGGTAAATAATAGTTATTAATTTAATATCTTAAAAAATAATAATAATAATAATAATACGTATGTAGTTATATTTTTGTGCATGTAATATTTTTTAAAATGGTGTGATTTAGAATAAAAAACATATGAAATCGATAGTGCATACATTCGAGACTAAATATTTCACTAGAGAACTCCTTAGAATTAATGGGGGGGTATGGTAACTTAGTAGGACCCTAAGTATTATAAGGAATTGATTAATTATATTTTAGGATATTTGTAAATATTTTAAAGAATATTTATTATGGTATGACTACATTTTAAATGGAGTAGCTGACCCCTTTTTTATGATAGGAAAATAGTAGTTTGGGGAAACAATTATATTTTAATAATATTGCGGAACAATTCCAAGGTCAATGGATCTAAATTTTATAAATAAATTATTTTAGGGTGTTTTTGTTTGATAATGACTAAAAAAATGTCTGTAAATTTTTTAAATAGGTTAAATGGCTTTTTACCATTATGTTTTTACATTTTACCCATTTACATTTAAACTAGGTAACAAATTCCTAACTATGTAGTTTTAATATTATTTTATGAAAATATATGTTATTTAATAGATTTTTTATGTGAGGGAAAGAAATTTAAAATATATTTATTCAAATTCAATTAATATATATTATAAAATTGAATTTTTAATTAATAAAAATAATGTTTGGAAAAACAATATTAGTTGAAAAGAAACACTTTGACGATTAAGGATTAATAATCTCATTTAATATATATTAACAACTAAATGAGTTTTAATATATTTATTTCTATTTTAATAAATCATATACAAATTTATTTTAATTATTTAAATTTATTTTTTTGATATAAATTCGGTTATATTAATTATATATTAATTTTAAAATATTTATTTCAATATTATTATGGTAGTAACCATTAATCCAAAAAATCTAATTTATAAAAAAGAAATAAATTTGGACATATAAAATAATATTAACAATATTTTATAAAATTTAAGAATCATTTTATAAAATTAACTTTTTATTTGTAGGGAAAAATCATTTAACAAAAAGATCATGTACCATAGAAAGACATGTTTCTTGAAAATGGTCATTTTTAAGAAAAAAATATTTATGATTAGGATAGATTTATCAATGAATTTAATTCCAATTAATTTAAAATATTTATTATATTTTTAATTTTATTTTTATAACTAGGAACTAATTAAAAAACATCATTTCAAAATGTTATAATTAATTAAACAAAACAGTCCGAAAATAACTGCCATTTCAAACGCTATATAATTATTTAAAATTATTACCATGGATATATAAAATCAGCATTTAATTTGAAAATATTATATTATAATATTTAATAGATAATTTTAGATGAAAATACTATTAAAAAATATCAATTAATTTATATAATAAAATAATTTCATAAAAATGATGACATTAATAAAATCAGAATTTTCACTCTTTACTGGAAATCAATTGTTTTTGAAAAATTCCTAAAACATATATAATGTGTATATATATATATACATGATATTGGGGTAAAATTAAACACAAGAACACAAACACACACACACTCCACACTCATAGGTTAGAAGGACGGGTCATTTCTCCCCCCACAAGGGATAACCATGTAATCAAACCCTTTATTTATATTGATTATATAAATATATATATATATATATATTTAGTGAATACTATATAATGCTATAATCCCCTCAATATATGTCCCATAGGCTATGGTGAATTTGTACTAAAGGTCCCCAATATTTCTGTAGAACCCACTATGTCTGTGGCTACAACTATCACTCATCTGGCCCATCATTGGCCCTATATTAAAATAAAACCCACTAATGATGCATGAATATCATTGACTCACACAATTGAATTTCATGTTTAATGATACTGTATTCCACTTACTGCAATTCAATCATCTGTCAGATCTGCACCCCCTGCACCATTGCACTAAGACTACCCCGACCGACAAATTCTCTATTCATCGATCGAGAGAGTGGTGCATTTCCAAAAAAAATAAATATTATTCACTATTGACCCACACCGCCAACATAAAATGGGGTTCAATATCATATTATATAATTACATCTGATCGAGTAACCTAAATCAACTGCCTACTTTTTTAAATTTGCATAGATACAAAGGGACAAATTGTAAAGGATCGATCATTTTAGCAGTTTTAGAGGACCAAATAGAAACATGATACCCATTTTTCATTTGAAAAATAAATTTAAACATAAGAAAGAAAATTCTCATCATCCTTGAAACTCATTTAAAAGGTTCATCTTCATAATCACAGGAAAGGAAAAAAAATTATTTTGAGATAAAATGGTCAGAATGGTATACATATGGAGAATGATATCATAAATCAACAATAACAGTCAATATTGTAAGATAAGTAAGTAAAAGAGAACTCAAATTAATCAATTACATGATCATTAAATAATGAATAATCATTATGGGATGGTAAAAAAATGAAAAACCATTTCGTTTAATCAATAATATAATAATTAAATACATCCATAGTTAATATCACTGTGAAAATATCATGGATTATAGAAATAATTGAATTCCTAATTAATTAATTTTATTATAATTGGTCAAAATAATGTTAGGAATCAGTATACCTCTAGTTTCAAGAGCATTCACAAGATAGTTTTAAACAACAGGTAAAAATGATATTTTTTGGCAAATTGACTTTCCTATATGATACCTATCGATGTATTGAGGGGATTTTTATCATACATACCCACATATAACTACATTTACAAATTATTACTAATATATCTAATAATTTCATTAATTCATTAATCAATATTCCTTATCTTTATAAATCATTATTGAGTAATGAGTGCAAATTTGCTAATATTTCCCAAGTAAATAAAATGAGATTTAAAGTAAACCACATATGTAAAAAAGGAACATGGTTAGGAAATAATAATATCTATCATACAATAATATGGATATTTAATGAAAATAAAATTTCTAATGAGAAATTATCACAAGACGGTGATTCATTCATGAGAAAGTAATCAATCACAAATGAAACTAAGATTGAATAACAATTTTTACATATTTAGTAAGATTTGAATTTTGAATAATTGAAGAATGAACATTAAAAATCAATAAAAAATCAATAATAAAAATTTATTCATGTCAAATAATTCAAAGAGGTAGTATATACACCACATAAAAGTTCATAGGTTTATATTATCAAATATATCTCAATGAAATGGAAATTCAGACGAAACCCTCTACCTCACACTTCTAATAAGTTGAATGTTATTTAACATCCATTATAATGGTTTTAATCATGTTATAAATTTATAACATATCCAGAACAACATTCATATTTATTATATAAAATATTATCTTCTTATAAAATTTTACCACATATTTTTTTAACAATATTTTGTTATCTTCATTGTTTATGGTATTAATTTCCTTGCTAACAATGCATGTTTTTCCATGAAGGATAAAATTATTGTATATAAGAGTTAAATAAATCATCTCTATATTGATATTAATTTTATAAATATCATACTTACAAATTAGATATGTTATTATAAGAATTCATTAATGTTGGCAACTGGATATGAGTCACGTCACTTCATGGAGACGGTAGATCATATATATGCACAAGATACGATATAATTTCTTTAATGGGTGAAAGCATAAAGAAGAATCTAGTATATTAAATTTTCATAATTTATATAATATCTTATATATAAATAAAATACATTAAATTTTCCCTCATTACCATATATTTATAGAGTATGCGGAAAAAAATCACATTGCTTTACAAGGTGGTAGTCTGTAGTATATACGAGCAATGAAAAAAAAAATTTAAATGGAATGTAAATTAAGATATTTTAGGTAATTTTATAATTTAATATGTATACAAATATCATAAATATTATATAAATGTGATATAAACACAATTATATCCATCCTTGAATGTTGGTGATGGAAAATGAACTTTATCAGTTCGTGATGCGGTAATCTATCATACCCACGATAGAACGTTTTTCCCCAATTGATAGAAGAGGAGATATATATAGGTTATGAAATTAAAATTTTAACATCTCTGAATATTTTACATATATTTTTCATTATAATCTAATGATTTAATAATATCGTAAGGAGGTGTAAATATAAATATAAAGAAAACTCATCATTTAAGAACTTGACTTCTTCTTCGTACAACCTCTTTAGGTTTGCACCAAATTCATTACTAAGATTTATTTAAGATTTAAAAGGGATCAAGGATGTTTTCAGGGGAGAATTTAAGTCATTTCGGTAGTTATTGGATGAAAAATGGATTTTTATGTGTGAATATTCGATTATTGGAGGTGGACATATATAAATTTGGGAGATGACACGCATGAAATTTTTTATAATAATCAATTACACCGACATTTGTATGTTTATATAATCTTAATTATATTAGTCATTAAGAGAAATTATTAGTAATAATTTCAAAATATTTCTATTTATTTGTTATTGGACAAATTGGATGTTAATTTTAGCCCTTATATTTTTTAGATTAAGTCTAAGTAAATAAGTTTTAATCTTAACTACGACAATTAATTTTTACAACTTTACTATTCATAATGGTCAAAACGTAAGCAAAAAATATTAGATAAAATAATTTATTCTAATTTAAAATATGTAATCCATTTTAATAAAATTAATTCATAGATGTTTTATAAACCAATTTAAAATTATAAAAGAAGACGTGATAAAAAAGTGGGATTGAAAAGAATAAAAATATTATTATTATAAATGGTTTTAATATAAACATTCATTATAAAATTGATTAAAATGAAAATAATTTAATTTATTATAACATAATTGAATAAATTTTACATTATAATAAATTTAAAATATAATTTAACTTTTTAAATAATTTAAAATATAAGGTAGTTTTCAATGAAAATTAGTATATTCACTATTTATTGAAAAATAAAACATTTTCGAATAATCCAAAAAATTCACTGTAAGATAATTTTGATTCTATGATTTTAAAAAACATATTTTATAAAATAAATTTTAAAAAATTGGTAGAAATTTAATTTAAATTATGAATTTAAAGCATAACTAAACAACATTTTAGAAAAAATAATGTTTTTGGAAAAAATAATTCATTTTTCATTCAAAGGATTATTATTTTATATCAAATAAAAATATAATATTTTATAATATTTTATAAATTTATAAAACATATTAGATTAATAATTTAGTTATTATTATTCACTCATGACTTCTTAGTGACTAGGTGATGTTGAAAATATCAAAATAATATTTTAATATTTTATTTTCTTTTAAACCTAGTGTTTTGTGGATCCAAATATATCGTAGAGATTGGATTTATTTAATAGCAAAAAAATCATAATTTCTTATGTAACGCCCCGACCCCAGCTACCCAGAGTCGGTGCATTACTTCGTAACATTGGCATGATCACAAAAGATCAAGTCTCGAAAGACCGATTAGTTTAGTAGCCTTGGAAACACTAGATACATTCATAAGTCTTACATTAAATCATAAAGTTAAAAACTATAATAACATAGTCTCCATAGTCCACACTCATATCCTCTTCTGACTATCCCTGCAGGTAATTCATAAAATACTTCTTCACATCCTGGAATATATTAAAACATTGAAAGGGGTGAGCTCGGATGCTCAGTACGGTTTACAATATAGCGGAAGCTTTCATAAATAAACATTAACATTTAAGGCAATGTATAACTAAAACAAAATCTTTTTAAACTTGAACTTCAACATAATATGGAAAAAGTAAAATGAGATAATGTCATTCACTTCTTCACATGGATATTATACTGGTCAAATAATCACATGAAATATCAATAACCACTTTCATAATGAGGGAATGTATAATGACGGACATTCTGAAACATTTTGTCAAGGCCTCGGCCAAGACTTCTAAAATGATTAAGGCCTCGGCCAAAACCATAAATCAAATTGGGAAAGGGCCTCAGCCAATTCCACGTCTAGTTGTCTCATTAGACCTACCGATGAAATTTTTTTAGAAGATACTTACGATTAAAATAGCTCAAATATACTCCAGTGTTTTCTGAAATCATTATGCAAGCTTCTAAAAACAAAATAACTAATTCTGAGACTGCTCGACTAATTACATTCCATGATGGGTCCACTCCCAATCCCTTCCTGTCTACCACACTCGAGAGTCGGGTTTTCTGAAAACATTTTTAAGCTTGAATTAAATACGTATACATTTGCACTGGATTTTCATATATTAGAGAGAAATATCATTTTTTTGAAACCATTTCAAAATCACATAATTATAAAAGAAAACCTTTTTAATAAATGTAAAAGTCAAAGGGGTTTGTACACCATATAAAAGAAATTTTTGTATAAAACAAAATATGCCTCAAGGAAAGGAGATTGAGACGAAGACCCTTACAAAGATCATTTTTTTAAATACAATAGATCTATTATGTGTATTCACTATTTTTTCACATAAATAAAGTATAAACACAGGATAAGACATAATAATATCATGACATAATTTGAATGTAGGAGATTAACCCAAAGAATAGAAATTGGGTTAAGAAGTTCCCTTACCTTGCGTCCTGTCCTGACTCAACCATTCTTTAGCCTCCTGAAGAATAAACTAGAGTTAATTTATATTTACTTAAGAACTTTTTTCATGTTCATTATTCTTTTTATATCCCTTATTACCATGTTATTAACATTATTTAATTATTTAAGTTAATAACGGTCGTTTTGTTGATCTTTGGTACTTGTGTCAACAATAACCTTCTTATAATTACAAGTTTTTCATGTGGTGAAATATCCATTATATCCAGAATTATATTCATGATTTAGATATCATATATATCATATATATCCAGTATATACATTCATTCATAATATTACGTAATATTTAGAGGTAAGAAATGAAATGCACCGTTCATGGAGACGGTAAGCCGTACGTACGCATGAACGCTACTTTCATTTCTATTTTGTATTTAATGTAATGAAATCATAATTATATAAAGGTATAATATAGTTCCAGTATGATATCATATATAATATAATTTACTCCATCCTTTATACATCCCACATATGGCATTAACGATTCACATCACTTTGAGGGGGCGGTAGTCCGCACTTCCTAAAATGAAATTATCGCGTTTTACCCATAATGGAAATCATAAAGTATGCCATAAATGAGAAATAAAGAAGAATAAGTAAAACATAAACATATTATATATCATATATAAAAATAGTTACATCTTAATGGCCACCTTTGAAGGTGTTATATGAGTGTTGAACAATCATCGTTTCGTGAGGCAGAAATTCGCCATCCACAAAAACTGTATGTTCTTTAACCATTAGATGTAGGTGTGTGTAAGTGTAGCCAGAATCCTTCTTATAAAAACATCCTAGTATATTGAGGATACTGGTGTTTTTACAAAAGAAATGAATAAAAAGAGTTTAGGGGGTTGGATAAGAAAAATAAAACAAATCAACATTAGAGAAGACATTACCTCAAAATCGGGTAACTCTTTTTGATTTGAGACAAAGGCTTCCTTGGGAAGAGTTCTGCCCAAAGTGAGGCTTCTAGGAGTAAGAGGAGGAAGTTGGAAGAGTATTCGGGAAGAGTTTGGCCGAGCCAAAGGGCTTGAAAGTGTGAATGAGGTGGTAGAGGTGGGGGCCTTTTATAAGTGGAGAGGAGGGGCACTTTTGGAAAGTAATAAAATGTTACTTTATTATACAATGATTTTCGGATTCTAAAGGTCCCACACTTATATAATTAGAGTATAAAGTGATAAGGGTTCTAAATATACTCATCCAATAGGTTTTTGACAAGTGTAAGCCTTGGATATTACATTATCATTCCATTTTATTTAAACCGTTAAATAATGAGGACATCGCTGCATCATCATGATGTCATAAATAATTTAATTTATTTAATGTCTAAAAATTATAAAAAAAATACTATGATGTAGGAAATATTTTTATCTTTCCAATTACTATTTATAGTCAAAAATACGACTTTTATAACCCCATGTAAAAATTGTTTTAGTAAAACAACTCATGTTTGTGTCAATTTAATTTTAAAATTAAATAAATATATATTAATGTCATTTTCCAACCAAAGTGGCTCCATGGGGTCCCCAAGTTGACCCATGGGTTGTATTGGTCGGCCATGACTCATCCAATAGGAGTATGACAAGTGTCAAACTCATCTCATATTATTAAAACATTATTTTTACCTTAAACTACACTAATTACCTCTAATCGCAATTAAGAACTTAAAAGTTACTATTCACCAAAAATTATTTTAATCTCATTGAACCACATTTTAATTCTTAATGACAACCATGTATGTCGGATTTTTGAAAATCAAATCACAGAAGTGGTAATATTTCATTTTAACGAAAAATCAGTTTTTAACAACCACTTAGTGGTTTCACTATTCATCAAAAATTGAAGTTTTTCAGAATAAGGCCAAAATTTCACCCTAAGCTATAATTGATATTCCGAATTCAAAAATGATGTCTATTTTAAAAAATTCCAAAAATATAAGTTTCATTAATTAATTTTATAATTAATTCCCACTGTTACAACAAATAGAGTGTTTTTAAGAAACAATTTATATCAAAAGATTGGCAATTGTTTATGTCCAATTTCGATGTTAAATTAATTTTAATGACCACCATAAGATAAAATGGTAAAAATATATTCTAATTATACTTTAAAACCACTAAATATTATAATTTATCACTATAAATTATATTGATTAAAAAATTTATTTTTAAGTATTTTTCACTATTTATAAAAAATTAGTAGTTCTCAGAAAAATACCAAAAATTCAACATAGGATAATTTCAATATTCCGAATCCAAAAATGAAGTCCATTTTGATAAATAAAATTTATAAAATTTCAAAAATATGTATTACTATTCACAATGACTAGTTTAATTAGTTGTGGTGTGTGTTAGAGCTCGAGGTTGCGTACAACACACGCTATTGCATTATTGAATGAGAAGCGTATCGTGGAAGCTCAGGGTGTTACATTCTCCCCTCCTTCAATAAATTGTGTCCTCGCAATTTGAAATTTTTTCTTTGAAAATAAAAGGTTGAAAATAGAAAATACCTTTGTGGAAAACCCACATCGGAAATAAGATTAATAAAATTTAGCATTAATAAGAGGGAAAGGGAATTGAAAGAGTCACCACCCAATTATGATCTCTATTAGGAGAACATTGGTTGAAATTAGAGACATATAATTGGAGGAAAAATGTAAATATTTGTAGGGAGCGATTGAGGTCATCAATCACAATCAACTGTAAAATTGAGGGCCTCAAAGCCTTCAATCTATGTTGATTTAAAATATCATTAGTTCAACAAGACATAAGGTATTCGGATAACACATTTTTTGTTTTAATATCCCTTTACTAAAGTTTAAGAATTAATTTATTCATTGAATAAGAGATAGGTATATATATTGATGCTTGATAATTAGAGTTTCAACTTTAAACTCAACTTTCACTCAAAAAAATAATAGAACTCAAAAATATTATACTTATCCTAATTGTATAAGGTTCCAAATGTTAACACATACCATTGTGATTAGTAAAATTATTTTGTAACAACTAGGGACTTCCTGTAGGCTAGTGGTAGGAAATAAAGGCCTGTCGCACTATGGTTGTGGGTTCAATTCCTGCAGCTTTGTCCGACGCGACGGGTTATTCCCCACCCTGCAGGTTGTCCTTTTCCTAAAACTATAGTATCATAATATTCCAAAAATAATCTTCATAAATTTTTTAACCTTAAACAATACTATCCAAAGATCAACTTAATCCACTCCAACCGTTATAGTTATCCAAAATACCTCTGTCCAGACTTTCTCTAAAAGGTCTCTTAATTCCAAAATCAATTGTAACATAAGATTACCCAAACAAAGAAAAGTTTCTCTTATTGTCACATAATAAAAATATGATTACCTTAATCATATTAAAACCTTACTGAAATCAAAAAGTACTGCAGTACAATCTTTATATATATCACATTATTCTTATAACCAGAATATAATCCTTGATTTCAAAAGCACCAATACATTAATTGTTCCGCTTCAACTGTAGTCATAGCATAAGATTGGCCTTGATCCCTTGGCCTTTTCTGAGGTAAGTTTCCTTGAAGCTTAGGACATTCATTTGCATAATGCCCCATTTCCCTACAATTGTAGCATTCAACTTTGATAGCCTCTTTCTTTCCCTTGCAATCACGATCCTGGTTACCATTTTCTCCACATTTATAACAAACTCCCATTCCTTTTAGAAAATTACTAAGGTGATTCTTCCCACAATTATCACATAATGGAAAATCCTTATTTCCCTTTTTCCCTTTATCTGTCTCTTATTCCACCGTTCTCTTCTTCTCTTGCTTTACTTTGTTGTCATAAGACTTAGATAATTCCTTTTCTGTCTTGATAGCACACGAGACAATATCTTTGTATGATGAGAAGGATTGTGATACTAAAGCTCGACGGAGAAATGGTTTTAACCCATCAATGAAAAGATCAATCTTACTCCTTGGGTTACATATATAATCGGCAGCATGCCTCGCTAACCTTGTAAAGTAAGCCTCATACTTTGCGACATTCTCATCCTCCTTCTGCCTCAGACTCAGAAATTGTCTTTCCATATCTGCTCGATGGTCACGAACAAATTATTTTTCTAATAAAAGCTCTTTGAACTCCCTCCATTCCATATTCGATACGTCATCATCTTCCTTTGTGTTTTGAATCAGCGACCACCACTGATCGGCATCTCCAGTGAGGCGGTAAACTGCCATGACAACCTTCTCCCATTCACTACTCCCCAAGGCATGGAATATTTTCTCTACGAAATTTATCGATTTCTCAGCTACTATAGGATTTTTACTCCCATTGAAGGTTGGTGGTTGTTGCCTCATGAAGCGGTCTAACATTGATCCTCCACGTTACGGATCAGGGTGCTCCATACGAGTAAGGTTATTATTCATAACCTGAGTGAGTTGTCCCAGTATGGTAATAAGTTGATCAGCACCAGTTGTATCTCCAGCTCCACAATAATTATCTTGAGCAGGAGGGAAATCCCTACACGAAGTGCGTGCATTGATACGGTTTCCATTCTTCCACTAGGCGCCATTTCTAAATAATGGCATAAACCAGATTAGTTCATGAATCAAAATACATAATTCCATACTTGTAAAACACTTAACATAAATTGAACTGATTATGGATATAATCCATAATTATAAAAATGTTTTCTTTGAGGAAGTATATACTTGTAACCCTTCATAGTGGTTTGTAAAGAAAATGGGAATTATCCAAAGCATATCCCCCGGGAGTGTCGTAACCAAGAGTGCAGCAAGGCCAGTTGTCGTGCACCAGTTCCCATTTGAGTCTAGCTCAAAGCAGTATTTTCGGGTTTTACCCCTAGGTACATCTGTGCCAGATCCGCCTCTACTTGCTCGTATCCAGACAGGGATTTATTGCTCGGAAAACTCACAAAATCTCTACAATAACAAAATTCTAGGATGTTATTCTATACTAATCCTCAATGTCTATCTTTGGGCTATGTGCTCTAATCAGAGTTTATCTAAATCTAGCTTCCAAGGTTAGTACTAAACTGCCTCTGATACCAACTGTAACGCCCCGACGCCAGCTACCCAGAGTCGGTGCATTACTTAGTAACATTGGCATGATCACAAAAGATCATGTCTCGAAAGACCGATTAGTTTAGTAGCCTTGGAAACACTAGATAGATTCATAAGTCTTAAATTACATCATAAAGTGAAAAACTAATAACAAAGTCTTCATAGTCCACACTCATATCCTCTTCTGACTATCCCTGCAGGTCATTCATAAAATACTTCTTCACATCCTGGAAAATATTAAAACATTGAAAGGGGTGAGCTCGGACGCTCAGTAAGGTTAACAATATAGCGGAAGCTTTCATAAATAATCATTAACATTTAAGGCAATGTATAACTAAAACAAAAGCCTTTTAAACTTGAACTTCAACATAATATGGAAAAAGTAAAATGAGATAATGTCATTCACTTCTTCACATGGATATTCTACTGGTCGAATAATCACATGCAATATCAATAACCACTTTCATAATGAGGGAATGTATAATGCCAGACATTCTGAAACATTTTTTCAACGCCTCGGCCAAGACATCTAAAATGATTAAGGCCTCGGCCAAAACCATAAATCAAATTGGGAAAGGGCCTCGGCCAATTCCATGTCTAGTTGTCTCATGAGACCTACCGATGCAATTTTTTTAGAAGATACATACGATTAAAATAGCTCAAATATACTCCAGTGTTTTCTGAAATCATTATGAAAGCTTCTGAAAACAAAATAACTAATTCTGAGACTACTCGAGTAATTACAGGCCATGATGGGTCCACTCCCAATCCCTTCCTGTCTACCACACTCGAGAGTCGGGTTTTCTGAAAACATTTTTAAGCTTGAATTAAATACGTATACATTTGCACTGGATTTTCATATATTAGAGAGAAATATCATTTTTTTGAAACCATTTAAAAATCACATAATTATAAAATAAAACCTTTTTAATAAATGTAAAAGTCAAAGGGGTTTGTACACCGCATAAAATAAATTTTTGTATAAAACAAAATATACCTCAAGGAAAGGAGATTGAGAGGAAGACCCTTACAAAGATCATTTTTTAAATAAAATAGATCTATTATGTGTATTAACTATTTGTAAACATAAATAAAGTATAAACAAAGGATAAGACATAATAATATCATGACATAATTTGAAAGTAGGAGATTAACCCAAAGAATAGAAATTGGGTTAAGAAGTTCCCTTACCTTGCATCCTGTCCGGACTCGACCATTCTTTAACCTCCTGAATAATAAACTAGAGTTAATTTATATTTACTTAAGAACCTTTTTCATGTTCATTATTCCTTTTATATCCCTTATTACCATGTTATGTACATTATTTAATTATTTAAGTTAATAACGGTCGTTTTGTCGATCTTTGGTACTTGTGTCAACAATAACCTTCTTATAATTACAAGTTATTCATGTGATGAAATATCCATTATATCAAGAATTATATTCATGATGTAGATATCATATATATCATATATATCTAGTATATACATTCATTCATAATATTACGTAATATTTAGAGGTAAGAAATGAAATGCACCGTTCATGGAGACGGTAAGCCGTACGTACGCATGAACGCTACTTTCATTTCTATTTCGTATTTAATGTAATGAAATAATAATTATATAAATGTATAATATTGTTCCATTATAATATCATATATAATATCATTTACTCCATCCTTTATACATCCCACATATGGCATTAACGATTCACATCACTTTGAGGGGGCGGTAGTCCGCACTTCCTAAAATGAAATTATCGCGTTTTACCCATAATGGAAATCATAAAGTATGCCATAAATGAGAAATAAAGAAGAATAAGTAAAACATAAACATATTATATATCATATATAAAAATAGTTACATCTTAATGGCCACCTTTGAAGGTGTTATATGAGTGTTGAACAATCATCGTTTCGTGAGGCAGAAATTCGCCATCCACAGAAACCGTATGTTCTTTAACCATTAGATGTAGGTGTGTGTAAGTGTAGCCAGAATCCTTCTTATAAAAACATCCTAGTATATTTATTATACTGGTTTTGTTACAAAAGAAATGAATAAAAAGAGTTTAGGTGGTTGGAGAAGAAAAATAAAACAAAACAACATTAGAAAAGACATTACCTCAAAATCGGGTTACTCTTTTTGATTTGAGCCAAAGGCTTCCTTGGGAAGAGTTCTGCCCAAAGTGAGGCTTCTAGGAGTAAGAGGGGGAAGTTGGGAGAGTATTTGGGAAGAGTATGCCCAAGCCAAATGGCTTGAAAGTGTGAATGAGGTGGTAGAGGTGGGGGCCTTTTATAAGTGGACAGGAGGGGCACTTTTGGAAAGTAATAAAATGTTACTTTATTATACAGTGATTTTAGGATTCTAAAGGTCCCACACTTATATAATTCGAGTATAAAGTTATAAGGGTTCGAAATCTACTCATCCAATAGGTTTTCTGACAAGTGTAAGCCTTGGATATTACATTATCATTCCATTTTATTTAAACTGTTAAATAATGAGGACATTGCTGCATCATCATGATGTCATAAATAATTTACTTTATTTAATGTCTAAAAATTATAAAAAAAATACTTAGATGTTGGAAATCTTTTTAGCTTTCCAATTACTATTTATAGTAAAAAATATGACTTTTATAACCCCATGTAAAAATTGTTTTAGTAAAACAACTCATGTTTGTGTCAATTTAATTTTAACATTAAATAAATATATATTAATGTCATTTTCCAACCAAAGTGGCTCAATGGAGTCCCCAAGTTGACCCATGGGTTGTCTTGGTAGGCCATGACTCATCCAATAGGAGTAGGACAAGTTTCAAGCTCATCTCATATTATTAAAACATTATTTTTACCTTAAACTACACTAATTACCTCTAATCGCGATTAAGAACTTAAAAGTTACTATTCACCAAAAATTATTTTAATCTCATTGAACCACATTTTACTTCTTAATGACAACCATGTATGTCGTATTTTTGAAAATAAAATCACAGAAGTGGTAATATTTCATTTTAACGAAAAATCGGTTTTTAACAACCACTTAGTGGTTTCACTATTCATTAAAAATTGATGTTTTTCAGAATAAGGCCAAAATTTCACCCTAAGATATAATTGATACTCCGAATTCAAAAATGATGTCTATTTTACAAAATTAAAAACATATAAGTTTCATTAATTAATTTTATAATTAATTCCCGCTGTTACAACAAATAGCGTGTTTTTATGAAACAATTTATATCAAAAGATTGGCAATTGTTTATGTCCAATTTCAATGTTAAATTAATTCTAATGACCACCATTGGATAAAATGGTAAAAATATATTCTAATTACACTTTAAAACCACTAAATAGTATAATTTATCACTATAAATTATACTTATTAAAAAAGTTGTTTTTAAGTATTTTTCACTATTTATAAAAAATTAGTAGTTCTCAGAAAAATACCAAAAATTCAACATAGGATAATTTCAATATTTGGAATTCAAAAATGAAGTCCATTTTGATAAATAAAATTTATAAAATTTCAAAAAGTAGGTATTACTATTCACAACGACTAGTTTAATTAGTCGTGGTGTGTGTTAGAGCTCGAGGTTGCGTACAACACACGCTATTGCATTATTGAATGAGAAGCGTATCGTGGAAGCTCAGGGTGTTAGATCTTAGGTAGTTATTCATTTTGCAAATATGATTAAGATAAATTCAAAAAACATTTTCATTTTTTAAAATTCATGTATGTTGTTTTATAAATATTTTTTATCAATAAGATGGTGAAATAATATTTTTACAAGAAAATGACTATGTGTATTATCTATTCATCATCTATTTTATTATTAGTTAATAATTAATCTAGAGATAATATTTTATTATAATAAAAATATATAAGTCTTAAAAATAAATATGTTATATAAATAATATTTCATTAGTTTCTTAGTTGCACTAGTTGAGCATATATTTTAAGCAAGCATTATTTGGTTTATATATATATATACATTCATAATCCAGTTACCATAGTTTATACAAGAAAATTATATTGATACCATATAATAGTCCATTTATTTGTTTATATATTTAGTTTGGAAGAATCCATCAAACACAATGTTTAGTTAAGGAAAGAATATAGTGAAATCTCGGGTTATTATATATTACACATTTAATAATTTGCATCTATATAATTTGAAAATAATTTACATGTATGTATATTTAAATTTGGATAAAATATTTTCATGCCTCAATATATTATCTCTAATGGTATTTGATCCTCAATATCATAGGGAATACTATAAAAAATTTATCTTCCAAAATAATTTCTTCTAAATGTATATAATAACTATGTATTAACACCCAATGTGACGTATTTTTATTATTATTATATAACTGAAATATGGACATGCACTAATTATGATCACATTTTATTTAGATTGTTCTTTTCCTTATTAAAGAAATTAATTTAGATTCAAAGTGAAAATATTCATTCAATTTTTAAAATCAAAATTCGTATTTTAGTGAAGGATATTATGAATTTCATAATGTTTATTTCCAAAAAAACATAATTACCATACCACTAAATTATTTACATAAAACAAAAAACTCTGAGGATGTGGACTAAAGATTATTCAAAAACATCCTAGATATACAAATTTTTATAAAAAAATTATAAATCAACTTCTTTAGGGTGGTGGGTAAATGAATCCTAATTACCATTAGATTCCTCATTTGAAGTCATTAAATAAGTTCTTCCATATTTCCTGGCTCTCGAGGGCTATAGATTTCAAAAATCCTGATATGTCCTTGGATGATGGTATTGAATTTGATATTGTATGAGTTTTATGAAAATAAGTTGTTCAATTATTGATGCTTCCCTAGGATGAATTCTATCTTCATTCTACATGTTAACCAAACTCTTGATTTTCCCTTAACTGTGTAATTCTCAATGACCCATCTTCTATAAGAAAAGAATATTACATTCCCATTAAGTCAATTTTATAGGTTCTTCTTCCCACATTGTTAATATATATAAATTTTAACAGTTTTTCCTTATTCATCTTCATTAAATTATATTTCATTAGAATCTATATTTTTTTTATTTGGAATGTTTTGGACATTTAAAATGATCAAATTACTAAATCATATTATTTGATAGCTATTTTCTCATAATCAAAAGGTTTCTCATTTTATCTCTCATTCTGATTTTTTTCACTAATGTGATCTATACATTATTCCCCACAGTCATGGTTCCTCCTAATTCTTTATAGTACTAAAACCAATATGGTTGACATGAGTAATGAACCATTAACAATGTGGGATAATTATCCCAGTCATGAAAGAAATTCAAACAAAATAAACCATTCTCATTTACATCATCTCATTTTACTATAGATCCTTTATTTTGATATATATAAATCCTAGTGTGACCTATGTTATCTTACATTATATTATCTTACTCTTCAAAACATAATCCATCAATATAACGTAGAAACCAATTCTTTATAATGGGTTGTAAAGAGTATATTACCAACCAAATAATATCCCCTAGGAGTTTCAAACATGGTGTGAAGTATTAGGTCTACTTGTCTTCAATGGAGGTGATTAATACGTCAATGCACATCTAACCATTTTTAGGGTGATTACCACAAGGTAAATCTGTGTCGAAAATAAAATAAAAGTATAGTATCTAGAAAGTAATTTATTACTAAGGAAAACATTATACTCAGGTCATTACATATATATTATTATATAATTCTATATATATACTCATCTCTATGGTTTTCAATGAGGTTCATTTTCCCTAACACCAATGGTATCTAAAGAAATCTCAAAAAAGATCTAAACTATTATAAAAATTTAATAATCCCTAATATAATACAAAATAAATAAATACAATATAAACACGAATTAAATAATATTTTAATCTAATGATTTAAATAATAAACATCACTAATAGATTCACATCACAAAAATTGAACGGTTTTTGTTTCTGGGCGATCGACTATAAAAACATCTTATTTTAATGCACTTATGATAATTTCTCTATAATCATGATCTTATAAACCCTTTACTATATATCTAACATGATAAAATATTCTTAATAACCTATGGAATCGAAACATAAGAAAATGGTGAGCTCAAAATCATAGTAAGGTATTACATAAAAAATTCCGTAATTGTTATATATTAAAAATTATGAAAATCAATAATAATATATACTATATAATTTAAAAGGACATAAAATAATATGTTTCAAAAATGATTATGAAATATGAGAATAAAATCTAAAATAAAATAAAAATTACCATGGAATATTAAAATAATACATGATTTATATAAAAGGTTTTGATTATATAGGAAATGAAGTTTAACAATCATACACATAGGATTTATTTCATTGTGAACCTGGGTACCCACCATCTTGTTCCCTGATAAAATTATTTGTTGAACTAAAGGAAATTACACTTCTCATTTCTGAACCTATAAATTTTCTTAGCATGCTCAAATAAAAAAGTATGATTATTTCATAATTCCATATCACTCACTCTTTATGAACCTGTAGACTTGCTCCTGGGTACCCACCATCTTGTTCCCTGATAAAATTATTTGTTGAACTAAACGAAATTACACTTCTCATTTCTGAACCTAGAAATTTTCTTAGCATGCTCAAATAAAAAAGTATGATTATTTCATAATTCCATATCACTCACTCTTTATGAACCTGTAGACTTGCTGACATAATCATATGAAAAGTTTGTGCAGAGAATAACGCCATCACACTCACCCTTTTTGAACCTAACTCCATTCTAACCTATTGCCATAACTTATCTATCTCATGAGATATAATACTTTAGCCAATTAATATGATTGATATATAGGTTATAAACATATCATAATCCATAAATTTATGTTCCACATGAAAATTAAACATTCATTGTCTCATAAATAATCCATTAAAAGATAATGGATTTCATAAAAAATTGAAATAAAATAACATAATATTAACTTAAGAAATATTATAATATCAAAATAATCATTCACTAAGTGAAATAATATCATAATAATATGTAAAGGTTGATCAAAATAGTACATCATGAATGATAAATCTTGGAGGTTTAATATAAAAGAAAATAATATAGTTTTCACAAAACTTTTTAAAACATTGAAGTAAAAATTTCATTCAAAAAAATAAATTTTTAAAAGGTAAGGAGAATACTTATGTATAATTTAATATAAATAGATAAAAATATTTATCTAAACTATGTAAATGTCATATAAAATGAGTAATTAATACACTTTGAAAACATTAACAATTAAAAATAATCGTTAAAAAAGGATCCTTGAAAAATATATAAAGGTTTCAATAGGGGTACGTGAAATTATATTAATTTTTTTAAAAAAGAATATTTAATAATGGAACTTTGAAATAATATAGTTTTATAAAAGGGAATGTGACAATAATATAAATACCTATAATTTTTAAATAAATCATAAATAATTTAGACATGAAAAAAATATCAAAATAACATGTAGAGTGGATGAAAAAACGTTTTATTTTGAAAAGAAGGAAAAACTACTTGAACAATTTGAAATTAACATATTAAAAACCAAAATCATTAATAATATAGAGGGAAATTTAATTAATATGAATAAAGGGGAATAAAATGATCTTTGTTGATAAAACAATTTAAGTTTCCACTAAGGAAAGGATAAAATGTTTGTGATATAAAAACATTGGGATGTAAGAAAAGATCTATTATAAAAAACGTGAATTATTATTTAAAACACATTTTAATAAAATAATTTAATAATAAAAAAATTTGAATATTCTATAGATCCTTTTTTACAATTATAATAAGGTGTAAATACAATATAAAATCATTCATGGCTATAATAGATCAATCATTAATGATTACAATCAAATAAGAGTGATTTTTACAAAATTTAATATTTGAGTCCGAAAAACATAATAATAATGTCATAAATTTTTTATCAAAACCCTTAGACAGGTATAAATATATAATAAAAAATAAATATCATGAATATAAGATAATAAGGATAAAAAATTTCAAAATGTATTTATTTACACCATAGAAATGGAAACATGGGATTTATCTTAAACATGTCTCAATGGATTAAAAATTGAGAAAAAGAAACCCTTATGAATAACAAAATCAATGATGTAATGATAATTTGGAAAGTAATTAATGGGAATGAAATGTAAATAATGATAAATTAAAGTGAAAATACAATATTTTATTACTATTGTACTATATAATTCTACATAGAATAATGGGGTTAATGAATAACAAATATAACTCATAGAAAGTAATACAATTTATAAAAACCCATTTATAGAGACCCTATCCTTTTACATAAAACATTAAATTAAATTAAGCAAAACTATACCTCAGAGTATATGCCAAGGATCTTGATTATAATTTATTCGATGACTAGGTACATAATCATGTATTATAATAATAACTTTTTTAAACTCCATAATGATTTCTTATCTTCCATTGTGCTCATACATCTGCATATGATAACCTGAGGATAACATGAACGTTTGGATGAGCTAAAATCCAAGTATGGGAATAACCATAAGAACAATGAATTAATATTTGGGATATATTACATGACATGATGATATAAAAAGGCATGTAACATATGGAATCATAACACTTAAAAAAGTTATCATTTAAACACGAAATCATAGAAACATGGAAGAATAATAAAAATTTAAATTAGTACAAATCATGTATAACAGCAAAGACTATTTCCCAAAGTAGCACAAACCAAGGCTAACCACCATGACTATTGCACATAGTAGCACAAGCCAATGATAACCACCAAGCTCGTCACACATAACATCTAATGAGACTCAACTTTTCCCAATTAATTATAGTTCTATCTGGGCACACTAATCTTACATATCATGAATATGTTTTCCACACATACAATCAAACATAATCAATCTTACATAAACATAAGGTTTACCAATTGTAATGAATTGGGTACCAAAATTATGATATAAAGCATATAAAATGGGTGTATCATGAAAGTGTCCAAGAAATTAAGGAATTATAGCATAAATGGATGTTCATAAGGTAAAATAGACTTATATCATGGAATGTTATTTCAAACATAAGTAACAACATGTATGAAATTTATTTGAGAAATTTTAGCATTAAAACATTTTTGTGCGGTTTTAAGGAAATTACTATAGTTCTTTTAAAATAGAAAAGGGAATAATATTTTATATAAATCAATAAGTGAACCAGGATTAATTTAAGAATAAAAACTGATTATATAATGATAATGGTATCATAATATAGAATATTGAGTGTTCATGGAAATGGGTAAAAATTTTGGATGTTCCCTTAAAACAAGTTTTCTTATTGGGATGTATCGAGGGTGGATTCACTTAAAAACATTTATATCCCTAAAATAGAATGAGGGATGGTTCATGAAAAATGATTTTTTAGAATATAAATAGAATGTAAAATTTTTATATAAAAATAAAATGAAATGTCATTTGGGTAAACAGAAATATAGAGAAACCCTAAGGAATAAAGGTAGTTAGGGTAGAATTCCTTACAGATTATCAGAACGGTATTAGGTATACTTAAGAGGGATTAATGGGAGATAAAATGGTTTATCATGACTTATAAATAATTATGGAAATATTTGGGATGTGTGAAATCATACCACATCATTAGGGATTACAAATAAAATGGCATTGCAAAGAGGACATTCATGAAAAAAGTGAAATTGAGAGGATCACTTTCCTTAAGTCTATTGGGATTCTCCACTTGTTATCAATGACATGAATAAACACATTTGGGTTATTAATTAATAATTGTATAACCGATTATATATGTAGAATATTTAGCATAATCTTTTCATTTTCATTTATAACAATTTCTATTTGTTATGAGGTTCAATTTCATTGTTATGTTCCGTTTTCTTACTTGGTTTTAATGATCGGTTCACATATATTCACGTTCAAATACAAATTCAGGATGATGGTGGATTACCAGAATTGATGTTATACATTATTAATGAAAATCTAGAAGGTTAAAATTTTTGAAATTTAATTTGGTAAATTGGAGTGTTGTAGAATCATTATATAATACATTAATGATAAACACATGGATTAATTTGGAAACATTTCTCATAACTAAATTGTTTTATGTTATTATTTTTTACCATTAGAAAATAAGGATTTCAGAACATAAAATAAGATAAAATTCACATATAATAGTTATGTTCAACCCAAAAAATGGTTTCATCCATAGAAATGAATAATGTAATAGAAATTGATAACTCTTCTTCTATGAATTAATTAACACTTCCCAAAGATCATTTTCAAATTATTCATATAAATGGTGGGTAAATTAGAGATGATAATGATTTATACCATTAGAATAACATAATTCAAGTACATCTATGTTAATGGATTTTTCATACCATTTTGATAAATAGATATTAGGACAGAAAATATAACAAATGAACAAAAAATTTAAAGAAAAGAAATGTTAAATTTTACATATTGAATAAACCTTCCTTGAGATGATATTAATGGGATAGGATTTGCATTTTTTATGAGTCTATGATATTTTGGACATGAAGAAGAAGCTTGAGAAGAGATTTTGGTAGAATATAGGAAACTAAAAAAGGCCTGAGGGGAGTGAAGAGAAGAGGTAATGAGGGGTGGTATTTATAGTGGAAGGGGCGGGGGGTTTCATAATATCATAGTAAAAAATTTATTATTTTTCCATGGGAAAAGAAGTAGTAATGATTACATGACACAAAATAGTAATATAATAATCTATGTTTGAACTAATTGGTCTTACATCAGCATATCATAATCGATTACTCAATAAACCGAATATTTAGCATTTATTGTAAATTATCTTATTTTACTATTCATCAAAAAATTAATGTAATTTAGAAAAATCACAAAAAATCACCCTAACCATTTTTCAATTTATAGGGTCCAAAAATTAAATCCATTTTTCAAAAATTAATTTTCTAAATATGAATAATTTAGTTTTTAAATAAAATCAAAATTTACTAAAAAACATTTTAAAAATATTTATTTTCTTATTCTCAGATTTTGGTATATCATACATCCACTTGAATGTTATTTAAATACTATCCTAGGTATGGTTACTATTAATTAGGGTATGTTGCTATTAATTAGGGCAAAATTACTATTCATAAGGGTGTGTTACTATTCACCAAAATTTATATTGGTCACCTTATCTTTTAAATTAATTACTTATCAAAACCGTGTATGTCAGAATTATGAACTTCAATTCAAAAAAGTGAAAAACATATTGTTAATGGTTACATAGAACATATTATTTGATTATGTTGTGGTTTCATGTGATTATATAACATAATTATAAGTAGGAAAATTAAATTGAAAATGTCGGGTCGTTAAATTATTCCTCCTAATGAAATTTCTACATTGAAATTTCTTTTTACATTCTAAGACCCAAATCAGTGCGGGTAAATTTCTTTTATTTACTCTTATTGTTCCCATGTTTCCTCTATTTACTTATGGTTCCATTATAGTACCTTGACCAGGTCAGTGGTCCTGTTACGTAGAACATTATCTCTACGGTCCAAGATCTTCACTGGCTACTCATCATTAGAAATATCATCCACCAACTGTACAACCTCTGAAAATAGTACATGTGAAGGGTCTACTATGTACTTTAATAAGAGGGATATATGAAAGACATCATGTAATTTTTCTATGGTAGGTGTAAGTGCTAGTTGATTGGCCACAACCCTAACATGATCAAGAATCTCGAAGTGGCCTATGTACCTATGACATAACTTCCCTTTCGTTCAAAACCTGAAGAGCTTATTCTACAAAGATATGTGTAGAAATACAATGTATCCATCTTCGAGCTCATGTTCTCATTGAAGATTGTCTTCATAACTCTTCTATCGACATTGAGGATCCTTTATATGTTGCTTAATGTTATTAACCTTATCCACCATTGTTTCAACCATTTTAGTTCCTAACATCTTATGCTCACTGACTTTATCCCAACACACCGGTGTTATTCACCTTTTCCCATAATTGACTTCATATAGTTCCATTTAGATGATCTAGTGGAAGCTGTTATTATAGGAGAATTTTACCGGTGGAAGATATTGGTCCCATCATCCTTTAAAGTCCTTATAATGTGCTCTCAACAAATCTTGATGTGTCTGAATAGTTCACTGAGATTGGCCATCAGTTATAGGATGATTGGCCTTATTGAATCTAAATTGAGTTCTTAGAGCATGTTGGAGACTTTTCCAGATCTTTGAGGTGAATCTAGGATCACGATCGAATACAACAGATAGTTGTACTCCATGCAGAATTACCTCTTATTTGATGTATATCCATGTAATTTGATCCATTGAGAAGTCATCTCAAATTGTGATAAAATTATTTTTCTTTGTAAGATGATCCATAATGACCCACATATAATTTTTTACTATGGATTTCTTTGGATGTCTATTGAAAAAGTCCATAGTAATGTTCTCCCACTTCTATGTTGGTATGGGTTGTGGTTTCATCATCCCCTTAGACAATTTCCTCTCAGCCTTCACATACTGGTATACCATGTACTTTGATTAATATTCAACAATCACCCTTTTCATATTGTCCCACCAATAGTTTTCTCAGAGATCTCGATACATCTTTGTGTTCCTTGTGTGCATAGAGAAGGTTGAGCTATGTTCATCATTAAATAAATCATTCTTTATATTTAGATCAGATGGTACACATAATCATGACCCAAATCATACAACTCTTTCCTCATCGATCATGAACCTCAAGGATTTCCCATTTCTGATTTCTTCCACCAATTTTATCATTTCCACATCAATTTTTTGAGCATCCATCATTTTCACCTCGAGGGATTGTTGGAAAATAAATTGAGAAAGGATTGATGATGTTTCTCCCTTAATGATTCGCATGTCCATCCTATGAAAATCTAATATGATCAGATCCTTTTCAATTCTCATCATTGATAAAGATGCATGATCATTTCTACATAGAGGATTTTCCACCTTATTTTCCTAACTGGGATGGTAGTGGATTGATCGATCATAGTCCTTGATGAGCTCTCTCCATCATGATTGGTTCATATTATGAACCATTTTTTTGAATATATATTTGAGTCTCATGTGGTCAGTATATATCTCAAACTTCTCCCCCTAAAGATAATTCCTGATAATTTCTACCACAATAATGATCGCTTCCAACACGATATCATGCATGGGATAGTTTTTCTCAGGGATTTTAAGCTTACTTGAGACATAGGATATCAATTTATCTTTTTTTCATCAAGAAAAATCATAATCCCTTATTTTAAGCATCATTGTACACCACAAAGAGTTCTCCACTTATAGGGAGTGTGAGTGCTGTCCCAGTGATTAACCTATTTTTCAACTACATAAAATAATACTCTCATTCCTGAGTCCAGAAAAACTTTAGTAGCTTCTTTGTCTTCATAGTCATTAACTTTGAAAATTTTGAAACGTTCTTCCCAAATCGTTCGTAATATCCAGCTAGACCCAGAATGATACAGTTATTTACTATAGATGTTGGTCTGGGACACTCTTCAAATGCTTTTGTCTTGGAAGGTTGAACAGATATTCATTTTGGGGTACTAACATGCCCCATGAATGATACTTCTACATCAAAAACTCACATTTACTATACTTGGAATATAGAATCTCCCTTCACAAATATTTTAACACGGTATGCAAATACTCCTCATCTTCTTCTATTACCTTGGAGAAATTAGATTATCATCAATAAATACAACCAGAACATTTTGAGGTAATATCTAATGGCTTTTTCAAATAAATCCATGAAAATTGTTGAAGCATTATAGATTCCAAAGGGAATATCTATGAAATCATTGTTCCCATACCTTGTTCGAAAGGAATTATTGGGAATGTATTCTTTTGTCACATTTAATTGGTGATATCATGAATGAATGTCCACATTATAGAAATAAATGGCCCCACAGAGCTGATTGAACAATTCCTATATCAAAGGATGGGGATACCTGTTCTTTATTGTGATTTTATTGAGCTTGTGATAATCAATTCAGAGGCACATTGATCAATCCTTCTTCGTGAGGATGAGGACTAGAGTGCCCCACAGTGAAGCACTCGGTCACATAAAACCATTCTCTCGATTGTCCTATAACTGTTTCATTATCTCTTCTAGCCCTATGATGGCCATTCTATATGATTTCTTTGATATATGTAGAGATCCATGAATTAGTTCAATTTTGAACTCAAACTCTCGATCCAAAGGAAGGAAAAGAAACTCTTCCTATAATACATCAGTGTAATCCCTAATGATAGGCATGTCTTCAAAAATGATTATCTCCTTTTTTCTAAATCATTGGAACTTGAAATTATTACTCATTGGGAAATAATATCCACATTTGACACAATGATTCTAATGGATATTCAACATCCTCCTAACAATTGTAAACAATTAGAAGATGCTTAGTGCATGTTTCATAGTGTTGATGTCAATTACCATTATTTTATATGAATTTAAAAAATAATAAAGTATTTAAGATAAAGAAATATATAACATATATTAATTTATAAATATCTCATAAAATTCCATAAGTGCTTTATTTGTGTTTTTTGGAAATTTTATCAATGTTGAATTATTTTTGTGAACTTAGGGAACACGAATGATGATTTAATAATGGGTTAAATTCTTAATATATTTTTCTAAAAACCATATAACAATAATGATTTGATTATTTTATTATAATAATATTAATTTCCATGTACATTATCCTCTATCATATATTTTTATTGAATCGCCTATGTAAGAGGTTAATCCAATCTGAATGTGAACATGATTTAACATAAGTAAATATGGTATAAGAGGTGTTTATTTTCACATTATATAATTAATAAAAAATAATATCAGAATTATTTTAATTTTTTTAACTATGGTAAACCATATTTTTATATTTTTATGTAATTTATTATGATCTAGATGAAAAATTAAAAAAAACATGATGATTATAGTCTGCACGTACACACTATTAGAGTTCTTGTGTCTCAACACATAAGAGGGGGTAAAGGTTCATATTAAATTGATATTTTGGTTTTATAATTATATAATATATATAATATATATAATATTTATTAATATATTATAAATTTTTTATAATACATTAATGTTGGTAATGAAAAAAAGAAGAAATCACTTTGTGGTGGCCGTAGTACATACAAGACACTGATGATGATTTTTTTCTTCCCGAATAAGGAAGAATAAATAAAAGTAATTATTTTAATATAATAACATATAATTATAATAATTATACTATAATAATTATATTTTTCTTAATATGATATATTTAGAATAGTATAATTTAGAATTAAATATTAAGAATGATATAATATTTATATGGGATAAATAATCCTTCCATGGAAAACTCATTGAAATTATTGGGATTAGGCTAACTTAGTTTGATCAGGATGTTTATATTTTGTGGGTTAATTCTAGGAGATGAAATATTTGAAATATTTCATGTAAATTTCTAATCGAATATGTGTGTTTTATTGGGTGTAAGTGGCACATTTTATAATATATTAACATATAACTTTTGGAAACACACTTTATATTTTAATAATTCCTTGAAAATATTTAACGGTCGATGGATACAATAATTTAAAATAATTTATTGTGGGGAATATTTGGGTAAATAAATACTAGAAATATTATTTTCACATATTTTTTAAACATGTTAAATCTTTTTTACCATTACATGTTTATATTTGACTATTTTGTTTTAAAAATAATTTTGGGATTAAACTCAGTGATTTTTTGTTTTATTAAGAACATATAATAACCCATATAACCAAATATTTGTTTTATGAGAGTAAATATAATATCTAATTAATCTAATTAAATTTAAAAATATTATAAAATTAAATTTTAAATATGAATAGATAATGTGTAGAAAACTATTTTAGAAGAAAAATGAAATTTTTATTATTATAGATTCTTAACATTTTTTATTATAGATTACAAAATAAAAGATTGTTAATAAAATTATTTATTTTCCTAAAAATAATAATATTATAATTATTTAAATTATTTAAATTTAAAAGTTTTTATATGAATTCATTGAAATTAATAAAAATTTGTATGTTAAAGAATTATTTCAATATAATCGTGATAATTAGTAATAATACCAACAATCTAATTTATAACAATAAATTTTTTTAACATAATAAATTATATGATTTTTTTTCTCAAATGTAAAATCATTTTCTCAAATTAACTTTATATTTGTATGAAAAATTAATTTTAACACAAACCCATTTAATGATAAAAAATATTTTTTTAATGTTTATTTAGTAGGAAAATGTTTTGTGATTATTTTAGATTTATCAATTCCATTAATTCTAATGAATTTTACAAAATTATTATAAAAAATCGAATTTATTTAAAATTAAATTAGTTTAAAAATTTATTTTATCTTGTTATAATTAATTAAACAAAAATCTCAAAAAATTATTTGCATTTAAAATGCAACAATAATTTTCAAAATGATGAACAAAAGTTTATAAATTCATTAAATTGTTTTTCTATTATTTATTATATATTATAATATATTATTTTATATGGATAATGTTTCAAAAAGTGAAAATTCATTTATTAAAAAAATTAATGACATTAATAAATTTGATATTTTCACCATTTACATGATAATAAAATGTTTTATAAAAATACATAAAATTATATTTAAGTAAAAATGATCATGATAAATACAAAAATGATTACAATTTTATCAATTTTAAATATTATTTTGTATAAATAATATTTTTAATTAAAATTATCATGAAAATTGTTTTTATCCATGAATGAATATATATATTATATATTATTCTTCATGTTTTTATAAATTACCAATAAAATGGTTTTTAATAATTTATTATTATAAAAATATATTATTCATGAAAATAAAATATTTCAGAAAATATATTTCATTATTTTCAAAGCTACACAAGTTGATTTTATATTTAAAGACAACTTTATGATATATGTATATATATATATATTATTATTTACATTCATCGTATTATTAAAATATTTTATACCAACCAATTATACTACTATATTAAAATGGTATATTAATTGGATTAATATTTCACATAGAATATAAATATCAAATAAATAATAACTTCAATATCACATGTCATAATATCAAATTAAAAAAAATTATACATGGAATTTATCAAACCACATAAAAAACATATATCCCAAATATAATATCATATCTCAAATTCAAAAACCATGCCAAGAACATCATTTACCAAATAACAACATAAAATAAAACATATAAACCACCCATAAAAAATTATTACCACATATTTTTTCAACTCATAAGACCATTGTAATATTTACTTCCCACAATTAACATAATAATTATTGAATAATTATCCCCAATCAAAAAATTAAACATGAAAATAATGATTTTGACGAATATATTCAATTACCATAATTTCTTATATCATATAGAAATATAATCTATTAAAAATTTATTAATCAATTATCATCTTTCTAACATTTTAAACATAATATTAATATAAATTAATCACATTTCCCCACATCATACATTAATAAACCATAAAAACTTAAAATTAGAATAATATGGAATTATTTTCTAAATAAAATAACCCTTTTCTTTTAAAAACACAATTATTTACATGAATTCATATTTTATAATATTTCAACATAACAACCCCGCTAAACTATACATTCACATCACATATATAAATATTAACATATTTGTTTAAAAAATACAGTTTATTAACTAATATTTAACACAATTTAGAAAATCATAAGAATAATATGAAATAAATACATTTCATATATAGTCACATGAAAAATAAATGATAGTCATTTTATTCAAACCACATATCACTATTTTTGGCACAATATAATAAAATTCCCAAAAAAAATTAATTCCATTATTCCATAAAAATTAATTATAACAATGATATAATAAAAATCCATCCAATCAAAGCACACCATTAGATTATTCTTCCCCTATAATTAATTCAACTACATTAGTCTCATTTTTCCTATTAGATGAATTTGTTAATTATTAAATTTATAAATCAAATTACTTTTTGGAAAATAATACCCACACATTTTCCTATCAATCATATTATTCCCTATTAATTCCATATTTTTAAAGGAATTTAACCATGAACACAATAATAATATTATAAAAATTAACAAAAAACTGTAAATGTACAATTTTGATTCCACCACTACACCGAAAATTGAAATACTACAATGAATAACATTAGTATATATAATAAAGCAAATCCCTAAATTGCTCTTATTGATAAAAAATCCCATTGTCAATAAAATTGAACTATTTTCACATTCAATTATTGAGAGAAGTAGATATATTTTTTTTAATGAGATATTATAAGATATATATCTATGTATTTCAATTATCATTTATCCAAGGTCTTATTTTCCCAATTCCAAGAAAAAATAAATCATTGTATATGAAAAAAAATCAAAAAACCCCAAAAATTCAACTAAGGATTTTTTTCCAAACATACAATGGTGTTTTGGGAGTTTTATGTGGGTTTCGATTATTTTTAAAATTAATTATGTTTAAAGTATTATCATATAAATTTTAAAAAATGGGCAGGACTAGCCCTAAAAAGGACCATGTATTTCTCATGGAATAAAGTTTTCCATATTGTAAAATTTTACACAACCATATGTGGCCCCATCTAAGTCAATAGAAAATTTAATTTTCTATTTAATTTACCTTTTTTTCATTATTAGAATTCCCATTTGATGGGGGTCTCAAATGGATGTTTTGGGGGAAACCTGATGGGGCCATGATTAATACATAATTTTTTTAACCATGTAGCTGACCATATGAGGGTGATATAGTGTATCTCCATGGGGTTTTCAGTTCATGAGATGCTTTTATAAACTTTTCAGCTCTTAAGGGTTTCTATGAATACTATTTTTGGGAATATTGTATACTCATATGGTTGGATCATGGTTTTTCTAACTATTTAACCAAACCGTGCGACTAGGTCTAACCCAAATAAGAATTGATGTTTTAAATCAATTCCCTTGATTTTTTATATCAAATTAATATTAATTTTCTCCTATCATCATTCACCACCCTCCTATCTTAGAGTAAATGATTCCTCATAAATATTTTTTTCTATTTTCCTGGTAATAATGGTTTTTAGGATTGAGATAAGTTCTTTTTAATTGGTTTCTTCATACTCAACACTAATTCATGTTTATAATTACTATTTCATGGATGTTTGGAAACCTATATTGATAGAGTGGGTGAACTTAGGGTTTTAATTGGGGGTATTGGTTCTTTTATTATGTCTTAGATGTGTGATTCCTTCTTCTACATATTCCTTATGGTTCGCCTAAAAAGGTGATGAGTTTTGGACCATTTCTGAGTTATGTGTTTCCATTTAAGGGAATTGACCGTTGATTACCTTCAAATTAATAATCTATATCATATTGTGTGCATTTAATTTTAAAATTAATTATTTATGGTTTATTTTTATCACATTCCTGATTTTATCTACGACATGTTTTGGAAATTGGGTGCTCAAAGGGGGTTTTCAAAATATGTGTGGCATGTATGAACAAAAAATATTTTCTATAATGGATCAATTATTTTTTTCGATTTAAATGGTTTTCAACAACATTTATAGAATTATTTTACCTTGGTAATGGTGTTATAATAACATAGTCTTGTTTTTTGAAATGTATTGTATAATGGATTGTTTGATATTATCACAATTTGAGTTATTGTGTTTTAATAGAGTATCACATGGGTTATCTGGGGAGTGAAAAAATAGTTCTTTCATGGGATCATATAAGGATTTTGAGAGATAAACATGTGAGAATCCATTTTTTTTCTAATGTACTCTGACAGACTTTGGGTTAAAAGACCATGTGAGATTATTTTTTTTCATTTCCAAGAAACCGTGAGATCTCTTATATTTGGGCTCAAGGAACACTGTGGTAGATTAATTTTTTTTAGCCAAATATATTCTTCTCTTACTCACCCTTGATAGAACTGATGGATAGATCCATATCTACACATTACTCATACCGGGTTTGTTTGTATGATTTGTGAATTTTATTAGTTCTATGTCTTGATGTGATGACGTATTTCATGGAAATTTTATTTTCCTTTTTCAATTTATATTGTTATTGATAATATATTTTATGCTTATTATTATGAAATATTGAAGGATTTGTGGTGAATATTCTTCCCTGATCCTTGTTTCATTATTTTATCGATGATGGGAATTATTTTTGAAATATCAATTTTTTAAATGGATAACCAATTTGATTTTAATAGTTTATTTGAAAATGGGATTGTTTCTAAATTGTTTATTTTTGAAAAGGGTATTCAAATGAATGTATTAGTTTGTATGGGTAAAATACTTCAAAATATTCTTGGTGTTCTCCAACTAGTCTTCATGCATCACAACTATATATGAATTTGTGTTTATATAGACATTATTTTGTAGGAAATATGCAATTGTAATGACACCATGTACCATGGGTGACTTTCCATGGTTAAAATCACCTGAATTTTCAAGAGGATACATGGTCTCATGGAGTCAACACATGTGGAGTAAAATTTGAGATTTTTTATATTCTTGGATATGATAATAATCCACGATTGCCTTGTTACTTTTTAATTTTAGTGTTTTGAGCTATGAAATGGGATACCTTGTTTATACAGACATTGAATTTTTTTTATATTCTTTTGAATTTGGTTTATTGTTTCATCTTCTCAAATGAAAGATTTCCATAAATTCATTATTTTTTATTTCACTGAATCTAATCATCATGGTGTGATATTCCCATTTTATTGATGGATCATGTCAACTAAAATTGGTGGAACTATTACCACATGATTATTTGTTATGCCTAGTGCTTGTCTCTAGCTCTTAGAATCATGATCACACTTATGGGTTGTGGTGGGGTGGATCAGTTGGATGTACGAGTCAAACAAAGTTGTTTTGTTAAAAATGATATCAAAGGAGGTTATACTTATTTGGTAGATAGTGGTATACTAAAGGCAGGACCACATGGATATGATAGGTATGAATGCAGAAATTTATATCTATATCTCATTTATTTAAAACAATTATTTTCCATGGGTGATTGGGTGGTTTTGGTTATGTTTTAAAACCTTTTATTGGTTGTTTTGATAAAATTTTGAGGGTTCTCCCAACTGGTATTGAGTCTTGGTGTGATATCATGGATTTTTTTTCTTATTTTATCATAAAAACGTTTGGTCTAGAAGAGGAACATGGTTAGTAGTAACCATTTGTAGCCTATGCGACCTTTTCGTCCATCTCCAGTGACACTCACATAGTTAAATAATGATTTTCTAAATCGTGTTGTGCGGGAAATGCTAAAAATAGTTGATTTATACCACCATTTTTCTAGTAATCTTAATTTAAATGATTATTCAAAATTCTATGTCCCAATATAGGGGTTCTTTTTATTCATTTATTATTGTTTGATAATGAATTGTGATGATGTATCTTGTCTTTTTTGTGTCTTATAGATGTTGCGTCCTAGAAGGGCCACATCCAAGTTTAGAGAGGATGATTTTTATAACACCCCATTTGATAAACATACCCTTGGTATGTATTTGGTGGAGTATGTGATTCATATAATCCAATCCATGGGTTATGTGGTTGGTAGAGAGATAACACTGATGGTGGACCATGCTCTGGAGTTTAGAAGACCTACCCCAAGGGTGTTCTGTAAAAACAAGGGATGCAATGATCCCAAGGAATGGTTGAAACATATCATGTGAATTTTTGAATTCATAGATACCCATGATACCGAAAAAGTAGGTTTCACCATGTATGTAATTTAGGGGCTGGGTAGGAAGTGATGGGATTCGATGGTTCTCTCAAGGATTCATGAAGATCTCACATAGAAAACATTCAAGGTGTATTTCAATATGACGTTATACGAAGTGACCTTGAGGGTGGTAAAAGCCTATATTTTCTTGATTTTAGATAAAGGTTTTCATTTTATGTTGTATGCAACTTTTTTACAAAATTTGATTATGTATTTCTGAATCTCCTAACAAATTTTATCCTAAAGGGTTGACAATTTCCGATGGGTTAAGGAACGAGATCTAATATATTCTTATTAACATCTATATACTATGCTACTAGAATGTGGTTGATAGGGATGAAATGAAGGATGGAAATTTTACTAGAATAATAGGTCTCAGTAATGTTCCTTTGGTGGGTTGAAGCTAAAGTACATTGTTGGGAATGAAGCGAAAGTGGATGTGTATCATCACAGTAGAATGACTTTTTAACAGTCATTAGGGTCATACCATGTGAATTATTTGGGGAAAAATACCATTTATTTTTATTAGTATGGGATGGTTGTAAGCACTTGCCCTAATTTCTCATAGTCTCCATGGCTATTCCATTAGTGTGGACATTTGGGTCACCTCCAGCATTTTTTTTCTATTTTCTTCATGTAAGATATGTATATGATACACTGTTTTGAGGGATCTCTGCTGAAACTATAGGCTTTCTAGGGTGGGGGATCTCATCGTCATGGTAAGTAATATTTTCACCATGGGAATAAGGCTTAGTTTGGGTCATATATATGGAATATCCATGATATAAAGGTGATATCAGAGGAATCATATTCCAAGATGAAAAACATAAGAAGTTTTTTGTTTACTTAATCTTACATGGTATCAATTTTGTTTGAATTTTGAACATAACATCAATTCATTTAAATAAAACATATTGAGGATATTTATTTTCAATATTATTTAATTCTATATGGTATTGAATTTCTAAAACCATTGGTTTGGAAAATGTAGAATGGATTCTATTACCTAGAGTATCATGTTACTGTAGTTGATGTGGAAGTCATCATGGAATTCCTTATTTTGGACATGGATTTTTTTACATTAAAATCAACTAGGATAAGTTGATCAAAAACAAAGTTCTTTTCAATGGTTATCACAATAGGGCCTTCTTCCTTACCCTGGGAGGGATCTCATATGTCATTCATGGTGAGTGGGATCAATGATTATGGAGGGAGGTTCTAGTTGATTTAGATTTGGAGTTTATCTCATTTTAGTCATCTAGGATGTTTCTCGGTGCTTCTAAGCATATTTTGTTGGGTGAATATTCATTGGTCATGGAATGGTACCCATATGTGGTTATAAATGATTTCCTAGGATTTCCTTATATATAATTTTTTTTGATTATTATCAATCTGTAACTTTGGATGAGTCCAATTTAATTACTGTCTTATTGGATGGATCTGTCAAACCTAACAGATTTAAACTTATAGATATATGATCTCATGGGAAATGTTTTTATCCATAATATTGTGTCATTATGGTCTTATCCGTTTATATTTTAAAATATGGCAGATTGGATCCTCTGATTCTTCATAGACTATAATAATATTAACCAGGTGACCAAGATGAATAAATAATCATTTCTCAGAATTAATGATCTCTTTTATTATATCAAGTGATCCCCCTAGTTTTCCATGATTTACCTTAGATTGAGCTACCACAGGTTGATGGTTTCAGTAGGGGATGTTCTAAGAACTACCCTTCAAATAAGTTATTGAAATTTTGAGTATTTGTTTATACCTTTTGGTATTACCAATTCTTCAAGAGATTTTAATGAAGAAAATAATCCACCTTTTTCTAGAATCCTTTATTCTCTTGTTTGTAGATGACATCTCAGTGCATTCCTAGATGAAGGATGAGTATACTAACCATCTAGAGGTTTTTTTAAAAATATTGATGGATAAAATATGTATTCCAAGTTGTATCTATGATAGTTTTGGATATGAGAAGTGATGTTTTTGGGCCGCATAATTTTAATGTTAGGAGTTTCGGTGGATCTAGATAATGTTATAGCAGTCCTGTATTTGGATAACCCAAGAATATTTTTGAGATAGATTGATTTTTGTGATTAATTGGGTAATATAGAGGTTTATATCGATACTTATCTAATAAATATTCTCCATTCATGTATTTAACTAGTAAAACAATGATGTTTATGTGGGATGAGAATCATTTGATTTTGTTTGGAGTAGTTCCAGACTGGTATAACATCTGTACATTTTTTGATTCTCAATAATCCAAGGAGACCATATGAAGTGTATTTTGATAATTCTAGTGTGGTTTTGGGATTTATAATGATGAAATATGAACATGGTGTGGCATATAGATTGCGACAAGAATTCCAACGTGAGCGTAATTTTCACTCCCACTACCTAGATTTTCTAACAATGATGAATGTGCAGAAAATGTAGAGGCATTGCGTATTCGATTATCATTTTACAATTTATTCAAAATAAACTATCTTGGTGTATATTTTTACACACAGGGGACTGAACCATTAAAAGATATGGTTTGTAGAGTATCATTAGAACATTGATTTCAATATTTGTTATACAACCGGGAAGGGGAATGTGGTCACTAATAATTTAAGGAGGAAACATGTAGTGTAGGTAGATTGAAAATTAGATGATGATTGGGTTATGATGAAATTATTATCTTATCTAATTATATAGGTGTAGGGGGTGGAGACTTTGTTTTCCTGGAAATAATGATGGGTACCCCAATATCATCAGTTATGTAATGGGTGAGAAGGTCTCCGACCCTACATGCCAGCAGATTAGCGGTGTTTAAAATGGTGGGGATCCCTCTGAGAAGTTGTCCTGGTATCCTAAATGATCTCTCATATCCCAAATGTGGCTGTTACATACATTTAACCCAATTTAGGAGACAATGCATGGGGAAAAACATTCTAATTGGGGTTTTCATCCAATTGGAAACCATACTGTTTTATATCTTCTAGGGTAATCTTTTTGACTCGGGATGAGACGAGAAGCGGAAGACATTATTTTCTAGGTTCTAGAACTACCAAAGGATGAATGTTATGAATCATAGAATAGTTGGGATGTTTCAACCACTTACCAATGCTATTTTTAATTGGAAGATATCTTTATGGATTTCATAATTAGACTACATCATACTTTGAGGGGGAATAATTCTAAAAGGGATAATATTGATCATGTAATGATATTGACTCACTTTAATCCTATAAGGGAGTCGATAAAGGTAGATGACTTTAGATGTGTTAATATTAGAGTGGGTTTTCATATTCACAAATATCCCTCGAAGATAGTTTTGAATCTGAACACCCATTTTACTTTAATATTTTGGAAGGTTTTCTAGAAGGTGTTTGGAACCCTACTAATGTTAAGAACAATATATCGTTTACATTTTTATGGATGGTCTGATTAGAGCATAAAAACTCTTAATGATATGTTGTGAGTGTTTCTGATTTATTTTTGGGGTTTTTTGTAGTAGAACATACCATTGTATGAGTGTTCCTATTACAATAGTTATCAATCCTTGATCGTGATGTCCCTTTTGGAGGAATTGTATGGGCATATCATCCAAATCCCTGTTGTGCTGGGATGAGGTGGGTGAATGTTCTTTAGTAGGACCGAGACTCATCTAGTATAACACCATGATAATATATCCGATTTATATATGAATAGAAACTAATCAATGTCAGTATAATTCATACACACTCTATCATCTTAGTTTTTTGGTGTTTTAGGTTGGTGATCAGGTGTTTCTTCGAGTATCAGTTTGTCTAGGATATCATTGTTTGGGAAATAAGGGGATGTTGGAACCACATTATTTTGTTAAATTTTTTATTATAGAGATTATTGAAATTTTATCATATAAAATTTATTTTCCACCATTGATGACCTCTACCCATTACATCTTTCCTATTTTATAGTTGAAGATATACCATCCACACACATCTCATGTTTCAGCGTGGGAAAATAATGAGTTTGGTCCTAATACCACTATTATGGAGAGTGATATTTATATCATGGACTACCATAATAAGGTTCTATATTACAATTTTATCATGTTGGTCTATAGGATCTAGTAGTGATGTGGTGATATCCATTAGATATAAGATTGGGAATCCATGGTGAAGGATCAGTGGAATACCCATTTTAATTATTATGATTCTTGAGGAAATTATGGGGGATTAAAGAGGCATGATGGAGAGATTTTCACTCCAATTGATTTAGTAGTACATATAATATCGAGTATTATTTTACATTAGGTTTTTATTGGAGTTCCTCGATGTCAGGGTTCAGAAATGGGTGTATTGGGGAAAAAAACTAGGTACAGGATTATCACATGGTTTTTTTAAACATGCAGATAATCATGTTACGATGATAAATTGGGTGACAATGGGGGTTTTCAAATATTGAGCATGTATTTCCAAATTGTGATACACCCATGTATAATATCCTGAACAATTTTTTTGGTATTATAGTATCTCCCCATGGTGGGAACATAGTTTTCCAAACCATGCATCCCTGTGCATCCCTCTTAAAAATTTGTATTTTACTATTCTACAATTAAATATTTAGCTCCCTTTCACCTAATGATTCTTATCCAATTATGCACAACACTTTTCAATTTTCATGTATGCTTCATACCTTCCTTTATTGGTGGAATCTCATTTTCATAATTTTTTTTGATCGAGGTGAGTCCCTTTTTTTTGGATTCTTCCCCCCTTCCTCATGATCATTTTTCCTCTTTCATGTATGTGTTGAATCTATGATGGTGGGTTAGGAAAACCTATAGTTTTGAAGGGATTTTGTATAATTTCCTTATGGATTAGGCGTGTAAAGCATTCTATTAAATCTATATGGTGGTTTTATATGATGGTGATGAGTTTTGAACAATTTCATAGGTATATGTATCAATTAAAGGACGTTTTCCATGGATTAACATTAAATTATGAATCAATTATTTTTGTTCATTGAATTTCAAAATAAGTGATGTATGGTCGATTTTTATCCCACTATTGAGGTATTTTATGAATTTTTTTAAACATATAATATTTAATGGGTTTTTCCAAATAGGTGTGAATTATCTACACACAATGTGTTTGAAAAAAATAATCGAAGAAGTATTTATGGATTTAAAAGGATTTATAAAATGTTTTTAGAAATAATTTTACCTTGTGAATATTTTTATTATTAAATGGTAATATTTTTTTTTCTGAAAAGGCTTGTGAAAAAGATTGTTTGATATAGAAACATTATTTTATGATTTTTTTGGAAAATAGTGTCACACGGGGTTACTGAGGTGACTACAAGGTGTTGGTTTGAGGTAATATATGATACTTTAGATGCAATCCTTTGTGAGAATCCCATTATGTTTAAATGAGTACATGAGAGACTATGGATTGAAATACCATGAGAGATTCCATTTTTTGTTTTCAAGAGACAATCAGTGCTTATGGGGTTGGGCATGTGGAAGACTATAAGAGATTAAATAATACATATCCCATTCGAATACATTTCATACTCACCCATGATTTCCTTCTGGTTAGATCCCTGGGTGAGCATTACTCGTATGGGGTTTTGTGTACTGTATCCATTTTATTAGTTCCAAGTCTTAATGTGATGAGATATTTCATGCCCAATAAATTTTAATGCTATACTTATGGGGTTATTGATGTTGTTTTTTTACCATTCTTATCAAATCATGATGGATATGTGGATCATTCTAGGCCCTATTAACTTTTTTTATTTGGTATGTGTTGTAATTTGTTTTTTGAAAAATACATTTTGTTTGAAATGGAAAACCAAGTATATTTTAAGGGTTTTTAGTAATTTAATATTTTGATTGTGTGTTAGTTTTGAAATTGATTTTAAAACTAATTTTTTGGTATTAATCGGTAAAATCCTTTAATATATTCATGGTAATATCATAGTGGTATTTTTTCCTCACCCCCTACATATAACATTGGGAGAATGTAGAATATTTGTTTGATGAAATATTTTAATGAAAGAAAACCATATAGTATGGTTGTTCTTGTAGATTACCATTATGTAAAGACCTAGAAATTTCAAGGAATTTTTTTTTCTTAATTTCTTTGGAATTTTACGAGTCTGCAGTTTTTGACGGCACCTGATTCTGAGGCCCAGTGTGCCTAAAATCAATTTTCGATGATTAGCTCGGGTGCGTTCAGTGAATGAACGAGTGAGTTTTTATATCTTTTGAATTGGTACTTAGAATTGAAATCTGAGGGCACAGATGAAACCACAACACCAGTAATTGATTAGGAGGACCTTTACCGAAGATCCGTTTTCTTGGGGGGAGTTTTTTTAAAAAAAAGTGGATAAAATAAAAAGTGAATAAAATTGTGGTACAATTTTATTTCTAACTAAGGTCGTTTTATCCTACCTGGGGGAGTTAGGGTGCGACCCAATAGCATCCTAAATACCCATTTGAGGATAAATGTGATGTGGGGCCTGCACGAGCCCCAATCCTTCACATTCCCTAAAACACTTTAACCCCGCCATTAATCCCCATGATTATCGTTGACGTTTGAGGCGAAGGCGGCAGGGTGTTGTTGCAGCGCGTGGGGACAAAGAGAACCGCCGTCGGAGCGGGTCGTGGCTGTGGTGTGCAGTGTCGTCACGCCGCACTGGAGAATCCGAGGAAGGCCACTGTTGGAGCAGGCTGTGGCGGAGGAGCACGGAGATGTCGCACCGCTCCGATCAAACAAGTGTCGTGGAATTAGGTTGTGGCTGTCCAGTAGGGGCCGCTGGCGTCTCCAGGAGGCGGGACCCTAATGGGTCCCGCGGTAGCTCAACCATCCGGCCATAAAGTCATACCGTTTTCTAGAAATCCGGGGGGTCGTATCCCCCCGACATGCTTTTAGGGAGGACCCAATAAGGTCAGTCGTTTCCGCAAACAGGTGGCGGCACCCCTTTGTGCCCCGCTTGGCCCGCGTCGACCCGTAGCCGGCTTCCGAGCCAGGCTCCAGGCCGCACGGGTTGGGCCGGTCACACCCAGTTGGGGCACGCCAGCTGGGCTGGGCCACACCCAATTGGGTCGGACCCGAACCCGGGTTGGATCGACCCGGTTCGGACCATCCCAGGGGGTATTGGGCTGGGTCGGATCGGGCCCAGACCCCCAATTTTCGTACTAGTTTTGTTCAAACACCCATATCAGGGGATATAGACCTCCGATCGACACCCCTTTAGTTGCGTAGGTTTACATAGATCGAAACAGTCATTTCTGTATATTACGCTCAAGGTTTTGGCTAAGATTGGGTATGTCCTGGTTGGTTTGAACCCGAAACCAACCGGGCCCTCAAAGCAGAAATACTTATAACATGAGCTCTAGACGTCCAATTGATGTGCCATCATCTTGGATGGATTCTTCTTGAGGAGAAAAATATTTTGGAATACTTCACCGGATGTTTGGATGTCGTTGGTGTATAGTCGGGTTGGTTTTAACTTAGAAACCAACCAGGCCCCTGGAGCAGAAAAGCCGATAACTTTCAGACCGAACGTCTGTTTGACGAACCATTAGGGGTGTTGGTAATCTCATTGAGAGATGGTCCCTATGAGTATATCTTATTAGAGTTCATGGTACAGTTGAAATACTGTCGGGTTGGTTCATACATGAAACAAACCGGGCCCCCAAGACAAAAAGGATAATAACTCACAGACCAGGTGTCTAATTGACGCGCTCTCTGTTGCATTTAGACCCATGTGACAAGGAGATTATTTGTGATACTTCTTTGTGGGACTTTGTGATAATTGTAGTATCTACTAGTAGCTCATGGAGCGGATCCTCCTGGAGATGAGTGTATGGAGTGCGGAGACCAAGTAGCTGTCGACCTGATGACTGCTTGTCCGATTAGATTTAGAGTGAATTGTATAGCCCAGTGCGGAGAACTACATTGTGAGGTGGAAGACCCATGGAGGAAGAGCACTACTTTGTGAGGTGGCAGACCCTCAGTACTCGACAGGAGGAGTACCTCTATAGGCTATGAGGGGGATCACTACTGTGTGAGGTGGCAGTCCCATGGCAGAGTGCACTACTTTGTGAGGTGGAAGACGCATGATACTCAACAGGAGGACTACCTCAGCAGTCTAAGGATGGTGAGTAGTGCCTCAGAGTCGTGACAGGGTTACTGTACTCGAAAGAGGAGGAGTTCTCTAGGAGTTATGGTTTTGATATCATGAATAAAAATCCTGGTTTGAGCACAGTCAATGACCTTAGTGTATTCCTATTGATTGAGATGGGTTACATGATAACTTAGGTATATGTATGGGCATATACCTAAGTAGTGGTTATCTATTGATTTCATATATGTGTGATACCTAATGATAGATAAGGGCTACATGATAACTTAGGTATAAGTATGGCCTTATACCTAATTAAGAGTTATCTGTTTAGATCCTTCTTTGTTGTTATCCTTTTTGGAATTAGTGACACCTTGAGGGTCTCAGGGTCCCTACAGAGTATCATTATACTCACCCCTATATGGTGTATGCTGGAACTTGTTGTGTTGGATGCAGATGAAGGATAGTGCTGACGGAGGACGAGTGTTCGAGGATTGGATGGTACCCGGAGGTGGACCTCACGATGAGTCGGTACCCGGATGTGGACCTCACAATGAGTCAGTATACGAAGGTGGACTTTTTGAAGATATGGTGCTTGGAGAAGGTTGACTGGTGAGAGAGTTGAGGAGGCTATCTGTACCTACCCTTCATGTAGGATTTTTGGTTGATGATCCAGAAGCTGCTTCTTTTTTCCAGCTGCATGTATTTACTATTGTACTTTCATTCAGTTGTAGTTGTACTTTTCAGTTGGGTTTGTATTCTGGCCCATTTACATTTCAGCACATTCTTTTGTACTTAGTGTGTTACTTCCTCTTGTAATCTGTGGTTATTTTTTACTTTTATAAAGGCAATGCCTTCCAGTTATCAAGATTTACACCGTTGGTTCTAGTCTATAGCCCCTGGCCTATGTATGGCGGGCGTGGGGTAGTCACAGCACGAGCCCTGAGGACGGGTCATGAAAAATTATCCAAGTTTTGAGGAGTTGAATTAGTCACATGAGATAGATCATGTAGATTTGTTTTTATATTTTTTATCCATTAGGAAATATGTGTAATCTTAGTTCGTCTTGTTTACATTTTCCTTTTAGAGTTTTCAACTATGACTTGGGATACCATGTGTACATGTCCTTTGTTTCATGTTTTGTATATGACGTTGTTTTTGGATTATGGTATCTTTTTCTCATAATTTTTGTCACTATGTATGTTTCTATATATTTTAATTACTATGATGATACTCGTGTTGTCATCTAATTTTATTGACTGGAATTGTTGAGTTACCATGGGTGAAATAGTTCCTATGTGATTATTAGTTATGTCCAATGCCTTTCACCAACATTTGTTGACCAGGAATTTATTTTTGGGCTTGTGGTGAGCCATCTCAGATAATATTATTTGCCATATCAGGTTGGTTCTCTATGGTATATACTAAATTGGATATCTAACTATGAATCGTACTAACAATTCTCCTAATTCCTACCGAAATACCAAATTTCCACAAAATTTGTACCCCATGGTAAGCACCCAATCTCAAACAGAGTTGAAAAATCAAATTGTACTTTCAAATTAAAAATTAATTTCATTTAATATTTTTAATATCCACTACCTATGAAATTCTCCATATAATTCAAAAATAAAATGGAACAAAAAAACCTCTACAAAACATAGTTAATAAGTAAATATAATTTGTGTTTTGAATGAATATTTGATTTATAAATTACATTATATAAATACATGTGATTATAATATCATTGATCATATTGGTGAAATGATAATATTTTTAAGGGTTTGTGTTTTTTCAAACCATTTTCCATTTAAAAGATGTCGAGCTATTCCTAGTATTCTTTTTGTTAGTTTTGTGTCGGTTATGAGTGTTTATCATTAGTTTTTTTTATTATATAATTTTTTTGAGATTAAATTTTATTTAAAAAAATTATTTTTGGGAAATAAGTTACTTATGAAAATAAATTTTATGAATGGATTGAAATTAATATATATATATATATATATAATAATTCATTTTCATTATTCCGTATTTGTATAAAAATATTATGACATGTCATTAAATATTTTATACAATATATATATATATATATTTATATATATGAGGGCTTGTAACATTGTTAGATGTTACATATTATATATATATACAGTTGTTTTAAAACATTGAAAATGTTTGCTATGAAAAATAATATATAAGTGTTTCTGTGTGTATTATATTTTTTATATTGATATATTATATATTAAATATTCAAATATATGAAAATATTTAAGGGGAGGAATCATTTTGTAATAAAATTGATAAAATCGGATTATAAATACAATGTATAACATGTGCAATGTTTAAACTGAAAAAATGTTTTCTGTATTTTTATAGCATTAATTATGGTTTCAATGGGAGAATTTTGAAGTAAAATTATTGTTGTTAAATGAGGTATATGAATTTTTGATGGATATGTGGTTGATTGGAGAGAGAACATGAGTTATTAAAATGAAATATCTTAATTAAAAAAATATTTTTGGGATAATACGTATTCAAGGAATTAAATCAATTAAAAATGTGATTATAAAGGTGAGATAAAAAATGAAAACCTATGCATGAAATAAAACAAATTAAATGATATTTATTATTTAAAAAATAAAATAATAGAACATAAAAACATATGTTTCTTATGGGGGAAACTTTTAATTTATGTGATCTATATCATTATCAAATATAAAATTAAATGGGGGTTGATATTGTGATTTTTAATTGGGGAATTTTTCATTTTTGTTTTCCACATGTATCATTTTTTTAATTAGAAAAACTCATTCCATTTAAATCTTTTTATTTATTCAACGAAAAATAATAATTGAATGATTTTTAATTATATTTGTATAATAAAAACACCAATAAAAATTATAGTTTTATGTTATTTTATGTTTTTATAGAACCTCGTGGTGTTGAGAATCACTCTCCCAGAATTTGTATAGTGTACCACAATGGATGTATAATAATGAAATAGTGTGGCTCCACTTCCATGTATGGAATTTCATATTTTCATTACCTAATAAAATATTACATGTCTATTATATAGTTTATTGTTCAATAATTCCTTGTTACATCCTTCAATCCATCGATGATTATCCCAATGTATACAATGAATAAATTCATCATCATTAACTATTCATTTATCCCATGAAAATGGGTGTAGTTAAATATACTCATCTGCTCATTTAAAATACATCATTATATTCCAAATGTAAATATTATATATACCACTAGAATAAAATTGGTAATATTCCATTCCTTAACCACATAGAAAAATTTATGTTTAACTCTATCCTCATGCTCGATGGTGATTATTTGATATTGGTGTCGGGGTTTTATTTTACATAATGTATATCATTAAATTACATTTCTATTATGATATAATATATTCAACGAGGAAGGGGGTTTTTCATGTTCCTTTGATTTATTATTATATTTTATTGAATATTTATTTGAATTAATTTCATGTTTGTTTTTTTGTTTTATGATTATCTATTAAAAAATTTGATGTAAGTGTGATTTATTTTTATGGCTTCCAATGAGAAATGGTATGTACTATTTGGAAAATAATGGAATTTTGAAAAAATAAATCTTAATGGGAAATAGATAATGGATATGATTTCATTATTCTATTTTCATTAATTGATTATACATTTATATACATATAATGTGGTTGTAAATAATTGTTATCATCTTTTGTGAATTTATAGCCTCATTTTACTAAGGATTATATGATTTCAGTTATCTGATTGAATGCACAGTAAGAGGAATATTGAATTAAAAACTAAATCTAGATGGAATTACAATATATTGAATGTATAATGCTTCATAATATCATTCTATTAATATTTTTTCATGCATTTATACAAATAATTTTATGAATATATATACATATATTCTATATATATGATGCGAAAAGAAATGATTTTTTAATATGGTTGATGTACATGTTGATGTTTATGATAAATTGGTATATGTATTTATGTGAATACATGTTTCTAGGTAGATAAATTTTCTTAAATATAATTGACCAAGAGTTTTCTACTACATTCTTTTAGGAAGGTATTGATTAAATAATAAATGTAAAATGGGAGTTTTACATAGGTAATAATTTTATATGAAACTAAAATTTTACTTTAATTAATTGAAAATATTTTTATAAATTAATATATACCGAAAATATTCCTGAATTAGTAATAAATCAATGTATGTGGTATTTAAGAATGAGTAATGGTAATAATAACTTATTCTATAGTATTTTAATCTTTGGTTGTGTTCATTGAGTCTAGTATAATTAGTTTTTAATTAAACTAGTATGTGCAAGAAATCAGTAATGTGTGGTAATAGTTAACATTTTTGATGTAGTAGTTATCAGAGATCAATAAATAATTAGCTGTGAGAGAATTAAATTTAATGGATGTTCTAGTAGAGGACCATAATGGAAAAAATGTAATAATGAAATTGTGTGACTTGTCTCATTAATATTGTATTAACAATTCCTTATATTATGTAATTTTGTTTCATTTTTACCTTATTTCATATTGGTATTTTTATTTATGGTAGTTTTAGAATGATTACTATATTTTCTATAATTGATTAATTTATTGTTCAAATATTATTTTTCTTTCTGTTTTTATGTTTTTTTATCATATGATACACATTGGTAGTAATGGATCATGGATTATGAAAATTGTATATTTTGTGTGTCGTAATGGATTAAGGATGACATGTTAACATATCCTTGGTAAATGATTTCTTAAGTGTAATGTCATGATTTTAGTAGTAACATATCAAGTCTCATTATATATCTAATAATTATGTTGTGGAAATTAATATATGGGTCTCATGACTTAATAAGGGGTATATGACTAAGAACATGAATAGAGGATATGGGGTTACATGTATGATATCCCAATCAATGATGTGGAGTGTCATGTCCAACACCCTAATAAAATATATGGAGTATAATGTAAAAAATAATAATCAAATTTGAGAAGAATTATGTCAAACATCATATTAAATGAATCTATGGTAATCTCCAACAACCCACAAAGATGTGCAGCACAATTTTCGACATCTTAGACCAAGGGTGTGTGAAGTGTTCTGTCTAATCACCCCAATCATGAACTCTATGTAATTTTATAGTATGAGGTAATCCAACTTTTCCTATGAGACCATATACAAAAAAAAATTATATAGTGGAACCTATATATCACTAAAGTAATTTTGTACCATTATTTGAATGGTACTCATAATATTTAGGTATAGGATATGAGAACATCCATGACATAGTACTTTCCATGGAAACATAATACCATCCATTCCAATATCAAAATAAACTACATCATTAGACCTTTTAAATAATAATATCCAAAAAGGATAAGTGATATGTTCGTTCCATTCACAATCAATTTAATTAATTTAAAAAATTCAACCATGTTTCAAATATCTCTCATTGTTTTAATTGACTACTTAGTGCACCTAAAAGGTGTATTTAATACAAATATATTGTGTGATTTTCACAGTAATTTATAGAATCAAATTTAATAATCTATTTGAGGAGGAATATTTTGACACACCCCAAAAAGGTAATTTATTGTATAATTAAATAATTAAATTCTATGTCATTTTACGAAAAACTCCACAATGGGTGGATCAAATTGGGGTTGAAACTCCCCAATGAAGGGAAAGGGTCTCAAGGACAACTATTGTAAGTTTCTAAAAAATTATCTGAAAAAATTAACATTCTTTGTGATACTCATGGTGAATATGGTATGAAGAAAAGTGAGGAACTTAATAAATGATTAATATTTAATAGAAAGGTATATAAAACACATTCATCATGTGTAGGAAACATCACTCGTCCATTATATAGACTTGATTCGATCATGAATGAGTGAAATCAGATAAATATAAAAATGACTTAAAAATATGATATATGAGCTCATAAATAATTAGAATCTAATACAATAAAATAAATAAAGAAAATGGATAGGATTAATTTTCTTATTAATAAGAGACATCAAATGCAACCGATGATAGTTGTTTCTGGGTCTGAATTAGGGAGAAACATGGATAAGTAGAGGAGGATGAGAGGGATCACATGAAAATGGGATGAGATGTTATGCAAAAATGGGAGGTGGAAGTAGAAGATAACATTGAAAATAAAAGGGGGTAAATAGTAATTTATAACTATTTAAAGTGATTCATGGTTTCGATTTATAGTTTTGGAAACACTACTCCAACAATGCATTACCATTGTCCAAAGTGACAACCCCTCAAACAATTAAGAACATAGTTTGAAAAACTATACACAAAAAATATAATCCATTATATAATTTTTATTATATTACTCACACGAAAATGAAGCCTTGGGTTCATAGGTTTGAAAAATGTGTGACACACCTATAGGGTCGTACAGATGAGGAGCACTATAGGAAATAACCATTAACTAACCGTGCACCTCCCCCTATCTTTACAAAAACTAGGCCTCCAGAAAATTATTCTCCTAAAACCCTTCCAAGCACTTAGAAACATCTTGGTCCCTAATCCAAATCCAAAAAACATAGTTTTTTGTGTCCCAACTCATAGAATTACATTCGGAAGGCCAATTTACAGTTTGTCCAAAACACCAAATGAAAAACTCAAACTCATATGGAAATTGATACAATCCAAAACAGGGGATGTAAAATCCTCCCAAAAATAGAACTTATCATCCATGAGAATCCATGTATAAGAAATGAAAACATCACCTAACCATCTTGAGTTTCATATTTCCATTAAAACGATAACGTTTCATCTCCAAATACACAACAAGACTCCAAGCACTAATTCCAACATACAATACCTAAGATATTAAATCCTAATAAAATTCTCAATAAACTATAAAAACATTTATAAAAAGATTTCACAATAACATTTAATGATGAAATGATCACATCATCATCTATTTCGTCATCTATCATATATCGCTCCCAACCATAGGTCTTCTCATTTAATGTCCAATTTCGATTCATAGTTTTTAACTATCAAATTTTCCTATAGAAACATGTACATAGTGTATTGAAAACACTCCAGGAATTTTATCAAAATATATATTCGGAAACTACCACTATTATTAAGTATGATCAAAATGGTTTCACTCCATTTGACCAATGAAAACCTGAACTTGTTTGATTATCCTTGAAAATCCATTTCCTATTTTTAAAAAGCACCCACATCATCCTGATGGCGTACGAAATGTGATTCATTACCGTCTTCATCCAACAGTGAGAGAAAAATAAATTCAAAGTTCCTATTGTTTATTTTGTATAAAATGATCATCTCCAATAGTCAACACATCAGCAAAAAAAAATTTTAATTCCATATGACAGAACAAAACATGATCATTATGAGCACTCTCACTAAATAAAAGACCAAACTTCTGTTGAATTCCAATAGTCTGACCATCTTCTAATAAAAAACATCATATTGATATAATTCTATCACTAACATTAATTGATCCAATATCCTTGGATTACCATAATCCAATCTAGGTATTGCACCTATACTCATAAATATTGAAGTCCTTAGTTAAAACTATACCTATCATTTTCTAACAACCCCATCCATAGATGATTTAATATATCCATAATTATACAAGAGCCAAAAGTATCATCTAATTATTGGTCTCAAGATACTAAAATCCTACTCTCTTGAGCGTTTCCCTAGAGAACCCAATGTTCTTCTCCCCACATCAATGAAAGCTGAATCTAATTAACACTACCCATACTCCTCCCATATTGGAAATATCAAATGGAATGGTTATGTACATATTCATATTGAGCGTTAATGTAAAAATAAACTATAATATGATCCAACTTCCTATGAATAGTTCACATATTGAAATTTGAAACAAAATGAGGTTCACCATGATTGAATAGAAAATCCATAATACACACCATCAATATTTCCTTAAACAACTCCTTGAGAAATCTTGTCAAATAGCCTCTTCGTCAACCTCTAAAAGATATTTAGGTAGCTCAGCCTATAAATATTATTTCATAATATACTCATAAAAATGTAAAGATATTTGGAATGATTTCCTCCATCCAGAAGTACACTATGATTATACCAACTATCAGGTATCATAATATCAATCAATTTTCAAATCTACCAGCATATACATTCCATTAAACAACACATTACACCATATCGCCCAAAAAATAAATCCAAGTTTGAATAATGGGTAATCAATATCATGGAACCCTAAATTAATATTTACAATTTATCTCTCATCCTATAAAATTTCATTAATTAACAAAACCATTGAGTCACCAAGCTAGTATTTTCATATTATTGAAAACCATCAGTCCTCATATACCACCTTAATTCTCACCAAAAATTAATTATACATAGTTATCATGCACAAACGACATTAATTAAAAATATAAAACATAGTGGGTGACCATCACATGTAACCAAATTCAATACCTAACTCATTCTCTCATGATTTATCCCTCAACAGGAGAAATTAGACCGTGATACAAGGAACACCAGTTTCTTACATGTCAAGAGTTCCCTTGGAACTCTTCTTCAAAATCAAGACTCTACATGTTCTTGGGTTCAATCAACAACGACCCGTGTAAGAGTGTTATTTTATAAGATTAAGAATAAACCATGAAACCACTAATCAAATTGTATAAGTATATGAACAATCATATCCATCAAGGTCAGTTTTGATAACCAATCACCACAGGTGATTCATTGTAAACTCAATAAACACTATACATATATTTAAAAACTCAATCACCCTCCATTAATCTGTCAAAATTCAACCATAAAACCAATATCATTTCATTAAATGATATGTATACCCTATTCTATTCTTCATCAAAGGATTCCATAATCCAAATGAAGATCACGTAACATGATTTAAAAAATATCTCAAAATTCTACTAGATCAACGTCACTAATGACACTACCTCAATAGTATAACCCCTCTCTTAATAAAAAATTCTAGAACATTAAACTATAATAATTAATGAATGGTCACTAGGATCTACGATATATAATTTATTTTAAATAAATAAAATAATAGAATTCAACTAACACATACAATAACTTATGATGTTCATCTCAAAGAATATCACAAGGTAAACAAAGATAAACCTCACATATGGGTTCTTTATATAACATCCTATAAAAGCTTTCATTTTAAGTAATTTAATATATTCTCTTTTATAAAAATGTTTATGATTCTCAAAATTAATAGACATCTTGTACTATTTATTAACAAAAACTATACTGAGTAGGTTATTTAGAGGGATCCATGTTACATTATTAATATTATCATAGAATTTTTTTTACCATTTATTTAACTATATACATAAAAAATTGGGATACATTACTGAAAATTTCACTCAGAATCTATAAGGAAAAATAACATTTATGTTGTGTCAGAAATTTTAATTAAATTAAGCCTCATAATAATAAATCTCTATAAAATATGATAAGTAATTTTATCTAGTTAAGGGAACTAGTCATGTAATATGACAACATAAATTAAAACATTACTCTATATAATGGGATACAAAAACATTAAATAATCATAAATATATATATTATAAACATACCCACATGTGATTAAGAATCAAGGGGTAATGGTAGTAATGGAAAATTATGAGGGTCCCATCTATCCATCCAGGGTTCATTTATATGGGAATCCATTCCCAATTTATTGACCAACAAACTATAAATTACATGTAGTTTCCCATTATAATTCAACCCATAATTGTTAAAAGGTTCAGTATTCAAATGGCCATAGAAGAATTTTCTCATAAGTATAGATTGTGAAAAAATAACCTATGAGGGATGAGTAAATCATCCATTGATATAGTCATATGAATCCTCATTCACATGTTATAGTGGTACTATCCTTCATAAATTTTAATTTGCACTTCCATTTAATAGACGAAATTTTCTATAATAATTTCAATTTAGTATATATCATGTTTTGGTTAGATGAATTAAAATTTACATGTTATAAAGTCACATGGATTTATAAGTCATAATTGGAATTCATGTAACCAAAATGATGTTTTTATCTTCATTCAAAAATTATAATAATATCATTTACGATGGTTCAATTATATGGGTTATCATTCCACTATTATAAAGGCGCATACTCATTATTAATTGCATTCTTCACCCATTAAATTATAAGCATAAATGTTTCATCACATTAAACCATTTGATCATTTCTAAATAGTGTCATAATTGGTTGGTAAATGTGCCAACAAAAACCAATGTGGGAAAAAATATTTGGATTAATGTATAAATTTAATGACCAATCATGTATCATAATTATATAAAGTCATTCTATCACACAACAAAGAATACAATAAATATGGAAAGCTACTACATAAGTAGGAAAAAGAATCATACACATAGGTAATAAACCAATCATGGAATAAAAATAATCATGATAAAATAACCATACAACAAAAGTATATTATTAATAATTATAATAAAAAAACCAAGTCACATCAATCAAATATCATACAGTTAAAAAACTACAATTTGCATGGAATAACATATGTATGGAATACTAATCTCTATGAGCCTATGATGATTCATGAATGTGATGCCTCTCTTTCCATACCAAGAAAGGAGGTAAATATAAAATAATTTACTAGTGGATGTTCATCAACCTATAATGGTGAAATCATAATCAATTTTACTAATTAATCATCATGAACTATTTTCCCATAATTGGAAACTTATTTTTTCCCTAATGTCTGTGCTGGTTGGACCTGTACATGAGATATTTATAGAGTGTCATAATAATCATAGTCTCATATAAACTATCTTAAAGAATGAAAAATGCACATAATCTTCTCATAAAATATGTAACACCCCAACCCGTGATCCATGAAAATGGTTCTTCCGTATGTTTTCCACTTGGCCTCAAGGATGCATCCAAATATTCCAGAGGATTATCACTACTAATGATGGTCTAATAGAGGTTCACTGATTAGATTATTCCCTCCTGAGAAGTGATAAATAATGGAGGAATAATAAATTAAAAAAATAAATTGCGGAATATAATAATAAAAAATAGTCAATAATCATAGATAACTCATACAAAGAAAAATAGACATTCATTCAGGAACATGATGGTTGAAAATAAAAGAAGTCGTCATACGAAATTTATATATAATAAATGAGGATAAAATGAAAAAATCAAATAATCGAACTGTGATATGATTCCTGAAAACATGCTCAACCATTACTCCAAAACACTCAGGACTGGTCCAATCACTAATGAGTAACAATAAGAAAGAAAGGTCATGATCGTATCCCACAAAGAAGATATTTATTTAGCTAATAGTTGGTGTCCTGGATAGGCTATGAGATAAAATCATTATTCTACCAATAATATAATATAATAAATTCTAGTCATTGTGGATAAAATTTATCCATGTTTAGTTATAATAAATGAAGTAGTGTACACAAATTAAAATCTGTTGGGATGAGGTTCTCAAAACACACCTAGCAAACCATACGTGTTTCATCCTATGTTAGAATGATATAAACATGTAATCATGTATACGTAATATTATATGTGAACAAATATATGACAAAATATACATGGAATGATGAGGTCCCAATACAATAGTCTATGGAATCCATATAACAATAATAATTCATAATGTTGTTATATTTTAAAAAAGGGTTTCAATTCCCAAATATCACAAAAATATATATGGGATTTCATTCTAAATATTTTTAGATTTATAATAATATAAAAAGGGTCTCGTATTTTATTAATGGGAATAATCCCAAGTACATGTATAGGGGTTATGAAGCGCCATGAATGACATCCCAATCAATGATGTGGAGCGTCATGTCTAACATCAGAATAAATGATATGTAGATTCAAGTCCATCATTTTAATCAAATATATAAATATTCAGTTCAAAAATCTTTATCAAGGTTTGGAACACCATTTCAATCAACCCCTAATGATTGGAAGGTTACTTATAATATCCAAGACCATGTGAGGGTGAAGTGTCCTGTCAGTGACCCTAACCAATGCCTCTTCGTAAAGATCCATTATAATGTAATTACACTATATATATGAACATATATCCACGATTTTCCATAAATAGAAATTCAATAATGTCTCAAGGAATTGTGTAACTTCATGTTCTTCCATGATTCAATATTTGTATAAAGGACATGATAACATCAATGTTATAGTATAAGACACGAAAATTTAATAAAATCCATTCCAATAAAAAAATAAACTATTAAATTGGTCCATTAAATTTGTAATCACCATAAATTCATTGTTTCATGAACATTCCATTGAAATTACATTTAATTAATTGAAATTGGTCAATCAAATTTCATGTATCTCTACTTGATTTAATTACAAATATAGTTCACCTTAATGGTAGTTTCATACAAAACAGAATTTTGGTAGTCCAACAAATGCATTAAATCCAATTTTGAAATATCCTTCATTATGAATAGTTCCACACACATAAAAAGGTGACTAAAATAATAATTAAAGAATTAAATATTAGGTATATTAAGAAACACATCCTAATATTTTGTTCAGGTTGTGGCATAAAACTCCAATGATGGGAAATGGGATCATGAAAATCTAAAATAAATTTCTAATTGTTTATTTTAAATAATAATAAAATTTTTGAGAAACACATTAATAATGTTTCTTGTGGATAAATTCACACATTTTATAATGAAAATAAATTAAATGGATAATAATATTGGAAAACTACAACATTATTAGGATGCTTCAATAATTCAGTTTAAAGGATTGATTGTAGTTGAAATAACAAAATCAGTGAAATGGAAAAAAATTCTAAAAATAAGAAATATGATTTCACATGTAAATATCATCTGATTTGGAAGTAGAGATGAATAAATGAAAAATATCCAAACATCGACTCACTAATTATTTTCAAATGAAATCAATGGGGGCTGATTCCGAGTTCAGATAAGAGGGAACCACATACGCCTAGTAGAGGAGGATAGGGGAGATGTAGTTGATAGGAGGCCGTGTTGTGAGCATATGGGACTATAAAATAGAGTAAATGGATTAAAATTAGTGGAAGGAAAAAGAGTAATGACTATATATTTAAATATGATCATGGCTTTTCATACCTTACAAAAATTGTGTATTGCCAATATCCAAATGGACAACCAAATGAATGACTAAGAACATGTTATGACAAACTAAGCAGAAGACATGTGATCCCATTTTTAATTTTCTATATATTATCTTTATTTTCATATGGAATCAATTTAATAGTTTTAAAAACTATGTGACACTACTATAGGTTTTCATGATTGTGGTTCAATATTGACACTAATATTTCAAAAACCATATTCCTCCCCTATCATTCAAAAAATATTTCTTCCAAAACCTAAAAATCATAATTCCCATCTAATCTTCTTAGAGTCCTCTTAGGACTTAATACCCATAAAAATAAAAACACTTTTTAGTGCCCCATATATGAAATTTATAGTCCAATGATCGTTTTAAAATTCCGCCCATCCACCAAATGAAAAACTCAAAATCCTTTATAAATTTAAATCCATTAAAAATATGGGACGTTACATACGAGTTTTCATTTTTACTATTTAGAGAGAAATATTTTTTTAGTTTATCTGATTAACTAAATTATATAACAAATATTTAATATATAAGTATTCTAATATTTTATTTATAAAAAAATATTCATCACCATTGGTTTTAGAATATCAAATTAATGGATATTTGAGTGTAAATGACCCATGTTCCCCTTCTCATAACCCATACATGGTCCTGAAATTTTATTTGATGATTTATATTTAGGAATAAATTTCAAATTACATTATGTCAAAACTCATTAATATAATTAGTGGACTTCAAAATCCTAAAGACCTAAATAAGGACATCATCACCTATTGTCACCTAATTACAATAAGATCTTTTTGGGTACGAATTCCTTGATGTGAACTAAGTATAATAAGCTGAAAAATAAATCTAATGTTCCTAGATAATTTAAAGCATGCCGACATGGGTTGGTCTAGTTATTTGTACTGTGGTTTGATTTTATATTTTGTAGTGGATGGATATAACTACTTGATATATTTTAATGATGGATTTTTATCCTTATGTGTGTATTATTCATTAGTTTTTTATTATAGTCTTTTTTATCTATATGGATTTAATTATGAGATTAACCATTTTTAGTTAAAATTTAGTTATAATAAAAATTATTTCTGTCTATATTTTTTGACTTTTATTTTATTAATTTATGTCATCATGAAAAATATCAATAATGAAATTAACAATGAAACATGTGCGAAGAAAATAACTAAAAATGGTATGATCTTATTTTTTTTCTTAATTATTAATTTATGTAATAGATAATAAACTTACCATCGACCAAGGGGAAAAATACAATGAACCATAACTTACTTTCGGTTGTATCTTTCCAATTATCCTCCCATGTGGCTCTTATATTGGTTTCTCTTGAACTATAGAATTTAGGTATATTCACTCATTTAGGATTTCCATCCAATATATATGCTTTACCCAAATATAATTGACGAAAAAAATGATTGATATAAGGTGTTTACATAAAAAGAAATTAGGGGAATTTAGGAACATTCATAATGTGTGGATGTCAGATTCACATGCTATTCATTTAGACTAATAACAATATAAAATAAAAAGTAACAAATCATATTAAATGATATCGTATATACTCATGAATATCATCATTCATGTAACTAATTATTCATTTAATAAAAAATAATTCATTCCTAACTGTTCAAATTTAAGAAAAATTTTGCATGAGTATATAAATTACATTCATTAATTAATCAATTATTTTATCTTAATTGTTATCCAAATGTTATTGAGAAAATCATCTATTATTATTTCTAAAAAAATTACCAATTTATATAAAATTGAAAAAATTCAAAATATGTACCTTATAGGAAAAATAGAACGTACCCATCAAAAATTACTAGAATGTATGATAGTGGTATATCAATTTCTCATATGCAAAGAAACATACACATCTTATCATGTTATTTCATTTTATTTACCATAAAATATTTTATATACAAAAACATCTTATTAACATATCATGTTATGATTTTAATGAATATAGAGTAACTAGTGTATCACAACTTAAAAATGATATATAGTTTTGAATATTATGAAATATTTATTAGTAATTTAATATATATATATATATATATATATATATAACCCATTACATGGAATGTAAATTTCAATTAAATGACACACACAAAACATTTTTATATTGTTAAGACATTTTAATAAATTTATTTTGAATTCCACTAAATTATGTAATATACATGACTTGTACTATCCATATACACATCCTGTATAGTTCTCCACCATCTATATATGACACATGACTCGAGACTAGGTGTGTTACCTTATAATAATCATTAATGTATTATATGTTGTTTATATGGGATACAAATCATTTTTTCTACAATTTACAAGGATACCATTCAAAATTTTCATATAATAAACACACTACTCGACTTTGACTAATGGACTACTTGTAATGTATTCAAGTTACACAACATGTTTCCTAGATAACTACATAGTAGACTAGAATCATTAACACATAGTTTTTATTAATTACATACCACATTTAATTAATTCTAAATGATATGAATTGATTCATGAGTAATCACGGTGCATTAAATATAGTAACAAGGAACGTAACTAGGAGATACACCTTGTCTACTCTTGTGATATCGATCCAAAATCTATCACACCTCTATATGAGTACTCTGAATCATTGCTAATGGTGATCCACATGGGCCTCATGATCCTTAGAGTGAAATCATTGGATTGTCTATGTTCATGGGTGTAGTATCATTACTTTTTCATCGTTCATATTATATTTCCATGAGAATCACATCAAAGAAGGACACTCCTTATAACACCAAACAAATTTAAAATAGATACATCATGTTCAATAGAACATTTGAAATCCAAAAAAATCGAATAATATATAAAAAATGATATATTATGATATATTAATTTTTATGTAAATTAAATCTCTTCATTATCTTGGGGTGCACACAATGCAGGGTTTAAACGAAACATGATACTCTATTAAAACTTAATAATTTTAACATGAAAATTTTAACATAGATGTTAAAATGGTGGGTATTAATATTACTAAAAAATTATGAAATTATATGTTTTAAAAATAAAAAAAATAAATAAAATAAATATCTATTTTTTTATATAAAATAATAATTCATTAGAAGTAAATGAAATGTTTTTTTGAAAAATTGTATTTTTCAAAGTAAATGGTTTTATCTATTCTTTTTCAGTTATTATAAATTTAATTTTTGTCAATTAAAACATTATTTAATAAAATGATATTTATTTTTGAAATATTGATATAAAAATAATCTTAGGTTGAAGTTGTTTTGATTTTCTAAGAAGATACATTTTTCGATTAATGGTGAAAACAGTTATTTTTATTGAACAATACATTCTTATTTGTATTATTTATAAAATTATATTATATTATCAATTGGTTTTAAGGAATAATTAGATATGTAATACTATAATAAATAGAAATTTGGTAATTTTAATCGACGTCACATTCAATAGTGATATTAAAAGTAGTTATACTTATGATAATTTTCTCATTGGAATCATGCTTTTATAATTCATATTTGGGTATAAATTTAAATTGATTTTTGAAAATTATATGAATATAATTTTGAAATATTAATAACATATTTTTAATAAACATAAGTAATTTTATATATTAACTGTAAAATAATTTTTACTGAAATAAATATTGTAAATATTGAAAACTATTTACCACGGTAATGATAAAAATGGGTTTACCAAAAATTAAACTAAGAAAATAAGTGTTTAAATTACTTTAAAATTTATCAAAATAATATTTTGATGATATATATTTTTCATATAATGCCAATAAATATGACCTAATGATATTTTTATGATTTTTTTCATGAATGACTTTATAATTTTTCATTTTTTAGGAAATTTCTAAGGGGGTTACCTCTCCAAACATATAAAATTGAACTCCCTCTCCACACTAATAAAAAGATAAAATAACATTTGTATCATTAAAATATAGAAACAAATCCCAAAAATACTTATACATATTATAAATATTTTGGTTCTCCCAAAACACAAACCCTATGGTCTTTAAAAGGTGACCCAATGGAGGTTTCTCTTTGAGAAGGAACTTTCCTCGACACTGCTCATTCATTTTCGTTATTATTTTCCCACCATAAATTATTTATTAAAAAAAAATTTAATTAAAAAATTTATTATTTTATTATAATTGAATAAAAATAATCCAATTCTTCCTCCAAAAAATGGGAAACTAAGCCATCAATATTTTTTATGACAGAATACCACCTTGTAAACTGTTGTAGTTTGTTTCCAATCACCAACATTTGAGGTTGGATATAATTAAATATTTATCATATTTATATGATATTTATGATGTTATTATACATAAACACACACACACTGATATATATATATATATATAACAATATAATATTTATCTTCATACTTTCCATATTGTTTAAAAATTGATAACGTCACTCATGTGTAAGGCAGATTACCGCTGCACAAAGCGATGTGATTTATTATTCACATGAACTATAAATAGATGTTAATAAGGATAAAGTTAATTATTATATATTATATATATTACATTATAAATATTATTTGAGGCTAATCATACACTATATTACCCTATCACCTATTAAGGTAATGATGTCGTCACTAGAACCTACATATTACCTAGCGTCTCCATGAAGCGATGTAACTCATATTCCATAAAAAAAAATTAATGCATGCTTTTGATAATTTATATAATGATTAAACATGTTATGTATAACATAATTATTTTTAATTATAAATTATATTTATGTATTTTTAATGAATTATTACTTTAATGAGAAAACACACACGAGAAGACATCACAATTAACACCCAAAAGAATGAAAAGATTGAATTATTTTTTAAAAACGGGTGATAAATTTTTATAATAGAAAATATATTATATCATAAATATTATTATGATAATGTTCAAAGATAATTACATTATTTAATGAATTACATATTAGGAATGTACATGATTAAAGGAAATCGATCATGAGGTAAGAGTTTCTCATCTCACATTTATTTCTGTGGGATATATGCCATATTCACCACTTATTCCATTGTGGGTTATATATTATACCCCATATTATATTTAATATGATGAATCTATTTATCCTCATGGTATTTAATGTTTCATATTATTATTATTTCATTTATGGGTTTTACTATTCATAGTTTACCAAATAGGTGAGGGTTTATTTCACAATCTTATCATTATTCGTAATTTTTTTCTAAGTATCACAAATGGGTAATATTTTTCATCTATATCAGAAAAAACATATTTCATTATACTATGGGTGTTAATTAACATTTTCATTTAATATTACTTTTTCCCACTCCTTGGTATATAAAATATTTTATTTCATTAAAAATTATCTGAATTTAATTCTCACTTCGGTTGAAAATAAATTTAATGAAAATAAATGTTTTCTAAAAATGTTCTCAATTTTATTGAAATTTTAAAAATTATTTACTAATAAAATTATTAAATATTTTTACGTTTTACAAAAAAATTAAATCAAGGCTCATTTTTTCCAAACAAGGCTTTTTTTCCTTTTAAATAAAATGTTATTGAAATCATTGTTTTATCTTGTTCAAAATAAACAAAGTTATCCAACACCATTAAAACACAATTGTTTTAATTATTATATGAGAAATTTTCAAAATTTATTTTCAATGAAAATTATTTTAATTTACTTTTGATTTATTTTAACTGCATTTTCAAAGTGAAAAGGATATTTTTCCAATTTTTTTAAATATAAAATTTAAGGTATTTATATTAATCAATGAAATAATGAATTTATTATAATTATGATCCAAAATGAATATGTGGGATTTAATTTATCCTTATTCATTCTTTGGATGGTTTATTATTACTTTGACTAAGAATGTACAATTTTATAAATATCAACTCTATTACATTGGATTTTTAATGATTATGTTTATTTAATTAGGGAATGTCTTTACATTTTTTATGTTATTATTTCAATATAAATATTTATTTTGATTATGTTTCCCCAATTTAATATTATGAATTAATTTGAATTAGTATGTGAGGGACGGGGCTTGGTTATATATAGCCTTTCTTTGTATCAAAAACTATTATAATACAAACTAGTTGGAAAACTTTTATGCATTTTTTAGGGATGATACCGGTTATATATATAACATCGATGCATTGAAAGGTCTCATGAGACAATTTAGTTAGCCAAATTAGATGATTTCAAAAAAACTAAACAATCTTGAGTAACATGTTGAATGGTTCAGATGTCTAGTTTTATTCATTACCTCATTAAGAGATCAGTTATTTCCATGTGATTATTGGAGTAGTTAAAATATTTATGTATAATATTCATTCTTATAAAATTATTTATATGGATTTATTTATCATCGTTTATATTTTCCGCATTATCCTCAATTTATTGATTAAAAGGAAAATATTTAAATTATTTAACATTTAATATTGATAATTATAATGTATTCATGACATATTCCATTATATATATACACAAACTGAGTATCTAATCTCACCCATTTCTTATGTTTAATTTTATAAAGGATACCTAGTAGTGTTTTATGATAGATATGTAATTATATTCTAAGATTAATGATGTTGTTCAAAATGAAACACTACGTATATTTATAATAAAAATGTAATGTGAATTTCAATTATGTATTTATTCTAAAAATATAACTAAACTAATTTGTCCATCGGGATGTGGTAACTTGTATGTAGTGATAATGTAATGTAGTGGAAATTGGCTCAAGGATAATGGAGTTGGTTTTGTTATAGTTGTTATTAGAGGTAGTTCAGTAGAGACCTTGATAAATATATTTAGTAAAACATGGATTAGTTAACATAACCCAATGATAAAATTTTAAGATATGTATATAAGAACATCCTAGTGACTTAGTAAGGAAGATATTGTGTGATATATTTCAGAAATACATTAATGTATGGATACTACAAGTGGGTGTGGTTGTGGAATAGATATACCTAGGGGTAATAACTCCAAAAAGGGAGCATTGTGCCTAAATATATCATCATATAGTGCATGGAAATTGGCCTTACTATATACCTGGTTTAAAACTCTTAAAATATATCTTAGGATAATTAAATATATTTACCAACCACTATTAAAGATTTAAAATAAATATATCCCCAAAAAATAGGATTATGATTGTGAAATTTTATATGAATAATATTTCAAATTATATTATGTATTTCACTATGTTTTGGATTATATAATATTTATGATAATTTTATTATATAATGTAGTGTATTCCATCATTTGGAGATGGAACATAGTTTACTTAATGGGAAATGTATCAATTCATGTAATGAAAAGACTAAGAATGATCAATTCTTTGATGACATTAATACAATGTTTCAAAGGAAACAAGTCTCTAAAACATTATAATCTGATGAGGACATACAATAATTGTCTAAAAATGTAGAGATGTAGTTATTTAATTATTAGGGTTTTGAAGTAAATCCATAGAATAAGATGATAGTAGGGAAAAATGGATATGTGGAATAAGGTAAAGAAGGGATTTCCCAAATGTGGTAATTGTGGAAAGAAAAATCCTCATACTTTCTTAATGAGAATTAACTTATACTACATGTTTGTAGATAAAATACCCCATTATAATAATATCACGGTCATTACATAGATTTCAAAAAATTTATGATTTATCTTTATGGATACAGGACACTATGCAAATTAATTCCCCATGATTCAAGGTAATATACCGGAAAAGAAGATATGTGATCATGGCCATGTTTATGAAATTACTAAAGATGAAGTGGAATGATTAATGTTATTGGTTTGGATTAATTAATTATTTTACAGGATTATTTTATCAATGATATTATAGTTCTATGAATCATGAAATGTGAATATATTTTATTACATTACTTTTTCATAAAGTATTTTAGAGCATATATTAAATGGTACCGATTACCATTAATAGTGATTTAGTAACAAGTTTATACTATTATAAAATAAATTATTGATGAAGGATAACACTTATTATGTTACTAATTTTTAGATAATAATAATATTTTTATGATATAGTGTTAGTGATCCTGAAATTGGATAGAAGAATTATGGTTTAATTCATCTTAACTAATGTTTACTGTAAGTATTGATTAATTGAATATATTTAAAAACCTGATATTTTTTACAAGGAACCATGCATGTTTTCATTATGGCTTTATATTGATAAAAAATCAAATATTTTTAATTTTATGTTAAGAGAGACTTTATAATTTCAGAGAATATCATGGTGATTTAGTTACCATCATTGAAAAAAAATTGGACATTGATTTTCAATGAAATATTTTTGGATAAGTCTTGTTGATAACTATTTATGGAATGGATTGAGTTGATATTAGGGTTATTTTGGATAACAAGTTCTAATCATTTTATCTATAAAAATATATAGAGACAAGACCAATGATTCTCGATTATATTATTCAGCTAATGATCTGTTGAATGATAATTTTAATTCATTAAGCATAAAAATTCTTATTAGATATTCATTTAAGTAAGTGACGAAGTGGGAATTTATAGAACCACATAAAAATAATGAAATTGGGACTATAGAGATATATCATGTAAATTTATATTAATATGTTATCATTCAAGAAAGTAAACTAATTTTAAACTCTAGGGAAATGATCTTGAATAAAAAATGTTTTCTTTGTACATTAACTTCTAATAAATAAAATGATCCATTAACACATCATAGATATTTTGTTTTATAGATTTTATCCTTATTTGGGTAAAATAGTTTCTTATAATCATTTATATTTATCACTATATATTAATTCGTAGGCATTATTATTCCCTTCCATATACATGTTTTCAATTCCCCTAATGTTCTCATACATGGAGATATAATAATTTTTTATTTTGGATTTCCATTGTAAATCCCTTACTATTTTATCAATATGATGATTTATTAACCCTATATATGATTTTGTCTCACTGTAAATCTATATTAAAATTAAATAAACAATTATTATTGAGATATAGATAAAATTGGGTGGACACAATTTTTTTAAGGTTGTAGAATGTAACAACATGAGATTTTAAAACAAGGACATCATGTTTGTTAGTGTGTATGAAATGAAACTACATGATTATATGAATATATAACACAAAATAATTTATGTTTTATATATACTTTTGTTCATTCCCTTCAATAGCTTGTGATGCAGGCAACACTGTGCTTACACGAAACAAGATACTCGATTGAAATATTATTATTTAAACATGACCATTAAAAAATAACCTTTAAAATGCGGGGTATGAATTATACTTACAAATAATGTTATTATATGGTTTAAAATTACATGAAGAAAATTAAATTTATATATATTTATTAGAAATAATATAACAGAAAATTGAATGTAAAATAAATGTTTTAAAAAACCCATATTAAAAAAAAAATTCATTGCATCTTTAATTCTTACGATAATTTTTTACAAATTTTATAAAATTCAATTGATAAAATTAACATAATTTTTGAAGTCATAATATCAAACCTATCATATGGTGAAGGTTTGTGTTTTTGTGAAAAGTGTTATTTTTCAATAAATAGTTAAAATAATGATTTTTCTAGAAAACTGAATTTTTATAAATTATTCAAAATGTTCAAATATATTTTGAACACTTTTTCAGTTAAATTTTGTTAACAATATTATAAAAAATTCAAATTAGGTTATTTTAATCAATTTCATAATTAATTTTTGTATTGAAACATTATATACTTATAAAAAGTATCACTTCGGAAACTCTCTTTTTCATGGAATCCTCAGGATTGAGTTGAAATTTGATTATTTAAATTATATTAATTTAATATAAAAATTGTTTCCATATTTGGAATATAATAAATTTATTTTATATAATAATTTTATCATAATTATTTACCCAAATTAGTAATGAAAATTCTAATAATTAATTATCCATGTTAATATAAAAATATGTTTATTGGGGGGGTGTTAAACTAAGAATATATTGGTAAAAGTGGACTAAAATATGTAAATTTATTATCATATTGATATATTACCTCCACATAGTATTCAAAAATAGAACCTAATATTAATTGGATGATTTTTTATTATGAATTCTTTTATAATAATAGATTCTCTTGGGAAAAAACAATTAACCTCCAAGAGGGTTTCCTTTCCCCCTTATACAAGAGTAACCCCTCCCTTCTCTTCGTAACACCTCCGTACACCATTAGATAAATAAAATACTTCACAAATACCTATAGAAAATCCTTATAATAAAAAATAAAAATTTTTCCAACCAAAATTCTAATCCTATAGTCCTTTAGAGTAGATCCCAATGAGGATTCTATTAGAGAAGGAAATTGTTTTAACAAAGCTCTTTTATTTACATTAATATATTTCAAAAATAAATTCTGTATTAAAATATTTATAAAGATAACTACATTTTCATACATAGTACTGGATGTTAGAAGGTTATTAGAATAATATATGTCCATCTCCTTCTCTATCAAATGGGAAACAAAATCATAGATGATTCGTACATTAGACTACCACATCACATAATTATTTTTTTCTTTTTACATAAACTAAATTCAGATATATATATAATTATATATTTAATATATATATATATTATGAACATATTAAAAATCATTAACTGTAATATCACATAAATCATCATAATTGATACATGTAAGATGGAAGAAAAGGAGAGAAAACCCTCGTCGCCGCACCCCATAGCTCCGGCTGTCCTATCTCACACACACAACATCAATCTCCACTCATTTGATGCGTTTCGACTAACATATCAAAATTTTCAAGATCCAGAGGAAAAGAAGAAGGATCATGATGCACTGAATAACCTATCCTCTTTCAAGGGTTTCTCGAGGGGATCATTCATTCCTCTTGCAAATCGCGCGCCCCGTCGAATCATTCGGAAAGGGTTAACATCACATGTTTCAGCCTCGGAAGATGCAATAGCAGCTAGGATTGATCTGTGAAATCATTCATTTATTTCTCGTATCTCATTAATGAAAGGTATGAAACCTTGGTAGACTTCAGATCTCATCTTTTGGTAAGCTGATATTTGGGGATTCAATGATTTCAAATGCGTGTCCCTCGGTCGTGGACACTTTCACATCCTGTTTCCTTGGGTGGAGCTCAATATTAGTTCATGGTGTATCAGCTCCATCAATCTCAGGCTAGGTACAGATTTTATTTATGAATGGAAATTGAACTTCAATTTTCTTGATTTTAATGATACATGTGCGCAAGTATGGATAAAAATACACAGTCTCAACTAGGTATTGTGGAATGTTGAGATTTTGTTTGAAATTGCATCTGTTATTGGGATTCCGATAAGAATGGATCATGTTATAGAATCAGTATGCTATGGTAATTTCTCTTGGGTCCAAGTAGAGATTGACCATAGTTATACTTTAATAGATAAGGTGATTTTATCTACTCAACATGATGATATTTGTCTTTGGATTGAATATGAAAGCACTCCTCCTATCTGTTTTTACTGTAAAATTATTGGGTATGAAGAATCTTCATGCAGAAGAAATGTTATTTGTGAAAACTATCAAATTAAAGGGAATGACCTACAACACTGTAGGAATACACCCAAACAAGGTATGGAAAAAATCATTGAGAAGAATAATACGTCTGTTTTTATTGGTCATGATCTGCTAAAGGACTCTGATAAATAGACTGTTGTGTCTGCTGAAAAGTCTCAATGGTCTCTTGATGAAGAGCCCAAAAAGGGATGTCGTGAAGAACATATCAGGACCAGAACTTATTCACACAAAAAAACAAGAGTGTTCTCTTATCCTGGAAAGATCTGGATGATGATATCCAGCTACCCGTTAATGAAATTTCTGGCATGGATGATATAAATGAAGCCTCATTAAAATAAATATTGACAAGAGGTCTCAGAGATGATGAAGATGATGAATCAATTGATATCCTTGATGCTTTGGAAAATTCATCTCAAGAAGATGTAGACTCCTGCCTAAGACAAGAACATATCTTGTTCAATGCCAAAAGAAGAAGATGCAAGGAAAATATGGACCTTCCTATCTCAAGGAAATCTAAAGAAAGGAAAGAGGTGACTGATGTTTTTAAATATACTTCAACAAAGGAAAATAAAAAGGTACAACCCTCTGGTCAGTCTCTTTTAATAGTAGATAGAGAAACAACCACTGTTTCTATAGTTCCCCATGACTCTAATATGGATGCCTCCCCTCCGGAAGGTACTCTTAGAAACCATGTTAAGACCAATTTATTCCATGGTTTTCCAGCAAAGTCTAGTGCTGGTGATTCTTCACCTTTGTATGCTAATGATGTTTGGGATATATCTCCTATTACAGACATGGTATCTTCTAAAAATTCTCAGGATTCCAAGTACACCCATAGCATGTACCATAAACCCACTCCAACTGGGCATTATAAATAGACAGGTCCTCTGAAGGAATCTGTCCAAGACTCCCCTGAACTGCATACAGTCCTTCCTAATGCGGAGGGAAAAAATGACATAATGTCATGATCATCCCAGCCTTCACAAAGCTTTAACACCCCTCAATTTCAAATTCAGAAAGTTATAAAGTAGGTGAGTACCTATAATTCGTTTGAATTACTTGAAACTACTAGTAGTGATGATGGTAGGTAACCAATGGAATATCAGGATGGAGTTAAGTTTGTGAACACGAACGTATTGTCTGACATCCCAAATGATGGCGCAGTTCCCCGGATATAGGCAAAGACTGGGTGGAGGGGGAGACAACCAAGTGGGAGGGGTGCTCAAAAATAACTTCACAGTATGAACACCCACTCGTGAGTGTGATGATGATTTTTTTATAGACCCGTTTTACTATTTTTACTCCTCTCATTTCTCATTTTATGACTATATTTTTTAATAATAGGGGACTTTGCACCTCAACCTTCTTTAAAAAAAACATAAATCTTCATACATTCCATTCTTTTTAAATAAGATAATGTCCCTCTTGTATGAGGTGGAATATAGCCTTATGAAGTGATGTGATTACTTATCACATATGATTTAAAATTAATTTAATAGGGTTAAATTTAATTAGTATATGAGATATATATAACAAGAATCATAATTTCATTGACTAAACATGAATGATAAAATAACTCAATTAACACAAAAAATAATGAAAATATTAAAGTATTATTAACAAATGGATGGTAAAAATGTTTTAATATTATCACAGATGATATTATAAATATGATTATGGTTCTGGTATAAATTAATTACTCACATAAAACTATTATACTAAGGGTAAATCCACATATGATGAAAATCATCTATTATGTAATGGTTTCTCAACTCACTTTTATATATTTGAGTCATATTCCCTATACACTAATTATTATTTTGTGTGGTATATATACCACTAATTTTAATATATTATATAATGAATCATGTGATATTAAATCTATATAAATTTTAATTTGATGATTTTTTATTTTATGGGGCATATAATTTAGAAGTTACCATATTGGTGAGCGTTTATTTCAAAATCTCAACATTATTTAGTATTATTTTTTTAGTCCATCATGGATTAATTATTTTTTATTTATATCATAAAGAAAATATATTTTATTATACTATGGGGTTTAGTGATTTTTTATATTATTAGTACCATTAAAAAAATTTGGTAATTAAAATTATCGATAAGTTTTTTAAAGAAAATATAAATTTATTTCTCTCTTCCTTCAATAATCCATTTTATCAAAATCCTTGTTTTCTAAAAATGTTTTTAAAAATTATGTTTACCTTCTCAATTTTTTTATAAAATATATTTTTACCTAGATTTACTTCGTTTAAATAAATTAAAGGAATATTAATGTTTTTTTCACAATAAGGATCATTTTGGTTAAAAAAATGTGAATGAAATCATTATTTTAATGTGTATGGAATGAATGAGGTTTTCCACTGTCATAAAAAGTCAATTATTTAAAGATTATTTGACATGTTTTGAATGATTTTTTTCAAAAAAATTATCAAATTTTTAAAGTTTACCTTCAATGATGAAAGGATATTTTCATTCTTAATGTGTTTAAAATAAATCATTATGGTATTTTTATTCATCAATGAAAACATCCATTTATTTTACTTATGATACACTAGGTAAATGTTCTATTGAATTAATGTCTATTATTTATTTTGATGGTTATTGATTATTTTGATTGAGGATGTACAATTTTATTATCATTCACCAAATTAATTTGGATGGTTTATGAATTTTATTATTTTTTGGAGTAAGTAATAACATTTTGTATGTTTTTTTTCATTTTCAATATTTATGTGGATTATGATTTATCCCCTTAATGTGAGGAATAAAATATAATTAGTCATTAATGGTTGGGCCAAGTTATTGATATCCCCTCAATGCATCAACATGTCTCGTGATACAAATCAATTGATGAAATCAGACATGTTTCTTATGGGTGGGGCTCAGTTAATGATAGTCCATAGATGTATCCACATATCTCATGAAAAAAATAGTTGGCCAAATTATATAGGTTTCTAACAAAATATTTAAAAAAATTTAAGGAAGGTATTGATAGTTTGTTGTGTATGGAATTATGAATTCCCTCATTATGCGAAAAATTATTTCCATATTATTATTCAATTAGTTATAATATACATTGGTATGTTTCAATATTATCTTATTATTTATGTGGATTTATTTGATGATAATTCATTACTACCATATTATTCTAATATTTATTATAAAATGGAATTTGTTTATATTATTTACCTTTCAATGTTATTAATAATAAATTATTCATGATAGATTTTGTGATATGCATACCCTTACCAAGAATTTGATCTTACAACTTTATTATGTTTTATTTTCCATACGATACTAGAAAGTGTTTTATGAGTGATACGTAGGTATATTTTATCAGTAATAATGGTATCCACAATGAAAGGAATTTGTGTATTTTATTATTAAAATGGAATGTAAATGTCATATTTTTATATAGTTTACCAAGACTACTCAACTATTCGGTCCATAGGGATGTGGTAAATTGTGTCAAGTGTCAATTTTATAAATTAGACCATGAATCTGGGTTACTATATTAGGCATTGTTACAATCCTTTATCTCCAAAAAATCGATATGGGTATTGGAGGAGGATTAATATCCATTATTGTGAGGGTTCATGGAGAGGATCTCTCTAGGGATTTACAGGTTAATCTTGATGTGATTTTGCACAAAAAACAAATTTCTTGTTTTAGGGGTTGGATAAAATATAATTGTATTTAAATAGTTATTAGGTTTTAAAGAAAATAATTTCACCTGAGCCCTTACTGTTTTCACAATCATTGGCATACCCCATGTACAAATAACAATAAAAATATTTTTATTTTTATTGACATGAACAAAGCTCATAGATTAATCGAATAATAGTTCTTGAGTAAACTGAACAAATGTAATTAATTTTTTAAATATATTATTTATCCCTAAATATTTTAAGAAGGGACCACCATTCCACGATAATATTTATTATTCCCTAAAAAATTTATATTTATTAATTAAATAAATATCACTAAATTAATTAATATAAATAAATAAATATTTTATTTTAAAAATATAAATTAAATATAAATAAATCTTTTTCTGATGAATTCTCTCTTTAATTACTATTTAATGAATATACATGATGAAGATATAATGAATAATCATTATACCTCATATGATTATAATATTTATTCAACATGTTAAAAATAATAATAGTTAGATATGGTTTTGGATACACTTATTTTTTGACCCTATTAGAATCCTTCTCATTACCTTTAAGAGGAAATACCCAGAGATTATGGTTAGCACCTAAAAACACACAATGTCACCCATAGTGAAATAAGTTGATTTTTCAAAGACAGAAAATATTAGACTAATACTTACTCAGTAATATTTTCTCTTTATTATGATATCTCCAATCAAAAAATACCATATCGATGTCATCATCTTATATACTCATTTTCTCTTTAATTGACATTAGTGAAATGTTCCTTCCCAAAAAATACCATATTCATGGATTTATTTAGGCTATTTTATTCTAATAAATGTGATTGATATATCTGATGACATTAAATAAAAAAATGGATAAATCCTCCCTCAAAATATTCATTAATGGAATATCACTCATGATGAACCCAATATATCAAACCACTCCATAACCATATGTCATGATGGTTTTTATCAATAAATCTATGTACATGATTAATAATATCAATTAATAAAAAAATTAATGTTTATGGATCAATAAACATATCTTAAAATAATACCACATAATGAAATATAAAAATATAGATATTGGACTGGCAGGACGTGTTCAAATAGTCCACAAAACTAAAAATTGCTCAGTGTATAAAATATGAGAATATTACACAATCTACTATGAGTATCCAATCCTAATATTCTATATTATTGATGTCGAGTAAAACTATTTCATCTTGTTATAGAACATATATTTTATGAATACTATTATGGAACTTCTAGGTACTCATCATAACTTCTAACTTATATTTCTATTTAGTATGATAGTTACTCTTAAGAAATTATCATATACAATGTCATATAGAAGAAAAATCATGATATGAAAATTATTTTATTAATAATAAAAACAATTAATATAGTGGATCATAAATATAACATCCAATAATTTTCACACATAAATATTTCAACAATTTAAATGAATATTCAATAAATCTGATAATAATACATTCCTGATGATCATAAAGGTTTACTGTATTTGGAAACAATGATAAATAAAAAAATTATATATAAAATATATATTTAATTTCAAATTTATTTCATCATAGCTTGAACCCATATTAGAGATAACATACTGAAATCCTTACTCGCTAGTATAAGAAATAGGAACAAAAGAAAGGGTCAGATCAAATTCTCAATAAGGTTAAATATAATAAATGTCGATAAATATTCATAATTGAGGCTAGGATAATAATATGGTTATGATAACATGAGATAAATATTATAAATTCATACCCATAAATTCATATATCATAATCCTAAAACATTTCATAATGTTTTATCAATCAAAATACATAAGACAAAAGAGTGTTGAATCATCAATAATCAATCATGATCCATGAAAGCATATTCTAGTAATAAGACATTTGTTTTCTACATGAACATAAGAATATATAATTAATTCCTTAGTAATGGATCATTTCCAAGATTTTCATAATGGATTTGTATCACTCTTTATTCTATCATTTTGTTAGTTGATGTTCACTTTGAAGACTATCTTATTTGACAAAGTCCCATAATAAACTAGGTTAAATCCCAATTATAGTAATTATTATCTCATTAGATATATATATAATTACCCAAGTAATTGGAGAACTCTATAATTCAAAGATCACCAATCACACAATGAAAACTATATATATGTGTGGCATAAGATCATAAAATAGTCATCATATCATCATGGCATAACCCGTGGAAAGGATACTAATTTAATGAAAATTTCATCCTCACAATCATAATCCTTCGAAATAAAGAATAAATATGATAACATTGGATCATATTCCTTGTAAATCAGGAGATTCATCAGTGAATTATGTTATAAATAAAATTACATTTAAAATATCAGTAGAACATTTTTGAGTAAAATAACTTTTTTATTAGAAATCACATTTTTAAAATCTAAAAAATTCTAAACTATAATTGATATTTTTTTTATATGGAAATAACCATGTAGTCCTGTAAAATAAGCATCAAATAAAAGAGTATTAAAGATATTAGAGATTTTTGTTCATGCAGTGTAAACTAAATTAAGTTCCATTCACCTTTTCGACAAAAAGTAAAAAGTACCATGTCTGGAAAACAATAAGAATTTTATATTTAAAAAATAGTAATGAATTGAAAATGTAGTAAAAAATATATTCAAATAATATTTGGATAATTTAAATTAATACTTAAAAATATTTTAAAAAATTATAGACATCGAAGAAAAAACAACTTGTCGAAGGAAAAAATAATATAAATTTTTCATTAAAAACATTTTTAGTTATCTTGAATACTTAAAGAGCGGAAAATTAAAATAAAAAATTAAATGTCCAAAAAATTACCAAGGGACTACAAAATGCACAATGTTTGTTATAGATATATAACAAACTATACTAGGATTCCAAAGAACATGACTCTACAACATGTTATGCAAAAGGCCTGAATGGTTTTCCCAAACCCCACATGCTATAAATAGGTGTATGGGATTAAGAAGAAACCATTTTAGAATAATTTCACCGATATTAGACACATATTGTTGATCCTATAACTAAAAGATCCACTACTAAAAAATAAATTGATACCAGAATATATATTTTGAAAGACAACATAAATATTCACAATATAGTCATTAATTATAATTTTTATTATAATCATCCCAAAAAAACATTTTAAAAAATTAAATGATCCAATACATTAATAGGTAATTCTAAATAAGAAGACAATATATATTTAATTTCATATATGAAATATAAACAATGAAAATGTACTATAATAATAAAATATGGGGAATGATAAAAATGAACACTACATAAAACTTATCTATATTAAAAATTTCTTAATAATTCTAACTTGACTTGGGTTATACCCTGGATCCCTAACATGAGAAGCATATAACCAGATTAAACTTTTCCATCTCACAAAGTAGCTATTTGAATGTGATAATGTTTAAATCATAAGTAATCCAACTCTCCCACACAAGCCACATTATGATGACAGCCCCCATGAAGAACTTGTGTCTATAACTACTAGATAGCCACAAATGGAATGTGTACCAAATAAAGGAATATAAATATATCCCCCAATAATTACATTGGTTCTTATGACCAAAAGTGGTGTGAGGAGAAATGAAATATAAGAAATATCTATAAAATAACTAAAAGTAATGGTCCACCCTTAGTCACAACCCCCAAACAATATATAGACCCACATCTATCACATATATATAATATAAACCATAAAATTCCAAAACTTAAGAGAAATAAAGAATCTCATTTAGATCAACAACACATAAAAGGGGTAATATCAATAAAGAACCCCATCAAGTGGTAAGAAGGACAATGGAAATTCAAGCGGTTTTTTTCATATTAACAATATCAAAACCAATGTTATAATAAATCATTCAATACCAAAACATGCATATGGATGGAAGTACCTTTTATATTTTATAAAACATCACATTAAAAATTTCATAAATAATTATTGAAACCCCATAGAAGATTTATAAATATTTTATGTAAACCCTCAAACACAAGCCCTCCTATTCAAAATCTAAAATAAATCTAAAGTCTATCTATTTCCAACAAACCAATTTTATGAAGTCATCGATTAATTTTTACAAGTGTTAAACCACAAACACATTTCATATAAATATTTGAAATCCAATAATGACCCCAATTTGAAGTCATTTGTATGTCACAACCTCACAAAAAAATCCATTTAAAAAATTTATTTTACTAATTAAGAACTAAAATTGAATCAAAATAAAATAATTATATTTAAGAGCATTTCAAAAGGGACACATGAGTTTATAAAAATGTTATAACTTGAAAAAAATAAATTTCAAACATGAACACATGTATTTTAAAAATGAAACCCTTTATATCTATCTCAAAAAACAACCGAATGATTTAAATGATCATAGTGATATCACATATATTAATAAATTCATAAAATATATATTTCAAAAGAACAAGAACACTTTGAATTTTAAAATGAAATTATTCCATAGAAACGCCTACATGGGATAAGGGAAAACCAATATTAAATTATTCGCATTTAATAATGAGCACACCCATAAGGATTGAAGAAAAAATTTAAAAACCCTAGTCCTTAAAAACCAAAATTAAATCCACCTTGTACACTAAAAGAAACTATACATTTATTATGGTTCATATGAGAATCCAAAACCATGAGCAAAGGTATAGGTAAGGAAATAAGAGAGAAAATTATGAATAAATATATGAAATCTACTTGTAAATTAGCCAAAAGAGTTGACAATAATATGAAAATTTGGATATATATCTACTATGGGCTCAGAAGGGCCAACCAATATAATAGGTGGATAATATGGGTGAATCCTGACATAAATGAATAGTTATTTTTGGGAAATTTCCCAATATGTAAACACCAACATAGGACACAGATTTTGGCAGAATAGTTTTCTAAACCATGCTCTAACTATTTATAGCCCACTACCTACACATAGAGCACCTACAATGTATTTTAAACTGCATTCCAACCATATATCAGCCACCGCCTAGGACAAATATGTTTTAGAATTCTTAGGGATCTCTATATGGGTTTTCAAACAATTTTTAATAAGTGAAAAATAACTCTATCATCACAACAAGCACATCTGCATGAGCACTACATAGTTTCTCTTAACCATTGGGGATAATTGTGATTCTCCCAAAATATTCCGAAAATATGAAATGATAGCCTGAAAACATCCATAACTCAAAAATTTAAATGTTAATATCAAATAACCCTAAAATACCATAATGTTACCTTTGTGTTTTCATAGATAGATCATATAATTTCATCTTCATAATATTTAACCATAAACAATCCTGGTAAAAATGATATTGTGACAAATAACCCTTACCTCTGGTCTATATACTTTTTTATGAACTCTAACATTCAATATAATAAATTTTATTTTATTATAATTACATAATTAAATGTTAATCACACTTATAATACCATAAATTACTAACTTATAACGTCATATTACATGTTCATTAAAATATATCATTATCATCATCATTTTGGGTGTTAATTGATTAGGTTTTATTTTATGTTTTGGTTTGGTGGTAATGGTTCTTTCAGAAGGATCACAGAACCTTTATCTAAAAAACATTAATAATTATATTACTATCATATTTATTCATTATATAAATATTTATAACATATCATATAAAGAAGATGAGAAAATTTAATTGCATCACTAAAATGGAATAAAAAATATAAATATTAATAAAAATTTCATAAATAAATATTATAACATAAATATAGTATTGAAACATTTAATTTATCTTAATATACAACCATGAATTATGGTGGTGGAAAATGAGTTGTATCGCTACATGGAGGTGGTCGTCCACACGTACGAACGAGTAATACTTTTATTCTCAATGGATTTAGAAGTGGTGTTAAATTTTTATATAATAATCATAATAAAATATAAAAAAAACATATTTTATTCATAATATATATATGGATAATTGTTTTTATAATAAGTATAATAAGTGATAAAATTGAAATAGGTTGGTTGAAATATATACTTCTTATTTGGAAAACCACATTTTTCCTCATTAATCCTTAAAGGATTTATTTTTGAAGAAGTGAAGAATATCTATGATTAAGATATTAATTCCATGAAGAATTTTGATATGGTATTTTCTGAGATATTAGGAACCCATTATGAGAATAATTTAGGATGAGTGGATACATTTTATAAGTGATGGGAGGGACAGACCAGGAATTTCTTGAGATATTTCAATCAGTTCAGTTCACTATCATTTAAAATTGTTTACAATGTATTGGTTTTTGAATTTATGATAATATAAGTTCTACATATTGTAAAATAAAAATAAAAATATTGATGTTTTGGGTGGAAATAATAAATTTATCTCATGTTTAACCTCCCCGTAAACCCATTTTAACTTTATCCATGGAATATTTTTAATATTTTTACTATTAACTATGATAAAAATTATGTTAACCAAATTAGATTATAATAATTATTATGTTTCGAAATATGGAACCCATTTTCCTATAAAATATTTAAAATAGTTTTTAAATTTAATTTTTATTATGCTTTCAAAGTGCAATATTTTATTATAGAAATGATTTTTAAGCATAAAAAGTAATTAACAAACGTTCAATCGATTGTGAAAACAATAAAATGACTATTAAAATATTATATTGAATTTATAATATATAAATTTCAATATAACCACTGATAATATATATTTTATCAATTTATTAATATAACAAACATTGTCTGTATGAAGATAGTTATTTTGAAAAAAAAATTCAAAGACAAAATGTTATCTTTTAAAAAAATCATGAATAATAATGATTAATTTGTAAATATTTATATTATTTAAAATTAAAGGAAACATAGATCACATGATAAAAAATTAAATTATAATGGTACATTTACTTTAATATACTTACAATTTTTAGAAAAGTGTTATTTTCCTTATTCACTGAAAAATAAATATTTTTTAGAAATATCTTAACAATTCACTATATGATAATGTTGAAATTATAATTTTAAAAAAGATTATGATTTAGAAAAATAATATTTATATAATCGTAGAAATTATTTATAATGTCCATGTGAATAAATTTGATAAAATAAATTTGTAAGAAAACATTCTTTTGAAGCGTATAATGACATTACTAATAATTGAGTACTTATTTATTATTAATTAATAAATATTTTTTCATTAATAAAAACCATTATACATATTTTTCATAAGTTTCTTATTTCTATTCATACATATAAATTTAATGGTTTGGATATAATGGATTACTATATCAAGGTTCACATGGACATGGGGTTGCATGTAAGGAATGCTATCAAATAATTAATGTTTTATTTCAATGGAAATAAATAAAAGATATTTGGATGTTATAATAAAGTAAACATAAGTTGTCTCTAGTTGACTATCTATGACACTCACCACTATTTATTTCTCTATGAATCATCTTATTTATATAAACATAACTTGATCACATGGTAATCCTTTAATATTTTAATTTGTAAACTCAATTACAAGTGTCAATGTGGACCTCTTAATTTTGATATACTTTTGATTATTATAGGTCAATTGGTATTTAAATAATAATATATACAACAAATCCTCTAAAATATGGAAACTTATCTTTCTATTTATAGCAAAAAAACCACATTCAATGATATCCTCACATCTCTATCAATATTATTATTAAATTATCTCACAATATCAACTTTATATTATTTCAAATATCATTCACTTTCCAAAAATAATATTTATATGTATAATCCTATTAATATTACATATCCTTTGAAAACACTAACTTATTTTTATGTGATCTCATGATTACTCATATGTGGATTTTGAATCTTCTATTTTAATCTATCCAATGGTCCAAAGACATTCATTTTTTATTTATTTTGATAGTCCACCATTCATTGTTTGAGGTAGAACACTTACAAGGCCCATAGGAATAAGTATTACATGGCCCTTAGGCCTTAGAGGAATTTACTGCTCGCAGTATTCTTGTTAATATTATATAGCTTCAGATAACATAGATTAATATTACATAAACAATTCAGTAATCTTACAAAAGAGAAAACAACTCTTATATATGATTCGAAACCTCATGTTAAATCTAACATGAGCTCTAGTTTTATAATATTTCAAATTCATGTAAATCATTTATAGTCTTTTAAATAGTGGAGCTACTCATATGTATCCATTAGAAATTCAATCTTCCTGTTATTCAACAACATTATCTTTTATCCTCACTTTATTAAACTTTTTTATCCTTTTGATTTTCAATTTTTCTGATATGAAAATTCTTGATTACTCTTATAATACCTTTGATATCATTGATTTAAAAAAATATATATATATTGAATAATTTTTTTCACTAATATAAAACTCTAATAATCTTCAAGATTCTTCATCTTTATCATTTTTTTCAAACACATCAAACCAAATTTAAAAACATTATGAAATCTTAAATTATTCTTCATTAATATGAAACTAATTCCCAATTCATATAAAATAGATAAAAATGTATTTTTCAGTTTTTTTAGCTAAATGATGAAATTAATTCAATGGATCTTCATCTCTATTAACCACTCAACTACTAAATAATTAAATTCCTTTAGTTTACAATTGTTCAATCAAACACCAATATATACAATACATATATCATCTCAACATGAATTCATCTGTCAATATTCATTATCATCCATGTGAAACATTAATTACCAGAAGAGTTACTCAATGATAAAACAGAAGGATGGATTCTCATTAAATCTCACAGCTAACACTCTTATTTTTCGTAGTCATTACATTCAGTATGATCTACAAACTAAATGAATCTAATTTTAATCTTTAATATTTATCATTATCGTTAATGGGACAAAAAATCTAATCCACCATTTTTTTAATTATTTGTATCTTTTTATCATTTTAATTTCATATTCATCTCATATAAATGGCTATAACTACCCTGTAATGAAATCCAAAGCTCTTGAGCTTAGTAATTTTTGATACTCACAAAATTCTACAACCTGTTAATCTATTTATTTACAAAAAACCTATTGAATATTTCCAAAATTTATGTAATAACATTCTCATTATATATAAAACACATCAAAATATCCTATATAATTATAAATTTTACTATATTTAGTTTAAATAACTTTTCCACATATTTCTAGTACTCAATAGATAAATAATAACCAATTGCATGATCATTGATAATATCTAAAAATCTTTTCATAGTAGGAATATTGATAAAAAATAAAAGGATTCTATGATAAAAATGGGTTATTTTTTCACCACATTCATTAGTACATCATCTTTACTCAATATATATTCACATCATCAAATATTGACAAAAAATATAATATTCTTAATCATAATCCATCAAGCTATTCAATATCCAAATTTAGATTTTTTGAAAATACCCATACATAAATACATGTGAATATGTTATAAACAATTTATTTTCTATAAATTCTTCATATCTACCAATTATTGATAATTAATAAAAATAATTAAATAAATGGGTTAATAAATAAAAAAATATATATCCAGTTGATAAATTACTATTGTAGAACCAAAGTGTACTTAATTAATTTAAAAACTCTCTCCTTGACTATAATGAGTTACTCAACATCATATCACCTTTCATCAGTCAAACAATTTATCCCCCATAAATAATGAATTGATTCATTCCAATAGTGACAATTTTTTTCAATCGAACATAAAAAGGATTGTTTCAATAAAATACAAATATCAATCACATCATAAAATCATATCATATGGTCTTAAAAAACACCTAAAATATATAAATCTTTATTCCATCTTAATCAATGATATTGTCTTTTTTATATTAAATTTAAGAATTATAGTAACATTTATCTACTATGAAATGAGGATATCTGAGATGGATACATTCCATAAAGGAAATATAATCTTGGTTTATACATTCAGATCCATATAGTTCTCCCTATGAATGCATCACCTTAAATTCCTTTCCAAGAATAACAGACTCAATGTTATGGAAATAAGATGGTCTCTCCTCTACTCCATTGAAAGACAAATATGCATTAGGGTTTCCCCTAAACACATAAAAATCATTCATTTCCACTATAATATTTTGAGAACAATTCATGATTAATCCTTTAATTCTCTAAACTCCAGTATCCATCAATAGTATAATATTATTATTCATTTGAGTTTCTTTATTATGGGGAACATCCATTTTCAATTTGTGTAGACCAAAATTGGAATTTACTTATTCAAGGTGCATTCCTTTGATGATTTCCAATCATAGTACAATTTTTTTCACACATTCTTCTAGAATATTTCATGGTTTATTACATCATCTTCCAAACATATCATAAATAATTATACAAGCCTATTTTAGAAACCTCTACTGATGTTTGAATTATTCTTACTAGTCATTATCACATAAATATTATACTATAGTAATAGTATTATTTATTTGTTGGACTAATTCTATTCTTTGTTGGTCCAATATATTTCCTTAAACATAGTCATGTATAGATGGTTTTCAATAGTTCATGGTGTACACTTTTATCTCGTAGTAGAATTTCCATTTCCTATTTGGTATTAAATTATCTTGAGACTTTTTATTCTATTTTATTCAACATATTTCTTTTACACATTGCATAACTGAAATCATTTTATTTCATTCATTGATCCATTCATTTATTTTTTTGGTTTTAATACCAAAATATCTTGTTTGAATTTCTTTGTTGATATAAACCAATATTTTTCATCAAAATAACCACCCCTTTTAAAATTTAAACTAAACTCTTCCAATATTTCATATTTGATAGTGATAAACATATTTTGACCATTAATTTATATTTATTATGACTTAATTAATTTTTTACTTTGTGATACAGGCCTTGATTGTATTCCAAGAATGAACATATTAATTTAAAAATTAATAGACTATTTTGAAAATATTCATGGAATAAACAATATCTAATTAATCAAGATTTCTTAATTTTAGTCACATTATACCCATTATTACAAACTTTATATTTTTTTTATCCAAAAAATCATATATTTTTTCATATTTTAGGGAACCAACACACTTATCGTAGATAATATAAATCATTAATATATAGGTGTATTTCTCATGAATTTTATCAACCCATATTTTTACATAATTAATTTATTAACCAACACATTTAATTGAAACAACATATGTAAAAACATACTTTTTGTGTGATAAATTTTACTTGGAATTTATTTAATCCTGAAGTATGTACTTATCTAGATTATCTCAATGTCTTCATTATAATAAAATGTGTTATTTTTTCATTAATAATTTCATCAAAATTATTAATGATAGAAGATATTTTCTAAATAGAATTTGTAGATTCATCTTGAATTACATCAAACATTTTTAGTCTTACTTAATGTTCAAGAAAATTTATATTGAATGTGTTCTTCACATATTAAACTGATTTCACCCTTTCTAAATATTCTATTCTTATCATATAATTAAAATTTTCATGATCCTTATTCATCTAAACCAATAATATTATGTAATTTTAAAATCCATTATAAGTTTTTATTTGATCTACAACATAGTATTCTTGACAACAATGGAATCCTTTTGTGTTTCTTCCAATGTATAGATCCTCCACTAAAATAACGTATTACTCCAATAATTCTCATAAATTCAGTTTCTTTAAATTATACTTGTTATGTGAGTATTTTCATAGAAATTATAATTTATATTACTCTTTGATTTTAGATACTTTGTTAATATTTTTACACTCAGAAATCATCTTAGACAATGAATTATTTAATTCATCTATCTTCATTTATAGATGTGAATTATCATCTTTTAGGGTTGTAAAGAACCTAAATAGGAAAGTGATAAATTATTTTAGGATATTTTTAATCTAATAATTTATTCTAAAATAATACTCACTAAGTTATTAAATAATTACATACACAACATATCATAAACTAGATTCTTAAAGAGGATAATTATCCATAAATATAATAGAAATTTATCTACATTAATTATCTTAATTTTTTGTTTAAAAATATTATTATTTCTCATATATGATAGATTTATATACTTTTTTCACATAATAATTATTATTTATCTTCAATGATTTGGTATATGTAATGTCCATGTTATCTTTGATGGGGATAACCTACGTATTCTACATCTTAGGTACTTCAAAAACATCTAGAAATATGAACTTCGTATTTGATAGATAAAGAATCCAAGAAAATGAATGCTCAAATCAAATTTTGGGTCATATCTTTAATACCAATCAATGGTGTTATGGGGAGGAAACAAGAGGTGTCTATTACAAACATCCATTAAATATTTATTTTCAACATAGAGGAAACCATATATAACGTATAATCCATTTTCCTTGGAGGAAATAAACTGCAAACATACCTCAATGATCCCACATATTCCTCCAATCCTGAATCTATTGAACGATGTGACATACTTCATGTAGACTCACATGTAAGAGGTCCCAAAAATCGAACATTATATCATTTTAATTGAAACCAATTGATATTCCAATTGAATGTGGAAAACCAAAAAATAAGGTTGTGAATCAATGTGGACTTTGTTTTTAAAAAAAATTATAAACATATATTCTTTTATGTATTATAATTTTTTAAAATATAATAATAAATGGATCAATTTAATTATATCAATCAAAATCCAAAAAATACAAAAAAAATCAATTCTTGAAGTTAATGTTTTCAAATATTTAATATGAATCTAATATTAGAATCATGTTAATAATATCATATTTATATTATAGTTTAAATAGTGTATTTAATGTGAAAAGATTATAAATTGATATTTTTATAGGTTTAGTTAATAATCTATTATTAATTTACATAATTTAAATATATAAAATTCATTATAATTTTTTCTGAATGAAAACAATTTACTACTACGTTTTTGAGGCCCCACATTTTATTAAATAAGTATTTTGTCTGATTCAACCCACAACTAGATTACCACATGGGATTTAATGTGAGTATTCCTCATGTTAGATTAAATACGAGATAGAGGGTATAGATTCCCTAGAATTTTATGTATATCAATTCATTATTTTAAGAATACTTAAACATTAAATTACAAGACAAGGATCATAAAGTCTAGTGCCTTAGAGATTAGATTCATAATTAAAAATAATGATTCCAAAATAAGAACTTATTTTATATAATATTCATAATGAGATACCAACATACTTTGAGACCTTACATATGAATAAGATAAACTGGGGGATATATGAACAAAAAGATGATATGAAGACCATGTTAAGGAAATAATCACTGACATAAATCTTTGAACATTTGTTAGAAGGAATAAAATGATGATAAAAAAGGAATTGAAATTGAATAAACATATGGACTAAGAAAATATACAACATGTTATCATATTATAATGGAATCATAGTAATGTACCAGGAATATGACACATTAATTTATCTGGATTCAAGGATCATTTCACATAGAGGACCATGAGTCAAGGCTGACCACCTAGACCGATTTCACGTGGACTACTAGCCTTGTCTAACCACCAATACAGTTTCACATGAAATATTATGAGACTAAACATTACCTAATTTTTTAGTTTCTTATCTATTTTCACCCATGGTAACATATGAATGAATATGTTCCCTACATGTAAAATCAGACATATGTAATAAATACTAAAAAGGGTTTCCCATGGTACGAATTGGGTCTCATGGTCAGGTCTGAAGGCATAACATAATGGAATATCATAATGGTGTCCATGAATGAAATAATTTAAACAATAAATTTGAATTTATAAGGGAAACATGACATATATCATGATAATTTACATCCAAATGAAATTAATATGTGTTAAAATATTTTTTTAAAAACATTATACATAAGACATTTTAGTTTTGATTAATGAAAATACTAAGGATTTTCAAAAATAAAAAAAATAATTTTTTTATAAAACCATAAATTAACCACAAATGATATTCACGTTAAAATGATTTTTTATAGTACAATAATATGGGATTAAAATAGATCATGGAGTGTACTCGAATGTCTCTAAGAAGTTGAGAGGTTCTATTAAATCAAGCTTGTTTACTATGAAAAATTAATAAAGGAACCATTTAAAAAAATTCCCTATAAATTAAGGATAATATTTCATTGATAAATGATTTTGGAACATATAGACATAATTTAGAATATTTAAAAAAAAAATAAGGAATATGAAAATTGGTTAAAAAGATACAAAATGTAACATGAAGGAAATATGGATTTTCCGAATGGATCCCTTACCATATGTCCAAAACGGTTCAACACATGATCATAATGTCATTAATAAAAATTATATTAATTAATTATTAATTCCTAAACAACATCCACATTTACTTTTTTTTAAAAAATTATTATGTTAATTTATGTCCATTTTGATGAGTTATAGTGATCAATTTTATAATTCAATAGTGTTCCTTTTTTTAGATTTCATAATCATTTTTCTTGTATATGAGTATGGAAATTCATATAGAATGGGTATAAGTATCCATAATTAATATTATATATTAGTAATGATCATAAATAAGTGTAATTGGAATTATAAATTATTTTTTTCATGATATTATGATGTATCATTAGATTAGTTGTTAATGAAAATCATTTGGTTTAATTTTAGTGGTTTTTTATCACAACAATCCTATTTGGTTATATTATTTAATAATAGGTAAATAAAATGGTTCCAAAAAATTATATAGCATATAAAAAATTTGTTGTAATATGTTTAAAACAAAAAAAATAGTTTTAGGACTCTCTTTGAATATGGTAATAGAAATTGAAAACCAATCGTTTGTGAATGTGATAAATTAACACATCCTGAATGATGCTGTTATTATTTCAAAAAAAAGGATTGATAAAATAATTTATGAGGGATTATTAAATAAACATAATAAAATTATAGTATATTTATGTTTCTATATTGGTAATTACATTAGTATGAGGTTAGTTCTATATAAACCAAAAAAAGAATGTGAAAATAAATTAAATGAATAGAAAAGTGGAACTTACCTCTTGAATTTATACACCTTGGGTAAATGGTTTTGGTATTCTGATGAGGCCAAAATATACTTTATTTTGGGAAAGGATTGGGAAGAATATTGGGTAAAATTTGGGTAAGTATCAAATTTTAGAAGGTATGAGGTTAAGAGGTGGTGAGGTGTAGTATTTATAGTGGAGGAGATGGGCAGTTTCACATTATTTTATTCATTTGTTTTTTTTTCTCAAGATAATAAATATTGAGGCTTATTTTGAATAAATATAGTAATTAGATCATTTAAGAACTAAAAATTAGTGACTAAATCATCTATTAATCATTGACTAGTTTATTTAAAATGTAATGTATATACACTGTAAATTACTGCATTACACTATTTAAAAAATCAAGTATTTCATAAAAATATAAAAAAATTCTCATAATCATTTTTTGATATGTATAATAAAAAAATTGAAGCCTATTTTACGTAAAACAATATGTCTAATTATGTGAAATTAAAATTTTCATTAAATTAATTATTTACTCAAAAAATAATTTTTTTAAAATGATATCTAATTTTATAAAACATTGAAAAATTAAATAATGTCTCATAAAATTATCTTAAAATCATAATTTAAGAAAATATTAATTTATTTATATATTTTATAAAAATTATGATAATTTTAAATAATAATATTAATCTTAAAATTTCTATTAAATATTTATGACTTGTAAAATAAATACACTTAATTAACGATTAATAAATAAATATTTACATAAAAAATGGTATAATTGGATGATATTTTTATTTATAAGTTATGAAAAATTTATTTATACTTTCATCGAAAAGGATACTAATCGATTTGAATATTTATAATTAATATAGGCGACATTACTAGTCCAAAGGTCAGGATACTATTTCATCAATACAGGTTAATTAACTTCAATAAATACAACTTATTTAATTTAATATTAATTTATAATGTCTATATTGTGTTATTTATGTAATTTTTAATCATATAACTACAAGAAAGATAATTTCATTGATAAATGTTTGGATGATACATTCTCACTCTATGATATTTCTCCCTGGTTTTTTTGTTTTATATCTGCAATTGAAAATATGTGTGTGTACTTCTCCTTCATTATATCCATAGGTTCCCATATTGACTTTTAATACTTGGTTCTTCAATTTTACTTTTATTAGGTGAGTAATATTTTTGCGTTGAAATTTATCTCTACAATCAATGATCATCACTAGCTACTTCTAGTACGAAAGATCATTCTACAGTTTTCCCATCTCTGAATTCTTAACATCTGAGGGATCTAGTCTGTACCTTATCAAGATGGATACGTAGAAGAACTCTAGTACTTGAGTCATGGTAGGTGGATATGCAAGTAGATAGACCATGACTCCAAAATTATCAAGGATCTCTACGGGGATGATATACCTAGTATATTACATTATTTTCCTCCAAAATATCATGATCCTCTTAAATTTATATATAAGGAGGAATAAAATGTATCAAACATTAAACTCAAGGTCTCATCAATGATTTTATGCAGAACTATTTTGTCAACAATTGGTTTCCTTAATGTTCTGCTAAATGATTTTCAACTTTTCCACAATTATTTCGACCATTTGAAGTCCTAGAAGCATAGTTTAACTAAACTCAACCCATCATTTCAATTTTATACCTCATTTCCCATAAATAGATTCATATGGAGCTCTTTGGATGATTCGGTGGAAACTGTTGTTGTGTGAGAATTCAACTACTGGAAGATGTTGGACACATCCTCATTTTATGTCCTTAAAACATGATATCAAACATGACTTCCTATTTCTGAATAGTCCACTCAAATCGGCCTTCTATTTGGGGATGATATACATTACTGAAGTGCAGCTTTGTGCATAATTCATGTTAGGGATTTTTCTAGAACATAGATATGAATCTCAGATATCAATCAGATACAATCGATAGTGGCACTCATGTACCCTTACCTCTTCATTGAGGTATATTATGGCATGTTCATCCAATCATAAGTACTAATGAATTGTGAATAAGTGGGTTATATTTCTTTTTTGGTCCATTACAACCCATATATAATTTTTTCTGCTATATTTCTTTGGAAGTCCATTGTCAAAGCCCAATTATAATGTTATCCCACATAGAAGTTTTTATGGGTAGTGGTTTCATCATCCCCTTAAACTTATTTCTCTCATCCTTAATTTATTGATATACCAGGATCATTGATGTATATTCAGCATTATCCTTGTTTATGTTTTCCCACCAATATTTTTCTTGGAGATCTCAAAACATATTTATGATCCATAGGTGTTTAAATAAATTTTAGTTATGTACATCATTCAAAATAAACTTTTTTATATCCAGGTCAGATGGTACAAATAATCATGACCCAAATCTTATAACTCATTCTCATCGATTTTAAACTATAAGGATTTCTCATTTCTCATAGCTTCCACATTCTTATATATTTCCCCAGCATTACAATGAGAATCCATTATTTTCTTTATAAGTTATGGATAGGGAATAGTTTTTGAAAGGAATGATGATGTTCTATCATTATGGACTCCCACTTACATCCTTTTTAAATCTAAGATGATTGGATCATTCTCAATTATCTTCATTGATAAATTTGCATGATCCTTTCAACTTAGTGGATATGCCACCTTATTTTCATTACCATAATGGAAGTGGATTCAATACTCATAATCCTTAACAATCTCTAACCATCTCCACTAGTGTATATTATGCTTCTCATATGTGAATAGATATTTGAAAATTTTTTAATCATTTTATATGTCAAAATCCCCCCCATTGAGATAATGCTGCAAGATTTTCAGTACAAAGATCATAACTACCATCTCAATATCATGTGTGGGAAAGTTTTCATCAATAATTTTATACTTCCTTAATGAGTAGGCTATCAAATTATCATTTTTCATCAGTATACAACATATTCCATTCTATGAAGAATCACTATACATAATAAATAGTTCCCCGCTTTTTGGAAGTCTGAGTACTGGGGAAGTGATAAGATTCATCTTCAACTCATTAATGATGTCATCACATTCATTGGACCTGAAAAATGTCACTCCCTTTTGAGTGAGCATGGTTAGTGGTTTTGAAAATAATGAGAAGTTATTCCCAAATTATTGGTAATACCCTACAAGACCAAGGAAACTATGGATCACTAAAAATTTTGTGGCCCTAGGCCACTCTTCGATTTCCTTTTTATTTGAAGGGTCCAAAAATATCCCATTAAAAGCAATTACATGCCTCTAGAATTATACCTCCTTCATTCAAAACTATCATTTAATAGAATTTCCATAACGTTTATCACTTCAGAAATTCTTCAACATATTATTCAAATGCTCATATTGCTCCTATTTTCTCTTGTAGTATATTTGACTATAATCAATAATGACTTCCACTAATATGTCTAGGTAATCTATAATTACAATATTCATTAAATATATAAAAATTTATGGAGGATTTTAGAGTCTTATGTGCATCACTCTGAACATATAATGTCCATACCAAATTCAAAAGGAAATATTCGGGATATCTCTCTTCCTTACATTTAATTGATGATATCCCGATCAATGGTTTTCCAATGAGAAATATTTGTCCCCATTTAGCTGATCCAACAATTAATATATATGTGGTTAGGGATAATTTTTCATTATTTTGTTTTTTTGGGACCCTAATAATAATTTTATAGGTACATTGATCCATCATTATTATTGATGATGAAGAATAGTGCACCCAATGGTGAAGCACTATGGCATACAAATACATTGTCCATATTCTCTTATATCTACATATTTTGTTTTCTAGCTCAACAGTGGACATTCTACAAGGTTTCTCTAATATAGGAAGAGATCTAGAAGTAAGTTCAATTGATAAGTCATCATCTTAATCAATAGAGTGACTAGAAATATATTTAGGGGAACATGTCATTGCAGTCCCTTATAGTGGGCATGTCTTCGATCATGATTTTCTTTTTTTTTCAACCAATTGAGATATATATTCTTGCTCAGATGTTATTAATGTATACAAATGATAAAATTATTCTAAAGGGGAATCACCATTCTCTTTACAATTTTATAGAATTGGAGGATGCTTTGGGATGTGAAGTGTAATATCCCGTTCCCTACATTTGTCATTGTATTTTTATAAAGATATATATTCCAAGCACAAAATAGTTTCAAATATCCCAAAGAGTGTATGTTAAGATTTCATGGGTGGTTTAGTCCACAAACATTAACCGAGTATGAGTTATAAACATTGGGTTAAATAATTTCCCTATTTTTTTCTCACAGATAACTTATCCGCTAAATTTTGAGGTGTTTTTTTATTAGTTCATCTAAAATTTCCATATATAAAAGAATGTGTAGAACTAGAATAATATGTTATGATATTTATTCTTGAATGAATAATTAGTGTACATTTAACCACATAATTTTTGGGCTACACATCAGTAGAAGTGAAAACATGTTACCTTCATCGATTCCTTAGATATTTTTTATTATGATTTCCTCTAACAACCCCTAGCTTAAGGAAATGGTTTTCATAGTGCCCATATTACTTTCAGTTCAAACACTACAGTATAAGATGATTTCGGATCTGAATCTTCCTTTTTTCTTCCACATTAGTTAGATTTATTATATCCATTCAGTAATTATTAGCCACATTCCCCATTCATCCACATTTGATTCATTTAATAGTTTGATTTAGATAGTTCCTAGGATTCATCTTCCTAGAATTTTGACATGTTGGATATTGTGTTTTCATTCAATTATTGGATTTATCTACTCGTCCATCAACAATATAAGTCATTATCCTCATTTTTTTTCTCTTGGCCCCTAAGACCACTGATAGTCTCTATTCTTTATTTCCACCATAAGGGAAAAATAAAAAATATTTTCATATCTTTCAATTTATTCAATTAGAAACATTGTTCAATGAATTTTATTTTTTCATATAAATAAAAAATACACCTTTCATTCATTATTAATGAAGAAACTATAGGCGTATCTTGCATGCGTTGTGAATTTTTCCTTATACACAATGATAGACTAGTATTCCTTATATATTACTATGAATAATTCCAATTCTATCATTATATAGAGGGTTTTTGGAAAAAATTTATTGAAAAATATTTTCATAAAATATTCCCACCCCACAGAATCAATTTCCTCCAAAGACTTTTTTTATTAGTTCCCGCCACTGATTAGCTTCCTCATCAAAAAGATAGACCTCAAGCACAAGTCTCTCTTCTTCTGAGAACTGGAGGATAGATAATATCATTTCATTGGAGTTAATCCTCTATTTCGTGACGTGGGGTTTGAATGATCAAATAACATAAGAGGCATTTACCATATAATGGGTTTCATTGAAAAATTCTCTCTAATGAGGATGGAATTCTACATGAATCATGTTATTATTCATAACTTCATCAAATTGATGAAGTACTTTCATGATGTTTTTTTCACTCATTCACATCATATTTGGAATATTATTAAGGAATTCATCATATTTGAAATAACATTTATTATTGGAACCTGTTCTCATATTCACAACCATTAACTATGAAAATGAAATTTCAATTAGGGGGCTTCAATACTTAACTAATGGTCATAATAAAAGGAAACTTTTAATAAAAAGGATAAAATTGTAAATGAAAAGTGTATCATAACATTTGATTCACTAGGTTTAAATCTAGGAGATCCATGTTATTTTTACTAAGATATATTCTAACAGTCATTTTTTCCATTAATAATGGTTTGTATTGAGTTTATGAATTTATCAAATAATATCCCCATGGTGTGTAAATACAGGTGCATAGTAAGGAAGGTTTCCATATACCTAGTTACCCAAAGTTAGGTATGGAACACCATTTTAGAGAAGTTTCTCCTTGGAACATCTATTCCATAACCACGTGAACTTGTAGTATCCAAAAGAGATGGTTAATATTGATAAAAAAATTACTCCAGACTAATCAGAATTTTCGTTTTTTTCTCAAACTTAGTTTATCACTAATGTACTTACTAAAGTTATAGATTACTAGCCTCAAAAATTAACTAATCCTTCCTATGATACCAAATATAATGTCTTTTTCCTTGTACACATATCAATATATGACATTACCCCTACATAAACATCAAATTACATGCCAAGGTTCCTAATATCTAGTATATTGGAGATTAGGTACATAATTAAACATCAATAATCCAAATTAATAACACCTTTTTTAATGTTTATAAAGAGATTTAACTTCCTTTGAGACCATACATATGCCTAGGATGTCCCATGTGAATACATGAACAGAGGGATGAGCTAAAAATACCATTATCAAAATAAATATTAAAATAAATCTCAACACATGAGTTAGAAGGCACAAAATAATGACATAAAATGGTATGGAACATGATTAAACATATGGAATCATAACTAATAAAACATGAAAAAAATATAATATATTAATCATATTAATGTGGAGGAACAAGAAGCATTACATTATCCTGATTCAAGCCTCACTGCACATAGAGGAGAATGAATCAAACCTAACACCAAGACCGTTGCACACAGAGTATGAGCTATAAAACCACCGAGATCATTGCACATGAACCCTTATGGGACTAAAAATTACACAATAAATATGTGTGATATTTAGTCTCACCCATAATAATTTTTTTTGAATATCTCTTCCACAATAAAAATCATACATAAGGAATCAAACACAAATATATATTTTCCAATGGTAAGAATTGTGTATCATAATCATGGAAAATGGCATAACATAAGATAATATCATAATGGGGTCCATGAAATAGAGGATTTAGACAATTCATGGTAATTCATAAATTAAATTTGACGTATATCATGATAATTTATTTCATTCATAATTTAATACATGTAAATAGAATTTTCATGAAACATTAAAAATAAAAAAAATAGTGCGGTTTAATCAAAATATTAATGATTATTTAAAATAGAAAATGCATAACTATATTTATAAAACCCGAACATAAAAAACATATATATTAATGATAAAATTATTTATTATAGTTAAATAATAGTTTCTTAATATTTAATATGGATGGAACTTGAAAATGGGTAAGAAATCTAGAAGATCTCTTGAATTAGGCTTGCATACAAAGAAGAATTGAGAAGTGAACCTTTTTATAACATGTATTTTCCCATCATAGAAGGATGACACAACTAGGAAACATAATTTTGGAACATATAAATTGAATATATAATAATTATAACAAAAATAAATATTATTTACATTTCTTTAAGGGATAGAAAATGTAAACCAATAAAAAAGGGGGGTCTGGAATTAATCTCTTACATTACCTCTGAAACAGTTCTTCACATCATCTAAATGTGCAGAATAATAAAATTATGTTCACTAATTAATAATTAATGAACCTTTTATACTTGTAATTTATGTATTATATTTTAATTAATCCAATTAATATCATTTTTATTGAGTTATACTGATCAATATCACCGATATAGAGTGTTCATATTCCTAGTTTTCCTGATCATTTCACTTGCATATGTATCTAGAAGTTCATATAAAATGGATATAATTATCTAAAATAGAAATTATATGTTATTAAAGAAAAATAAAATGTTTAATTGGAATTATAGATTAATCTATTTCCATATACGATGAAGAATGATTAGATGACATGTTAATGATAATCAATAGGATTATATATTGCTATTTTTTTATCACAATGAATCCATTTTGTTTATTATTAAATATCATTTAAATATAATGGTTCTACAAAATTAAATATGGTATAATAAAAATATTATAATAATTTAAAACCATAAAAAGGATTCATTACCATCCATGAATACGGTAATTTAAATTGAAAATATATCATCCTTGAATGTGAAAAATTAACACTTCATAGAAAATGTTTGGATTTTTTAAATAAAATGAGAGGGGATATAATTAATGAATGAATTTTAAATAAAAATAATAAAATTATAGTGTATCTATGTTACTAGATTTATTATTCAATTTTTGATGAGGGGAGGTGAGGGGAGCATAAGAAAAAAATGTGAATATAAATTAAAAGAAAAGAAATGTTGAATTTACCTATTCAATTTATCCTCCATGAGGGCCATATTTTGGATAAAAAATTTGGTATTTTGATGAGAGAAAGTGATCCTAGATTTCTGGGAGAGGATTGGAAAGAGTATTGGGTATAATTTTGACATAGATCCAACTTTTTAAGGTGTGAGTGGAAGAGGTGGTGAGAGGTTGTATTTATAGTGGATAAGAGGGGTGTTTTCACATTATTTTATTCATTTTTCTCATGACAAGAAATAGTTAGGTAAATTTTTACTAAATACAAATATTAGATCATGTGTGAAAGAAAATATGGATCTTACATAATCCATGACTCAAGGAGTAGTTTATATAACTTATAATGTATATATACCCTAAAATATTGTATTTAACTCTTCACAAAAATTATTATATGTCATAAATATTATATAAATTCACCCTAAACATTTTTTGACATGTAGAATTCAAAAAAAAACCCATTTTAAAGAAATATAATTTTAAATATGATAAATTTAATTTTAAAGTAAATAAAATAATTAAATCAAAACATGTTGATTTTAAAATAATAATTAATTTTATAACACATTGAAAAATAAAATTTAAATATCAAAAAATATCATAAAATCATAGGAATATTTAATAAAATTTATGAATACATTTTTTGTAAATAAATGTTCTTTTAAATTATAAAATTAATCATAAATTTGAAATTAAATATTCATGTTTTATAAAATTCCAACACTTAATTAATAAATTTTAAAACAATTATTTAATTAAACTATGGTATAATTATATCATATATTCATTTATAAGAAATGAATTTATATTTTAATTGGTATGTTTACTATTCTATTTTATGCACTACTATTCATAAGAGTCACATTACTATTCAAAATGTCAAGTTACTATTTCATCGGTTTAGGTTTCTTTACTTCTATAAATGTGTCATTTCATTTGTACTTCATTTATAAAGTTTATATTGTTGATTATTAAATTTAATGGGAAATAACAATAATAAAAAGAATTCAATTTCAAAATGTTTGGTATGATATAGAGTGTATATGTCAGATTAATTCCACCTTACGTTGGAATAATATCGCATCCTAGCCGCTCGGGTGAGATAAACATGATTGTGTCAAATTAAACCCATACATATTGGTCAATAATGAAATAATAAACGATGGATAATGTATAATATTCATGTTTCTCACAAGATATTTAATTGTTTGTGATTGTATGGTGTAGGATTAAATCACATATTTCAATATCTTCATTTTAATTACTCAACCAGTGCACTTCCCATGTTATAATAAACACTCACAACCACTAGTCTTCATTTACACGATGCTCCACCTATGTGGAATTATTTATATCCTCCCAATAAACATTGAGGCCTAGAAATAGAATATAAAAATCTATAAAAACATTTATAGGTTCTAATCATAGCCAATGACTCGTTCAATCCACTACAATTATCCATAATAATGTATGAATATCCATCACGTAGCTCAATCCCTACATTTGAACTATTGAACAAAATATCTAGAATATTACAAGACACATAGGAAGTATCTGTAAGATCATTTCTATCCCTTTTATCATCCCCTTTATGAGAAGGAATCTATTAATGAATCCCATAATTGAAAAATAACATGCATTTATTCAGGCATGGAAAAATAATATAATCAACCAGTAAATTTTAGATGTTATTTTTATGTATAAAATAAAGCGACCAGTGATTATTAAGAGAATTTTAGGGATGATGAGGATTTATAAGGTTGTAACTTGGAGAAATTCCTCACTAAACATACATGTGGAACTAATCCATGGAAGGATTAATATTAACTAAGGATTCCATAATAACATAAAATTTCCACCATCATCCACACAATATGGGATTTGTTTCATTTTTTTATTATAGAATTGTTTTATTCCTATAATATTCTTTAGTATTTTGTTATTATTAGAGCTTTCTTCTCAATATGTTACATTAATATTAATGCTCTTATTTCTCTCATGCCTATCTAGGTACATGGATATGGATAAAAATCTATATGGATGATCCCTAATGGTGGAAGTGAGAACCAGAGTTCCTTCTCTTCATTTCTTTCATACCTAATTTTCATACATAATAATTTTACAGGGGAATTTAATGAATATTGATGTTTATAAGTATTCAATACACTCTATTAATCTCATTTACTTCTTAGTTTATTCAATTTTATTTCTCCCTATATAATATGTTATAATATTTGTTAAATATAATTTTTAATTGGTGAATTGTTGTGGTATGATATTGGGAAGGTAGGTTAATTTTTTTTATTGGGATTCATTGATTTTTCCCATGAGATGTTTTTTGTGTAATTCACTTTGAGGGGATTCGTGATTCTATTGTTTATTCAATACATACACATAGAATAGGATAAGACACATGATATTTTTCATGGGTAAATGGATTTCTTCAAAACAAATTCTAATGGATAATTATTTATTTCACTACCCAACTAGGGGGTCCAAAAACTTTCATAATAATTCTTTATATTATATTTTCTCTTATTTTCATTTAATATATTAAATTCACACAAAAACTGATCCCCATTTCTCTTTGTATTTAAAAGAAACATTAAAATCATAAATAAATTATTTAACATTTGTAGAAAAATGGCCCAGAATAATTGGGAAATAAACCTAGCCAGACCCATGATGCATTGTACGTGTTAATAAGAGTAAACTTGATAGGTCCTTTTAGTCACATCACAATAACACTACATGAAAGATAATAATTTAAATACATTGTAAAACACAATTTGTTTACATGATTAACTTATAATGATTCTATCAACATAATTTTTCTATTTAGGGAAATCTTTGAAATAAATAACTACTAATATCATAAAGTGAATACATTGAGGGAAGGTATAATCATTCACCCAATACTATTTTCCAAATGGTTTACTATATACTCATATGTTATTTATATATGGTTCCTCTTATATATTTTATTTTCTACCTATTTATAAAATATATTCATCAATGATTATATTTATCCGATGTCAAAATCAAGATCTTATTCCCACTCCAAGAGTGAAATAAAAATAGAAAATAATATTTTATGCAAGATACTATAAAATATAATCAATATCAATTACATTTAATAATTAAACAGTGTCACAAACTTTATTATTGATAATTTTCAATGAGCATGTGTAATATGAATATTCATATTGACTTATTCCTCCGTACCAAAAAGTCATTCGGTAATTAAAAATAATAATACATCTCTTTTATTCAAGAGTATAAATGTCTATGGGTTTCAGAAAAATCATAATGTCATTATTTTTCAACAACTCCCCACCCTCTATTACGTTCTCCTTGAATCATCTCATAATTTCTAAATACAAAATGATCAGCTGGGTATGTTTTAATTGAATATTGAAACTCCATGAAATGAATCAATGTGGCCCAATTTATTTAAATCACATTATCTTTGTTTTTGGTTAATTAATATTTTGATAACATTTCCCAATAGTTATCCTAAAAAACATGGAAACATATCTATTCATTTAAATCACCAGAAATATCATTCCATGATCTTCTCAAATCTTCATTAACATTTTTATTAAATTACTCCACATAATCATCTTCTTTATCAACTCAAATATCCTGCATTTTCCAAAAAATATATTCATATATATAATCTTATTAATGTTATATGTCCTTTCAAAAGACAAACATATCATCATATGATCCCAATTTTTCTTAGTTATTTCTTATTGATTATTTTATTCAATATTACATAGATTCATATATACTAGATTAATCTTACATAAGTTCTAATTAATCTCATACCAATGTATATTACACTTATAAAATATTATAAACTTCTAGATTAATACATTTAAAACTCTAGTATAATCATATGTGATATCTAGATTAATCATATATAGAAATTTAAATCATTAAGTTACTCATACATAACTAGTAAAAATTCATCTTGTTCTTCACAATGTATCTTTCAATTTTCTCCCCATCTCAAAAAACAGACACAACCCTTCAATTTTTATATTTACTCAAATAAAAATTATATATTAATATGTTTTATAATTTTAAAACATAAAATTTTTCATATGTTAACAGTATAAAAACACTTCTACGTATACATAGAAACTCAAATTTTCACTATAAAAACCATACTTCTCAAAACATCTTTAAAAAAATCATCCAAATCAAATAAAATTAAAATGAATTAATAAACCATCCTTTATTATATAATCATATCAATCATGTTCTCAAATATTATGTGTCTCATAAGAACAAATATTTCTAGATTTTATCCAAATTAAAAACATGTAAATTATTATATATTCATCTTCTTCAACAACTCTACTCCAAACTCTTCAAATTCAATATGTTGGTAGTGCTTCAATCTATCATAAAGACATGACATGATTATCTCATTGAAAAAAATTTAAATATATATCTTTATCATCATATATGTGAAATATTCAAACTGTACAAATTTCATTATACTAAAAACACATGTTTTAATACTCAATAAAATTCATATCCAATGCTATTTTTCTAAATAGATTCATTACATTAATCGATATCATCAAACTCTCTGAAAATTGTCACAATAATTATTATTGATCATCCTACTTCTTTAGAATTTTTTTATATAAACATATTTTAATTCATTGTTTACTAAAAATATTATGTATTATATATTAGTCTCATAAAAATAATATGTAGATCATCCTAGAAATGTAGTCCATAACTCCTCAACTCATTATTTTTTTCAAAATCCTTCAATTCAATAACCTATTAAATTTATTTTTCATAATAAGTTGATTGAATATCTCTAAACGTAATGTAGTATATGGGTTTTATGTGTTCATCTAATGAACTTTGGTAGTGTAAAAACCCATGAAATACAAGATATATCTTCAATATTATCAAAATAAAATAATATAACGAACATAAAACTATGTGTACCATTATAATTTTTCATTCAATCATTTAATATTCAATGAAATAACCTTGATAGGTACTTCCAATGCATTATCCAAAATGATCATTCCTCCATATGTGGTACCTTGGTTATTTGGATCATTGTTCATGCATAGAGAACCCGAAATCAACAAATGGGCTCTAGTTTCATATTTATAGTAAAAATTAATAGTGATTTTTCTTAAATATAGTCTTTTCTAAGATTACATCAATCAAGGATTAAAAAACTAGATTGGATCCTATTCATTTGATATAATCGTTTAAATTAATTCAGATAATAAATTTTTTGGAGTGTCAGGATCAATATCATGGACCCTAAATGTCACTTCCCCATAGAGTGTTACTATTTTAATGTAATTAATAGATTCTCATGAAATGAGTGAACTAGACACATTTATTGATGACTGATTAAATAATATGTGAGACATATCATTTTCACTACAATTGAATCCTCAAGATAATAATACATTAACTCTATTTAACTGTTACATATCTATCTCATGAAGATGACATTAAAATGGTGATACCATAGTCTAAAGATTTTTATAAACAATACATTGGTTAGAAATGTATCCACCTCCCCGATATTAATCATATGAATATATTTTCTATGATATAGAGATATATCATACAATATGATATATGATTTTAGTTAACATCCAATAATATCCCTGTTGAAATGAAATCCCAAAATTAATTTACAAAAAACTCAACAACTATTGGTAAAACCATTTGAAAAAATTTTCAATATGGATTACCAACCATTGTACATTTTGGAAAAAACACATTATATACAATTTAATCCTTATAAAAAGGCTTTATTATTTTACCTTTAATGTACTTGTACCTTTATAAATAAATATTAAATCTCCATTTCATATATTTAAGAAATTAGTGGACTCTACAAAATAATTAGTTTTACTCAAGCTACAAAGGGGTCTAGTTTGATCTTTTTCAAACATATCCATATCTCCATATGAACATTTCAACCATAATGTGTATCATATAAATCATATGTATACTAATAAAATATTTTTTTTCTTGACAATGAGTGACCAGTAGATGTGGAGTATTCTTATATAGTATAAGACATGTCATATATTCATGATTCTCTTAAATAGACTAATTATGTCTATAAATATATAACATACCATTCTTATAGTAGATGATCACATCACATGTCCCACATCCATGTATATGAACACATCATATGCTAAATAACTAATAAATTCCAATTTATTTATTCTTTGAAATTAAGTTAATGTCCTCAATGAAATATCTCATATTATTAGTGGAAAAAACCAATATTTCATGATATATAGATAATAAAATAATCATCAACATACCTAACCACCCCTAATTAGATAACTCGTAGAGCTTTTATTATAATATTTTCAATCAATTAAGGTTATTATTATAGGTATATTACCAACCTAATTTAATGGGATTGATAATAAGTATACACCCCTATGTACATCAACGATTTTAATAAATTCTAGGAGATATAATTTGGGGGATTAGTCTAATTAATAAGTCTTAACTAATTATATAAAAAATTTATATTTGGTATAATATTTTAATCTTGTTAATACTAACTTATCATTAAAACCCATAATACTCCATGATGAAAATTTATTAAAGAAAACTCAATGGAAAACATCGAATAGATATAACCAATTAATTTATCACGAAAAATAAATTTTAACATGCATTAATGAATGATAAAAAATTCATTTATTCTTTAAATCGTGAAATATTTACAACAATTAGATTCATGATCTTATGTATCATATTCAAAGAGATTCAGCATAACCCATATAATTTTTTTGCATTAATAGATTCATATAGGAATCTACAATATTATACTCTATAAACACCCAATAAATCCCAAAATCACCCCTTTTAAATATCTATCATATGAGATGGTATTTTTGAAAGATAATTATATTTATTTTTCGACACTGAGGTTCTTTATCCTATGAAATGACAAAATTATTCTAAAAAAATCACAGTTTCTCCCTTGATGCTAGAAACCACCTCATTTTCAGAAAATATCTTCTTGATCTAAATTAATTCATTCATGATACCTAGTTTAATAATGCACAATGCCATTGTTACTGAGTCCACCAGGGTGTCTTATTAGGAACTCAACTATGAGATAGATCCACAATTTTGAAAAAACATGGAACTAGAATGAGATATTATAAATCATTATTATATTTGAAATTAGAATCAATATAACCCCTTACATAGAGTTCATCATCTCCTATAATGATCATGAATATCTCCTTAGTCCCAACCAAGTACTTGATTATATTATTATCATCAATCAAATGTCTACCACAATGATTGTATTGGTATATACTTTAAATAATAAGAGAATATGTGAAATCAGTTTGTGTATAGAACCTTGAATACAGGATATAATAGATACATAAAGAATTCAATTCATTATTTTTAAATCTATTCAAGGATATTTATTATTTATAAGATTTGTACAAAGAAATACTAGTAAAGACCCATTTTTCTATTTATTAATGTAATACAAATTTAGTTATTTAAAAATTTATATGTCTTGATTGAGTCCATGTAGCCTTTTTAGACCATCTCTATAGATCTTCAAAACTAATATGCATGATTAATCACTCATGTAATTCATAAAGAATAATTTACCCAATCACATATTTACAGAGTGTAGTGTTTTGAGGTAATATCCATTAATTATTATGTCATAATTGCACCCAGAAAGATTCATTAAATACTCATTCCATGAAAAAATTAGAAATGTAATGATTCCAAAACCATACTAACTAAAAATATATATTATTGATAAATTTCAGGGTCAATCCCAATGAGAGTGTAAAAAACAACGATGAAAATACTAACTAAAGGTCCGAATGATCCAATTTTAAATTGATTTTGTTAAATTAATGATTTCATTTATATAAATAAATTTATATAGTGAAACAAATGATAGGGGAATTTTGTTTTAGTTCTGGTTTTTCTAAAGAAATAAATTTAAACTCACATGAAAAACAAATCTATACATCCAAACAATTTTATAAATAGAAGAAATGGTAATTATCTAACAAACTAAAATATATTCTCAATTCTTAATGTTCATATGAATAAAAATATATAAAGTTATTTTTTATATTGAAAAATTAAAACCAATAATTTAATTCAATGGTCATGAATAAATAAACTCAATCATGTTGCAATGTATTCATTATTTTAGGCATATAGTAAATGGATAAATGATGAATAAAATATGCATAATGTAACAACATGATCCTATTTAATACAAATATATTATGAGTTATATAAAATAAAATAATCAAGGTACACACTCCATTTAACTAATTATGAACCCCCACAATGGGAATTATCCAATTTATGTCTGGTGATGGCTAATGATGATTAAACTCAAAACCATAGAAGAGAAATCAAAAAATAAATAATCTGAAAATAAAAAATAAAATATAAATATAGAATTAAAATAAATATCAACGTTTCATGATGAGAGATTAAATAAATGGAAAGACTAATACACTGAAAATATTATCTACGATAGGTCTGATCCATTCTACATCCTCTCGGTTTCCTCACCTTATAATTGGAATGAAATCAATATATATAGGCTTTGACCCATTATTTATAGCTATCTAGGGTGTATTAGGGTTCCCCCTAGTCAAATACCTTGTAAAATGGAAATCATGGATGATCAATGGTTATAAATCCAATCAATGATATACTTTAGAGAAGAATTGTTTCTATTGTGTATGGTAATTACAATCCATTTACATATTAGAAAATGGTTAATCTTTGGGGCTTAGACATTTCACTGAGTACTGGTTTATTCTTCTTCCCACCATATAAATGGTTCATGGCATGAACAATCAAATAAATAAATGATTTTAAATGATAAGAAAAACATGTTTCCCTATCATGAATCCCTATTTTTTCTCATTTTATTTTGTATGGTTACTTTGGTAAATCTTCGGTAGTAATGTTAAATCTCAACATTTTCAAATTTATGTTTTTTCAAGGTTCTCAATTACCATGTTTTACTTGGTAATGCTATAAATATTTTTTCTATATAAGAATAGAAAAACACTAATATCAGGAACATTTTATATATTTATTAAATAAATATATAATGAATTCCCATATAAAAAACAAAAATTAATAGATACAATTAAGAGATATTAAATACCCCAACACTCAAATAATTTATATTCCTTTATAAAACAATCAACAATGGAACACTATGGATCCATAAATAAATAAGGTAATTTTCAAATTACTATGTTTACAAAAACATTTCATAACTAAATTTTTATAATCAGAACAAATTCAAAAAACGTATCCTAAAATCATGCTTCATTTATAATATGAAATATAATAAATTTTCCAATTTTTACCCATAGATTTCAGTATTTCATCAAAACCCATGACACTTATTATTCACCACCCTATTAATTTTCCACTCATCACTAAATGTAAAAATTTAATGGAGTTATTCTAAAACCCCTAATAAATTATCCTAACCATAATATTATATTTTTTGTACTTTCTCCACCCTATAAAAAATATCAAAATTAATCATGATCGATTTTCAATAAGGGTGAATCACTTTTAGGATAAGGTATGGTAGGTAAAAAAGTTTAAATAAATTAAGGCTCCAGGAGAAGGATAAACTCACATGTAAAATATATTATATTCAAAATATAATTTCAATGAAATGTTCCAAAAAAAATATAATTCCATCTCAGAAACCCCCCCCCCCAATTCTAAAATAAAAGTCTCACTGAATATATAATCATAGTGAAAAATAACCCTCATGTTTTGTTCATTTTTTAATAGTCGTGATTTGGAATGAACCTCACACCAACCACCTAACTACATATGATAAAAATCATCAGTTAAGTAATGTAATATTTTTAGTTTCACAATTCAAAAATCATTTTCTTATTATTTCCCTTTTTTCATTAGTGGACCTTGGATAAATATCACACTTTCCAGTTCTCTGTATAATATTGTGAGATCATCAGCCTAAAAATGGTTATTTTTGACCAACATGAGAAATAACCCAGTTTTTTATTTTTTCATAAAAAGAGGGGTTTGTAATGGGGCATAATGAATTTAAGTACGAAACATCCCCGAAACCACCTTGGGAACAACATATAGTCTCTTATCAAGATTATTAATCCAATATCCACCATGAAGAACCTCTCCCCTATAAACATTAAATTTAATATCAAGAAAAATACAATGTGATGGGTAGGAAAGGAAAATATTGCCTTGTAATGTAATTTAATAATAAAAAGATTATACAGGGATTCCTTAGAAAATGAATTATCAAGATGAAGGTGGGTCTTAGGTTAAAAGGGAAAATAAATAAAATTTCTCAATCATTTAAAAATTACATTTTTTCATTCATAGATTTGAATAGATATTAATGGATGATTTTGTTTGTTTGTATTCCCCATGTTTCAATCATAAAATATTCTCTATAAAATGGGCAATATTCTATCTAAAATACTATCAGGAATGTAAAAAAATTTAATTCAATCTAGACATGTAATGAACATGGATAATTACTTTACAAAAAGATTTTTTTTATGAATCAACATCAATAAATCCAATCATGTCAATAATTATTTTATAGAATCATTAATTTGACGTAATAAAGTGAGCATAAAATTTTAATTTATATATTTTTAAATTATGGTAATCATATTTCATATTTTATAACAACTAAAAATACATCTTCTAAGTACTTATGTATCTGAGATTGTAAAATACAAGACATGTAGTTTGATAATTTTTGTTGGTGAATCTAATTCAATTTAGTTCATGATATAATTCAATTGATTTTGTTCTTTAATTTTTAAAATCATGTAAAAAAAACAAGGGGTGAAAATATTTTAAAAAAATAGTACTCCCCACATGTATATTATTTTTAATGATTTAATATAGTTATACCAATCCCTAGTTCATTATATGAGTTTGTTATATATCCTCTTATCATGATGCCTAATTATTACATAGAGGGGCCTGAAAAATAAATTTATACAACCAATTTATCATCCCTTTATAAAATTTATTTTTTGTACATAAATTTATCATATATACGGAGTATAGTTAAACTAATTTATAAAAATAAATCAATGACCTAAAAGTATGTTTGAAATCCTAGATTCCACCTAGTAACTACACTTTTTGTGGTCGTTTACCCCAACCTTTTACATTATTATCTAATTCGAACATGATATAGAGAAAACAATATTGAATTTAGAAATATAGATATCTGTTTTTCTTCTTGGGTAGTCTTTCAATTCCTCATAAATTTTCTCTTCTCAAAAGGAGATGGGTTGAAATTTCTGAACATATGCAATGAATGTAATATGAAATCGACATATGACCAGATTTTGCATCTCTCTTTCTCTTTCAATAATTCTTTCATATTCTTTTTAGTCTGATTTTCTAGAATGACATTTCGAATTGAAGTCTCCTTTTTCTCCTATTTTTCATGAATGTGCATGAGGGAGTATCATTATTCTTCTGTCTCAGTAATACCATTGTGGTGGATGCATGATTTCTAATTATCATATTTACTTTCTCTTCATACTTCTTAAATTCATTGATATATACAACTTTTAACTCTTGCATGTCTTCCTTTAGTTTTTCTAATTTCTCTGATTCTATGGATTTTAATTCTTCAACCTCCAACTCTTCTTTCTCTTCAACTCTCCAATAAAAAATTTATATCATATTTCATTCCTCTTCTTCATGAAATTATAAATGTTATTCATGTTTTTATTCTGGTTATTTTTGTGTGTATTAAAGAGTGAAATTAGGTTCTAATAATCTTCAATTCATAGGAGTTTTTTTAAATGTAATCAATATTCTCCAAGTGTTATTCATCATTTCCCCCTTATATTTATATAAAATTTTTGTTTTGGAAGTATTTACTTCCTCCACCTCTTTCACTTTTTCATCCCCAAACCACTCTCTCTGTACATTAGAATTTAATTGTATGTTTCATGCTTGGGAATTTAATTTTGAAATGACAAGGGAAAAGTAAGTAATAAATTCCTTATGTGTGCTTATATGGTCCTCATGATCCTCAATTCACTTATCCAAAAATGTAATGTACTTTTTTAGAAATGTGATTAGTCTATCAGATGTGTTTTTCTCATGAGGTTATTGAAAGGAATAGTATTCCTAAATGTAATACTCTTTCGTATATTTTGTAAAAACAATATTTAATTCTACCACCTTGTAGAATTCACCATATTCAATCCAACCAGTATATACATTAGAATATATTGGTAGGATACTAACAGTAGATTTTAAATTTAAAATGATTTGAGATAGGTGATTTATCAGTTCTCTATACTCACTAAGGCCAGCCTCATTACATTCCATCCTCTTTTCCATCACATCAATTTACTATTTGATAAATCATGTTAGTCATTCTTTGGGATACTATAATGTCCCCGACCCTACCACATTTTCTTAAAGAGGCGTTGATGGCTATTTGTCCATAAACGACATCCCCAAGATGCCAAAGGCTAGAAATAAATGCCAAAGGGTTTCAAGTAAATGTGCGGGACAATTTACACTTTAATAAATAAACCAAATAACCAACAAACCAAGTATTCACTATATGATGAATGAAAAAAATAAAAGACATCTAAACAACATCAATTATGTCAAACCACATCAAAGTACACAACCGTGAAAGACTAAACCATGTAGTAAGTGCACAATGGATAAAATACTCCAGACTCTCAAGTGACACTAAGACTCTGTACTCCTCATGCTCCGAGCTCCATAACATCTCCCAAGCATCACCACGTTCCAATAACAATAATATGCTTTACCTTTACTTGTGTCCCAGAACACGACATATGAAAAAGTACCAAAGTTCCAAATCAGGGTTGAGTATAAAACTCAGTAGGTTTTCCCCAATGACTTTCCTACTCATTCCATTAGGATAGACGGGTTAGAAAAAATTATATAAATATTTTATATAAAACAATTTCTCAAAAGTAGTTTATAACTAAATATAAACAAGTTTCACAAAACCATTTATAACCAAAAGCATCCAAGAATAGGTTAACCAATTTTCCAATAATTTATTTTTCCAGAAAAATAACCAAACAAGGTTTAGAACCATTTCACAATATTTCTTTTTGGCATACCCATTCCATTCCACAAATCCATGGAACCAACTATGCATGCTACCTGGAAGAGGGGAGAAGCCCTAACCCTTATACATCCCAACCATGATGGGGGAGACTTCTTAACCATATCTAACACACATTCACATGAATGATTGATGGGGGTAGATACCTAAACCTTATCTATCCCAATACTTATGGGGGTGACCCCTAACCCTTATTCGTCCCAAATTCAATATGAATGTTTGACGGGGGAGAGTCCTAACCCTTATTCATCCCAACACTGATGGGGGAGACCTCTAACACTTATCTATCCCGAATGCAATATGAATGTTTGACAAGGGAGAGTCCTAACCCTTATCCATCCCAACACTTATGGGGGATACACCTAACCCTTATCCGTCCCACATACCCTTCAACACAAAAAACCATTATGTCAAATACCAAGTGTGTTCAACCAATTCAAACCATTTCAATAAAACTATCTTTAATTGAAAACCAATTCCATCAAAGTCATTTCAATCTTGAACCATTTCAATAAAATGACCATTTTATTGAAAACCCATTTTTTATCAAACCATTTTTTATTTCAGAAAATTTATAATTTAAAATCAACATTTTAGATTCAAGAAGCCAAATCACTTTACACAACAATTCCCGAAGATTTCATGATTTCATCAAAATGATAAATCATTACTGAAGAATATATATTCGATGCTTTTCACAATCAAATCCATTAAAATAACTAATCTGAAACTAATCCAAAAAATTCTAATAAGAGGATTCGAGAGTGAATCCACCTGCCTAAGAGGTTTTGTCGAAAACCACTACAGTCGAAGAACGCTCAAGAAAATTGGGTCAATTCTCTAAAAACCATCTATAGATATATTCTCTAAGAATGATCAAGAACAATTCTCAAAATATTCGGGATCAACACACATAGATCTACCCATAATGGGTGTAGATATATGAAACTTAGAGAATAAGAGAAGTATAATTGAGTTAATCGATGAAACCAAACATGAATGAAGAAGAATGATAACATACCTCAAACAACCGGCTTCGATTTGCCAAGAGAATCCTTTGAGTTTCCTCTGGAACGATGGGAGAACCCTCCTTGACCTTAGGAGAACAAAAATCCTAAGTTAGGGCTTCTAAAGATCTTAAAAAGTTATTTAGAGGCAAATTGATTGAGATCCACAATAAAAGGATCTCATTTAAGTGTCAGCACGGTTAGGTCACACGGTTTAACAAACCATACGCTAACCGTGCATTAGATACAACCCCATCGAACACTCCTCACATGGCCTCGCCACACCGTTTCTCTAACCGTGCACCAAGCATGCAGAAGCCACTTCCTCGAATTCCAAAATTGCACAGTTTGGCCGTGCGTTTTAGACAAACGATGCACTGCCCGTGTGACTTCCCACTTAGCCTCAAACTTCATCCCAAGCTATCCTGACTCTCCCATTCATCACCCTTAACTTTATAACCATGAAAAAAATCAATAAAATGTTTCATACGAAAAATAAGGGGTACTACATTCTCCCCACCATTGGTCTTTCAGTCCTTGGAATGTATAAAGGCTTCAGCGAACTGAAAGAGTTCCGACCACTACCCTTTCATTTCTTTCTCACGTTCCCATGTTTCGTCCTAAATCTGACCATGCTGCCATAAAACCCACACTAGAATGATTCTTTTTTCACACAAGACATTATATTTCCTATCCAAAATCCGTACAAGGATATGTATCAACGAAGCATCCGACTCTAGGTTAACGTGATCCCATCTGATCACATGGTCAGGATAAGGCTGATACTTTTTCAACTGAGATAAAAGAAACACATTATTCACCGAACTAAACCATGGTGGAAATGCCAACTGATATTCTACCTTTACATCCCATTCTAGTATCTCAAAAGGGCCAATATATCATTGATATAACTTTCTATGCTTCCCGAAACGACGATTTCAAAGCCTTGGATAGATCCTCAAGAAGACATGATCACCCACAACGAACAACAATTATGTTCGACGATGATCTACATAAGATTTCTAACGACTCTGAGCTACCTCCATTCTCATTATAATCAACTGAATCTTCTCCATTGTTTCTTGGACAAGGCTTGGCCCAACTACTGATGTTTCACTATTTTTCACCTAGTATAGTGGAGAACGACAAGGACAGACATACAATGCTTCCAATGGAGCCATGCGTATCGAGGATTGATAGCTATTATTATATGAGAACTCCACTAAAGGTATATTCTCCTCCCATGATCCACTTAAATCCATTACACAAGACCACAGCATTTCTTCCAACATTTGTATCATCTGCTTGGATTTCCCATTCGCTTATGAATGGTACACCTTGCTTATAGTGAATTGTGTTCTATGGGATTTCTGTAATGATTACCCAAAACGAGATGTGAACCTCAGATCTCTCTCGGAGACTATATACACTGGTACACCATGCTTCTTTATGACTCCCAAAGATAGATTTTTTAACGATCTTCCACTGTATGAGATTTACGAATGGGGATGAAATGGGCCGACTTGGTTAGACGATCCACTATCACCCAAATGGTATCATGTTTCCGGACCATTCTTGGAAGACTTTTAACAAAATCAATTCCAATTTTATCCCACTTCCACACTGAGATAGGTAAATACTTTAACATACCAGCTGGTCTATGATGATTTTCTTTAACATGTTGAGAGGTTAAGCACCGGGAGATGAACTCGGCCACCTTCCTTTTCATGCTGCTCTACCAGAATTGTGCCATCAATGCCTTATACATCTTCATGTGTACCTGGATGTAGAACCCATCTTAAATGGTTGTAAGAATAAAGGAGTTTTTTCTGAAAAACCATAGGTACAACTTTCCTATCTCTAAAACACAAATATGTATCCCCATCCTGTTTCCAGCCATCAATGGTCTCCACACCATTGAGTTTTGAACTCATTTCCAGACATTCTGCATCCAATGATTGTGATTCTTTGATCATCTTCACTAAATCAGGAAAAGGCTTAGATGAAAGAAATACAACAACATCTCCTTGGTCTTCACAGTCCACATGCATGTCTGATAAGACCGACATCAACTGCCATTCATATGAAGATTTTTTCGCCAACTGAGCATATGAAATTATACTGAATGAATTTGCCACGAAATTCACATTACCTAGTGTGTACATCAAGTCAATGTAAAACATTTTGATATACTCCATCCATCTCATTTTACTTTGATTCAAATCTCATTTTGAGAAAATATGTTTCAAGCTTTTTTGATCCGCAAACACAGTAAATTTCTCACCAAAGAGATAATGTCTCCATGATTTCAAAGCATGGACGACTGCAGCTAACTCCATATCATGTGTTGGGTAATTCATCTCATGCACCCTCAACTTCCTTGAACCATAATCAACAACATGATTTGTTTGCATGAGAACATAACCAATCCCTGATCCTGATGCATCACAATACACCACATAACCATATCCTAATTCAAAAAATATCATGATGGGTGCTGATGTAAGATGAACCTTCAGTTCCTGGAAAGACTTCTGACATTCTTATTTCTATTGGAATGGGTCATTATTATTTTTCAGAGCTGTCATTAGTGATGCTAGTTGTGATAAATCACACACAAAGCGTCGGTAGTAACCAGCTAGACCAAGAAAACATTGTATCTCAAACACATTCTTCAGTGGTTGCCATGAGATAACGGCTTCTATCTTTTCTAGATCAACAGAAATGCATTTCTCAAAAATGACATGTTTATGGAAATGTACATATTATTTCAAAAAATCACACTTTGATAATTTGGAATAAAAATGATGATCTCTCAAGAGTTGTAACACTATTTCCAGGTGCGCCTCATGATCATCCCTTGTCTTTGAATACACCAAGATATCATCCACAAACACCACAACTAAACAATCTGGATATCGCTAAAATATCAGATTCATCAAATCCATGAAGACCACTGGTTCATTCATTATACCAAAAGGCATGACTACAAATTTGAAGTGGCCATATCTACTTTTGAAAGCTGTATTTGGAATATCGTCCTTCCGAACTCGCAATTGGTGATATCCTGGTCACAAGTCAGTTTTGGAGAACCACTGATCTACCCTTAATTAATCGTACAGATCATCAATTCTTGGAATTGGATATCTATTATTTATCGTAACTTGGTTAAGCTTATGATAATCAACACACAACCGAATAGATCCATATTCATTCTACACAAACAACACTGGCTCTGCCCATGAAGACACACTTGGAAGAATGAAACCCTTTCTTTCAAGATCCTCTAACTTCACTTTAAATTACAATAACTATTTTTTGTTCCATCCTATAAGAAATAAGGGAAATAGAACTGGTCTCCAGAAATAGATCATTCATAAACTCCTCTTCCCTTATAGGTTGTAACCCTGAGATGTTTTTGGGAATGAAATCTGGAAATTTATCAACAACAGTTGGAAAATTATTTTCCTCAATATCTCCCATTGATGGAAAAGTCAATGCTATCAATTGGTAAGAGATTTTTCCCACCATTGGTGGAAACATGATCTTTGCACCTTTATTTACAATCCCCTCTCCTCTAACGAGATGCCTGATACAGTCCTCGATCATAAAACTAACTGTTCTCCTATAATAGTCAATTTTAGCATTGAAAATATTCAACAAATCCATACTCATGATTACATCATAGACATCTATATCAACCATCGAGATGTCCCATTTTAACTCATCTCCATCAACGGTTATAGAACATGTAGTACACACAAATTCTTGGAATTCTATTTTCCCAAGAGAAGTTTGAAGTATCTAAACAGAAGGCATCATTTCCAATTTTAATCTGAGCAAGTAAACACCACGAGAAGCAATGATATAATGTGATGAAACAGTATCAAACAACACTTTAACAAAGTTAGAATTCAAAATAATCATACCTCTCACAGTATATGGTTCAACCTAATCATTGACCATCATCTGCTCAGATCCATTTAATTGCTTCGTTGCTACACATTTCTCCTTGTGAAATTGATGGGATTTCCCTAGTTGAGGAGTCATTGTATTTTGAGAATCACCATGGATAGTTCTGTTATGCTGATGAGACTGATTCTGCTATCCTCTTCCTATCGAAGCATACGATGCTTGCGACGTATGGGAAGTTTCAAGAGCACCTGACCTAGGGTCACTATGAAAATAGCGCTGATTTTTCCCTATCTTGTTGCAATTGTGACATTCTCTTGGTTGTACTGCACAATCTCGATTTATGTGGTCAGTAAAACCACATTAAAAGAAACCTTCTTTGCTCTGGGGTCGTGGAAGAAGGTTCACTGATATAACCGTTTGGTTCTGATTTACACTTGCACCATGGAAATAGGTGTTCCTTTTCTACTTGTTCCTAGTGGTTGAATTCCTACCGTTTCCGGTAGGTATCATCATTCCTTCTCTTATAAATCCTGAGATATCACCTTCATCAATAGTCACACTGTTCACCATCTTTGTATAATCCATAATATAGAGCACCGCATTCTTCGATCAAATCTCCTGCCTTAGCCCCGATTCGAAGATGCGTGCCTTCAATGACGCACATGCCGCACCCTCTGGTGAAAAACGGACTAAATTAATGAACATAGAAACATACTCTATTAAAGAGTGGATCTTTTACTTCAAGTTGAAGAAGTCTGTCATTTTCTAGATCTTGAACATGTGAGGATTCAATTTTTTGTTGAACAAAACCAAAAAAATTTTCCATGTAAAGACTTCATCCAATTTAGCATGCACCACTGAATCCCACCACTAACGTGCAAGATCATCAAGGATATACGTCGCCAGATTGACCTTTAGCTCTACTGGTGTACCAATGAAGTTGATGATATGATTCATTATTCTTAGGCACACCTCCGCCTTTTCGAGTTCAGGATCACCCCAAAGGTTTTGTGGATTTTTCTTCATGAAATGGATGGTATGATCCACATGCCTTTGTTCATTCCTTTGGTTCCCCGTATCCATATCTTGAAAATCTAAGACAATACTCTGAACCTACTCTTGGATCACCCATGGTTCAGGTGAAACAACATTTTCCACAACATCATCAGGTTGGTTTTGTTGATGCCTACCGGGTTCCATTTTATAAACCAACAAAGAAACTCCATCAACCTCACTCTTTTGCAACTGTTGGAATAGAATTTCAAATTCAATCACATAAACTCTGAGAAGATTGTTTCCCAAAACATCTATCTTCCCATAATAAACCATTTTTTAAAACATTCACATGCTTTTTGAAAGTCAACCCATTTTCAAAATAAAAAAAATACCTTGTTTTCAAAATTCTTCACTTGAAAACAACTTCTGCATTTTTCAAAAATTCAAACCTCACACAAAATCCTTACTCATGCCTCACAATGAGATATAAAATCCTAGTGGGAAGGCATTACTCTACAATGCATGTCATGCTCCTCTCATTGGCAAAACCCATGACAATGAGATTTCAAACATTCTAAAAGTGTATCCAAAACACATATGTAACCAACACCCTGGTAACATGATGTTCAGAATAAATGGGTTAGGTATGTCCTTTTATGCTATATATTTCAAGTTCCGAAAATCCTACTCCTGTCTATGATTGCGACACAACGAATAGACAAGATGGATTTTCAACTCCAAGCCCATGAACATCGATGACCACTTGTTAGGAAAGGACCGATCAAGCTGATCCGATTTTCAATTACACCGCCCCTACCTCATTGGATTTTGGAGGCGGTGAGGGATACTTGGCCTTTAGCGACATCCCCAAGACTCCAAAGATAGTAAATAAATGTCGAAGGGTTTCAAGTACAAGTGGGGAATGATTTACCCTTTAAGAAATAAACAAAATAACCAACCAAACATGCATTCACTATATGATGCATGAACAAATCAAAGACAACTAAACAACTTCAATAATGTCAAACCAAATCAATGCACACAACAACATAAGACTAAACCAAGTAGAAAGTGCACAACTTATAGACCACTCCAGACTCTCAAGAGACACCAAGACTCTGTGATGCACAAGCTCTAAGCTCCACAACATCTCCCAAGCATCACCATGATCCACAAGCAATAATATGATTTACCTTTACCAGTGTCCTGGAAAAAGACATCTGCAAAACACCAAAGTGACAAAGCAGTGGTGAGTATAAAACATAGTAGGATTTCTTTAATGACTTCCCTACTCATGCCTCTAGGATAAAAGAGTTAGCAACAATTTTATAAAACAATTTATCCAAACAAGTTTGTAACTTAATATAAACAAGTTTCCCAAAACCATCTATAAACAAATGCATCCAAGAGAATGTGAATCCAATTTTGCAATAAGTTATTTTTCCAAAAAAATAACCAAACAAGCTTTAGAACCATTTCAAAATATCATTATTTGGCACACCCAAAACATTCCATAGACCCATGAAACCAACCATGCATGCTACCTAGAAGAGGGGACAATCCCTAACCCTTATCCATCCCTACCATGATGGGGACGACTTCTTACCCTTATCCCACCCAAATGCACATGAATATTTGACGGGGGAGATCCGTAACCCTTATCCATCCCAACACTAATGGGGGAGACCCCTAATCCTTATCTGTCTCGAATGCAATATAAATGTTTGATGGGGGAGAGTCCTAACACTTATCCATCCCAACACTGATGTGGGTGACTGCTAACCCCTATCTGTCCCGAATGCAATACGAATGATTTAAGAGGGAGAGTCCTAAACCTTGTCCATCCCAACAATGATGGTTCATAACCCTATCTCTTATCCGTCCCATGTACACTTCAACACACACAACCATCTTGTCAACTACCAAGTGTGTTCAACCAATTCAATCCATTTCAATAAAACATCCATTTATTGAAAACCAATTCCATCAAAGTCATTTCAATAAGTGCCATTTTTTACTGAAAACCCATATTTTATCAAACCATTTATGATTTTAGAAAAACCATAATTTAAAATCAACACTTTAAATTCAAGAATCTAAACCACTTTACACAACAATTCCCCAAGATTTAACTGTTTCATCAAAACCATAAATCATCACTAAAGAAGATTTATTCCATGATTTTCACGATCAAATCCATTAAAATAAATAATTTGAAACTATTCCAACCAATTATAATAAGAGGAGTCGTGATTGAATCCACCTACCTCAATGTTTTTGATGAAAAACACAACGGTCGATGAACTCTCTAGAAAACCGAGTCAATTCTTCAATAACCCACCTTAGATCTCTTCTCCTAGAATGATCAAGACTTAATATCATCATATTTTCAATCCATTCACATAGATATAACAATAAAAGGAATAGATCTACGAAATTGAGAGAAGATGAGAAGTAGATCTAAGTAGATCTATGAAATAGAACAAGAACAACGAAGAACGATCACATACCTCAAGAAACCAGCTGTGATTCACCAAGAGAAGCCTTAGGAATGCCTCTGGAATGATAGGAGAACCCACCTTGACCTTAAGAGAACAAAATTCCTGAGTTAGGGCCTTTTAGAAGCATAAACGAGGCATTTAGTAGAAAATCAAGTGAGATCAACAATTTAAGGATTTCATTTAAGTTCATGTACGCTTAGGTTGCACGGTTTGACAAACCCTACACTAAAAGTTTGTTAGCCACTACTCCATAAAACAATCCTGACATGGAATCCTTGAACAGTATCCCTAACCATGGACCAAACATTAGGAAGCCACTACCTTGAGTGCCAACAACGCACGGTTTGGCTACATGGTTTAGATAAACCGTGTACCGCCCGTGCTACATCCCCCTTTGCCTCAAACATCATCCCAAGCTCTCCAGACTCTCCCATTCATAACTCTTAATTTTATAACCCTGAAAAACATTAAGAATGGGTTACATACCCGAAACTGGGGGTACTACAGATACTTATCTTGAGTTTTCTTAATGTTGGAGTCATCATGAGTATACCGATCAACCTAGAAATTCCTTGGTAGTCTTGATAGTTGATCACTCCACCATTGGGTTAGTAGTTGGAATTAATCCATTATGGTGGTTATAATTCATTATACTCATAAGAATTTGAATCCTTATTTTCATCTTATTTTTTGTGACCACACTTTTCAATTCAGTGCAATCAATGTGGTTGGATATAGCTGAGATGTAATATGTTCTTACAGTGAAGTGCCATAAGTATTATATAACATGTAATCCATCAAACACAACAACAAAAAACTACATGGTTTTTAATGTTAAATAATAATAATATTATTATTATTATTATATTGAATGAAAATAACCTAAAATAAAATCCATAAATAGAAATATGAAAAGAAAAGTCATTGACCTAAGCATTCCGTCTTTAGTCAAAAATAATGCTCCACTCCTCCCCAAAAATGGCACCAAAATTTGATGCACTCAAAAGTCATAGTTAAATATTTATTTATGGATAAAATTATAATTGTATTTATTCTCAAGTTGTACTACATACAAAGACGTAGTATAGAAGACATTCAGATTTGTTCCTACAGAGAGTGGGGAACATAGAGATGAAAAATCATAACTAATGGTTTGGCCACTGAATTTTTTGATTGATTTTATTAATATAATGATTTAATTTAAATAAATGAATCAAAATAGAAAAATATCATAGAGGGGAACCTTTTTCTTGGGATTGTATGCCAAAATAAAATGATTTATCTTCACTATTATAATAATTCTATCAAATTCCTATGTAACAAATCAATTTTATTGATATAATAAATGATTAATCACTATAATAATACAATAGAATACAAATAATTCATTTTAAAATGAATTTTAATAGACAAATTCCATCATATTCATATTTTCAAAATTTTAAGAATAATTCCATTTAATGTTCATGAATAAATCATCTCAATCATGTTGGAGTTCATTCATTATTGAATAAAATTTGTCAATGCATCAATGATGAATAATATATATGTATAGAAATAGTATGATAATATTGAATAAAACCATATTATGTTTGAATGTAAATTGAATAATGATTATACACACACCCTTTAAGTAATTTTCATATCCACTATGGGTTTTATCCAACCATCGTATGGTAATCACTGATGATGATTAAACCCAAAACAACAATATGGATATTTAGAAAGTATGAATTAGAAAATAATAAATAAAAGTGAAATATTTAAATTAAACTAAACATAATTCAATGTTACATTAAATATGATCAATGCCTCATGATTAGCATGGGATCAGTATTTCTTGGTTAGAACCCCTTACATATAATAATGGATGTATTTTTATGGTTCCACTAAAACAAATACCTTGTTAAATGATCAACCTAGGTAATAAAGGAAAAATAATAACATTAAATATATTATGTAAATCGGTATTTTTCTATTTTTTTAGTACTTAAACATTTTGTAATGATTACACGACCTATAATATACTGGGCTCGAATGTTTCATGGAATTATGGTTTCTTCTTTATTCATATAATGCTAATGGATTACTTCTTACGACATCATGTGGTTTAATGATTTTACATAACTCATAAAACAAATTTCCAGCCCCAAAATCTTTGTTTGTCTCTAGATATTTATTTTTGTTCCCCAAAATATCTTTGGCTTCAATATTCATTTTCAACATTGTAAAATTTCTGTTGTTGCATGGATCCACTTTGGGGATCCATATGATGTTCCATTATGTTCATTAATTTCTGTGTTTTCATTACTATTTATCTAAATTTCAGTCCTTCATAGGAATACAAAAAACATTATTAGTGGGAATATATCTTATAATTAATAAATTAAAATTAAATGAATTTATAAATAAAAAATATGAATATATATATGCAATTAAGAGATATTAGTCATCCACATATAATTTCACGATCACAAGAAATCACCCATTGATCCACTTATATACACAAAAATAATTTTCATTTTATGAATTTATTCTATTTAATTACATCATCAAACATGATATTCCAACCCCAAGATGCATTCTTCAATGCATAAATGAACTATATAAATTTAAATACCAAAGAAGAAACATTTACCCCTTAAAACCAACAATGTTGTATCATATATAGGTCTTATACTATATTCAAATTATGGAATGTGATCTCGGAATCCTTTAGATATATCATATAATAATAATGAATAATTATTGATAGCAATATCCAAATATAATTTATCATCTAAAATGGTGAATAGATATTTTTATACCCAATTTCGTGAATTTCCTTATATCCCTTTTTCACTTATAATGATTTATAACTAGAAAATATACTCTCCATATTGGTTTTAATATTTAAAACCTTATTTCACCATATGTGTTTCACCCCTTCAGGTGCACCCCCCAAGAACTAAACATGGTTTCAGGATATGATTTCCATTATAGATTTCAAATATTTTAATAATTTATCACAATCACAACTCTAAATGGCCTCCTGAAAAAATTTTAAGTTATTCTCCTATTAAAATTTCATAATCATATTTTACTACAAGAAATTAATATATCTCCATATTTAAAAACATAATTTAAATCCTTTAAGGTTCATGTGTAAGCTGAGATTGTTTTTCTTCTATAACTATTTGTTGAACTAAGCAGACCTTCATCATAGGATTGCAGCATCTTTATCAGTTTTGACCTTCACCAAGATCATATTTCCTCCCACTAACACATCAAATATATATTACTTCTCTAGAAATATACTATTTTAGGACATAAAAACTTTATTTCCGACAGGATTATATAAATATTATCCCTTAGTTTCATTTAAATAATAATAAAAACTTCTTTGGAATAGAGTTATCTTTTATAGAATCCAATCATCATAAAAATTCATTACGACCCCAAATATTCATAAAATATTAACTAGGATATTTCCTATATCATATCAATTAAAGTGTCTTTATGGATAATTTAGATAGAATGTAGTTTATTAGAAATTATATTTTCTCTCGATATTAACATCATAAAGGAATATGAAGGTAAATCAAACACATCATATATATGACAATTTTTAGGAAGGTAACCTTCCATCTCCAAGATACACCATTAAATAATGGTGTAATGTGAGAATTATGTTGTGGAATAATATCACAATATATTAGAATATTGTTAAATTTTGACTAAGTATTCACTACAACGACCTGACAAGATAATCTTAATACTTTTTTTATGTTTATTTTTCACCTCATTATATAACTATTTGAACTTTTTAATGGTTTCATAATTGTGTCTCATCAGATACACATAACTATACTAGTTAATTCATTGATAACAGTAATGAAGTACAAAAAATAACTATATTCTTAAGTACTCATTAATTTACCTACATCAATTTGTAATAGATCCAATAATCCACTAGAACATTCAAATTTTCCAATATAAATTGATTTAGTCATATTGTATAATAACTAATATTCCTATGTATCAAATAATTCATAATCAAATCAGTCCATTAATCTGTCTCAATGTCCTTTGGATGTGTCTGTCATTTGTCTTTTAAAGGATATAATTCCAAATGTTGGTGACATTATAATCAACCATTGACTTATTATTATGAATGTTGTAATTATTATTATCCATATGTAGAATGTATAAAGCTGTTACCTTATTCCCAATTATAAAAATAAAAATAATTATTATATATAAAAACTCATGTTGTTAATAATCAATTAAATTAAAATCTTATGTAAACAAGATACACAAAAACAATTCTGTTTATAGTGGGAATAATATATTAGTTCACCAATTATAGAAATAATATACTTATTATACTTACATCATAAATGATGAATTACAATGTAGTAAATATTTCTCCATTACCAACATATATATGTACTTCACCATTTTTCAATTCCATATAATCACTAAGTCTATGGTTACTAACATGAATGTATAATTCACACTCTATATTTAATAATCATGATTCATACATGGAGAAATTGATTTCTATTACAGTCATATTCAAATGATCAATTTAATGAATTTTTAGAACACATATCAACCTTACATAACAATTTTAATTGGTTAATATGTTATAAATATAAGATATATCAAAAAAATTATCATGATATAATCCACAATCTATAAATAAGAAATATTTTTAGTGGATTATTGAGTTTTATATATTTTCAATAAGGATGTCTATTAAAGTAGTCCGATAAAAAATTAGTTTTCATACATCGTATCCATTTAGGGATCCCAGATCCATATTTTTCAAAGCAATGAGTCTTCCTAGAATTTTATATCATAACATAGTTATTTAGGTAAGTAATCATCCTAATCATAATTGTAATGACTCAAGGATAATTTATCAGAATACTATTAATCCAAATACATTATATAGATTCACTCAAATCTATTTATATAATTTTTAATCATATTTGGGTCACCAGAATAAATGTAGTATAATAATTCCATGAACAGAAACCTAATCTTATTAGTGTCACTCATTAATTTTATTCATAACACAAGATTATCCAATGGTACCCATCAACTAAATGGCCTTCTTGGTTTAATGATCGTGGTCATAAAACGTAAAAAATTTTATGGAATCTCACACCTAAAATTAGAGGGTTTTTCTTTTAAAAGTATAAAAAATGTAATGTATGTCATATTAATATGAAATTCAAAACTATTAAATCATATCTGTTATTAACTATATCATTTTTATTCCTTTTTATATTCATGCTTCTAAATATTATGTTTTTTAATCCTTATTCTATTCACAAAATTAATATGTTCACGCCATTTTTTCCGACACTTTTGTCGGGGCGCGCGCATCCGTCTGTGGAGGACGCACAGCTGTTGCCCTGCATTCCCGCTTTCCAAAGGTGGGCAGAATCTGCTCCTTATTCAGGGACGTCTTCTCCTTGTTCAAAACTGGGATGATGAGATGTTGGTTCATCCTTCCATGGATTACTCCTCGGAACATGTCACCTAGTCCGGGTCTCCCTTATAGATTTAATACATTGTTCGTGAAACTCTTCCCAGTGCAATGATTCCATGGATGCCATTTAATTACACTACTTCTGTCAGGACATTCAAAAGGGTCTGGTCAGGGCAGCAACCTTCAGTCGGGGGAGTAGTCCCGTTGAGGCATCAGTACCGTGTCTGAATGCTGGGGAATTGGAGTGTCTGTCTTTTGTCCCTTGTCATAGGGCTTCTCGATGGCGTGGAAGCCTGAGGAATCCCACATCGAGCGCGGGGAATTATATGCCACATGCATATATCTAAGGTTTTCATCAGCTTCATATGTTTATCACAGGTTATTCCGCAGGTTTAACATCCAACGGAGACGGATCGTCCCAATCAAAGCATTGGCTGGAATAGATCGGATTGGGGAATTTTTCTTGAAGGGATGCCGATATCAGGGCCAGCCCATGGGCGGCTTCCCAAATGCTGTGAAGTGGAGCAGAATGGTATGATCTCGCTGGGATATAGCGGTCCATGTAAGAATCAGGGTGGATGATGGATGGATGAATGATGTGGAGGGAGAATGAAACAGGACCATCTCAAGGGAGACAGTAAAGTTGGTCTTGGCCTTGAAAAGACCTCTTACGTATCCCCATTGTAGGGAATCAAAGTCCACGTAGTTCGGGTGGGTGCACTGGAGGACCGACATGAATGTGGACCTTGGTCCGATGGGCATCGTCAGTGAACCGACGTGAAAGGGGTCGGGACGACTAGGTGATGGGTTTAAACCTCGATGAGGCTTCTTACATACTATTCCTTGACATGGATCAAAGAACTCGTAGTTCATAATGTTGTTTCGGTGAACCGACGCGAGCAAGGACCTTGGTCCAGATGGTGTGGGGCTTACACACTAGGATTCCTGGGTGTTGATGAACCTACGTGAAGAGGGTCGGAGGGTCCAACGTGTGGTGGGCTTGAACCTCTGGGAGGCTTCCTACGTACCATGTCGTGACATGGATCAAAGACCTCATAGTTAAAAGGATTTTGTTGGTGAACCGACGTGAAAGTAGACCCGGGGGTCCACTAGTGGTGGGCTTGAACCACTCAGAGGCTTCCTACATACCATGCCTTGACATGGATCAAAGACCTTGTAGTTCGGGAATATTGGTGGGTGTTGGAAAAACAACGTGAAGAAAGGACCTGGGACTGATGGGAGATGGGATTGAACCTCAGGGAGGCTTCCTACGTACCATGCCTTGATATGGATCAAAGTACTCATAGTTCGGGTGGTCACAACGGCTTTCTGTTGGACTAGAATATAGTTTAACGTCTTGTCGGATGAGGGCAAGAAGCCGAAAATGATATGTTGGCCCTTCCACATTCTGTATGGGTGGATTGAAATGCACATTAGGGGGATCTATGAGTATCCAAACCCTATCTCGCCGTCAGGATCAAAATTCCAACCCTCCATCTGAATGCAGCTGGGAGCTTCACATTCAAACTAACTGTGCCGATGGTGTTGAATTGTGTGTGGAGGGCGGATGAGTTTAATTTCCACCCCTTCCCGTTGCCGAGGGGGATACTCACTAATGACGGGCAGGGAACAGAAGAGCATCGGGCCAATATCCTAGCATTTTGAGGTGGAGTTCTGGTGGCACGAGTGGATTGTGAGCCGCTCTGTGAACCGTACACCCTGCATCAGTTCGCGACGCCGTTCTGGTTCCTCCAGCAGCTGACCACGCAGGTCTACTGGGAGGTGTGTCACGAGGAGCACCTGTTTGTGATGAGGAAAATGTGGCTCATGTTCACATGGGAAGACGGGAAGATGTGTATGTCATTGCCTCCATCCACCGCTGCTTTCAGATTGGTGAGGGAGTATGCCATTAGCTGGGAGGCTGCTTGTTTGGGGGAGATGCTGAATTAGCCAACTATTCGGGTTGGTGATGGTGGACCTCCTCTATCCCAAGGTTGGGGTCGGAGGGCAGCAATGGCCTCTTTCGGTGGCGAGGCCACTGTGGCGGCGAGACCCACATCGGCCGAGGGTGTGGCAGCAGTGGCAGACCCGGTGATTCCAGAAGAGCAGGGCCATCTGGAGGGGTGACCGCCGAGGGGATTTTTCAGGATATCCGCTCAGTCTCCAAGGAAGCGGCTGTGTCATATTGACATGCCAGAGGATGCCATCATCCCGAGGGCTTGGGACATTTTGGATTTCAACCGGCAACACCTCAGTTTTCCCGAGGTGTGGGAACTCTTAAACCGTCGTAGGATTGTTCTGCCAATCATAGGACCAGTCCGGGCTGGTTTTGCGGTATCTACGACGGAGGTGGAGCAATATTTGGTCGAGTTGGAGGACTACGTCGACTCCAGTAGTTCCCCACACCCAATGACATACCGAGTGAGGATACTGTTGGATAAGACGGTTCCGCCACAACTGTTAGCCGCCGATCTGAGGGAGTGCTTCCCCCTGCTGGAAGAATCAAAGTACTCCACTCGGGAGGATAAGGCAGGCAGAGGGAGCCCATTAGAGGAGGGTGAAGTCGGATACCAATACTCTGTTTCTGATAATTTCGTAGAGGTTCTCGAGGTAGCATTCTGAGCTTCTTTCCTCATGGTCCATTCTCAGGATATCATGGATTTCTTAACGATGTTTGAACTATGCAGGAAGAACTCGTACGCAGGCCTCGCTCTCATTCCTTGGTGGGTAATGATGCAGGGCCTTCACAACCCGCGCATACGGCTACGCCCAGTTCTGCGTCTGGTGGGACCAGAGCCCCTGAGGTGGCTCCTCAAGAATCTCCAGACCTTCCAACAGTATAAGGAGGGCCACGCCTCGGGGTCCCATCAGCATCGACTCATGAGAAGCACCAGGAGGTCGATCTCCGTAATTATCCTCTACTAGATTCATTTTTTCCTATGTAGATTGTGCCAAATAATTGTTTTCTCCCACTCTATCGTACAGTTCTTCGACTGGAATGGGCTGCTGCAGCGAGGCTGGTCGGGATGTCTGGCGGCATCCCTCCTAGGGGCATGTCGGTGATGGTGGAGATAGTCCACCCATCTCCCTGAGCTGCAACACATACTATCATCGGCAGGGCCACCAGTAAGGTTGTTCCTAAAGTTATTGAGGTGGAGTTTGATGATGAGGATCAATCGGCCGACCCAAGTCCCGTCGCACCTTCTCTGGCGCCAGATGTCGCGCCGAATTCAACATGAGATGCAGATCCTTTCGAGGACATCCTGCAGGCATATCCTGCGTACGAGCCTTCCAATCACGCAGACTGGGACGAAACAGCCTCCGACGAGGAAGAAAATAGCATAGTCTGCCACCGATCGTGGAAGCTAATCATGCGCTTCATCAAGGAAACCCCCCAAGTGCTATGGATGAATGAAATTGGAAAACATTTCTTACGACTGCGCGAACTGTGCGCTGGGGGAGTGGATGCCCAACATCTTGATGTGCTCATTCGAGATCTCATGGATGAGAAGATCTGGGAGTATGATCACGGGCTCATTGTGGGCTGGCAGCAGATAAAGGAGAAAAACATCAAGAAGCTCCAGGAGGCTGAAAGTTAGGTCCAACAGTTGCAGGCCTAGGCGGGTGAGCATTTAGCCTCTCTTAATGCAAAATCTGAGATGATCTCATGGTTGAAGGCCCAGCTAGAAGAGGCAGAAGAGCATACGAGGAATGCCTCTGGAAAGATGGATGCCATTCAGGCTGGCGTAGAGAGGGCTAGAGCCAAGGCTGACAAACTGCGCCCACCCACTACTGAGGAGGAGCGGGAGTTGAGTCAGCGGTAGCAAGTCGTGGATTCCACAAGCCGAAGGGTTGCAGAGCTGTAACGCTCTTTTGACAGGTTCAACCCATCCAGGGGGGAGTCAACCCCCAGGTACTGTAACAAATTGAAAACCTTTTAATGGTACTTTTGTGCTTTAATTTCTTCCTTCTTTGTTTTTAATGCCGTAGCATGCATGATTTCCACTATTTTATTCAGTTCATTACATCTCTATGATGTTTGCGGGATGTTAAGCGATAATTCCCCAAGCTCACATAGGTCAAGACTGATGTGATAAATAGGATATAGGTGCCTTCTCGTCCCACCCCACATAGGAGTGGAAACCAATCTTCGGGCATCCAGGGTTTGGATTACCTGTACGAATTTCTGAAAGATGGGAGAGGCCTGGCCGGAGAAGGAACTTCTCAAAACAGCCAAATTACTATTTCTTCAGCGTCCCCTGATGCACGAACGGGGCAATGCCAGGGGATCTAAAATAGATCCGAACATATAGAAATGGGAAGCATGAATTATGATGCCCAAGATTCAGAACACTATGGAGATAGCGTGACAATAATGGACAACTATTAACTGTGGCGTAGAAACGGTATCCTTACTGCATTAGCCTAAAATGGGGACAGAAAATGAGGGTTGACTGTTGACCATGTTCGAAACACGAGACCATGTCACAATTCTTGTCGGTCAATCCTTCGGGACGTTGGCCCAAGAAAGTTGGCAGAACCTAGGTCGAGCATCCACACTGTTAGGGGGTCCTTCCTAACAATACCAGTCTTTAGGAATGTTGGCCCATGAAGGTAGGTGAGCCGATGTGGCATGAGACCCGCCCATTAGGGGGTCCCTTCAGGCATGAAAGGGGACGAGGGTCCGAATAAGGGGCACAAAAAGTGTGGAATATGGAGTGATGGTCTGTCCGAACAGAATCCAACAGTCATGTAATTACATCACCATGGTGGGGGTATGCTAGATGGGTGAATTAGTTTGGTTATGGATCCTTCCTTCTTTGGGACAGGTCCTCTCTTGCGAGGGGTCCGACCAGGGGGCTGGAAAGGGGAAGGATAAGATTAATGATTCCTATGGGCTGGACCCTAGAAAAAATACCAGGGTGTCTCTACATATCCCCTGAGGATGGGAATCAAGCCACATGTAGTTCGGGAAGTACAGTGTAGTCATATACCAACACTGGCAGGTGAAATCCGCTCTGACAGAGGCTCTGGTGCATCCCATGATTAACATGGGGCATCCTGAACTTGTTCAAGGTAGAACAACAGATTAGTTTCATGCGTTGAGGACATATGGACTCCTCATGTTTAACGTCATACGATAGGATGTGGAGTGAAAGGGAAGATCCCATGGAGCATATGGTGTGTTAGTTATGAAACCGACGTGAATGAGGACTTAGAGTCCAAATCACACCACATACCCTCAGAGAAAACTCTCCAGGTCGAGGGACCAAGAGTGAGGATTAAGCTGGGCCTGAAGTAGTGTGTTCGGGCGTTCCTACATACCCGATCAGGATGGGTATCAAGACATACATATTTCTGAAGAGCGCAGTTTAATGTCATGCGGGACGATGAGAAGCCTGGCCGTGTTGGTACACATCCTGCCAAAACTACAAAGCCCACGTGAGTCGTGTTTGGTGTGGAAAACAAGAAGTAGTGTTGGGACTTTCCCGACACAGAAGGGGGTAGGATAGGGAGAAGGTATGCTCATTGAATACCGGCCCAAATACACTAACACGACCATGTGGCACACCTATATGTGTGAATAGATAGATCCAAGAATGTTGGAATTCCACCTTGACATGAGTAAGTGGAAATGTGTGAATCATGACTCTTGAGATTTGGATCATAATTACGACAATGTGATGATAGAGGATAACTGTTAACCGAGGTATAGACGAAGTATCTATATCGCATTATCCTAGAATAGGGACAAAAAAATGAGGGTCGACCATTGACTATGTTCGAAACAGGGGACCTTGTCACAAATGTTTTCATAGATTTGTAGGGACGTTGGCCCGAAACAATTGGAGGGCCCTTAGGTCTAGCATTTTTGGAGAGCCCTTAAGCCTAGAATCCATGTTGTCTGAGGGTCTTTTTATATGTGGTAGAGGATGAGGATACAAATAGAAAGCTCACGATGCTTGGTCACGGGACGAGGGTAATGTCCCTATTAAAATCCCACACTTGAGGCTCTTTGTCAAAACGCATCATGCTTTCTCTGGGTGAGTGCTCACGTTGAGGGACTGAACATGATGGTTAGGCTGGGCCTATCGGGAAGTGCCCAGGCGCTCCTACATATCTCAAAAAGATGAGAATCAAGCCTCATGTAGTTCTGAAGGTGGCATAGTAAGGTCCAGTGCCATGAAAAAGGGGAGTGCGAGCATGGACCTTGCACTAAATGAAGCATAATTTGATAAATCATGTTTGTCCTTTAAGATGAGAAATGTTTTTTTTATGAAGCGACAAGCATGGGGTAGAAGGCCCTGGTGTTTCCACAAGAATCATGTTGTGATAGGTGTTGACAAATGGCATGGCACGTGACCGATACCAACGTGATGTCCTCTACAATGAGGTTATCAAAATGTTGTTCCATTTTTCGTCATGTGGCCAGGATGATATTGTCACAGTTTAGGGTCATATGATAGAACCAAGCATGCATTTTAACATCATGCAGCGCAGACGTAGAAGAGACGATGCTAGGCGGGGAATTTGTATGGTGTCATGCGACATAACCAACGTGAATGAGGACATGATCCCTCATCACACCACGTAGTCCTATAGTCAGGGTCCCCAAGGGAGGATGTTGAACTCAAGATGGACCCAAATACTGGAGGTCTGGGTGTTCCTACGTATCCCATGAAGACGGGAATCAAGCCAGACGTAGTTCTTGGGAGATCTTAGATTATGGTCTTAGAGCTCTGACCAGGGGTAGATGACACCATTACAGGTAAGCAAAGACCTCAACCTAATCCCTAAGCCCACGTGAGATAAACTCTGTTTGGAAAACAAGGGGGAAGATCCTTATTGCAATACCTGAAACATCCAACTAGGGGTAGTCGGTGAAGATCCCCGAAGGACACCATTGACAAGACTTTTTTCCCCCAACGTGCAGATGTGCATGGAGGAATAGTACGATGAGTTCCAAAACCCTACTTGGACATGATGAGAATGGAGAAGGATGTGAATCGTGTAACTGATATTTTGGTCATAATGGGGTTGGCATGGCGAATGAGGAAACTGTTAACCGAGGTGGAAAAATAGTCTCCATATCACGTTATCCAGAGGTGGGAACAACAAACGAGCATCGACCGCTGACCATATTCGCAACGTGGGATTTTTATCGATTTATTGTCAGAAACCCTCGTGGGCGTTGGCCCGTAACAGTAGGAGAGCCCCTGGGTGTTGTATCTAGGTTGTTCATGGGGGTCCCTCCAGGTGTGAAAGATGATGGAAGCCCTGATGAAGGGATACACAAAGCCTGTAAAGCGGGTGAAAACGTGTCAGAGTAATGTTTGGAAGTCCAGGTAATAAACCTGAGTACCCTTAAGAACATTGGTGAACCATCAGAAAGGGTCGACAGAAAATCTCGAGAATGAGAGGTACAAGGCGTGGTCATTACAAGACCAATGTGAATAAGGGAATAATCCCACACCACTCCATATAATCCCCTCGTGGAGGAATATTAGGCCGAGGAGCCGAGGTGGGATAGACATTCCCGAGAGATGGGGATGGACCTGAATCATTGACATTCAAGTGATCCTACGTTTCCCATAAGGATTGGAATCAATCCATACATATTTATAAAGGGATACCTAGGGGCAGAACATCCTAAAAAGGAGGTGTACAGCACAGTGGGTAGTGAATAATCCCACACCATACCACACAGTTCCGTAGGAAAGAATCTGGGCCAAGGGGCACGAAAAGGCCAAGGGGCCTGAGGGCAGGCCTTAGTCAGGAAGGTCTGACTGGCTTGCATTTTAATGTCTTATAGTGAGGACGAGGGCCGGGGGCCCGGAGAGGACAAGGGGCCTGAGATTAGGCATTGGTTGGGGAGGCCTGGCCAGTTTGCAGTTTAAATTCATTCAATGAGGATGGAGAAATAGATAACTGCATCTCATCCGGTGAGGTGTACGACATGTCAAGTAACCCGAAGTGAAAGAGGACATAATTCTACACCACTCCGTACATCCCTTATAAGAGAATTGGGGTCATGGTCCCAACTGTTGGCGCCACCCGGAGGGAAGTTTGTTGCTTCAGGATGGGGTAGAACAAATCACTGCACTCGTTGTTTCGGACATCTCAGGGTGGACCCGAAGATCCAGGACATTGTTGACCATGTTCGAAACACAACGTTCCTACGGTGACCTGATATGGGATCAACAAATGAGTATCGACCGTTGACCAAATTAGAAACATGGGACTTGTATCAGCTTGTTGCTTGGAAACCCTCGGGGGCATTGTCCCATATCGGTAGGAGAGCCCTTGGGCGTTGTATCCAGGCCATTCGTGGGGGTCCCTCTGGGTGTGAAAGATGATGGAATACCAGTCAAGGAGTGAGTGAAGCATAGCTGTATCCATCCACGAAAGAGATGAGCATCTCCAGGGGACATGCAACCAGGTCGAGGCTTGCTCGATGTGAGTTTTGGAAAAAGTGTGCACCCTTCCGTATGACTTGACCCGAGGGGATGGTTTTCAGGTTTTGGGCTGGGCCAACAGACGAAATGTCTGGTCGTTCCTAAGTGTCCCATTAGGATGGGAATCAAGATACATGTAGTTCTTGAAATGCAGTTTAATATCATGCTAGACAAGAGATGCATATCATTTGGGGATAGGTACGGTGGGTAACCCGACGTGAATGGGGACGTATCCCACACCACAATTTAAAATCCCATAAGAGAGCCTGAGTTAATGAAAACCAAGGGGCCTGAGGCCGATCCGCGGTTTGGGAGACATGTCTGGCCTACAGTTTAACGTCCTATAGTAAGGGTGAAGGGATATCTTAGTTTAAGGTCATAGAGCTCAGATAATTTTGCAGTTTATCATCTTGTAGGACGGAGATGTAGTTTAAGGTCGTACAGAAACATTGAAGGAATCTTATGTAAACTACTTCTTGATGACCATGGCATTGGTGGGAGGAGTTATATGCTCACCATTCCTGGTCTCCATGGAGTATGCTCCGTTGGGGTAAACCTTATAGATGACGTAAGGTCCTTCCCATTTAGGATCTAGCTTGGGTGGTTTCCTACCGGGGATCATTGGCGCTCAAAGGGCCAATAGTAGGTTTCCCTGTAGAAAATAACGAAGGAGAACCAGATTGTTGAAGGCCATTCCTATCTTATTCTGATGCCTTTCCAGATTGTGCATGGCACGAAGCATGTTCTCCTCTGTTTCTTCCAATTTAGCTAGATGGATTTTGGCCACCTCAGCCGGCACCTGCCGATTATAGACTATAGTGCATAACGATGGTATCTAGATCTCAATGGGTGGGACGGCCTCATCCCCATACACCAGGGAATATGGGGTCACCTGGGTGGAGTTGCGTGTCATCGTCCGATAAACCCAGAGTGCGTTGGGGAGCTTTTCCGGCCAAATTTTATTGTTCTGACCAAACATTTTCTACAGAATGTTAGAGAGGGTTTTGTTGAATGCCTCAATCTGTCCTTTTTTCTATGCATGATAGAGGGAGGTATGGTTCGAGTGGATATTGTACATGGAATAAAATTTTTTCAGCTCAGACGATCGAAAGTTGGTGTTGTTATCAGTGAGGATAGTGTGAGGGACACCAAACCGGTGGATGATATTTGAGATGACAAAGTCAACGATGGAACGGGCCTTGACCACATTGAGTGGAAATACTTATACCCATTTGGAGAAGAAATCTGTAGCAGTTCGGATGAACCTACACTGGCGAGCTGTCGCCGGTGGATATGGTCCCACTATATTATGTCCCCACACCGCAAATGGCCAAGAGTACTTTGTGGAGTGGAGTGGCTTCGGCGGCCGATGCCGGATGTTCGCATGAACATGGCACACATGGAATCTCTTGAAAAACTCAATTCAATCATGGATCATAGAGGTCCTGAAGTACCCCAACATCCAGATTTAATCGGACAGCTTGGGCCCGGCTTGATTGGCACTACAGGAACGAGCGGGAACCTCTTGCATAACTGAAAAAATCACGACTCCTTGAATACAATGGAGGATAATTCCATTGAAGCTCTGCTTATAGAGGATCTACTCAAGACTAGGACCACTCTAGAGGGTAAATTGCAGCGCGCGACATCAGATTTGGTCGCACTCGGCCCGGTTGTCTCGGAGGAAACCATTTTGGAGAGACTCGAAAAAGCTGCCCTCCAGTTGGGAGTGGCTTCAACCACTGTGTCTGACGAACTAGGGACCCCTGACGTAGAGGGTCCGACAGTGAGATGACTTACCCCTAGGTCGTCATTGTCCTCTTGGGTGATGAGGGCAATGACTCTCCGATGTGCCACATGTATGATCAAATCATCTTTCTCGGGTTTTGTGAGCAACACATCTAAGCCAAACAAAGCGTCTGCTCGACCGTTCTGTGACCGAGGGACAAGGGTGACCTCTGGCCGAGAGGAGAACTGGGAAATTAGACAAAGGGTGGACTCCAGAAATGGCACAGGCTCTGGTTTCCCGACGACATAATCTCCATTGACCTTCTTGATTACCAGCTCGGAATCTCCTTTCACATGTAGATGGGGCACGTCGATCACGAGGGCCAACTCGAGGCCGGTGATAAGAGCATGGTACTCTAACTCATTGTTGGTACAGCCTTCTGACAACAGGAATGAGTATGGCAGGATGGCCTGTGCCTGGGTAATGAAGACGATAACCAGGCCCACTCTGTTGAGCTTAGGGTCATTGAGCCTCCTACCGATGTGGCTCCGGGAGGCACCATCGAAGTGCATTTGCCAACGTGAGATGTCACGATCGACTGAGAGGATACCCTCATCCGGAAAATCCAGGTCAAAGTAATGATCCGCATGGGTTGGATGGGCTGCTAAAAAGTCTACCAATGCCTTTCCCTTGATGGCCTTTTAAGGCACAAACCTGATATCAAACTGCTGGAGGATCACTGCCCAACGCGCTAGTCGACCCGTCAACATGGGGAGGTTCAGGATATACATCAGTGGGTCTACCTGAGAGGCCAATTGTACCTCATGGTGCTGCAGGTAATGCCGCAACTTTTTTACGGAAAAAACAAGCACAAGGCAACACTTTTCGATAGGGGAGTACCTGATCTCCGTATTGAGAAGCATGCAGCTGAGATAGTAGAGACTGTTCTTCGTACCCACATTATTCTTCTTGGCGAGAAGTGGGACGAGAGACCATTCCAGGCCAGTCACGTAATGGACCAATAGATTTCTAGAGATGGGTGGCATCAAAACTGGAGGTAGGAGAATATACTTCTAGATTTCCTTGATGTCGGTCTGACACTCTTCATCCCATTCGTAGGAGGCACCCTTCTTCATGAGCCGGGAAAAGGTATTACACTTGCCGGACAGATTTGCGATGAATCGGCCTATATAGGCTAAGTGGTCTTGGAGACCTAGATGTTCTCGAATATAGATAAAGGGAGGAACTCTATGGCCAACACCCATGTGGGAGGAACCTCTGTTGGAACCGGTAGGAGCATGGGGAGGACCTCCATGGTCGGTGCAGGTGGAACGAGGCTGACCTCCACTCCTTGAGTTGTCGGGGCGAGGAGGACCTTCACCAGTTGCAGAGAGGATGTAGGGAGGACCCCCACATTGGAGAGGGATCAGAAGTATAGTTCATTCACATCAACAGTCAGGGGCAGGAGGAGGGACTCCATACCCTGTATGGTGGGCTCGGGAGAGGTTTCCGCGCCGAGCGTCACTTACACGGGGCAGGTCTTCCTTCGAGATGGGGGTAGCACGAAGCATACCACCATGACAAGCTTCGGAGTGGGGTAGGCCCACGCTCTGTGGAATAGTGCTATGAGGAGGCCATCCGTAAGGGGTGACATTACCATGAATTGTCTCAGGGCGATCAACACTAAGGACTGCAACCCCGAGAGCCAACCCGACCTGCCCATGGGGTGATTGGAGCCTCGGTCCGGGTCGGGTGAAGGAGTGCCCCTGCTCAGTGTGTGCAGGGGCTCCATGATTGACATCAGAGGTGGCTTGGGCCATAGTATTTGTTGATTTTGACGCCCCTTAATGGGTGTCCTTAGCTTGGGCACGATGCCGACATCCGGTCAGACGAGCTGGAGCAGGTGGTGCAGGGGCATAACCTACCTGCTCTTCTGGAAAAGCTGGTAGGTGGAGCTGATGCATCCGGATGGGAGCCCTTTCCTGGAGCCCCTAGATTGGGACTCTGAGCGGGCCGAGCTGGACATCACCTGCCTCATCTGTGTAAGGCGAGGAGTCATCGAGGCGTTCTGGGGACAGGCCCCTGAAACGATTGAACATTGGGGTGGGGAGCAGGGGCTCCCTGCGCGGCCTTTGAGGGCAGCGTTGACGGCGGGGCCTGGATGCCTCTACGTCCAGGTGGGCCATATCCTGAGTTGGGATTACCCCTTCCTCCTCGTACATGGGTACATGGTTGTTGATCACCCTTCGCTGGATGTTCTCTGACGGGGAGAGGGGACGTGGGCGCCCTGTATTCACGGAAGTAGTGGCCGTCGTGGCGGTAGTCGAGCCATGTGGGGCAGCTGTGCTGGTATTTCCCCCGCCCCTGCATAGGCATGTGGCCGGTGATCGTGTCTCCATAGCATCATCCTGGTTTCTGGGAAATGGGGAGATCAACTCATCAGCACTGCGAGGAAAAGGATTGACAACCAGTGCCCCAGCGTCATTCCATCCTCCCTATCGGTAAGATGGATCCACGCCAACACATTGCAGAACGGAATTCCCCACGTTCTGCTGCCCCAACATCCGGTGAGTTTCACACCAGGCCTTCTATTTGATTGGCGGGACCCATAACCGGATATCTAGATCTGGTGACACGTCAATCTACTAGTGTCTCAAACGCTACTAATCTCCACATTGAGGAGAATAATTTCACGGCAGGTTGACCATTTCTGTTTCTGAAGCTTCTCCTGGGGCGCACACATCTGTATGTGGATGACGCACAACTATTTCCCCGCAATACCACTTTCGAAAGGCGGGCAGCATCCGCTCCTTATTCAGGACCGTCTTCTCCTTGATCGAAAGTGGGATGATGGGATGTCGGTTCTTCCTTCCGTGGATTCCTCCTCAGAACTCGTCACATAGTCTAGGTCTCCCATATAGATTTAATGTGTTGTTCGTGAAACTATTCCTAGTGCCATGTTTCCATGGACGCCAGTTAATTACACTTCATCTTCCAGGACATTCCAAAGGGTCTCGTCAGGGAAGAAACCTTCATTCGGAGGAGTAGTCACGTCGAGGCATCAGTAGCATGTCTGAACGCTGGGGAACTGGTATGTATATCTTTTGTCCCTTGTTATAGGGCTTCTCAAGGGTGTGGAAGCCGTAGGCATGCCACATCGAGCGTGGGGAATTATATTCCATATGCATATATCTGAGGTTTTCCAATGCTTCATATTCTTAACATAGAGTATGTCGTAGGTTTAACATCCAACGGAGACAGATCGGCCCAATCAAATCATTGGCTGGAATAGATCGGATTAGGGATTATACCTTGAAAGGATGTTGATATCAGGGCTAGCCCAAGGCGGCTTCCCGAAAGCTGTGAAGAGGAGCGGAAGGGCATGATCTCACTGAGATATGGCGGTCCAGGTAAGAATCAGGGTGGAAAACGTATGGATAAATGATGTGGTGTGGGAATGAAACAGGACCATCGCAAGGGTGACAATAAAGTTGGTCTTGAGCCTTGAAAAGACCTCCTGTGTATCCCCGTGGAAGGGAATCAAAATCCGCGTAGTTTGGGTGGGTGCGTCAGAGGACCGATGTGAATGTGGACCTTTGTACGATGGGTGTCATTAGCGAACCAACATGATGGTGGACCTTGGTCCGATGGACATCGTCAGCGAACCGACATGAATGGGGTCGCGACGACTGGGTGATGGGTTTGAACCTCTATGAGGCTTCCTACATACCATGCCTTGAAATGGATCAAAGACCACATTGTTCATAATGGTGTGTCAGAGAAACGACACATTCAAGGACCTTGGTCCAGATGGTGTGGGGATTACACACTCGGCTGCCCTAGTGTTGATAAACCGACGTGAAGAGGGTCGGAGTGACCAATAGGTGGTGGGCTTGAACCTCTGGGAGGTTTCTTACGTACCATGCTGTGACATGGCTCAAAGACCTCGTAGTTAAAAGGGATTCATCGGCAAACCGATGTGAAAGTGGACCCAGGGGTCCACTAGTGGTGGGCTTAAACCTCTGGGAGGCTTCGTACGTACCATGCCTTGACATGGATCAATGTCCTCGTAGTTCGGGAATAATGGTGGGTGTCGGGAAACCAACATGATGAAATGACCTGGTTCCGATGGGAGATGGGGTTGAACGTCATGGAGGCTTCCAATGTACCATGCCTTGACATGGATCAAAGTCCTCGTAGTTCGGCTTGTCACAATTGCTTGCGGTCAGACTGGAATACATTTTAACGTCATGTCGGACGAGGGTGGAACCGGACGTGAAGAAATGACTAGTGGTGGGATTGAGCTTCAGGGAGGCTTCCTACGTACCATGCCTTAACATGGATCAAAGTCCTCGTAGTTCAAATGGATGTGCAGTTTAACATCATGTTGGACGAGGGCATACAATTTAAAGCCATGCTCAACGAGGGCATTGTCATAGCCGATGCTTACTCAAAGCCCACGTGAGTCATGCTCGGTTTGATAAAAAAGAGGCAGAAAGGTCCTGAAAATCACATCGCGAAGGGTGCATCCGTGAGAAGCAAAGAGGGGATTATGCGTTAGGCAGCTCATGGTGCTAGGACTTACTCCAGGATGGAGGCCCGAGGTGTGGCAAAGGGCAACGGGAGAGGGATTTGGGACCCATGATGGAAGGTGCCTCATTCCCTATCGCGCCATCCACTGACCTTGGCAGTGGGGAAGTACGGAGGTGCATGGGTGCAACCTTCCACAAGAGGGGCTAGGGGGCTTACACCAAGGTGGTTTCCCTTATCCCGTGGACATACACCGCTCTGATAAGGAGGACATCATCCCCTGTGGATGCGGTGATTCCATTCCTGTGGAGACGAGTGGCGTAAAGAATGTCCGAGACGTGGGGACCCTACGTTCGAGGCGTGAGGTCGGATCACAGTTTAACATCATGTGTTGAGGATGAAGTGCTTGGCAGTTTAACATCCTGAAGCATGGACGAGGTGGGTTCACTCTTCACCCCAAGTCCTTACATGACCGGCACCCTCTCCTCCTTGTGGGAGGGAAGGTACCAGTAAAGTTGTGGTCAAGGGGGGTCGCAGAGTGAACCATCGAGGGGTCCACGTTAGCGTGGATATGAGAGGAAGCAGTAACCATTAGCGTGCCTATGCAAAGAATCATTGGGCTAAGCAACGCTACGAGTGGTGTTGTCTACACGACTTTGAAATCACATCGTGCAAACCTGGAGGGTCGCACGGGAAGAGGAATTGAAAACAAAGGATTGTACTTCGCGAAGTGGAGTGCCTTAGACTTAGCATGGGGAAGAAGTGTGAATGGGGGGTGCTTCGCAAAGTGGAATAGTAATCTTGGAGCACTGCCTCGCGAAGCAGAGGTGCCTTGCGAAGTAAGGTGCTGCGAAGTAGTGTGCTTCACGATGTGCAGCGACCCTGCCTTGGTGTGGGGATCACTAGTATAGGATGGGTGTTTCACGAAGCATAAACGCTCCGCAGCTGCCTAGATTCCCTTGGGAATACCCCTCCTTCACGAATTCCCATGGGCTTCGCAAAGGGCATCCCTCTATGAAGAGGGGTTCAAAACAAGACAAGGCAAAGGAATCTCGTGAAGTAAAAATACCGCGCAGAGGTCATGATTCCCAAGGTGAAGGGTGCTTCACGATTCAAAAGTTGAGAAGTCGATAGGTTAGATTGTCCGTCTTTTGGACTTAGGGGGCGTTGGTATTTATAGGCATGGGGCGTCGTGAAGCAGAACTCACGCGACGCGAAGGGGCGGAGGGTGCTTCGTAGCGGGCTCGCGAACGTCAGGCCATTCGCAGAGCGTTACTGCCTCCTGTGCTTTGCGGCGGGCTCGCGAATGTCAGGACATTCGCAGAGCATTACCGCCTACTGTGCTTCGTGGGGCCACGATGCTCAGGGGAGCTTCGCGTCGGAGCTTCGCGAGGCAGCGTGTGAGGTTTCTTTTTCTCCCCTTCTTTCCGTTCTATATTTTGGCACCAACAACCATATTAATAATAACTATTTAACCAACCAATAATTTTTTTCACTCACCCAAAATCATTATCAAAAAATATTTATATAAGGTTTTGATCCCTGTTCCCCCACTCCCCACTAATGGTGTTGGTGGCATAGTCACTCCCCTCCTTCCCCTCCTCAGCTCTTCCCCAGTTGGGGCGGGGGGGGGGGGGAGGGTAAAACCCCACATGCCTCCTCCAGATTCCTACCATCAGCTTTTCTCTTCTTTCACAATCACTTATTATCCCCATAACTACCACACTATTTAATTTTTACAAAATGTTTAGATTCATGAATATTGGGTTAATTATATTCTTAATTCTTCCCTGTAAATCATGAGTGCCTTTATGATGTTAGATGTCACCTTGGTGGATCACTTTCGAAAGAATCAAACCTAGGTCGATTCCTTCGATATATTTCTGTTTTCTTAATTTAATTTTCATGTATGGGTTATTATAGGGATTTTATATTAAAGGAATTTATTGATATGATTCCAAACAAAAGACTTTGTTATGTTATCTTGGAAGAATTCTCTATACATTGTAATAGGATTTCATTTCTCCCCTCCTCAGCGGTATATAGATTTTTACATAAAACATAATCCTCCCAGCATCGAGATTTAGATATTCCTTCCCACAGCACCTCCAATTTCAGAACCTAGATATTATTTTTCCAATTGGAAATAGGGTGGGCCAATTCCATTACTATGACCATCGTAGCTACATTTTCTATCATCTAATCTCTCCGTGGATTTTTGTTGAATGCAACATATCCATGGTCCATTGGATTTCATCTATATTGATATTGAAGGTGAAATTCATTTTTCACGACATGTTTTCTTTGAATCATGGGTTTATTTACATTTTTCTTTTATATTTATTGGCTATAGAGATTACAAATTCTATCATAGTGAGATAGAAAACTCTCATGTAGACCCCGCATTAAGAATCACGAGTAATGAAGGTAATTAGAATGTTTCTCATCTTATGAAAGGGGAGAGGCCACTAAATCCTGAACTAATGACTGTGGAAATTTTTTTTGGACTGAGACGTGATTTGGAAGGAGAAATACCAGAAATATAGGTCTCAGGAATGGATGGTTGATGTACACCTACAATTTTTTTAGTGTATTCACATGTTATTGTATCTGGGACTGAGTAAAATGAAAAAAAAATGAGATATAAGAAAGAATATGATCGTGTCCTACTATTCTGGGAATAAATACGCTATTTGAGTTTCTGATGAACCTTCAAATGATATGGCGATATAGATTATTAATAAGAACATTTTAGATGAATTCATGGATAAGAAATGGTAATAATAGTTCGCCTCAGTTTAATTTGATGCTTCACCATCTAAAGAAAATAGATTGACTCCTAGAAGGTTCACTCAGAATCTTTTCTCGAGTTATAATTTTCAATGATCGGATGTAATAATATTGGTCCATGATCAAGGGTATTAGTTCGTAACTAAGAAAATATTCTGGATGAGTAAAATATTAAGGTTCAAAGATTCTCTGAGTCATTGTCATGTAATGTGATCTCCAGTAATTTCTATGTGGAAAATGCATATGGAATGCATGGTATAGGACTTCACATACCCAAAAGGAATATGGGGTAGAATGGATCTCATGACTCAAGGAAATATACTGGTTTTTAATGGAATGAAACCGAAATGGAATATACTTTTTTCTAACATATTGAAACCCATAGAGACCCTATATTACAGAAAAAATTGGTTTCCCATGTACTGGAATGATAGGAGTGGGGATGCTCCATGGTTGTATAGGATTATGAAAGGTGTGTCACACCCAAACTCGATGATCTCACTAAAAAAATTATTGCCTGGGAGTTTTTTTCCTATGGATGAATTGAAGTGGGAAATATGTAACGAGGTAGTAGAGATAAGAAAATTTCATGGAGACGATTATTCAGTCCATGGATAAAAGGTTAGAGGAGGCCTTCATGACTAAGACTTCATGAGAGGATGTTAATAGGATGATTAGTATAATGATAGATGTTGTTAACAATTAGTAGTATAAGGTTTGTCTTATAAAACAAGGTTTTATTTTGACACACAGCCTAAAGGAAAGCATGATTACCCAAGATGAGTATATTTAGACATGGATCAATATGGCTTGTCATTTTAAAAATCATAACACTGAAAACATAGATACAATTGAAATTATACTTCATTGGAGTTTATATAAGGATAAGGTCTCTAATAATATGGATTATTCCATAAATGGGTTTTAAATATATTATGGTTTTTGAGGAACTATTGTTCTTATTTTCTTTTCTTTCCCACTTTTTTCTAAAAATAAATTTATGAATATAAAATGTTCTATTTTTATATATTTAGTCTAATACATTCATACATATCCAAATTCATCAAATTCATAAGGTATGTAAACTATTCATGTAAATATTTAATATTATATTATGTTAAAAATATTCAAATGAGTAAGTATGCAGCCCTAGATAGCCAACCACCAATTATCTAGAAAAAGGAATAGGCCCCTAGTCCAGTTCATATTCTTGTCAAAATTTCCTCTTTCATGGGATACTTTACTCAAGGTAGAATCTAATTAATTATAATTCTAAAACATCATTTTTAAAAACTAAATTCATAAATTAAATTGAATCTTATAAATTAATATATAAATAATTGTCATGGAAAATAAAAACTAAATATAATTTTGCAATAACTAGAATGTAATTCATGTATCATCAATTTATAAGATGTAATTTTTCACATAAATTATTCATACAACATATTCGTGTTTCATAGACATTTTATGGACATGATTATATTAAAAGGAATTTAAAAACATATATGCTTTCCATTTTCAAAACATGAGATACAAATATGAACATTATATATTTAATTTCGGCCTAAATTATCATTTTACAATTCAAAGTAATTATAATTAACAAAAATTTCATAAACCGTAATCGAATGTATAAAAATATAATTTTTTTTGACCTATATCACATTTTACTACTAATAGTGAGGATTATCATTCATAAATTTTAATTAATTCATTAAGGTAATCATGTTGTATATTACATATAAAATCATATCTCTTGATATAAAAGAATCGTAATTAGTGTTTGATATAACTGTTTATCATTGGTGATATCGTAAGGCTCCAATCGTATTAATTGATTTCCTCAATATCATAAAAACATTATGATATTCTATTTTTCTAAAATATTGGAATTAGATATATCTTATGATACCATATTTTTTATCCAATAATGCAGTTGAAATCCTTGATATTCCATTATATATCATCATATATTATAAAGTAGTTTTAAACTACAACTCAAGAAGATAGATCCATTTTAACATATGTTATTTTTTATATGGATTTAAACACCTTATGATAGGAATTTTATTTTAATAACTAGTAGATAAATATTTTTATCCATTTATTAACAAGGATTATATACCACTAAATAGTTTTAGGAGTTCATATAATGAACATTGTAAATGGAATAAAACCATAGAATGCCTGATTTATGTTCAATAGTTCAACATAGGGTAATATGAAGGGAAAACAATCATGTGTACCTTCACCACTATGAATTATATATTTTACTATTTCATGTATAATTCTTGATAAATATAACTGAAGGAACAACAATATTTATCTTTCCTCCACAAGTGGTACAACAATCTTAAGGATCCTTATTCATAACAGGAGGACCCTAAATCACCAAAGGGGTGTAATCACATTATAAATAGCGAATATTAATAGTGATTTTAGATAATGATAGTTTAATATAACATGAATAGAGTAATGGTATAAATAAATATTGTGATCATATCAATTTTATAAAATTATTCATTCAATAAATAGAGTCCAAACTTATTTAGAATCAAGTTCCATATCATTGAACAAACACATTATTACTCATTGTATTGTTATTGTTTCAATATTTAAGATGGATTCTTGTGAAAATAATGTTTCAATATCCTTGATTCATAACAAAAAAAACTATACAGAAGAGGTTTCATGTGTCATACACCCAAATCCATATTCTCATCATGCATTTGGGAATCATAACCTCATGATATGAATAAAGTATACATGGTTTTGTAATGTATCTTAAAGACCAATATGCATCATATTCATATTTTTTTCTATGCTAGTGTACAATATCATATTCCCTTATATAACAAATCCAATAATAGAATCATCCTCCGTAACATAATAACTCCTCAAACTAATCTACTTTAGTTCACGTTGAATTCCAATAAAAAAACTCAACCAACTTTTTTAATCATGAATTGATAAATAAAAATCTAAAAACATAATCAATTATTTCACCTTGAAATGTTAGCATAGAAGAACATACTGATAAAAAAATCCATGATTCATTTCAATCCAATGGGCTCATAAATATCCCCATTCATTTTTATTTCAACTTCAATTAATATATATAATGAAATCGCTTACTATTGACAACAAATACATCATTATTCACCATTATTCATTAGTATCATCAATGTTATATTTGTTAAAAAAATTAATGTAATGGTTGGTTATAGTTTATACATATTAGGTGTTACAATTATATTAAAATAAATGTCTCTCGTGGGTAATTGATATATTGATTGTGAGACTTTCGGTTGAACTTCTCACTGTACATTGGGAATATGAATTATCCAGAAATTTAGGTGCTAACGATATGTATTTGGGTATATGGATAATTTGAGATTTTGGTTTCTTATGATTCTAAACCCTTTCATAAATGTTACTCATAAAAAACCCATTGAAAACATTATGATATGTGTGAATATAGTTGAATATTATTTTGGATATGAAAAAATATAAAGAGGTTTATAAATAACTATACAATAATGTGTTTTAAAAATTGATTTTATTTAAGGTATAGGATAGGAAAAATAAAAGGATATTATTATGCATACATGAATGAAATACATGAAATACGATTTTAAGATTTCAAAACCCAATAAAATTATAATTATTATAGTCACTTATGAAGAAAATAATCATCAACAATTGTAGGTGCTACACAATCATGGTAATCATGTGTTTTATTATGTAAGAAATGAAAAATGTGGGTGAACCTAATAGGATTAGGCACTATTATATAGTATGAGCTTTGGGTGATGGTTTTACACAAAAAATTAATGTTTAGGCTACCATAAAAATGACGTTGGTATAATCCATTTGATACATTTGGGAATGTAATTATCAACTAAAATATCCAAGATTCATATATGATATGATTGGCATGTTTTACTAAATAAATAACTAACGTGATAATAGATATTAAAATGAAAAATCAATGTTTTAGTAAAATATGGATATTATCCCACTATTAGTAACGATGTAATTTAAAAGGGGGTATTATAGTAGGGGGAAATCATTTAAAAAAATTAATTATCATGGAATAATTATCAATAATGAATTTTTGAAAAATCACAGAGAATTTAAATTATAGAAAAAAGATTTCCATGAATTGTATTGGAATTTATAATTTCTTCATAAACAAGTAAAATTCAATGTGTTTTCACAAAATATTCCTTAGAAAGAACTATTAAATGTTTATAGCCAATAATAAAATAATATATATATTATTAATAATAAATATTCTCTGAATATATTTATTTTTATGATTGTTTATATGAATACCAAACATCACTTGAAACATGAGAATATTTATGTTTTCGGTATATTAACAGACTAATAACATTATATGAAGACTAAGCTCATCATGTGTTATATAAAGTTACAAAATCTCTATTTTGGTGTAAGATAAAAGTGATTTCTTCCATATCTACTAATTTAAATAATATAATTGGGAAATTGAGTGACATTGATAGATAGGGATCAAAACTCAATCTTCATTTGACTCTAGACTGCATTTTTCAATCATTATAAGAATTGTGTGGATATATCATTGTGATTTAAAACATAAATAAATTTATTAATAGTTCACATAATCTCATAATGAGATTTTAGATTTTAGTGAAATATATGGATAGTCCAACCTCATGTTACATGATTATTGTAAAAAATGGAAAGTGTGAATATTATTCCTAAATTATAATAGTGGAATCCATGGAGGTTATGCCATGAAAAAACAACATACAACATATCCCTTGAAAATAGTTAAAATATTATGGCCCCTAAAGCCCACCTCCAATAGAACATGTGATGGTGATTAAAACCAATAGTTTGTAAGATGTAATATAATAGTAATTTCCCTTTTTAACACTAAGAAACAAAATAAACAAACAAATGAATTCCAAATACTATAGATTATATAAACCCAATATTATAATATTATAATGATTGTAATGTTATAAAAAGTTAAATGAACATAAAATATATAAAGGTAATCACTATGAAAAAGTTTATTAAGGAAAACAACCCTCAAAATTTCATTGACCATCACATCACTAGGTTCTATGGCCTAGCCCATTTTATAATAATATCATATAAATATAAATGAATTTATATAGAAGTAGGGATGCGAATATAAATATAATAAGTAAATTCCATCTAGAAACTCTAAAGTTTTTCTTCATAAATTATTATAAATATTCGGTGAATAAATCATGAAACTCATAAGTGTCTCATCCATGGTTATCTATAACACATATGACCATATCAATATAAAAATATGGAAGTTAAGTCAAGGAATATATAATAGAAGGTACTTAAAACCCACTTACCCATTGGTATACTCACCAAAATTACCCATCAACATATGAACTAACACTTACATACCTTCTCATAAACATACCATATCCTCAAACCACATCCAGATACAATAGATTCATACCATATCTAGATATTATAAACTTATACCAAAACTACATAAACATAACTGCAATCATATCCTTATAACCATAACTACAGACATGGATAAAATGTAGATTGGTTGGGGGAGTAGTCATTCTTATATGAATAATATATCCATGATGTCATGGTTCACTTGATACCCAAAACCAATTACGGGAATCAGTTAGTTTCTTTGATCCAGGTGGATATTCATAGAAAAAGTGAATTCCACACCATCAAATTTAATAATATGATAAAATACAATGATATATAATAATATAAATAACATAACCTAGGTTCCAAATCACATTAGGTTTTCCTACATTCATAACCTCGTATATTTTACCTCTTTCATATCATCAACGCCTCTATATTAACCCCAAAAAACGAAATCAACATATCAATCATAGAATTCATGCATGCAAATTACTATTTAATTTATAAATTACAATATAACCCTTTCCATTCAATAATTAATTACCATCTTCTTAGATAATTCAAAATCCATATTAGGTAACTTAATTCCATCAAGAAGATTAGTTCATAACATATTTCACATTGAAATTACTCTTCATAACAACCATATCAAAACCTAATATGTTAACTTAATTACAGATTTATATCGAAATTTATCTATTTGTCCATACCAAACATTACGTCTAATTCAATTAATCTATGTTGTATGTTAAAAATTTAAGACAAAATTAACCTCATCAAACTAATAGCATTAAATTAATAAAAGACTTAATCACACTCATATATTACCAGATATATAAAATGACTTTATCTTTTTTATAAACTAACATGTCAAAATAACCTTAAAATTCTAAATTTAACATATCAATTATAATATAAACTCTCTATATATATCCTTTATTCAATTTAATATATAATACATAAATTAATCCGATCCATTTACTCAAAAAAACTAAATAAGTATAATTTAATATTATAGAAATTAAATAAATGAGAGGTCTGAAATCAACAACCTCAAATCAATGCCTAATCTTTGGCATCATTAAAGGAGGATTATCTAAATTATAATATATATCTTCTTATGAAAAATATTTATTACATATATACATGTCAGTTTAATATCATTTCAATACCAAAATCACAATCCATTTATTCTCAATTAATTAGATGGAAAATGGTAGAAGAATGATTGAGGAATGTTTACCACAAATATGGAAAATCCAGTCTTAGGTCCAAATGAAATAAAAACCTATTAAATGAGAATTTAAAGGTGTCTAAAAAACTCCCATAAATGTAACAGTTCCCAAATAGGATATGAAATTGAACATAATGAGAGAAACCACCAGAATTTATAAATATGATGGGGAAATAAAAACTCAATATATAATGACATATATTAAAGTGTAACATCTGTCAGCCAACTACAAATCCAAAAAAATGGAATAAAATACTGTATATAGCCCTTAAATATCATGATCACATACCTTTTATATACTATTAGATCAATTCTATAATTGGTCTATTATACACTATTTTTATATAATGTATTCAATTAAAGGGTTGATTTGGAATTCATTGAAAACTCCATTATATCCCTAACAATCAATATCCACTTTCCTTTTATATCACCATACACATAAAATCCATTATATTGCAATGGATATTACTATGGTTTAATGTAACGCCCTGACCCCACCTACCCAGAGTCGGTGCATTACTTCGTAACATTGGCATGATCACAAAAGATCAAGTCTCGAAAGACCGATTAGTTTAGTAGCCTTGGAAACACTAGATACATTCATAAACATTACATTACATCATAAAAATGAAAACTACAATAACATGGTCTCCCTCTTCCACACTCATATCCTCACTGACTATTCTTGCAAGTCAGTCATAATACACTTCTTCACATCTTGGGAAAAATAAAACATTGAAAGGGGTGAGCTCAAATTCTCAGTAAGGATAACAATATAGCGGAAAATTTCATAAGAAAACATAATAATTTAAGGCAATGTATAACTAAAACAAAATCCTTATTGAACATGAACATCAGCATAATATGGAAAAAGTAAAATAAAATAATGCCATTACTTACTCACATGGATATTCTACTAGACGAATAATCACGTGAAATATCAATAACAACTTTCATAATGAGGGAATGTATAATGCCAGACATTCTGAATCATTTTTTCAAGGCCTCGGCCAAGACGTCTAAAATGATTAAGGCCTCGGCCAAAACCATAAATCAAATTGGGAAAGGGCCTCGGCCAATTCCACGTCTAGTTGTCTCATGAGACCTACCGATGCATCGAGGAGCTATAGCGGGCTCCACCCGTCACTTATTAAGTCCAATACATTCCTCATATGAATAGGTTTAAACATATCATAAACAATAACAGAATCGTATCACATAAAACATGCATAAAGGAAACCTAACATTTCCACATTTCAATCACAATATATCAATACAACACATTGATATAATAAAAACTCTTTCAAAACCATTTTCAATACCAAAATAAAAGAAAGTTAAAACTTTGTATTAACTTTCCATTAAAAAAAATGATGGCTTGTAGAGGAAGCCGAAACTCAAATAATGGTCACGGCGGCGGAGTACTCGTTGTCGCCGCATATGTACGGAAAGAAAAACATTCCCTTTTGTTGTTTAGAAAAACGCTTCGTATAAAAAAGATTCCTTTTGAATAAACGTAAAATTCAAAGGGGTTTATACACCGTATAAAAGAAAGTTGTGTATAAAACCAAATATGCCTCAATGAAAGGAGATTGAGACGAAGTCCTTACAAAGATCATTTTTAAAATAAAATAGATCTATTATGTTTATTCACTATATGTACACATAAATATAGTACAATTACAAGATAGGACATAATAACATCACGACATAATTTGAAAGTATGAGATTAACCCAAAGAATGGAAATTGGGTTAAGAAGTTCCCTTACCTTGCGTCCTGTCCTGACTCGACCGTTATTTAACCTCCTGAATAATAAACTAGAGTTAATTTCTATTTACATAAGCACCATTTTCAGTTTCATTATTCCTTTTATATCCCTTGTTCCCATGTTATGAACATTATGTAACTATTAAAGTTTATAACGGTCATTTTGTCGATCTTAGGTACTTGAGTCAAAAATAAACATCTTATAATTACAAGTTGTTCATGTGGTGAAATATCCATTATATCCAGAATTATATTCATGATGTAGATATCATATATATCATATATATACAGTATATACATTCATTTATAATATTACGTAACATTTAGAGGTAAGAAATGAAATGCACCGTTCATGGAGACGGTAAGCCGTACGTACGCATGAACGCTACTTTCATTTCTATTTCGTATTTAATGGAATGAAATCATAATGATATAAATGTATAATATAAATATAGTATAATATAGTGTATAATACCATTTAATCCATCCTTTATACATCCCACATATGGCATTAACGATTCAAATCACTTTGAGGGGGCGGTAGTCCGCACTTCCTAAAATGAAATTATCGCGTTTACCCATAATGGAAATCATAAAGTATGCCATAAATGAGAAATACCGAAGCATAAGTAAAACATTAACATATTATATATCATATATAAATATATTTACATTTTAATGGCCACCTTTGAAGGTTTTATATAGGTGTTGAACAATCATCGTTTCGTGAGGCAGAAATTCGCCATCCACAGAAACAGTATGTTCTTTAACCATTAGATGTAGGTGTGTGTAAGTTTAGCTCGAATCCATCTTATAAAAACATCCTAGTATATTGAGGATACTGGTTTTGTTACAAAAGAAATTAATAAAAAGAGTTTAGGGGGTTGGAGAAGAAAAATAAAACAAAACATCATTAGAGAAGACATTACCTCAAAATCGGGTAACTCTTTTTAATTTGAGCCAAAGGCTTCCTTGGGAAGGATTCTGCCCAAAGTGGGGCTTCTACGAGTAAGAGAGGAAAGTTGGGAGAGTATTTGGGCAGAGTTTGGACGATCCGAATGTCTTGAGAGTGTGAATGAGGTGGTAGAGGTGGGGGCCTTAATAAGATGAGAGGAGGGGCACTCTTGGAAAGTAAGGAAATTTTACATTATTATACAATGATTTTCGGATTCTAAAGGTCCCACACTTATATAATTCGTGGCTAAGGTGATAAGGGTTATCAATTTACCCATCCAATAGGTTTTGGACAAATGTAAGCCTTGGATTTTACATTATCTTCTCATGTTATTTAAATCGTTAAATAATGAGGTCATCGCTGCATCATCAAGGTGTCATAAATAATTTAATTTATTTAATGTCTAAAAATTATAAAAAAATTATCATGATGTAGTAAATATTTTTATCTTTCCAATGTATATTTATGGTCAAAAATATGACTTTTATAACCCCATGTAAAAATTGTTTTAGAAAAACATTTCATGTTTGTGTCATTTTTTACTTTAACATTAAATAAAAGGTATTTATGTCATTTTCTAAATAAAGTGGCTCCATGGGGTCCCCAAGTTGACCCATGAATTGTCTTGGTCGGCCATGGCACATCCAATGAGGGTAGGACATGTTTCAAGCTCAACTCATATTATTAAAACATTATTTTTACCTTAAACTACACTAATTACCCCTAATCGTGATTAAGAACTTAAAAGTTACTATTCACCAAAAATTATTTTATTCTCATTGAACCACATTTTACTTCTTAATGACAACCATGTATGTCGGATTTTTGAAAATCAAATCACAGAAGTGGTAATATTTCTTTTAAACGAAAAATCAGTTATTTAACTACCACTTAGTGGTTTTACTATTCATCAAAAATTGAAGTTTTTCAGAACAATGCCAAAATTTCACCCTAAGCTATAATTGATATTCCGAATTCAAAAATGATTTCTATTTTACAAAATTCCAAACATATAAGTTGAATTAATTAATTTTATAATTAATTCCCACTGTCACAACAAATAGTCTGTTTTAAGAAACAATTTATATCAAATGATTGGCAATTGTTTATGTCCAATTTCAATGTTAAATTAATTCTAATGACCACCATTGGATAAAATGGTAAAAATATATTCTAATTATAATTTAAAACCACTAAATAGTATAATTTTTCACTATAAATTATTTTTATTAAAAAAGTTGTTTTTATGTATTTTTCACTATTCATAAAAAATTAGAAGTTCTCAAAAAAATACCAAATATTCAACATAGGCTAATTTCGATATTACGAATCCAAAAATGAAGTCCATTTTGTAATATAAAATTTCTATAATTTTAAAAAGTGGTTATTACTATTCATAACGGCTACTTTGATTAGTCGAGGTGTTTTAGAACTCGAAGTTGCGTACAATGCAAGCTATTGCATTATTGAATGAGAAGCGTATCGTGGAAGTTCAGGGTGTTACATTCTCCCCTTCTTCAATAAATTGCATCCTCGCAATTTGAAATTTTTTCTTTGAAAATAAAAGGTTGAAAAGAGAAAATACCTTTGTGTAAAACCCACATCAGAAATAATATTAATAAAATTTAGCCTTAATAAGAGGGAAAGGGAAATGAAAAAGTCACCACCCAATTATGATCTCGATTAGGAGAACATTGGTGGCAATTAGAGACATATAATTGGAGGAAAAACGTAAATATTTGTAGGGAGTGATTGAGGTCATCAATCACAATCAACTGACAAATTGAGGGCCTCAAAGCCTTCAATTTATGTTGATTTAAAATATCATCAGTTCAACAAGACATAAGGTATTAGGATAACACATTTTTTTTGTTTTAATATCCCTTTACTAAAGTTTAAGAATTAATTTATTCATTGAATAAGAGATAGGTATATATATTTTTATGCTTGATAATTAGAGTTTCAACCTTCAACTCATCTTTCACTCAAAAAGATAATAGAACTCAAAAATATTATACTTATCCTAATTGTATAAGGTTCCAAATGTTAACACATACCATTTAGATTAGTAAAATTATTTTGTAATAACCAGGGACTTCCTGTAGGCTAGTGGTAGGAAATAAAGGCCTGTCGCACTATGATTGTGGGTTCGATTCCTGCAGCTTTGTCCAACGCGACGGGTTATGCCTCACCCTGCAGGTTGTCCTTTTCCTAAAACGATAGTATTATAATATTCCAAAAACTATCTTCATAAATTTTTTAACCTTAAACAATACTATCCAAAGATCAACTTAATCCACTCCAACATTTATAGTAATCCAAAATACCTTTGTCCAGACTTTCTCTAAAAGGTCTCTTAATTCCAAAATCAATTTATCAGATTCCGCAAACAGAGTAAAGTTTATCTTGTTGTCACATACTAAAAATATAATTACGTTCATCATATTAAAACCTTACTGAAACAACAAGTACTACAGTACAATCCTTATATATATATATCACATTATTCTAATAACCAGAATATAATCCATGAGTCCAAAAGCACCAATACATTAGTTATTCTACTTCAACTGTAGTAAGAGCATAAGATTGTCCTTGATCCCTTGGCCTTTTCTGAGGTAAGTTTCCCTAACACTTAGGACATTAATTTGCATAATGACCCATTTCCCTACAATTGTAGCATTCTACATTGATAGCATCTTTCTTTCCCTTATAATCACGCGCCTTGTGACCTTTTTCTCCACATTTATAACAAACTCCCATTCCTTTTAGGCAAGTACCAGGGTGATTCTTCCCACAATTATCACATAATGTAAAATCCTTCATTCCCTTTTTCCCTTTATCCGTCTCTTGTTCCACCGTTCTCTTCTTCTCTTGCTTTACTTTGTTGTCATAAGACTTAGAGAATTCCTTTTCTATCTTGATAGAACACGAGACAATATCTTCGTATGAAGAGAAGGATTGTGATACTAAAGCTCGACGGAGAAATGGTTTTAACCCATTAAAGAAACGATCAATCTTACTCCTTGGGTTACGTATATAATCGGAAGCATGCCTCTCTAGCCTTGTAAAGTTAGCCTCATACTTTGCGACATTCTCATCCTCTTTCTGCCTCAGACTCAAAAATTGTCTTTCCATATCAGCTCGATGGTCATGTGGAAAGTATTTTTCTAAGAAAAGATCTTTGAACTCTCTCAATTCCATATTTGATACTTCTTCATCTTCCTTTGTGTTTTGAATCAGCGACCACCATTGATTGGCATCTCCAGTGAGGCGGTAAACTGCCATGATAACCTTCTCCCTTTCGCTACTCCCCAAGGCGTGGAATATTTTCTCTAAGGAGTTTATCCATTGATAAGATACTAACGGATTTGTCCCCCCCATTAAATGTTGGTGGTTGTTTCCCTATGAAGTGGTCTAACATTGATCCTCCAAGTTGCGGATCAGGGTGATCCATACGAGTAAGGTTATTATTCATAACCTGAGGGAGTTGTCCCAGTATGGTAATAAGTTGATCAGAACCAGTTGTATCTCCAGATCCACAATAATTATCTTGAGCAGGAGGGCAATCCCTACACGGAGTGCATGCATTGATACGGTTTCCATTCCTTCCACTAGGCTCCATTTCTATACAATGGAATAAACTATATTAGTTTATGAATCAAAATACATAATTCCATACTTATAAAATACTTAACATAAATTGAACTATTTATGGATATAATCCATAATCATAAAAAGGTTTTCTTTGAGGAAGAATATACTCATAACCGTTCATAGTGGTTTGTAAAGAAAATGAGAATTATCCTAAGCATATCCCCCGGGAGTGTCGTAACCAAGAGTACAGCAAGGCCCGTTGTCGTGCACCAGTTCCCGTTCGAGTCTTGCTCAAAGAGGTGTTTTCAGGTTTTACCCCTAGGTACATCTGTGTCAGAGCCGCCTCTACCTGCTCGTATCCAGACAGTGATGTATTGCTTGGAAAACTCACAAAATCAATACAATAACAAAATTCAAGGAAGTTCTTCTATACTAATCTTCAAAGTCTATCTTTGGGCTATGTGATCTAATCAGAGTTTATCTAAATCTAGCTTCCAAGGTTAGTACTAAACTCCCTCTGATTCCAACTGTAACGCCCCGACCCCAGCTACCCAGAGTCGGTGCATTACTTCGTAACATTTTCATGATCACAAAAGATCAAGTCTCGAATGACCGATTAGTTTAGTATCCTTGGAAACACTAGATACATTCATAAAAATTACATTACATCGTAAAAATGAAAACTACAATAACATCGTATCCCTAGCCCACACTCATATCCTCACTGACTATTCTTGCAAGTCAGTCATAATACACTTCTTCAAATCCTGGGAAAAATAAAACATTGAAAGGGGTGAGCTCAAATGCTCAGTAAGGGTAACAATATAGAGGAAACTTTCATAAGAAAACATAAGCATTTAAGGCAATGTATAACTAAAACAAAAGCTTTATTGAACATGAACTTCAGCATAATATGGAAAAATTAAAATAAAATAATTCCATTACTTACTCACATGGATATTCTACTAGACGAATAATCACATGAAATATCAATAACCACTTTCATAATGAGGGAATGTATAATGCCAGACATTCTGAAACATTTTGTCAAGGCCTCGGCCAAGACGTCTAAAATGATTAAGGCCTCGGCCAAAACCATAAATCAAATTGGGAATGGGCCTCGGCCAATTCCACGTCTAGTTGTCTCATTAGACCTACCGATGCATCGAGGAGCTATAGCGGCCTCCTTCCGTCACTTATTAAGTACAATACATTCATCATATGAATAGGTTTAAACATATCATAAACCATAACAGAATCGTATCACATAAAAGATGCATAAAGGAAACATACCATTTCCAAATTTCAATCACAAGATATCAATACAACACATTGATATAATACAAACTCTTTCAAAACCATTTTCAATACCGAAATAAAAGAAAGTTAAAACTTTGTATTTACTTTTCATTAAAAAAATGATGGCTTGTAGAGGAAGCCGAAACTCAAATAATGGTCACGACGGCGGAGAAGTCGTTGTCGCCACATAAGTATGGAAAGAAAAACATTACCTTTTGTCGTTTATAAAAACACTTCGTATAAAAAAGATTCCTTTTGAATAAATGTAAAAGTCAAAGGGTTTTATACACCGTATAAAAGAAAGTTATGTATAAAACCAAATATGCCTCAATGAAAGAAGATTGAGACGAAGTCCCTAAAAAGATCATTTTTAAAATAAAATAGATCTATTATGTGTATTCACTATAAGTACACATAAATATAGTAAAATTACAAGATAGGAAATAATAATATCACGACATAATTTGAAAGTATGAGATTAACCCAAAGAATGGAAATTGGGTTTAGAAGTTCCCTTACCTTGCGTCCTGTCCTGACTCGACCGTTCTTTAACCTCCTGAATAATAAACTAGAGTTAATTTCTATTTAATTAAGAACCTTTTTCATTTTCATTATTCCTTTTATATCCCTTATTACCATGTTATGAACATTATGTAATTATTAACGTTTATAACGGTCATTTTGTCGATCTTAGGTACTTGGGTCAAAAATAAACTTCTTATAATTACAAGTTGTTCATGTGGTGAAATATACATTATATCCAGAATTATATTCATGATGTAGATATCATATATATCATATATATACAGTTTATACATTCATTTATAATATTACATAACATTTAGAGGTAAGAAATGAAATGCACCGTTCATGGAGACGGTAAGCCGTACGTACGCATGAACGCTACTTTCATTTCTATTTCGTATTTAATGGAATGAAATCATAATGATATAAATGTATAATATAATTACAGTATAATATCGTGTATAATACCATTTACTCCATCCTTTATAAATCCCACATATGGAATTAACGATTCAAATCACTTTGAGGGGGCGGTAGTCCGCACTTCCTAAAATGAAATTATCGCGTTTACCCATAATGGAAATCATAAAGTATGCCATAAATGAGAAATACAGAAGCATAAGTAAAACATTAACATATTATATATCATATATAAATATAGTGACATCTTAATAGCCATCTTTGAAGGTGCTATATGAGTATTGAACAATCATCGTTTCGTGAGGCAGAAATTTGCCATCCACAGAAACAATATGTTCTTTAACAATTAGATGTAGGTGTGTGTAAGTGTAGCTCGAATCTGTCTTATAACAAAATCCTAGTATATTGAGGATACTGGTGTTGTTACAAAAGAAATTAATAAAATGAGTTAAGGGGTTGGAGAAGAAAAATAAAACAAAACAACATTAGAGAAGACATTACCTCAAAATCGGGTAACTCTTTTTTATTTGAGCCAAAGGCTTCCTTGGGAAGGATTCTTCCCAATGTGAGGCTTCTAGGAGTAAGAGAGGGATGTTGGGAGAGTATTTGGTTAGAGGTTGGCCGAGCCAAATGGCTTGAGAGTGTGAATGAGGTGGTAGAGGTGGGGGCCTTTTATAAGAGGAGAGGAGGGGCACTCTTGGAAAGTAAGGAAATTTTACATTATTATACAATGATTTTCGGATTATAAAGGTCCCAAACTTATATAATTCGTGGATAAGGTGATAATGGTTCTAAATATACCCATAAAATAGGTTTTTGACAAGTGTAAGCCTTGTATTTTACATTATCTTCTCATTTTATTTAAATCGTTAAATAATGAGGTCATCGCTGCATCATCAAGGTGTCATAAATAATTTAATTTATTTAATGTCTAAAAATTATAAAAAAATTATCATGATGTAGTAAATCTTTTTATCTTTCCAATTAATATTTATGGTAAAAAATATTACTTTTATAACCCCATGTAATAATTGTTTTAGTAAAACATTTCATGTTTGTGTCATTTTTTACTTTAACATTAAATAAAAGGTATTTATGTCATTTTCTAACTAAAGTGGCTTCATGGGGTCCCAAAGTTGACCCGTGGATTGTCTTCATCGGCCATGGAACATAAAATTAGGGTAGGACATGTTTCAAGATCATCTCATATTATTAAAACATTATTTTTACCTTAAACTACACTAATTACCCCTAATCGTGATTAAGAACTTAAAAGTTACTATTCACCAAAAATTATTTTAATCTCATTGAACCAAATTTTACTTCTTAATGACAACCATGTATTTCGGATTTTTGAAAATCAAATCACAGAAGTGGTAATATTTCTTTTAAACGAAAAATCAGTTATTTAACTTCCACTTAGTGGTTTCGCTATTCATCAAAAATTGATGTTTTTCAGAACAATGCCAAAATTTCACCCTAAGATATAATTGATATTCCGAATTAAAAAATGATGTCTATTTTAAAAAATTCCAAACATATAAGTTGAATTAATTAATTTTATAATTAATTCCCGCTGTCACAACAAATAGCGTGTTTTAAGAAACAATTTATATCAAAAGATTGACAATTGTTTATGTCCAATTTCAATGTTAAATTAATTCTAATGACCACCATTGGATAAAATGGTAAAAATATATTCTAATTATACTTTAAAACCACTAAATAGTATAATTTATCACTATAAATTATTTTTATTAAAAAAGTTGTTTTTAAGTATTTTTCACTATTCATAAAAAATTAGAAGTTCTCAGAAAAATACCAAAAATTCAACATAGGATAATTTCGATATTACGAATCCAAAAATGAAGTCCATTTTGAAATATAAAATTTCAATAATTTTAACATGTGGTTATTACTATTCATAACGGCTACTTTGATTAGTCGCGGTGTTTTAGAACTCGAAGTTGCGTACAATGCAAGCTATTGCATTATTGAATGAGAAGCGTATCGTGGAAGCTCGGGTTGTTACATTTAAGAAAAAACATCATTAAAAATCATTTCCTAAAACTAGGGACTTATAATCCTCTCCCCAAAAACATATCTGAAGAAAATCCTTCAACATTGAGTCATTAAAATATAATTTAAACCCCAAAAAACATGATGATTAAAATCCCAATTCAACAAACATATCTTAATGAAAAAAACAAATCTTACTCTACCACCAAATCATATATATAATCATACTTATCATGATCAAATAATGATGTAATTGAACCCATTATAGTGATATTTTATAATAGATATAATTTCACCATGAATTCAACACATAACATCACACTAATTCTCTATCATTCGTAATACATAGAAAGGGGGAACCAATATTTGATCTTTCATAGTAGATAATTATCAAAATATTCTCAAATTAAAACTAGGATGAACATAGAAAATAAAAAAAATCATTATATGATACCACTTAAATGAGACCATTTCTTTAACAAATATAAAAAATAAATATTTTAATAATAAAGTCATCAAGTGATATCCAGATTCCTAAATTTATATTCCAATTAAAATATATTTTTACTTTAAAATTAAAATTATTACACAAAAAACCATGATACTCTCATTGTTAATTTACCAAACTATGTGAGTATTATATACATATATCTCTACTCAATCATTATCTATCCCAATGAACATAATCAACTAGACATGCATTATATTATAATTCCAAAAAACTCAAACAATCCTGATGAAACATAATTGTAAAAAAATTTAATCATCCAATAAAAATCCATAATCATGAATAATTCACACTAAAAATAATTAAATAGAGGATATGAACTAAAATATCCTTAAAATAAGTGGAATTAAAAAATACCAACCCATATCCAATAAGGAATGTCTCAATAAAATATGTGTACAAAAACCCACAAATGAGCCCTAGTGTTGCTTTATTTTCCACCATCACAACATTTCATGCATGAAATCCTTAAAAGCCTTTATTTTAAAATATCAAAAATCATTGTATCAAATATTTCAATTTTTATATTCATTTAAAAAGTCACTTATTTAAAATAAATAAATTATTTATGAAAATTTGAAAAATTAATTTTTCATCACATTTGAAATTGTATTAAGGTGAATAAAATAACTATATTTAATTTTCAAATTAAATGAACAAACATTCACATGTGTTTTTTAAAATAAAAACTATATTTCACCCCTTAGAAATCATTTAAAAGAAAAAATAAATAAGATCTAGATTTCAAAAACATTAAAATAATTAGATTAAAATATATATAAAATATTTTATATCTAGAAAAAAATTTTAACACCAAATTATATATAAAAAATATATTATAAAGGATACTCATGAAAAGAATAATAGCACCTATCTAAAAGAAAATTCAATACTAATGATTGAACACACCCTATTATAAATATTACCTCACTGATTTCCTACTACATATTTAGAAAAATAACTCTCATAATGACATTGGAACTATAAATATTAGGTTACATTTATTGTAAGTTTCCCACCACACTGAAATTGAATCAAATCAACTCTCCCGTAACAAAAAATCTCTATCCACACATATTCAGGTCCAATAATGATATCATAATCTTAAACGATCTCTATACCCTTTTCCTTTGTGATCAATAATACCCATGAATCATGACATTCAAATTAGTACTCTTAAATATAAAAAGACAACTACTGTCAAAACCTATATGCCATATAAAGATATATTTATTTACTCTACAAATCCTCTCACCTAGTTCCAAGCCATAAAATCAAGATAAGGTAACTTTTATTGGATCTATATCTTCAATGAATAATCAAAATTATATCCTCTTACATCCCCATCGTCTAAGAGACTAAAAAATTTACTAAATATTCAATATAAATGAGTTTATTTAATTCACAATAGTTCCTCCTCATTAAAACCTATAATTGTATTTAATAAATTTATCCTAATAGATATAGCGCAAAACTCATCCTTAAATGACTCATGAATCTCTTAATATACCTCATTCAAGTAAAAATGTTCAATCCTATAATGTATTAGAGACACATTTCATTGAATTCTTTCCACCAATGAAAATTAGAATCAGTCTCGTGTATTCACTAATTCAAATTAAATTTAATATGATCTATTAATTCATTAACTTTAGAATCAAGATTTCCCATATCAAAATATACAAAAATTGTTATTCCTAACTCCAATATATAGTAGATGAGTATTAGGGTCGATCCATGCAGAAATAAAAGAATAGTCATAAGTCAATAAAATATAAATAAATTATTCATGCAATAATTTGGGGTAAATTGAGATGAAACAAAACTAAGAGATAAAATATATATGAAAGGTAAAAAATGAAAAATAACATTTTCAAGTTTTAGTTTTAGTTAGAGGATGTTAAAAAAAATTATTTTTTATCAAATCTTATAATTTAAAATGTTCATTCATACTAGGGGTTTAATTTAGTTCTAGATTATTGCACTCAAAAAAGAACCAATGTTCTATAATGATGTATCTGAGGATTATTTTATTAATTATTTTAAAAATATTTATTTATCAACACCACCAAAAGGGTCATAATGATCTCAAACAATGTCAACGGGTCCAGCCATTGTAATTCATTTTTTTCCTGAGTATAACGTTCTTATGAAAACACTACATAATTTTTGAATTAAGAAATACAATAAATAAAGATGTAATAAATGAAAATAAAAAGATAAGAAAAACACATAATGGTTTATTATTACTATTTGTAGAAGAATGTTTAAATTGGAGAATTAATCTAATTTAAAACCACAATAAATAAGATAATCAATGCACCCAATGATTAGATCCACCAGACATAACATGCCTCATCATGCCACAAATTCATAACTAAATTCATTGCAACATTGTATGTTTCAAATTTACCTTAAATAACATTGAATAGAGTCTTCCAACAAATACATATAAAATCCTAAAAATAAGAAATGAAATTATATAGTAATGACCACATTGGTTTACATGGTTTATATTTTCTCCCATTATCTATGGGAGACCACTCCAATAGTGTGATATCATTAGAAGTTCAAAGAATACACAGTGTGACATGCCTATAATGTGCATCATTCTTATTGAGTAATCATGTCATAACTAAGTAACGATATCCCACAAATATATTTAGATTACTCCTACCATAAAAACTAGTGCATCAACCAATTACTTTTTTGGTCCTTCATTCATTCAAAATATTGACTGCAGATCTCTAATTGAAATCCTAAACAAGACTAGATAAATTTTTTAGACTAATAAAATCACCTTTCTTGGATACCTAAACTCGCTACGAGATCCTTATTTCACTGTACTAAAACATCAAATAGAAATTTCTCCCAATTAATATGTTGTTTATTGAAGTCTTTATAGCCACTACCTCATTCAAGTAATCTAAATATCAAACATTAAGAAAACAAAAACTATATATATGAAGAGGATTTATAATCATAATAATCTCACACAGAATGACTATTCATGGATCCATGGGAAACCATAATCACTTATATAGATTTAAACATCACCTCTTCCTCCCACAGACATCCAATGCTCCCTTTTATCCCTAATGTCACCCTAATCCCAATAATAAAATGTGATACCTCAGACATTCCAGGATTAAAACCTTAGGACACATTTTAGCTAGTTGTTTGTCTCAATAATATTTTATTGATCCAACTTCCAATCCTTGAGAAACTAATAAATGTAATGGTTTTTTATTTTGATATATTTTTTCATATAATAAAAAAAATTCTACCAAGTGAATTTCACTCAAAATTTCATAGAAAAGTTACTCATATTCCTGTAACTTTATAGGATTCAATTGAAGATTCATATACGAAACCATTTTCTTCGCTAATTCCATTAATCCTAAATATTTATTCTTTATAATAGATACTTTAAACACTAAATTAAACTTATAAATATAGATAATTTCCATTAAAAAAATTGTAAATATAAATCACATTATAATTTTTAAATTATTGGGATCACCCCAAAAATATATGTATATATTACCTTGAAATGGATGAAATATCCTGAATCATAATTTATGATTTTCCATTAGTCTTAGATATCTTATAATTCACATCATATATTCCATGTGTTCATTCTCCATATTTATAACATATTGACTGATGACATCCACTAAAAATAGAATGATAGAGAGAGTGAAAACCAATAAGTGAACTAATATTCTCACTGGTAAAGAAAATATAATATTTTTCATATATCTCATATCATCTTTCATTAATGGGTTTTTCACCTTTGATAATTAAATGTTTCCAACTAGGGGAGTTAAAGTTTATGTATATTCGGTCATTGTAAACTGCAATATGAATTTGAAATTATACTCTCTCTGAGAAAAAACGAAACATCCAAAACATAATTATCTTTCAATCCTCATAATAGGAATCTTATTTGAAACACAATGATCCTTTATTTAAAAGGTATATTAAAATTTTATCATAATTCTAGATCTTTTGAATGCATGGAACCAGTAAATTCATATCATCAACACATAAAAGATTGACAAAGAAATCATCTATGAACACCTTTTGATAAATATTGATTTGTTTTTATTCACATGAAACCATTTTCACCCATGAATGAGTATATTTTCTTGTTCCATTTATTTAGTTGATGTTAAAATCATATAGTATATTTTCATCGTATATACGATGTAATATATAAGCTTATTCTAAAAACTAGTTATTTTATTAATATATATGTCTCTGTTCAATTCACTATGAGCGTATGTGGTATTTACATAAATTTATTATAAATAAAAACTATTTGTAGAAACCTAGATTAATATAGTCTATATGGTATGCTATTTTACTATTGGTGAAAATATTTAAGATAAATCCACTTATTCTTCCTATAAAAAACCATTCACCATCAACCTATATCTATAACTCTTGCTACCATAATAATATTACTTTAATTGAAAATCTCATTTATTATCAATTTAATTATTTCCTCGTATAAAATTTATTATCTCACCAGTATCAATAGAATATAATGAATCCATTTCATCTTATATAGATAACTTCAACTTACAAGAATCACTAAGTATTACATTTTCCTTCCAAATATTTTTTTCCTCTCCATCCATTAGAAGTATGTAATGAAATTCAAGAAAATATAATTCAACCAGTCATCCTATAAGGTCTCAGATCTTTGTAGATAAATATGATGCATGTTTGAAATGATCGTAGTGCTAGGTGGTGGTTTAGAATAATTTTAGAGATGTTCGATTAAGTAAAATCTGGATGGAAGGGATTACAAGTCATGTAAAAGAATTACATGACATGAAATCACATTTCATGAGACTTTTCATGGTGTAAAATAGTTATTCACTTTATGAAATGTTTTGGGTATGAATAATAAAATAAAGAGTTGAGGTGACACTTTGTTCGGTGGAACTCAATCTTGAGGCAATAAACAACGTGAAAGGTGATTACATGTCGTTTAGTGACCTGATGTTGTATGGTTTAAATGCTTTCCAGATTCTCATGTTCATTCAAGCCTATATCTGTAGTGTATCTCCCTAAAACCTATGAGGCCCAAAGACCCTCCCTTCATCATTTTATTGATTCTTTCGTCAACAAATAATCTCTATCTCACTTCTCATATGTGTATAAATACATCTTCGATATAATATATGATATATCTTTGTTGTTTAGTTTTCTTTGATCATTTTCCTCTCATTTATCGTTTCCACGTGATGGTGTTAGATCTACATGTTTCTAATGGGGGTTTCGATGATGTTGGATGGTGAAGTAGTTCCTAGGCGTCCTCAAGTGGATGTAGTTTTTGTAATAGATTTCATTGTGATGTTTTATAGTGTGAATTATATTAACAACCTTTGGAGGTTTTGGATTCACTACTTATCTAATCATTTACATGAAATAATAGAGTTATCATGGTTTATCCCTTGGATCATAATGTAATTGACCTAATAATTATATAAATCGGATTAAATAAATTGGTTTCGATCATATGTTGTTTCTTTAAAACATGATAACATTTTGTCTCTTGATTTTATATAATATGTGATATCTATGTCTTGATTGATTTAGCATGTAGTTCTTTATGAAAATTGATAAAATATGTACATCTAGAATTAATTGATATTTAATTGTCCAAATGATAAAGATTCATGTTTGATGAACCCTGTTGTTATTATTGTAATTTGATGATAATTAAATTGATGTATTTAACCATGTTTAATTGAATTGGTTAATGAATATGAAGCATGTTGATTCTTGTTGATAATAGTATTAATGGAATGTTAAATTTATTATTTAAGTAATTTGGTGATATATTTTGATAGATTATTTGTTAGGTTTCTCATATTTGTCACCTATGAATTATGAATTGGTTAATTCAAGATGGAATAAGAACCAGTTGAGTGATTGGATAATGCCTTATGGGGATTCAGTTGCCTACATTTTTGTAGAGATTGAGTGGTTGGCCTTTGGAGTAGTCATAGAACGTTGTGTATGAAATATGAATGGCATTATTTGGGGATAAGAGCTCATTGCTATGTTTGTTCCTTCTGCTTGTGATGTGATATGGATAAGAGACTTATAGTTGTTGTGTCTGGGAGGCATGATTATAAAATGAGCCTGGGAGGGCGGAGCATGGATTGTTGTTGTGGTATGTTGGGGTAGGGATGCCTAGTGTTTGTGGAATTAGTTGATTCCTATAGTGTCCAGATGCATTGTTTTATGCATATGGGTTTCAGGGAGGACACATGGGATGATGTAATTGGTTGAAACCCATATTACCAATTCATGTGAAAGTTCATGTTGTTGAATATATTATTTGTTTATCTACATTATTTTCCCTACTTCTTGATACATCTGGCTTTTCTTACTCTCCTTCCAAAAGAGGTGAAGACTTCTGGGGTATTCAACGTTCTTTTCATGTATAGATTCTCTAGGACGTACTAGTCTACACTATTGATATATGTGGAAAGAAATTGATGGGTATCTCATCAACTAACTATGCTGAGCCCCTGGCGTTTGGTATCATGTAATGCATTTTTAGAATTCCTGGGAATATGGAATGTGGTAATGATGTCCAATAAATCTTTAAATTATTTTTAACCCATGGACATGGGGCTTGCTTTTATGAAATGTTGAGGTTGTGTTTCTGAGAAGTTGTTTAGTCTGTTTATGTATGCATGTAAGGCATAGTCCATTGTAGGACTTTTAATGGAATTTAATGGGGAAAGGACAATGGAAAATTACTTTTTAAATAATTTCTAACATAATTTGAAATTGATAAAAATGAATAACATAAATTAATATAGATCTTTAAATGGTTGAGTGATAATAGGATATCTAGTCTTAGTAGTTGTAGCCAGGGGACTATGAGACGTTTTCTATAGATGATTCTAAGACTAGGTGATTCCCATAGTGTGTTTTTGATCTATATTGTATCATGTACTTATTATGTCTCAATATTCTAATCCACAATATCAGTTTGGGAAACTCACACCCTAGGGATTCTGACCCCTGAGGGTGTTTTCCCCAACATCCTAATGGAAAAATGAATATATGACTACCCCCTTTGGCCCTGATCACGTCTCATGGTAGTTACATGGGTTTTAATTTATGGTGGTTATTATTCCCCATATATTTGTGTAGTGGGATATAATGGATTGTGGTTATTCAGACACATATATTATATAAATATTTTACTATGGAAAACTCTAGGTGTAACATATACATGTTATGATGGCTAGAGGATCCTTACATGGAGTATGTGAATTAATAGATTGAGTTATAATACATGATGTATGATACACACTATGAGATCTATGGTGGATTCCATACACTACTTGGTATCTATTATTGTGTTGTTGTTCTGGTTAGTTTCATGAGGTCCATGTTGTGGTGCTACGTCATGGTGTCTGTGGGATAGAATTAATGGAGATATATTATAATAATGTGCACCATTGGGAAAAAACAAAATACAAGTGGTGAAGTGGTAGCATGGTACCTTTTATATTATTTATTATATTATTTACTATTTTATACGATACATGGTGAGAGTATCCTTAGTGAGGTTGGTAACATAGTATACCAGTTTATGTGAGGAGTTAGTTTCACATGTTGTTCACTATGATTTGGATAGATTTATTTAATTTTTCAAGAGGGGGTCTATGGAGGAACCAACTATGTATACTATTGTACTCACCCTACATTATGTAAACTATTTTTGATGTCAATTTTATCATGTTGGAGATCAGTCTAGTTATTACTAGACTGGTGATTTTTGTAGGAGGTATTTAGGGTTCATGTTCACTAGAATATTACTTTATTTTGGTTTTTGAATTTTTCCCTTTTAGTTGTAGTAGTTATATAATGAATGTACATATGTGAACATGATATTTCTTTGACATTTTTTCTAATTATTCATTTTTTGGTTTCTATCTTATCTCTCTCTTTCACATTTTTTCTTTTAGAGGGTAATTCCTACCATCATTGTATTTAATACACCCAGGATGCTAGTCGACAAAACGAGGCCTACTAGTGGTGGGATTTAGGCTTCATTATATCTCTTCTAACATTACCAACTGAGGAGGGTTTTAATTTGGGGGGATGGGTTCAAGATAGAGTTGTATCAAAAATAGGTTGAGGGATAGGATGATGTTTTGAGTTAAGTAGATGTGAGGTCGCATGGGTTTGTAGGGCAATGATGTCAGCTATGTTTAGCAAAAACTATAATCATGGGATACCAGATGATACACAGGTATTTAAGCCTTTGTTTGATATGACTCACAAACAATTAAGATTAAAACGACAACTAAATGATTTGATTGAAGATTCAAGGTAGATACCTAGGAACGATTCATGCATCATTATTCTTTGCATCTATGTTTGAATTGATAGACCTTGGGATACGTTAAAATAAAATTACTAAAATAAAAAAATTAATTAATGTTATCATATCCCAAATTATAGGGTTATGAGTTCTAAGTATATGATTTTTGAAGGTTTGGCTCCAGTTCAATATCCTCATCAGGTTCTCATATAAAATGATTAACAGGTTGTGCCAGTTGATTGTCATAAAGTAGTGGTTGAAAACAAAGATACATGGAGGTAGAAACTCCGAGAGTTTCAGTTTCATTGTTTGTAGATGTATGATAATCTGCTTTAGATGAAGTCACATGATATTTTTTGGTGGTGTTTTCAGAATCCATAAGTTTGATTCATGTTCTGAAAGATCAATCAATGTATTGGTTCTGGCGATGCTGCATGGGGTAGTGATGTAGTGGAAGTTATTATTCCTCGGTGGTCATGAGGAGTTATTAATATCATACGAAATCTTTTAATACTAGATAAAATTCATGTTTCTTTCTTTCACTACAATGGAGACCATTATCTAGGAGATGTTTACCATTCTATAGAGGGATCCAGTGTGAAAGATATTGGGATCCATTTTACAACCTATTTCTGTATGCATCATACCTATTGTCAGATAATGAGGCTAGGGAGTGGAATTTAGATGAGGCTTTGCATATAGAGATCTCGTTCAACATCACCTTGATTATGCCGAAGATATATCTTGAGGTTCTTGCGAGAGAAGAGGTCATCAATAGTGTGTTAGCTAGAATCAGATCATCATGAGATGGGAGTCTCTAGGATTCCTCACGATGTAAATCTATGGTATCGTGTTCCTAGTTTTCAGGGAAGAAGAATTTTTGATCATCCAAGGGTATGTCCTACCTTCCAATGTATCGTTTCTATAGTGGAAATAACTCTAAATTCCATTCTAAGGAATTTTGTTTCCTTTTGGATGACACGGTCATTATCAGCTAGATTTTCCTTCCTTTCTATGTAGCCATCTTACATCAGGTCTTCTACTTCAGGTTCTTATGTTGATGAAATTATATCTATGGTATAAGTATAATGTTTCACTAGTTTTGGACAAGCGCAGAGTAGATCAGGAAGGAAAAGGAATGACATGGGATGCTCCCTTTACTCAGAGAGCATAGCGCAATAATGGATGTGGTCACTAGTGGGATCAGAGAGGCCATAGAGTGGGTTGTGGTGAAAATCATGTGTTAGTGTTTCCATCACTAGGTGATCCATATGTTTTTTGAGGTACACATTTCTTATTTTCTACATGAGTTAAATACTAATTTGATTCATGATAGAAACTATCCTTCAAGCCACATTACCTTTCCAATTATTTGGTACATGTGGTAGAGAGTATTCTAGTTCCCCTTGGTGTTGAATACTATTTTTCGAGGTTGTATATCTTCTTTGATGTATGTATAGACTGTGACATAGTTCTGGGGAAATAACACTCTTGGGGATATTTCTTATGTTTACAGATACAATTATATGATGTTGTCCATAGTATGTATTTGTTGTTTTTCTGCAATCTATCATAGATTTATTATAGAGTTAGGTGTCATTCCTCGATGTTGATGGAAATCCAGCCTTTTTTTGTGAGAAGGACCCTCGGATGGGTATAAGCCATGTTCCAAACTTTACATAGATGATTTCTAAGCTGATGTTGAGTTCATCTGATGTTCAATTGTTGGTGTTTCCCAGGTTCGTAGAAGAGTACCATGATGCCTTTCCAAAAGTTGTTGAAGAGTTAACCCATTAATGGTAGATCAATTTTGGGAATGATATATAGAAAGGAATATCTTGTATCTCAATGCCTCAATTTAGGATGATGCCTTATTAGTTCATGGATATGTGTATAATGATCGATGGTCTATTGTAGTGCAGATTTGTTTGGCTAAGTGTGTCAACATGTGGTGCACTTTCTTTTATTCTTGAAGAATGAGAATGGTAGTTTACAGTTGTGGGTTGGTTATAATCACTTGAACTGAGTTATAGTTAAGAACCACTATACAGTTATGTGGATTGATGATTTTTTCAAACAATTAAATAGTGAATATTTGTTCTCAAATATTAATTTATGGATATGATATCATCTAATACATGTGATGGATGAGGATATCTCGAAGACTGATTTTTGTTTCCATAATAGGAATTATGATTATTTTTATGTAGTTCATTGTGACGGATGATCCAGTTTTTCTCATGGGTTTAATGAACATTGTGTTCTGTGAGTTCTGGGATAAGTTTTTGGTGGTTATCATCGATTAAAACATTATATACTACACGTACAAGGAGGATCATATAGAGAATCTATGTACCATTTTGGGAGTTCTTCGTGGACATCAGTTATTTGAGAAGTTGTGGAAAATTGATTTTGGGCTCAACAAGTCTGTTTCAAGGGGAATTTTGTGTCCAAGAAACATGTAGTAATTGATCTGTTGAAGGTATAAGTAGTTGTGTCTTGGGAAACCCCCCCCCCCCCCAAGATAGTTGTAGAGGTTCTAAGGTTCCATGGTCTTGAAGGCTATTACAAGAGGTTCTTAGATGATTTATATCGGGGTGTGACTCCTCTGAAAACATTGAAATGAATGTATCAGCATTTGTGTGTACTGATCAGTGTCATGTAGCAATTGAGTATCTGAATAAGAATTTGGTCAGAGCTCTAGTTTTATTCTTCCAATATAAGGATTTTAGTTTGAGTTTTTTGTGATGCTTCATGTATGGGTTTAGTCTTTGTTCTAATGCAGTAGATATCAATTTTTTTCTATAAGTCTCATTAGCTACCTCCCCATGGTTGTTTATATGCCACTAACAATCAGAAGTTTACAGCATTGGGTTTACCATTAAGTCATGGATACATTACCCCATAGGTGAGAATTTTGTGGTCTTCATCGATCATAATATCCCAAGTTGTGTTTTCTCCCAGCATGACATGATCTTGCGCCAGCATTGGTGGATGTATGTCTTATAGGTTTACGAAATTGAAATTTCATATACACATTGACAGGTTATTGTTTTAGCCAATGAATTGAGAAGGAATTCCCATAGTGATATAGTCCGTGAATCTAGTAATTCTTAATGGGCGATGGAAGAACTCTCAGGATTCCATCTGGAAATTAGAGAAATTGGGGAAGCGGTTTTCCTTTTCATATGATGGAGCACTCAATTCTAGTGTAGTAGGTGGAAGAGTTGCAGTTGGTGGATCTTGAGGTGGAGGTCCGGATAGACCATGTTTTTTCGTGTAAGGCCCTCAGTCGATGATATGAGGATGAAAAACATTAGGTGGTTTTTCAGGAAAATATTTTCATTCCTTTTGCATCACATTATATGATTCTCATAGAGTTCCATATTTTTCATTAGTGGTACATCCGTGAGTGAAAAATATGAAATTATCTTGGTGGAGTCAGTTTTGGTGGTCTGGGTTAAAGCAAGCAGTTTCAGAGATTGTGTGTTGATGTTTGGTCTTCAATAAGGTGAAGGTTGAGCACTATGTTCCTTGTGGTTTTATACAATCATAAGATGTTCATAAATGGATGTGGGAGGAAATATTGATTTTTTTTACTAGTATACCTCTATGTCAGGGAGGGTAGGTTTCTATATGTGTAGTAATCAATAATTTTATGAAATCATCCCGCATTATAGTGATCAAGGAGTCGATCATAGTAGAGGTTCATTTTAGGTAGTATCAGTAGGTAGTGTTGAGACTCCACAGTGTCCTGAGGATTATCACTTTTGTTCAAGATCCTTATTTTTTCTCTAGATTGTAGAGTCGTCTCTATAATTATTTTGGTTATCAACTATTCCTTAGCACTTTTTTCAACTGCAGATGGATGGTCAGACAGAGAGGACCATCTGAAATCCTGACGACATGTTTCACTCTTGTGTCCTGAATTTTGGAGGATCATGGATAAGGATATTACCCTTGGTAGAGTTATCTTAAAAAAATACTTTTCACTCCACCATCGTTATGGAGCCGTTTGAATCCTTGTATGACCGACCTTTCCGTTATCCCTTATACAAGATTTTGGTCAGATGGTCTACAATTCTCGAGTCAGAATAGGTATAGAGTATGACAAAGATGGTTCAGGTGATTCTCTAGCGGATTAAAGAATCACATGATCGTAAAAAGTCCTATGGTGACCATAGGAGGAGACCTATAGAGTTTGACCATCAGGATCACATGTTTCTAAGGGTGACTCCTCATCAGGGGAAACAAATGTTTTCTTATGGGAGTAATATTTCTACCCAGTTTTTTGGGCCTTTCGATCTTGTTGATTATTTTGGAGTCATGTAATGTCAGGTAGCACTTCCCCCACAGATGAGATGAATACACTATTGTTTTTTTGTGTCACATATCTATCATTATCCTTATGAAACTCTCACATCATTGAATGGTATGTCCTTCGATGAGAAGCCTATAGATATGAGGGAATGCAAGGAGAATGTATTATGTGGACATATTATTCCCTTGGTTCGTGTCTTTTCATGGAGCGTTGTCATGGAGGAGAGTACCTAGGAATGCGAGTTATAGATTCATGCTTAGTACCTTGAGTTTTTTTATGTTTATGTCTTATCTTGTATTGTTGTCGTTTGGTGGTTGTAGACCCTTTCTTGTTATATGATTTATCTTTCTGGTTGCTTATTGTGGATTTATATCTTTGGAGAGGTATCTACCCTGAGATTGTTTTTCGGAGCATGTTGTCATTGTTTCTTAGTATTTCACTTGTTCTTATAGTGAGGTGGTGATATCATGTGGTGGATATGTCATTTAGAGTTATCTTACAGGGTGGTCGTTTGGATGATGCCTTGTTTGTTTCCTTTCTATGTCAGTTTTTGGGTCTCAACGATGGAATGTTTTTAGAGGTATATGATCTAAGGTCCCAGATCCATGTGGATCAACAGTTTTCATGTTTTAAAAGATTGAATTACTCAGTGGTGGCTCAAGAGTTGTTTGGAGAAGTTTGATTATGTTAAAAATTAATGGAAGGGATTTCATGTTGTGTAACCTCATTACAGGACATTACATATTGTTTCCTGGGGTTTTCCACAATGTGAAAGATGTATTCACCGCATGGAATGTTTTAGATTTTAAAAAATAAAATTAATCATTGAGGAAATGATTTTTTTGTGGAACTCAAACTCAAGGAAATAAAACACCTGAAAGGGGATTGCACATCATGTAATACCATAGCACTTTATGTTATATATGTTTTCCATCATATTGGATTTCGTCAAAGCTGTCACTATAGTAGATCTCCCTTGACCCCAAGTGACTTAACAACTCCCCCTAATCATTTTGTGGATTACATCATCAGGTAAAGAACCCTCTCTCTCTTCATCGATCCACATATATCTGGCTTCGATATAAGGTACAATATACCTCTATTCATGAGGATTCATCAATACATTTCATCATGTATCTGTTTTTTCATGTGATGGTTCGTGATCTCAATGTTTCTAATAGATTTTTCACAGTTATTGGTTGGGAAAACTCTTTCGCAACATCCTTGAGTGGATGATTTTGTTGCGGGAGAGGTTATCATGATCCTTTTCTTTGATCTGTTCAAGTGTGAATAACTTCAATGACCTTTTGGGGTAGCGGGTTCCTTACATCTATAATTATTGACAATAAATCATAGAAATACCTTGGTTTATCACTTGGATCAATATTTAGTTGACCTAATAATTATTTGAACAATATTAATGAAATTGGTATCAATCGTATGATTTTTCTTTATAATTTCATAATTTTTTTCCTCATGATTTATATGATAGTGTGATATCTATGAATTGATTGATTTAACATGTCATTCTTGATGGATATTGGTAATGAATGTAAAGCTGAAATTTATTTATAAATATGATAAAAGATAATGACGAATTTATGATGATACTTGTCATTGTTATTTTAATTTGATAATAATAAAAATGATGTATTTGAGAATGATTAATTGAATTTTTTTATGAATCTATGTCATGTTGATTCTTGTTAATAAAATTATTAAAGGCATGCTAAACTGACATTAAAATTAAATTGGTGATTTCTTGTGACAGATTGTTTCCTATACTTCCTATAGATGGAACCTATGAATAATTAATTAGTTAATTCAAGATGGAATAAGAACCGGTTTTTTGATATGTTAATTCCTTATAGGGTCAGAGTTTCCTGTTTTCTTGTAATGATCATGTTCTTTTTATTTGTAGTTGTGAGATATCATTGTGTGTGAAAGATGAATGCCTTGTTTTTGAATGAGATCCCATTTTTATTATTATTACTACTAGATGTGATGTTCTCTAGAAATGAGACTTGTGGTTGTGGGTGATGGGAGGCCCAGTTGTGATATGAGTTTAGGATGGCTAATCCTAGTTGGATATTTTTGTATGTGTGTTTAGTGAGGACTAGTTTTTGTGACAATAGTTGACTACTAGTGTAGCGAGATGCATCCGTTTATACTTGTGGTTAATGAGGAAGACATCAGGGATTATGGAATAGTTTGGAGCTGGGATTACACATTAATGTGAAAGTGGTTGTTGTTGAATCTTTTGTTTTTTTATTTTCTTTGTTTTCCCCACATCTTAGGTCAGCTGGATTTTCATAATCATTTTCCGTAATAGTTGAAGATTCATGGGGTATTCCACATGATTTCCATGTTTATCTTCTCGAGGATGGATGGGTCTATGCTCTTGTTATAGGTGGAAAATAATAGATGGGTAGCTCTTTTACTGAACGAGTAGATCCCCATCCATTTTTTATATTAGAATGATTTTATTGAATGATTGGGAATGTAGGGAGTGGTAATGATGTTAATTAAATGAAAAAATGATTTTCAACCATTGGTGTTTGTGTTTTCTAGGATGTGATGATGAGGTTCTGTTTATAAGAATTCATGGACTTCGTTTACATATACCATGAGGGAATCAATATTTATTGGAATGTTAGTGGAATGTAATGTGGAAAGGATGATGTTTAATTAATTCTTAAAAAATTTATTAATTTAAAGTGAAAATGATAAAATTGGATAATTTAATTTAACATAGATCTTTAAATGGTTGTGTGCGTATATGATATATAGTCTTAATAGTGGTAGTTTGGAGTTTAAGAGATGTCAGTTATAGTTGATTATAAGACTAGGTCATGGCCATATAGTTGTGAGATTTATTAGATCATGTAAAATTTGTGTTTCTATAAGCTAATATACCATGTCGATTAGGTAAACTAACACCCTAAGTATTCTAACCCCGTGGGTGTTTTTCCAACTTCCTAATGGCATGATAGATGGGTAACTACCCCTTATGGCCCTGCTCTCTTCTAATGGTAGTTACTTGTGCTATTATGCGTGGGGATTAGTTGTCTCCATATTTGAGTTTAGAGGTCTTTAATGCATTGGGTTTATTGAAATACTTAGATAATGGCTATTGTTTCCTATGGACTACTATAGGTGTAATGTGTATAGCCTGTGATTTATTGAGGATTCTTACTCAGTGAATAGACTGTAATGTCTTCAATTATAATAAATGATATATGATAAATTATATGAGAGTTTTGGTGTATATTAGAAACTAAATAGATATTTTTTATTATGTGGTTTTAGTGATGAGTTTCACATGGTTACTGGTGTGGTGATACGCCCAGGTATCTTCTAGATAGTATTCATGGAGAGATATTCTCAGGTCATGCGATATTGGGGTTAAGCGGAAAACCAGTGGAGAAGTTGTAGTGGGGTAACCTTGATATTTCTTCTTATATTATACAATATTTTATGTGATACTTGGTGAGAGTATCCATGGTGAGGTTGGAATCTTTGAATACCTATTTAGGTGATGGGATAGTCTCACTTATTGTTCACTGTGATTTATTATTCATTCATTAAATTTTCATGAGAGGAACATCATAGGATCCAACAGAGTAAACTAGTATACTGAACCTACATTATATAATCTATTTTCAGGTCAGTTGGAATAGGTTACAGATTATGAATGTTGATACTGACATGGGGTTTTTACAGGAGCTCTGTGGGAATCATGGTCTCTATCGTTTTTTATTCTGTTTGTGCATGCAGTTTTCCCGTTTAGTTGTATAAGTTCATGCATGAAATTACAAATTTGTACATGATATTTATTTAACTTTGTATTTAGAGAATAATTAGGTTGGTGTATATATTATCTATCTATTTCCCATGTGTTCTCTTAGAGTTTACTGCATCCCATCGGGGTTTTTATTATACCCACAATGCTAGTCTACAACCCAAGTCATATAGTTGGCGGGAACAGTGGGTTCATTATCTCTCATCAAACATTTCCAGCCCAGGAGTGGTACATTTTTTGGATAGGGGGTTGTGATACAAGAAACTATATATGACCTTCATAATTAAATCTATGATTATTATCCTTCTAGTATTATATAATCTAATATATGAAATTATATCCTCTAAACTTCTAGATCTATACTTTGTGCCTATGCAACCCATGAGCATTAAATATTATCATTTTTTTACTATATTTTGGAATACCATCACAATCATCTAAAATCACTATAACTAGAAAACGTATATTGGTCACATCTAGATAAATTTTTTGGACATATTCATTCTCTTAAATAAGCTTTTGTCTCAACCAAATTATATTATTTTCACAAGCCCCACTCATTATATAGAAAATTACAATCTCTAATCATCTATCCACAAATTTCATCCCATATTTAATTTCAAAATTTCTCATTTCCATAATACATATTGAAAAAAATAGAGAAATATGTTCATGCATGTCCGTCTCTTTATTATGAATGTGAATACATTTTATAATTTTGATAGTACTCAGGAATATCATGCCCCACTAATGAATACTCATTAAATGATCTATATTTCCATTCAACGACACCATTTTTTTCTGACATACCATGAATAGTTTCTCATGAATAATTCCCCTATTTTATTATTATATCTTGTGTTCCATTATATTTTATTTACCATAATTATTAGAATATAGTTATTTGAACATTTTTTGGCTTCCCTTTAATCAAAGGACTTTGTTTGAGGAAATTACAAACAATTCATACTTTTACGTTTGAAAACATACTGATACTTTTATTTTAGTATCATAAAAAAATGTGACAAAATATAAGGATCCTCCAAGATATATAATTGGGGATGGACCCAAAACATTATAATGAAAATTTTAAATATTACATTTATTATAATTCATTTCATTCAAATTTATCTAAAAATGTCCTCCATTTCTAGATTCTAAAACTCTAACATGTTACAAATTGATATGATCGATATTTATTACCACCCTTACCTCTAGAACGTTCATTTTATTCTCACTATGAATACTAAGGACTGTATTCCTTAACTCTAGAATTCTAGTAGATGTCTTTTTGGATATTAATCATCCATCTAAACATTAATTCATATAAAAATTCCCATATTTAACTCCTCATTCCATAACCATTGATCCTTGGGTTATTTTCCAAACACCACAAGAAAATACCATTGTAAAATTTTTAATATAGCTATCCCATAGAAATTATATTTTTACATAAAACTAGGATGTGACTTACTTATATTAACATTTTAAGTTCCAATTAATTTTATAGATATTCATATCACCCTTTTCAAAATCATCATGAGAAAATTCATTTCCCAAGTATACATTGTATAATATTCCTCATATATAATTCATCATGAAAACATTCTATAATATAGAATGGAATAACGAAAAAATAAAAATAACCAATGATTATACAATTAAATTTAAACTAAGAGAAAAACGTTATTGTCAACCCCAAAAAATTTTATAGCTATAAATTATGAATTCTGACCTGTTCAAACCCACACTATGGTCCATATAATCTTTCTTGAGATTCCCCCTCTTACCAAAATGCATGAATGTTTTCATGGGTTTTTTATATTTTCATATAGTATATCATAGATCTTCATTTCATTATTATCACTAATTTTATTATAGTGTGTTCTTCCTCAACCTTATAAATTCAATGTATTTTCCATAGGTTCATGACATTCCCACTATCTAAGAACTTAATTTGGAATTATATTTTTGAATTCTTCAACTAATAAGTCAGTTTTTATATACAATTTCTTATAATCGTGTCCTCCATTATTTATTTCTCTGGAAGGGACTATAATAGATGAAATTTTTAGACATCACCCATGAATGATACTTTCACTTACTTGAACTAACTCTATACCATGTTAAAATCACATACATTGTCCATAGTTGGAATTCCTTTTAAACTGGTCATTTTGATCAAACCTAAGGATGAAAAAATCATTCTTTATTATTGTTGGTTTTTCATACATGTGTATTAGGGAAACCATTAGGTCTCATACTATTTTCTTCTCCTTTATATTGAATGTAGAATTCTCTTCCAATGTCATACTCACCAAAATGAATTCCTTATGATATAGTCATCTCAATTTATATTTCATAATCATCATCAGTTTTTTGACTCTTATTAACAAAATTTCATGGTCCATGTAGATTAAATAATATTCTATATATTTATAAGTTCAAAATATATATAATGTTAAACTAATAAATCCTAATATTTCAATATATTAAAACCACTAAACTGATGAAGTAACTCTTACTAAAAAAGAAATAGAAATAGAGCATCCAAAATATTGATACAAAAAATGATGAAATTAATCCATTATTACGTACCAATCTATGATTAAACTTTTTATGATAATATATGTAAAAAATAGTGAGTGCAATAAATTATGAACAACTAGATGCAAGATCATAAATCCACAAGAATATTAGTTCGTTAAAAAATCACAAAAAGTGGCATGGAATAAATATATAACATAATTCCCATTGAATTAGGAATCTCTTAATGAATATTAATTCACTAGGAATAATGTATTCTAAATAAAGAGATATAATCATGAATGAAACAAATGTAATATAATGGTAAATAACAGTTTTGGTTTATGTTTTTGATATTTTCACCCTAAACCAAGGGAGAAAAATGTTATAGTTTCATATCTCTAGATGTAAACATATTAAACTATGTGAATTTTAAACCACATGGATCATAACTATTGAGTAATCATGTTAGAAATAACAAACTGGTCCTCGATTATATAGATGAGTCTAGTGAATTGAATCCCGAACTTCTGGTAAAAAAATTGAATGCATTAAAATGATTTAAAATACCAATAATGAAATAACATCTATTATCTTATTATTACCCCAAATACTCCTCTTACTATATTCTCATGAATATATAGATGAAGAATGGGTTGATAAAAAACTCACCCTCATCCATAGTTAAATGAGGATTGGGGAGTCGAATGCGGAAAATTAGAGGATGATGAAAGAAAAACAATTGAAAAACTAAAATGGAATCAGGCTCGAAATCCAAAATTGTGACAACACTACCCCTTATGTCAACCTCACCACATTCAAACAACATGGGTATGAATATATATTCTTATATAATTATATGGTGTTTACTAATTTAAAAGGTGTTTAGTTAATTTAATCATTCATTTTTCATTTCTCTACCAGGGTGGTTGAACTAGGTTCCCGTACCCTGTAATATGGATATTTTACTTCTTTATTAGTGGGGCACGTAATGTTTAGTGTATTTTTTTTAAAAACCACTTCAAGAAAGATGTTTCATGAAATTATTCCAATTGAAACGACATGTATTTCTAGAGTAAGTTGTTGGGAATGTATTTCTTGTTTTCATTCCAGGTGTCTACAAATATATATGTCATGTGACTATTAATTTCACATCCAGAAATCATTAAATGTTCCCCAAAAATGTTTTCTTCTGTAAATTATTCTATAATACATATAATATTTATAAAAAAACAAATTATAGTTTTTGAAACACATAATAACATTTATCTTCAATTGTTTGAATCTTTAATCATGAAAATAGATCATAGTGATAAGTAAAAATTGAGTGCATAGAACTCCCCCACATATTGTGGTTTTATAATTCTAAAGGAAAACCTATAAAACTACTCTATGAAATGAAAAATAATTCTATGATCATTATCAATGTTTTCATTATTGAAATATGGAAATTTGATTAATTCCCTCAAAGAAACATATGGTCATCATGTTTTTTCTTCCAATGTTGATCTACCATGGTCTATACGAATACATTCATTTTAAATTCGATAGTAAATTTTTTAAACATAGAAATATATTCCCATTCATTATTTTAAAAACAATAACATCCTAAATTTTTTCGTTCACAAATATCCCCAAAAAGTAAAAACAAAGGTCACTTATACGAAAATTGGACTGTTTTTGACATTAATTGGTCATATAACTTCGTTTTGTTGTAAAATATGATGAAAATAACATTATTTTTCATTTTAAGACGTCATATTGTCATCTTATATTTTTAATTAAATAATATATAAAAAATGTATAATTTAATTTTAGATTCTAATATTATAAAAATTAAAATCATGTTTATATTAAAAAAACTCACAATATTTTAAAATTAGGAATGTGTATTATCCTCTTCTATGTCCCCAAATGTTCCAAAGTAATTATTTCTAAATAATATTAAATTTACATCAAATTTTAATGATTATTACTTTAAAAAATTATAATAAAATATATTTTCTGATTTATGAACAATTATCATTGAAATTTTGAATTATTTTCATAAAATATAAAAAAACAAAATCTATTTGAATAAATTTTTCACAAGTCTAAAATAGGAATTTCTTATATTGACTTACCAAATTTCATTTATTTTAAAAAAAATTATGAAACATTCAAAAATTAATATTCAAGTGATTCTAAAAATAAAATTTTTATCCTTGAATGACAAGAGTCAAACATCCAAGCTTGGTGTTAAGGGTACCCTTCCCACACACAAAATATTGAACATGTTCTTTGTGTGAATCATAAAGTGGGAGAAAGTAAAATTACACTTGAAATAGAACAATGTGAGTAATTAATGATTTTGATGTATAAGAACCCCCTCCCCTATTCTTTTATTGTGAAATATAATCCAATTCCATTTTTAGATAATTGATTTTGATGTATAAGAACCCCCTCCCCCATTCATTTAATTTGTTTATTTATATGATTTAATTGTGATAGAACTATGGGAATGACTAGAGGTGTTGGTATTAGAGGGGATATAAAAGGATTCTAGGTTGGTAGTGGATGGGTGGTAGTGGATAAGGAAAAGGTGGAAGGGTTGGGAGGGGGTTGGGTTGGGGGTTGTGTATCATGAGCTATTAAGGATGCTGAATCATTAGCATCCATAGGGGCATTAGAAAAAATTACCTTTACATAATGTGGGGCACTCTTGTGTGAGGATATATGTTTTCCCCCAATTATATACTATTCACATTTGAATAATCATAATAAAGACTATCTATTAAGGAACACCTAGGTGAATATTAGGAGTAGATATATATAAAATACTACATGGAATGTTATGTGGGTGGAGTTAAAATTTTCATCTATGGATACACTAATGGATGGTGAACAAGAAATGAATATAGAAGGTGATAAAAAGTAGAAGTCAGGGTAGTTGTGTTGAATGATAAAGGCAAGGAGGTCTAAATATATCATAGTGATGAATCCCCCATCCTAATAGTTGGAATAGGCAACGTTGGTGAAGTTGTGATGGACAAAGTGGCATGTATAATTAATAATGATAATATTATTATGTAAGGTACTATAATAGTGTAAATTGAGTCCAATTCACTCATACCACCTATATTATAGGGCATGAATCTCTAGATGTGTAAGAATGGTAAAAGGGTGTGGGATGGTGGGAAGTAATTAAAATCCATACCATTACACAAATTCACTCATGGTGAATGTGAAGGTTCTACCTACTAGCTATAAAAATATGACAAAATGTGTTTGCGGGATATAAAATATTTTTTCTATTCAATAGATAAAATACTATTGGGAATTATCCAATTCGGAACCGGATTTATTGATTGTATAGCGTGTCTTATAAAGCACTACAGACCGGAAGTAGCTATGTTGTACGTATCAAATACAAGATATGGGTGTGAATGTTGTGTAGAATTTATAAGAGGTTACCTAAACCATGATCCAAATATTGAGGTGGATTTGTGTGTTTTTAGGTAGTTGGTGGAGGAGTAGGTGGCATTCCAGTTGATGGTTGATCTTATATGGAGGGAATCGGTAGAAGAATCAATGATGTAGCTTCAATATGAACCAAAAAAAGTTCTAGTTGATAAAATATTACTAATTCTATGATTTTATTCTCATTTACTATGATACAGTCACTCTTTGTAACATGATACACTACACTTGATGTGGTGGGCTGTTTCTCACCCATGGAAGGTCTGTCCCTATATTCCATAAAAATATGAAAATTAAAATAAAATGTGTTGTAATCCATGATATAAAATATATATGAAAAATAATAAGTATCAATGTATAAGATGTGATCCTCTAGATTATATAAAATATATTATAAATAGTCATCCCAGTCTGTATCCTCAATTTACATTCCTTGGTCTTTATTTTTTATAATGTATAATACTACAAGAGGTGTGTGATGGAATATATTATTTTCATTTATAGTGGATTTTGAGTCATATATCAGATCAAAAAAACATATGGATACCCAATTAGTTAGAAATAATAGAAAAAATCATTAAAATAAACACTTAGTGTGTTTGTTAAAGTCACCAATGGTTTTAGGCTCATGTTACGATGATATTTCTACCCATATACCACGACTACACTTCATTTTTTCTTTATATATATATATACATTTCTAGTTTTTGGATGATTATTTAACATAAACACTAACATTCTTATAATGTGAATGGATTAATGAAATAAGGGTATTAGAGGTACTAATATGGATAATGGATTAAAATAAAATAACTTTTATGCTCAAAAACAACCTTGAACCTAAAATATATTATGGATTTATAGATATGGAATGATGTAGATAATTGGTAGGCACAAATGATGTCTTATAAAATGAAATAACCGTGGGTTTTGAAGGAAATTCACCTAGAATGTTAAATTATATGTACATTCCATATACATGCTAAATTTTTATTCAATTAGATATTATTTTAATTTTAAATATATTTATAGTTATTATTATTATTATATTTTAATTTTAGTATATATATATATATATATAAATGGTGAAAACTAAAAAAACAGCATCTTCATTTAGTTAGGGGAAATATGCTAGACATGGCCTCGCTAGGTGGGATCTATATAGGTTCTTTTGGAAATGTATAAAGTCTAATAAGGTAATCTAATTCTTGAATAAATTTTAAAATATAATTTATTATTTTTTGTAATTATGAAAATATGACATACATGATAAGAAAAATAATTAACCATGTACTGATGGACATCATGGAGGGATTAAAACCAACAAAAAATTAAATTCGATCGAGTGACCATACCATTCGATGAAGTCCTCAACAATATTTATTTACTTATTTTAAATTTATTTATATTAAAACATTTACTATAAATATATAATTTATATTATATAATATATAATATTAAATTTATATATATATATTACATGATCATTACTACTTATAAAATATAAATAAGAATACTCAGGATACACATATAAATATATGTACTGTAAAAAAACACATAACAAGTAATCATATAATCACACATATATCAGTTCATTTAAAATGTGATTGGAAATTAATAAAGAGGATGATATATATATATATATATAGTGTTGGTAATGAACACATGAAATTTAATCTTTAACCTAGGGACCAGAACCTACTCGCGATCGGAAGGAGGGTGTGGATTCCACTTTAAGAACCACCACAAACGTTCAATACCTTCAACTCTTAAGGAAAGTGTATATTCATGGAGAGATAAGGTAAGTTTCATGAAAATATATTTCTCTATAGAAAAAAAAATATAAGTTGATTTCTGTGTCTTTAATTGTCCTCAATTTTTTATGTCATATTTGATGTATGGAGTAACCAACCTTTGATTCATTGGATGTTAGTACAATATTTTATGGTTCCTTCTCAGGATTTTCATTCTCTATAAAACCATAATGCTAATAATTTGAAACAAATACTTCTAGAGAAAGTGAATTTTCAAGTACTTTTTTAAATGGGATTCCACTAAAATTTTGGACCCTATAAAAATCATCACATCCATTAATGATAGAAGACAATTATTTCATTATGACATACACAAGATATGACGTAAATAGTTCAGGACTATATTTGGAAGAAAAATATTGTTAATAATACCATATATGACTCTTGGAAAGATATGTGTATAAATAGTTAATCAAATCCATGATGTGGACTCACTCATTTCAATTCCATTGGTATACTAAGTGTTAGGGGTCTCTAGGTATTTCTAACCCAAAAAAATGATTTGATTTTGACACATAACCATTACGGTCACCTTATTAATTTCATCCCTTACACAAGATATTCAGTGAGAATCCATCTATGAATGAATCTACTCATTTTGATGATTAATAACTAGACATGTGTCACTTATGAATGAATCTAACATATTGGATTTTTTGAAGGGGATTTAATATCCCCATATTATGACATGTTATACCATTTATGTTTGCATGCTTTTAATTATTTAGTTTTTGAAACATATTTCTTCCACAAAAATATAATGTTCAATACATATTTATGTGTAACTATTTAAACAACCCATAGTTTGTCAAAATCTCCAAAAAACAAGATCTAGATATATATAAACATATAAAAATTCATCATATGTATAAGGTAAATGAACTTTTCATATAAAGGTTTAGAATTATATAAAATTATCAATCTAAAAAATTATATTTAGTCATGTTTAAATTTAAACTTAGCCACATTTATTAATATTTCTAAATTTATCACCCATTTGTAGTAAAAATTTCATGAAATGAGGATTGGATAATTTAGTCGCATTTCTAACCAAACGTAGTCATGATTCATATAAATGATGTCAAATTATGTAATGATGACCATATTTTTTTAGAAATGTAGGATAAGGTTTTTCTTTTATTTGATCAAATTTATTTTATTTATATGAGGGCCCAACCTCTTCGCATCCTATTTCCTCATTGGTATGACCACCAACTCATAAACAGGGCCCCTTACCCCCACATTTGCACCATTTTTCTCCCCCATTCATGGATGATCCATTACACACCACTTCAAATCATTCCTCCATGATCCCACACCCCCTCATAAAAAATTGTACTACACGTGTTTTAGGTATTGAATCCACCACATAGTGAGTAAATATCAATTCTCAGACCACTCGTTAGAGTATTTTTTATATATAAAATATTATTATATTTTATTAATATTTAACATAATAATGTAATAAATTTATATATTAATTAATATGGAAATATAAAAATATAAAAATATTAATTAGTATGTTAATATACATGTGTATATATATATATTAATATATATGTTTATAAGTATATATATATATTAAAAAAATATATATTTTAATATATATTCATAAATTAATATAAATAAAATATTAAAATTATAATATATATATATTTATAAATATATTTATAAATATAAATATTATTATATATATATATATATTTATGCTTATTTATTTAGGTAATTAAGTATTAATTATATTTAGTTTTTATATTTTCTATTATTGTATTTATATGTGTGAAAGTATATTTGTGTCTATGTCTGTATGACCATATATATATATATATATATTAACACTGATTTTTAATTTTATGTAACACTTGTATATATGTAATAGTATCAATATGATTATATTTTTATTTTAATTATTAATAATTAGGTTTTAACTTTTTTATGTGAGTTTATATGAATGTCTATGTATGTATGTGTGTGTATGTCTGTTTTTATGTAAACATATTAAATAAAAACCAATATTGTCTTATTAAATTTATCAATGTTTTATATGTATGGTTCAATGGAAATAAATGATGTGTTTAAATGTAGCTAAATTGGATATGTTGTTATGAAAATATGACTAAAATAATTATGCATGTTTTTGAGGATTTATAAATTAATCATGTATTCAGGAAAACATGGCTAAATAAAAATTTAACCATCTTTTTTGAAAAAAAAACACAGTTAATATGTTGTTTTTATAGTCTATTAATCCTTTTGTGAGTAAGGAAAAATTCATAGATAAATAACACTGACCATTCTAGAACATGGAATTAATCCACTTGATTAGTGAAAAGTCCAACCCAAAGTCCCTCTACCAAGGGATATAGTGGTCAAAAGGGATTTAAATCCATCATATCTCTAACAATATATATATATATATACACTATATATAAAAATTAAATTCAATCTAATATATTTATATACAAATTGAGGTAAACGTAAATGAAAATAGAATCTATTATCATACCTATCAGGTAACAATTTTGATGCATGTAATATAATCATTAATAGCCAATTAAAAATAATAAATTAAATCATAATCATATTTGAAATAAAAAAATTCATATCCATGAATAATAAAGAAGTGATAAAATTTTATGTTGATAATAAAATTTCCTAGATAAACATGAAATAAACATTTATGAACATTTCATAAATCAAATCTAATCATAAACACTTTATAGTTTTATCTATTAGTTATGAACATTCCATTCTCTTAATTATATACAAATTATATTCATTTAATAATATAAATTTCATCATATTATTCATTATATGGATTTTCACTTTAAATAAACTATAGTAAATGAATGACGAAGCTTTTATATTTGAATTTATTTTTTTTGTAACATTTCAATAAACTAAATATCACACTATTAGCATTATTTAACCATTGATAAAATACATCATCCAAACATATTTTGATGTAGATTAAATAATAGTATCTGTGTCATTGAATAAGGTATTTTCATGTGTAAGTGTTGTTTTCTACTTTACAACAAAGGATGAAATCATTCATATAGGCGGAAAATAATATATATCAGCAAGAAAGTTATGTATAAATCATATTTTAAGATTTTAAAGGATTTAATAAAGGTTAAGAGGATCTATATTTAGGAATCACAGATCAATCTATAATAGGATATGATGTCAGGGATTTGTATGATATTAATAGTATAAACACATGGGATTCATACTAATTAATTTCCTACAGTATCACCATATCATAAATAACGACTCAACTAGGTAAAATAAGAACATAAATTGAATATTTTTATTGGTACTATTACATGAAATATGAATTCAAAATATTCATTTTTCAACACGAATCCATGAATAAAATGTCATGGAATTTCTCTAATACCACCTATATTTCTATAGAATCTATAAACACTTGTTGAACATAATTACAGCAACATAGAAACTGATACCAAGATTTCTATGCTAGATAATTAAAACTAATCATACACTATAAATGATGAAACGAGGAAACCATTATACATTTCACTAAAGAAGGAAACATCATCATATTTCACCCATATATAATGAATAACAAAATTTATTAATCCAAAAGATATTCCTCTTATAATTATATTAATGGGATGAAACCTATTCAATCCTCATACAAAGTGATATCCTCTACCCTCCACAACATGATAGTGCCACGTGGTATGAATGAGGTGGGAGATGATAGATATAGAGAGAGGGAGTTTTAGGTAGGAATCGATCGGTATTTCTACACCCATTTTATGGTATTATTTTCATTTAAATATTCCCAATGGATTCTCCTTAGTTAATATTGAATTTACTCATGTGTGATAATGCATTATTAGATTCCTTGACAAATTCATGAATCCATTACATGAACGAAATTAAATATAAAACATTTCATCATATCAAAAATATAATTTGTGATATCTAATGTGTAATACATTAGTGAATTATAACAGTTATCATCCTATATCCAAAAATACCATAGATAGTGGCATGGAAAATTCCATACATTATAGGAAATCATATTCTACGATTGGAAGAGGAAATTGAATGACACCACACCTTTCTATATCTCTCAATAAAGAATATAATATTCATATATGATGAAATATCATGTTGTGGTTATTATGTATATTTATGAAATGGAAAATTTATAACATGGAATTTCTAATGTAATTATGAGTTACTAAGAGGGATGATATCCTTGATCGGTAAAGTATATAAAATTGGTGGTTTTCCCATTTTATCACATGTATCTAGTCATGCTGAGGATTTCAATAAGAGATTGGAAGTCTCTATTACAAATGGACGAAGTCCTGCAAAATATGGATGTCGGTGTCACCAGTTTTATAGTCTTTACTCCTATTTATAAGGGGGATCACCAACTAAGTTATAACCTGATTATTTAAAAATATTTATCTATGTTTATGATAATTCATTATGTTTAATCTTTATAGTTTCATATATATAAAATTGTTTTCTTGTTCCACTATGGTTATAGGATGAACATATGAACAATGAAAACAAAATTTTTTCTTTACATTAATATTTCATTTCTTGTATATAAGTCTATATATCTATATATAAAAGACTATGAGTATGTTTGATTAGGTTGAATTCAAAACATCATAAGGTCTAGATCATTAATTTATGCATTTTTTTCATATCTCTACATGTCAATTTTGATGGAGATAAACTTTTTCTGGATTCATTATCCAACATTAGGTGGTTTTAAATCCAATGTACTCACCCCATGTGTTTTTATTATCCAAAAATGTGGCATTAGATTTCTTATAATGAATTTTAATATACTAATGTATCATTATTTTTGTTTATGCATTGAAAATATTTTATTTAGAGGGATTAAATTCATAATTAAAATTTTATTAGTATATAGAAAGATAATGATTTATATGTTTAATGAAATAGACATTGGATTTTATAGGATGAAGATGAAATATTTTCTCATCAATAAGGACCATGAAATTCCATTAAACACAATCTAAAAAAATAATATTGATAATGATAAATGGGAACGATTTCATCATAAGACACTGATAAAGGTGAGGATGTCATTGGTAATGAATATAGGTTTTGACATTGATGAAAATAAAACCATAATAGTACTAATGGATTCCCTAATTGAAATGTATGAAAACATAGTATATTTAACCATGGTTTTTTATGTTATGTAGGTTTTTTATGAGCTTTTAATAAAGTATATCCACTAAATACAATGATAATAACGTAAAAATGATATAGAGTGAGAACGTGTTAGTGAAATGAACTAATAATTAATGTCTCAGCATTAAACATATTAACATCTTTACAGGAGATATTGGGTTGATTTTCATTATTATAACTAATTCTAGTATATAACATGACATAGTATTTGAGAATTTCATAAATATAATTATGAAAAAATATATTATTCAAAGGGGATATCATGATGTTTTCATAAATACAGTGAATTTTGATGGTAGTGGATGTTCACCCAAATAAACAATGAGTAAGAATAAAGAAAAGTTAATATATGAGAGTACTGTAAAATCTACCAGAATTTTTATTTTATATATTATAGAATTTGAATTTGAAAAAATGAATTTCTTTTTTTAAATAAGCATATAAAAATTTTCATTAGTAGAAATTTTGATCCTACATTTTGGAACAGTGGTAAGAGGGGGAATATCAATAAATATTGTAAGGATTGTGGAGTTGGTTCTGAAAGATCAGCTTTTGGATGTTCTAGTTTGTTCAATTAATAGGTTGATATATATTTTTATATTAATTATTAATGTTATGGTTTAATGATGGTTTTTCATTCAGTTACACCAATCTATTCTAAATTAGAGAAGGTGTGTATTCAGAATTATGTATTTAGAAGATTTGGGAAGGTGCAATTTTCCGATCATAATGCTCTTGATGTTATCAAAAAAATGTGATGTGAGTGTCTAGATGTAAAATAGTAACATTATAATGGAAATTGAAGTCATAAAAAACCTAGGTTTATGAAAAATTGTCATTTCTATTTGATGGATTTATAAATAATGTTATGTTGGGTGTTATGATTATAGTGTTTAGAAAATATCCCATAGATCAATGGTTTTGGAAAGAGGAATTAGGTATGGGGCCTTATATCTGAAAATATGTTTATATGAATAGTTTATAGTTACAACTATATTTTTTATAATTCAAGAGTTATAGAATAAGTTACTCAGTCATTTTAGTGTGAAGAACATGAAAATTATTGATGTAAAGGGTTTGATAAATCTTGATCATAGAAACATAAAAACCTATGAGAGTTTTATACATTGAAAATTGGGAAATGTATAGTTTAGTTTGAATAGAAAAATGTCATAACCTAGAAACATGAACTTGTTAATTATAATGTATGATTACTATCCATTGTTTTATCTGACAATAATTTTTTATATTCTATTACATTTATTCATGAGTCTATAAGAAAATAATTGTTATATTTTCTAAGTCAACATTTGTATGTGTCATCCATTTTTAGAAAATTTAAATGCATGGCTAAATGAGGGACTAAAAAAAGTCAAAAATACCTTAGGATGTATAATTTTGGGGAATACAGTATAATGGACATCAATTATTACTACCAAAACAAGGTTATTAAGGATGTGAAATTTTTTCCTCAAACACCAAAATGAAATGGTGTGGTTGAAATAATTAATAGAACACTGACTATGAAGGAATAAAGAATGATCTTAGACTCCAAAATTCCTAAATATAAATTAGTGGAAGAACTAATTTGTTTTATTTTCTTATTTAATAGAAGTTTATCAAAACCAGTGGGGTAATAGATTCCTGTGTAGTTATGGTCCAATAAATTAGTAAAAAATTGGCATCTTAATGTTTTTGGAATCTTAATATGTGATCACATTTATGATAAGGAGATGTAAAAGCATTAGAATAATTCATTCATTTATTTATTTATATATTATATAGATGATAATATATTACATATAATCATAGAAGATAATCATTATAAGACCACATGAGATTTAAATGTTCTCTTTAAAGAGAGTATCTTTAAGAGAGACCAAAATTCATCAAATATTGAATTTGAGTTCAAAGATTCAAAATGACAGAGAGAGGTTGATCTAAATGTGAGAATAAAAACTCTACTGGTCATAGTGAGGTCATATGAATGTGTATGTAATCTTTATGATATGTCAATAGAAGATATACCTGAATTCTCAATGGTTGCAAAGGTGAAAAACATATCTTTATATGTTTACATGCCTTAATTTGAGGCACCAATATATGTAGCATTAGAATGAGTAGAATAATAAATTTAATTGTAAAGGTATTATATATTTAAATGATTAGTATAAATATAATTAAATGACATGAATTATTATCTCTTAATGGATATAGTACAACCTGATAACCTGGAGAAACTAATATCCCATATTGATTTGGTTATGTGGAATTTTTATATGGAAGATGAAATATATTAACATTATTAAAATGATACTTGGGAGTAAATGGATTTATCATAAGGATTGATTTTGTTTAAATATAAATGGATTTTATAATCGAAGGAATAATTTTGTAGAATAAATTAATATACATATAGGATAATTGTGAAAGGATTTTAGCAAAAATATGTATATTTATCAAATAAATTTTTATCAGTTGTAACATCCATTGAAATTTTATTGACCATATTTTTTAGGATTTAATGATTTATTTCATTGATTTTATGACTCTTAGGATTTGAATTTAGATCTATTAAACTAGACCTATATGATGGTGTTGATTTGGAACCATTGTTGATTTCCCCATGGACCTCATGGGGGATGATTCACATGTTAATGAAAAGATAGTTATAAATTTCCTCATCCCAATGGGATGGGGATGATGGTTACAAAATTCCAATACATCTTGTATCCTCTCAAGAATTGACTATATGAGTAGAATAGGTTGTTTTAGATATTCCCCAGGAATGGTGGGATGGGATCACTACTGAATGGATTCTATCGTAGTTGTTATTGAGACCAGTTTGATATAGTGTAGCTGTTCTTCTGTATGAGTTAGGTGCAATGGAATCACATGACCAGAGTCATACATTACATGATATTTCTAGGTTGACTATATCTTCGACATCCATGTCTAAAATGTATTATTGTTATTTCATGGGGGCATGTTCAAAGATAGTATGGTAGTCATCCCCCTCTGTTTCTGATGCCACGACATTGATAAAATTAGGTTAATTCCATTGTAGTTACAAAAAAGATCATTAGTTACCCAGTCCCCAGATGTCATCGGAGGATATGAAATAATAGGACAACATGAATGGGATGTTCTAAAGTCCCTAAGGTAAAATGATGTATAACTCCCTATACAATCCAATAATTGAATATGTATACATGATTGTGCTATAGTGATCGGTTGGAAAAGATTCATTATTCAATGGTGGCATGTATGTTATAGATTTTCACTATGATTTTATTGGGTCACAGACAATTGGGATAGAATCCAAGTCAAGCTAACCATTGAGTATCTTGATGGCTATATGTTGACCCTCATATCCTAGATAAAGATGTTTTATAACATTCTATCACTAATAAGATTCCCACATATTTTCTTATAGGTATGGCATGTTCCCATTCTCTATATAAAATAGGATCTCACAATCAAAAGTCGACAGTGTCCAAAACACGGTGTGGAGGTTGATTCTAGATAAATATCTCCATATGTCGATGTCTTGTTCCACCCCATCATAATTAAAATGCTTTATCTAGTCAGACCATAAAAGGTACATCCTAGGGTCACCTAATAATTGGAGGGGTGTGTTATAGGAATTTGATGGGGAACATTATATAGTTTGATCCAATGCTTTGAGAACCTATATATATGATGGAGACTGAGTTTTGAGCACCTCCCTATATATAGGTGTCTATGAATTGGGATAATTTCATATTCTATGGGAGAAATTACCCTAGTGAGGTTAACCATGATATATTCCAAGAGTAGAGTCCTTGTGATCCAACTCCACAATAGCATATAAAGGACTATAATTGTAATGATATATTTATACATTAGTTTAAGAGTTCAAAAACCATTAGGGTGTTGAGAATGTGTCATGAAACACATTAATGAAAATGGAATTATGAAGATTGGTTTTATCAGGCATGTACAACATCATTGCAGGAATATGCCAACCTACATTTTGGGGCTATAAAAGGATATAATCATGTTGTATGTAGGATGTAGGAATATATTGATAACCATATAGGTTTTTAGAAGTATGAGTCCGCTACTGATATTTTACAAGAATATTTCAATGATATTATTCATTATTGGAAGGAATATATCCATTAATATATGTGGTTTTTAGAATATATTGATCATCCATGGAAGAAGTAGGGATATTTTTCTAGTTAAAATTTACAATCTCCATAAAAATATGACGATGGACCACTGTAATGGGAGACAGGTTATGATCACCCTCTTGTATATTCTCAGATGGATTCTCGTGTAGTAATTTATTGGTAGAAGTATGGATAAGGCATGGATTCCATGAACTAAAGGAATATTCCATGTAGCTTCACTAGAATGAAGATGTTCTTGACCCGAGGTGTGTTCTTCATACACATGGTGGGGCTCATTTATAACAACATTATGATCATAGTCTATATCCATTGAAGTATACCACCATTATTTTTCAATAGGAATATTGTCTTTTCTAGAGGCATGTGTCACTCTCACTAGGTGAGATATGTACAGAATAGTGATATGAGCTCGATCCTGGTCCATTGAAATATTACACTAGTATTTTTCAATAAGAATGTTAACATTTCCTATGTTATGTTTTTCTCTCAGTGGGTGAGCCTCAGTTGGAACAAGAATATGTGATCTTTCAGGTGTCTCTTCCTTTACCCGACTATGATGATAATCCTCCAAGATAAGAGAATGAATTTGTGATTTCCCTATAGAATACACATTCCCATTAAGATCAATGTTTTTTTCTACCATGGGTACATGTATAAGATAATGTGACAGTCCCCTTATCATTACCAATGACTGATTATTACTTTACAGTTCTTTAGCGGTTTCTAAAATGTAATGTCACTTTAGGAAAGTGTGTGCAGGAATATAAGCTTGCAAATTTTCTATATACACTGTAAATTAGAATATTATTTTTCAATTGATGTGGGTATATGACCCCACATCTATCATTCTTATGACAGAAGAATATGTATATGGAATTCATGCATATGTGTAGGGATATGCACCCCCACTCTTGCTTCCAAAATATGTCAACAAACTATTTCTATGTGAGCATTGATATGAACCTACATGCTGCCTACCACTGAAAAAATCAGGTTGGCTTCTTCAGTGGAAGTGATGGTATGAGACTACTCCCAGCTATCCAGATCTTTTTAAACACAATGTCTCTCCCTTGTTTCCCATGAATGGATGTAATAGGTGGAAATATATATGATTTTACCTTCAACAGGTGAATGAAGGGAACCATCATGATAAAAATGGTGTTGATAGTTTATAGGAACCCTCCTTATAGTCTCCTACTCTATAAGGGAGTCATATTCTTCTTCATGATCCATCTTCCTCAGATAATAAATGTGGTGATTTATGATCCATAAGGATAAACATCCAAATATGTTAGATGTAGAAACATGAACCATTTCACTTATTGTGGATTTCTTTGGATGATGTGGACTTATCAATTTCATCTTTTGGAGACCCTCACATGAAGACTCATGTGTTTGAATCATACCATGTAGATGGTATTACTTGACAATTACATTCCCCACCCACCAATAAATGTTTCAGGTATGATAGGTCTTTTTGTGAACATCACGGGTTGTATCCATTGTTAATTTCCTAGAATGGTCAATGGATGATGACATTATATCAGTTTGGCTGTCGTTTGTGAGATATGTATATTATATCACCCATTAAAAAGGAAAAATGTCACTTATTAGTGAATCATAGTAGGCATGGTACATGCTAAATTAGATATTCATGGATAACACTATTGATGTCCGACCATTATACCCATGTGGACAGATCATAGTGAGGATGGAATTATTCCTGAGAACGTAGCTAACATTAGGTAAACTAATTTTTTTTCATTTGATATATTTGTTTCTAGTTCCCTAATTTTTTTTATAAGACAATTGAACAAAATTTTGAAACTCATGAAAAATGATATAATCGATGCAAATCCCTAAGTTCATGTGAACCTTTCTTGGTGTGAGAAATATGGGATAGAATGTAATCAATCTCACTGCATATAGATGTCATAATTATGTGTTGTAACCTACTATTAGATATTTTAATACTGATATTGGGACATATGAATGATTATTATGTATCTTGGTTTTGGAAAGTATCAGAATTCTCATTGTTCAGGCACCTTCATGATCTGATGGTGGATGAGGAATGATGATCATCCCATGGGATTGATTTGGTATAGTTGTTTGGAATGTTGGAGACAAAGTGGGGCTTACACAAATGTGGATGGCCATTTGAGCTCAGGACATAGGGTGGTTTCCTATGTTTTCTAGTTGTGGAAGGATTTATAATTCTCATTGATCAATTTTTATGCATACACATTTAGGTTTACCTAATATATCAACTATATAATGTTAATGTCCATGGATGACTTTTTGGAATAGACTAATTATCAAATAGACATAGTTTGGTAGTCTTCTTGACCTATAAGGGGATGTATGGACATGTCATGGATACCTAGTAGACGTGAATGATTACAATAAAAAATACAGTTATCTCTTCTAATGTTCTCAAGTAATCTGAATTATATTTTTTAGATCATTTCATGGTCATGGATATCATGTCAAATAGGGTGTCACATGATCTCGAAGATTTGTTCAGAGGACATAACATGATCAAGGAATACATTTTTATAGGTTTCCACAAGGTATAGTTGACTTGTTTGGTGGATTTTATGGCATTAATGTTGACATTTATGGAGGATATCATGTGATCCAGGAAGAAAATTCATGGTTTCATCTCAAAACATACCTGACCTATCTTGATGTCTATGAATAACATGGGTGAAATTTCAAGAGGATATCACCTGATTTGGTTGGAAATCCAATAGGTATTCACAATAGTTTTGTTTTATTCCTAGATGGTGTCTTAAAATGTTTGTTTACATTCCCAATAGACTACACATGATTCATATTGATTGTGGAGGGATTGTTTTAGGATTCGAGTGACATTCCCCACTACTATCACGTGATTTGATTATCTCATGTGTAGTTCTTGAGGATATAATTATCTATATTCATGTAATTATAATATCATTTTATAGTCTTTGATTCTATACATTATTTCATATTTTGGTCATTTATTTCTAGTTTCTGTTTATTTAAGGTTTCATGTGACCCAACCGACATTTAAGACGTCCTTTGGATAATCTAGTTGACACGCCAGAAGTACATCATGTGATCTATATGTGATTAATAAATGATCCTATTCTTGTTATGAAATCCTTTGATCCATTCACAAAATTTTACATGGTGCAAAACTTTTTTATCACAGTATTGTTCTCTCCAGGAAGTCTACTCTTGTGCTCAAGTGTGAGATGGATCATTGATGCATTTTCTATGTTGAGGGGTGTATTTTTAGGCCTCACCACACCTGCTATATTATACCATTATTGATGCACATGATATTTAAAAACTATAATAATGTTCTACCTCTACCATGTTTATTGGAAATAGGATGATCATAGGGATTTTTCCTACTCCTGAGGTCATGTAAATGTATTACCTCAAGGTAAAACCAATAGATCAGGTGGTATGATCAAGATCGTACTCTTATAGGAAGGATCTCACATGATTGAAGATAACGTTTTTGATGGATTCTACAATAAAAAGGTAGCTTGACTGGAGGGTTGTCGTTGTATCATGCCAACATGTCGATGTGTATCATTAGATCAGGTTTTCTCATGAAGGGATCTGTGAAAGATAAATAAAAATCTACCAATAATGATGAACCATTTTTTAAAAAGTCTAGTGTGTCCTCTCCCCTCAAGAAGTTTGTATCTTTCCCCCTTTAATTCAGTCTTTATTTCACATTTTTTAGGCATCTTGTGAGGTCCTAAGAGTGTTGTCGAACACAATAAACCTGTTTTTAGGTGAGGAATTGTTGGAAAAATAATGGTTCTTGTGGATATACTCATGAATTTTCATTTAAACATCATCTTCATATCTATATATCGAAGGTGGAGAATGTAATTGATTATACATGTATGAAATCCTTTGTATGTTGATGGAGAAATATCTGTGGGCCCTTGAATGGAAATGTGGACTTGTCACTTGGTCTTTACTATTTCTTATGAACCATATGAGTTTTTCACATGAATATCAATGTCTGTAAGATGATTTCAACTTTTTCATATTTTAATCCTTTATTTTATGATGGAATTTGATGAGTTTTTTGCACTCTTTATACAACATGTCACAGGGATTTGGTGAACTCGACTAGAAGCCTCTATTGGATCATCGAGTGACTTAGATTCCTTTTCTAGAATCGATAGGCTTCTCAATGTTGTTTTTCATGATATCCTATATGTCATATGGTGGGAATGTCCAATTCACATTACATTATAATGGCCATGTGATTACGTGTCTTTTTAAAGGTTTTTCAATCTATGTGTCCTTGGCCACCTTCTCATCCTTTATATTATAGAATAAATAATACCCATGCTTATGTTATTCCATGCATTAGGGATTTGTTGATTTAAACTTCACATGCATAGACAGTGATTCACATATTGTGTGATGTTATTGTTTCTTGAGATTTAGAATCATTTCCTAGTATGTTTTAATTTGAGTATGTATGCATCATGATAAGAATATTGGGATATATATGAAGATGAATTGATCATGATAGTAAAATATATATTGAATTAGGTGTATTTTTTTCTATTTTAACTATGAATTGATATATTTGGTATAAGATAAATGAAATGAACAAAATATTATGTCATTTTAACACACATGTAAACAATGTGTTGGCACCCAATTATACATGGAGCTATAAATGAATAATAATGGGTAATGTGACTCATTTATAAAAATCATAAAAAATCAAGAAATAAATGGAAGGCTCAAACAATAACACAATGTGATTTTGTTATTTATTTGAATTAATTTAATAATTTGATATTTTTCATTTAACATAATAATGATTACATATATTTTAATATGAATGAAATAATTTCGGCATGTGTCATACACAACACCATACCAACATTGTGATACATGAAATAATTAGACTATATTTTAGTACACACATAACTATATTTGGCTAATATCACACATAATACCGAGTCTCTTCGATATCTTGTGTAACAAGAATGGTCATGTTTCACAAGACATCATGATTCTATTAATATTATTATTAAAATTTATTTGTTAGTTATCAGTTATCCATTTGAATGGAATTTACAAATAAGATTACTGAATATTGAAAATATGATATATATATATATATATATAATCATTCAGTTATCAACTACTATCATTGAACATAAGAACATATTGAAAATAATGAAATTACTATTCTAGAATAACTATTTCTTGAGGTAAAAATACAATTTTATCTCAATAAAATAAACAGACCACTTTTGATGAATGTGTTTATTAAAATATATATGTTATATATTCAATCAATATTTCTGATACTCATCCAATAGATTTGATAGTTATTATATAAAAATAAATAAATTGTTTGAATAAAAATATGTATTCTTATAAAATGTAATTTTACCAGATATTATTTGAGAAATCACTTTAGATATGATTTTTTTATCATTTATAATTTTTATTTGGGAAAATATACTTCATTATTGAAATTAGAAACTAACAAATATATTAGGGGGAATTTTTGGTATTTTTCATTGAAGATATATTGTTTAATGAATAGTGAATAATACTGAATTTTATTTTAAAACAACTATTTTTTATTATTTATTATTAAGAAAAAAATATTTTTTTATTTATTTTATTGTTCAATTAGGCATCGTATACATCAATTAATCCAATTTATGTAATTATAACCAATTTAACATTGAAATTTTATATAAAAACCTACTATGCTTTGGAACATTTTAACTTGGAAAACGGTTTTATCGTTCCATATATAGGATTAAAATAAATTTTATTTATGATATTTATGTTATTTGTATAAAAAAATTGGTTCAATATGTTGAATAATTAAAATTTATAATGTATAATAAGTGAAAAATAATTTTTTTTCTTGAAAATTTAGTGAATGTAATTAAAATTATTTATAATGATTAAGAGACAAATTGGCTTAACAAGAGACTAAAACTTAAACTTATAGGCCAAAATAACTTTATAAATATTCCAAAATCCAATATATGGCCATATATATACCATTTTCTCCATTTTGTTTAATTGGGTCTATTATTGGATCCACTTTACATTGGGATAATGTTAGTGGGATTCCCTTTTAAAAAATTTACAATGATGTCACACCTCCACCACTATAAAATCAATCTCACCAATACCAATTCATCACACCTACCATGAAATTTGTATCTCACATTGTGTAATAAAAAAATCTTCCAATATCACTCACTTACTCATTTAATCCTCGCATTGGCCATATATCGAACCTAGGAAACTCTTTGGTTCAAACCAGAAGGATTTACCCTAAAAAGATGTAACATCCTTCTTAAAGCTTCATTTTTGAATTTCATTATTAGCCACCAAAATTATTCGAATTATGTGATTATATAATAAACTAAAGATCCTAAATATATTTATATATTTTTAATATACAATTTATACATATTTCTACACACACATCTATCTAATGTGCAACGAACTTACCATTCTTGTGTATGGAGAACTGCCTCCTCAAAAAATAATGTTTCTTGTTATTCATTTACAACCTCTCATGGATGGGAATTAGGATCGAAAATATATTTTTATATTATATATATTATATCTATAATATATTTATTATTTTAAAATTTTTATAAAACACATTCAATTATGATTTCCATTTTTTGTGAATATGATAACGTTGTTAGTGGACATGTGGACTACCACCTCTTCAAAGCAATGTGATACATTCAAACTCTAAATAGAATAAATTAATGATGGTTTTAGTAGAAATATATGATATATATGAAAATATAACTCTAATATATTGATATTAAATTTTTAAAAATAAATTTAATTTTACTTCTTTTTTCAGTATGAAAAAAATGGAAACACCGTACATGCATATATACTACCTACTATATCCATGAAAGGTGTATTTTTATTATTATTTATATATTATATAGATTATTCAAATTATGTATAAACTGAATATATATGATGTTGATATCATTTTTAATATTATTTAGATAATTAATTTATTATATGAGTAAGAGTAACATGAATGACAAGCCAAAACATGTATGAAAAACAAGATTGTTGTCACTGAAAACATAAGATAGCATATAGTTACTAATGAACATGTATTATAACTTCATTAGTAATTAATTTATGGTATTATATATATTAATAATGTTCTATCATATATATATATTAAACATTTATTTATTATAAAGAGGTTTCACTAAGTACAACAAGAGTAAAGACATTAGGTAAGCGGTTTCTCATCTCACATTTATTTTCCATGAGACACCAGCCAGGATCACATCCTATTTATTATATTTGGTTTTTATGATTCCAATGGATGTATTATATGGTTATTATACCTAATTAATTGTATATTTACATATCCATATTATTATATTCCATCATGGGATATATGTTTCAAAAGTTACCAAATTTGTAAAATAATTTTGCATTAGTTTTCCATCTTGGATACACATGACATATTATTGCACTATTATATTATACGAGGTGCATATAATATATTTGGCATGTTATATAATACATATTATCATTTTAATTACATTATAAGATAAAATTAATTTTATTATTTCCATTTTATTTTTATTTAATGTTACCGTATTTGTAATGGTTTATTGCTATAATATCATCATTTATTGAGATTGTTTATGATGATGATTCCATTGAAAAGAAAATTATTATCTATCTATAATGAAATCCCAATAATTTTCTTACCCTCTGGTTATTAATTTTATAAACAATTAATTATACCATTTTTTCAATATATTTTAGTTATGATAATTAGGAAAATGTTTATAGGAAAATAAAACATTATTTATCCTTTTGGTCAAAATTATTTGTTCTTCAGAAGCATGTTTTCAAAAAAAATTATTATTATCCTATTATGTTTAAATAAAAATTTTACCCATTTGTTAACTTTTTACAATATGGTTTTAAAACTAAACATATTTTTTTTCAAATAAAAGTTATTTTAAACTATTTTAAGGTGAAAAGGAAATGTCTTCCTTGTATGGATTTACCTGTCATAATGAACATCATTTACTTGATTATTAATAATTATTCTTACATGTTTAATTTTGTGATATTTATTTTTCCCTAATAATAATGAAATTTTAAATTTGAAAATGGATTTTAAAGAAATATTGTTCTAAATAACTGTTTTATATTTTACATGTTATTTAAATTATTTTTATTGTTTAAATTATATGCTTTCAAATTATTCTCAATGAAAAATGTTTTCAAAACTTTTTAATGTTTTATTTATTAGTGTTAGAGTATTATCAGATAATAGGTTCTCAAATTTTGTGAAAGATTCTTTTATTAATATTCATGGAATGCAATTTTCAAAATGTTTTTAATATTCTATTATATGTTTTTGTGGAATGAGTTTTAAATAAAATTTCAATATTATTTTAGAAGTTTTTTATGTTAATTTTTTTAAATATGTTTCAAGTTGTCTTATCTTTTTTTCAAATTAAATGTTTTTCAAAAGGGATTATGGATTAAAAATATTTTTTCAAAGATGAAATATTTTTTTGATGAAGGGATAATTTTTTAGGGTCAATTTAAATTATATTCCATAAAAGATTACATCCCATGGTGTTACTCATGCCTTTTTGGTTAAATAATCCAAAGGTTCCATTCATATTCCCTCATTTAATGGTATATGTTTTTATAGAAGTATGTTTATTAAACCCATTTATCCTTCACATGATATATTTTTATGAAACATATTTCCTTTTCCTTGGTCATAATCTTACGAAACCACCTTCCTTTCATGGGTTATGCTTTGATGAAATAATTATTAAACATGTCCCTTTCTCCACATGTCATTATATTATTACATTTTTTGGATACCCATTTCATTTCATGTGTTTTTATATGAATTTTATGTCCTTTTGGAACACATATTTATGTCTTAATAATGAAATGGTAGGGTCCTGTAACACCCTCCAATTATTTTAGTAACTATTTATATCTTATGAGCTACATATGGCTAGAATTAGGAGGGAAATCAATTCTATAATGGTCATTTTATACTACTATGGTCCATGGAGTGAACCTTGACTACTAATGTGGTCATGTGACTGAACCATGTCTAGAATAATGGTATTGGGGGTGACCCCATAGTGATTATATGGACTTTAGAGTGAACTAAGACTATTAAGATGGTAATGGGAGTGAACAATGAATGTTAAGATGTTATATGTAGTGAACCTATACTACTAAGATAACCTTAGTAGTAATCCATGACGACCATGAAAATAATTGTTTTATTCTTATTTTTATACATCAATTTATATTTCCTATTCATATGTTATGATTTCATGGCTTATGATCATTATTCCCTTATGATTCATGGCTTATGAACTGCCAATACATATTCTATTAACATGATTTAGATTTTTTGTGTATGGTATGATATTTAAATATTATTCTAATATTCTCATAACCTTATGGTCTTGTTATTTTTAAATATTTCTTTTATTTACAAAATTAAGCATTCAACATCACCCCTTTTATATTTTTCTTTCCCTAGGTTATGAAGAACGTTTATAAGTATATGTACTATTAGGAAAGAACATTTTGGGATACATTGAAGATCATCCACCATGTTAGAATTTTTTCTCCATGTTTCCAAATATATTAAAATATCATGGTCCTTAGTATTTTTTTGGTAATATACTAAATATTAATCTAAAATGATTAAATATACATGTATGTTAATATTTTGATGTTATAGTTGGTATCAGATTAATGGTTTAGTCAAGCGTTGGAAATAAGGATGTGATCAATTTTGTGAGATAACTATGGAAATTTCAAAGAATATGTCTAGGGATATTTATAAGGATTTGACTAAGGATAAGGAAAAGAATATGAAAATTTACTAGAATATAGGTAATGGATAGTGTTAGTGGTTTGTTAGCAGTAGATCCCTTTCATGAAAATACAATGGGATGTGTCTGTAGCACATATGTTCCTAGGGTTAACAACTCTGAAATGTTTCATCGGGCCTGACAATAGCATAACCCAATACGTGATAATGACACTTATTGTATGCCTGATTTGACATTATTTTGGTATATGAATTGGGAATACAAAAACTCTTTATGAACCATCATGAATGATTTCATTATAATATAACTATGAAAAACCTAGGATACACCTAAGTTGTTATTTATTAATGTGTTCGGAGCCATGACATAAAAATTCAATTAGTAAATTTTCATGATTATGTGGTCTTCTATTGTGAAGAGTGTTTATCATTATATACTTTCGGTTGTTATCCAATAGTTGGATCTAGAAGGAACATTGTTATAATTGAATGTTTTAGATATGGAAGGTATGGGAAATATAAAATTTTTTGTCCTATGTGTAGATAACATGAAGATAATTTGGATGGTTGTATAAGTATTGGTTACACTATTAATGATAAATTGACCGAAAAAATTCTTTAGGAAGTTATAGGATGTTATAGAAGTATTTTTATACAGTAAAAATAAGATATATGATTATTTTTAGTTTGAGTAAATTTAATTCATAAGTAATAATTCATATTCTAGTACAAGGGGTTTTATGGAACAAGATTTTGAAGCCTGAGTGTTGGTTTAAGGAAAAATTTAGATGATTAAAAAAATATGTTTTGGAATTCCAATACTATGGTATATGAATCATGAAATATATATTTATTTATCTTAAACGTTATTCATCATGTATTAGAAAGGATATAGCGAATGGCGATAAGGGAATAGAAAATTTATTTAATTTAATGATTTTTTTAAATTATGGGAAGGTATATTTAATTTGTTAACGATGTTGAGATAATTGTTTTTATCATGGATAAAGGGATTATTTATTTGGATAAGTTAAATTGGATTCTGTTTATGACCTTGATACTGATAATGTACTGGTTGAAACAAGGTTTTATGATATCAAGGATAAATTTTACAACTTATTCGATTTATAAAATGTATCTAGTAATATTTATAATAATGAAGCATTCATGTTTTCAAAAAGTATTTATGGAAATTCATTTTATTACCATGTTTATAGACAATATATGATGAGGGTATACACATGTTTATAATTTGGAAACAAAGAGGTACATTGTGATATATGGGGGTTCAATGTTATGCTGCTTTAGAAAAAAATCCTTCTATGGTTTTTGGTTTTCATCTTTAAGAAGGGTTAAAATGTTATCCTTTTATGGTATTGTTTATGTTAATCCTAAAATTATTTATTAATGATTAAGGTACTATATCAATATACAAGGATTTATACATAATAAATATCTTTTTCTAACCATTGTTTTTTCAAAATATAGACCGAATGACATGTCATTCTATTCATAGATCTCATGACCTATTAATGCTTCAATAATGAAAAATTAACATTGAGTTCATATAATAAGTGATTAAGTGGAAATTAATCACGGAACAAATGAGGGTTATGTTGTCCTGAAATTATGAATTTATAAATTTTTATGATAGTTCTTCAACATTAAGAAAAAAATCTATAATTATATTATTTTAATACCTTATTTTGTTAAAATGATGTCCTTTGAAAACATCATATATTTTTTACATTGGGGCCCTCAACACTCCATTTATGAATCAGTTATTTTTTGATAGATGATATCAATCAATCCAAATAAATATTAATTCTTTTCCTATATTTCCATGTTTTCACATCCCACATATGTTCTCCTATGTGTTAAAAATGTTTTGAATTACATTGGGTGACAATTTGGTTCCAACATTCCCATTTTGAAGATTTTTTTTGTATTCATTTTTAAGATGTGAGTTTATATGAAAGAAACATTCAAGTCTCATGATTTTATTAGCCGAATATTTTTTTTGAAATTTATTTTTAACTCTGTATAATGTAACCCCACAAGATTTTGTGATTTTTTTTCAAAATAAATGAATATTTTTATATTTTTTAATTCACGCAACACTGAATATAGAATTTTTATATCAATGTAAAATGTGTTAGATGAATTATACATAGCACCAAGTGTTTCATGATCTATACACAACCCATAGATTATCTTATGGTACATGAAACACTATGTTTGGATTGTATCTCACATTGTACTGAGTCCATTAAATAGCATGTGTAAAATATAATGTCGAGTTTTACCAGACTACAAGTTTTTATTAATAATAATATTATCATTATAGGTACCACCACTCCATTTGAATTGATGTACTGAATACGATCAACTAAATTTTGAAAATTTTATTTATGCATGTATATAAAATGAATCATTTGTTTATCAATGACCATAAGAGAATATATGAACTATTTGATACTAGAGAGATTATGTTTCTATGAAAACTAATTTTCTAGGTACAGAAACAATTTTAGTAAAATAAATAATAAAAACCAATTTTGAATAATTATTTATATAAAATATTTATTTTATACAATCCATGAATATTTTTTATACTCGTAAATTAGATTTGATGGATATATGATAAGAAGAAATACAATTTAATGAATAATAATATTTACTTATTTAAAAATTAATATTATATCATTTTAATGGAGTAAAAAATAGGAATATGATTTTAGAAACATTCATATAATTTATTTTAAAAACTAAAAAACAATTTTTTTATATCAGAATATTAAAATTAGATTAGGGTGAATTATTTGAATTTTTCTATGAAGATTAATTTTTTTATAAGTAATAAAAAATATAGAATTTCAAATAAAAATTTCATTTTAATATAATTTATTTATAAGGGTGAATTATGTTTTTATTGTTTCTAAAGTTCAATTATATCAATTATTCAGAAATTTATCAAATTTAGGTAATTTTGATTATTTTTAAATTGAAATTAAATATAAAAACAAAACAAACTTTTGAATTTTTTTATTATGAAACCTATTTTTATTTCATTTATGTGAGATTTAATTTTAATTAATTTCTAACATATTATGTTTGGAATGTGGAAAATGGAATAAATATTTTGAATCAGAATAATTTTTAATGTCTAATAAGTAAAAAATATTTTTTGTCCAAAAAAATTAGTGAAATAAATTAAAAATAATCACAATAATTATGAGAAATATTAGCCTAACATGGGACTAAACATTCATATTATTGGGAAAATGACTAAGAAACTAGTCCAAAATCATTTTTCTGCCCATATTTATTCCCAATAAATCCTTTTATATAATTGGGTACGTTACCAGATCCACTTTACATAAGAAAAACATGGATGGAATTCAATTTTATAAATTTAACAATAATGTCACTCTTCCTCCACTATAAAAAGAAACTCACCCCTTCTATTAGATCACACCATTAAAGTCATTTTTTATCTCCTAACATATAATCAAATAATCTTCCAAAATCCCTCCTTCCTCCTTGAATAATCTATTTTTGATGAAATCAAATGATGAAATTCCTTTAGTAAAAAAACATGAGTTCCCCAAAGAAGAGGTAACATCCTTCCCAAAGCTCCTTCCTTTTATTTTCATTGTCCACCACCTCAATTAATATTATTATATTTTTATATAATTACATATATATCCAAAATATAGAGGGATGTTGTTATTAAAAGTCTTTTACATACACTTACACAAACTATCACATATTGTGTAATGAATATACAATTATTATGTACGGTGAACTACTTCCAAACAAAACAATGTTGTTACCTTTCCATTAACACCTCCCATGGGTGGGAAATGTGATGTAAACTATATTTTTATTTGATATATATGATCTATATGATTTATTTAGTCATCTTGAATTATTATATAACACATACCGTAACGATTTTCATTTTTTAAAGTATAATAAATTCATTTGACGACTTATGGACTACTATCTCCTCAAAGCAATGTGATATGTTCACACTAAACCTGAAATGTATTGAGGATTAGATTAGTAAATTTATATTATATATAATAATTATAATTATAAATATAAATATAAATATAATTATATATATATATATATACATATATTCGATTTACTTTCTTTCATTTAATAAGGCATGAAGTAGAAAACAACTTTCATGCATATGTACGACCAACTGTTTCCATGAATGATGTATTTTGTTTAGTATTTAATTATTATTTTTATAAATACCTTTATAATGACTAAATATTATATTCATATAATTTTTTAATTTCTATTAACAACTTAATAATAATATAATTTAGAGGTCATTGAGTGACAAGTCAAGACATATATGAAAAACAAGGATGTTATCACCTAAAACGTATCTTTATATTGAGTAATTAATAAAATGTGTTATAAAGTCACAAGTAAATCTCATATGGAATTATAGATATAAATATTGTTTTTTATATGTTTATAATGATCTTAAAATTATTATACATGAGTTATTAATGAGTAGAACGAGGGTCATGACATAATATAAGGTTTTTGTCATCTAACATTTATTTTCAGCGACACACAAGATATGCTCACCTCCTATTTCTTATATGAGGTGTGTATAGTTACCATTTAATTATTATATTTTTATTATACATATATATATTTATAATTAAATATATTGTTTATAATATTTCATTCATCTGTTTTATGTTTAAAAAGATACCAAATTGGTAACGTAACTTTTTACCAATTTTATTTTGTTAAGACACAATCCATGTTATACGCCTTTTTTATGAGGTGTATATAATAACATTGAATTTTTTTTGTCATGAATCTCCCTATTTTTATGATATTTTATTCTTCACATAATTTTTTTATTTTCATTTGATTATAAATCTAATTTAGTAAAGTGGTAACAATTTATTTCAATAATATCATCATTTATTGATATTGTTTATGCTTATGCTTCCAATAAAGATATATTATGAATAATTTCTCAAGAACAATCATGAATGATCATATTTTTAGGGTATTCATCTTATATCCATGTAATTGTAACAATGTTCCTCTTTTTGGTATTTATGATTATTCTGAAGAAAATATTATAGTCTGGCATTAATACTCTTTTTAGATAGATATATTTGTTCTTTCAAAATCGTGTTTTTTAAAAATGGATTATATTTTTTTTATTATCCTATTATTTTTATTCTTATTAAACATTTGGTTTTATTTTTAAAAAATCTTTTTAAATGTATTATTAATTTAATTGTCCTATCATTTAAATTTTCTAAACATTTAAGTTGTAAAAATAATTTTCAATAAGTATTGACTTACCAACGATCATGAATGTCATTTATTGATTATTCCTTTCTAATTTAACAATTTATTTTTTACATAATAAATTTTTCAGTAATATTTTGAATGATTTTTTATTTTAAATTTTTTTACCCAAAACCAATGTTTTAAAAAAAAATTTATGTTTAAAAGGTTTTTAAAATGATTTTAAATTCATTCTTTACAAGTATTCCAAGTACTAAATAAAAAAAATTCAAAAAAAATTCAACATTTATTATTATTTTTCACTGTATTTTCAATTATAACATTTTCAAAAGGTTTTCTGGATTCTTTTATAAATTTTCAATGAAAATGGATTTCAAAATTTTATTGGTAATATTTAATATGATTTCAATGAAAATGGTTTTCAAAATGTTTTCATGATTATTGTATATGTTTTGAGGTAAAAATAGTTTTGAAATGTTTTCAAGGTTCATTAATATGTTTTCAAATAATATGTTATTTATAAGGATTTATATTTGAAAAAGTATTTTTCAATGAATAAAGGTAATTTTATTCATAGAATGGTTTTTATTAATATTTCAAAATTATTTTCCATCAAAGATAACATATATAGGTGTTAATAATGTCTTTTCGTTATAATGATTCAAAGGATCCTTTCACATTCATTCTCTTATTGCATAATGTATATATTGTATGATTTTTAAGAAAAAAAATTCTCTTTGTTGGGTTATATATTTAATAATATGTTACTTCTTTATGGGACATATACTTGTAAAGCCCTATTCTTTTCACAAGTTATGATTTGATGATGTGATTATGAAAACTGTCCCTTTTTTCTACATGTTATGATTTAATTATATGTTTATGATACCCATTTCATTATCTTGGTTGTGATATGATTTGTAATGGTCTTATAGATCATGTAATCATGATTTCACAATGATATGGTTGGGAAATATATCTCCCCCAATTTATTGGGTAAATATTTATATCTCATGAGATAGAAATGGTTGGAACGGGTAGTTAAATCAGTTATGTAAATGACGTTTTCCACTAAGATGGTCTTAGGTTTGATCCTAAACTTCTAATACGGTCATGTGAGTGATCGATGAATACAAAGATTGTATGGGGGGTGATCCTATACTACTAAGATAGTCTTTGGAATGAACCTTGACTACTGGGATGGTCATGGGGGTGAACCATCAATACAAATATGGTATGGGGAGGGAAACTATACTACTAGGATGGCCTTGGAAATAAACCATGACTACTATAGAACGAATGTTTATAGGATTATGTTTCTACCAAAAATTATATGTCTTATTACTATGTTATTATTTCATGAATTATTCTCCTTATTCTATTAAAATTTATCTCTTAAGAACTGTGAATCATTATGCCATGTCTCATTATTATGATCTTTTACGCATGGTATACTATTCAAATGTTATGATCATCTTCTCATACCATTATTCTCATATTATTCATATATATATCCCTTATTTACCCTTAATAATTATTTGATTTCACCCCTTTCTTGTGTTTTTTTATTTTCAGGTTATGATTAATGGTTTTGAGAAGAAGTAGTAACATGGAAGATCGATGTGAGAAGCATTGAATTTATTTCTCCCTATTAAGAGATTTTGGTTTATGTATTCAAATACACCAAAACAATATGATCCTAGTGTTTATATTTGTTTAATGTTATTAATATTGATATAAAATTATGTAAATATATGTATATTTAGACTGGGTCACTATACATACATGTTTTAATTTATGCAGGAGAGATTGAAACCAGCGATCAAGACTCATGTGATTTTGATACGAAATATCTCATGTATCTTACATGAGTGGCCTCTCAAACAACTATCTAATACCCACACACGAATTCAAACTTGTCCCCAAGAAAACCCATCGACATACAAGAGTCTAGATTTTTGATTTGGCATTTCTCATGTCGCTTCCAGGAATAGACTCTCAAATGGCCAAGATATCCCCACATAAGATATCATTATTATTTTTAAGAGAACCCAAATGCAGACTAGAAACTTGAAAGATGAATATGAAGTATCTCATATATTATTCATGTTTCTAGCCAAATGGAAAAGGAATTCAAGTGAAATATGTACATAGTGTGCACAATAATCCCCTTGTGAATGCAAGACTCTAGGAATGATGTCAATGATCCCCTTGAATTCGTTTTTATCACAGAATAAAATTTGTACATAACACCACTTCCAGAACATAAATATTCTTCAAAACCACAAAATATTTTATTTCTATGTTGTTGGTCACTGCCTACTTCAGGGAGATCATTCAAATTTGAAATCGATGCTCTGATGCATGTAAGACTCATAATATGTGGCATCACTAAAGAATAAATCCCCCAAGGATGAAATCAGGCATGAAAGTTTCCATGTGGGTACTCCCTCGAGTGGTACCATATTTACGCAATCCTTACCCATAGTATTTTATCCTATGTAAGGTTTTTAAATACATACCACGCATGAACCCCTGACCTCATACACAAACCCCCAATCTTGCGTGTAATCTCATCCTTTTCACACAACCATTCAGTCTTGTTTTCACCCCTTCATTGAAACCCAGTGCATTAACAATATATCAATGAACATTGTATGAGGAAATATTATTTGTAAGATCCATCCCATTTATGAAACTTTTTCATGAATCCCTCCAAATATTCACACAAAAATATCAAGGTCCTTCGTAAGACTTCCCATATTCCCCTAGTTCATGTGACACCAAATCATTTATTTCTTAGTGAAGATTCTGAAATTCAGTTTTCTTCTCAGTATATGCACACTATTGTCGACCACATAATCGACCAATACTATATAACAATAGACCTAGAAATTTATGAAGCCATACCCCCACCTAATTTTGAATGACTTGTGGTTATGTAAGCCCAAGGGGTACAAGGTGAGTCCCCCACATCCATGTTCCATAACGCAAAACTACTTTGACAAATTTCCCCATCCCATGATGTAAAATAGCAGTTGTTGAGCCCTCTGGAAGATTGCTGATTTCATGTTTATAACTGATGTTTTAATAATCACAAATCATCACAACTCATTGATGCTTAATCTGGTTTGATGTCTCATAAACATAATTCCAATCTATGAATGAATCTGTTATCATGCTTTTAACTATGCTTATTGACTTACAATGTATGTTGGAAGTCTTCTGGATTCAACAGACATCAGAGTCACTAATCCATCAGACTCACCGATCCATCAGACTCACCGATCCATCAGACTCACCGATCAATCAGACTCACCGATCCATCAGAGTCACTGATCAATCAGACTCACCAATCCATCAGAGTCACCGATCCATCAGACTCATCGATCGATCAGACTCACCGATCAATCAGACTCACCGATCCATCAGAGTCATCGATCCATCAGACTCACTGATCCATCAGACTCACCGATCAATCAGACTCACCGATCCATCAGACTCACCGATCAATCAGACTCACCGATCCGTCAGAGTCACCGATCAATCAGACTCACCAATCCATCAGAGTCACCGATCCATCAGACTCACCGATCCATCAGACTCACCGATCAATCAGACTCACCGATCCATCAGAGTCACTGATCCATCAGACTCACCGATCCATCAGACTCACCGATCAATCAGACTCACCGATCCAAGGACTCACCGATGCAAATGACTCACCGATCAGATGAAAGACCGATGCTGATCAAAATGACTCACCGATCAGATGACAGACTGATGCTGATCAAAATGACTCACCGATCAGATGACAGACCGATGCTGATCTATCTGAGTCACCGATCATTACTCTAATGCTGATGACCTACCGATCTCTTGAACAGTCATAAACAACTGTTTGAATTTCTTTATCTTTATCTTTATTTATTCTATCCAACGGTCATATTAGTTATATTTTAATACCCTGACAATTAATTAATAAAGGTTGTCGGATGTCAGGAAACCGTACCTCGTACATGCGGAAAGGAAACCTTTTTTGTCCTACGGAGCACGTGATATAAATACAAGAAGACTCTGCTGAAGAGGTGGGTGAAGTAAAGAAGAGAAAAACAAAGAAGAGAGAGACAACACACACAGAGACAAGGAAGCATACGACATACTCAAGAAGAGCTCTGTGCATACAAGAAGAACCAAGCAAGACAGAATCAAATATACAATCAATCCTACTCAAGAAGAGTGGTGTGCATACAATAGAATATTGAAGAGCTTCATCGACTATATCTCACTGCCTGTGAACCTGAAGCATACGACACTCTGCTTCTCAAACAAAATCGAGAAGAGGACTCAGAATCACTTCTGATTAATTCCAAAACGAGTCTAGTGCTACACTGAAATCACTAGAGCCATTCCTAAACTCTACATCTCTGCTCTATGATTTATTTATTCTACATCTTGAGCAGTGTGTGTTATCTGCTGTATTAAACACACACACTGACTCCTGTACTTTCACTGGAGGATCTGTAAATCCTCAGTAAACCTTTTACACTTCACTTCCCACTGTGGATAGTGGTAGAGGTCTTGTGACCTGGACAGCTGGCTGCTGTTGTTTGTTTTCCCACGTAGAACTGTGGTAGAGGTCTTGGGACCTGGACAGTGTGTTCACTGTTGTTAACCCCGATCCAGGGTGTGGATCACTTTTATATAAACTTTTGAGAGGACTAAGTCTCGGCTTGAGACTGAACCTCTTGGTTACTTCTCTGTGTTTATAGTTATACTCTATATCCATACTATACATATTTATTTCATATTCCGCTGCTATTACTTTGAAATATAATCTATCTTCAAAGCTACTTTGATAATTAAATTCGCAAGTGTTTATATTTATTATAAATCAGTAAATTAGTTTCAAAAGTTAATTTAATCATAAGATTAAGTTAACTGAGAACTAATCAATCTTTGAGAAGCTAATTGAACCTTTATAATCTATATAAATTCACTACAGTTTAATTTGTTTTTGAAATTGGGGGATTTTATTAGAAATTGTTTTTAACAGAAAATTTTAATTGGAACTCAATTCACCCCCCTCTTGAGTGTCCACTCCGACCAACACTTGGTATCAGAGGAAGTAAATACTTTCTAAAAGTGCTCTGCTTTTGACCTGTGATTTTAGTTGTATTTTAAAGTTCTTAAAATTTATGTTATTTCTAAATTTTTATCTCTTTAAAATTCTTTTTTGTAATATCATGGATAATAGACTTGAGGGTGCTGCTACTAACCGGCCACCTTTTTTCAATGGAACTAATTATGCTCAGTGGAAACTGAAAATGAAAATTCATCTAGAAAGCATAGGTTTTGATATTTGGACTGCTATTGAATCTGAATACAAAATTCTCACTACTGCTAGATCTACTTGGGATGAACCTACAAAGACTGCTTACAATAACAATTGTAAAGCTATGAATGCTCTGTACTGTGCTCTAGGAGATGAAGAGTTTAATAGAATTTCTGTATGTAAAACTGCATATGAAATTTGGGATACCTTAGCTGTTTCTCATGAAGGAACAACTAATGTTAAGGAGATGAGATTGAATACCTATACTATTAAGTATGATAATTTTAAGATGAAGCCCGATGAACCCATTTCTGATATGTATCTCAGGTTCAATGAAATTGTCAACACAATGACCTCTCTGGGAAAGGATGTTCCAGCAAAGGAACAAATTATGAGAATTTTGAGATGTCTACCTGAAAGATGGAGATGAACCTCTGTCTCCATTAGAGAATCCTGTGACATTACTGCTCTACCTGTCAAGGAATTAATTGGTAAGCTGATGATGTATAAAGAAGAGCTTAAAGTAAATAAAGAAGAAGATGATGAACCTAAAAGGAAGTCTATTTCCTTCAAGACTACAACCTCAAAGAATAAGGATAAGGAAAAGCATCAAGCTATCAATGAAAGTTCAAGCAGTGAGGAAAGTGAGAATGATTCTGACAGTGATGATGAGATGGCTCAAATAGCCAGGAGATTCAAAAAGTTTTATAGGAAAAATAACTTCTTTAGGAAACCGAATTACAAGGGAAAGTATGACCAACAAGGCAAATGGAAAAAGGATTGGATGAAGAACGACAAATCAGATGATGTTGTCTGCTATGAGTGTAAGAGGAAAGGACACATTAAAGCCGACTGTCCAAAGCTGAAGTATAAAAAGAAATATGAATACAAGAATAACAAGTACAAGAAGGCCATGAAGGCTACTTGGAGTGCTTCAGAAGACAGCACAAGTGAAGATGAATCTTCAGACTCTGAAAAGAATCGGGCCAATATGTGTTTCATGACAAACACTTTTGAGGTAACATCAGAGACTCCTGCTTTTAATTCTTACTATTCTGGAGAAGATTCTGACTCAGAAAACATGTCAAAATCTGAATTGTTTGAGTACTGTGACATGCTAGAAGAAACATGTAATGAGCTTAAAGATAAATATAAAGGTCTAAAGAAACAGTATGCTTTAAGTGTTAAGAATAAATCTGATCTGGATATAGAAGTAGAAAAGAATGCTCAGCTGCTTAAAGAGAATACTGAACTAAAATTGTCTAATGAGCAACTCAAGAAAGACTTAGAGAAGTTCACCAATGGTAAAAATACTCTAACACAAATGCTAGGAAAGCAAGTTGCACCTAGATACACTACTGGTATAGGATACCAACCTGGACAAAGGAAAGTTGCCAAAACTAGATTCATTCCTAAATCTGGACAGAAGATAGTTAATTCTGGAACTTCTTATGCCTCAACCAGTTATATTCATAGTTATGAATCTAATAAGGTTTATCTTTCAAAGAATGTTATTTCTACAAATTATATGAGACCCATTAGACAAATATGGGTACCTAAAGTGTTATTGGCTAACCTGTCTGGACCCAAGAAGATCTGGGTACCAAAATCATCTTCCATCTAAATCTGTTTTGTAGGAGACCTGCTTGAAGAGCTGTTACAAGAAGATATGGTATTTAGACAGTGGGTGCTCAAGACACATGACTGGAGATTATTCTTGCTTCAAGAGCTTAATAAAGGTTGATGGAGGATTTGTCACCTTTGGTGATAACTCTAAAGGAAAAATCATCGGCCTAGGCCAGATTGGTAACACGGATTCAATTTTGATTTCTAATGTTTTATTTGTTGATGGACTTAAATATAACCTGTTAAGCATTTCTCAGTTATGTGATGATGGTTTTCATGTTAAATTTGAAAATGATTCTTGCAATGTTTTTAACTCTAAAAATGTTTTAGTATTTTCTGCTTTAAGAAATGAGAATGTTTATGCTGTTGATTTAGATTCTTTAGCTAAACAGAACATTCCTTGTTTAAATGCTTTTCATAAAGAGTCTTGGCTTTGGCACAGAAGATTAGGACACTGCAATGTGCACTCACTTAGAAAACTTTCTAGGAAGAACTTGGTTAGAGACTTACCCAAACTTGAATTTCCAGCAGACAAAGTTTGTAATCCCTGTCAAAAGGGAAAACAACACAAAGTTTCTTTTAAATCAAAGAAAGAAGTTTCAACTTCTCAACCACTTGAATTGGTTCACATGGATTTGTTTGGACCATCAAGAGTTTTTAGTTTAAATGGGAAGCACTATGTCTATGTTCTCGTAGATGACTTTTCTAGATATACTTGGGTATATTTTCTAGCTCACAAAAGTGAAGCTTGTTCTTACTTTGTTAAATACTCCAAGTCTGTAGAAAATCTTAGTGGACTCAAGATTAAGACCCTAAGAAGTGATCATGGTCGTGAGTTTGAAAATCAAGATTTTGAATATTACTGCTCACTCAATGGCTATTCTCATAACTTATATGCCCCTAGGACACCCCAACAGAATGGTGTAGTAGAAAGAAGAAACAGAACCCTGCAAGAAATTTCTAGAACCATGCTCAATGAATATGACCTGCCAATTTACTTTTGGGATGAAGCTGTTAATACAGCCTGTTATGTCATTAATAGAGTCTTGATCAGACCTGTTCTAAAGAAAACCCCTTATGAGTTGTGGAACCATAGGAAACCTAAGGTAAACTACTTCAACGTTTTTGGCTGCAAAGTCTTTATTCTGAATACTAAAGATAATCTGGATAAATTTGCATCCAAGAGTGATGAAGGAATTTTCCTAGGTTACTCTATCTCTTGTAAAGCCTATAGAGTTTTCAATAAGAGAACCAAAAGTGTGGAAGAATCTGTTCACATCAAATTTAATGAAACTGATCCACATGAGCCTAAAACCTCTCTTGGGAATCTTGAAGAAGATTTGTCTATTCTGGACCTTAATGATAAATCTAAAGAACCTGTTATAAAAGCATCCAGTTCTGGACATTCTCCAGAATCTGCTTCTGTTGAACCTCAATCTCTAGATGAACCTGAAATTTCTAGCCCTATCTTTTCAAGACCATCTAGGACTCTAAAGAACCATCCCATAGATGCTGTTGTAGGAAATCTAGATAGAGGAACACAAACTAGAGCTTCTCTAAGAAACCAGGTTGAACATCAAGCTTTTCTTTCACAGTCAGAACCTAAAAATATCAATGATGTTATCAATGATGAATTTTGGGTAATGGCTATGCAAGAAGAATTAAATCAGTTTGAAAGAAACAAAGTCTGGGAATTAGTTGACAGACCTAAGGACACTTTGACAATAGGCACAAAATGGGTGTTTAGAAATAAAGTAGATGAATCTGGAAATATAGTCAGAAACAAAGCTAGACTAGTTGCACAAGGATATATATAAGAAGAAGGTATAGACTATGAGGAAACTTTTTCACCTGTAGCTAGACTAGAAGCCATTAGGATCTTACTTGCATATTCTGCACATCTGGATTTCAAATTATATCAAATGGATGTTAAAAGTGCATTTCTAAATGGTTTTATAATTTAAGATGTTTTTGTAGAACAACCACCTGGATTTACTAATCCCCATTTTCCAAATCAAGTTTTTAAACTTTCTAAAGCTTTATATGGTTTGAAACAAGCTCCAAGAGCTTGGTATGATAGACTTAGCAATTTACTTATTTCAAAAGGTTTTACTAAAGGGATTGCTGATCCAACTCTTTTCATTAAAAGAATTTCTAAAGATGTTTTAGTTGTACAAATATATGTTGATGATATTATTTTTGGATCTTCTAAAAACTCCTTATGTACTGATTTTTCAAAGGTTATGCAAAATGAATTTGAAATGAGATTAATGGGAGAGCTTAAGTATTTTCTTGGATTTCAAATCTTTCAAACTAAAAATGGTATTATTTTAAATCAAAGTAAATATACAAAGGATCTTTTAAAACGTTTTGGATTGGATAGTATTAAGGAAAGTAATACACCTATGAGTACCACCTGTAAATTGGATGTTGATGAAACTGGGAAACCAGTTGATCAAACCAATTACAGAGGTATGATTGGAAGCCTACTTTATCTTACTGCTAGTCGACCAGATATTATGTTTAGTGTATGTATGTGTGCTAGATTTCAAGCTAATCCTAAAAAATCACACTTATTAGCTGTTAAATGGATTTTTAAGTATCTTAAGTATACTATAAATTTAGGTTTGTTTTACCCAAAAGGACAATCCTTTGAGTTAATGAGTTATTCAGATGCTGACTTTGCTGGTTGTAAGTTGGATAGAAAAAGCACATCAGGAACATGTCATTTTCTTGGAAAATCCCTAGTATCATGGTGTAGTAAGAAACAGAATTCAGTTGCATTGTCTACTGCCAAGGCAGAATACATAGCTGCTGGTAATTGCTATGCACAAATTTTGTGGATGAAATACACTCTATTGGATTATGGATTTGATCTTAAACACGTTTCAATTAACTATGACAACACTAGTGCAATCAACTTATCCAAGAACCCTATGTCTCACTCTAGAACTAAGCACATTGATGTCAGACATCACTTTCTAAGAGATCATTACCAGAAGGGTGATATTTCTCTAGAATTTGTTAGTTCTGAAAATCAATTAGCTGACATCTTCACAAAGCCCTTATGCTCTGAAAGAATGAAATTTATTAAACAAGAATTGTGTATGATTGATCTGTGAAACTGATCTGTGGAACTGATCTGTGAAACTGATCTGTGAAACTGATCTGTGAAACTGATCTGTGAAACGGATCTGTGAAACTGATCTGTGAAACTGATCTGTGAAACTGATCTGTGAAACCGATCTGTGGAACCGATCTGTCACACTGTTCTGTCAAACCGATTTTTTTTAATTACTTTTTATTAATTAGTAAATTACTTTTTATGGGAACCCTAAATGATAAAATAAATGATACGCGGCTATTTATCTTCCCTAAACCTTTGACCTTACATTTCCCGCCGAACCTCTCAACCTCTCTTCCCCTCTGCTTCGAACCTTCGAACCTTCGAACTCCTGCCTCTCCAAAATCCTCGAATGGCTAAGCAAAAGAGACCGAGAAAAGGACCAGATAGCCCTGTACCTTCAAAGCGTGCTCGAGGCGAGTCGAGCAGTACCTCTCAACGCTCAGTAAATCCGAACCTGGAAACTCGGATTGTTTCTGTAGAAAAAGAAGTAAACTCGGTGTGGCTTCTGTCAAGTAAGTCCCTGTTGCTACAAGTTCTTGAATCACAAGGATGGATAGACTGGTTTTCAGACAACGCCCGAATAGATTATCCAAAGCTAGTACATGAGTTTTACATGAACCTGAAAATCACGCTTGATGGTGTGGAAGCTGCTAGGATGTCATCGGTTGTAAAAGGAAAGAAAATATCATTCTCATCTAAGCAGTGGGCTGAATGTTTAAACGTACCTCATGAAGGTCGATATGAGGACTATGCTGGCAATATACCCCCAGTCACTGACTATTTTTCTTATGAGCTAGTGCTAGAGCTTCTAACTGGAAACAAAGAATCGAGGAGAATCACAGCTTCAGAATTAGATGGTGAAAGCAGACTCCTATTCAAGTTTATTCAGCACCAACTTTGCCCTCGAAGAGGAGATTTTGCTGCTGTTAAGTTTCAAGATGTTTTTCTATTGTTTCTGCTCAAAACCCATGAAAAGATAAATCTGTGTAGATATGTGATGGTCCACATAGCTAGTATGCTGAAACCTTCCAAGAAAGCCACAACGTTGTTTTATTCAAAAATGATATCTACTATGCTCCAGAATCTGGAATGTGTTGATGAAGATGATGAAGTTGTTGAAACAGAGCGTACATTCTGCCTCAACAAAGAGATCTGCAAGAGGATGAAAATCAATTGGAATCCATGGAAGAAATGCTGGGTTGCAGATGAAGATAAGTTGTATGAAGCCTACAATCCTATAGATCATGGCATGAGGCCAAAGGATTTGAGAGATCCTGGATTAAAACCATATGAGGAACCAATTTATTCTGATGATGATGAGCAAGACAAAGCTGCAACTGAAGAAGGAAGTGTGTCTTCTCCTGATGATAGGAGTGATCCAGACACTGCTAGCCCCAAGAAAAGAATAGAATTTGGACCTGCTAGTCCACCCTTAACCCTACCAGAGTCAGAACCTATTCTTGATGATGAAGAAGATTCTGATACTGAGGATTATCACAGTGAAGCCTCTGAGCAGAGTAATAATGAGCAAGGTGATGCTGAATACAATCTTGGTGGTGATGATGATGATGATGATGATGTTGAAGCTTCTGTTGATGGTGTTAACAGACCGGTGGATGGTCTTGCTGTAGATCAAGTAGAACAACCTCAGTCAGTACCAGAAATCCATATCAGTGGCAAGGCTGACCCATCAAAAATTAGTGGAACAGCAAGCTATGAAAAACCCAACTACACCCTGTGTGCTGCTGTTTGGGATGACTACCCTGGATATGCTGTTTTGGGCTTAGAATATTCTGAATAAGAAGACGAATTTCCAGAATCTGCTGCAGCTGTGAAAAGGAACCTTCCAAGAGAAGCAAGGTCTATTCCTACTGTTGATCCTGTAAATGTGAATTTACCTGGTTCTGAAATCTCTCGAGCTGAACTTGATAAGTTTAAGACTTAATTGCTAACCACCGTGAGAGATATAGTCAGAGAAGAACTTTCCAATGCCCTTCATCAAGTATCTCTGTAAGTTTCTGAAAATTACTTGAAAGCTTTTTCAACTACAGTCTCAGATGTTCTCAAGCCAGACTTGACTGCTACTGGTGAATTTGTTGGTAGGCACATAGCCTCTTTGAATCAAACTTTGAAGGATCTCCAAGTTAGCTTACTTTCTCTATCAAATGAGTTCAGATCAACCATCTCTGGTATGATGGAAGTTTTGAGAAATCTGATAGAACATCTCAAAAAGTCTGACCTGAGGAAGTTCAAAGCTGAACTAACTCACATAGTCGGCCAAGCCAGTACAGGCAAGGTAACCAAAATCACTACTCGTGAGATAGAAGCTCTCAAAGAAGTTGTGCATGCAGAGCTAGCTGCTGTAAGACAATTTCTTGACTTAGAATCTTTGAGGAGGATGAAAGAGCTCTGTGATAATAGTCATAAGATGGCCTTAGTATATTCAGCAGATGCTAAGAATGCCCTGCAAGAGATCAAGGAAAAAGTTGATACTTACTTTTCCAAGATTTATACAAAACATGAGATGGCTGCAAACTTCAAAGTCTTGGCAGAGAATCTGAAATTACCTCCAGTCACTCAGGCCTCCAACACTCAAGTTCGCCAATTGCAAGATTTTGTCCCTTCCTTGGCGCAGTTCATGGAAAACAAGGATGATTTTGAAAAAGCTATGAAGTATGGAGCAGAAGTTATTCAGGACATCATTCATCTGTTGAAGCCTTACTTGGATGCACAGGCCACTGCAATTGTACTCCCTACTTCTGAACCTCTCAGTGCCTCTGATGTCGCTCCAAATCAGCTGTCTGTTGCCCAAGCTCTATCTCAGTTGCGGCCAGTCTCTCAGAAAGCTTCTCATCCAGCTCCTGCTCCTTCTCACCAACCCTCTGTGACACCTCCAATTGCACCTGCCAGAGATATCCTGCCGCCACTTCAGCTCCGTGAACCACAGCCTGCCTCCAAGCCTTCTACCTTACCTACCATTGATCCAAAGGATAAAGGGAAAGCCCCTTTGTATCCCACCAAATAGCCATGTATTGTTTTTGATGGGGTGATCTATGTATTGCTTATCTTTTTCTGTGACTTTATCAAATTAGTTTTTCCTTTGTGTTATGTTCTATCCTCTCTGCACCCTGCTTCTCTTTTCCCTTATCTGTTTTCCCTCCTTTTTGATTATCCCAAAGGGGGAGAAAGAAGATATATATAATGGGAGAAAGAAGATATATATAATGGGAGAAAGATATATATAATGGGAGAAAGATCTATATAATGGGAGAAAGATATATAATGGGGGAAATATATATCTAAGGGGGAGTACTCTATATATGAAGAGGGAGATCAATATCTCAGGGGGAGAAATCTGAATACTATATATATGGGAATGTTATTTTAAGAGGGAGATTTTTTTTTTATTATTTTTTATTTTTTATTATTTTTTTTATTTTATATATATATATGAAGTTTTGTGATTATCAAAAAGGGGGAGATTGTTGAGCCCTCTGGAAGATTGCTGATTTCATGTTTATAACTGATGTTTTAATAATCACAAATCATCACAACTCATTGATGCTTAATCTGGTTTGATGTCTCATAAACATAATTCCAATCTATGAATGAATCAGTTATCATGATTTTAACTATGCTTATTGACTTACAAAGTATGTTGGAAGTCTTCTGGATTCAACAGACATCAGAGTCACCGATCAATCAGACTCACCGATCCATCAGACTCACCGATCCATCAGACTCACCGATCAATCAGACTCACCGATCCATCAGAGTCACCGATCAATCAGACTCACCAATCCATCAGAGTCACCGATCCATCAGACTCACCGATCCATCAGACTCACCGATCAATCAGACTCACCGATCCATCAGAGTCACCGATCCATCAGACTCACCGATCCATCAGACTCACCGATCAATCAGACTCACCGATCCATCAGACTCACCGATCAATCAGACTCACCGATCCATCAGACTCACCGATCAATCAGACTCACCAATCCATCAGAGTCACCGATCCATCAAACTCACCGATCCATCAGACTCACCGATCAATCAGACTCACCGATCCATCAGAGTCACCGATCCATCAGACTCACCGATCCATCAGACTCACCGATCAATCAGACTCACCGATCCAAGGACTCACCGATGCAAATGACTCACCGATCAGATGACAGACCGATGCTGATCAAAATGACTCACCAATCAGATGACAGACCGATGCTGATCAAAATGACTCACCGATCAGATGACAGACCGATGCTGATCTATCTGAGTCACCGATCATTACTCTAATACTGATGACCTACCGATCTCTTGAACAGTCATAAACAACTGTTTGAATTTCTTTATCTTTTTCTTTTTTTTATTCTAACCAACGGTCATATTAGTTATATTTTAATACCCTGACAATTAATTAATAAAGGTTGTCGGATGTCAGGAAACCGTACCTAGTACCTGGGGAAAGGAAACCTTTTTTGTCCTACGGAGCACGTGATATAAATACAAGAAGACTCTGCTGAAGAGGTGGGTAAAGTAAAGAAGAGAAAAACGAAGAAGAGAGAGACAACACACACAGAGACAAGGAAGCATACGACATACTCAAGAAGAGCTCTGTGCATACAAGAAGAACCAAGCAAGACAGAATCAAATATACAATCAAGCCTACTCAAGAAGAGTGGTGTGCATACAATAGAATATTGAAGAGCTTCATCGACTATATCTCACTGCCTGTGAACCTGAAGCATACGACACTCTGCTTCTCAAACAAAATCGAGAAGAGGACTCAGAATCACTTCTGATTAATTCCAAAACGAGTCCAGTGCTACACTGAAATCACTAGAGCCATTCCTAAACTCTACATCTCTGCTCTGTGATTTATTTATTCTACATCTTGAGCAGTGTGTGTTATCTGCTGTATTAAACACACACACTGACTCCTGTACTTTCACTGGAGGATCTGTAAATCCTCAGCAAACCTTTTACACTTTACTTCCCACTGTGGATAGTGGTAGAGGTCTTGTGACCTGGACAGCTGGCTGCTGTTGTTTGTCTTCCCACGTAGAACTGTGGTAGAGGTCTTGTGACCTGGACAGTGTGTTCACTGTTGTTAACCCCGATCCAGGGTGTGGATCACTTTTATATAAACTTTTGAGAGGACTAAGTCTCAGCTTGAGACTGAACCTCTTGGTAACTTCTCTGTGTTTATAGTTATACTCTATATCCATACTATACATATTTATTTCATATTCCGCTGCTATTACTTTGAAATATAATCTATCTTCAAAGCTACTTTGATAATTAAATTCCCAAGTGTTTATATTTATTATAAATCAGTAAATTAGTTTCAAAAGTTAATTTAATCATAAGATTAAGTTAACTGAGAACTAATCAATCTTTGAGAAGCTAATTGAACCATTATAATCTATATAAATTCACTACAGTTTAATTTGTTTTTGAAATTGGGGGATTTTATTAGAAATTGTTTTTAACAGAAAATTTTAATTGGAACTCAATTCACCCCCCTCTTGAGTGTCCACTCCGACCAACAGCAGTCTTAAATTAGTTGATAAGAAAATTATTTTCCACTTATAATCACTGTGGTATTCAACATTACACACCTTAATGGGATAAAAATCCACCCATGGGGACATAACTTCCACACTTGAGAAATATACATGCATTAGCCCCACTCACATGGACTGAGATCCTCCTCATTTGGAATGAGACACTCTTCGTGATGCTTCCATGATTAATCCCCATACCATCAATAATTGGCACAAATTTCATGACATGACCATTATTTCTAGTGGACCCTCTTGTTTCTCTCACCAAGCCTAACTAACATGGGCTATGAAGTTACTAGTGCCAATGAAATCTAATCCATATCCATACATGCATCCCCTATAAATGTATGTCTCAATGACCCTTCATTGAAATAAGTGGGCACTGATTCCACCTTATCTGGGATATGTAGGAAGCATTAATAAGGTTAAAACCTATAAATTCATCAACTCCATCCATATCCATCTGTAGTTTCCCTCGAACACCACATCCTGGTATGATCATGCCCCATCATGGAGGTCAAATCTACATAGGTTCCTCTTAGCCCACATTCACCCAAAAGGCCAATCAACATCATTTATGCTCCTAATATGTTTTGGGAAAATCCCATGCATAATATCCACAGAATCCAAACAAGAGAAATCCTTTCATGAAGGACAAATTCAACGCATAATCCCCACACCATCCCTCATTGACACTCCTTTCACATCACGATCATTCTTACCACATGATGTTCAAATTCATGGACTATTCTTTCCACATGACCTTAAATTGTTTCCTAAAACTATGTGTGTTTTGATACTTTTCATCTATGTTAGGTATATAGTACACTTCTTTATTGTTCAATCATGACAATTGGAAAATCTTTGTGCCCCCTTATAGGGATGAATTTATTTGATCGGACAATAGAGGGCATTCTGGTCAGTATCATCCAATATACATAAGAAATTAAACTAATGACCTATCCTAAACATATATAAAATTCCAAACATGGGATACCAAATTTAACACTCCAAAAGTTTCCAAAATGTATTTTTTTCTTGTAAATATCATTATTAGATTATGTTGCATGCAAAACTGTGTTTTATATCCATTTAATGAAAGTTCACATTAAGAAAGAAATTTTCAAAAATTAAATAAATTTATTTTTTCAAAATAATCTTAATTTTTGAATTTTATTGTCAACAATTATTAAAAGGTGGTTTTTTAATATTTTTTTTGAAAATTATCATTTTTTGAAGAATAGTTAAAAATCTTGCATCATAGTTGAAGATTGAATTTTTTTTAAAATACTCACTATTGTTAAATTATATTTTAAATCTTTCATTAAAGTCAAAATATAACAATTATACATATATTAATTTAATTTATTTCATTTTAATTGTTTACATAATTATATTGGATATAAAAACATATTGATCATTTGTATATCTATAATTTAACCAGATTTCTCCCCACATATGTGGGATTAGAACTAAACAAAATTTTGCCACATTAGTTAATTGAATTTTGAAAAATTAAAATAAAAAATATTAATCAATATGACATGTATACTATAATAGTATGAACATAATAATGGGACATAATGGATAATATCTTTAGAAATTTTTTTTTATTCCATAGTTAAGGGTAAATCATATAATTAAAGGTAAAAAAATATTATAAATATTCTAAAATTACCCTAATAATTTTCCTAATTTCATTTCATGATTATTATTCTCCCCCAAGAATTAAATGATCAGTTATGGGACCATATACTACCATTTATATGAGAATATAACCTTTATAATAATATATTCAATGGAAAGTCAATCTTTTCATATTCTTTTCATCAACAAGTGAAATATTTTTAATATGATGCTATATAGGGGATATTTTTTACTATAAATAGTATTTTAAAATAAAAAATGTTTACCTTAATTATTACAGTATATTTTTAATTTTTATAGAATAAATAATTTAGTTAATGGTATGACAAATGATGATGCAATAATTGTTTAATTAATGGAAATATCAAATAAATAATATTATAAAATATTAAAATTACTATAATTTGAGAAATTTAATTTTAAAAAACAATGTTCAATAATAATTTGAAATATTTGGAATATTTTAGAGGAGGTATTCTAATATACCATGTAGTTATTGTATTTTTAATTTTATTTGAAATTAATAGTGTAAAATTTTACCTTAATGATATTGAAAAATAAATAATATTTTATTAAAAGATATAAAATTCATTAAAATGTAAAATACATCAAAATGATGGATATAAGGTTTAAAATAACATCAATACCCAATTTATGGTTCATATGGAATCCTATAGTAACTATTTTATTCCTTAAAGAGTAAAAAGAAAAGTTCTCATGGTTAGAGTTAAACCATTTAACTATGTGTTAAAGTAAAATTATAAGGATACTAATGTGACATAAACCTATCTAAAAATTATTTTTTGAATTTTATTAGACCCTTATAACAATTATATATAAGTAGAATGTTATTAGTGGATAGATTTCCACGAAATCATCTTATATATTATTTAAATCAAAGATAGTTATAGAATGTCACACTCTTTGTATTTAATATCTTATAGGTGTCCACATAGGAAAAAATAAATATATAAATAATCAAAATTTTATATTTTAATTTTAACGATATTTTTATAATTATATATCCTTTTAAAAAATTTATAAATTATATAACTATCTTAAATGCTTATTCAATTCTAATCTAGTATATATTTAATTAACAGATATATAGAAGAATTGATTTTAAGAGTATTAATATTGATTTATATGGAATGAGATAATTTTTATATTGAATATAATAAATTAATAAGAAATACTAGAGATATTTTGAATAATTATATTATAATTAACACATTTTCATGATTCCATTGATGTCAAATCAAACGAATAATGTGAAATTTTAATATAATGATTTTTATTGAATTAATATATTATTAATTTATATTAAAAAAATGTGTTAAATAATAAAAAATTAGATACAATTTGTTCCTAAATTTCATACCCCATCTTTTATTCTCCATTTGTACATTTGTACCTCTAGAATGGACATATTATATGTTTAAATTTTTAGGATTTTTGTAATTCCCCACACCTCAATTATAAAAGGGACCTCCTCCCTCAATCCATAACCCCAAATTTTTCACTATAATTCTACTAATACCTGCCCAATTCTCATAGAAAATTAACTATTTTAATTCTATAACCCTTACTATTTAAATAAATACAACCAATGATGTCCTTTTGTTGAAATCATGTGATTTTTTTTATTTTTTTGTGAAGCTTCATTTTTTGATGATTAGTGAATAATAATGCATTGTAGTTAATAACATTCTTTTTTTAATAAATTATTAATGTTAAATTATATTTTAAATTGGTTTTTAATGTAAAAATATAGAAATTAGACATATATTTATCCAATTTAGGTCATTTTAATATATTTTATATTGAAATTGTATATGAAAACATATAGAACTTTTAAATAATTTTATTTTAACCAATTTTCCCACCATGCCTATGGGATTAACATTAAAATTTGGTTATCCACTTTTATAATATTAAATATGAAAAACTAATATACAAATAGGTAATCAGTTTTATATTTATATCCTCATGTGATCAACTTAAATTTTGGGATATTATTAATAGTAACTCTATCTATTTGTTTATTTACCGCAATTAAGGGTAAATAAAGTAATTATATGTATAAATAATATTATAAATATTATAACATTATCCTAAAACATGTAATAAATTTATTAAATGAGTATAAATATTCCTATGAATTAAATGATTAGTTTTGAGGCCATTTATGGACTTTTTTATGAGATTGTAATCATTATTATTTTATATTCATAGGAAAGAAAATTTAGTTTAACACTTTTTTTTAACATGTAATATATTTTTAATGTTAAGTTATATATGAGATATGTTATATTAGAAAGAGTAATATGAAATATAAATTTTTTTAGATTTATAATGATAATTTAATTTTTAATTAGGGATAAGAAAAAAATTATTTAAAGGCATGCATAATGATGATGGAGTAATTGATTAATAAATGGAAATATCCAATAAAAAAATACTAAAAAGTATTAAAAATAAAACAATTTGAGATAATTAGTTTCATACTATATTTTTATATATGTATTTAGAGTATTTGGGATATTTTGGATGATTTTTTCTAATATAGTTATTTATGATATTTTAAAAAATTCAAGAAATTAATAGTGTAAAAATTGACAATTATGATATTTTAAAATTAATAAGAAGTAATTATAATATTTAAAATTAATTAAAATAGAAATATCATCTACGTGAATGATATATTTTTTAAATATAATCCATAAATCTTTTATGGTTTGGTTGTAATTTTAGAGTAACTATATTATCCCTAAACAGTAAAAAGGCATGTTGTCACGATTAGAGTTAAAGGGTTTAGCTAACTGTTAAATACAAAATATAAGTGTAAGAATGGGACCTAAAAATTTCAAAAAATTATTGGATGATAGTTATTACACACATATCATATTAAGATAAATTTTTTTTAATTTAAAAATTTCAATGAAAATAATTTTATATTATTTAAATCAAAGATTGTTACAAAATACCACACTCTTTTTATTTTATATATTATATGCGTCTATATAGGATAAGAAAAAATAAATGAATGAACATAAATGTTTATTTTATATATAATGAAATTATATTCATGATAGTAGTTTATTTTTAATTTTTTTAAATTATATAACTAGCATAAATTCATCTTGAATGATAAAACAATATTTATTTAATCAACAGAAAAATAAATGAGTTGATTTTAAATTTATTAATTTTGATATATTTGGGATTATTTATTTTTTATAATGAATTTTATTGATCTATATGATATATTATAGGTGTTTAAAAGTATTATATTGGAATGAAAACTTATTTAGGATTCCATTCATGTCTAATTAATTGAGTGGTATCAAATTTGGTAATGATTATATTTTATTGAATTAATATATTATTAAATTAATTAAAAATAACCAAAATGATAAAAAATAAAAAATTTGATAGTATATGGTCTTATATGAAATCCCTATTTCATTTATTATATAGTTTAAATTCATTGTCCCAAGAGTATCCTTATTATATTTTGATATTTTTTAGATTTTGGATACTACCCCTCACCTCAATGAAAAAATGGGCACCTCCCCCATCAATACCTCACACCACTTTGATCATTCAATATCAACCAAACACAACCCTATTATTCATAAAAATTCCATATCAAAATCCAAAGCTCATTAATTTGGGTAGAAATCTAAAAAAAAATACATTCTTTTGTAAAAATAAAAAAGAGATACTTATAGAAGAGGTAACCCTCATCAACATACATTTCAATTGTATTTCTTCCATAATCCCCTTTATTATTATTATTAATTTTTTATAAAATAAAATCAATATCCTCAACATGAATTATTATTTTTATGATAAGATTTATACATACAATTTTACACACATCCAACTAATGGGTAACGAACTTACCATTCATGTGTAGAAAACTACTTCCTTGTGAAATGATGTTTTTTGTTTTTGTTACATTACCACCCCTCATTATTTGGAATAAAGAAGGATGTGATATTTACATATTATATGAATTACATTTATAATTTAATTACTCTTCTCTAATTCTTACATAACTCATACAAGCATGATTTCAGTTTTGTGTATAAATGGATCTATGGACTACTACCTCTTCAAAGTGATGGGATTTATTCAAACTATAAATGTAATGTATAAAAAATATATTTAATAAACACACATGAATAAATAACATAAAATTATACATTAATTTTCATATAAAAATATACCCTTTACATTTCACAATTTTATATAAGAAAATGAAATAGAAGTAGCCTTTATGTGTTAGTAAGACCTACCGTCTCCTTGAATGGTGTATTTCATTGCTTATCTCCATTTTTAAGGATTATTATAAGTATATATATATATATTTAATATAGATTATATTTACATCATGTTTTAAATTTTATAGAATAAATATTCACTATCTAATTAATTGGAACAAATAATATTAAACCAAAACATTCTTTGAAAACATGGAAATTAACACAGAAATAGTAAAAATGTCGAATGAGTACTACCTACTAGTAATAAAATATTATAAGAGGATCATATAATATATTATAAATTTAAATATGGTTTTTTAATAATTATTTATCCTTTTTAAAACCATTATTCATGATGTTAAATAATGTTCCCATAGAAGGAAACACAATGTAAGGGACTTCATCTCAATCCCTTTTCATTGATACATAACATGATGTTATACAACAACCCTCTTTTAGGATATGTATATACCACCCAATTATCATATTTCGTTTTTAATTAATTTATTATATTGTGTTTTGAAATGTTATTATTTCATTTGGATTATTATTTTAATATTCAATGTTGTATGGGGAACATTGGGAATCTGGTTTAAATATTCAAAGTTTAATGGGACACCTTTAATGTTTAATCATTTAATTATCAAATATCTTTTTCCATATAAAAGTATTCTAATTTTTTTTAATTTTTTTTATTAATCTCCAGCTATTTTTTAAATTATTTTTTACACCATTATTATTTTATTCAATTTAATTATATTATATATGTTTTCATTTTCTATAAATGACTATTTAGGGGTTTCCAGAAAAAATGTGGATGGAATATTTTTTTAACTTATATAATAGGAGTGGATTTTACCTCCATCATGATGAATAAATGTTTTAAAGCTTATTTTACATGTTTACAAGGATATTTTCAATGAATATGTTTTTTATATCGAGTGGATTTTAAATAAATGTCATTAATGTGAAAAAGATATTCCTCTCAATATATTTTAATTATTTTATTTATCTATTGTAATATATGATAATAGATATTGTTGGATTTTATTCTTAATTTATTATTATCTCTAATGATTACAAATTAAATTGAAGGTTTAATGATCAATTTGTCTTTTGATGTTCGATTTTGATACCATTCATTTTTTATAGTTAAAGAATTTTTATTTAGTATGCTAGTTCTTCAATACAATTGGTCATGTTTTTTATGATTCACCACTTTCATATGCAGAATAAATTATACTATGTAAGTGTCGAGTTGGGATTCCTATTTACCCTTGGTGAATCTATAGGTCTCCTGAGACAAACTTTTCTATGTTTTTACACATTATTGAATGGTGTCTTGGCCAAAGCCTTCAAAAAATTTTAATGATGTCCTGCATTATGAATTCCATCATTATGAGATTATTTATCTATATTCCATGTGAGTATTAAACTAGTAAAATATATGTAGATATGTTTTTTCATATATTATTATTAATATAGACCTATTTTATCATGTTTTATTCCTTCCATATTATGCTTTGGTTGTGGATTAGAAGTATTGTGTTTCAGCTAGTTACTTTTTCATAAACATTTATGTATTTTTATGATAACTTCCACTATATTTATTAAAATTAATAGGCATTTGAGCTCACCCCATTATTATGTTTTATTTTTATGAGGATTCCATGATTTATACTATGAATGATATACAAGTTTAATCCATTATAACGATGGTGTTATCAAAAGATTATGATTGTTTTATTTTAGTACTGACATTATAATGTAATGTTCATGTATATAATTTGGTTTCCAAAAACATCCAATTATATAATTAATTCAATATTCTATCCCTTGTTATCATGAAAATGTTATAAAATAATGCTCTGACTGTGGGATTTTGGGGTTGGGGTGTAACACCTGGGGTGAAATCCTTGGAATATATTCACCTACGACATTATCTACCTCATGATAAAAATTGAATGCTAGAGGTAAAATCCTTGGAATATATTTCTCTAGTATGATAAACCTTATGATCAACATGGGATTCCTTAGGTAACACATCTAAGAGTTGTAACGCCCCGACCCCAGTTACCCAGAGTCGGTGCATTATTACATTACATTGGCATGATCACAAGAAAGATCAAATCTCGAACGACCGATTGGTTTAGTAGCCTTGGAAACACTAGATATATTCATAAGTTTTACATTACATCATTAAACGAAAGACTACTACAACAACATATTGTCTCCATAATCCACACTCATATCCCCACATAATATCCATGCAGGTCATTCATAACTTACTTCTTCACTTCCTGGGAAAAATGAAACATAGAAAAGGGGTGAGCTCAAATGCCCAGTAAGGATAACAATATACCAGAAACTTTCATAAATAAGAATAAACATTTAAGGCAATGTATAACTAAAACAAAAGCCTTTTAAACATGAACTTTCAACATGGTATGGCATAAATAAAATGAAATAATGCCATTTAATTATTCACATGGATATTCTACTAATCGAATAATCACATGCAAAAATCAATAACCACTTTCATAATGTTGGAATGCATAATGCCAGACTATCATAACCACATAGCCAAGGCCTCGTGCCAAGACTACAAATAAGATTTTGTTAAGGCCTTGTGCCAAGACACTAGTTTGTCTCATGAGACCTACCGATGCATCGAGGATCTATAGCGGGCTCCACCCGTCACATATTAAGTCCAATGCATTCCCATATGAAAAGGTTTAAACATAACATAAACATTCGTATTAAAACTAGAATATGAAATGTCAATACTTTCACCATAAACTATGAATGGTATAAAAATAGCACATCCACAGTCAAACATAACAAAAAACCTTCAATACAATATAGAAGTTTTATATCATAATAAATCAACTTCAAATAATCTTAAAAATCCATCAAAGGATGTTGACATAGATGAAATCAAAATTCTTTTTAAAGAAATATCTCCTTTTATTTTGAAATAATTTAAGATCCATATAAAATAAAACATTTTCTTTGAAAATATTCTTATAAGCTTGTAAGGGAAGCTTTGAAGATTTTATAACGGCGGAAAATAGCCGCACCCGCCGTATAAGTTAAAAAAAACATTCTTACCTTAATTCTGTCGAAAAGGTTAAAAAGGACCTTGTTTTGAAAATGACCGAAAGATTCCTTTATAAAACACTTATAAAAGTCAAAAAGGGTATAAATGACTTTAACTCATATTCTAGTAAATAGTAAAAATGTTTTGAAATGCATTTTTAAGAAACATGGATGTGGATGATAAAGAGATCCCAGTAGATTATTACGTATAAACAACCTTGGATAATGAAGAGGTTGTAAAGTAAACCCTTACCTTGTACTTTTCCTTGGTTGGGGTAGGTTAATCTCCTGTATAATGGTGAAATAGTTGTTATTAAATTATACAAGAATCATATATAATAATATGATATCATATATGATCTTTTAACATTGATTTGTTAATAATATCTTAGAATTATCGTCATTTCGGGAGTAAACTTACTCATTTTCTTTTATATGTTTTGTTACATAAGCCATGGTTTTTGTATCTTATTCATATCCATAATTCTATCTAGTCCTTAAACATCATTTTTAAATCATCAAATGATAATTATACTTGAATGGATATGATGGAGAATGAATGTCACCGCGTTCGTGGAGACGGTAGTCCGTACGTACGCACGAGCGACAATATCATTCTTTTGATATTAAAATAATATATAAATGGATGGTATATCATATATACAGAATCATTAACATGTTATATTTATTATTTACATGAGTTACACATCATTATTATACCTATCCAAATAATATTATATTGAATAACAATTACACCACGACGTGGAGACGGTAGTCCGTACGTACGCACGTATGGTGACATGTTATTCAAAGGGTGGATAGAATACTGAATATGGTTGTACCATATTTATAATAACATCACAGTATATGTGAGATACTGGAGTTATTATTTTATAATGGTAAGAACAAAGGAAGAAGAAGTGGAAGAAGAAATGAACTTGGAGAAGGGTGGTGAAATCATTACCTCTTCTTCGGGTTCTTTCTTTTGATTTGATCAAAAGGGCTCCTTAGGTTGGCCTTCTGATCAAACTAAGGCCTCTAGGTTTTAGTGAGGGATGTTGGGAGAGTATTTTTGCAGAGTTTGGCCGAACCAAAAGGCTTTGAAGGTGTGAAGAAATGAGAAGGAGGAGTGCCCTTTTATAAGAGGGGTGAGGGGCACCTTTGGAAAATCTAGAAATATTAATTTATAATAAATTCATATTCGGTTTATAATGGCTCCAAAGCTTATTATTCAAAGGTTAAGGTGGGTATAGGTCTAAAACCACTCAACCAATAGAATTTAGACAGGTTTGGGTACTTATATTAACCTTATCTTTAAGTATTAACTCTAAGTTAATTAGTTTCACTTTTACAATGTCTCTTTGTATTTTTATATAATATGGTTAATAAACTTACTATATACATCCAAGCGACCCCCAAGTGGTCCATTAATAATGAACCTATCATGATATAAGTCTCTTGGCCGAACCTTAGATTTTTAGGAATTTAATATCAATTAATAATATAATATTTGTTTTAAGAACTCTTTTATGTCAATTTTGACACTATTCAATAGTTGATTTTTGTGAAACTCATAACAGATTTATTACTTCGAAAAAAGTCAATTAAATCAATCCTAATATATCATATTATCCTAGAAAATTAATTTAATTCATTAAAAGATTCATATTATATTTATTTGGGTATTTATAATATCAATTATTTTAATTTTTCACTATTATAGTAATTACTGCATCATTATTGTGTCATAAATAAAATAAATTATTTAATGTCTAAAAATTATAAATAAAATATAATTATGTAGTAAATCGTTTTATCTTTCTAATGAATATTTATAATCTAAAGTCCAACATATATAACCCTATGTAACAATTGTTGTTCTAAAAGATATATGCTTGTGTCATTTTTGTATTCATTTTAACTAAATTAAAATAAAGTGTCATTATCACTTACAAGTGGATCCATGGGGTCCCAAAATAGACCCAAAGATTCCCATGGTCGACCATGTATCAAAAAGTAGGGTTAAGACACGTTTTAGGGTAATTTAGTATTATTATAATATTATTTTTTTAACCCTTATTTACCGGATTTACCCTTAACCGTGGTAAATAAAATATTTACCGCATTAATTTTTCAAAATGTCTAAAAATAAAAGTTACCTATTTACACAATTTGAACATCCTGATTCCAAATATGGAATCCATTTTCCTAAATTCAAAACACAGAAGTGGTAGAAATTAATTTAAAATTAATTCCCGCTGTCAAAACAAAAAGCGTGTTTTTAAGAGATAATAACTATCAAAAGATTGACAATTGTTTATGTTCAGTTTAATTGTAAAATTATGTCCAATAACAAACATTATATTAAATGGTAAAAATATATTCTAAATATACTTTAAAACCACTCAAATTCATAATTTATCACTATTAATTATTTTGATTAAAAAAGTTGTTTTTAATTAAAATTTAGTAATTTGCACTATTCATCAAAATATGAAAGTTATCCGAAATGTACCAAAATTTCACCTTAGGCTAAATTCGATATTCCGAATCCAAAAATGAAGTCCATTTTCAAATATAAAATATATATAACTTCAAAAAGTAGGTATTACTATTCATAACAGCTAGTTTGATTGGTTACGGTGTGTTAGAACTCGAAGTTGCGTACAACACACGATACTGTTTTATTCAAAGGAAAGCGTACCGTGGAAGCTTGGGATGTTTCATTTTAAATTTTTTGATGTCTCCATTTAGTCAAAAAGTTTAAAATATTGTATTTAAAAAGGTTTCACTATCAAAAGTTGATAAAAGTGCAGTACTGAAAATGAATCTGTTCTTGCATTATGACTAAGAAACTCATAATATGGATTCTAAAATTATAAGGATTATATAAAGTTTAAAATTTAGTTAATACTATTCATGACCTCTTTTAATGGCTTTTTTTTGGTAAGTCATGGTGCAATTGAACTCAGTGTTGCGTGTAGTGCAAGTTATTGAATAACACACTATGAATTCTTGGGGTGTTACATTCTCCCCTCCTTCAATAAATTGCGTCCTCGCAATTTGAAATTGTTCTTCAAAAATAAAAGGTTGAAAGTAGAAAATATATTTGTGGGAAAACCCACATCGGAAATTGGGTTACTAAAATTTAGTCTTAATATGAGGAAAAGAGAAATCAAAGGGTCACCACCAAATTATGATCTTGATTATGAGAACATTGGTGGCAATTAGAGAAATATAATTGGATGAAAAACGTAAATATTTATAGGTAGTGATTGAGGTCATCAATCACAAAAAAGTATAAAATTGAGGTCCTTAAATTCATCAATCTATGATGATTTGAAATACCATCGGCTCAACAAAACATAGGGTATTAGGATAACACATTTTTGACGTTTCAAAATATCTTAGTTGAAATCCCACATCGAAAAATGAATTAATGAGGCCTCTATTTAAAATAAAGAGTCGAAAGTATGAAGATTACCGAAAATAACACATACTAGGGTTCCATGTAGGAAAATATGGATATGGAAGAAAAATCTAACCATCAATTATCTGATGGAGAGTGGTAGAGAACATGGCTATGAAAAGGCCAACAATCCCAAAGCCATAAATTTGTGATGATTTAAGGTACCATCTAGGACAACATTTTTGTTCTAAGTTTCTATTATTAATGTTGAGGAATTTATTTATGAGATTGGCTAAGATAATAAGGAGATATACTTACTTTATAATTAGAATTTTACCCATTAATAAATTTCAACCACAAACTCAACTTTCACTCTAAAAGATAATAGAACGTAATTTTTTTTTTCTATTTATACTATTCGTACAGGGTTCCAAAATAAATGAATTTATAATTCATCTACCAGATCTTTTTAAAAAAACTACATTATTTAATTCAGGACATCTCGTGGGACAGTGGTAGGTGATACACCCTTGTCGCCCTTCGGTTGCGGGTTCAAGTCTCGCAGCCTTGCCGGACGCGACGGGTTGCCGCCCGACCTCCGGGTTGTCCTTTTATGGAAATCCAAAATAATCCAAACTAGAACTATCCAAAATACTTCTATCCAAACTCACAGTCCAACATTTATAAGGAAGGTAAAAATAATATAGATCTTTTTTACCCCGTAATAGCATATGAATACCTTCATCATGTACTACCATATTCCTTATTGATTACATTCATGTTCCCTTATTCCATATAGAATGCTGGATATACTTCATTAATCCAAAAATGTTTTAAACCCCAACAATGATGGAATATACAAATCATTAATCAGTTCCAAGGTAGTCAAGAATATCCAATATAATTTATCCAAAACAATCACATATTATTCCAAAATCACTACCTCAGTATCAGAACTATATTATGATTTATCATTCTCTCAACCATATATTTTCCAAAAATTTATCCTGCTATTGAGTCACTTTTCTTTGTTCCACATAATCTCAAGTCCTTAATGAAATAGTACTGCAGTACAATCCTTATATACTCCATAATTATTATAACAAGTACATTGTTGATACAACACTCAATTGACATAATCAACATAAGAACTCTAATCATTCCTCTTCATCTGTGGTAGTATCATAACTTGGTTATTATCCAATAACATCATTTGCGGCATAGTCTGATGACTGGGACATAGGTTCGCGTAGTGTCCAAACTCCTTGCAAATGAAGCATTGTACATTTAAAACCATTTTCTTACCCTTGCAGTCACGTACTTTGTGACCTTTTCCTCCACACTTATAACAAACTCCCATTCCTTTCAGGCAATTTCTAGGGTGTTTCTTTCCACAGTTACCACATATGGGAAAATTCTTCTTTTCCCTCTTCCCTTTATCCATTTTTCTCTCTTCCATCCTTTTCTTCTCTTTCTTCCCTTCAAAGCCATAGGACTCAGTAAACTCTTTACTTATCTTATCAACACATGATATTATTTCTTCATATGATGATAATACATGGGAGACTATTTCTCTTATCAATTCTATCTTAAAACCATGAAAGATATGATCCTTCCTTCTCTTTGGATCATGTGCATTTCTGGAGTTCTCATTCCTTCTACTGGGCGCCATTTCTAAACAATGGCATACACTAGATCAGTTTATGAATCAAAATACATAATCCCATACTTATAAAACACTTAACATAAATTGAACTATTTATGGATATAATCTATAATCATAAGAATGTTTTCTTTGAGGAAGTATATACTCATAATCCCTTCAAAATGATTTGTAAAGAAAAATGAGAGTTATCCTAAGCATATCCCCCGGGAGTGTCGTAACCAAGAGTGCAGCAAGGCCCGTTGTCCTGCACCAGTTCCCGTTCGAGTCTAGCTCAAAGCGGTGTTTTCGGGTTTTACCCCTAGGTACATCTGTGCCAGAGCCGCCTCTACCTGCTCGTATCCAGACAGGGATGTATTGCTCGGAAAACTCACAAAATCTCTACAATACCAAAATTCTAGGAAGTTCTTCTATACTAATCCTCAAAGTTCATCTTAGGTCTACGTGCTCTAATCAGAGTTTATCTAAATCTAGTTTCCAAGGTTTGTACTAAACTTCCTCTGATACCAACTGTAACGCCCCGACCCTAGTTACCCAGAGTCGGTGCATTATTACATAACATTGGCATGATCACAAGAAAGATCAAATCTCGAAAGACCGATTGGTTTAGTAGCCTTGGAAACACTAGATATATTCATAAGTTTTACATTACATCATTAAACGAAAGACTACTACAACAACATATTGTCTCCATAATCCACACTCATATCCCCACATAATATCCCTGTAGGTCATTCATAACTTACTTCTTCACTTCCTGGGAAAAATGAAATATAGAAAAGGGGTGAGCTCAAATTCCCAGTAAGGATAACAATATAGAGGAAACTTTCATAAATAAGAATAAACTTTTAAGGCAATGTATAACTAAAACAAAATCCTTTTAAACATGAACTTTCAACATGGTATGGCATAAATAAAATGAAATAATTCCATTTAATTATTCACATGGATATTCTACTAATCGAATAATCACATGCAAAAATCAATAACCACTTTCATAATGTTGGAATGCATAATGCCAGACTATCATAACCACATAGCCAAGGCCTCGTGCCAAGACTACAAATAAGATTTTGTCAAGGCCTTGTGCCAAGACACTAGTTTGTCTCATGAGACATACCGATGCATCGAGGAGCTATAGCGGGCTCCACCCGTCACATATTAAGTCCAATGCATTCCCATATGAAAAGGTTTAAACATAACATAAACATTCGTATTAAAACTAGCATACGAAATGTCAATACTTTCACCATAAACTATGAATGGTATAAAAATAGCACATCCAAAGTCAAACATATCAAAAAACCTTCAATAAAATATAGAAGTTTTGTATCATAATAAATCAACTTCAAATAATCTTAAAAATCCATCAAAGGATGTTGACATAGATGAAATCAAAATTCTTTTTAAAGAAATATCTCCTTTTATTTTGAAATAATTTAAGATCCATATAAAATAAAACATTTTCTTTGAATATATTCTTATAAGCTTGTAAGGTAAGCTTTGAAGATTTTATAACGGCGGAAAATAGCCGCACCCACCGTATAAGTTAAAAAAAACATTCTTACCTTAATTCTGTCGAAAAGGTTAAACAGGACCTTGTTTTGAAAACGACTGAAAGATTCCTTTATAAACCACTTATAAAGTCAAAAAGGGTATAAATGACTTTAACTCATATTCTAGTAAATAGTAAAAATGTTTTGAAATGCATTTTTAAGAAACATGGATGTGGATGATAAAGAGATCCCAGTAGATTATTACGTATAAACAACCTTGGATAATGAAGAGGTTGTAAAGTAAACCCTTACCTTGTACTTTTCCTTGGTTGGGGTAGGTTATCCTCCTGTATAATGGTGAAATAGTTGTTATTAAATTATACAGGAATCATATATAATAATATGATATCATATATGATCTTTTAACATTGATTTGTTAATAATATCTTAGAATTATCGTCGTTTCGGGAGTTAACATACTCATTTTCTTTTATATGTTTTGTTACATAAGCCATGGTTGTTGTATCTTATTCATATCCAGAATGATATCTAGTCCTTAAACATCATTTTTAAATCATCAAATGATAATTATACTTGAATGGATACGATGGAGAATGAATCTCATCGCGTTCCTGGAGACGGTAGTCCGTACGTACGCACGAGCGACAATATCATTCTATTGATATTAAAATAATATATAAATGGATGGTATATCATATATACAGAATCATTAACATGTTATATTTATTATTTACATGAGTTACACATCATTATTATACCCATCCAAATAATATTATATTGAATAACAATTACACCACGACGTGGAGACGGTAGTCCGTACGTACGCACGTATGATGACATGTTATTCAAAGGGTGGATAGAATAATGAATATGGTTGTACCATATTTATAATAAAATCACATTATATGTGAGATACTGGAGTTATTATTTTAGAATGGTAAGAACAAAGGAAGAAGAAGTGGAAGAAGAAATGAACTTGGAGAAGGGTGGTGAAATCATTACCTCTTCTTCGGGTTCTTCCTTTTGATTTGATCAAAAGGGCTCCATAGGTTGGCTTTCTGATCAAACTAAGGCCTCTAGGTTGTATTGAGGGATGTTGGGAGAGTATTTGGGCAGAGTTTGGCCAAACCAAAAGGCTTTGAAGGTGTGAAGAAATGAGAAGGAGGAGTGCCCTTTTATAAGAGGGGTGAGGGGCACCTTTGGAAAAGCTAGAAATATTAATTTATAATAAATTCATATTCGGTTTCTAATGGCTCAAAAGATTATTATTCAAAGGTTAAGGTGGGGATAGGTCTAAAACAACTCAAACAATAGAATTTAGACAGGTTTGGGTACTTATATTAACCTTATCTTTAATTATTAACTCTAAGTTAATTAGTTTCACTTTTACAATGTCTCTTTGTATTTTTATATAATATGGTTAATAAACATACTATATACATCCAAGCGACCCCCAAGTGGTCCATTAATGATGAACCTATCATGATATAATTCTCTTGGCAGAACCTTAGATTTTTAAGAATTTAATATCAATTAATAATATAATATTTGTTTTGAGAACTCTTTTATGTCAATTTTGACACTATTCAATAGTTGATTTTTGTGAAACTCATAACAGATTGATTACTTCGAAAAAATTCAATTAAATCAATCCTAATATATCATATTATCCTAGAAAATTAGTTTAATTCATTAAAAGTTTCATATTATATTTATTTGGGTATTTATAATATCAATTATTTTAATTTTTCACTATTATAGTAATTACTGCATCATTATTGTGTCATAAATAAAATAAATTATTTAATGTCTAAAAATTATAAATAAAATATCATTATGTATTAAATCATTTTAGCTTTCTAATGAATATTTATAATCTAAAATCCAACATATATAACCCTATGTAACAATTGTTGTTCTAAAAGATATATGCTTGTGTCATTTTTGTATTCATTTTAACTAAATTAAAATAAAGTGTCATTATCACTTACAAGTGGATCCATGGGGTCCCAAAATAGACCCAAAGATTCTCATGGTCGACCATGTATCAACCAGTAGGGTTAAGACACGTTTTAGGGTAATTTAGTATTATTATAATATTATTTTTTTAACCCTTATTTACCGGATTTACCCTTAACCATGGTAAATAAAATATTTACCGCAGTAATTTTTCAAAATGTCTAAAAATAAAAGTTACCTATTTACAAAATTTGAACATCCTGATTCCAAATATGGAATCAATTTTCCTAAATTCAAAACACAGAAGTGGCAGAAATTAATTTAAAATTAATTCCCGCTGTCAAAACAAAAAGCGTGTTTTTAAGAGATAATAACTATCAAAAGATTGACACTTGTTTATGTTCGGTTTAATTGTAAAATTATATCCAATGACCAACATTATATTAAATGGTAAAAATATATTCTAAATATACTTTAAAACCACTCAAATTCATAATTTATCACTATTAATTATTTTGATTAAAAAAGTTGTTTTTAATTAAAATTTAGTAATTTTCACTATTCATCAAAATATGAAAGTTATCCGAAATGTACCAAAATTTCACCTTAGGCTAAATTTGATATTCCGAATCCAAAAATGAAGTCCATTTTCAAATATAAAATATATATAACTTCAAAAAGTAGGTATTACTATTCATAACAGCTAGTTTGATTGGTTACGGTGTGTTAGAACTCGAAGTTGCGTACAACACACGCTACTGTTTTATTCAAAGGAAAGTGTACCGTGGAAGCTTGGGATGTTTCATTTTAAATTTTTTGATGTCTCCAGTTAGTCAAATAGTTTAAAATATTGTATATAAAAAGGTTTCACTATCAAAAGTTGATAAAAGTGCAGTACTGAAAATGAATCTGTTCTTGCATTATGACTAAGAAACTCATAATATGGATTCTAAAATTATAAGGATTATATAAAGTTTAAAATTTAGTTAATAATATTCATGACCTCTTTTAATGGCTTTTTTTTGGGTAATTCATGGTGCAATTGAACTCAGTGTTGCGTGTAGTGCAAGTTATTGAATAACACACTATGAAATCTTGGGGTGTTACAAGAGTCCTCCATGAGATTCCCTCAAATGTGGAAGACACATGAGGCCAATGTTCCTTGCATCGAGACATCCCATCGATTCCCAACAAGAGTACACTCATGGATGATGGGTTTTCCCATATAGATACTCCATGAAATGTCAAAAAATAACTATAGTAATTAACCAGAATCAATAAATTGACGGCACGAAGAATGAGTTCCAACAAAATATTATCTCTATGAGGGAGACCTAGACTATGTTATTAGATCCAATGAGGAATCCGTGGATGGAGAAAGTGACATCTCATCATCCTTTTTTGATCAAGGAGAATAAAAATATGTTAAAGGTGATGAAAGGTTTCTACCTTTAGAAATTAGGAAATAGGGTAAAAAAGAGAGGATAGTTCATTTATATACATGGTGGTGCATTAACAATGAAAAAATCATTTGATACAGAAATAGTGAACCCAATTTGAAATGTTTATCTTTCATCCATTGGGATTATCCATGTTGGCCATTAGATCCGAGAATGGTGTCTGACATTAAAATCTTCTCCTAGATATGAGTAATAGTAGTTTTTTAGTCATCAGTAGATTATCAAGTAACCGAATCATGCTCTATTTCTCTAGGAACCACTAAAAATATAGAATTCCCAACACAGAACTCAATTGAAATTGTGGTAGTAAAATGTTTTCCATTTCCTTCTGCATCATCGTTAGTGCAGATCTATATCACTGACCATGGAGGATTAGAAAACATTTGTTCATGGGGAATTTTTTTTCCTTGAATCAATGTTGAAATTTTAACGAACCCTCTATTAAACTCCCATGTTATAGGAAACCAACCACAAAACACCAACTGATGTAGATTCTGATGAAATGTCAATGCGTCAACACTCCTTGACTCGACCACCACCATGAAATCCACTATGACAATAGATATTTGGATTCCACGCCATGTATCACAACTAGAGATAATTTTTAGAATGTTGATGGATTGCCTCATATGATAGTATGAGTAGGAAGGGTTCACTTCAATAAGGGGATGTGCCACCTACATGGAGGTTTATGCGCCTCACCAACACTGCAACCCCCAAGGGATGATCATAGATACACTACGCCCCACTACAACTATGACAGGAGACTCTCCATAGAGTGGTAATGTGACTCCTTACCATATTATGAGGTGGTGGAGGATTCTTGAGTCTCCCTAGTAATGAATACTACCTCGGACCCATCCATGAGGACTCCCACTAGGCCTCGTCAGTGCTAGCAGTGACCAGTCCTCCAGGACGAGGGAAATTTGAACTATTCCCATAATCTACTAGATATGGTCTAAATGACTTGATTCCATCATTTGTTACATGTTTAAGAGAATTCTCATAAAGGGCCATAATAATCCACAATGCTAGTGGATCCTTCCACAATAGGTGAATTCTGCAAAATCCTTACAACGAATAAGTCAGGGCCCATATATGATATTTGGGACCTACAATTCAGTCATCCCACGGGTAGGCTGGGTGGACTCTGTGAATTTCAAGAAACACCAAATTCCATTAAAATATACCCCTGATGATGGGATTCATTACACATCCCACCCTATACGATCACCCATCACAGTGGGGTCCTTCCCATTGTGACCTCAACATGGAAATCATCTACATGTTTTGAGGAATAGTCAAAGTATAGGTCTTGTCAACTTCATTGAAATATAGTATATAATTACTCCCCATAAATATGATTTACGATGCAGAGGTCCTACCCATGTCACATAATATTATCATAATGTTCCTCTTCATGTCTTTCCCATCTCAAGAATAGGCTCTCTCCTCACCAGCACCGATGAATGTACTGGCCCACATAGTTTCATCAATGTTTAATACTAAATCCCTCCTCATTATGTCACCACCAGCCACAACATTGGTCCTCCCCACTAATTTAGAATCTCGAAAAGAGTACCTCCCCATACCCATTCTTCTCAACACATAGGACCACTTAATGTATAGTTTGATCATTGAGAAGGACCTTCTCTATCTAAAACCCACCAAAGAAGAGATCTCCCAACTATTTCAATCGACATTGAGTTCCTCATAATGATCCCATTGACCAATGTGGATTTCCTCAATTCTACATCAACTACTATAGAAGAGGCCCTCCATACTCCTATATCACTCAATGTGGAGGTCCTCCCCATTCTGATAAAATCTGATGCAGAGGCCCACCATGTTTCCCAACCATTAAAATAATACATACTCCCTATGATACCATCCAACAAAATAGAGGTCCACCCATTTCAATGAACTTCCCTACCTTGAAGGGCCATCTTGGGGACGAACAGTGAATTTACAACACTGATGGGAAAACAATAGGAAGAACATTATTATTTTCAATATCAAATTATTGAAATATTATGAATTAGAATAAATTTATTGATGAAACCATAATAATATTCACCACCATCATATTCTAGGACAATACCGTAAATGGTGAGGATTGTCATCCAAAATTTTGAGATGAACAGAATCCCCTAGTCCCTTCATAGGTACTTTTATGTGGTGGAATATTTGTCCCTATTTCTGTGTCTCATGGTGTGGACATCTCTATCATCCCCAATTTTATTCTCTTACTCCACCAGTGGTCATAGAGAGTTATTCTGTAAGTTGATAGAGAACGAGCATCTTGTAGACACCGTGATGAGCACTAATAACCTTACACATGAAGAAGTGATGAAAACCCTATACAATATTGTCATAATGTTGAGTTTTTCACCATCCTCAGGAGACTACTCTATGTGTAGTGAGAAGATTAATTGAAAATTGAATACTCCATCAGCCAGCCCACCACCACAGTGATCCTCATCAGTTCCACTACCAGTATTCAAAAATCTCTAATCAATTAATGGACCAACACAGAACTAGTCCATTCTTCTAAATAATAAATCCAATTTAAATATTAATTTTTTGATGAGTTTTTACTGTTATTCCTTCCAAATGAATCTTCCAACATCGATATCCCAGAGTCCCTCACTAAAAACTAGGTTAAATGGTTTTTACAAAAAAACTAGGTTACTCGTTTTCAGCTTCGTGACAATTATATGGTCTTCCAGAGAAGCGAGGAACACATTGATGACAGTGATCAGTAGGGCCGCATAAATGTTTTAATAACACTCTAGGTGTCCCAACACCCAATGTAAAATAGCTACCACTGGAACCTCCAAACAAGATGCGTCCATATCTTCATAGTGCTCCACAAAATCAGTGATGTGGTGTCTCAACATGTGAAGATTTAGGGTTGGGGATAATACATTGCACTCCATTTCATACTCATATTGAGGTAGCTTGACATGTAATGTGATATTAAGGATTTGAACTCAAATTTTTTTTTTGAACTTGGTCTTCCATGATATAATAATGGATATGGACACTATAGTAGGGTTCGATAGAGAGAACTAGCCCTCTAGGGGAGTGATGTTCTTGGTTGACCCTTATATAGTTGTCCGCACTCACCGGGAAATATAGAAACTCAATATCAAGGAACCCATTAAATAATAATTTGTATGCCAAAATACCAAAAACAATAAATAAAAGGTTGGGATCTATAAAACACTTGATCTATATGATGTTTCACAGGAGATATAGGCCAATCCTACAATCTCTTCCCAACATTAGCAGATCACATATTAGAATAGGATCATTGATGAGCTCCTTGTTTTGCGATGACCAAATTACATTTAATCTCTATATGATGTTTTTCACCTCTATTGGGATAGTAGGGGCACCAAACGTACCTCATGTCATTTTTCTCGGCGTCGATCTCAATAATCCCACACATCCCGATAGCTCATGGACTAGGGTTTATAGCAGAAGATAGTGTTATGCATCACCAAATAAACCCTAGTAGCATGGTAATCTTCCTTGGGACATAGAGAAATATGATCCAAAAGCCAACACATTAGCCATATATCCTTATTATTATGTTTACTGGAATATAAATGCACTACTAGTCAGTGATCCTTATTAATAGTGGAACCCTCGCCAGGATTATATAGCCGCTCTCACAACTTACATTAAATCCCTAAAGATCCAGCAGGAAGAAAACCCCCTCATGGAATGTCATATCTGGCATGGGTGGAGGAAATAAAATAACATATATATTTCATCAATCTTACATTTCCCCCCTTCAACGGGATGGGTGAACTGATGATGTATCCTTCCAACATCATTTCTAGGTGTGGTCCCATGTTGGGAGTCCTAGAGTAGTACGAGGACACCACGATCAGAATATTTGTTCAGATATTGGAAGGGCCCATGTTCATAACGTAAAATCAATATTCCATTGGGTCCATCACTAGTTGATAAGACCTACAAATGAATTTTATCTACCAGTTCACCTCCCCCGCATGAAGTAAAAAACAATTATGACCTCTTTATGTGAAATAAATTCCATAAAAAATACATCACATACATTATCACCTACTAGAAGGGCCTCACATACTTGTTAGATATATCACTGAAAAAAGAAAAAATGATTATGATATGCATGAGTGACAAAAATACTGAATTTTTCCCTACCGTTATAACTCAGAATTTTCAGATAGATTCCAAGACTTCATCAGAAACACAAGTTCTTGGAGGAATCCTTATTATAAGACATTAAGACACATCCATTAAATCTTTAGGATATTCCATGACTAACCACCAAGGAAAAGACGTCTCCCACAATATAGGAAGGATCCCAAGATCCACTATATGTGTTATAGATAGAGCCTCATCAAGTACAACCGCTCCATGTGAGGTAGTCTCATTGGGATCAACCTCGCCCATTAATGAATCGACAGTTTCCTCCTCATCAAGTGAAGTCTCGTCGATGAGAAAATATGGATCCATCCCCTTATCAGGTAAATTATCTCACAGTTCCCTTCCCAAACTAGAGAAAATTGTCCTACACATTCTTAGATGCATTGGTTCCTAACATTTTTTGCAATGCCTTGGAACAGGGGGGTTGTAAAGCTACCAATTTCAATGAATCCATATGAAGATGACCTAACTGATATTTCGGGCCACTAGATATAACTCAAGATCATAGATGATCCCATAAATGAGTGATATGTGTTAATGTATTGGATTTACGACCTTGTAGATAATGGTGTGGTCATGCAATGAAATTTTATGGTGTTGGTGTCATACATCTCTGTTGTGCGTTATAGTGCTAGAGAAGGTAATTGAAAGCATGTTTCAATCCATTACAGTCATAATTATGATGAATAGCTGGATTTCAGATTAGTTTCACATGCCCAAAACATCATCAATTCCCACATATGTCAGCTTGAATCTCCAGACATCATCACACCTTCTATGGATACATCTAATCCATCCACATTACATACATCCACATATTAGAAGAGTAAGTGCAAATGAAACACGGGAAAAACAATCCCCCACCAGTTTTTAATCACTCCAACACTCTCTGAAATTTAAAGCTACTAGAGTAGGAACTCTTTCCTATGTTACAGCCAAAATATGAAGACCACTCTACTTATTATGATTGAGATTATGTATCTGTGAATACCATCATGTTGGTGAACCCATTCATGGTACACGATGATATGTATTATCTTGAATGATCTCCATGTGCCTTTAGGCAATGCATTTGGGTATGTGTTCAATGTTATGAAATTCCATAGACAACATTAAGATGTTTCTTAAATGAAACTGAATGTAGATATAAGGTTCTTCAAATGACTCAATTGGCATAATATTCTAAGCCCTCTCTTCCAGACACTTTTCCACAACTAACCATCCTAATTGTATATTATGAATAGTAATGATCATACCATAATTGGTTGGTCCTAGCTAATTATAGGACTCAAATAGTTGATAGTCACCTAGTAGTGGTTCTGGATGATTTATCTGATGAGTTTCAATACCATTCTATCACTAGTAATAATAAATTGGTTTATCCAGTAGTTCCCATCATTCCTCCTACTAATGAGAACCCCCCCCCCATGTGAAGAAATGTGCTTTTGGGATGGATGTATGATGTATTTAAGAACCTCAACTGCATTACGAAAAAGGCCTCGATCCTTGAGGACCTCCTTATATTAGAAGAGATGTGTGAGGCCCTCACCAAATTCATGATAATCCCCCTCTAGTTATTAATATACGTAGTAGCCATAGATACCTTCTATGATAAAGAGGTTGAACATACATAATTCAATTCCGTCGTTACATTGTTTGGAGGTTTTACATTATTTTCCATGTCAATAGCATGATGGTCCATCCATGCATTGTTGACATAGGTTTTGGGATCATTCTAACCACAACCCAGAAATTCTGTAATATGGGATTGATTAAAGTAGATATGTGTCCCTCTAACCTATTGATTCAGGGTCATGATAGCACAAAGTATATGTCTTTTAGATGAATCTGGTTGAATACCCAGTTCAAATACATGATAAGAAATTCTGAGTTCGAGGTTTTCACATAGTTCACCACCAATAATTCGTTGATTTTACTCCTTGGATCCATCATAATTATGGAGTCCCTTCCTTATATCAATATTTCCTCATGTACTCCATCAATGGCAGAGTAGGTGTGCTCCATGGTGATGCATCTCCATTTGACTCATGTAAATCCCTATATTTGGTTGTTGTCTAATAAAATAGTAAATATAATAATTTTCAATCCAATGAGGTTGATCACACAACCATTATATCCAACCTATGGATAGATTTGGATTATTATTTCATCCTTTTAATTCACTACATGTAAGATATGACACTAGACTTGATATATATGTTTTTCATTTCCATGATGAAGGAACACTACATTCCTGGGTACAATGAATTTCAAAATATTAACTTGTACTCCTAAATATGCTAGGATTAGGTGATACCAGATCCCATTACCCCATTGCGGTATTTAGATGTTCATTCCATGGATACTAATGGGCATCACACCCTCTAATATTACCAATTTGGGATGATCCAACAGAATCACACCACAACAATTATTTGACAACTAGGATGGGTTACATGGTTGAAGGCCAGATAGAATTGGTTTGATAGTTCCTATTGCCATCGATTAAAAAGAGCAGGGGTCCCCCAATTATTATTCCACATCCACAAAATATGACATATTTATTCTCCCAAAATCAGTCATTCTAGATGAGTGGTATCCTCCCAATGACGTCCCTACCTCATATGATGAATAGTATTTGGAAGAGACGCCTCTTATATTTTACGTGGGAGTCCCCATAACTATCAATGAGTTGATTCAGGTGAACCTTGGAACTGAAAATGACCTGATAACAATACTGAATAATAAATCCTTGCATGTGAAGGAATAGTAGAAATATGTAGATTCCATGATGAAACATCATGATTTATTTTCAAGATGTTATAATGACATTCTAGGAATAGAACCTCATATTACCTACCAATGTATTCGACTCCAAATGAGTTATCATGGGTTCAAGAAGCCTACCATGAAAATTCACCTTTCTCATGGTGTCATGGTGGAGGTGAATGTTGATAAGATTATCAAATCCATAATCATTAAGGATGTTGAGTAACCCAAAAGGACGTCCAATATTGTTCTATTCAATAAAAATAATTGGTAGATCAGTGTTTGTATTGAATTATAAGATCTCAATTATCATTTTCAATATTATTACTTTTCCATTTTAGTTATAGATATATTGATTGATTCTATATCTAGGTTATAAGGTCTCTCCTTCTTGAATTGATAATCACGATATAAGAAGATGGAGATGGACCCTAATGATAGAGGTTATAATACCATTAGAGCATCTAAAGGGACCATATGATATTAGGTGATTCTATTTCTTCTACAGAATAAAATAGCTACATATCATGGATCCATACAACACATCTTCAAAATGATCCTCGAGATTCTAGTGGAATGCAACAGGGACCATTTTGTGATTAAATCAAACTAGCATCAGAAATAAATCAGTGGTCTTGAAGAACATTTTACTTTCCTCTTCCCACATAATTTAATGATTAACCCTTTAATTTGTGCCTTCAAGGTTACCTAAGGGATGTTCCATGGATTCCTATTCAAATACATGGTAATCAAGATTGACCAAAATATGATCAAATGTATAATCCAGATTCCCCATTTGAGAAACCTACTAGAGTTCAGAGGCCTCCAATTCCACATAGATTGTATGAAATGATTTACTCTGAATATGAGACGAAAGTCTAAACCCATTTCTTGTATCATGAAGTCAGGTACCATCTACCAATGATATGAAATATTCCAATTAACCATTGATGAGATTAATAAGTATCAGCTACAACCTCTAGTTTTAATTCTACACATATCAGGGAAGCCTTTGATCCTATACATGACCACATTAGAACCCTCCCTAGGAACCCTTCTCATCCAAAATTACAAATAAAAGGAAGATATAATCGTTTATAATGTGTTAGTCTCAATATCATTGATAGAGAGTCCAGATACTCTCTTATTAAGATGTTTTTCCTTCTGTTGGTTTTTGTTGGGAAGAGGATACAAAATTCTCTAAAGCATCACAAAAAGTACTGGTGCTCCATGAGGATCCTATAATGTATATCCCTTTGTAACAAATATTGATAGGATAAATAGTACATCAGGAAATGACTATTCTACAATTTTACATTAAAATTTTTCCACAGAAATCCATCAAGGACTAAGCATTGAAAATTGTTTTGGTCACCCATCCATCCCCCAAAGAACTTCTTCTAGATTTTAATTTCACCAATAAGTGAATTATTTTATAGGACAGGGCTATTCCTTGCTAGAATATTCATTTTGATGGTTCCTAATAAAATCCAATTGTTATAATTCTCAACAATCCCATGTTCAAAAAGGTTGTTATGTTTCTATTGAGCGATCCCTCCTTGGCTCACTGTCTTTTTTTCCAGCTATCATGTCGTCCTTATCCATGCCTCCTCTCCCTCATTCCCATCGGCTTTATTGGTTTCATCGTGATCACCCCCTTGTACTCTTGGAAATCATTCCCTATCAGGTTACCTTAATCTCCTACCTATGGATTCATACATTCCTCCCCCATCTCCATGGCCCAGCTCGTTCAAATACATCATCTGCAACCATAGGCTTCCCCCTCATTCCTACATTCCTGAGGTTTTTGTGCCTCCTCTGAAGTTATCATGTCAAGATTCTCATCTCTCCCGATAATTCTCAATGAAATCCTTTTAGGAGGTGTAGAAGTGACTAAGGTTGACATTGTTGGCTTAGTTGGGGGATGTTAAACCCCCCTCAATATTTCCAGATATTCATCCTCTCATGGGGAATTCACTTTCCTATTCAAATCATTGTGATATATAGGATCTCCTTATTCCCCATCCGTGCCTTAGAGGAGGATTTTATCAAGTATTGGTGCATGGAACCCTACTATTTTTTCCGATGAAGATAAATCCTCTTGCAATGGTCATTGGATGCCCACAGGGGAAAGGAGAGCCACATGGTTATAGTGTGGATCGACCTCCCATGCATCCCACTCCCGTTCCTGACCGGTGGATTTCTAAAAGCTATCGGCGATTCCCTTGGCAGATTTTTCATCTTTTATTCTCAGACCACAGCTACGAGGATGCATCAGTGGCTCATATTTTTTTGGAGCCTGATCTCTCACTTATCATTTTGAAAAATAACGATCTTCCGGTTCATGACTCTTTTTGGTGGAGTTAGGATATTTCATATCCTATCTTACATAGATTATAATCCCAAATCCTGTTTCATGGCCACTCTATCTAGTTGTGCAGAGGTCTTGGTCCGGGATCCCACACCATCAAAACATCTCACGGAACAAATCCAACCCGAGGTATTCTCCAGCTTCTACATCACTTACATCCTCTGAGCCTTCAGATTCCTTGGTGTTTTCTCCTCCAGCCTATATGGCACCCATCATGTTTCATAATTCTTCTATTCAGTTTGATGTCACCTTGTCTTCCCAGGTGAATGTGTTCTTCCCCATCCCCAGGATCTAATATGACCTCCTCTTGGTCCTAGTTCCACCCTTACTTTTTATATCTATGGTTCCATAGGTTTTATCATGGAAGTGGTCATATTCCTCCTTCATCCCTCCTATATATTTAATATGGAACTACTCTCTCCTCCTCAAGACCTAACCTAAATATCCCTTGAAGTTTCAATCCTTCCTCAAGTTGATCCTCTTCCTCTTAAGAGTGTGAATCTCGGTTCGTGCCCTACCCTGCTCCAGATCATTGGCCTCTTCATGCTCCCTCAACAATCCCCGATGCCCATATCCCCAATGATCCTAGTCCTATATTTGCCCCTTAAGGTGAGTAATGGAACCATCCTGCTACATCTCTATCATCCCCTTCCACTCCCTCCCCCCATTTTTTCTCTCTTAATGGTATGCGTTTTTACCCACTCAAAATCTAAAAGCCTCAAGAAGAGTGTGTCCACCCATTTCAAGAAGGCCTTTTGTTTTAGATCCTGTTCCAGAACTCCATACTGCCAATTATTCCAATCATAATATTGAATGTATGGGGTCTTGGGGCCCATGAGCAAACAGAATACGTCTCCTCATAATTTCACAACCAAAAGGTTTATGTTGTGGATATTCTTGAGCACAATCAAATATTCTCTATGATCACTGAATTTTATTGGAAAATTAGAATACAAGGGTTACTACATGCTGACCCTTCCAACATCCACATTAAGATATTTATCCATAATATCCTTTCCATCAACCTCTTGTATGCTGGAAGCTACTTCATCACTACTAAGGTGACCAAGGGGACCCCATCTTATTCAGGTTAGTTGTGAAAGGGAGATGCTATAGACATAAAATAATGGTGATCTGGAGGGACGTTAGTGATTTCGATCCTGTCAATATCCCATTGATCATTGGGGGTAACATCAATGTCATTGAAAACCAGGTTGAATTGAAGGGAAGGGTCCCTTCCAGAGGCAATCTAGCATGGAGTTTTCCCATTTCCAAGTTGAGAATGGGCTTACTGATCTTGATTTCATAGGTATTCTATACACATGGTGAAAAAAAAGAGGTACTCTTCATTTGTGGAGATGTCTAGACAGGTTCCTTGTAGGCATTTAGGCCACCGCCTTTTCTCCAGTGAAAAATTGGATCATCTAGTCTGGTGTCTATCAGATCACTCCCATATTTTGGTCTACCTATCTTCCAATTAGAAGTGTACTGATTGTTTCCGGTTTCTCCACCACTGGTCCTCTATCCCTGGGTATCACTCTCTGGTTAATGACATCTATAATGAGCCTACCCAAGGGCCCTTGTGGGTGGAAATTCAGAATAATCTATATCGATTACAACCATGTCTTTAGGGGTGAGGGAAGGATCTCCTCCTTCTTGACAGTGAGGTGGATCACACCATTCTGTAAGTAGTCATACTGGAGGAAAATATCAAGGAGGTATGGGAAGATCAACTGTTCGAGGATCTCTCTAGAAAGAACGAGATTTTGGAGAAAATGCTTCTATGAAAGGAAATAATGGAAAGGGATTTCATGCATGTCTAGTGGCTCAAAGAGGGAGACAAAGGAACAATATATTTTCACACGTGCATCAAATAGAATAAGTGGGGCTTAGTGCGATTTCTGAGAAGAATGAAATCTAGTATACCATGTTGAGCTTGACACCAGACAGCGAACCAAGACCCAATGGATTCACGAGCTCATTTTACAGGGCCTCATGGGATGTGGTGAAGGAGGAAATTTTATCGACCATCCATGATTTATTTTTCAGGGCTAGCCTTCTAAGGGTTTATTTTTCAACCTATCTTGTGACTATTACTTAAATAATAAACCCATACTATTAGTTTTCACTATCTTCCAATGAGCAAGTGAAACATTCCCTACAAACCATTGTCCATTGATTAGTCACTTAAAGTGGCTAATATTCATTGTTAAGTTCTTAATATTAATGTTTTTAAAAGTTCATAAACATCAATTTTAGTCCAATTCAGAAATTGAACTTCATTTCCCATCATTGTGCAATTCATGCTTAAAATGTCAATTTGGGCCCACTCAATAATGTGCTTGTGGAAATTACAATATTCATCATTTTAATTTGAAATTTTTTTATATGATTGATCACTTTGTTTGGAACATTTTATCTTTTAGGTTTTATGGATGAATCCCAAAGGAAGACGGAGAATTTTGCGCCTGAAGGCAGAAACTTGCTGGAAAAAGAATAATGGGCCTAAGGCCCATCAAACAAATGTGGGGCCCAGAAACCAAGCCCAATGAAGCTCAAATTTATACAGTATAAAGATAAAAATATGAGGATAATTTTATTCAACTGTGGCTGGAGCTAATTCTGATGTTTTCATGATGATAAAAGGGTATTAAGTTAACATTTAAATGGTGGACTTGTCATTAATGCAGAGAAATCCGTCCCACCATTTCGACCATAACATCCAAACGGCTGAGCCAAATGTCCTGATATTTTTAGAGATTCTAGAAGACACATGGCCGAAGATATTTTATATTTATGACACCTTCGGATTAGGCCATATGAAGTGTCAAATTCACACGTCAAAATGGAGGACGAATCTGGATAGTTTTCCGGGTCAACTTCAAAACGTCAATTTCCTTTTGATTCTTCACCCTCCTTTTGACTATCTTAATTGTTGGGGGGTGAATTTAATGTTGGGGGTGGACCTAAGGCTCATAATATTCCTATATAAGGAGATGGTGGTGAAGGGAATAATCATCTAACATTTTTCCTTGAATCTAACATTTTTCTTTGAATCCATATTTTCCTTTCAATTGTAATTTTTTGCTTTCCTTTTGTAATCGTATCGTCAATTTTTCCCATGTAAGTTTTTCTTTCACGTTGAGTATCTTAATAAAATTTGTTCTTATTCTTTATTTTTTTCTTTTTATTTTATTCACACGTTGATACCGTTGAATCTAGGTGTGAATTTATTCACACCGGCACTTGTGATTTCAATCACACAACGGTGGAGTGTTCGTTCTTTTAATAATTTTCTTCTTCTTCAATTCCACCCCCATAAGTCTACATCCTGCTTCCATTGGTAGAATAGCATCAATGGAGGGCTAACTTCTTAATGGTTTATCCAAGGGAGTAGCAAGGTCATGGATTGAATGTTATTTCATGTACTTAATATTTAAATCTATTCGTTATTTTAGGATTTCCATTTGATGAGTTACATTCTTTCTCATCTTTTCCAACTTTAACGATGACACATTTTGAGTTCTAGTACGATCTATTTGCATTGATTTCTCATTAAAGTGATCCTCAAAGTGAATTAGTGATTAGCCTTGGAATTGTGTAGGGATTAAATTGGTGAATGGTTTGGAAAAATTGTCTCATTGTTTGGATATGTCTTGAATTAATGACATGAAATTTTCTAAGAAAAGAAATTCATCCAATCCACCCCAAGAAAAACCCTAAGATCAACCCACCATCAATAATTGTTTAGTTCACATAATTTTTTATTATATATTATTTAAATTATATCTTTAGTTCTTCAATTAATATCTACCTCAAAGTTGGCCACTTCATAGCCAATCCATCAATAAATCATAGCGTCTCAAGTTTACTTCTTCGGTCCCTGTGGATTCGATCCCTACTTGTACTTCAACGACCGCTTTTACTAGTAGGGTAAATTTGGGCGCAACCAAATTTTGGCGCCGTTGCCGGGGACCCAAGTAAGTACCTTAGACACTCATCTTCTTTTCTCACCCCAAATTCTCTATTCTCACCCTAATTTCTCTTCTCTATTCCCCTTTCTATTTCTGTGTGTCCAATGAATCCAAAAAACAACTTTCAATCAACTCCAATGGATTATCTTCAACATTACCCATTAATATACCAAGGCTATAATCAACTGGAAAATCAATATTTTGAATCACCTCACATAGAAAATTTCATTGACCAAACCAGGATTGAGTCCACAGGGACCGAAGAAGTAACCTTGAGACGCTATGATTTGGTGAAGGATGGGCAATGAAGTAGCCAACTTTGGTTTTGATTTTGGATGGTTTTAAATAACAATAAGAAACCTACGTGAATTCAATTCAATGAAAATGGGTTGATCTAGGATTATGCTCGGGGTGGATTGAATGAATTTTACTTCTTTAAACAATTTTGGTTTTATTAATTCTTGATGAATCCATTCTTCAAAAATAACACTACCTTCATCATTTTCTGGTTTGGTGCTTACTAAACACAATTAATAATCCCCTATACACTTAGAGAACCAAATTCATGATCTTTCTGAGGTATATGGTCATTTAGTAATTGAATTTATTCTGCTCAAACATAGTAAAAATGAAGAGTAGAAATAACTGAAGAATGGATGTCTTAAATTAATTATCCATTTAACAACAATTCGTTCATAAAATAACATTCAATCTAGCCTTTGCATCCTCCTAAGATCAACCCATTAAGGGTTTAGCCCTCCATTGATTGTATACTCTCAATGGTGGGTGGAAGATGGCTAACAAGAATTGGATTGAAAAAATTAAAATCGCGGAAATAACGAGCACTCCTCCGTGTGTGTGAATGAAATTCACACCTATGTGTGAACTAATTCACAACAACACAGAGATATCACTGTGCTTTGTGATTATAAAGTTTTAATAAATGAAATGGAAAACATATAAGAGAAGAAGTTGATTAAGAACATAAAGATACAAAAAAAACTTACATGGAAATGGAAAACATTACAAAGGAAATTTGGAAGCAAAACATTACAATGAAACAAAGCATCCAAGATGATAAGAAAATTTTCCACCCCCATTCCCTTCACCACTAGCTCCTTATATAGGCATATTAGGAGCCTTAGATAAATCCACCAACAATTAATTCACCCCCCAACAATTAATAGAGTCAAATGGAGGGTGAATAATCAAAAGGAAATTGATGTTTCGAATTTGACCCGGAAAACTGTCCAGATTCGTCCACCACATTGACGTGTGAATTAGAAATTGCAGACGGCCGAATCCGGAGGGGATGTAGAAGAGCAATATCTTCCTCCATCCGTCCTCTATTATCTGTAAAAATTTCAGGAACTTTCGCCAATCTGTTAGGATGTTATAGTCGAAAGGATGGGACGGATTTCTGTGCATTAATGACGAGTCCTCCATTTAAATCTCAACTTCAGATCCCTTTATCATCATAAAAACATCAGAATTAGCTCCGGCTGCAGTTGAATAAAATGATCCTAATATTTTTATCTTTCTACTGTATAAATTTGAGCTTCATTGGGCTTGGTTTCTGGGCCCCACATTTGTTTGATGGGCCTTAGGCCCATTATGCTTTTTCCAGCATGTTTCTGCCTTTAGGCGCAAAATTATCCATCTTCCTTTGGGATTCATCCATCGGACCTAAAATATAAATTGTTCCAAACAACGTGATAAAGCATATCCCAAAATTTCAAATTAAAATGATGAATATTGTAATTTCCACAAGCAAATTATTGAGTTGGCCCAAATTGACATTTTAAGCATGAATTGCACAATGATGGGAAATGAAGTTCAATTTCTGAATTGGACTAAAATTGATGTTTATGAACATTTAAACACATTAATATTAAGATCTTAACAATGAATATTAGCCACTTTCAGTGACTAATCACACCCCCCAACTTGAGTTTTGCTAGTCCCGAGCAAAATAAATTACAAATATGAAATTGAAATCCCCTTTTCCAAAAACATTTAAATACACATTATTCACCCAAATATCTAATACCAAAAAAATTATGAAAACCCATCAAAATCATTTAAAACAATATAGGCCCATAAGCATATCCTAAGCCCAAGCCCATTCCTTTGTTTAAATTCATCGCCACATTTCATCCAATTCCAATTAAGCATGATAAAGTGTTGTGCATCATAAAAGATATGGGGCCCATTTTATTGTTCAAGGGGAAAAAATGGAAGCGCTAGGTGGGAATCACATTAAACCTTAAGATGAGTATCCATTTTTTTTATTTTTTTTATTTTTTTAACCACAATATATATGAAAAGACTAACTCTGGGAAAGACAACTATGGAGTCACGATCCCCAAGTGTCGGACGCCACACATATTGTCAATTTCATGCTCTACAATAGAGATATAAAGCCTAACTCTGGGCAAGACAACTATGGAGTAACGATCCCCAAGTGCCGGACGCCACGCATTTGGACAAAACATTGCTCTATGTGGTATTTTTTTTTTGTTTTTTTTTGTTTTGTTTTTTTTTTGGATACTCAAATTAAACTAAAAGTGACCCCAGAACCCTATGCTATAATGAAAGGGACCCAAGAACTCAAATTTACACCCACAATCCAAAAGACGTGCATTGTGGAATTTTTATTAAGAGGATGAAAATGTAAACTTTGAAAAATCACATTGGACAACCGCACTTTCCAAAAACTATGCTCATGAACTTAAACTTGCATTAAAATCAGAATCAAGGCATGAAAAATTTATTTGATACCCAATTTTAGAGTTTGCAATGTGTCGTTATCATGTTTATGGTTAATGGAATTTTTTTTTCATGCATGTTCTTATTCAAAAAAAAAATATTTTTTATCCCCCCCAACTTAGAATAACACTGTCCCCAGTGTTTAAAGAAAAGAAAAGATAGAAGGGGGTAGGAGAGGAGTTCAAAGAAGAAATTTTAAATGAAAATCATGGAATAGAGTCACCTGGTGGTTGATGATGATAGTGCATGCCATAGTCTCCCTTCAATCCTGGATTTGAGTCTCAGCGGCTTGGATGATGGTGAATGGATTTTCCTTATGGTTTACGACATGTCCATTTATTTTTTTAAACCTATAAAAACATAAAAATAAAACAAAACAAAATAAACTGATGATACATTGTCTTCTTTATATTTTCTGGGTAAGGTATTACTCAGAGATTACACCACGTGACACAGATGAATATGGCGCTCCCCTTTCATACCCATCCTTACTCATACAAGAAGAACAGGTCAACAGTTTATGGTAATTTATTATATGAAAAATAAAATGATTCAAAATGATTAGAAACATGAAAACCATGGGTTGCCTCCCATGCAACGCTTTTGTTTAACGTCGTTAGCTCGACTTGAACCCCCCAACTTATCCAATTCCAACTTTCAAAATTTTAATTAACACATCTTTCTCCACTTCAACATGATTGAGATTGATTTTTTTATAATTTGATTCATGTGAAATCCTATTTTCTACAATGATTGGTAAAATCCAAGGAATATCTAAAATGGTTGATCGTGTTTTATCTGGAGTATTTCCTAAGATTTCAAGGTTCATTCCTACATTATTGGTTTCATGAGATGGATGAATGATAACTGAGAGGTCTTGTTTGTACCCTATGATGGGATGCCTGAGTGGGGAAGTAAGGACATTGATTTTAAGTTCAGGTTGGATAGGACATTCAAAAATAGATAAGGAATTAGAATCAATATCAATTTCATTTTCAAAATTTCCAAACACAATTGGTTCCCTTTGAATTGAAGATTCAACCCCAAAATTTTCTAGATGAGTTTCATAAATGTGTATGGGTTTGATGTTTGTGATTTCTCCTAATGGTTCAGTGATTGGTGTATCTGAAAAATCATCATTGTAGAAATATTCCGATCATTCAATCTCTGAAGAAAAATTTCCCTCTAGTGAATTCATAAAATCAATTTCATCCTGATTTAAACACTTGTTAACAATTCCCTCATGTTCATTAGCTTGACTTTCAAAATTACCTGACCAATTCACTTCATTATCCAACTCTGTTTTCCAAGATTCTAAAGTGGGTTCATCACTATATTCAAATAAGTTATGTGGGTAACAAGATTATTCTATAAGTGATGTAGAAGGGATAACCTGAGTTGGAGTGGGTTCCAAAAATGATTCAATGCTTTGTAGTTCTACTCTCAATGATGAAACTTCTGAATTCATTTTATAAATTTTTTCACATAAATGTTCAATAATTTTTTCAGAATTAGGATTGATAGATGTTTGGACCTCATGAACTTCATTAAGTTTTATCTCTTCAATCATCCTTGAGAGGTATGTAAATTGATCTTTTAAACCTTCATCATTACAAATTTCGTTCATGTTATCAGGGGTGGTGTATTCATTCAAAGGTTGATTAAAAAAAATTGGTGATTCCCAATGTGAATTTTCAAACTGATTCCATCCTGAGTTTGTGAAGGTATATTGTTGATGATACTCCATTGGAGTTGAATGAAATTTGGATATGGATTTTTTTTGGACACACGAAAACAGAAAGGGAAAAGAAAAGAGAAATATAGTGTGAGAATAGAGAATTTGGGGTGAGAAAAGAAAATGTGGGTCTAAGGTACTTACTTGGGTCCCCGGCAACGGCGCCAAAATTTGGTTGCGCCCAAATTTACCCTACGGGTAAAAGCGATCGATGTAGTACATGTAGGGGTCGAGTCCACAGGGACCGAAGAAGTAACCTTGAGACGCTATGATTTGGTGAAGGATGGGCAATGAAGTAGCCAACTTTGGTTTTGATTTTGGATGGTTTTAAATAACAATAAGAAACCTACGTGAATTCAATTCAATGAAAATGGGTTGATCTAGGATTATGCTCGGGGTGGATTGAATGAATTTTACTTCTTTAAACAATTTTGGTTTTATTAATTCTTGATGAATCCATTCTTCAAAAATAACACTACCTTCATCATTTTCTGGTTTGGTGCTTACTAAACACAATTAATAATCCCCTATACACTTAGAGAACCAAATTCAAGATCTCTCCGAGGTATATGGTCATTTAGTAATTGAATTTATTCTGCTCAAACACAGTAAAAATGAAGAGTAGAAATAACTGAAGAATGGATGTCTTAAATTAATTATCCATTTAACAACAATTCGTTCATAAAATAACATTCAATCCAGCCTTTGCATCCTCCTAAGATCAACCCATTAAGGATTTAGCCCTCCATTGATGGTATACTCTCAATGGTGGGCAGAAGATGGCTAACAAGAATTGGATTGAAGAAATTAAAACCGCGGAAATAACGAGCACTCCTCCGTGTGTGTGAATGAAATTCACACCTATGTGTGAACTAATTCACAACAACACAGAGATATCACTGTGCTTTGTGATTATAAAGTTTTAATAAATGAAATGGAAAACATATAAGAGAAGAAGTTGATTAAGAACATAAAGATACAAAAAAAAAACATACATTGAAATGGAAAACATTACAAAGGAAATTTGGAAGCAAAACATTACAATGAAACAAAGCATCCAAGATGATAAGAAAATTTTCCACCCCAATTCCCTTCACCACTAGCTCATTATATAGGAATATTAGGAGCCTTAGGTACATCCACCAACAATTAATTCACCCCCCAACAATTAATAGAGTCAAATGGAGGGTGAATAATCAAAAGGAAATTGATGTTTCGAATTTGACCCGGAAAACTGTCCAGATTCGTCCACCACATTGACGTGTGAATTAGAAATTGCAAACGGCCGAATACGGAGGCGATGTGGAAGAGACATATCTTCCTCCATCTGTCCTATATGATCTGTAAAAATTTCAGGAAATTTAGCCCAACCGTTAGGAAGTTATAGTCGAAATGGTGGGACGGATTTTTGTGCATTAATGACGAGTCCTCCATTTAAATCTCAACTTCAGATCCCTATATCATCATAAAAACATCAGAATTAGCTCCGGCCACAGTTGAATAAAATGATCATCATATTTTTATCTTTCTACTGTATAAATTTGAGTTTCATTGGGCTTGGTTTCTGGGCCCCACATTTGTTTGATGGGCCTTAGGCCCATTATGATTTTTCCAGCATGTTTCTGCCTTCAGGCGCAAAATTATCCATCTTCCTTTGGGATTCATCCATCGGACCTGAAATATAAATTGTTCCAAACAAAGTGATAAATCATATACCAAAATTTTAAATTAAAATGATGAATATTGTAATTTCCACAAGCAAATTATTGAGTTGGCCAAAATTAACATTTTAAGCATGAATTGCACAATGATGGGAAATGAAGTTCAATTTCTGAATTGGACTAAAATTGATGTTTATGAACTTTTAAAAACATTAATATTAAGATCTTAACAATGAATATTATCCACTTTCAGTGACTAATCACACCCCCCAACTTGAGTTTTGCTTGTCCCGAGCAAAATAAATTACAAATATGAAATCTAATTCCCATTTTCCAAAAACATTTAAATACACATTACTCACCCAAATATCTAATACCAAAAAAATTATGAAAACCCATCAAAATCATTTAAAACAAGCTAGGTCCATAAGCATATCCATATCCCAAGCCCATTCCTTTGTTCAAATTCATCGCCACATTTCATCCAATTCCAATTAAGCATGATAAAGTGTTGTGCATCATAAAAGATATGGGGCCCATTTTATTGTTCAAGGGGAAAAAATGGAAGCGCTAGGTGGGAATCACATTAAACCTTAAGATGAGTATCCATTTTTTTTATTTTTTTTTGATTTTTTATATTATTTTTTTTAACCACAATAGATATGAAAAGACTAACTCTGGGCAAGACAACTATGGAGTCACGATCCCCAAGTGCCGGACGCCACACATTTTGTCAATTTCATGCTCTACAATAGAGATATAAAGCCTAACTCTGGGCAAGACAACTATAGAGTCACGATCCCCAAGTGCCGGACGCCACGCATTTGGACAAAACATTGCTCTATGTGGTCATTATTATTTTTTTCAATTTTTTTTGTTTTTTTTTGTTTTTTTGTTTTGGATACTCAAATTAAACTAAAAGTGACCCCATAACCCTATGCTATAATGAAAGGGACCCAAGAACTCAAATGTACACCCACAATCCAAAATACGTGCATTGTGGAATTTTTATTAAGAGTATGAAAATGTAAACTTTGAAAAATCACATCGGACAACCGCACTTTCCAAAAAATATGCTCATGAACTTAAACTTGCATTAAAATCAGAATCAAGGTACGCAAAATTTATTTGATATCCAATTTTAGATTTTGCAATGTGTGTTATCATGTTCAAGGTTAATGGAATTTTTCTTTTCATGCATGTTTTTATTCAAAAAAAAACCATTTTTTATCTCCCCCCAACTTAGAATGACACTATCCTCAGTGTTTAATGAAAAGAAAAGTTAGAAGGGGGTAGGAGAGGAGTTCAATGAAGAAATTTAAAATGAAAATCATGGAATGAAGTCACCTGGTGGTTGATGATGATAGCGCATGCCATAGTCTCCCTTCAATCCTGGATTTGAGTCTCAGCGGCTTGGATGGTGGTGAATGGATTTTCCTTATGGATTTCAACATGTCCTTTTATTTTTTTTAACCTATAAAAAAAATAAAACAAAACAAAATAAACTGATGATACATTGTCTTCTTTATATTTTCTGGGTAAGGTATTACTCAGAGATCACGCCACGTGACACGGATGAATATGGCGCTCCCCTTTCATACCCTTCCTTACTCATAAAAGAAGAACAGGTCAACAGTCTATGGTAATTTAATATATGAAAAAGAAAATGATTCAAAATGATTAGAAAACATGAAAACCATGGGTTGCCTCCCATGCAGCGCTTTTCTTTAACGTCGTTGGCTCGACTTTTACCCCCCAACTTATCCAATTCCAACTTTCAGCATTTTAATTAACCCATCTTTTTCCACTTCAATAAGATTGAGATTGATTATTTTTTTGAAATTTGTTTCGTGTAAAATCCTATTTTCCACAATGATTGGTAAAATCCAAGGAATATCTGAAATTGTTGATTGATTTGAACTTATATTCTTTCCTAATACATCAATGACCATTCCAAAATTATTGTCTTCATTAGATGAATGAACTAAAACTACAAGTTTCTTTTTATCACCTATGATGTAATTCTTGTCTGGGGAAGGAAGGATAATGATTTTGAGCTCGGTTTCATTGAAATTTCCTAAATGAGATTGACAAATTAAATCAAAATCAGTTTCTTCTCCAAAACATTTAGAATGAATTGGTTCATTTTGAAAATAAGATTCATCCTGAAAATTGTCCAGTTGAATATCAGAAGTGTGTGTGGGATCAATGTTTGCGCCCAAATTTACCCTACCGGTAAAAGCGGTCGTTGAAGTACAAGTAGGGATCGAATCCACAGGGACCGAAGAATAAACCTTGAGACACTAAGATTGGATACGGGATTGGCTATGTAGTGGACAACATTGGATTGAATTGATTTGAAGAAATATTGATTTAATTTAAATATCAAAACATATAAAATTACTTGAATAAAAACAACTAATTAAGGTGAGTCAATCCTAGGTTGTCTCTTGGGCTTGATTGGATGTATTTGTTTTTCATTTGATTTTCTGTTCATCGGTTCAAGAGGTATCCATTAAATGAAATAATTCCTCAATATCATTCTCCGATTTAATCCATACACAATTTCAAGGCTAATAACCAATTCACTTAGAGGATCAATTAAATGAGCACTCCAAGGAATTGGATCGTACTAGCACTCAAAATGCGTCATCGTTAAAGTCGGTGAAGACAAAGAAGAAGATAAATCAAAGAAAAGAACTCTTAAAATAAAGGAAAAATTTAAGAATTTAAGAACATCAAATAACATTCAATCCAACTCATGCAACTCCCTAGGATCAACCCATAAAAGGTTATCCCTCCATTGATGCTATTCTATCAATGGAAGCGGGTAATTGACTTAAAGAAGCGGGATTGAAGAAGAAAGAAAAAAAAACATTAATCAAAATGAACACTCCACCGTTGTGTGATGAATTCACAAGTGCAGGTGTGAATAAATTCACACTATGATTCAACGGTATCAATGTGTGAAGAAAAGGGAAATAAAAGTGAAAAAGAATAAATTTTATTAAAATACTAAACGTGAATGAAAAACTTACATTAGAGAAATTGACGATGTCATTACAAAATGAAAGCGACAAATTACAATTGAAAGAAAAACTTGGATTCAAAGGAAAATGTTAGATGATTATTCCTTTCACCACCACCTCCTTATATAGGCATATTAGGAGCCTTAGGAACATCCCCCAACAATTAATTCACCCCCCCAACAATTAATAGAGTCAAATGGAGGGTGAATAATCAAAAGGAAATTGATGTTTTGAATTTGACCAAGAAAACTGTCCAGATTCGTCCACCATATTGACGTGCGAATTAGATATTGAAGAAGGCTGAATCCGGATGGATTGTAGAATAGAAATATGTTCTTCGATGTGTCTTCTAGAAGATCTCAAAATTTCAGGAAATTTGGATCATCCGTTTGGAAGTTATGAACGAAATGGTGGGAAGTATTTCTGTGCATTAATGACGAGTCCACCATCTAAATCTCAACTTCAGATCCCTTTATCATCATGAAAACATCAGAATTAGCTCCGGCCACAGTTGAATAAAATGATCCTCATATTTTTATCTTTCTACTGTATAAATTTGAGCTTCATTGGGCTTGGTTTTTGGGCCCCACATTTGTTTGATGGGCCTTTGGCCCATTATGCCTTTTCCAGCAAGTTTCTGCCTTCAGGCGCAAAATTCTCCATCTTCCTTTGGGATTCATCCAGCGGACCTAAAAGATAAAATGTTCCAAACAAAGTGATCCATCATATAACAAAATTTCAAATTAAAATGATGAATATTGTAATTTCCACAAGCCAATTATTGAGTGGGCCCAAATTGACATTTTAAGCATGAATTGCACAATGATGGGAAATGAAGTTCAATTTCTGAATTGGACTAAAATTGATGTTTATGAACTTTTAAAAACATTAATATTAAGAACATAACAATGAATATTAGCCACTTTCAGTGACTAATCACACCCCCCAACTTGAGTTTTTCTAGTCCCGAGAAAAATAAATTACAAATATGAAATCCAAATCCCCTTTTCCAGAAACATTTAAATACACATTGCTCACTCAAAAGATCTCATACCAAAAAAATTATGGAACCCATCAAAATCATTTAAAACAGGCTAGGTCCATAAGCATATCCCAAGCCCAAGCTCATTCCTTTGTTCAAATTCATCGCCACATTTCATCCAATTCCAATTAAGCATGATAAAGTGTTGTGCATCATAAAAGATATGGGGACCATTTTATTGTTCAAGGGGAAAAAATGGAAGCGCTAGGTGGGAACCACATTAAACCTTAAGATGAGTATCCATTTTTTTTATTTTTTATTTTTGAATTTTTTTTAACCACAATAGATATGAAAAGACTAACTCTGGTCAAGACAACTATGGAGTCACGATCCCCAAGTGCCGGACGCCACGCATTTTGTCAATTTCATGCTCTACAATAGAGATATAAAGCCTAACTCTGGGCAAGACAACTATGGAGTCACGATCCCCAAGTGCCGGACGCCACACATTTGGACAAAACATTGCTCTATGTGGTTTTTTTTTTTGTTTTTTTTGTTTTGTTTTGTTTTTTTTGGATACTCAAATTAAACTAAAAGTGACCCCAGAACCCTATGCTATAATGAAAGGGACCCAAGAACTCAAATTTACACCCACAATCCAAAAGACGTGCATTGCGGCATTTTTATTAAGAGGATGAAAATGTAAACTTTGAAAATCACATTGGACAACCGCACTTTCCAAAAACTATGCTCATGAACTTAAACTTGCATTAAAATCAGAATCAAGGCATGCAAAATTTATTTGATATCAAATTTCAGAGTTTGCAATGTGTGTTATCATGTTTAAGGTTAATGGAATTTTTCTTTTCATGCATGTTCTTATTCAAAATAAAAAACATTTTTTATCCCCCCCCAACTTAGAATAACACTGTCCCCAGTGTTTAAAGAAAAGTAAAGCTAGAAGGGGGTAGGAGAGGAGTTCAAAAAAGAAATTTAAAATGAAAATCATGGAATGAAGTCACCTGGTGGTTGATGATGATAGCGCATTCCATAGTCTCCCTTCAATCCTGGGTTCGAGTCTCAGCAACTTTGATGGTGGTGAATGGATTTTTCTTATGTCTTATGACATGTCGATTTATTTTTTTAAACCTATCAAAACATAAAAATAAAACAAAACAAAATAAACTGATGATACATTGTCTTCTTTATATTTTCTGGGTAAGGTATTACTCAGAGATTACACCACGTGACACGGATGAATATGGCGCTCCCCTTTCATACCCATCCTTACTCATAAAATAAGAACATGTCAACAGTTTATGGTAATTTATTATATAAAAAAAATGATTCAAAATGATTAGAAACATGAAAACCATGGGTTGCCTCCCATGCAGCGCTTTTGTTTAACGTCGTTAGCTCGACTTGTACTCCCCAACTTATCCAATTCCAACTTTCAAAATTTTAATGAACCCATCTTTTTCCACTTCAATAAGATTTAGATTGATTATTTTTTTGAAATTTGTTTCATGTAAAATCCTATTTTCCACAATGATTGGTAAAATCCAAGGAATATCTGAAATTGTTGATCGATTTGAGCTTATATTCTTTCCTAAGACATCAATGACCATTCCAAAATTATTGTCTTCATTAGATGAATGAACTAAAACTACAAGGTCCTTTTTATCACCTATGATGTAATTCTTGTCTGGGGAAGGAAGGATAATGATTTTGAGCTCGGTTTCATTGAAATTTCCTAAAGGAGATTGACAAATTAAATCAAAATCAGTTTCTTGTCCAAAACATTTAGAAAGAATTGGTTCATTTTGAAAATAAGATTCATCCTGAAAATTGTCCAGTTGAATATCAGAAGTGTGTGTGGGATCAATGTTTGGTATTTCTCCCAATTTTTCAGTGATTAGTGTTTTTGAAAAATCATTAATGGAGTTATATTCAGGAAACTCAGTCCATGATGTCAAATTTTCCCCTTGTGAATCCATAAAATTAATTTCCTCTTGATTTAAGCACCCATCAATAATTCCTTTATTATCTTCAACTATCCCAAATCTAATGGTTGGTTCTTCAATAAAGGCTTGAGGGGTTTGTGTGTTACAATATTCTTCTATCAATATTGAGTAAGGGATGGTTTGAGTGAAAATGGGGTCCACACAAGTTTTAATGCTTTGAAGTTCTTGTCTGAAACATGATACCTCTGAATTCATTTTTTCCATTTGTTCACACAATTTTTGAAGAATTGTTTCAGGATTAGGATTGATAGATGTTTTGACATCATGGGCTTACTCATTATTCATCTTTTGAATCATTCTTGATAGGTATGGAAATTGTTCTTTTAAACCTTCATCATTACAAATTTCGTTCATGTTATCAGGGGTGGGGTATTCATTCAAAGGTTGATTAAAAAAGGTTGGTGATTCCCAATGTGAATTTTCAAACTGATTCCATCCTGAGTTTGTGAAGGGATATTGTTGATGATACTCCATTGGAGTTGAATGAAATTTGGATTTGGATTTTTTTGGGAACACGAAAATAGAAAGGGGAAAAGAAAAGAGAAATATAGGTGAGAAAAGAGAAGTTAGGTGAGAATAGAAGGTGGGTGTCTAAGAAAACTTACTTTGGTCCCCGGCAACGGCGCCAAAATTTGGTTGATCTAGTTGCATTTTTTGTCTTGCCTAAGACGTCAAGGTTCAATCTAACATTATTTCTTTCATGAGAAGAATGAATGAATAAATTATGGTCGTGGGTATCACCTATGATGTACTAGGTATGGACCAGACCATCTGGACCTTAGCTTTCCTGGGTGTAGATGAAGTTTTGAACTATACAAGAGCACAAATTTTCCCAGCTCAAAGTGTTTGACTTTGAGATTCCTAGATTGGTAGGCTTGAACTTTAGATTTATTGATCCTTGAATTTTCATAAGCCTCCATCCTAAGTTCCTCGAGTTCATTAAGATCTAATTTCCTTTTTGTTTCAGCGAAAGAAATGTCAAAGTTCATTTTTTTTATTGCCCAAAAGGCCTTATGTTCAATTTCAACAGGTAAATGACATGCTTTTCCATAAACCAATCTATACGGTGACATGCCTAGGATAGTTTTGAAAGTAGTTCGATATGCCCAGAGGGAATCTAAGAGTTTCTTGGTCCAATCTTTCCTAGAGGGTTTGACAGTTTTTTCAAGAATTTGTTTAATTTCTCTATTTTCCAACTCATCTTGACCGTTGGTTTGAGGATGGTATGCAGTGGAAACTTTATGAGTAATACCATACATATACATGAGTGAATCGAATGGGCGGTTGCAGAAATGGGTTCCACGATCACTGATTATAGCCCTAGGAATTCCAAATCGAGAAAATATATGCTCTTTCAAAAATCGGATCACAACATGGTGGTCATTGGACTTGGTGGGAATGGCTTCAACCCATTTTGAGACATAATCAATAGATAAGAGGATATAGAGGTATCCCTTAGAGTTTGGAAAGGGTCCCCTGAAATCAATTCCCCAACAATCAAAGATTTCAACGACCAGAATGGGAGTGAGGGGCATTTGATTCCTTTTGGTAATGGATCCTAATTTCTGACAGTCAGGACAAATTTTGCAGAATTGGAAGGAATCCTTAGTGAGTTTCGGCCAGTAGAAACCACTGTGGAGGACCTTTGCAGTGGTTTTCTTTGTAGAAAAGTGGCCTCCACATGCCTCTCCATGACAAAATTTTAGAATGGACTCTTGCTCAGACTCGGGAATACATCTCCTGATGATTTTATCAGGACAGAACTTGAAGAGGTAAGGATCATCAAACACATAGTGTTTTACGTCAGAAAGGAATTTCCTCTTAGCTTGGGTCCCCATGAATTTTGGAATGTCACCTGTCACCAAATGGTTTGCTATGTCAGCATACCAAGGGCAATCACTCACTGAATAGAGGTGCTCATCGGGAAATGAATCAGACACAGAGAGGTGGTGAGAGTTGTCTTTGAATTCCATCCTAGAGAGGTGATCAGCTACAATATTTTCAACACCCTTTTTATCCTTAATGGTTAAATATAACTCTTGAAGAAGAAGGACCCACCTAATCAATCTAGCCTTGGCATCTTGTTTTTGGAAAAGGTATTTTAGGGCTGAATGATCAGTGAAGACAATGATGGGTGATCCTAAGAGATAAGACCTGAATTTATCTAAGGCAAAGACAACAGCCAGCAACTCTTTCTCAGTGGTGGTGTAGTTTATTTGTGCATCATTTAAAGATTTTCTTGCATAAGAAATGACATGTGGAGTTTTCTCACACCGTTGTCCTAAGACTGCTCCTACAGCGAAATCACTTGCATCACACATGAGCTCAAAAGGAAGTTTCCAATTTGGAGATTTCATGATAGGTGGAGATATAAGAGTTGACTTGAGTGTAGAGAATGATTCCTCACATCTTTCTGTCCATAAAAATGGAGCATCTTTTACCAATAGAGAACAAAGTGGTCGAGAAATAGAGCTGAAATTCCTAATGAACCTTCTATAAAAACCAGCATGTCCTAAGAAGGACCTCACTTCCTTAATAGTTTTAGGAGAGGGAAGGTGACGAATGATGTCAACCTTAGCTTTATCAACTTCAATCCCTCTACCAGATACCAGATGACCTAGAACAAGTCCTTCCCTTACCATGAAATGGCATTTTTCCCAATTTAGTATGAGATTCTTATCCTCGCACCTTGACAAAACCTTTTCAACATTTATAAGGCATCCCTCAAAAGTATCCCCAAAGATGGAGAAATCATCCATGAAGACCTCTAAAAAATCCCCCACCATATCCGAGAATATTCCCATCATGCACCACTGGAAGGTACCAGGGGCATTACATAACCCAAAGGGCATGCGTTTGAAGGCAAAAGTGCCAAATGGACAAGTGAAGGTTGTTTTTCCTTGATCCTCTAAGGAGACTTCGATTTGATTATACCCTGAGAATCCATCTAGGAAGCAATAGAATTGATGACCCGCCACTCGCTCGAGGACTTGATCAATAAAGGGTAAGGGGAAATGGTCTTTCTTGGTACAAGAGTTGAGCTTCCTATAGTCAATACAAACTCTCAATCCACTAATGACCCTTGTTGGAAGCATCTCTCCATCCTTGTTGGTTATTACTGTGATTCCAGCCTTCTTTGGAACCACATGGATTGGGCTAACCCACTCACTCTCAGCCATAGGATAGATGATACCAGCTTTTAACAATTTCAAAAGTTCTTTTATCACTACTTCCATGAGATTAGGATTGATTCGCCTCTGAGGTTGACGACATGGCATTGACTCAGATTCAAGAATAATTCTATGAGTCCCGATAAGTGGGCTAATCTCCGGGATATCAGATAGGGTCCAACCAATGGCTTTCTTGTGTCTCCTAAGAACATCTAGAAGCATCCTTTCATGATCGGCTTCAAGGGAGGAAGAAATGACAACAGGAAAGGATTGATTGTCCCCTAAGTAAGCATACTCTAGTGATGATGGTAAGACTTTTAATTCAAGATCAGATTGGTAATGACTTTCCAAGAATGGTTGAGACTTTGTATTGAACTTAGTTTCTTTGTTCAGATTTCTTGACAAAATTGGTTCCTTGTGAACAGAATTTTCATCCACTAAATTTTCCAGAGTAGTGTCATGAATGGCTATGGACTCAATGTTATTGATTTCAACCATGGTATCATTGATTGGTGATTCTATAAATTCATCAATAGAGCTGTCTGAAAGGGATTCAATCCAAGGAGGCAAATTTCCCTCATGTGAATAAAGAAAATCAATCTCTTCTTGACTTAACCATCCTTCGGTAACTCCATGATGTTCATTGAGTTCATTATCAGCACTACCAATCCAATTAACCTCATGGATCTCTTCATCATCCCCAATTTGAGAGTTTGCATTGTAGATGTTCAAGTCTAGACTCATGTTCCCAAAGGTGATGGTCATGTTCCCATTTCGGACTCGGATTACAGAGTTGATTGTTGCAAGGAAGGGACGACCAAGTATGATTGGGGTTTGCTCCCTAGGACCTAAGCTTGGGTGATTGTCCAGAACAATGATGTCAGCTGGGTAAATGAAATTTTCAACTTTTACCAAAACATCTTTTAAGATCCCCTTTGGAACTCGAACACTACGATCAGCAAGTTGAAGAGTGACAGATGTGGGTTGGAGTTCTTCGAGCCCTACCTGTACTACAACGACCGCATAATATTTCAATGGAGAAAAATGGATTTGTGATAGGACGCTCCATCAAAGGCTCCATATCTCTAACCCAGGAGATCATGAAAGATAATAATACTAGGTCTCGTGGATCCAATGATATCATTAAGCTGGACATGAACAAGGCTTCATATCGTGGGGAGGAGAGCTTTATCAACAAGACTCTAGCTAGTATGGTCTTTGACTCCCAGAATACTATTCTCATGTTCCATTTATTTAGTTCCACATGGATGTCAATTATTGCAATGGGGATGTCTTTCGGGATCTTTAAAGCCACCTGCAGGATTATTCCAGGTGACCCTATCTCTCCAAGTCTCTTTGTTTTCTCCTAGGATATTCTCAATCGACAACTCAACAGATAGATCAACAATTTAGAGATGATTCCTTTTAAAAGCAGCATGATATCAAATCCCATTTACAAACTGGTGTTTGCGGATGGTATTCTCATCTTCATTAATGTAGGGATGAAATCCATCAAGACCGTCACAATGCTATTGGAGGAGTATTCCAACTAGAGCGGCCAGGTGGTCAGAAAGGACAAAATAATATTCAATATCTCTAACATAATCACTCCAATATGGTCCATAGATATCCATCATGCCATTGAAAAAGAAATAGGTGTATTCAAAATGGAATATCATGTATCCCCTATATCCCTGGGTAGACTTCGCATTAAATATTTTGAATTTCTCTCATATAAGATTATTGATCGCATTATCAACAAGAAGAACAGGTATCTATCTTTTAAATGTCGTATTTCTCAAAAAATATTGTTTTTTTATTTCAACTCATGTTCATGTTATTTCATCTATTAATGTCCCGTAGGGAGTGCTTTGTAACATCAATATGATATTTGAAGGATTAATCTGGGACCCTAATTCTTAATTAAATCGACATTGGCCATCCTGGAGGAAGGTGGTTCGTTTGATCATGGACGATGACATCAACATCCTCTCCATCGAATACACTAAACTTTTCATGCATGAAAAACATGTCTGGGAGATTCTTAAACAATGCACAGTCTTGGTGAAAACCATTAAATCCTTTCATTTTCGTAATCCTTTTTAGAGACTGGCCATGGATCTCCACTCTATACATTCATTGGCCTCCTACTTATTATCATCCAACTGCACTCTAAATGGATCGTAGGGCAAGGAGAGATCTCGTTCTATCACAAAAAGTGGGCATGAGAGTCCATTGGGAATCCTAGACTACCATCTCCCAATATATTCTTCAGATAAGACAAATGCATGCTAGCCTTCACCAACACATTGTTGGATGATGATCAACATGACACTTTCATAATCATTGACCTCTCCCAAGATCTGGATCTTTGAATCTTTTCTCCAAACTCCTTTGAGTGCATCTCCTCCCGAGACATCCGTAGTATTATTACCTCATACAGAAACAGAGTCTCATGGAAATAAATCCTTTTTCTGAAGCCCCTTCCCCCAAAATATAACTTTCTTTCATGGATAATCCAAAAAATATCTATTCCTATTGATGAAAACCGAAAACATTGTAGTATTCCTCTAGATTTCTATTTCCCTTAATGTAGGAATATCAATGTGGAGACTGTGGATCACCTGTTCATCTAGGGTGACTGGGCATGTGGGGTATAAAGTTCCCTTGGATAATTCACAGCCTTCTCTGTTCCTAGAATGGCTGACATTTCATTCCTAGAGAGGTGGATTCATGGTTCGGGTTAAAGGGTCCTAAAGAATAAGGATAACTACATTGTCTTATATGTTGGGTTATAATGTTTTTGGAATGTACGTAACAAGGCAATACATAATGGGGGTATCTTATAATAGTAGCACCATCCTCATCAGAATCCAAAAACATGCTTCTAGATCTCTCCCGTCTCTTGATCAACTAGTAGGATTCTCCATTCATCTACATTCTCTAAAAAAGCTCCCATGATTCCCAACCAGGTTCTAACTCTGGCAAATGGAAGTGGGTTCGATAGCTCTCCACTTCCAGAGGTCTCAAAATTAACTCTAATGGTACTTTATGCTTGGGGGTACTCCGTGGTGGAGGATTGGTACGTGAGGAAAAAGGGTTGATAATCCTTTCTTTATCCTCCTACTTTGGCATGGGATCTTCCCTTCAGAAAGAGGATAAAGCAATGTTCCTGGGATATTGGTTTGTGTCATCATAACGATATCAAGTTGTTAGTGGTAAAAAATAGACACCAAAATCCATATAATGTCATGTCTGGTCTTAGCCCCACCCCAGTCTATTTCGTAAATCGTCAAAAAGTGAGGAGGAATTCTCAATGGAAACATCAAAGAGTTGCACGTGTGGAGATAATGGAACCATGTTGTAGATCAGCATTCATCCCATGATGTTTCTAGACATGACCCCCTTGTCCTCCACAATGTGATGTCTTTTATACACTAAGGGGTTAATTTGTTTCAAGAGGATTCCCTCAGTCTTCACTATTTCAGACCCCCTTGATCTATAAATATTTCATTCAAGTGTTCCTATTTCTTTCAATAAAAATTTATTCATGTTGACAATGGAGGTAGATTATCAAGTTATCATTATTATCCCTCATATGTCTCTAAATAATTATTTCAACTTATTATATGTAATTATATATTCCATGTTAGTCATTAAACAAATCAATGGAGATTATATTGTCAGTATGGCATAACTCTTTCCCATGTATAGAGCACTCAATAGCTAATGGCCCAGTTCCATTATAAAATAGTGGTGAATCATATTCCCTAATTATAGAATTATTGAGCCAATTTCCTATCTAGTATAGTTTCCATTTTTTCAGAGGCTACCTAGAATAACATATTCATCCTTATGGAACACAGATGGGCCATCGCCCAAATTATCCTATATGATGAAAAAATATTGTAGGTAAACCCCCTCACTACTAGTGCCTCTATATTAGGATATCCAGATCCCCCGTGTAGGAGAAGAAAACTGAAATTGAGAAATACCTTTCATTGAGTATCTATAGTGTGACGTTCTCTCACTGTACAATGCCAAATTTGAGTGAATATATCCCACCATAGAAAAACTCACCCTTCATTATTGGCCTAATATCGATCAAACACTATAATTTGTGAGGATTTTATGTAATTTTTATTTGTTTCATACAAGGTTATTGAATTACCCAAGCCGTGTAGGATATTCAGGTCAGATCCTGTACTGCTCATCTGGAAGGGTTGATGCTCTCCTACAAAATTTAATGGTTGGGATACATTTTCACAACCTTGGTCCAATACTTCCTCATGTTCTCTAAGAGGTGACATTCATGTCAGATTCATGCCAACCTGTTTCCATAAATATATTGATTCCTTCCATATAATGATTTATTTTTGGATATTTTCATTATAGGAAATCGATGTTTTGGGACTGTATGCACCAACAATATCTTGACACTATAGGTTCATTCTAATGGTAAAAATTTTATTTACCCAAATGGGAAGAAGTGGTTGATTTTTAAAAAGTAAATTACTGATATTTTCTTGAATTAATGAGATCCCATATCATTCATTGACTTAGAGTTCCTCACACCATTCCCACGAACAAAAACACCAAATTTTGGGATTCTGAACTGAAGAAGTTGTATGCTAAGTACAAGACATTTTCCAACCATACTTCTCACTATAATGTGATGGAAAATGGAATGGATGGGGGTTTTTTTTAAATAACCTTATCAAAAATTCAATAGAAGATGGTAGGCTAGAACAAGTAGGCTTGGCCAGAAAATATCACTAATTCTCTCTGGTCTTATTGGATGATGACCCAAAATTACAACTAATAAACTTCTTATTCCTAGGTGTATGGAATAGATGAAATCCTATTCCTATAGATCCTGTTTCAACCACTATGAATATCTATCTATGACCAGATGTTTCCAGATAGAATGGAATATGTTCTTCTAGATGAGAAATAATCTCATAAAGAAAACAACTTTTAACCCCCTACATAATTATGAAAATCAATAGAACAAGATAGCCATAGAATTCAATATTAACATTTTCCTCAAAAAACATCTATAGAGTGCCATTATACTACATAATAGGGAAATGATGACACATGGAACAAGTCATCCTAAGTAATATCTCTAGTGTAAAAGACCTTATGTTATTCACAATGTTTATACCAGTGGTGCATTCTTATTAATTACTATGTAAAGAGAGCATATCATTCCTCTATCTATTTCCATGATTCTTATGAAATAAACTCCATGTGAATTCATCATCATTTATGCAACATATAAAAAATTGTGCTATCATTTTTTGAGTAGTATGACATCGAACATCATATCCATAGTCATAGAATAATGATTTTATCCATTATACGGGTTTTCCTCCGGATGCCTCATATGGTGGTAGGCCTCTTAAGAAATCATTCACATCAGGTTTTGTTACTCCACCACAATATGAACATTCCAATGAGGAAATTACCTTATTTGGTACAATCTCTATAACCATTAAAAAGAACACCCAGTATATTCATCATGACTCTAAAATGTGTGAAGCCCTTATTAGAAATGTGTTTTGAGGCATTGGTCCCCATTATACATAATTTGGGTTAGGGTTTTCACTCTACTATGCCAGGTTTATCATTTTGAGATTCCCTTACCCCATGCACCAAAATCAATTACCTTAATGCTAAGAGCACATGGTCCAAGTTACACGACCATAAATATTTTCATGTATGTCCATGAATTATAACCTTCTACTATTTACGACCCCCATAGTATGAGCTACACAATAGTAAACTACATGGTTCCAGCATCCTGGGTACATGATGTTCAACATCAAATAATTGATGATCATCTCTGCATGACCTTCAAAGGCACATATTGACATCATAGATTCATGATGTTAAACTGCATAAAATCCAACTTCCCATGTACATGATATTGAACTGGGCACTTGTTCTTAGATCTATGACCTTATACTAATTTTTATTTCTCGATATCATGACATTAATCTATCTTCAATATTCGTTGGGATTGTGTTGTGTGTCTTGGTCCACTTAGTCCTCATTCACATCAAGTTATAGCTTCTGCTTCATAGATATACCATTCGGGAAATATTCCCACCTTCATCTTGGTTTCATGATGTTAAACTACACACCCAATTGTCCATTTTTATAGCACTAAACAACATTTAAATTATCATCCTAACTTCATGATGAGAAATTAAACATCACTATAATGTCTTCGTCTGAGAGGACTTGAAACCTAAAATTAGTAATCTACTTGACCATGTTTTAAAATGTCATATAGTTTTATTCCACTCCACAAAATATATTTAGAGAAACCTGAATTTTGTATCATGGTCTATACAACAATCCAAAAAATACCTCATCCCAGTTCCTAGATCAAACATACATAGAATGGTTTCTTTTTAGAACTATAAGTGGATTGATCATCATCCTTATGTTATATGTAGTGATGAAAATAAATTATTTATTTGGTTCCAACCATAACTTTATCAATTTATTGACCCTTTTTGATCAAAATATTCCATGAATCGTGAATTGAAATTGTATTTGAGCTTCTGTATGAATGTTTATGTGGTGTTAGGGGTCCTTGTCTGTTACTCACGTCCTATCTTTAAGGCCATAAAAATACACATATCCATTTTTGAGTTATTACCAAACAATATGAGATTGGTGAATATAAACTGGTATCCACCCTATAGTCTAAGAAACATGAATTTAAAATATTTGTGATGGAGCTAAACTTAATGAACAAAAATTATAATCCCTTGTCCAAGCATCATTACATACAATAAAATGCAGAAATATCCTCAAGAATGTTTTGTATGGTATTAGGCCCCTTGGTTCACATTCACATTGTTTTTTTGTAACACAATAATACACATACCCATTAGAGACACCTCCCATTTTGGTCTAAAATCTATGAATTTAGATTAAGAGATAACATCGTCAATAGACAACATTAACCTACCACCATGACCAATGAAAACTAAGGATGCATCATGATAATCATGGAATGCCTAAACCCCCTCATCAGAGAGGATTTATCCTACAATTTTTGGCCTCTTTATATGGTGCATCCTAGAACTACTTTTATCTTGATTCCCAACCACATCAGATAAACAACAATGCCAATATGTTTTTTCTTTGGTACCTGCCACAAATCTATCATCCTTTAGGCCCCATTACACTTGTTATGCTCTATGTGTTTTGACCATAAACTATAGTTAGCTCATATTAAGGTGTATATATCATATGTGATACTCCATTCCCCCATTCACATAGATTTATATCTCCTATGTTCCATATATATAACCCTGGAAGGATCATTTCCCATATTTTCCACAAAACACAACCTAAAACTATTTCCCATAGTCTATTCATAATTACCTTAATCTCAATGAAATCCACATCCGGAATGTGTTGTGTTGCATCAGACCTCATATACCTTCCTTGACATTGGGTTTCTCACTCGGCCACACCCCACATGTCTCTTTTTATGACACCCTTTATGGTTGTAATTCTATGAACAGAATTTATGAACTCATTGTATGATCTTTAATACATGATACTAGTAGCCTTGGTCCATGAAATATGTATTTAAACTATATAAATACCTTGATTTGGACCCGACTTTCTAATAATACCATTACACACTTCAAAACATTAATGTTCTAGATTTACAAAATCATCCAAATCTAGAAGGACCCCCAAATTGTGATGGTATTAGGACATTTTGGATCACCTCTTATTCTAGGCTTATATCTAAATAAATCTCTAGAAAAATACAGTGGACCTTGTGTTTTGAATTACATCAAAATTTAGTTCTATATTTTCCCTCATCATTATTTTATGGTATGGTTGTCATATATTTGATTGAAAAAATGGTCAATAGTCAGTCCCTAAAAACTAATCACCCCAGTTATCTTGATATTTAATATCTTGAATTACTTCCTTTTCACTCACATTTATTATATAGGGCTTATGAATCATTTGTGTCACCCTCAATGTGTGCTTACACATGTCAACAATAGAACCTATAACAATCCATATTTCCCACACCTAGCATAGATCACATGAGCTTCATTGTTTTAGTGGGATTTATACTGTTTTGGTCCATTTAGAAAAAATAACCTTATGGTACCAAATATATGACATTAATCTACGATCCTCAATGTTGTGAGCATCGTGACCTTAAACCAAGAGGTATAGTCAATGAAAAACCACTTCCAACAATGTGCAAGCTTTTTTGATAATGTTTTTTGTGGTACCAGGCCTTGTGCTTCATTCATGTCATGTATATCTCTCCACCATTCAACATATCTACTTTGGGAAGCCTCCTTGTCTAAGACTACACACTATGACTATAAACTATGATCCTACAGTCTAGACAACACAACATTATACTATTGGTAAGGGTCCATGCCGTACAACCTTAAATTTTGTTTGATGTAATGGCCATATGTAATTATAATTTGAAATTCAAACTAATCACATGTTATTTAACTTCACAATTCCCCATCCTTACCATATTAAATTAAAATTTATATCTATGCTTCTCACAAAATGACATAAAAGAACATATCTTTCACACTTTTTACTGTGTTAAATTATATTGTATCTTAGTCCCTTCAATAGATCCCTTCCTTTGGTTTAGGACATCTACTAAATTTCTCATGTTCCTCCATATTTCTCTCAGAATCATAGATTCGTCTCTCCTTGGATGTCTAGTTTTCCCCTTGTTCAAACCAATACAACCACAAATGTTGTTCCACAAGTAATAGTGGCGTACCTCCAATTGGTATGGAATCTGTTTTAACAATCCATCACTTAATTTAAACACATATGATGCCCCACAATTCGATCAAAATCCTCTCCAATGCCTAATGGTACCTATAATGGTATGGTCTCATGCCATTTTTTCTCACCTACTATCCTAGGCCAACAAACTGAAAGACATTAGAGTAAATTCTGAAAATGGTTTCTCATTTCAAACAAGGTCATCAGTTTACCATCATTTGTTTCTCCATTTTGGATGTTAACCATATGGATGATACATTTAGAAAATTGTATGTAGTTATCCTATGTCACCAAGACACTCTCATTGTGATCTTGATTTTGGGCATCGTGATTTAAAATTCTAATTCAACTTTGTTTAGATTTATTCTATCATCGCTCACATTATCCCGTATGTGGATTAGAGAATGTTGGAGAAGAAATTCTGCTATAACGAGAGGCATGTTCTCTAGACATAACCATTCTCAGCCTGATAAATGATTTTGGTCACTCAAAAACAGAAGAACCTTTGTATTCAATGATTACTAGACAATCTCGTGAAAAATAGATCTTATAAGATCATCCATAGTTTCTCACACCACACATAACACACATGATCCTAGGTATTAGTCATTGGTTGTCTCAAAAACAATATTGAAGTGTGATGATAAAAGCACCAGGGAGAATGGTTTCCACACAAGATTGAATGTTTCAAAAGAAAAAAAAATAATTTTTGGTTATATCAGGGGACATCCACATGTTATAGCCTCTCTTGAGTCATGGAAAAATTACCGCTATAGCTCTGCTCTGGTGATCTAGCACTGTAGCTTCAATAAAATTTCATGTGTGAAATTAAGGGTCTACTACTACCACCATAACTATGCGTCCTCCTCATCATGAATTGATAATGGATAATTGGATCCTATCCATGACCTTTCTAAATATTCCCATAGATAATCCACTTTACATGACACCTTCATTATCTACTCCTCATTAACCTCTAGATCAGCCCTCAATTTGGTGGAGAGTTCTGATTGAGTATCAATTATGTTAAAATGATCATACTTTTATTGTTAAGTGCATTGGATCTCCTGGTTAACCTCTTGGATATTTGAGATTCTATCATAATTCCACTATTTCCTATATAAATAGTGGTTTTTTATTACTTTATTCATGTACTCGTCAAGAATTTCATGGATCATCATGTAAATTCATCGAGAATTTGTCCCTCATGTGCATATGTTGCGCAACTAGTGATTAAGTGACCCCATATAGCCCGCTATATTTTTATAAAATGTATATTAGATAATGTTTTTAATACATTTACATTCCATACACATGATTATATGATTCTGTTCGACCGCTTCAGGGTCAAAATCCTCTAGCTCATTAAGTGGTTCAGTCTGGTACTCTGGGAAATCCGCAAGGAGATCAATTGTAGGATCCTACTTTGGTATCATCTCATATGGGATGGGATCTAGATCTTGAGGATAGATATCATCAAATGACCCCCACATCAATTATTTCCAATCCTCCATCCCCAAGTTCACCACACCAGTGTAATCATTCGTAGACACAACTAACTGTTCACTTGGCACCATAGTTGGATCACCGTAGATAATCATATTCTCAAATATCGATTAAGCTATCAAGAAAAGACCCCATGTTTCCATGAATCACTTGATTTTCATGCTTTCAATATCTCAGGAACTATTAAATAAAATAACACATCATTTAATTGGGATAAAATATGTTCAGATAAAGTCATAGGGAGGTGAGAGACTTACAGGAACATAACATCAAATGAAAAGTTATCTGATCCTTAGTGTGGATTCCCACTTTTGGAGAAAACTGATGTCAGTGTGTATTTTAGAACTTTTAACTGATCTATTTTTTGTTTCTAAAAAATAACCTACATAGAAAGATAAAAACATTGACGTGAAGGATATGTGAAATATAATTCTAGACTCATGGCTCATGATGTGCTCTTACATAGAGGTAGAGGAATTTAGATGATGTTCCATATCAAGCGTGATGACTTTGTAATTGTATGAGCTGCAATTGAAGTACTAGGGTGATGTACCTCAAAGATAATAATCATTTTCTAGTTTTCTAAGATTTACACTTCGAACTCGTTACATGGAAAACAAATTTCATTATCCACAGATGCAGCCCTCAGAACATGGTGCACTGCACCGATAGATGTACCATCTACCTCATCAGTTGGGACCCCTTGCACAATATCAAGATGCACATATACAGAACAATGTTTAGTTATTGAATCTAGTTAGTGGAAGGTAAATTTGTTATATAATTAAGAGAGTGAGTTAAGGTTTACCTCATTGTACTCAGAAAGTTATTCTTCATCTGAGGCCATGATCTCACCAGTATCCTCTACATCATATACAGTTTACTATTTCTCGATTGATGGGAGGTCTAGGTTGAAGCCTCCTTCTGGTCACCATTATCAGTATTGATTATCCACATGGGGGTGGAATGGGGATAGTAATCTCCCTATTGATATGTTTTAACATCCATTGTATTCTAATATACATGTATTATAATGATGTTCCTAATACCCACAAATTAAATTGTCCTCACTATCATTTACATAATACTTCCCCACATCATCTTCTTCCACAGGTATTCTATTTTCATTGACATCCAATGATTCATACATGTACTACATAGTGAGGAAAACAAAATTTCATTAGGTGGATGAATATGATCCTTATACTTCATACCAAGAGCCTTATTTTCTGGAACCTGGGGTATTTTCTATGTTTGGTATCATTCAGGAGGATAGGACGTGGCCGCACCCTGTGACGTATATACCGCCGCGATTCCAGCATGAGTTTCCCTCGTTGCATGGCCTACCTCTTGGGTAGCATTTTATATACTTCCTAACTATTATATAACATATATCTGAAGTCAAATCACCCATATATTCATCTACATGATATTATTTAGATATTCTACCACATAATTTAAAGAGTAGATTGTCGACCTGACAATATTAATGTTGGTTTGTTGAAACATGATTGTTTCACCAGATCCCACAGTTATCGGAACACACCGTAGTTCGGGGAAGGACACTGGGGTGTCTCTCTACATGAACCCACATGTACAATATATTTTACAAATTTTGAATGCATCAAAAATTCCTGCAGAAATGAGATTGTGTGTACAACATTCTAGAGACATCTCCATAAATTTGAGCCACCAGCACCCCACCTCTGATGCTTCAAGGATAATCCCTCTTATACCATGATCCTTGCATGTTTTCCATCATTAGTCCAACCACAGTATCACATGGGTCGAAGTTGATGTATGCATGGTTTAAGATCTGAAGTATGATCTCGGTCTCGTTAATAATCCTTGTCCGAAACCTAGTAATTCTTAACAGAGATGGTCATAGACTAGCATTGGGAGGACTGATGGTGTTTTGGAATTTGTATCCCCTGGGACAAGATACAATCCATAAATGTAAGAACAATAATGGCCCATATATTCTTTGTTTCTTGTTCCACTATAATAACAACCCAATATACTATAGCATCTTTCATGTATAAGTACCCCCTGGTTGACCCTATTATCATCTATAAGGATCACCACATTCACCATCATCTCTAAATGTATTCCCATCCATGTATCCCTTTTGGGACGCATTCATAAACTCATTAATGTAGAAAGGAAGTCATCCTTGATAACTAGATGGTCCCCCCCATGTTGATCCATGATTTTTGGTTGTTTACTTCTTCTAAGACTCGCCAATATAATCCTTCCTTCCACCTTTATGACACCACTGGACAATTCCTTCTTTCAACTAACATCCTATAATTAGAACAAGTCATTTGGAATAAATTGGATCACTCCTAGAATATGATATACATGTGGAAAACAGGTTTTAGTTTTAGATTCTCCTTCACCATAACCAAAAGATGTTACGATAAAAGTAGAGTCTTATCACTATTCCTATAAGTTTTCTATGAATGAAGGAACTCATCATGCTGGAATCAAACTAGTGGAATGTTCCTAATGTAGTGAGTATCCCATAGAATTATGTTTACTTCCCCATGGTGCAGTTGAATCATGATTGTGTATGGGGACCAATAGAAAAAAAGATCTATCACCAGTTCCTTTTGGCAATAAAAATGGAACTCTGATCTCCATAATACTCATATATTCCAATGCTGTGAAAATATTCCCCATACTCATATTTGGAGAACACCCAGTATTCCCATTCCCATTTAGTAGTGGAGTATCCAATGGATCTTAGTTCCCAATAATTCTTCCATCCTAAGATATTATCCCTTATGCTTCCCTGGACAGTGGTGGAATAGTGTGGAGGGAACTATTATAAATCAATATGATCTCTTATGACCATCCTGGTCCTCCTATACTGTTCATAGATAAATAGTTAAAAATGATCTCTTGAAGGATGACAATGGAATGTGATTATCCGGAACTGGAGAATCTATTATCCTATGTGCTCTGATCATGGTGAATCAACCCTAATTCTTAGGATGATCACATTATTCTGTATCCTGATGTTTCATAAAGGGAGTTAGTAACTCAGAGGAAAATCATATTGTGATTGTGTTAGAATTACAAAAATTTATGGTTATCCTATACAGCCCTCCCGATCTAAGAATCTTTGGGTTTCCAGTCATTTCAAATATTTCAGAAGAAGTAAGGGATTCAATTTCACTAGCATTGTGTTGATAAACCTTTTCAAATGAGAAAAAGAAATATCCAAGGGGGGGGGTGTGGAAGATTTCATGATAAAAATATAAGAAGATATTTTGTATGAAATAATGGGAATTGGTCACACTAAATTCCAATTTCGTTCAAATACCAATTTAATAAAGAATCACAATCTATGAGAAATAAGAGCATAAAGAATCTTCTTTTCATGATGAAGGGTTGAAACTGATGAACTTGTGAAAAAAGGGATTATCACGTGGGTAGTCGATGTACCATACACATGCCCCTACACTTTTTTATAGTCATGGACCTGGTCTTCCACATTAATGTATTTTTTATGCTCTGAGAGACGATTTGTGAGATCACCCACATGAATGTGATTGTTTATTGTGATTTTACGTCAATAAATGACCTATTGGTCCCCTTTTAGTTCATATTCTGAGGGGGGGGTTTAGGAATCTAATTCCTCATGAAGCTATAAATGGATAAAAATGGGTAAACAGAAGCCATCATCATACTCAATAGAACATTATGATAATGAAATGGAAGGAAACAGAAGATTGAAGATGGGAATTCATGATTGAAATAGGTGTGAAAGACACTTTCTCTCCAAATATGATGTATCTCATGTATATTATATGAATAGAATCTCAAAAGGGAATGTAAAAAATTCACAATATTTCCACATTTTTTGCAATAATCCCCATCCATCCATAATACTCTTTCATAATCCAACACAACACATCTCAGGTCGATTCGTTGAATTTAATCTTAATCAAAAAAGGTATCCACACGAATTAAGTCCACATTACATACAAGAGACCCTATATGAAAGCAAGAGTATTTCATGCATTATACTATTCAACTCAAGTTGCTATTTTGAATAGACTCTCGAATGGCCATGGCCTCCACAACCACAATTTACATAGTGCATGCAATAAACACTAACAACACACAAGACTCTTTAATCAAATATATGTAATCAATGAGCCCCATTTTTTCTAGTCCACTATAGAAACGTAAGTATCATTGAAAAATACCTATTCTTCAAAAAAAATATTTCATTCCATCACTGAAATATTTTTCTATAATTATAAGGACACAAAAACTTTAAGGTGATCCTCTAGAAGTCTAAAAACACTCTACTTTTGGGAAGACTGATCTTCCACCACATCAAGAAATAATTGAACCCTTAAGGTAGATATATTACCTATAATGTTACCTAGTGTTCCTTTCTTATGTGGGTCTATAGTTGTGTAATCCTTGTCCAACTTATTTCACCCCCTGATGGGTGAATGTAAAGACATCTCTTGTGTGCACCCATGACCTTGTGATAAACCCCAATATTGTTTGAAACCTTGATCTTTTAATGAAATCATCCAATTTTTTTTGCACCCCCGATTTAATGCTCCATGGATTTACATTATATGAAAGGAAAATTTACATGTTCCCTTTATGTGAAAGACCCATGTTTTTCATGAACCTCTTACATGAGACCCTTGAAACAAACATGCAATCATTTCTTGGTACCTCACAAGATATACCCGACTACCCTAGTGAATTAATTTCCTTAAATTTTTCTTCTTAGTATAGGAATATAAATTATTTTCAGTTCTCAAAAAAAGTAATGATAACGTGGACCTTGTGATCAACTATTAATACACACTGTTACACACTAGCATTTCTTAAGCAATCCCACTCTCAAGGGTGAATGTGATGGGATTATGTATGCCCAAGGGGTAAAGAGTTAGTCCACTATGACTGGCCTGGATGAAGTAACACTTCCCTGCCCTAACATCCTCAATATATGATGTATAACTATATTATTAACTTTCGTGATTATAGAAGGATTCCCCATATATATTCATCATTTGATTCCAATTTCTCCCCCTCTATGGGATGAAACTGCACATAGAAGGATGAATCTCACAAACCTACGAAGAAACCATTCATAAAACACACTCACATAGAATGAAATCCTCCTCATATGGAATGAGTTCCTCCTCACGATACATCCATGAAAAATCCCCACACCATCACTCGTTAGTGATTCTTTCACGACACGACCTTCAAGTCTGTTGTGTCCTCTTTTTTCTCACACCTAGCATGACTCAGATTTTTATGGAGGTTATTAGAGACCACGATATCCAAAATCCAACCTTAAAGGACCCCTTAGGTTTAATCCCCAATTACCCTTCTAAAAACTTCATCGGATTTGATTCCCAAATAACATGGATACGTATGAATCCCCCCTAAGTTGCACACACATCACTTCATCCACATCCGTATGAATTTTCCCTGATCCACCTCATCATGGTAAGATCATTCCCTACCTGGAGGTCACATCTCCTTCAGGTCCTATTGGGATACTTTCAAGCATAATCCCTATCTAGTTCATTACTTCTCCTAGAATCATTCAATCATATCATGTTCATAATACCCACTCTATCAAACCAAGAGAAGTACTCTTGTGAAGGGTATCTTCTAGGTCTATGTACCACACAATCCCTCACTAACACTCCATCTGTTGTGGGAGCTTAAATAATATAAGACATTAAACTACACTGACTAGTCTAGTAACATGGTCATAAATTATATAATCAAACAACATGGGTTTTGATCCTTGTCTTCTATGTAAAGTATGTAGGAAACCTATATGAGGTTCAATCATATCCAATGGAAAACCTTGGTTCCCCTCATAGGGTTTCACTTCCTTAATCCACCTTTGTGGGGAATTCTGATCAGTTTCATCCCATCTGTATAAGATTTTGTACTCATTAAATGCCTCATAATTCTACCACATTCTAAAAATGGGATTCATTACATGAAACAAATGGATGATATTCTCTTATGTTGTCAGATATCACTTAAAAATCATGGTATTCCTGAGGTTCAATCCATGGATTATATGCCTATGGAATTTAGATACCCTGTTATTGACATGAGATTCCTTGTGTTACATTGCTAAGATGCCTCCATGATATTCCACAATATGGGAAAGATATAGGTGACAAATGTTCCTAGATTCCATATATGAAAATGATACCCAATATTACTACTCTCCAGACCAAAAGTCTCAAACCTATTAAGCCCCCATGGAATGTCCGTATAGAAGTACTGTAATTAACTATAGTAAAAAAGTGATGTTACTATGAATGAGTTCAAAAACCATGAATTATCTCTATGGGGGAGACCCGGACTAGGAAACAAGTTCAAAGGAGGAATCCATGGAAGGAGAACCTATCATCACATCATCCATTTTCAATCAGAGAGTTGACATCTCCATTCAATGTGATGAAATCCACATGCCATTAGAAAGAAAAAGTATGTGGAAAAAATTCTTTTCCATTATGTTTAGACATACAAAAGTGGTTTCACTACACCAATGGCATCGAAAACATCATGTTTTCAGAGACCTTGGTTTGTGGTTCCATATTTTAGTAACCTATTGAGGATGAACATGTTTTTTTATAGTGTTATAAGAATTATTTTTATCTTGAAGATGAAATGGGTCCTCATCGTCTTCGAGATGAGGGATAAAAGAGTGGAAATCATTATGATTTTTATATAGTTGTGCAATAGCATATAGAAAATATTGATAATAAGATGGATAATTGTATTTATGAACTTTTCATTAGGATCATATGAAAAATTTAATGTTAGGTTGTTCACACCTTGAATTTGATCTCTAAGATGATGATATAGTATCAAATATACAAATTTCCCACAATAAATGGTGGTAGGAACAAAAAAAATTGTTCTTTATTGAGTTTGTTCATATGATCTTCATGAACCATAAGACCCACATAGAGACGAGAGGGTGAATCTGGATCCTTATATTCTCTATGAAAATGCCAATAATTCGATGGATAATCTACAGTTGGTTGGGTAGTAAGAGTAATTATCATTAATGGACACTAATTTTATTTTCTTCATCAACTTCTATCCAGAGACATTGATGGAGGATAAGTAATATTAGATCATGAATTTGAAAATGGTGATAAGTCCAATGATTGACTATGATAAATATTTCACCAACCTACATCACTTTTCACATTCATTAGTTGTGAATGAGATATCTATAGTGATATGTTTTTAAAAAGGGAATCACCGTGAGACTGGGGAATATGTAAAAATATTAATCTATGTAGATTTTTGGATATATTGAATAATGAAATCATCATGTAATGGAATATGATAGAGTTCCTAAGTAGTGGAATGGAAGTCTAAACATGGAGAACATGAAGATTTTATTCTGGTGAAAAGAATCCCTTCTTTGACAGTTTTCTCTAAGGAAACAATGGAATGAGTAGTAACATAAGCGGGGAGCCATCCCAGGACCATGTTTAGTTTTAGTGATATCAGTATGACATGTTGGTAAAAAAAATACATGTTTTTTCCTAACATTATAGTTCCATGATTTAAGGAGTATAGAATGTATTCATTTGTTTTTTATAACATATCAATGTAGAGAAATTCATGGGTCTAGGAAGGTAACAGTGTTTGGGAGGGACTCAACTACTCCTTTATACACATGTTTCTAGAGTTCTACAAGACGTTCAGGATAAGGTATTGGATGTGGTAACCCAGTGAAAGAATGATAATATAATATATAGGTAATATATTATGGGAGTATGTTTAGACCCATTTTAGATGGGAATGTCAGCTAAAAACTATACAGACTACTTTGTCTATTATTAGGTCTATGAAATTTAATCTCCAAAAAATATATTTCATGTATCATCAAACCTTGTTTACATTTTCTAATATAGGAGAATAAAATTACCTTTTTTTACAATTTTGTATAATGATTTTATATTTTATGTGGAAATTATGGATGGTGTTTTTATAATCAATAGACTTTTGGGAGTCCAGTTAGAGAATATAAATTTTTAAAAGGTGTGTTCTCTGGAGATTCTTAGTTACAATTTAGTCTATGAATTATTTATGATATAAATTATAGTTTTTGATTATATTATATTTATTTATGGGTTAGTTTTATTCTATTCTCATATTGACTTTTAATATAGGATATTTCCCTTTCTATATTGATAAAAAGATAACTATTCCCACCATGGTGAGTAGGATAATTAGGATGTTTGCACACGACCAATACAGTAAAGATTCAATTTTCTAACACCATAGATGGAAAGACTTTTTCTTGATGATGGTTGAATATATGAAGAGTCTTTTACAATAGTTGTATAATATTATTAGCAAGTCTTTCTAGGAATAGTTAAATAGATTCCCACCTGATTAAGAGATCATATTCATGAGGGATTCTAAGTTGGGAGAAGATCCAGTTTATACCCGATCATATAGAATGAAAATAATAGATATTTAGGAGTTGAATGATCAGTCTTATTATCTATATGTTAAAAGATTTATATGGAAAATTTCATCTCCATGGGGTTATCTTGTTCTTTTATAAAAGAAGGGTGATTTTACCTTGCAATTATAAGAGGATAAACAGTTATTGATCCAGATAATGATCAAGAACTGATATACTATTCATTACATCAGGGATCTCATTGATCCATTGATAGGTTTTAATATATTCTACTTGATAAAATTAAGATTTAGATAACACAATTTGAGGGTGAGACAATCGAACATATATCAAACTGCTTTTAAAAGTATTTATTTCTTAAAGGAATTCCTAGTGATGTCATTTGGGTTGACAAATACATCGACGATATTCATGGCCTTAATGAATCAAAACATTAATATTTTTCTAGACCATTTTGTGGATATTTTTATTGATGACATATTAGTATGAAACCATCAAGTAGATAATCATTTCAAACATATTGATATCATCTTTCGAATATTAATAGGGTAGTGTATTTATGCTATGCAAACCAAATGTAGTTTTTTTATTGATAATATTCACTTCCTGGTTCATGTTATCTCATAGGATGTAGAGTAGATGGATTGAAAGATTTTTTAATCCATGGTATCTTAGAGGAAATAAATATTATCTTCAAGGATTATAGTTTCCTACATTTAATAGTTTATTATAGGTATTTTATCAAGGAATTCTCCCATATGAGATAAATAATTTCAGGGCTAGCCCACAAGGGAGTGATGTTCATTTAGTCGAATTCTTTTGAGTAATATTTTCCTTATATGATGGGTATAATAGCCCCAACAACCTTCCATAGTGTACCTATGTCAACTAAATCAAAAATATTATTTTTTTATTCATCTAGAGTTATTATTTGATCCCCTATGATGCAAGAGGATCGAGTGGTTTCTTATAGATATAGACATCTACGAAAAAAATAGTGGAATTACCATACTCATGATCTAGAGTTATATATGGTGGAACATTCCATCATATGATATAGAAACTATCTTATATATTATAGTTTATTGTTATAGATATTATATAATAGAAATAGGTATATATTATATCATCTAGGTCAAAATATTATTAGGAGGAGGTGGTTAATGTATCTGTAGTATTTAAACATTGAGTTGGATTATACACAATAAATAGGAAAAATAATTTATAAAACCATGATATATAAGATAATGTAAGAGGTAGTAAATTAGTCTTGAAAAGAATGAAAAATGGTAGAACTCTCATCATAAGTGCATCTATATGTTTAGAAGTCCCATGGAAAAGATTCTATTAATTAAACATTGGTTATACCAATACTTTTTGAATGGATCAGGATAGAGATTGTATCTAATTTCAAGGAATTAGTTCTAAGAGAAAAATTATATGGTTGTGATACAATATCAACATTCTAGTGTTACTTCTATTATATTATGGGGTTGGTTATGAGTTCATATGATCATGCAAGAGGAGAAGTTAATAGATTTTGATTATTTTATATGGAATGTATATCATGGTCTTGCCAGGATGGGTCATGATCCTCTTTTTATATAAATTTATCAGGAATAAATAATGAGGTAGAATTATTTTCATTGAGATGTTTTAACTATCATAAGATAAAATATGAGAATCCGAGGATAGCTTGAATATTTCAACATCAACACATTCTTGATTGGAAATGGGATAATGTAACTGTAGATTTTGTGACTGGATTAACAAGTTGTTTGTTTAATTTTGGGAATTAATTTCACATGAATGTTTTTATATAAACATCCTAATTTTATAGCTATTTCTATATCAGTATATTAATTTTTGTTTCATGTGGATTATGAATCATAATTTTCTGAATTGGCAATAGATTTATATAATAATCACATTGTTTATAATGATTTATTTTGAAAATGACTCCAATGTGGAAATCTAATAATCTATCTCTCATGAATGTTCGTTAATTTATAGTACTTCAGTTATTTCATTTAAATAATTTTTTTAATTTTATTTTCAAAATGATAATATTTCAGGAGAACAAAACAAAATCAATGAATGCTGACATAATTTCTCTCTTCGGTTGAAAAAAAAATTTCATTCATTTCAATGTTTTCTTAAATTCATTAAAATAAGTGTTTTAGTATTATTAAATGAATTTGTATTTGTATTTTTTTGCTTTTTTTACTTTTAAAAATGGTTTTATGTTAATCTTCATGTAGTTTTTTAAATGGAATATTTTGTGATTTTTTTTTAAAAAATAAGAAGGAATAAATGTTTCTTAAAATATATAGAATGAATGGAATTATCTCTATAATGGAAACTCAATGTTTTTAAACATACTTTAGAATACTCTACATGTATTTTCAATAAATTTTTTAAATTGCATTTTTCAAATGCTTATATTTTAAATATGTAATTTCAAAATTAGATGGATATTTTCCAAAATAAATATTTAAATATCATTTGATTCATTAAAAAAACAAAATTCAATGTTTCTTACACTTTACTGGGAAAATGACTAAAATATAACATCCTTATCAGTTCCTTGAATATATTATGTTTATGTTGAAATGAATTTTATGAATACCAATTCAATTAAATGGGTTATACAATGATGAAATGGATATGATACCCATTAATTTTTCCTGGGTTTTTCTAAGAAGTATTTTTTATTGAACCAATTTATTTTCATTGTTTTTGTTATGATAAATTCATATGACACTATGCAGTAAATAATTATTATATTCATTTTTTGATGTGTCTGACCTATTTTTTACTGTAATAAATTTAGTAAAGATTGATATATCATGAGATAAAAGTACTAAAATTGGGAGTGAACCTAGTTTGGTAAGGGACATTATCCACTATCAATGACTCTATAGTGAACTTGGACTACTAATTTGATTTTTAGTGTGAACCCATTATACTATTATAGTCATATAAATTATCCTTGAAAACTATGGAAATTATTTTCTATGCTTCTGTGTATTCAAAAAACTTATGTATTATGCTAATGTTATTAGCTCCTGGAACATGTTATTTGATTAATTTATGATTCATGAATTATGAACTATAAATATTTATTCCATGACTAATTTTTATGATCTATGATATAAAAGGATTGATTTTAAAATTTTAATATCTTATTTAAAACCATTATACAAATTTTATTCTTATGTGATAATTGATATCACCCTTGTTTATCCTTATTGAGAAACTAATATCACCATTTATTATGTTCCATTTACCTAGTATATGAAAGATATTTAAATGTGTGGTGTGTCTTGGAAGGGTTATAGGTATAAAGAATTATCTGGGAGATGATGTAGATATTTATTGAAAACAATTTATGAGTCCAAGATCAAAAAGCACTAAACCATAATGGTCCTCTGTCCGATATTTCTTTAATGAAATAAATATTATACTATTATGATGTGATATCTATGTATGAAAATCAAGGGATTTTATAGATGGTATCAGTGGAATGGTTTAGTTATCATTTAGAAACAAGGATGTGAATTATAAATTGATAACCATAAGGATAAATATATTTATAGTGTATCATAATATAGTTCTGGTAATTACCATGAATTACCATGGATAATCCTAAGGTATAATGACATAGAAATCCTATAAATTATTTTTCAGGATTATGTGATTCCCCAATATGATTATTGTTACGCAAAAATTGATTGTTTGTTTTTATTAATGGCTAGAACATTGAAGAAAATTTTTATCACTGATTGGGATTATAATGACTATTCTCATGAGAAACGAAATGAAACATGAGGTAAACTTATGACTATGACGAATCTCCTATGTATCTATATGATTAAAAATCTCAACCTCAATTAGTTTCCTAACACACATAATATTATGATGATATATTTTCATAAAAACATTGATGAAAGAATATTTAAATTGATAAATTTATATAATATGGGAAGAAGAATATATGCGAATGACTAATAAGAATGAGAAGATTCTATGAGTGTGAAAACAGAAGAGAATAATCAATGTAATTTCCAAGGAAAACAAAAAATTTATATTATTGAAATTGATAAGAATATTAGTCTCCCTAATGTATCCTTGATAGCTAAATGTTTTAAATGTGGAGAGTATGAGAATTAATCAAATCGATTCACATTGAAAAAACATACAAAAATGAATCCTAGAATTTTTATTTGTAATAGTTTAACTTATGATTCATAGACTAAAAATGAAATATGAATGGTATGAGTGATTTTAGTAGAATTTCTTATTTTAAAAGTAATAATCCTTATTAAATCAAGGTTGATGAATCTTAAAACATGATAAATATTTAATATTGTAGGAAAAAAGTGTGTGGGAACAAGATAGTGAATCATAGTTAATGGTTTAAGAGGGTAGTGGATCAAATGATGTTTTTATATATTTTGACTAAAAAGAATAGTATGAGGTAAATCCTCGACCATTTATTAAGAAAAGAAAACGTACACTGAACAAGCACAACAAGCAAGAGAAACCAGTTACATGTCATTAAAGTCATACCCCTCACCACACCACTGATATAACACTTCCTACGCAGTACCTGATTCCCATTTAGAGCTATCATAGTGCTTCAGGACCTTCGTATAATTCCATTTGAGATTCAGTTTCAATAAGGATAACAACTCCTTGGAAGATTTCCTAGAAGAGGACTTAGATGACACCGACTTTGCCAAGTCATAAACCTTCTTCATTCATCTTTTAACTGGGGGAGGTTCCTCATTTCCACAATTTTTCTTCCCATCCTTGACAACATCACTAAAGGATGGCCTGGAAAAATTACAAATATATTCTTTTTCACCATCCGATACATCCCACCATTTTCCATCAATTACCACCTCTTGGAAAGCATGAGTCAGGATCTGGTTCTTCTCATATTTTTCATTGATATCAATCATAGACAACCACCGTGGAGACTCCATAAATGTATTACCAACATCCAGATCCTTCCTTAAAACATCCTCTGTGACAATCATCATGTTTTGAACTTTCTTCATTTAAGGGCACTCATTCAACACCTCATGGCCCAATTCCAGAAAACGGTTGCAATTATTAACTGTAATATGAAAACCACAATCAGAATTTGACTGCAACTGTGATTCAATAACTGCTAGAGAAACATGGGGTGCATTGTGAGCATGCCCATCAACTAAAATCATGGCCAGCTCCCCCTCCTTCTGCTCAGCATCACCAACTTTAATCATTCAACTATCAACTAGAATCTGCAAACCACAATCATAATTCAACTACAGATGATAATCCTTAACAACTGGACAAACATGAGGTGCAAATGAGCTCAATGCTAGCTCCCCCTCCTCCTGTTCAGCATCACCGGCCTTGACCAGTTCAATATCAACCCTTCCAACAGTAAATTGACCACCAGGATTGTTACCATGCCGCAACATTTCCCCTGAGGACGATGGTGCTCCCACCTTGCCTCCATGTCCAGTACTAGGACTAGCCTCATTCGTTCCACTTTGATCCACACCATTATGCATTAAAAAATCATGCATCAATCTGTCAAATACTAGAGCAACAGAAGGACCGGGGGAAGCCCGTGTCTGCCTTCCCAGAGATGAAAGACCCAATCGAACAACATTTCCATACTTAGCAACATCAGGATGTAGCTTTCCTTGATCATATACCCATCCAAGACTCTTCACTAAAGCAACATGCCTCCGACTTCTAGTTCCACAATGTCATTGACCAGCAAAATGACCCAAACGACAACATGTCGAATAGTAATCAACCCAGTTTTCATACACAACTGCTTGCCTCCATTGAAACTCATCGCCAACAACCATCCAAATCAATTAAATCGGTGTCATTGAGGCATCCACCTGAACAGAAAAACAAGGGTTCACTAGATGACTCATAAAAGATGTACGAGATGTTAATTCAATAAGGTTTTCCTTATGGCTTTTCAATTCCATCTCGTTTTGAAAATCACAATCACCTTATATTTAATTAAATCTACATTTTACTTCTATAAGTAAAATTTCCTTCTTTATGGAAATTTAACCTAACTATGATTTCCTTACACTTATCAATATTTTTCTTAAGTATCAAAATTAGATTCATACCTAAAACCTCAGAATCATATAATACTTAGATATGAAGAATTCTGTTTTAGGATATGAATTCTAGATAAGAACCGCAATGAAGTTCCATTCGGAATTCTGGATACGAACTCTAATGATATTCCATTCCAAATTCTGGATATGAACTCAAATGAAGATCCATTCCAATTTCTGGATAAGAACTCTAATGATGTTCCATTCCGAATTCGGGATACGAACTCTAATGAAGTTCTATTCTGAATTCTATATAAGAACTCTCATATAGTTCGACTCCGAATTCTGGATACGAACTCTCATATAGTTCCACTCCAAATTATGGACTCCGAAATCATACTAGCTCGACTCCAAACTTTTTCTAGTTCGACTCTGAATTTCTATGAGTTTGACTCTGAACATCTATCAGTTCGACTCTGAACATTGTAAGTTCAGATTCAGAATTCTAGTGAAACTAGAATCCGAATTTCCTTAGAAATTTAGACTCCAGAATTCCACAGAATTCCGGTTCCGAATTCCTATAAAACATAATCTGAATATCTCTTTATAATAGACTCTGAATTCCATTTTTTTACACTCCAATATTTTATTTGCTTACATTATAATCATCAGTTTTTCTCATACTAATACCCATTTTATTACAAAATGATGTCTTGCTTTCAGTTCACATGTTTTGTTATAAAATGATGTCATCAATTATGTTTCTAACTAACCGTTGGTTAAGTGACAAGTGTACATGTCCCTCCGAAATTTAAGGAAAATATGACTGTTGGAGGAGGGAGCCGACCGTTGGAGCTTCACTTATAAATAGGAGCTAATTTGAAAAGAAGCGACCACTTTTGGAATTTTGGTGATCAGAATTTCCTGAAGTGATTTCTAGAGAGAGTGAGGCTCTTTGTAACTCTCATGCTTCGTGTAGAAATTTTGAACGTCTATTTAAAACATTGCCTTTTGCAGACTTGCCTTGTGCGACACCAATTATTGGAGATTACCATCAAGGGCTTCCGAGGATTGGAAGACAGAGGTTCCAACTACATTAATGTTGAGGGATTACAGGGATAGAAAGGCAGAAACTCTGATCTTTGTATCGAGGTCATACCATGGTGTGGGTATGACATACTTTCTTGTATGTATAAATCAAGGGACCTTTATCCATGGTTGTTGGATACCCTTCTCTTTTGGTAAAAAGAGTTATTGGTTTTTACTTGATGTTTTACTACATGTTTTTCCGCTGCAATTTGTATTGATAATGAAATTATAAATTTTGTATACTTCTTTACTTGTACTCTGATTCAGTAAGATTCTATACACATTAAGCTAGAATCTCACTTTTTAAACTTTGGTTAGGTTTCATTTTCCGGATCCAAATTTCTAGAACCTGTTTTTTGGAATCACTTTCCAGATATATGAATGTGTATAGAATTAGAATTTTTTAACATCTTAATTTGTCCCAAACATTCAATAAGTGTTAGAGGTGTTGTTAAATTTTTTAGTTGAACATTGTTAAACTTCGATCTTTCCTCACTTAAAGAAATTTTTAAAATGTACAATTCACCCACCCCCTCTTATATATTGATCATCTACATCGTTATTTTGATCCTACAATTGGTATCAGCGGAGGTCTCAGAAATACTTATACTCACATATAAGTTTTTCTTGATCAGTTTTTCATTGTTCTATATTTTTCTTTCTTAGGAATATTCTCCATGACTCTGAACTTTTGTTAATAACAAGTTTATGTGTATAATGATTTTTAAGATGGCAGGAATCAATGTTGGTTCCATCGACATCATAAATCCTACAAGACCACCAATTTTTTATGGCAATGATTATGAGTATTGGTGTGATCAAATGAAGACTTCTGTTAACAAGACTGGAGTAGAAATTTTTTTATACTTACTGGAGGTTATAACATTCCTGATAAGGAATGTAGTGCTTTCACATACCAAGAGAAGCATGATTATCAATTAAACTATAAGGTACACAATACTCTACTATGTTCAATGACTAGGAACATATATAGCCAATTTTCTTCTAGTGAAGCAGCTAATTTTATATGGATGAAACTCAAAGATACACATTTTTTTACATCCAAAGTGATTGATTCCAGAAGAGCTATGCTTAGAGCTAAGTATCATGGTTTAATCTTTCCTTATGGAGAACACATTTGTAAGGTGAAACAAAGGTTTATGACTATCGTTAATAGCTTACAATCCATTGGAGATAATGTTTTGGATGCTGAATCTCTTGTTGACAAGATCATTGATATTATACCCAATGAGTGGGAATCGAAGAGGACAGATATTGATGATAACAAGAAGGTTACTCAAATTTCCTTATATTAGCTATTTGGAACTCTTCTCTAACATGAAACAAGAATGAAAAAGGATGCTGACACAATCAAAAAGAAGAATGGGAATGGTGATATTGATTTTACTACAACATAAAATCACATGAAAGCTAAGTCTCCTGAGTGGGTTACTAGATCCAAGACTAATAAGGTTACTATCCAATCTGAATCTAGTGAGAGTGAAGTCTCAAAGAATGAGTTATCTAATCTTTCTCGAAGGATTAACACGATAAATGGACAAAGAAATTTCCAATCTATGTATATGAAGAAGGAAATGAATGATAAGAAATATTCAGAGGTCATATGATATGAATGCAAGAGAAGTGGACACATTAGACCTGATTTTCCTATGCATAAAAATAAAGAAAGGAAATAGAGGCATTTTGAAAGGAAGAGGAAAAAGTTTTACAAATCTAATGCTAAGAAAAGTCAAAAAGATAATACTACTTGGAGTGCTAACTGTGGAGACACTTCCGAAAGTAAATCTTTTGAATGTGATTCATCCGCTAAGAAGAATATGGGATTCATTTATAATACTTATTTTCCACATACATATCTTATGGCCAAGGTACACTATGCCTAGGATTTAACAAATTCATCTTTTGATAAGAATTACTATTCTGAAGATAGTACTTCTAATGAAGATACTTCTTCCTTAGAAAATGAATAACCTTCATATGAAGAAGTATCTAGATTTTCCAATTTACTTGAAGAAAAAAATTGTCATATTTCTATGAAATTAGACATGAAAAATACTTGGGATGAAATTCATACAAAAGAGATTTCAGATCTTTCTTTAGATCATAAAGATTAAGAAGATATTTTATAAAAACATTCTATAGACCTTGAGAAAGAAAATTATGATAAAGAATAAATTTATAAAGATCATAAAAATGCTATTTCAAAGAAGAAAATTTTTGAGGAATAATATAACTCTAAATAAATGATTCATGAGGATCAAAATTTTGTCATCAGACTAAAATATGAAATATTTTATCTTAAGAAGCTTCCTGCTAAATTTACCTCTTGGAAGGAAAATTTTGACAAGATGTATTCTCAAATTAATCCTCAAGGAAACAATACTGGAATAGGTTATACTCACCAATAACTAGTTTTCAAAAACAACTATTTTATTCCTTCTAGATCCCCTTTTTTTACTAAGTGTCCAAGTGGTGGGAATTGGAAGAAATTTTTTTCTTTGAATAGAGTTCAATATCTTGGGTTTCATAAAGTATATTTTTTTATAAAAATGTGGATACCCGAAACTTTGTTATCTAACAATTCCAGATCCAAGCAAGTATGGATTCCAAAAACCTAACTTTTTTTTATTTTCAAGAAAATAGGAAAAGTACCAACAACAATAATTGGTACATGGATAGTGGATGTTCCTGGCATATTACTGGTAACAAAAGATATTTTGAAAATATTATCAAGAAGAAACGAGGAAAAGTAAATTTTGGAGAAAACTCTTAGGGAGAAATTGTTGTTATAAGTAATATTGTTCTTATTGGTAAAAATTTGATTTAAAATGTTTTTTTGTTAAAGGTATTAAGTATAACCATATTAGCATAAGTCAATTATGTGATGAAGTATACCTTGTGGATTTTAGTAATTATAAGTACTTAGTACACAATTCCAAGGAAGAGTTTATTATTTCTGCCCATAGGCAAGAGAATGTTTAAACTTTGAATTTAGAAGACCTTTGGAGCCAAGAAATACCTTTCTTAAGTGCAATGGAAGATCATTCTTGGTTATGGCATAGAAGACTAGGTCACTGTAACCTTAGAAACTTATGTAAACTGTCTAAGAAAAAACTATTTAAGGATCTTCCATAGCAAAGATTTGATTCATATAAAGTTTGTGATCCTTGTCAATATGGAAGGAAACAAAAATCTAGTTTTAAATCAATCAGTGAAGTCTCAACAACTGATGCATTACAGTTGGTGTAGATTGATCTTTTTGGTCAAACACACACCGGTAGAATTGGGGGAAAGTACTATATGTTTTTTCTAGTTGATGATTACACTATATTTATGTGGGTCTATTTTCTAGCAAACAATTATGAAGCTTTTTATTATTTAAAGGGTTTTAGAGCCCAGGTTAAGAAGGATAAAAACCATCAATTAAAAAATTTTCATAGTGATCATGGAGGAGAATTTCAAAATTATGATTTTAAAACTTCTTGTAGTAGAAAATGTATTACTCACAACTTTTCGGCGTCCATAACACCTCAAAAAAATGGTGTAGTTGAAATAAGAAATAGAATTATTCTAGAGACAACTAGAAAAACGCTGAGCGAGTATTCTATTGCCAAAATTTTTTGGGCTGATGCTATAAGTACTTATTGTTATACTATAAATCGTGTTTTGATTAGACCTTTTCTTAAAAAAACTCATTATGAGTTATGGAATGGTAGAAAACCTAGACAATCCTACTTCACGGATTTTGGTTGACAAGTATTAATTCTGAATACAAAAGATAACTTACACAAATTCACACCAAAATATGATGAAGAAATTTTGTTAGGCTACTCCACAACATCTATGGCTTATTGAGTTTTCAACAAAAACACATGCAATGTTGAAGAAATAGTACATGTCAAATTTGATGAAACTGATCCTTTTGTTTTTAAACCATCCCAACATACATCTTCATATGTTTTTTCAAAAACTAATTATAAAACACTGATAAAAAATTCTTTTAATAAGATAAATGTTAAAAAAGATGCTTCTAAAACATTTACCCAAGAAGATTTCCTACCCTATGTTGATGAACAGGTTTTTCAAAACCCAAATAAGTTGTTTCTTTAGAATCATCCCAGTGATAGTATTATATGTGATGTAAATCAACATTTAAAACTAGAAGTTCATTGAGAAATGAAGTAGAACATCTAGAATTCCTTTACCAATAGGTATAAAAAAAGAAGAGATAAAGCATTTTGTGATAATGATTGGATCAAATCCATTCAAGATGAACTAAATTAATTTAAAAGGAATAAAGTCTGGACCTTGGATGAAAGAACTAAGGAAACTTATATTATTGGAGTAAAGTGGGTCTTCTGAAATAAGTGTAATGAAAGTGGAGTCATACTTAGAAATAAAGATAGACTAGTTGCTAATGGCTATAATCAACAAGAAGGATTAGACAATGAAGAAACATATGCTCCTGTAGCTAGACATGAATCTATTCATATCTTACTTGCCTTTGCAGCATTATTCCATTTTAAACTTTTTGAAATGGATGTAAAATTTGTTTTTCATAACAGTTATGTCCAAGAGGAAGTTATTTTTTATCATCCTCCTGGCTTTGAAGACACAAAACACCCTGATCATGTTTTTAGACTTACCAAAGCATAGTATGGCCTTAAACATGCCCCATTAGCTTGGTATGATATAATTACAGGATTTTTGCTTCAAAATAACTTTGTTAAGGGAAATGCATATCCAACCCTTTTTACAAAGAAAGATACGAAAAATGTTTTGTTTGTTCAAATATATATTGATGACATCATATTTGGTTCAACTCACCAATCTCTAACTATTTCCTTTGCAAGTATAATGAAATATGAGTTTGAAATGAGTATGATGGGTGAGTTAACATTTTTCCTTGGTTTTCAAATTTCACAAAAACCAGAAGGACCCTATATATCTCAACATAATAATATTAATGATCTTCTTAAAATATGGATTTAACAACACTAAAAGTATTTATACTCCCATTGGTACCTCAAACAGACATGATCTTGATGATTCTAGGAAATCAGTAGATCAAAGATCTTTTAGAGGTATGATATGAAGCCCACTATACTTGACAGCTAGTCGTATAGACATAATGTTTTCAGTATGCTTATATGAAAGATATCAATCTAATTCTAAGGAATCTCATTTAAAGGAAGTGAAAATAATATTTCGCTACTTAAAGGAAACCTTGGATCTATGACTATTTTATACATCTGGAAATGAATTCATTTTAAAGAACTTTTTAGATGCTGACTTTGGGGGATGTAGAATGGATAGAAAAAGTACATCTGGAACTTGTCATTTATTAAGAGATTCATTAGTTTCTATGTCATGCTAGAAGAAACACTCAGTATCACTCTCCACTGCTGAAGATGAATATGTACCAGCTGTATGTTATTGTGCTTAAGTGTTGTTGATGCAACACACACTCACAGATTATGGATTGAGTTTTACTAAGACTCAAATTTTGTGTGATAACACAACTGCCATTTCCCTTAGTAAAAATCAAGTATATCACTCTCGTGCAAAACACATAGATATTAGGCATCACTTTCTTAGTGATCACACACTAAAAGAAGATATTAATCTTCATTTTATCAAAACGCAAGATCATCTTGCTGATATTTTCAGAAAATATTTACCTTCTGATAGATTTGAATACATTAAAAAGAAGTTAGGAATGATAATTGTGTGGTAATATTTCTTAATTAATTTATTGTTGAACAATTCTACTTACAATAATAAACTCCTATTCATAGGGGGAGTACAATTTCTTGGTAGCATAATCAAAATTTTCGAAGTTAGTTTTTTCTGAAATACTTTGTAATAAAAATTTTCATAGTCAGTTTTTTTAAAAGCCTTTGTAATCAAAATTTTCGTAGTCAGATTTTTTAAAGCTTTTGTAATAAAAATTTTCATAGTCAGTTTTTTAAAGAATTTGCAATCAAAATTTTCGTAGTCAGTTTTTCAAACTTTTTTAACTAAAATTTTCATAATGATGTTTTCGGAACTAAAATTTTTGTAATGGAAATTTTCGGAACTAGAACTTTCATAATGGGAATTTTCGTACTCAGAATTTCCGTAATGAAAATTTTTTGTACTCATACTTTTCGTAGGGGAATTTTTCGTACGCATACCTTTAATAATAAAAATGTTCATACTCAAACTTTTCGTACTAGGATTTTCGTACTCACACTATTTTTACTAATATTTTGGTACTCAAAGTCTTTTCAAATTTATGTTTTTTGTAGTTAGTTTTTCGAATGAAATTTTTCTTCAAGAAAAATATCACCTATTACGAATAAAAATCCTGGACAATCCGAAAGGTATGATTTGTTTACTTAAGTGTTTGTAGTAATATTTTTCTTGCTGGTATTTTCCTATGAATTTTAACATTTTTCAGATTCTAGTTTTCTTAAATCTGACCGTTTTTCTTAAAACCTCAAAAGATCGGAATCATGATTTCCTTACGGATATGATTTCAACTGTTAGATCACATCAAAGGGTTTTTCAAATATTAGATGGTTTTTGGAAGATCATAGTTCACATCCATATTCTATATAATGGGGACCCCTGATGGTTGTCCCACATTAATGTTCATGCTCTCGTGTGTTGAAGATTTTCCTCCCTTCTTAAAGCCTATTCCAAATCTTCTAGAGCTCTTCATTCTGAATGTCTGCTGAAGCTACTTCTCAGGATATGTCAACTATGAATCAAATCTCAAAAAATTTAGTTTACAAGGAGGGGATAGTGAATCCAAGTTTCTAAAATTATGATTATCGTATATCTAAGAATATCAGATTGAATGGATGGGAGGATGTTTTCTTATCAGAGCTAGCTAATCAAGATCCAGTTTATACAAATTTTCTTGTTGAGTTTTACGAGTCTGGTTCCTTTATAAAGGAATATAGAACAGAGAAGTTTTCATTCAAATCTTATGGGATGAATTATATGATTTCTTACACTATGGCTTCATGCGTGGTGGGTTAATCTTATGAAGGTGAAGCCGAGGTTTGTTCACATATTCATCCGGATGAGAACGAATGTTTCAACAAAGTGACGTCATTGAAATGCCTTGGACTTAAAAATACCACGATTGCTAAGATATATCCTATCTATTTAAATAATCAGATTCTACAGCTATGGGTACAATGATTTTTTTACCAAGAAGGGGTGATAAGGATAATCTCAAGAAGAGTGATATATACATCATTGATTTTTTGGTAAATCTAAGGAAGTTGAATTTGATGAGGCATGTTTTGATTATAGTTAAGAATATTAAAGAAGGGAATATGAAAGCTTAGATCATAATGTATCTGGAATTGCTTTCTATGATTATTATCACATATCTTGATTCATTTAATATTGCTTGCACTTCCAAGCCATGACATTGTAAGATGATGTTGATAAGTAATGATACATTAAAGAGGAAGAAGATGGGTTTCTCTGTTGAATCTAGAAAATTATACCCATTACTAGAGGAAAAGGCTGAGGCAGCTCAGAAAGATCAACAAACTCTAGAACCATCAAAAAAGGCAGGGAGGAAGGGAATTTTGAAAGGAGTGGTGGCTGAATATAACACCCAAAAAGATAGGAAAACTCAATCTGCACCAAGAAATCCAAAAGAAACAAAAATCCAACCCAGATGAAGTGGTAGCTTAGTAGAGGGAAGATAAGGAGGAGAGAAAAGAAGGGGACCCCCAATTCTTATTAGATCCTTATGAGGCTAAGGTCTTAAAAAATAAAGCTTCTTATGAATTGAAAAGACAAGAAAAAGAAAAGAAATTAAAGAAGAAGATGTCAGAAGAAGTGATTGTTCAATCTCTTTTGAAAGAAACAGAGATGGGTTCTGAGAAGATTTGGGTTCTAAAAACATTCCTTACTAAAGCATTACTAGAGACCCCAGGGAAGAAATACATTACTCAGGAAAAGTTTAACAAGAAAGAAGTTGTTGAAATATAATAAGAAGAAGTTGATGAGAGAATAAAAGAATAAGTTGTTGAAAGGGAAGAAGAAGTAGTAGAGGAAGAACAAGAAGTAGAAGAAGGAATTGCTGATCTAGATGACCTAATTAAACATGTCGAGGATTATCAAGATATTTCTGAATCTACAAAACATGTCACTCCGGGAAAGGGTGTTGAGAAATAAGGTAACAAAGATGATGATAAAGAAGAGGATGAGAAAGAGTATGAAGTGTATGATAAAGAGACCTATGAGACGAATTTTCTTAAGGAAGGGGCAGAAAAGGAGAAAAAAGATGAAGACAATATTATTCAACTATAAGAGAGTGAAGAAGAATCTCCAGATGATTAACCCATTCTGAAAACCGATAAAGGTAAGCAAGTGATAATGGATACACCAACAAAAGATATCACTGGGAAGAAAGAAGTTGGTGGATCTTCTAGAAGAATTCTAGTTGAGGTTGAAGAAGTGCATTCACCTAGTAAGGAATTGGATTCAGAGTCATCAGCTTTGGGTCATGAATTTTTTGTTGAATCTCTGATGAAATCAGTGGAAACCATTCCGATTTTTCCCACCATAGACTCAAGGTTCCAAATGCATCAACATAGTCTAAATCAAAAATTATAATCCTTATATATGGTGATGTATAAGTGTGTGAAAATTGAATCTAACCATAAAAATTTTGTCATCAATTATGATGTTCATAGAATATCTTGCAGCATAATCACCCTTTGGTCAAAGAAGGTGGATGAAGACATGGCTGGGTTTCATCTTTTTTAGAATGATGTCAAAGATGATTTTGACACTGATGATTCCTAAGTGATGGATCTTCAGAAATATATGAATCTTGAGAAAAATTCTAAGAATCAACAAGTGAAGGACTTGAATGGGAAGGTTAAATCTTTTGCTCAAAATATTAAAAGGGATGGAGATATTTGGATTGAGCTCGATGAAAAGATTATAAAGAAAGATGAATTTCTTAAGGCAGAATCTGAGGTCTTGAAAGCTCAAGATGAAAGGATAAAAGTCTTAGAGAATCATGTTGAGGAGGATCAGAGAGAGTTGAAGAATCTGAAAACTCTTTTGAATAAGAAAATTCCCATGGAATAGGAGGACAAATAGTCAATTCCGATATTTTGTAGCATTTGATTTTCCTTGTAAAAATTCATTCAACTCTAATGAAATCTTTGGTTGGTTATATTTTTTCTTGTTATGTATTAATGTTTCAGGTACTTTATTTTTTTTCCATTCCCATAATTGTTTTTGAAAATCACAAAGGGGGTGAAGGAAAATTAACTACTCCTAAGGGGGAGAAAGAAAATTTCTAAACTAAGAAGTATTATCCTTAAATTAAGGGGGAGTTTCTCATTATGATGTTTTTCATTTCCAATGATAATGAAAACTCTATTCTGGAAATTCAGAATACAATTCATAGAGTTTCAATGCCTAAGGGGGAGTTAGTTATATTCACTATCATCCCTGAACAAAGGGAGATAAGATTTAATTTCATTGTCTAAAGAAAATTATCAAAATCCTTATATTCTTTTCAGTATGGTTGTTTGTGCCTCCCAAAAGGGGGATATTATTGACTCAAAAAGGTTTTCCTTATGAATTTTCCATTCCATCTTGTTTTGAAAATAAAAAACACCTTATACTTAAGCAAATCAATATTTTACTTCTATAAGGAAAACTTCTTAAGGAAATATACCCTAACCAAGATTTCGTTACACATTTCAATATTTTTATTACGTATAAAAATCGGATTCATCCCTAAAACCTCAGAAAAATATAATAATTTGATATGAGGAATTCTGCTTTAGGATCCGAATTCTAGATATGAACTATAATGACGTTCCATTACGAATTCTGGATATGAACTCTAATGAATTTCCATTCCAAATTCTGGATACGCACTCTAATGAAGTTCCATTCTTAATTATGGATACAAACTCTAATGAAGTTCCATTCCAATTTATTGATACGAACTCTAATGACGTTCCATTCCAACTGGATACGAACTCTCATATAGTTCAACTCCGAATTATGGATACGAACTCTCATATAGTCTCAATCTGAATTCTGGACTCTGAACTCTTACTAGTTCGACTCCAAACTTTTACTAGTTCGACTCTGAACTTCTATGAGTTCGACTACGAAATTCATTCAGTTCGACTCCAAACATTGTAAGTTCATATTCTGAATTCTAGTGAAACCAGAATCCGAAAATACTTAGAAATTAGGACCCCAAATTTCCACTGAATTCAGGTCCCTATTTCCTATAAAATAGAATCTAAATATCTCTTTATTTTAGACTCTGAATTATATTTTGGTTACACTCCGAACATGTATTTTCTTACATTCAGAACTTCATTTTTGTTTATACTTTTACTTGTTTCATTACAAAATGATGTTGTGCTTTCAGTTACAAATGTTTTGTTATAAAACAATGCCATCAATTCTATTTCTAACTAACTGTTGGTTAAGTGACACGTGTACAGGTCCCTCCGAAATTGAAGGAAAAAATGGCCATTGGAGGAGGGAGCCGACTGTTGGAGCATCGCCTATAAATAGGAGGTCATTTGAAAATAAGTGACAACTTTCAGAGTTTTGGTGATCCGAATTTCCTAAAGTGATTTCATGAAAGAGAGGCTCTTATTAACATTTATGCTTCGTGCAGAAAGTTTGAAAGACTTGTTCAACTTTACCTTGTGTAGACTTGCTTCATGCAACTGAAATTGTTGGTGATTACAATCGAGGGATTTCGAGGATAGGAAGACAGAGGTTCTAAATACCTTAAAGTTGAGGGCTTGAGGGGAAATCAGGGTAGAGACTCTGATCTTCATATCTAGGGCTTACCCTGGTGTGGGTAAGACAAACTTCCATTAATGTATAAATCAGGGAACCTTTTTCCATGGTTGTTTGATACCATTATCTTTGGGTTAAAAGAGTTATTATTTGTTACTGTTAGTTTTACTATTTGTTTTTCAGCTACAGTTTATATTTCTAAGGGAAGTATAAATTTCTTATACTTCCTTAGTTGTACTCAGATTCAGTTATATTCTATATAATTAAAGCTAGAATCTGACTTTGTAAACATTGGTTAAGTTTCACTTTCCGGATCCATATTTCCGGAACATTTTTTTCAAAATCACATTCCATATTTAAGCAAGTGCATATAACCAGAAGTTTGTAACTTCTTACTTTGTCACGATCTTTCAAAAAGGGTTAGAGGTTTTGTTAATTTTCTTAGTTTAACATTATTAAACATATATCATTCCTTGTTTAAGGAAATTTTTAATGTGTACAATTCACCCCCTCTTGTATATTGAGAATCTAAATCATTATTTCGATCATATATGAGAATCCGAGCATAGGAACCGACCGACCAAATTACCTAGCTTGAAAATTATTGAAGGATTTTGAAAAGGAAGAGGAATATGAGGTAGACTTACCCAGGTTGCACCCGAAGGAGGTTCCTGATTCATACAGTGATCAAACAGCCATCAGAGAAGAAAAAATTTGCTTCCAATGCAGCAGTGGGGAGCTCTAGACCAGCCGCTGATTAAGTCTTCCTCCAACCCAAATAGAATCATTAGATGATGATTATCAAGAATTCCTATAACTACACATTCTTTCAAATCCCAATCACTGAACTCGTAGCGATAAAAATCATCAAAGGTAGACCATCAAAGAGAAAAACAAGCAACCAGGGTCAAATATAGGTAACTCGATGTCGTAGAGAATTCCGATGAAGATATCGATAGCTGAGGGATCACATGACGAAGATCTATAAATTTCAGTTAATGTATATGTTACCCATATGTTTATTGTCATTGATTATTTTAGAATAATGATATTACAATTTTGGGGATGTAAGATTAATGAAACAAGATAAAATTTAAAGTTAAAACTTTTCTTAATATTTAAGTTATTGTGATTAATTAGGATATACAAATATTTTTTATGGAAAGAATTATTATATTTAGGATACAATGTGATTAGGGAATATACATTTTTGGTATATGAGAACATTAGTAACTAATGATGATTTGAGATAAATTTTAAATTAATATTGGATGAATATATTTTAAAATACTTCTGCTTCATGATTCAAAACATGTTCGAGAGTATTTTAAATAATTTTAGTGATAGGTATTTAGAGAAAGTTTTAGTTTGATCTTTGAGTATTGATAATGGATTTTTATTAATGACTTATTTCTTCATATGAAGATTTATTCATTTTGGGAATTATGTTACCTTTATCTAAAATTTTGTTTGTTTATTTTATAGGGATATTAGGAATATATTATTTTCTATTTTTGGAATTAGGTTATCTCTAAGAGGTTAGTTTACAGCTTCATTCACGAAAATATCATCTTGAATACTAATCATTTGGAGAGAAAGATGAGATTATGGTGGAAATTGACTAAAGAATCATATTAAAATTATAAATTAAGTATTTTTCTATATTTTCTAGGTTTTATAATAATTCAACATCTTTAGGAAAATTATATTGAAAAAAATATCTGTTTACTTTTACTACTGAAAAATCAGTGGTCTTTTAACCCTTGTTAGATTTATGATTTTGGTTGTTCATCTTTATGCGGAATATGTTTTCTATCACACTATATCATTCCTTAGGTTTTTGGTTTCTCTTAAATCTCAAAGTCCTTAATTAACACATTTTTATCCTATTTGGAATCATTTTTTTTTGTAATTATACATGACAATCATATTTTCCATTCACACAAAACTAGTGTATATTTTATTAACTCTTTTTATGATGTGGGTTTCTTCAAAAAGAATTATAAAATTTCAATATTTTGATTTCGAAACAGAATTGAAAATTATATGGGAAAAATATATTTAATAATGGGGATAATATAATACCATGAGTTATTTTAATATAGAAAATTTTAAATTAATATCACCAATAACTTTTGTTACATGCCAAAACGTGATTAAACAAACTGTGTAATTTTATTAAAAATAGTAAGTGTCCATTGTCTTATGGCCCTTGGATTTGTGGGTATTAATAATAATAAATAAAATATTAAAAAATATATTCTACACATTTTTAAAATAAATTCATTATTGATCAATGATTAAAATTAAAAACAAAGAATATTTGAAAATAATAGTGTTGTTTTTATAAGAAATTGTTTTTATTTATGTAATTTATTTTAAAATTACCATATTAAATTATTAACTATTTGTGTATTAATATAATGAAATTTATATATTATATACTTAATAAGTGTTTTTATACATTAATAAAATATTTTTTTATAATTGAAAAATAATAATCACAGTTTTGGGCATAGAATTGCATTTTTCTAGAAATATTTATTTTTTTTATTTTGGGAACTTACATTTAAAATAATTTGTGCAATCAATAGGTATTAAAATACATGAAATTAATTAAATTTATATAATATTTATGTTCAAATTTGGTAAATAGGTCCTTTTTATTTTCGATCAAAATAATTAGTAACAATGGCAAAATTTATCATCTTAGAAAATGGTAAATCAGGTAAATCGTGTTTAAAACTAAGTGGAAATGCCATTATTTTTCATCTGAATTTTTATTTTTTTATGGTAACCATATCCTTACCACATTATGATCTAATTTTACTTTTTTAATGGAAATTTATTAATGAAAATGAACGATATATTACTTAAAACAAAGAATGTAACAAAATGAAACTCGCTTAGTTTTGAATATATCTTATGTGTTCATATATGGAAAACAAAATGATATGAAGGAATATAATTATATATTTTTCGTATAATAAATTAATTTTTTATCGAAATATATTATATATTTTTACTAAATATATAATTTTATTAGTTACTTATGAAACACTGGTGCAATATTTCTCATTTTTATAAAAAATATAATAAATGATTTAAAAAATTATAAAAGTTTTATATTTTAAATGATATAAATTGAAGAAATATTTTACCTGATATATTGAAATTAACGGGGTTGTATAAATAATCTTATTATTATAATCACTTTGTATTTAAAAATTTAAAAATTAATTAAATTAATAGTGTAAAAAATGACAATAATTATATTTTATCAAATTTATTTTTTATTAAGTTTTTTAAAAATCATATAAATTATTATATTAGATAAGTATGATTTTTTATGGTATAAAATTTCATAAATAATACTATTATTTTCTTACTTAATCTCACACATAAAACATTACAACCCTTGAATATTAAATAAATAATTATTGTAGTTAAAATATAAATTGTTTAACTATGGTTTAATAAATATGATAAGGATTAAAACTACACCAAAACTAAATAAATTATGTTATTTTATATGATTAAAATGGTTTAAATACTTATTTTTGAATTTGTAAACATTTTATTAATTTTTATTTAGAATTAATTTGTTATCCTTTAATATTTTGGAGAAATTCAAAAAGCACCACTATAGAAATTACAAAAGGAAACCTACCCACTCACTTCTTTTTCACCACATTTAGTCTTCATGATGTGTTAAATTATACAAATTTATATTATAAAATTTTCAAAACTCATTCTATAGGTTATTTTATTCATAAAATAGAAACCCAAGAGCTGTTAATATTATATCAAAAGGAGCCCATTTAAGGAAGAGGCAACCACCTTAAGTTATCACATTCTTTTTAATTGTTCGTTTACCTATTCTAAACCTATTATATTATTCACAAAATAATAAATTCAGTAATCTAAAAATATTATTATGAAAATTAAAAAACCATTATACTCCCTATATCCAATCAAATTATATATTAATGTATCGCAAGTGCGAATGTACGACTTAATATATCCACAAAGCGATAAAGTATATTTTTCTTCACTATTTTTTATGAATGGAAATAATGAGGGGTATACTATTAATATACAATTCTTATGAATCCTTCATAATTATTTTATTATTATATAATTTCAATATTCTTACTAAATAATCATTTGTGGAACGATAACGTAATTTATGTGTAATTTTGGACTACCACCTCCATGAAGAAATGTGATTCATTTTTAATTTATATTCAAATTTGATGAAAATGAGGATGATTTTGATGAATAAAAATTATATACATCATATAATTGTAATACAAGAAAGTGAATTATTATTTATCATTATATTATTCAATCTGTCAAAAAATAACAATAATAAAATGTCCGTATAGCATACTAAGTCTCTGGACAGTGTAATTAATTGTTTCTATCTCTAAATTTTATGGATTACTTTAAATATTTTCATAATAAAAATGTATTATATTTATATGATGATTATTATTTTTTATATGATGTAACCATGGAAAATTTATAGCTACTAGAAAGACTAAATTGAAATACTTATGATTAAATAATAATTAACACATGGAAATGATGATTATAATAAGGAATTATTGATAAAAATTAATGGTGAAATGTTATAAAGGTGTCGTATAAGATATTATAACTTTTAAAATGAATTTGGTATATCATTATTATAAATTTAAATGTATTATATTAGAGGTCATAGTTTTTTGAATGAAGGACATCATGAGGTAAGGGATTTCTAGTCTCTCTTTTATTTTTGGGAGACATTTTACATATTCAACACTTGATTGTTTCGGGTGGTGTAAATAATACCAATTTCATATGTTATATCATTAATATAATTATTTTCTTGTTATTTAATGATTCATTTTATAATATTCATTAATGGGGCTTACAAATCCAATTATTACCAATGTGGTAAGGGATTTTCTCCTCAAATTTATCTCAGTGAGACACATGCCATATTCACCACTTGTTTCTTTAATATGGTATATATAATAACCATGAAATTCATTTACGAAACAAAATATGAATCAAATTGGAATTTGAATATACATATAAGGTAATTTCAATCATGGGGTGTAACCAACGTGGTAATGTTTTTATATCACAATATCATTGATTCTCTGGACTAATGATGAATATACCTCATATGATGAAATAAATTAATCTAACTATCTATACCATATTTTTTTATAATATATGATTTTAACTAAAATAAATATTCCATATCACCTTCCTCACCTTATATTCTTAACAGACATAAATATATTTTTGGAAAAAAAATTTTATATCAAACTTCAGCTGAAAAATAGCTTTTATTCAGTATACATGTTTTATAATTATGTTTTAAAAAAAGGGAATAATATTGTATAATTATATTTTGAATTAAAATTTTTTCCTATTTTTGACTTATTTTATTAATGGGTTTAAATGAATCATTCTGTTGTTATCAAAAAGATTTACTTTTTTATTTTTAGACACATTTATGGAATCAATGTTTTTAACATATATGACATGAAAGAAATATACCCCCATAATGTATGTTTAGTGTTTTGAAGATTACATTAAATTTTTCTAAGGATATTATAAAATAAAATTAATCTTTTCAAAAAAAATTAAAAAAATTATATTTTAGTGAAGTAATTTCAAAATAGAATGGTTAATTTACTCATGAATTTTGTAATGATGTTTCGAATCATCAAAGGTAAAAAAAACTGTTGCTTATGAGTTACTTGGAAAATGATCATATATTTACATATTTATTCTTTGTATGGATTTTTATGTTTATGATGGAATGCTATTTATGAAGCCTATTTCTTTTCACTTGGTTATGTTGTGATGAAATATTTATGAAGCCATTTATTTTCAAGAGAATACTCTATGATGAATTGAATATAAAACCCATTTATTTTTAATTGCTATAGTATGATTAATGATTTTTGAAATTGTGGAAAATTTATTTCAAATTTTCATTATTTTCTTTGTGGAACCAATATTTTCATCCAATACATTGGGTAAATATTGATATTTCATGAGATAAATTGGACCAGAATAATGAGTAAACCTAGATCAGAAAGGGATTTTCTCCATAATTATTGTCTTGGGAGTGAACCTTGACTAGTAAAATGGTTTGGAGAGTGAAGAAATTACACTATGAAAGACTTTGAAATAAATATTTACTACTTGTTAAATTAATCTATATTCTTATGTGTATTACACAAAGTCATGTCTCATTTGAATGTTATGATTTAATGGCTCAATTTTTTTGATTAATTTATGATTTATCTATTATTAACAGTCAATATTTATTTATGACTCAATTTTATGAAATATGATATATATATATATATATATGGTAAGTGTTTCAAATGTTATTCTCATGTTCTTATACAATTATAATCATTTTATTATTTTTATATCCTTTATATCACCCATTTATACCCATTTTGAGAATAAGATCTCACCCTTTATTATATTTCCATTCACCAGGTTATGAAGAAATATTCTACGTATGACGTTTCTGAGAGGGGTTCTAGTATTTAAAAATTATGTTGGAGATTTTTCAGATATATTATTAACTCATTTGTTTTGTGCCCAATTTTCAAAAGCTGTAAAACCTTTATATTAATTATATGTGTATTTTTTTTATTAAATGAATAATTATATATTTTGATTAAATATATATATATATACAAAAAAACTAAGTATCTGTATACTATGTTGATGCATTAAAAAATTTCCATTAATTAATATTATGAAATATATTGTTTGAGGAAAGATATAGGGTTTTACATGATTCTCTTTTTTTCTATAAGAATCATAGAAAGGAAAAATATACCCCCCCTTTTATAGATTTGATTATGGTTGTTTTTATTTTTTTTCCATCTCATTCAACTTCTAGTGATAGAAATTGAGGTTATGATTGTGTTCTTTTTTTTCGTGGATGGTCATTTGGTTCAGATAAAATTTCATCATGGGTTTATCCAATGGTAGATGATATCATAATTATTCTTATAATTTTCGTCATACTCACATCATACTAGTTCCCTGCTATTTGGGATATAGTCATTTTTATGTAAAATTCTTAGTGATTATATTTTTTAATTGAAGTACTAGAATTTAGGTTTTATCTTAAGATGGTTAAACATATTATATCACTATTGGAAGGATTAAGGTCTTGATTTTTTATAGGATTAATTTGGGGTCTAGGTGTTGAACAATAATTATTTGATACCTTGTTTTGTGTGAAGGATTAGAGATTTCATGGTTAAGTGAACATTTGTATTTTTCAACTATCTAATATTATCCATGGTGGTTTATGTAAGTTTATTTTTTTTTATTTTCATTCTACCAATTTTATATGATTATGTTCTTTTAGAGTAAGAGTAGCTATCAACCCTACTTCTATCTATTCTTGAGGTCTCTAATTTTTCTTAGTAAAGGAATTTAAATTCATTTGGTTATTTTATTTGTTGATTTCTAGCATGCTCTGATTATTGGTTACTTCAAGAATCAATGGGATTGGTTTTGTATGTGGGTTATGGTATGGTGTTTTCACTATTCATTATGTGAATAGATTTTCATTTGATCAATTAATTGATTTCATTATTAATATTTGGATGATTTTCAATATTTATAATACTAACATGATAATAATTTTATCATTATGATTTTTATCCCATTAACATTTTTTCTTGTTTCTGGAATGGGATGTCTATGTGGTGGGTGTGCCTAGGGATTTAAACCACTATGTTCTCCGTTTTCCTATAACCTGTGTTACATAACATAATAAAATTTTTATTATTTATTTTTTTATCATTATCCACATTTTAATTTAAAGAGACAATAATGGAAGAATCCTTGACATTATAATTATTATTTTATGATTTCTATATCTTAATGTAAAGAGTTATATCACATAATTAAAAGAGTTATGGATCCTCATTTAATGTGATTTAATAATTCAATAAAGTTTGTGTGAATTTTCATGTGTAGAAATATTTTGGAATCCTATGAACATATTTATAATTAAAATTAAATTAACATGCATTTTTTTAAATCTAGTGATGATATCCACTATCCTTCATCATATTAATGAAAAACCACAACATGTACTTGAGATTATTTATTATAGTGCTTCATAGAATCCTAAATGGGTTCTATTTTTCATAAATCAAATATATTTTAGAGTATTCTAGATTAACATGGTTAGTGACCATTCATGATTTGTAAAACAACAATATTTTATAATTTTCTAAACATAAATTATTATTTTTTCCCATGAAGATGGATTGAGAGTCCTTGAAGATAATTAATGATAATATGGTGATGCATGAGTGGTTTGATGGAAATAACTTCTCTATGAGTTAAGATAATATATTGTTCCATATTACATTACTAAATTTATTTTACTAATCAGAGAAAAATATTCCTCCAATCCTTTATGTACCCAGTCCAAATATGGATGACACTCTCCTTGATGTTACCCATGTTATACTCATTCCCTAATGAGGATTATATATGATTATGATGAGATATAATAATATTTATATACAAATATTATTCCTGTAAATGAGGAAAAAATTATCTATTTGCTATAATTTAATATAAGTATCTTTTAGTTGACGATACTAATATTTGTATTTATGTAATGATATATAGTTATGGCTACTTTTTAATTCACTCTCAATACATTGAAATACAATAGAAAATTTTATTGTCTTGGTTTTAATGATTAATTTTACTTCTCGTGATTGTAGTGTTAAACTATTTATGAATATGGGCAAAGACATAGAACAACATGAATATTCTTGTAAAATAAATTCGTTAATTTATCCAATATATTTAACTAGACCAAATATTTATTTTTATTGTATGTAAAATGTGAAGATATACTAGTTATCCTAGTGTGTATAATTGAGGAAGATCAATGAATTTTTTATACTACAATGATTATCTAGAAATATTAGAATAATATACTAATTTGAGATGGATAACCAGTATTATAGATAATAAATTTAAATATGGATTGGTTTTTACTCATGGAGGTTGTGTTATTTTTTGGATGATAATGAAATAAAAATGTATTTCATATTTTACCCTATATTCAGAATTTATTTCATTAGTACTATGTGGGATGATAATGAGTGGATTAAAGATATATTAATATATATTAATTTATATCCAAATCCAATGCCACATTTTTATATTCACTTTTATATAGAAGAAATATTATCAAAAGAATATAATTTTAGTAATAATGGATATTATATAATATTATTTGGTTGAAGAATTGTTTTAGATAATTGTTATAAGATGGTAAAATAACTATTTTGTATGATAGATAGTGTAAAAACCTTGTGGATTTATATATAAAATATCTACATAGAGAGATTATATGATTGATAAATAGGTAAATGGTGTTGAAACAGAATTAATAATATTTTTTCAATGGTAACACAATACTCTAATTATATAAATCTTCATTAATGTGTACAAAAAGTTTTCATAATTATTTTTGATATTTATATTTTTTCCTTGTATATTTTAGGTCAATACCACTCATTGTGATTTCAGGTTGATTGATAAATCCCAATGAATCATTAAGACTCATATGTTCTTGTGGAAACAATAATGAAGATATAGATTAATTTTTTTATATATGAATGCAGAAGTAGTGTATCTTTTTATGGATGGTTTTGTTTTATAATCCAAGAGAGTTGGAAAATTTTCAAAGAATGTGGTCATAATAGTGTAATGAATTTTTGATGGTATTATTAATGAGAAAATTTAATATGTGTGACATATCCAGTGATAATATAAAGTATTGTAGTTAAATCTTATTTAATATCATATTTTAAATCACATTGAGATGTTTACACTATTAAATGATTACAACAAAAAATAACTTTATTATGTATAGTATTTTTTTTGAAATTTTTATATTTATGGTTTTATATATTATTAAACAATGAGATGAAATGTTTTATTTATTAATTGAAAAAAACATTTATTTTTTATTTCATATCATCCATGAATTTAAAGAGAAAGTATATTATGAATCGAAAGACTTATAAGACGCCATTTAAAGAGTTATGGATTTTCCATTAATGATTTATAACTATATTTTTAAATTTTATGTCCCCACATTTATTTTTTTCTACCATTAATTAAATGTGGTTTGAATTTTCATGTGTTGGTGAATCTTTGGATCGATTGGAAATATTATTAAATAATATTAAAAAAACACCATTTCAAATATAGCGGGAATCACCATTTTGCCTCATTGTATAAGAGAATCACCATAACTTGATATCAAATTATTTCATATAATTTTTCACAGAATACATGAAGTGGGTTTTTCCCTAGTAATAAAATATTGCTAGGTGAACTAAATACTCAATGATAGTGTTCTTGTACAACTCAAAATAATACTATATATTAAAACTTAACCAATATGTGGGGGACATATTCATTAGAAAAAAATTGTTATAGGGACTCCACTAAAATTGTATTTGAATTTATTTAATAATTTCATTGACATCATGGGGATTCTAATATTTTTAGAGATGAAGGTTTACTAAATATTTATTTAATCTAGAAGTGTTTTTTTAAGTTTTTTGATTTTATGGTTTTTAGTCAATCCTATATTATGTCCAGTGTCACATTTCACTGTAAAAGTCCCATAATAGGAAAAATATAGTGAAGTTTTTTAATTAAAAGACACGATGAAGTTCTATATATATTTTTTCTAGGAATGTACTGCCAGATTTGGTTCGATAGAAAAAAATGTGGCATGTTTTGGTGGTGTTGCGCATGATGAGGAACAATTTTTCCTTCGTGCTTGAAATTATTTTAAAAAATGGATAATATATTTTTGGAAAACTATTTGATTATGGTTTATCAATAATATTACCCATTGTAATAGATCTATTATCCTTCATAAATTGGTTTTAGAGTGTATTTTTCTTTTTTTTATGCAATAATATGTTATTTTGTGTCCTGGTAGGTTTGTTTCTTGGTATTTTTTATTCAATATAATTTTTCTATTTTTTGTGTCATTCAATTTACTAGATACATGGAATTATATTTTCAATTATTTAAAAAAATAAAATATAATACATAAAAAAATTCCCATAATGGCCAAAATTATATTTTCCAAATAATAACTCATAGAAGTTGCAAATAATCATATAAAGATAAAACATTAGAAAACCATATTAGATTATTATGAAACTTTAGTTGGAGAATCCGTAATTAAATTTTCATATGAACGAAAAAAATCATCTTTTAATCAAATATTTTTCTTCTTGGAATGTCCAAATAATTATTTTTATGTTACAAAAATTCTAGAAAATGATCAAAACTATAAGAAAATTATATTGTATTTCCCACTAATATTCGGGAAAAACATTTAGTGGTTTTTTAGATATAGTAATTAACCATATATTAATCTGATATATTATTTATTATAATTATCTAAAGTAAATTTTTATAATAAAAAATAATTTTATGTCCAAAATGATAACAAAATAATTAGAAACTAGAATAAAAGATAAAATTGTTAGGAAAATATATTAAAATAAATCATTATCCATTCAAAAATTTTTGTAGAAAATACAAATAAATTTAAACGTTGACATTCCAAGAATTATAAATTTTTTATTTATATCTCTTTAATATATATTAACATATCATAGAAGATAAAAACAATATTGAGACCATGAATTTTCATGAAACAATAGGTCAATTATGCTGATTAAAATAGTAACTATATTATAAAACCAAAAATCAATTTTAGGTTTTATTTCCCAAAAATGAGTGTATATTTTTTCTATATTCATGAATATTTGAAATTTAATTTATTAAAAATATTAATAATAATTATTATTTATTTATTGCTACAAGGAATATATACAGCTTCAAAAATAAGTCAAATTATGATTTATTAGTCAACAAGATGGTTTAAATGTATTGTTATAATGATTTTATCATTTTGTTTATTAATATATGTTGAGATATGTAATATATGACTAAAAAACAAATAAATTCATTTTCATGTAAGTTGTGGTTCTTGTATCTAGAATTAATCACTTTTTATCCAAAATTGATGAAGGATAAAGAATTAGTTTAATTGTTTTATTTTATAATGGTTTTCTTAAATTCGATAAATTATTTTTTGTGGGTTGTTTCTTTGGCTAATAAAATATATTTATCATATTATATTGGGATAGTCAAATATGAATTTTATCCATGCTAGAAACTAAAACAGATAGTTTCACTTTACCGAACCATGTATTTATAGAATAAAAATTTTCATGTAAATTAATATTTTTGAATTTGATATTAATTTTAAATTAAAGGGTACAATATTTACAATAGAATACTTGACATGAAACAACAAGTTTATTTGAAATAGTACGTTGCACAGAACACTGAGTTATACTGAAAAATAACATAACAATATTATTATTATTATAAATTGTAGTTAATGCCTCACTTTTTTATTGGAAGAAATAAACTGAATTAACTGTATTATAATTTAACATATTTTTTAAATGATTTTACATTTTTACAGTGAATTTTAGAGGCTTAAAATTAGAATTAATACAATTTTATTCATTAAATATTCTAATACTTTAGAAGGTATTTTTTCCTCCTTTTGATTGAAAACCCTTTTTGAAAATATGTTTTACTACTTTATATATTATATTTCATAAAATGTACTCTTTATTTAGAATCGGGATATCAACATTTAATTATGATGAATTGTGTATATTTTTTTGATAACTATCAAGTTATGATTAATATTAAAAGTAAGCTAAATGTTTGTTGAAAATCACTTTTTCCATTGAGAAAATTTATATGGTTAATTCGTATTATTTATTGGTTTTAAATTATAAATAGAATAAATTTTTATCATTTAATCCAATTTTGGTCATCAAAAGTAATTTCAGGTTTAAATTTGATATAATCACATGTCAATATTTTGATATTTTTTACTTCTTAAAAACCGTATTATTTTTTTGACAATGAGAATTAATTTTAATTTAATTATAACTTATTAGGTGTTTTGAGTTTAGAAAATTGGTTTCCATATTTGGTATCATATAGATCAAATTCTTTGAATATGTACATTTTATTTTTAGAAATTATGAATAATAACTTCAGTAATTATAATTATTTTCCATGGTTGAAGTGTAAATCTGGTAAATAAAGGTAAAAAGTTATATTTTAATAACATACAACTACACTAAAACGTTTCTTAATTTAATTTTATGAGTTATTTCAGACCATGATCATCTATAGGCCAAACATTTGGCATTTGGGGTCCAATTATCAGTGATAATAACATGTATTAATAATTAATTTAAAATAAAGTGAAAAATAACATAAAGATATATCTTCATACTAAAACAATTTTTATATAGGGTTATATAAATTATCTTTTCGACTATAAATAATAATTAGAAATATAAAACAATTTAATTCATCATGATATTTTATTCATATGTTTTATACAATAAATAAATAAGCCTAATTATGAAAAAATGATGAAGCAATGATTGCTTCATTAATAAAGGATTCAAATAAATGATATGATAAATATTTAAATAAAGATTATATGATATAATAAATTTAATCCACGAATTATCTATGTTAATAGGACATTTTATGATTAATTAAATGTTCTTTCATTGATGGAATTGTGTTTTTATAAATTTATAAACAAAATTGAATTATAAATAGTGTAAAAAATTTACATAATTCAAAACTTAGAATATATAATAGTTTATTAAATGATATTAAATTCCTAAAAATATAATATTTGACCAAAAACTTAATATAAGTCCAAATAAGTAATAAATTAATTTTTAATGGGACGTTTGAAATTATATGGTAATTACATTAACCAACAATGTGTAATTAACATGATATCACTGTAAGAATAAAAAATGGTTAAATAATGGTTAAACAAAAATGATAATGATACAAAAAATGTTCAAAACATGTCTAAAAACTATTGGATTATTTTTCTTCATACAAATAATATCTTGTATTGTCATTAAATTAGTTTTGGATCATTTTTAATAGAAATTAAATTTAAAATAAATTAATATTTCAAGACTTTCCTAAAGTTCCCCTCATACATATTATAAAAGTCCACAACCACTTCCCACTTACACACACCTATCAAGACCCTTGGAAAATCCAAATTATGTTCAAATAATCTCACAAAATTCCTCCCTTTAAACTAAAAGTCTTAACATGGGAATCAAAAAATTCAAGGAATCCTTTTGGTTGAAATCAAAAGAAGTTACCCGGTTTAAAGGTAACTTCTTCTCTCAAGTTCATTTCTTTTATTTCTGTTCTTCACTCCCAATTCTCCCCTTATTATATGATTACATAACAAAAAAATTATAAATAATATATTAGGAATTTTATATTATTTATATTCTAACTACACATAGACACACCTTCATCTAATGTATACTAACATATTGTTTCTATGTACAACAAACTACTGCCTCACGAAATGATGATTGTTCAATTTTCACCTACCTCCTCTCGTGGTGGGAATTATGATGACAATATATATATAAATGAAATGTAAAATATTTATATTGTCTCTATGATTATATATTTTTTTATTTACATCATACCTTTATGCTTTTAATAATGCGTACATACGATAATTTCATTTCAGGATGTGCGGACTACCGCCCCCACAAAGTGATATGAATCTTTTATGCCATACATGGAATGTATAAAAGATTAAGTAAATGTAATTATGTAACAAATATAACATAGATATTATAATTTAATTATAATATTTGTATCATTTAGTTTTCATTAATTTAATATGACAAAAAATGAAAGTAGTGTTTCTACATACGTATGACCTTCTATCTCCATGAACGTTGCATTAAATTTCTTATCTTCAAATTTAAGAACTATTATAAATACATATTTTCTAGATATATATGATATTTTAATAAATAATAATATTATATAAATTATGGACTTATTACCACATCGAGTAGTGACATCATACTATGTTCATTTTCGACTTCAGTACCAAACATCGACAAATTGACAAATATGAACTTGAATGATTATGTGGTTGTTATAAGAAGGTAATAAGTGATATAAAATGAATAATAAACTGTAAAAAGGTTCTTAAATAGTTAAAAATTTACCTATTTTTATTATTCAGAAAGTCAAGGAACATGCGTTACTATTTGGACTAAAGGTTTGGGAATTTGTAAACTCAATTTCCACATATTGGGAATTAATTACATATCATTGATTACATTATTCCATGATTATGTGTGGAATCACTATTTATGTTCTAATTTCCACATAACATTGAGTATTTATACTGTATTTACACATAATCACCCCATTGATAAATTCCTACATCATTTATACGAACATTATAAGGGAATGTCTTAACCTAATTTCCATTATTTGGGTTAATCTTATACTTCATGATTATGTTGTGATATTATTATTTGAGAATTAAAGGTAGATATAATATTTTTTTATACATGATTTATGTGTATTTATATTTAATACAAATAATTCATAAATTTTAATAACAAAATGATACTTGTAATGGAAATATTCACTCAATCTCCATTTGTTGAGTTAAATATCCTTGTCATTGGGGTTATTTTTCCAAAAATATGATTAAAAGACCTATGATTGTTTTACAATGAAATTTAAATTATATTTTATGTACTGATATTTTTCACACGTATTTATGTCATTGATTTATCCTTAATCTAATGATGTGATCATTGTAAGGGACTTTGTCTGAATCTCTGTTCATTGAGACATTTCATGATGATATCCACTTTTATTTCATTATAATATGTGTATAGAGACCCTTTTAAATTTTATATCTATATCAAATCTATAATCATGATATTTAATGTATTTTAAAATGTTTTACTTTCATCTGGTGATTAATTTTAATGTTCAAAATTCTAATGTACCCTTTATCAAAAACAACATTATAAATGTTTTAATGATTCAATTTTATAAATACTTCTCTTTCATGTACATGTTTTCAAAATTATTTCAAGGACATTTTTATATGGAAGTTAATGTTTAAAAAAGATAATTCTCCAAATGATTCAAATTGGTATGGGACACTTTGATTCAAAAATCATCTTTTAAAATGTTTTAATTGTGTTTTAAAAGGGTATTGATATTTTCAATAACATTGAATGGTTTTTTATATTTACATCATGGATGGATTATATCTATTCTAGGATTATATTATATATTGATGTTTACTCTACATGTTTACCATTTTATTTTTAAATAATATGTTTTCATTTAGGAGTGCGTGAATTTTAAAGATGAAATGTGATTTTAAAGTGGAATTGTTATTTTTCATTTATGCATGCTTTATGTGTTATGATTATGTTATGGTTCATGGACATTGCTTTTGTATACGTGTGGTTCTATGATAATTAAAGGGTGGGTAAGCCCTTAAAATATCTCCAATGCATTGGGTAATGTGTCATAGGTAAAGGTTAAGGTTTCTCATAAAATATTTATATAATATACTTTGATGGGTATTCCAAACGTAACCATGAAGGTTACCCACTATGTCGCTATGAAACATATAATGTAAGTATGAGATGGATTCCACATGTTAAATTTATGTTTTATTATTTCTATGGATTTTTTTTGAATCATCTGATTACATGATGTAAGATAAGTAGTTTATGTTTTATGGCTAAAAAGTATGATTTTGTGAAAATTCCTACATGGGATTTAAATATTCATAGACTATTGGTTTTATAACATATTTTATATTCCTTACTATGATTCTTATACCCATCCAATGACTTTTAAATGTTTCTAGGATATTTTATAATGAATGATAATAGAAAATAATAATTTACGATGATTTTTATCATAAATTTAATTCTTTTTTTATTTAAGGTGTTTTATTGTTATGAAAAAATTGGATAGAGTAAAAGTGTCTACTTTGTAATTTTCAGATTTAATGCAATAGTTATGACCTAATTCATTTAAATAATAAACCCAAAAATATCCCCAATGTAATGGAATTATATTCTTGATCCAAAGTAAATATTATTTGAGGTTTAATGATGGATCCTTATAATTGGTATCAGTGGTCAGTTTGGACAACTTTAGGGATTATTCGTATTAGATAACCACATAGAAATTCCTTATGTCTATAATTTCTGTTAAATCCGAATTTTATAACTATTTTAGATCAAGGAAAGTTAGTTACCAATGAAACTAGGATGTTTTAAATAAACATTTCTATCTCTTCATGATAACAATCTTTAAATAATTAATACAAAGTCTTATTGGGATGATTGTGAAAATTTTTCTGACATACAACTTATATGCATGTGGTTTTTTGATATATCGAACACCTCAACTATAACTCGATACCATCATGGATCATGGGGTTCATTTATTCAAATAATATTTTTTTCTATATTTTAATGTTTTCAGAAAGGTAAATATTATAAAGGAAATGTATAATATTTTACCATATCAGAAGATTCTGATTTATATTAAGATTTTTAAAAAGGTGTTGATGAAGGAGAGCCTTGTGCAGGATATTTATGTTTTCATTTAAAATATTTTCATTCATCACATACTTATAGTATTTTAAAAGGACCATTTATTAATTTTTTGAACTCCAACGTGGTCTGACTATTTTATAAAAATCATGTTTTATCAGATATTTTGAAATTGTATGTCATACATGATTATTTTCAAAGACTATTTTTCTATGAAAACCCATATGAACCATGTTGTAAAAGGTGTATTTAGATAAAGGAAGAGAATGAATTTGAAGGAACTATAAATAATTATTGATGTACAATGACCTTCTATCTACGTGAACACGAATAAGATGAAACTATGTGGACACCATTATCATAGTATAGTTTTTATTATTTTTGAATACTATTATTTTATCATATAGAGGTGAAATAAAAAAGATACCGTATATATAATACTTAATTAATTAATATTTTGAGGTTATTATGATTTGGGATTAAAATGAGAGGAATAAGGCAACCATTGTGGTCAAAACTTGCTAGGGTTATTTTTATGTTTTATAAAAACGGGCATCCCACAAGATAGGTGACAAACCATCACGTTCGGAAAGGAAACAATAATTGAATAATTACTTATTATTTTTAGTTATACTATTTTATGGATAAATAATTAGTTTGTTTTGGTAACATTTATTTTATATAAAATATATCCTTAGTATAGGAAATTATTTGCTGATTAAGTGATAAATGTTATTTTCAGACCCATTACCTTTTTTGGGAACACCATTTGGATATGTAAAATAGAATATTTTAGGATTTTATATTAGGACTGATGGATGAATTTTATATTGGAAGAATTTATTTTTTAAATTGTTGAATCATAGAGATTTGGGTTTTTTATGGAAATGAATAACCTATCACAAAGAACATGTGATTAGTTCAATTACTTTTATGTATGAAACTTTAGTATTAGTCGATGTTATTTGGAGATAAATGTTAATATTTATCATGGAAGACTATGTGATAAAATACTTCTTAATTTTGGGTTTCTATATTACTTTGTATTATTTTGAAGAATTTGAACAACAATGTTTTCTTGAATAGTATTTATGAACTTTTGGGTATTTTATGTTGAATTATAGAGATTATGTGTAGTGTTTTTTTATTTATGATTTTTCTTTTCAGGGCACTATCTATCCTTTAATAACCATTTTGGTTTTGTTTAATGTCTTAAGACAAGGTAAATATATGGTTCAAAATTTTCAGATTATGTTATTCTCTAGAAGTTCATTCTAGTAATTTAGGTGTTACCATGTTATATTCAATTCTCATCATTTAGAGAATTTTTTTTGTGGTAGATATTTATTTAGGGATGAAACCCTTCTTGAAAAGTAAGTATATTTCATTATTTTCCTTGTCAAGATTGTAATTAAATTCATCAACTCTATGTAATGGATTTAAAACAAAAATGATGTATGTTTACTTTTCCTTCTTTGGAATCAAATATCGTTGGACTGATAAAAAGATTGCGGTTTTCATATTGTTATCTTTTTTTTATAATGTTTTCGATCATACACAATCAGAACACGAAGGATAATTTCTCTTCCATATCCATGTTTTTTTACATGGAACCCTATTATGTGTTATGTCATGTTAACTTTTTATTTTTCTTTCATTCTTTTAATGTGATTGTTTTATTGAATCATATTCCAATGTATAGTTTTCAATGAAGTTACCGTGCCTAATTTAAAATTTACAGGGATGTAATTTCAAAAAGTGGGGAATGACGTAACAATCAAGGTATTTATAAAATAATACATTTTCATATCTATTAATATTTTTCAATTTAATATTAATTGTAAATAGAGGCAAAACTATGTAATTTAGCGTACCCGATATGCAACAACAGGTTTTTCAAAACTCTTATGTTGGACACAACACTAAGTTATATTGAAAAATAATACACCAATAATATTATTATTTTAAATGGTTGTTAATTACTAGTTATTGAATTGGTGATAACAAAAATAATTAACTATATTATTATTTTAAAAAAATTTAAAATGTTTCTACATTTTTCGAATGAATTTTAGAGGCTTAAAATGAGAACAAATCCAATTTTAAGCATAATATACTCTAATAATAATTAAATGTTGTTTTACTGCATTTTTATGGAGAAACCTTTTTGAAAATTTTAATTTTTTTACATTTATATATAATATTTTATAAAATTAACTGCTTATTTAGAAGAGGGACATCAATACTTATATTGGATGAAATTGTTTTATCTTTCAGATAACTATCATGTTTGGATTGATAGTAAAAATACCCTAATTTTTAATTAAAAACAACTTCATAAATTAAGATAATTTATATGGATAAATCTTATTTTTTAATAGTTGTAAAAAATAGAAGATATTTTTATAATTTAATCTAATTTTGGTCATTTGAGGTAATTTCACATTTATGTTGGACATACATAAGTTGTAATATTTTGATGTCGTTCCTTCTTACAAATACACATTCTAGTTTTGACAATGGGAATTAACATTAAATTACCTTCTAAAAATTATATTATTTGAATTTGAAAAAATTTGTTATGTAATTGAAATCATAAGGTCCAAATAGTCTAAATAGGTACCTTTAAATTTTGGACATTATAAATTGTAACATTATTAAATTTTTTTAATTTATCATGGGGAATTGGTAAATCTATAAAATAATTCCACAAAATAATATTTTATTAATATAAAATATTGATAAAACATGTCCTAATAATATTTTATGAGTAATTTCCAACCATGAGCATCCTTAGTAAAAAAAATATCGAATTTGGAAGGCAATTGGGAGTGATAATGACTTGTTATAATAATAAATTTAAATTAATTAAAAAAATTACATAAACATGTATCTTCATAATAAAATAGTTTTTATATGGGGTTATGTAAGTGATATCTTAGACTATAAATATTCATAAAAAAATTATTTCCTATATCATGATATTTTTTTATAATTTATAATCATTAAATATATAAATTTAACTACGACACAATGATGACATACTGATTGCTTCATTATTAATTTAATCAAATAATCGATATTATTAATAGATAAATAATTATTATTTTTCATAATTAATGTAATAAATGAATTCTATAGGTGAATATGACATGTTAGGATTGATTCAATGACTTATTTGAAGGGATAATGTTTTTTATGAATTTTAAAAATAGACATGTATCATTAATGTCCAAAATTGACATAATTCAAAACAAAAAATATAAAATAGTTTATAAAATGATATTAAATTTTATAAAAACTAAGACTAGAAAAAATGGTTAATATATGTTAAAATATTTCAAAGTTACTTTTTTGAAGGTCATATGACATGATATGGTAATTACATTAACCCACAATGAAAAAAAACATGAAATCATTTTAATATTAAAAAATGTAAAATAAGGGTTAAAACAAACCTATATGGATAAAAAATATCCAAAACATGCATAAAATTATTTTATGATGGATATTAGGACCATTATCATCTTATATTCTAATTAAATTAATTTGGGATCATTTCTGAACAAATTTAAATTTATATTAAATTAATATTTCTAGACTTTCCTAAAGTGCCCATCCTCCCTCTTATAAAAGGCATCCAGCTATATCAAATTACACACACATCTGAAGACCCATATATCATCAAAATTATTCTCAAAAAATCTCCCAAAATCACACCCCACCTCCTCTAATTTTTATCTTTGTAGAATGAAATTCAAGTAAGGCTTTTGGATCATATCCAAATAAGTTACCAGATTTGGAGGAATCGTCTTCTCTCAAGTTCCATTCTTTTATTTCTGTTCTTCAACCCTTATGATATTTTTATTATTTTATTAAATAATAAAACAATTATCATAAATATAAAAGGAAAATTTTATGATAATTAGTATAGCTAAATCTACACACACATCAATCTAATTGATACAAAAATAATGTTTCTGTGTACGAAGAACTACTGCCTCATGAAACAATGATTGTTCAATTTTCTATAACCACCTATCATGGTGACCATTATTATGGAACTGTATTTTTATATGATATATATTATATTTATATTATCTCTATTCTTCGGTATTTTTTATTTACAATATACCTTTTTTCATTCCAGAATGTGTAAAGATGACAATTCCATTTGAGGAACTGCACACTACTACCCCCTCAAAGTGATATGAAATGTTAATGGCATACATGAAATGTATAAAGGATTCCACAATGAATTATGTAACAAATATATTATATATTTATAATATATTTTTATTATAATATATCTATTTACTATTTAGTTTTAAATCATTTTAAATGATAAAAGAAATGACATTAGCTTTATTGCATTCGTATGTGTTACCATCTCCGGGAATGGTTCAATACATTTATTATCTCCAAATGTTATGGAATATTCTAAAACCATATTTAATAGATATATATGTTATTTAAATAAATTATATTTCTCTTGATATTATAGAATTATGACCACATGTAGTATAGACATCATACTATGTTGATTTTCGACTCGTGTACCGAACATCAATAAAATGACCGATATAAAATTGAATAATTAGGTGATTGTAATAAAAAGGTAATAATTGATATAAAACGAATAATAAATTTAAAAAGGTTATAAATCAAGTATAAATTAAAATATGTTTAATATTGAGGAAAAATATGGAATTTATGTGATGATTTTGACTCAAGGTAAGGGAATTTCAAAACTCAATTTCCACACGTTTGGATTTATGTAAACCTCATTGATTATACTATTAAAAGATTATGTATAGAATCACTATTTATATTTTTATATTGTAATTTAAACTTACATTTTATTGGATATACTTTTTCTACAAATAATCACCCTACTGATAAATTTCTATTTCATTTATTTGAACACTGTAAGGGAACATATTTACCCAATTTCTATTGTTTAATTTAATATTATACATCATGATTATGGAATTCTATGATTGTGTGAGATATAAAATTTGTATCATATATTTTATTTATAATTTATTTATGAATAGTTATAGTGAATACAAATAATTTAATGATTTTATTAACAAAATGATATATGTAATGGATATATTAACTCAATGTCCATTAATTGAGTTAAATATAAATGTCAGTTTTTTCATGAATATGTTTGAATGACCTATAATTGTTTTTAAATTAATATAAACTTATAATGGCTTAACATATATTTTTCATAAATATCTTTAATCATTGATATACCCTTAATCTAAAGATGTGATCTTTGTTAGGAACTTTGTCTCAATCTACTTTCATTGAGACATTTCTTGATGATATAAACCTTTATATCATTATAAGGTGTATATAGAGACAATTACACAATAATTATCTATATCATATCTACACTAATGATATTTAATGTCTTTTAAAATTTTCTACATTCACATGGTGAATAATTTAAATTTACAAAATTTTAGAGATATCTTTATCTAAAACATCATTTTAAATGTTTTGATGATTTAATATTCTAAATCCCCATCTTTTATGTCCATGTTTTCAAATCAATTTTAAAGACATACTTATGTGGAAATTAATGTTTTAAAATAATAATTCCTTTAAATGTTTCAATTTTTTACGGTACACTTTGATTAAAAAATCTTCTTCTAAAATATTTTTATTGTGTTTTAAAATGGTAATGATTATTTTAATGAAATTGAATGTTTTATTATATATATATCATGAATATAATTTATCATATTTATGTCAATATTATTGGTTTATCTTTACATTAAATTTTTTTCAATTTTCTTAAAATAATGTGATTTAATTTATTAGTGTGCGACATGAAAAGATGAAATGTGATTCCAAAGTTGAAATATTATTTTTGCTTTATTGTTTGTTTATATGTTATGATTTTGTTATGGTTATTGGGAATTTTTTATGTATATTGGTGGTTCTAGGATAAACCAAGGGTGGTTGAGCCCTTTATATCTCTCTAATTCATTGGGTAATTCGACATGGGTAAAAGCTAAGGTTTATCCAAAGAGATTTTTTGAATATGTTGTGATGGGTATTCAAAATGTATCCATAAACATTAATCCCTATATAACTATGAAGGCTACAATGTATGTATAATGTGTATGCCACCAATTAATTTTCTGATTTATGATTTCTATGATTTTTTTGGAATATTATGATTACATTTTGTAGGATGAGGAGTTTATTTTTTTTTGATGAAATGTATGATTTAGTGAAAATGATTTAATAGGGTTTTAAATACTCATGGACTAACAGTTTTATTCATTATTTTATATTACATAATGAGATTTTTAGGCTCATCACCTATTTTTGAAATATTTTTCATAGAATATAGTGAGGGATAAAATAAAGGAATAATTAAATATTATTTTTATCAAGAAAATAACTTTTTTTATTTAAGGAGTTTTATTTTTTCTAAAAAATTTGATACAGTAAAAGTGTCTATTTTTTAATTTTTTGATATAATGTTATAGTTATGGTTTAATTTTATAAATGTATAAAATTAAAAAGAACCTCAATGTGAAATAAAGTAAATTATTGATCACAAAATAAGATTATATATAGTATAAATCCAAGCCTTATTGGGACCCTATAATTAGTGGTATTCATTATTGAAAAAAATTCACACATATATCTCCGTACACAAAATGAGTCTTCTTTTTTAAATCATGATAAATCAGTTTTGGGTGTTAATAAAATTAGATTTTATAGAAATATAATAAAAATATAATATTGTTTTTTATTGTTTGTTTAATATAAGTGATGTATGATTCATTGAGGTTCCATGATATAGTCATGATCTTATAGAACTGGATTCGTTGAGGAAAATACTAGTCCCTCCTCCAAACTCGAATGTAGCTAATGTGTTTGATAGATTGATAAGGGATATCGGGGTGTGCATATGAGGGGAAAGAATGATAAAAAACACTAAATCATACATGGGTTTTATCAAGGTGGTACCCTAATATATTGTAGTTTTAGGTCGCAGTGAATAGTTAAATAAAGACATACACATGCTTTTAGAAGTTGGCTAAAATGGAGGTAGAAGTGACCATGTGGTATAGGTCCACCTAGAGGATATGGAAATTTATATGGTTTCAAAAACCTAGCCATGGTAACTGAGGAGATTGATGGAGTTTTTAAGGACCAGGACATCGCTGTGGATTCCTAGTGTTTGGCTCTGTGGGAGTTATCAATGAAATTTCAATTTTTGGAATGATTCATTCAATAGGCATGAGTATCTGATATTATAGTGCATGCCATAAAGGCAACTCTTTCTTATTCTAAAATAGTTATATCTAGGAGATAAAATATAAACTTTCTATACTGGTATGAATTTTTGGGAGATAAGGATTTCCATTCTAGTGCCGAACTAAAAGGGTTAAAGGATACACATGGAGACGAACACTCGGTGGATGTGGGAGACACTGAAGGAGAGATGGATTATTATTTGGACTCTCCAAATGAGTCCAAGGAAGTTTTCATTGAAAAGGAATATCTTAGATCCTCATCTTTCAATGGAATGTACAATACTATTTATTTTTATTTCTTTATTAAGAACAACCGGAGGTGGTGACATAGAGAGGAATATTCTAAACTACCTAGTCCTCATATCACTTTATTTTAAAGTAAGGGAATGTTACCCCAAAATTATCCTAATACTATAAGAAACTCGTATACAGTGGCCAACAGCTATAGTGACCTTGATTCTGTAAGAGGGGAGACTATTTTTCCTGCCACTCCCCTGAACAGTATGATGATGAAGGATCAAATACAACAACTTGAGACAATTTCCATAGTAGACACTCAGTGAAAAATATCCTTAGTGATGGAACACATGGATCTACTTTTTCACTCGGATGAATAAATGGAAGAGGATTCTATGCATATGAAATCATTGAATAATTTTGGAATAACGCTTCGTGTGATCACCACTATAGAGCAAGGTGAGTGGATTGATAAGAAGGCTCTTATTCGAATCAGATGCTTCAATATGGAGAAGATTTATATATTGAAATTCTTAAAATCTTGGGATAACTTTGAACAACATTATGAAGTCATATTAAAAGAATACCATAATTCCCATGATGATTCTATTAGATGGATTTTATTTAGGGAGATTGATTCCAATCGGCTCAAATTTTTCATCAACAAATCTGTAGTTTCTTTTGGTGTTTAATTCTATGGGGGTTCTAATATTCCCCTTAAAAGTGTTTGAAAAAAAAATTAATTCCATATAAATAAAAAATAAAAATTAAATCAAACCAATTATAGAAATTCATTAAACACATACACCAAGTTAATATATTAATATTGATCATGAAATATCATTAAGTTCCTTGATATTTAGGGCACTAAATCCAAAAAATTATTAATTTAAACATTTAAAATATTTCTATGAATCATTTATTCTTAAACATAATATAATAAGTCAACAATATTTATAAATGTTTTAAATAATAATCGTCAACTAATTTAATACTATAATATAATTTAAAAATATCAAAATTAATTTATAAACCTTAGATGGATGAATCTAAAATTATATATATATATATATTATAAATTAGTTATCATATTTAAAAAATAATTTATATAAATTAATATAAATGGGTTCAGATTTAAAATTAATTTATAAATATAATACGATATGAAATAAATTATATATGTTTATTCATCCAAATTTCTTATGCTTATTTTTTTACAATTAATATAATTTTTGTAGATAGTTAATATGGAGAGAATGTACTAACCATATGAATAATGTACTGTAAAAATTCAGATATTGTATCCAACATGATGATAATAGGATAACATGGAAATCTACAATCTAATAGATAATATTGACAAAGCATGACTACACAACTACATGGAATTATTATAAGTAGATTACTATGGAGATAAATATAATATTTCTAGAGCATGTATTAAAATCATTTCTATAATTATATGTAAGTGTAAGTATAAATCACTTTGATAGATTAATATAACTAGCGTCAAAAATAATTATAAGAGATAAATTTATCTTTTAGAGTGTATTTATCTTTTAAATAAATTTTTTATGGATATATGATTCTGTTTTGTGGGAAAAGAATTATATAATCTATTAGGGGTAGGGGGATCATAATACATTGAGACTTCCTATCAGGAATATCATTCTTGGTAATATCAAGAATGGATATTATGAGAACATAAACCACAAGAATGAAATACACATTTACATTTTTCATTTGATATTCTAATATATTTATGTGAGTAATGTTCTATAGAATATAAGGATATTATTAATGTATATCATATGTAATGTATTTTTTTGTTTTCAAATTACCTATGAAAAAATATTTTTGTGGTGATTCTAGGTTTTTCATGATTGATATATAATTAATTAATTATTTAAAAAGGGATTTTTACATTTTCTTATTTAAAAAAAGATGACATATCAAAAAAAATTATCTAAAAATGGAATTACCTAATGAAATCAATGGAGATGGTTTTCTATGGGATGTCTCATTTCGGAAATTCAAATAATGGTGCATTGAGAACAATGTTTGATGACACTAGTATACAAGATTCTTGATAAGAGATAACCTGATAAAGAGATTTTATTACACAGTGAACGTTCATTTTGCATTCTATGTCATTGAAACATTAACTTATTCCTATATGTGTTTCTTGGAACGTGTCAAGTCACAATCATTGTACATTAGGTGGATCTACTTAATGCTACAGAGAAAAAGGAATAAAGGATCACAAGCTATGTGTATCCATAACGTTAGTAAAATTCTATATGAATTTGACATATTTGATAAATACTATTTTAATACATGTTATAATATAATTCATATTTCTTGATCACATGTATATTTATGCAGTTGTTAAACAAGAGAATATATGAGAGTTTAATATTTAATAAATATTAAATTTTTATTTTAGTGAATATATTATCTATTTATTGTTTAATAATGTTGTAATATTTATTTATTAAATAAGTAGTCGTAACTCAATTCTTGATAAATATTATAGGGGATATAAGGATATATTCTAATGGTGTGGAATGAATTGACATATTAAATGTTATTTTAATAATTATTAATTTATTAATTTGGGTAAATAATATATTTATTGTTTAGTCATGTAAATTTTTGAAAATAATATTAATACTATTTTTAATTATAAATGGGGTTTACTAGGAATAAAAATAATAGTAAGGACCATGGTAATTTTTTTTTTCATTCCCTATATCTATTTTAATATTGTTATAACATTCAATGAAGCCTTAGACATTCTAATCATTTGTCATAAAAAATTCAATAGAATCCACTAAATAATTACAGTTATCATTTAATAGAATGTTCTCAATAATAGATAGAGATCCTCCTCCATCACTATATTGATTATAGAGAGAACAAAGGGGTGTCCTTTAACCCAATGTGATTCTAATGGTGATCAATGATGAAGGAAACAATAATTCAGATTATCCATGCTAGTACCCAAATATTTTTTACGATTTTTAGAGGTTTGTAATGATGATAGGGATCATAACTAGAGGAAATATACCCTAGATTATTACATCATAAAAAATTCTGATTTAAAGGCTTATTTTTTTCAATGAATAATAAATTTTGTCATAATGTAATTGTTATGTAAATAAATTAATTATAAACTATATGTAATTATATATCCTTCATTATTTTGGCATAACTATAAAATAATCATTAATTTAATTATATTTTTACTGGAATTAATGATCATTTACATATCATATTATTCAATGATTATGACAATAAGATAAGTTGGATATAGTCCAATAGGTTCTTTCACATTTCTATAACCATTAAAAAGAAACCACATTGTAGAAATAGTGATGATATGAATTTTGGGTTGTTGAAATCCACTATTGAAATATGAAATGGAGAAATTATGATCAATATTTATGGATGTTTAAAAGAATATTGGAGAATATTGTCATGGTTATGATTGTTTCAATTCGGTTTCGAAACACCCAATGGTTCCATATCCAACGATGCGTGGACATACATTCCAAAGGTAGGCGCTCACTATAAGGCTTGACTAGCGACACTTAAGAACTCACATTGGTCGAGAGGAAGGGAAGTTGGGCTCATCGTACCCTCCTGGGGGGAATTATTTCCTGTTCTGGGACTCTCTTATAGATTTAAGGTGTATTTATATGTTTGAAAATCTTTTGTTTATACCAAAGCATAGTATACATAGATTTCTCTTGGTGGGAAATGGTCAGCTGGATGCCGGGGTTTGAGATCATTTATTCCCAAGGCTTACAATCCCTCACTAGATTAATGTCCCTGAGGAGTCTGGACTCATTGAGGTGGCACTAGGAATGGTTCAGTGAACCGATGTGAAGATAGTCGTATCGACCGGTTATTGGTCTTGAACCTCAGGGAGGCTTCCTACGTACCCTGCCTAGGAGACAGGGATCAAAGCACACGTAGTTCGAATAGAAGTGTCGGAGATCCGACGTGAATGTGGACCCAGGGGTCCGATGGTGATCGGGCTTGAACCTCATGGAGGCTTCCAACGTATCCCAATGTTAGGGAATCAAATTCCTCATAGTTCACATAGATTGTGTCTTACACTCTGAGGAGGCCCATAAGAGGAAGTCCTGGTCGATACTTACTCTAAGCCCACATGAGTCATGCTCATTGTGAGAAACAAGAGGAAACAGGGACGAGACAATCACATCCCAAAAGGTGTGTCTGTGGGAAGTGGAGTGGGGAATACACATAAATTCGACCCATATGGTCGGGGGTTACTCCGAGGTGGATTCCCAGGGCGACAAAATTCATCGGGAGAGGGATTTGACCCCAAAGATGGATGGAGCAACACCCTTTCCCACTACGACCTTCTCGTGCCATGGTCATGAGGAAGTACTCAGATGGATGGGAGATTCCTTATGATCGGTATCCTTCAATACCTCTAGGAGGGGAGAAGTGCTCTAGTCCTAACCAGTGGAGGGGAAGAAAGGGGGCTCCTGGGATCGGATTCCACACTATCGTGGTAATGTGAACCCCGAAATGATTCGGGAATACCACCAAGGGTTGGAGTAACCCCTTCGATAGTGCTTTCCGTGGGTATGTGAACTCAAAACGGTGCGCTGATGTGCCTGAGGGTTACATCACACAGGTCCTGCGGCTCTCGTGGAGGCCTCAGCTATGGGGCAGTGAATGGGCCAATGAGGGAGTCGCAGAGGATCATGCCGGATTGGGAGGATTTTATGTGGCTCAGGGAACGGGAACTCTATAAGACCTCTTGGGAAACACACATGTATGAGTGGTGGCACCCAACGTGTAGGGAGGTGATATGTGGTTGGAGAGGCCATCCGTGAACCTGGGTGGTTCACAGACTGATGAGAACTCCATGAACCAGGGTGGTTCACGGACTGGTGGGAGTCCCGCGAACCAAGGTGGTTTGCGGCATTGGGTTCAGCATATGTACCAGGGTGGTTTTTGGAGGAGTCCACGCGAGCAACAGTGGCCGAGGGTGATGTCGGTCGAAGGTACATCAGTCGGGGCTTCGCCCGTGTAGGAGGGTGCTACGCGGTGTGAAGGATCGGAAAAGAGGCATAAACTCCTTGGTCCGCAGGGAGTGTATCCTCGGAGTTCCATGGTTCACGGTCTCCTTTTCATTGTTATTTTAAGTTCATGGATCACCATGTTATTATTCATTTTCAGTTTCTTATTAATTCACTTCCAGCTTCATACCTATTCTGGTTCGCGAATTGGAACATTGTTGTTTGCGAAATCCTAAGCTCTTTCCTTTTGAAATCCTTCCACATGAATCTGATCGATCTCTTCCAAATCCTCCTCCCAATTCTCCCCTTGGCTCTTCCCCATCGATCACCTATTATAGAGTGGGGAAATAGATGAATCTATGTTCATGCATCACCTTTTACAGAGGCCCATGATTGGAATCCCGATTCATGGATGACAAGGTCAATCCACGACTCACGGGTGCATTGAACACACATCCCCCATGAACCAAACTAACTCGTGGAAGTTCTTTCTAGCCGCGGAGGGTTCTGCCTCCATTCTACGAATGATAGTGGATGCGGTCTGGGCCAGTCGATGTGGTTTGTGATGGTGGACCAGCTTAACACCCATCCTGCCTCGCGTCCGTAGAGAATCTACGTCTTCATTTCACGAACGACACCGGTCTGCGGAGGAGGTGCTTCATGGAACCATCCGCATAGCGTTTTCACAGGACTGGTCTGCGGACCGGTTCAGGTTGTGGATATTTTGAGTTTTCTCCATACATTAAATACTATCCCCCAATTATTTGAGGGAATTGGGTAGAATATCCTTTGTGTAATTTTCAGGACCCTACAAATTCCCCCCATCGGAATGGGGTCCGATCGGAATGAAGAGGAGGACGTTCCGATGCAGAGTGGTCATGAAACATAGATGGTTTGTAGTAGATAGGTGGAACTAATAGGGGAGCACGCCTATAAATACGGGGGGCCCTTCCTTTGTCTTTTAACTGATAATTCGTGGAACCAGAGCCCTCTCACTTTTTGTCTCTGCGTGCTCATTCCTTAATGAAATGCCTCCTCCACGTACCAGCTCCCACAGTCCACGAACCATTCCTCCATCATGGTCGCCTCCACCCATGGACTAATTTCCCAACCGTGAACCAATACTTATAATTAATTAACAAGTATGTCCCAACGGTCCGCGGAGGAATTCGCTTTGCGGGTTTGAGGGTCCGCAGACTCAAATCTTCCTAACATTGAAAAATTCCTATGTTTTCCGAATCTTATTTATTTAAATCTGGGATAGGACTCCGTGGAGCAACTTGGATTGTGGTTTTCTGGCCAACGCTCCATGGGCCAGGGTACTGCAGACTTCTTCCACGCAGGGTTGGTTCACGAGATGCATTCATCATGAACCACCTTTTGAGGCCTGCTCAGGGACCTCACAATGAAATCTTCGTGACTCATTTTATTAACCATTTTCATTTTTCGTGGTTTTTATATTTCAGGGAGAAAACATGGTTCCACCTCGCCCTTCACCCATTCCTACTGCCGAGCCTCTCCCAATTGGTTCTGGGAGACGTCTAGCTATGATTCGTAGAGTGGAGAGCATCAAAGAGGACCCTAGTCGGTCCATCATTCCCGAAGATGGTGTCTTGAAGGAATTTCTCTCTTCTGAGCTCCTGAGTTATCCACTATAAAATCGACTTCTTCTCTACAACTTCAGTCTTCAAGATGTCATTCCTATCCCTCCTACTTTTTCAGGTCTTCTATCTCCTTGCTTGGAAGCATTACCAGATTACATTCAGACAAACCATACTTTGTTGGGGGAGATGATATCAGATTCTGATCCGAAAGTCACTTTCATTTTGAGAGGCTCTATTTGGATGCAAAGATATCAGTACACAAAAGACATCTCTCAAAAATCTGTCTTCATGATTTACCCCTCCTTAATCAACCTTTCTCGAGTGGACCCTGATGCGGGGTGGATTTCTAGGTGGGATATGCGGTCTGGTGTGCTTTTCTCGAATGATTTGGGATGGCCTTTTTGGTTCCATCATCATTGCCAGGAATCTCCCAAGTCGCTTGAAGTAGTCAATTTGTACTCCATAGCATGGGCCTACCAGTTTGTTGTCTACCCACCAACTTTGATCCTATCTAACTTTCTCAATCACTGGTTCTCAAGAACTAAGTCATTCCACCTCTCCCATGGTGAAGTTGGCATTAGCTTTTGGGACATCTGCTAATTGGGAGGTCGTTTGATCATCGGTGAGATGTAGGATGAGTTTCTTCCCTCTCTTGACGCATGAGATGACGTCGGAAAAGTTCCTTCATTGGAGAGGGATCTGCTGGTTATGGTGGAGCAATAACTAGGTCATGCCTTGTATGCCCGCTCTCTTATTCTCTATAGCACATGGATAGGGTTTTTTTTGAACACTACTGGTCCTGTGCCAAAGATCAAGCACCCCAGAAATTATCCTTCTCAACAGTCACGAACCATCCAAGGTTCCCACTGGGCGGTTTTAGACGCAGGTGACTACCTTTCATGGGGTTATGAGGTGCGCCCTACTATGCCACCTATGCTCAGGATAGCAGGTCTGTTTACTATGTTTCTGAGAGGGTGACTATTCCCTTCTTGGCATATCACCTTGGGTGTCAGAGCTTGCACCTTGATGATGGAAGTTGAGCTGGAAGAGGGCCGCCTAGAGAACTTTGTCCTGCAAACTTTGGCTACTTTTTACGAACTACTGAGCCACATGCAGGAGGGCCGGCCACCGTACTGTCTGAGTGGGAAATTTAAATTCTTATATGTCTGGATAGCGAATCATTTCCATTGTTTTGATTATTATCATATAACATTCATCACGCTTCCTACATTTTGGCCATCCCTACTCAATATAGCTGGGGTTCGTCTGAAGTATCTTAGTTCTGATGAAATCATTGGGCTCTTGAGTTATTTATCCCAGTTTTCATTTTCTCCCTACTCCACCCCGTCTGTTGTCATGGTTGACAAACGCATGGAGAGCATAGAGGAGAATTCATGCGTGATTTTACTACAAAATGGGTTTCTCTCTGGATGAATTTATGGGGTTTCTCTATGAAAATTGTACGCCCCCACTTTTTTCCTCGCTAGTTTGGGTGTGTGAAACTCCATGTTTCCCTTCCTCCACCTCGGGCTCGAGGACTACACCTGGCCACTCCCCATCAATGGTGGTTAATGCTGATGCTGGAGGGATCTGATACACGAATTCTCTTTCCTGGTATGGGAGTGGCTGCCATCCTATGCTTCGAGTATTCAAGAATGTGGGTAAAACATTAACCTAATGGGATCCTGGGGAAGTATGTCCAGTAGGTTCCCAATTCTAGAGTCATTGCGGCTACTGTGCCAACCGCACCTTCCTCATCGGCTCTGAGGGTGGACTGACTGATGGCTCATCAGTAAAAGTGACTCAGGGGATTTTCCTCTCCCATCCCCTCTGCGACCAAAAATCAGATGGACCCAAACTTCTTGGATGTGTATGAGGATGACCATATGGCTTCAGTACCTAGTGAGACAATTCCTGATGTTTTACCGGCCGATACCGGACATTGAAAAATTATTCTCAAGCCCGAACATGGGTCAGAAGCTTCAGGCCTTCCAGCCTCAGAACCATCATCTAGCGTGCACGTTCCTATGCTGGTCGTGATGCCAGACATCATTCACTTGTCGTCTAGAAAGGATACAAAAGATCCACATGTCATGGAGGACCACCGAGCAGTGTGCAGGTGGGAATGGCCCTGAATTTGCGATATTTTCGATGAAACTCCTCTGGCTAAAATGGAAACTAAAACTGAATACCTCTGACAACTCTTCATGGGTTTGGGGTCGAGTGTCTTTGACTATAGGCAGTTTCATTTTCTCTCTTTCCAGGTTTTCATTGCCCGTGAAGAAGTTGATACTAGTGAGCACAAACATGATCACATCGCTGCCTCTCATTGCGGGACCCGAGCCCTGGATGGAGCCATGATAAAGATCCATCAGTTGATAGCACAAGAGGAATGCTCTCAAGATAAGGTGGCCATCCTATCTTCTGAGTTTCATGAATGTGAATAATGGGCAGCGATGCTGAGGGATCAATTATCATCTATGACTGGTCACCTTGAAGACACCAGGAAAGGGATCAATGATCTCCAAACATCAAAGGACATACTCATTCGGTGGATGATGTTGAGGCCAGGGAGAAGGTTGTGCTGGAGCAGACTTGCAACTACCTCCACTGCACGGTCACTGATCTTGTGGAGAGGGCAAGCCAGGATCAATTGTGACTTTCAAAGCCATTTTTGTGCATTCCTTTTTTACCTCTTTTGTCATTGTGAGGGAGGGGCCCCAACTTGTGGACTCCCTCCCTTTATTCTAACAGGAATTAAATCTATTTCAATCTTTCTTTCCTATAAATTTTGTTTGTTACTATAAAAATTATTTCTTAAATAACAATGAACTGAATCACAATTTCACACAATTTAGGAAAGTGATAAAAGATAAAAACGGACACTGAGATTTTCCCTGACCATGAAATCCATCAAGGTAATTTTGACTATTTTTAGGGTTTTGTATAAAACCCCCACAAACTTGTTTATTATCTTTTAATACCCTAATTTTTACTAGTCCCATTTAGTGTGGACCCAGTGGTTAATGCCCAACTTTTTCTTAGGTCGCCCTTTTCAGGTTTTCGGCCTAACAGGATTTGTGCCTCTCTTTGTGAGCGGTTTAAAGTCCCGCCATCAAGAATATCATTACTGATGTTTTAGGTCGAACATCTTTGACCAAATATGGTGGGGTGAAAACCCCAATGAGGTTTGGTTGATTAAAAGATTTATCGATATCCTTTAGACGCATGTGGAGGGAGTGTGTTTAGATTTGAACGGCATGCATGGCATGTCTCGAGGCATGGGAGTCATATCAGTGTGCAGAGGTAGGAAGAGAATTTCCTAAGGAAATATTAACTTTGGTAGATGGGCTAGGGTCGATAAATATGCAGAGCTGCAGTGCATAGTCATGCAAAGTTGTCCCTAAGTCAATGAATCTCCCTTTCTGATGGCCATAGGTACTTCATGAAAGTCCGGATTATTGAAACCACCATGGGTGGCTTGGAGAATTATGAAAACCACTATGGGTGGCTTGGAAAGGGTATGTGACGTCTGAAAGGTTTTGAGAACATATGTATCAATCAAGAGTGTGGAAGCAAGGTTCATGTCCTATGCATTTATCTAACATCAACGACGGTTGGGGCTTGGCGCAGTTTAATGTCATGCAGCTGGGATATTATCTAGAATGAAATGACTTGTCCTAGTCCTCGGTAATCTCATCAGAGACGTTCCACCATATTCAGGCAGGGTTGTGAAAGAGGCAGGGAAACTGTATCTCAGAGGGTTTCCAAATCTAGGGATTATCATGGGGGCTCAGGGGCCAAGAGGCGTATGGAGAGAAGCATTTCCGGTGGAAATAATGCCTTTGGTAGACAGGCCTGGGGCTATCAATATGTAGTGTCGCAAGGGAATGATATTCATAGTCATGTAAAGTTTTCCATGGGTCAATGATTATATTCTCTCGATAGCCGAGCAACTTCAAGGAAGTTGAGATTCGGGACCACCAAGGGTGGCTTATGAGAGATAAGATTTTTTTGAGTACATAGTATGGTCTATAAGGAGAGGGTACCTGGATACAAGTGAAGCGTTTAGTCTCAATATCACAAGAATGGGAGAAGTTATTCTTTCTCACACTGGTGTGAGACGCTGGTTCGTGCATGTATGACTCGTGCATTGAGGGACAGAGAAAAGCCTACGTTCCATACTGAACCTGTGACGGGTTTGACCATGTAGTTTTAACGTCAAGTGATAAATACAAAGAGAATTATTCAAGGATGCCGTGTAGTTTACCATCATGCAGTGAGGACATGGGAACTATTAAATTTTGTGCAGCTTAATGTCATGCAGCAAGGACGGCTTCCGTGTCGTTTAATGTCATGCGGTAAGGATGGCTTCTGTGCAGTTTAATGTCATGCAGTAAGGACGAGATGCAATTTTAAAGGGTCATTTGCAGTTTTACGCCATGCAGTGAGGATGGGAGGAATTTTTAAACCATTGAAAATGCTTGTAGTTGAAGACATTTCTTTGGATGGTTAATTCTTGGTCTTTGATGTTTTATGCCCAGCGGCCAAGATGTTCTGTGTAGATTAACGTCATGCGGTAAGGACGTAGTTGAAAAGGCCTATCTTCATCATAATGTAACTGGGCTTGAATATCTCGGCATTCCCAAGAAGTGGAAAGGGCATGATTAGTGTAAATAGTGGTTCTGGGGCTTCTTGGATAAGGAGAAATGATATGGGGGCTCTCAGACTGATAATCGTATGGAACTAGGAAGAGTGTCTCTTGTGGAAATCTTGCCTTTAGTAGATGGGATAGGGGATATCAATCTGAAAATACTCTGAGGGAATGGTATGAATTGTCTTGAAAAGGTTTCCATGGGTCGATAACATTCCACTATCGATGGCCATGAGTTATTATGAGGATTCGCGATTGACCAGTCCATGAAGTCTGTCATTTGGTAAAGAAATGTCTTGACATGTCGTGCATACTCGGCCCTGGTTGCTGTTAAAGCATAGAGAGCTCCATGCGCTGATTTATTTTGTGTGCAGGGGTGTACCTTTACCCCATGCAGTTTAATGTCGTGCGGTAATGATGAAGTACTCCTAGTTTAGTGGTCATAGAGCTCAGACAACTGGGTGACTATTTCTGCAGTCACTCGAAGGATAAATGAGTCAACATGCTCTGATATACTCTGAACAGGGTGGGGGATGAAGGTTTTAAACTGATACTCTAAGGTTTCCCAGATCAGGGGATGTGGTGTGGGGGATCTGAGGCCGGTAGGCGTAAAGAGCTTGGAAGAGAACCACCTGAGGAAATCATTCCTTTGTTAGATGAGTCAGGGGATGTCAATATGAAGAGCCACTGAGGGCATGGTATTCAGAGTCATGAAACGGTGTCCATGGATCGATGACTTTCCACTTTTGATGGCCATGAATTTTTATGAAAACCTGAGATTTCTCACAGTACAGTGTTCGGCATGTGGGTATAATGGTGTGTGATCATACATGAAATATCTTCAGTGAAATTGTCCATTGAGTCAAAGTAGCCTAGTCCCGACATGATGTTCGTAGATGCAGGTTGTCATGTAAACCATGGGTTGATACATAGGCTAACCTGGTAGGGATAACCTAGCTATGTTTGGATGTGGAAAGAGGACGAACATGTAAACCACTTCGCCATAAATTTCTGAATCAGGAGGTATGATATGGGGGCTCTGAGGCCGGTAAGCGTACGGAGCTAGGAATAGTGTCGCATGTGGAAATCTTGCCTTTGGTAGATGGTCCAATTGATATAAGTATAAAGAGCCTCTAAGGGAATGGTATGCATAGTCATGCAAAGGTGTCAATGGGTCAATGAATTTCCAGTTCTGATGGCCATGAATGGTTACGAAGATCCATAATTATCTAGGCCATGGAGTTTGATTTATGGAGGGGATTCATCCAAATGTCTGAGGGGTATTTCCATATCTTTTTTTCCATATTCCTTGGGTTAGTTGTGTTGAAGTCCATACAGTTTAACGTCGTGTGGTGAGGACATGATCCGTGCAGTTTAAAGTTATGTGGCAAGGACGAAGAGTACACCCCATGCAGGTCCGGTCCGTACACGGAAGAAAAATAGCATTTTTATCTCCTTATACGTGCAGTTTAATGTCGTGTGGTAAGGATGGAGAATACACCCCGTGTAGGTCTGGTCTGCACATGGGGGGGGAGAGCATTTTTTAATGGTTGTGCCAGGATACAGAGTCCAGGAATCACTACGTATCCTGTGAGGACAGGAATCAAGCCACATATAGTTATCCGAAAAAAGTACACCCCCTGCGGGTCTGGTCCATACACTAGGGAGAGGGGTAATTTTGAAAACTCTTATTTGAGTGGTGGATGGGCCAGGATGGGGAACCCTACCGTTACTACATATCCTACGAAGGCAGAAATTAAGCCATACGTAGTTCTCTACTAATTACAAACCGTGTAGGTCTGGTCTATACATGGGGGGAAGGGGGATTTGTAACTTTTATTTGACTGTGGCTGGGCCAGGGTGGGGAACCCTGGCGTCACTACGTAACTTACGAGGGTTGGAATCAAGCAGTATGTAGTTCACTAAATGGATTACACCCTATGCAGGGATATTCAATACACGGTGGAAGGTGACATTTTATTTAATTTTATTCCATTTGGGACTGGTTGGGCCAGTGTAGGGGATCCTGGCATTGCTACATATCATAAATAGGTAGGAATCAAGCCGTGCATAGTTCTCTGAAAGATGTACACCCTGTGCAGGTCAGGTCTATACAAGGGGGGTATGGGAATTTTTTTTAAATCTTCTTATCTGTGTAGTTTAATGTCGTGCGGTAAAGATGAGGGATACACCCCGTGCAGGTCTGATCCATACACGGGGAAAGGAATTTTTAACTTTTATTCAGGGGTGGATGGGCCAGGATGGGAAACCGTGGTGTCGCTACATATCCTGTGAGGCCTGGAATCAAGCCATACATAGTTCTTCAGATGATAATACACCTCAAGAAGGTCTAGTCTGTACACAGGGGAAAACATAATTTTTAGAGTCGTTTTTATCCATCTAGTTTAATGTTGTTCGGTAAGGATGAGGAATACACCCCATGGGGGGTTGGTCCATACACGGGGGATAAGGGCGTTTTTTTAAATCTATTTGGGGTTAGATGGGCCAGGATGGGAAACCTTGGCGTCGCTATGTATCTTTCTAGGGAAGGAATAAAGACGTATGTAGTTCTCTATAATCCATGCAATTTAACATCATGAAGTATGGATGAAGTACTCTTAGTTTAGCGTTCATAGGGATCAGAACATTGGGTGCCTGGTAGTTTGACGTCATGAAACTTAGATGATAACTTCTTTTAGTTATTATGCGAAATACTTCTTTCGGAATCTCTCATTTGTAAGAGTAGTGGTAAATTTCTTGTCCATGGAGATTAGGACATTTGCTCTGTTGTAGTAGAACTTGTGTATGGCATATGGCCCCTCCCATTTGGGCTCTAGCTTTAGAGGTTTCTTTCCGGGTATCATAGGGGTTCGGAGGACCAACACCAATTCTTCTTCCAAGAAGGAAAGAAGAAGTACCTTTTTATTGAAGGCTCATGAAATCCGGTTCTGATATACTTCGAGATGGTTCAAAGTGTGAAACCACTTGTCATCCTATTGCTCTAATACACCTAGCCTATTTTTTGATCACTCTTCAATGGATAGCTGATCACAAATGGCAACACATAGTGAGGGTAATTGGAGTTCAATGGGCAAGACTGCTTATGTTCCATATACGAATGAGTATAGAGTAGCCCAACTAGCGATGAAGATTGTGGTTCGATAAGCCCACAATGAATGGAAGATTTTATCAAGCCATGAATTATTTTCATTGTCCACCATTTTATATAGAATTTTGTACAAGGTCTTGTTAAAAGCCCCTATCTGTCTGTTGGCTACTGCGTGGTAGCAGGATGAGTGGTTAGCCGTGATACTGTACTCTTGGTATAATTTCTACAATTCAGCAGAGCATAATTGTTGTCGTTATCCATCAGTATGGTAGGAGGGACACCAAATCTGGTGATGATATTGGTTTTCACCAAGCTTCCAATTCTTCTAGCCATGACTTCCTTAACGGTTATAGCTTCTTCCCATTTGGAAAAGAAGTCGGTTCTCATGAGGATATACTTCATCTGTTTGGCTGTGGTGGGAGGATATGGTCCCACGACGTCCATTCCCCAGACGGAAAATGGCTAGGAGTACTTGGCCTGATAGAGTAACTACAGGGGTTGGTGTATGTTGATGGAATGAATTTAGAATGCGTGGAATTTTCGGATAAAGTGCTCGCAATCTCATGCCACTATGGGCCAATAGTACCCAAGACTTCAGACTTGATGGGAAATCATGGACACCGGCTGATGTGCCCCACATACTCCGACATGCACTTCAGTAACGACGACAACAGTTTCTTCTCCATCAATGCATCTGAGGAGGATTCAGTCTAGGCCTCATTTGTAGAGGACCTCTTGCTGACCCGTGCCACCATATTGAACAAAGTGGATTTCCCTTCCCTTTATTTTCTCTCGTTCAGCCCTGTCTGAAGGATGTTATCCCCGTTAAAGGTAGATTTCAATAGGGTTTATCCAACCGGTGGAGGATGCATTTGGCTCATAGAAATGACTGACTTCATTTATTTCTTCAGTCTTAGTCTGGAAAAATGGCAGGACCATTTGACGGTGAGTAATACTGATGACAGTTTCATCCCGGTCTGGGTCAGCCTGGCTGTGGCCGCATTAGCATATGCGTTGGTCTGGGAGTTTTTTGACTGAGGAATATATGTTAACTTGGGATATGTATAGAATTCCGACATTAGCTCTCTAACATGGTCAGACATGGGAATTATCTCCTCCTTTTTGATAGTATAGTCACCATTAACTTTCTTGATGACCAGTTTTGAGTCGCCTTTTACCTTAAGGTGTTGTACTTGTGCCTAGAGTCTGAGATCCAGGCCTGCAATGAGGGCTTGATACTCCTCTTCATTGTTCATACATCCTTATGATAGGAGAATGGAATATGGAGAGATCGCCTTTTCTAGGGACATGGGTTTTACTCCCATACCCACCTTGTTAAATTTTGGATATTCCATGATTTTTTTGTCGGGCTTTGGGATGTTCTATCGAAGTACATTTCCCATTTTGGGAGATCCTCTTGAACCACAGATGTGTCTTTATCGGGTAGCTCTATGTGTTTTGTGGTATCCCCTGTTGAACGGTGCTCCGCTAGAAAGTCTGCTAATGCCTGGCCTTTGATTGTCATTTGAGGCACAAAATAGATGTCAAACGGTTACAGAATGACTACCGATCAGGATAGGAGCCCGGTTAGCATCAGGCGGCTAAGGATGTACTTCGGTGGGTTATTACGCGAGACCAAGTGGACTTCATGGTGATGCATATAATATCGCAGCTTTTGAACCTCGAAGACCAAGTCCAAACAACACTTCTCGATATTTGAGTATCGTGTCTCAACATCAATCATGGCTCGGTTAAGGTAATAGAGACTATTTTCACTATCGTCGTCATTTTTATGCACGAGGAAGGCTCCCAGTGACCGCTCTAGGGCCGTCATGTATAGGATGAGAGGTATTCTTTCAACCGGAGGCATGAACACCACCGGGCTTAAGAGGAACCTCTTTAGGATATCTAATTCCTCCTAGAAATCATATTTCCATTGATAGGTAACCCCCTTATTCATTAACCTGGTAATGGGAAATCATTTGCCTGCTAGGTTGGCTATGAACCACCTGATATAGGCCAGGTGTCCTTGGATTCTCCTCAACTCATTGATATTGTGGGGAGATGGTAGGTCAAAGATGGATTTATTCTTTTTTAGTGTTAAATTCGATGCCACGATGGCATATGAAGAAGCCATGGAATATCCCTGAGGTAACCCCGAAAGTTCATTTCAAGGGGTTCATATTCAGGATATGATGTCGATGTTTGTTGAAGATAGTCTCAAGGTGTCACAAGTGATCTGAGCGCTGTCTTGATTTGACAACAATGTCATCTACATAACATTCATCGTATCTCCCCAAGAATTGTTTAATGATACGATGCATGGCGCGTTGATATGTGGCGCTATCGTTCTTGAGACAAAAGGGAAAGACGTTGTACCAGAATACTCCTTGGGGGCCCTGAAGGTAGTGGTTTCTTCATCTTCTTGGGCCATCCTGATTTGATTATACCCAGAATAGCCATCCCTAAAGGATAGAGCCTCATACTCTGTAGTTTCATCGATTAATTAATTGGTGATTGGGACCAAAAAATAATCTTTTGGGTAGTGCCGATTGAGATCTCTGAAGTCAATGTAGAAGTAGATTTGCCCATTATTTTTCTTGATAGGGATGATTTTGGCCAACCAGTTGGGTGTTGGACCTCCCGAATGAAGCCTTAGTTAAAAATATTATCGACTTCAGCTTCAATTTGGTAGCATGTTAGGGGTGTGTCCTTTTTTCAGCCTTTTTATAGCCCCATTGGTCTTTTGGCAGACATAGGCGGTGCTTTTCCACTTCAGGATTGAGTCTCGACATTTCTGTGTAATTGTAGGCAACGACATCCCAGTGTTGATTCAGGAAAGAGGAATATACATCATGCTCCTCGGGGGACATGGCTGCACAAACAAAGGTCATCATCAGGTCTTCCTCAGTACCTAGGTTTATTTCCCTAAGATCATCCAAAATAGTGGATATAACTTCCTCAAATGCGGGAGGTGCATCCCGGAGAACTTCCTCCTCTTCTTCTCCCAAATCCACCGCTTCTTAATCTGACAGGGGGAGATTTCCTGGCCTGGGTTCTTAGGGGTTTGAGGGAGAGGCATTGTGGGAATCCCCACTCGAGTATTCATCCCCAGATTGTGGGTTAGCGGACGTTACCGCATAGTCACGCTTGGTCGTTATAGCTGAATTAATGAAGACAATCGAGTGTGTGTCCGAACATGAATCCCTGCTCTCAACGTGGTTGATGTGCAGTATGTAGTCTCTACCATGCTGTCTGAGGGCGTCATCAGGAACAATTTCCAGACCATTTGAAGCAAGGATCCAGTCAGTACCATTAGTCAAAGGATTCTTCCTCTTTTTCCCATAAAACCCAGCGTCAATGTAGTGCGACTAAGATAGCTCAAAAGGGGCCTTGTCGGCATGAAACATACGACTTTTCCCATTGACGCAGTACTTAATACACTTGTGTTAGGATGAAGGAATGGCCATGTGCTTATGGAGCCATGGACTTCCCAGCAGGGCATTGAATGTTATGTTCTACTGGACCACCAGAAATTTCGAGTAGACCATAAGGTCGCTTAAATGGGTCCTTAGCATAATTTGCCTCATTTTCTTCAGATTGCTCTTATCTTGACATAACAGAGTAGTGGCTGAGGGTATTAAATCATCCTCATTGTGGTCTAAATTATGGAGTGTCTGTAGGTGAATAAGGTTAACTCTAGATCCATTCTCAATAAAGACTTTACGGATCTCAACGTCATTTAGTGTGACGGACACATATTGTGGTTTGATGTGTCCCTGCATGATGGCATCTTAATCTAGGATGGTGAAGGAAATCACTACATTACATTCAGTCATGCCAGTCTCTGTCCAGTAAATCTTGGCGGCATGTACCTCAGCTTGAAACTCCTGGGGGCTGAGAAAGGCTTCTATAAGTTCCTCCATGAGGTCGGTTGACAATCCCAGGGCATCCGAGATCGACAGTTTGGTTGGTACCGATGCTAGTTTGCATAAGGATGTCGTATTTTTTTTCTAGTGGCCGACGCTTATCCTTTGGTAGGGGACCATTAGCAGGCAGCTTAAGAGTTGAAATACCTGATGAGGAGGGACTAGCTATGTGGTCAAATTCCGATGATGTACCCAGGTTATGGGGACTCGGCCTGGCCAGTCTGTTTGTGCGTACTAGGTTGATAGACCCTTGTTCCTCCTCTAATGGGTACTACCGAATGAAGGGGCAGAGTGGCCCCTTGTGGAGGGGAGGGAGATTCTTTCTCCAGTTTAGTCCATTTAAGGGAAATCCCACGGGTTTATGTGATATTAAAAGTTTGGGTTGAATTCCAATTGTAGGGTTGGTTTCGGCCATGATTGTGCCTTCCATGATATCCCCTGCCTCTGCGATTCCTCATCCCGACTTCTTGCATTAGGAACTCAGGTTCATAACCATAACCTTCGTCAGGGAATGATTCCATAAGATGGATGACGTTGATGGAACTGATTATTGGCTCCTCATCCTCTGAAAGGTCAACCTAGTCTGTTGTCCCTGATGGTGATGTTTGGTGGGTCGGTGCCCGTGGCTCCAAATTCAAGGGCATGAAATCTGATAGCGTCGGGGCTAAGTTTGGCATCATCATAAACTGCTCCTCTTTTTCTTGTCTCCTCCCCCTTTGATTACGCCTGGCTAACCGGATCGTAGAGGGTTGTGAGGCTGATATTATTGGATGTGCGGCATCGGGAGATGTTGGCCGCAACACCGGCTATTGTAGTTGAGCTTAGAGTATGCCCTAGACTCGATTAATAGTCTTTCGAGTCACCCAGTTATCGAATTTCATCCCCTTCATGCTGGTGACATCTTCCCACCCCTCCCCTTTGTCAGAGTTAGTGTTAGAAAAATATGCCACAAGTGCAAGGGGTGGTCCCAGCTCGCCCTTCCCAGAGTATACCATCTTTTTAAAGAGTTCTTTGAAGATTAATCATTCCTCGATATTGTGTCCCAACATTCTATGGTAGGGGTAGTAGTCTGGCCTATCATCATGGACAACTTTTTCGGGTTTCCTCGGCTCTGGGAGGCAGAGAAAGTTGCAATTCATTGCAGAAATAAAGTATCCGCAGACATGGTCCTCTCAGAACGAGTATACATTATGTCTTCATTCCTCAAACTAGATTTGCTTTTCCCCTTTCTGATCATCATACCTGGGTGGAGGTGCCTGCAGATATACAGTGGGCCCTTTACGATTTGGTGGAGGCCTGAGCAGTGGAGCCGACATAGGTGATGGATTATGCTTGATAGAGGATGCTTCAGCTCTAACTATTCGCTTTGTAGGAGCCTGCGAGGCTATTCAGGACTTCAAATTGGTCCACTGTAGGGAGTCCTCAATTCTTTGGGAAATGACCGAGAGATGGAGGAAGCCAGTGGTGCACTCCACTGGTATGAGCGGTGTTCGCAGCTCATCCCGATGATAATTGATGCATATGGAAAGCAACTCATCTTGAGGAATTGGTCTGTTCAGAGAGTAGGTCAAACCTTTCCATCTAGCGATGAAGTCTGAGACCCTCTCATTATCCCTCTGCATGCAGTTCATGAGGTCGTTGACCATTATGTTAGGAAGCATTGAGCTAATGTTGAACAGGAACTGTTGCCGATGGTCTTCCCATCTTTTTATTGACTGGGCTGGAAGGCTCGTATTCAAGATGAAGGAAGGTCCTTGCAAAGTCTGTACGAAAAATATGAGTTTCATTGCTTCTTGATATTCTGGACTTCCCATCATAGTGTCACAAAAAGACACCTAGTGCATCATGTGTTGTTCTGGATTGCCTGATCCATTGATGATAGGGAATACCGGGCTCCCAAAATTGGGTGGAGGGGGTGTGCTTCTCACCCAATCTGGGTAGGGCTTCCACTCTTGCTGTATCGGAGTGCGTTGACCTTCCATTTCATCCAATCGAGCTATTAGTTCCTCGATGGTGTTGTTGAGTCCTGGGTTTTTATCCTATTGGGCCCTGACCTAGGAAGCTATAGCCCGGGGCATTTCTTGAGGATCTATATCGGTTGGAACCGAGGGTGCAAGATCCATTTGTGACACATTTTGAGTGTTCAAACGTACTCCCTACGGTTTCTTCCTGAGTGGAGGGAAGTCTTGGTATTCATCCGGATCAACAATTTGGTAGTTGGACGGGACGAGTTCCACGTTAGACGGGATCCATGACCGTGCTTAGTTTGTCGGGGAAAACCATGGTCATTGAGATGCACATACTGGGAGAACTTGATGTGGCTCCTCATGGGGCACACATTCAATAAGACAATTCCTCTGGAGTAGATCAGCATTGTGCCGCCTCGGTTCATTCATTTCCTCTTCCTGTAGAGAGAATCTTTCTTCGAGCGTAAGTGGATCATTTTTATTGGAATTAGGAGGCGGGTTGAGGGTAACCGACCCTTTATTATTATACTTATGGGGAGCTCAAAGGGTGAACAGAGGAAGGTTAACTGGAGGGGATTCCATGTTTAGGGCGGCCGTATGGTTCCCTGTATGCACACCTGGTGGTTCTTTGTGAGTCACATCCGGACCGAAAACATCATCTCCCAATCCATCCGGATCCGCATCATCTCCGGTGTCACCTATTGGGTTAACTACAATAGCATTGATAGATGCATATTGTGGCGCAGAGAAAATTTAATCTTTCAAATAGGAATAGGATCTCCAGCCTCTTTTACTGGCCTTCCCTCTTCTACCCCGTGATTTCATTCGGGCTCCTTGGCGAAGGGTGACACTCAGCGTTTTTTGATGAGACCTTACGGTACACCTCCCTCTTGGAGGGGATGTTGATTCAAATGATGGGACAGGGCAGGAACCTCCTATTCTGACTGTCCTCCCTAGACGAGAGAGAACTGATTCTTGTGGGGTAGGTTGTTGGTAAGGTGGTAAAAATGCACCCAGCCCTAAGGGCTGGGGTTGGGTGTGCTCCCTAGATGTAGAGTCTCTTCCAATATTTATTGGTCTTATGGGGGAATTTTTGGTTAAAAATTCCCCCAGCCCAGCAGGTTGGGTTGACCCTGGATTACGGCAGTTTCTGCTTCTATCGCAAAGTGTGTGATCTTGCGTGCCCCCATTCGGGGGTGAATTGGGATTGGTGACGAGTTCTTCAGTGAATCAGTCCCTTCTAGGGAGGCAAGCAATGATCGTTGATTTTCCTTTCTTAGGTAAGTGGCTTGTTGTATGCTCCCAATGGCCTGATTCATGAGTTCTTCAATGGCTTGTTCCCATCAGGCCTAACGCTTCTAGGACTTACTCATGGCCTGACTTCGTTGGGTGTGTTGCCTTTCGCGAATAGGGAGACCACTCGATTGTTTTCTTGACGTGATGACGTTACAAGAAAACATGCCGAACGGGTTATTCTTGGAGGGGAGTGGAGTGAAATGCAATGCTCCATGTTCTCCCCATCTTCTGATATGGACTCCCAATGGGGTGTCATCAATAAGGCAGCGCAACTGGTCCAGTGCACGGAGATAGGATATATAAATGTTTTCTTTATGCCTCTCAGGTCACCTTTTCCGCACCAAAGGAAGTGCATCCAAGTCAATGTGACGCAGGAGGCCTCATATTGTCTTAACGTGGTCAACATACCCATCATAGGGTAGAAAGCATGATTTCAGTAGGTGGAGGGTTTTCCATATATTGTAGCGGATGTCGTGAACGCATTCTTCCAACAAAACTATGGGTATGTCGAATTGAGAGGTGGTTGTGGGCCAAAACATAACTGTTATATCATCCATGGCCAGTCATTTCCTCAGGTGAAACATGTCGGCATACTCCTCCGATAGTGACTCCTCCACCTGGTTATCCCAACTAAGGTGCTCAACAATAGAGTGGTCAGAGGCAATGGGACTTGTAAGTGTCGAGTCATCACGTTGGCGATTATGGGGCGGTTCTAAAGATGAACGTGGTCCGGGACCATCTCCCGATTGAAGAGCGGTTTCGTTGGCAACTAGATGAGGATATTTCATGCTCAATCCCATCCTTATGATTGCCTCGACATACGAGGGCTTTTCTGTGCTTGATTCCGCAGGGGGAGTAATTTCCTATCGATATGGTTTATCATTGTGGGGAGGAACTTTGAAATGGCGACCGTAATGGTGAGGACTACCATTACTGCTTGACGCCTCACTGCATAGAGGAATTTTGCAGTGCATGCCTTAGGGAGGACCTCTAAGGTGTGTCACAGCAAGGGGAAGACCTTCTGGCTATGTAGCGTTGTTACGTGGCGGGCCTTTGCAACAACTGCCATCATGGTGAGGATGAGCATCATGGTTTGACGTTTGATGTGCATCCTAGGGAGGACCTTCACGACACACTGCGACAATAGGAAAAACGCATTTTTTCTTGGGGCCACAGCGGGGAGGACCACTGCAATGGAAGCCATGGTGTGAGGACTACCATCACAGCCGCTGCAAAGTCGAGGACTACTATTACAGTTGCCGCAAGGAGAATATATGCGGGGTACACCCTGGGGAGGTTCTTCAGAATGAACCGCAATGAGGGGAGGGCCTTCTCGTAGCTCGGTGTCTCTACGGGGAGGACCTCCATTATCAGGGTTACGAGGACTACCACCTTGATCTGATTCCTAGATGCACAGAGTGTCGATGCAACATAACCCCTGGCGAAGACCTTCAGGGCAGGCTACGACAAAGGGAGGTCCTTCTTGTCATGATGAGGCATCACTGCGGAGAGGGAATCCGTATATGCGATTATGATAGCGAGGACCACTATTATAATCTATGGTCCCTCTACATGGAGATTATTTGTAGCGTATAGCCCAAGGAGGACCTTCAGGGTGGACCGTAGAAAGTGGAGGACCTTCTTGCTTCTCGATCTTCTGGTTATATAGAGGGTATATGTGACTCACATCAAAATAGGAGCTCTCGTGGTCGATCATTATATTCCCATGGGGGAGGCCCCCGTGGGGTCTCTGGAGAGGACCTTCAGAGATGCTGGTAGCGAAATTGTGGGGGGAACCTTCGCAACTTCTATTGTCGCTCCCATAATATGGTAATGGGTGGGCACGATTCGGAGCCTTAGATATGCGCTTAGCATCATCAAGAACCCCAACTTCCAGCCGAGCGGAGTCATAAACCAGATCTTTATTTTTCAGCTGCCTCCGGCGCATTCGGGCTGCTTTCGTGTAGGCAGAGAGGACCTTCTACAGTTGAAAATGGCCTTCACCTTTGGGTCCATGTCTAATTGGGTCCCGTGATGCTACCAGGATACGCCAACAAACATCCTGACTTTTATCATGGATATATTCATTCTCTAGAGCATCCACCGTGATGGACGAGTGTCCCCCAGTTGAAAAAAGTGAAGCTTCTCGATCTGGTTGCCCTTGCGTCTAGGAATATGGCCAGCGACCCTCTTGGGTGGAAACGGGGATGTAGATCTACTATGAGGCAGCTATCTCATCTCTTAGATGTGTCGCCTCAATTGGGGAAATAGACACATGGGATTGAGTCCATGCTATTGCGGTTGAAGCAATTCCATTCTGGAAAGTATGCAAGATATTATCTGGGATCGATACCTGCTCCTCCATCATTGAAAGGATATGCATAGATACATCATTGGCTAGAACAGTTATGAAGGCCCATTCCGGTATCAGAGTAGGAATATCCTGCTCTGGTCCTCTGGTGGTCAGTGGGTACTGATAATTCTCCTACATCGGGGCAGGTGAACAAATCTGCCCCTAGGCCGAGATATGACAGTTTATCTCTCTATTTTCCACCACAACGGGATGGCAGACTTTACGTGCATCTACAGGGAGATGGTCCTGCATATATTGGTTTCCCACCGTATCGAGTTGGTAGCCTTTGTTGGTAGGGAGATGTTCCCACCTATTAATTACTGCCACATATGGATGGCGGGATTTTTTGATCACCACCATTCCAGGATGGTAGATTTCAAGAGCATCTAGTAGGATCTAGTCCTATAGGCACTGGGTCTCCAACACATCTTGTTGGTGGGATTCATGACCCTGGATAGGGAAAGGTGCCTTCTGGGTAAGTGTCGTACTGTGTGACCGACGGGGTTGAAGTAGCTTTCCGGGGATGCATGACTGCTCGTATGATGCCGCCATGTCTAGATGACATGATTTGGAGGATCAAACAACTGTCTGTTTCTGTTCATGATATATCTCCATGACTGGGCAACGATGCTCCTCCTCGGAGACAAGGGTGGTGACCAGTCCCTGGTTGTATGTTTGCCACCCTCATCGGGCGGTTTGAGGGGCCAGTGCTCGGGGAGCGTGGGCCTGGATCCTCGAGGCTACATCCTCTTGAGCTTGAGGATGTTGAGTCGCGGTGTGACCACGATGACATCTTCTGGAGGGGTCCATGAAGCGGAACCCCCATTTGGCAGGGATGAAGTCCTCAACATTGACCACATCTACCTCCCTATGATAAGGGAGGTACGCATTGTCCCATTTGGGGATAGACTCTGGAAATGGTTGGAGATAGAAACATGGGGCAACTAGATCTGCCCTCACGGCCGCTGCTAGGTGGGAAACCGGCGGGTCTTGGCGGATTGGAGGGCGTGCATGGCCGCCTCCACCATCGAGAGAATGTCGTTCATGTGGTAATCTCATATTAGCGCATCTGAGACCCATCATTGAAGATGCTAGGTAGGTGACCGGGTCCTCCATTGGTGAGGATGCCCAACTGCTGCGTAGTTGGAAGCACGCACATGTGAGTTCCTTCGTGATGCCATTGGATTGAAGGGAGTTTTGAGTGGTACCTGTAAACCATTTTGACAAATTCAAACAACAAACCTGTCAAAGCAGCATCTCATGACCCCATGCGAAATTAATTACCTTTCTTGGCCGTCCTTATGAGTATAAAGGGGGAACATGGTGGGATTTGGTTAAATCTGTCTTTCTTGGATAAAGCTTAACATTAGGATCACCATTTTTTATTTCGGATCAGTTTCGAAACGCCCAACTATTCCGTATCCGACGATGCATGGACCTGCTTTCCAAAGGTAGGTGCTCACTGGGTGGTTTAACAAGTGATTCTTAATAACTCTCATTGGTCGAGAGGATGGGATGTCGGGATCATCGCACACTTTTGCGGGGGTTTATTTCCTTTTCCGGGATGTTATTATAGATTCAAGATGTATTCATATGTTCGTGAATATTTGGTTTATACCCAAGCATAGTATAGAAATATTTCTCCTGTTGGGCAAGGGTCTGCTTGACGCAGGGGTTCGGGATCATTTATGCTCGAGGTTTACCATCCCTTGCTGGATTAATGTCCCTGAGGAGTCTGGAATCATTGAGGTGACACAAGGAGTGGTGCGGTGAACCGACGTGAAGATAGTCAGATCGACCAGTTGTTGGGATTGAACCTCGAGGAGGCTTCCTACGTACCCTATCTAGGAGACTGGGTTCAAAGTCCACGTATTTCGAATTGGAGTGTCAGAGAGCCGACGTGAATGTGGACCTGGGGGTCCGATGTTGATCGGGCTCTAACCTCATGGAGGATTCCGACGTATCCATGTGGTAGGGAATCAATGTCCTCGTAGTTCGCATAGATTGGGGCTTACACACTGAGGAGTATCATATGAGGATTTCATGGTCGATGCTTACTCTATGCCCTTGTGAGTCATGCTCGGTGTGGGAAACAAGAGGCAGTAGGGACCAGAAAATCATGTCGTGAAAGGTTCATCCGTGGGAAGTGGAGTGGGGCTTAAGCCTAAAGGTGGACCATAAGGACGGGGCTTACTCTGAGGTGGATGCCCAGGGGCGACAAAGTGCAGCAGGAGAGGGACTTGACCACAAAGAAGGATAGAGAAACACCCTCTCCCACTACGCCCTTCCCCGGTCATGGCCATGGGGAAGTAAGGAGATGCATGGGGGCTTCCTTATGATGGGTATCCTGCCACGCCTCGGGGAGGGGAGAAGTTCTCCAGTGCTAACCAGTGGAGGGATAGAAAGGGGGCTTGCAGGCTCAGATTCTGCATTACCATGGGAATGTGAACACAAGAATGATTCGGGAATCCACCCAAGGGCCAGATAACCCCTTCACCATGCTTACCGTGGGTATGTGAACACAAAATGGTGCACTGATGTGCCTGAGGGTTACATCACATGGGTCCGGCGGCTCTGGTGGAGGCCTCTGATCAGGGCCGGTTAATTGGCCAATGAGGGAGTCATAGAGCATCAGGACGAATTGTGAGGATTTTATGTGGCTCGGGGAATAGGAACTCCGAAGGACCTGGTGGGACACACATGTGAATGAGTGGTGGCGCCCTTCGCATAGGGAGGTGATAAACATTTGGAGGGGCCATCCGCAAACCAAGGTGGTTCGCAGACTGATGAGCACTCCGCAAACCAGGGTGGTTCCCGGACTGGTGGGAATACCGTGAACCATGGTGGTTCGCAGCTTCGGGTTCTGGACGCATACCCGTGTGGTTCTCGGAGGAGTCCATGGAAGCACCAGCGACCGAGGGCGACACCGTTCAGAGGTTCGTCGATCGGGGCTACGCCCGCGTAGGAGGGTGCTACGTTGTACGACAGATCAGAAAATGGTTATAAACTCCCTGGTCCGCGGGTAGTGCATCTATGGAGGGGCCATGGATCGCGGTCTTCTTTACATTGTTATTTCAAGTTCTACATTCACCAAGTTATTATGTAATTTCAGCTTCTTATTAATTCGCTTCCAGCTTCATACCATTTCTGGTTCGTGAACTAGAACATCGCTATTTGCGAAGTCCTAAGATCCTTCCATCAAATTCCTTCCACCCAAATCCGATCGATCTCTTCTGAATCCTCCTCCCAATTCTACCCATAGCTCTTCCCCATCGATCTCCTTTTATAGAGTGGGAAAGAGATTTATCTATGGTAATGCGGCACCTTTTGTGGAGGACCATGATTGGAGACCCAGTTCATGGATGACTTGGTCAATCTATGACTCATAAGAGCATTGAATGCGCCTCCCCCGCGAACAAAACTAACTTGGTGAAGTGATTCGTGGCCATGAAGGGTTATGCCTCCATTCCGCGAATGACAGCGGATACAATCAGGGCCGATCGACGCGGTTTGTGACGGTGGACTGGCCTGGTGCCCATCCTGCCTCGCATTTGCGGAGGATCTCGGTATTTATTCCGCAAATGACACCGGTCTGAGGAGGGAGTGCTTCGCAGAACCGGATGCATAGCTTTTTCATAGTACCGGTCTGCAGACCAGTTCGACATGTTCATCCTTTTAGTTTTCTCTAAAATTTCCATACATTCTCCCAATTATTTGGGGGAATTGTGTAGAATCTCATTTGCGGATTTTTCTAGACCCTACAACTATCACAGTGAAATATTTTTTACTAGGGAATATAACTAATGATATTTGAATCACCAAGACTAAACAACAACATAGTAATAAAAGAACCACATCATGGTTCAAAAGGTATATGAAATTTATTTAAGGGATATATAGATATTTCATAGAAAGTAATTATATGGATCTTTTCATTTTTAGATTAAAATATAAAAACAAACTAAACTATGTGAGGTTTTGGTATAACACACAACATATTATTTAAAAAAGATCACTTTTTAATTGTTTTTTATTTTTTAAAATATTTTAAAATTTGACCGAATGTGAATATATGAGTGTTAGCACATTAATGATTAGTGAAACATGAAATGGAAATAAATGGTTTTAAAACACAAATTGATCCCAACCGTTGATCAATGATCATAAAGAATTAAATACTTTTCAAATTCTTGTAGTGTAGAACAAATATCGGTAAAAATTTATAAAAAAAAAGGTTTAAATGTGAACTAATATTCATTGATATATTTTAATAGATTCAATATAAATGGATATTCATTGATACATATGAACTATTTGATGTTAAATAAGATAAAACATTATAAATAAAATTACTTTAAGAGAATTGATCTTATCTAAATTATAAAAATAGGTGATATTTTTAAACTATGAAATGTTTTGTAGGACAATGATTGAAATATATTAACATAGAGTATTCCTTATATTGCATGTATGAATAGAGGGAATAAGTGGTTGTCATTGATGGATAATAATTGTATAATTTCTATGAAATTATATCAAATTTCTCATAACTAATCATGAAGATACCACCAATATAATAAAATAATATATACAATAATCAAATAAATTTTTTGAATAAGAGGAATATGATGCAATACTTTTGTGATTTTTGAGTGATACCTAAACATACTATTAAGGGTAGTGATCCTTGGAATGTAATTTCCACTAACATTATTCATTTTCCCACTACAAAATTAATTATTAGTGGATGCACGTTTCATATTCCTTGTGAATACTGTTTGAGGAATAAATTCTAACATCTAACATGATATACATGCCTCCACCCATTCCTAATTTTCCACTATTGTATTGTGATATTATGTAGTTCATTCTCTATAGAAATCTACTCAAAATTTAATTCCATAGGTGATTACCTGAGCTGATGTAGCATCACCGCCCTCTGTCACACATGCTCCTTTTCGAATGGTGATTCATATACCTTGTTTTATCATATATTTCCACCTTTATGGTTACTTTTTTTTGTTCTTAGTGTTATTCTTCAATGCATCTTGAACGAAAGTCTATTTGAATTCAATTTACTATACTACCTACCCCATTTCTAGATATAAATGTTCCTCTATAGGGTATGTTAATTCAGTAGTCATAGTTTGATTCCCACCTCTCTATGGAGCCATAATTTTGTTGATCCTTCTCATTATGTTGTTCTCTCTATGAAACATGAATTTATAGATCATATCCTAAGACTTTATTAATCATCAGAAGAAATAAAATTTTCAATAGATTACCACAAGTGGTTTATCATCACCATGTTTGCTGAAGAGTATCCCTATCTTCAATTTTTTGAGTTCTTTAATATATATTTTAATATTTTTCATCATATATCCATTTCCATTATAAATATAAAATAAATTTTTTATTTATATTATCTTTGAATTTAAAATCATTACATCTTTTTATAGAGAGTTATTATAATATGAACAGAGGATAAATAAACTGCTTTTATGGTCATTTAATGTCAATATAGATGATATTAATCCTGGAATAGGATCTCAATCAATCTTCCTAGGCACCTACCTCCTATTCATAACTAAGAAATATTAAGAGGCATCCGTTAATTATTTGAAAATTTTATTTGTCCATATCACACTACAATAAAGATGTAACACCATATGGTTACAAGAATATATGTAGAAATAAATTTATCATCTCATTTTTAAAAAAAATTCAGAAGATCTGGAATAGTTATCTTATCCGAGAAGAAAAACATTTTCAATAAGCCCATAGGTTTTTACTCCCACTTCCTTCTTCAAGGCCATGTAGACTAGGTATGCAATATCTAGATCATGACTCAAACAATTTTTTAGTATAAGGGATATTATGGTTCTTCTCAAGTTTATGGATTCCCATCTACATGGTCCTGATGGGGTACATCGATATTTTGGTGAATGATCACATTAATATAAGAAAGATATTCATTTCAACAAATCCTAGTCTAACTCAGAGACCACCCCTTTTATAGAAACCAACACTGAATATTGTAGACCCATCAGAGGAGTCTAGTTAATCTTTAATGGTCCTAGAGATTCTGTCAAACATAGGAAGTGTTATTTTGGTTATTCCTTAACCTACTTCATTAAATGAGGTTCTCTTAGAACCTCATGTTTTTTATCAAGAATCATTTTATATAGAGACACATTGTATTGAACTATTGGATGAAAATTCCATATATTATGCTTTATCCACACCCATTTTGTTGGATTATACTTCTATCATTGCAAATACATCCGATTCATCTTCTTATAAGGAAACTATGTTTGTTAAGTCACTCGAATTGTTTATTCCCATTGAAAATGTTACTAATATTATTTCACCTCCTTTCAAAGATTAATTTTAAAACATTTAATTTTCCATGTCTCACCAATGTTATCATAGATGAAATTAGTTCATAATACCTTAAAATATCTTATCTAATCCACTAATTAATTTTAGGTACCATCCATGGTTGATGAATATATGAATATACACCACCTACTTATTATCATCAACGGAATAAAAACTCTTCTAACTACAACTTATTCTGTTTAATGATTAATTGAGTGTTCAAGGATAGTATTGGAAACTATTATAATAATAACCATGTTTTCAAATTATTAATGAATGACCTCAGATTATCCACATAACATTCTATAAAATAAGGAATTATATAGGAATATTATTCTCATCAAAGGGTACTTATCTAAAAAAGATTCTAAGATGATTTTTTTCTATTTTATAAATGATAAAACAAAATAAAATGATGTATTCCATCCAATAATATGATAAAGAACCACACTTGGCTAGCCACATGCTTTTCAAACCAGTTAACACTTATATTTCAAACTTCTATAAAAGTAAGATTTAGGTTGAGTTAGTTAATTTTCTTCCACATAAATTAAAGTAATGTTTAGTAAAATTTAATTTCATCTTTATATCTATTATATATAAAACAAATTATAAAAGATAGAGAATATATTTAGAAATATATTTCATTAATCCATAGTAAGTACAATTCCTTATTATTGGGAAACGATTTCAATAGAATAATTGATCAATTTTTAAAAAAATGGGGGGGGGGTTATATTCATGAACAAAAATGGATTATTTTAATTTGTTTCTATATCACATATTTCACATGGACATTCAATACCTCGTAGGAAAATTCAATTGGTGTAATAATAAGAATGGAGGAAGTAAAATATAGAGGTTGTTAGATATGAGTATTTATAATAAATATGTAATTCACATAATCACACATTCATCTATTTATCACATGTATCATTGTTTATCTGATCACTCTACACTGATACTATAGATCCATGGTTATCTTATTCTTAACCATATTTTTCCCTTCCTCAAAAGGGCGGTGGAATATAATTCATTCAATAGCATCGTTCACTCCACATGGAATAAACCTATGCAAGGAAATTCATGGGTTATGTTTGAAAACACATTCGAAAATTTATAGTGGGATATTATTCATTGGAATAATAATAAACCAATATTTAGTTCTACCATATAAGGTATATAATTAGTGATCAACAGGCTTGATGTATGGTTGAAATAATAATAAGACAATGAAACCTTCATTATTTTATATATATAATATTACTTCATATGAAATAAATTGCTCATTGAATGGACGAAGGTAGGAGAATGATCCATATTTAGATGATTATTATAGGATGATATAAACACATCCAATTTTCATCCATAAATTAGAGATAAGAAGTTCGTAATAATCAATAAATGAAACTTGAGGATAGATCCTTTACCAATGGGTTTAATATAATTGTTCCGCATATGGTACCCTATTGAATGGAATTACTCTAAGGAAATTATCAAGGTTTGAGAAAGGATCATTATATGGATGAAGTTGATGATAAATTATAATAAGAGTTTTCTAAAGAAGGAATGGTAAATTTTGATGGTGTATCTTTTTCCAATAATGATAAAATAAATTAATGAAGTTATATTCCATCTCTGCCATAGAGGATTATTAAATATTTAAATAATAAGGAAAAATACCATTAATAAACCATCTCATTCACATTTAAATGTATTATTAAAATGACTATTATGATTATTGATAATAGTTAATTGAAAATTCGAAAAATAATATTTAAATAGAATAGTCTATCTCAGAATGAAAATAGAGATATGTAAATATGATAATAAAAATGATGCTTTCATATATATAAAAATATACTAGAAGGTTATCAATAGATTATTTTCATTAGATATTATCATCTCTGATCAATAATCATAATTATCTACAAATATAATAATCTCATCATATTTGGATATTTCTTCATCTTCTCTGAGTTTTTATTTGTAACTGCATGCTAAAAAACATTCCAAACAAAACACATTCATAACTGTGTTTATCTAAATCAATTATAATTTAATTTTTAACATAATGGATAATTAAAATATATTAGATCATTAAAATAAATAATATATTCTACAACTCTACTATGATCCCCCCAAAAAGGGTTAGTATAGATAAAATAACTAAAAATTTAGAGTAGAGTGTTGGTGCAGTGAACATGGGGATATCTATTCCATGAACCACTATTAATCCTTTCTGTGAAATATTTTTTCATTCTTTATTTATTTCAATATTATATTTTTGTTATATAAAGAAAAAAAATCTACATATCATAATGTGTGTGGTATTGAGGAGGGAAAATTTTCAAGCACTAAATTCCCCACTTCATGAGTCCTAATACAATTACTCTATAACCAACATAATATACCCTATGGCATGGGATTTATCCTATTGTATACAATTTATCTTTGGATAAGTCATGACACACATCATTTAGATTAAGATGGATCCTCCCACATACCCTTTGGTTTGAGGTAAATCCTCATGTGTACTTTTTGGATTTGGATAAATCCTCATGTGTACCAATTTTCATTTTCTAAATTCACCCATATAAAAAATTATATAGGGATGAATCCTCATATATTCCCATTTTCCTTTTGTAAATGATTCCATTTAAAATTTGGGTCTGGAAAAATACTCTTTTGTATCATTTAGTTTTGGAAAAATAATTCCATATACTATTTTACATGGGATAAATCATATCATGTTCCACATGAAATACATTAATCAATATAATGTGAAAACCCATGGGATGAAAATGTATGTAATATAATTTTAAAATGAAATCACATAAATAAATGTTTCATAATTCTATCAATAATTATAACATTATATACCCCTGAAAATAAATTTATATCTAATTATATTAGGTATCATTTTTGGTAAATACCCTTCAATTAATAAAATAAGGCTTACGATATTTACACAAGAATAGATAAAGAGAATATAATAATGTCAGTAATTTCCTCAATCAATCTATTTGTAAGTATAATTTGGAACACAATAAATTTTTTGGAAATAAATATCTTGTGTACACTAAGGAAATACATTTTAAGAAAAGTTAGTGTCATACAATGAAAATGATAAGGCAAGAAAGAGGTATCAATAGACTATTTATCTTATAGATATTTAGTGTTAAATTTTTTTTAAATTATAGTTGAAGAATCCGTGTATAGATAAAGAATAATTTTAAAATAATAGTAACATTTTAGTTAGAATTTCATGATGAATATAACAATTTCTTCATGAAGACTTTTCATATTAATCTCACAAAATAATTGAGAATATATACATTTCAAACAATAAATCATGGTAATAAAAATTAAAATTTATTGGAAATCTATTTTGTGATAAAAATTTAAAAATTTTCGTTTCATAATTTCTATTATGAAGGTCTATGGAAAAAGGTAGCATATATATTATGATATGTAATTTTGGAAAGGGTTGGAAATATTTTTTTTGAGATATGGTAAAACATTAATTATTATGAAGCTATCTATTTTATGGAACTGTTAAAATATATAAATTATATTTGGAGAAAAATATGGGTGGAATATAAATCATATTATTTTTAAAAGATGGAAAACTTTTTTTAATATATATTAAAATACCCTTTTATGAAATCACCCAATGTAAGAAGAGAATAATACTATCCTTTTGAAAATAGGTAATGGTAATTTTTAGGATCAAATAAAAAATGCATATTAGTATTCCACAAATTAGAGGATGAATATATGGGGAAAGAATATATTTACATAGCATAAATAATATATTAGAGAGATTGTGAGTTATTATTTTCATCATTAAACATTTAATTGGATAATAATTTTATCAATGAAGAAAATATCTATTAAAAGAAGTAACATCTAAATGGAAGAAAATTGAAAATACCATAGATATATGGAATTGAAAGGAAATATATTGCTATAAAGATTACAATATAGTAGAATGTTTTTCAGTCAAGGAGACTGAATTTGTGTCAAGATAAATATTATGTCTCAAGTAACATATAAATATAAAACCATTGAATAAGATATATATTGAAATTTAAATTATTATACCATAAATGAAATTTCATAAATGGTGTAATGAATCAAATTAGAAACTTATACAACATATAAAATAATATTTTTGGATAATAAAAACCTATCATATAGAATGTAATTTAAGAAAATAATCACATTTTGTTTGGTTTTTGAGTTGAAAACCCATGAGAGAAATAATAAGGAGTTGAATATTAAATTTCACAAAATATAAGTGAATCATGATATAAAATATTAAGGTTTTATGAGATGAATAATCCCAAATAAAAAAAGAATATAATAATAAATATTACTCAATAAGTGAAAATTGAAATTGAAACCCCAAATTGGTCCTGATTGAATATGTCTATGCACCTAACTTTCATGGTTTTGTTTCTCTATGCACCTGAACCTAAACTCTTTTGAACAATCAAATTTATCATGAAGTTTCGATTATAAATTAGGGGATTAGGATAACTTATGTTGAATATGTGAAATAATACATTTAAATAAATTATTGTAGTATAAAATAGGGTAGGGTTACAATGAAATTATTAAGGTGATGTTCATCTATGAGAGGGTGGAGGTGACCACCTTTTGTAATTGAAGGGAAGGTAAATTTTGTGACCGCCCTTTATTTTTCAATAATGGGATGAAACAATTAAAGGTTCAATGGTTCCAAAATTATGAAATAATGTAATGTGGTTTGAGATAAGGTTAAAAAATAATCTAGAACCATTTTAACCATATGTTTTAAACATGATTTATTCCTTTACTAGATGATTTTTTACGTATTACCATTTTTTTCATGTTAACAAGTATTTTCCCTTATAGATAATAATATATTAAAAATAAAAGGTAAAAATGTGTAACAAATATGATTGTCATGAAAGTAAATTTCATCCACATATAATCTAATTAAATTTACAAATAATTGAAAGTTAAATTTTAAATTAAAATAAAAAATATTAAAAAAACTAGTTTGTAGAAAAATGTTTTTTTCAACAGGATATGTTTTTAATATTTTTATGTATTGATTAGAAAATGAATTGGGGATTATATATTCATATATATGTTTAAAAATTATATTAAATTTGTTTTTATGACTATAAATTTTTTTATTAGATATATAATACAAAATAATAATATTTTTTTTAAATTAAAGTTTTACCATTGTCATGGTAATTTACCTTAATCATATTAGTCGTTATTTTATGGCCAAAAATTAAAATTACCCTTATTACATAATATGATCATGTTTATTAAAAATATTAAATTTATTTTGATGGATTTATTTTCTAATAGTGATGAAATATTATTTTCAATATAAGTGAATAAAGTTAGCTTTTTGATAAAAATAATACTTATGTTTCCAAAAACATCCACATGGGTTTAATAAATTCAACATATTCTTTTTAGATGGTCTATTTTAGTTTTTTAGTATACAGTTTTTAAAAAAAATGATTTTTAAAAATTTTAAAGTCACACTTATATTATTTTAATTTAATAAAAGTTATGATATTAGAATACTTATTATGGTTTACTATTCCCAAAATAATAAATTATTTTGAAAAAAAATCTCAAAAATTCCATGGTAGATATTTTTTGAATGTTGAATGAAAAAAATGAAGTTCATTTTATAAAATTAAAATTAAAATTTTATTTATATATCTTTTAAATGGAAATATATAAATATAGAAATTTTTAACGAAAATTCCATTTTAAAAAATTAAGTGTTGTTAATATTATTTTTTAAGAATTTTTAATTAATTACTTTCTTTTAATATACTTTAGGATTTATTATTCTAAAAAATGTTCCATCTAAAAAGTCTAGGATCATATTAATTTAGTGTTGTATAGGAAATAATTTATTAACATGTTATTTATTTATGAAAATACATATATATATAATTTATGTTGAAAAAATTTACCACATAAAATAAATTATTCCCTCAAAATTGTATTTATTACTTACTAATGAAAGTAGTTGTGTATATTATGTAAATATTCACAAAATAGGATATAAATTCTAATATTACATAATCCATACTCTTTAAATTTATATCATGTAACTTATTTATCCCCAAACAATATTAATCTTTCTTATAATCATATAGTCATGTCTGTATATAACCTATTTATATATTCTAGATAACATTACATTACATAATCCACTTAAGTATCAATGTCATTAATCAAAAACAATATCATATATTCCTCTAAAACATAACTCCTATATTTTACCATCAAATTTATCATCCCATTGATCAGAAATTCATATAGTATTAAGTCGATATTATATTCTAATTAATGAGAAAAAACACCAATTTTTTCACTTTCATATATAATCAATAATAAATTCTAAGGCTCATGATACCATATAAATAACTCCCCTCAAAATAAATCCACCATATATTACATGAACAAAATGTGTATATTAAATCCATGTGTTTTCCATACAATATTTATGTGTTCTCTAATAGTTCTCCCCAAAAAATACAACCTTTCAAAAAAATAAACTTTAAAGGTAATTGATACCATTAATATATGCTTCCAAACTAGTAAATAAATACTAATAATGATAAATACTTTTATGATTTACATAATCCTCATATGTTTTAAAATATTCCATATTAACATAGACAAATATCACTCACTAATAAAAAAATATTATTGATTAAATATTTATTTTCTATTAATATATCAATATCACAAACATATGATAGACTAGGAAACTCAAATTTTATATAAAAAATATTACAAAACTTTCATCCATTTAATTATGCACCATTATTTAGTTATATGACATAGTATTTTCCAGATGCCATATTATTCTTAACTTCTTATTCATTATTTGGTTTCAACCGAATACTAATACACAAAATTGTTACAAAAAAAAGAAGAGAATATGTTTATTTTAATATTATAAATAAATCATAATTTTAAATAAATAATGAAACCTTAATTTCAACCATTAATACTTTTAGTTGTATAAAAATTTTCCTATATTAATTTCTCTCATTCCCCATACCATAATAAAAAACCTACTATACCAAAATTTATATGACCTTTTTTATAATATTGTTAAATTTATATTTTTATAAATATAGGCTTTAAACATTCTACATCAATTTTTTCCAGAAAAATAACAATTAAAATCTACCACAACACATGAATATATATTTATTAATCTATATTTCTATATTCATTGCCTTTTTGGTTTTCGAGCACAAATTTTTTCAAACCCTTTATAATAGAATATAATAATAATAAGAAATAATCCATCTATATCCAATTAGTGTTTTTAAACTAGTGTGTAGTCTTAGGCACACTCATCATAAATAAAATAAGGGTTCATTCATAATACACCAATCATTTTCATGGTGATTACCCCTATGTCTTTTTGTGCCATAACCATAATGACATCCTCATTTCAATATTTATATGGGGATTAAATTTCTACGATAACCACAAAATCCATACATTACTAAAGCATTATGTTTTTATGATATACAGAAACATATGCAATAGATTAATCCTAAGGGTTTTTTTTACTAAATTACACTTATACATGTCCCTAAAATATTCAATAATACCATAAATAACATAATGGGTTGTCTATCCATTTGTAATCATGGTAAAAATTATCTTATAGACCATTAATAATAATCATCTGACACCCTAAAATCTAAAATTATCTAAACTTTTCTCTATTATCAAATTTTATTCCCCATAGATGTGATCATAAAAATTACATGGAATGAATAAAATATTACATTACAATATATTCTCATGAACTATTAGGTTTATATTTTTATATAATTGGGAAAAACATTAACAAAAAACAATGTATTTTCATCCAAAGGACATTTTATCCCTTCCCACTATATCATTAACAACTTAATTTACAACAAGACTTATACATCTCCCACTAAATCTCAATAAAGAGAAATCATCAAGATATTTCATACTTTTTTTACCATCATAACCTAGAGAAATGTCAATTTATGGATGAGATGAGATCAGATGTCCAATAAGGATAAACATAAGAAATAATAATAAATGATTATAAGTGAGAAAAATATAATAAAATGGGTATAATATGTATACATAATAAAATCTTACATATTAAAATATAGATCATAATTCATTATTTATATGGAATAGATCAGACATAATCATAGAAATCATATTTTGAGGCTACCAACTATGATATTCATCATATAATAGGCTTTTAAAAATTAAATATTTATAATCACAGTCTTGGGATAATCCTCCCATGTAACATTGGGCTTAGGATAATCCTCCTATATACCCTTTGTCATTGTATAAATCATCTTTTGTTCTATTTATCTTTTTATAAGCCCTATCAAGTACAATTTTGATTGGTATAATTTTTCCTTTTTACTATTTTTCGTTGAATAAATTCCCCCATGTACTATTTGGTTGCAATAAATCTTCCCATATACCATTTATCTTATAAAACATTATCCATTTTACCCTTTAGCTAGTGATAAATCCTCTATTGTACCATTCTGAATGCGATAAATCCGCTTTTGTACCGTTTGGTTTGGGATAAATCCTTCAATTTACCATTTTTCTTGGGATAAATCCTTTCATGTACCATTTGGCCTAGGATAAATCCCCTAGTGTACCGTTTTACCATGGATAAATTCTCCTATGTACCCTATGGCTTGGGATAAATCCTCCTATGTACCATTTGACTAGAGAAAAATACACCCATGAACCATTTTGATCTCATGAGATATATTATTTAATACTAAAATAATGGTCTATATTAGACCCCACCCATCAATATTTCATGTATATATTAGAAAATTAATAATAATAATTCAACATTCAATGAAACACATGGGAATAATATTTGTTTCATATTATCTAAAAAATAATCACATGTAAAATTGTTGATTATTCTATCAATATTCATAACATGATGAAGACATATAAAATTAATTGATATCTAAATATATTCTGTAATATTTTGGGTAAAAACATTCAATCAAGATAATAAGTTATATTATATCTACTTTATATAGTCTAATGGATATGCTTATGTCAATAATTTCCATAATCAATCAATTTATATGTATCCAGGTAATCAAACTTCAATAAATGTATAGAAATATAGAGTGTTTTTACAGGAATGTAATAAAGATTAAATTTTTGGTTATATAATTAATATGATTAGGAAAGAAAAAGGAAATAAATAATCATTTCTATTATTTATATTTAGTATTACATACTTTTCAAAACATTGATAACGAATCTATAGGTAGATGTAGAATTATTTTAGATGAATAATATAATTTTAATTTGATTATATTGAGAAAAAGTTATATTTTCCTTGAAAACAAATTTTTAATGTAAACCATATAGTAATAGATACATAATGTACTATATAACACCATGAAACATGATAATGCTTATTTATTATGATGGGGAATCTATTTCTGCAAAACAATTAATAAAATATTATATTCCTATTTCTGTAAATATAGTCCAATGGATATATTAGTATGTTATATTTGAAATGTGTCTCACAAAAAAATTAGAAAGTTTATTTTTATATATATTAAAACACTAATTTTTAATAAATTATACATAATGTATTAATTATAATATAGATAAATGTTTTATATAGAGAATGTGGTGTGGGAATAAAACATTTTATATTGGATGGATGGAAAACCGTTATTTTAATTTCATAAAATACCTTTTTTGAAAACATAAATTGTAATCAATGTATCATGTATTCATTTTGAAAATAGTTATATATAAATATGTTGATCATTAGAAATATTACATATTAGAGTCCCCCAAAATATTCCATATAATTAGTGGTAATGTAAATATGAACACATAAGAACATATCTATTGGAATGAATTAGAGTTATTCAATCAAAAAATAAAATATTTATTTGGGATGCAATTTCATCATGGAAGATTATATATATGAAAAGAAGTATCCTATACAAAATGCACATGAAAATACCTTAGAAAAAATGAATTAGAAAGGTAAAATTGGCCTATATGATCATAACAAAGTAGAGAAATTATTACTCAAGGGGAATGAAATTTAATAAAAAAATTGTAACGACTTGAGTATAATTTCAATAAAAACACCATAAATAGGATATAGATGGAAATTTAACTTATAATATAATTAATATAATATATTTTATTGTGTAATTAATAAAATTTAAATTATATTAACCACATAAAAAATTATGTAAAACAAATATCAAAGAATGGACTTTGGGAAAAAAACCCTTACATCCTTTGTAATTTTTTAGTCACAACAACATAAGAGAATGAAAATGTAATTAAACATTAAATAATATAAAATATATTATAATCATGAATGAAAATATATTATAGGGTTAGTAGATACCCCAATAAAATTACAACATGATGTATAATAAGAAATGTATCTAAAGGGGTGATAATTTTTTAATAAAACCCTTTACTTGTTCTTGGTTTTCTCTGTGCATGCGCCTAACATTCATGGTCCTGATTTTCACTATGTATTCACCTATCATCTTTGGGACATTATACATTATATTTAAAGTATCTTTTTAATTGATGGGTTTGGATATGTTATGGGGGTGAGGGATTAATATAATTTCAGAGAGTTGTAGGAGAGAAATTTTTTGATGGGTTTCATGAATATATTAAAGGTTATGTTTATCTTTATGATGGTGGAAGTGATGACATTTTATAAGTTATGTAAATGGATCTTTATGTGAACTCCCATAATTTTCTAGTAGTGGAATAACATTATTCATGGGTCAATGGTTATAAAGTGATAAATAATTGGGTTTTGTGTGATATAAAGTCAATAAATTATACACTACCAATTTTCCAACAACTTATAATCATGTTTCAACAGAGTTAGTACTTTATCATCTACATTTTAACATTTTTTATATCACGTTGGTAAAACATTTTTACCCAAGTTATGTATATTTTATTTAAAAAATAATTTAACAACTTTAAAAAAAATTTCTTTTGTTAACTATAAATTTCATACCCATATAATCTAAATGAATTTAACAAAATAGAAAATTAAATTTTAAATTAAAAAACATAATATATATAAAAAATATTTTTTAGAAAAAATATGACATTAACCATTGGGTATTCACAATCGTATTTTTTATGGATAACTAAATGAATGGCTGAAAATATATTATTATATAATTTTAAATTTAATAAAAAAATTCTTATTTGAGATTAAATTAATATATTTTTTAAACATAAAATATACAATATTAATAAAACTATTCCTTTAAATTTAATGAATTCCATAATCCATATCATTAACATTCATCATACTAATAATAATTTAGGCCAAAAAAGGAATTTTCTATTTTTAAGTATTATTAGAATGATGATTTTAAAAATGAATTCCATTTTAATAGATTTTATTTAATTAAATGATGAAAAATAATTTTTAATACATCTGAATGAAAATAACTATTAGATTAATATAATACTAAAATTTGCAAAATTGTTACACATGGGTTTAATAAATACAACATACTATTTTTAATTTATTTATTTTAATTTATAAATATATATCATTATAAATATTGTGATTTAAAAACTATAATATTTTAATTGATTATAATTTCAGAAAAATGGAGGAAATTGAAAATTAAAAAGCTTCTTACGATTCACCTTGAAACTGATGCATTTAGAAAAATCCCAAAAATTAATTTTAAGATAATTTTTACATGATTAATTTAAAAATAATTTAATTTTACAAAATTATATTTACAAAATTATATTTATAAATTTAAAAAATATAAAATTGAAGGGAAAATAAATAAATAGAAAAATGATTTGTTTTTAAAAATGTCTTTTTTAACTATAAGTTTTTATTGACCTATTTTATATTAATTTCTAATTGATAACTATATTTTTTATCTATTTGAGTTTTTATTCTTGTTATAAATTAAAATCTAATATGTTATAGATCATTTCAGTTTGATGTTTAAAGGAAAAAATTTATTAATATAATATTTATTTATGGAAAATAAATATTGAAATTTCGGGTTATCATACAAAAGGAGGATGAATGTTTGAACAAATACTTAACAAATATAAAGAAATAAGAGATTTCATTAATTAATTAATATGATTAGATGCATGAGATGTACTTATGTGGTTTCAAAAAATCCACAACAAGTTAATAATGAAAAACTGAAGTATTCCCACTCATTCATACAATGAAGAAAGAGGCTAACTACAATATAGATGCATCCAGGGACAAAACATATAATATCATGATGAATCTCATATTGGTGTTATATTACAATATAAAGAAGATATTTTATGGAAATTAGTATGTCCCTAAATATTTTTAAACAAGTATTATCATTCAAATCATAACCATGAGGAGGGATATACTTTAAATTTTATGAATAGTGTTGGTTTATCCTAACCAAACTCAATCCTCAAATTTTGAAAATCCATAATTCTTCCATCACACCATTTATTTAAGTAAAAATAGTATTTTTAAAGTTATATAATATTTATAGGGAGCTATGATCTCAATGACTAATTTGATTTCAATGATTTATTATATTTTGGTTTGGTTTTCGTTAATTGTGTATAAATGTTGAAATAGAGAGGATGGGAGGTCAAATCATCCAATGAGGAGACTTGTTGTCTAGTACTAGACTCTTTTATATACATAATTAATTTTCTTGAAATCCTTCCAAGTTACATTACTACTTACTATTTTCAGGAAACAAATTGATTAGAACTATTGAATTTAGTTGAATTATACACTTGTGAATTATGTTGTCTCATAATTTATTCAATATTGATTTACTAGTCAGAATATTAAATTCATTTATGAATGAAACCTAAAATTTTTAACCATCTAGGAAGGAATATGAAAAAAAAATTCTATGTAGTTTTTATAATAGAGGTATCAGACTAATGAAAACGATTCTTATATAAAAATATGAAGTGACCAAAATCCAATAGTGTTAATTGTGATATAATGTGGAATATTATACCTTTGAAGGACATGTGATAAGAACCTATTTAGAGAATTTTATATATATGTACATTATAAAATTTATCACATATTTTATGATCATATAATATGGACCAGTAGGTATGGGATTAAATGAAATTGTTTAATAAAGATTATATATAAGAGTATCATACAGTAGTTTTAGTATTGTTGATGATCTAGGTGAAGTAAGAATGTAATATGACAATAATGATTGCCCAAAAATAATTAGTCACAATAGAATTCGGTAAATGTATGGGGCTTACACTTGATTTATATTCTATGACGTAGAATTTCTTGATACATGGGAAATTTTATAACCCATGTATGAAGATTGTGATAAATCATCCATTTTGGGGAAGGATTTTAGAGAAATAGTACAATTAAGGATAGAGGGTTCTCAATGAAATAATGGAGATGATGTGCATTGGTAGGTGACATGTGTGAGGGTTTATCCTAATTTAATCACCATGTATTGAGTGAAGTGACTCAATTTGGGTATGGATTTTCCAAAACAAAATAGTCTATTAGTTTTAGGTAATCCACTAGGGGTAATTGTTATTACATCACCATGGTAAGAGACCTGGTTCAGTGTCACAACCAGGTCGAGAATTTATAACCATGAATAAACATCATGTATTGGAGAGACATAATAAACATATAATTCCATCCTTACTGAATTAATTCCATTATCATAGGCGTCCTTATATCTAGATTATTCAGACGTAATTAGAAATTTTGATTGTCATGAGGGATTTACATGAGAAAACCTCACAGTACTCAAATGCCCTCAATTTTTATCACATTCCATTTATATTTTATTATAAAATAAAGTGTGACAATTTATAGTGTTTCAGGACAATCATACAGTGTATTAATATGATCTTACAAGTACAACCTCCCTTTATTTTCATATGTGGTGGTTGTTGGACCTTTTATATGAAAGGTTTCCATAGGAACATTTCCTTTTTTGTAACCATTCTTGGTTTATAGGTCTATAAATGGATAATGTTTTGTCATTGAGTATAGAATGTTAGTAGGTCTTGAGGAAGGTACCTAGAGGTTTTGATAAGGAAATTTATTTTTGGTATTAAAAGCTAATTTACATTGGATACATGGGTATGTATCCTAATTCTATCACATTTCTTTATATTGATAGTACAAAATTTAGTGACCTCATAAAAAAGACTAAATTAAAAGAGGAATATCTTTGATCTTAGGGGTGATATTTTCCTTTAATAGTTCATGATATAAATAGAATACTCTATATTTGATATTTTTATCACAATTTAATTGGATTTGGATTTGTATTGGAAGGAAATACACCCCCTGGTGAATGATTGGTTTGAAAAGATTGTTCTCATGACAATGTTACCAAATTTGGTAACATTTTTTTACAGATATACATCCCTTAGTTAATGATAAATCTACGATCATTGGGATTTTAATTTTATTGTCCATTTCTAGTGAGATAATTCATAATATTTATGTCATAAAAGTGAGTGTAATATCCTTATCTACATACAAATTGGACATCCAAATTTTTAGGTTTCTATAAATGAGACTCTAATAGATGGATTCATTCAAAATGAAATGAATATTATGTTTGACAAAATCTGGAGAACATTTCCAAATTCCTTTATCATTAGTTCAGTTCTTGGAGATGGATCATAAAGAAGATTCTCTATCATTGTAGAATCTAGACAAAAATCATTTTTCTCAAAGATGGGAATCATGACTAGTCCAATTTTATTACCATGATAAGCATCTCAACTCATGTAACATGTAAGAAGGAGAATGATATCGAGTCAAGGAAAATTTTATTTCCATGATGAGGATACTGAAATAAGTAATTTTATGTTAACAAGAAGATGATCCCAAATCAAGATATTTTTTTAATAAGATGAGGGTCACAACTAATGGTATCAGTTATGAAAATGACGATCTATATTGAATGAATTTTTAGGTGAATAATATCATCTTAAGGACATATTTACCGATAAGAGAATCTTGAATCAATGATTTTGGTACCAAGAGGTGGATCTCGACTCAAACAATTTATTTCTAAGAGTATGAAATTTATCTAAGGAATTTGTTATAAAGAATATAATGTTAACTCTATTATTTTTTTCGAAGAGTACGATCACCACATAGAAAATAATTTAACAAACAAGTGAACCTTAAATAAAGGATTTGTTATTTAGGGAAGAATTTCATTCCCAGGTATATTTTCCCTGAGAATGACCCAAACACAAGAATTACTAATTATGTGTAGAATACTGACTCAATAATTGTTTTTCTATGACGAGGATCTCACGTCCATGAATTTTTTATATGGAGGATCTGAAATCAAAGATTTATCGGGACAATAAAGACCACCCATATACAATAACGTGAATGATGTAATGTAATAAATTTTATTAAAAAATTTGAATGATGCCAAAATGTGCAATAAAAAGGTTTTTTTAATCTAAATGAATAATTAGAATATAGAGAATGTAGATTATTATTTAAAAATTATTGATTTAAAATAAATGATGAAATGTGGGAATAGGTTTTCCAATGGTGATGAAAAACCCACAATTGAACCATATAAAAATAACACATGTAAATTTAGGGATGTGTGACTAAAACCATGATAAATCATTGGGTAATTACGTAATGACTCAAAAAAATTATGTTGTTCACACAACTAAGAATGGTCCATTCAAATTATCAATGTAAAAGTTACTAATTGCTGTGAAGGATTTGATTTATGAAAATGAAATAATACACATGGAATTAGTGGGATAGATCAATGATCCCAAAATAATAGGTACTCCTCTAGATAGTGTGGGTGAATCAGTGTAATTCATTGTAAAATTTTTTGTGTAAATAAAATGTTTTGAATTTTTAATGTTGTTATCCATAGAATCACATGGTAAGAAATAGTTATGAAAGATACAAAACACACTAGAAATTTTTACATGGTTCAACTACAATCAGGAAACCCACTACCTACCATGTTTGGTTTACCACAAGAAACAATCTATATCACAATGTTTTTGTGCGTGGTGATTAAAAGTGAATAATAATATCATAAAATTGTTTGGAATGTTTCCTCCAATTTATTAATGTGACATGAATTATTTATATGGGTACCACTAGTATTCCATGAGTCCTTTTAGTCTTTTGTGTGAACAACATCATTTGTATTTTCATGAAGTATCTACAACAAAGAAATGGTCTTCCTTTATTTGTTGGGTCTTTGACTTCAAAACATTTATCAATAGAATATAATGAATATCCGACATAATTGTAATTCATTTATAATGATTGGAATTTTTACGAGAGCATGAAAACTAGTTATTCATTCATAACATCCATTGCATGATACCCAATTTAATCAGTGACCCAGGCTAGGTCTCTACATGACATTAAGTGTGCCTTCCCTTATGCTAGAGGTTACCTACTAGTAGTGATGGTCTAATGAAAAACATGGGGAGACTATAAAATAATATCAGAGTAAATCCACAATATATGTAACATCAAAATATATAAAAACCAAAAGGAATAATAAATCGATTACAGATGACATGTAACAATAGGAACCAATGGGAGACATGATACACCGATTATATGAATAATCTACATGTTAGGAAGTTATAAAAATAGAACTTCTTGTAAAAAAACATAAAATATCCCAAATATAAACTCTAGTAACAACACATTCCTATCGTACGATACTCTAATCAATTATCTTTGGATTGAGTCATTCACTACATCAGTTTCATGAGATTTTACCTAGAAAAAAGTATCATATTCTTATGTTACCATGTTCCATGAGGGCCTATGAAAGATTTTAGTACACCTTATTAGGACACCACCAATAGTGTATAGAGAAAACAAATAATATCATTACAATAGTGTATACTGGTAATCAATGTGAAATAAATACTAAAGGAAAAAAGAAGCCTGATACATATCCACATAGTTTCTAATTTCCATTTTTATCTTTTAAGTTCCCCGGTGTCAACCAATCAATAAAACTATCTGTTAAGTTCTATATTGTAAACCAATAAATAAAACAATCAACAGTCATGTTTTGTGCCTCATCCATAGCATAAAGAGGGTTACACAAATTAATTAACAATGGAAATTCACTAATCAAAACAATATATCGACATACCTCATATAATTGGTATATAAATCAAGCCATGTATATATGATTAGGAGAATATATCCTCAGACTGATATCCCAAACCATAATGAAATCTGGAGTAGTGAGCCACAATTTGACATCCTAATACATGAAAACATAGGTGGGCCTAGTGCATTAATATATCATCACCTGAAGAAGAGGAGAATTAGTAGATATGTGAGTAGCATAGTTCCAAAATCTAATATCCTAATATGTGAAATACATCAGTGGGTTATAGATAGTCGTTATGGGATGTTGTGTTGGAGTAAATCCATATTCCAATGCATCACTCATTCAATATACCACTAAGACATGTTCTCAAGATTCTCTGGCTATCTTACATATTTTAAAATTACATGACTTAATAAATTTAACATGTATATAATTTACAAGAAACAACTCAATAAACACATATATCATTTACATGACTTACCAATTATAACACATACAATATACAGGAAATGATTCATTTAACACATTCACAATATAAAGAACCCTTATTATTCCATTTTAAAAAACTAAAAAAAATTAATATCAATTTCATTTCCTAATCCATGATAACAAAATAAAATAAAATTATTAATTTCAAATAATATGCAATCCACCAATTAAAACTATGTTTTTCCACTATGAAAAACTAAAACATAACATAGGGATTTTATTTCCATTTAAAATCATTCAAAATAATCATTGAGTATTTTTTCACAAATTTTGGAACCACCCTTATTTCAAATCATAATGTTAAATATAATAGTAAATCCCCTCTTTTAATCACATTGATGTCAAAAAATAAATTCAAAAAAATTACCACTTCTAAACATCATATTTATTATTTAAACCTAAAACATGATGGAAACCCAAAAATACATCATTTAATCTATTTTGAAAGCCTCTTTGGCATACCAAAAAATCTAACATGAAATCAATTAAATTAACATTTTAACTAAGAAAATATACAAAATTTATGTTAATAGACCATAAAGAATCATTATTATCCTATATCATCATTTATGGACTAATTCCACCATTTTGAAGGGTTTGATAGACCCCAAGGGTTGCCTAATGTCTGTTATCGCAACAATAGCAAACTCAAGGGGGTCCATGATGGGTTTCACAGCTCAGAATTAGCACCAATTTACCCCACATGTTGAAAAACAAAAAAACACTACAAGAACCATGTTGGAACAACCACATGCACTCATATAACAACAATACTAGAGGAATAATATTTTCAAACACATAAAAAATATCATAATCAACTTGTCATCCAAATGTGACCTTTAATTTGAGTTAAAAATTCCGCAAACACCATGATAAATAAAATCATGTAAAATTAATATTTAAACCATTGGAAGGAGTTGAAATAACACACCTAGGCACTTAGAAAAAATAAAATATAATGGAGTTAATGATGTAGCTAGAGCATCAATTCACACAAAATGACACTCCAACTGCCTATAAATAAGTGGATAAAAACACACCGAGGAGGATGAGGCCACTTATTTATATATATATATTTATATTGAATTGGGTGGGGTGAATATTTGGATAAGAATGAAATTGGATTGGGAATGGAAAACAGTAAAATATAAAAAATTATGTGGAGCACAATTTTTTCACATGATTTTGTAAACTGGGATAAGATCATGAATTTCCCGTTGTCCCTAAAGAAACTAAACCGCATGATTTGAATTTCCACCCATAATTTTGTAAAAGTAGTGTGGAAGCTATGCTCTCCCCACTATCCAAGGTGGATCTTGAGCAATGCGGTCTCCTAATACACCATTCATGGTTTCCGAAAACTGTGCACCCCTTTAGCAGGTTATGCAATTTTGGCGCACAATGTCTATTAATCATGCACCGACCACGATCCCAACACATTTTGGTCCCTTTTAATCTTTTTTTGTTCCTAAAACCCCTGTAACATCCCCAATACCTTCTCTAGTAACCCAATACATTCCATAAAACTATAATTCAACTTTTGATATTCCTTAACTTTGTGTGACAGTATTACATCCTCCCCTCCATAGAACTGATCCCCCTCGAGCCGCATTCCCCATGCATCGCAAATCCTCCAGGAAAAAAGTTTGAGACATGTGGCCCAACTTTCAACATCAATTTTCAAGGATTTATCCTCCACGTGACCATTTTATCATGAAATATTGACAAGATGAACTATCTTACTAATGAATTATCCTAGCGAGATTCATAAAATTTATTTGCTACACCTCAATGTATACATCAGCCTGAACTCAACATCATTAAACACAAACACATAAGGAATCAAATTCATCATTTCATAGATTGTGAAACAATTATGTTTACTATATATAATCATATCATATCTGAAGATCCAATTGAAACTCTATCGACACAATCCCCTCCAAAAATAAAGTCCTGAATCAGTTGGCTCAATCATTCCCCCTTATTCAATGTTCTAATGGCGACATGATCTTGGCGTCTCTCGAAGGAACATAATGATTCCATCCACAATCACTCTGACCTACCTCAGCACAAAACATGTACCCCATCATGTTGTCCCACACCCAAACATTTGATAAAAATCCATGAATAACCCTCATCTCCTAGAACCCAACCTATGAAAACCCAATCCACTTCCCATCACCAAAACTGAAACTCCAATATGGATCTTACCTAAGTACATCCAACACGAAATGTAAGTCACGTAATCAACTAACCATGTTCCCTATATGGTGATCCAAACAATATTTTTTAAATAACACCACCACCTCTCGGTGATGGGGACTATAACTATTGAAAAATACCCTAAAAATTCAAGTAAACATCTATAACACCCCAATGTTTTTCCCTTCTCACAATTATCAATAATCCAAAATAACACCACTCATAATTGGAATACATTCATTCCATAAAAACCAACCATTTGATAAACACCTCTGCGATTCATATCTAAAATAATATTAACTTATTTATTCAACAAAACACATTCAAATTTCTGGATCACACTTATTCTACCAAAAGTTAACTATAGGTGAATTATAACCCACTACATCTATTAATTTTTACCCAGCTATGTCAGGACATCCTTTAATGACCCACTACATTGATGCACAAATTTCACTATTAGAACATAGCCACATTACCGAGCCATGATTCATTCTAACATGAGTTATATCTCTATAATCCTCAATCCACTACAAAAGTCTATTCCCAACATCCTTTGAAACTCCCCCATCATATCATCCACTACTCCTTAGTCCATTATCTTTTTCTATAGATCCCATTAAAAAAATATTTGATGAACCCACATAGATTACATCTAGGACTATCCTGATCCGGAATCCATCACTCTCCTCATTTGACGACTATATACATGGACCCCTTGTCCCTCCCAATGAATCCCAAAACTAAATATCCTATGTTTTTTGTTTTAACCTTGATTCCACCGTATCTCTTATATAGTATATACCACCAATTTAAGACTTATGTCCTACTCCACACCTTAGGAGTGTCATTTACACCACTTTAATCAAGAAATTCAGACCGCCATGACTCATGCTATGATCCCAAGATGAACATTAAAACATAGACATGACCATATAGCTTCTATTTGAATAAAAAAATCATCAAAAGTACTTAATATCGACTCCCAATAACAGCAATCATGGGAATTTTCAACACTCAATCGATCTTTGGAACCTCATCCCTAAAAGGTCAATGGTGTAATTCCCACCATGCAACTCCACATATACCAATCCATAAACGAAAAATAAATGAGGCCCCAAATTCATCCAGATCACATTTGGAATGTTGGTCATAATTCTAGAGATATCTTATCAAACCCATGATGATGTCAAGATATGAGTCACATGCTTCACAAGCTAAAGTATGTTGATAAGTCATCGATGGAAACAAACATAATTTTCACAGCATCGATTTCACCTACCACTATAGTGACATCTTGACCTATTAAATGTATCAGGACTCCCTAATAGCTAACAAATCATTAACAACTTGTTATCACAGCTCATGGTAAATTTCCAAAAAAAGTCACCACCACATCAATACTCTCTACAAACTAGCCATGAACAAAAACATCATAGGGAACTACCACTTCCAAACTTCTATATTTTGTCATGTTCAATATAGGTGAAACACAAAAAAAAATGATACATCTTCCCAATCTAAAAGAATTCGGTCTCTTACATCACCAGTGCTTCCCACATGATCCCATATTAAATGACATGCGCTTAAATTGAGTCACATGTATACATAACCCAAAAAACATTGTTCCCTCCCCATGAAATATCATATCTAGACCTCATGAAATCCCTCAGCATCATTAATATTCCTATAAAAACATAATAATACACTCTATAGGACACACAGGCCATACATCATTGAAGCTAGGCCCAAATACATACACACAGAATGAAATATAAATCATAGTCCCCCAATCCCATTGGACTCAAGGAATTTATAATGTTTTCATCCAAAAAGCCTATAATATTTTCAAACCGGCCCAATATTGTGACTACACATTATATTGAGTGTAACTATCATAAGAAAAGCATACATCCATACTCTGGTCTCATTTTTCATTTCCCCCAATATCCAACCTGAGCTATTTAAATGTTATCAATAGATCCAAGTTAGGAACCCAGATGATCATGTCTTTAAAAAAAATCCATAAAACCAACATCATTTACTCATGTAATTCCTTAAGAATTAAAATGTTACATAACCATTAACCTTTATAAAGAATTTAATGGAAGCCAATATGCATCAATTCCTCCTACGAAGTGCCAACCTGTTCTTCAAATTCGAAGTAACCTCCATAAATAGGCAATACATCCATGAGGTTATGAAAAATTTATAATAACCACCAACACATAATCACACCTATTTTTTCTCGTCAAAAATCATTAAAATTACTACTTATACATCTTGGGATATCTAACACTATGTAGTACTCTATGAAATACAATTTAATATTTATAAATTTACATATGTTCCTTACACACAAAAATTCACTCACAACATGGATAAACCCTCCCATTGGTAACCCTTAATGGTAAAATGGGACAAACTACCTATAGTAGAGTCATATCTAAAAAAGTCATTTTCTCTTCATATAAGACATAAAAATCAATCTTCAAATAGCTCCTAGCTTACCGGTGGAAATCTATTTCTTGATCTAAAAGAATATGTCTAACGCACTAAGAAACCATTTACTCTAGGTCCCACAGACATGGTACCTGCACACATGCATCCAAACAATAATATGAGAACCTACTATAGGGTACAAAATAGAAATATGAATGTCTCAATCCATGAGGTTCAACACATATATTTTAATAGATGAAAATTTTAAAACATTAAGGTGACAACCTAATTCAATTTATAATAATAAATGTGTATTTTACTAACCAATGAAACCCAAAAAAACCTCATGAACCACAATTAGGGTTTCAATCTAGATCACACACTATACCCAAACAACCCATAAACATGGTATTATCACAAAAAAGAGATGGTTTTTCTTGGTGTCCTTACTTTTTTCATCATTTACATATTTTCCTTCTTAACTGAACATTATCATTTTTGGGACATGAGGATTAAAATTTAAAAACCATATATTTTCAATCTATATGAGTTAAAAATTAAAAAATATTTTTTTACCACAAATTTCAAAATTCTCTGTATTTTTTGAATTTTTATATGAAAAAATTTTCATTACAAACTTTTTAACGGTAGTTCAACTGGAACAAACACATGAATGAAAGTAAACTAGGGAAATTTTTATCAATTTAATTATTAATCACATGATCTAATAAGATGAACTATCCCAACTATGTTCCTCCCATGATTCATGAACACATACCCTCTATTTCCATACCGAGATGAGAGATACAAACTAATATATCTATACGATGTCATCCAAGTGAACCAACCGAGGTTGATGTATCAACGAACCATAAATGTAAAAAATAGAATATCAATTAACCCTTTTAAACATGGGTTTTTATGTTATCTATGGTGCTATAATATCATATAAATGAGTTTATTACAAATACGCAATAAAATACTAGTATCTTTTAAGCCATTTCAAAATATTTATAAAAAATATACAAATCGGATTCCACTGGGTAATGTCACAGTCATGGTAGTAAGGATAACAACATAACTAGGTTGGGTCTCCACATGACCTCAGGGAACTTCCCCATACATCTGTGGCATCCAACAATCATTTCATTAAAAAATAAAAAACAAAAATATAATACCTTTATATTATATTAATTCAACAATATAATTAAAATGAAGTAATATGATAACCAATATTAATAAGAAACTGAATGAAGACAACATGTTCCAATAATAACCAAATGGAAACATGATAAAAATGTTATGAATACTCTACATGTATGGAAGCCATAAAAATAAACTATCAGATATCAAAATAATAAAACATCTAATAGATAAACCCTAGTAACAACCCTACCCTAACCTTCTATGTTCCAACTAAACAACTGATGCATGAATTGTAATCCATATCCATGTCTTGAACATGTACCTTGAAACAATTCTAATTTTCTCAGGTAACCAATTTCCATGGAGGCCTGAACATTGTGTGAGCACAACTTAGTAGTCCACAACCAATAGTGTCGAAGAAAAAACTAGTCACTAAAATAATGTAAAGTTGAAGTCAAAGGGAATAATTAATAAATGTTATAAAAAATCATGTATCATATCTACACAATTGTTAATTAACCATTTTTTCTTTTTTGTTACCTAGTTTAAACCAAACAAAAAATATAGATATATTAAGATCTGTAGTTTTAAAAAATAAAAAAAAATTGATTTGTTCATGCTGGGATCTTAATCCATATCCGAAAGGGGGTTACTAAAATGTTTTCAAATGGTGAATTATCTAATATAATTTATTTATCAACCTAATGTGAATCCTAAGATCAGTAATAAAGCCATATCCATAATTTTGTGAGCATAGTTCCTCATGTGTAATTTCCAAACTATGAAAAAATTATGATCTTAAATCCTAGGTACAAAGTCCAAAACTAGGAAATCATTGGTAGGCCTAGAGCATAATTCAAATTTGTCATGAAATTGAGGTACCTATATCCCTATTTTAGGAGAATAGATCCTCAGTCTGACATCATAACTCAAGAAATACATCAGTGGGTTCGATATAGTTTTTCTATCCCAACCCATGGAATCATAGCATTAGTACAATACCCAAACCATACAACTGAACACTAATCTATGTGAACATGTTTTTGAAAATATTACACATTTATAATTTACATACCTTATCCCATTTCACCTTTATATCTTTTAAAATTAAAAAATCATTAAATCCATATACCATTGGGGTTCCTTAATTCGTATTCACAGATACCATTTATAGGCCAAAACTCATTTAACACATTCACATTAATCCAATATCCCCTTATGACATCGTGATAACTAGAACACAATTAACATAAATTTAATTTAATAATCCATGATAACGTAGAAATCAAATTACTCATTTAAAATCATATTTAATCCACCAATTAAAACATAAATATTTCTTATGAAAAAAATAAAACATTCCCCATGGATTTCATAAAAATTTCCTACTATTAAAAATATTCCTTAACCAATTTTCACAAAATAAATTTTTATCCTTGTGTGATTGTATAACTTTTGTGGGAATACTTAAAAATAAAAAAATTAATATCATTAATTAATATTCATAGTGATCTAGGTTGAAATTTTCCAATTATAATTTTGAAACATTTTCTAGTAAAAAATGTATTGATAATAACAATTCATTAAAAAGAAAACCATTGAAAAGTTTTTTTGAAATAATAATATGAATTATTCATGATATAACTAGAACCATGGTGGGTGAATACTTAATTTATAAAAAATTTTGGGGTAAATCGTGTTTTTATACATGGTATTATATATATCAAATTACAATTAGATTTTTCTTAATAAAACCATTATGAGTATCAGAATGGTATAAAACCAAAAATTTCTTACGTCAAATTACTTAATTGCAAATTATTCATTCATATAACTAAATATAATCTACATAAGTTTTTATAAAATTTGATGAATTATTTTCTCTGGGTTATTATAGTAAAATTCATGATTATATAGTTTTTAATAAAATTATTACACTGCTGAGGAAACATGCATGTTATTTTTGATGAAACTGATCCCTTCTTATAAAAACTACCTCAACTAATATCATCACATGTTGTTTCTAAAACTAATTTTTAAACATGGATAGAAATTTATTCTCATTAATAAGAAACTCTATTTTTTTGATGTTATTACTCATGAATATATTATACATATTTATGAATAATATCTTTTTGAAAACCCATGTAGTCAGTTCATTATTAGGAATTGTCTTAGTGAAATTATAATTGTTAATGTAGATCAACCAGGTGGGAATAAAAGATCATTAATAAATGAAAGTTAACATCATGATTTACTATAAAAATTAAAAACTAATAAAAATAATGAGGGTTTAGTTGATAGATATTGTATTATGAAAATTTAATATGAACACAATGATTTTGAATGGAATAATGTATTCAATTTTTTTGAATGACACATAAAAACATCAATAATTTTAGTAAAATCGGGTTTTTAGGAATAAATGTGATAGTGATGGAATAATATTTAGAAATAAATCTAGAATTGTTGATATTGGATATAATCAAAAATAGGTAATAGATTATTAAGAAATATATTTCTTTGTAGTTATACATGAAGCCCTTAAAAGACTTCTAGCCTTTGAAACAATGTTTAACTTTAAACTATTTCAAATAAATGTGAAGTGTTCATTTTTTAATGAATATGTTTAGGAGGATGTTTATTTTAAACAATCACATGGTTTTAAAGTTACATAAAATTATTAATATGTTTATTACTATACCAATTCTATATGTGAACTTAACCTATCCCTATATCGTTGTATGAGTGGTTGATTGGATTTGTTTTTTAAAAAATGGTAATGGAGCTATGAATCCAAATATTTTTATACAAAATATAATAAAAATATTATGATTGTTATATTTTTATTCTGATTATATAAAATATGGTTCAACTAAAAAAATACAAAACAGATTCTTTTATAGAGGTTATGATGTATAATTTTTAAATGAGTATGATGGGTATCTTTATATATTTTCATGGATATCAATTTTCTCAAAAAAAAAGTATGTATTTATCTCAACATAAGATTATAAAATAAATTCTTAATAAATTTTTATACAATAATACTAAAAGTAATTTTACTCTAATTTGTACCTCTAATACTTTAGATCTCGATAAAGCTAGGATACTATTTGATTAGAATTTAATTAGAGGAACGATTGGAAGATTAATTTACATAAAATTTAATTGTATAGTTTTAATGTTTTCTGTATTCTTATATTTTAGATATCAATAAAATCCGAAATAAACACATCTTAATGATATATTAAAAAACATCATTATCTTATGGGAAGTGTGGTTTTAGTCCTTTATTATTCTCGATAATTTTTTGGAACTGAATTATTTTTCAGATGCTGACATTGGTCGATGTTGAATGTATTGAATGTGTACAAATAAAACATTTCATTTCAAATGATATCGTAGATCTTTCCACTATCAAAGATGAATATGTTGGAGTTCAGAGTTTTTTACTCAAGTGTTGGGGATGAAACACATATTCAATAACTATGGAATGAATATTTCTGAAACTCAAATACATTGTTGTAATACAAGTTCAGTTTAATTAAGTAAAACCTGTCACATAACTAACATTCAATAAAATATATATATGGAACCCTTTCGTTCGAGATCACACACTAGAAGTTGATATAATTTTATATTTCATCAGAATGCATGAAAAACATGATAATATATTTAAAAAGCCTTTTAGTTTTATAGATTTCAACATACAAAACAAAATCTATTGATGATCAATTTTAAACTATTAATCATACGAATTTATTGTTAACTCATATCCTTACATTAAAATACCAATTTTTATAGGTGGATTACATTTTTATTTATTTTACAAAAAATTTAGTTTTTCCTAAATCATTTAATTTTTTCTAAAATTATAGTTTTTATTACTTTATACTGTAATAATTTTTCAAGACTCGGACATTTTATAATATTTTTAGAGTCATGATTTTCATAAACAAATCCTAACATAGAAAATGTTATAAAAATTCTAGACTATAAATTTTCTATGTACATTTTCAGAATAAAAAACTATCATAATTAGTTTTTATGTCATAATTAGTTTTTATATCATAATGAGTTTTTTTATAAAATTATCATATTATATTTTCTGATATAAACCTATCATAATTACAATTTTTTTCAAAAACTATCACAATATTTTTATTTTATAAAAACTAATTAATATAGGTTAATAATACTGATGAAACATTCCTCTTTGAAAAGTACTCTTGTTTTAATTTTTTTCACTCTTTCATTAATTTAGTTTTTTTATTGATATAATTTATGTTATAATAAACAAATATTTTTTTTCAAAAAATTAAACATTTTCAAAATAGGAATGATCCCTCCTCCGATATGATTTTTAAAACGTTTAGAGTTGAAATATTCTTTTAAATTTCTTTGATTGAATCATGAATGTAAGATGAAAAACAATTTCATTAAAAATCTTTAATTTCATTATAAATGAATAATCATTAACCCCAACATGTATATAATGAATGACATTCAATGTATCCCATAAATTTTCTAATAATTTTTTTCTAGATTAACTGCATCCATCAAATCCATCAATCTAATTATTTTTATTTACATCCATTTGATAATATCAGGTCTTGTTCTGATGAAAACATAATAATATTTTTAAATATTGGTTTAATTAAATAAAATTATTGTTAAATTGTTGTATTTTGAAAAGTATGGTTCTATACGTAAGATTATCATTTGATGTTAAGGATTTGAATACTTTTTTTGTAGAAAATTCTCATAGTGATTTTTATTTATACTTTATAGATGTAGTTTTAAAATTCTATTCTTCTATGATTTTTAATGAAGATTATTTAGAAAAGGATATATCTTACTATGTTTGTTAAAAGGTATAAAATTTATTATTGGAGAGTAGTATACTCCATTGGTGTTCCTTTGAAAGGGGTAGTCTTTTTAACTTTCTCATAAATTACCTAAAAGACATATAACCATTAAAAATAATAAGGATAAGTATTCTATGTTATAATTTTTTGAAAATGTTGGAAAATTTACTCGTGATACCCATGATAAAAGAGTTGTTTTATTTTGAATTAAATGATATTTTATCCATTGGAATGGTTATAGGTATACATATAAGTTTTCTAATGTTTTCTTTCTTGATTAACTTCTGACCATGTAGAAGTTTGATTTGTTGAAATTCATATACGTTACAGTAGATAATATAAAAAATTTCCCAATCATTTTAATGATAATAATGTTCCCAAAATACATTAGTAAATTTATTTTGAAGTTTATAATGATTATTATAGTTGTAAATAAATATTATCCAGGAAATCAAAAAAATCTCTTTTATTAGTGAAGACACTATGTCAAGGATGATGTTAGTATTTGATTCGAAAAAAATAAGTTGGTAAAAAAATTTGAAAGATCTATGTTTGAAGCTCAATCATTGAAGAAAGATGATGAATATAATTATAAATAGATAATGTTTGGTACTTCTCTTCTATTCATATGTAATAATGAAAAGAAAATGATATATTAAGGCTTTGAGAAGATGATGGGTAATAAGGCATAGAAAAATCCAAGGGACACCGAATTTAGAATAAATCACATAGTGGAAAGTGCATTAAATATTTAGACTACTGAACAAAATCAATAATAAGAGAAAATAATATATAAAAAGAAGATATTATAAGAATATAATATTTTTGAGAGTTTCCAAAAAGGTGTAATAATACCTTAAACTAATCTAGTTCTATATTAAATATAGATTTTTTTATGAGGAAACATATGTTGTTACAACTGAAATCTATTCAATCAAAGAAAATTGGAAGGTGAAGGATTATATTGAAGAATCAGTTCCATTTTTTTAGATATAAACATGGAAATTATGTTAGCTGGAAATGAATGTTGGATAATAAACTGATAAATTTAAAGAGGATCTTGAAAAACAAGATTGCAATTAATTTGGAGAAGAAGTAAAAATATATAAAGTTGAATAAAAAGAAGAATAATATGAATTTAAAGATGTAAAAGAAGTATAATACGTTAAAGTGGAATAAGAAGATGAAAATAATGATGAAATGGAATATGAAGACTGTAATTAAAATAACCTAGATAAGGAATCATTGGAAACATATTCTTCATCATATTTACCCCCAAAAACATAGAAAGGATGGAAAATCTCAACGTACTCATGAAGAATCGTCTTCATTCAAAATAGATGAAAAATCATCCTTAAATAATAATATGTAGATCAAAAATCAAGGATGATTGCTTTAATAATGTTTACACTAATAAATATTCCGAATTTATTGAAGTTTTAGATGAAAAGATGATTTAAAATAAATATGAGAAAAAATAAAAATATGTGGATTTCAGAACCAAAAAAATATAACATATAAAACCTTCTTCAAAATCGTTTGATTTAGAGGAAACTATTTATCAAAAAGGTTTAGAAAACATTTTTCAATACATTAGGATATAAGAATACAAAATTCCCTACATTCATATGCCTTAAGATAGATGTCAGATTATTGAAGAATGTTTCAATGAAATATAAGATTCAGTACGAGTTTTAATAGAATCAGCCATTTGTATTGAAGTAGATTGGAATACTTCTCATGATAACTATATAACTCACAAATAAACATGCAATCAGATTGTGAAGTGGTCAAATCAAGTGGATTTCAGGTTTCATCTACATGATGATTAGTTCCTTCAAGAAAATTAATTATTTTTAAAATCATCATAATCCATTAACAAAATTTTAACATATATGGTATATATATTTTTTTGAAGAATAAATATAATATATTTATGATCACACATAATGGAATAATTTTTTAAAATAAATGATTCATTATCTAGAATTATATATTATAATACGTAGATATTGTGAATAAAATTTTATCCTTATAAATTATGATGTTATGAGTTTGAAAGATGACCCTTGTAAAAGGATTCATTGGTATAGAATATTGCAAATAAGGAGAAGTATTTGTATGAGGTTAATAATATGAAGGCATTTATAAATAAATTAATGAACAATGAATAAGATATTTTATTTTAACAACAACTTTTTTAAAATTTCATAATTGTTAATGAATCAATTAAATTTTCATCCAATTAGTTTTTATTGAATTTCTTCTGATTATGATGGGATATATAATTATTCATACCTACATGGATATTTAGTAAGTTTAATATTATTTTTATGTTATTTTTCTATCATTTCAAGAAACATAATATTTATTAAAATTAGTTACTGAAAATCATAAATTGGGAGAATATTTTATTAAGGGTGGTATGTTTTTATAAATGGGGTTAATTTATTATAAAAAGATAGATACTAACCTTTTAAGGAGAAATATTCCTAAGGATAAAATGGTTTTTTAAGGAAAATAATTCTAATATTATTAATCATTTTCAAAATAGATACAAACTCATGTGAAGTTCAGTTGTAAATAATAATATTTAAGAACATAAAATAAATAAATGTTTAAATTTTTTTAATTATTTGTTCATTAATTTTTTTTGCTTTTTTCTTTTACAAATTGGGGGAGATTTTCGAGATAGAAGTATTACTTTTTACATTTAAAATACTTTATTTTTATAAATCAAAAATTGTTTCTCAAAAAAATATTCTTCACTTTTTATGTCCGAAGTTTTTCTTTAGGTTTGTGTATAAAACATTTTCTTTTAACATAAAATGAATCATTTAAACTGTATTATGAATAGAAACATATCATTATTAATTATGATCATCATACTACTCTTGTGTCTGATATATCAAAGTCATATTTAATAAATCCTAGAATTATACGTTTTTTCAATCTATCATACTGAAAAAAATTCATTTTTATCAGATTGATTTTTATACCTAAACAGTCAGACTGATTCAAATATGTATTACTGTATTGTCAATGGATATGGAAGTACGTCAAACTGAATAAATTTTATAATAAAAATTACATAATATTTATTTCTACTATGTGTAATACATTAAAAATTGTAATGGTTCTTAAACAAAATAAAGTTAGATATTCAGTTATTAAAGAAAAATGTGAGATGTCTAGCACCAAATATCTAAGACCATTAAAAACAACTCTAAAATATGAATATTGGTTCTTTTCCAATATGTTGGTCAAAGAGAAATCTCAAGAGGGGGGTGAATTGAGATCCTACTTAAAATTTCTATTTACAACTTGTTTTAAAAAGGAATCCCACAATTTAGAAAAAAACTAGTTTATTAAGGTAGGAGAGATGTACATGTCCAGTTGGTGATAAAATTTATCAAAGGGTGATTAGAACTATGTTGAATTGGTGTAAAAAATTCTTCATATTTTTAAACATGTTTACTGAATTAAACATTAACACACACTAACCAAAACTAACTATCAAAGTGTATGAAAAATAGTTTTATGTTTAAGAAATTATAAGAAGTACAAAATTATATATATAATATAGTATAACAAAATATAGAGCTCAGTAAAGTAAATCAAGAGGTTCCATCTCAAGAGGAGACTTGGTCCTCTTCACTTGGTGACCATCTACCACCATGTAGTTTATATTAACTAAACATGATACAAAACCTCTATTGGGATTCACAATGGTTTTCACCAACTGTTGAGGATTCACACCCTCTTCCATAGTTCTTCATGGAAAAAAAATTCACAGACCACACACGGTCTCTTCCACAGTTATACATGAGAAACAAAATCTAGGTGAAGTTTAATGTGAGTATATTCAGTATCCTCTATTTTAAGCACAAGAGACAGTGTATGTAACAGAATGATACACACACTTCTAAAAAATAGAAAATAATGGAACATAATAGAGCATAAGATAATAAGCTTGAGATTATAAAGATCTATGTGTTTTCAGTTCTTCTCTTGACTCCTCAGAGTGAAGAATTTATTGTTGGAGTCTTTCTCTGAAACATGTCTTCAAAACAGAGTGTAACAAATCCAGGTTATAGCTTCTAGTTTTCGGTTACTGATGTTGATCAAGAGTTGATGAGGCCCATAAGGCATAAGTGATTTTGTCCAAAAATGATATCTGTGATTCTTGTGGATTCATAGTGTTAGTGTTGGATGGTTCTTCTTTGATCTAGAGAGTAAGCTACTTCGCACTTCGTATGCCATTCTATTTCACAACCACATATCGCACACATATTCTTCCATTCTTGGTCTTCTATTTTTATAATTGAGGTCCGACAATAGGAATGAGTATATCAAGTGCGATCATTATTGTACTACCTAATGTCCCAGGTACGGTCTCTTGAAACATCTTCAATAAGAATTAATTAATGTCACGCACATTTAATTTATCAAATATGAAAATTAGAATAATATTAATAATTTTGGAAAAGTATAGAAGTGTTAGAATTGGTAGACTAGTAATGGTAGCTTTCACATCTGTAGGCTTCAATAGTAGGTGAACATTGACAACCTCCAACTATAACCATCCTACAGTAATTTTCCATCGGTAACCTACAACAGTAACTTTCCATGGTATACTTGCATTGTTGACCATTAACGGGTACCACGCATCGGTAACCGTGCATCGTTAACCTTTACATCAGTAATCTTTGCACTGATGACCTTTTCATCGGTGACCATTTCATCGGTGACCTTTTCATCGGTGACCTTCGCATCAGAGACCTTTTCTTCGGTGACCATTGCATCAGTCACTTTTTAATCAGTAACCTTTTCATCGGTAACCATTGCATCGGTAACATTTTCATTAGTGACCTTTGTATCAGTGACCTTTGCATCAGTAACATTTCATGTAGATAAATTCTACACTGTAATCTTAAACCAACAAACAGTGAGATTAAAAGTATATGAATATTATAGGATAGAAACAATGAATAATAATGAACCACAATTAGCATAGAATGAAATCATGATTATCACATAAATGAAACATGATTTTGGATTATCACAATAGGTGAGTCCAACATTCTCCTTCTTTTTGATAATAACAAATTATATCATTTAATTGTTAATATTTATGTAGTGTTGAATCGAGGGTAAAAACATCTTTTTAATTTCATCAGAGATGTTAGCATACATATATATATTGATGATAGAAAACTGAAACTCTTAACACTAAAACTCTAAACACTGAAACTCTAAACACTTCTCCCCCTTTGTGATTAAGAAAAATCATACAAAACAAAATGATATAAAAGAGAGTGTTTTCATTTAGAAAACAGTATTACAATATACAAAAAAATAATACAATAATCATTATCTGCTAATAAAGTCCACACATAGTCCAAACAAGAGATTTCTATTGGAGTTTTGTCTTTGGAAGCTGAGGATGCAGGTTCTGAAGGTGGATGGATAGGCCGATGGATGACAGTTAGCAGAGTAGGAGGATCACCCACTAAGGAATCAGTAGACCTATAGTGTGTAGATCTATAAGGAATCCTTGGGGTTAAGCTTTTGATGGCCTGGACTTGAGTCATAAAAGGAGAAGTACTGGTGGAACATGAATTAGTTGAAGAAGCAAGAAAAGCTTGAGGAACAATGATGGGTTTGCAATCCAAATGGAAGAAGGGTAATAGAATATTACCGATGTCCATAATAATGTTTCCCCCTCTTTCCATAGCTAAGATGAAATCATATTTGTTTTCCATGAATCTCTCCAAGGTAGGCATCAGCTCTCTAGGCTTGCTCACTTGATCCTTAAATGCCTGAGTGACAAGAGGGATTCTCAAATTTTCAAAAAACTTCTTAATGTGACCATCCATCTGATGCTTAGTGTATACCCATTTGTAATAGAAGTAAATTTGATCCTTGATGGCCTAATGGACTTTAGTAGCTTCCCTTAAATAATATCCCACATGGTTTTGAATTTCCCTGGTAATGGAAATGACCTGAGAGTATGAGGTACTAGCACCATATAATTTTTCAACCTCTTTTATAACAATGGTCCTGAAGGCTTCAATTTCAATAGAAGGAGTGGTTGAATAAGATGCAGATGCACCCAGAGGTTCCATAGTAAAAGAAACAGTATCATTAAATGATTTGTATATCTCAATGATCAGCCTTGTCACATAATCATCTTTCTATTTCATATGTGTTTCCCTGGACTTCTTAAAATACTCAAACAATGTGAAAATTTGTTGAACCAGACTTTAAACATATTTATGGTCTCTATCTATCTGATCCCTTTAATCCATATATACATCTAAGTTGGAAATATACAAATTCACTGATTCCATAGATACTGTAAAATTTCATACCTGATTCTGACATTCCTTGATCTCATGAAACATAGTTGAGTTAGAGGTAGAAACTATCCTTTTTCACTATAGATTCCATGATTCCTGGATTGTGAGATATTGTTCCCTATATCATAGTAGTTTTTTCATAAAAATGATTCTTCAGGTCTGATTTCAAAGAATTCAATTCATCTTTATTTAAATATAATCAAGGTTAAAGAACCACTGACTTCATATTGACAGTTTCTGAAACAGTAGGAATTGGATCACTTCAGATAGGTTGGTCATCTACGGAATCTCCATAGTCCAAGACTAACACCAAAAATCCAGGAGCTTCTATCCAGTCTTCTATTCCATGAGCATCAACACCTATTATTGTATCAATAAGTTCCTCCCACTCAGTTGAAGAATTATCCAGATCAACCACATCCATCTCTACCATACCTCCTTAATCAACAACACAAACAGGAATTTCCACTACCACTTCCTCTACAAAATTTTCAATAAATTCCAAAGAATGTCCATCTTCAACTTAATTAGAAAATTCATCATCTCCACTCTATACCCTTTATGTATGTCTTATTAGAGAACTGATACTTATACATTCCACCTCACTTTCATTAGAATCATTTTCAAAATTATCATTCCTGGATTTAGTGTTCTTATCCTTATCTTAGGTATCTCTAATGTATCTTAATACAATTTAAACCCCTTCTTCTTCACCGGTTTCCTCATCAATGTCCCTTAGGATAGTATCCCTTCTAGAAAATCACTTAAGTGGGATAGGCTCACCAAAGGATACAGTACCAGCATGAGGATTTGTGGGAAGGTCAGGATAACTTCTTTCATCTATAGGAGAATCCTCTATTTCTTCCACAACAACATCCTCTTCTTCTTCATCTGAATAAGCAGGATCAACTTCACTAGGCTTGAGACCAGTGTCTCGCTTTTTTTAGGCCTCATTGGATGAGAAAAAGGGTTATACTCTTCATATACCTAAGCTTCATCATTAACCCATCTCTTTATCCATGGATTCTAGTTGATAATCATCATCTTGAAAATTACATTGGTGTTGCAACAGTTATCCTATAAAACAACAGTTTCATTCTTAGCTCCAGCAACACCTTTCACATGAAACATATGGGATATCAAATTAGCAAGAAATATGGAATTATATTTAGAACTAGGTTTTGTCATATCTTCTAGTTGAATCATCAAAAACCTACATAATTTGATATTTTGTTCATTCTTTAACAGATACAAGATAAAACCATCCTGAGTCTTTAAAGATTTAATTTCCACTCTCATGGGATATAAAACATACTGGATAAACATGAATAGCATCATATCATATCCTACCATTTCAGCAGTAATGATTTTCCTAGGAATCCCACTCCAGGTTAGTTCTGAAAGAGTGTCTTCATAACAGATGAAGTATGTAGTGGGAGGAAATATTTTGAAGTAATAATCACAAATCCCTTCATGTGGAACCCTTAAGCAGTCATCCCACGCAGTAGAGGAGAAACTCACACATACTCCATTTAATCTAGAACTCATCTGGTCCTCATCCAAAGGCTTGTAAACCTTGAGATACTCATAAAATTAATTCACTAACTTCTGGTAATAGGTTCCATTATTGTTTTCAAAACACTCAAACTAGTCCTGAGCATCAAGTGCCATCCATACTAAAGACCGGCTGGACAGCAGGCACTCTAAACTTAACTCATTCTCATAAACTATTTCCCTCTTCGATAAATGAAGGTTAATCACCTTTTCCACTATTTGAATTCCTCTATATGACTCAGTTCTAGGTCTCTTAGGATCTATAGTGTCTCCTTCATTAGGAATCGATAGACTTTTCACTCTCTCCATCGATCTGGAGTGAATCAAGGTTTCAGTAGAGTCTTATGTTCAGGTTTAGGGAGAAAAAGGTTTGGGATGTTCTATGATGTAGATAAAAATGTGATCTATGTTTTATTTCTATAATTTAGGGATTCAAAAACGAAATAGATAAAAGAAATATGTAAAGTAAAAAACACATTTCAGATTCTGGTAGAGAACACAAAAATGCAAAATCCCGGACTGAAGTTGACTATCTGTAAGATGGCATCGGTAAGGTCTTATCAGTAAGGTTCAAATGTAATGTCATATCTGTGAGGTCCTGTTGGAGAGGTGCTAATGGTAAGTTCCAATGGTGAGGTCCAATGGTGAGGTCCAAATGGTGAGGTCCTAATGGTGAGGTCCAACAGGGAGGTCCTAACGATAATGTCCAATGGTGAAGTCCTAACGGTGAGGTCCTAACTTTGAGGTCCAAATTCAATAGTTTATCATACCTAAATCAGGTTTGATTTAATTTATCCTCTCTTAATTCAAGGTATTTGTGAATATATTAGCTAATTGGTGTTTAGTACCAAAGGATTCAAGATTCATATCACCTCTTTGATAATGATCTCTCAAAAATTGTGGTCTTACATCAATATGCTTTGTCCTAGAATGCGAAATAGGATTTTTTTGATATGTTAATAGAACTTGAATTGTCACATATTATAGGTACATTCCAGAATTGATATCCAATGTCTAGTAAAGTGTGTTTCATCAACAGAATTTGAGCACAAAAATCGCCCGGAGCTATATATTCAGCTTCTGTTGTAGATAATTCAATAGAATTATATTTATTATTACACCATGCTACTTGTGACTTACCTAAAATGTGACATCTTACAAAGGTTCATTTTCTCTCTTACTTGAGACTAGTAAAGTCAACATCTGAATAACTTATTTAATCAAATGGTTGTCCTCTTGGATAAAATAGTCCTAAATTTATGGTATACATAAGTTATTTAAAAATCCTTTTAACAGATATTTAATGAGGCTATTGAAGCTCTTTTTCGTCACATTGTCTAAAAGAATGGAAATGGAAATGACTTAGCACAATTTGATTCATCCTTTCAAGAAAACATCAAAAATCGAAAAAGGAATGAACAAGGCTTCAAAAGCACATGTGTTGCGCATGTTCCATCACTGTCGTGCAAGTATACTTGTGTGACGCATAAGGGTCACACAAGTGACTTGCGTGCCCTATAGGATAACTTCCCGTGTCTTTTTCAGCCTATAAATAGACCCTGTGGGCCCCCCCATTGAGGAGGATTTTTTCCAGAAACTCATATTTGAGCTCCCGAAGCCCTAGTATCTTCTCAAAGCTTCCGAAATACTTCTAAGGAAATTTATTACATAGAATGTAAGATTTAAATAGGGGTAGGAAAGCCTAAGTGTTGAAACTCATCAACACTTGCACGCTTGAGTGGCCAACCCGTAATAGAAAAGGCCAAACTTGCGTGCTGCCTTACTCCTTAAATAGACCTTGCGCGCCTCTCTTCTGGAAGAATGTCAAGAGTATTCTAAAGGCTTTAATCAAAAGTCTCTCAAGTATTACCCTATTGGTTAACTGTCACACAAGTACCCCATGTGTCGCGTAGGCATACCTGTGCGACAAGGACTTGCGCGACCATGCAGTACTTGCACGCCTACCAAGACATGCACGCCACTGCCTTTTTGGGTTCCCTTCTTACCCATTTCAATCCTCTAAAGTCATTCCACCTCTCCTATTCAAGATTAAATCTTCAAGACACTCTTAAAATACATTTATGGAATGATTTCTTGATTTTGGATTCATTATCTAAAAGGAACTCTGTGGAATATCTCTCAAAACCTAGTGATTTTTTACATTTTATGTCACTAAAGAATTGAGATTTCATTCATTCATCCTCATCCTTTAAGATGTGAGAACCCCTTAACCCGGGCCTCCTTTTCAGGAAGAAGCCCTAGTAATAATTCTCAAATCTAGGCATCCTCTTTATGAGTAAGCACCAACCATAATTCTCTTAACCTGGGCTTTCTTTTCAGGTGTAAGCCCCAGTCTCAGACATGGGCATCCTACTTACGAGTAAGCCCCAAGTCCCATAATTTTTCAAATCTCTTAACCTGGGCCTCCTTTTCAAGAGTAAGCCCCATTCTTAATTTCTCTTAACCAGTCCTAATTTACCTTTGATCTGGGATTTATTTTCAGGAGTAAAACCCAATCATAAGTCCTCTCCTAATTTGGTCCTCCTTCTCAGGAGTAAGCCCCAAGTTAGAGTATTTAAAATATCCATGAAGCACATATACCTTTATGGAACCTGCTCCTGGATTTCTTCCATAATGTAAAACATAACCTTCATTTATCTGGGCAGTCATACATACAGAGGCCCCGCATTATTTCTTATGATTGCATCTTTCATGGCACAATTATCTAATTTTTACCAATACCTCTTGTTTCTCACATCGATCATGACTCACGTGATCTTAGAGTGTAAAAGTTATTATGACATACTTCTTTGAGACATAAATCATAAACATCATTCTCCCTTACTCGAACTACATGGATTCAGATTCCTTTTCTAAACAAAGGATATGTAGGTATCCCGTCTGCGGGTTCGATCCCAACTCTGAAATAATCCATGTTCTTCTGAATGACAATAAACTTCATGTTCCCCACTGAGTTTCTTTAAAACCAGCATGGTCATCATAATGACCAAGAGACTTCTATATAAATGTGTCGAAGGGTACCATTGACCAAGAATCTCTAATAAATATTGATGATACTCTATCTGTGAAGAACCTCGAATACATATAAAAGATTCTTTAAATTTCACACATATCGACCATTTATTGTCATATCTAAAGGAAAACTCATTTTATATTTGGTAATATAATAAGGATTGATGAACATAACTTAAATCTATAAAGAGATTCCCGAAGTAGACAATAATTCCCCTAAAAAAGGTGTGATGAGTCTGACCTCCAATCCTCTCGACCAATGCAAATTCCTAAGCCTCATCAATCCATAAACTAATGAGCATCTACCTTTGGAAAGTAGGTCCGAATGTATGTGGAATCATTGGATGTTTCCGGTTCTACAAACAAACCCATTAGAAACTGATCGGAATGCTTGAACCTCCTATCAAAAGGAGGTCATCCCCAAAATCTGAGGGAAACAAAAATATTGAACCCGACGTGAATCCTTAACCAAGTTAAAATAATGTTTTACCCATTTGTTAGGGCCCTATTTAAAACTCAATGAGAGGGCCAAAAAACAATAATTGAAAAATGTGCTCATCCAAATGATGTAGTGGCTGGATTTTTCATGATTACGTATGTTATATCAAACAACCACTCTTTTCCAAGATATTATTCATTTCTAGAATGGATGATCTCAATTTAACACCTGTGAATACTGTTGGTGAAAATGTCACTACTGCTACTCCTGCTGGATCATCGTCCGCTCTAAGGATGATATCACCTACTCAGCGTCATCAACACTGGGTATCAAACACGCTGGTTAAGGAGTAGCATTAACATGGTACCATCCCAACTCTAGAGGCTTCCCGAGAAGCCCTCCAAGTAAACAACTCAAATTGGTCATCCGGAAAATGATGAACAGTGATCAAGAAGTGGGCGGTGCTGACTACCGTCTCCAATCGTTTCGGGTCGTTGTACCCGGAACACAATCACCATTCACTCACTTATTCTGTGGAGATGAATGAGCATGTCCCTGAGGGCCTTAATTTTAATAGACAAGATTCCTTCCTGAGGGCTCCCACCAACAGTCGTTGGCAGACTCGTGCAGCAGTGCGCCCTCAACATGATGAGGGTACCGACACGAGGCGTTCGGCTCAGGTTCCATGAACCCGAGCAAGCAAGACGAACCACAGGAGGTGGAATCCAGTCAACAGTGAGCAGGTTCTCATCTCTGCCATCTCCGGAGAAGTCCACCAACCTATCTTGGTGGAAAGCAACGAGCTGACACATAAAGATGCCCATTTTAATTCCGCTATCCAGCAGACTCGTCTGGCAGCATGACGCCAATCCCGCCAGGCAATTCCGGCGGAGTACTATAGGCAGGAACATACACATGTTTCTACTTCCTCAGCTTGTCAGCAGGCTCGTCTTATTACATATGATGGATCTCATCAAAAACCTTCGGCGAAGTACAATCAGAAGGCACATACAGCATCTAGTATTTATCAAGCCTACCAACAGTCTCTCTTGATAGAATTAAGAGAAGTTAGTCGGAAAGCCCCGACAACAAATAGGATGCAGACTCAACTCTCTGCCCCCACACATGAGTACTGCCAGGATTCACTGACAAGAAAAGGAGGACATGAGCATGCACATACACATGCTCCAAGCCCGGAATGGATGTATATTCTCGTTCCAGCAGCTAAAGTCACCAAGAATATTCTATCAATGGTGAAATAGAAGAAGGAAATCCCTGTTCATATTCTGGATGCCTGCCAGGATATTTTAACAACTTCAGCAGCATCTCAGGGAAAGACACATAAATCTATCCCTACCAGTGGATTGACACATCAACAATTCACTCCGAAACAGACACACACATCTGTTACAGTCCAAGGGGGTTGTGGGGAATACTCCCCCATATCATACAGACAACCATGTCAGGCACATACACTAGATTTTAGTAGAGATCCTTAACCTAACCTGTCTATATTTCCTGATCAGGCATATACACATGCTCAGAGCAGCCACTTTCGTCAACAAGTGGTTTCCAAGGCGATTAAGAAGGCGTCTATGGAAAATACCTGCCCAGAACAATGAGGAAATCAAGAGCCAATCTGTAACAAGGCCTTGCTCGATACTAGAGTTCTTGAATCCCTCAGACAATTATCTGTTGAAATTCATAATTCTACTCCCTCATTTCCCAATAGTGGGAACATTAATTCCACTGGTCATCAATAGACACTTCCTCGTGAAGGCTTGCTTCTTGACAATTCAGTCGATCTCGAAGTTTCATCCTCAGATGTGAGCCACAGGAACCCTCTGTGTGGTCAGAAGACCAAGGAGCAAGACATCTCATCTTTTGTTGTAACCCATTATAGTGGTCCTCCCAATGATGATGAATTTTGCTGCGAAAGTCCTCTCTGCAGTAGTGATGCACATTTCCCGGAAAATGCTCCAGTGGACAATGTAGTGCCGATAAAGCCCTCTTATCTTGAGGAAATTGCAAATGTGAAACCATTCATGTCTGAAGCTTCATCGCTAGAAGGTGAAATAATTTCTCAATCAGATGATATCCCAGGGTGTAGGTCATTCTCTGATCCACCCCTAAGTCATGCATCTTTTAGTTTGATCAATGATTTCTCTACCAATCCTATTGAATCCAATGAAGCAAAAAGGAAACACTAAATCTGGTCAAATAAAGTAGAAGAATCTTCATTAAATGATTAAGAGGAAATTCTGAACATGAGAAAACAACTGGCGAAAGGTGAAGTGCCAGTCATGTTTTGGCCTCTGGCAGACTCTCAGTATAATATTCCAAAAATGTTGACGAAAGATGAAATTCATGATATTCGTCTCAACATATGGAAAACTCTTTGTTAGTTGAAAAATAAAGTATTATATTATGATGAATATGAAAATCATCTTAAGATAATAGAAGGGTTACAACGTCCGATTGATTTGGTGTCTCTATTAGTCTCTCGATATCCGAAGGCTGAAAAGCAGCAGAGATCCCTTCAACGTTCACGCCTTGGAACACTAAGAATATTGCGTCAAGTATTTTACAATGCCCCATCTGGTATTCGTGTCAGAGGATGGGGTGTTCATGGAGAACAACATTTCATGGTGCCCTCCAGTCATCAGAGCTCGCCGAAAATGGTTTCATGCAATGTTATTTCCCATGACTGGCCACCGTCAATGGGCTTTCTTTGTAATCAAAAGCTTTCCTAGGAACAAGATTCAACTATTTTCTCTCAAAATCAAGAATACAGAGAACATGTTGTTGAATAAATCTTGCTTCAAGAAAACAAGAATATTAAACAGGCCTCTCGTTTGGAGCAAACACGTCACCAAGTGACAGAAGTGTCAGAAATCATCCAACAGTCTTTTGAACTGACTGATAAAAGCGGATACAGGTTAATGAATCCAGCTAATTTCTGGACTAATGTTCACAAGATAAAAAAGGACTTTCAAGAATGTCTTAGACATAGCATGTCAAGAACCACCCCAACTCGCCAGACTGAGGACTCTTTTAAACCAACCCTCGGAATCAACATAAAGGATTCTAGGAGTTGAGCGAGAACAGAAGGAATAGACCTAGTCCACTAGATTGGGGACTTTTTCAAATCATCAATCCCCTCCTCATAGAAAGTTGTTCTTTTCTCAATTGGGGAAGAAACCTAGAGAATAATAAAGATCCAAATTATCATGAGATTCCCTCCATATTACAGTTCGTCAAGAAGTTCCTGAGGGATCGAATCAACAAAATGAAATGACTCATCAAAGACATGGAAGAAAAAATATCATATAAATGCTGATAGAAGGGATGAGATGAGTTATGAATCAATCAATGTCATCAATGTCGTTGTTGCTGATCCACCAGATGAGGCTCACTCACTGGACTCAGATGAAGAGGTTCCTGCTCAAGAAGATGTATGCAGTGACACAAATGAAGAAGGTGTGCGTACATGAAGTCAAAGGAATACTCAGAACCTAGGTAATACTTCGAGTAACCCACTTCCCCCTCTATGAAAAGGATCCATCAAAGGTAAGGGAAAGAACTAGGTTACATATCCTTCCTCTGGAGAAGGTCAATCACTCTAACTAGAGAAAATGTTTTCACAACAGGAGGAAGAAATGAAGGAATTAATATGGTTGAATGCAGAACTACTTCAGATTAGTCTTCTTCTTAAGCATGCTGGAGTCAGTTAGCCAATGGAATTTGTTACAGCTACTGAGATGGATCAATAATATCCTCCTCTATCAGTACACACCCTCACAGGTCTAATCCTATGGGTCAAGTGCAACAATAGTTGGCAGTGCTACCATCAGTTGCAGCACCAATCGTCACATCTGTCCGAGCTCCAGTCATTGCACCTACCCAATTCCAAGTTCAAACAGATGTTTCTCAGAAGTTAATAACTACTATTGAGTCATTAAAATCTCAGTTAAAAACTATGGAAGGGAAACGTGCACAAGTTCAACCAGAAAAGAAATTTCCCCCTGAATGGGTAGATTCAATTTCTCCTCCATCCAGTTTTGGGAACCCTATATTCCCTATTTTCAATGGATCAAGCGATCCTAAATAGCATTTGACGCATTACATGTCTTGTTACGATCCTATGATGGGAAATAAGGAGCAGTAAGAAGCTGTGAAACTCAGATGCTTCGTGCGAACCTTGCAAGGACCAGCATTTTTTGGTATACAAGCTTGCAATCCCGGTCAATTACCGGATGGGAGGATCTTTGCCAAAAAATCATCCTTTAGTTCAGCTCAACTTTGCCAAAGACAATATTTTTCGATGTTACAAACTGTAAGCAAAGGGAGAATGAAAGGGTCTCTGATTTCATTGCTCGATGGAAGGGATTGACATATTACTTGAGTTTAGCACTCCCCTAAGAAGAATTTTTTCCAATCTGTGTGGAAAATCTGCGTGATGAATTATACACACCGTTAAGCCCTGTGAAATTCACAGGAGGGTTTTGAGACCTTACTTCAATCTCTCAGCAGATTGAAGATTCCCTTATATAGGCTAAGGAAAAATCTCTTTTAATTCCATCAACTCCAGGAAGGATAATGGGTAAAGTAGAAACTTCTACAGTTATGCTTAAACAAGCACCTGTACCTGTTTCTACCTCAAAACCTTCATCTTCTCAAAGGGCTCCACCTTCTGAGCGCCAAAAAAAAGGTGTTTTCATATAGACGATCAAAGAGATCAAAGACGAAAAAAAATTTTGAGGATCTGAAGTGAAAAACATACTCTTTTCGAAATGAACAAGTTCCTGGTTATTTCATTTCAGCTCTAGAAAACAATTTGGTTCAATTGCCAATGCCCAAGAGGCCAAACAAGAAAGGAGATGAAGACTGTCCCACTTATTTCCCTTTTCATAAAATGTTGGGGCATCCCATCCAAGAGATTTTTGTCTTCAAAGAGCTCCTGCAAAAGATGGTCTACTCGGGACAAGTCACATTGAAAGGCTCCTCAGCCCCAGTAGCATGTGTCAATGCTATAGTTCCAGTGGAGGAAGGTGAATGGAAAGAAGTCAAAAGAAAAAATGCAAAAAAGTATGATTATTGGATGGTCAAAAATACAATCAATTGAACTCATGCTATTTTGAGAACACAATTAAAGAAACCAATTGTGTCTTCTGCCATGAATGTTGCGGCAAAAACCACTTCGTTAGAGGAAAAGTCCTCAAAGAAACGGCATGATTCAAAGAAAGAAAAAGAATCAGAAGAAGATGAGTATGTGTCAAAGCCTATGTTGTATTTTACTTTGGCAGAATTCATGCCATATACTTCAAAGCCACAGGCACCGCCCCACCAAACGGCACAGCCTAAACAGGCTAATCAGGCAGAGTCTTCATCAGAAGAAGTGTTAATCTTTGATTCTGTTAATATGCTTCAATTAACAGATCTATATGCCAGTCACAGTTTCAATTTCAATGATCATGAATTCTCTGTATCAAACAGAGGAATTAGAGGACGTTCCACGGGCTCAGGATACAGGGGATTACGTGGATCTTTCAGAAGCCAATATTCCAATTCTACCCCTACTAGAACTGTATATGCAGTAGAAACTCGTGGTAGAGCCCTTCAGCCGGATCAGGAAGATCAAGCATGTTCTTTTACCAATAGAAAATTAATTCCTGGCACAGTTATTTTGGATGACCGGTTGAAGGTTACATCTTATTCCTCTCATCAAGTAAATGGATCTAATCGGTCTAATCTTCCAAAACCAGGAATATTGCCAACTCATATCCCAATACAAGATGATTCAACTTCCAAAGAATCTGCTTCCATGGTACATGCTAAACCACAAATTCCTATTGGGAAACGAAGACCTCTAGATCAAAAGTATGATATATTGAAACACTTGTCCCAAGTACCATCCATGTTATCAATTCTGGATGCTCTGAATCTGTCAAAAGATCTTTGGGAAGCACTAATCGAGGCATTGTCAAGTCCTCAGGATTTTGAAACTGAAATTGCTGCAGCTGAAGTCTATCACATAGAGAATAATCCTACATAATTCCATTCAATAATATCTTTTACTGAATAAGATGAAGATGATGTTGCGCGTGGACATATTAGACCATTGTACTTTTCTGGCAAGGTCAATGGCGTAGATGTTCGAAGAGCTTTCATTGACAATGGTTCAGGAGTCAACCTCATGCCCATTCATACACTTCGTCGATTAGGCCTCACAAAATCTGATTTATCTCCTATAACCATGATGCTACAGGGATATGATAAAGATGAACAAGAACCACTAGGTAATGTTACACTCAGAACTCAGTTTGGGGATCTTGTATGCAATTCAGATTTCATGGTTTTTGATCCAGACTCAGCCTTCAACATCTTGCTTGGAAGACCCTGGCTACATTAACATGAGACTATCCCTTCATCATACCATCAATGTCTCAAATATTGTTTCAATGGTCAAGTTGGGACATTGTATTGTTATAAGGCCCCGTTTAAGACATGTGAGTCTCAATACATTGATGGAGAATTCTATCACATGAAGAAAAGGGAGAAATCCATAACAAAGGAGATTACCAATGTTAATGCTCCATATGGTTTGGAAAAAATTCCAGTAAATCCATTTACACATGTGAGTACAGAATATGTGTTGCCTATCAGTCAAATTGAAAAGATAGACCCAAATCAAAATACTCATATGGATTGATCCATAATGTCAATTACGGAAATTGATCCAGACAACATGGGAGAAATTGGTAATCTACCAAGCAGTGATGAAAGCATAAATGGTGACGTCTTCATTTCATCTGCTGAAATCCGTCAAGTCTATGCTTCGCCAATTATGCCAGAAGATGTTATAGAAACATCAGAGGTGAACAATGATGTCGATTTTCAATCCATCAACTCCTTTTTATTACCCATATAAGACCACTCATCATCAATCGGGTCGGAAATGGAAGCTTCTTCTTCAAGATATGAAAATTTTGACTTCTCGTCGGATCATGAGAATTCTACTTTGTCATATACTATGCAAGTAGAAATGGAAGAAATAACACATGATGAAGAAGAAGAGGAAGATCTCAGAAATGTTCCTCCAACATTTGAATAGGGTGTCTCTACCACTATGGATGAACTCAGAGAAATAAATATAGGTACAAAAGGAGATCCATGCCCCACATTAATCAGTGCGGCCATGACTCTTGAAGAGAAAGTGATGTATATTTCTTTTATAAAGAAAAATAGAGATATATTTTCCTGGAACTATACAGAAATTCTTGGGCTTGATCCTGATGTTGCTACTCATCATTTGGGTTTACCAAAAGAACATAGAGGATTTAAGCAAGACGCGAGAATTACACACCCAACATATGCTTCCAAAATTCCAGCTGAAGTGGATAAGCTTCTCGAAGCTAACTTCGTTATATAAGTTCAATATCCCAAATGGTTGGATAATATTGTCCCTGTATAGAAAAAGAATGGAAAAATTAGTGTTTGCATCGATTTCAAAGATCTTAATCGGCATTGTCCTAAGGATGATTTCCCAGTTCCAATTACATAACTTCTAATTGATGCAACAGCTGGCTATGAATCACTTTCCATCATGGATGTATATTACGGATATAATAGGATCTGAATGTCCCCAGAAGACGAGGAATATACATCCTTCAGAGCCCCTTAGGGTGTGTTTTGCTACCGGGTAATTCCCTTTAACTTAAAGAATGCAGGTGCAACTTATCAGCGTGCCATGCATCATATCATCAAACCCTTCTTAGGGAAGATTGTTGAATTCTATGTAGAATATTTGTTAGTTAAATCCAAACAACGTTATTTTCACTTGGATGATTTGGAAGTCATATTCTGCAAGCTTTGACAACATAATTTGAAGATGAACCCCTTAAAATGTGCTTTTGGGGTAACCTAAGGAAAATTTCCCAGCTTTGTTGTATGCCATCATGGTATTGAAGTCGATCCTGAGAAGACCATGTCAATCCTTGGTATGTCACCTCCTCAAAATTTGAAAGAATTAAGAGGACTTCAAGGAAACATAGCCTATATTCGTCGTTTCATCGCCAATTTAGCAGGCAAAAGTTCACCCTTCACCAAATTGATCAAGAAGGTAGTCACTTACCAGTGGACTGAAGAATGACAATAATCATTCGATTTTCTCAAGAAATACCTCTTGAGTCCACCGGTATTCATGCCACATGTTGAAGAAAGACCACTTATCCTCTACGTGATAGCTCTAGAGAGATCATTGGGTGCCTTTCTTGCTCAAAAAATGATATTGGGAATGAAAACAATCTCTACTATCTTAGTCGAACCATGATTGAAGCAGAAACCCAGTATTCAAGTATTGAGAAGTGTTGCATGGAATTAATCTTTGCAGTTCAGAAGTGGAGACACTACCTGCAACATCACGAGGTCCAATTGTATCTCGCAATAACCCACTCAAATTTCTCCTTAGTCGTCCAATGCTTACCGGACGTATGGCAAGGTGGGAAGTTCTTTTGCAGCAATTTGACATTCAGTATGTGTCTCAAAAGATGATAAAGGGACATTATCTGGCTGATTTCCTAGCTGAACACCCTTCAGTGGAAGAAACATCTTCAGATATTGAACTCCCTGATGAGGAAGTATTTTCTATTCAAGAAAGTCCTCAGCCATGGGAAATGTATTTTGATGGTGCTTCCAGAAGTCCAACAGGGATGAAAATGGAAAATCCTAAATTCAACAAAGTTGGCCTAGGAATTGTGCTCATTTCTCTAGAAAGGGCAGTGTTAACTTAATCCTTATTATTGTGGGAAGGTGGTGCCAATAATGAAGCAGAATACCATGCTCTCATCCTAGGTCTGGAATTCGTACTTCAAGCACAAGTGAATCACTTAAAGGTGAAAGGTGATTCAGACCTGGTAATCAAACAAGTCAATGGGGATTATGCCATCAGAAAAGAAGAACTAATCCCTTTGTATGATTACGTCAGAGAGTTAATGGAGGAATTCCCATTGGAACCGACATTTTCTTATGTCCCAAGATCACAAAATGCTCAAGCCGATGCATTGGCTAATATAACCACAGCTCTGGAAGATCAAAATTGGGACGAGACAAACATCAGTATTGCCCACCATTGTGCAATTTCACCTTATGTACAAATCAGAATAGAGGAAATTACTGAAATTTGTCCCATTCCTGAACTGTATGGTCATAATACAGGATGGATGTCACCTATCAGGGAATACCCTCAAATAGAACACTTCCACCTGATAGAGTGGGGAAAGAAAAAACCCGGCGACATGTGGTTAATTTTACTCTTTATGATTGCCCATATCACATAGAGAAAATTCTCTACAAACGTGGTATTGATGGAGTTCTCTTCAGATGCATTGATAGTGAAGAGAAAATGGCTATTATGAAAGAAGTGCATGCAGGAGTCTGTGGTTCCCGCCAATCATGACATAGACTTTCTGATCAGATTCGAAGCATTGGATACTTTTGGCCTTCAATGATACGAGATTATGTCGATTTCACAAAGAAATGTTATTAATTCCAAGTACATTCCAACTTCATTCATCAATCTACAATGTTTCTTCATACATCTAAATACTCATGGCCATTTTCCACATGGGGAATGGATGTGGTGGGACCTTACCCTTCGTCTACGGCCAAGAAGTTTAAGTATATTCTTACTACTACTGACTTCTTTTCCAAATGGGAAGAGGAAATACCTCTCAAGGAAGTCAGTTCTAAATGCGTTGTCAAATTCATCAAGTATAACATCATTACCAGATTTGGTGTCCCTCATACCATATTGACGGACAATGGCACTAATTTCCGTTCATCCGAGGTGAAAATGTTGTATCAAGAATAAAACATCAAATCCAACCATTCATCTCGGTATCATGCAGCGGCCAACGGCCAGATAGAATCCTTTAACAAGACTCTTTTAAATATACTATAAAAGATGGTGGATAAAGATAAGAGGTCATAAACAAATAAACTCTTTCATGCTTTATGGAATTATCAGACTACCACCCGCACTGCAACTCGGTCAACTCCATTTTCAATGGTATATGGAACGGAAGCCATCTTTCCCATTGAAGTTCATCTACCCTCTCTCAGAGTTGCCATTTTTGATCAATCATCTACAGATGAAAAATCTCAAAAGAGATTGAATGAATTGGAACGGTTAGATAAGAAAAGATTGTGCACTTTTCACCACTTGAAATTCTATCAAAATCGAATAGCATGAGCTTTTAACAAAAAAGATCATCTTCATTCATTCACTCTGGGTGAATTCGTATTAGTTCTCAGAAATCCAATGATATTAGGAAAGAAACCTCCCATGATTGAGCCAAAATGGGAAGGACCTTATTCAATACATAGGGGCTACTCCAATGGAGCTTATTCATTAATCTCGATTGATGGAGAACTCATCACTACTCCAACCAATGCCAGATTTTTGAAGTAGTATTTTGTATAAACTAAAATGTTATTCTTTCATCCTTTCTATAAGACATTAAACTATACAAAAACTGTCCATACATATGACCTTAAAATATTTTTATTAATTTCGTCCCACACAACGTTAAACTATGAAAAAAAATTCCCTAATTTTTCCTCTCTGCATGACATTAAACTGCAAATGTCCATCTTTTTCCCTTGATATATGATGTTAAACTATACATCAATGGTCTAGTATGACCTTAAACTGCAACTTGGTCCAACATGATGTTAAAATGTGTCCCCCTTGGTCAAACATGAAGTTAAACTGTGTCTCTAAAATGGTCCAGTCTGACCCAAAACTGCAACTAGGTCATGTATGACCTTAAACTGCATCATCAATGGTCCATGCATATTACTGTAAACTATTTGAAAGTCACTTACGTCCATCAAGACGTTAAACTGTGACATCCTAACTACATGACGCTAAACTATACAGAAAGTTTGTGATACGTCCTACATGACATTAAACTGTATTTTGTCCCTGCAACATGACACTAAACTGTGCAGCACCAATAATCCTAACTGCAAGACTTTAAACTGCATAGTCCCTTTATATGTACTACATGACAATAAAATATGCATCGTTAAGGTTTTTGTTACCTCTTGTTTCTCACACTGAGTATGACTCACGTGATCTTAGAGAAAACCTCAACCATAACCCTCTCTTTGGGCCGCTAACCATGTGTAAGTCCCAACAACATCATTTTTTAGGTCATTGTCCCCAAGAACAACTTCATCATTAATTCATTCTTTAATTGAACTACAGAGACTTTTATCCTTGCTTTCTAGGATGGGTATGTAGGCAACCTCCCAAGGTTCATGCCCAAAACCAATCTCTTCACATTAGTTCACCTCCATCTCATACGATGTTGATTCGTGAAACCGCCCCTAGAATCAATATCTATACATTGGTTCACTTTCTTCCTTGTTATACGACGTTAAAATATAAAACACTTTTGTTCAGTATGACAATAAACTATAACATTCTTGGATACCCTCACCTGAGAGGGAACCATTATTTACATTGATTTTTTCAATCATGTTTCATTTCAAGGATTATATGCATACATGGAAACGCCCAAACCGTTTATCTTGGGTTAAACCATCATTGTACTAAAGTCCCCTTTCACCCTTCACATGTACGAACCAAATTTGTACAATGGGTATATCTAGAACTACCTGGGCTTGATTCCCATCCTTATGGGATACATAGGAATGTTCGAGTGTCCCTCGAATCCAGCCCCAAGTCTTTGGGACTAACCCCAAAATTCCACTTTCAGTCCCTTGGCTGAAAAGTCCCCATGAAAACACATAGTGTGTATTTCTTACAATGGTCCATGCTCTATGACCCTACACTAAGATCTCTAATCCTTTTTCCCACACGATGTTAAACTGTAGTTTAAGATCTATGTATGGATTGATTCTCATCCTTATGGGATACATAGTGAAGTCCAACATTTCAATTCAGGACCCAGCCACAACATGATTATTGTTAGTATTGATCTCTATATCTCTGTATACATTGAACAATACCGATCTTTATGTGTCATAATCCTAACCATAAATATTTTCAGATCCTCATAACCCTTTTCATGACTTCTAGTCACAAAAAGTCAAAATTCTGAGTGTTATTTTTCCTGACTATACAGCACGTGCCCATAGGCGGCCTTGCATAAACGATCTACATAACAGACTAGTTAGCCAAAAGATACTGTTATTTGACTATGTAGCTAATTCCCTTAGGGGACCTTGCATAATTCAACCCGTAATGGGTTTGTCGGATAGTGGTAACTTCATTCTTGGAAAGAATGCCTCTTTTGAACTAATTTTTCTTAAATGACAGTATGTAGGGATCTGAAAAAATAGATATCCTTAACATATTTGTCCCATATCATATTCCATGATCTGAATGTATTCATGTCTATGGTTTATATTATCCTTCCCTACATTTGGGCCAGACCTTCATAGGAGTGATATCTATTCAGTTCATTGATAATCTTCTTTGGAAATATCTTCTCCATATTCAAGTACTTATTTCCATACAGAAAACTCTATACTTTGAAAAATTTGAATCTCCATATACTTTCACTAGCTTTTAGCAGTAGAAAGGTAAATTTATGAGAGTTCTTTTTCCTGACTATGCAGCACGTGCCCTTAGGCGGCCTTACATAAACAATCTACATAACAAACTTGTTAGCCAAAAGATGCTATTTATATGACTATGCAGCCAATGCCCTTAGGTGGCTCTGCATAATTCAAACCACTAACAGGTTTGTTAAATAATAGTAACTTCATTTTTGGAAACTACTTCTTCTGATTCCTTTTAGCTCTTTTTCATATCATTCCTCAGATTCAAATATTTTTTAGCTATAGTTTACATTTTTCCCTCATACATGAGTATGGTAATGTGTTTTATGTTAAATTGTCAGTGAATTGAGTCGATTATAATTCATTCAGTCAAATATATTTTTGACCATAAACATTAGCCTTTTTATGTCCGACATGCATGACTTTAAACTGCCAATAACCACAAAGACCCCTGGTTTTTCTTTATTCCTCAAAGTCAAATCCTCTTTTCTTTACAAATCCAACTCTGAGGGGGGACTTTTGTCGATGCTCCTTTTCGTCACATTGTCTAAAAGAATGGAATGGGAAATGACTTAGCATAAATTTATTCATCCTTTAAAGAAAACATCAAAAATCATCAAAGGAATGAACAAGGCTTCAAAAGCACATGTGCCGCACAAGTTCCATCACTGTCGCGCAAGTAAACTTGAACGGTGTATAATGGTCACGCAAGTGACTTGCGCGCCCTAATGGATAACCTCTCGGGTCTTCTTCAGCCTATAAATAGACCCTGTGGGCACCCCAATTCAGGAGGAGTTTTTCCAGAAACTCATATTTGTGCTCCCGGCGCCCTAGTCTCTTCTCAAAGCTTCCGAAAAACTTTTAAGGTAATTTATTACCTAGAAAGGAATATCTAAAGATGGGGATGAAGGTCTAAGTGTTGAAACTCATCAACACATTCACGCCTGACTGGACAGACTGTAAGAGAAAAGGCCAAACTTGCGCGCCACCTTAATCCTTCAATAGAACTTGCACGCCCTCTTCTGGAAGAACCTCAAGAGGATTATAAAGGATTTAATCAAAATTCACTCAAGTATTACCCTATTGGTTAACCGTCGCGCAGGTACCCCATGTGTCGTGCAAGCATACCTATGCATCCAGGACTTGCGTGCCCACGCAGTACCTGTGCGCCTACCAGGACATGCGCGCCCCTGCCTTTTTGGGTGCCCTTCTTACCCATTTCACCCCTCTTAAGCCAATCCACCTCTCCTATTCAAGATTCAATCTTCTAGACACTCTTCAAATCCACTTAAGGGTATGATTTCTTGATTTGGATTCCTTATTTGAACGGAACTCTATGAAATATCTCTCAAAACCTAGAGATTTTTTACATCTTTATGTCACTAAAAAAATTGAGATTTCATTCATTCAACCTCATAATTTATGATGATAGAACCCCTTAACCTTGGCCTCCTTTTCAAGAATAATCCCCATTCATAATTCTCAAACCTGGGCATCCTCCTTAGGAGTAAGCCCCAACCATAATTCTCTTAACCTGGGCTTCATTTTTAGGAGTAATCCCCAGTCTCAAACATGGGCATCCTCCTTAGAGTAAGCCCCATGTCCCTTAATTTTTTAAATCTCTTAACCTGGGCCTCCTTTTCAAGAGTAAGCCCCAGTCATAATTTCTATTAAACAGTACTAATTTACCTTTGATCTGGAATTTATTTTCATGAATAAAACCCAATCATACGTCCTCTCCTAATTTGGGACTCCTTTTCTGAAGTAACCCCTATGTTAGAGTATTTAAAATCTCCATGAAGCACATATACCTTTATGGACCCTACTCTTGGATTTCATCCCTATAGTAAATCCTAACCTTCATTTATCTCAATAGTCATACATACATAAGCCCCACTTTATTTCTTATGATTGCATCTGTCATGGAACAATTGTATAATTTTTACCAATACTTCATGTTTCTCACATCGAGCATTTCTCACGTGAGCTTAGAGTGTAAAAGTAATTATGACATCCTTCTTTGAGCCATCAATCATAAACATCATACTCCATTACTCGAACTACATGGGTTTTAATTCCTTTTCTAAACAAATGATACGTTGGTAGCCCGTCTGCGGGTTCGATCCAAACTCTGAAATAATCCATGTCCTTTTAAATGAAAATAAACATCATGTACCCCAGTGAGTGGTTATAAAACTAGCATGTTAATCATTATGAACAATATACTTCTATATAAATGTGTCAAAGGGTACTAATGACCAAGAATCTATAATAAATACAGATGATTCTCTATCGATGAAGAACCTCAAATACATATAAAAGATTCTCTAAATTTCTTAAATATCGACCATTGATTGTCAGATCTAATGGAAAACTAATTTTATATTTGGTAATGTAAATAGGATTCACAAACATAACTTAAATCTATAAAGAGAGTCCCGGAGTAGAAAATAATTCCCCTCAAAAAGGTGTGATAAGTCTGACCTCCCATCCTTACGAGCAATGTAAATTCCTAAGCCTCATAAGTCCATAAACTAATGAGCACATACCTTTGCAAAGTAGGTCCGATTGGATGTGGAATTATTAGATGTTTCCGGTTCTATGAACAAACACGTTAGAAACCGATCAGAATTCTTGAACCTCCCATCAAAAGGAGGTCATCCCCGAAATCCGAGGGAAACAAAGACTCTTTAGGATTGGATTGAAAACAAGCACACATTCATACGTAGAACATAATGTTAGATCTTATAGTAGTAAGATATAGAAGACTCCAAATCATTCCATTGTAATTGGTTTGATCCATTGGTTTTCCAGTTTCATGGGAATCCAACGTACACATGGTACTCATAACTTTATCACTAACCTTATTACTATACAAACCAAAATGATTCAAAATATAATTAGTATATATAATCTGATTTAAAATAATAAATTTATTATTTTGAAAAATTTCAAATCCAAGGAAAATTTTATGTTCCCCCATTAAACTCGTTTCAAATTTATGAAGCATCATTATTGAAAAATTAGTACATAATGAATGATTATAGGATCCATAAATTATATCATCTACATAAATTTAAACTATTAAAACATATTTGGTAATCCTTTTAATAAAGATAGAAGGATCCTCTATTCCTTTCATAAATACTTTTCAAATAAAGAATGAACTATGTCTATCATACCATGATCTTGGATCTTGTTTTAGGGCATATAAGGCTTTAGGCAGTTTAAAAACATGATTTGGAAAATAGGGATCAGTAAAGCTAGGAGGTTGTTCAACAAATACCTCTTCAATTATATACCTATTCAGAAATTCACTTCTGACATCTATTTGATAGAGTTATAAATTCAGATGAGCTACATATATAAGTAATATCCAAATGGCTTCTAGTCTAGCTATAGGATCAAAGGTTTCATCATAGTCTATTCTAACTTCTTGACTATATCCTTGTGCAAGTCATCTAGCCTTGTTTCTAAATATATTTCTAGATTTATCAACTCTATTTCTGAACACCCATTTAGTGACTATGGTGAAAGTGTCCCTAGGCCTGTCTACTAATTATAAAACATTTTTTCTCTCAAAGTTGTTCAATTATTCTTCCATAGATATCATCCAAAATTCATCACTGATTTAATCATTGATATTTATAGGTTCATGAATCGAATGAAAAAACATGATGTTCAACATGGTTTCTCATAGGAGCTCTAGTTTTTGACCCTCTATTTAGATCACCTACTAAAGCATCTAAAGGATGTTTTTGATAGTTCTTATACCTATATAAAGAGATGAACTAGATTCCTCATGGCTTTCTATACGTTTAGAATCACCATACACAGGTTCTGGAAGATTTCCAGAACTTGCTGTTTTTTCTGAAGGTTCATTGTCTTTGTCATTAAGTTCCATAATTGACACATATTCCTCAAGAATTAAAAGAGAGTATTTGGGTTGATGTGGATCAGTCTCATCAAATATTACATGAACTGATTCTTCCACATATTTGGTTCTCTTATTAAATACACTATAGTCTTTACAAGAGATTGAGTAACCTAAGAAAATTCCTTCGTCATTTTTTGATGAAAATTTGACAAGATTATATTTAGTGTTAAGGATAAATAATTTACATCTACAAACACTAAATTAAACAACCATAGGTTTCTTATTATTATGAAGCTCATAAGGGGTCTTCTTAAGAACATCTCTAATCAATACTCTATTGATAATATAACAAGCTATGTTAACAGCTTCAACCCAAAAATAGATAGGTCGATTATACTCATTGAGCATAGTTCAGGGAATATCTTTAAGTGTCCTATTTCACCTTTCTACAACTCCATTTTTTGAGGTGTTCTAGGAGAAGAGAAATTGTGAGTGTAACTATTATGTGAGAAAAATGATTCAATGTCCTGAATTTCAAATTCACGACCATGATCACATCTTAAGGTCTTAATTCTATGTCCAATAAAATTTTATACAGACTTGGAATATTTAATTAAGTATGAATATTCTTCACTTTTGTGAGATAAGAAAAAAATACCCAATTATATCTAGAAAACTCATATATAAGAATGTAAACATAGTGCTTACCATTTAAACATGAAAATCTAGATGGTAAAAACAAACCCATGTGAACCAACTCAAGAGGTTGAGGAGTAGAAACTTATTTCATTGGATTCAAAGAATTTTTTTGTTGTTTTCACTTTTGAAATGCATTAAACAATTTATTAAGAGGAAATTCCAATTTAGGTATGTCTCAAACTAAACCATTCTTAGTCAGCTTCCTAAGTTTGTGCACATTGAAGTGTCATAGTCTTCTATGCGACAACCAGGATTCCTTATAAAACACAATTAAAAAAAAATTCTTATCTAAAGAATATAAATCAAATGCTTATAAATTATCTTTTATAAGAGTAGTAAATATTAAATTATTTTTAGATTTAAAAACATTTCATGCATCATCTTCAAATTGAACATTGAAACCATCATCGGACAACTGAGAGATACTCAGCAGATTGTATTTTAACACATCAACAAACAATACATTTGAAATTAATACAGCATTAGGGTTACTAATTTGTCCTAAGCCAACGAGATTCCATTTTTCATTTTCACCGAAAGTGACATATCCACCATTAACATTAATTATGATTTTGAAACATGAGTATTTTCCTATCATGTGTCTTGAACATCCATTGTCCATGTACCACCGAGTTTACCAAGAGATCTTCAGTTAACAATCCTACAAAATAGATTAGGTGTAGGGTAACATTGGTACCCATATTTTCTTAGGTCCAGAGATGTTAGCATGTAAAACTTTGGGAACTCAAACTTGTCCCACAAGTTTTCCACAAATAGTAGATATGTTTTGAGATATGAATGCATTGTTTTTTTCCTTTACATAATTTTTTTTCAAAAGATGGTCCAGAGATTGAACTAGATGTGAAATGGCTAGATTTTGGACCAAATTTAGTTTTAATAATCCTTCTCTATCCTGGTTGATATCTAATTGCAGTTGCGTGATTTGTAGAAATTTTTTTTCCAAGAAACTAAGTCAACGAATTAGTACCATCTGTAAACTTTTCCAAATCCATTTATAATTGCTCATTTGATAAATTGAGTTCGGTGTGTTCTTTTAATAGATTAGAAAATTTTTCTTTCTCAATATCTAAATTATATTTGTAATTATCTTTAAAGGAATGTCGTCGTTTCAATAGTTTATATTTATCCCTGAATTTATTAAAGGTATTCTCTAGAATTCCACAGTATTTAAATAGTTCTTCCTTAGTCATATTTTCATCACCGTTTGGTTCACTTTAATTCCCAGAATAATAAGAAATAGGTATATGGGAATTGGGAGTTAACTCAGATGTTTCTTTCTAGAAAAACAGATTTCCATGTTTGTTCTTGTCACTATCAGAAGTGTCTGATCCACTAGAGATATCTTTTGAGGAACTCCAGGAATCTTTCATATCCTTTTTATATACTTTTGTATTTTCATCATTATTCTTCTTAAATTTAGGCTTGGGTAAATCATAATTATCAGGGAATTTTCATTTACACTCATAAAAAACTATATAGTTTGTGTTATCATTCCATTTTCTGTCCATTTTCCACTGTCCATTGTAATTATACCATCCTTTTTACATTGATTTTCTAAAGAAATTTTTCTTTCAGTAGAACTTCATGAATGTCCTTGCAATATGAGCCATATAATAATAACTGTCAGAGTCTGAGTCTTAACTTGTAGAAGTATCTACATTATCTTGAACTTTTTCTTCGTCTTTGTTCACTGAGGTAACAGTCTTGAATGCTATATATTTATCATTGGTTCTTCACCTAGTTCTTGATTCACTTTATGTTATTCTTCATACATCATAAGCAATCCAATTAGTTCCTTCACTGGTAGTTTTCCTATGTCACAAGATTCTTAGATAGAAATAGATGTTCCTCATTATCTGTCAAGTAGGCATCAATGTAATCACATAATATGGACCTTTTTCACCCCTATTTTCCCAAGAAGAGTCACGTTATACACTATTTCATTGAAACTAAGATCCATTTCATAAATAAGTTCATCATGCTTTATTTTAAAATGATCATATTTAATAGTATATGTATTTAATATCATTTTTTCATTAGTTCTTCCCTCATGAGAAATAACTAAAGCATCCCAAATTTCATATGTAGTTTTACAAGAAGATATTATAATTAATTCCACATCACCAAGAGAATAGTACAAAGCATTCATTTCATTACAGTTATTATTATATATATCTTTAGTCAATTGTGACCATGTGTCTCTAGTAGTAGTAAAAAATACATGTTGTTCTTCAATTGTGTCCCTGATTTCAGGTCCAATGCTCTCTTGATACATTTTCATATTTAACATCCACTAAGCATAGTTATTAACATTAAAGAAAGGTGGAATGTTAGTAGCATCACCCTCAACTCTATTTTCCATAGTTAATTAGAATATAAATAACTGAAAATTTAAATATGATATAAATTTTATGATCTTTAAGATAAAACTAATATCACATTGGAAAATAATTTGAAAGCTAGAAAAAAATCCTCTAATACCAAATGTTGGTCAGTGGGGAATCTCAATATGGGTGGGGGTTATTGAGTTCGTACTTAAAATTTCTATTTTATACTTGTATTAAAAATGAATCCCCTAATTTAAAAATAGCCCAGTTAATTAAGGCAATAAGGATGTAAATGTCTTGTTTCATAACAGATTTCTAAAAGGGTGATTAGTCCTTTGTTGAATTGGTGTAAAACACTTCTTCCACTTTTGAAACAAGATTACTGAATTAAACATACACACACACTAACGAAAACTAACTATCAAAGTGTATGAAAAATTGTTTTATGTTTATGAAATTATAAAAATTTGAAAATAATATTTATATATAACAAAGTATCACAAAATATAGACCTCAGTAAAGTAAAACAAGAGGTCCAGTCTCAAGACGAGACTTATTCCTCTTCACTTGGGGATCACCTGCCACCAATAAGTTTATATTAACTAAACATGACACACAGCCTGTATCGGGGATTACAACATATTTCACATAATGTCTTGGGTTCACACCCTCTTCCACAATTCTTTGTGGGAAAAAACAATAAGCACAGACCACACAAGGTCCCTTCGATAGTTATAAGTGGGAAACAAAATGTAAGTGATCATTGATGTAAGGATATTCAGTATCCTCTAGTTCAAGCACAGAAGAGAGTGTCTGTAACAGAAATTCACACACACTTCTCAAAAATGTAAAATAAAGGAACACAATAGATCTTAAAATAATATGATTGTGTTTAGAAATATCTATGTGTTTTCAGTTCAGCTCTTGATTACTCAGAGTGGAGAATTTGATGTTGGAGTCTTTCTATGAAACTTGTCTTGAAAACAAAGTGGTGTAACTCAAAGTTATAGGTTATTGTGTTCTTATTTTGATGTTTATCAAGAGTCATTGAGGAATAGAAGGCCGAAGTGAGTATGTTCGGAAATGATCTTCGTGATGCTTGTGAATTCACAATGATAGTGTTCGATGGTTCTTCTTTGATCTAGTGAGAATTCTCATTCAAACTTCGTATTCCAGACTACATCAAACCCACGTATCGCACACACTTTCTTTAATTCTTGGTCTTCTCTTTTTATAATTGAGGTCCGAGAATAGGAATGAGTAGATGGTGGGAAATCTTTCTCATAACTCGTACTATGACCGGTTTGGTCTCCTGAATCATCTACAATCAGCATTATTTATTGTCCGAAGAATTAATTTATCAAATATGACCATTAGAATAATTTTAAGATTTGTAAAAGTATGAAAGAGTAAGCATCAATATACTGGTAATGACAGTCTTCACATCGGTAGACATCAACAGCAGGTGAAAATCGGCAACCTACAAATGTAACCTTCCATGGATAATTTTCCATCAGTAACCTTCAACGGTAACCATCAATGGTATAACTGCATTGGTGAACATGAATCAGTGTCTATGTATTGGTAACCATGCATCGTTAACCTTTCCATCAGTAAACGTTGCATCGATAACCTTTTCATCGATGAACCCTGAATCGGTAACCTTTTCATCAGAAACCTTTGCATCGATCACCTTTGAATTGGTAACCTTTGCATCAGTAACATTTTCATCGGTAACCATTGAATTGGTAACCATTGAATCAGTAACCTTGACATTGGTAACCTTTGAATCAGTAACCTTTTCATCGGTGGCCTTTGCATCAGTAACCTTTCACTTAGTTAAATTCTGCACTCCAATCTTAAACCAACAAGCAATGATATTAAAAGTATACAAATATTACATGATAGAAACAAGTAACAATAATAAACCATGATTAACATAGAATAAAAACATGATTACCACATAAATGAAACATGACATGGGATTATCAAATGCGGTGACTCCAAGACAATAAATATCAATTAATTTTAAGAGTTTGGAGATGATGTATTTCAATAATCGTGTCTTTTGAAGATTTGTTAGTAATAATATCTAATTATTAGTCATTTTGATTCTTTATATAGTTATCGTTCAAAGGAAATCTTGTCTGTTTGTTTCCGTTAGAATGTCTACATTGGTATTATACTTTTGGAAATTGTTATGACAAATAGATTTTTAGGATATGAGAACGTAAATCAGATCCATCATATAGATGCCTTTTAGGGCTATAAAGAGAGACACAAATTATCATATCAAGGGCCCCCATGGACAGGAATGAAAATAATATTCCAAACAACGCATCAAGGGAATTCTTAGTACAGATAGATAATATAAAAACAATAAAACTATTTGTACCATTAATCAAGGTTAATGATTACATTTTCATTAATGTTAAAATAGTTAAATATTTTAATATAGATTAAATTTAATTATTATTGTTACTAGTTATTTTATTTCTTGTTATAACAAGTTTTTAATCCAATGTTTATATTATAGAACGTAGTTATTGTACTCTTATTTCTATATTATTTTATTATTCATATAAATTTAAATATGAAAATAACACACTTTTATTTAATTGTATATATTTTGATTATGATTCTTCACTCTAGTAATTGGTCAAAATCTGAATCTGATAATTTTAATATAATAGGTTTTGTATTTTGTTTCAATTAACCTTTTTAAACCACAATTCACCCCTTCTTGTATGTATATTAATTTAATCTACTCTTACAATCCAACGTGGATCATGTAAATCAGTTTGAATATCAAGAGTTTGAATACTTATGTTAATAAAATGGCTATAATTATAACATTATTACTCATAATAACCCATAATATAATAGTATAATAGAAATAAGAAATAGTATCCATTAATGATTTTTTATGATCATTCTCAATTACTTCGATTAACCAATTTTTTTTGGGAATATGTTTGAAATAAAACATTCTATATAATTAATAGAGTTGTTATTAAACATATTTTAAGAAAAACGACATATGAAATATGAAATGGGTGGAATCTAAAAGATATATAATTTATAGTTATTTTTTGTAATGTCATTATACTCATTAAAAAAATAAAATTTAGACAAATTTGTTCCAAAAGTGATCGGGACATTTTCCTAGTATTTTTGACATCTAGTATACCATACATGTATTTAATAAAAGGATAAAAATTTTGGAATAATTTTTACATTATAAATTACAAGAATCAAAATAATATTAACTAATACCCCTATATAAAATCATTAGGTTGGATATTCTAATTTTCAAATCATTTACAAATAAAGTGACAATTTTTTTAACTAGTAAAAAAACTCTCAGTTATAGGGAATAGATTATAAGGACCTTGAACCTAGTAACCTAGAGTCAGTGGTTAAATTTTTATATTGAAAATATATACCATTAATCACATCTTTTTGGAATGTATAATTTATTAGTCTAGTTAAACTAGAGCTACTATTAAATCCCACATTACATTTAAAAAACTGAAATAAAATATATTATTTTTTGGAATCATCTTCATTCCCTATAGAATATCAAAACATGATAATTAACAAAGATTATAGCATCTGAAGGAATGAAAAATAAGAAAAGAGTGATCTTATATTCTCATTAGAAGGTATATTGACAACAAAACATAAATAAGTTATGAATTATATGGAATGAAATAAATGAAAATAAAATAATTCCTTATAAATAATCACATGAACTTAATACATATCAATGGATATAAAACATAATTAAATAATCACATGTAAATCAATAAATAATTTACTAATTATAGAATTTATAATTCGGAGCAACTAAAATAATTTACAATGTCCTCATTCTAATACATCTATATTATTAATGCCTCGTGAAAGGACATCAATATCATCAAGGAATCATTCCAAAATATCATACATAAATGGATAAGTCCATAGCCACATACCCAATATATTTTTTCTCGTGAGTCATATTGATTCATTAAGGGGATATACAATTTAGGACCCCACCCATCACATAATAATTTAATGGCATTCATCTTATGAATAAATTAAAAACATAATCAACATTCCGTAAAGATCCCCAATAGTATGTAATGAAGGAACTAGCATATGAAATATCAATAATTTCTCCAGTTAAAATAATCATAAGCCTTTAAATTATATAATAAAGATAGTATAAATACCAGACATCCATATTTAATTATTTGTAAAATAATTGATTCACGTTTTTTAGGAATATAAATCCTATAAAATGATCCATAAAAACATTTTGGTGTAAAATTACCTTTTAAATTTTAAAAATGTATTTATAAAATGGAGATATATTAAGGAACAAATCATTATATAAAATCACCTTAAAATTTCATAAAGTAATATTCAAATAAACTTTAGGTCATAATAATGGGATATTCTATTCATGTCATATATGTTTAAAAAATATTCTCTTCCCAAAGTCAAAACATCCCTTGTTTGGAAAATAGATAGAATGTTCCATTTAATTTTTTATAAATATAAATATTATTAAAAAAATTAAAATGATCATGGGATAATATTAAAAAAAATTAATTTTTTTATTGAAACGTATATGGAAGATAATGATCAAATACATATCCATATAGAGGCTCAAATGTAATCAATATTGAATATTTAAGTGATAGTGAAATAAGCACATACCATTGATGTTACTTTGGAATTAAAACCCAATTAAAAGAAATAAAATCATATGAAATTATAAGTATAATAAATATAAATAGAATAATGAAAAAGCCATCAAATGGTAACAATATACACCATAAAAAGAAATTATTTATACATATGACATATGTCTCATGGAAGAAAATGATAGTTGAGAAAACCATTATAATAGGATTGAAATCCTTTGTGAGAGTATTAAAATATTTTAAAAGAAATATATATTTATTATAAATCCACTATAGAGAATTATTTATATAAATAATCAAATATATTACGTAATTGTTTTTTTCACCCATTAATTAACAATCTTTTGTTAAATTTATTACCCCGTGTAATATGTGCTTCTTTTATTCATGAATTTTTTAGTATGGAAGTTTTTTTCTTTTAAATTTATTCATTATTCTACTATATAAATAATTTAAATATTTATATAAATATAATATATATTATTTATGTATTGATTTAGTGTAATACAAGAAAAATATTTATAAGAAAATGAATTACACTACTCATGGAGATGATAGGTCATACGAACATATGAACATAGTTTTCATTTTCTGATTGATTAAATGAAAGAAAGGTAAATAAAAATTAAAAATTAAATAAGATATACTATATCATATATATATATATAAATATTATAAAATAAATAAATCCTTTTTACTATCCCCAATAATTATAAATTAAAATGGATCACATCACTTCATGTACGTGGTAGTCCACATGGGAGCAAGTGTGATACTATCATTTTTCGATAGATTGGAATGTAAGAAGGTATATATGATTTTATTATTAAATAAGTATAATTATTTTATAAATATAATATATATTCATTATTTACAACATTATTTCAATTCATGTGTAATTGAAATAAAAAATAAATGGTAGGACTATGTGGAGAGGGTAATTCGTACACATGCAGGAGATATGTCTTGAATTATCATAGGATGCAAAATAGATGGAATATGGTTCTATTAAAGGAAATAACTTCTAATTATATTTATTATTCATTACATATTATCATAATATTATTACTTAGCTATAATATAATTTATATAAAGGAACAATTTTGAAGGACTCAGTAAAGAATAATACAGATTCTTCTGTATATTTCCTTTAGATCTATTATTTATAGACCATGGGTAGGTATTAATTCATGAACAAAAGATATAAAATTGGGTTAAGGATAATTATAATGGTAATAGTATGAATTTAAATAAGATATATGGATCTGTTTTATGTGATGAATTTAGATATGGTGTGTACTTTTATAAGAGAGGGGAGGGGCATTCTAAGAATTTCATGAATTATTATATTAATATAAATTACATTATTACATAAAAATGAATATAAATTTAAATATTATAAATATAAAATGATTATAATTTAATATACACTCATATAATAAATTTTTTTCAAGTGTTATATCTTATTTCATCTTCATATTTTTGTTTTAACCCCTAAATAATAATTTTGAATTATAATGCTTTATTAATGTTATCGACACATCAAGGTTTTAAAATGATAGAAGAAAAACAAAATGGATAATAATTGGACCATTTTCTTATGTTTAAAACAATATTATATTTTTTTCCAAAATATATGTTTTATGAATATTAAATAATTTAATAAAATATAATTTATTATAAAATTCTATTAATGACATTTTTAGCACTATTAAATTAATTTGACATTAAATATGTCAAATAATTGTTAAATTATAATATATTATTTTAAAACATTCTTAATACATCACATGTATATATATATAATTCATAGGACACAATAAATCATTAAAATTATATTACTTTTAATATTTTTAGAATCATTTATTTAAATTTTTAGTTAATGAAATAAACATTGGATTGTCATTGGAAAATCATATATGAGTATAGTATAATTTTTGGAAAATAGAAATAAATTATTATTAAGAACATAATTTCATTTAGTGAAGAAATTCACATTTATATTAATTAACAACTTGATTTATTCTCTATTTGAACAGAAAATTGATATTTAAATCTAAGAGAGTTAATTTTTGTAACATTCATTGATGTAAATATTATATATGTCATTTTAATTAAAAATGTCCCTTAAACCATTATATTTCAAGATTAAGGTGTTAATCTTCTAATTTAAATTATAAAATAGTATTCGGGATGAAAAATTGGGGCCTTATCACTATCTTTTATTCTAGGTTAACCTAATTTTACCATTTACCATGTTGATAAATATTACCAAGGTTACTAATCATATTGACCAAACATGCAAGGAATATATTCAAAAAATTGTAACGTCATAATTTAATAATTTGGAATCAATTTTATCAAATTAAATTACTATAAGTGGATGGAATTTTTATTTTGTAAACAAATAAAATGAAATGAAAAATAGTATTTCAGAAAAATTAATTTTGTCTATAAAAATGAATCTAGACTAATTTAAATCATGAAATTGATTCCAATTAACTTAATTATATTATTAAAAATTCTATAGGAATTATATTATTTTGAAATTATATTAAAACCCAATGAATCTGTTTAAATGATAAATAAAAAATATAGATTTCAATGAAAATAATTATTTTTCTCCATTCAATATAAAAATAATCTTTGCAGAAAAATTATAAAATTTATACTGATGTTAATTTTATTGTTGTAATTTAAAAAATATCTATTATTTTATAAAATATAAATTTTATATATTATATATATTTTTATATTATTTTCCCATGAAAATATATAATATGAATTTTAGATGATAATGTATTTATGAACTGTAAAATAATATTAAGGAAAATTCAATTGTCATTTCCTAATAATTGATCAATGAATTATTATTGAGTATGTAGTATATATATATATATATATCATAATTCAGTTAATAATACCCCTACCCACCAATTAAATGGCAAGGTTATAGTGTGCATATTGAAAAAATAATATTATATGGTTTGTTCAGGATCAATGTTATGTGTCGTATACGCTATGAAATATATTATTACCTTAAAATTATTTTGGTGTTATATTTTCCCCATAAATATTTGTGTCCTATCAATTTTAACTTTTAATTGAAAATCATGGGTCCATTATATTATTTTTTATGGAAAACCAACAATGCAAAAAATGGTATAAAAATATTCAATATTAAAAGAGCGAAATATCAGTACAAATGTCACCATGAATCTTGGTTTCCATATATGATAATACAAGAAGTATGTGGAAATATGTTAATACAATAGAAAAATAATTCTCAAGGATTCATAGATATTGATTGGGAACATGGTCATTAAAATTTTAATCATTAAAAAAGCATGAATTTGTGACAGATGAAAATACCCTGGTTTTCATGGTATGAAATAAAATAATAATAATTTTTATATTTCATGTACCCTTTCTTAAAATCAAGAGATTCCATTACTATCATGATAAATAACACGATAAAAATAAATTAACCGAATTTCATCCCATGGTTTTTCTTCGATCCAATATGATAAATCATACTTTAACCTCCAAAAATAACATCCAATGTTCAATAAAATATTTTCCATTATCTTTAACATTAATAATCCCACAACATTTTTCTAAAAAAATTCAAAAACAAAAAAATACAGGAATAAAGTCACTAAATTTTAAAATTAATGTCATCATTATTTTTATATAAGGTATATTGTATTGTCACACGTAAATACCTTGATCACATATCCTGATAAAACATGGAAATTACATGAATCACCATAATATCTTAATGAAAAAATTCATGCTTTAAAGAATTCTCTCATTCTTTTTTCTTAAATAAAATTTCAAATTATTGAATATATTTCATAGATTAAAAAATTAATAAAACTCCATCCTGGAGTTCTTTCTTGTCAAATAACCAATCATTTTCAAGGTCACCTATAATATCACCTTTACTAGATAATTTTAAATTAACTCAATATTAGGGATATATTAATGGTTATCATTACCTTATTCACTAATTTTCTAAAAATAAAAACTTTTCTCTAATTTAATTCTATATGTTTTTTTTACATTCCAATATATTATTTCAATTACACAACGAATAACTACATTAGTATAAAACATATACAAATTAAAATTTTATAACTGGAATATCACTGATAAAATAATTATACATTAAAATTATTAAACCCAAATTCATAATAACATTATTCATTCCACTTATGATGTACTAATATAATAAACATGAGCTTTATCACTCTTCGTTTGTGTGATATTCCATTAATTATTCAGAAATTCATTTTTACATCATCCCATCTATTTATAGTTGAATCATTAAAAATTATAAGAATATGTCAAAAACTTTTAGTAATGCCCCTGATGTCATTTTTATCCAATCTAGAATGAAAATCCTATTATCTACAATGAAATACAATGGTGTTTCCTTACACAATTATCAGATATGTGAAAATACATATTTCCATTATTCACCTTATATAATTATTTTTCATCCACTATTTTACTCTATTTCATACATATGAGGTCCTAAAATTTATAGAATACATTCTCTATCATGATAGAACAAGGTAATATATCCTCATATGATGAGAATGTTTAGGAGACTAATACTATTAAAATGATTGGTCTTAACCCATCAGTGCAATGATCAATTGTACTCTTTGTATTATGTTTGAAGTATTTAATATTCCATTCTATCCATGTAATGTTGGATTGAAAATTTAAAAAATTATCATGTTCCTTATTTTTTTAACTTTGATACTCTCTCTCCAACCCTACTCATTAAACTTGAGGAAAATATTTTTCCAAGAAGAGTACCTTAAAACCCTTACACTCTATGTTTTCTATTTGTTCTTCATCCTTTGTGTTTTGAACCAATGACCACCAAAAATACACATCCAGTGATATATCATAAACTACCATAATAATATTCTTTATTTGATTACATTACTAAAGGATAGATATCATCTCTATGGATCTTATCCATACAATTGATACAATCTGATGTGTAGTCTGATTTAATGATAGAGGTTGCTGACACACGACACTGTCTAAAATTAGAAAATCATGATATGGAATAAGGGGTGTTTATATGTGTTAATGTATTTATCCTCATTAAAAAAATAATAATTTAATACATCCACAAGAAACTCAGTTCCAACACCACTTATATTGGTTTTCACAATAGGGAAATGCTTATATTTATCACATGTGTTTATTTCCTTTTTTCTAATTGGATAAACAACATAATATCGTTACACAATTAGTAATCTCATAATCAATATGAATATTGAGATCTAATAGAAAATATATTTAATTATAAACTTTCTCAAATACAGTAATGTAATATTATAATACTCATTTTATCTATGTTAAATTTAATTCTAGTTACCATGTTTTTTATTTAACTCTATCTGATACCAATCGTAATGAACCCAAATATTGTAGCCCCAAATTAGTGTTTATATATTTTTATTATAACCAGATATATGGAATAATTTCCCAGGGGACTTAATAATTTATTAGTTTTAAAAATAATGATACATATTTTAATCCCAAATGATATTTCTAAACAAAAAACAATACATAAAATTTTCTTTGGGATCAATTTTATTCCCTATAAAATATATCAACAACTAATTCATAAATAAATTCCTAGAATCCTAGGGAATATAAAAATAACAAAGTGGTGAGATTACATACTCAGTAAGGATATGCATACTGTTGAGTCAGTAATGTTTTCCTTTGGACTTTTCCATTCCATCTTGTTCTGAAAATCACAAACACCTTATCAATAAGGAAAATCACTTTTATAAGGAAAATCGCTTTTATAAGGAAAATCTCTTTTATAAGGAAAATTATCCTTATCATATTTTCATCTATATATTTATTAAATATAAGAATCAGATTCATTTCTATATTCTCGGAGTCATTTAAAAATTTGATATGAAGCATTCTGTTTTAGACTCCGAATTCTGGATGAGAACTGTAATGAAGTTCCACTCTGAATTCTGGATACGAACTCTGATAATGTTCTACTCCGAATTTTGGATACGAACTCTCATGAAGTTTGACACCGAATTCTAATTATGAATTCTGATTACGAATTCAAACGATGATTTCTGATTACGAATTCCCATTACGAATTCTGATTACAAATTCTCATTACGAATTCTTATTCCGAATTCTCATTCGGAATTCCCCTATTAAACAGAATCTGATCATCTTTGCTTTATACACTCTGAATTTATTTAGACTCCAAATATTATTTTTAGTAAGACTCCGAACATTCATTTTACTTACACTTTTCTAAGTTTTCTACTCTTTTACATTTTTTTTACACTCTGAACCTTCACTCCGAACTTTTGAGTTAGACATAAAACGATGTTGTATATTCTGTTACACTTGTTTGGTTATAAAAAGATGTCGTCTATTCTGTTATAAACTAACCGTTGGTTAGGTTACACGTGTACCGGTCCCTTTGATTTTTAAGGAAAATATGACCGTTGGAAAGGAGGTCGACCTTGCTTATAAATTGGAGCTCATTTGAAAGAGCACAAAACTTCACCGGACACAACTTCTTCGAAATTGTTCACACATGCTGTTGAAGTGATTTTTAGAGAGAGAGGCTCCTATTAACTCTCAGCTTCGTGCATGATGTTTAAACTTCTTGTTCAAACATTGCCTTGTGCGGATTTTCTTCGTGCGACTCCGAATGTTGGCGATTAAATTCGAGGACTTCCGGGGATAGGAAGATAGAGGTGCAGACTACCTTGAAGTTCGAGGGCTTCCTTGCTGAGGAAGACAGAGGTTCCAACTACCTTGAAGTTGAGTGCTTTCGGGGATAGCAAGACAGAGATTCCGATATTCGTATCCAGGGCTTACCCTAGTGTGGGTAAGATATACTTTCTTGAAAGTATAAATCAAGGGACCTTTATCCAATGTTGTTGGATACCCTTCTCTTTGGGTTAAAAGACTTATATCTTGTTACTTGTAGTTTTACTACTTCTTTGTTTCCGCTGCATATTGTATTGTAAGGAAAGGATAACTTTCTTATACCTCCTTACATGTACTTTGATAAATTTAGATTCTATTCGCTTTAAGGTAGAATCTCATATTGTAATATTTAGTTACGTTTCAATTTCCAGATCCAAAATTTCCAGACCCTACTTTCAGAATCTCGTTCGAGTTTTAAGCAAGTTCCTAGAACTTGAAGTTTATAACTTCATTCATTATTCCAATTTTTTAATTGGTGTTTGAGGTCTTGTAAATTTTCTTAGTTTAACTTTGTTAAAGTCAGCTCTTTCCTTTGTTTAAGTAAAATTTTAAAGTGTACAATTCACCCCCCTCTTGTATATTGAGCATCTACATCATTATTTCGATCCTACAATTGGTATCAAAGCAGGTCTCTGAAATACATATACTCACTCATATGTTTTTCTTTATACTTTCTTATAAAGTACTTGCTCATTCCTAACTATGTCATTCCAAAAATTGTTATTCCAAACATTGTCATTACGAACATTGTTATTACGAATTTTTTATACTAACAAGTTTGTGTGACGAATTTTTTATAAGTATGGATAAAATCAATGTTGGTTCCATTGATAATATAAATCCTACAAGACCACCAATCATTGATGGTGTTGACTATGTGTACTGGAAAGATCGAATGAAGAATTTTGTTTTCAATACTGGAGTGGACAACTTTGTTATGCTTACTAGTGATTATAAAATTCCTGATAAGGAAGTTAGAACTTTCACTAACCAAGAAAAGCAAGAGTATCAACTCAATTATTAGGTACACAATACTTTACTATGTTCAATGAATAGAAATATATATATCCAAATTTCTTCTTGTGAAGCAGCTAATTGTATCTGGAAGAAATTAGAGGTAACACACTTTGGAACATTAAAGTGATTGAAACTAGGAGAGCTATGCTTAGAGCTGAATACCATGGCTTCAATTTTCCGTATGGTGAACCAATCTGTAAAGTTAAATAGAGGTTTATGACTATAGTCAACAGTTTAAAGTCTATGGGAGAGAAAGGTTTATATGATGAAGCACTTGTGGATAAGATAATCGATATCATGCCCAATGAGTGGGAATAAAAAAGTACCGCTATTGATGAGAAGAGGAAGGTCACTCAAATTTCTCTTGATGAGATTTTTGGAACTCTTCTCCAACATGGGACGAGAATGAATAGAGATGCAGACAACATCAAGAAGAAGAATGGAAATGGTATTGTTGCTTTTACAACAACATAAAATCAAATGAAAGCTAAGACTCTAGATCGAGTTAGTAGATCCAAGTATAAGAAAGTTATTTTCCAATCCGAATATAGTAAGAGTGAAGTCTCAGAAAATGAGTTAGTAAATCTTTCTCGAAGGATGATCATGATAGCTGGAAACAGAAGTTTCCCATCCAAGTATAAGAAAAATGAATGGAAAGATAGGAAAGATGGAGAAGTCACTTGTTATGAATGCAAGAGAGATGGAAATATTAGACCAGATTTCCCTTTGATCAAAAAGAAAGAAAGGAAAGAAAGGAATTCAGACATGAACAGAAAGAAGTATTATAGCACCAAAGCTAAGAAGGTTCTGAATTCTAGTGATACTTGGAGTGCCAGTGGTGGTGACTCTTCAGATTAATCTTCTGATTATGAATCTTCAGGACAGAAGAATCTTGGTCTTATAGCCAGAATACCTATTGAAAATCGTTGCTTAATGCCTAAGGTATGAGATACCGAATCATTTACCAATGTGTGTTTAAATTCTAATGATAGTAAGTATTATAACTCTTTTTATGAAGAATCCTCTTCTGATGAAGAAAAAACATTACCGACTTTTGAAGAAGTTTCTTGGTTTTATGAACTTATTGAGATTGAGAACTCTAAACTCAATAAGAAACTTGATAAGGCAAACTCTAGAAATTCTATTCTTACAAAAGAGATATCAGATCATTCTATATATCTTGATAGGAAAAATTATGATTTTGAAAGTATTTCAATAAATATTGAGGTAGTGAATTCTGAGAAGAACAAACTTTCTAAAGAGTTTGAAAAAGTAATTTCTATGAAAAATGTTTTCGAGCCTAGCTCTAGTTCTAAATATAATGATTTTGAAGAAAAAAACTTTTTTATAAAAATCAAGTCTGAAATCTTTTCCTTAAATAAGTGTTTTTCATACTTTACCCATGGTAAAGAAAATTTTTAAAAAATGTATTCCCAAATACGACCTTTAAGAAATAAATCCGGATTTGGTTATACCAATGAAAAACCTGTTTTTAGTAACAATTATTTTGTTCCTCAAAGTGCCCCATTTTGTACCAAGTGTCAGTGTGTTGGTCACTGGGCAAATAATTGTTCCGTAAACAAAACCCTATCTCTAGGATTTCAAAAAACTTATTTCTCTAAGAAGATGTGGGTTCCTAAAATTTTGATGTCTGGAAATCTTGGATCCAAACAATTTTGGATTTCAAAAGTCAAATTATCTTCTTGATTTCAGAAAAAAGAGAGAGTATCAGCAGTAACACATGGTACATGGATAGTGGATGTTCCTGACACATGACTAGTAACAAAAGCTATTTTGAAAAGATTATCAAAACGAGAGGAGGAAATGTAACTTTCGGATTTAATGATAAGGGAGAAATTGTTGGTATTGGTAATATTGTTCTTCTTAATAAAACTTTGATTTCAAATGTTCTTTTTGTTAAGGGTCTTAATCAAAACCTCATAATCATAAGTCTGTTATGTGATGAAGGATAACTTGTGAATTTTAGGAATTATAAGTGCTTAGTTCACAATTCCATGGAATAATTTATTCTCTCAGCCAATAGGCAAGAGAATGTTTACACTTTGAACCTAGAAGACCTCAGGAGCCAGGATTTACCTTGCCTAATTGCAATGGAAGATCATTCCTAGTTATGGCATAGAAGACTAGGTCATTGTAACCTTAGGAACTTATGAAAACTCTCTAAGAAGAAACTACATAAGGATCTACCAGAGCTTAGATTTGATTCTTCTAAAGTTTGTGATCCTTGTTAGTATGGAAAGCAACATAAATCTAGTTTTAAATCAATCAGTGATGCCTCAACAACTGTTGCATTACTGTTAGTGCACATGGATCTTTTTGGCCCAACACAAACTGGAAGTATTGGAGGCCAATACTATGTGTTTGTTCTAGTTGATGATTACACTATATTTACATGGGTCAACATTCTAGCAAAGAAGTCTGAAGAATTTTCATATTTCAAAATTTTTAGAGCTCAAGTTAAAAATGAGAAAAACCTTCCATTGAAAACTATTCGTAGAGATCATGGAAGAGAATATCAAAATTCCGATATTGAGACTTTTTGTAGTAGAAAAGTATTACTCACAATTTTTCAGCACCTAGAACTCCTCCATATAATGGTGTAGTCGAAAAAAGAAATAGAATTATTGAATAGATAACTAGAACCATGTTGAGTGAATATTCTATAGCTAGACAATTATGGGCTGAAGCTGTAAGTACTTCCTTCTATCCTATAAATCGAGTTTTGATTAGACCTTTTCTTAATAAAACTCCTTATGAGTTATGGAATGGTAGAAAACCAAGACTTTCCTACTTCAAGGTTTTTGGTTGCAATGTATTCATTCTGAATTCTAAAGATAACATAGATAAATTCGCACCAAAATCTGATGAAGGTATTTTCTTAGGCTACTCCACAACTTCTAAGGCATAGAGTGTTTTCAATAAAAAAACTTGTACTGTTGAAGAAACAGTGCATGTAAAATTTGATGCGTCAGATCCATTTGTTTTTAAACCATCGCAACTTACATCCTCGGATATGTTTTAAAAAACTGATTGTCAACCTTTGATAGAAGATCCTTTTGATAAGGAAAATGTTCAAGAAGATACTTCTGAAACATTTACCCCAGAATACATTCTACCCTATGTTGATGAATAGGTTTTACAAAACCCAAATATGGTGTTACCTAAGAATCATCCTAGTGATAGTATCATTGGTGATGTAAATAAAACTATAAGAACTAGAAGTTCCTTAAGAAATGAAATAGAACATCTAGCATTTCGTTCCCAATTAGAACCAAAAAGCACTTATGAAGCTTTAGGTGATGATGATTGGATCAATGCTATGCAAGATGAACTAAATGAATTTGAAAGGAACCAAGTCTTGATCTTGGTTGAAAGACCTAAGGAAAATTCTGTTATTGGAGTAAAGTGGGTCCTATGGAACAAATGTGATGAAAATGGAATCATAGTAAGAAATAAAGCTAGACTTGTTGCTAAAGGCTATAATCAGCAAGATGGAATAGACTATGAAGAAACCTATTCTCCTGTAGCTATACTTGAATCTATCTGTATTCTACTTTGTCGTTGCAGCATTCTTTAATTTCAAACTTTTCCAAATGGATGAGAAATGTGCTTTTCTTAATGGTTATGTTCAAGAGGAAGTTTTTGTTGAACAACCTCCTGTCATTTAAGATACAAAACTTCCTGATCATGTTTTTAGACTTAACAAAGCTCTGTATGGTCTTAAACAGGCCCCACGAGCCTGGTATGATAGACTCACTAGATTTTTGCTTCAGAATAACAATGTTAAGGGAAATTCATATCCAACACTTTTTATAAAGAAAGATAAGAATTTTTTTTTGATTGTACAAATTTATGTTGATGACATCATATTTGGTTCAACTCATCAATCTTTAACAAACTCTTCTTCAAGTCTAATGAAATATGAGTTTGAAATGAGAATGATGGGTGAGTTAACATTTTTCCTTGGTTTTCAAATATCTAAAAAACCAGAAGGGACATACATATATCAACATACTTATATTAAAGATCTTCACAAAAAGTATGGTTATGACAACACTAAGAGTATATGTACTCCCATTGGTACCTCAAACTCTTTAGATCTTGATGAAGCTGGGAAACCAGTAGATCAAACATCTTTTAGAGGTATGATATGAAGTTTTCTTTACTTAACAGCTAGTTGACCAGACATAATGTTCTCAGTATGCTTATGTGCTAGATATCAATCCAATCCTAAGGAATCTCACTTAAAGGCAGTAAATAGAATTTTTCACTACCTTAAGGGAACCATGGATCTATGATTATTTTATACTTCTGGAAATTATATTTTTCTAAAAATCATTTCTGATGCTGACTTTAGTGGATGTAGAATAGATATAAAGAGTACATCCAGATCTTGTCATTTCTTGGGAGATTATTTAGTTTCTTGGTCTTGCAAGAAGCAACATTCTGCAGCAGTTTCCACTGCTGAAGTCGAATATGTACCAGATGGAATCTATTGTGCTCAAGTGTTGTGGATGCAACACACACTCACTGACTATGGCTTGAGTTTTACTAAAACTCTAATTTTGTGTGATAACACAAGTGCCATTGCACTATGTAAGAACCATTCACATCACACTTGTGGAAAACACATAGATATTAGGCATCACTTTCTTAGGGATCACACACTGAAAGGAGATATTATTCTTCAGTTTATCGGAACACAAGATCAACTTGTGGATATTTTCACGAAATCTGTATCCTCTGATAGAATTGAATATATTAAAAAAATGTTAGGAATGCTAACTCTAAGGTAATAATTCTTTATTAACTTCTTGTTGAAAAATTATCCTAACAGTAATAAACACCTTTTCATAGAGGGAGTACATTTTATTGTTAGAGTAACTATTTTTTTTTAGTTTTTCAAACTTTTCGGAACTAAAATTGTCGGAATGGGATTTTCTGGAACTGAAATTTTCCGAAATGATGATTTTCGTATTGAAAACATCCGGAATGGAAATTCTCATATTGAAAACTTTCGTACTAAGATTTTCATACATAAATATTCATAGTAAGACTTCTGTATTCAGACATTCATAATGACATTCTCATACTGTAATTCTTATAATGTTTTTTTCTTCTTTTCGTACCATGTTTTCCATACTGAGTTTTTCAAAGTGTGTTTTGCGATATATGTTTTTTTCCGTATTAAATAAGGATGTTAACCATTACCAATAATCCTCCTAACACAATACGAAAGGTATGATTTACTTACTCATGTTTTCGTAATCATACTTTACTAGTTGGTATTCTCTTATATCTTGTCTTCGGATTATAGTTTTCTTAAATCTTTGTTTTAATAAAAACCTCAAAATGATCAGATTCAAGCTTTCATCAGAATTGGTATAAAACCATCAGATCTGATCTCAGTTTTTACAATAGTTCGATCAACCGAGGAAGTTGAACCGTCATATCGTTGCCTATATAAAGGGGACCCCAAGTGGTCGTCCCACATCGGGTTTTCAAGCTCCATCGTCCCGAAGCTCTGCCTCTCCGTTTTAAGGTCGTTCCGATATTCATCAATCTCTGTTCCAAACATCTCAGAAGTCATTAGATCCGAATGTCTGTGGAAGCATCTTCTCAAGACATTTCTTCATCTAAGGAGATTTCTAGGTGGTTAGTATATAGAAAAAGGTTGGTTCATCCTGATTTCTTTAACAAATATGATTCTCTTATATCCCAGAACATAAAGCTTAACAGATGGGAAGATGTTGCTGTGTCTAAGCCTGGGAATCAATATGAAGTATTCTCAGACTTTCTTTTTGAGTTCTATGAGTCGGTTTCCTTCTTTAAGGAAAGTGATAGGAAGAAATTTTCATTTATGTCTTATGGCAAGACTTATAATATTTCTTATGTCAAGGAATCTAGCTTGGTAGGGCTGAACTATGAAGGAGAAGCCGATTTCATCTCTAATGTTTTACCAGATTCAAAAGGAATCATCAACAAGGAAAAGTCATTGGTGACTCTCGGACTAGAAGATGACAAGGCTCCGAATATTTCTTCTCTGTCTATGAATTTTAGGATTCTAGAATTATGGGTAAAAGAATTTATCGTACCGAGAAAGGGTGACAAAGAGATTTTGAAGAAGAGTGAGATCTATATTCTAGATTTTCTGATAAATCTAAGACAGTTTAATATGATGAAACACATTCTTGTTACCATTGAGAATGTTAAGAAAGGGAATCTGAGAGCTCAGATCAAAATGTATCCAGAAATCATCTCGAAATTAATAGTTCGGTGCCATGAGTCTTTCATGGAGGCTTGCAAGTTTATGACAAGAGTTTAAAAAATTATGTTGGTGAGTTATGGTACCCTCAAAAGGATGGATGTTGCCTTTGACAAGAATATTGGTGAGTTCTTTGATCTACCAGTTCAAGAAAAAGTGGTTCTGAAAGTTGGTGAACCGGAATCTTATAAGCCAGTGAAGAAGAGAAAGTTGAAAGAAGTTGATGTTGAAGCAGTGAATCCCAAGTCTAAGGGATTTCATTCCGCACCGCCAAAACCAAAGAAGAAGAAAGATTACCTTGATGAGGTAGTTGATAAGTGGATGGAAATCAAAGTGAAGAGAGTGCAAGGGGAGCTTTAGATTTTCTTGGATCCTACGGAGGCTAAGGAATTGAAGGAAAGGACAGATGTAGAACTATAAAAACAAGTGAAAGAAAAGTAGCTTAAGAAGAAGATGTCAGAAGCTGAGGTTGCTCAGAATTTGATGAAGTTTAATGAGATGGTCTCTGCAAACATTCTAGTTCCGAGATCATTCTCTGTGGAATCTCTACCTGAAACTTCAGGAAGAAACTAGGTCGCTCCGGAAGAAGAAGTTGCTAAGAATTTTTAGGGAGTTGAGCAGTTTGACAAAGTGCAAGAGGAAGAAGCAGTTGCTGAAGGTAGTGGTGAGACCGGAGATCTTTTGAAGCAAGTATGTGATTATAAGGAGACACCTTGAGAACATTTGTCACTCCGAGCTTCAGAAGCTGATTCTTCAATGTTAGTCACTCCAGTAAAGGACGAGGAGAAAGGAGAATAGGAAGTAACTTATCATGCAGAGGAAGAACAAATTCTACAAGATATTTCTCAAATGGAGAATGTAGTGGATGGTGCTCAAAAAGTTATTGATAATGAAGACAATGTTGTTCAAGTATCTGATAGTGAGTAGAGAACTCCGGAACAAGAATCTATTTCGAAAGTGGAAAAGGGAAAGAAACTCGTTGTTGATACCCCAATCTGAGTGGCTGTAAAGAGAAAGGGAAGTTGGTGATTCTTCTAAGAAGAAGGATGATCAATTTGAAGAAGAAAATTCTGCAAGAAAAGTCTCGGATTCAGAGTCATCTTCATTGGGGCATGACTTTGTTGTCCAGTCATTAAAGAAGTTGGTGGGTTCTATTCCGACCTTCTCAAGTATTGATTCTAATGCTAGATGGTCCAACATACATTGAATTAGTAAACAGACTCTATATCCATCGTTATGGACAAATGTATTGAGATAGAGGCTCAATTCAAAACTTTTATTGTCAGCTATGATTCCCACAAAATGTCTTGTAATAAAATGACAAGTTGGTCGAAGAAAATCGTAGAAGAGATGAGGATCTTGGATGAATTCCAAGATAATATTAAGGATGATTTTGAGACAGAATACAGGAAGCTAAATGAGCTTACTTCTTCTTTTGAAGAAAAGTTGACAACTGGAAAAAATATCCGGATTCAAGAAGATAGAGATTTGAATGGGAAGCTGAATTCTGTTGCTCAAAGTTGGAGGAATGAAAGGGATCGTCGAATTGAGTTTGAAGAGAAGTTAATAAAGCACGAACAAGTTTTGAAAGCTCAGGATGAAAAGCTTCAAGACCAGGAAGAATAGATTTAAGCTCAAAGTGCAAGAATAGTTGTGTTAGAGAAGCTAGTCGATGAAGACCATAAAGACATGAAGAAGAGAAAGACTATTCTTAAGGGTCTCATGACAAAAGAAATATATCCAAAAAAGAAAAATCTGATCTTTTTGTTGTATCATAGCCTCTTTTTTTATAAAACTGAATGAAATTTTTTCTTTCTCATTTATTATGTTGTTGTTACTAATTTTTTAGGTAATTTGTTATATATTCCATTCCCTCGAATTCTTTTTGAAAATCACAAAGGGGGAGAAGGAAAAAGATTCATAATAAATGGGGAAAAAACCATAACGAAGGATGAGAAAGAAAAAGAACTCTGATAGAGTTTATATAAGGGGGAGTTTTTCATTAAAGAAGGAATTCGTATTCTTAATGAAATATCATTTCGGAAATCCAGAATACGATCCTTAGAGTTTCAAAGCCTAAGGGGGAGTTAGTTGTATTCATCAAATTCCATAACCAAAGGGAGATAATCCTTAATGTTTTTTTCTTTTCATAGTCTTTCATTTTTGTAAAGATGTTTTTTCTTTACCAAAAGGGGGAGATTGTTGAGTCAATAAGGTTTTCCTTAGGAATTTTCCATTCCTTCTTGTTTTGAAAATCACAAACAACTTATCCCTAAGGAAAATCGCTTTTATAAGGAAAATCGCTTTTATAAAGAAAATTGCTTTTATAAGGAAAATTATCCTTATCATATTTTCATCCATATATTTCTTAAGTATAACAATCAGATTCATTTCTATATTATCAGAATAGTTTAAAACATTGATATGAAGCATTCTATTTTAGACTCCAAATTCTGGATGAGAACTGTAATGACGTTCCATTCGGAATTCTGGATACGAACTCTGATAAAGTTCTGCTCCGAATTCTGGAGACGAACTGTCATGTAGTTCGACACCGAATTCTAATGAAGAATTCTGATTACGAATTCTATTGACGAATTCTGATTAGAAATTCCCATTACGAATTCTGATTAGAAATTCTCATTACGAATTCTTATTCAGAATTCTCATTCCGAATTCACCTATTAAAAAGAATTTGATCATCTTTTCTTTATACACTCTGAATTTATTTAAACTCTGAATATTATTTTTAGTTAGACTCCAAACATTCATTTTGCTTACACTTTTATAAGTTTTCTACTCTTTGACATTTTGTTTAAACTTCAAACCTTCACTCCGAACTTTTGAGTTAGACTTAAAACGATGTCATATATTCTGTTACAATTGTTTTTTTATAAAACAATGTCATCTATTCTGTTATAAACTAATTGTTAGTTAAGTTACACGTGTACATGTCCCTCCAATTTTTAATGAAAATATCACCGTTGGAAAGGAGGACAACCATTCCTATAAATAGGAGCTCATTTGAAAGAGCTTAGAACTTCACATTACACAACTTCTTCGACATTGTTCACACATGCTGTTGAAGTGATTTCTAGAGAGAGAGGCTTTTATTAACTCTATGCTTCGTGCAGAAAGTTTTAACTGCTTGTTCAAACTTTTCCTTCTGCATATTTTCTTCGTGCGTCTCCGAATGTTGGTGATTAAATTCGAGCACTTCCGGGAATAGGAAGACAGAGGTACCGACTACCTTGATGTTCGAGGGCTTCCGTGCTGAGGAAGACAGAGGTTCCAACTACCTTGATGTTGAGGGATTGCGGGGATAGAAAGACAGAGATTCCGATATTTGTATCAAGGGCTTACCTTGGTGTGGGTAAGACAGACTTGCTTGAAAGTATAAATCAAGGGACCTTTATCCAAGGTTGTTGGATACCGTTCTCTTTGGATTAAAAGACTTATATCTTGTTACTTGTAGTTTTACTAATTTTTTATTTCCACTGTATATTGTTTTGTAAGGAAAGTATAAATTTATTTTACCTCCTTACTTGTACTTTGATAAATTTAGAATCTATTTTCTTTAAGGTAGAATCTCATATTGTAATCGTTAGTTAAGTTTCAATTTCCAGATCCATATTTCCGGAACCTACTTTCGGAATCTCTTTCCAGTTTTAAGCATTTTCATAGAACATGAAGTTTATAACTACATTTATTATTCTAATTTTTTAATTGGTGTTATAGGTGTTTTGAATTTTTTTAGTTTAACATTGTTAAACTCATCTCTTTCCTTTGTTTAAGGAAATTTTTAAAGTGTACAATTCACCCCTATTGTATATTGATCATCTACATCATTATTTTGATCCTACAGATACAACATCAAAAAAATAATGTTTGAATAATGTTATACAAAAAAAGAAATTAAGAATTTAATGTCAATAATCACATTAAAAACCATATTTATGGATATAAAAACAATTGAAATAATAACCCAAATGTGAAAAAAAAATATTTCAAAATTATTTAATGAATATATCAGAAATCTAATTCTTATGATGCAATTTATATTCCAAGACATCGATCATATTAAAGAGTCATGAAAAGATATCTTACATTAATGGGTAAGGCCAAAACAAAATACCCAAGCTAGTTTATCTCATGAGGCATACCAATCCATATAAGGGATATTTAATAATGTTCCACACCCATAACATAATACTTCCAATTCCTTAAATATAGGAAAAAATAGAACAAATTAATCCACATTCCATAAAATTAAATAATAGTATATATGGAAAGAATTAGAATATGGAATATCAATACTTTCCCTTGTCAAAATGATCAAAAAACATTATAAGAAAAAATTAATATTATATTAATACTACACATACTTTTTGTATCATAATTAAAATAATAGGTTGATGTAATTTATAAATATAAATACCATAAAATGATCCATAATATAAGGACCCAACCTTAAAACATTAGATAATATTGAATTAAATGAATAATTCACATTGAGGATCTTTTCAGGATTAGAGTTTTAGAGAATTAGGATATAAATATTACATCTCCAATGATTAAAAAGTAGACACTTTTACTCAGTTTTCATTTTTTTCATAAAATAAAAATCTTAAAAATAAACATGTCTAGTTCCATGTTTTAGATAGCATTTCTTTCCTTGATCAAATCCTTTACCCAATTCATCTTTAAGTCCTATGGAAAACATTCAAAAAAATTGGATTAGAATTAAAAACTCAGTAAGGGATACACAAAGAATGAAACTATGATTTTTTTAAAATAATAAGTAAATCAAGAATACTTAATGATAAGTAATAATTTTCACCTTTATGATGTATTAAATACTCTTCACTGAATAAAAGATCATCGCTTACCCTTTTGTAATCAAAAGATCATCATAAAACCCATATAAAGTACACATATCATATAAAGGTAACTTGGGACAAAAAATTACTTAAATGGAATAACCATACGGTCAACTTCCAAACATGTCACTAAATGGAATATCCATACATCCGACTTCCACACCCAATGCATTTGATGTTATATCATAACCACCCATCCTGGTTTTCACGACACCACCCGTCATTTGGTTAATCATGTAACCACCCGTCAAATTTTCGAGTACCATTAAAAAGTTATACCACATAAAATATTGAAAATATAAACATTTCACTATTAACATTTCATTTTAAAGAACACTATATCATATCAAGATATCGAAAAAATAAATGATTTATAAATCTATTTTCAAAACCATTTAGTAAAGAGATTTTTAAATCAATGTGCCCCATACCACATTGATGATTTTAATGGATTTATCATTTTAAATCAATAATGTCCATATAAATAAATAATTAAATTTCTTTTTAAAACATGGATATTAATGATAAATATTTAGAAGAACAAATCTTTTAAACAGTTAAAATGATATTTTAATTAAAGAGTTTTTAACAAAATGAGAAATGCTTGAATATAAATAATTGAGGAATAAAATTTAATCATCACATTATAATATCATGAGAATAAAGGTATTAATCATATAACATGTCAAAGCACAGTATATACCCCATATAAAACTGAATTGGTGCATAACAACAATTAAGTCTCAATGGAATGTCAATTGAGATGAAATCCCTTATAAAGATGGTATCCTTAGATTAAGGATTAATCAATTACATAATTTTGTGTAAAAAATATAAATACAATAAATATGAATGGTTATTTAGTGTAAAAAAATCATATATCATTCACACATTTTCATAGGATGACATATTCAATAAGTTCAAGTTTAACCCAATGAATCGAAATTTGGATAAGATGTTCCCTTGCAAAAAACCTGACAGCATAACAGTGTTAAATTAAAATTCATAAAATTAGTTGATAAGAGAGAAAATGGTATGTCATCATTTTGGCATTAAAATTTACATCAATAAGGATATAGAATAACATATCCCAATATAATATGTTGTAAATTAAAATACATAACCAAACAAGTCTTTTAAAAAGAGAAGGGTGAAAGGTTCCCTTACATAGTTGGTAATATATGAAACATACACCCCATGAAAGAAGGACCGTACAATGTTTATTTAAATAACAATAAATAAATTCGTATTACAGAAATAGTAGAATAATGGGAATTAAATTCACCACTCAAAGTAGATAGTGACAAATATATCATAAATCTCATGGGAAAAAAGTGAGATAAAAACCCCTTACCATATTTTAATAAATCGAGTCTTATGACAAAATGATATTAAGAAAAAAAATAATCACATAATACAATGGATATAAATATAATCATGATAATATATAAAAAATGGATTTATAAAATATACCACATGAAATAAATAAGTGGTTTACAATAGCAATCTAATGGAATTTAAAGTGAGATAAAAAATTCTGTTACCAAGTGTACGACATGACTCGCTCATATGTTCCTTGTTCTTCCTGAATGATAAACATAAGTTAATTTATAATTACATAATAAAATTGTTCAATTTTATTATTTCTTTAAAATCACTTATTACCATTCTATAAAAATTATTTAATTTTTTGATTTCATATCTGACATTTTGTCGATTTTTGGAACATGAGTCAAAAAATTTACTTGTTATAATAATAAATTGTCCATGTGGTAAAGAGTCCATTATCTCCAGAATTATATTAATAATTTATATGTAATATATATCATATATATCTAGTATATATATGTATTTATAAAAGTACATAACAATTGGATATAATAAATGAAATGTATTGTTCATGAAGACAGTAAGTCGTACATACGCATTAACGCTACTTTCATTTCTATTTTATATTTTAATGGAATGAAAAAATAATGATACATAGGTATATTTTAATTACAGTATAATATATGTGTTATATATGTTAAATAATATCCTAAATTAAATCATTTATACGTTCCACTTAGGACATTAATGATTCAAATCACTTTTAGGGGGCGGTAGTCCGCACTTCCTAAAACGAAATTATCACATTTACCCATTATGGAAACCATAAAGGTATAGAAGAAATGAAAAATTCAGAATCAGAAGGAAAAAATAAATGTAATATATATAATATATAAATATAGTGACATCTTAATGGAAACCGTGAGAGGTTATAGGAGATAATTGAACAATCATCCTTTCATGAGACAATAGTTCGTTATCCACATAAACAGTATGTTCATCACCCATTGGATGGAGGTGTTCTTAAGTATAGATCAAATAATTCTCATAAAAACATCCTAGTATATTTAAGATACTGGTTTTGTTATAAAATAAAGTAATAAAAAGAGTTTAAGGGTTTGGAGAAGCAAAATAAAACAAAATTACATAAGAGAAGTCATTACCTTTAAATCAGGTATCTCCCCTTGGTTTCGTCAAAACATATTTCTTGATGTGCTTTTTGACTAAGGTAAGTATTCTAGGATGAAGAGTGGGATATTGGGAGCTTATTTGAGTAGATATTTGACTATACAAAGTGCTTGAGAATTATGAGAAAGGGGTATGGATTGGGGTCTTTTTATAAGGGGGGGAGGGTCTCTTCTAGAAATCATAAAACTATTATTTTATTATTTAATTAATTTCTCATTATAAAGGACCAAAAATAATTAAAGTAAAATATAAGGTTTACCATGTTCGAAATAAAATCATCCAATAAGAATTGGACAAGTTTTTGATATTATTTTAAACATTATATTCTTATTTATTTAAATTATTCATTAATGATGTAAACACTACATCATCATTGTTTCATAAATAATAATATTTATTTGATGTCTAAAAATTATAAAACAAATTACCATGATGCATGAAATCTTTTTATATTTCTAATGATTATTTATAGTAAAAAATATAACTTATATAACCCCATGTAAAATTTTTTTTAGTAAAATAATACAAGTCTGTGACATTTTTATTTTTACATTAAATAAAAAGTTATTAATGTCATTATCATACCTATGTAACTCCATGGGGTCCCAAAATTGACACATGGATTTTCTTGGTCGGACATGAAACATTCAATAAGGTGAGGACATGTTTCATGGTATTTTTATATTTTTATATTATTATTTTTAATTTAAATTAACCTAATTACCTTTAATCGCAGTTAACAAAACTCAAAAGTCACTATTCCCCAAAAACTATTTTCATCACATTGAACTACATTTTACTTAATATATAAAACCATGTATTTAGGATTTTATAAGTTCAATTCATAGTTGTGGTAAAATTGTATTTAAATGAAAAAATTCAGTTTTTAACTACTACTTAGTGGTTTCGCTATTCATAAAAAATTGATGTTTTTCAAAAAAACCCCAAAAATTAAACCTCAGATATATTTTATATTCCATATTCCAAAATTATTTCCATTTTACATAATTCAAAACATATAAGTTGAATTAATTATTTTATAATTAATTTCTGCTGTAAAAAAATAGCTTGTTTTTAGGAAACAATATCTATCAAAAGATTGACACTTTATACGTCCAATTTCAAAGTGAAAGTAATTCCAATGACCACCATTGGATAAAATAATGAAAACATATTTTAATTAAACATTAAACCCAATTAAAAAGATAATATTAACATATTAATACATTATATTAAAAGGAGGTTTTGAATTAAAATATAACATTTTTCACTATTCAGTAAAAAATGTACTTTTTCAGAAAACTAACAAAAATTTACACAAAGTAAATTTTGATGTCTTGATTCTATAGAAAGATTTAATTTTGTAAAATATAACATATAAAAATGAAAAAAAGTAAATTTAAAAAGGATTCGCCATCAAAAGGCGGTTAATCACCCTTTTAATGAATATTAGAATAATTATGCTCAAAATTGGATTCATTCGCATTTTAATCCTCCATAATTTATTGGATAAACGTAGAAATATTTAACAAAAATATATAATCATTTTTTAGTTAGTTCTATTCATTCCCGCCATTACAATAGTTAGGCATTAACTACCATTTAAATTAATAATATTACATTGTTAGTGGGAAATGTAAGATTTCAAAGAAACCTGTTGTTGCTTATCGGGTACACCATCGAACATAGCATACCCATTAAGGTAAAATTAATATTTAATTCACAAATATTAAAAAATATGGAAATTGCATATTCTTTATTTTCCTGGATGTTACATTCTTCCCCCGTTTTGGGAATTGCGTCCTTGAAATTTTAAAATTGGGCTCGGAAACATCTTTGAAAGCCCCACATCGGAAAAAGTGTAAATTAAACTGTCACTTTAAAAGAAAGAAAGAAAAGGAAATAGGTCACCCAAGAAAACATATACAAGGATTCCATGAAAACATCGATATAGAGGAGAAAACAAACCATCACGGTCTGATGGAGAGTGATTGAAAACATAATCAATAGAAAGTAAACAATCTAAAAACCATAAACTTTCTATGGTTTAAACGGCCTTTGATTCCCCAATTGAAAAAGTTAACAGACAACGTTTTTTTAGTTAATTTTCATAATGATGAGGAATTTATTTAATATCTTAACTAAAAACATAAAAAAAATACTTACTTGTCGAGTAGACATTCATCCTTCACTATATTTCTAACCCAAACTCATATTTTCTCCAAACAATGAGTATTCCGAATGAATTATTCACATTAAAATCCCTATAATAAACTTTTAGAGAAATACATAATCTACAAAAGATGAACTATATATTTCCCATTTCTTTAGACATTAACCAAAACCAAAATGTTTAGTACAAGATGAGATAATCCCCATAATGGTTAATATTTTACAAAAAGAAAGACTACTCTTAATCTCTAAAATTTATTAAACAATACCAAAAGGTTATAAAAGACCATTCAATACAAAATTTCACATAAAATTATTCAAAATAAACAAAACAAATTTTTAATCCCAATACTCAGAAGAATTTTATCACCTAGTCTTCCATGATATATCATAACATTTATCTCCAAATAACTTCGTCTACTCTTAAAGTCACATACTGAAATGTATATAACCTAATAACTTAATCTTTATTATAGATTATTCAATTCCATAGATAACCCAAAATAAACATATCATTGATTCATAAAATCATCAAACTAAAATGAATTATGTATACTAATCCAGGGACTCCACGTAGTCCACTAGTAGCTGATGTACCCTTGTCTTCCTTCGGTTGTAGGTTCGATTCCCATGGCAATGCCGAACAGGACTGGTGGTCACCCATATTACAGGTTGTCCTTTTTATAAAACTGAAAAATAACCCTAACTTTTTTTAACCTCAATGGTTTTCTTATACCTTTCATATTCATCCCAAAAATTAATACCTCAACCTTTTAATTCATGAATCCTTATATATATTTTCCCTTTTTTTATTTCCCCTCCAAATGAAAAAAATAAATCTATTCCTAATTGAAATAACAACATTCCTTCATCTTGGTGTCCATATCATTTCATTTTCATCTTTTTCTCATCGGCAAAAGTCCCATGAAATGCAACAATGATTTAGAGATCTTTCAAAATCATTTTCTTCCTTAATCCAAATACACCTTGTACAGCTTTGGTCATATGGGTGTTCAAAAAAAAAACAATTTTGGAAAATAATCATGCATGCCATATAATTTCAAAACATCTGATGAAACATGATTTATATAAAATTTTCGGACTGAGTTTGAGTTGAAAACTTCTATCAATGGTCATTTTAATGTATCATATATATGTGCTGAAATACTATAATTTAAAATCAAATATATATAGTTTTTCACAAGGTTATCCTTCTTCAGCAACTTTTTCAAATTCATAATATGCTTCAAAATCTTGTGATAAGGTAATATATTTAAAAATTCCTTGATAATATTTACCTTTCTTGAAAATATAAGAATATTGAGAAAATTGGATTTGATTAAATACAACCCATGATCTATGATGATATCGAGGTATAGTGGATGTGTTTTATATCTCAAACAGCTGTTTGAAAGTTAGTTGTATGCTAGAAAATGTTTCGCAACCATCTGAGCAAGAATTTGCATTAATTATTACAAGCAAGTCATCATGAAAATATAGGAATGTCGTTTGAGATCCTCCTCCTTCAATTTGTTACTAACTTTCCTTGATCTTAAAAAGTTATAAAACAATGATTTAATTAAAATAATAGACATCAGGACTAACCATGGGTCTAATGAAAACTCCTAATCCCTAATGTTGTCTAAACTGTCCTCTGATATGAACTATCAGGACCCGGACATAAAAAATTACATAATCATGAATTAAATGAATAATTCATATTGAGGATCATTTCAGGTTTACAGTTTTAGTGAATTAGGACATATCTATTACATCTCAAAATATTACAAAGAAGAAACTTATACTCATTTTCCATATTTTTCATAAAATAATAACTCTTAAAAATAAAAAATAATATTTCTATGTTTTAGATAGCATGTCTTTCTTTTATCCCATCATTGGCCCTATTCAAATTTAAGTCTTGTGGAAAACATTTTAAAAACATGGGACTGTCACAAACTGATCAGTAAGGGATATACAAAGAAGGAAACTGTTTTTTTTAAATCACAAGTAAACCATGAATACTTAATGATAAGTAATTGTTTTCTCTTTTCTGAAGTAGTAAATACTCTTCACGGAATAAAAGATCAGATCTTACCCTTTTGTAACCAAAATATCACCATAAAACCGATATAAATAACAAATAACATATAAAGGTAACAAGGGACATAAAAAAATACTTAAATGGAATAAGCATACGGTTGACTTCCACACATGTCACTAAATGGAATATCCATACGGCTGACTTCTATACCCAATGTATTTGAGGTTATAATGTAACCACCCGTCCTAGTTTTCACATCACCACCCATCATTTTGTTAATCACGTAACCACCGGTAATATTTCCAAGTACCATTAAAAAATTATAGCACATGAAATATTTAAAATATAAACATTTCACTATTAACATTTGAATTTAAATCACAATAAGTCATTTCATGATATCAACAAAATCAATGATTTATCAAACTATTTTCAAAACCATTTAATAAAGTGATTTTTGAATGATAGTGTCCCATACCACTTTGATGATTTTAAAGGAGTGAACATATTAAATAAATAATTTCTATATAAATAAATCCTTAAAACCATTTTTAAAAAATTGACATTAATGATAAAGATTAATAACAACAAATATTTAAAAAAGTTAAAATGATATTTTAGTTAAAGAGTTTTAAACAAAATGTGAAATGCTTGAATACAAATAATTGAGGAATAAAATTTAATCTGAAATTTATAATATAATGAGAATAAAGGGATTAATGATATAACATGCCAAAGGATAGTATATACACCATATAATAGTGAATTTGTGAATAACAATAATTAAGTCTCAATGGAATGTAAATTGAGATGAAATCCAATATAATGATAGTCTCCTTAGATTAAGGGTAAATCAATTATATAATTATGTGTGATAAATATAAATACACTAAATATGATTAGTTATTCAGTGTAAAACAATCAGATATCATTCACAAATATTCATAGGATTACATTTTCATGAAGTACAAGTTTAACCCAAAGAATCGAATTTGGGTTCAGAAGTTCCCTTGCAAAAAAACGACAGCCAAACAACGTCACATTAAAAATCATAAAATTGGTTGATGAGAGAGAAAATGGTATCTAATCACCTGGACATAAAATTTACATCAATAAGGATATATCAGAACATATCCCAAAATAATAAGATGTAAATTAAAAGACATAACAAAAGAAGTCTTTTAAAAAGAGGAGGGTGAAAGGTTCCCTTACTGATTTGGTAACGTACGAAACATACACCCCATGAAAGAAGGACCATACAATATTGATGTAAATACCCATAAATGAAATTATATGACACAGAGAGTAGAATAATTGTAATTACAAACACCAATCAAAGGATATAGTGAAAAATATATCATGAATCTCACGGGAAAATAGTGATATAAAAACCTCTTACCTCATTGTAATAATTCAAGTCGTATGACAAAAAGATATTAAACACCAAATGAATCATATAATACCATGAATATAAATATAATCATGATAATATATTTCAATTGAAAGTAAAAATTACACCACATGCAATAAATAAGTGGTGAACAATAGCAATCTCACGGAATTAAAAGTGATATATGAAATCCCCTTACCACGTATCCAACTTGACTCGCTCGTATGTTACTTGATCATCCGGAATGATAAAATTTAGTTAATTTATTCTTAATTATTAACCTTTTTAAATTTTATTATTTCTTTTATATCACTTATTACCTTTCTATAACAATTATTTAATTTTTTGAGGTCATATGAGACATTTAGTTGATGATCGGAACTTGAGTAAAAAATGAACCTATTATAATTATAAATTTTCCTTGTGGTCTAGAGTCCAGTATATCCAGAATTATATGCATAATTTATATTTCATATATATCATATATATCCAGTATATATATGTATTTATAATAGTACATAACATTTGGGGATAATAAATGAAATGCACCATTCATGGAGATGGTAAGTCGTACGTACGCATTAACGCTACATTCATTTCTATTTCATATTTTAATGGAATGAAATTATAATGATACATAGTTATATTATAATTCCATTATAATATATATGTTATATATGTAACATATGTTCATAAATTATATCATTTATATGTTCCACATATGGCATTAACAAATCAAATCACATTCAGGGTGCGGTAGTACACACTACTTAAAATGAAATTATCACGTTTACCCATTATGGATACCATAAATGTATGACCTAAATGAAAAACACATAATCATAAGGAAAACATAAACAATATATATATAGTATATAAATACAGTGACATCTTAATGCCCTCGATGAGAGGTGGTAGGAGATAATCGAACAATCATCGTTTCAGGAGGTAGCAGTTCGTCGTCCATATAAACAGTATGTCATTCACCCATTAGATGGAGGTTTGTGTAACTTTAGCTCGAATAATTCTCATAACAACATCCTAGTATATTTAGAATACTGGTTATGTTACAAATTAAATGAATAAAAAGAGTTTAAGGGGTTGGATAAGAAAAATTAATCAAAAGAACATAAGAGAAGACATTACCTTTATACCAGGTAACTCCCTATTGTTTGAACCCAATGGTTTTCTTGAAGTGATTTATGACTATGTTGAGGCTTCTATGATGAATAGAGGGATATTTAGAGATTAGTTTAGTAGTTTTTGGATGAACCAAAAGGCATGAGAAGTGTGAGAAAGGGGTAGGGAGTGGGGAGTGGGGTCAGTTTATAAGGGAGAGGAGGGGCTCTTTTGGAAGGATTGACTAAATTATTCTATTATATAATGCTTTTCAGTTTCAAAAGGACCAAAAATCATTAAAGTTGATGATAAGGTGATCCATTTTCGAAATAAAATAATCCAATAAGAATTGGACATGTTTTGGATATTATTTTAAACCATATCTTCTTATTTATTTAAATTATTCATTAAAGAAGTAAACAATGCATCATCATTGTGTCATAAATAGTATTACATATTTGATGTCTAAAAATGATAAAAAAATTACCATGATTTAGGAAATATTTTTATAAATTTAATGAATATTTATAGTAAAAAATATAACTTAAATAACCCCATGTAAAAATTGTTTTAGTAAACAATACATGTTTGCCACATTAATATTTAAACTGTAAATAAAAAGTTATTAATGACATTATCATACCCAAGTGGCTCCATGGGGACAAATAATTTACCCGTGGATTTTCTTGGTCGGAAATTACACATCTAGTAATGTTAGGACATGTTTCACGGTATTTTTATATTTTTATAATATTATTTTTACCTTAAATTGCCCTAATTACCTTTAATCGCGGTTAATAAAACTCAAAAGTTACTATTCATAAAAAATTATTTCCATCCCATTGAAACACATTTTACATAATAAAGACAACCATGTATATCGGATTTTTGGAAATTCAATTCCCAGAAGTTGGAAAATTTCATTTAAATGAAAAAAATTAGTTTTTAACTACTACTTAGTGGTTTCACTATTCATAAAAAATTGATGTTTTTGAGAAAAAATACAAAAAAAAATTAGCTTGATCCTATATTGGATATTCCAAATTCAAAAATGATGTCCATTTTTCAAAATTCAAAACATATAAGTTTCATTAATTAATTTTATAATTAATTCCCACTATCAAAACAAATAGCATGTTTTAAGAAACAATATCTATCAAAAGATTTACATTTGCTTATGTCCAATTTCAAAGATAAATTAATTAAAATGATCAACATTAGAATAAATGGTAAAAATATATTTTATTTAAACTATAAACCAAATTAAAAAGATAATCTAACCATATAAATAAATTAGATTAAAAGGAGGTTTTGAATTAAAATACATCATTTTTCAGTATTCATTAAAAATTGATCTTTATCGGGAAAATAACAAAAATTTACACAAAGTAAATCTTGATGTCTTGATTCAAAAAATGGATTTTATTTTTTCAAATATAACATATAAATGTTACAAAAATTAGATTTAAAAAGGTTTCTCCATCAAAAGGCGGTTAATCGCCCTTTTAAAGAATATTAGAATATTTATTCTTAAAATTGGATTCATTGGCATTTTATGCCTCCATAATTTATTGGATAAATGTAAAAATATTTAACAAAAATAAATATTCATTTTTTAGTTAATATTATTCATTCCCGCCATTGCAACGACTAGGCATTAACTACCATTTAAAATAATAATTTTTTATTGTTAGTGTGCAACGTAAGATTTCAATGAATCCCGTTGTTGCGTATCGGGTATGCCATCGAACATAGAATCCCTATTAAGATAAAATTCATATTTAGTTAAAAAATATTTAAAAAATATTGAAATTTCATATTCTTTATTTACCTGGGATGTTACACAAAAAAACATTCTTTAGCAATATAACTTTTTCACTATTTAAAATAACTTTTAGAAACTAAAAGATTGGAAAATTTTAATGAAATTTTTTCCATTTCAATAAACCTATATAATTTTAACTGAATAATAAAAATAATTTATGGGTTATGATGGACATAAATTTAATTATTGACACATAATTTAAAAAACATTGAATTCATAATTTGAAAATGATAAAAATATTTCATTTAAAACATTTTAAAAAAATTTAACAATGGAAAAATGAAATTAAAATATTATTTTAGAATATAAAAATAATTTATTGGTTTTTGTATATAATATTCATATAGAAGATATAGGTAAAAATATTATCTTAATAATCAATAAATCTTTATTATTGATGAGATTTTGAAAAAACCCTTAACAATGTGGTATCTTTTTAATCATAACATCGATGAAAGAACTAACATGAAATAAAACATTAAATACAATAAATATAAATGTATTCTAGATAAAACAAATCAATGGTGTATTATATAAACCATGAGAAATAAATAATTTTTGAATATTAAATATGTCTCCCATAAGTAAAAGTGAGATGAGAAAACCCATACCTCCAGTTCGACCTCGTTCATATTTTTCCAAAAAAAACAAATATAATACGTATAGATTTATTACAAATCTATTCCCAAAAAATATTCATTTTCCTATATATAATACCATATATTATTTACAAATAATATTTTATCACCTATTTATTAACAATTCTCTGTGAAAATAAATATTCCAGGTAACAACTGTTTCGTTTTTCATGTATGTTTTGGTTTGGTTGTTTCAATCCATTTACCTTTATCATGGTTCCACCATATCAAGAATGTAAAAAATTATATAAATATAATATATATTCAATCATTATTTATTTATAGTAATATATAAATTATAAAAATAGGAAAATTAATTACACCAGTCGTAGAGATTGTAGGTTGTAGGTACAGAAGATAATTTTTTTCACATTTTGACGAATAAAAAAAGAAAGGAAAAAAATAATTAAACATAAAATAGTAAAAATTATGTAATAAATATCTTATATATTCATTAAATACATCCTTATAACTATTCATTTAGAGTGTAAATGAAAACTGGATCCCATCGCTTTGTGGAGGTAGATGTCCACACATTCGCCTGAGGGACATTATCATTTTCCAAAAATTGGAAGGATATAAGGTATATATGATATTATAATTATTTAAATATATTTATTAGATAAATATCATAAATATTAATTAATTCTACATTTAAAACAATTCATGTTGGGTGGTTATGAAAAACAATTACACCGCAATAGGGAGATTGTAAGCCATATGTACACCTGAGTGATGTTATTATTTTTTTAGGATGAAAAAAATAAGAAATATAGTCTTACTATAATAATAATAACATCTAATTATATTTATGATATTCTATAATTTATCTTTTTATTGGTACAACACTTTATAGGGAATTATTAGAACTAAACATAAAGGACATAATAAATAGGAATAACTCATCCTCAAAAGAATTCATTTCGACCTCTTCTTAAAGGACATTGGGAAGATATTATGGAATTAGAATAATACCTAAAATTTTTTTATGGGTTTATAAATGAATAATTTGTTGGTAATGATTGAAATATATAGATCCCTTTGGTTGGAATAATTGAGAGAAGGGGCCTCAATTTAAAAGAGAGAGAGAGGAATTCCTAAAATTTCATAAAGTATTATATAAATTTATATAATTTGTTCTCAATTTTTCCAAAATCAATGAATTTAATTACAATATAAGAATAAGACTAAATTATAAGATAAAATATAATATAGAAATATTTTATTTTACGAACCATGTTTTTTCATACTATAGTTTTGAGCTGAAATTTTAATTCTTCTTGTAAAATGCTTATAAAGGTGTAGAATGGTCATTTCCCATGGAATATGATCTTGGATAATTTTTTTACCACCCATTTCTTCTTAATATGTAGTTTTTACCATAGGAAATGATTTTTATAGGAATCCAAGCATTTGAAATTTTTTGAGTTGTAATTAAATTAAAAATTTAATAAGATAGATATTAAATGATTCATCCATGTTCCATCTAAGAATTATTTTGAAAGGAATATAATATTGGGATTTGGTCTCCACCATTTTTTATAAAATCGTTAGCTTATCCAAGGTGAGGCATAAAACCCTAATCTTTTCAAGGCCCCACTCATTCCCCTTTTTATTTTCCATTCTGTTTTCTTGTTTTTATTTATTTGTTAGCCATATCTTTATTTTCCTTATTCCTTATTATGGATGTATCTAGTGTCTCCTCCTATGCCTCTCAGCCAATTGATATAGAGGGAGATGGAGAAAGAGGGAGTGGGTGGAAGGGAAGATAGGTACCATGATGAATCCCTCAATTTGTTGGATCGACATGCAGTAACTGTGGATGGTAAAATCAAGCATGGCTTCTATAGATTATTTCAAAAGGTTGGACCATATATTTCTTTCCATATATAACTATATATTTTCCAATTTTATAAATTTAAGGTCCTATAATGATTTTTTGAGGACCCTATTAGAAGTATATAATGATTTGGTGTAGAAAATGGGGAATCAATGTTTTCTCTGGATTTTATGTTTGAGAAAAAAAGGTTACAAGATAGGTAGTATCGGGTGAAACACCATGGTTTATTCCTATTAAGTGATTATAAATTTTAATGAGTGGAAATCATTTATAGGTATGTGCATGTTTTTTATTGGTACTTGGTTGTGTAGCCAAGAACCAGGCCATGCGAACCCATTTTGGGATACAGAGTCATGTGGAGTACACACCCAGTCCCCATGGCGGTGGAATGCCATGTAAAAAGTACACAGCCTAGCCATTTTGATGGCCTGACCGGTTGAGGGACACAGGTATGTGGACCATTTTAGATCGATGCCATACACCCATTTCATGTAACACCCCATGTTTCCATGGTATGTTTCCCTTCGAATAATACAATAGCGTGCATTGTACGCAACATCGAGTTCTAACACACCACAACCAATAAAACTAGCCGTTATGAATAGTAATACCTACTTTTTGAAATTATATATATTTTATATGTCAAAATGGACTTCATTTTTGGTTTTGGAATATCGAAATTATCCTAAGATGAATTTTTCGTATTTTTCTGAGAACTTCCAATTTTTATGAATAGTGAAAAATACTTAAAAATAACTTTTTAAATCAAAATAAATTATATTGATAAATTAAATTATTGAGTGGTTTCAAAGTATAATTAGAATATATTTTTACCATTTTATCCAATGGTGTTCATTAAATTAATTTTACTTTGAAATTGGACCTAAACAATTGTCAATCTTTTGATATATATTGTTTCTTAAAAACATGCTATTTTTTGTAACAGCGGGAATAAATTAAAAAATTAATTAAATTAAATTATATGTTTGGAATTTTGTAAAATAGAAATTATTTTTTAATTATGAATATCAATTATATCTTAGGGTGAAATTTTGGCATTTTTCTGAAAAACATCAATTTTTGATGAATAGTTAAACTACTAAGTGGTAGTAAAAAAAAACTGAATTTCTCAATAAAACATAATTTTACCACATCTGTGAATGGAATTTCAAAAATCCGAGAGACACGGTTAATATCAAGAAGTAATATGTGGTTCAATGAGATGAAAATAATTTTTGGTGAATAGTAACTTTTTACTTTTATTTACCACGGTTAAAAGTAAATAGGGTAATTAAGGGTAAAAATGATATTAATATTACCCTAACACATGTCTTAATTCTATTGTACATGTTTATCTCGACTAAAAAAAATCTTAGGAATAAAATATTATCATTTAGGTCCACTTGGATTAGATTAGGACATTTATTATTATTTAATTCAAAGATGAGTTAAAAGAGTTAAAATCAATGTTTATTTACTAAATCATTTTTAATATTAGGGTATTCATAACATAAATTCGATTGTAAATATTCATTGGAAAGATAAAAATATTTACTACATAATGATATTTTATTTATAATTTTTAGACATTATATAATTTAATTTATTTATGACCCAATGATGATGCAGTAATTACCATAATAGTGAAAAATTAAAATAATTGATTTTATAAATACACAAAAAAATACAATTTGAGAATTTTTAAGAATTACACTAATATTATAAGTTAATATGACATGTTAGGAATTATTAAATGTGTTCGAAGTAATCATTATGTTATGAGTTTCACAAAAATCAACTATTGTATAGTGTCAAAATTGACATAAAAGAGTTTTTTAAAAAATATTATATTATTAATTGATATTAAATTCCTAAAAATCTATGGTTTGGCCAAGAGACTTATATAATGATAGGTGTATCATTAATGGACCACATGGGGGTCGGTTGGTTGTATATAGTATGATTATTAACTATATATTATAAAAATACAAAGTGACATGATAAATGTCAAACTAATTAACTAAGAGTTAAAACTAAATGATAAGGTTAATATAGTAACCCAAACCTGTCAAAATTCTATTGGTTGAATTTTTTTGGACCTATCCCCACATTAACCATTGAATAATAAACTTTTTAGCCACTAGAAACCGAATATGAATTTATTATAAATTAATATTTCTAGCTTTTCCAAACGTGCCCCTCACCCCTCTTATAAAAGCACACTACCCCTTCTCATTACTTCACACATTCAAAGTCTTCTGTTTCTGCCAAACTCTACCCAAATACTCTCCTGACTTCCCTAACTACAACTTAGAGGCCTTAGTTTGATCAAAAAGCCAACCTAAGGATCCCTTTTGATCAAATCAAAAGGAAGAACCCGTAGAAGAGGAAATGTTTTCACCACCCTTTTTCAAATTCATTTCTTCTTCCACTTCTTATTTCTTTGTTATTACCATTCTAAATAACTCCAGTATCTTATATATACTATGATGTTATTATAAATATGGTACAACCATATTAATTATTCTATCCATCCTTTGAATAACATGTCACCATACGTGCATACGTACGGCTTACCGTCTCCACGTCGTGGTGTAATTGTTATTCAATAAATTATTATTAGGATGGGTATAATAATGATGTGTAAATCATGTAAATAATACATATAACATAATAATGATTATTTATATATGTTATACCATCCAATTATATATTATTTTAATATCAAAAGAATGATTTTGTCGCTCGTGCGTACGTACGGACTACCGTCTCCACGAACGCGATGAGATTCATTCTCCATCATATCCATTCAAATATAATTATCATTTGATGATTTAAAAATAATGTTTAAGGACTTGATATCATTCTGGATATGAATAAGATACAACCTATCCATAAAAAACACGGTTATGTAACAAAACATAGAAAAGAAAATGAGTAAGTTAACACTCGAAACGACGATAATTCTAAGATATTATTAACAAATCAATGTTACAAGACCATATATGATATCATATTAATATATATGATTCTTTTATAATTTTATAACAATTATTTCACCATTATACAAGAGGTTAACCTACCCTCAACCATAGAAAAGTTCAAGGTAATGGGTTTCTTATCTCACTTTTAATTCTGTGAGAATTCCATTATTCACCACTTATTTATTACATGTGGTGTGTGTAAAACCCATGTTTGTATTAATTGTGTAATATACTTTAATTCATGTATATTTACATCATCATTGTATGATCCTTCTTTCATGGGTGTATATTTTGTATGTTTCCAAATCAATAAGGGAATTTGAAATTCCAATTTCCACTCATTCGGCTTTACGCATACTTCATTGATTATTTTACTCCATGATTATGTGTAGAATAACTATTCATTTGATTTTGTCATAATTTCCACTCCCATTTCTATGGATATATTTTTTATACACATAATAACTCCATTGATAAATTCTCAAGCCATCGGTATGAACTTGATAAGAGTAATTTTAATTCAATCTCCATTTGTTGAGTTAAATATCCAATTCATTGGTGTTGTTTTTACAATAATATGTGTGAATGTCATATGATTGATTTACACTAAATATCCTATCATATTGTGTTTATTTATATTTGTCACACATAATTATGTTGTTGATTTATCCTTAACCTAAGGATATGGTCTTTATAAGAGAATTCATCTCAATTTACATTCCATTGAGACTTCTTTGTTGTTATACACCAAATCACTTTTATATGGTGTATATAATGTACATTGAAATAGTATATCATGAATGCCTTTATTCTCATGATATTATAAAGTTTTGATTACCTCAATTATTTGTATTCAAGTGTCTCTCTTTTGGTTAGAAACTCTAACTAAAATACATTTTAAGTGATTTAAAGATTGATTATTCTAAATATTTATCATTAATGTCCATGTTTTAAAAATGGTTTTAAGGATTTATTTATATGGAAATTAATGTTTCCAAATCAAAATTCCTTTTAAAAGTTTCAAAGTGGTATGTGACACATTGATTCAAAAATATATTTTTAATGAATTCTTGACAAATAGTGTGACTTTTATATGTTTTCAAGAAAAAGGGGGATATTTCTCTCTAATAGTTTTGATGATTATTTTCATCTATGTCAATAATCCTTTATCATTCTCGATTGAGGTTATTATGATACAATACAATCTTCCATATTGTATCGAATGAGTTATGTTTGACTGTGGATGTGCTATTTTTATACCATTCATGGTTTATGGATAATGTATTGACATTTCGTATGCTAGTTTTAATAAAAATGTTTATGTTATGATTAAAACATTTCATTTGAGGAATTCATTGGGCTTAGTAAGTGACAGGTGGAGCCTTCTATAGCTCCTCGATTCATCGGTAGGTCTCATGAGACAAACTAGTGTCTTGGCACAAGGCCTTGGAAAAATCTTATTTGTAGTCTTGGCACGAGGCCTTGGCTATGTGGTTATGATTGTATGGAATTATGCATTCCATCATTATGAAAGTGGTTATTGATATTGAATGTGATCATTAGACTAGTAGTATATCCATGTGAGTAAGTAAATGTCATTATATTATTCTATCTTTTCTATTTTATACTGAAGATCATGTTTAAAAAAGATTTTGTTTTAGTTATAAACTACCTTATGTGTTTATACTTATCTATAAAAGATTCTGCTATAATGTTATCCTTACTGAGCATCTGATCTCACCCCTTTCAATGTTTTATTTTTTTCCCAGGATTATGAAGAAATAATTTATGAATGGCCTGCAGGGATAGTATGAGGGGATATGAAGGAAAGATTTTTTTTATGATGTAATTTCAAAATTTCTGATTGTATCTAGTGTTTCCAAGGCTACTAAACTAAATGGTCTTTTGAGACTTGATCATTCTTGTGATCATGCCAATGTTATGTAATAATGCACCGACTCTGCGTAACTAGGGTCGGGGCATTACAGTTGGTATCAGAGGATGTTTAGTAAAAACCATGGAAGCTAGATTTAGATAAACTCTGATTAGAGCACGTAGACCTGAGATGAACATTGAGGACTAGTATAGATGAAATTCCTAGAATTTTGGTATTGTAGAGATTTTGTGAGTTTTCTGAGCAATACATCCCTCTCTGGATACGAGCAGGTAGAGGCGGCTCTAGCACAGATGTACCTAGGGGTAAAACCCGAAAACACCGCATTGAGCTAGACTCGAACGGGAACAGGTGCACAACAACGGGCCTTGCTGCACTCTTTGTTACGACACTCCCGGGGGATATGCTTGGGATAATTTACATTTTCTTTACAAACCGATTTGAAGTATTATATATATAGGATGAGAGTAAATGACCTTGGTTAATCCTAATGCGTTTCAAATTTAGAATATGGTGACATGTAAATCTCAAAATGATTTTATGACTACCGTTACTCATAGAATTATTTATGGTTTTAGTCAATGGCTGGATTCCAAGGATGTCATAGTGAAATTGAGAATGATGTACAATGTGGGAACCGTGGTGGAAATAAGCAAAAAAATGGAATGTTGATAGGTGTAAAATATATCGTCTTTATGACAAATCAATTTTCAAAAAATATGATCAACAACATATATATTAACCAATTCCTGGACTCAAAAAATAAGAGAAAGGTGATGAATGATAAGAGCTCCAGCAGTGGAGACCATGGAGAAAGGAATCCTCAATTTCCATCATGCAGGAAATTTGGAAGGAGACACCCAGGAAAGTGTCACAATGGGACAAAGAAATGATTTACATGCGGGAAGGAAGGACATAAAGTGAAGAAATTCCAAAGAACAATGATGAGTACTATGGAAGAAGATAAAAATGGTCCCAAGAGTCCATTTATAGTCATTTTCCATAAATGTAGGGGACCTGGCCATTACCCGAGTGAATGCCTTATTCTATAGGATATTTTCATGGTCATAGAAGAAGCTATGTGGAAATAAATGGTTTGAGAAATGTTTAAAAAGTATTAGTGCTCCTTGTTGATGGGTTTACATTGTAATAATGTTCTCTTATATTTGTAACCCCACAATTTTCTATTTGAGAATGATATTTGGGGAAGAATTATCTCTTCTCTTGTGGATATAGTTATAATTAATCATTTGGTTTTATATGATCGATGGGTTTGAATTAATTATAAGTTATCATAATTTGGGATAAAAATGCAAGGTATGAGATAAAATTTGTGGTTAAATTATGTTATGATAATTTTGAGGAATTTATTTCATTTTGGTAATATTATAAAATATAGTTTTTGAAAAAGGACAACAGGCAGACCGTGTGACAACCTGTCACGTCGGACAAAGCTGTGGGAATCAAACCCACAACCAAAGTGTGATTGGGATTTATTGCCAAACACTGGACTACTTGAAGTCCCTAGAAAGTGTGACTAATTATTTTTAGTTAAATTATTTTTTCGATCAATAATAAGTTGATTTGGGTTCTTAGGTATTATTAAATGAATACCCTTGGTATAGGAAAATGATGTGTCGATTAAGTGATAGATGTTATTTTGGAAGTTGTTCTCTTTGTTGTGAACACTATATGGCCAAGGAAAATAGAATAGTATGGGATTTCATTTGAAGAGTAATGGTGGATTTTTATCTATTTTTTTATTACGGATTTATAGTGATTTGGTTTGTTTATGGAAATGATTTGGTTAACTACTTTTAAGTAAGTGACTTTAAGAGTAATTAATGAAATTTGGAGATACAATTTAACATGGAATACTACATTCTTAATAATTTATGGTTTTATTTTTGAATAAATTAAAGGATTTTATGGACAATTGATTATTTAATGGTATTTATTTAACTTTGGTGTATTGTTGGATTAATTTTGGATATTAAGATTTGTGTTTATTTCTCTCAAGGAATATCCTTTTGGGGGATCATTAGATATTGTACTACCCATTTTTGTTTTGATTAATCTCTAAAGACAATGTAAATATATAGTTCATCCTGCATGGATCATGTGATTCTATAGAAGTTTATTCTTGCTCTTCCAGTGTGACCAAGTCTTCTTGAATAATCATCGTTTAAAAAAATGATTTAGTGGTGGAAATTTATTAAAGAATGAAAATCTACATAAATTGTAAGTATATATCTTTATATTCTTAGTCAATATCATAAATGAATTCCTCATCCTTATGTAATGTAACTTAAAACAAAAAAATGTTGTCAGTTTACTTTCCTACTAGGAGACTAATGGCCGTTTTTCCCAACACAAGTTTCTGGTTTTCTTATTGTTAACTTTCTCCTAATCACGATTTCTATCCCTCTTCATCATAACTTGACACTTAGTTTATCATCCATATCCATTTTTTCCTACATGGAATCCGAGTATGGGTTATCTTGGTTGACCTTTATACCTCTCTTTCTTTCTTTTAAAGTGATAGTTTTATTGAATTTTTTTCCAATGTGGGACATTCCATTATATTCCCAAGCACAATTTTAAAAATTGTGAGGACGCAATTTTTTGAAGGAGGGGAGAATGTAACACCCCAAGATTCCATGGTACGTTTCCCTTTGAATAATGCAATAGCGTGCATTGTACGCAACTTCAAGTTCTAACACACCACAACCAATCAAACTAGCTGTTATGAATAGTAATACCTACTTTTTGAAATTATATATATTTTATATTTCAAAATGAACTTCATTTTTGGTTTTGGAATATCGAAGTTATCCTAAGATGAATTTTTGGTATTTTTTTGAGAACTTCCAATTTTTATGAATAGTGAAAAATACTTAAAAACAACTTTTTTAATAAAAAAAATTATAGTGATAAATAATATTATTGAGTGGTTTCAATGTATAATTAGAATATATTTTTACCATTTTATCCAATGGTGTTCATTATAATTAAATTTACTTTGAAATTGGACCTAAACAATTGCCAATCTTTTGATATATATTGTTTCTTAAAAACACGCCATTTGTTGTGACAGCGGAAACTAATTATAAAATTAATTAATGCAACTTATATGTTTGGAATTTTTTAAAATAGACCTCATTTTTTAATTCGAAATATCAATTATAGCATAGGGTGATATTTTGGCATTGTTCTGAAAAACTTCAATTTTTGATGAATAGTGAAACTACTAAGTGGTAGTTAAAAAAACTGAATTTCTTAATAAAACATAATTTTACCGCTTCGGTGAATGGAATTTCGAAAATATGAGAGACACGGTTAATATCAAGAATTAAAATGTGGTTCAATGAGATGAAAATAATTTTTGGTGAATAGTAACTTTTTACATTTATTTACCACGGTTAAAAGTAAATAGGGTAATTAAGGGTAAAAATGATATTAATATTACCCTAACACATGTCCTAATTCTATTGGACAAGTGTATCTCGATAAAAAACAACCTTAGGAATAAAATATTATCATTTAGGTCCACTTGGATTAGATTAGGACATTTATTATTATTTAATTCAAAGAAGAATTAAAAGAGATAAAATCAAAGTTTATTTACTAAAACATTTTTAATATAGGTTTATACATAAGATAAATTCGATTGTAAATATTCATTAGAAAGATAAAAATATTTACTACATAATTATATTTTTTAATAATTTTTAGACATTAAATAATTTAATTTATTTATGACACAATGATGATGCAGTAATTACCATAATAGTGAATAATTAAAATAATTGATATTATAAATACCCAAATAAATATAATTTGAGACTTTTTATGAATTACACTAATTTTATAAGTTAACATGATATGTTAGGAATGATTAAATTTGTTCGAATTAATCATTCTGTTATGAGTTTCACAAAAATCAACTATTGAATAGTGTCAAAATTGACATAAAAGAGTTTTTAAAACAAATATTATATTATTCATTGATATTAAATTCCTAAAAATCTATGGTTCGGAAAAGAGACTTATATAATGATAGGTGTATCATTAATTGACCACTTGGGGGTCGTTTGGTTGTATATAGTAAGTTTATTAACTATATATTATAAAAGTACAAAGTGACATGGTAAATGTCAAACTAATTAACAAAGAGTTAAAACTAAAAGATAAGGTCAATATAGTAACCCAAACCTGTCTAAATTCTATTAGTTGAATGGTTTTCGACCTATTACCTCCTTAACCTGGAATAATCAACTTTGGAGCCATTAGAAACTGAATACGAATTTACTATAAATTAATATTTCTAGCGTTTCCAAAGGTGCCCCTCACCCCTCTTATAAAAGGGCACTCCCCCTTCTCATTACATCACACCTTAAAGGCCTTTTGGTTCGTCAAAAATCTACCCAAATACTCTCCCAACTTCCCTCACTACATGTTAGAGGCCTTAGTTTGATCATAAATCCAACCTAAGGAGCCCTTTTGATCAAATCAAAATGAAGAACCCGAAGAAGAGGTAATGTTTTCATCACACTTTTTCAAATTCATTTCTTCTTCAACTTCTTATATCTTTGTTATTACCATTATAAATAACTCCAGTATCTTATATATAATGTGGTGTTATTATAAATATGGTACAACCATATTCAGTATTCTATCCATCCTTTGAATAACATGTCACCATACGTGCGTACGTACAACTTACCGTCTCCACGTCGTGGTGTAATTGTTATTCAATTAATTATTTTTTGGATGGGTATAATAATGATGTGTAACTCATTTAAATTATAAATATAACAAAATAATGATTTTGTATATATGTTATACTATCCAATTATATATTATTTTAATATCAAAAGAATGATATTGTCGCTCGTGCGTATTTACGGACTACCGTCTCCATGAATGCGATGAGATTCATTCTCCATCATATCCATTCAAGTTTAATTCTCATTGGATGATTTAAAAATAATGTTTAAGGACTTGATATCATTCTGGATATGAATAAGATACAAACTATCCATAACAAACACGTCTTGTGTAACAAAACATATTAAAAAATGAGTAAGTTAACACCAGAAATGACGATAATTCTAAGATATTATTAACAAATCAATGTTAAAAGATCATATATGATATCATAATAATATATATGATTCTTTTATAATTTAATAACAATTATTTCACCATTATACAGGAGGTTAACCTACCCTCATCCAAGGAAAAGTTCAGGGTAAGGGGTTTCTAATCTCACTTTTAATTCTGTGAGAATTCCATTGTTCACCACCTATTTATTACATGTGGTGTCTGTACTGCCCATGTTTGTATTCATTGTGTAAAATAATTTAATTCATGTGTATTTACATCATTATTGTTTGATCCTTATTTCGTGGGTGTATTTTTTGTATGTTACCAAATCAATAAGGGAATTTGAAATTCCAATTTCCACTCATTCGGCTTTACGCATACTTCATTGATTATTTGACACCAAGATTATGTGTAGAATCACTATTCATTTGATTTTGTCATAATTTCCACTCCCCTTTCTGTGGATATAATTTTTATACACATAATCACTCCATTGATAAATTCTCAAGTCATCAGTATGAACTTGATAAGAGTAATTTTAACTCAATCTCCATTTGTTGAGTTAAATATCCCATTCATTGGTGTTGTTTTTACAAGAATATGTGTGAATGTCATATTATTTATTTACACTAAATATCCAATAATATTGAGTGTGTTTATATTTGTCACACATAATTATGTCGTTGATTTATCCTTAACCTAAGGATATGGTCTTTATAAGAGAATTCATCTAAATTTACATTACATTGAGATTTCATTGTTTTTATACACCAAATCACTTTTATATAGTGTATATAATGTACATTGACATAGTATATCATGAATCCATTTATTCCCATGATATTATAATTTTTTGATTACCTCAATTATTTGTATTCAAGTGTCTCTCTTTTGGATAGAAACTCTAACTAAAATATATTTTTAAGTGTTTTAAAGATTGATTATTCTAAATCTTTCTCATTAATGTCCATGTTTTAAAAATGGTTTTAAGGATTTATTTATTTGGACATTAAAGTTTCCAAATCAAAATTCCTTTTAAAAGTTTCAAAGTTGTATGGGACACTTTGATTCAAAAATCTATTTTTAATGAATTCTTGAAAAATAGTGTGACTTTTAAATGATTTCAAGAAAAAGGGGGATATTTATCTCTAATAGTTTCGATGATTATTTTAAACTATGTCAATAATCCTTCATCATTATCGATTGAGGTTATTATGATACAATACAATCTTCCATATTGTATCGAATGAGTTATTTTTTACTGTGGATGTGCTATTTTTATACCATTCATGGTTTGTGGATAAAGTATTGACATTTCATATGCTAGTTTTAATACGAATGTTTATGTTATGTTTAAAACTTTTCATATGAGGAATGCATAGGACTTAGTAAGTGATAGGTGGAGCCCCCTATAGCTCCTCGATGCATCAGTAGGTCTCATGAGGCAGACTAGTGTCTTGGCACAAGGCCTTGGAAAAATCTTATTTGTAGTCTTGGAACGAGGCCTTGGCTATGTGGTTATGATAGTCTGGCATTATGAATTACATCATTATGAAAGTGGTTATTGATATTGCATGTGATCATTCGACTTTTAGAATATCCATGTGAGTAAGTAAATGGCATTCTTTTATTCTATCTTTGCCATTTTATGCTGAAGTTCATGTTTAAAAAGGATTTTGTTTTATTTATAAACTACCTTAAGTGTTTCTTCTTATCTATGAAAGCTTCTACTATAATGTTATCCTTACTGAGCATCTGAGCTCACCCCTTTCAATGTTCTATTTTTTTCCAAGGATTATGAAGAAATAATTTCTGAATGACCTTCAGGGATAGTATGAGGGGATATGAAGACAAGATGTTTTTTATGATGTAATGTAAAACTTTATGATTGTATCTAGTGTTTCCAAGGCTAGTAAACTAATCAGTCTTTCGAGACATGATCATTCTTGTGATCATGCCAATGTTATGTAATAATGCACCAACTTTGGGTGACTGGGGCCGGGGAGTTACATTTCACATGTCGCGTAGCTAGGAATTTAACACACCTAGGATGGCTAGAGTACACGCCTATGTGGTGCATTGGGAGTACATGTCATTTACTTCCCATTTTTACCCCTTTGGTGGTTTTTCATGTTTTCGTTCCACGGAGTCGAAATTGGACCCAAGAGTAGTCCACTCTTTGTTTTTTTCCATGTAGATCCTGATTGTTGAACCCATGTAGTGATATCAAGAATCCTAATGGGTGTTAAGGGGATTCTATCATAATAGATATGGTCTTCCTCGAGTAATCAAATTAATTCAACTCGTAATGGATGGAGTTAAGTGTCAACAATAGGTTAGGTGTTCAGGCCAACATAATTTAATCCTTGTCATAGTATGTGAGGAGTGCTATCTCTTATGACTGATGCCATCGTGGTTATATTTTGAGGATCTATCCCTAGTGAGATGTTCCCTTTTCAAATAAGAGGCCATATGAATAGTTGATGTAAACTATCCCATGTGGAATTCCTCTATCATTTATCTTCCTACCATGGATCTCCAAGGGGTGAATTTTCTAATATTCTGAACTAGGGAGAACCTTTTAGGATCTCTTATCTGTATATAATTTGAGGATCCATGTTGTAGGATGCCTCTATTTTTTATTGCTTGAGGATTCCAAGTAGGATTCATTCACTTGTGTGAACCTAGAGGATCCCAAGTATGATTGTTTATAGTGATTTGATTGAGGTTCCATTCTGGTTAATTTTGATAGAATGAACATAAGTTGTTATGTTTTTTTGGTTATAGATGGTGTTTGGGTGTCACCTTAAATCCCATATCGAACATTTAAGTCGATGGGGCTTTGGCTGGAGTGATTGGTTTGGCCTTCAGCCCAACCTCACTAGTTTTTATATCATTGACATGGTTAGCTATGATGTAGTGATTTTTTAAAAAATCAACATCCTAGCTAGCGAAAATTGAACCATACACAAGGCATCATTTGTTATTTTAGGATTCCTGGTTGTTCTTCATAGGATTGGTATTGCTAATTTAAAAGCCTAAACAAGTTTACCAGGGATCCAAATTTAGAGCCATTTCTTTTTTTATATTTTCTAGTATACCTAGTTGTATTTCCTAGGATTTGGATTTTGAGCTTGGATATATATATTTTTTGAGATATATATTTTTTTGGTGATGTCCAATGGTGTTTCCTAGTATCTGGATATTTCCCATTAAATTTTTATTAGCATGGATTTAGTGATACATGGATTTCATGTAATTGGAATTCCATGGAATGACTCATAGACTTTATATATGTTGTGGTCATGATTATTCTCTCCTCATCCAATGTTATGTGGTGGGGATGATTATTACCTTCTAGATATTTGATTATGATATAGGGGATTAATGTAATTGATTATAAGTTATGGGGATGACTAAACTCTCTTAATGATTTTTTTGTGGTGTGGATGATTATGATCTCCTTGACCAATAAACAAAATGATTATTTTCTTATTGATTAGTTACATGATAGGGGATGTTTCATAGAATCTCACCGATGAGTTCTCTCTTAAAAAATTGCATATGTTTAGCCTCTTAGAGTTCATCTAGTTTTTGATTGTTGTGACTAACCACACACCAATAAATAATACTTAGATATTGAAATGAATATATTATCATGGGCACCATGATGACTGACTCGTAGACCATTTAGAGGGTTCTACAATACACTCTATAGAATTGTTCTATAATGTATTGAACGTCATTAAATGGTATCACTGTATATAGAATTGATTTTATGTATAGGGTATCATTCTTTATTCGATTTACAATTATTATACTATATCCTTAATGGTGATTGGAGGTTTGTATGGGTGAACATAGGTGTAGAACGAGTGTCTCCCTTTGTGGACAAACCTTTCTCCGAGACATAATTCAATTGTTGGATGAAGCATGTATTTTTCAATTGAGACTATGATCCAATAGATCTACTTGATGTTACATGGCTTGAGTGTCAAAATATCAAGCTCTATGCCCTTACATTGGATGTCCTGGATAGCAGGATTATGGACCCAAGGATTTTATGCACTTTTTTTAATGTTTTTTTTGTTTCACATACTAATGAATCTTAATATTTAAAATATTCATGTATATGTATTGTATTATATATGTATATGTTTGTAAATATGGATATCCATTATGGAACTTGTTCAGCTAACCGGGATTACAGACACGAGGTTCGGTTGTACTTTCATGTTCCTGTTTACTTATCTTTAGTTGTGCCTTAGCTGAGCTAATGACATTGGATTTACATACACTCATCATAAGAAGATTTATAGATTTATTTTCAGGGTGTCCTATAGATATACATTCTCCCCCATACACATGAAACTCACTATATATGTATTTATTTTGTTAGCTTTTCCGGTTCCGCAAGAGTTGTGTGATGGATAGGGTTGAGTCCTAGAGATTCATGATTGAGTGGAGATTCCAGTGTGGTTCCTCTTATTGGGATGGTGCAATATTACAGTTCCTAGAGGCTTTGTATGTGGATTAGCTCAGGGTGTATAGTAGATTCCTATATCAGTACGTTATTTTTCTTTTGTACTCTACTGTCTATATGGTCGGCCCAGTGGGTGACCAATGTTTTAGTTTATGACATAGTTGTACGAGATTTTAGATAATTACATTATTATTAAATCATGTTCTATTTAAATTGTTTACTACTTCAATACTCTTTATAATTTATGTTTTGTACGATATATAGCTATTTTGTATTATTTTTTTCTTTGATATGAGTTAATATTGTCCCCACTATCCGACCCTAGGACCTCACTTCTAGTCATCAACCTGTACTGTACAGGTAGGCGTGCTTGAGGTGTTTTAACACAAAGGTTCGGAGAAATGGATTAGTTGAATCCATGTCATGAGATTAAAATGTGGTATCAGAGGTTCCCTTTTCCCGTCCTTTACAATTTAAGATATTGTTGACTGGGGTTTTAAGAATGTGTCAGAACATATAATGGATATCCAACTAGTTTGTAGAGAATACTTGTTCTGGTATGATGTCCTAGTTACCAGGTTATGTGATAATGGATATGATCTATTATGTAATTGTCGTATATGATTTTATATTTGAATTATGAACCTGTTATGTGGGTGTTATTATTTACTATGGAGCTCTATCATTTGTCCAGTAGAAATTGGATATGGGATGTTTTTGATTCTTTGCCAATATGTGTAGGAGGCGTCACATGCATAATATTTGGCACAAGTCATTTTCATTATATAGAAATAATAGTGTTAAATTTTACTAACAATTTAAGCCTTTTTAATTACTTACAAACATATATTTTGTTTTGATAGATGGTTATGCCGATCTACTATGAAAAATTTTGTAGTGAGGCTGATGAATCAGTCCTCGGGAAAAAGATGTTAAGGGACCTAGAATGTTAATATGGAACATGATACATTTTCATCGTACCCCTTGTATGTGTTGTTTCATAGGTTGGTGGTTATCTAGTTGGATCAGTGTGTATAATGGTGAGGGATACTAGGTAATTTCTTGTGAAATAGTCCTCCATGGGGTTATTTCATTTTATGGGTTCCAAATGAGTTTCAATTCAGTTTCTCTTCTCTGTTGGTATCATGACCCCCATGGAGTATTTCATTTTAAGGAATATCGGTGTGGATTAGGACCTTGTAGACCATGTTTTCATCATTAACCATCATAGATCATTCAGATATTTTCCTTCTTTTGAGAGGTTTTAATATTTTGGGATAGGTGGATAGGCTTTGTGAAATAGTTGTGAGTCTTGTTCTGTAGGGATAGGTGGGAAACCAAGAGGCCCTTGTTTTAGAATCATACCCTTGGAAGTCGACATATTTTTGTACAAGGGAGACTTGTGCATGAGTGGTTGTCCCCTATTTTTCCATATTTCCCTTTAGGAAACGATCTTGGATTCACACTAGTTTTTGTATCGAGGCACGATATGTGCTTGATTTTTGTGTTGTCGTCATGTTGATGCCTTCATATTTTGATGAAACACATGGGTCCCTTGTTTTTCAAGACAATCATTGATGGGATGGTTGATTCAGGTTCTTGTCCTGGTTAACTATTGTTTCTATTATTGATAATTTTGTTAGATAATTGTAGATTCCCATGAATATAATGACACTGAGTGATGAACCAACATGTAATTAATCTTGGCACAAGTGAGTCGATTGTTTTTAAAGAGGATTTAAAAGGGAACTTATAGTATAATTATACTTATGTTCGATGTATGATGGTCAGTATAAAATTGTAGTGGAAGACACAATAGAGTATGAGTTGGGTGATAAGGATACATGTTTGTTGTATGTGGTATTGTTTGAATATATATTAGTGAGTGGTCGGGTGTGAGCTACGGACCGATGTTTAAAGACATTCCATATTCTCGGATCCCAGAATTTGTTCTAGAATGTCCCTCAATGGTATAGGTGACATCATGAAATGAATTATATACCATGAGACAATTGATCCGTGGAAGAATCATGGTAATGTTTTGTTATGACAGTGAGTGTTTCTCAGTGGGAGTGTTACACAACCATTGGTGGAATCATATAGTTATCATATTATTGATGATCATGATTATCTTTATTCATCTTGTGTATGATGAATGTGCATCCTCCCTATACCAATATTATTTTATTTCATAATTTCTTTCCTAGTTAAGAAGAGGGAACATGTTGAGGATTCACATGAGGAGTTGTGTTTGGTAAGACATATCATGGGGAGTGTATCATCATCTGTTTGAGGGTGGTGTACCTCAATTTTTATTGAAATTTAGTGCTTTCTGTGGGCCGTTGAGCTCATATGTTTGTTTTGAGATGACAATAAGGGTATTCCTATTCTAGGAATTATGGGAATGGTTATAGTTATGTGTATTCCATGTAAAAGGTAGTTTTTGATTCTATGAGGAAGGTATTTGGACAATCCATATAGACTGAGTTTATAGATGGTCAAGGTGAGAGCATAGATTCTGGTCTTTCACCATGATTTTTAGGGATGAGACAGTTTATGGTGGGGAGTATGTATGGACCCGTGTTTTTTAAGACTCTGAAAATAAATTTGAATTTTTAATATCAGATGACTGTAAATTGATATAATGGTATTTTACACGAGAATATGATCTTGAATAATTTTTATTAACACTCCATTGGTCCCAGAATAAGAAATTTACCCTATGACATGAGTTTGGTAGGAATCTGAGCTATTCTAATTTTAGTTGAATATTTTAGAATTAATATTTAAAATATTAAATATTAAATTGTTTTTGAAGGATCTTTTAGTTCTATCCATTTAACGAAGTGTTAGATTGAGATTATGTCTCTTTCGTTGATCCTATAAAAGGGGGTTTTAGCCTAGATGAGGCATAAATTCGTGTTGGGTACTTGGTCGGGACCTGACCCCTTTTTCTTTTCTATTTTTTCTCAATATTAATTCTTTCGTTTCCAATTTTTTCTATTCCATACTCCCTCTAGAAGATGCGTCTTATCGGTCCTCATACACCACTAAAAGAATAGTTAAAGGAAATTATAATGTAATAGATAGATATAAAAAATGACAGATATGTACCATTGAGTATCCTTTGATGCACAGGATAGGTTGTGGCAATGATGAACTGCAAAATCGTGAGAAGCATCATCTGTTTCCACACAATGGTATGCCCATTTATTTTTTTTCCTATATCCCATGATATTTAATAATTTCTAAATTCAAATCCATATTACTGTTTTGTGAGCCCCTTTTGGATGGATATGTTAATTTGGGATGAAAACATGGAGTTTGGGCAAACTGAAGGTTTTCTATTTAGTAAAATTATGCTTCATGGCATGTATTCTAGGGTGTCACAATGTTTTTTCTTCACATTAAGGTAAGATGAATTTAAGGAGTACACACCATGTACAAGGGTGTACACACTATGTATTGGTACTCAGTCGTGTAGCCGTGTACCCACGCAGGATAACCTCTATAGGGGTACACGACCATATCGAGTAGGCAGCCATTCCCCATGTGGGTATCACACCATGTAAAATGAACATGGTATGTCTGAATGGATGTCCCTACCAGTTGAAGGAAAAAAGAATGTAACTCATGTTGGATACATGCAATGTACCTATTCCCCATGTTGTGTACCTAGGGATTTTACATGCCCATGCCAGTAATGGTACATGCCCATGTGTTACATTTGGAGTACACTCCATTTACTGAGGGTGAAACACCGGGTACTTTCCCTTTTTATACCCTTTAAGGGTTAGTGTTTTCATGCCATGGAGTTAGTATTGTCCCTGATAGTAGTCCATTATGTGTTTATTTCCCTATTTATCATGATGGTGTAACCCATGGAGTGATCAAAAGACTCTTAATGTGGTTTTTAGGGATTCTGTCTGAATAGAGAGGTACTTCCTCTATCAATCAAATTAAATCATCTCTTAGGATGGATAATTGAACATGAATGATAGTTTAGGTGTTTGTACCAAACTAATTAAATTGTTATTCTGATATTGGATGATATATTTTTCGCATAACTAATTATTTCATGGTTTTCTTTTGAGTATCTCTCAATTAGGATATGTTCCCTTCTCGCCTAAGAGCCCATGAGAATAGTTGATGTCGAGGATCCCATGTAGGATTAATCTATTTTCTATCTGGCTATAAATGTTACCTTGAAGGATTTAATTTAATATATTCTGATCTAGGGATTCCATTCTAGGATCCCTCACCTGTATATCATTAGAGGAACCATGATGTAGTCTGAATATGTTGTTTATCATTCGACGATCTTGATTAGGATTCATTCACTAGTGATTTCCTGGGGGATTCCAATTAGGATGAGTTTTTGTGTTTAGCTTGAGGGACCTAGCTGGTGCTGTAACAACACAAGTATGTAATGAATAATTGATTTTCATATCTATTTCTATTTATGAATTATATATTGTTTTAGCGGCTTAAAATTAGAATAAATCCAATTTTAAGAATAAAATACCAAAATATTTTTAAAATATTTTTTTACCACCTTTAAATGGAAAACCAATTTTTAATCTTACTTTTGACAATTTTATTAGCTATATTCGTCAAAATAAACATATTATTTAGAACCGAGACATTTCAATTTACTTTGGATGAATTTTTGGAATTTTTTCTGATAATGTTCATCTTTTTTTATGAATAGTGAAAGATATAGTATTCTACATTAAAACTACATTTTCATCTAATTTACTTATATTGATAGATTGTCCTTTTAATTGGTTCTAAATTGTAACTGAATTATTTTTTTTATCACTTAATACAATTTTTTTCATTGAAATTAATTTCACTTTTAAATTGGATGTAAAAACCAATCAATCTTTTGATAAATTTTACTTCTTAAAAACTCGTCAATGGTTTTGAAAAAGGGAATTATTTTTAAATTAATTACTGAAAATTATGTGTTTTGAATTTTGTATAATGTATTCCGTATTTGGAATCATATAATCCAAATTATTTAATTAAGACTCTATTGTTTTTGGACATTATGAACAGTAACAATGACAATTATCTTTAATTATCGTGGTTAATTAGTATCAGATAGTTAAGGGTAATAAAATAATATCATAATTGTATAAAATGAACCCAAAATGTGTCCAAATCCTGTTTTTTGAGTCATTTCTATCCGTGGGATGGTTTTTACAGAACATGAGGGCCCATGGAGTCACATGGGTGTGATAGTGACATTTATGAAATTATTTCTAAAAAGAAGAAAATATAACAAAGGTTTGTATATCATAAGTAAAACAATTCTAATTTTGTAAACATAAATGATCAATTAGACTATAAATAGTCATTGGAAAGCTAAAAATATTTCCTACATTATGGTATTTTTTAATAATTATTTTACATTAAATAAAAAAATTTATGACACCACGATGATGCAATTATTACCTCATTAATGAACGATTTAAATAAAATAAAATGATAATGTAAAATATAAGACATAAAATTCTATAAAACTTATTGGATTGGTGTATTTAGAATCATTATCACCTTATCCTAAAAATATATCATTATGGGACCTTTAAAATCCAAAAATCATTTTATAATAAAGTGTCATTTTAAGACATTCCAAAAGTGACCCTCCTCAATCCTATAAATGGCCCCCACCTCTAACCCCATACACACACCTCTCAATCCCTTGGCTAGTATAAACTCATTTCATATTTTCTCTCAAAATCCCTCTCTTACTCCAAGAAGCATCACTTTGGGAATAAGTCTTTCCAAGGAATCCTTTGGCTCAAATCAACAAACAGTTACCCGATTAAGAGGTAATGTCTTCTCTCGAGTTTCTTCCTTTAATTTTCCTTCTTCACTCACCACTATATTCTTATTATTTGATCCCATAATAATTCATACCTAAACTTACACACATCTCCATCTAATGGTTAAAGAACATACTCTTTCTATGGGTGGCAAATTACTGCCTGACGAATCGATGATTGTTCGGTCTTCTTTTAACACCTTTCACCGTGGCCATTATGATGGAAATATATTTATATATTATGTGTATTATATTTATGTCTTCTCTATGAATCTTTATTTTATATTTATATCATACATTTATGATTTTCATGTTATGAAAATGCGATAATTTCATATGAGGAAGTGTGGACTGCCGCCCCCTCAAGTGATGTGACACATTCATGAAAAACATTGAATTTATAAATAATGTAATTAATGAATTTATTTTAGCTATAAAAATTATATATTATACTGGAATTATAATATATCTATGTCCCATTTCGTTTTAAAGCCTATTAATTTGTCAAAAAAATAAATGTAGTGTTCATGCGTACGTACGGCCTACCATCTCCATGAACGGTGCATTTAATTTATTATCTCTAAACATTATGGAATATTATTAAATACATATATACTAGATATATATGATATTTAAATCATTAACACCATTCTGGTGATGATGTACTAATAACAACATAAACAATTCTCTTCAAACAAGTCTATTTTTGACTCATGTACCGAACATCGCCAAAATGTATGATATAAACTCACATAATTAACTAATTGATATAACATGCTAATATGTGATATTAATTGAATAATAAACATTAATGGAAGTACTTATGCAATTATAAATTGAACAAAGGTTATTATTCAAAATTATAAAGAAACGAACAAGACAAGTCAGACTTGAGGTAAGGGACATAGTCTCAATCTCCTTTTATTGAGGCATTAATCGAATTATATATGAACGGATTTTATTTTCTATATAATAAACACCTATTAATTTTAAATTAATTAAAAATAAATGTTTTTTTATGATGGATTTTACTAAATGACAAATGAAATGTTTTTTTCTTACGTATGCGGAGACAACGACCTCTCCACCGCCATGACCATTTTTTGAGTTTCGACTTCCTCTACAAGCCATAACGTTTTTTAAATGAAAAAAAACCACGATTTAATTTCCATTTATTTTTTTATTTTAAATGTTTTGGATAATTTTTTGACTATATCAATGTGTTGTATTGATTTCTTGTGAATGAAATGTGGAAATGTTATGTTTCCTTTATGCATTTATTATATGATACGATTATGTTATGGTTCTTGGGAATTGTTTATGAAGTTGGTTGGTTCCATGATAAACTATGGGCAGTTGAGCCCACGATATCTCTCCAATGAATTGGGTAATGTGAAGGAGTTAAATGCTAAGATTTCTCTGAAGTGATTTGGGGAATATATTGTGATGGGTATTCCGAATGCAACCATGAGGGTTACTCCTTACGTAAGAATGTTATGAATGGATCAAGTTACCTTTATTTCTTTTTATTTCTATGAGTTCTTCATAAATATTATGATTTCATGAGGTATGTTAATGTTCTTATGTTTTATGATTAAAGTATGATTCCATTGATTTTGATGTATACATGGACTATTGTTTTCTTCCCGTATTTTTATATCCCTTATAGAGATTTTTTATGCTCATCCCAGGTTTTTGAAATGTTTTTCACAGGTCAAGGGAAAGGTAAATGATGTGATGATAGGGTTGAGGATGTGTCAAGAAAGAATCCATGTTTTATTTTAAATATGTTTCTTTTGATAGAAAAAATGAATATTGTCTTTGATGTAACCACCTAGTTTCAATATGAGACATAATGCATGATTTATGATATAATTCTATATAATTATAAACCTGAAAAGATCCTCAAATGTGTATCCTTGAAATGACTCAATATTATGTAATGTTTAAGGCTGAGTCCTTATAGATGATATCAAAGGGAGGTTTAGATAACTTTAGGATTAGGAATTATATTAAATGATTATCCAAAAATATTTTTTTTAATTATGCACAAATTTAAATGATATAGCATTTGAAGATTACCATGTTGTTTCATCTATGAAATTTTTGTTCAGAATGGTTTTCCATAGAGGAAATAGGGAAGTAGTGATAGGAAGGCATACATAATGAAATGAACTTCTAAATCAGCATCCTGAGATGGTCGGAAATGGAACTGAACAGTTTGTTGTAGTAATGCTGCAGATGACTCAAACGATAAATAGTGATGGTATCCATGCATGAGATCAGCCAGATCAACCACGGAGGAACATGTCCATGGTGAAACATTTCATGAGTCATCATCCCCCATCATGTATAGGATCATCTGACCCTGTGCTAGGTGAAGGGTGTATTAAAGCACTGGAGAGTATTTTTGATGTCATGGGGTGTCCAGAAAATTAAAAGGTTCGTCTTTCTATTTACCATTTGCATGGTGAAGTAGATCAGTGGTGGTCTATGGTTAAAAATATTAGGGATGCTTGTGAGATATATTCTCTTGACTGAGATGAATTCAACGGTTTGTTTCTTGAGAAATATTTTCCTAAAGCTATTCAACTTAGGATGGAAAAAAAATTCTTGGAATTGAGGCAAGATGACGACTCAATGGTTGCTTATGAAGAAAATTTCATTTGATTGGAAAGGTATGGTCCAAATTTTATTCGATACCTTGATAGTAAAATCAATCGTTTTTACTGAGGTCTAAAGCCAAAATATATAAGGGCATTAGCTTCTCATGAGTTCAAAAGTTATGAAAAGCTTGTTCGATGTGCTGAAAAGGTGGAAATGGAGTTTGCCGATGAGAATGTGTTCTATGAAAACCAACAGAATATGAGACTGAGGTGGATGTAGAAAGGGAATAATCCTTCAAAAATGTTTGACGGTAAGAAAACTATGTTATCAGTTTGTGATAAATGTGGTAAAAAGCATGCTGGGGATTGACTTTTGAATTCTGGAAAGTGCTTTTGATGTGATAAAATGGGAAATAAGGCTTTTGATTTCACTGGAAAATATCTGGATAGTGGTAAGAAAAATTTTATTTACAATTAGTGAAAATTTTCAAGTGCAATGAGATGGGTCATTATGCAAATGAGTGTTCGAAAAAGAGCTCGAATGATAGGAAGTAATCATACTACAAGAAAAAAGGTGTGGTGAAATCCTTTGCAACCACTCCAGCATATGTTGGGCCATCAAATGAAGTGGTATCAGGTATTTTTTTTGTTTTTTCAGAATATTCCAATGTGTTGTTTGATTCAGGTACTACACATTCTTTCATCTCTAAATAATTTTCTAGTAAACTGGGAATTCCATATCAAGAAATGACTGATGAAATTTTGGTAAAAACACATGGGAAAAATGTTATGGAAAAAGGAATTTATAAAAAAATTCCTATACTTATTCGTGGAATGAATCCACTTGAAAACCTTAATGTTTTAGCTATAGAAGATTTCGAATTTATCTTGGGTATGGATTGGATCTATGTTTACCATGATAAGATTTACTGTAGAGCTAAAGAAGTTACTTTTCATAAAGACTTTCAGTTTGTGTACAAAAATGAACCATTACTATTGATAACATATCATGAGGCTGAGAAAAATGTAAAATATTGAGATAATTGTTACCTTGAAAATATTTTTGAAAACAAAGGAACCATTCCGATTAATGATGTGTCGGTGGTAAATGGGTATTCTAAGTTTTTTCCTGATGAGTTTCCTGGAATAATACCAGATTGGGAAGTTGAATTTACTGTTGACTTAGTTCCTGATGCTAAGCCAATTTTAAAACCCCCTTATCGAATGTCTCAATTTGAACTTTTATAGTTAAATGATAATTTCATGATTTATTAGAGAAAGGTTTCATTCGACCGAGCACATCACAATGGGGTTCTATCGTCCTATTTATTAAAAATAAAGATGGTTCAATGAGACTTTTTAGTGATTATAGATTCTTGAATAACATCACTGTTAAGAACAAATATCCTTTTCCTCATATCTATGATTTGTTTAATCAGCTCCAGGTAGCTTAGTATTTTTCAAAGATTGACCAAAGATCGGGAAACATAAGTTGAATATAAAGGAAATAGATATTTCGAAGACCATGTTTCTTACAAGATATGGCCATAGTGAATTTTTAGTTATGCCTTTTGGGTTAACCAATGCACCTGCTGTATTCATGGTCCTCAAGAATAGAATTTTCCATGAGTTCTTGGATAAGTTTTTTGTTGTTTTCATTGATGATATTTTGTTTTTTTCTATAAGTGAAGAAGAGGATGAAAGTAATTTAAGAGTTATTTTTAAAACCTTAAATGAAAAGAAACAGAATGGGAAATTAAATAAGTGTGAGTTTTGGTTGCAACAAATTTCATTCCTTGGTCACATTATTTAAAAAAATGGGATAATTGTTGATCTTGAAATAAAATGTTGTTGAAGAATGGCCAAAACCCACAAATTTAACCGAGATTCGTAGTTTTCTTGGTTTGGAATGCTATTACCAAAGGTTTGTTAACTTTTTTTACAGTTTTCTATCCCATTGACTAAGCTAACTTTGAATGGTTTTATGTTTATCTGGACAAAAGAATGTGAAGATTGTTTTTAGTAATTGAAAAGAAGATTGGTGAATTCTCTAGTATTGGACCAACCCTCCGGGAATGGTGAGTTTGTTATCTACAAAGATACTTCATTTAATAGACTTGGTTGCATCCTAATGTAGAATGGTTAGGTAATTGCAAATGCTTCATGTCAGTTGAAAACTCATGAGATAAATTACCCTACACATGATTCAGAATTAGCTGTTGTTGTTTTCACTTTAAAAATATGGAGGAATCATTTGTATGGTGTAATTTGTGAAAATATATTGATCACAAAATATTAAAATATATTCACTTAGAATGAATTGAACATGATATAGAGGATTTGGCTGGAATTAATCAAGGATTATGATTGCATGATTCACTACCACCCAAGATAAGCAAAAAAAGTGGAAGATACTTTGAGTCTAAAAAGTAATGCTTCATTAACGATATTAAGTTTGGAACATGATAATTTTGTTAAGTATTTGATTAATTTTGGCTTGGATGTTGTTGGTGCACGGAATTATTCTCTTTTGTTTCAGGTATCAGTGACATCTTCTTCGTCAGACAGAATTAAGCATGCACAAGAGGAAGATAGTGAGTTGCAGAAAAAGGTAGTGATGGTTTGGAAGGGTATGTTACCTGAATTCAACATTGATAATGATTTTGTTTTGAGTGTGTTCCTTGTGATGCACAGTTGAAAAGAGTATTGTTATAGAAAGCTCGTAGTTCTCCATTTTCAGTTCATCTAGGTAGTACTAAGATGTATAGAGTTCATCAGGAGTATTACTGGTGGGATGGAATGAAAATAGATATTACTGATTTTACTATGATGTGTTTGACGTGTCAATAGGTTAAAGCAGAGCAGCGGTTTCCAAAAGGGATGCTTCAGCCATTACCATTTTTAGAGTGGAAATTGGAGAATATATCCATGGACTTCGTTGTGGGATTACTGAAGACACCTCGAGGTAATAATGCAATATGGGTTAGTATTGATCCCTTGAAAAAATATGATCATTTCCATTCAATACGAGATACTTTTTCCCTAGATCAACTTTCTCAATTTTATCTTAAAGAGATAGTCAGGTTACATAGAGTTCCCCTCTACATTGTATATGATCGTGATCCTAGATTCACTTCAAACTTTTGAAACGACCGTTATAAGTCATTGGGTACTAAATAAAATTTTAATACATTTTTCATCCTCAATCAGATGGGCTATCAGAACAAAAAAATTCAGACTTTTGAGGATATTCAACGTGCTAGTTCGATGGATTATCATGGAAGTTGGGACCAACATTTTTCATTGGTTGAGTTTTCTTATAATAACAGTTTTCCATCCAATATACATATGGAACCGTTTGATGAATTATATGGGAAGTAGTGTCGAATTGTATCCTTTTGGGATAAAGTAGTTTAATGAAAGTATATTTGACTAGAATTGGTAGAATATATGGTATAAAAAGATCAATTGATACAGAAACACATGATAATGGCTCAGAGCAGGCAGAAAAGTTATGCGGACAACATGAGGAAGGATCTCTCTTTTTAGGTAGGTGATCATGTATTCTTCAAAGTTTCACCATGGAAAAGTGTGATGCAATTTAGTAATAAAGGAAAGATGAGTCCAAGTTTCATTAGACCCTAAGAAATTTTGGAGAAAGTTGGATCAGTTTTGTACTGATTAGATTTACCTCCTACTTTATCTCAAGTACACAATGTTTTTCTTGTTTCAATGTTATAGAAGAACATGCCAGATCAATATCATTTTTTGAGTCCAGAGATAGTTTAGATAGAAGAGAATCTATCATATTGAGAACAACCGATATAAAATTTTGACCACATGGAGAAAGTGTTGTGGAATTAGGTTATTCATCGAGTAATGTTTTTGTGGAAAAACCACATGGTTGAAGTGGAAACATGAGAATCTGAAAATGCAATGAGGGATAAATACCCCCACTTATTCTATAAGTAAATTAATTACAGGGACAGAATTTCCTAAAGGGGGAAGAATTTAACATCCCCTGTATATAATGAATAATATATTTTCTTATCTATGTCTATTTATTAATTACATAGCGTTTTAGAGGCTTAAAATGAGAATAAATCCAATTTTAAGCATAATATATTCTAATAATTTTAACAGATTGTTTTACAACCTTTTGATGAAAAACCCATTTTTAAATAAAACTTTTGACAATTTTATAAGCTATATATTTCAATATAAACTTATTATTTATAACCGATACATTTAAATTTACTTTGGATGAGTTTTTGGTATTTTTATGATAATGTTAAATTTTTATGAATGTTGAAAAATATAGCATTTTACTTCAAAACTGCTTTTTCATCTAATTTATTTACATAGATAGATTTTCCATTTAATTGGTTTTAAAGAGTAATTAAATTATGTTTTTTATCACCTAATACAATGTTGTACAATGGAAGTAATTTCACTTTTAAATTGGATGTAAAAATAAATCAATCTTTTGATAAATTTTACTTCTTAAAAACCCATCTTTGGTTTTAACAACGAGAATTATTTTTAAATTAATTACTGAAATTTTGATGTTTGGAATTTGGTAAAATGGATTCAATATTTGAAATAAGAAGGTTCAGATTATATAATTAATACTCTTTTTTTGGACATTATTAATAGCAACGACAATAATTATCTTAAATTATTGTGATTAATTAGTAATCAGGTAGTTAGGGGTAATACAATAATATCATAATAATATAAAATGACCCCAAATTGTGTCTAAATACTCTTTTTTGAGTCATGGATGGCAATGGGATGCTTTTTACCGAACTTGAGGGCCCATGGAGTCACATGGGTGTGATAGTGACATTTATGAGATTATTTTTAAAAAGAAGAGAAATATAACAAAGGTTTGTATATCCAAAGTAAAATAATTATAATTTTGATTACATAAATGATCTCTTAGACTATAAATAGTAATTGGAAATCTAAAAATATTTCCTACATCATGGAAGTTTTTTATTAATTTTTAGACATTAAATAAATAAATTAATTTATGACACCATGATGATGAAGTGATTACATCATTAATGAACGATTTAAATAAAATAAATAGATAAGGTAAAATATAATACTTACACTTGTTTAAAACCTATTGGATGGAAGGATTTAGAACCCTAATCACCTAATACTATAAATATATCATTGTAGGTCCTTTTAAATCCAAAAATTATTTTATAATAATGTAACATTTCAAGACTTTCCAAAAGTGACCCTCCTCCCCCTTATAAAAGGCCCACACCTCTACCCTCTTACCCACAACTCTCAAACCCTTGGATCATCAATAATATGCTAATAGTATCTCTAAAACCCCTTCAGTACTCCTAGATACCTCACTTTTGGCATAAGTCTTTCCAAGGAATCCTTCGGCACAAAACAAAAAGAGTTATTCGATTTGGAGGTAATGTCTTCTCTCGAGTTTCCTTCTTTATTTTCCTTCTTCACTCACCACTATATTCTTATAATTTTATCCAATAATAAAAACAGTATCATAAATATACCAAGATGTTTTTATCATAATTATTCTTTCTAAAATTACACACACCTCCGTCTAATATTTAAAGAACATACTGTTTTGGTGGGTGGTGAATTACTACCTCACGAAACAATGGTTGTTCAATATTCTTTTAACACCTTTCATGGTGGCCATTATGATGGAACTATAATTTTATATGATATATATTATATTTATGTCTTCTCTATGATTCTATATTTTATATTTGAAACATACCTTTATGCTTTGAATGACGTGAAAATGGGAAAATTTCATATAAGGAAGTGTGGACTATCGCCCCCTCAAGTGATGTGACTCATTAATTCCAAACATGGAATTTATAAATAATGTAATTAATAAACATATTTTACCTATAAAACATATATATTATACTTTAATTATAATATATCTATGTCTCATATAGCTTAAAGTCCATTAATATGAACAAAATGATTGTAGCATTAATGCGTATGTACAGCCTACCGTCTCCATGAACAGTACATTTCATTTAATATCTCCAAACATTATGGAATATTATTAAAAACATATATACTGGATATATATGATATTTAAATAATAAACACCATTCCAATGATTATGTACTTATAACTACATGGAAATTTTTTTTTCAAAGAAGTTTATTTTTGGCTCATGTACCGAACATCGACAAAACATATGATATAAACTCAGATAATTAAATAATTATTATAACATGATAATATGTGATATGAATTGAATAATAAACTTTAAAGTAATTCCTTATGAAATTATAAATTGACAAAATTTTATTAATTAGGAAAATAAATAAATGAACACGATATATCAGACTTGATATAAGGGACTTCGTCTCAATCTCCATTCATGGAGGCATACTTCAATTTATATATGACCATATTTTATTAATTGTATAATAAACCCTTTTGACTATTAAATTCATTAAAAATGAATATTTTTATATGAAGCATTTTACTAAATGTCTAAAAGAATGTTTTTGTCTTACATATTTGGTGACAATGACTTCTCCGCCACCATGACCATTATTTGACTTTTGGCTTCTTCACAAGCCATAACATTTTTTAAATGAAAAATAGATACCATGTTTTACTTTCCTTTTATTTTGGTATCGAAAATGGTTTTGATAATTTTTTTATTATATCAATTTGTTGTATTGATATCTTGTGATTGAAATGTGGAATTGTCTGTTTCCTTTATGCATGTCTTATGTGATATGATTATGTTACGGTTCTTGGAAATTATTTATGAAGTATGGTGGTTCCGTGATAAACTAAGGGTGGTGAGCCTGAGATAGCTCTCCAATGAATTTGGTAACCAGAAGGAGTTAAACACTAACGTTTCTCCGAATAGATTTATGGAATATATTGTGATGGGTATTTCAAACGTAACCATGAGAGTTACTACATACGTAAGAATGTTATGAATGCCTCATGTTACCTTTATGTATTATGATTTCTATGATTTATTCATAAATCTTATTATTTCATGAGGTATGTTAATGTGGTTATGTTTTATGAATAATGTATGATTACATTGATTTTTATGTATACATGGACTATTGTTTTCATCCCATATTTTTATATACCTTACTGAGCTTTTTATGCTCATACCGTGTTTTTGAAATGTTTTTCACAGGTCATGGGAAAGGTACATGATGTGATGATAGTGTCGAGGAAGTGTCAAGAAAGAATCTATGTTTTATATTAAATATATTTCCTTTGATGGAAGAAATGAATATTTTCTTTGATGTAACCACCTTGATTAAATGTGTGATGTAATTCATGATTTATGATATAATAATCTAAAACTCTAAACCTGAAAAGAACCTAAAATTTTTACTCATGAAATAACTCTAGATTAAGTAATGTTTAAGGCTAGAGACATATATGTTCCAATTGATCTACCAAACATGAGCTGTTATGTCTGATTGTGTAGATTTGTTGTTTGAGTGTAACATTAGAACCCATGTCGAACTAGCAATCCAGTGGGAAATGGATAAGTTGTTGGGTTGTGCATTTAGGACACTGTCACTTCATTTTATATCCTTTACATGGATATTTTTGATGCATTAATTTTTACTATAGATATTTTCTGGTTGGTGAATGTTGATCCTGGAATGAGGTATCTTTCATTATTTTGTGATGCTTGTACATTGTTCTAGGGATCCATATTTGTTGTTGGGATACCCTTACAAGCGTTCCTGGGAAATGGTGTCTAAGCCATGTTTTTTCTATTGTTTACTGGTATACTAAGAGGTATTACCTGAGATTTGGATATTGGTCCTGGATGTATTTATATTTTATGATATATATTTTTGGTTGGAATGTCCAGAGGTGTTTCCTGGTATCTATTAGTTGAGTCTTATGTGTTAATTAGTATTCCTTCAATTATAATAGGAATCCATATATAGAAATTACTGGGATGGGATCATAGTATGGTTATATATGGTGGGGATGATGATGATATCCTCAACCTAGGATATGTTGTGGGGATTATTACACTTTCTTAAGTCTTTGATTATGATATATGGGCATGGTGTCCCAAATGATAAGTGATGGAGATGATTACTCTTTCCTCATACTATTATATGTTATGTGGATTATAATGATTTCATTAGCCTATGATCGAAATGATTACGAGCCTCAGGATCAATTACGAGACTGGAGGGTTTTAGTATGGATTCTCACAAGTGAATTCACTTTATATGGGCATACAAACCTGAGACTCATGGTAGATTATTCCCTCAAAAGTTTAGGGGATAATTACAATCTCATAGGCCTGTGATTCAAATGATTATGCACTTCAGGATTAGTTCTAAGACTCGATGAGTGTTTCATGGAGTCACACATATGTGTTCATTCTTTACTGATATCCTATGAATGGTCCCACTAGAGTTCATCAGAGTTTGGAATGTTGTGACTGACCACAGACCAAGACATATCGATCATACATTGGATTGGATTTACAGGCATGTGATGTATGACAACTGAATAAGTGACCTCTTACATGATGTATGGATGTACTACCTATAATCCTTTTATTACATGATTGACCCTCACTGTACGATATCCTTCTTTTATGGATTGATCATCTTTATACAATATACTTCTTTATAGGACTGACTATCAGTATATGACATCCCTATTGGTGTTTAGTTTTGTAAGTGTGAACCCTGTTGTTGGATTAGTACCCCCTATATTGACATAGCACTCTGAGAGATATAATTACGACATAGTTTGAAGTAGGTATTTGTCTATTGAGATTATGGACATAGAGATCAACTTGATGTCACATGACTTGAGTTGAATGATTTCCATCTTAATTCCCCTTCATAGGAAGTCTAGGTGATCATGATTATGTACCCATGTACTTTCTAAAATTTGGTTTTCAGGTAATTTGGTTTCACATAGCAATGGATATTGATTTTTATGTATATATGTATGGATATGGGATTATAGATGTATACATATATAGATATGGACATCCTTGGTACAACATTCCTCGCTGACTGAGATTATAGACCTACGTTTCAGATGTGGTTTCATGTTTTGGTTTTCATAACATTATTTATACCTCAGCTAGGCTGATGACATTTCTTTTTCAGACACCCATAGCAGCACATTTATATGTTTCTTGTTGGGGTGGAATACTGATAATATTTCATTTCCATGTATGTGCACCTTAGTGTAGTATTAGAACTTATGAATGATTTTTTATTTTTTATCATGTATCATGGTTGATATGGATGAGTTTTTGATTTTAATGATCGAGCAGATCTACTTGTGTGGTTCTTCTGATCTTGCAGGTTCAATTTAATATTTTCTAGAGAATGAGTGTGTAGTATGTTTCAGTGTTTGTAGAATAAGCATGTACATTTACATCCAGTTTCTTTTATACTCACGTATCTTTATGATTGACCTAGTGTATGACTAGTGTTTTACTGTATGGCATAGATGTTCTATATTTTGAAGCATTTCATTATTATTAATGCACATTTTATTTCAATTGTTTAATGCTTCCATACTTTGTTTTCATTCTGCTGTGTATGATAATTAGATATTTCAATACTTTCTTACTCTGATATGAGGGAATATTCTCTCCACTATCACACCCTTATTCCTCGCCACTAGTTAGAAGTCTCGAGAATACATGGTGGTATAGTTGAGAAATTATATCCCACCATCTTAGAGCATAGTTATTTTCATCTGGTTTGGGACATTACATTTTAGTTGTTTATCGTCCTTTTATTTTAGTCTTAACCCATCATTAATACTTTTTAAAATTAGCTCATTAATAATGCTTTCTACCCTGTAAGGGTTGATAATGATTATATAAAATGGAAAACATCTCATAAATGGTCAATGATAATTTTTAGAACCCATATCTCACATATTTAGATGAATATTCAATTTTAATGAATTTTAAATAATTTAATAAAATATTATTTATTATAAAATACAATTATTTTCCTTTTAACAGTAATCATTTAATTTGAAATTAAATACATGGTGAAATTATTTAAATTTGAATAAAATGATTCAACACCTTCTTAATATGTCACATAGAACTATAAAATTAACGGGACACATTAACATATTCATCTTATATAAGACTAAATATATTTAAAATTATATAGTATATTTTTTTATAAAATAATTTAATATTGTATAAGCATTTCACAAGAATATAAGGAAATTATATAATTTATAAAAGAATTCAATGAATATAATTTCATTAATCTCAAAATGGACATTTATATTCATTCACCACATGATTTTATCCCTATCTGAAAAAATAAAAGATATTTACAGATAATGGAGTGAAATTTTGTAACTATTATTGATTTAAATATAGTATTGGTAATTTTTATGTACAAGTGTTCATTAAAAAATTATCTTTCCATTTTAAAATTGTATTATATAAATTTAATTTATCCATTAAAAATTAGGATGAGAAATTTTTGACCTGTCACTTAGTATTAACCTAATATTACCCAATTTACCCTTACCGAAATGATAAATCTTACCATGGTTACTATTTATTTTTATGTATTTAAAAGGAGAATATTTTAAAAAAATTAACCTCATTATTAATGGTCTGATATATATTTTATAAAACTCAATTTATATTTTTGGAGAAACTTAATATTAAAATAAATGTTGAAAATTGATAAAAAAAAACAGTTTTCCAAAAAATGCATTTTTATGTATAAAACAACTTTTATACTAAATTCAATCAGTAAATTGATTCTATTGATCTCAATAGGAATATTAATTACATTAGAGATAAAATTGTATATTTAAATCATTTCAAATGAAATTGTAGCTTTTAAAGTTTTTTGAAAAAAATTTATTTTTTTTAAGGAAATTTGGAATTTTTGATATTTAATAAATAATTATTATTTTTTAAAAAATAGATTCATTTATCCCAAATAAAATGTTAATATAATTATATTAAAATGATATTATTTTTATAATTTTTAAATTATTTACATTTAAATAAGTATTTACAATATTTTCTCATAAAAAAATAAAATTATTTAAGAATAAAATGTATTTTTTAAAAATAAAATAACATTATTGAATATTTATTATTTTTTTCAATGAATTAATTCAATATTTATGTCATATGTATATATATATGATAATTCAATTAATACAATTCATACCCACAAATTCAATAGCTTGGTTGTAATGGTTATCTTTGAATAGTAATATCTTATAGTTCATCCAGGCACAATGTTAGATATCGTATACACTATAAAAAATTGTGTTATTTTAAAATTTCGGGTTGTTACAATTTTTAAAACAAAACATTAAGAATAATATAATGTGTCTAACAATTTTATCTCTTCATATTTTAGGACTTTTATAGTTTATCCTTTTGATTATGTTGTAGTATTCCCAATTAAAGGATCAAAAACTGAAGATTCTCATAGAAAGAATGTTAAACATCATGATTTTTTTTATAAAATATCGAATATAAAAACATAATAGAAGAAATAATTTTTGAATTATGGGTATTATAAATTAAATAAAAAATTATTGAGTCTTCATAATATAATTTCTAGGATCTATTGGAAAGGACAACGGACTAATTAACCATTAGAAGGGAATGTGTGTTATAAAAAAGGATGATGAGTTCGGAAAAATAATTTCAAAAACAGAAATATAGGTTTCAGAATTATATAGTCAATAAGAAGGTATTGAATCTAAATAAACCATTGCACATATAGGTAGAATTGAATCTATAATATTTTTCATCCAAATACATCACATTTAGATTTCAAATTATATTAAATGGATGTTAATAGATTATTTTTCAATGGTCATATATTGAAGTTGTTTTGTGGAAAACCTGTATGGATTCCAAAACCATTATAGAATATATTATATCTAAGAAAGATTTTTTTTCACACATCATCCTCATTTTAAATTCATTAAGCAACATTTTTAGAAAATTAAATCCTCAAATAATTTCATGAAGATATAAATAAAAAATTATCATCAAAAACTGTTTCTTAATGAATTTAAAATGAGGATGATGTGTGAAAAAAACTCTTTCTTAGTTTTTGTATTTTCCAAAATATGGAGGAAATTAATTTAAATCAATGAAATTACACTATATATGTTTTAATTTTTTTTGGTATTGATAATAATGAAGGAATTGATACTCCCATGATTACAAACTATATATTGAATATTTATGAAACTAATAACCAAGTAACTCAAACGATATAGAAAATTATTATTGGTATATTAATTTACATAAGTTACAGTTGACCTAAGACAATTTTTTTCTGTGTGTGGTGGTTTTTCAATCATATCCAAAATTGTAACCATTTATAGCTCTCAAAATATATCTTAATAACCGAAATGTACAACCAAATTAAGACTATTTTAATTAGATTATAATCGTTTTATCTGGTGGGTTATTTATAGGCTGATTTTTAGGTTTTCATATTAGATAGAAAAACAACCTCTCGAACATTTTACTTTTTAGAAAGGTATCTAGTTGAATGGTGTAATAAGAAATTGAAATTAGTTTCATTATCTATTTACTATGAAAATTATATATCAATAGGTTGTTATTGTGTATAAATTTCGTGGATGAATCACACTCTACTAGACTTTGGATATCAATTTAAACATATACTTATAAATTTTGATAATATATGTCGTCATAAAAATAATAATAAACCCTTGTATCACTATATAATAGAAAATATAGATATGAGATATCAATTTTTTAGACAATATTTTCAAAAAGATTAAAAAACCATTAAATTTAATAAAACTAATCATAACTCGATGGTATATTCATAATTCCTTTTAATTTTTAGATAATGAGTTATATTTGACATCAATATAGGATGATAAATCTTACATTTTTCTTTTATTTTCAATATTAACAAGTTTATTACATTAAAATACCACAAAACTAGTATCTAATATTGCTATTAACTTTGATGAATGACCATTTGACAATAAATCATTGATGATAAAAAATTGGAATACTACTATAGTTTTTCGTCCATTTCCTGATTCCATAAAACCTATCATTCCTATTGAAAAAATTTGCTTAATTTAAAATTAATAATTATAATATTTTTTAATTTTTTCAAAATATATAATAATTATTTAATTAAATATTTTTGAATCCCTTATTGATAAAATATCATAAAATATGATTAGGAATTGGAAATCTTATTTTATGTTCCTTTTTTGAAATCCATTCTCTTCTTTCTCGTCTAGCAACCATCTACCTTCGACCTTCAACCGTTGAAACCCTTCAAAAAATGGGTAGAGTGAAGGGTTATATTTTTTTAGAAGATTAGTCACAACCATTGATGATATAAAGAGGTTAAATAAGACACCATATAAATCCAAGTAATATGTAGTTCACATATAATGTTTTTTTGTTTTTGAGAAGGAAATGAATGATTCTAGGTTATCTATGATAATGACTATCATTTAGAGAGTGATACACGACCAGGAATGGTTCAATTGTTCCCCAATGAATGATAGACCATTCTACTCTAGGATGGTTCACTATTTCTATTTATTTGTAGAGTATCTATTTTCAAAGAATAAATATGTTATACAAATAGTTATAGATGGAAAATATCTCATTTTATCATCGAGGTAATGAGATAAATATCAAGGATTTATTCATAATGGTGTTTAAATGGAATATCAATGATATTATCCCATAATATATAAGAAATCCATTGTTTAAGATGATATTTATTACTTGACTAGAAAAGAAACTATTTTATGAACTATTACTATAGAGATTGATAGAGAATACTGATTATGGTTTATGCTCTTTCAACAAATGCTATGTCCCAAGATTTGGGGTTTCAATAAATGGAGGTATGAGGAATTTTTCCACTTATATCTTTTAACCAAAGGAGATAATATTATTATTTGTAGATATTTAATGGTTCATCTGATGAAATTTTGAAATCTTATATCAGCATATAATTAACTTTCCTACAAAAAATGATTTTAAATCTTTTAAAAGAGACAAACATTGTTCATATTTGAGATGAAATGGTATTAAAATGTTATTTTCCTTTCTTGATTCAAGTAACCAATTAACAAATGAGAGTAAATTGGAAGACATGGTCGAAATAGTGGGTAGTAGGAAATAATAAAAAATAAAAATAGTTTAATCCATTGTGTAATCCTTCTAGGAATAAAATATTTCATTGTACGTGGGATAGTTCTATAAGAGGTATTATTATATTCTTTTAATCAATATAGTGACAATTTTACTAGTTCTAGAGTGGTAGTGGGATAATATTTAGTAATGTAATTGGTTTTTATACATATTTCAGTAGAAGAGTGGAGTGACCCTGATGTTGCTAAGATTACCAGTGTATCTTATTGTTATGAGAGCCCTAATATTTCACTTTTTATGAATGATTTTTCTTGAAAATATGATAAATAATAAAATATACTAAAGCCTTAAATATTCATCAGTTTGATATATCATTCTCATAATTTTTAGATTACGTGGTTGTTCTTTTTGATGATTTTAAATATGATGTGGATGGTAGAGATAATGATAAATAATACAATACATATCATAATTTCGTTGATTCTTTTAGGTATTCTAGAAGATAACGGCATAGTATTTTCCCATCTACAATATCCAGTCAAGAATCTAGTAATCAAGATGAACCATTTTATATAAAAATGGAGGCTTCCAAGAAGCATGGTAAGCTAGTTGTTTCTTACGAATATGAGGGTGAGGTACCATCTTAGAGGAGAAGTGGTTATGGTTTCCTAATAATTGATTATATTACTCTAACAATTATAGTATTGATGGTTTTGATGATAAGGATTATGATTAGTGAATTCCAACAATGAATGGTAGATGATCTATCTTAGTTGAATAGTGTGATACTGAGGGATCAATAATGTATATAATTTATTAAGAAGAATGATTGAAACCATTTTCTCTTGAGAATATTTTTGTATAACTATTACGTGAAGATTCAACCATATTTTGAAATTAGATTTATTCACATCCTATTCCCTAATTTCCTTTTCATTCTAGATATGTAACTCATGATGACATTACTATATTCATAAGAGAAATTATTTACAATATTAGTGGGATGATTAGATCCTTATATTTTCTTGATCCAAATCATTGTGTAAAGGATTCTAGGATAATAGTTTAATTTGTTATATCTCATCAATAGACAATATTTTTCATCAATATTGGAAACATGGAAATGGAGAATAAATATTTTGTAGAATCGATAGAATAAATTCAATCTATAATGAAGGTCATGAGTTCTAGCTTCATTAGTACTCGTTTGGATATTCTATAGTCTTTTTATACTCTTTAATATTCTTCTTCCAAATCTCCACCTCCTTATACACTTGTTTAAGTTGAAACAGAGTTGATCTGATCCGTAATGAAGGAAGACCAATTAGTTGTGATGAGTTAATTTTATTAGATATCAGCACGATAAGCTTTTAAAAATTAAATTCCATGGTGGGATCATTTATAATTTTATTAGATAAATATTGAATGAATATTTAAGAGATAATGAATTTTCCACTAACGATAATACTTATTATCACTCAAGGATTTATACCAAGAATGATCACTATTTTAATATTAAATTATTATAAAAGAATCATAGAATACCTCATGCCACCGTATATTTCAATGTTAAAGTTATGATGTTAATGACCATAGCACCCCTGATTATGTTTTTATGGTAGAGTGGAATGAAATTTTTTTGGATATAGAATTTGGGGGATGAATGACTTATCATTTTATTCATATGATACGACTATTTATATATAACACAAATTATTTTTCATTTCAACACATTTTATTTTTATGAATACATCCCTTTCTTCATTTTCATTAGAAATATTATTTAAAACCTCCATTATCTTTAGACATTTTGGCCATAACCCTATTGAAGTTATGTAGAATCATAGAATGATTACATATTCTATAGTAATTTGGCTACCTATAACTCATGATCCCTATAACCCACTATTTTCTAAAAAATATAAGAATCTAATAGATTATACCTCTAATCGAGCATAGAATGGTTCATTAGAATCTGACTAGGCATGGATGAGGAATTTTCTAATGTATTACCTCTTATAATTTAATATTTTTACAATATAGTTTAATAATAATTCAATTTTTTATTCTATGATGTATCTTTAAACATTCAAATACTATTTATACTATTTGGTAACCCCAAACGGGGGGAAAATACTTGTGAAGTATGGTATGTTTCGTAAATATTATTTACATATGTTCTTTGACTCTTAAATAGATTGTATTTATTATATTTATATAATTAATATGGTATTAGAATGATTCTAAATTACATCATTTATGATTATCAAAAAGAGGCAGAATGCTTGACTAGTCTTAGACCATCTCATTTTAATGATCCCAAATCAGTTTTGTTATATTCATAATGAATTTAATGTATTCTGATAGTAAATTTATTTCTATAAAAAATGTGAAAATTGGATATGTCTTGATCCACCATCATTATTGACCATTATATAGTTAAAATCTTTGACAACATGAATCTACAACCAGATTATGTTACTATCCAGTGGATATACCCCAACATCCGTGTAAAACTACTTCTAAAAAAATCTAATTTCATATGGGGGTATTATTGTCTTTTTCTACAATACAGTAGAACTTACGAAAGGTAAGAGCAACTGCTACTGCTGAGTGAATCTACCAATGATGTTTTAATGACATACATTGAATCTAAAAATTGTTCACTATGAGATATTAATGACATCGTTCAACATTACAAGAGAGATACCATAGATATTCCGTATAAATTTCACATTTATCACTATAATGATAATATTAAGGTATTTAATTATGTTAAATCCTTTTGGTTTCATGAATAATTATTCTCAGAAAATGTGATGAATTTTTAAAAGGCAGTGTTTGAAAATTATAGATATATCTCTCATTAAAAAGATTCTATAATTTTATTAATTATTTTCCAATCAATGATTATTTGAATTGGAGTACTATTAATTCAAAGAAACCTCATGTTTAGTATTTTTTTTGGATATTCTAATATATGAGATGAAATATAATGATTTATATACATGTGTGTGTCAAAGAACACTGGAAAATTTCATAATAGATAAAAAATGATATTCTATACCTCAAGGAAAATTAGTTTTCCTACTTATTCATTGAATATTGTTAATGAACTTTTCAAATAAATGTTGAAGGACACACAAATAAATGATGCAATTTGGATTAAGAAACACTATATTTTCTCATCATCTCCTTATTTTTCTTTCTATTTCACATCATTCATTCATTTTTTATTTTATGATACCAAAATTGTCTATGGGAATATTCTCTTATGCTAAATTGGAGAGATTAAGACACTATATTTAAAATATTTTCATTAGTACTCCCATGTATTACATTGTAAGAGGTGGATAAAAAATTGTATTTTTTATCCCAAATAAAACTATGTCATAGGATTTTGTATATCATTGAGTATCCAAGAAAAATTGTCTATAAATACCCCATCCATCTTGATGATCTGTTTATTGGATAAAAGGATTCTTATAAATATGTGAATGAAAAGTTTAGGGTATTAGGAATTATCTTTAAAATAAACCCCATGATTAAATTTCATTATTGTTTAATTTATGTGATTTATTTTTTATTTGTTTTATATTAATCCTTAACGTTTCCTATATTATAAAATATTAAAAAAAATTCAATTATAGTTATCATAAATTAGTATATTATATAAAATGATTGATATGAGTAAATTACTTTCAAAATATAAAGTATTTTCAATATTATTTTAACTGATACATGATTGAGGTTTTATGAAACTTTGAAAATTTGAAATTAAGTAATTATAATATTTATTTATGCCTTTTTATTTAATTGTGATATTAATTATTTTAATTGTATTAATAAAATGTTCAATTAGAAACTATACTGACCCCAATTTTGATTAGTCTTTTCTCATTGAAAAAATTAAAGGATGAAAAAAATCTTTAAATCAATGTATATTTATTTACAATTTAATATTGGGATACTTAATGTATTTACATTCCAAGACTAAAAAACATTCTGATACTTGGTGATGTGATCCCTTGTATCATATACCAATTTAATTAGTAAACACTATCTTTTTGGTAATAGAGTTGGGTCTTCTTCAGTTGGTATCACAATTTGTTTATTTGGAATCTTGAGAACTCGATTTTACATTGACTATGATAACATGATTATTATGATAACCCCTTAAGTTTATATGATAAAATTTATATGTTTTTTAGATAACTAAATATTCACGATGATGTTGGGATAAATTAGTGTATACCATTATTTAGAATGAGTACCTAGGGGATGGAAGGGAATGAAAAAACATGGTCAATGTAGGGATTATATTTATGATCATTAAAAAACAATATGTGTTCGAGATAATAAGATCATGGAGATGATAGGGAAACTAACATATGTAATTATAACAAACCAGTCCATGTCATCAGTTTGATGGATTCATGAACAAGACCACCACTATCCTAAAAGTTCTTACTGATCCCCATGTTCTTCTAAATAATTCATGGTAATAATCGGGAAAAAATTAGCAATGACTTTTCCTCATAATAATCCTCAATGAAATAAAATAAATTAATGAATACAAGCCCAAAACTTCTATATATTAGAAATATTTTCCAAATAAAATATTTTGGAATAAAAAATAGTATGTAAAATTAAATAAATAATCTATCCACTTACCTATAGTCTGTCTCACTTAAATATAAAAATAAAGAAAAATACATGACAATATTCATTTAATTCATCCACCAATAAATATATATACCCTTTATTGAATGAATGTAGTATGATCCTAAATAACTAATGTTAAAATGGGAAAAGAACAAATTAAACTAGATTTACATAATATAAAATACTATCAATATAGGTAATTAACTAATCCAAGAATATATGACATAGATAATATTGGAATTATGATAAACATGCCTAGTTTGACACCACCAACCAAAGCTATATAATTACCTTAGTAAAATTGTTTATATAGTTTTAATTTAATCTTATTGTATAAAAATGTTTTTATATACTATATAAAACAATTATAATTAATATTCCACATGAACATTATCAAATAGTTATTCATGTTCAAAAATAAAAAAGGATGATTAAATATTTTAAATCATGATTTTTGAAAAAATAATTGTAAATAAATATTTTAAAAAATATGAAATATGGTCTTTAAAATGACGAAAAATATGAAAAAATATCCTCTTTTTCTTAAGATATCTATAAAATCCAGTATTTATACTAAAATTCAAGGAGAGAATAATTTTTAAAAAAATGTATTTATGTAACTAAATAATTTTCCTTTTTTAACTCACTTTCAACCCCAATAATAGTATTTTGAGTGTAAACTATAAAAAAATGTGATATATAACACACACATAATCAGTTGAAATAAGAAAACATAATCCAATGATGTATGACCAATCAAATAGTATTGATGACAAAACATTCTAGGGGAATACATTCACATCACAATCAAAATCCCCTAAAATTGTCTCAAATGGGACATTGTGTCAAGGGCATCCATGGGCTTTAGTAATAAACAACCCGAATTGGAGATGGAGAAAACAAGAAAACACTACAAACCCTATATCATCACAAGTTGTCCAATTGAACTCATTATAAATTACTAAACCAAAACATCATCATCTATTAGAGAAAATAAGATCTCTAGCTTAAAGGTCTCCTACCACTTCTGGTCTAACCATCTCAATGTATCCAAGAAACATTCCCTGAAAAAACCATTATTATGACGGTGGTTTTCCCTCTCACAGGCCATCTACTATATCCATAAGATTCTAATGAAGTTTCATTTATGAAGGATAGAAATTAAGAATCATATGGGTCAAATATAAATCATTTGAAAACAACCCACTCCTCACCTCCAATACCCCCAAAAGAAAAATCACTAAAATAGATCTAATCATAATAATATCCATATAAATATCAACATATGAAATTTATCAATGGGTTTACAATCGACAATAAATAAAAAAAATACCCATGAATAAATATGGTGTCACAAATTAATAATAATTATTCACATAATGTTCCGGCTTGGATTATGTAAAAGATTTTCAGAGGCCAATCCATTTAACACCATTTGATAATTAATTTTCAATAAACTATTGAAAATAATAAAAAAAACTTGGAAATACAACCTGTAAATCTATCCCGTTATAATAAAATCATTTTCTTAAACAACACAATTTTCTTAATAAGGTTCCCATTACAAAATTATCCAACCGGTGCAAAGCAGTAATTAAAAAACAACTGAAAATCCATTTTACTGGCTCTTTGAAAACACTACAAAACCAATGGTCTCAAAATCATTAAAAAGAGGTAAAAACCCCACTTTATATAAAATATTCCTTCATAAACACAACAATTTAAAAACATGAATGTTAATAATAATAATTATTAATAACTTTAGGACCACATTTTTGATGCTAGGTGGGAATTTAAACCAACACATGGAATGAGAATTATGTTAATGCTAAGTTTTATACCACTATGGGAATCAATTAAACCAAATTAAAAATTAAAAGAAAACTAAAAAGCATAATAAGGTATTTAGAAGCACACAATGAATTTATAAGATGAATTACCAGGGAGTTTCAATGAATCATTAACCTCAAAACATTGATGGATAGTCAAAAATGCTTCACCTTAAATAGAGGATTCCCAATTACAATTCCAATTACCCATTAAAACCATAAATATAACAACCATGTTTAATATTATACTACATTGAACCCATTGGGTTTGAAATATCTATTAATCCACTAAATTGATAAGAAAAACAAGTTAAAAACATTGAAATGGTGGTGTAGACAACCTTAAATAAGATATTTCACCCAAGATCAGAGGGAACAAAGAAAAAAATATGTATAGAATATGTGGGTGGCTACAAACAAAGCCCTACCAATAGTGGACATCTTGTGTTGTGATAGAGGGAGACAAAGGAGAATGTTTCCTCACATACGGAATCCCCAAACCATGACTATCATGTGATGCAAGGGGGATATGAAGTGGTGTAAACCACTTCTATGTTGTTATCCCAAGTGGTATAATGGTTTTAACTATGTATATGAGCGGAATATTGTGTTTTTTATTTTATTTAAGAAAAATATTTGATTGAAATAATTTTTTTGTCCCCTTGGTAAATTTCATGGTTCGATGGACCATATTCGAACTTTGTTTCCCATACTAGAAAACCCCCACATTTCCCATATAATTTCCACTACACCACATATTCTAAAAACACATAAAAACTTTTCAAATTGAAACTATCCCATTAACATAATCCCACATAAAGTTTTCATAATGTTACTCCAAACTATATAAGCCCAACTGATAGTACTAAAATTCATTAAAATTAAATAAACGAAGAATTTAACTTCAAAAAAAAATTATAAAAAATTTATGTGAATATAATATAAAATAAAAATTATCAATCATAAGAGGGTTTCAAAATCATCCAAACCATGAATATTTAATCCCTTGAAAATACTATGTAATGGTAATGGTAATAGAAAAAAGAAAAATTTACATTCCCTTTCAATAAGTATATAGGGTTTAAGACAACCCATGGGATATTATACCGTTGAATCATAAAATAAAATCATCCCTTAAAATATCAACATAAATTCCTCACGAAATGATGATGAACAAAAATCACAATCAAACCCAAGAGTACAACATGAAACAATAATCAAATGGACATTGAAAATAATTCATCATTTACTAATAAATGATCTAAATGGTGAAGCATCTACTATCCACTATTACAGTAGTATAATTAGAAAGATAAATATGATTCCTACGAAACCAAAAGAGACCATATGATCATAATAATAATGAAACAAATTAATGAGATATTATCCAAAAATGAAGAATGGTCCAAGAATTTAAAAAAATCACTAAAAACCATGTAATATCCAGGATCTTATGACCGATTAAAAAAACCAATGTTAGTGAGAATAGGATAAATGAAATGGAATATCCGAAAAAACTGAAAAAAAAATTAGACAGATTCTTCAAAAAGAGATACAAAATGCAATCTAACCATGGATCACATACCAATAGAAAATGAGGTAAACAAAGACTTTATACTCGGGTTACCCTCTCATGGTGAAGCCAACAAGACCTAAACCAACATTGGAATGTTTATAATATCAACTTGGGCCACACTCGTCCTTTACAAATAAATAACTCACACAAGGTCATCCCATATACAAAAATGTAGTCAAACACATGAATCAACCTATCCCTAAGGCCATCATCACCAACAATAACTATATAAGGAACAAAATCATGAGGCATGAACAAGTCCAAAATACCATCACTCAATAAACGAATATAGGTAAAACATGTATCTACTATCCCAATACCTCAAACATAAGACAAAAAGGAACAAAAAACCTCAAGGATACATGAATTAAAACTCATTAATCCTGAATTCTCATGGAAAACCATTAGCACAAGATAAAAATATCAACCAATATATCGAATATTACAATCCTCACCAATTCATCCAATTCAATATACAAGATTTACGTATCATAGTTTCCCAAGAAAATTAAATAAGATAAATCAAAAAAAATGTAAATTACACTTTCCCATCAAATTATATTCAAGGAAAGATTTTGAATAAATAGGAAAAAACTAAAATTAAAGGAAATCACTCAATCATTAAAAATACATGGTAGGAAAATTTTATATGAAATGAATAATGGATACACAACAAATATGTTTCCTAAATAAAAAAATTCAGTCTAAATCAATAAGGGTTAAAATAAAACCAAGATAAAAAGGAATATCATATGTAAAATAAAATATATAATTAAAACCCACTATATTTCAAAATGAATAGAAACTAATTTATCAAAAACATTTATATTAGATTTGGAAATCATGAACTTATTTTTAAAATAAGGAACTTATATTTTATTAACAAATAACTTTTTTTACAACTTTTTGAAAAGATTTCCAACTTATTTTTAATTAAATGAAAATAATAATTTTCTCAAAATCACCCCCAGTTTCAAAATTCCATTAAAAATAGATTAATAATGTGTTTTGAAACGAAATAAATTTAAAAAAAACTAATTTAGAATAAAAATCACAATTTTTTGGAGAAATAAAATATCAATTTATAAACAAATCCAATAGATTAATCCCAAAAATAAAATGATTTTATTAAATTCATTCCCATTTTGTAAACAGTACTGAAAAATTTCATTAAAATTGTATTTTTTTCAAAAAAACAAACCTTTTTTCCAAAAATAATCTACATAACAATCACACCAAAAATGAGTAACTATACTATTAAAATCGAAAAATTATCCACATGGTAAACATAATAAAATAACAACCTTGATACATCCCTTTTCATTAGATATATGTTATGATGAGTCTAAAAAACTAACTTTTTATGCAGATCCTTTCTTGACATGGAAATACTGTTTATAGAAAATTTTCATGGAACATAATAATTATTATCTAATTTTATGATAACCTATTTGGATAATATCTAGTTTTTCAAGGCATGTACTCCAATCTTACACCAAAAAACCATTCGCAATTTTATTTAAATATATAACCCAGAAACCAATAAAAATAAAACACTAAAATTGAGTATCAACAAAATATCAACTATAAAGTTTACAAAATATTTAATTTAAAATTAATATCCAATATCCTATGACCACTCAAGCATCATCGTGAAGGGTGGTGATCAAGAACTATTTCATGAAAATCATAATTAATAGTAATCAGACATACTAAATCAATACAAACATAATAGAACCAAATAATAGATGGTTCCTAAAAAGAGAGTGTAGGTTTTTAATTATAAAGGTACCTATCTACTCTAATAAAATTTTTAACAAACCATCCAGTGAAATCCATCAGATGGATGACTAAAATAACCTAACACTAGCCTAAAGGGTGTTCATGACCGGAATATAAAGGAATCTAGTTCTTATGAATCATGGGAACACACTTAAGAATCACTTATCCCAATAGTCGTATTAAAAAAAATAAAAAAAAATGAAAATAGGGGATGCATTTTTCATATATCAAACATCCATTTAGAATAATATATGTTGAGATAAATAATTTACTATGTAAACGAAGTAAAGAAACCTACCCGCTCACCCCATTCTCCAACTCTTAAAAATGAAATGATGGAAAACTCCACTTCTGTATGCCTTTACTTTTACCACCATTAGATATAACATTTGTACATCTGAAGAGATTATTCAAAACCTAATTTTCCAAATTGAAAGCGGAAAAAAATATAATTGATATTTTATAATCATCAGTGCTCGTAATATTGGTTGATATATGAACTTAGATCGTAAAACTAAGATAACATAGGCATGAATATTAACATTCCCATTAGGTTGTCACCCATTGAACCTATGTAAATCATTTATAAAAATATTTCATACAGTGAAAAATTGATCATAAGGTACAAAATATGTTTATCACATTCTTTAATAAAAACATAAATTATTTGATAGATGCACTTTTTCAATCATCTATCGTATTTATTAAAACAAATATGATGATGAAAAAAATTAAAATTAATATTTTCAGAGAAATAATTTTAAATTAAACATTAAATTAAATTAAAAAAATGTCTTTAAACTGATGATAAATATGAAAAAAAATTAGTCAACTCATTCTAAAAATCTCATGATATTTTTATTTTATAAACAATTTCAAGTAAAAAAATTATCCTTAATTAAATAAATAAATAACCAAACCATTTTCCTTTTATAGCCAACTTTAAAACAAAAAAAAATTATCTCGTTTGGAATTAATCAATCACAAAATAATGTTCAATATAATTCAAATATACTGACCATGAAAATAAGATAACATAATCCAAATAAATATATTTAATCAATGGTTTGGATGGTAAAATGTGGTAGGGGAATTAAATTAAACACAAAAAAATACCCTAACATGTTTGAAAAGGAAATAACATCATTGGAATTATCCCTAGGAGATAGTAATAAATGACATGGATATAAGACAATGATCATATGTCAAAACTATTTTACTAGTAACATTAGTTGTATTCCTATTATATAGTCTATAAATTTTTAATAAGGGAAAGTATTTTTTCCTTAAAATAATTAATGCTACAAGAATAAAGGTATAATACCACATCAGTATAACCATATATGGATAGCTAGGAAACAATCCATATTTAATCCACTTCTTCCACTGGGATATTCGCTCACATGGGTAATCTACAATATCACTATGACTCCCAATACAAGTCAATTATAGAGGTGATAAATCAAGAATAACATAAATCAAATATAATGAATATTAAAACAACCCACTCATCACCTAAAAAAACATCACAAGAAAAACCCAATGAAACATATAAATTCCTACGAGTCACCATATATATATAAATATATATATATATATATATATCAATATAAATCATTCCTCCATAAGGTTTTGGGCCAGAATATAAAAAATAAACATGCAATGATCAATGAGGTTCAATCAAATTTATAAAATCATATCTCATAATATAAAAAATATGATTAAAGATACAATTTTGGGCATAGGGGTAGACCTTTATAACACTATTTAAATACCAATTATAAAAAATAAACTATAACAAAAAAATTGAATGAAAATTTATAAATCCAACACCTTCTATTAAATTTTATTTTTAATAAACACCCCTTTTTTATTATGATAATTTTTTAAAAGAAACCAAGGAGTGCTAAGAACCATTTAAAAAAATAAAAAAATAAATTTTTAAATGCAATTTAAAAACACCAAGAGGCCCGTAGTATCGATATCATTTAATAATAATCCTAACTACACATTTTTTATCAATAAATCCTTAAAATATAAGAACTCCCATTTCAATAATTGAACAATCATAAAACATATTTTTAAAACATTTAAAACCCCATTTCCAAGTCCAATATGAAATATAAAACAACACCTGAAATATGAATTATGTCTATTAAAATATAAAAACTAGTTTAAAAATCACATAAAACTAATGAGATTTTTTACAACAATTAAATTCCATGGTAATTTTTTAAAAAAAAAGTGGAATCCTTTTCAATGAGTCCCATGGGAAACTTTATATGTACGATGGTTGTGGTTTAGGTCCATGTTAAGTGTAAAATCCATTTCAAAATCACATCATGAATACTATGAGATATAATATTCATTTAAAATCATATGTAAGAATTTAAAATAAGATAAAAAATTCATAATATTATTATATTGTGAATTTAAATGAATAACCTACTTTAAAATATTTCTAAATATCCCAAAATTAATTTCATTGATAAGGGATGCCCAATAGAGGAATAAGGGCCCATATAATCCCTAGTAATAAAAACTGTAGTCAGAATCATTCCAACCCAAAACTAATATAGTTTGGATTCTAAATGATACTGTAATGGGGAGAATAAAAATAAGGTAAAAGGGAGGTAAACATACCAGAGAAGCCATAACTGTGGGATATTATATAAAAAACACGATGTAATAATGGAAAAATAGTGTATAGAGTAGGAGGGAGGTAGTGACAAAGGCCATAATTAGGGATTCTTATTCCCATTGTGATAAAGTGAGAGATAGAGGAGGATGTGTTCATGTGAGAAGGCCCTCCTAGTCAATGATGTCATGTGACGTGAGGGGGATATGATGATGTTACAGTCCCATGTGAGGTAACATCCAATGGGGATCACTTCTCTTAGATATGAAGAGGGGGAGAAGAGAGGGTTTAATATTTTATTTTGATTTATCGAAATTTTTTTGAAAAAGGGAATTTTTTACACCAAGATAAATTGCACAGTTTAGGTGCATTTATTGAAAAACTATACACTAGATTTGATTCCCCAACTAGAGAACCCCAAAATATCCTACATGATCTTCCATAGAACATTGTATAGTCCAACCACTCAAGCCCCAATAGTTCTAAATGACATCACCCACTTAATAAACAAACACACAATGTTTCAAAATGATTTTTCCTAACATCCATATTATTTTTATCGAAATAAAATTCATTAAATTTATAAATCATTAAATTGAAACTATAAAAAAATAATTAGACCAAAATCAACATAAAATAATATGAAATAAAAATTATCGTTGAAAGGTGTGTGTTAAAATTTTGAATAATAACATTTCCCATATAGAGATACAAAACAAGATAAAATATTGAGTTATGTGGCATATAATTATATATAATCATATATCATGAGTCTTAAATAACAATATGAACATATATGAATATACTAATTTATTAAATATGATAAAAATTGAGTTTAATGGATTTTCATGTGATAATGGTAATTTATGTAAAAATATTAAATATCCCACATCTTATATAAGTGGGAATGAGATAATAGGTGGTCGGTTAAAGGTATTGATAGTTTTTTACAAGTGTAAATAAGAAATTAATCACAATAATGATTATAAATTCATGAAATAATTTTTTAATGTCTAGTGTTTTATCTGTTAGAAGATGAATCATTATGAAAAATAATTCCCCTAGGATCAAGGATAACCCTAATATTTGTCTTTTATTTTTTAATGGTATATTGAAATTCTCTAAGGATAAAAAAGGGACAGAGAATAAATTTAGAAAAATCTATGTGTTTTTTAGAGGCAAAAGTGTAATATAGGTAATTTAGATAGTGTTAATGCAGATATTATCTATTTTCTTTTCTAGATAATATTTTCTCAATAGATTGAATATTTATTGAACATTCTATGAAAAAATGAAATGAAAGAATAAACATCATGGATAAATGTGAACTAAATGTATTTGATTTTACAATAATTATATTTAATATTGACGAAATATTATTATGATGTAGTATTATTATTTTTTGGTATGGGTATTTAGAGAAACTACCCAATTATTGATCTAATTCTATTTAAATACAAGAAGGATGTTTGAAATCTAGTTTTTGGAATGTAACATGATTAATAAAAATATCCTTGAAAATTGAATTTTATGACAATACAAATAATGTATAGATGAACAAAATGGTACTTATGTGATATGAAAAGTTAATCCTTCGTAATGTTTTTAATTATTTTTTTGTAGTTTATATAATTATATTTCATATAAATTTGGTAAAAAAATATTTTCGAATATGTGATTTGGGAATATACATATTTGAGTACTTAACTGTATAAGTGATAATGATTGATTTGGGATAAAATAATTAATTACTAAAAAATTATTATAATTTTTTTCAAAATTTAATCAATAATATTATTGGATTTTTAATTTAATCGGTGGTTTTTATTATTATAATCATTTTAGTTTAACAGAGGAGGAACAACTTTTTATCATTTTATGTATCATATGGTTGTTTAGAATTTGATTTTAGTGATTTATACATGAAAATTGATCTTCATTATGATGATAAACATCAATTAATGAAATAATACTAATAGAGTGGGTTGAAATCATGTAATTAAATTTATCATATTTTTTGGCCCAATGGTAAAGAAATTTCTCAAACTCGTGAAAATAGAAGATAAATCTACTATGTCTTATGTGGTAAGTAATTCTCTTTTACCATGTTCAGTTGTAATAATAACAATTTTGAAATTTATTTTCATATAGGTAAATTCATTATATGCTTCTATTGACAAAATATAAATTATTTTTCATGATTAAATTAATATCTTGTTTTATTATGATGCTATGATACAATCATTTTTTAGAATAATAATTAAAATTAATATGAATCAATTTCTATATGGTGAGGGGAATATAACACCAATATTTTTTAATTATTTTAAAGTAATAGTAAATTTTATAGCATGAACCAAACATACCCTTATGCTTAAATGAAAAATTAAATAACAATAAATAAATATCAATATTACAATATAATCAATGTGTCAGGGAGTATGACTAGGAATAATCAATTTATAAAATAGATGTATAAATGGTATCTCAAATATAAATAATGAATTCAGGAAATATTTTTTACATTAATTTAATTTTTTTACTTTAAAATTCATAAGAATGAATTAATTTACTTCAATTATAATGCATTATTTATATAAATCATTTTAATGTGTTTTCTGTGCGAATAAATAGAAATTATTTCTACACATTTAAGAAATATTATTTTAAAAAATTAAATTAATTTTTTTAAAAAATATATCACTATTTTGATTGGGTTTTTTTGAGTTTTATTATGAAGAGGAGGATTTTTAGGGTAAATAGTTAAAAATATCTATTTAAAAAATATTGTCATTTTATTAATTTTTCATGATATAAGAATAATTTGAAATATTATGAATCATTTTTATTACAAATTAGTTTTTTACGATGTTTTGTAATTTATTTAAAATATTATTAATTATATATAATCCTAATTTTGACAATATTAAAATCTAATTAATGTTGTATTCTAGTGTATAAACCATTTTGAATCATTTATTTATTGAATATTTTCATGAATAAATTTTTAAGCTATTTTTAAATTCAACTAAAACTCATTTTAACATAAAAAATTAATTACATTATTACTATTATTAAACAATATTTTGGTGAAAAATAAACCTTGTACTTGAAAATTCATTTTTATGGAAACCATTTTTCACAATGACACGTGTATTGAATTAGAAAGTATTTTTTAGAAAAAAATTAATATTTTATCTTCTACAATGTGTTTATTATTTTTAATCATTATTTACTTTTTAAAAATATATAAATTTTATTTTTGGTCGTAATGAATTGTAATATACATAAAAATTACTTACAATGATAGTGGTTAAAATGGGACAAATGGGAGTTAAACTATGATGATAATCGTTAAAATGAACTAATATTTTTTTTAATTTATATTATTAAATTTTATTTTGAAATTAACCCACTTATATTTAAATTATTTTAAATTTTTAGCCACAATACAGGAGTAATATATATGATATATAATATTATTTAATTTATTAAAAAATCACCCATGAACTTCACTTATAAAATAGAAACCCTCCCCCACTATTATTCACAATAGTTTTACCAATTAAGGCATCCAAGATCAAATAATTATACATTCCATATTAACTTAATATATATATTTTTCGAACCCTATGACCTTCCTATTATTGTTAATGGGGTAATACCATTGCGAATTTATAATGGGGATATATAACTCTGTACAGAGTTATTAATTTTATTTTAAAATTATACAGAAAAAAATTCTATCATAAACATGATCATGTAATAAAATCAATATATTACATATAATAAAATGTTATTATGTTAATGGAATAACCATTACCCACCTTCTTTCTATAAAATTGTAATTGATTGAATAACTCATTTTAATGTGTAGATTAACACCTCCACAAAGTTATGTATTTCATATTTCAATACCATCATTCATGTTTTGTTATTATGATGGATACAATTTTTATTTATGATATTTATGATAATATTATTCTTTGGTAATTTTAATTTATAATATAACTACTTATTTTTATATCCAATTGATAATTAAAGTGTTACTTGCATGTATATACGAACAACCATATCCACAATGTGTTGAGATTAATTTTTTCCACCACCTATCATGGAGAAATATAATGTTGAATATATATCATATTAATGATATAAATATAACTATATAAGCATAATGTAGTTTTTAAATCTATTTTAATCTTTTAATTAGAAAAATAAATTAGTGTTCATGTATAGGAATGCCCTACCATCTCCAAGAATAGTCTATATCATTTTTCAGTTGGTGAATTTTTAGAAAAGATATAAAAATATATTTAATAAATACATTTGATATATATACATATAAGTAATATGATATTATATATTTTTAAAACATTATAATAATAGAGGATTAAACAATAAAAACCAATCATACAATAAACATAGAATAAAAAACAACCGTAGTGATAATATTAATAAAAAATCATTAATAAATGGGTGATAAAATGTTACAATTGGAGAATATATGGTACTATAACTATTAAAATGGTATATTTATAGGTTGATAATAAATATAAATTTTTAATAAATGATGTTAATAGTGGATGCAATGAAATGGTTACTTGAGGTTAGGGTAATTTCCTAACATTGCTGCATAAATGAACTATGTTTTATATTACGAATCTAATTTATTTAACAAGGTATAAATAATTACCCTTTGTCTAATTATATCTTTAATTACTTTTTATTGATTATAATAATTTTTTAGAGTTTTATATTTTAAGGTGTTTTGAGTTAAATTTTACCAAATTAGCGAGGATTTATTTTATATTCTCATTTTCTATTCGAGATTGTTTATATTAATTTTTTTATTCAATATTAGGATAAATTCTTATGAAAAATCATATATATTCATATATTATTATCAAATATTGATGATTCCATTTTTTCAAAAACATTTTTTTTATTGGTATATAAATTGAATAATATAATTATTTTAATAAAACTCAACCTTATTTCCTTGTTGGTTGATAAAAAAACTATCTTCCATTTCCATTCTATTTTAAATGGTTATAAAGATATTATTTTGCATTATAATTTTCTATATGTTATATTAAAAAATATTTTATATTGTTTTTTATTTTTGAATGTACTTTTCATACCATTATCAAAAAGGGTTACTTAAGGAATTTTTACCAAAGTGTGAAGGATTTTTTTTTATCATTTACCAAATGTAACAGTTTTTTCAATATCATGACCTTTATTTTAATTTAATCTTAATTTATAAATTTTAGTGGTTATTTTGAAAGAAAATTTCACAGTCAATATTCTTGAAATTATTAATTTGGTATGATAATAAAAAAGTAGGTTATATTCGTATTTTTAAAATAAATTTAGGAATGTTATTTTGAAGAAATAATTTATTTCTATCAAATTCATTAATGTTTTATAGGCTTAACTGAGGATAATATCTTATAATAAAATTAATATTATATCTATATATAGATTATGATTATTCAGTATTGATTTTTTTAAACCTATTTATTTTCTAATGTGATATTCTATAATTAATTGATGATCTTCTATCATGTTTTACAAATTCATGTTTCCTTGGAAATTAAAATTTGAATAATTATATTCCATATCACTCCCAGTAATTTTATTAAAAAAAATTCCTCGTTGATGCCCATATTTTTAGTATCATGAATATATTAATTATTACATTAATTATATACTATTTAATATAGTTATTTAATTAACAATTATTATTTATTTCATTTACTAGGGAAAGATTGATGTTTGGTACTCTGGATTCAATATGTATATTTATTTCCTAATAATGAATTTTTATTATGTGGTTGAGTCGATAAATGGGGAATTAATTTGTATATGTTTTCAATTGTTGGTGCCTTGTTTTTTATAGAATCTGGATAGATCACTAGGTATCATGAGAAAAATAAGGTTCCCCATTATTTGGATATTTGGTGTAGAACTATCCATAAAAAGAATGTTTCTCAAAAAATACACCGACTATGATATTCATGAAGTATTTTACAAGGTCATGATTGTGAAATAATTAATGTCTGATATTATATATTTCATTCATCGTGAATTATGATATTACTATCCTTTGTATTGTTTAGTTAATCTTATCCATTACATATATTCATGATGATTTTTTTAATATTATGGAATATAATCAAATAATCCATGTTATTATATATTTCATTCTTTAATTACTCCTTATAATTTTTTTAAGAAATCATTACTGACAATTTGAGATCACCATTAATTTTTTTCCTTTCTTCAGGATTTGAAAAAGGTTGTTTTGAATAATATTCTTGGATTGAAAGTTTTATTTCATGCTATTTTTTATATTTCCAATATAATATCTAAATAATATATGTATTTAGTTTAAAATAAATATTAAATGATAAATATTTTAATATTTGATCCATTGAATCACCTAAAAATTAAATTAGTAAACATTGTCACTGAGGTGATTTAGTTCAGGATTATACATGGACCTTTTTTCCGACATAAATATTTTTCATTTAAAAATTACCCTTAGTTTGTAATTCTTTCTTAAATTGAAAGACAACCCTATTAAATTTTTAATATTTTTTCAAAATGAATGAAGAGATAAAACATCATCCATAAAACATTAGAATATGTCTTCAATATGTTTTGATTTTATAAATTATTCATAATATACACTGTCCAATAAACTAAAATATAATTTAAGAACAAAAATATCTCTTGTGATTAAAATATTTTAAATCGTATTCAATATATTAAAGAACATATTATGTCTTATGAAATATCAATAAGTTGGGACTTTTTCAAGTACCTTACAGGAAATTATATTTCATACCAAAACTCACATAACATATGATAAACTGATATAACGTTTAATACTTCCAAATATATTACAAATATTAAATTTTCTAATTCACATGAAAAATATATTATTATATCATAAGTATTTTTGGAAGTTTAAATGGTATATTAAAAAATATTGTCAATATCTTACGCACTAGCCGAGATATAAATTTATCCACTTCATAAAATTCCAAATTCATCAAATATGATTTTCATTTATTTGAAACATGTCAAGGATATCTCAGTCACTTTAGAAAAACTCAAAAATATATTTTAAATATATATAAGAAACATAATAAATATTTAATAAAAATAGAACATTATTTAGGATATCTAATGGGAATTAAAAATCCTTGAAAACCTTTGAAAATAATTTTTTTTTGTTTTTTATGTAAATAAATGGTTTTAATACGATTCCCTACACTGAGGGGTCCATTATGATTTTATAACAAAATATTTTCTAAATTATATATGTAGATGATTGATAATGAATTATACCATATATCTAGAAGTAGTTTTATGAATAAAAGGTTAATTAAGGGGGTTTCACGTTCCCTAATGGTTTCACCACCATGTATTTATAAAATATTTTGTTTAATGGAAACAATGATATGAAATGAAATGATTTGGGAATATTATGACCCATAAATAATTGATTAAATTGATGATTCAACTTAAATGTAATATAGAAAATTTTAATCTAATTTTCATGGAGTAAAGAGGAATTTTTTAACCATTTCATATCCAATGGGTTTGAAATCTTGATTTTTTTTTTGGAAGAGAAAATGACAAGTCCTATATGATTTTTATTTTACTTTACAATTTATCTTTCAATTAATCCATAAATATTATTATATTACAAAAATATAACTTTTAATTAGGATTCCATTTATTGTTTTTAATCAAAATATGATTTCAATTTTTATGGTCTGATTTTTCCATCATACATGAAAGGTAAAATACTTATTGGGAAAATTATTAATATTTTCATAGGTAACCCATTCCATATTTTCAATCTAGAATGTTTTATATATTTGTTTTGTGTTTTTGAGATCTAAAATTTTTAGATGAGATGAAATGTTAGAGGATTAATGAAAAAATAAATGTCTTTTTTTTCTAGCAACCTATTTTTTTATAAAAAATTGATTATTTATGTTATTTTATTTTAATTTAGAGTATAAATATTTTTCAATATAAGAAATGGTACATGCCTTAGGATTGGGGAATTTAATTTTTCTAAGGAAGCCTTTTGTAAAATTTTCACCTGGTTTCTTTTTCTTGAATATTTTGTTTATGTAATTATAATTTGTAACCAAATTCTATTTCTAAAATTTAATGTCACAAAACTTTAATAAATTGAATTTCTTACCCACCATAATAATAAATAGAAATAATCGAATAGAGAGCAAAAAATTAGTGTAGGGAAATTTTGTTTCTCAATATAGAAAATGTTATAATGTTTACGGTCATAAAACATTGACCTAAATATATATCCTAGTAAATTCATAAATATAATACCCAAAAAAGATTTCTTGACCTGTATATCAAAAATAATGAATTATACAATGGGAAAATCTTATTAAAGTGAAATGAAAAATGGAATGGGGAGTAATTATATGGTTAAGAACAAGAAAGTGGATACAGGAATCACTATGTAACATCTTAGTCCAGGACTACTATAGAAAATACGACATGAATTGGATTACCCAAAAAACATGGTAGGTAAAATGATGGGTGAGATAAAATGGTAATTTCAAATATGGGATATGAATAGGATATCCATGAATCGGTGTGTATTGTATGATAATAAAAATCAATAACATATTGTACTGAAATACAATAGAAAATTGGAATCCTATCATGAATTCATAGATTACATATTTATTTTTTGGGAGATGTGGGATATCCTAGTGTAATGAAAAGAGTCCTAACCTGATATTAATATGAAGGATCCAATCAATAGGGGTGGAATGTTGTATTTAATTTGAATGATGTTTTTGGTTAGGGCTATGACAAGACATTTAGGCATCACTTCATACCATTTCGAACTGTATATATTATTAACCAAACATACTAATATAATAATTGATTGAATAAATGTGTATATTATTCTTTTATAGGTTATAGAAATAACCCATATTAATGAGGATTGACCAAATTATGTATGAACTTATCTGTGAATGAATGCCCAAAAGATTGGTTTTCACTGAGATATTCAATATTAATATTCTCAATATTTTCCATTTTTCTATCATGTTTGCTATTTTGTTCTAGAATTTAAATAGTCTTGATATTATTGTGTGGAGGGTGGTTATAGATATATCATTAAAATTCCTCTTATATGTATGACTATCACTTTTAGTAGCTCTAATAAAAAGTCAATTTGGATATCCATATCTGTAGATTTTAGTTAATTTTAGTTTCATACACCTTCTTCATGTACTTAAATGTGTGTAATATTCATTACATTCAAAGCCTATTTATCATTATTCTCAAGGAAGACTTATATGATGGTTAGAAAACCAATTCCTATCATGAATATTTTTGAGACCTCCCATTAACGGAGACATAAAGTTATCATTTTCTTACTGTAATGATTTTTTGACGAGGTATATGGATGAATGATACAATATTTTCATGTACTTAATTGTGAAATTCTATGATTGGTTACCCCTAGTCAGTTCCCCTTCTCCATACCAGAGTCTGAATGATAGAGGCTAGGGATTCCTTAATGTCTTTGTGGAAAATTTGGATGTCATAGTTTGTGTAATGTACATTATTAGTATGATTCCATCTATATGGATCTGGAGAGTCACATAAAGATACTAGAAATCGTCCACAATTTCTTATAGGGAAGAAACATTATATTTTTTTCACTCAGGTGATTGAATCACAAAAAATATGTCATTGAGATAGAGGATGGATGTTTTATTCTGACATATTCAGGTTGAGTCATGTTTTATAAGTGAAAACCCTTTAAAATTTCATGTGATATATCCATGGTTAGAAAGATTCCATCAAATAGATTCTCCTAGACCATAAAATTAATACAATGGCTTATTTGACATTAGTTAACAAATAAAACATTTTTGTTCCTTGAGGCTGAGGTGGCTATAACAACTACAATGATTACATAGGCATATTATTCAACTGATGGATGATTCATGTAAAACATGGTGTCAATTGTAGTATCCACAATATTTTTTGGTATGTTGAATCATTTATTCCTATTACCTAATGATTTCATTCAATTTTTTTGGTAAAACAAACAAAAAATATATTAGTATAGAATTACTAATCAATGTTCGTGATGAATCAGTACATTCCATAAGTAATAGAATTCATATAAAAATCATTATTTTGTGTTTCAAAAATTTCATTATTTATTTAGATTTATTTATTATTACATATACATTGAAATGAAGGATATGAGAAGTTTAATCATCCAAAAAAAGGATATCTCTTGTTTGATACTTTTTTATTAATTTATACAATGATTCTGAAATCCTTCTTAGTGACAATACCAGTAAGATATTTTTATTAATTAAATTTTTTTTATATGATTCATTTAATATAAATCTATATATGGAAAATATATTTTCTTATATTATAATTAAATTATTTTTATTACACTATAGATTAAATCCATATATAAAGGCGCAATGAAATATACCACCATAAATGAAGGAATCTAGAATAAAAGGGTGAAAAATGTGGTATCACAGAATAATTTTTCCACAAAGTAGGATTTTTATGTATCCCTATATAGGGAAGTAATTCCACAATATATTATTTGTATTATATAAAAAAAGTATAAATTCATCACCCAAATATGATAATGGGTCTTGAATAATTATTCTAATTTTATTATATAATTCATTATGAAACTCACTGATTTTGTCAAAAATTTCATAATTGAGATTAATTAGAAACACATATGATTATTAATTCAATTCATGGGATAATGTAAGGAACTTTCTTAGACCACTATATTCTTGTTTTATTATTGTTCCTCATACACCACTATTTACGGGAACTAATAGAAAACCATCCCTCATATATTTTCTCACAAATGTGACTTTTTCATTTTTACCATTTTATAATATTCACATTTCAACGAATTTTTCATAATAAAATGACTCCAAAAATAAATCTATATGGAGAAATTTAATTAATATATATTTATTGGTCCATGGTGACAATTCCAAATGTACGTGGGATTATAACCAACCCTAAACATTTTATTCAAAATGATATATATTGAATTATATAAATCAATAATATATAAATCATTCATCTCACTCCAAATATATTAAAATATTTAACGCTTATTCATAAAAAAACTCTAGTTCATAAAAATAAAATCTAGTCTCATCTTTCCCAAATAAGATAAATAAAATAAAATACCTTTTTATATTGGAAACATAATATAGTTTTTAAATTATTTTATCTATCCACATGGTAATATAATATCAAAGGTTCCAACTTATATTGTAGTAATTCATTATCACATACCAACATAAAGGTCTAATTCACATTTCATCAATTCATTCATATCATTATGTTTGTGTTTTTATGCCCAATTTTATGAAACACGCCTGATATGTAATAACCATGAGTAATATCTGGTATCACTGATATGAATGTTAATAAACTGTTGGTACAATTACTGTTTTACCCAAAGATCATTTCTCAATCCTACTTACAAATATTTGGATTTCTCATAGTTCATACCAATTAGTGACCTAAAAATGAATAATGAAATTTATTCGAAAATTTATTACAAAAAATATCATTAAGTTAGAATGATATAGAATTTAATCCCATTATGGACATAGAATACATGTTCTCCAACTAAAAATGGGGACCCCAGACATCATATTAATTTAGCAATCCACAATCAAAATTTTACTATGAAAGTTCCCCACTTTGGAATGAATCACATTAATTTTTTTACTAATTTAAGGATTCATCCTAATAATAATATATTTTATTATTGGATAAATACTTATCCAAAATCATCAAATGTATTCAAAGAACACTATTCCTTTAGTAACCCAACACTTGGGGTTTCCTAGATATGTATAATGAAAGAAAATTTTAAAACAGAAAAAAGTATAAAAATATAAATATATATACACAATATTAATAAGGAATATGAAATAATCCTTTAAATTCTATGAGTTATATGAAAATGAAAAAATCAAGATTAGGTATCCTATATTGTAAAATAGACAACCAATTCACTTTAATGACAAATAATTAACCTCTGGGCTAGTAGATGATGTGACCCCAAGACCTCTACTTGTGGAAACCTTAATCAAGAAAAAATTTAATATATGATATATATAACCCATAAAATGATCAAAATAAATTCTAAAATAATTGTCAGGCTTTTATGTGTAATTATAAACAGAGGCCAAGGTTGATGAAAACTAAATCGTATGGATTCCAATCTCACATCACACACAAGGATTTAACATAGAATTTGTTTTGAGTTTAAAAATTATCATTTATAATTTCAACATTTAATTAATAAATTAAGAAAAATGAATAAACTGTATTTAGTAATTAATACACATTTTATTTTTTTCTAAAATAATAGACATTTATGAACTATTCATAAAACAAGGTAATTATAATAATTTTAAAAAATCAGTAAAAAATTAATATAAGGAATTTTTATTAAAAAATATATTCCATTTCATATGACCCTTATATTAAATTTCAAATAATATAAAAATTTAATCATTTTTAAAATATAGTAAGGGATGAAGAAACAATTTAAATTCCAATAAAGGACATCTTTTTTGGATTGAGGAGACCTCCTTACATAACATGTCATCCCATAGGGTATTTTATATGTTTTAATTAATATATATAAATAGGTCATAACCATAAATTGAAAATTTTCAATTTAGTTAATTATAATGAATTCAATATTATAAATATACACACTTTTAAATTTTATTATTATAATTTATAACCATTATAATATTATTTATCCAATTTTATATATACTTAATTTATTTAGATAACAAGATATGACATATAATTTGAAAATTTTATTTCAAATATCATTATTTAATGTTAAAATAATAGTACAATTCTTTCAAAAATTTAACTAATTATTAAAAAAATATTTAATTAATTTTTATACCATAATAAATAAAAATATCCCTTTATAAAAATAATAATTTTTTTAAGAAAAAATTATTAACTATTTATATGGAACTATTAAAAATATTTATATGATATTTTATGATTCACTATGGATTTCAAAATATTGTGGTTATTCAAATCTATCATTTATTCCTTAGAAGAACCGCCACCATCATCAACACAATATTGTGTCCTATAATTTCCCATGATTCTAGTAAAATTCAGAAAATAACCAAAATTGCCATAGCTACAAGATGTTGTTCATTATCTATGCATTTTGGAGACACCCTAACTGAAACACATGTAGTGGTAAAACATGAAAACATTACTATATTGGGAAAATTAAAATAAAAAATTTTATTTATTAAATAATATCAAAATGATACTATTTTTGGATTTTCATTCATTATTTATTGATCATTGGAAGTGGAAGAAACCCCAAAAAAATTGAAAAATAAATCCCCATGAATCAAACCTACAAGGTATTTGAAAAAATATCATGCGAATAGAATAACTAAAAAACATGAAAATTAGTAGAATCCATATTTATTTGTTTGGATTTAAATTAATGATGAAAAAAGGATAATTTGATGAATTCCACGTCACTCAGAGGGCACTAAACAATCCAATGGATCAATGAACGCTTCATGAGAACTCCCAAATATATAATTGGATTTTAGGTCCAATGTTGATCGATGAATGAAATTTTGGAATAGAAGAGATCATTGAATTACTTTTGAATGATTCTCCTAAATAAACCACATCGAAAGGAGAGGACAATGTTCTATTATATAGTTATTAGAAATGATATTCATGGAATGAATCTAGTGTACCATATAAAATAGTTTTATTTTTATACCATTATAATCAAAACACTATACCTGTTAGATTTTCAATTCATTGAAAACATTAATGAATGAGGTATTGTTTCTATTAAAAGGCCAACTCTATAGTTGGATACTGAATAAATTCTTCGGTTTAATTATTTGGCACAAATCATGCATCACATACATAATAAAATAAGAATGGTTGTTTACTATGACTTTAAATTTAAAATCATTATGTGTTGGTTCTTATTTTAGTACAAATACAATATTTTTTTCAAAACCTTATCAGAAATTCTAACTATACATATCCCATATAGAACGATATGGATGGGTCTTACTTAACATGGCCCAATCATAAAAATATTGATAATGATTTCCTTACTTATCCTATATAATGTGATCTCGTAGGTTATAATCTATTAACCAATATAATGAATGAATACATAATTATGGGACCACATTCAATCATTTATAATGATTATGTATCATAAAATTATTTAAAATCATTAATACAAACATTTCAACCCATAAAAAGAAGTAATTTTTTTAAATCATAAAATAAAATTTATCTAGTAGAAAGGGTCAGAATATTTACAATTGAGATGTAAATAGAAAAAATATGAAAAAAATGAAAATGATTGATGAAAAGAGAAAAACATTTGAAATAATTTTTATGATAAATACACAAAAAATGAATGTAAATCTTTTGAAGGGAAACCCCAATATAATCATGTTAATGTATGAATCAATACTGATAAAACAAAATAACTTATGGGGGATTTTTTAATACCATTAATTCAATATTAATGTTTATAAAATAAATTCAAAGGGTAATATATAAATAATATAAAACAAAATAACATAATAGAATGGAAAATATATCAAATATTAAATTTAGATGAGAATGCACATACCTCATTATACAATTAATTTTTTATCCTTTTGTTAATGAATAATTAAATTCTATCTACTAATTATGAAAATTTTAAAAAAATTCATGTTTATTATTCTTTTCAATTTTTTCATGTTTTATTTATTTACAAAAATAATTTTTCTTATATCATTTATTTGGAGGATACAGTTTTCATAGTTTCTTATATAACATCAATATTATGGTATCAGTGAATGTTCTTTATTAAATGGTTCCATATTCTTGAGATGTAAATGTATTTATTATATCATTTTTTGGTAATAATATTACATTTTTATATTGAATATGATAATAATATTATTATTAAAAAATATTCGATATTTATTCATATTCATTCTATAATAAAAATTGTTAAATAAAATACAGTGGCATCGTTAGAGTTCGTTGACAAATAAATTAAATCATGGATGTACTAAAAATTAATATTGATATAACAAAATATATATTTTATAATCTTATTATACTTATCTTAATTTAATATTATTTAAATCCTAAATTATATTAATAATGAGTCATGGGATGAAGATTATGATAATAAATGAAGTTAAATATTATAATTACATTGTAGAGGTCAATCCTCACATAAGAATCTCCCTTATTACAAAGCATGAGAAAAACCTTTTATGAGTGAATCATAAAACATGTTTATATGTTTTCTAGAAGGATGAATATTTATATCATATATTTAGAAAAAACAAGACTATACATATAAAGAACGTGTTTGAAAAAATTACCTTCTATAGACATACATGATGGAATTTTTTCAAATATATGGTATGTATGAAAATTTTAATGGTCTTGTAGATCTAATGATGTGATGGGATTAAACATCCATTATTTGATTTCATCATGTGTTATAGTTTCTTATTAAATAAAAAATTCCATTTAAATTTATTCTTATGGTCATTATATTAAATATAACTTCTTTCTTTTAGTTATTCAAACCCATAAAATTCATAAAAATCCACAACCATATCATTTTATAATTTTTTTAAAACCACTTAATTCAATATATAAAAAAACTATATCGAATAACTACATATTAATTTTATTCGGGGTTTGGTTTGGTGTTAAGAACCCTATATTCCCACATGCTAAATGGGGGTTCAAAAACCATTGGGAGCAGCTTACTACATCAATACTGTAGTGGTAATGTAGAAGTTAAGGAACTATAGCAACAGTGAGCACTGTAGCAAAGGTAGAACATTATAGAAATGGTTGGACACTGTAGTAGTGGCGGGTACTTTTTGTTACTGTATAAGGTGGGTATTGTAGCAGTACTATTCATATAATGTGTTTAGGCCAGAATTTGGTCCTACAGGCCATACAGCGGGCTACCTTTCAACTGGCACTTTGGGCTATATAATTGGTCTCCCTCTACCAAGTAAAAAGAAGTATTATTTCACATTAATAATAAATAAGTCTTTTGCCCCCATCTTATTTAAAAATTATATATTTATTATATAGCCTTTAATACCATCTATAGTGATATTTTTTCTTTCAATTATAATGAATACAATTGGTTTGTTAATTGTTCATGCTACTAATGGTTACATATTTTTTTAAAATTATGGAATGAATAATTTTATCTAGTCAAATATTTTATAATTTTATGAAATATCCCAAAATTGTTTATGAAATGAAAATCTAATAGGAAAATAAATTCCAAAACCATGTACATTATATATTCTGGAATTATTGGGAAATATATTTTCAATACTCTTTGTAATTTTGTTTTTAACATTTAATTGATTATACCAAATTATTATTTATTATCTAATATTTAGAGTAATATAAATATAAATAAATAAATTGAAAATGTACCTATGTAGGAATATTTTTTTTTGAATATAGGATGTGTGGGAATAGCTAAATCAGTTGAATTGGATGAATTAGATATGAATATTTTATGGGAACAATGAAATATTAAAGGTTGATATGGGACATTAAAAACTCATATAAGATAATAGATAGAAAAAACATTTATTTGTCATTATATGAAGGTTGTAGTTGCATAATGGTAAAGACATGTTTTTAAAAATCAATTAGGAATCAACAAACAAAAAAGTGACCAGTCTATGAATCAAATATAAAAATCATTCTAGAGTTATTTTGGTGGTATATTATCTATCATTGGATTAAAAAAATTTATTTCATATCTCCCGAAGTTGATTAAAATAGATTTATCCTAGATTAATAAATCTATGTCTCATTAAAACTACTACAATTTAATATTTGATGTACTCTCTCATTGGATTTACTCTATTACATTCATGTAGGGATAATCTATAAGGGTCCATGTAAGATTCAATATGTATATTGATTAATTATTACCACATTATAATCCATATTATAATAAATATATGATCCTATGTGAATAACTAATGTCTGATTATGTCATGTGATTAATTCAATATAGATGTTTCACCCAAAGGAAATTCAATTCATTGAAATATATTTTCTCACCTCTGAGATATTTTTCATGATTTTTATGATGATTCAGATTCATGGAATAGTAATTTTTTATAATATTTCAAATAAATGGAATGAGATGATGAGCATTGAAACATAATGCTATGTGAGGGATAATCAGCGAAGGCTATAACATTAACTTGAGGTTTTCTCTACGACTTTTATACAAGGAATATAGAATATGTCATCTTCATTGTGGTGTGATGTTCTATTTCATTATGATCAAAGTCAAATAATAAAATAAATGTTACATCATTGTTTATTACTATAAATTCAATGAACCAACTGTCTTCCTTTTTTGAAAAATAGTTATTTCTAAAAAACTAGTCTTATATGTTTTATTTGAAAAAACTTATTTTAATATTATTGGTGATAAATTCATTTCACATACTATTATAATTATATATATCTAGAATAATAAACTAAATAAACATATATATTACAAAATATATTAAAAAAATTATAAAATTTAAATAAATGTTAAGAAAATTTTATGTTAAGATAATATATTAAACCATTAAATAAACCTCATGTAAGTCATGACAAAAAAAAATTCAAGATATTATATTTTTGATCAATAACATTTTTTTCATGAAATAAAACTATTAAAAACACTTAAAAATATATATTTTTCAAAATAAATCATAACATTTATATAAAATAAAACATATTTTTAAGAAATAACATAAAATATCATAACTGTTTTAGGGATATTATAATTAATACCCCTATACATTCATCCATAGTAAAAAATATATAATGTCAACACTTCATGGTCTTATTTTTCACCTCAAAGTATACACACATTATTTTCTCTTAATCAACCTGAAAATCCCTTCTATAGTTTATTTTTTCTTCCTTATATCCGAAATATTTTTCTATGGTATCATTTCTATGGTGGAAAGAATCCATGAAAATTTCAACCATTGGGTTTTATTGTATACTTCTTTTATTTTCCAATTATAATTGAGATGTTATTATGGGTCGTAGGCCATTGTGGACACATTTCATTGATAATTAAATTATATTTATGGAAAATATGGCCCTATGAGATCCACCCAATGTATAATATTCTACATACTATAAGTGATGGTTTATAGTGGTACGGTAGAGAAACAATTACCACTTCATCGGAGTTATGTAAAGTGATCTCAATAATAAATAAATAGTAAAAGAATTATTGAAATGGAATATAATAACAGAGAAAATACATGTAAAGACATTTGAATATAAATAGACATACATAATAAAAATAGTTTCATTCAAACTGGGAGTGAGTAAAACTAAGAAGGACAAAATAGATAATGCTTATATAATTATATCCTACGAGTCAAAGCTATAACTATTTGTAATATATAATATAAATAAAGATATAAAATAAAGATATGATATCATCTGGTCTATAAGTATAAAATTTGATAATAAACCAAATTTTAATGATGATATAATGTCAATATTAATATAAACCCTTTAATTCCACCAGACTCGGTATATTCTGGAATAATCATGTATCAAACCAACAATTTTTTAGCACTACAGAAATTTCCAAGGAACTATCTTCACGTTCGTGGTTCTTATAAATGTTAAAATCTATAATGACCATATTGAATCCCATTATGAAAATATATTTATTCCATGTCTATGGAAATATTGTTCAATACACGTAAAAAATCTATTGAATGAAAATTCCCAAAATAAGAAATAGAATCATCAGTGATATACAAAAATATTCACGTATCTAAGAAATTAATCTAGAAAAAAGCTGAAATTCCATGTGAAAGTAACATAAATGAATCTTATGGAATCCTATGAGTTCAATCAAGGTATTTCACATCTATAATCCATGTCTTACTCAAGGAAATACATTCCTGTAATGAAATCTATGTCCATAACTATAGTCGAGCATAACATATATCTTATCAAAGGGTACATGTTAACTCCTATGAAATTAATCAATTCAATTAAATTTATTTTAGTTGGTGTAGCATCCCAAGTAATTAATGAATAATAGATATTCATATCTACGTCTATTTATGAATTAGATAGTGTTTTAGAGGCTCAAAATGAGAAAAAATAAAATCTTAACCATTTAATACTCTAATATTTTTATAAGATTGTTTTACCGCCTTTTCATGGCAAACCATTTTTAATATAACTTTTGAAAATTTTATAAGATATATTTCCAAAAATAATCTTATTCTCTATGATTGGGACATTGAAATTTACTTTGGATAAATTTCTGGTATTTTTCTGATAATGTTCATTTTTTAATGAGTAGTGAAAAGTATTGTATTTTAATTTAAGACCTCTTTTTAATCTAATTTAATTATATTGTTAGATTATATTTTTAATTGGTTTTAAAGTGAAATTATAATATATTTTTACCATTTAATCCAATGGTGGTCATTTTAGTTAATATCACTCTGAGAATGGACATAAACGACTGTCAATCTTTTGATAGATATTGTTTCTTAAAAACACGCTATTTTATTTTACAGAAGGATTTAATTATAAAATTAATTAATGCAACTTCTATGTTATGAATTTGGTTAAATAGAAATAATTTTTGAATTTGTAATATCAAATATATCTTTGGGATAATTTTTGGTATTTTTCTGAAAAACATTAATTTTTGATGAATAGTGAAACCACAATGTGGTAGTTACAAAAACTTATTTTTCATTTAAATTGAACGTTACCACTTCTGTGATTTGAATTTAAAAAATAAAATATAAATTATTTTCATTATTAAGTAAAATGTGGTTCAATGGGATGAAAATAATTTTTGATGGAAAGTAACTTTTAAGTTTTATTAATCGCCATTAGAGGTAATTAGTGTGATTTAAGGTGAAAATGAAAATATAATAAAATGAAAATATCATGACACTTGTTCTAACCCTATTGGATGAGTCATTTCCGACCAATAAAACCTATGGGTATATTTTTGGGACCCCATGGTGCCACTTGGGTAAGATAATGACATTACAGCCTTTAATTTAAAGTAAAAGTAAAAACGACACAAACATGTATTGTTTTACTAAAACAATTTTTACATGGGGTTTTACAGGTCAGATTCTTGACTATAAATATTAATTATAAATATAAAATGATTTCATACATCATGTTATGTTTTTTATAATTTTTAGACATTAACTAAATTAATTTATTTATGACATCTTGATGATGCAACGATTATCTCATTAATAAATAATTTAAATAATGTGAATAGATAATGTAAAATCTAAGACATAAATTGTCAAAAACCTATTGTATGAGTATATTTATAACTCTTATCATCTTATCCTCTAAATATATCAATTTTATACCTTTAAAATCCGAAAATAATTTGAAAATAAATTAACATTTCATGAATTTCCAAGAGTTCCCCTCCTCTCCCTTATAAAAGGCCCCCACCTTTACCTCTTTACCCACAACTATCAAGCCTTTGGATCGGCCAAGATCTGATCATTTTGTCTCTACACATACCTCTACTCATCCTAGAAGCATTACCTTAGGCAGAAAGCTCTTCAAGAAAACTTTTAGGGTCAAACCAAGGGGAGTTACCTGATTATAAGGTAATGTCTTCACTTGTGTTATTTTGTTTTATTTTGCTTCTACAACCCCCTAAACCCTTTTTATTCATTTATTTTGTATCAAAACCAGTATATTCAATATTATAGGATTTTTTTATATGAAGTATTAGAGCTACACTTACACACACCTACATCTAATGGTTAAAGAACATATTATTTCCGTGGTTGGCGAATTTCTGCCTCACAAAATTATGATTATTCAATATTTTTATAACACCTTAAAAGGTGGCCATTAATATGTCACTATATTTATATATATGATATATAATATTTTTATGTTTTCCTTAATCTTATGTATTTTACATTTTTGGCATACCTTTATTATTTCCATTATGGGTAAACGTGATATCTTCATTTTAGGAAGTGCAAACTATTGCCCCCTCAAAGTGATTTTATTCGTTAATGCCATATGTGGGATGTATAAAGGACAGAGTTAATGATATTATAAGTTATATTATACTGTAATTATAATATACCTTTATATCATTATAATTCCATTCCATAAAATACAAAATTTAAATGAAAGTAGCATTCATGCGTGCGTACAGATACCATCTCCATGAAAAGTGCATTTCATTTCTAAACTCTAAATGATATGTAATATTATAAATTCATGTATATACTGGATATATATGACATATATGATATCTAAATCATGAATATAATCATGTATATAATATATATTTTACCACATGAACTACTTGTAATTATAAAGAGTTTTTTTTGACTCAAGTACCAATGATAGACAAAACATCCATTATTAACTTAAATAATTTAATATTGTTCATAACATGGTAATAAGTGATATAAAAGGAATAATGAAATTGAAAAAGTTTCTTAAGAAATTAAAATTTAACTCAAGTTTATTATTAAGGAGATTAAAGAACGATCGAGTCAAGTCTGACCTGAGGTAAGGGACTTCGTCTCAATCTCTTTTCATTGAGGCATATTTTGTTTTATACACAACTTTTTTTATAAGGTGTATAAACCCCTTTGAAATTTACGTTTATTCAAAAGGAATATTTTTATATGAAGTTCTTACTAAACGACAAAATGGAATGGTTTGTTTTGTCGTACGTATGCGGTGACAACGACTTCTCCGCCACCATGACCATTATTTGAGTTTCGGCTTCCTCTACATGCCATAACTTTTTTTTAATGAAAAATAAATTCCATGTTTTTCTTTTTGTTTATATTGGTATTGAAAATGGTTTTGATAATGTATTTATTATATCAATGTGTTATTGATGTCTTTTGATTGAAATGTTGAGATGTTATGTTTCCTTCATGCATTTTTTTTGTGATATGATTATGTTATGGTTCATGGGAATTGTTTATGAAGAAGGGTGGTTCCATGATAATCTAAGGGAGGGTGAGCCCGATTTAGCTCTCTAATTAATTAGGTAATGGGAAGGGGTTAAACGTTGAGGCTTCTCCAAAGGTATTTAGGGAATATAATCTGATGGGTATTCCAAATGTAACCATGAGGGTTACTCCCAACGTAAGAATGTTATGAATGCCTCAAGTTACATTTATGTCTTATGATTTCTATGATTTATTCTTGATTTTATGAGGTATGTTAAAATTCATATGTTTTACGAGTAATGTATGATTTTATACATGGAATAATGTTTTCATTTTGTAGTTTTATATCCCTTGCTGAGCATTTTATGCTCATCCTATGTTTTTGAAATATTTTTCACAGCTCAAGGGAAAAGTACATGATGTGATGATAGTGTCAAGTATGTTTCAAGAAAGAATATTTGTTTTATTTTAAATATGTTTCTGATGATGGGAAAAATGATTACTATCTTTTATGTAACCACTTTGTTTAAATGTGGAATGTAATGCATGATTTATGATCTAATTCTCTAAAACTCTAAACCTGAATAGATCCTCAATGTGTAATCTTGTAATAACTCAAGATTAAGTAATGTTTAAGGCCAGGGCCTTATTGTTGGTATCAAAGGTCAGTTTAATAACTTTAGGATTTAGAATTCTATTAATTGATTATCCAAAAATATTTTTATGGTCAAATTGAAATGATACAGGATTTGAAAATTACCATGTTTCTTTATCTAAGACATGTTTGTTCAGAATGGTTTTCCGTAGAGGAAATAGGGAAGAAGTGATAGGAAGGAATATAGAAGGAAATGACCATCTGAATCAACCTCCTAAGATGGTCGGAATTGGAATTGAATAGTTGTTACAGTAATGGCGCAGTTGACTGAAGCGATAAATGGTGGTGGTATCCATGTAGGAGATCAGCCAGATCAACCGCAGAGGAACATGTCAGTGGTGGAACATTTCATGAGGAAACATCCCCCATCATTTAGAGGATCTTCTGATCTTGTGCTAGTTGAAGGGTGGATTAATGAACTGGAGAATATTTTTGATGTCATGGGGTGTTCATACAATCAAAAGGTTAGTCTTTCTATTTACCATTTGGAGGGTGAAGCAGATCAGTGGTGGATGATGGTTAAAAATATGAGGGACGCTGATGATATTGATGTTCTCAACTTGGATGAATTCAAAGGTATGTTTCCTTAGAAGTACATTCCTAAGGTTGTTCGACTTAGGATGGAAAAACAATTCTTGGAATTGAGGCCAGAGGACGACTCGGTGGATGCTTATGAAGAAAGGTTCACTCGTTTGGCAAGGTATGCTCCAAATTTTATCTAAGACCTTGATAGTAAAATCAATCGTTTTTACTCCGGATTAAAGCCAAAATATCGAAGGGATTTAGCTTCTCGTGAGTTCAATATTTATGAAAATCTTATTCAATGTTCTATGAAGGTGGAAAAGGAGTTTTCCGATTATCAAGTGTTCTATAACAACCTGCAGAAGAAGAGACCGAGGTGGAAAGAGGAATGAAAGAATTCTTCAAAAAGGTCTGACGGTAAGAAAACTAAGTTTCCAGTTTGTGAAAAATGTTGTAAAAGGCATGATAGGGAATGTCTTCTAAATTATGGGATGTTCTACTGATGTGGTATGATGGTACATAATGCTCGTGATTGCACTGAGAAAGATCAAGGTGATGGTAAGGCCAAATTTGATTTACAGTTACTGAAATGTTTTAAGTACAATGAGATGGGTCACTATGCAAACGAGTGTCCGACAAAGAGCTTGATTGATGGGAAGAAGTTAGACTACAAGTAGAAAGGGGTGGTGAAATCCTTTGCAACTACTTCAGTAGATGTCGGGCCATCAAATGAAGTTGTATCAGGTATATTGTTTGTTTTTTTCAGATTATGCAAGTGCGTTTTTTGATTTGGGGTCTACACATTCTTTCATCTCTGAAAACATTTCTAGTAAAATGGGAATACCATCTCAAGAAATGACTCCTGAACTTGTCGTAAAAACACCAGGGGGAAATGTTGAGGAAAAAATACTATATAAGAATCTTCTTATCCTTATCTGTGGAAAGAACCTACTTGAAAACCATATTGGTTTACCTCTAGTAGAGTTTGATGTTATCCAGGGTATGGATTGGCTCTCTATTTACCATGCTATGATTGACTGTAGAGCTAAAGAAGTTTTTTTTTTCGGAATGACTTTCAGTTTGTGTACAAGAATAAACCATTACTATTGAAAACATATCAAGAGGCCGAGAAAATTGTAAAAGATGTAAATGAATGTTACCTTGCACATATCATTGAAAACAAGGGAACTGTTCAGATTAATGATGTTCCAGTGCTAAATGAGTATCCTGATTTTTTTATTGATGAGTTTCCTGGAATCATACTAGATCGGGAAGTTCAATTTACCGTTGACATAGTTCCTGATGCTAAGCCAATTTCAAAACCCCCTTATCGAATAGCTCAAATTGAACTTTTAGAGTTGAAGGAGCAATAACACGATTTATTAGATAAAGGTTTCATTTGACCTATCACATCACCATGGGGTGTTCTTGTTTTATTTGTTAAAAGGAAATATAGTTCTATGAGACCTTTCATGAATTACAACACCTTGAATAACATCACTGTTAAGAACAAATATCCTTTTCCTCAAATCGATTATTTGTTTAATCAGCTCCAGGTAGCATAGTTTTTTCAAATATTGACCTGAGATCGGGGTACCATTAGTTGATGGTAAAGGAAGCTGATATTCCAAAGACCGTGTTTTTTACAAGATATGGCCATTATGAATTTTTAGTAATTCCTTTTTAGATAACCAATCCACCTGCTGTATTCATGGACTTAATTAATATAATTTTCGATGAGTTCGTGGATAAGTTTGTGGTGGTTTTCATTGATGATATTTTGGTTTTTTCTAAAAGTAAAGAGGAGCATGAAAGTCATTTAAGGTTTATTTTTGAAACCTTAAAATAAAATAAATAGTATAGGAAATTCATCGAGTGTGGGCATTGGTTGCAAAAAATTTCTTTCCTTGGTCACATTGTTTCTAAAGATGGGATAACTGTTGATACTGCAAAAAAAACGATTGTTGAAGAATGGACAAGACCCACAAATGTAACTAAGATTCATAGAATCCTTCTTTTGGCAGGCTATTACCGATGGTTTGTTTGAAATTTTTCACGGTTTTCTAGTCCAATGACGAAGCTAACCTCGAAGGGTGTAATGTTTATCTGGACAAAAGAATGTGATGCTTGTTTTCATGAATTGAAAAGATGATTGGTGAATGCTCCAGTTTTGGCACTACCTTCCAGGAATGGCGAGTTTGTTATCTACAGTGATGCTTCATTGAAAGGAATTGGTTGCATCCTAATGCAGAATGATCAGGTAATTGCTTATGCTTTACGTCAGTTGAAAACTAATGAGGTAAATTACCCTACACATGATTTGGAATTAGCTACTGTTGTTTTTGAATTAATATTTTGGAGGCATTATTTGTATGGAGTAAAGTGTGAAATATATACCGATCACAAAAGTTTAAAGTATATATTCACTAAAAAATAAATGAACATGAGACAAAGGAGATGGCTTGAATTATTTAAGGATTATGTTTGTACAATTCATTACCATCCGGGAAAAGAAAATAAAGTGGCTGTTGCTTTGAGTCGAAAAAGTAATGCTTCATTAACAATGTTGTGTTTGGAACGTGATCCTTTGGTTAAGGATTTGATGATCTTTGGAATAGAAGTTGTTGGTGCAGGATTTTCTTCTGTTTTGTTTTAGGTATCAGTTAAATCTTCTCTATCAGACAGAATTAAGCAATCACAGATGCAAGACAACGAGTTGCAAGAAAAGGTAGAGCTGTTTCAGAAGGGTAAGTTTCATGAATTAAATATTGATAATGATTGTGTATTGAGATTTGGGAATAGATTGTGTGTGGCTTGTGATTCACAGTTGAAGAAAGAGTTGTTATGTGAAGCTCATAGTTCTCCGTTTTCATTTCATCCAAGCAGTACTAAGATGTATAGAGATCTTCGGGGGTATTACTGGTGGGACAAAATGAAAAGGGATGTTGCTAATTTTACTGTGAAGTGTTTGACTTGTCAACAGGAAAAAGTAGAGTGACAGTTACGGAATGGGATGGTTCAGCCTTTACCAGTACCAGAGTGGAAATGGTAGAATATATCCATGGACTTGATTGTGGGATTGCCAAATACACCTCGAGGTAATAATGCAACCTGGGTTTTTGTTGATTGCTTGACTAAATCTGGTCATTTCCCTGCTATACGAGATACTTTTTCCCTGGATCAACTTTCTCGATTGTATCATAAAGAGATAGTCAGGTTGCATGGAGTTCCCCTATCCATTGTATCTGATCCTGATCCCAGGTTAACTTTTATCTTTTGGAAAGGCCTTTAGAAGTCGTTGGGTACTGAATTAAATTTTAGTATAGCTTTTCATCGTCAATAATATGGGCAGTCAAAACAAAAAATTCAAACTTTGGAGGATATGATACATGCTTGTTCGATGGATTATCAGGGAATTTGGGACCAACATATTTCTTTGGTTGAGTTTTCTTATAATAACAATTTTCAATATAGTTTAAAGATGGAACCATTTGAGGCAATTTATGGGAAGCTGTGTCGAACTCCAGCTTTCTGTGATGAAGTGGGAGAAAGGAAGTTGATGGGATCAGAATTGGTAGAATAGTTGGTAGAAAAAGTTCAGATGATACAGAGATACATGAGAATGGCTCAGAGCAGGTATAAGAGTTATGCGGACAACAGGAGGAAGGATCTCTCTTTTAAGGTAGGTGATCATGTTTGTCTCAAAGTATCACCAAGGAAAAGTATGATGCAATTTGGTAAGAAAGGAAAGATGTGTCCAAGGTTCATTGGTCCATATAAAATTCTTGATAGATTTGGATCAGTTGCATAATGAGTGGCATATCCTTTGAGTTTATCTCAGGTACACAATATTTTTGATGTTTCAATGTTAAGGAAGTACATGCCATATCCATCTCATGTTTTGAGCCCAGAGGTAGTTCAGTTGGAAGATAATCTATCTTATGAGGAACAACTGGTCCAGATTCTTGACCACAGGGAGCAAGTGTTGCAGAATAAGGTGATTAATCAAGTTATGGCTTTGTTGAAAAACCACATGAGTGAAGAGGCAACACGGGAATTTGAAAATGCAATGAGGGCTAAATACCCCCACTTTTTCGATAAATAAATAAATTGCGGGGATGCAAATTTATAAAGGGGGATGTATGTAACATCCCAAGTAAGTAATGAATAATAGATATTCTTATATATGTCAATTTATGTATTAGATAGTGTTTTAGTGGCTTAAAATGAGAATAAATCCAATCTTAAGCATGGAATACTCTATTATTTTTAAAAGAATATTTTACCACCTTTTGATGTTAAACCATTTTTAAATGTAAATTTTGACAATTTTATAAGCTATAATTGTCAAAATAAACATATTCATTATGATTGGGACATTGAAATTTACATTGAATAAATTTCTTGTAATTTCTTGATAATGTTCATTTTTTAATGAATAGTGAAAAGTGTTATATTTTAATTCAAAAACTCTTTTTAATATAATTTATTTTTATAGTTAGATTATTTTTTTAATTGGTTTTAAAGTGAAATTAGAATATTTTCTTACCATTTAATCCAATTGTGGTCATTGGAATTAATATCACTTTGTGGTTGGACATAAACGAGAGTCAATCTTTTGATACATATTGTTTCTTAAAAACATGCTATTTGATTTGATAGTGTGATTTAATTATAAAATAAATTAATGCAACTTCTATGTTATTAATTTGGTAAAATAGACATCATTTTTGAAATCGTAATATCAAATATAGCTTAGGGTAAATTTTTGGTATTTTTCTTAAAAACCTTAATTTTTGATGAATAGTGAAACCACAAAGTTGTAGTTACAAAAACTAATTTTTCATTTAAATGGAACTATACCACTTCTTCTATTTGAATTTCAAAAATCCAATATAAATGATTTTCATTATTATGAAAAAGTTTGTTCAATGGGATGAAAATAATTTTTGATGAAAAGTAACTTTTATGCTTTATTAATCACAATTAAAGGTAATTAGTGTGATTTATGGTAAAAATGATATTATAATAAAATGAAAATATCTTGAAACTTGTGATAACCCTATTGGATGAGTCATGGAAGACCAAGACAACCCATGGGTCTATTTTTGGGATCCCATGGATCCACTTTGGTATGATAATGACATTAATTTCTTTTATTTAAAGTAAAAGTAAAAATGACACAAACATGTATTATTTTACTAAAACAATTTTTACATGGGGTTATACAAGTCATATTTTTTACTATAAATATTCATCAGAAAGATAACGATATTTCTTACATCATGGTATTTATTTATAATTTTTTGACATTAAATAAAATAATTTATTTATGACATCATGATGATGAAACGATTATCTCATTAATAAAATATTTAAATAATGTGAAAAGATAATGTAAAATATAAGATATACACTTTTAAAAAACCTATTGGATGAGTATATTTTGAACCCTTGTCATCATATCCTTGAAATATATCAATTTGGTACCTTTAAAATGGGAAAATAATTTGAATATAAAGTAACATTTCGTGAATTTCCAAGAGTGCCCCTCCTCTCACTTATTAAAGGCCCCCACCTCTACCCTCTTACCAACACCTATCATGCCTTTGGATCAGACAATATCTGATCCTTTTGTCTATCCACATCCCTATCCTCATTCTAGAAGCCTTACCTTACGTAGAAAGCTCTCCAAGAATCCCTTTAGGCTCAAACCAATGGGTGTTACCCGATTTTAAGGTAATGTCTTCACTTGTGTTCTTCTGTTTTATTTTGCTTATAAAACCCCCTAAACTCTTTTTATTAAATTATTTTCTAACAAAACCAGTATATTAAATATTCTATGATGTTTTTATAAGAATTATTTGAGCTACACGTACACATACCTACATCTAATGGTTAAGGACATACTGATTCCATGGATGAAGAATTTCTGCCTCACGAAACGATGATTGTTCAATATTCTTATAACACTTTCAATGGTGGCTATTAAGATGTCACTATATTTATATATATGATAAATAATATGATTATGTATTTATTAATATTCTTTATTTTTCATTTTTGGCATACCTTTATGGTTTCCATTATGGGTAAATGCGATATCTTCATTTTAGGAATTGTGGACTACCACCCCCTCAAAGTGATTTGATTCGTTAATGCCATATGTTGGATGTATGAAGGATAGAGTTAATGATATTATATATTATATTATACAAGAATTATAATATACCTTTATACCATTATAATTCCATTCCATAAAATATGAAATTGAAATTAAAGTAGCGTTCATGCGTACGTACGACTTACCGTCTCAATGAACAGTGCATTTCATTTCTTACCTCTAAATGTTATGTAATATTATAAATGAATGTATATACTAGATATATATGACATATATTATATATAAATCATGAATATAGTTCAGGATATAAGGGATATTTTACCACATGAGATACTTATAATTATAAAGAGTTTATTTTTGACTCAAGTACCAATGATCGACAAAATGACCATTATTAACATAAATAATTACATAGTGTTCATAACAAGGTAGTAAGTGATATAAAAGGAATAATGAACTTGAAAAAGGTTCTCATGAAATTAAAAATTAACTCAAGTTTATTATTCAGGTGATTAAATAACGATTGAGTCATGTCAGACCCAAGGTAAGGGACGTCGTCTCAATCCCTTTTCATTGAGGCAATTTTTGTTTTGTAACGCCCCGACCCTATTACCCAGAGTCGGTGCATTATTACATAACATTGGAATGATCACAAGAAAGATCAAATCTCGAAAGACTGATTGGTTTAGTATCCTTGGAAACACTAGATATATTCATATGTTTTACATTACATCATAAAATGAAAAACTACTACAACAACATAATGTTTCCACAGTCCACACTATAATCCCCTCATAAAATCCCTGCAGGTCATTCATAACTTACTTCTTCACATCCTGGGAAAAATAAAACATAGAAAATGGGTGAGCTCAAATGTCCAGTAAGGATAACAATATAGCGGAAACTATCATAAATAAGAATAAACATTTAAGGAAATGTATAACTAAAACAAAAGCCTTTCAAACGTGAACGTTCAACATGGTATGGCATAAATAAAATGAAATAATGCCATTTACTTATTCACATGGATATTCTACTAATCGAATAATCACATGAAAAAATCAATAACCACTTACATAATGTTGGAATGCATAAGGCCAGACTATCCTAACCACATGGCCAAGGCCTCGTGCCAAGACTACAAATACGATTTTGTCAAGGCCTTGTGCCAAAACACTAGTTTGTCTCATGAGACCTACCGATGCATCGAGGAGCTATAGCGGGCTCCACCCGTCACATATTAAGTCCAATGCATTCCCATATGAAAAGGTTTAAACATAACATAAACATTCGTATTAAACTAGCATACAAAATGTCAATACTTTCACCATAAACCATGAATGGTATATAAAAAATAGCACATCCACAGTCAAACATATCACAAAACCTTCAATACAATATAAAAGTTTTGTATCATATTATATCATCCTCAAATAAGCATAAAATCCATTAAAGGATGTTGACATAGATGAAATCAAAACTCTTTTTAAAGAAATATCTCTTTCTATTTTGAAATCATTTAAGAGACATATATTTATAAAATAAAACATTTTCTTTGAAAATATTCTTATAAGCTTGTAAGGGAAGCTTTGAAGATTTTATAACGGCGGAAAATAGCCGCACCCGCCGTATAAGTTAAAAAAACATTCTTACCTTAATTCTGTCGAAAAGGTTAAAAAGGACCTTGTTTTGAAAACGACGGAAAGATTCCTTTATAAACCTCTAATAAAAAGTCAAACAAGGGTATAAATGACTTTAACCCATATTCTTGTAAATAATAAAAATGTTTTGAAATACATTTTGAAGAAACATGCATGTGGATGATAAAGAGATCCCAGTAGATTATTACATATAAACAAGCTCGGATAATGAAGAGATTGTGAAATAACCCTTACCAATTTGGTAAATTATGAAACATACAACCCATAAAAGAGGTATCATACAATTAATATGTAAATACACATAAATTAGAGTGTATTACACAAAGAATATAATTATGGGCAGTACATACACCACACAAAAGGTGATGGTGGCAATATGGCATGAATCTCACGGAAATAAGGAGTGAGATGAAAACCCCTTACATTGTACTTTTCCTTGGTTGGGGTAGGTTAACCTCCTGTATAATGGTAAAATAATTGTTATTAAATTATAAAATAATCATATATATTAATATGATATCATATATGATCTTTTAACATTGATTTGTTAATAATATCTTAGAATTATCGTCGTTTCGGGTGTTAACTTACTCATTTTATTTATATGTTTTGTTATGTAAGACATGTTTGTAAAAGATAGGTTGTATATTATTCATATCCAGAATGATATCAAGTCTTTAAACATCATTTTTAAATCATCAAATGATAATTATACTTGAATGGATACGATGGAGAATGAATCTCATCGCGTTCGTGGAGACGGTAGTCCGTACGTACGCACGAGCGACAATATCATTGTTTTGATATTAAAATAATATATAAATGGATGTTATATCATATATACAGAATCATTAACATGTTATATTTATCATTTACCTGAGTTACACATCATTATTATACCCATCCAAATAATATTATATTGAATAACAATTACACCACGACGTGGAGACGGTAGTCCGTACGTACGCACGTATGGTGACATGTTATTCAAAGGGTGGATAGAATACTGAATATGGTTGTACCATATTTATAATAACATCACAGTATATGTGAGATACTGGAGTTATTATTTTAGAATGGTATGAACAAAGGAAGAAGAAGTGGAAGAATAAATGAACTTGGAGAAGGGTGGTGAAATCATTACCTCTTCTTCGGGTTCTTCCTTTTGATTTGATCAAAAGGGATCCATAGGTTGGATTTCTGATCAAAATAAGTCCTCTTGGTTGTAGTGAGGGATGTTGGGAGAGTATTTGGGCAGAGTTTGGCCTAACCGAAAGGCTTTTAAGGTGTGAAGAAATGAGAAGGAGGAGTGCCCTTTTATAAGAGGGGTGAGGGGCACCTTTGGAAAAGCTAGAAATATTAATTTATAATAAATTCATATTCGGTTTCTAATGGCTCCAAAGCTTATTATTAAAAGGTTAAGGTGGGGATAGGTCGAAAACCACTCAACCAATAGAATTTAGATAGGTTTGGGTACTTATATTAACCTTATCTTTAAGAATTAACTCTAAGTTAATTAGTTTCACTTTTACAATGTCTCTTTGTATTTTTATATAATATGGTTAATAAACTTACTATATACATCCAAGCGACCCCCAAGTGGTACATTAATGATGGACCTATCATGATATAATTCTCTTGGCCGAGCCTTAGATTTTTAGGAATTTAATATCAATTAAGAATATAATATTTGTTTTAAGAACTCTTTTATGTCAATTTTGACACTATTCAATAGTTGATTTTTGTGAAACTCATAACAGATTTATTACTTCGAACAAAGTCAATTAAATAAATCCTAATATATCATATTATCCTAGAAAATTAGTTTAATTCATTAAAAGTTTCATATTATATTTATTTGGGTATTTATAATATCAATTATTTTAATTTTTCACTATTATCGTAATTACTGCATCATCATTGTGTCATAAATAAAATAAATTATTAAATGTCTAAAAATTATAAATAAAATATCATTATGTAGGAAAGATTTTTAGCTTTCTAATGAATATTTATAATCTAAAATCCAACATATATAACCCTATGTAACAATTGTTTTTCTAAAAGATATATGCTTGTGTCATTTTTGTATTCATTTTAACTTAATTAAAATAAAGTGTCATTATCACTTACAAGTGGATCCATGGGGTCCCATAATAGACCCAAAGATTCCCATGGTCGACCATGTATCATCCAATAGGGTTAAGACACGTTTTAGGGTAATTTAGTATTATTATAATATTATTTGTTAACCCTTATTTACCGGATTTACCCTTAACCATGGTAAATAAAATATTTACCGCAGTAATTATTCAAAATGCCTAAAAATAAAAGTTACCTATTTACACAATTTTAAAATCCTGATTCCAAATATGGAATCCATTGTCCTAAATTCAAAACACAGAAGTGGCAGAAATTAATTTAAAATTAATTCACGCTGTCAAAACAAAAAGCGTGTTTTTAAGAGATATTAACTATCAAAAGATTGACACTCGTTTATGTTCGGTTTAATTGTAAAATTATGTCCAATGACCAACATTATATTAAATGGTAAAAATATATTCTAAATATAATTTAAAACCACTAAAATTTATAATTTATCACTATTAATTATTTTGATTAAAAAAGTTGTTTTTAATTAAAACTTAGTAATTTTCACTATTCATCAAAATATGAAAGTTATCCGAAATGTACCAAAATTTCACCTTAGGATAAATTCGATATTACGAATCCAAAAATGAAGTCCATTTTCAAATATAAAATATATATAATTTCAAAAATTAGGTATTACTATTCATAACGGCCAGTTTGATTAGTTATGGTGTGTTAGAACTCGGTGTTGCGTACAACACACGCTATCACATTATTCAAAGAGAAGCGTACCGTAGAAGCTTGGGGTGTTACATTCTCCCCTCCTTCAAATAATTGCGTCCTCGCAATTTCTAGTGTATTACTGCATAAAAAGACTCGAGTGGTTCTTCATCATAAGTTCCTCGGGTTCCCACGTTGCTTTTTCCATCTTATGATTTCTCCACAAAACTTTTACCAGACGCGTCGTCCGGTTTCTCAGTACTTGTTCTCTTATATCAAGAATCTTGACGGGCTCTTCACAATAAGACAGATCGGGTTCCAGTTCTAATTCCTCATAGGTGAGTACATGCATTGGGTCAGGCATGTATTTTCTCAACAGAGATACGTGGAACACATCGTGAACTTTGGAGAGACTTGGCAGCATTGCCAATCGGTAAGCTACAACCCCAATTCGTTCTAGAATTTCGAAAGGTCCGATGTACCTGGGACTCAATTTACCTTTCTTTCCAAAACGTATGACTCCCTTCCATGGAGATACCTTTAGGAAAACATGATCACCGACTTGAAATTCTAAATCCTTCCTTCGATTATCGGCATAGCTCTTCTGCCTACTTTGAGCTGCTTTGATGTGATTTTGGATTACCTTCACCTTTTCCATTGTTTCCTCCACCAGTTCTGGGCCTATAAGTTTTCTTTCACCAACGTCATCCCAACAGGTTGGTGTACGACATCTCTTTCCGTATAACGCTTCATATGGTGCCATCTGAATACTCGAATGGAAACTATTGTTATAGGAAAATTCTACTAGAGGTAAATATTGATCCCACATACCCTGAAAGTCAAGTGAGCAAGATCTCAACATGTCTTCTAAGGTTTTCATAGTCCGTTCTGATTGTCCATCTGTCTGAGGGTGGTAAGCAGTGCTCAAATGAAGTTCAGTATCCAGGGATTTCTGAAGACTTTTCCAGAATCTTGAAGTAAAACGGGGATCACGATCAGAAACAATCGATAGGGGTACTCCATGAAGTCTCACAAATTCATTAATATATCGTCTTGCTAGACGTTCTAGGGGTAGATCTTCTCTTATAGCAAGAAAATGTGCTGTCATGGTAAGACGATCAACAATAACCCATATTGCATCATTCCTTCTAGGAGTCTTTGGTAGCCCCATGACAAAGTCCATCGTAACATTGTCCCATTTCCACTCCGGTATGGGAAGACGTTGCATGACTCCTCCAGGCTGTTGCCTTCCAGCATTCACTTGTTGACAAACCATACATCTTGACACAAAATCAGCAATCTCCCTCTTCATGTTGTCCCACCAAAAATGATCCTTCAAATCTCTATACATTTTGGTGCTCCCATGGTGTATAGAGAAATTGGAACTATGAGCATCATCCAGAAATTCCCTTTTTAGATCAGGTATATTGGGAACACAAAGTCTCTTCCCGAATTTCAAAATTCCATCTTCATACACAAAGTCTCTCAATCTCCCATCATTCACAGCTTTAATCTTCTTTTGGAATTCTTCATCATCGGTCTGAGAACTCTTAATCCTTTCTAGTAAAGATGGTTTGGCAACCATTTGAAAAAGCATTGATGTTTCACCTTCCCTGGTTATTCCCATGTCCATCTTCACTAGATCCATAAAAATTGGATCCCTTTCAATTCTCATATTGTTCAAAACTCCATGGTCTTTTCTACTCAAAGCATCTTCCACCTTGTTTGTCTTCCCTGGGTGGTAGTGTATTGTAAAATCATAATCCTTGAGTAATTCAAGCCATCTCCTTTGCCTCATGTTGAGTTCTTTTTTTGAGAAAATATACTTCAAACTCTTGTGATCAGTATAAATCTCACATTTTTCACCATAGAGGTAGTGCCTCCATATCTTCAAAGCAAATATCACTGCTGCTAACTCGAGATCATGAGTATGATAGTTTTGTTCATGAATTTTCAACTATCGTGATGCATAGGCAATAACTCTATCATTCTTCATAAGGACACAGCCAAGTCCTTTCTTCGATGCATCACTATAAATAACGAACCCATCATTCCCCGATGGTAGAGTCAATATAGGAGCATTGACTAATCTTCTCTTCAGTTCTTCGAAACATTCTTCACACACTTTTGTCCAAAAAAATTTAACCCCTTTACATGTGAGCTTCGTTAATGGGTTATCCAATCGGGAAAAATTCTGGACGAAACGTCGATAATAACCTGCCAAACCAATAAATCTACGTACCTCAGTTATACTCGTAGGTGCTGGCCATTCTTGGATTGCCTTGGTCTTAGAAGGATCAACAGAGATTCCATCTTTAGAGACAATATGGCCAAGAAAAGAAATCTCCTGAAGCCAGAATTCACACTTGCTAAACCTCCCATATAATTCATGCCTCCTCAGAGTCTTCAAGATAATGCGCAAGTGATTTTCATGATCTTCGTAGGTTTTGGAGTATACCAGAATATCATCAATAAATACCACCACAAATTTATCGAGATACTCCTTGAAAACTCTATTCATCAGATCCATGAATACAGAGGGTGCATTAGTCAATCCAAACGGCATTACAGTAAACTCGTAATGCCCGTACCTTGTTCGAAATGATGTTTTCGGAATGTCTTCCTTCTTCACACACAACTGATGGTATCCAGATCGAAGGTCAATCTTTGAAAAGTATTGAACTCCATGCAGTTGGTCAAATAAATCATCAATACGAGGTAGGGGATACTTGTTCTTTATCGTTATAGCATTGATCTCCCTGTAGTCGATACATAACCTCATAGATCCATCTTTCTTTTTAACAAAAAGAACAGGGGCTCCCCATGGAGAAACACTAGGGCGAATAAATCCCTTATTACTCAATTCCTCTAGTTGATTCTTTAGTTCGACTAACTCTACAATGGCCATTCTATAAGGGGTCTTCGATATAGGCCTTGATCCAGGAATCAAATCAATATAAAACTCAACTTCTCGTTCTAGAGGATGTCCAGGTAAATCTTCCGGAAATACATCTACAAATTCTTTCACAACAGGTACATCCTCTATTTGAACATTCCTTTCCTCACCGACAGTTATTTCATTCTCTTCCTCCCCAATAATTGAATTAAGTTGAGCTACTGGGGGTGGATCTAAATAACAATTAGGTGGTGACGATTCTGCTCTAAAAATAAGGTGCTCCTTATCATTATCATCAAGAATCGTAACCTCTTTCTTCTTACAATAAATCTTCGCATCATAGTCCGAAAGCCAGTCCATACCGAGGATTATATCAAACTCAATCATAGGTATGACGATGAAATCAGCAGATAAAGAGAATTTATGTGCTCTATTGGGGACTGATTTACAAAACTTTGTTGCAACGATACTTCCCTTAGGAGTTTTAACTGACAACTCCCTTATTAAATCAAATTGGAAATATCTAATTTTCTTAGCAAACTGGGAAGATATGAAACAATGCGATGATCCAGAATCAAATAATGCATTTGCTAAACTTGAGGAAACCATTAAATTACCTGCCACCACGTCTTTCGGAGCATCTACCTCAGCAGTAGTGATAGCATAAGCCTGGCCTTGATCCCTTGGCCTTTTCTGAGGTAAGTTCTCCTGACGCTTAGGACATGCATTTGCATAATGCCCCATCTCCCTGCAATTGTAGCACTGAACATTGGTAGCTTCCTTCTTCCCCTTGCAATCATGAGCTTGGTGGCCTTTTTCACCACACTTGTAACAGACTCCCATTCCCTTCAAGCAAGTACCGGGGTGTTTCTTCCCACATTTACCACATGATGGATATTCAACCTTTCCTTTCTTCCCCTTATTTCCATTCCCAGATTGATCAGCAGGTCTCTTCTTCTCTTGCTTTGCTTTAAAGTCATAAGACTTAGAGAATTTCTTTTCGGTCTTGATAGCACATGAGACAATGTCTTCGTACGATGAAAAGGATTGTGAGACTAATTCTCGACGGAGAAATGGTTTTAACCCATCAAAGAAACGATCAATCTAACTTCTTGGGTTGCGAATATAATCACCAGCGTACCTCGCTAACCTTGTAAAGTTAGCCTCATACTTTGTGACATTCTCATCCTCCTTTTGTCTCAGACTGAGAAATTGCCTTTCCATATCTGCTCGATGGTCGCGAGGGAAGTATTTTTCTAAAAACAGATCTTTGAACTCCCTCCACTCCATATTTGATACTTCATCATCTTCCTTCATGTTTTGAATCAATGACCACCATTGATCAGCATCTCCAGTGAGGCGGTAAACTGCCATGATAACTTTTTCCCTTTCACTGCTCCCCAAAGCCTGAAATATTTTCTCTAGGGAAAATATCCATTGCTCACCTACTAAGGGATTTGTATTCCCATTGAACGTTGGTGGTTGTTGCCTCATGAATCGATCTAACATTGATCCTCCACGCTGCAGATCAGGGTGCTCCATACGGGTAAGGTTATTATTCATAACCTGAGTAAGTTGTCCCAGTATGGTGATTAGCTGATCAGCACCAGTTGCATCACCAGCCCCACTATAATTATCTTGAGCAGGAGGGCAATCCCTACATGGAGTGCGTGCATTGATACGGTTTCCATTTCTTCCACTAGGCGCCATTTCTAAACAATGTCATAAACTAGATCAGTTTATGAATCAGAATACATAATCCCATACTTATAAAAAACTTAACATAAATTGAACTATTTATGGATATAATCTATAATCATAAGAATGTTTTCTTTGAGGAAGTATATACTCATAATCCCTTAAAAATGATTTGTAAAGAAAAATGAGAGTTATCCTAAGCATATCCCCCGGGAGTGTCGTAACCAAGAGTGCAGCAAGGCCCGTTGTCGTGCACCAGTTCCCGTTCGAGTCTAGCTCAAAGCAGTGTTTTTGGGTTTTACCCCTAGGTACATCTGTGCCAGAGCCGCCTCTACCTGCTCGTATCCAGACAGGGATTTATTGCTTGGAAAACTCACAAAATCTCTACAATACCAAAATTCTAGGATGTTATTCTATACTAATCCTCAAAGTTCATCTTAGGTCTACGTGCTCTAATCAGAGTTTATCTAAATCTAGCTTCCAAGGTTTGTACTAAACTTCCTCTGATACCAACTGTAACGCCACGACCCTAGTTACCCAGAGTCGGTGCATTATTACATAACATTGGCATGATCACAAGAAAGATCAAATCTCGAAAGAACGATTGGTTTAGTAGCCTTGGAAACACTAGATATATTCATAAGTTTTACATTACATCATAAAATGAAAAACTACTACAACAAGATAATGTTTCCACAGTCCACACTATAATCCCCTCATAAAATCCCTGCAGGTCATTCATAACTTACTTCTTCACATCCTGGGAAAAATAAAACATAGAAAAGGGGTGAGCTCAAATGCCCAGTAAGGATAACAATATAGCGAAAACTATCATAAATAAGAATAAACATTTAAGGCAATGTATAATTAAAACAAAATCCTTTCAAATGTGAACTTTCAACATGGTATGGCATAAATAAAATGAAATAATACCATTTACTTATTCACATGGATATTCTATAATCGAATAATCACATGCAAAAATCAATAACCACTTTCATAATGTTGGAATGCATAATGCCAGACTATCATAACCACATAGCAAGGCCTCGTGCCAAGACTACAAATAAGATTTTGTCAAGGCCTTGTGCCAAGACACTAGTTTGTCTCATGAGACCTACCGATGCATCGAGGAGCTATAGCGGGCTCCACCCGTCACATATTAAGTCTAATTCATTCCCATATAAAAAGGTTTAAACATAACATAAAAATTAGTATTAAACTAGCATACGAAATGTCAATACTTTCACCATAAACCATGAATGGTATATAAAAAATAGCACATCCACAGTCAAACATATCACAAAACCTTCAATACAATATAAAAGTTTTGTATCATATTATATCATCCTCAAATAAGCATAAAATCCATTAAAGGATGTTGACATAGATGAAATCAAAACTCTTTTTAAATAAATATCTCTTTCTATTTTGAAATCATTTAAGAAACATATATTTATAAAATAAAACATTTTCTTTGAAAATATTCTTATAAGCTTGTAAGGGAAGCTTTGAAGATTTTATAACGGCGGAAAATAGCCGCACCCGCCGTATAAGTTAAAAAAAACATTCTTACCTTAATTCTGTCGAAAAGGTTAAAAAGGACCATGTTTTGAAAATGACGGAAAGATTCCTTTATAAACCTCTTATAAAAAGTCAAACAAGGGTATAAATGACTTTAACCCATATTCTTGTAAATAATAAAAATGTTTTGAAATACATTTTGAAGAAACATGGATGTGGATGATAAAGAGATCCCAGTAGATTATTACATATAAACAACCTCGGATAATGAAGAGATTGTGAAATAACCCTTACCAATTTGGTAAATTATGAAACATACAACCCATAAAAGAGGTATCATACAATTAATATGTAAATACACATAAATTAGAGTGTATTACACAAAGAATATAATTATGGGCAGTACATACACCACACAAAAGGTGATGGTGGCAATATGGCATTAATCTCACGGAAATAAGGAGTGAGATGAAAACCCCTTACCTTGTACTTTTCCTTGGTTTGGGTAGGTTAACCTCCTGTATAATGGTGAAATAATTGTTATTAAATTATACATGAATCATATATATTAATATGATATCATATATGATCTTTTAACATTGATTTGTTAATAATAACTTAGAATTATCGTATTTCGGGTGTTAACTTACTCATTTTATTTATATGTTTTGTTACGTAAGACATGTTTGTAAAAGATAGGTTGTATATTATTAATATCCAGAATGATATAAAGTCCTTAAACATCATTTTTAAATCATCAAATGATAATTATACTTGAATGGATACGATGGAGAATGAATCTCATCGCGTTCGTGGAGACGGTAGTCCGTACGTACGCACGAGCGACAATATCATTCTTTTGATATTAAAATAATATATAAATGGATGGTATATCATATATACAGAATAATTAACATGTTATATTTATTATTTACATGAGTTACACATCATTATTATACCCATCCAAATAATATTATATTGAATAACAATTACACCACGACGTGGAGACGGTAGTCCGTACGTACGCACGTATGGTGACATGTTAGTCAATGGGTGGATAGAATACTGAATATGGTTGTACCATATTTATAATAACATCAAAGTATATGTGAGATACTGGAGTTATTATTTTATAATGGTAAGAACAAAGGAAGAATAAGTGGAAGAATAAATGAACTTGGAGAAGGGTGGTGAAATCATTACCTCTTCTTCGGGTTCTTCCTTTTGATTTCATCAAAAGGGCTCCTTAGGATGGCTTTCTGATCAAACTAAGTCCTCTAGGTTGTAGTGAGGGATGTTGGGAGAGTATTTGGTCAGAGTTTGGCCGAACCAAAAGGCTTTGAAGGTGTGAAGAAATGAGAAGGAGGAGTGCCCTTTTATAAGAGGGGTGAGGGGCACCTTTGGAAAAGCTAGAAATATTAATTTATAATAAATTCATATTCGGTTTCTAATGGCTCAAAAGCTTATTATTCAAAGGTTAAGGTGGGGATAGGTCGAAAACCACTCAACCAATAGAAGTTAGACAGGTTTGGGTACTTATATTAACCTTATCTTTAAGAATTAACTCTAAGTTAATTAGTTTCACTTTTACAATGTCTCTTTGTATTTTTATATAATATGGTTAATAAACTTACTATATACATCCAAGCGACCCCCAAGTGGTACATTAATGATGGACCTATCATGATATAAGTCTCTTGGCCGAACCGTAGATTTTTAGGAATTTAATATCAATTACGAATATAATATTTGTTTTAAGAACTCTTTTATGTCAATTTTGACACTATTCAATAGATGATTTTTTTGAAACTCATAAAAGATTTATTACTTAGAAAAAAGTCAATTAAATCAATCATAATATATCATATTATCCTAGAAAATTAGTTTAATTCATTAAAAGTTTCATATTATATTTATTTGGGTATTTATAATATCAATTGTTTTAATTTTTCACTATTATAGTAATTACTGCATCATCATTGTGTCATAAATAAAATAAATTATTTAATGTCTAAAAATTATAAATAAAATATCATTATGTAGGAAATCGTTTTATCTTTCTAATGAATATTTATAATATAAAATCCAACATACATAACCCTATGTAACAATTGTTTTTCTAAAAGATATATGCTTGTGTCATTTTTGTATTCATTTTAACTTAATTAAAATAAAGTGTCATTATCACTTACAAGTGGATCCATGGGGTCCCAAAATAGACCCAAAGATTCACATGGTCGAACATGTATCATCCAATAGGGTTAAGACACGTTTTAGTGTAATTTAGTGTTATTATAATAATATTTTCTTAACCCTTATTTACCGGATTTACCCTTAACCATGGTAAATAAAATATTTACCGCAGTAATTATTCAAAATGTCTAAAAATAAAAGTTACATATTTACACAATTTGAACATCTTGATTCCAAATATGGAGTCCATTTTCCTAAATTCAAAACACAGAAGTGGCAGAAATTAATTTAAAATTAATTCCCGCTGTCAAAACAAAAAGCGTGTTTTTAAGAGATAATAACTATCAAAAGATTGACACTCGTTTATGTTCGGTTTAATTGTAAAATTATGTCCAATGACCAACATTATATTAAATGGTAAAAATATATTCTAAATATACTTTAAAACCACTCAAATTCATAATTTATCACTATTAATTATTTTGATTAAAAAAGTTGTTTTTAATTAAAACTTAGTAATTTTCACTATTCATCAAAATATGAAAGTTATCCGAAATGTACCAAAATTTCACCTTAGGCTAAATTCGATATTCCGAATCCAAAAATGAAGTCCATTTTCAAATATAAAATATATATAATTTCAAAAAGTAGGTATTACTATTCATAACTGCTAGTTTGATTAGTTATGGTGTGTTAGAACTCGGTGTTGCGTACAACACACGCTATCACATTATTCAAAGAGAAGCGTACCGTAGAAGCTTGGGGTGTTACATGTTTTATAGACAACTTTCATTTATACGGTGTATAAACCCCATTGACTTTTATGTTTATTCAAAAGTAATATTTTTATACGAAGCATTTACTAAAAGACAAAAGGAAATGTTTTTTGTACGTATACGGCAACAACGACTTCTCTACCACCGTGACCATTATTTCAGTTTCAGCTTCCTCTATAAGAAATAACTTTTTTAATGATAAATAAATACCATGTTTTACATTTCTTTTATTTTGGTATTGAAATTTTTTTCGATAATTTATTTATTATATCAATGTGTTTTTGATATCTTGTGATTGAAATGGGGAAATGTTATGTTTCCTTTATGCATGTTTTATGTGATACAATTATGTTATGGTTCATGGGAAATGTTTATGAAGACGGGTGGTTTCGGGAAAAACAATGGGCGGGTGAGCACGATATAGCTCACCAATGCATTGGGTAATTCAAAGGGGTTAAACGTTAAGGTTTTTTCGAAGATATTTAGGGAATATACCATGATGGGTATTCCATACATAATTATGAGGGTTACTACCTACGTATGAATGTTATGAATGCCTCAAGTTACCTTTATGTCTTATGATTTTTATGATTTATTCATGATTTGATGAGGTATGTTAAAATGCTTATGTTTTATGAGTATCGTATGATTTCATACATGGACTAATGTTTTCATTTCATATTTTTATATCCCTTGCTGAGCTTTTTATTCTCATCCCATGTTTTTTAAATGTTTTTCACAGGTCAAGAGAAAGGTACATGATGTGATGATAGTGTCAAGGAAGTGTCATGAAATAATCTACGTTTTATTTTAAATATGTTTCTGTTGATGGGAAAAATGAGTAATATATTTTATGTAACCACTTTGTTTTAATGTGGAATGTAATGCATGATTTATGATCTAATTCTCTAAAACTCTAAACCTGAAAAGATCCTTAATGTGTATTCTTGTAGTAACTCAAGATTGAGTAATGTTTAATGTTGGGGCCTTATAGTTGGACTTTTTCTATAAATGACAAGGAGAGTCCAAGGAATTCTTTTCATCAATTGAAAATTTCTTTTTTAGGGAAATCCTAACACACCATAGTGGTTTTTTTGTCCATAGGGGGATTAATGTAGAAATTTCATTAACAAGTCCATTCTTTCTTTTATGAAAATTCATTTTTATGTTGTCATGAGTATTTTAGATAACACTCCCCTAAGGAATTGGTTCATGTCATTGTCATATACCTCCAACCATCTAAATTGGTTATAAAACAACAGTCTTATGGTCTATGAAATTACTATAATCTATATCTCGTTATTAAAATAGTTTGTGGAATTTCGGATTATATTCATAATAATGAAAAATTATAAACACTAGGAAATTTATGGAAATGGTATAGAACACCTACCTTAGTATGGTTGTAGCCCGACCATCCAATATAAACAATTCATTTGTGATTGAATGAGAGAAAATGGAGAAACAAAATAAACACCTTGAAAAATGTCTATATTAAATCAAATAGAGATAACTGAAAACATGGAAAGAGAAACATTAAAAATAATTAACCTGTTTTAAATACTAATTAATGGTAACCCAATGCAACCGGAGTTTTTTTATTCAACATTAGTATATATGAGATATCTCAAATCCTAGAGGTAGGGAATACGAGAGTTCTCACACATGTAGATACTATAAATTTTATGGAGGAGAAAAAGGAGAATATGGTATTAATGTATTATATCTTTATAGGGAAACTTACCACTTTTTATGGGGATTATTTTTTTCATATGTCTTTCCAAATCGTGAACAAACTATAATGTCTCCAAAATATGGGATGTAACACCCCACATTTCCCAAGAACACATTTAAAAAAACTATTTGTAGTTAATGTGGAATATCCAATTTTTTCACAATCATTCATATATTTTCAATTATTGAATCAAATTAAAATTAATAAATTTTATTTTGTTACCATAATTTTAGTATTTCTATTAATTTTTGGGCTTCCTTGTGAAAATTTCATAATACTATAAATTTAACAGTTCTCTGGATATTACGTATTTCATGCATAACATTTACAGTTTTGATCCAATTTCACTAAATATTTTTTAGACTATATTTTTTCATGGTGTTCTAATTTTTATTCTATACTTATTGAAAATTTGAAACATTATGGATCCAAAAAATATATCAAGTGGAATAATACTTCTCGAAGATAGAGTGGACCCCACCACAGTAATTTAGGCATATCTTTTCCTAAAGACCTATAACTATCTTGATTATAGATGGTTTTGAAAGAGGAATTTGAGTCTCATTTTCAAATTAAACTTAATAGAGGAAATTGATCATTTTGGGAACAATTTAATTAGTAATATTAATGAGTGTTGATGCATATCCATTGTAAGAAGACGTTTTTTATATTTTAGTAATTGCAGCATAATGATTTTCTACTAGTACAATAAATATCATATTTGAATTATTCAAAAAAAGAGAGTGAGCTATAAATTTAATTACGAAATATTCCAGATATTAAGTCATTTACATTGATAAATATATGGTATATTTCAGAGGATATAATCCAGGTACAAATTTTTCCACCATACAACCATATATATATGAGTGTTCATGCTCATTAAAAGGTGTTGAACAATGATAATGAGGGTTTTATCAGAGGGTATGAACCTTGATGTTATTTGGATTTTCAATTTAATATTTTCTTATTTTAATAATTATTTTTTCATCCCCATTAAACTATATTACCCTTCACATGATGGGTAATTATTTTGAGTGATCATGGAAGTGGGAGTCCTTTTGTAGTTTTATATTTTTTAACATTAATTTAATGCTCTATATTTATTAGTTTGATAGATTTCATTTTTTATGGATACCAATTACAATAATTCAATATTATTTTGTGTTTTTGTGTCATTAATTGTTTATATATTTGGTTGATGATATTTACAATCTCTCTGCCTGGTTCACATTAACTCTATCTAGAAAAGTGTGTTTTGTTGAAGTTTTTAGCTATTGTCATCATGCACAAGGAATAAGTGGAATATTTATCGATTTATAAAGAGAAATATTGTGTGATTAGGGTTAAACATAGTTTATTGGGATGGGTTTATAAACATTCATGGACAGCTTATTGGATTTCATTGATTCTTTAAACCAAGGGTGATTGAAAACTTGATTAAGGAGTATTTAATTTATTGTTAAATAAGAAGAATGTGGGGATGATTTTTATTACCATGATGAATTTAAAAATGTCGGTCATGACATAACCCCATCTCTCACTTCCTCATATTACGTTGAAACTTTATTTTACATTATTTCTTAATTTTAAAAAAAATTATTTTCAAAAGTGACATACTCTTCATTATTTAATTTTAATTTACAATCAATATTGTTGTATTCTTCCCTATAGAGAAAACCCAGGTCAACCAATTTAATACATTCTAAATTATGAAATATTTTTTTTCCACATCACATGATAGGAGCATACCAAATCATGATGGTGTTTTCATGGAGGTTTCCCTAAATATATATATATATATATATTCTTATTTTCTCTTCCAATTTAAATGACTAAAACCTGAAGAACTAACCATTTCCCCTATGATCCTGAACATAAAAATACATTGTGGAATAAACCTACAAACCTCAATTTATGATATTAATTTGAATAAATTTGTCTAGTATATTTGAGTGCTGCTATGTGTGTTCACTCTAAGCCTATCACCATGGATAGAAATAAGTACTAAACCATTAAGTCTATATATAAACCAATATTCATAAATAAAAACTATAAACATATCATTCCAAAGTTACAAAATAATTTTTTGATGAAAACTAACATGATATCACTGCTTCCAAAATTAAATTGCATGGAAGGTGAGTACAAAAACAAAAATATTTATGATTTGACATATGTATTCTATAAATTTATACAGTAAGTAGTATCTATGGAGAAGGTGAAGTGGAACAAATTACCATTTTCATTAGAAGAGGATAAAAGTGATTTTTTATGTCATACAACTATGATATATTCCTGATTAGAATGAATCGATGAGATGATTCATGAAATTATTATCCCCCACCTCTAGAGGAAAATCCATTAGAAAGGAAATATATTCCATTAGAGATTCATCTAGATAAATACACTACGGTTACTAGGAAAGATAATAAAAGTTATGCTTTAGTATCCCACAACAAGAAACTGAGAAGAATCTCTTTCTTGTCATCTTTTGCCAAGGGATACTGTATAGTGAATGAAACCTTATGTATGAATCATTTTTAGGCACATTTATTGAATAAAAAAAAGAGAAAGTCTTCATAGAGAAGATTTTTTAGTACCTGTAACTGTTTAGTAAAAGAGGTACTAGGATAAGACAAATTAATAATGTAATATTCTCGTACAATAAGCTTACTAGATATATGGAATGAAGATCTGACTTTTTTGGAAAGATAAGTGGCCTTCAAACAAGTGGGTGACTAATAAAAACAATCTTGAAATATGTGTTATGCTCTTTAGATGATCATTTAACTTACCGATGTGCTAAAAAATTGATGGAAACCTCGGCAGAAACATTTTAGCCTATGATGTTCCTACATAATCAAAGATACAGATACCTACCCAATTCCAATATGGATTTAAAATTAATTATAACCAAGGTAGACCCCTATTGAAAAATCAGTTCCAAAACGGACCCCATTGCAATAAATTCCCAAATCCCTACACCCTTGGAATTTTTTTTATAATAATCCATTATAACTCAAAAAATATACATTATGACGAAACTATGGGAAATAATACACAATAAACAACCTATTTTTTAAAAAATACAATCCATGGATGAGGACCATGAACAAATGTATGATAAGCCAGAAAACATGGTGGGAAGTCTTGACAAAATCTTGCCCGAAAGCCCAAGAAAACCATATTCCTAGAAATCCCAAACTGAAAATGTAATGTTAGAATGATTACAAGAATAAGTGTAAAATATCCCTCACCCCCATTAGCCTATTAACTGAAAACAATACCACCTAGCTTAAGGGAGACTGATGTTTTATATTCCAAAAATTATGTGAAAATGCACAATGAGGAAGAGAAGAAAGGGGATTAGGAGATGGATATAAGAAAAAGTAATAGAGAATACAAACTATTGAAAAAGTAAAAAAAGGATAATAAAGACTCACCCCCACTATTTTTATCAATTATGATTGAATCATAATGTTTTCAGGAAAATGTGTTTAAAAAAGAAATTATGGGTCCCTTCCGAAAAGACATAGTTAATGATACACTTCTTGATACACATAATAAACATACATTTTGAGATAAAATTTTAAAGGATATGTTCAAAAATAATTAGATACATAATGTTAATGATAGGAGAAAATTTGGAATAATTTTCATAGCCCTTATCACACCATAGTTTCCAAACAAATTTCATGATATAGTATCATCTTTCATTGCATGCACCAATAGTTCATTAAATTTATCTAATGATTTTTTCAATATAGGTTCTTCAATTAATGTATTTCATCACTCATTTTAATCTTATTTTTATATGGGATACATTAATCCCACAAGAGTGGTGGTCCATCATTCAAATAGGTAAAGAGTATTCCCCTAAGGAGTTATGGTGGATTTCATTTTTAAGGTTAATGTTATATTATTCCAAGATGATTTCTTGTTGTGAAATATCAAATAATTTATTATCCCATCAATCTAAACCATCATTTTTGGGATAGCATTCTTAAATATGGACCAAATCATCATCAATTTCTATGTAGTGATACTCACCATATAGTTTGGAGATAACGATTTCAACTTTAATATTATTGAATCCATGAAGAACCCACAAGATTACCCATCACTCATTTAACTCTCCCATGAAGATAGTATTGAACCCATTGCAGAATCAAGTGTGTGACATGAATTTATATCTTTAGGATATGACATTTTAATTAAAAATATCATTGAACACGTGGATTCCCAACACACTAGAGATTTACATTTTATGTGGGAAGAAGAGGTAATATAAAATTTCATTGATTATTTTTTTTAATAATAAATAAGATGATAGTATTTATTTTTTGCATGAAGATCAGCCTTTGGATGTGGGTATCCTCAATTTTATATAATCTCTTGGTAATCTAATATATAATGAATTGAAAACAATCCCCATTGATATTTAATATGTTTACCACTGGGAGGGAGGTAATTTACAAGTGGTAATTTCTAATAATTAGTCTAAAACCCTAGAAAAATATTTGATCAAACTTCTGAGAGAGAATTTACAAGAAATAGTTTGGGGATTAAGATATATCCCCTAAATATAAACAATAATATTCTCACATAGAGTTATTATAGAGGGATATTCAAAAAATTTATACAACCCCAAAGGAGGATAAATCCTTGTATGAAAGATGTTGTAAAGTAGGATATCAAGAATATATTGGAATATGGGATCATATATATCCTCTTATATCCACAACGATTTAGCGCCATATTTTTTGTTTCAAACAATTGCACAACAACTATAAAGAAGAGAAATACTAAATTAATCCCAATAAGAATTCATAATAGTTTTAGAGTATGAATTGAGTTTAGGATATAGAATTAGTTCACTCAAAGTGATCATTTTCACATCCTACTCATTGACTAGATGTTAGGGTGATTGAATGAGATGAAAAATTACTGCCTTTTTGGATGGATTTTCATGTCATCGTTAGGTACCATTTTTATCCCAAGGATGAAGAGAAGACAACTCTTACTTGTCCCTTAAACACTTTTCATATTAAAAGGATTTCATTTTGATTATGTAATTCTCCAGGTACATTTCATCGATTCATGGTATGGTTTTTTATCACATTGATGTTTTTTGGATGTTTTCTTGGAAGATTTGATAGTTTTTTGATACTCATTTGACTACTATTTGAAAAATATTTAAATTTTATTGAAAAACATTTTGAAAACAATATTTAATAAATTTTTAATGTGTATTTTTATTTTGAGAGAAAAATATTATTTGGTTTTGTCATTTAAAAAAACTCATTCAAGTGGATTCATTGAAAATTAATTGATAAAATCATTTCCATACCCAAATAGTGGTGTACATATTAGATCATTTTTTTGAATTGATGGATTCTATTGGAATATTATTATGGATTTCAATACGATTGATTTCTCTATATCTATATCTAATTTAAAATATTATTACTTTTAATTCAATGGTGCATGTATGGAATAATTTTATGATTTTAATAGAAGATTAATTAAACCAATAGTGATGAATCCAAAAAATTAGGAAGAACCATTTGATCAAATTTATATCAGACATCGAAACACCATAAGAGAGGAGGGGTGAATGATGGTGTCAATGTTTTTCTTAAAGGGACAGATATTGTTCCCATGTTGGTAGGATCTCATTAAATCTACATAATGGATTAGAGTAGTAATAAAACAATCACATGAAGAAATACAACACAAAACTTTTCCTTGGTTCACCACTAAGGGCTATTTAGAATGATCATACACCAACAGTGTTTCATTCATACCAAAATCCACTAATCTTTACTAGTTGTAGAATAAAATAGTTCAGGAATAGTCACTTTATTTAAGGAACAGTCTTTTTTACAATGATTTTGGGATAACAACTACGACCCTAAAAACACTTCTGTTGACTCCCCCTATCTCGCTACCTTGGGGGAATTATTACTCCTTTTATCCGCATCATGATCACTTCAATATATTGGAATTTAACCCTTTGTCTCTATCCATCATGAGACACATCTTCCATCAAATTCTAGAATTGATTTTCTTGAAATCACTTACCAAACAGACCAGATGTCCAAAGCTAACTAGATGTACACACTAACACATTCATGAAAAAATTGTCCTCGCACGCATGCTTTGAGATTTTTATGAAAGATGGATTTTAGGCAACCATTAATTTTCACACACACCTTATATTTTGTGAAGCCACACCAAAATGTTTACATGGTCCTTTAAGGATAAAGGTACACTTTATGCACAATTTTGTCTCTCCACTTCTCTTTCAGGAACATGTATTTCATGTGATAGAGGAACCTAATGTTTGTTGAAGAATTATTGAGTCTCGAGTAGGGGTATCCACCTATTTATAGGATTTTATGATGCTATGTTCTAGTATCTAACTCATCGTTTTTTTTGCACGGAAGATTATTTCTGATCATGCAAAAACATCTTTTGACATCACATTGGGTGCAGAAGAATCATCCACAAAACCTCATATTTCATAAACATTTAAAAAAATTTCTCACTTTTTTCCTTAACAATAATTTTATGAAATGATCACAAAACATTCCTTGTGTGGACGTTTCGAATCCTCCTTCAATATTGTGTGAGACTCCCTTAATCATTTTTTCTTCGTGAACTATACGATTCCATCCATTGTAAACACCCTAATCATACTTTAATGATTAAAAAAACACAAACCACACACAATTTCCATCACATAACATCATTGGTTCCAACAATCTACCTTATTGGGTATGTGGTAAGTCTATTGAAAAATTCAATAGAGCAACAACCTCAATCTGAACCTGATACACCAAAAACAACTCTGCAAAAAAAAGTCTACTTGAGCAAAGCTCAGTGTAGAAAAAAGGATGGTAATCATGAATTGTGTACTTGTGTTTATTAATTCTTAAATATGTCCAAGATCTTCTCTCACCATGTCAAATATGCATTAAATTCCCTAAAAAGAATCATCCTAACTATAGATTCTCATAATTCTCCATTCCCCATTCTCAATTTTCATGTAACCAGAAAAACATTTCATCCTCCTCTTTTGTACTATTGAATTTATTCATTCTCCCCCCATTATAAATAAAACCAAATAAAAGAAGTTTTACATTATAATGCTCAAAATACACTCTCCCATGATTTTATCTTCCCTGTAAACATTCATCACATCCAAAACCAGATTAAAAATAGTTAACATAACTGTGGAGATGAAACATTCATTAAGTCCTCATTCCATAGGAGGATGTTGAACACTAAGGTTCAATCGATTTTTCTCAAACATTTGTGATGAAAATGGATTGCAGAATATATTATCCACTTGATCATCATCTCCGACATGATAAATTTTAATCATTCCTTATTCAACCATTTCATTGATAAAAGTGATATCCAATTTTGATGTGATTCATAGAAGAACGTTTGAACAATATTCATTATAGGATCCATTGTGATCTTGTTATCACATTGAACCACGATTGTTTTTTTCACTTCATCACCAATATTTTTCATTTGTTTCATTATCCAGAATAGCTGAGATCATGCCTCTATAATAGAGATATAAACTGCTTCTAGAGTACTGAGATAAGTGATATATTATTTCTTACTCAACCAGACCACAAATTTATTTCCAATAAATAAATATCCATAACATATCGAATTTCTAACAACCAAATATTCATCCCATTCAGTATAAAAAAATATGATAGTTCATTATCTCTTCCTATAGAAAATAATAAACCACATTTTTTTGTACCATAAATTTACCTCATGATTTTTTGACTTCAATCATGTGTTCATCATTTGAAGTGCTTTGAATGTAAGATGATAAGCATGTTGAAACAAAAAATATATTTTTGTTTTCAGTCAAGTATTATAGTATTCCAATGATTCATTAGTATATGGTGGGATCCATAGATTATTCAGCCTCATGCTTTTCATGTTATCTTCCAACTGCAATCAGAGTCAAATTTGTTTTTTAGACACTCATATTAATTTTTTTCATCATCCCTGTTCAATACTTTTTTGGAGAAATGAATCTGTAATCCTACTTTTGAATCACCTGTAGCCCTAATATATATTTGAATTTACCAATAATATACATTTCAAATTTATAATTCATGTGGTTGGAATATTATTCCACCAATATAATCATGCTTCCTCAAAATATAATATCATCCATATACACCAATACCAAAAATTGGTATTCATTTGATGTCATCACATAGAGGTTGTGGTCAAAACCATCTATTTTGAATAAAACCTTCTTCAGATATGAATCCATATGAGAGTACCATGCTCGTGGTGATTACTTTAGACTAAATATTTTAATCATTAATCATCGAACCATCATTACATCATTACCAAGAAGAAACACTAATGTTTGGTCTATGTAGACTTATTCTTCATGAACTCCATTTATGAATGGTATTTTGAAAACCATTTGATAAAACTTGTATCATATTTGAATTTTTGTGGTAAGATAATGCTTTATTGACTCTTGTTTTGACACATGATAAAATGATTCTTCAATATCAACACCATCAATCTATTAATATCGTTTACATAACAATTGTTACTTTGTAATGATCAAATTACCTAGATTGTTGAAATATTATTGAAAATAACATTCTTACCAATCACATTGTGATTTTCATGTCCATTTACATGATCCCATGTTTGGTTTATATTGCTCTAATACCACTATTCATTCAAGGATTTTAACCATGATTCATTGTTTGTAGATTCTTCAAATGACGATGATTCAATAACTAATTGGAAAGAATATTGTTCATTATTTCCCATTATCCTTGTTTTTGTGGGTATCATTTTTTTACCAATGATTTCAGATTGATCCATTTATGCTCATTGATTTCTCCTTGGTGGTTCAGAAGAGTTTTCTTCATCCGCATTTTTTTATTTTTATTCTTATTTTGAATGAACAGCATTTTGTGACCTATGAATTTTTTTCACTCCTTATTATATATCTTTATTTGAATATATTCCATTTCTATTTTCTTATATACATTCAATCAGATTAGGATATTTTCCCCTTTTAGAAATTCTGTTCTTATCTTAAACTATCCTAACAAAAATACATTCCAAAAAGATTCTGAGATTCTTATGAAACACCTGTAAGCTTTTATATTCATTGAATATCTGATTAATATTCCTTCATCTGGTGCATCACTATACATTCCTTGATTAAAATATTTTTATTTTATAAAACATTAACTTTTACAGACACATAAATACATTAAAGTGTTATTCCATCCATGCAACAACTCATATAGGGACTTGGTTAAACCCATATAAAGACATATGCAATTTTTAATATACACTGTAGCTTGAACGACCTCTTTATAGTAATATCAATGGTTATGATTTTGAATTAGTATAGTTATATATATATTGTTTACCTGGTGATTCATATAATAAAGTTCTCTATTTTTTGTGGAGTTATCACCAAATCTATATCATGTTGTATTCCATTATTATCTATATAATTATCAAACTAAATGTATGTGTATTCCCCTCCATTTTAAGATCATAGAACATTTATTGTCCATCTAGTATCATTCACTATCATTTTTCAATAAGTTTTCAAGAAATCATATAGTTTTTATTTCCAATGTGTAACCATCAAACAATCCATTACACTATAATCATCAATAAAAAGGAATAATTATCCCCCATTAGGAATTAAATCAACATTTATCAGACCATATATGTCTTTGTGGATGAGATCAAGGAGATTCGATTTCATTTTCTTATTTGGATGATAAGAACTGCATACTAACTTCCCTCATATTCAATCATCACCAGTATTTTATCGTTCATGAGTTAGATTGGGGATATCCATGACTATCATTATCTTAGACATATTTTCCATGTATTTTTTGTTTATGTTCTCAATCATTAGATGCCACAAGTTGTTTTCTTCGTCAACTATCTGATAGAAAATATTCTTTTTATGGTCAACCTCAAAAAAGATTTCATCTATTTTATAGCATTTCACAAGATAATTTCTTATCCTTACATTCATATTACACCCTTTTTTGTTGAAATTATCAATACATCCTAAGGTATATAATTGATTTTCACTAATTATATTGTGACACAATCCATTCAAATAAATATCTTCAGTTTTATTTCGCTCACCATTAGCTCATTCAGTACATCAAAATCCTTTTATCTTCAATGAAAAATCATTTCTAAACCGTATTGTTCCATTGACCTATCTCATAACATTATTAATTATGTTTATATTTCCAACAATTTTATATGAGCACCCAATATCAAAAATCCATGCACTATTGTTCTTTTTATCATCGAGAGCTACATCTTCAAGGTTGGATTTTAAAATTTTCTATTTTACCTTCGAAAAACAATTAGATTGAGTGGAGCATAGGGATGGACTATGACATATCTTTTCATCACATATGGGTTCTTCATATTAATAATATTATTCCAAATGAGAAAACATTTTTCATAGCAACACAATTTGGTGGGAGAATACTGAGTTGTTTTTATGTATAGAATGAAATTATCCTATTATTCATAATCCTAAAATACACTGCCTTCTGACCACCGATTGAAGATATTAAAAAATATACATAGAAATTATTTCCTCTATAAATAGTTAGATATAAATTCATTTTCATTTCTTGAAATACTAGTTATTCCCCATTCAAATATTTCCTTACCTATTCTAAATTTGACTTGGTATAACACATATAAGAACTTAATTGACACATCATTAGGGTAAATGACTTCTAATTTCAATTCATCCTCATGTATCCTTACATAGATAAATACTTTGGTTCCTATAATTTTTAGATACATGTAAATATTTTTCAGTTATTCATTAATTTGGAATTGAGCATTTCTTTTTTAGAACTTTAGTTGAATTTTAAACATGTCTAAATTTTAGCATGCCTTTATTCTAGAAAACATTATTGTATCCCATGATATTTCATCATCACAACTAATTCCACTATTTCCCATGAATTAAGGTATTTCATCATTCAAACTCGTTTTAACAATCAGAACCACACTTAGCTCTCTCCAGCTACTCAACATCTGAGATTTTTCAAACTGTATTTCTTCTTTACCGCTTTTGAATTTAACTCACTTTTGAGTTTACTCCTATGAGTAAAAACATCATATTCTTGACTCTCAATAGTACTATACTTTTACTCTACTTTTTTGGTAAGTTCATTCGATTATCATTTCTTATTCTTCGTCTTAGAGAATTAGTTTTACCAAAACATCTATTCATTCAAGAGTTGTTGAATGTAATTTTTATTTTTCTTCCAGTCGTTCACATTCACCTTAAAGCACAACAACATATTCTATTGATTCATTGATAAATTATCCCCACATTTGTCATCTATTAATTTGAATCTAAAATATACTAAGATCATATTGAAGTATCAACATTATATCAACTTCTGTGGTTAATTTATTATCTCTTGCTTTTTATACCAATGGTTATGAAATCTCAATGGTTTCCATCATGGAAGAATGATTTCGTCATTTGAATTCGTGTTCTTCTTCCTATATGAATTCATTATCATAATATTCTTCATAGAAAAAACACTTCTCTATAATTTATTTTTAGAAATAATTTCTACCTTTTTGGAAATCTTTTTCTGAGGCTTTTTCATGTTTCTAACATCACATTCTTCATAATTAAACTTTCATGGGAACCGAGAGGCAATGTTCCAAACTCTTCCACACAAAAAAATCAATAGGTAAAATAACTATAAATTTTCATTTACCCTTCTTGATATTATTAGTAATGAGGGAAATAATTTCTTTTTACTCACTATCTTCATCTAAATATCTCTTGAAGTTTCCAATTTTTCCATGGATTTGAATTATATTTCCTCTTTGACACGTCTCATGGAATCTTCTAGATGTACAATCATACAAAATTCAACGAGACTACTTAGTAGTTCATCCCGGGAAATCAAAGAAATATCTCTTTCCTCAAGGGATGAAACTTTTGGGTTGTGTAGAGGTGTAAGATATCAAATTATTCTTCATAATTTCGATGTCATTGATTTCAGCCCCATGAAATTTAATTTATCATACTACATCAGAAATTAGATTTAGGGAGGTATCAGAATTCTCATCAGGATGAATCTTCATATCATCAAACATATTTTACATGAATTGAAGTTTCACGTCCATCACTTTGTTGTTTCCTTCATATACATTATGAAGATTTTCCAACAAAGACTTTTCCAATGTATAGCACATCAGCTTTGGATTGATTAGATTATAAAGTACCCTAGTGAGTGCATTATATTCTTTAGTATCTACATCGATCATTTTCCTATCTTTATTAGTCATAGGTAGCCCTGTTGGATTAGTGACTTGTATTCTATGCACATTAGAAAAAATAACTTCTATTCCATGTGATATTAGATGAGATATCATCATATTATTCAATATATGAATGATTCTTCATAAAATATAGGTACTCCCCAAACATTCATTGTATGATCCATCATAGAAAATGTATACAAATTTAACACCAAAATCCTCCACTGATAAAAATTGTAAGACCATAGAACAACCTGACTGGGGAGGGATGAATAAGGGTGTGAAAAATTTCTTTTAAATTGATAAATATTATTCCAATGTTTCTATGATATTTTTAGACATATATGATAGATTATAGGAGTAATAAAACAATTCCATATATAAATACTACAAATTAATTTTAGATGGTTCACCACTAAGGCATACATTCAAGGAACATAGGCTCATAGTGTGTCAGGCGTATGAAAATACACTAATATTCAGAAGTTATGGAACACAAGAGTTCAGTTAAAGTCACATTGTTCTAGGAGTACTGATGATGTAATGTTGTAATGATAGATCATTACTTCCCTCAAAACAGACCCATCATCTCTATGTAGATCATTGCCTTGGGAAATTTCTTAATCATTTTATCATCTTGAAAGTCACATAAATTGAATGGAATTGAATTCCTTTTATCTTTAAAACATGATACATTTCTTGCATCGAAGTCCTGAGTTGATGCAGTTGATATCACTAACCACAAAACTAGATGATCAAAGCATACTAGAAGTACACAATAAAACATTCAAACAACACCTACCATCATGTGAAAGATTTGGTATTATCGCACAAGAAGGATTTCATGCGACCCTTATTTTTTCACACACATATTATCTTTCATATAGCCCAACCCCTAGGTTGAATGGTTTTTTTTATAATAAAAGAACACATTGGTTGAATGTTTATCTCTACAATTATCATCTGTATTTAAGTATTTTTTGTGGCAAAGTAACTCAATCATCATTGAAAAATTCTTATGTCTCAATTGGGGTAGAATCCTATTTATAAGCCTTGATGACCCTAGACACATGTTTTTGATGAGTCTTTTTTAGTGCGTGTAAGATTCTTTCTGATCATGAAAAACATATTGTGACATCACATTGGGTGTGTAATATTATTCCATACGTCCTTATCTTTTTCACAAATATAAATCTTCCAACCACTTTTTTCCTTCACCATACTTTGATGCAATGCTTCCAAAATAGGCTTTACATGCAACTTTCTTGATCTCCTTCAATCCTATGAACATCACCCTTTTCCAACAAACATGTTTCCCTATTCTCTAATATTCATAACCAAAAATTTGGATAACACTAGGAAAAAATCCCGCCTTCAATACTTTTTTCTGCTTGAACTATAACATTCCTTCCCTAATACACTACATGGTATTCTATCGAAGATTGAAAAAAATCACAAACCATGATCCATTTCCGTCATATACTTGCCTTGGATATAAAATTGTATGATTCCTCTAACCAAGTTATTGGTGTACCAGTTTATTAATTAATTGAGGTTAGGAAGAAATTCACTTCCAATGCCTCGAAAATCCCTAGTGTAATTTAATTAAATAACACAAAAATAGAAAATTATTTTTTAAATGTTGACTTTTCTTTAGTATAATTTAGTTATTTTCTATATTGAACTAAAGTCACTATGATTTCAGATTATGCATCTCATAGGTAATTGATGAAGATGAATGAAGCTGAAAAAAGGATTGGGAGATTCATATTACGACTGTAGGAGTTCATCATAGAAATCAAGGACAATTAGGGATTTGGTAACCATGTGGAAGATCATTTATGAAGACCATCCAACACTAGTGAAGCTCAAATTCATGAAATAGAACCATTGAATGATCAAATTCATGGAGAGAAGTAATTCATGATTGAATGGTAAGTTAATAAATATGATAAAATTTAAGATTATCTTTAAATTATTGGTTCCCATTTTATTTGCATTTCTATAAAATTAATAAAGTGAAAGCTGAGTGATGATATTGCAATTTGTAAGATCCAATTTTTTGAAGATTTTCAAGGACTAAGTATATATAATAGGTTTTCGTGATAGTTAATTTGATATATCTTTATCTTTTGTCACACTTCATCTTGTGGGGGACATTTTGAAACTCAAAGGAAAATAAAGAATATCTTAGAATCAGTACCTTATTGGTATACACTTTTTAAATATTATCATGATTTTTTAAAAATGTCTTAAAAATTTCATATTTCTATAAATATTTCATTGAGATAATAATTTCTCCGAAATCTACATAAATTTCCATTATATTTTTGAAGTCTTTGAGATATATTTTATGGTACTTTTATCAATGTCATTTCTATATTCTTATATCATTCAATCAGTTTATTATGTTTCCAAATGTGTGGATGAAAAATCCACTTGGACTGATGATGCTATAGATGTTTAATATTTTGTCACATCTAATATATTTTGTTGTTTTTGAGTTCCCATATCCATTAACAGTGATCATGTGAATTAATTTTTAAATATGAGAATGGTGTCTTTGAGGATGATCAATGTAGTGAGTATAAAATATCAACTTCCTATAATCCTTATACTAATGTCCAATCTAACATGTCCAAGTACAAAAAAAAAGAAGTTTGCAAACTATTTACAAAGTGATCATAAAGTATTGGAGAGAATGGTTGGAAGTCACATTATGGGATTATAGGATAACCTATATAATCCAGATTATAATTATTCTATATAGGTTAATTAATGGGATAAATTTTCATATACCTTTGGAATTATATTATAAGGTGTATTTTGATATGAGGAAGCTGATTTTGGATCATGAAGGTAATGAGAAGAGAGAATATTTCAGTTTTAGGTGCTGGAGTAAATTAGATGGGGATTTTTTTTAATTCATCAATTTACAGAGTGGCTCATGAAAATTTGATCCATCTGAAAGAATTCCATCTGATAGAAAATGTGTTTTTCCAGCTGAACCCCCGTGTTGATTCCATGTAAACATCGTTCTAAAGGGGAAGGTCTATTTATATTTACTCATCTATATCCTTATCATTGTATTTATATTATAATGTATGTATAGTAGGTTATATTAACTATTAATAGAGATTGTATAATGAATTACATGGGACTATTCAATCTGATTTAGTGGAGGAGATCGCACTCCAACCACCTGTTTATCAATAGAATCTATTAGGGTGTACCTCTCATTTACACTTTCATTCTATTAGTAATAATTTTACATATATTATTAAATTCTAAATCTATTTTAATTCATTTCAGACACTTCATTATATAATTTTATTTTTGAGAGCCTTTATAGTTTAGGATTTTCAATTTTTGGTTTTTATATTTTAAAAAATTGTGTATTTATCAAATTTTCGTGTCTTTATTTTTGAATTTTTGTGTGGTTTTGAAACTTTTGACATCATATTTTTATTATTAACATGTTTCAAAAAATTTACGGTGAGTGTAAAAATTTCTTCCATTAAATTGATCAATAATTAATGGTGAAAATGACATTATTTCATGCTCAAATCTAAGAGAACTACATGAAAATTCCTATTATTTTTGAATCGCAAGACACAACTCATTATTTTTATCGTATAAAACACTTTAATTTGATGATTATGAAGCATATTTTTTATATTTATTTCATTCAACTAATTTCGTGTGATAATTGGACCATGATTTATTTACCTATAATTTAATTTATTCATTTTAAAATTTTAGGTTTTGATGTGGTTTTTTAAATTATTGAGGGATTTCATTCTTTTTAAATATTTTTGTCAAGAGAATATTTTTTATTATGGAATTACATGTGCATTAAATCCTTGTATCCCATATATCCGTTAAAAAAAATTATTTTGGCCACATAATAGGTAAATTATCCAAATCCAAGAGTCTCTTGAATTGAAATCTCATAATCTAATTGAACTTACATGTGGGGCATATTTATTGTTGTGTGACAACTAATATGGTGATTCATTATGGAGGAAATAAGGTATTAATGAAATGATCTTTTGGATGAAGAATTTATTCATTGAATTTTTTTCCCTTCCTGAGCATTCCCGATAAAATTATTTCTTCCTTTATAGATCTTCTAATAGAGGATGAACGTGTTTCATATCAGGAGTTTTTATTAAAAAATTATGTTTGAGACAATAGAAATTTTTGTTACTGAAATGAGGAATGGTTTTCTCTATTTGTTAGTTTTTATGATGGTAGAGTTGTTTTAATTTTATAAGGAGGTATGAGGAAACCATACTGGAGGGATGATTAAAATCATTGGATTTCTATTCAAAAAGAGTCGACCCCTCTTCAACTAAACTCAAGAATTTTTTACATCTGAATACTACCAAAAAATATCCCCTAAGTATCCCTTAAAATTCCACATATTAAAAAATTTACATGACTCGTATCTGGTGGATATGTTAGAATTTATCAAGCCTAGATTGACTCTTTCATGGGTTTGGGTGAGAAAATCCTTGTTGAAAAAGGACATTTCTGATACAAGAGAAAATTAATGTGTGGTAGGTGTTTTGTATTTATGGGATGAGAAATGAAGTGAAAATATATAGGATGATCTGAATTGAGAACTTGAAATAATTTATTTCAATGATACATGAATTATTTTTTTTCCCATGTTGTGGATTTGGTGGATCTCATGTGTATTCCATAAAAATTTTAATGGATTTCATTTTGATGCTAACTTATCCAGAAGTATATGTGCTCTATGTGGTATAATTTATTTATATAATATTTTCATAATTATTTATAATTGTTCTATTATTTAATCTCTTCCAATTAATCAATTTGATTTTATTTTTCATCGTTATGGTATTTTCGTAACATTTTGGGCTTAATTGTGAAAATTTCTTACTTCTGGAAAATTAACACTTCTTTGAAGCCTCCATATTTAATGCATAAGATTTAATATTTGTAACCAATGTCAGATAATATATTTTTTAGGATTAATTTTGTATTGCAATAAAACATTTTTTTTACCAACTGAAAATTAGAAACACACTTTCCTAGAAAAATCATTCAACTGGAAAAATATATTAAACTGACAGAAGGGACCAACATTTGTAATTTGAAAATATATCAGCATAGAGACATTGAAATTGGTTGATTAAAATTTTATTGAAAAGAGGAATCCCAGATGAATTTTAATATAATTGTTTAGGGATAAATCATTTAATTAATATTTCGAATTAATGAAACAATGTATTGAGAGATGTTGGGTCTCTTTAGGAATAAAATGTTATCATCTGTAATTCAGGAATAAACTATTGTCCAATAATCCAATGATGCTCAGATTTAGTTTATAAGTGCACAATAGATTTTTTTAATGATATATACGAATAAATATATTATTCTATAATATATTATATATATCTTCATCAAGGTAATTTATTTTTAATTTATACGCATAAAATAATTGTATTAAATAATCACACAAATCTAATGTAGAAATTATTTTCTTAATTGAAATATCAAATTAACGTTATTAAAAATAATAAAATAAATATTATTTTAAAAATTAATATATCTAATAAATTTTATATATTACCTAGACAGAATAAATAAATAATAAAATATTTTCTTGAGGACAACATCTTCACTACATGTTTTTAAAAATCCAAGGAATTGAATATTTTCAATTTTATCATTATTATTGTTTTTTCAATGTAATAATTATAAAATTATTTAAATAGAATAAAACATTTATAAAAATATTTAATAAATATTATATTGTATAAAATGATATAGATTATTAATTTTTGTTTTCATTTAAATCAAATATGTAAATATTTGACACTTTTCATATTGAAATATATGTTACCCTATTTAAAATGAAATATAATAACTAAGAGAAAAATTAAAATGATGAGGATTAAATAGATAAAAAAACTTGTCTAATTTTTTTTGGTTGATTATATTACAACATTATATCATATCATAATCGAAATTATGACATTTTATAACTTTATGGATTTGATTTTAGTATATTATAAAATAATACTTTTTGAGATTCCACAAGTGCCCCTCAACCCAATTATAAAAGGGAACCTACTTCCTCATCTATTAAATTAAATTTGATTCTTCATGATGATAAACATCATTAATATTTACTTTATAAACATCCCTAGTTACATTATACTAGTTCTTGACTTCTTTAAAGTCTAAGCCTAGTGGTTTACGAGGTGATTTAGAGGGAGTGTGTCTTAGAAGAGGTAATCTCTTCAACTGATTCATTCAAAACATTTTATCTCATACATCATATTCATGATTTATTTTAAATTAAAATATAATAAATCAATAATAAATTTTTACATATATTTTATCATGGTTATGGGACAACAATATTCAACCATCTATACATCCTATGAAAAACGAAATTAAAAAACGTCTGTCTGTACGACTAACTGTCTCCACAAAATGAGGATATATGCTTTTCCCAAACATATTAATTATAAGGATATAATGATGGAATTAATATTTATATATGATTATTATAACATGATATGGATTATGGAAAAAATAACATCCACTTCAATACTATTTCATTATTATTAGAATGATATTGTCGTTCATGCGTACGTAAGGCCTATCATCTCCATAATACGATGTGATTCAGTCTACAAGATCATAATTAATGATTTATTATATAAACTAGTTGAATGAAATAATACGATATATATTATACTAATATAATTATATAAATTAATAAACTATAACCAACAAAAAGGAACGTATCCAAAAAAACATGTGTATGAAAATAAAGAAGTTAATACCTGATGGAAGAGAAATAATGTTACAAACAAATGGATGGTAATATAATAGTATATGATGAATATTATTATGTAATATGTCAATTAAATCAATTAAAACATTATAATGAAGGGTAGGAAACATACATTGGATAGAAGACATAATGTAAGCGATAATTTTCCAATCTCATTATTATCCGGGATTGATTATACCTAAATATATATTGGGGTATATTTAACATCCATGTTCAGGATTTTAAAATATATATTCCAAAATATTTTTTTTATCCTTATAAAGTTTTTTGATGTCATTTTATCCTATTTATTAATTTTTCATTAATGGTATTAATGGAATATTTTTTTATTTTTTAATAAAAGGTTCTTTTCGACTTATCCGACAAAATTATGATAAGATTGTTTTCATTAAACTTATAAAACAAGAAGGGTTTTTTATTTTTCATAAAAAATTATTTCCATGAAGCTTACATTACATTATTTCAATGTTATTATCAAATAATTTGTTTTATTTTAAATTTTTTTAGTGTTTTGTGAAAAAAATTATTTTATAATAAGAAAAGATATTTCCTCAAGAATTATTATTAAGTGTCCTATCAAAATTATTTTCCATATACTATTAAAGATATTTTTCATAGATATTATCCCAATTATTATTCTGGTTGATTATGATTATGATGCAATTTTATTTTTTAAATCCATTTTCTATATAGATTTTGATATTGTTGATTTATGTTTTAGAATCCCAATTTATTCCTTGAGTTATGTTATGATAAATGATATATATTTTTTAGGACACATATGTATGGCTTCCATTATGTGATTAGTGAGAAACATATATACCTCCAATGCATTTGGTAATGAATTATATCTCATGAGATATAAATCAATAAAAACCCAATGTAAATCTGATTTAGTAACCTAGGGCTGGAACAGAAAGTAAATACGGGTTAGTAATACATGGATGGAATGACAGGTAAACCTATTTAGTAATGGATTTTTTCCACTATGGTGGTCATGGAAATGAGACTTGGAAAATATCGATGTTTTTTTCTATGATTCTGTGTCATCTAAAAATAAATATTTTATTCCAATTCTATTTTCCAATTGATCATGTTCATTTATTTTTTATGACTTATGAGATACCAAGATTTATTCTATGACTCATAATTTTGGGATATATTATATAATATATTATTTTTAAAAGGCAAGTTTATTTTTAACTTTATTATGTAAATTTACTATGAGGATACACTTACTGAACATCTGAGATCATCATTTCTTATGATTCCATTACTCTGGTTATAAAGAATGATTTTAAATAGGAGTACTATGTGGGAATATTTTAGTGGGATATTTTGATGGTCTTTCAGAAGTTAAATAACAATATTAAAAGTTTTTGATGCCACTAAACAATTACATCCCTTAGGCGTGAATTTTTAAAATTTAATGAAAATTATTCTAAACATCTGTAGTATTCATGTACATCATTCTTGGATAATCATAGTTAGTATTAAAGAAAAATCTCTGTCAACCATTGCAAACTGGAATGTAGAACCATTAGTGATATCCCTAGAGGTGTCTTTATGGATATTTTAAAGGATATCCCTAATGATATGTTTATGTGTAGGTTAAAATACATTAATCTTGATAATGGTCAAGGAAACCCATGGATTATACCTATGATTTAATAGATGGAAAACAATTTCCTTTGATTATACAGTTTTACCTAATATTATTGGTGTCAGTCTCATTATCTATTGGTTTTAGTAAATGGTTGGTTCCCAAAGGACCCATGTTACTACTGGATGTGTTAGGAAATGAAAGGATTTTCCCCCTAATAAATTGAATATTATGGAATCTAGAATACAAAATCTTATTTACAAGAATCCTGTTAGTCTTCCAAATGACCAAATGAGGAAACAATGTTATCTTGAATCCTTCTTAATGGAAAACTAACATTATTTTACTGAAACAAATGATCCACCAGTTGCTAAAAAATGGATTTGTACCATTGAACACATATTTATCATTATTTAAATTCATAACATGAAAATGTTATGTAATAAATTTTCACTTTGAAGGTAAAGTACATTTTTGTAGAAAATTATATTAAATACATGACAACAAGATAAAATTTAATCCATGGATTGGGACAACTTCAATAACATAATTGTTTAATATGTAACTTCATCGTATTCTTATTGAAAAACGGAGACTGATGTTAACCATATATCTCATTGTTATGTTAACAATAAAAGGATATATTTAATGTATACACAAAATACTATGGAGAAAAGAAGATTATATTTTTTTACGCTCAAATTGTTTATGTCCACATAGATTAAATTGTCAAAAGGGTACCGATAAATGTTTTAAATAAAGGAAAAAAGGTTATTAATTATTGTTATGTTGAAATAATAGTAATACACAGATATTTCTAAATATCGTACCTCCAGTAAGTCCTTGTTTCATATGAAATTAAAATTGAAAATATGTTATTCAATGCCCAAATTAATGGGTTACAATTGATGACCAACATCCGCAATCTATTGTAGAAAAAGGAAAAACAATGTCACGTGTGATCACTTTTGGAAGTGTGAAATATGAAAAGAAGTTTTGGAATAACTAAATATACATTTGAATTCAATAATAATGGTGAGAAAGTGTATTTGCAGTATTGTGGAATAATTAATCATCTACGCATTGGACCACAAAATTTTTGTTATAAGGATTTAATAGAATATTCTGAATAGTACTAGAAAACAGTAATGTATATTGAGGTAAAAAATGATGTTTTTGGAAAAAGACATGATGAAGTGAAGGATAACCTATTAAAATAGAATGGTGATATGATAATGATATTTGAAGAATTATATATTGGATATGAATAATTAAATTGAATGTTAATGATTTTTTGAGAACTGATTATGCAATATTGAAAATTTGTTTATGCTATTATTGATGATGTTTATTGCTTTTGGAATTATGAATAGGGAAACAAGCATATTTTAAATAAGGATGTATGTTAAATTAAATACATGATTAAAGTTTTCATATCTTTATAATATAGAAAACAAGAAATGCCTTATTAGATACCAGATATTAACTTTAATTTGATTTACATCACATCTTTCAAAAATTTTGGATTTTCGGCATTCAGGATGATTGTATGTTTATCAATCAGTTGAATTTTTTGGAACAAATTATTATCTCACCATAGGTGGATTTTTCATATTTCATATATTTTGATAACATTTTTTGGGATAATGATATATGTAATGATCTAATATTCTATTTTTAGATCGCATGATCTGATATCACTTCATAAATGATAAATTCAACTTCATTAAATGGAATAAAAGGTGATGTTTAAATAGTTCTAGGAGTGACCAATGGTGGTATTATTCTGAAATAAAGTAGTTATTTCATCCCATGTTGTTAAACATTAGGGTAAGTATATTGAAAACAAAAATGTTGTCTGAGTACCTTTTTATCTAATGAATTATATAGTCTTTTAAATAATCAAATATGCATGGCTAGGTGGTTGTAAAACTTTTCATAACCATGTTATCTATCCCAATAGATCAGGACATGATACATATATTTATCTTCCATAGCCATGTTTTCACTTCCCAACCATGTTCTTCTTTGTGTATTCCCAGATATTAGTTACTTTGGGTAAATTTTTTGTTTCAAGCATTCCTTTTTAAATGAAATTTTGGAATTTCTTTTTACAATGTGGGTTTCTATGAAAGAAACATTCAAGTATAAAACCATCTATAACCAAAATGAATTTTGAGGGAAAAAATAATTTTAAGGGGGTATATTGTCACACCATATAATTTTTATGAGATAGATTTTTTCTCTGATGTCTGGTGTTGTATGCTACACAATGATATTCTTGCATAATATGCAACACGGGCCTAGCTTGTGGTATACGCAACACTATGACTGGCTTGTGTTAAACAAAATTTTATGTTCATTGGATAGAATTAATTTAATGAAATATCATGTATAATTAAACTACTAAATATTATTATTTTACCTTATAACGTATTCATTATAATGTGGGGAATTAACAGTATTAAAATTCATCTAAAAAACTATTTAAATTCAAATAGGTGAGTTTATAAAAGAATAAAATTCTTCTATATAAATTTTGTTAATAAAATATATGTTTAATATATTAAATATAATGTTTAAAATGCATCTTATATATTTTATATACATGATATGATAAAATATTCAATTATTTGGATAAAGATGTAATTTAAAAAAAACACAGTTTTGCCGCATTTTAATGTCATACCCATTTAAAATACAAAATTTTTACACTTTTCTATATTCTATTTATAAAAATAAACATGTTATTTGGAATAAGGATATACAAATTTTATTTGGATTAATTTGTCAATTTTTTATAACATTAATGTTTTGACAAATAATATAAATACACTAAATTTTAATTAAAAACAACTTTTTTCATGAAAATAATATTTATAATTAATGTTATTATTAAATTTATTTTAATTATAAAAATATTAAATTTTTATAATTAAATTTTATTTATTTATTTTTAATTAATTTTATAATGTTTTTTTTGTAAAAACACTTTAATAGTTTTCAATGTTTTATCTTCTAAAAACCATTTTCCATTCTGACAATAGGATTAATTTAAATTAATTAGTAAAACATCAGTATTTTAAATTTTTAAAAATTGAGTCCATAATTCTAATTAGTAGTTCTATATTATCTAAATAATTTTTTTTATTTTTAGGAATAACGAATAGTAACTTTAGTAGATTTTATTAATATGGTAAAAAGGTGAATCAATAAATTAAGGGTAAATATGATATTATAAATTTACTTTAACAATAGTCCTAATGTGATTATATTTGTTTTATTCAAGATTAAACATCATGTGTTAAAAATGATAACCTTTGGAAGATGCAAGTATGAGATTGGATATTTAATATATTTTATTTAATGTAATGTTAAATATATCTTACTCAAATTTTAATAACTAAATAATTTGTATTATAAGATTATATTGAAGATATATTCAAAAATAAATAATATTTTAAAAGAAATAATTTTTCTCTTTATCATGGTAATTTATTTATAAATTTTAATAAATAAATAATTACCTTAAGGATTATATATTGATAATACATATATTATTTTACTGAGGAAAAATCAATAATATATTTTTTTATTAAAACAATAATAACCATTAAAAGACACAAAAATTTGACAAAATATTATTTTCCATTTATATTTCGACCATAATCATCTAAGGGTTGAGTAATTGACAATTTAGAGACTTAAAGATGATATTATGACATTTATATTATTTTATTAAATGTGATATTAAACTTTTCACATTCATGTTTTAATATGTATTATATGAATAATGATTTGTTTTACAGAAGATATATTAAACAACAAATATGGTTCAAAAATATAGTATATTTATCTTCATTATACTAATAAATTATTAATTTTTATTCATGAAATAATTGTATTTATAATTACATAAATCCAAATTTGAAACTATTTTTTTTATCGAAATATAAAATTAATGTTATTAAAAATATAAAAACAAATATATTTTATGATAACTAATATATCAAATTCACTTTCTAGATTATATTTACCCGATATGGATATAATAAAGAATTAGTTTCAACGATAACTGTAACATCCCAGGTAATTATAAAGAAATGTTTTATCTAAATTTTTAATAATTATGAATTAGATAGTAATATTAATTAAAAAAGACATTAAGTCGAATAGTGATCCGGACACACAATGATGTGTTTCTCTGAAATCATATGATGCAGACAAGATTGAATTATACCAAAAAATAATATATTATTAATGCAATTATTTTATGTTGTAGTTATCACATAACCAAAAAAATCGTGGGAAAATATGATATCAACTAAATTATAAAAATAAGGTTTACAGATGTTTATATAATGATTCATTATTTAGAAAATTAATTATAAATTATAATAAAAAAGAATTCAATATAAAGGTTGTGTTTTTATGAAAAACTATTCATTTGAGAATTATTGTGTTTATAAAATACTCAAATCTCACTTGTATAATTATATTACTGAAATTTTAATTAACTATGATGTATAAAATTCTTATTATATGTCTTCTATGCATTATATTAGAAGAAATTCAATTTTATCAATAAAATGAGTATTTTTTCAAAAATAGACTATTTTCCATGTTTTTTATGTTGAATCAATTTTAAATAAAAAATTATTTTATATGAAATATGTGACAAAATAAACTTTTTCCTTGTATGTGGGACATAACAAATTTACTTCTGTTGAATTTTTGGTATTTTCTGTAAAATACATATTTTACTAAATAATGAAAAACAGTGCATTTTAATGCAGAATTACCTTTCCGTATAATTTAATTATATTTTTAGATTGTATTTCTACATGGTTTTATGAAATAATTAGATGATATTTTTATATTTTAATCCAATTAAGTTCATTGGATGCAATTTAAAATTAAAATTAATTAGAAAAATAATGCTAACATCTGAACATTTTAATTCCAAAACTCATTTCTCAATCTGTAAACGTGGTTTATGTTAAAAATTATTTAACCCCTTATGGAAATTAAATTTTAAAAATAGAAATATATTTTCATATTTTTTATGAAAAATGTTTTCCATTAGGATGGAAATGTTTTTTGGTGAATATAAACCTTAGTATTTTATTTACCACCCTTAAAGGTAATTACTGTAAATAAAGGAAAAATTAATATTATAATGTTATAAAATTACCATAAAACAAGTCCTAATATTATTAAATGAGTTATGATCAACCATAACCATCTTTGGGCTGAAATTTTAACCCTTGGAAGCAACTTGTGTGTCATTTTTACATTAATTACATTTTATTTAAAATAACAGAAAAAATGCCATAAATATGTATATCCTTACTAAAAAATTAATATGGGGTTATAAAATAAATATTTTCTACTAAAAAGGTCCACTGAAAAATAAAAATTTCACCTACATCTCATAAATTTATTTATAATTTTTATAAAATTATTAATTAAATAAAATAGTTACACAATGATGATGCATTAATTTATTTATGAATGAAATAAAAAAAATTATATTAATAATATAGAAATAAATATAATCTGAAAACATTCATTCCATAAAAAATATTTGGATGACTATGTCATGGAATGATTGAGTTAATTTAGTTTATTATGGAATCATATTGTTATGATTTCATCAAAAATGAATTTTATAAATAGTGTCAAATTTGACACGGTCCATTACATAAATTATAAAATACCTAATTAAATGATATAAAATTTTAAAAAACCCAATAATCAAGAAAAAATATTATATAACTCTAAAAATGTCATTAATTACTCATTCATTGGTCTTTTTTTCCTGATTTAGTAATTATTATAACTCTAAAAGTGTAAATTACTTGATACAATTTCTAGATTTTAAAAGTTTAAAAAAGGCTTATTGATTAAAAATTATTTAAATCAAGTATAATTATACTTGGATTATTATATTTCGACCCATAATCATCCCATATTTGAACTAAATCGACTTGGAACCATTAGGAATCGAAATTAGATTTATAATAATTTAATACTTTTAAAAATTCCAAGGGTGCTCCTCCCATCTCTTATAAAATGGTATCATTACTCTCTATTAGTCACACATAAAAACCTTTTGGATAATCAAATTTCTATCAAAATACCATCAAAAAAATCCATAATAACATTTGGAGACCATATATTATCCATTTCCCCTTTCTTGGTTGTTTTATGTTGTTATGAAAGGTGCTCATCCGAAGGAAATGGAATGCTTCTATTTAGGTATTTCTTTTATATTTCTTCATAAATTTCCTTCAAATATTATTCATATATTATGAAATAATAACTCTAGTATATTAAATATATCGAGACATTATCATGTTAATATCATCACCTATATCAATATCCAATTTCATCAAATGGGAAATGAATATTTCTTTCGTGTGTATGGAAGACTACCGCCTCGTGAACCGAGATAGTTCGTTTTTCATTAATCTATATCTAAACTAGTTATAATGATAGAATAAAAGATTATATATGATATTAAGAATATTTTTTTATTTTAAATTAATAATATTTCAATTATGTTCTTACAATCCATGGATATAAATAAGATAATGATGTTCATGTGTACATAAGAACAATCACCTCCACGAAGTGAGGTGAATCGTTTTATTCACCAAATAAAATTTATGATATATATAACTATATTTAAATTAATATTATGTTAATAATATTTTGATAATTTCATAATGTTAAAATAATAATTAACTTATATCCATAATGATCAATGAAAAAATGAAAACATTACTCAATTGTACGTACAGCCCGACGTCTCCATTATTATAATGTTATTCATTTTTCACAAAAATAATTCATAGTTTAATTTAAAAAGTATGATTAATTTATAATTTTGATTATAATTCCTTGAATAATATTATGGAGATGAATTAATTATGACCATATAGACTAGTCACATCAAACCATGTTCATTTATGACTCAAGTACCGAATATCGACAAAACATATAATATGAACATAAATAATTATGTAGTTTTTATAACATCATAATAAGTTATATAAAACAAATAATAAACCTTTAAATGGTTCTCATGAATGTATAAATTAACCTATGTTTATTATTCATGAATAATAATATTTTACGTGGCGATTTAGACACAAGGAAGGGGACCTTGTCTCAATCTTATTTCATTATTACATATTTAAATAGTATACACCACATTTTTTATAGGATTTAAATTTAATAACTTTGTATTTTAATTTCATTAAATTGATTTCAAATTGATTCTTTTTCATATGAATATTTTTACTAAATGAAATGAAATTTTTTTAGCATTCATGGTGATAAAGACTTTTCCGTCGTCGTAACCATTATTTGATATTTGACATCCTATATAAGCCTTATTGTTTTTAAAAGGAAAATAAATATCCTGTTACCATTTATTTTATATTAGTATTGAAAATGGAGTTTATATGGGATTTATTATAGAGACTCGAAGCTTGACGTACATTGACATTACATTACATTTGTGGAATACTTAGTACATAACAAAAAACACACACACAAGGACCGTAATAGTTTAGTGTCTTTGGAAACTCGGAATATAATCTTCTAAATGTGGTGAAAGATCTTCAACATCTCCCATAAAGATCTTCCCTTTTTTTACCTAAAACCTTTCTTTAAATCTATGGGAAAAGAAAAAATAAAAGGGTGAGCTCAAATTCTCAGTAAGGGTAAACAAAAGGAATATCAATCACATCATATTCATAAGAACATACCATTTTGGAAATCTTTACCTGCAAAAGAGACCATAATTTCATAACATGGGATAAATCATAGTAGTGAAATGTAATCCCAATAATCATAACTTAAAACACGAAACTTTGTGGCATACACACATAATCATAGAGAATCATATCTTATTAGTCAAGACTTATTGCCAAGACTATCTTAGTGGACAAAGTCCCTTTCTGAACCGAGTCACCCTCGTTTCAGTCATGTTTCACTGAACTGGTATAACCTACCAATCCAGCCATGTCTATCTAATGAGATATAAAGTCTTTACCCAATTCATTGTAGGGAGATATAGGTCCCACACATCTCATAATGATACCATTCATATGTGTGCCACAAAATCATAAACCATACATCATAGCAAAACCCATGTAATAAAAATGGGATTCATAAACAACATGAAATCATAAAACAATTCATATAAGATAAATGAATTCATAAAAATAATTCCATCAAAACATTATCAAATCAATGTAATAATAGTGATAGAAACATAACCCAATTTTATCTTAGATGGAAAATAATTTTGATAAAACACTTGAACTCCATTCTTGAGGAAAATATCCTTTCCTCTTCAAAAACATTTTTCCTTTCTTAACATGTCATACAATTTTAAACTAAAAGAAGTTGATTAAAAATAAACATGAAAAACTTGTAATGGAAGCTTCTTGGAAATAATGTTATAAAAATCCATTCATGTCGTATAAGTTAAAAAAAATATTCTTCGTACTTTTGTCAGAAAAGTCAAAAAAGTTCCTCATACGAAAAAAGACAAAAGATTCCTTTCATATCTTTTACTTAAAACTCACCGAAGGGTAAAATTGGATATAAATTATTGTAGAAAGATAAATATTACATATTGAGGAAACATGGATGTGGATGATAAAATACACCCCAGTAAATACCAAAGTATAAACAATCTCGGATAAAAATGAGATTGTGATATTTCCCTTACCTTAGGTCTGATTGGCTTCGTAAGTGTTTGAACCTCCTGTATAATGATTTAAATAATGTCATTGGCTTATTACAGAATCATATTCATTGTTCTGATATCATATATGGTTCACTTATGACTTTATATTACCCGTTCTTTTGTAAATTCCATGTTATAGAGCGTTTTGGGTAAAATTGATTCATTTGTCATTCGTGTTTTGACTTGTAATTATTCATATGGTTACTTAGATCATGATTACATAATTCCAGAATATAAAACATGATTTATATATAATATATATTCAGAATATACATATATATATGAAATCAGTAAATGGAATGAAATACACCGTTCATGGAGACGGTAGGCCGTACGTACGCATGAATGCTGTTTTCGTTTACTTATTGAGTTGAACGGAATTAAGTAGATGACATACATATATATACACATAAATCCAGTATCATTATTATGTCATATATTTCATTATTACTTATTATATTTACTTTATAATCATTCATGAATGGTTAAAGTGGAGAATGAATCTCATCACGTCGTGGAGACGGTAGTCCGTACGTACGCACGAGCGATGATATCGTTTCCATAATTATTGAATTGCATTGGAGTGGATGATACAATATATCATAATCAATATGATGTTCTAATAACTATGTATAGTAATTCCTTACACCATTATACCCATCTATGTAAGGTGGTGGTGGAAAATAGATTACACCATGGCGTGGAGACTGTATTCTGTACGTACGCACGCGCGGTGATTTATTTTTCCGTAGGATGGATAGATGGTGAAATAGGGTTGTTTCATACTTATAATAACATATCAGTATATGAGTGATACTGATGTTATTACTTCATAATGAAACAACCTAAGTAGAAGAAGTGGAAGAAGAAATAAAGATGAAAGAATCGGTAACAGACATTACCTCTTCTTTGAAGTGCTTCTTTGAGACCTCCTTTTAGGGCACTAAAATGGGTCTTTGAAGAAGACCAGAACCTCTAGGATGTTTCTAGGGAAGTGGAGATGAGAATTTGGCAGGGGTTGGCCGAGCATGAAGGCTCAAAGTTGTGTGAGGAAGAGAGGGTGGAGGTTTCCTTTTATAAGGGAGGAGAGGGGCTCCTTTGGAAAAACTAAAAATATTATTTTATTATAAAGCCAAGTTCGGTTTCAAATAGCTCCAAATTGATTTATTTCGAGGATAAGGTGGGGATGGGTCGAAATATTCTCATCCAATAGAATTTAGACAAGTTTAAATTCCTACTTTAACCTTATCATTTAGGTTTAACATTAAGTTAAATAATTTTACTTTTACAGTGTCTTCTTTTGTTATTACACACTAATGTTAATAAACACACTATAAGAAGACAAAATAACCCCAAGTTGTTTATTATTAATATATATAACCTTATCTAAGTCATTTGGCCGAACCATAGATTTTTAAAAATAAAAGAACAATTAATAATATAATATTTATTTTAAAACTATTTTATGTCAATTTTGACACTATTTAGTAATTGATTTTTGTGAAAATCATAACAGAATGATAAGTTCGAACAAAGTTAGTTAAATAAATACTAACATGTCATATTAACCTATAAAATTAGTGGAATTCATTAAAAGGCTCAAATTATATTTATTTGGGTATTTATAACATCAATTATGTCAATATTTCATTAATAAGATAATTACTGCATCATAGTTGTGTCATAAATAAATTAAATTATTTAATGTCTAAAAATTAAAAATAAAATACCATTATGTAGGAAATCGTTTTATATTTCTAAATAATATTTATAGTCGAATATATCTTATGTATAACCACATATGAAAAATGTTTTAGTAAATAAACTTTGATTTTAACTCTTTTAACCCTTCTTTAAATAAATTAATAATAAATGTCCTAATCTAATCCAAGTTGGCCTAAATGGTCATATTTTATTCCTAAGTTTGTTTTTGGTCGAATTACACTTGTCTAATAGAATTAGGACATGTGTTAGGGTAATAATAATATCATTTCTACCCTTAATTACCCTATTTACTTTTAACCGTGGTAAAAAAAAGTAAAAAGGTACTATTCACCAAAAAATTATTTTTATCTCATTGAACCACATTTTTTTTACTGAAATCAACCGTGTCTCTCGGATTTTTGAAATTCCACTCACAGAAGAGGAAAATTAAGTTTTATGAACAATTCAGTTTTTTTAACTACCACTTAGTGGTTTCACTATTCATCAAAAATTGAAAGTTTTCAGAAAAATACCAAAAATTATGCCTAATCTATATTTGATATTATGAACTAAAAAATGATGTCTATTTTACCAAATTCACAACATATCAGTTGCATTAAATAATTTAAAAATTAATTTCCATCATCAAAACAAATAGCGTGTTTTTAAGAGATAATAATTATCAAAAGATTGAAACTTGTTTATAACTGGTTTAAATGTGAAATTATATCCAATGACCATCATTGTATTAAATTGTAAAAATATATTATAAATATACTTTAAAACCAATAAAATTAATAATTTATCACTATTAATTATTTTGATTGAAAAAGTTGTTTTTAATTAAAATTTAGTAATTTCCACTATTCATCAAAATATGAAAGTTATCCGAAAATTACTAAAATTTCACCCTAAGCTAATTTCGATATTCTGAATCCAAAAATGAATTCCATTTTGAAAAATAAAATTTACAAAATTTCAAATAGTGGTTATTAATATTCATAACGGATAGTTTTAATAATATTTTAATAGCATATTGTTGTTTAGTGAAACTTGTTATTGCGTACTACACACGCTATCGAGGAAGGTCGCGATTATGTGTAATGCAAGGCAAGTCAAGGATGCGTGTTGTTCATGCTCCTTTTGTTGTAGAGTACAACACAAGACATTAGTGAAATTAAAAAGAATATTTTTCATAAAATCTTGGGCTGTTACATTCTACCCCCCTTAAAATGAATTTCGCCCTCGAAATTCGTCGGGGTTATAAATGGTTTACAATTTGAAAGTTTCTTTAATAGAATCCCACATCGTAAAAAGGAATACCAAAACAAATCTTTAAAAAACAAAAGTATGAAACGTAATGGTTACCCAAATAAACTAATCACTGGGTTTCCACATAGGTGAAAATATGGATATGGAAGAGAAATCTGGCCATCATGTTCTGATGGAGAATGGTAGAGAACATGGCTATGAAAAATCCAACAATCTCAATGCCCTAAATTTTTGATGATCTAGGGTACCATCTGATTCATCAGATATAAGATCACTAGGACAACATTTTTGGTTTTCAATATCATTTCCCTAAAGTTGAAAATTTTGAATTAGAAGAAATACTTACTTGATTTTGGTACAATCTCAATGTTTTTCGTGCTTTGAACTATTTACACTTCATCTTTTAAAGAAATGTAGTTGAATTTGTTATTCGTAAAGTGTTAACAGATCATGTGACAGAATGATGGGTCATTTCATCTCTTTCAAACTAAAGGTTAGCAAAAGTTATAAGTCCATCTTATGGTTAATCGTATATGGTTCCAAAAATGAACATATACTTCATATATCATACCGCTTAATAAAATAAAACTAGTTTCTACTAACCAGGGACTTCCTGTTGGCCAGTGGTAGGCGATAAAGGCCAGTCTCACTTCGGTTGTGGGTTCGATTCCCACAGCATTGTCCGATGCGATGGGCTTTCGCCAATCCTGTAGGTTGTCCTTTTTCTAAAGCTATATTACTATAACATCCCATTAATAATATCTAAAAAAAAGTTTTATCCTAACTTATGTCCAACATAATCCATTCTAATCTTTAGGATTATCTAAAATACTTCGGTCCAAGCTCATATTATAAAGAAAATTATTACTTGAAATGTCACAGAACAATCACGTGAATGCCATCATTTATCCCCCATATATCATAAGATATATCTTGTTGGTCAAATTACAAACATGTGAATACCTTAATCATGTATTCTCTTGAAGAATGAATACCCATTGAACCTTAGTGAAAACATGAATGCAGTTAAAAGTTAACACTTTCAACATACCAAAATCCTAAATATTCTATATACTCAAACCATGATATCACTTAGTCCTTATATCAATCATGATCTCATGAATACTGTTAAACATTTAATTTTCTTGTTTTCCCTTAATTATGCGCATATCATCTTATTAAAAATATCTCAATCACTTTGAATACCACATTAGACCAATACATAAATATTCCAATACTCAATGATACAACATCATTTTGGATCCCATTACATAAACACTTAATCATTCCACCACATCATTGACATATTCAACATCACCAATGGTGATCGCATGTGACTTCCCCTTGTCCTTTTCCTTAAGTGGTTGCTCATGTCGATCATCACTAACCCTTGGATTAGGGCATTTATTAGCATAATGCCCCATTTTCTTGCACTTGAAGCATTGAAGTGTTGGTGGTGCGTTCTATGCAGTGTTTGCTTTATTCACATCATTAGAAACCCTTTTTCCATTACCTTGACACTCAGCTGCTCGATGACCTTCTTTTCCACACTTAAAACGTTTTCTAGTCCCTTTAAGACAATCTCCACCATGCTTCTTTCCACACTTTGAGCATAAGGAAACATTCATCTTCTTTTCACCATTATTCGGAGATTTCTCCTTGAACTCCATCTTTTGTTTCTTTTCAAAACCATGAGATGGATATGTAACACCAACTTCCATTTCTACCTTGATAGAACAACGCACAATTTCTTCATAGCTACTGAAGTCTCTTATAGCTAATGCCCTTCGAAGACTTGGTTTTAAGACACTAAAAAATCGATCAACTTTACATTCAGGTTGGATGATAATGCCAGATGCATACCTTGAAAGTCTTGTAAAATTTGCTTTGTATATACCAACAGATTCATCATCCTTCTGCTTCATCTCAAGAAACTCCTTTTCCATCTTTGTTCGAAGAATACGAGGTAAGTACTTACTGAAAAACAAGTTCTTGAACTCGTCCCATTCTATGGACTCAATTTCATCTCTTGGCCTCGTATTCTTGATAAGATTCCATCATTGATCAGCTTAACCTTCCAAACGATATACTGCTAAGATGACTTTATCATGTTCAGAACATTAAAGAACTGAAAATATCTTTTCAGTGGTACTGATCCATTGTTCAGCAACAAGTGGATCGGAAGTCCCACTGAAAGAAGGTGGATGTTTCCTCATGAAGGACTCAATAGAATATTTTTCCCTTCTCTGCTCATTTGGAAGTCTAGAATGATTCATAGCTTGTGTAATTATAGAAATAATATTTCGCACTCCATCTCCCATAACATTTGTTTGTTCAGGAGGACAATCATTGCATTGTCCATTGCATTGATCAACACAGTTCCTTCGGGTTCCAGCCATCGTTTAAAACCCAAAAAGAATAGTGTGAGAGGAAAAAATCATTCTAGGGAAAACAACATTATAAAGGAGGATTATCCTCAATATCTAACTTCTTAAGTTAAATTCTATGATCGTTACCGTAGTTCTAGGACTGTATCTTATACGTATACTTATCCTTAGGGACATCCCTAGATATAACTTAGAAATATCTCTAGGGATCTCACTAATGCTTTCGCATCCTAGTTTCCAAAGGTTGACTAAACCTTTCCTCTAATACCAACTGTAGAGACCCGAAGCATGACGTACATTGACATTACATTACATTTGCAGAATACTTAGTACATAACAAAACACACACACAAGGACCGTAATAGTGTAGTGTCTTTGGAAACTCAGAATATAATCTTCTAAACGTGGTGAAATATATTCAACATCTCCCATAAAGATCTTCCCTTTTTTTACCTAAAACCTTTCTTTATATCCTGGGGAAAAGAAAACATAAAAGGGTGAGCTCAAATGCTCAGTAAGGGTAAACAGAAGGAATATCAATCACATCATATTCATAAGAACATAAAATTTTGGAAATCTTAACCTGCAAAAGAGAGCATAATTTCATAACATGGGATAAATCATAGTAGTGAAATGTAATCCCAATCATCATAAATTAAATCATGAAACTTTGTTTTATACACACATAATCATAGAGAATCATATCTTATTAGTCAAGACTTATTTCCAAGACTATCTTAGTGGACAAAGTCCCTTTCTGAACCGAGTCACCCTCGTTTCAGTCCTGTTTCACTGAACCGGTATAACCTACCAATCCAGCCTTGTCTATCTCATGAGATATAAAATCTTTACCCAATGCATTGGAGGGAGATATAGGTCCCACCCATCTCATAATGATACCATTCTTATGTGTGCCACAAAATCATAAACCATACATCATAGCATAACCCATGTAATAAAAATGGGATTCTTAAACAACATGAAATCATAAAACAATTCATATAAGATAAAGGACTTTATAAAAATAATTCCATCACAACATTATCAAATAAACGTAATAATAGGGATAGAAACAGAACCCTATTTTATCTTAGATGGAAAATAATTTTGATAAAACACTTGAACTCCATTCTTGAGGAAATATCCTTTCTTCTTCAAAAACATTTTTCCTTTCCTAACATGTCATAAAATTTTAAAATAAAAGAAGTTGATTAAAAATAAACATGAAAACTTGTAAAGGAAGCTTCTTGGAAATAATGTTTTAAAAATCCATTCATGCCGTATAAGTTAAAAATACATTCTTTGTACTTTTGTCGGAAAAGTCAAAAAAGTACCTCGTACGAAAAACGACAAAAGATTCCATTCATATCTTTTAAAAAAAACTCACCAAAGGGTAAAATTGGATATAAACTATTGTAGAAAGATATAAATATTACATATTAAGGAAACATGTATGTGGATGATAAAATACACCCCAGAAAATACCAAAGTATAAACAATCTCGGATAAAAATGAGATTGTGATATTTCCCTTACCTTATGTCTGATTGGCTTCGTAAGTCTCTGAACCTCCTGTATAATGATTTAAATAATGTCATTGACTTATTACAGAATCATATTCATTCTTATGATATCATATATGGTTCACTTATGACTTTATATTACCCGTTCTTTTGTAAATTCCATGTTAAAGAGCGTTTTGGGTAAAATTGTTTCATTTGTCGTCCGTGTTTTGACTTGTAATTATTCATATGGTTACTTAGATCATGATTACTTAATTACAGAATATAAAACATGATTTATATATTATATATATTCAGAATATACATATATATAAGAAATCAGTAAATGGAAAGAAATACACCGTTCAGGGAGACGGTAGGTTGTACGTACGCATGAACGCTGTTTTCGTTTCCTTATTGAGTTGAACGAAATTAAGTAGATGACATAAATATATATAGACATAAATACAGTATCATTATTATTTCATATATTTCATTATTACTTATTATATGTACTTTATAATCATTCATTAATGGTTAAAGTGGAGAATGAATCTCATCGCGTCGTGGAGACGGTAGTCCGTACGTACGCACGAGCGATGATATCGTTTCCATAATAATTGAATTGAATTGGAGTGGATGATAAAATATATCAGAATCAATATTATTTTATAATAACTATGTATAGTTATTCTTTACACCATTATACCCATCCATGTAAGGTGGTGGTGGAAAATAGATTACACCACGGTGTGGAGACGGTATTCCGTACGTACGCACGTGCGGTGATTTCTTTTTCCTTAGGATGGATAGATGGTGAAATAGGGTTGCTTCATACTTATAATAACATATCAGTATATGAGTGATACTAATGTTATTACTTCATAATGAAACAACCTAATATGAAGAATTGGAAGAAGAAATAAAGATGAAAGAATCGATAACGGACATTACCTCTTCTTTGAAGTGCATCTTTGAGACCTCCTTTTAGGGACCTAAAATGGGTCTTTCAAGAAGACCATAACCTCTAGGATGTTTCTAGGGAAGTGGAGAAGAGAATTTGGCAGGGGTTGGTCGAGCTTGAAGGATCAATGTTGTGTGAGGAAGAGAGGGAGGAGGTGTCCTTTTATAAGGGAGGAGAGGGGCTCCTTTGAAAAAAAACTAAAAATATTATTTTATTATAAAGTCAAGTTCGGTTTTATATAGCTCCAAATTGATTTATTTCTTGGATAAGGTGGGGATGGGTCGACATCTTCTCATCCAATAGAATTTAGAAAATTTTAGGTTCCTATTTTAACCTTATCATTTAGATTTAACATTAAGTTAAATAATTTTACTTTTACCGTGTCTTCTTGTGTTATTACACTATAAGGTTAATAAACATACTAAAAGAAGCCAAAAGAACCCCAAGTTGTTTATTATTAATATATATAACCTCATCTAAGTCATTTTTCTGATCCTTAGATTTTTAGGAATAAAATAACAATTAATAATATAATATTTGTTTTAAAAATTATTTTATGTCAATTTTGACAATATTTAGTAATTGATTTTTTTGAAAATCATAACTGAATGATAAGATCGAAAAAAGTTAATTAAATCAATACTAACATGTCATATTAACCTATAAAATTAGTGGAATTCATAAAAAGGCTCAAATTATATTTATTTAGGTATTTATAACATCAATTATGTCAATATTTCATTAATAAGATAATTACTGCATCATCGTTGTATCATAAATAAATTAAATTATTTAATTTCTAAAAATTAGAAATAAAATACAATTATGTAGGAACTATTTTTAGCTTTATAAATAATATTTATAGTCAAATTTATCTTTTGTATAACCCCATATTAAAAATGATGTAGTAAATAAACTTTGATTTTAACTCTTTTAACCCTTCTTTAAATAAATTAATAATAAATGTCCTAATCTAATCCAAGTGGGCCTAAATGGTCATATTTTATTCCTAAGTTTGTTTTTGGTCGAATTACACTTGTCCATTAGAATTAGGACATTTGTTAGGGTAATAATAATATCATTTCTACCCTTAATTACCCTATTTACTTATAACCGTGGTAAAAAAAGTAAAAAGTTACTATTCATAAAAAAATTATTTTTATCTCATTGAACAACATTTTACTTGCTGACATCAACCGTGTCTCTCGGATTTTTGAAATTCCACTCACAGAAGCGGTAAAATTATGTTTTATGAACAATTCAGTTTTTTTAACTACCACTTAGTGGTTTCACTATTAATCAAAAATTGAAAGTTTTCAGAAAAATACCAAAAATTAGGCCTAAGATATATTTGATATTATGAACTAAAAAATGATGTCTATTTTACCAAATTCCCAACATATCAGTTTCATTAACTAATTTAAAAATTAATTCCCGTCGTCAAAACAAATAGCGTGTTTTTAAGAGATAATAATTATCAAAAGATTGAAACTTGTTTATAACTGGTTTAAATGTGAAATTACATCCAATGACCATCATTGTATTAAATTTTAAAAATATATTCTAAATATACTTTAAAACCAATAAAATTAATAATTTATCACTATTAATTATTTTGATTGAAAAAGTTTTTTTAAATAAAAATTTAGTAATTTCCACTATTCATCAAAATATGAAAGTTATCCGAAAATTACCAAAATTTCACCCTAAGATAATTTTGATATTCCGAATCCAAAAATGAATTCCATTTTGAAAAATAAAATTTACAAAATTTCAAAATGTGGTTATTACTATTCATAACGGCTAGTTTTAATAATATTTTAATAGCATATTTTTGTTTAGTGAAACTTGTTATTGCGTACTACACACACTATCGAGGAATGTCGCGATTGCGTGTAATGCAAGGCAAGTCAAGGATGTGTGTTGTGCAAGCTCCTTTTGGTGTAGCGTACAACAGAAGACATTAGTGAAATTAAAAAGAATATTTTTCATAAAATCTTGGGCTGTTGCATTTATTATGTTATTATTTTGAAATGATATCTTGTGGTTATAATTTGGAAATGTTATTTTTCCTTCAAGCGTGTAAATGTGTTATGATTATGTTATAGTTCATTGGAATTGCTTACGTATATGAGTGGTTCTGTAGCACCTCGTGTATTTTTAAAATCATAATTTTTCATATCTATTAATATTTATGAGATATTAATTTTCTGTTAAAGAATAAATTTTTTTTGATAGCATACTCGACACAAAAAAATGAGTTTCTCCAAAATATTCTGTTGCACACAAATTTGAGTTATACAGAATAATAATATTATAATATTATTATTTTAAATGATAGTTAACAACTAGTTGTTATATTTGATGGAATGATCAGAAAAAAATTCAATATTATTATAGATATTTTCTAAATTTGTTTACATTTATTCAATAAATTTTAGAAGATTAAAATTATAATGAATCCAATTTTAAGCATAAAATACACTAACATTTTAAAAGGACTATTTTACCACTTTTTGATGAAGAAACCCTTTTAAATGTAGAATTTTTAAATTTTATACATTCTATTTGAAAAAATAAATTTCCTATTTATAATCGGAACATAAAAATTTACTTTGGAGGAATTTTGTAATTTTTCTGATAAAATATTTATTATTAAAAATAGTAAAAAATACTCCATTTTAATTCAAAACTGAATTTTCATCTATTTTATTTATATAAATAGATTCACCATTTAATTGTATTTAAAGTATATTTTGATCATGCATTTATCAATTTATCCAATTTTGGTCATTTAAAGTAATTTCAAATTAAAATTGGATATAAACACATGTCAATCTGTTGGTAGTTTTTACATCTTCAAAACATGCATTCTGGTTTGGAAAATGGGAAATAATTTTAAATTATTTTCTAAAGATTCTATTTTTTGAATTAGGAAAAATGTATTCCATATTTGGAATCATAATTTCCAAATTTTATAAATAGTTACCTGTTAATTTTGGACATTATGAATAATAACTTTAGTAATTATTTTATTTATCATGTTTATAGGGTAAATGGGTTAAATAAGGGTGAAAAATAATATTATAACAATATTAAACTACCATAACACATGTAATAATCCTACTTAATGAGATATGTATGACCATGGGCATCCTTGGGTCGATTTTGAGACCCCATGGAGCCCCTTGAGTGTGAAAACGACTTTTATAGTTTTTAATGAAATGTTTAATTTAACAAAAACATGTATCTCTTAGTAATACAATTTTTTTATGGGTTTATATGGGCTATATATTAGAATATAAATATTACATAGAAATTTAAAAATATTTATTACATCATGATATTTAATTTATATTTTTTAAACATTAAATAAATAAATTTAAATATTAGATAATGATGAAAGATTTATTGCCTCCTTAATGAATGATTAAAATAAATGATTTTATAAATATTTAAATAAATTCAATTTGATAATTTTCATGCAATACACAAATTTTTGGATGAATATTACATGTTATATTTTTATTAATGATGTTTTTTGGAAGGAATCATGTTGGTATGGATTTTTAAAATTTTCATGATATGAATAGTGTAAATATTGACATAATTCATATATAAAAATAAAATTTTTTATTAAATATTATAAAATTTTTAAAAAATAATATTCATAAAATGGTTATGATAAGTCGAAAATTTCATTAATGCATCTTTTATTTGACATTTTTCATCTTTTGGTAACTATTTTGATTCTATATGTTTTAAATGATGGATAAAACCGTATGAGTAATGAAGGGTTAAATAAAAAATATAAGGATTAAAAAATTTGAAAAACCTATATAATTATTATTGAATTATTTTATTTCAAATTATATTCATCTTATTTTATAACAAGATTAATTTGGACTCATTTTTAATAGAATTGTATTTATAATAAATTAATATTTCAAAATTTCATAAGTTCCCATCCTCCCTCTTATAAAAGTCCACCACTTCATCTCATTTAATGACAGCTCTCAAGCCCCATGGATTTGTCAAATTTTGCACCAATATTCTCTTAAAATCCCACCCTTTCCCCTAAATTACATACCTTGGGAAGAAGGGAATTAAAGAATGCCTTTAGGATAATATCAAATGATGCTAACCTATTTATATGTAACGTCTTATCTCAAGTTCAATTCCTTTATTTTCCTTCTCCGCTGCCAATTCTCTTCTTATTATTTGATTAGTTAACAACACCAATAGCATAAATATATTAGGATGTTTTTATCAGAAGTGTTAAAACTACACATATGAACACCTCCAACTAATAGATAGAAACATATTGTCTCTAGGGATAGAGAACTATTTCCTCACAAAACAATGATTGTTCAGTTTTCCCCTACAACCTATCATGATGTCCATTATGATGGAACTATATTTAAATATTTTATTTTTTGTTTTTATATTTTTTATCTGATACTTTACTTCTTTTTTAAACATTCCTTTATGTTTTTCATGGTGTATAAAAATGATAATTTCATTTGAGGATGTACGGACTACCGCCCTTCAATGTGATATGATTAATTCATGCTACACTTGGAACATGTATATCAATGTATCGATCATGAACCACCCTCAGGAATATGAGGGAAGGGACAATAGACTGCCACACCCTTCCTTATTCAAGAAAAAAAATGATATAATGACCCCCTGAGTCCTGCCTTCAGTAGGCCCTAGGGTGGGGAATAACACCAAGCGAATGAAATATCACATAGTATGGATGGAATTAAACATTCATTAAAAAATTTCAAAGATAAGGTAGTAAATCCAAAAAAATTCCACACACTAAATGAAAAAGGAAAACCAAAACCATTCCGACATGCAGGTTAAAAAGTGAAAACAATACAAATGACAAGAAAAATATAAAGGAGAGTACCAAAATAAAAAGAAAAGAAACAATAGAAACTATCTCGATGATTGAGCTAGTATGGTCTATAATGGTCCTTAAAGTCCTTCTAGAAACATTATAGAGGTTTTATATTCATGGGGTGAGTATAAAAATACACTCAATAGGAAAAAATGCTCATGTACACAAGTGGGGAGACATTATAATGCCCCCTGAGAAATAGAGGTAACCAACACACCTTGTAAGGAAAACCATCCACCCATCTTCACCATAGAACAATCCATAAATAAATCAAGTCATGTAACATAATAGTAATAACAAATTTATATTTGGGTACCGTGCCCCACATTCCCACTAGTTATTTAAAACATCCTACGCATCAGACCACCACCAAATATCACACTGGAGTCCCACTACCGCCTAAAAGAAAAACCATATGGTCCATCCAAATCACACATTTATCCTTCCCGCAAACACCTGGGGCACCACAACCTCCCATCCAGCCTGCAATCACTTGGTCCATCACAACCACATTTCCAACCTATAGAATGGTGTGCCACCACAATAACACTTCCTGCATGAAGACACATGGGCCTATTCTCGAAGACACCTAGGAATCAACAGACGTACCTCTCACCCAAAAACACATACTCCTTATCTCGAGGACACGTGGGAAACAAACCGTCCTATATACACCTGGTCCAAACCACCAAAACACACTCTACCCAAAGAGACTTAGGCTAAAATACCTCAGGTCATCATAGCATGCCCGAATAAATCAAGCTATATTGGAGATGAAGAGGAAAGGAGCTAATAACCAGCCACTCATAGGAATGTTGGGTAAAACACCATCCACCATGAAATGGGGTGGTTTATCACGAAGTGATCAACATGGGTGGGTTTGTTTAATCATAAAGTAAAATACATGATATATTTTTATACAAAGTTCTCATCCCATCCAATCATTTTTTTAAAACATATACAAGCATATTCCACTGTACTACTACCTTGGGGTCGCACACGATAATAAATCCCATTCTCCACATTCATGCTATTATATTAAATTTTTCCTAGTTAAATATTCCTTCACTATCAGGCAATTAACATGTATAACAAGAAGGAAAAACAACAACTAAAAGAAAAACATCCAATAATGCATTTAAGCATTCACTCCCAATTCTCTTGTAAATAATAAAATAAAATTGGGGTCATGTGAGATCCCTTGAATTACGAAAACCAAGACAAGCACCAAATTACCTGGTCTTGAACATTTACCCCTGGCTCAACATAGGTTCAGATTCACAAACCATCAACCTCTAAACCAGATAATACATTCCCATCTACATCACCCCACAAAGCATCGAACAGAAAAACTAGGAATATAACTACAATAGAGAGAGGATTTTTTTCAGAATTTTCTAACACCTTTCATTAAGATCCATCGTTCCGTTTGGTTAACTGGAGTGATCACACAAGTGTTCTTATTCACCCGGAATCATTTTATTAAACAAATTTAACATAGTTAATAAGTTTCTATGTTACAGACATTCAATCGCAAAATCATATAGAATAATAGAGATTCATTAGTGTGAATGAAGGAACCACAAACAGAAATGATTTTTAAGTGGACTTGATCCCAAAAAATTTACTACATAAAAATAAAGGTAATATACAACAATATCATCATATTTCCCACCCATTAAATCATTAAATGATCATTTATTATCGTCGTTAAAGTTTATTTCATCTACGTCATGAGTGAACATCATCATACCCACCCCACATGATGAAAGATAATGACATACATGGGAAGAACCCATACATAGATCATTAAGGATCGATGTTTTCTCCTTGTGCCAAGAACTGGGGTTGTGCGATAGGAAAATCCATGTATAACCAAAAAGGTGGGATCTCATGCAGTAATGACTCATATCTAGTAGTGGGACCACATATACACTATGAGGGAACAAAAGTGATCGAGGAAGATTTTATCGGGGTCATAAAATTCTGGATCCTAGAGTTATAGGATGTACAATCTCGATGATCTTGAAAAGAGAATCATGGATTGACAATGCGGCTAGGCAGTTGCACATGTTGGAATTAATCAATATATAGTAATTACCTTGGATATAGTGAGGTATACCATGGTACTAAGTAGAGTTGATATGTTACATTTAAACTGATCAAAACACATAACTGGGGCTTAATTGGATACCTGACAAAGGGTGTGAAATTGATTAAAATTACACATGTTTTGGTAAGTCAAGGGTTACCATACTCTTAAGGGATTTATGATATCCTGTAATGGTCAAAAAATGATCTTATACTAATTGAAGAGAGGTATTAAAACATAAAATTAATGTTTTGGGAGGGAATTATGAATGGGAACCCAACACCCCAGGGTGGCACCATTTGGGTGTGGCATTGATAGCTGACACCACGGCGACACACTGCAACTGACACTGATGCCCTCCTGACTTGGTGATGCTGTCCAGGACACCCCAAACACCAGAATTTTACAAATTAATGGACCATTAGATTTTGATCCATTACATATGACACCACTAAACTATTCTCATCCTCGATATTCAAGACTAAACTCCCAAAAGGGAAGGGTCTGAACAACCACCTCATAAGATAATTCTAAGGGAAAAGCAACCCTATGTTTCTCAAAAGTGGTAATCAAAACATGAAATCCATGATAAACACCTAATAGCTATCTCCCCAAACATCCAAATTATCCAAAATGATCACAATATTCTGACACATCGATTAGGGAGTTATATCATCTATGTCAAGATACAAATCGTTTTGGGCGGCACTATCCCTCTAGCCCATGTTTGTCCACATATGTACTAATGAGTCTTTATTAATAATTAGGTCCTTCCATCCCCATAAGTTGGGAAATTTCGTACAAATTTTTAGAGGAAACAAAACTTTCCAAATCATAGTCTACATGGTCAAGAATTACATCAAAAAATGAAAAAAGTTAAAACAAAAAGGAAATATTATAACATCAACTCAAAACAGATCCGGGTACTCGGAACACATTTTTGATTCTCACTCTCATGTTCTATTCTCAAGGCCATTGTTCCTCCACAATAGATAAACCAAATAAATAGTCCATCCATGATGCACCTTCTCAATATGATCCTTGATTCATATATGTCTCTCCACAAACATTGTGTCACCCTCGATACCGATATCACCCCACTCAATGTCATGGGAGTCATCATATATATACTGTCAAAGCTGGGAGACATGAAATACGTAAAGTATCATATCCTACTACGGTGGTTATGAAAGTTGATACGCCACCTCACCAACTTTTCCCAACACATTAAAAGGTTCGATGAACCTAAGAAAGATCTTGACCCCATTACCAAACCTATGATGCCCACGAAGAGGGTAAACCTTCAAGAATATATAATATAAAACATAATACTACAAGGGACTACTCATATGATTTCCATACAATTTATTTCAATACTGAGGTAGCTTCATCCTCTCATGCACAATCTGAACCTGTACATTATGATCTTCACTAACTCTGGTCCAAAAAATAGCCTCCCCAACCTACATCCAGCTTACGAGTGAATAACACGATCTTCGGTAAAAGGCTTCAAATGGTTCCAGGACAATGGTAGAGTGATATCTATTGATTTAGGCCAACTCTTCCAGAAGAACGAGTCATTCAAATGATACTATGATGTCCAGAACATATACACTTAGAATATCCTCTAATGTCTGTATAGTCTGCTTAGTCTTACAATTTGTCTTAGGGTGGAAAGCGATGTTAAGGTATAGTTGGGTGCCAAACACATGATTTATGTGACATCCAAGATTAATAAGGAATACAACACATTTCATATTTATTAATATTTCTGAATTGATTATTAATTTTACTTAAAAAGGGGATACTATGTTTGATTGAATACCAAATACGCAACAACGAGTTTCTCTGAAATCTTACGTTGCACAATAATAATATAATATTATTATTTTAAATGGTAGTTAACTCCTAGCCATTTTATTGGTGGGAATGAAAAGAAATAAATAAAATATGATCATATATGTTTTTCAAATGTTTTTACAATTATCCAATAATTGATAAAATCTTAAAATGTGAATGAATCTAATTTTAGACATAATTTTCTTTAAAAAGTTGATTTACCGCCTGTTAATGGAGAACCCTCTTTAAATATAGTTTATGTCACTCTAATATTTCGTAATTTGAAAAAATAAAATTATTCTTTTGAATCGGAAAATTGAAAATTACATTGGATAATTTATTTTTATTTTTCCGATAAAATTCATTTTTTATGAATAGTGGAAAATACTGTATTTTAAATCAAATCTGCCTTTTTATCTAATTTATTTATATGGTTATATTATATTTTTAATTTGTTTTAAAGTTTAATTAGAATATATTTTTACCATTTAATCTAATTTTGGAAATTTTGAAGTAATTTCATTTTGAAATTGGACATAAACAAGTGTCAATCATTTGATAGATATTGTTTCATACAAACACGCTATTCGATTGGACAGTGGGAATTAATTTTAAATTAATTTCTGACACTTATTTGTTTTGAATTTGGGAATATGGATTCCATATTTGGAATCAGTAGGTACAATTTGTGTAAATAGGTAACATTTATTGTTAGACATTTTAAATATTTTCTTCTGTAAATATTTTATTTAACATGATTAAATGGTAAATATAGTAAATAAGGGTAAAATATAATATTTTAATAATATTAAATTACACTAACATGTGTATTAATTCTATTTCTTGATAAATATCTGACCATGGGAATCCTTGGGTCAAATGTTTGACCCCATGGAGTCACATAGGGGTAATAATGATACTTTATATTAAATAATTTAAAGTGAAAAAAATGACCTAAAAATATCTATTACTGAATCAATTAGTACATGGTGTTATATAATTTATATATTAAACTATAAATATTAATAGGAAATCTAAAATTATTTCCCACATCATGTTATTTTTTTATAATTTTTGGACATCAAATAAATTTAATTATTTATGACATAATAATAATGAAATATTTACCTCCTTAAAAAGTTATTTAAATAAATAAGATTATATATATTAAAAAATATTCAAAACATGTACAATTTTTATTGGATTATTTTATTTTTACCATGAGTCATCTTAAATTCGTTTTTAATGATTAGTCAACCTTTTGAAACAGATGATGAGTTTAAAAAAAGAATTGTTTCAAACTTTCTTAAACAACCCCTCCTTTCCCATATAAAAATCACTCACTTATAACTCATTCCTCACACTTCTCAAGACTTTGTCTCGTCCAAAATATACTACAATAAGCTCTTAAGATACCTATATTAATCCTAGAAGCCTTACCATAGGCATAAATCACTTAAAGATACCATTTTGGTTCGAACCAAAGGGAGTTAACCGATTTAAAGGTATCATCTCCTCTTATGTTCTTTTGTTTTATATTACTTCTACAACCCCATAAACAATTTTTATTTCTTTATTTTATATCAAAACCAGTATACTACATATAATAAGACGTTTTTATGAGAAGGATTCTAACTACACATACACACACCTCTATCTAATGGGTAAAGAACATACTGTTTCTGTGGATGGAAAACTAAAGTCTCATGAAACGATGACTGTTCAATTATCGCCTACCGCCTCTCATGGTGACCATTATGATGAGAATGTATTTATATATAATATATATCATTATTATGTTTTCTTTTTTTTCTTCAGTATTTTCAATTTACATCATACCTTTATGGTTTACATTATGGGTGACACGATAATTTCATTTGAGGAAATGCGGACTACCGCCCCCTCTATGTGATATGACTCATTTATGCCATACGTGGGATGTATAAAGGATGGAGTTAATGAAATTATATATTATATTATACTGGAATTATTATTTAACTATTTATCATTATGTTTTAATTTAATTAAATACAATATATAAATGAAAGCAACGTTCATTCGTATGTACGCCTTACCATCTCCATGAACGATGTATTTCTTTTCTTAACTATAAATGTAATGTAATATTATAAATAAATATATATACTGGATATATAATATATATATGATATCTAAATCATGAATATAATTCTGGATATAATGGACTCTTTACAACATGGATAATTTGTAATTATTAGGTGTTCATTTTTTACTCAAGTACCAAATATCAATAAAACGATCGTTATTAACGTAAATGATTTAATAATGTTTATAACATAATAATAAGTGTCATAAAATAAATTATAAGAATGATTTTTTTAATAAAGTATAAATTAACTTTATTTTATTATTCAGGAAGAACAAGGAACAATCGTGTCAAGTTGGACATTAGGTAAGGGATTTTTATCTCACTTTTAATTCCGTGAGACTTCCATTGTTCACCAATTATTCATTGCATGTGGTGTATTGTGTACTGATATTTGAAATATATTATAATTTTTCTCCTTATATTAATGTTATTTCGTGATCCAACTTGTGTATTTAATCTTTTGGTCATAGGACTCGATTGATTGCAACGTAGTATAGGGTTTTCATCTCACTTTTTATTCCTTATAGATTCATGCTATATTTTCCACTATTTACTTTTGTGTGGTGTATGTACTACCCATGTTTGTACACATTGTGTAATATACTATCATTTGTTTCTATTTACATGTTCAATGTATGATCATTCTTTCATATGGTGTATGTTTCGTAAGTTACCAAATCGGTAAGGAAATCTTTAACCCTCCTCTTTTAAAAGACTTATTTTTGTTATGTCTTTTAATCAACATCTTATTATGTAGGGATATGTTATTCTATATCCTTATTGATGTAAATATTATTTCCATGTGATGATATACCCTTTTCTCTCTAATCAATACATTTTTTTAATTTTAATGTGACATCGTTAGGCTGTCAAATTTCTGAAAGAGAACATCTTTACCCAATTTTAAATCTTTGGGTTAAACTTCTTTTTCTTGAATATGTCGTGCTATGATTTTTTGTGAATGACCTATGATTTTTTTATAAATAATATCCAGATATATTTTTTGTATTATTATTTTTTACACATAATTATGTAATTGATTTATCTTTAATCAAATGATACCATCTTTATAAGGGATTTCGTCTCAATTTACATTCCACTGAGACTTCATTGTTGTTATGCACCAATTCACTCTTATATGGTGTATATAATATCCATTGGCATATTATGTCATGAATCCCTTTATTATCATGATATTATAATGTTATGATTAAATATTATTCTGAAATTATTTTTATTCAATCATCTCTCCTTTTATTAAAAACTCTTTCACTAAAATAATATTGTATTTTTTTGAAATATCGACTATTCTAAATATTTTTCATTAATGTACATGTTTCAAAAAGGGTTTTAAGGATTTATTTATTAGGAAATTATTGTTTTAAAATGATACTTCCATTAAAATCTTCAAAGTTGTATGGGAAACGTTGATTCAAAAATATCTCTACTAAATTTTTTAAATTTTTTTTGAAAATGGTTTTATAAAGCATTGATTATGTCAATATCTTGATATGATATATTGTGATAGAAATTTATAAATTTTATATTTCCATTACTCTTGTTTTATGTGTTATGAATTTGTTATGGTTAGTGGGAATTGTTTATGTATATGGGTTGTTCTGTGATAAACCTAGGGTGGGTGATCCCGAGGTGGCTCTCTAATGCATTGGGTAACATGTTGGAGGTAAGGTTGAATGTTTCTCCTAAGAAATTTAGGGAATATAATATGAGGGGTATTCCAATTGTGACTCCCTATTTAGCTATGATATCTACAATGTATGTATGTTATGAATTCCATAAGTTACATTTATAATTTATGATTTATTTGTGTTATTCAAAAATCTTTTGATTTCGCAAGGTATGTTGTGAATGAAAAGTATTGGTTTCATTGATTTGTATTTATTGATGGTTTAATGTTTCCTTTCCGTATTTTATCACCCTTAAGAAAATTTTCATGCTCATCCTATGTTTTTGAATTGTTTTCCATATGACATAAATATTAATAATGGTTAAGGATGAGATCAAGGAAAAGTCATGCAGTCTAAAAAATGGAACTAGACATGTTTCTTTTTGAAGAGAATTTATTTAATGAAAAAATAGAAAATGATTAGAAGTCTCTACATTGTAATATTATGATTTTTAATATTTCTATTATAATTCTCTAAAACAACAAACCTGAAAATATCCTCAATGTGAATTATTTATTTAATTCAAGATTATTTAATGTTTATGGTCGGGTCCTTATAGTTGGTATCAAAGGTCGGTTTAGACTAATTTAGTGGTTGGGAGTTTTCGTTGGACACATGGTTATTCCCTATGTCTATTATTTCAGTTAAATATTATTTTATAACTTTTTCAAATCAAGGAACGTTAGTTAATAATGGAAGGAGTAGTATCTCAAATGACATTCCTATCTCTTCCGGATGACTTGCTTGCAATAATTATTGAAAAGTCTTGTTCAGATGATTGTGAAACTTTTTCTAGCGTATAACTCCCTTGCATGTAGTTATTTGAGATATCAAACACCTCCACAATACCTCGATATCATTGTGGATCATGTTTTGTATTTAATCAAATCTTATCTTCAATATATTCTCATATTTTAAAAAAAGGTAAATATTATCATGGAATTTTCAAATATTTTACCTTATCACATTATTTTGAAGAATATTATGATTTTGAAAAAGGTGATGAAGAAGGAGAACCTTGCACAACCTATTTAAATTTGATTTAAAAAAATAGTCTCCCATTACATACTTATGCTATTTTAAAATTACTGTTGATTGAACATTTCAAATCAAATTTGGTCCAATTATTTTATAAAAACCATGTTTTATCAGATGTTTTGAAATTATATGTCATACATGATTATTTTCCTAAAGTAATTTTATATGAACACCCTTATGACCAAAGTTGTACATGGTGTATTTGGATGAAGGAATCAAATTATTTTGAAGGATCCCTAAATCAGTATTTCAATTTATTGACCTTCTACCTACGAGAGCAAGATGACGATGATACCATATGGAGATAATAATGAATGTATGTTGTTTTTTCTATTCGGAATAATTTTATTGTTTCATTTAGAGGTGAAATAAAAAAAGGGGAAAATATAGATGACTTTACGAATTACAATGTTGAGGTATTAATGTGTTGGGATGAAAATGAAATTTATAATAAAACCTTTGAGGTTAAAACATGTTAGGGTTATTTTTATATTTTATAAATAAGACAACCCATAATATGGGGGACAACCTGTCACGTCTAGTAAAGCCATGGGAATCAAACCCATAACCTAAGGGCGACAAGGGTACATCGCCTAAAACTGGCCTACATGAAGTCCCTGGTTAGTATATATTATTATTTTTTAGTTATATTATTTTATAGGTCAAGAATACGTTTATTATGGGAACTTATTTTTTATCAAATGAATATACTTAATATAATAAAATGATGTGGTGATTATGTGATAATGATTTTGTAGGATGTCGTTCTCCTTTTTGGGGAAAATTATATTCTTAAGGGAAATAGAATACTATGAGATCTTATTTCGGGAGTAATGGTTAAAATTTTATTTTGGAAGAATATATGTTTTTATTGTTGACATATGATGATTTGGTTTATTTATGAAAATTATTAACCTATCGTGGAGAATATGTGATTAGGATAATTACTTTTCAATATGAGACTTTATGAGTAACTTGTATTATTTGGAGATAATTGGTAAGATATATCTTGGAAGGCTTTGTAATTAAATCCTTATGATATTTTTTTTTCAATATTAGTCATGATTACTTTTGAATCATTTTAGGGATAGATTGTTATTTAATGTTCTTTGTTGAACTTTTGGTTTTATTTGAAAAATTTTGGAGATTAAGAGTAGTTTTTCATCATCTAAAAGATTTTCATTTTTGGCTATTATCTGATCTCTCACTAACCATTTTTGTTTTAGTTGATGTCTATAGTTAGGGAAAATATATAGTTAATATTGTGTGGATTATGTGAATCTCTAGAAGATGAATCTAGCTCTTTTTATTTGATCAAGTCATCTTGAATACTCATAATCTGGAGAAAATAGGATTTTTTGGTAGAAATCTATTAAAGGGTGAAAGTCTACATGAAAAGTAAGTATGATTCATTATAGTTTTAGTTAAGATCATAAATAAATTAATAAACTTTATGAAATTTATATTAAAACAAAAACATTTTCTATTAATGTAATGCCACGACCCCAGTTACCCAATATCGGTGACTTATTTTAATAAACTGGATTGATTATAAGTAATCAAGTCCCGAAAGACTGATCAGTTTAGCAATCTTGAAAAATAGATTACATACATGGATGTTACATTACACTTTAGAAAACAAAAAACCATAAATTATCCTTTGAGTATGCCATTAATATCCAAGAATAACCCTTCTTATCAATCATAATACACTCTTTGTAATCCTGGGAAAATAAAACAAAGGGGTGAGCTCAAATGCTCATTAAGGATAAAAATATAATGGAAACATTCATAAATGAGAATAATCATTTAAGGAAATATATAACTAATGTAACGACATAAAATTTCATTAATGGAAAATCCCTCTTGATCCAGTTAAATGTTTCTTTATGTTTTTATATGATGTCAACTTCTTTAGTTTAACGTTAAGATTTGTGACCGTTACTTTTATAGCCGTTGAACAGTGATCATCCGGGTAGTTTAAATATAAGGCTTTAACGAACCAATTTTCTACTCAGACAAAGGAAGCGATGGCCTCATCTAGTAGAATTGCCCCTTACGAAGCCCATTTGTCGGAGCTCAGAAAGGAGGTGGCGTCTTTGGGCTTTGCCCTTGACCAAGCCCAAGCTGAGCTTCATCAAGTCAAGCTCGAACGTGATCGTCTACAGGAAAAATGGAAGTTGATAGAGATTACCACTCGAGCGATGTTATCCGAGCAACCCCAAGAGTCTGTCACCATCGCACACCTTACCCTTAGGTCTTATGCGGCTATTTTAAGGGGTTATGTAACAAATAAGTAGCACCATGTTCATGTACATTATTTTTTGTATATAATAATGAATATAATTTCTAGTCATTTTTGATGCATTGTAATTAGTTTTTAAAGTACAAATGATGTTTTTAGTTATTATTTAATTAAGAATTATATTTTATTAAATTAAAGGATTTTTGAATTAAATAATATTTTAATAAAATATTATTATTAATATTAAATTAATTTTTATTAAATATAAATGATCTTATAATTTTATGAATGCAATTAAAATTTTTATTAAGGTTTGAAAGCCATTTCTGTCAAAACCCGTGAATTTTTTATAAATGTCGGTTTTTATTTTAAAAGTGAAAATTCACATATTTAGAAAATTATTTAGATAAAATAAATATTATTTTTGGAATCCGGACGTCGAAATTATCCAACGGTGAATTTCTCATAATTTTCTGAGACAGTCAAATTTTTGGGTAAAAATTAAATACCATTTAAATATATAATGTGTTTTATGACATCATAATGACCCAATGGTGATGTAATAAAATACCATAATCCCTATGTTCGGCCAATATGTGTTTTATCAATAAAATAATGAGGTTTTGGGTTTGTTTGACTCACTTTTCAAAGCATTAATGGAGCCCTCAAGACTTATTCAACACTTTGCCTTTTTAAAATTAATTTCCATGGGAGTGTGACTCACCTCCACAGAAGCAACCCTAATTTTTTAATAAGTTCGGACCTTGTCCTTGTAAAATATTTTTTTCCTCTTCCCTTTTCCAGAAACCATGGGAAAATACCATGGGATGGTTTGTGGTTTGGATTATTTTAATATAAGGGGTCCCAAACCTAAATAATAAAGAATTCTCTCACCTTTCCTATATAAACCCACCCAAGCTCCCACTTCCTCCTCATCCAAAGCCCTTTAAGTTCGTCCAAAATCTGCCCTACTCTCTCTAGAATCCTCTCAAGGTTCCCCAAGCTCCCAAGAAGCCTCTCACAAGCCTCTCTCTAGCCTTTGGAAGCACACTTCCAAGTAAGGGTTTTTTCTTCCTTTCTCATTTTTTGTCAATTTTCTTTAAGTTGTATTGCCCTTTTTATTTCAATTATGAATGTTGGGGTATGGTTTCGCACCTCCCCCATACTGCCCTATTATTGTTTGAATGATGGGAGAACCCTTTCTCTCTCATTAAATGCCTCCCATGTACACCTGATACTATGCCGAAATTCCGAAAGGAACTTCTCTCTCTTCTTTTACATTCAAGCAATACTTTTGTATCATGAATCTAAATTCCATTTCTATTGTTGGGACATGTATATATATGATATCCTTACTGTCCATTACATGTAAATATGATGAGGAACCCCTTTCTATCTCATCAACCTTTTTTATGAATTCTTATGTCACGCCGTTACCCTGCCGAAATCGCACCGATTTTCTAAGCCAATGTCTTTGTGTAGTGAATACCATGCCCATTTCTCCATCAAGGGTATTCACCTTTATGCACGTTTACTTATTGATTTTAAAGTTTCATGTATGAATTCCACATTCCTTTATCGTGGAATAAATGATTATGTTTTATGAATCCATGTTTTATGATCCATGTGGCACACTTATGCATGAAATGAAATGTTTAAGAAGGGTGCGCCCTGATAGCGCTCCAATGCATTGGGTAAAGTATAGTATCATGATACTTCATGTGCAATGAGTGTTGACTCATGCTAATTCAAGTGCAACGAGGGTTTACTCGTGCTTCAAGTGCAATGAGGGTTTACTCATGCTCCATGTGCAATGAGCCTTGGCTCAGGCTAATTCAATGTTAAGTGTTGTTGCCACATTTCCATGTTATGATTATCATGCTTTATCATGCCTTTATGTTCATGTCTCTCTTATGCTCTATTGATATGCCTATTGCCTAACATGTATTGTACTCCTCATGTTATTCATTATGTACTCCCTTACTGGGCTTTATAGCTCACCCTTTTCTTATGCATGTCCTCAGGTTATCCCATGCAATGCTAAGTACGAAGGAATGTAGTGGTCATGTAAAGGAAGTTTTCAATAAGGATGTTGTATTTCATGTTTAAAGTTTTTATGTAATGATCCTAAGCCCCAAAGACACTAAAACTCTTGATCTTCTTTGTTGTATCATGTGAAGTTTTATGTAATAAAGCATGTTTAAGTTGTAATAAAAAGCAGGGTTGTCATAGTTGGTATCAGAGGATAGGTTTAGTTATTTTTGGGATTAGGAAACCCTAGTAAAGCCTTAGATACAAGACTAAGCATAATAAAAACATCCCTAAATTTTGGTAAATACTAAGTAAGTGGTTTATCAAACAAATACATCCCTGTCTGGATACGAGCAGGTAGAGGCAGCTCTGGCACAGATGTATCCTAGGGGTAAAACCCGAAAACACCGCTTTGAGCTAGACTCGAACGGGAACTGGTGCACGACAACGGGCCTTGCTGCACTCTTGGTTACGACACTCCCGGGGGATATGTTTTGATAAATTTACAATCTTAGTATGAACCCTTATTAAGGGAAAAATGCCCCTAAGAATATATGTTAGAAGGAAGATCATGAAAAGCCTGGATTGAATCCTATAGACTCATGAGTTGAAGAGATTAAAGTTTATTTATAAGTCATCAACTTTTGTCTTTGGATTACCCTTTATGTGTTACCCCTAACTTTCCTTTTATTCCAGCCAATGGCCGGTAATAGGAGAACTCGGGCTAACAACCGTTGTGAAGATCAGTGTGATGATTGTACCAATGAGATGCCCAATCCAATGGGAGCGGGAATTGCGAACTTTGTCAGGCTTCTCTCTCAGCTAACTCAAGTTTTGAATAGAAACACTGGTCAAGAGGAACGTTCAACCCCCCCTAAGAAAGAACAAGTCGCTATTGAAAGCTTCATGAGACAAAGGCCTCCTACTTTTAGTGGATCATCCGATCCCACGATTGCTGAACAATGGATCAACTCCATTGAAAAGATATTCTCCATCCTCCAATGCTCTGAAAAAGAGAAGGTTCTCCTGGCGGCTTATCGTATGGAGGGTGAAGCTGATCAATGGTGGACGTTGATCAAAAATACGAAGCCTGAGGAGGAGATCGAGGCTTTGGAATGGAAGGTATTCCGGAAGATGTTTTTCGATAAATATTTTCCACGCACCCTCCGTCTTAAGATGGAAAGGGACTTCCTTTCCCTCAAGCAGAAAGATGAGGAATCTGTGGGAGCGTACGAGGCAAACTTCACAAGGCTTGCACGATACGCTTCCGGCTTTGTCGTTACCCCCAAATGCAAGGTTGACCGCTTCTTTGGTGGGCTGAAGCCTAGCTTGCGGAAAGCATTAGCGATCCGTGACTTCGACAGCTATGAGGAAATTGTCCGATGTGCCCTCAAGGTTGAAATGGAGATCGGAGAATCACAGGGGTATCATGGGGACAAGAAGCGGAAGGTGGACTTCAATGCTGGTGGTCCGATGGATAAATCCAACGGCGCTAAGAAATTCCAGCACCCCACATGCCAAAAGTGTGGAAAGAAGCACCCTGGAAATTGCCTTAGGGGGACAAGAAAATGCTTCAAGTGTGGAAGAGAAGGGCACCTAGCTGTTAACTGTCAGCAAGAAGGACCCGCGGCTGCGACGTAGGGGAGGAACGCTCCGTTCGAGCCTCAACGCGTTGTTCAATGCTTCAAATGCAAAGAACCGGGTCATTTTGCGAATCAGTGCCCTAATTCAAGGGTTATCGGAGGCAATCAACAACCTCCAAGATAGCAAGGAAGAGCTTTTGCCATCACTTCTGCCGAAGTGAACCCCGACAACGAAGTGGTGACAGGTACGCTAGTTATTCATTCAAGAATAGCGAACGTACTTTTTGATTCAGGTTCTACGCATTCTTTTATATCTCAAAAGTTTAGTAGAATAATCCCTGCACCACCACAAGTCATGGAAGTAAAGATGTCGGTGAGTACGGCAAATGGGGCAATCATTGCATCCCATGAGTATAAGTCCTCCCCTGTTATAATCTGTGGATTGAATTTCCCGGCGAACCTCGTCATACTCCCTTTGGTGGAATTTGATGCAATTCTTGGCATGGATTGGCTTTCCTTATATAGAGCCAACATAAATTGTTGGGAGAGGGAAATCACACTCCATATGGAGAATCGACCCCCGATTCTTTACAAGTGTCAGGAGGAAGATGAATCTCCTTTAGCTCCATCATCTCAAGCATGGATATTACTGCCTTATGAGCACGCATATCTGGCTCAGATGATTGAGTCCAAGGAAGAAACCACCCTTGAAGAAATGCCTATTGTGAGGGAATTCGCTGAAGTATTTCCCGAGGAACTTCCTGGTCTTCCTCCAAGAAGAGATGTTGAGTTCTCAATTGAACTTATACCTGGGGCGCTACCAATATCCAAGACTCCATATAGAATGGCTGTTGTTGAGCTTGAAGAGCTGAAGAAACAACTACAGGAGAATCTGGATAAAGGGTTTATACGCCCAAGTGCATCACCATGGGGTGCACCAGTCCTCTTCGTCAAGAAGAAGGATGGGTCAATGCGGCTTTGCATCGATTATCGTGAACATAACAAAATCACGATAAAGAACAAGTATCCTCTCCCAAGAATCGATGACTTGTTTGATCAGCTGCGTGGAGCTCAATACTTCTCCAAGGTCGACTTGCGGTCGGGATATTATCAAGTAAGGGTGAAGAAGGAAGATATCCCCAAGACTGCTTTTCGTACAAGGTACGGGCACTATGAATTCATAGTAATGCCTTTTGGACTCACCAATGCTCCAGCAATATTCATGGACTTGATGAATAGAGTCTTTAGAGATTACCTAGATAAATTTGTGGTAGTCTTTATAGATGATATTCTGATATACTCCAAAACCAAGGAGGACCATGAGGAGCATTTAAGAACTGTACTGGAGACTTTGCGCAAGGAGAAGCTCTATGCCAAGTACAGCAAATGTGAGTTTTGGTTGAAGGAGGTCTCATTCTTGGGCCATATCATCACAAGCAATGGGATATCTGTGGACCCCTCCAAAACAGATGCAATTGAGGGATGGCCGAGGCCAACATCGGTAACTGATATCCGTAGCTTCTTGGGGTAGCTGGATATTATCGACGATTTGTGAGAAACTTCTCACGATTGTCCAACCCTCTTACCAAGCTAACTCGAAAGGGAGTAAAGTTTACTTGGAGTGATGAATGCGAAGAAAGCTTCAAGGAGTTGAAAAGGAGGCTTATCACTGCACCTGTGCTCACTTTACCCACAAGTGGGGAACTTTTTGTGGTATTCAGTGATGCTTCGAAGAAGGGCTTAGGATGTGTGCTGATGCAAAATGATAAAGTGATATCCTATGCCTCAAGACAGTTGAAAATCCATGAGCGAAACTATCCAACGCATGATCTGGAGTTGGCGGCGGTGATCTTTGCCTTGAAAATCTGGCGACATTATCTCTATGGAGAGAAATGTGAGATATATACTGACCACAAGAGTCTTAAATATATATTCACACAGAAAGATCTTAATATGCGCCAGAGAAGATGGATAGAGCTCATAAAGGATTATGACTGTTCAATACATTACCACCCTGGGAAGGCGAACAAGGTGGCGGATTCCCTAAGTAGAAAGGATCCAGCAATTCTATCAATGATGAGAATTGAGAAGGATCCAATCTTCTTAGACTTGATGAAGATGGACGTGGGAATCATAAAGAAGGGAACATCATCAATCCTTTCACAAATGATTGCTCAACCATCTCTTTTGGAAAGGTTAAAGGATGCTCAAAAGGATGATGCGAGAATCCAAGAAAAAGTGGAAGCTATCAAAAAGGGAAAATCCTTAGAGTTTAATGTTAATGAAGAAGGAATTGTGCGGTTTGGGAAAAGACTATGTGTCCCATCAAGTTCGGAGCTGAAGAAGGAACTTTTGGATGATGCACATAGTTCAAATTTCTCTATTCACCCAGGGAGCACAAAGATGTATCGAGATCTCCGAGAAAACTTTTGGTGGGATAATATGAAGAAGGAGATCGCCGAATATACATCAAAGTGCCTGGTGTGTCAGCAAGTGAAGGCAAAGAGGCAGAAGTCTAAGGGGATGATGCAACCATTGCCCATACCAGAATGGAAATGGGAGAACATCACCATGGACTTCGTCACTGGACTTCCAAGGACATCCAAAAGCAACAATGCAATCTGGGTTATTGTGGATCGTCTTACAAAGACTGCACACTTCATTGCTATTCGAGAGGATTTCTCTTTGGATCAACTGGCACGGATATATATCAGGGAAGTGGTACGGTTGCATGGAGTACCACTATCTATTGTGTCGGACCGAGATCCAAGATTTACCTCTAAGTTTTGGAAGAGTCTTCAACATGCTCTGAATACTGAACTGAACTTCAGTACGGCCTATCATCCTCAAACTGATGGCCAATCCGAGCGGACTATCCAAACACTTGAGGATATGTTGAGAGCGTGCTCAATGGACTTTAAAGGAGGATGGGATCAACATCTTCCCCTAGTTGAGTTCTCTTATAATAATAGTTTCCACTCGAGCATCCAAATGGCACCATATGAAGCCCTGTATGGGAAAAGGTGTAGAACACCGGCATGTTGGGATGAGGTCGGTGAACGTAAGCTGCTTGGACCAGAAATGGTCGAAGAAATGGTGGAGAAGGTGAAAACCATTCAGCAGCATATCAAGGAAGCCCAAAGTCGACAGAAGAGTTATGCAGAAAATCGTCGACGAGACCTTGAGTTTAAAGTCGGAGACATGGTGTTTTTACGCATATCTCCGTGGAAGAAGGTCATGAGGTTTGGAAAGAAAGGGAAGTTAAGTCCAAGGTACATCGGCCCATTCGAGATTCTTGATCGTGTTGGGGCTGTGGCCTATCGACTAGCACTTCCACCTACTATGGCCAAGGTGCATGATGTCTTCCATGTATCCCTCTTAAGGAAGTACATACCAGACCCTTCACATGTACTCTCTTCCGAGGTGGTACAATTATAAGACGATCTTTCTTATGAGGAGCAACCAGTGAAGATCTTAGATCGTAGAGAAAAAGTTCTACGAAATAAGACAATGCCCCTCGTCAAGGTGTTGTGGAGAAACCACAAGTTTGAAGAAGCAACTTGGTAGTCGGAGGATATGATGAAGCTAAGTTACCCACATTTGTTTTAGTGTGGGAAAAGGAAAATTTCGAGGGCAAAATTTCTTAAGGGGGGAATGTTGTAACGACCCAAAATTTCATTAATGGAAAATCCCTCTTGATCCAGTTAAATGTTTCTTTATGTTTTTATATGATGTCAACTTCTTTAGTTTAACGTTAAGATTTGTGACCGTTACTTTTATAGCCGTTGAACAGTGATCATCCGGGTAGTTTAAATATAAGGCTTTAACGAACCAATTTTCTACTCAGACAAAGGAAGCGATGGCCTCATCCAGTAGAATTGCCCCTTACGAATCCCATTTGTCGGAGATCGGAAAGGAGGTGGCGTCTTTGGGCTTTTCCCTTGACCAATCCCAAGCTGAGCTTCATCAAGTCAAGCTCGAACGTGATCGTCTACGGGAAAAATGGAAGTTGATAGAGATTACCACTCGAGCGATGTTATCCGAGCAACCCCAAGAGTCTGTCACCATCGCACACCTTACCCTTAGGTCTTATGCGGCTATTTTAAGGGGTTATGTAACAAATAAGTAGCACCATGTTCATGTACATTATTTTTTGTATATAATAATGAATATAATTTCTAGTCATTTTTGATGCATTGTAATTAGTTTTTAAAGTACAAATGATGTTTTTAGTTATTATTTAATTAAGAATTATATTTTATTAAATTAAAGGATTTTTGAATTAAATAATATTTTAATAAAATATTATTATTAATATTAAATTAATTTTTATTAAATATAAATGATCTTATAATTTTATGAATGCAATTAAAATTTTTATTAAGGTTTGAAAGCCATTTCTGTCAAAACCCGTGAATTTTTTATAAATGTCGGTTTTAATTTTAAAAGTGAAAATTCACATATTTAGAAAATTATTTAGATAAAATAAATATTATTTTTGGAATCCGGACGTCGAAATTATCCAACGGTGAATTTTTCATAATTTTCTGAGACAGTCAAATTTTTGGGTAAAAATTAAATACCATTTAAATATATAATGTGTTTTATGACATCATAATGACCCAATGGTGATGTAATAAAATACCATAATCCCTATGTTCGGCCAATATGTGTTTTATCAATAATATAATGAGGTTTTGGGTTTGTTTGACTCACTTTTCAAAGCATTAATGGAGCCCTCAAGACTTATTCAACACTTTGCCTTTTTAAAATTAATTTCCATGGGAGAGTGACTCACCTCCACATAAGCAACCCTAATTTTTTAATAAGTTCGGACCTTGGCCTTGTAAAATATTGTTTTCCTCTTCACTTTTCCAGAAACCATGGGCAAATACCATGGGATGGTTTGTGGTTTGGATTATTTTAATATAAGGGGTCCCAAACCTAAATAATAAAGAATTCTCTCACCTTTCCTATATAAACCCACCCAAGCTCCCACTTCCTCCTCATCCAAAGCCCTTGAAGTTCGTCCAAACTCTGCCCTACTCTCTCTAGAATCCTCTCAAGGTGCCCCAAGCTCCCAAGAAGCCTCTCACAAGCCTCTCTCTAGCCTTTGGAAGCACACTTCCAAGTAAGGGTTTTTTCTTCCTTTCTCATTTTTTGTCAATTTTCTTTAAGTTGTATTGCCCTTTTTATTTCAATTATGAATGTTGGGGTATGGTTTCGCACCTCCCCCATACTGCCCTATTATTGTTTGAATGATGGGAGAACCCTTTCTCTCTCATTAAATGCCTCCCATGTACACCCGATACTGTGCCGAAATTCCGAAAGGAACTTCTCTCTCTTCTTTTACATTCAAGCAATACTTTTGTATCATGAATCTAAATTCCATTTCTATTGTTGGGACATGTATATATATGATCTCCTTACTGTCCATTACATGTAAATATGATGAGGAACCCCTTTCTATCTCATCAACCTTTTTTATGAATTCTTATGTCACGCCGTTACGCTGCCGAAATCGCACCGATTTTCTAAGCCAATGTCTTTGTGTAGTGAATACCATGCCCATTTCCCCATCAAGGGTATTCACCTTTATGCACGTTTACTTATTGATTGTAAAGTTTCATGTATGAATTCCACATTCCTTTATCGTGGAATAAATGATTATGTTTTATGAATCCATGTTTTATGATCCATGTGGCACACTTATGCATGAAATGAAATGTTTAAGAAGGGTGCGCCCTGATAGCGCTCCAATGCATTGGGTAAAGTATAGTATCATGATACTTCATGTGCAATGAGTGTTGACTCATGCTAATTCAAGTGCAATGAGGGTTTACTCGTGCTTCAAGTGCAATGAGGGTTTACTCATGCTCCTTGTGCAATGAGCCTTGGCTCATGCTAATTCAATGTTAAGTGTTGTTGCCACATTTCCATGTTATGATTATCATTCTTTATCATGCCTTTATGTTAATGTCTCTCTTATGCTCTATTGATATGCCTATTGCCTAACATGTATTGTACTCCTCATGTTATTCATTATGTACTCCCTTACTGGGCTTTATAGCTCACCCTTTTCTTATGCATGTCCTCAGGTTATCCCATGCAATGGTAAGTACGAAGGAATGTAGTGGCCATGTAAAGGAAGTTTTCAATAAGGATGTTGTATTTCAGGTTTAAAGTTTTTATGTAATGATCCTAAGCCCCAAAGACACTAAACCTCTCGATCTTCTTTGTTGTATCAAGTGAAGTTTTATGTAATAAAGCATGTTTAAGTTGTAATAAAAAGCAGGGTTGTCATAACTAAAACAAAATCCTTTTAAACATGAACTTCAGTATAATATGGGAAAAACAAAATTAAATAATTCCATTTACTTATTCACATGGATATTCTACTAGTCAAATAGTCACATGCAATATCAATAACCACTTTCATAATGATGGAATTCAAATTTCTAGACTATAATAACTACATAGTCAAGGCCTTGTACCAAGACTACAAATAAGATTTTGTGAAGGACTTGTCCCAAGACACTAGTTTGTATCATGAGACCTACCTATTCATCGAGGATCTATAGTAATCTCCACCCATCACTTACTAAGTCCAATTCATTCCTTATATGAAATTGTTTAAACCTAACATAAACATTCGTATTAAAACTGGTATACGAAATGTCAATACTTTACCCATAAACCATGAATGATAAAAAATAACGCATCCATAGTCAAACATATAACAAAACCATAAATACAATCCAGAAGATTTGTATCATAACAAATCAATCTAAATCAAAAATAATATCCAGTAAAGGATGCTGACATAGTTGAAAATGATGAGTAAAACTTTTTGAGAGAAATAAATTTTTTGTAAAATCTTTTAAAATCCACAAATTTATAAAGGAATTAATTTAAAAGATATTTATTAATCATATTATCCCATACCAATTTGAAAATTTTGAAAAGAATTATTATTTCAAAACATTCATGTCTATATAAATAAACCATTAAAATCATTTTGAAAACATGTACATTAATTAGAAATATTTAAAATTTTAAATCTCTAAAACATTTAGAATTATAAACATGAAAATGAGTACCTTTAAAATCCATTAAAATATTCATTTTTAAATCATTTTTATGAAAAATGGACATGGATGATAAAAATTTCCCAGTAAATACTTACACATAAACAATCATGGTTAATAATGAGATTGAGGAATTAACCATTACAAATTTGGTAACTTACAAAACATACACCCCATGAAAGAGGTATCATTTAATGAATATTTAAATACACATAAATTAAAGTTTATTACACAAATAATACAATTATGGGCAGTAAATACCCCACACAAATGGTTTTAGTGGAAATATGGCATAAATATCACGGGAATAAGGAGTGAGATGAAAACCCCTTACCTTGCACTTTCCTTTAGTCGAGGGTACATTTAACCACTTGTATGAATACTATAGTATGTTATTGAATTACACCAGAACCATGTTAATATTTATGATATCATACATTATTCATTTATGACATTATACTACCCATTTAATTATAATTTCCATGTTATATTAATATTTCGGGTAATAATCGCTTTCTTTATCGTACGTGTTTTAACTTGTTACTCTTGATTGTATCAAATAGATAATTATTTAAATACTTCCAGAATGTAAAACATGATATATATATCATATATATTTAGAAGATAAATATTTATATTAGACACATATATGAAATGGATAACACCATTTATGGAGATGGTAGTTCGTACGTACGCATAAACGTTGTTTCCATTTCCATATAGTATTTAACGGATGTAAGTGAACAATATATATGTAAGTACATAAATACTAATATATATAAATATATATCTCCATTATCATTATTATTTAACATATTACATACTTATTAGTAATACATATTTTTATAATCATCGAAAAATGGGGAACATGGAAATGAATCTCATCATGTCATGGAGGCGGTAATCCGTACGTACGTACGATTGAAAATATAATTCTTTTCATATTAAAAAAAAACTAGATGTAATATCATATATACAGAATCCTTATCATGTTATATTTATTATTTAAATCAAATAGACTTCATAATTATACCCATCCAAATAATAATGTAGTGAATAACAATTACACCACGGCGTGGAGACGGTAAGCCGTACGTATGCACGTATGGTGACATGTCATTCAACGGATGGATAGAATACTAAATATGGTTGTAACATATTTATAATAACATCAGAGTATATAGAAGAGGATAGATTTATTATTTTATAATGGGAATAACAGATAAATAAGAAGTGGGAAAGAAAGGAACTTGAAAGAGGGTGGTGAAACCATTACCTCTTCTTCGGGTTCTTCTTTTTGATATGATCAAAAGGGCTCCTCAGTTTGAATTTATGATCAAAATAATGCCTCTAAGATGAATGGAGACAATATTTGAGGATATTTGGGTATATTTTGGCCCAGCCAAAAGGCTTTGGAGTTGTCAATTTGAGAGAAGGGGAAGTTCCCTTTTATAAGAGGGGTGAGGGGAACCTTTGGAAAAACTTAAAATATTTTTTAATAATAATTTCATATTCAGTTTATAATGGCTCCAAAGTGACTTATTTCAAAGATAGGGTGGGGATGGTTAGAAATCATCTCAACCAATATGTTTTATACAAGTTTAGGTTACCATTTTAACATTATCATTTATATTTAACTCTATATTAAATAATTCAACTTTTACCATGTCTTCTTGTATTCTTACACTATATGGTTAATAAACATACGATATACATCCAATAAAACCCAAATTGGTTCATTAATGTCATATATAATATTATATAAGTCTTTTATCATAACCTTATATTTTTATGACCATTATATAAATTAATAATATAATAATTTTTTCAAAAACTATTTTATGTCAATTTTGACACTATTTGGTTTTTGTTTTTTGTTAAAATAATAACATCATTATTACTTAAAAAAATAATTTGAATCAATACTAACTGGTCATATTCACCTATAAAATTCGTGGATGTCATAAAAACGTTGGAAATATATTTATTTTAATATTTGTAATACCATTTATTTGATTCTTTCAATAATAAATTAATTTATGCATCACCATTGTGTCATAAATAAATTAAATTATCTAATTTATAAATATTATAAATAAAATACCATTATGTAGGAAATATATTTATCTTTCTAATTAATATTTATAATCTAATTTATCTTATGTATAACCATATATTAAAAATGTTTTAGTTATTAAACATTTATTTTAACTCTTATAACTCTTCTTTGAATTAAATAATAATAAATGTATTAGTCTAATCCAAGTGGACCTAAATGATAATATTTTATTTCTAAGGTTGTTTTTGTCGAGATACACTTGTCCAATAGAATTAGTACATGTGTTTGTGTAATATAAATATCATTTTTACCCTTAATTACGCTATTTACTTTAAACTGTGGTAAATAAAATTAAAAAGTTACTATTCACCAAAAATTATTTTTATCTTATCGAACCAAATATTACTCCTTGACATTAACTGATTCTCTCAGAATTTTTCAATTCTACTAATAGAAGTGCTAAAATTATGTTTTATGTGAATTTCTAAATTCTCCTAGGAGGTGGGTAAAAGACAGTGAAAAGTTCAATAAAATTATTATATATCTAAAATTATTCTAAACTAACTCCAATGAATTGAATTGAACATATATAGGTATTATTTATCTATTTTGACCTTATTTAAATTTAAATAAATTAAATAATTATTTAAACAAAAATTTGGTTTAAAACTATAACTGAGTGTTTTTTCACTATTCATCAAAAATTTAATGTTTTCAGAAAAATACCAAAAATTCACCCCAAGATAATTTTGATATTCCAAATTGAAAAATGAAGTTCATTTAACCAAATTCAAAACATATAAGTTTCATTTAATAATTTAAAATTAATTCATGTTGTCCAAACCAAATGGTGTATTTTTAAGAAACATTATCTATCAAAATATTGACACTTGTTTATGTACAATATCAAGGTGAAATTACATAAAATGTCCATCATTGGATTAAATGGTAAAAATATAATCAATTTATAATTTCAAACCACTAAAATGTATAATTTAACAATATAAATTATTTTGATTTAAAAAGTTATTTTCAGTTTAAATATAGTTTTGTTCACAATTCACCCAAATATAAAAGTTATCAGAAAAACCCCAAAAATTTATTGAAAATAAATTCTTATGTCTTTAATCTAAAGAATAATTTTATTATGTCAAATAGAATATATAAAAGATTCAAATATTTGATTTAAAAAAGGGTTAACCATTAAAAGGTGCTAAGAGTTCATTTTTTGAAAAATACTTCTTTTATCTAAAAAACCAATTAGTTCATACATTATGTCAAAGGAACTCATAATATGGATTCTAAATTATAAGGATTATAAATAGTTAAATATTCAGTTAATACTATTCATAACTGCTTTTGAATAGCTAGTTTAGTAAGTTTTGGTGCGCTTGGACTCGGTGTTTCTTGTAGTGCATGTTATTGAATTAATTTGAAGAAATAATATAGCGTGAAATTGTGGGTTGTTACAGTAAACTTTTTCTACTGTGGAATCAAAGATCGTTTAAACCATCACAGGTTTGTGATTTTCTGGTGGTTTACATTCTCCTGATCATGTTTTCTACCACTCTCCATAAAACCTTGATGGTTTGTTTCTCTTCCATATATATGTTTTACTACATAGAATACTAGTATGGGTTATCTCTGGTGACCTTTTTTATTTCACTTTCATTCTTTTAAAGTAATAATTTTATTTACTCTTTTCTGATAGGGGACTTTTAATAATGATTCCAAGCCCAATTCTAAAATTGTGAGGATGCAATTCCCCAAAGGGGGGAAGGATGTAACATCCCAGATAAATATAGAATAATAAAATTTCCATATTTATTAATATATTTGAAATAAATATTATTTTTTACTTTAAAATGGAACTCTATGTTCGATTACGTACCTGATACGCAACAACGGGTTTCATTGAAATCTTACGTTGCACACTAATAACATAATATTATTATTTTTAAATAGTACATAACGCCTAGCTATTTTATTGGAGGGAATGAATAGAACTAACTAAAATATGGTTATATATGTTTTTTAAATGTTTTTAAATTTATCCAAAAAATTTTAGAGGCTTAAAATGTGAATGAATCTAATTTTAGTAATAATTTTCTTTAATAGGTTGATTTAACACCTTTTAATGGATAACCCTATTTTAATTTAGATTTTGAAACTCTTATATGCTCAATTTTACAAAATAAAATTATTCATTAGAATTAGGACATCAAAATATTCTTTGGAAAATGTTTTGATATTATTCTGTCAAAATTAATTTTTTAATGAATAGTCAAAAATACTGTTTTTTAATAAAAATATGTCTTTTTATCTAATTTATTTATATGGTTATATTATCTTTTTAATTGGTTTTAAAGTTTAATTTGAATATATTTTTACAATATAATCTAATTTTGGACATTATAAGTAATTTCATTTTGAAATTGGACATAAATAAGTGTCAATGTTTTGAGAGATATTGTTTCTTAAAAACACGCTATTTGTTTTGACCGCAGGAATTAATTTTAAATTATTTTCTGCAACTTTTGTGTTTTGAAATTTGAAAAATGGATTCCATATTTGGAATCAGTAGGTACAAATTGTGTAAATAGTTAACGTTTTTTTTATACATTTTAAATATTTTTTTTCCGTAAATATTTTATTTACCATGATTATAAAGTAAATATAGTAAAAAAGGGTAAAATATAATATTATAATAATATTAAATTACATTAACCTGTTTCCTAATCCTATTGGATGGTATATATCTGACTGTGGGAATTCTTGGGTCGAATTAGGGACCCCATGGAGCCACATGGGAGTAATAATGACACTTTATATTAATTAATTTAAAATAAAGACAAAAATGACATAAACAAAAATCTTTTAGTGAATAAATTTTTACATTGGGTAATAAAAGTTATATTTTAAACTCCAAATATTAATTGGAAATATTAAAATGTTTCCTACATGATGGTAATTTTTTTATAATTATTGGAAATTAAATAAATTAAATTATTTATTACATAATAATAATGCAATATTTACCTAATTAATAATAAATTTAAATAAATAAGATATTAAATATTAAATCAATAACCAAACCTGTCCAATTTTTATTGTATTATTTTATTTCAACCATGATTCATCTTAAATTTGTTTTTAAGGATTAATTTCCCTTTTAAAACTGATGAATTGTTTATAATAAAATAATTGTTTCAAACATTTCTAAAGAGCCCCTCCTCTCCCATATAAAAAAACATCTCTTCTAACTCATTCCTCACACATCTAAATTCATTGGTTAGTTCAATACATACTCTAATAAGCTCCCATGATCCATATCTTTATCCTAGAAGCATTAACATAGGCATAAGTCACTTCAATAAACCCTTTTGGTTCAAGCCAAAGGGAGTTACTTGATTTTATGGTAACGTCTTCTCTTAAGGTCTTTTGTTTTATTTTACTTCTCCAAACAGTTAAATATTTTTATTCAATTATTTTATTACAACACCAGTATCCAAAATATACTATTATGTTTTTATGAGAAGTATTATAACTACACTAACACACACCTCCATCTAATTCGTAAAGAACATGTTGTTTCTGTGGATGGAAAATTAACGCCTCACGAAACGATGATTGTTCAATTATCTCCTACCGCCTCTCATGGAGTCCATTAGGATGTCAATGTATTTATATATAATATATTCTATGATTATGTTTTCTTTATGCTTCTGTATTTTTCATTTACATCATACCTTTATGGTTTCCATTATGGGTAAACACGATAATTTGGTTTGAGGAAGTGTAGACTACCGCCCCTTCAATGTGATATAACTCATTCATACCATACGTGGGACGTATAAAGGATGGAGTTAATGAAATTATATATTATATTTTACTATAATTGTAATATACTTATTTATCATCATTTTTTCATTCCATTAAATACTAAATTGAAATGAAAGTATCGTTCATGCGTACGTACGGCTTACCATTTCATGAACGGTGTGTTTCTTTTCATACCTAGAAATGTAATGTAATATTATAAATAAATATATATAATGGATAAATATATTATATATGATATATAAATCATGAATATTATTCTGGATATAATGGACTCTTGAACACATGGATAACTTGTAATTATAAGGTGTTCATTTTTTACTCAAGAACCAAATATCGAAAAAACGATCATTATTGACTTAAATGATTTCATAACATTTATAACATAATAATCAGTGATATAAAAGTAATATTAAACATAAAAAAGTTTCTTAGGAAAGTATTAATTATCTTTAGTTTATTATTCAATAATAATAAGGAAAAACTGAGTCATGTCAAACACGAGGAAAGCGATTTTTTATCACACTTTAAATTCTGCGAGACTTCCATTGTTCACCACTTATTTATTACATGTAGTGTATTGTGGACTACCATTTGATATATGATAGCATTATTCTCCTTATATTCATTTTATTCAGTGATCTATTTGGGGATATTATCTTTTGGTCATAGGACTCGATTTGTTGCTACGTAGTATGGGTTTTCATCTCACTATTTTTTTCTTGTGAGAATCATGCTATATTTGCCACTATTTCCTTTTTTGTGTTGTATGTACTGCCCCTGATTGTACTCATTGTGTAATATAATTTCATTTATGGGTATTTAAACCTTCAATTTATGATCCTTCATTCATATGATTTCTGTTTTGTAAGTTACCAAATTAGTAAGGGAAGCTTTCACCTTCCTATTTTAAAAGAAATCTTTTTGTTATGTATTTTAATTTACATATTCTTATTTTCAGATATGTTACTCTATATCTTTATTGGTGTAAATTTTATTTCTATTTGATGAGATACCCCTTTCTCTCAAATCATCTCATTTTCTGAATTTTAATGTGACACCGTTACGCTTTCTAATTTCTGAAATGGAACTTCTTTACCCAATTTCAATTCTTTGGGTTAAACTTCTACATCATGAATATGTCGTTCGATGATTTTTTTTGATTGAACTATGATTTTTTACTGTTAATATCAACTTATACTGGGTGTATTCTGATTTTTCACACATAATTATGTAATTTATTTCTCCTTAATCAAAGGATACCACCTTTATAAGGGATTTCATCCCAATTTACATTCTATTTAGACTTCATTGTTGTTATGCACCAATTCACTCTTTTATTGTGTATATACTATCCTTTGGAATATTATTTCATGAATAAATTAATTCTATAAATCATGGTTTTAAGGATTTATTAATAAGGACATTACTTTTTAAAAATATTAATTCCATTAAAAGCATCAACGTGGTACAGAAAATTTTGATTAAAAAATCTCTCTATGAAATTTATTAAATGGTTTTGAGAATGGTTTGATAATGAATTGATTATGTCAATATCTTGAAATGATATATTGTGATTTCAATTTGGAAATTTGTTCTTGCCATTATGCTTGGTTTATGTGTTATGAATATGTTATGGTTATTGGGCATTGTTTACATATATGGGTGGTTCCGTGATAATTCGAGGGTGGGTGAGCCCGAGATAGCTCCCCAATGCATTATGTAAGGTGATAAAGGTAAACGTGAATGTTTCTCCTAAGAGATTTATGGAATATAATTTTATGGGTATTCCAAATGTGACTCCCTATGTAGATTTGATAGCTATAGTGTACTTATGTTATGAATTTCGTAGGTTAACTTTATGATTTATGATTTCTCTGTGTTATTCCTAAATCTTACAATTTCTCAATGTTTTTTGTGAAAGAAAAGTATAATTTTCATTGATTTGTATTTATTTATGGTCTTATGTTTCCATTCCTTATTTTATAACCCTTAATGATATTTTTATGCTCATACCATGTTTTTGAAATGTTTTCCACCATACTTAATAAAGAAGAAGGTTCAAGGATGATATCAAGGAAAATTCATGTTATCTAAAAATAGGAACTAGACATGTTTCTTTTTTATGAGTTTTTATTTTATGAAAAAAATGAAAACTCGGTTGTAGTGTCTACTTTGTAATCTTTTGAGATGTAATAGTTTTATCCTAATTCTCTAGAACTCTAAACTTGAAAATATCCTCAATGTGAATTATTCATTTAATTCAATATTATTTAATATTTTAGGTCGGGTCCTTATAATTTAATCCCCTCCAGACTAATGTGGTAAACCTTATATCTCAATTCGAGAAAATGGACCTTGGAACTCCCTGAAAATACACTACATCAACCACATAACTCCGCACGAATGCATCCACTATTCTTGTCTCTTTAACCACTCTAATTTCATCAATCGGTCAACCACTACCCACAAGGCATCGTAGCCTCCCCCATACATGTGTAGTCATGATACTAAATCCACCGAGATATAATCCCACGTCCACTGGGAAACATCTAAAGGATTCAAAAAACCTCCAGGAACATAGTATTAAACCTCCACCTTATGAGACACTTAAATCCTCACCACAAACGATGTCCCTACCTACATTTCCTTGTGCCACCAAAAATGTTCCCTTAAGCCTCATTAAATCTGTTAAACTCTTTGGTGTACTACCATGGACGTTCTATGGAACTCACAAAGAAATACCTTGCACATCCTCTCTGAGTCAAACAACATCCCGTAGAAAATCATCTAATTCAGACATTCCTTCGACCATCATTTTGAAGCATTTCTCTAGTCAGCGTGATCACACATCACATCGACCTTTGAGTCCACCCACTGAGACTCGTACACCTACCACATAAAATATTACTACACTATCATCTAAAACAGACATCACTTACCACTGTCCACCCTCGTATCCTGGTGTAAGGCAGCCAACTCCTCCGTCGCTCTCCAAGAATCCATAGACGTCTGATCTATTTCCCTTTGTGTCATTCTGCTCAACGCATAAACCACAATTTTCCCATTTCCTGAGGTGTAGGATCTCCCAAAGTCATAGTCCGGAAGAAACTCCATCCACCTCTACAACCACAAGTTCATGTATCACTGTAAGAAGACAGAAATCAAGATCTTATGATATATGAAGACCATGAAGTGTTCCCCGATGAGTTAATTCCGCCAAAACATCAGTTTGAATACCACCATTGAAAGGTCCAGTTCATCGGTGGAATAGTTAAATTCATGAGGACATAACTACCTAAACCCATAATATATTACTCCCCACTGCTGCATCAACAGACACCACATGCCCATGCTGAAATCATCACATAACACATTGAACATCACTCCTACCTCTAGCAATCTTAGTACTGGGGCACTAAAATTTTTACATTTTAGATAAGTTAATGATTCTTTCAACTTCTCACTCTATATGGAAGCTAGGTCTTTTTTGGTTGAATCCATAAATGGAGGCACAACTTAAGAGAAGTTGGGTATGAACAACCTATAGTAACCTTCTAGACCTAGGAAACTACAATCCTCGGCCACATTCTTTGGTTATAACTATGAAAAAAACCTCTTAGAACATTGATGGGTCCACTAATATTACATATGGGACATTATGTGTTTTCGGAAGTGCACATATCGTGTCCAATACATAACCATAGAAAACATCTTGTAGAAATAGTAGTGTCATAGGACCCCTAAAATTATCCTGTGGTGCCCAGTGTGGTTGTTCTCTGGTCTTGAGTAGATCTGGATGTCGTCGATGAAAAAGACCACGAACTATTCCTGATACTCATGGAAAACAATGGTCATGAGTCCAATGAACACAAATTATGAATTAATAACATAAAATTTCATATCCAACAACTCAAAGTCCCCATACCAGCACCTGAAATAAGTCTTCGTGATGTCACCCTCTTTCACTGATAACTAGTGATTCCCTGACTGCAAATTGATCATAGAGAACCATCCTAATCCCCCATGATGGTGAAATATATTTTTCAATCCTTGATAGGGGGTAACAGTTCATGAAATTTACCCGATTCAGCCTCCGGTAGTCTATGCACTGCCTGAGACCACCATATTCATTTTTTACAAACAAGACTCGATCACCCCATGGTGACACGCTGGGTCAGACAAAACCTTTCTCCACCAGATCGTCAATCTGAATCCTCAACTCCCACAACTGATAAGGCACCATCCTATGTGGATCCATTTTAATCTAAAGGGAACTGGGTATTAATTCTATATTGATCTCAATGTCACGTCGATGGGGTAGTGTTAGAACCTCCTTGGGAAAAACGTCTACGAATTCTCTAAAACTCTTGGAACATCTTCTATCTCTACATCCAATGATTCTTCTGACCGATCGTCCAACATAGAAAGATTGGGCTCCACAAAACAGCTCCCCACCAGACAAATCTTGTCTCCAAAGATGCCCACATGTTGTCCGTCATATTTGGAGAACATGAATCTTATCTAGAATCAGTTGACAACTACACACATAGTTAACAACTAGTTGATGCCTAAAATGACATCATATGGATGAATTTTTAGCAAATGATGATCCCCACTGGACTAATGTGTCCCCAAAAATAGTCTGCATCCTAGAAAACATAAGACGAGATGGTGTGACATTCATATATTGTAACCAACACCAAGGTAATGGAATGTATCTTTGTATCAAGACCCATAGCATGGGCTAGACTGGGCGCAATGAAGGAATGTGTATCTCATGATTCAAAAAACAAAGATGAAAGAGTGCTGAATAAACTGATTATACCTCAAAAACCCTTTAGCCCAATTGAAATTGCTACCTTTTCAGCAAGAAACTATCTGTGCTTGGCTCATCTTCCTCTCAGAAATCAACTACCTCCTTGGCCATCCCCTAGTCGAGGTCCCTGATGACCACCTTGAGGTTGGCCACCTCCTACAACGTTTTCTTTTTTAGGGGAAGGATCAATATGCTACTACTGGGAAGGTGTGACTTGGAGATGGGTCTGCTAAGGTGGGTTCTGAACTTGGACACATCAACCGTAATGATCTCAAATTGGTTACAGACTCTAGATGTTCTCAACACATCCACAAAAAAATCACCTCAGTTCCACGCCCATGGGAAAAGGGTGATGGCCGGATGAATAGAACTGGAACTGATGAGGCATATTCCCCACTAGTCAAAAGCTGGAGGGTCCTATCACAGGAGCTATATGGCAGAATTCCACCTCCTTCAAAAAACATTTCTTTCTCCTCTCTCGCGACACACCTCCTCATGAGTGTGTCGTATACGCAACCTCAAACTTCTTATGAACTACTAATTATGTAAGTAAGGTGAAGGGAGTACCAACATACTGAAGTGAAGGTCGAAGTGCCTCCTCTAAACATCTCCTTCGAGACTCCTCACCCAGAATTCGGTATGGAGAAAATCATAGTATATCCTTGAACATGATCTCCAACTCCCTAACCGACATACTCCCTAGCTAGTGGGAGAGAAACTCCAGCCTCTTATCTTCCTTCATCGTGGAATAAATGAACTCTGCCTAGGACTCCATCATGATTTCATCACACGAATCCTCAGACTCCATCCTCTCGCCATGGTAGAGATTCCACCACTGGCATGCTAACACCCTCATCTGACTAACATAAAATGGAACCTAGTACTCCCTCGGAGAACGAATCATGTTAAATGTGATCTTCATCTTCTCATGAAAACCCTCTTTATCCATGTAAGAAACACATCCCTCATAATTCCTAAGGTTCTACCGCTAGAAAGAACATAGAGTCTTCTTCCACTTATCATCATCTTCCTCTTGTTCAATCCTCTTCTGATCAACCAAGAAATCATGCTAGGCCTCGACTTTCCATGCCCCTCATAGACGAATTCTGGGTTCCATAGCTAAAAAGTGAAACAATTAATTCATTATCCTGAGTAGTATTGAATTTACTTAGGGTTTTCTTTATTAATTATTCTAAATTTTCCCAATAAAACCCAATTAAAGAAAGAAATAAAGTCATTATGATTAATATACCTTTCCTAGGGTCTCCACCCTGCAATAAATGTAGCCTCACATTGTCATTTAGTAGGATCAGATTCTTTTCATCGGATCATGGGGGCCCTAAAATTATGTTTCATATCAGGTATTCCCTATCCTATGTCATGAACCAAGGTCACCTAACACTATTTTTCTACAATCCCATGAAATACTCATTGTGCCTAACTTTGACCTCCATACTATCTCTCAACCTCCTCTAACACCACTTTTTCACTACCCACATTCATCAAGTTGAGGGAATGGATAGGAGAGTTACACACCCATCCTTTCTCAAGAATAAGACGAAATAATGACCCTGAGGCCCACCTTTAGTAGGCCCCGGGGTGGTCACAAGCACCACGAGCATGAAATATCACATAGAATGGAAAGAATTGCCTTTTTTGAAAAAAAAATTGGAGATATGTTGGTAAAACCAAACAATTCAAAACAATGTAGGAAAAAAGGAAAACGAAAATACATTCTCACATGGAATTTCAAAAGTGAATACAATACAAAGTATAAAGAAAATTATGAGGGATAATAAAAAAAGAAAAAATAAATCCTGCAACAAAAAATATCCTGATGATCAAGAAAGTACGGTCCATCACGGTCCTCAATGTCCTCCTAGAAACCAGAAATCAGATTTATATATGTAAGTTGATAAAAGTATACTCAGTACGGTAACCAAAAGAAATCATGCACTAGTGGGGATACATTCTAATACACTGTGAGAAATAGAGTTATCTAAATAAACTATAATGAAAAAATATACACCCAGCCTCATTAATGAACACTCCCCAAATATTTCATGTTAGGTAAACTAATAGTAATATAAAATAGATATTTTTGTACCAACCCCCCTTTCCCACTAGTTATTTAGAAAATCATATCCATCAAACCACCCCCAAAAATCCCAATTCATTCCCACAACGGTCCCAAAAACAAAAATATGGGTCATACTTACAATATTGATATCACGCCCGCAAACACCCGGTTCATCTAAGCTACTCATCCCACTTGCAAACACCCCGACCATCACAACCACACCTCCTACCCACAAACACCTGACCCACCACAACCAAAAATCCTTATTGTAGACACCTAGTCATCATCCTGATGACACCTGGGAAAAAATTTCAATACTCTATCCTAAAAACACATGGGCCTCATCCTGAAGAAACATGGTAAATGAACCTTTACACACACATCTGAGCTAAAGCACCACAACACTCCCTTCTGAAAGAGTCTTGGGATATAAAAACCTCATGAAAACATAGCATTTATGACTAACTCAGGCTATCTAGGTGAAGTAGAAAAAAAAGGCTCAATAACTATCCAATCAAAGGAATGTTGGAAAACCACCATCCCCCATGAAATGGTGGTGTTCAGTATGAAGCTATCCACATGGGTGGGATTCATATAAGCATAATAGAAAATAAAAGATATTTTTTTACAAAGAACTCATCTAATCCTATGGTTTTTAAAAAAATATCCAAGCATCTACCACCAAAATTATACCTTCAGGGTACACACCGAAAAATCCATCCCGGTCCCCCCATTCACGTTTTTACGTTCAAATAGTCCATGTTAAATATAAATTCACTATTGAGTAACAAAAAGGCATAATCATAAACCAAAACAAAAACTGAATGAAAAACAAAAAAGAATGTGTTTATTAATTGATTCCTAGTTCACTTTTAAATAATAGAATCAATGTTGGAACACATGAGATCCCGCGAAGTACTAAATCCAAAACAAGCCATTACATAAAAGGTCTAGAATAATTATGCATAGCTACACATATGCTTAAATACAAAAACCACCACCCTCTAAACCAGAGATTCCATTCCCATCTACGTCACCCCACAAATCATATAATAGAAAAACCATTCATATCACTATAACATATTGATGATGATTTCTGATTTAACCAAAAACCATTAATTATGTTCCTTATTTTTGTTTGGATAACCGGGGTGATGATACAAGGGTTCTTATTCAAAATGAATATATTCAATCAACCACATTTATGTGGTTATTCAGGTTCCATGTTACTTTCATTCAATCGCAAGATCATCCAAAATAGTAGCTTCATTAGTGCACAATAAAGGACCACCAGTGACCATTATTTTTTGTGGACATGATCCCATACAATTTACATCATAAAATGAAGGTAAAATACAACATCATCAATATCTTACCTTCCACTTAATTCTTTAAAAATATTCTAATTAACCATTATAATGTTGGTTTCATCTACATGTTGAGGGAACATCATCATACCCTCCCCAAAGGAAGCAAAGTAATGAGAGACAAAGGAATAACCCATACTAGAATGATAAGGGATCGATGTTTTCTCATTGTGATAAGAACTGGAATCACACAATAGGAAACTCCAAGAAGAACTAAAACAGAGGGAAATCATGCAGGCATGCCTTGTCATCAGAAGATTAAATCCAATTACACCAAGAAGAAACAAAAGATACTGAGGAAGATGATCTCATTATGATAAAAAGGATCAATCCTAGAGTTTTGAGATGTCTAATATCAAAGTCCATGAAAAGTGTAATGTGGTTTAACCATGGTACAAACAGGTTGCACACATTGGAATTAATAAAGATTTAATAATTCCCTTGGATATAGTGAGGTATACCATTTCATGATGGAGAGTTTATAGGTTACATTGAATCCGAAAAAAATGAATAATAGGTGTGTAACAAGAGATACAGAAAATGTTGTGAAACTTGCTAAAAGGCCACACGATTTGGTAAGTGAAGGATCACTCCACTCATATTGGATTTAAGTTATCCCTTACCAGAAATAAAATATTCATAGACAAGATAAAAAGAGGTATTAAAACATAAAATATCCGTTCTGTGAGGGAATTTGGAAAGGAAAACTGACACCACATAGTTGAAAAGTTTCGGTGCAGCACCGATATGTGACACCACAAAAACACCCAACCAGCAAAATTGATTCCCTCATGACTCACCAATGATGTCTAAGACTCACGAAACACCCGAATGTTACAAATTAATTGATGAGGAAGGTCTAGACAATTACAATATCATTTTGTTTTCCCTCATTTAATATGACAAAGAAATGAATGTAGTGTTCAAGAATACATACAACTTACTCTCTCCTAGAACAGTGTATTTTATTACATATCTCCAAATGTTGTGAAATGTTATAAATACATATATATTGCATATATATGATATTTAAATCATTAATATCATTCTGCAGATGGAGGAATTTTTTCTACATCGAAAATTTACCTCAAAACAAGTTCATTTTCGACTCAAGAACCGAATACCAAAAAAATGACACATGTTAAAATAAATAACTATATAATGTTTATAACATTGAAATAAGTGATATAAAAGAATTAATGAACATGAAAACTTTTTTGAGAAATTAGAAATCTACTTTAGTTTATTATTCATGAAGAACAAGGAAAATATGTTACAAGTCAGACTAAAGGTAAGGGACTTCACCTCAATCTCATTTTCTTGAGATATATTTTAATAATATACACCTCTTTATTTTATTCAGTGTATAATAAAAACTGCTTTGACATTTAATTTCATTCAGTGTGAATATTTTTTCTTTGAATTGTTTAACTAAACTATAATGTAATTTTTTTTAACATATGTCTCTACAACGACCTCGCCACCACTATAATCGTTAATCGATATTTGTATTTCTCTATAATACATAAGGTTTTTAAAAAAATAAATCCATTATTACATTTCTGGGTATCTTTTTAATGATTCTTGTTGAAATGGATTGAATATTTCAATAACTTGAATGATATACATTGATTTAAAATGAAATTTTATTAGTGAAATGAAGATATTTTGAACATTTTATATATTATGAATATATTACAGTACATTGAAATTTGATGGTTCGTTATGTGATAAAACAATTTTGGGTGGTTACTTGACAAACCAAACGATGGGTGGTTCTGTGATAAACCAAGGATGGGTGGTTACATTATAACCTCAAATGCATTTGGTATGGAAGTTGGTCATATGGATACTCCATTAAATGATATGTGTGGAAGTCGACCGTATGGTTATTCCATTAAAGTATTTTTATGTCCCAATATACCATTATATGTTATACATTGATTTCTGAAGGTTAATGGTAATATTTTTGTTAGAAAAAGGTTAGTCAATGAACATATATATAGTGAAGTATATTTAATACTTCTTTAAAGCTGAAAAGTACAAAATTTTGATAATGTATTCATGATTTTCATGTTATCCAATGACTAACAGTTTTCCTTCTTTTTGTATCCCATAATAATATTTTTATGCTCATCCCAAATTTTGAATTTTTTTTTCATAGGATATAAAGAAGAATAGATTCATGGATGGGATCAGAAAAAATTTATGTTGTTAAAAAATGAAATTATGTCAAGATTCTTTTTAAAGAGTTTTTTCTTTATGAAAATAATGTATAGTGAGTAGAATTATGTACTTGTAATATTCAAGATGTTATGTTTAAGTTATGACCTAATTATTTAAATCTCTAAACCAGAAAATATCATCGAGGTGAATTAAAGAATAATCATTAACATTACTTAGTAATAAGTAATGTTTAAGGATGGGTCCATATAGTTGATATCATAGGTTGGTTTAGATTACTTTAGGAGTAGGAATATTATTGATAGATTATACTTAAAGTATTTTTACTTTATGTTCAAATTGTAATGATATAGAATTTTAATATTAGCATGTTTCTTCATCAAAGATATGTTTTTTCATAATGTGTTTCCATAGAGGAAAAATGATGTTTTTATGGGAAAACATACATAGGGAATTAACCTTCCAAATTAATATCATAAGATTGTAAAAATATGAACTGAATATTTTTTTGCAGTGATGGCTCAGTTGAATCTCGCGATAAATGGTGGTGGTGTTCATACCCGAGATCATCTATACCAACTAGAGAGGAATAAGTTAATTTTAGGGCATTTCATGAGGCAATGTACCCCATCATTCTGAGGATCGTCTTACCCTGTTCAAGATGAAGCATGTATTAATGAATTTGAAAATATTATAGATTTAATGGGTTTTTCAAAAAATCAAACGGTTAGTCTTGTTGATTATAAGTGTGAAGATGAAGCTGATCAGTGGTGGTTAATGATTAAAAATATCAAAGGAAGTGAATATATTGACTCAATAGATGGAATGAGATAAATTAATGAAATTCTTCCGTGTGAGATATTTTCCTAAGGTTGTTCGACATAGGATGGAAAATAAATTCATTGAATTAATACAAAAGGATGATGATTTTTTGGCTACATATATCAAAAACTTCACCCTTTTGTCAAGGTATATCCCAAATATTATCTGGGATATTGATAACAAGATAAATCAATTTTACTAACGGTTGAAGCTGAAATATCGAAGGGATTTATCTTCTCATGTGTTCAAAAGCTATGAGAAACTTGTATGATGAGGTGAGAAGGTTGAAATGGAGTTTTATGATGATCATGTATTCCAATATAGAAAACCAAATAAATTATCAAGTTTTAAGGAAATGAGAATGAATTCATCAATGATGCCTATATATATGAAAAACCAATTTCCAAATTGTGAGATGTGTAGTAAAATGAATCTTGGAGAATGTCTCTCGAAGTCCGAGATGTGCAACAGATGTGGCAAGACTGGTCTTATTTTTTGTAACTGTATGTTTGATGATCTTGAAGGTAATGAAACAACAATGGTATGATTCTTCAGTTGCAATTAGTGAGGACATTATGCCAATGTCTGAACAAAGTTGATTACTAATGGTGGAAACTAGAATGATCGAAAGAAAAAGGTCATAGAAAACTCATTTTCAACTTCTACGATTGATGTGGGACCATCAAATGAAGTGGTGATAGGTATGTTACAAATTTATTAAAAAATTACCAATACAATATTTGACTCAACATCTTCACATTCTTTTATTTAAAAGAGATTTTGCAGTAAATTTGATATAGATCCTCGTGATAGTGATATATAAATCTTGTTAAAAACACCATTTGGACGTATTAAAGAAACCATGATTTATAGGAATCTTCCTATTTTCATTAGTGGGATAGTATTTCCTAAAAATCTGGTTAAACAATCCATAGTGGAATTTGATATCATCTTGGGTATGGATTGGCTTTAAGTTTATCATGAAAAAAGAGAATGTAAAGACCAGAATGTTATATTAAATGATTTCATACCATTGATATCATACCAATAAGCAGAAAGATTGATTAAATATTGCATGGAAAGCTATCTGGATCATGTTGTTGAAATGAAACAAACAATTTTGATTGGTTTCATTCAATTTTTGAGTGAATTTATAGTTTTTTTCGTGGTCTATTTCCTTGTATTGTCCCCTATTGGGAGGTCAAATTTTTTAATGATTTGGTTCCTAGAAACCTTTTTGAAAACCCCCTTATCGAAAGGATTAAGTAGAAAAGGTGGAATGAAAAAAATAAGTTTCATGAATTACTTGATAAGGGTTTCATTCAACATAGGACTTCACCACAGGGTTCCCTAGTATTATTTGTAAAATATAAATTTGGTTCTATTTAAAAATTTATTTTTTACATGGCCTTGAATAAAGTCACTATTAAGAACTTCTATCTATTGCCTCATATGGATGATTTATTTAATCAGCTCCAGGGAGCTCATTATTATTTTAAGATTGATTTAAGGTTTAGGTTACATCAGCTGATGGTAGAGGAGAATGATATTCCATAGACAAAATTCCATAAAAGATATGTGCATTACAAGATTTGTAGTTATTCGCTATGGGTTATCGAATTCACCTTCTATATTTATAAATTTCATGAATTGATTCATTCAATAGTTTCTAGTTCTGTTTTTTATTTTTTTTATATACTATATTTTGGTATATTCCAAAAGCTGAGAAGAACATGAAAGTAACATAAGGAATCTTTTTAAATCCCTAATAAAAAAGAAAATATATGGAATTTTTAGTAACAGTTATTTTTGGTTTCAAAAAATGTCTTCCCTCGGATATATTGTTTTTAAAGATGGAATAATTGTAGACCCTTCTAAATCAAATATTTTTGAATGGTGTCCAAGACCTAACAATATCACAGATATTGGTAGTTTTCTTATATTACCAGGTTATTATTGATTATTTTTTTCAAAACATTAATTCGTTATTTAGACCACTATCTAAGCTAACAGGTAAGGGAGTTAAGATCTTCTTGCAAAAATAATGTGATGAATTTTTTTTGGAACTGAAAAGATGATTGGTAAATTCTCTAGTTTTGGACTTTCCTTTCTAGAATAGTGAATTTTTTTATCTACGAAAATGAACATTTAATGGACATGGTTGTTTCCTAATGAAGAATGATTAGGTAATTGCTTATGATTCACATCAATTTCAATCTAATGAGTTAAATTACCATACATGTGATTCAAAATTAGTAGTTGTTATTTTTTCATTAAATAGTTAGAGGCATCATTTGGTTGGAATGAATTGTAAAATATATACTAATAAAAAAATTAAGTATATATTTACTCAGAAATAATTAAACTTTAGACAATGGAGATGGATATAATTAATCAAAGATTATTATTGCATGATCCATTACCATCCAGAAAAGGCAAATAATGTGGTTGGTGCTTTGAGTTGAAAGAGTAATGCTTCATTAACAATGCTATGTTTAGACTGAAATCCAATGGTTTCTAATTTGATGAAATTTGGATTGGAAATTGTTGCGTTAGAGAATTCCTATATTTTTTTCATTTGGTAGTGAAATCATCTCTATCAGATAGAAATATTCATACGCAAAAACACGAAAACAATTTTCAGAAAATGTTTGACATTATTCATGAGGGTAAGTTAACTGACTTTAGCATTGATAAATAATGTTTTTAATGTTTTTAAAGATATTATGTGTGCCTTGTGATTCACAGTAGAAGAAAGATTTATTATGTTAAGCTCATAGTTATCTATTTTTAGTTCATCCTATAAGTACTATGATTTATCGTGATCATCAGGAGTATTTGTGGTGGGATAAAATGAAAAGAGATATTGCTGACTTTACTATAAAGTGTTTTATTTTTCAGCAAGTTATTGTAGAGTGACATTTACCGAAAGGGATGCTTAGTACTTTTCCAATGCAAGAGTGGAAATGGGAATATGTGTCCATTTATTTCATAGTGGGGTTACCAAAAACCTATCGAAGTAGCAATACAATATGGGTTATTATTGACTGATTGACTAAATATTCTCATTTCCCTCATATTCGTGATACTCTATCTCTTGATCAACTTTCTAGTTTTTATATTAAGGAAACATTCAAGTTACATTGAATTTCCCTTACCATTTTATTGAATCATGATCCTAGGGTCACATCTAAATTTTTGAAATGCCTTCATATTTCATTTGGAACAAAACTAAATTTCATTACAACTTTTTATCCTCGATCAGATGGGAAATCTATACGAAAAATTTAAACCTTGGAGGATATGTAATGTTCTTGTTAAATGGATTAATAAGGAATTTTGGATAAACATATTTAATTGGTGGTATTTTATTATAATTACAGTTGTCATTCTAGTATATAGATGGAACCATTTGAGGATTTATTTGTTATGAAGTGTCGAATTTTATCTTTTCAGGATGAAGTGGGTGAAGGAAAGTTGATGGGAATATAATGGGTAGAATAGATAGAATAACAAGATTATTTGATTCATATTCACATAAGGACATCAAAGAATAGGAACAATAGTTATGATGATAACCAAATGAAGGATCTTCTTTTCGAGGTAGGTTATCCTGAATTTCTAAATTTTTCTCCATGGATACATTTTTATGTTTAGGTATAAAGGGGAAACTAAGTCTGAGGAACATTTAAACCTATGAAATTTTAGATAATTTTGGATTAGTTTCTTATATTGTGTCTTTAACCCCATACTTACCCCATCTACACTATGTTTTTCATGATTCAATGTTGAGAAAACATATGCTGGATCCATCTCATTTTTTGAGTCCATAGGTAGTTCTGTTGGTAGAGAATCTTCCTTATGAGGATAATCCAGTAAAGATTCATGACCGTGGATATAAATTATTACGAAATAAAGTGATTCATAGGGTAATTGTTTTGTAGAAAAACCATGTAGGTGGAGAGGAAAGGTGGGAATCTGAAAATGCTTTAAAGTAGATTTACCCTCACTTATTTGATAAATAAATAAAATGGTGAGGAGATAATTTCACTAAGGGGGAATGATGTAGGATCCCAGATATTTATATAATCATACCTTTTCATATCTATTAGTATTTATAATATATTAATTTTACATTACATTGGAAATTTTTCTGATATCATTCTCGACATACAACAATGGGTTTCCCCAAAATTTTACATTGCACACATCATTGAGTTATACCGAAAAATAATAAAACATTTTTATTAGTTTAAATGGGTGTTAAATCCTAACTGTTATATTGGTGAGAATGAATAGAAAAACTAAAATATTATTATACAGGTTTGCTAATATTTTAACATTTACTCAATAAATTTTATAGGATTATAATGATAATGAATCCAATTTTAAACATAAAATACACTAATACTTGTAAAATATTGTTGTACAACCTTTTGATGGTGATCCCATCATAAATTTTTTTTTTCACATATAAATGTTCTATTTTAAAAATTATTTTTTAGAAGAGTATCATCAAAATTTACACTGGATGAGATTTTGGTATTTTTCTCATAAAATTCAATGTTTTATGATTTGTGAAAAATAAAAAATATAAATTTAGAAAATTACTTTCATCTAATTGATTTATATATATAGACTGTCCTTATAATGGTTTTTAAAAATAATTTGATTAATATTTTATAATTTATCCAAATTTGGGTAATTGGAAGTAATTTCACATTGAAATTGGATGTAAACACATGTCAATCCATTGGTATTATTCACTTCATAAAAACATGTTTTTTTGACAATGAGAATTAATTTTAAATTATTTTATGAAAATTCTATGTCTTGAATTTGAAAAAATGGATTCTATATTTTCAATAATAAGTACAAAATTGTTTAAATATGTACATTTTTCTTTTTCGGCATTATGAATAGTAACATCAGTAATTATTATATTTATAATTGATAAAGGGTAAATTTGGTAAATAAGGTTAAAAAACAAAATTGTAATAATATTAAATTACCCTAATACAAGTCTGAATACTATTTGTTGAGATATGTCTGACCATGGGCATCCTTGGGTTGATTTTGAGACTGCATGGGGCCACTTGGGTGTAAGTAAAGACATTATATAATTTTTAATTTAAATAAAAATGAAATATAACATAAACATGTACCTTTTAGTTTAAAAATTTATATGGGGTTATAAAAATGATATATTTCACATTAAATAGAAATTATTAATCTAGATATATTTCATACATAATGATATTTTATTTAAATTTTTTAGACATTAAATAAATAAATTTTATTATGACACAATGATGATGCTATGATTTCTTGATTAATGAACGATTAAAATAAATGATATTATAAATATTAAAAATAAATGTAATTTGATTATTTTAATTCAACCTAAAATTTTTAATGACGAATATGTCATTTTATTTTTGTATTATTGATTTGTTTTATGGAATAATGTTTTTATTGATTTTTAATAAAGTCATGATATGAATACTGTAAAAATAGACATAATAGATATTTTAAACAATAAAATATTGTATTAAATATTAAACAAAATCTAATAATTTTTCAAATTGTTATTATAAGTCGAGAGGTTTGTTGATGACACTTTCATTGGACAATTTTCATGTTTTGATAAATATTTGTCTTCCCAATGTGTTAAATGCTTGATAAAATGGTGAGACTAAAAAGGGTTAAATAAAAAAGATATGTATTAAAAAATATCTAAAACATAACTAATTATTATTGGATGATTTTATTTGTACTTATATTCATCATATATTATAACTAACAAAATTTGGACTCATTTTTAATCATATTGTATTTACAAGACATTAATATTTCCTACTTTTTTAAAGTGCCCCTCCTCCATCTTATAAAATGTCACCACCTCTACCCATTTAATAAAATATTTAAAGCACCATGAATCTTCCAAATTCAACTCAAATAATCTCCAAAAATCCATCCCTTTCTCTTATAAGCATTCTCATGGGTAGAAGGATATTTAGGAAAGCCTTTAGGCCCAAATCAAAAGAAGTTTCCAGATATAGAGGTAACATCTTATCTCATGTTCCTTTAATTTATGTTCCTTCTCCACTCCCTATGGTCTTATTATTATTTTATTACATCACAAAACCAGTATCCTAGATATACTAATATTTTTTATGATAATTATTTGAACTACACTTACACACACCTCCGTATAATTGATACAGACATAATGTTTCTGTGTACGATGACCTACTGCCTCACGAAATGATGATTGTTCAATTTTCCCCAACCACCACTCTTGGTGGACATTATGAAGAAAATATATTTATATATGATATATATTTTCTATATTTTCTATATTATTTGGTAATTTTTATTTACAACATTCCTTTATGTTTTCAATGATATGTAAATACGATAATTTCTATTGTAGAAGTGTAGATTACAGGCCCCTCAAAGTGAAATGATTCTTTCATTATATATATGGTTCATATAAAGGATGGAAGTAATGAAATTATATAACTTAAATAACATAAATATATTAATATAATTATAATATACCTTTGTATTGTATAGTTTTAAATCCTTTAATCCGACCGATAAATCAAAGTAGCGTTCATGCGTATGTACGACCTACCATCTCCCTGGAGGGTGCATTTCATTTTTTATATACAAATGTTATAGAATATTATAAATACATATAAACTGGATATATATGATATTTATATCATGAATATAATTTTTGTGATGACATACTTTTTACTACATGGACAATTTACCTCCAAACAAGTTCATTTTCGACTCTTGTACAATATATCGACAAAACGACCAATGTTAACTTAAATAATTATGTAATGTTTATAACATGGATATAAGTGAATGATTAATAAAACTTATAAGGATCTAAATAAATTAAAATTTAACTTATGTTTACTATTCATGAATAACAGTGATCATAAGTCACAAGATAGACTCAATGTAAGGGACTTCGTCTCAATCAATTTTTTCTTGAGGTATATTTTGATAATATAAACCTCCTTCTTTGATATGTTGTATAATAGAAAATACTTCCTTTTAATTTAATTTAATGTAAATATTTTTTCTACAATGATTTCTACTAAATGCCAAAACTAATTTTTTTAACATATACGGCGACAGTGACATCTCCACCTCTGTAATTGTTATCTAATATTTGGATTCTTCTATAAGACATAATGTTTTCAGTAAAAAAATATGGTATTCCATTTTTGGTGTTTTTTTATTTATAATAGGTTTTTAAATGGATTGAATATTTCTATATCATGAATTATTTCTTGTGATTTCAAATAAATTGTTTTTAGTGATATTTAAATGTTTGCAATATTTTTTGTGTTACAATTATATAATGGTACTTTATCATTTGACCGGTGGTAATGTGATAAAACAATGACAGGTGGTTATGTGATAAATTAAATGTTATGTGGTTCCTTGATAAACCATGGATGAGTGGTTACGTTATGACCTCCAATACATTGGGTATGTATGTCGGTCGTATGGCTATTAAATTTAGTGATATTTGTGGAAGTCGACCATATGGTTATTCTATTTAAGTATATTTTGTGTCCCAAGATACTTTAATATGATATATGTTTATTGATATGGGTTTAGTTTAAAATTTTGGTTAAAAAATGGTAAGAAATGTGCTTATATATAGTGAAGTATATCTACTACTTAATAAATGGGAAAATTATTACTTTATGTTAAAGTATTCATGATTTTTTTGTTATCCCAAGATGAAATGTTTTCCATCATTGTGTATCCATTACTCATATTTTTATTCTCATCCTAAGTATTGAATTTTTTTTATATGACATAAATAAGAATAGAGTCATGGATGGGATCAATGAAAAGTTAGGATGTTAAAACATGAAATGATTTCATGTTTCTTTTCAATGAGTTATTGTTTTATGAAAAAAATTGATAATGAGTAAAAGTTTCTACTTGCATTATTCACGGTTTTATCTATAGGTTATATACTAATTCTATGGATCTCTAAACTTGAAAAGATCATCAATGTTAATTAATGTCAAATTACGGACTTATCTCAAGAATATGTATTGGTTATTTCTGGGGCCTTATAGGTTCTGTGTTAAAATTAGATCATGTGAGCTTGGGATAGATGTATAATGCCTTGGCTAATGAGACAAAGATATATGGTGTGTTCTATCCTAATAGATTTAGGGAAAATAATTTGATGGGTATTCAAAACATAATAATGATGGATACTCTCTCTATATTTGTGAAATATACATTGTATGTATCATATCGATTCTAGAAGTTACCTTTATGATTTATGATTTCTCTGATGTTTTTTAGAAATATAAAAATTTCATTAGTTATAGTAAAGAACTTATGTTTTATTGGTTAAAATTATGGTTTTATGAAAATGTTTTCATGAGTTTAAAATATTTATAGACTAATAGTTTCATTCCATATTTATAACCCATACAGAGCTTTTTTTTTCTTATCCAATTTTTTTTAATTTTTTTTCATAGGGGATAAGGATGGATAAGTGAAAATAATAAGAACATATGAGTGTCATGAGTGAATTTAAATTATTTAATGAACTAAAGATTTTGTATTTTTTATCTTTATGGAATTATAGTTTCTATCAATGGTTAGTAAAGACAACTTTAGGGATTAAGTGTTTTGGTTAAACATAAGGAATCATTCTATGCCAATTATTTTGGTTAAATCCTTGCTCTATAAATTTTTAATCTCAAGGAATGTTGTTTAAAATGGAAGGAGGAGGATATCAAAAAAGATCCTATCTATTCCAGGTTACATAATTTAAATATTTAATGAAAAATAATGTTATGTTGTTTCAAAAACATTTTCTTATTTACATATCACTCGCAAGATTTTTTTTTAGATACAAAACCCTCCCTATACCTTGATACCATCATGGATCCTGGGGATTTTTTAATCAAAAAATATTTTCTCAATATTCAAATATTTAGAAAATAAATTAAAATAATTTCAATAAATTATTATACATTTTTATTTATCACAAAATTATGAAGAATCTTATGTTTTTGAAAATGATGTGGAATATTGAGACCCTTGGACAACCTATTTATATATTTTTTTAAATGTAATCCATTAGCACATACTTATGGTAATTTAAAAGGACTATTTATGGAAAGTTTTAACACAAAATCGGTACGAATGTTATATAAAATTAAATTATTATCTAATGTTTTGAAATTATATGTCATACATGATTATTTTCCTAATATATTTCTCTGTGAACACCCATATGACTCATGTTGTACAAGGTGTGTTTGGAAAAATGAAGAAAGGGATTTTGAATAATGTCTAAATAGATATTGCAATGAAATGAACTTATATCTACGTGAACAAAATTATGATGAAACCAGATGGACCCCATAATCAATGTATGTGGTTATTTTGTTTGGTAATATATTTATTAAATCAACTGGAGGTCAAAATCATATGTCAATATTTTTAAAACATAATGAATTAAGATGTTGGGGTCATTATGAATCAAGAATATTATGAGATTTATAAGATGACGTTCATTGTTAAAACATGTTATGGTTAATTTTTTAGTATTTAATCTCATATTGGGATTATTTAATAAGAATGATATAGTTTTAGAAAAAGGAAACCATGTAGGATGGGTGACAAACCATAGGATGGGTAACAACCGGTAGGATGGGTAACAACCTATCGTTTCTATCAAGGCCATGGGGATCAAAACCACAACCTAAGGGTGACAACGGTGCATTGCCTACAACTTCCTTAAGTGAATACCGTAATTATTATGTCATTTTTTAGTTAAATGAGTTGATGGAGAACAAATATGATTATTTTTGGAACTCATGTTTTATCAAATGTATATCCTTGGTATTAGAAAATGTTTTTGGGATATTGTGAAACATGTTATTGTAGAAGACATTCAATATTTTGGGAACATTATATGATTAAGGTAAATAGAATATTATAGAAATTTATTTGATTTGAAACAATTGGAATATATTTTGAAAGAATATATGATTTTTAATTATGGAATTCTGAGAATTAGGTTATTTAGTTAAATAAATAATGTATCATGGACAATATCGTATTAGGAAATTACATTTCGTATGATACATTAATATTTATCATTGTTATTCAGGATAAATGTTCAAAAATTATCCTCAAAGACTATGCAATGAAATACATTTGTTTATTGTGATTTTATCATAGTTTGGATTATTTGAAGAATTTTAAGGAATGTTCTTTTTTGAATGCTATGTGTTGGAATTTATGTATTACTATTGTGTTTTATAGAATAAAATTATTAAATCTTCTTTTAATGTTTATTATATTTGGGAAAATATATTATTTACAAAAACATGTTGGTTTTGAAAAATGATTAATGGTAGGATGACTATATAGTTTATCATTTGTGGACATTTTTATGCTCTAGAATTTGATTATAGTGTTTCAATTGTGAAACAAATTCCTTTTAATTATTTATCATTTTGAGAAAAAGATGAGTTTCGGTGGAATTTTATTAAATGATGAAACTCTACTTGTTGAGTATGTGTATTTCCATATGATATTATTATATGTAGTAAAATAATTCCACAATGCTATGAAAATGTTCTTAAAATGAAATATACTTCTGTTTGATTTTCTTACTATGACTTCAAATTCCTTTCAACCCATCACATGTTTGTGGTTTTCCTATTGTTAACATTCTTCTACTCGTGTTTTCTATCAATCTTAATAGGAAAATAATGGAATATTTTTATTCCATATTCTTGTTTTTATACTTTAAATACTGGTATATATTATCTTGGGTGACCTTTTTACATCACATTAATTCTTTAAAAGGTGATTTTTTATTGAGTATTTTTTTGATGTGGGATTTCAAACAAGTAATTTTAAAAAGTGAAACCTTATTTATGGAGCCCAAATTTAAAATTGCAAGGATTTAATTTCCGAAAGAGGGAATGATGTAACATCCATGTAAATTATTGAATAAAATAATTTAATATTTATTAATAATTTTGAATTAGACAGTAGTTTTACTGAAAAATGATTATATGGCTTATAGAGTACTCAACCCGCACCGATGGGTTTCTCTAACATCTAACGTTGCACACAAAATTGAGTTATACCAAAAAAATAATATATTATTAATATTAATATTTTATGTTCTAGTAATCACATACCCATTATAATAGAAGGAGAAAACTATATTTACTAAATTATTAAAATAGGGTTTCTAATATTTTTATAATGATTCATTGCTTAGAAAATTAATTAGAAATAAAAAAATTGAATATAAACAATGATTTTTTAAAAAAAAAATTACTTAAGAACAATTGTGTTTAAAAAATAGTCAAATAACCAATTTTGTATTATATTAATGAAATATAAATTAAATATGGTTTTTAAAATTAATCTTATATATTTTCAAGACTATATATAAGAATAAATTCAATTTTATGAACAAATGATTATTTTTCAAAAGAAAATTCATTATCATAATTTTTATAGAGAACACATTCTAAATATAGTTTTTGTACATTTTATATGTTCTATTAGAAAAAATAAATTTTTTATTTTGTATAGGGAATTAAAAAATATCTTTGGTATAATTTGTGGTCTTTTTCTGATAAAATACATATTTTAAAGAATAGTTTAAAAAATGCAATTTAATTCAAAACATCCTTATCATTTAATTTAATTGTGTGTTTATATTATAATTTTACATCGATTTAAGGTCTAATTAGATTAATATTTTAATTATTTAATCCAGTTCTGTTCATTGGATGAAATTTCAAATTCATATTAAATATAAAAAAGTGCGGACATTTGAATTTTTACTTAAGAAGCCTGTTTTCTCGATTTTTCAACAGGAATAGTGTTAATCCTAATTTAACAGCTCATGTGACTTAAATTTTCAAAAAACGATCATACATGGTGGTTATAAATGTGATAAATGTTTTCCAAAAGAATCAACATAATTTTTGGCGAATAATTTCTTTAGTATTTGATTTACCACGTTTAAAGGTAAATAGTGTAATTAAAGGAAAAATTAATATTATAATATTATAAAACTACCCTAAAACTTTTACTAATATTATTGTATGAGTTAATATTGATCATTATCATACTCAGAACAAAATGGTGACCTTTTAAAGGCACTTGGGTTTGATTATGACTTTAAATACATTTAATTTAAAGTAATGGAAAATATGCCATAAATATATCACTCCTTACTAAAACAAATTTAATACGAGGTTATATAAGTTATATATTCATCATTAAATAGTATATATAAATATAAAATTATTATATAAATCATGATAATATATTTTTAATTGTAATGAAATAAAAAATTCAATCTAATATTGAAAAAATGATGACGAAGTAATTGAAATATTATAGAAAGAATAAATTAAAAGATATTAATAATGTTAAAATAAATATAATATGAAATATTTTATTCTATACAATAAATTTAGGGATTTCTATGAAATGATAGTAATTAGTTAATTTAGTTTTCTGAAGTAATCAAGTTTTTATGATTTTTAAAAATGTAATGCTACGAATCGTGTCAAAATTGATATATTTCATAACTTAAATTATAAAATAAGAAATAAAATGATATAAAATTTATAAAAAATCCATATTTTACCAATAATTTTGGATAATTAATAAAATTTCATTAATGACAAAATCATTAGTCCTTTGTAATTATTTGGTAATTTTTTAAAACTAATTGTGTATATTACTTGATAAAATGATACAATTTAAAATGGTTATAAAATGATAAAATGATAAAAAATTAATCAAAACTCTTATAATTATCATTATATTATTATATTTATACCCCTTCCCATCCTATATTAAAAATGATTCAACTTGGATCCATTTTTAATCAAAATTAAATTTTTATTTACTTAATACATTTTAATAACTCCATGTGTTCCCTCCGCACTCCAATAAAAATGCAATCAATCCTCTCAATTACTCACACTTCCAAAACCTTCTGGTTCGGAAAAGATATATCTAAAACAAATTATATAATCAATCCCCAAAATCATATGGCATTATTTTATGTATAACATCTTTCCCATAGGTGTTATGGTGTTATGAAAGGTGATAATCATAAGGAAAGGTAATGTTTTTTATTTAAGTATTTCTATTTTATTTGTTATTTAGTTCCAATCAAAATTTCATAATCCATTATGAAATAATAACAACAGTATCTTGAATATAATGGTATTTAATTATATTAATATCATCGCGTAAAAAAATCTCCAATTTATTCATATGATAAATAAATATTTTTTCGTGTGTATAGCAGACTACCACCTCATGAACTGATATTGTTTCTTTCTCATTACCATATATGATGACTGGTTATTATGTTAAAATCAATGTTTATATTTTATATTCATGAAATTTTTATCATTTTAAAATAATAATTTTCAATTATATTCTTTACATTAATGCATTAAAATATGATAACGTCATTCGTGCGTATATATGGAGTATCACCCCCATGAAGAGATGTGAATATTTTATTCACCACATGACTTATATGATATATATAGGTGTATTTAAATTATTATTATGATGTTAATAATATTATGATCATTCTAGAAATATTAAATAATAATTAACTTATTTCCATAATGATCAATGAAAAATGGAAAATTTAACTCATTCATGTGTATGACCTACCGTTTATATAATTACAACATTATAAATTATTCATAACAATAATTAATGGGTTGATTTAAAAAATATGATCAATGTATAAATGTGATGATTATTTCATGAATACAATTTTAAAGATGAAGGAATTGTAACCACATGGAGTAGTGGCATCATACCATGTTCATTTTTGACTCAATTACCGACAATTGACAAAACATATGATATGAACATAAATAATTGGGTAAGTTTTATAACATTATAATAATTTAAAATAAAATTAAAAAATTATCTTGAAAGTAGAAGTTAACATAATATTATTATTCAGGAATATAAACACCCTAAGTGAACTGTAAGACTCACAGTAAGGGACTTTGTCTCAATATTATTTCATTGAGGTATATTACGATAATAAAAACCACCTTTTTTATACAGTGTATAATTAACCCATTTGATTTTTAATTTAATTCAACAGTTTTCAAAAAAAATCTATTTTATATGAATAAATTTACTAAATGTAAAAAAAAATTTAATTTATGAGGGAAAAAATACTTTTCTTCGGCCATGACCGTTATTTAATATATGGATTCCAGTATAAGTATTAATGTTATTAAAAGGAAAATAAAAACCATAATCCCTTTTCATGTATTTTTTCATTGAAAATGGTTTTGAGATTGGATTGATTATGTCAATATCTTAAAATGATATCTTCTAATTGTAATGTGGAAATTTTATCTATTCCATTTTGTTAGGTAATGAGTTCTGATTATGATATGATTCAAAGGAATTTCACATGTATATGAGTGGTTCCATGATAAACACAGTGTGGGTCATCCCATGATAGGTCTCTAATGCATTGGGTAAGTAGCTATGAAATTAAAAATGTAAGTATGATATATATTCCCAAATTTACCTTTAGGATTTATTATTTCTATCTAGTTTTCAAATAATCAAAATATTTCATGGGTTCTTTAACAAAACTTATGTTTTATGGGTGAAAATTAGGATTTTCTGAAAAAAATTTCATGAGGTTAAAATATTCATAGACTAATGGTTTCATGCATTATTTATATCCCTTACTAATGTTTTTGTGATCATCACATGTTTTTAAATGTTTTCCATATGTTATAACAATGGTGAATATAATAGAATAAGACAATATAAATGTTAGAAAATTTTTACAAATAAAAATAAATCATTATTTATTTCACATTATTTTATTTTATGAAAAAATGGATAGCATATAGGCTTTTATACATTTTAATACCTGAGACGTTTTAGTTATGGAATAATATCTACTACTCTAAAACGTAAAATATCATCAATGGGAATGAATCTAATTTCATGAATTAACTCAAGATTATGAAATTTTTTAGGATAGTGAATTAAAGCTAGTATTAGATGTCAGTTTATAAAAATTTATGGATTAGAAGTTTTGGTTACAGAGATGGTGACAATATGTGTCTATTATTTTGGTTAAATTATTGTTCTATAAATTTTTTTGATTAATGGATTTCAGTTAAAAATGGAAGGTGTATGATATCAAACAACCTTCCTATCACTTCTTGATGATTTTCTTGCAATAGTTATTGAAAATTCATATCTAGATGATTCAAAAAATCTATCTGACATAAAAATCACTAGAAAAAAGATGTTTGAGATATCAAAAATCTCCACTATAAGTTGATACCATCATGTATCATGTGTCGTTTTAAAAAAAGATTTATTTAAAAAAATTATCATATTATATAAAAATATAAATATTATCATGGAATTTTAAGATATGTTTCCTTATCAAAAGATTACAAAGCATATTATGATTTTGAATAAGATTATAAAGAACGAGATGCTTACACAAAACTTTACCTTTTAATTTAAAATATAGTATTTCAGTACATAATTATATTATTTTCAAAATAACATTAATATTATATTTCAACACAAGCATGGTATGAATGATTTAAAAAATCAAGTCTTATATAATGTTTTTAAACTAAATTTAATACAATATTATTTGACAAATCTATTTCTCTATAAATATCCATAAGAAACAAGTTGTAAAACATGTATTCGGATAATTGAGACAAGTGATTTTTATTAATCTTTGAATAAATGTTGCAATGCCTGGACCTTCTATCAACATGAATAAAACGATTCTGAAACTAGGTGTACATCATGATTAAGGTACAATGTTCATTCAATAGGGAATAGTTTTATTAACTCATTTAGAGGTGAAGAAAATATATCTATATATATATATGAATTCATGAATTAATATGTTAAGGTTATAATGAGTTGGGATGGAAATTATAGTTATAAGAAAACAATTATTATTAAAAAATGTTATATTTATTTTTTAGTATTTCATCTCATATTGGTATTATTTTATAAGAATGGTATAGTTTTAGAAAAATATTCAACCCGCTGGATGGTTGAAAACCCATCGCGTCTATAAAGGTTGTGGGTATCGAACCCGCAACTGAAGGGTGACAATGTGTGAATAACCTACCACTAGCCTACATGATTTCCCAGGTTACTATGTCATTATTTGGTTAAATAATTTGAAAGAGTAAGAATAGGATGATGTTTGTAAGTTAGGATTTATCAAATAGATAAAATTCATATAGGAAAATGATTTTGGTATTATGTGATAAATGATACATTGAATGAACTTCACTATTTTGGGAACATTACATGATAATGGTTGAAATAATACTATGGGAATATATTTCATGAGCAATGGTTGAATTGTATTTTTGATGAATCTATTGATTTTAATTGTGGACTTAGTGGAATTAAGTTATTTATTGAAATGATTAACCTATCATGGATAATATGTGATTAGGAAATTACTTTTTGCATGAGACATTAAGAGTTATTGTTGTTATTTAAAGATAAATGTGTAAACTTATTTTCGATTACTATGTGATCAAATCCATCTGAATTCTAGGTTTTATTCTTACTATAAATTATTTGAGTAATTTTAAGGGATTTTATTTTTTTATTTGTCTATATTTTCCTTTGTGTACTACTATTGAACTTTGTAGATTATATAAATTCATTCTTGTTTTAATCTTCATTATATTTTCGGAATTATATTATTTCATCATTACTCTTTGGTTGTAGATAATGTTTCAAGACTTGATTAATTGATGGTAAATCATTTCTAGACGGTGTGATTCTTTTATAGTTGATTATAGTGTTTTAGGAATGGAAAAAAATATTCTTCATAAATATTTATCATTTGGATAAGAAGATGAGTTTTTGGTCTAATTTTATTAATGGATGGAACTCTAATTTTTAAGTAAATGTATTTCCATATTTAATTATTAAATGTAGGAAAATAATACGATAACACTATTAAAAAGTTTAAAAAATAAAAACAATTTCCATTTAATTTTAATAATATGAAATCTAATACTGTTTATCCCATCACATGTTTGTCTCTATTATTGTTATGTTTCTAATTATCATGTTTTCTATCAACATCCATCAAAACATGATGGTTAGTTTTTATTACATATCCATGTTTTATTACATGGAATCATAGTATCTATTATCTCGGGTGACCTTTTTACTTTACTTTCATTATTTTTATGTGGATGTAGTATTCTATTTTTTCTGATGTGGGATATTAGTGCAGTAATTTTTAAATGTGAAACCTTAGTTACCAAGCCTAAAATTAAAATTGAGAGGACGCAATTTTCAAAAGGGGGGAATGATGTAGCAAAATCTGTAATTATAGAATAATTATCATTTCCAAATTTTATAATAATTATAAATTAGATAGTAATTTAACTTAAAAAGGATTCTATGTATTATATTGCACCAGACATAAAAGGTTGTAATCTCTAAAATCATATGTCACGCATAATATTGAGTTATACAAAAAAAAAAATTTTTTTCTGTATTATTATTTTTTGATGTACTTATCACATAACCGTTAGAATTGAATAAACAATATGAAAAAAAATTTAAAATGTTATTTAAACATATTATATAAAGATTCATTGGTTAGAAAATTAATTATAAATTAATATAAAAACCCATTGAATATAAATGGTGTTTTTATGAAAAACTATTTATGTGTTAATAATTGTGTTTATAAAATAATAAAATAAAACTATTTGGTTTATATTAATTTAATATTAATTAAATATGATGTTTAAAATCCTTCCTATATATATTATATATATCATAAAAGACAAAATTAAATATAATAAATAAAATGAGTTTTAGAATAACATTTTTACAAAATTTTAATGTATGAACATTTTTAATTTTTTTTCTTTAAAATGTTTTATATGAAAAATTAATCTATAATTTGGAATTAAGACATAAAAATTTACTTTGGTTGCATTTTTGGTATTTTTTGATAAATACATATTTTAATGAATATTGAAAAATACTATATTTTAATTCAAAACTTAATTATCATATAATATAATTATATTTTTTTTATAAATTTACATGTTTTTAAGGAATAATTAGATTATTTATTTTATCATTTAATCTGAGGTTGTTCATTGGTTGAAATTTCAAATTAAAAATAACATAAAAAAGAATGCGAACATTTGAATGTTTTACTTAAAAAACCTATTTTCTCGATCTCTCAATGGCATTGGTGTTATACATAATTTAACAACATATTTGAATTTAATTTTAAAAAATGGAAATATATTATTGTATTAAATATTAAATTAAATCCGATATGATCTAAATAACTTTTATTTAATTGTAACTTTAGTATTTTATTTACCACGGTTAAATGTAAATAGGGTTATTAATGGTAAAATTAATATTATAATATTAAAACAATTTCTTAAAAATTATCCTAATCTAATATAATGAGTTATTATAGAGCATGAAAATACAAGGGAAAAATTCTTTCCCTTTTAAGCCACATTGGTGTGATTATGTCATTCATAAATTTAAATTTAATGTTACAAAAAACATGTCATAAATATGTATCTCCTTGATAAAACAATATTAAAATACAGATATATAAGTTATATATTTGAATATAAATAGAACATATAAATCTAAAAATATTACCTTCATAATGGAAATTTATTTTCAAATTTTATAAAATAAATAATTAAATTAAATAGTGACACAATAATGATGCAATAATATATTTATTAAATAAATAATCAAATAAATGAAATTAATAATAAAAATACAAATATAACCTGAAATATTTGATGCCATCCATGATTTTTAGGGATGTCTATGACATTTATTATCAGGTAAATGTAGTTTTTCTATGTAATAGAGTTATGATTTTTTAAAATGGCATGTTATTAATAGTGTCAAAATTGAGTTAATTCAAAACATAAATTATAAAATACAAAATTAAATGATATAATATTTTAAAAAATAGATGATTTTACTGAAAATTTTAGATACCTTTAAAATTTTAATTAATGACTCAGTATTTTGTCTTTTGGTATGATTTGATAATTATTTTTACTCTCCATGTGTATATTTATTGATAAAATGATAAAAGATAAAAAGGTTAAAACAAAAAGATAAGGATTAAATATTATTCAAAACACATTTAATTTTAAATTTATAATATTTCTAATTACCATATTAATTCTATATTTGAACTAAATAATTTTTGGAACTGTTTGGATTCTAAATAAGATTTATATGAATTTAATACTTTTAATTATTCTATGGTTTCCCCTGTACCTCTCATATAAATAGTCACCCATTCCTCTCTATTACCCACAATTCAAAAACCCTATAATTTTTAAAATATCATCCCATTAACCTTCATAGATTCCAAAACCATGTTATTTAGTCCTTATTTTAGGAAGAACACCCCTACAAGAGGTGTTAAGGTGTGAAGAATGTTGATTATCTGATGGAAATATAATGTTTATATTTTAGTATTTCTAGTTTTTTTCTTCGTTGTTTCTATAAAATCACATTCATCAATTATGAAATAATAACACTATTATCCTAAAAATATGGAGATTTTAGAATTTGAATATCAACCCCTAAATCCATCTGTGATTTCATCAAATTAGTAATGATAATTTCGTTCATGTGTTTAGAGGATTACCATATCGTGCCCAAATATAGTTTTTTCCCAATATCATCAATAAAGACTAGGTATACTGATGGAATAAATTTTTATATATGATATTAGGGACATATTTATCCTTTTAAAATATTAGTATTCCAATTATGTACATACCTTCGATACACATAAAAATGATAACGATATTCGTGCATACATGTGAACTATCACCTCCATGGAGGGTTGTGAACCATTTTATTAACCACGTCACATGTATGATATATATATGTATATTTTAATGATTATTATTATGTTAATAATATTATGATAATTTTGGTAAGTTCAAATAATAATTACCTTATTTCATTAATGATCAATTAAAAATGGAAAACGTTAACCATGCGTATGTACATCCTACCATCTCGATGATTATAATGTTATACATTTTTCAAAATCATAATTAATGGTTTTACATAAAAATTATTACTAATTTATAATATTAATGATTATTTCATGATTTATATTATGTAGATGAAGTAGTTTTAACCACATGGACAAGTGACGGAAAACGATGTTCATTTTCAACTCAACTACCAAATATTGAAAAACAATGTCTGATATGAACATAAATAATTATGTAATGATGATAACATGGTAATAAGTGATAGAAAATAAATAATATAACTGAAAATTTTTCCCCAAGAAGTTGAAATTATCTTATTTTTATTATTCTGGAGAATAAATATTTTACTTGATGAGTTGGACTCATAGTAATAGACATTGTCTCAATCTTATTTCATTGAAGAATGTTTCGTTAATATAAACCAAATTTTATTATATAGTGTATAATTATACCTTTTTAATTTCGATTTTATAAATTTTTTTTCAAAAATAATCATTTTTATATGATGTATTTTACTCATTGACAAAAAGAATGTTTTTTACCATATGCGGCGATAATAAATTTTCTACTATAATGGCCATTATTTGATATTTGGATTCCTCTGTAAGACTTAATGTTTTTAAAGGGAAAATAAATTACATATAAACTTTTATTTTATTTTGTTATTGAATTTTTTTTAGAGAAGATATTTATTCATTCAATATCATGACATAATAGATTATGATTATAATGTGGAGATGTTATTTTATCCTTTGTTCTTGTTAATATATTATGACTATTATATGGTTCTTGGGAATTTCTTATGTATATGGGTGGTTTTGTGATAAACTGATGGTAGGTGATTCTCTAATATCTCTCTAATGAATTGGGTAATGAGATAGAGTTAAATGATAAGGTATATCCGAGGAGATTTCTGTATTATACTGTGATGGGTATTCCCAACATAATAATGAATTTTACTCCTTATGTAGCTATGGAAGCTACAATTTATGTATGATATTGATTCCATAAGTTACCTTTATGATTTATTATTTCTAACATTTTTTTCAGGTATCTTTTGTTTTCCTGAGGTATGTTAAATAACTTATGTTTTATGGGTGAAAATTATGAACATTTTGAATAAAAATCACGAGTTGAACATATTCATGGACTAATGGTTACTTTAATTATTTATATTCATTATCGATATTTTTAGGTTCATCCCATGTATTTGAATTTTTTTCCTCGTGTTATGTGGATAGTCAATAGAAACGAAGAATACAAGATGAATGTCATGAATTATTTTATAATGAAAAATAATTAATATGTTATTTTAAATTGATTTAGATTATGATAAAAGGATATCATATAGACTTGAATACTTTGTAATACATGATAAATTATAGTTATGGAATATTCTAAAAAAAATTAGACCTGAAAAGATCCTCTCAATGAATAAATATAAATTATTAAATAATCACAAGGTTAGGTAATGTTTATGGTCAGGGCATTATTGTTAGTATCAGAGGTCAGCTTAGACAACATTATGGATTGGGTTTTTTAAAAACATATGGTAAAAATCTATGTCAATATGTTTTGTTAAATCCATGTTCATTACGTTTTAATAGCATTGAATTTCCATTTCAAATGTGAGGAGGAGGATCTGAAACAAAATACTTATCTCTTCCAAATGACTTGCTTGCAATAATTATTATAAAGTCATGTCTGGGTGATTTTAAAACTTTTTCAAACATAAAACACAATTGCAAGAAGTTTTTTGATATATCAAAAATGTCCACTATACTCGGATACCATCGTGAATCATGGTTCATTTTTAATCAAATATTATTTTCTCGTTATTCTCATAATTTCAATAATGATAAAAAGTATGATATAATTTTTATATATTTAACCTTATCACAAGATTATGATGAATAATATGATTTTTAAAATGATACTGAATAAATAGACCCTTGCACCACCTATTTATATATGATTTTAAAATATAGTATTTCACAACATACATACTGTGTTTTAAAAGGACCATTGATTGAATGTTTAAACTCAAACTCGGTCCAATTTTTTTAAAAAGAATGTATTTTCTAATGTTTTGAAATTATATGTCATACATGATTGTTTTCCGAAACTAATTATTTGTGAACACCCATGGGGGAGAAGTTTTACAAGGTTTATTTAGACAAAGGATTAATGTTATTTTGAAGAATCTCTAATTCATTAATGTAATGAACTAATATTATATCTATGTGATAACAAATAGAGATTAAACCCATTGGACACAACGGTTAAGGTACATTGTTCTTTCTTTTGTGAATACTTTTATTAAATAATTGTGAAGTGGAAAAAATATGTCGATATATATAAGACGTCAAGAATTAATATTTTGAGGTCATTATGATTTGGAATGGAAATGAGTGTTCTTAGAATACAATTAAGGTTAAAACATGTTATGGTTATTTTTGAGAATTTTAATCCATATTGGGATTAATTTATATGAATGATATTGTTTTAGAAAAATAACATCCCATAGGATGGGTGACGACATGTCATTTTCAGTAAGTTCATGGGGATCAAACCCACAACTGAAGAGATACAATGGTTCATCTCATTCCAATTTCCTACTTGAATACCTATGTTAGTATTTCATTTTTATAATTAAATGAGTTTGTGGAAGAATAATAATTAGACTTTTGGAACTTATGTTTTATCAAATGGATATCCTTGATATTGTAAAATAATTTTGGTATTATGTGAAAAATTTTATTTTAAAAAATGTACACTATTTTGGGACCATTATATGATTAAGGTAAATATAATACTATGTGAATTTATTTCAAGATTAATGGTTGAATTATATTTTGGAAAAATCTATGATTTTTAATTGTGGATTTATGTTAATTATGCTATTTAGGAAAATGATTAACCTATCACAGAGAATATGTGATTAAGAAACTACTTTTGGTATGAGACATTAACAGTGATCATTTTTATTTGTAGATAAATGTTGAAACATATCAAAGAAGACTATTTGATAAAAGTATATTTAATTTTGGGTTTCAATCATAGTTTTATAATTTGAGGAATTATAAAGGGATTTATATTTTTGAATGGTCTATGTTGGTATTTGTGTATTAATTTTTAATTTCCTAGATTAGAATTAGTCATTCTTATTTTAATGTTTATTATATTTGTGGAATTATATTATCTTATCCATTATATTTTGTTTTGGATAATGTTTTAGTAAAATATGAATAAATAGTTAATATTTTTTAGATTAGGTGATTCTTTAAAAGTTTATAATAATGTTTAGGCATGAAAAAAAATTACTTAAACATTAATCATTTTCATAAAAAGATGAGTTTGGGGTTGAATTTGATTATAATATGAAACTATACATATAATTTATGTCAAATTCATTTTTTAATATTCTATGTAGTAAAATAATTTTACAACACTATGAAATCGATCTTAAAGCAAAAAAATATTCCAATTACTTTTCATATTAAAAATTAAAAGACCAATTAATGTAACTACCAATATTTTATCAATTGAATATATCCATTATTATATGAAATTTTATATATTATAACATACATAAAATAACTTTTAGACAATAATTACACTTTTATAAATGGTTAATTAATTAGCTAATAAGTGTTTCTAGAAGTTAGGAAATCGGAACTGATGAATTTGTAACATGACCTTAAGTGTAGTAATATGACACATAATAATAATTAACTAACTAAATTAATAGTCACCTAACAAATGTTAGTATAAATAAAATTTAGAAATCATATTTGTCAAAATATGACATAATTATATCACAGAATAAGTAAGTAAATATAACAAAATATATATTAAATAAGTGTTCATATTTTTGTAAGTCATTCAAATTTAATTAAAATTTAATCATTCAATAAATAATTTGATACAAAAATTATTATCATGAAATGAATTGATAAATTGTTATCTATATTTCTTATGATTTTAAGATATTTTTATGTGACCTTAATTAACTTTTCAATGTGTTAGAAAAGCAGTTTTAGTTTTAAAATCTGTCTTTCCTAGGGTAATGATTATTTTAAATAAAAATTATATTCGTAGTATTTAGCTAATTATTTCTCAATAATGGAGGTTATTTTTGTATTCTACAGCTCGAATAATGGTTAGCATGAATTTTTGGGATTTTTTAGAAATACATAAATTTTTTATGAATAATGAAATATTATAATTTACAAAATAAGATAAATACATTAATAATCGAGTCATTGCTGATGTTCTAATGATTTAAGCCAAAATTTCTAGAACTCACATGAACATATTACTATTATTTTTCATCTAATAATCATTATTACTTGTCTTTTGGATAAATTATAAATTAATTTATATAATATTTAGAAAACCCCTCTCTCATCCGTTATAAATACTACCCCTCACACCCTCTTTTCATAACATATTCTCAAGAATCATGAATTTTCCATAATCTTCCATAATCTCTTACCTATATCCTCTCGCATTTCCAAAAAACATCGGTTTGAAACAATTCCAAAAACCACTTCATTAAAGAGGCTCTCAAATAAGATACATTCTAGAGGTAATCTCTATATTTTCATTCAATTTCCTTTCAAATTTCGTTTCATTTATTATCTTATCTTCGACATCTATCTTCCAAATATCTTGATAACTCCATATGATTGATATACTGGTATTATATAATCTAAATGGAATATTATTCATTATACTCCCCCTCTCTTGGATTATAAAAATGAAATCATTGCCTGTAACATGTTAATTTAACTACACCATGGGTGATGTACTTCATTTTTCCATCAACTCCTTCATGGTTGTCAATGAAAGCATTAAATGGTTGAATACATATTTTATTATTTATTTTTTAACCACTTTTATGTTCTGTAAAAATTTTTATTCATAATATTATTTGATAAAATAAAAAATTGTTTGTTTTGATCAAAAAACCCACCAAGTTAACCCAAAACGATCATCATTATATTTTAACTTATGATTCATCCACATGGTATATAAAATAATTCATTATAAGATAATTTAAATTTATTTAAGATCATTAATTACCTTAAATATCAGTTCTGGTTGTTTATCCGTGTTCTAAACATACATCCATTCATGTGTAATAGTGAACCATTCATGAAAACAATGAAAAGGAACACTCCCAAACAATGGGTTTATAATCTATAACTCATCCAATGGACCATAAAATAACTTAATGAAACCATAATTAACCATATTAATTTATAAATGGTCTTTTTATTTCTAATTAATGAATATATTGTAATTATAAGTGACAATAAAGTGAAGAAATCTTTCAGATACAAGGTAAGTGTAGATTCTCCAACCTTACATTATTTCTTCTAGTTCTCCCTATTTCATTCCATTTTTTTATGTTTACTCCCTAAAAATATTTTTTTCATCATTATATTTCCTATTCTTGGATATACTTGTTTCCCACGGGAATTTATGTCAAATAAAATATTTTCCAAAAGACCTCTTCTTTAAAAAACACACCTTTTACTTCTCACTCAAGTTTGATGGTTCTTGTATAAAGTATTCCATTCCATATTTCTTTGAGAACCCATATTTTTCCGAATATGATATTATGAGATTGAACTCATTCCTTTAAAGGGGTTATTTATGTCCATTATTGATATATTTTCAATGTGGCATGCATGATAATGAAAATGTTATGATTTGATGGGTGTGCTAGAAATATATTGCGCAATAGGAATTATTGAATGTGATGGTTGAGCCTTGAATTATATAGTGCCTTAATTAATTAGGTAAATTTTTTAATCTAATAATATAATGGGAAATTATGTTTGAACATTATTCTAGCTTTTTTCACCACTATTTGTGATAGTTGACCACTAATACATGATGTTTTCTATGCATTTCCACATTTCAAGCCTTTTAGTAATTCTTACTATCATTTTCTTGATTCTATTCATGTGTTATGATTATGCTCACCCACTGATATATTTATCATATCTATATTCTTACATGGATTTTATCTCACCCCTTTATGATGTAAAAATTTAGGAGACTACTTTTTATAAGGAGTAATCAATAGCCAATATGAACTTAGATTAGAAGGAATTAAAAAAATTATTTTTTATTTTGTAAATGTTATGTATGATCCTAGTTTTAGAAGTCACAAGACTGTTGGATCATGGTTGTGTAACGCTATTATGTTTTTTATCATTAATAGTATGTAATAGAATAATAAGGAAAATATGGGTTGCTATAGTTGGTATCAGAGGAAAGGTTTAGTAAATTTGGGAATTAGAATTAGTGAACTCTAGGGAAAACCTCTTGTATGAGAATAAGTAAAAATTTGCACACAATATGCATTTATAAATAAAGGGATCCATAATATATTCTTTCAGTGTAAATTTAGAAAATTATTAAGTTATTTATTAATGAATTTCTTACTTATTTTCCGTTATATCCTTTCATATTTTATAAAATGTTGGGAACCAAGAGAAACAATGCTAACAGTCTGTGCATGGTCCAATGCAATGATTGTTGGAATGAAATCCCCATTGCATTCGGAGGTGGATTTCAAATCATCATGGTGACTCATACCCAAATATATCTTGTAATTAATAGTAACATGAATAATGAAAAACATCCACCTTCACCAAATATGGAGAAACTAGTTGTTGAGTATTTTATGAGGCAATGACAACTGATGTTTAGTGGATCTTTTGATCCACTAGTTATGGAACAATATCTCAACTCGATGGAGAATATCATTTCTTTTCTTCACTATTCTGAGATAGAGAGGTTGACACTAAAAATTTATAATTTATATGGATAGGCCAATCAATAGAGGGTATTGATTAAGAACACTGATCCAATCAGGGAAATTGAAGTGAATGAATGGGAAGACCTTAAGATCATGTTTCATAACATGTATTTCCCATGAAATCTTCATAAATATTTGTAGAGAGAATTCATAGAGATCAATAAAAAGATAGTATAATATTTCATGAATGATGAAGTGAATTTCACAAGTCTGGAAAGCTATGCTTCGGGGTTTTTTATCAATAATGATAGAAAAAATGACAGATTATTTAGTTTATTAAAAACACACCATTGAAATGATCTTTAAATTCGAGACTTTGTGAGTTGTGAAGAATTTGTTCTATGATCTCTAAAATTAATTGTAGAGTATGAAAAATGGTCACATGTATATGTTTATAAGAAATAAAATGTACAGTTTCAATCTGATGGATCTAACAAAAATTTTGGAATGAAAACTCAACTACCCACATGTTAAAAATGTGGGAAGAAGAATCATGCGAGTGTCCTCGAAGGGACAAGTAAAAACTTCATGTATGTTAGAGAAGGCCATCAATATCAACAATTTTGGAACGACATGAGAAGGTTATCAATGTGGTGGAGTAAATGAGAGCATCATCCATGAAAAAATTCTACAACTATAGGGAGAAAGGGAACTATTCAAGAAAGTGCGCTGATCCTCGAGTCCATGAGGGCAATCAATGTCTGCATCCACCAATGCGAAAAGAATAAGGGAAGTCATATTCAATCACTTCTATAGATGTGGATTAAAATAATGAAGTTGTATAAGGTACACTTCCTATTCACTCACTGATTGAAAAAGTCTTATTTTATTCTAGTTATATGCAATCCTTTATATTTTTCATGTTTTCTAGAACTATAAATTCTAATCCTCAAAACCGTGAAGTACAGATACCTGTAAAAACACTAAGTGGTGAAATCATTGAAACCCAAATGTTTTAATCTTATCCAATTAGAGTTTGTGGGAGGATTATTCCACCAAATATCACAATACTTCCCTCAGTGGAATTAGATTATGTAATGGAATGGATAGGCTCTCATTTTATATAGAACAAATAAACTGTCAACAAATAGTTATATATTTTCATATTCTGATCCATTCAATGCTAATCTAAAAAGAAAATTATGATCATGAATATCATTTGAAATATATTTCAAATGTGTGGGTGTTGATTCCCTATGAAGAGGAATAACTTTCTCAAATGGTTTTGTCAATGGAAAGTGTAAACCTAGTTGAAATTCCCATTGTGAGGGAATACGATGATATATTTCCTAAAGAGTTAACCGGACTTCTCCTAGATCGTGAGGTAGATTTGTACATAGAACCTATACATGGTGCTACTCCTATCAAAAAAGTGTTCATATAGAATAACTCTAATAGAATTGGAGGAGTTAAAGAAATAGCTATAGGAGAATTTGGAAAAAGGGTTTATATGACCTAGTGCATCACCTTAGGGTGCACCAGTGCACTTTTTAAAGATGGATAATGGGATAATGCGGCTATGTGTCAATTATTTGGAACATTAAAATATCACCATAATGAACAAGTATCATATTCCATGGATATATGACTTATTCGATCAGTTAATAAGATCTCAATACTTCACAAATGTGCATTTTTTTATATATCATCAGTTATTGGTGAATAAAGAAGATATTCAGAAAACTGCCTTCTGTAAAAGGTATGGAAACTATGTGTTTCTAGGGTGTCATTCAGAATTACTAATTCCCCTAAAATATTCATGGAATTTATGAATTGAGTATTTATAAATTACCATGGTGAATTTTTGGTAGTGTTTATCGATGATATTAACATCTACTACAAGAGAATGGTGGAACATGAAAAATATATAAGGCTTCTTTTGGTGACATTCTGGAAGGATAAGTTGTATGATATGTTCAGAAAATATGAATTCTGGATGCAGCAAGTCACATTACTAGGGAATGTGGTTACAAGAGAGGTTGTTTATATAGACCATTAAAAACAAATACAATTAGGGATTGTCTCAGACCCTCTATTGTCACATAAATTCATAGTTTTCGTTGATTACATGCGTACTATAGATGTTTTTGGAGTAATTTATCATGATATTCTAGCCCTATAACAATGTTAATAGGGAATGGGGTGATGTATTTCTAGATTAATGAATGTGAGGAATGCTTCACAGAGCTAAAGAAGATGCTAGTCACTAAAAATGTACTCAAATTACCGAAATGTGGATGATATTTTGTGATATACAATAATGATTCAAATAATGGATGAGGTTTTGAACTCATGGAAATGATTTAGTGATAGCCTACACCTCACGATAGTTGAATATCGTCGATCAGAAGTACCAAACGCATGATCTAGAGCTGGAATCCAGTATTTTTGCGTTGAAAGTACGGATACACTAACTTTTTGGTGTGAAGTGTAACATATACCCCGACAAAAAGATCCCAAAGTATATTATCATAGAAAAGGATCTCAAAATGTGTTATAGAGGAGACGGTTAGAGAAAATCAAGGACAATTATTTCTCAATAAAAGATCAGCATGGAAATGCGAACAAGGTATTTGATGATCTAAGAATTAAATAACCTGCTACACTATCCATGTTAAGGGTTGAGAAAGACCCTATCATCTTGGATATGCGAAGGATGGATTTGGAAATCATTAGGGTAGGGTATATAACGCACGCCTGTCGTAGGGAGTAGCAAAATTTTTTTTCCTAAGTAAAAATGTAGTAATGTGGTTGACCTAGGATTCCTCCCGAAGACGAGTGCACACAAATTGGGTTGTCACTTTAAAACGGGGGTAAAAATGTTGTGAACAGAAATTTGAAATTCAAATGATTGAAAAACAATGAAATTAAAAGAGTGATTAGGTCGGGGTTGGTTTCCTAATTATAATTCTATCCTTGTTCAATTAAATTCAAACCTCTTCTTCTTAGTTGATTAAAGTGAGTTTCCACAATCGTTTCCTCTCACTTCCTTGGTGAAATTGTTATTGTGAGAGAAAACCTTACCAAGATCTCGGTTTGGTCAACTCTCCTTCCATGTGTAAAATAGTTGTATTGAATATCCTTAATTGAAATGGGCAATACCCGATCGGGTTTTGTTTGTCCCAAACAATCAAGAACATTCACTACACCTTTTACACGTACTGACGATCGTCGAGTACTTCACCACTAATTCTTGGTTTATTCCATCGTATATAAACCAGAAATTAGTGGAGGGATATATTGATTATTTTACCAAGGCAAAAATAAATAACGGAATTAATATTCAAGAATGATTGCACTTGATTATAAAATCCGCTATAATAAATTGAAAACAACTTTGAAGAAGAAAGAAATTTATTCAATTGCGTCCAAGAACTCAAGCATTACAATGTAGAAAACCAACCCTTCCCCAATCAATCCAAAAGTTTACCCCACCATGGTAAGGGTAATCGAGTTGAATGGGGAAGAATAAGGCATTACAAGACTATGAAAAAGAAAATAAATAAAAAATAATGCCGAAAAGTTCTCCTTCTTGGTGTCCCGGAAGGAATGGGATGGAGAATGGATGCCTTGAGAGGGTGGAGCTCTCCTCCTTTTATAGCCAGAATGTTTCCCCAGAATGTCGACGCGTTTTAGCCACATTAAATGACATATTCACGCGTTTATACCTTCTTTAATGTTGTTCATAATTCCCTTTGCCGTGTCCCCTCAAAATTTCATCGTATTTTGACACGTATTCCGAGAGTTATAACCGTTTTACTATGAGAATTTATTCTGTCCAGTGAGAATCTCCAAAACGAAATCCTCCAGATTAGGGTGCTTTAATGACCCAATAAACGGCCAATTCACTCGGTTCTTCCTTCATAAAAGATTCTCCAAAACTCCTTTCGCGTCCACCCACAGAATTTCACAAGCTTTGGGCCCACAGTGGATGAGTTATGGATCCCACATCAAAACTAGGCAGAACTAAAAACAGTTTTCTTGATCCAACTTGTGAGCTTCTTTTGAGATTCCATATGGCCGATTCAGATTTTAGTCCAAATATATTAAATTAATCCATGGATGTGTAGAATCTGGAAAAGGAAGAATTTTTCAATTTGGATCAGTGTAGATAATGTTATGGCCAAACTACCGAATTAATTTTAAACTGTTAAAAATCTAAAATGGCCAATTTTTACTATTCATCTCAAAATAACACCATTATCAAAAAAATGAAACAATTTATCTTAGAGGAACAATTTTGTGGGTTTAAAATAATGATATTCAATATAAATTAATTGAAATATTTTCTCTATCAATTCCCCCACACTTAGCACTTGGACTCCTGGACAAGTAAAAATCAAATCAAATCAAATCCAAAACACATATCAATGAGATCAATCAAATCAATTTCAAGAATCAAAAAGATATCATGCCTCATAAAAAACTGTTATTTCAAGTTCTCCATTTAAGATTTTAATATATTTCCACTTCATTTCTTATCCCATGCACACAAAACACCTACCTCACATGAATTTTCTCTCATCTCACAAATGTAAAGGCTGAAAAAGGCTTTTCTCATCCAAACTCACACAAGAGTCACCATATGTTTGATAAATTCCTACTTCTCCACCCAATGTGAGTCAAGAACATGTGTTTCTCATGAGGACTTTTCAGGGTTGTTCTGTGGCTTCCGGTTGGTAGGATTTATATGTTAAAAGTTCTGAGGCCGAAAAAGGAAGACGTGGCTCTTATTCAAGGAGAATTGCAAGACTCTAGTTTTCACTCAAATATGGTCTCCTTCACTTCCCCTTTGTTGAAAATAGGCTCCATCATCATTCAATCAGCTCAGCAGCAAACATTTCAATCTTTTCAAACATAATTTTTTTAATGCTCCAGATAGGCAGAACTTTTTTTTCACATTGGAAGCTCTAGAAAGGCACAGCTTCTCTTTTCATAAAAGCTCCAGAAAAGGCACAACTTTCAACAGAATAATTTTTCAGCATCACACACAGCTCTTCCACAATTTATTTTCCACCCAAAGTATAACTAAATGAGGTAGTTCACCACAAGACATCTTCCACCACACTTTAGTTCAACTAGATCATGCAATTTTACTTTAAGAGCAGGTATGATAGGGAAAATTGGCTTGTAATGTGGCTAACCTAACAAAAAATTCATGGCTACTAGGGGCTAAAATGAAGGATAAATGTAAAGGTGGGCCATAATTAAAAGGATTATTTTGAAAAGGGGGCTTCAAACAAAATAAATGCCTCAATCATTTAAAACACACGTACCCCAACCCTCATGTTTTGGAAGGAATAAATCAAATTCTGGTTAAAGCAAGCATGGTCTGGTTCTCTCAAGAAATGAGGTGAATGAAAAGAATATGACAAAAATGGTTCTGAAGCCTCACAGGAAAGTTATTTCAACGATATAGACAGTGAAATATGGCATGAGATTCAAAAATCAGTGTACTTTTCATGAATTTTCAAAATATTTGAACTTGAAACAAAGTTATTTCAACATTCATTTAAGATCAGTTTCATGAAATAGACTGGTTCACTCATTGACATGGGTTTCAAAAATGGTATTGATAATCATTTCAGCTCAAAATTTTTATAAACACACCAAAAATTGAAAAATAAACAAACACACATTTGAAAACACACATTTTTTTTTTGAAAACAAACATCAAATAAAAATCCTATACTACAAAGGTTCCCTCCCCCACACTTAAATGATGCAGTTTCCTCAATGCATTTAAGTTTATTTAACATGTAATACAATTTTAAAATGAATAACAACATCAAGCAAGTGTGAAGGAGAGGTACAACCTGGTTTATTCGCAATGCAACATTGAGTTAACCTCCTAAGTGTTGCATTTTGAAAACCTACAAATAAAAGAACAAAAGTAAACATAAGATATTTATTAAAAGAAATGAAAATAGAAATAGGATGAGAATAGAAGGATAAATCTTGGTTTAATCCCCCAAGTGGGCCTTGAGTTTTGACTGCCTCCAGAGGGGCAGTTCTAATAAGTTATCCCCAATCTGATGGTGGGTGAGGTTTCTTTCTCATGAACCAACAAAAAATTTTCTTTCCAGGATGAACGTCTTCCTCTTTCTTGAGGAATCCATCGATAAAATTCACCATGTCCACCCTCTTTGTAATGAGATACAACATGAATGGTGGGGTTAGGATAATGAATGAGTCCTCCTCTTTCTTGGGTTCCGCATGAACAACATCTTCTTTATTATCCAGTGTTTGCTGAAGGTATGATAAATCTGGGGAAAAATCAAAGGGATTGTCAGAGTTTAATTCTATTTGAATAAAATTAAAACATGAAGAATCAATATCAAATTCTTCCCTTTCAATGTAAGTAGCTTGTGTCTCATTTTCCTCCAGAAAATCCACTTTGATCTTCTCATGTACTCCCTCCATTAAATGTTCAATAGGTTTGGGGAGCTCCAGATGTTCCTCTTCAGATGCATATTCACCCTCCAAGGAAATACAAGTGTTGGATGAATCTGAAAAATTAAAATAAGGGGAGGTAATACTCAATTTAGTTTGAAAAAAATCAAATGATAATGAGTTTATAAAAAGATTGACTCCCTGATCTTGTTTGGCTTCAATTGGTTCTTCAATGGGAGGTGCTTCTTGAAGTTGAATTTCCCTAGAAAGAGGTAGGCAGTCAGACTCCTCTATCTTCTCTTCAAATTTCACTGATTTGTTGGTTTCTTCCTTCAATGTTGTTGAATCATCTACATTATGAGGAATAGTTGGCTCAAGAAGTTCCTCACACTCATTCCAGAAGTTATCTAGATCTTTTTGATCTCCCATATGTATTTCAATTGCTAAATCTTCTTCATCAATCTCATCCAACATTGATTTAGATGGGTTAAATGGATCTTCTTTTAATTTCATCAATGCTTCCATGGGTTCTTTAACTTGAAGGATTTGTGGGGATACTTCTTCCATCAATTTTTATGGTTTTGGTTCTTGTTCGGTCTCCATTTGTTTTTGATCCTGGGATGCATGTACTTGTTCCTCAATCCACTGTATTGAAGTCTCTAGGTTTTGAACTGTTTGACTTATTCTTTCAAATTGGGCTTCAATATCCTTGTGAAATTCTTCTTCTTGGTGTTGTACTTTGATTATGTCTTGAAAAAATTCTGGAAAATACTCCTGAAGTTGAATTAATTCTCTGGCCAATCCCTCCAACACTGGGTATTCGAGATTCTCTTAAAGGTTTTCAATGAGATCCTTGAATTCATTCTCTGTGATGAATTGGATTCGAGCTCCTCGAATTTGTTTAGACAAAAAAGAAACTTTATACTCAATAGACCAAGGTGATTCAATAATTGGTTCTTGAACTGGTGGGTAATAATTCCATGAATTAAAGAAATAATCATTTGAAAAAAGCATGGCAAAAGATTTTTTAAAAAAAATTGAAAAAGTCAAATATTTACAATTAGTTTGTGGAACTACCTCCCCGGAAATGGCGCCAAGTTTGACGCACGCCTGTCGTAGGGCGTGGAAAAACAATTTTTTCCTAAGTTAAAATGTAGTAATGTGGTTGATCAAGGATTTCTCCCGAAGAGGATTGCACACAAAATGGGTTGTCACTTTAAAACGGGGGTAAAAATGTTGTGAACGGAAATTTGAAATTCAAATGATTGAAAAACAATGAAATTAAAAGGGTGATTAGGTCGGGGTTGGTTTCCTAATTATAATGCTATCCTTGTTCAATTAAATTCAAACCTCCTATTCTTAGTTGATTAAAGTGAGTTTCCACAATCGTTTCCTCTCACTTCCTTGGTGAAATTGTTATTGTGAGAGAAAACCTTACCAAGATCTCGGTTTGGTCAACTCTCCTTCCATGTGTAAAATAGTTGTATTGAATATCCTTAATTGAAATGGGCAATACCCGATCGGGTTTTGTTTGTCCCAAATAATCAAGAACATTCACTACACCTTTTACACGTACTGACGATCGTCGAATACTTCACCACTAATTCTTGGTTTATTCCATCATATATAAACCATAAATTAGTGGAGGGAGATATTGATTATTTTACCAAGGAAAAAATAAATAACGGAATTGATATTCAAGAACGATCGCACTTGATTATAAAATCCTCTATAATAAATTGAAAACAACTTTGAAGAAGAAAGAAATTTATTCAATTGCGTCCAAGAACTCAAGCATTACAATGTAGAAAACCAACCCTTCCCCAATCACTCCAAATGTTTACCCCACTATGGTAAGGGTAATCATGTTGAATGGGGAATAAGAATGCATTAAAAAACTATGAAAAATAAAATAAATAAAAAATAAAGCCGAATAGTTCTCCTTCTTGGTGTCCCGGAAGGAATGGGATGGAGAATGGATGCCTTGAGAGAGTGGAGCTCTCCTCCTTTTATAGCCAGAATGATTCCCCCGAATGTCGACGCGTTTTAGCCACATTAAATGACATATTCACGAGTTTATCCCTTCTTCAATGTTGTTCATAATTTCATTGGACGTGTCCCCTCAAATTTCAGCGGATTTTGACATATATTCCGAGAGTTATAACCGTTTTACTATGAGAATTTATTCTGTCCAGTCAGAATCTCCAAAACGAAATCCTCTGGATTAGGGTGCTTTAATGGCCCAATAAACGGCCAATTATCTCGGTTCTTCTTTCATAAAAGATTCTCCAAAACTCCATTCGCGTCCACCCACATAATTTCACAAGCTTTGGGCCCACATTGGATGAGTTATGGATCCCACATCAAAACTAGGAAGAACTGAAAACAGTTTTCTTGATCCAACTTGTGAGCTTCTTTTGAGCTTCCATATGGCCGATTCAGATTTTAGTCCAAATATATTAAATGAAGCCATGGATGTTTAGAATCTGGAAAAGAAATAATTTTTAAATTTGGATCAGTGTAGATAATGTTATGGCCAAACTACATAAATAATTTTAAACTGTTAAAAATCCAAAATGGCCAATTTTTACTATTCAGCTCAAAATAACACCATTATCAAAAAAATGAAACAATTTATCTTAGAGGAACAATTTTGTGGGTTTAAAATAATGATATTCAATATAAATTAATTGAAAATATTTTCTCTATCAGTATACATCCTACCTTTATCAAATTATGGAACAACCATAAATCCAAGTGGTGATTATAGAGGCACAATGGGATAATCTAGAGTTAAAAAAGAAGGTGAATGCAATAATGTAAAGGAATCTATAAGTGATCTATATCGAAGATGATGGTGTGATTCTTTTTGGAATGTGTATTAGTGTGTCTTAATCAGCCACAATAAGTAATTATCTATTGGAAAATTCATATAGCCCAACATTCTACATCCATCCTAGTAGCACAAAGATGCATTAAGATCTCCAATAACACTTCTTTTGGGATAACATGAGGAAATGGATTGCAGAATATACCTCAAGGTGCATAGAAAGTTAGCTAGTCAAAGTAGAGAAACAAAAGTCTAAAGGGGTGATCAATCGATTGCATATTCCCATGTTGAGATGGGATAATGACACTACATATATTTCTATGGGTCTCCTGGGGACGTCAATTAGAAATAATGAGATATGGGTTGTGGTTGACCAACTCCCCAATATATCCCATTATATATCTATTCAGAATGATCACTTACTTGAACAACTGGAAATGAAATATTTGGTGGAAGTTGTGATAACAACTGTTGTTTCACTCTCGATTATATATAATCATGATTCAATGTTCAAATCTAAATTCAGGAGGAGCCTTTAACATGAATTGAGTGATGGATTAAATTTCACCATGGCCTATAACCCCCAAAATGATGTCAAATATGAAAGGACTATTCAGACGCTTGAAGACATTCTAAGATCCTGTACTTTATAATTAAAAGGTGGATGTGATCTGCATATCCCATGGGATGAAATAGCATACTACAATTGATTCAACTCAAATATCTAGATGGCTCTATATGAAGCACTTTTTGGATTGTGATATAATACTATGACCTGTTGAAATGAGATAACTAAATGAAAGATACATGGACCTGATCTTGTGAAATAGATGAAAGAAAAGGTTCAAGACATCCAATAACATAACAAGTAGCTCTGAGTCGGAAAAATAGCTATGCCAACAACCATTTAAGGGAATAGGTGTTCATAATTGAGATAAGGTCGTCAATCTAATATTACCATGGAATGGAGTCATGTGATTTGGGTTGAATGGGAAGTGAGGCCCAAAGTACATTTCCCCCTTTTAGATCATTGAATTCATAAGATTCATGTCCTATATGCTTACACTTACACTAAATATAGAAAATGTTCGTGATGTTTTTCACGTATCACTAATGAGTAACTACATACCGGATCCCTCACACGTACTGAACACAGAGGTGGTAGAACTATAAGATGATCTATCTTATAAGATGAACCCATTAATGATTTTGGTTTTGATAGACAAGTTTATACGCAATAAGGCAACCCACCTTGTGAAAGTGTTGTGGATGAACCCTATTTATGAAGAAGAAACATGGTAACTAGAGGATGTAATAAATGAGAAGTACCCTAACATATTTTTTAAAATGAAATTTCAAGGGTGAAATTTCGAAAGGGGGGAGGAAGATAACAACCCAAACATTTGTCAATGGAATTTATCCATTTTGAAAAGTAATTTTATATATTATAATGCAAATAAAATAACATATATATCATAACAAAATCTTTACATGTGACTAATTAATGAGATAATAAGTGTTTATATAAGTTAAGTAACCTAAACTGATGAAATAGGAACTTGACCTTAAGAATAGTAATATGACCATTATTATTATTAAAATGAATAAATGAAAAGTTACATAACCCATGTTAGTATAAATAAAATTTAGACATATTTTAAGTGAAAATATGGCATAATTATATCATAGAATTACAATGTAAATTGTTTAAAAAATTATTCAATAATTGATTGTATTTTTATAATTCATAAAAATTTAATTACAATTTAATGATTAATTCAATATTTTAATAAAAATATTATATACATAAAATAAGTTCATAAATTATTATTAATTACTTCTTTAGATTATTATATAATTTTTATGAGACCATAATTAATTTTTCAATGTGTTAAAAAACATTTATAATTTTAACAACTCTATTTTCCTGGAAAATTATGATTTAAAAAAAACTATATTACCCATATTTAGGAAATTATTTTTAATAAGGGAGTTGATTTTTGGATTTTACAAGCTGAAAAATTGATAGGGTGGATTTCAGGGATTTTTATGAAATATATGAATTTTTTGATGAATAGTGACATTCTATAATTTATAAAACAAGATAAATATATTAATTATACATTCATGTATGATGTTCTATATATGTAATACCAATTGGTTCTAAATCTCATACACCAATTATTATTCATGGTCATGGAATCATTACTATTATTTGTCTTGTGGAGAAATAATATATTAATTAATATAATATTGAGAAAACCCATCTCCCCTCCACTATAAATACCACCCCTCACACCCTCATTTATGCACACCTCTCAATATAAAATACTTGTACACATTCTTCCAAAAGCTATTTTGTATCCCCTCCTCACGTCCTTCATACCTTAGTTTTATAAAAACACCCAAACCTGTACCCTAATGATGATCTCAAAGAAGATATATTCAAGAGGTAATGTCTCTCTATTTTCATTCAATTTCATTTAAAATTTCATTTCATTAATTCTCTTATCCTCAAATTATCTTATCCAAATTTCATGATTACTCTAGTATTATTGATAAAATGGTATGCGATCTTTTTAATGGATGATTATTCATATACTCCCCCTCTCTCTTTGTTTATAAAAATGAAATAGTTGCCCGTGATTTGTTAACTTACAATCATCATTAGAAAAGCACTTCTATTCTCCTTTCACTACATCAATATGTCAATGAAACCATTAAATGGTTCAAAACATATTTTATTATTTAGTTTGTAACCAATTTTTTAAACAACTTTTATTCATAATACTAATTGATTAAAAAACATGTTTGTTGTGATCAAAAAACCACCCAAATTTACCTAAAACGATCATGGTTAAATTTTAACTAATGATTAATCCACAATGTATATAAATAATTAATTATAAAATCATATAAACTCCATTAATATATTTAATACCATGTAATATAATTTCTGATTGTTTATCCATGTTTTACACAATCATCTATTCATGTGTATAAGTTAATTGTTCCTAAAATATATGAAAAAGAACACTCCTGAACAATGGATTTAAAATCTATAACTCATCCAAAGGACCATAAATGAACATAATGAAACCATAATTATCAATATTAATTTTTTAAAGGTTATTTTATTTCTATTTATTGAATATGAATTCGTTATATAGGGAAATAATGTGAAGAAAATGTTAGGATACAAGCAAAGGGGAAATTTTCTAACCTAACTTTCTTTATTTGGGTTCTCCCTCTTTAACTCCATTTAAATATGGTTACACTATAGAAATAATTTGTTGATAATTTAATTAAATTTTATATGATATAGTGTTTTGACACTGGAATTGATGTCAAACAAAATAATTTTCAAAAGAACTCTTCATTCAAAAACACACCTTTTACTACTCACTCAAGGTTGATGGTTCTTGTATCATGTTTTAAATTCCCTATTTCTGTTAGGAACCCAACGTTTACGAATGTGGTCTAATGAGATGAAACACATTACATTACATGGGATATCTATTCCAATTTTCTATATATGTTCTATGATTCATTCTTGATAATGAAAATGTTATGATGTAATGGGTGTTCCCGGAATTATATAGCGTAATATGAATGTTAGAATGAGACAGGTACACACAGAATTATACAGACCTCCATTGCATTGTGTAAAGTATTGAATATCATGAGTTAAGTTGGAATGTTGTGGGAACATGAGGCTATATTTTTTACAACTATGTGTGGTAGTGGACCACTAAATCATGATGTTTTATTTTAATGCATTACCATATTTCATGTCTTTTAGTAGTGTTTACTATCATGTTCATCATACTATTCAAATGTTATGATTATTCAAACCCATTGTCATATTTCTCATATATATAGTTTTACTAGGATTTTATATCACCCCTTTTTGATGTATATTCTCATGTGAGAACATCTACTAAGGTGTATTCAAGGGATTATAAGAATCTAGAGAAGAATGAATTAAATAAATGATTATGTTTTGTGTTGTAAAAGTTATGTATGATCACCGTTTTTTAATACATTAATTTATTGGATCCTAGTTTTTTAATGTTATTATTTTGTTTATATTTTAAATGATATAATAGTAATGTAATGAAAAATCTAGTTTTCTATAATAAACCCATGACAAGATTGTGTTTTTTTATATATATGTTTCTCCTGATCATGTTCTCTATCACTCTCCATCAGAACATGATGGTTATTTTTTCTTCCATATCGATGTTTTCCTACACTGAATCCTATTATTTTTTATCTCAGGAGACATTTTTACTTATACTTATTTCTTTTATAGTGTATTTTTTATTAACACTTTTTCCGATGTGGGATTTCAATAAAGTAATCTTGAAAAGTGAAACCTTAGTTTCTGATCCCATATTTAAAATTACATGGTTCCTATTTCCAAAAGGGGGAATGGATGGAACATCATAAGAAATTATAGAATAATAAATTTTTATATTCATTAATTATTATGAATTATATAGTGATTTTACTTAAAATGGATGCTATGTCTAATTGCGTACCTTACACACAATGATGGGTTTCTCTGAAATTTAATGTTGCACCCAAGATTTTGTTGTACCAAACAATAATATATTGTTAATATTATTATTTTAAGTTGTACTTTTCCCATAGATATTATAATGGAGGGGGAAAATGATATTAACTAAACAATGAAAATATGGTTTACACATGTTTATATAATGATTCATTGGTTAAAAAGTTAATTAGAAATGAAAATAAATTCAATTGAAAATAAAGGATGCATTTTAATGAATAACTAATTAATTGTGAATAATTGTGTTCAAAAAATAATAAAATAAATATTTTAGGATTATATTAATGAAATTTAAATTATATATGTGGTCTAAAATTTATCATATATGTTTTCTAGACATGATATAAGAACAAATTCTAATTTATGAATAAAAGAAGTATTTCAAAAATTGAATTTTAAACTCATTTTAATGAAGAACCCTTGTTAAATATAGTTTTTACCAATTTTATATGTTATATTTGATAAAATAATCTTATTATTTTGAATCAGGAAAAAAATTACCTTGGATTATTGATTTTTTATTTTTTGATAAAATAAAAATTTTAATGTATAGAGAAAACTACAACATTTTAATTCAAAACTATATTTTAATCTAATTTAATTATATTTTTAGATTTTCAATTTACATGGTTTCAAGGTGTTATTAGATAATGTTTTTATCAATTATTCCAATTTATTTCATCATATGGAATTTCAAATTAAAATTACATATAGTATCAATATGAACTTTTGAATGATTTATTTGAAAAACATGTTTTCTCGATCTCAAAACTGGATAAGTTTTAAATCTATTTTAGCAATTTTTATAAATTTAATTAAAAAAACAAAAATACATGGTTATAATTAGCATGAAAAATATCATTCAATAAAAACAATATTGTTTTTTGTGAATAATAAATTAAGTATTTCATTTAAGGTGGTTAAACTTAAATAGGGAAATTAACGGAATATTTAATATTATAATATTATACAATTACCCTAACAATTATCTGAATATTTTTGGATGAGTTATTATCGACCATAAATTTCATTGGGCTGAAAGTGTGAATTTGAAGGTAATTTGGTGTGATTTTGACATTTATAAGTTTTTATTTAATGTAAAGGAAAATATATCATAAATGTGTCTCTCCATATTTTTATATGGATTAATATATGGTATATCGTAGACTATAAATATTAAATAAATATGTAAAAATATTATGTATATTATTAAAATTTATTTACAATTTTTATGAAATAAATAATAACATTAAGTAGTGACATAATGATGATGCATTAATTGATTTATATATTAAAATAATCAAATAAATTATATTAATGACTTAAAATATATATTATTCTAAATATTTGATACTATATATGAATTTTATGGGTTACTATGACAAGTTATTATTGCGATAATGTATTTTTTTAGAAGGAATCAAGATGTCATGTTTTTTTAAAAGTCTTGTGATAAATAGTGTAAAAATTGACATAATTAATAAATAAAATTTTAAAATACATAATGGGATGATGAAAATTTAATAAATGTCCATCCTTTAACGAAAATTTTAAGAGAACACTAAAAATTTCATTATTGACTGATTCATTGGTCGTTTGGAATGATTTTGTAATTATTTTAACTCTCAAAGCATAAATTTATTGATAAAATGGTAAAACTTATAATGGTTATAATAGAGTGACAAGGATAAATAATTATTCAAAACATGTATAATTCTCATAATATCATTATTTAAAACCTTAAACATTATATAATAAAACTAAATCAACTTTGATCCATTTTGAATTGAAATTAAATTTTTATTAATTTAATACTTTTGATAATTCCATGGGTGCCCCTCCCCTCTTAATTAAAAATTCACATATTCCTCTCTATTAATCACAATTAAAAAACCATTTGGTTCAGACAATATAGAGAAAACCCACTTCCTATAATCCCTATCTATATTCTTGATGCCTTATATTTGGCATAAAACCCTTCGTATAGAAGTTATGCTATTAAAAAAGGGGATCATCAGAAGGAAATGTTATGTTTTTATTTAAGTATATCTATTTTATTTCTTCTTCCATTTCCTTAAAATATTTTTCATCCATAATTAAATAATTTCTCTAATAACGAAGATATACTGTGATGTTATTATGATATTATCATCACCTGAATCCTTCTACAATTTAATCACGTGGGAAATGAACATTTCGTCTGTGTGTACGGCAGACTGCTACCTCATGAACCGATATATATCATTTTTCATTACCGTCTATCAAGACAGGTTATAATTAAGGAATAAATTTTTATTTATTATATTCATGAAATATTTTTCATTTTAAAAAATAAATATTTCAATTATGTTCGTCCTTCCATTCACATAAAAATGATACTTCATCCATTTTTATTTGTGAACTATCACTGATACGAAGAGATGTGAATTGTTTTATTCACCACATTACATTTATAATATATATAAGTATATTTAAATTATTATTATGATTTTAATGATATTACCGTAATTTTAGAAATATAAAATAATAATTACCTTATTTTCCTAGTTATCAATGAAAAATATAAAATGTTACTCTTGCGTACGTACGACCTATCGTCTCCATTGTTATAACGTTCCTCATTATTCATATAAATAATTAATGTTTTCATTTAAAAAGTAAGATTATTGTATAAAAGTGAAGATTAATTCATGAATATTATTATCTAGATGAAATACTTATGACTACATGGACTAGTGACATCATACAATGTACATTTTTGACTCATGTACCGAATATCTACAATATATCAAATATGATCTCAAAAGATTATGTAATTTTTATAACATGGTAATAACTGATATAAAAGAAATAAAAAAAATTAAAAACGGTTCTTAGGAAAGTATAAATTGAACTAAGGTTATTATTTAGTAATATAAATATTTTACATGACGATTAAGAGTCACACTAAGGGACTTTGTTTCACTCTTAATTCATTGAGGAATATTTGGATAATGTACACCACATTATTTTACATGTTGTATAACTAAACCCTTTGAATATTAAATTCATTAAATGGTTTTCAAAATGAATCTTTTTATACGAAACATTTTACTAAATGAAAAAATTATTTTTTTAACATATGAGATGAAAATGAATTCACTAGCATCATGTCCATTATTTGAAATTTGGTTTCATCAATACGCCTTAATGTTTTTAAAAATAAAATGAATACAATATTCCCTTTATTTGTATTTCGATATTGAAATTGGATTGGATAAGGGATTGATTATGTGAATATCTTGAAATTATATATTTTGAGTGTAATGTGGAAATGTTATTTTTTCCTTTATGATTTTTGATATATTATGATTATGTTATGGTTCACTGACATTTTTTATGAATTGGGGTTGTTCTGTGATAAATTTTTGGTGGGTGAACCCATGATAGATCTCAAATTCAATTTGTAATGTGATTGATTTAATAAAATGTTTATCATAACAGATTTAAGCAATATATTGTTATTGGAATTAGAAATGTAACCATGGTGGTTACTCCCTATGTAGCTAGAAAAGCTAAATGTTAGTGTGATATGGATACTAGAAGTAAACATTATGATTTATGATCCTAATTAGTTTTTCATTAATCTTATGATTCATGATGTATGATAATGTACTTATGTTTTATGGGTGAATAGTATGATTGTGTGATGTTATTTTCCTGAGTTTAAAGTATTCATTGAAAAATAGTTTCATTTTTTATTTATATCCATTATTGAGCTCTTTCTACTCATCCCATGTTTTTTAATGTTTTCATAGGGTATAAGAATTATAAAGAGAAATTAACAATAAAATGTTATTGTTATGAATAATTTTTGAGGAATAATAATTAATGTTTTATTTTAAATTTTTTTACATTATGTGAAAATGGATATCATCTAGACTTTTATACTATGTAATATTTGAGACGTTATAGTTATGTTATAATTATCTAAAAGAATAAACCTGAAAAGATCATTAATTTGAATGATTGTAAATTCATGAAAAAACTCATTATTATGTAATGTTTTATTCCAGGGATTTATAATAACATATTATTATGATATTTTTAATAATTCATGTATTTAATATTATCAAAATTGACATTATTGTTTTTTTGTCAAAACAATGTTTTATTAAATTTTTAAAAAATTATAAAATATTTTTAAAAATATTAAATAAATATGATATGGTCTAAAATGTTTTCAGTTATTCATTTATGTTTTAATTGATATAAAATAATATAATATTTCACCCTTTTAATAATTAAATATTTATTACACTAGTAAAAATGAAATAAAATAAAAAAGTGATAAATTAAAATGATAAGTTTTAAATACATCAGGAAAAATTTCTAAAATTTATTGGTTGATGTGATTAAAACATTATATCATCTCATATTCAATATTAGGAAATATTTTAGGCTTTTGGATGTGGTTTTAGTTTATCATAAATTAGTATATTTGGAGATTCCCATAGTTCCCCTCATCGCAACAATAAAATAGAACATCCTCCCACACAACATAACTTCACATTGAGCCTTCAAGCACATCTACACACAGCCTATTTCACTTCTAAAATTCCCTAGCTATATTCTAGTGGTTCTGTTCTTACTCAAAAACATACTCTAGTGGTGTATAGTGAGATTTAGTGGGAGCACATCAAAAAGAGATAATATCCTCTACCGATTCATTAAAAAAAATTTATTCTTCTACCTACTCTTCATGATTTTATTAATTATAAAGTAATATATCGTATATAAATTATATTCTGAGATGTTATTATGGTTATGGAGCAACAATATTTCACAATCTATCCCTCCTATGAAAAACAAAATCACCACATGTGCATACGTATAGATTATCGTCTCAACATTGTGGTGTAATATATTTTACACCATATTCTTACATGGATGGATATAATGATGGAAATAAAATACATATATGATTATCAAAACATGATATTTATTTTAAAACAAAATATATACCATTCAATTCCATTCTATTTCACAATTGTGTGAATGATATCATTGCTCATGCATACATATGGCATACCGTCTCCACAATGAGATGTGATTCATTCTATATTATATTCATTAATGCATGATTATATAATTAAATTCAATGAATAAATATGATATATATTATTATAATATAATTATATAAATTATATTACTATAACCCAAAAAGTGGATTTTATCTGACAAAACATGCATAAGAAAATAATGAAGTTAATACATGAGTAATGAGTAATAATGTTACATACAAATGGATGGAAGTATCATAATATATGATGACTATGATTCTAAAATAATTTAATAACAACATTTAAATAATTTTAATGTATTTTATGATACATATAAAGGATACTAGATCAATGGTAATGGATAATTTCACAATCTCATTTTTGTCCAATATTATTTATATGTATGAATATATTAGGGTATATTTATCATCCATGAACATGTTTCCTAAATATGTATTCCAATATATTTTTTATATCCATCTAAAATTGATTAAAGTCAATTTTCCCAAATTTCTGAAATTTTATGCAACAACTTGAAATAACACTTTTGTGGTTTTATGATATGAGGTACTTTTTGACTTATCCTACAATAAAACAGAAAGAATGATTTCTTTTAACTTATATGGCATGATTGGTTTTTATGTTTTCATAACACTATACTTGTATGAAGATTAATTTACAACAATTCAAGGTTATTTTAAATGAAATTATTTTCTATTAATGTTGTGTGGTTTTTAAAGAAAAGAATTTATTTTTGAAGAAGATAGGATATTTTCGTAAAAAATTTATTTCAAGGGTTTTATCAAAATTATTTTTCATTTATGATTAAGGATATTTTTCAAGTATGTTATACCTATTAAAATTATTGTTTATTGTGTTTATGATTGAATTTTATTAATGAAATACAGCTATATTACATTGATTTTAATATGATTGAATTATGTTTAATAATCCCATTTTATTCCATGGGTTATTTTATAATGAATGATATGTGTTTTTGTGCCACATATATGTATAGGTTTCATTATGTGATGGGTGAGGCCTGTATGTCTATCCAATTGATTGAGTAAATATTTATATATCAATAGATAGAAATTAATGAAATGCAAAGTAAATATAGTTCAATAATTCCAGGATATAACGACAAATAAATCTTGGCCAGCGATACAAGGCTGGAATAACAACTCAAATCGATTTAGTAATGGAATTTTTACACCATGATTATATTAGTATTGTGCCTTTGATAATATAGAAAATATTTTCTATTATATTGTGATTTTATATTTCCCTATTTTATGTCAAAGATATTTTCCCATATCTCTTGTTTCTTTATGATTTATTCCTTATGCAATAAAAATATTTTTTCCATGATTAAAATTCTGAAATATGTTATACATGGAATGATTTTAAAAAGTTATGTTCATGTTTGTAATTTATTGTGCTAATGTTACTTTACCCTTACAAAGTATCTGATCACACCCTTTCTTATGTTTCCATTCCATAGATAATAAAGAAATATTGTAAATAGTAGTACTGAAGTGGGTGATGTTTGGGGGAGATGTTACTGATCTTTAACAAGATAGACAAATGTGTTTCAAGATTCCAAAGTCGCTAAACCATTACGATCCCCAGATATGAATTTCTAAATTTTAATGAATATCCATCCAAAAATACATGATATTCATGTATGTCACTCATTCGTTACTATAATTTTTATCAGATAAACAGTTTAGTCATCCTTTATAAACTAGGATATGAAAAAAAATATTGGGTTACATATAAAAATTTCTATGTTTATGATTAAGGAAATACCTATGGATAAGAATTTTTATAGCACACAATACTAGAATTTTGGTTACTATCAGGAAAAAAAGAGGATTAATCCAAAGATGTTATAGAGTGAAAATACATTTCCTTCATTACATAGTTTTTCCACTATTATGAGTGTTACACACATTTTATATTTGTTTTAGTTAATGGAGGAACATGATGGAACCATGTTAATGCTGGATGTGTTGGGAGATGCAATGATTTATCTCCAAATAAACTATGGTTTATAGAAGCTGTAATAAAGAACATTATTTCCATGTATCTTGATAGGCTTCTATGTTACTGAAAGAGTAAACAACGTTCTCTTGAATCCTTCTTAAGGAAATTTCCATCCTTATTTAGTGGAACGAATGATACCCTATTTGTTGAGAAATGGTTTTATAGCATTGAAAGATATTTTTCATTATCCTCTATTCAGAACATGATAAATTTATTTTGGGAACTCATCGCTATGAAGGTTTTTAGAATTTGTGGTGGACCATTATCAGGAATACATGAAAATAATATTAAATTGAATCCATGGACTGGGATGAGTTTATGAACTTATTTTTCAGTATATATTTCTTCATATGCTTCACAAAAAAAGGAAATTGAAGTTAACAATAAATCTCATGGTTATGATAAGAAAATAGGGATAGATTTCAAAGGAAACTATATAAATATTGATAAAAGAAGATTATAATTTCTTTATGCATAATGTGTGGATTGCGACTTAGATGAAATTTTCTAAAGGGGACTGAAAATTGTTTTAAATTTGGTAAAGAAGGTCATCGAGTATTTTAATGCTAATAATAATGGGAATAAATAGAAAGTTACAAAGAGTGAACCTCTGAAAATTCATTGATCTATGTACAAGTAAAATGTTAATAATAGTAACCAATTCCCAAATTTAAGGATTAATGATGATGTCTGACATCATCAATATCTTAAGGAAAAAGAAAGGAAAAGGTCACATGTGATCTCTTTTGTCAATGTGGAAAATGAAAATTAATTTTTTGAATGATTAATTTTTTATTAGAATTCAATAATAATGTTAGGGAACAACATTTATTGTATTATTGAATAATGAAACATCTAAGGATTGGCCAGATGAAACTTTTCTATAAGGATTTAAGTGAATATACTGAATAGTACTGGTAAACATGAATAGAGATTGAGTAAGAAGTATATTTTTTTGGAAAACAAATGATTAAGGGATGGATAACCCTTAATATGTGCATTATGATGAGATAATGATATTTGGATAATGATATATAGGATATGAATAAGTAAATTGAATGGTAATTACTTCATTTTAACAGATTAAGGATTATTGAAATGTTGTTTATGCTATCATGGATGATGTTTATATCTTTTTGAGTTATGAATAAGGAAACATCCATTTTTTCAATAAGGATGAATGGTAAAGAGAATACATGATTAATGTATTCACATGTTTGGAATGTGACAACTAAAAACTTCCTTATAAGATATATGAGATAAATGTAATGCTGATTTAGTTAAATTATTTTTATCGTTTTGATTTTTCATCTTTCATAGGGATTATAATGTTATTAATCAAAATAAACTATTATCTCACAATAGGTGTACTTATTAATAGTCAATAACTAATAATATCCATTTTTTCATAAAGACAGATAGAGTAACCTATCGTTCTTTTTTTGGATAGTATGATCTTCTAACACTTCATGAATGAACAAATCAACTTCTTTTCTTTGAATAAGAGATGTAGTAGAAATTGTTCATGGCATGACCAATGGTGAAATTGTATTGAAATTGAGTGATTATTTCATTTCATTATCATCTTCTTCAGTTAAAGGATCATGATAACATAAAATGATATCCTAGTACCTTCTAATCGGATGAATCATACAACCCCATTGATAATCATAGACACATGGCTTTGTGATTGTTATCATTTTCCTAACCATATTCCATATCCCACTACATCATAACTTCGTAGTGTTAAATTTGATCAATATCCATGTTTTCACATCCCACCAATGATTCCTTATGTGGAATCCCAATGATTAGTTACTTTCGGTAACTTTTTTTTTCTTACATTCTTATTTGAAATGAAGTTTTTATTATTCCTTTTTAGGATGTGGGTTTCTATGAAAGAAACAATAAAGCATTAAATAATTTACAACACTAAATAATTTGAAGGGAAAAATAAATTTCAATGGGGGTAGAATGTCACACCGTGAGAGTTTTATGTTAATTATTTTATTCATTAATGACATGTGTTATATGATATACCAAGATAAACTTGTGCAATATCCAACATTGGCTTAGCTTGCAGTATACACAATGCTATGCATGGCTTGTGTTACACAAATTTTAATGTTATTTTTTATGTAATTAATTTCACATAATACCAAGTATAATAGAAAAACTAAATATTACTATGTTACCTTATAACCTAATCAGTATAATAGAGTGTATAAACAATATTACCTTTCTACTAGAAAACTATTTAAATACAAATATCTGAGTATATAAAATTATAAAATCATTATTGATGGATTTTATTAATGAAATATATTTTTAATATTTTAAATATAAGGTTTATAATTTATCATATGTGTTTTCTGGGCATGATATAAGACGAACTCTGATCATTCAGATAAAAGAAGTAATTTTTAAAAAATGTAGGTTTTCCACCTTTTGATGGGGAACCTATTTTAAATATAGTATTTATGACTTTTATATATTATATTTAACAACATAAATATGTTTTTTGTAATTAGTATAGAAAAATTTACTTTGGATGAATTTCTGATATTTTTATGATAACTTTTATCTTTTGATGAATAGTAAAGACACACAGAATTTTAATTGAAAATTTTTTTTTAATCAAAATAATTTATATGGTAAAATTATGTTATTTAAATTCTTAAAATTATAAAAAATAACAAAATTTAATCATTCAATATAATTTATTTCATGGGATTTAATTTTACATCAATTTTTTGTGTACAATCATTTCAAACTTTTGCGATGTTTTATCATTTAAAAATCGTTTTTCAATCCAATATAGGATTATTTTTCAAATAATTAATGAAAATTTTGTGTTTTGAATTTTTAAAAATATATTTATAATTTTGAATCATTACTTGAAAATTATATATATATAATTATTTTATTTTTATGCATTATGCATAATAACATCAGTAATTATTATTAAAATGGTAAAAAGGTATATAGGGTAATTAGTGGTAAATATAATATTATAAAATTACTATTAAGCTTATAATTTAGTTATTTAATGATTTAATTTTGACATAAACAATCCTTGGGTCAAAATGATTTCTTTTGGTAGACACTTTGATGAAATTGGTACATTTAATTTATTTTATTTAGAAAAAGAGATAAATATGACTTACTCAAATTTTAAGAACTAAATAATTTTTAATATAAGATTATACGGGTGTTAAATTCAATTATTAATACTCATTTTAAATATAAAATGTTTCTATAAAGAATATGAATTTATTTGTAAATTTTAGTAACTAAATAATTAAATTAAGGTTTATATATTAATGATGGAGAAATTACATAATTGATGAAAAATTAATAAACCAATTTTTATTAAAATTATAATAACCATAAAAAGAAAAAAACACTTAAAAATATTATTTATCGAATATATCTTGACAATATTCATCCATGGCTCATTTTATTAACTATTTTTAGCCTTACAAAAGATATTATGACACTTATATTATGTTATTTAATGCGAATGTAATCTTATCACATTCATGTTTTAATACGTAGATCATTATTAATGATAGATTTTTTAGTAGATATATTCAACTAGAAATTATATTTATAATATTTAATATTTATCTTCATCATATAATTTTTTTTAACTTTGATTCAACAGAGATGTGTATTATATAATTACACAAAAATAATGCTGAAGTTATTTTATTAATGTATATATAAAATTAATTTTATTAAAAATACTAAAATAAATATAATTAGAGATATTTAAATATATAAAATAATTTTTTAGATTAACTTCACCCCTTATGAATATAATAAATTTATTTCTATAGGATAACATTGTATCTTGATATTTGTAAAAATATAGGAATTGAAAATTTAAAAAATTGACATTATTGTTGTCTTATCAAGAAAATGATTTATTAAATTATTAAAAAAATTAATAAAATATATATAAGAAATATGATATGGTCTAAATGGTTCTAAATTATATATTTATTTCCTATTTTACATCACAAAACACAATATTTCACCCTTATAATATTGAAATATATGTTACCCTAATAAAAATGACATAAAATAACAATGTGATAAAATAAAATGAAAATTTTTAAATAGATATAAAATATTGTCTAAAATTTATTTGTTAATTATTTTAAAATTTTATATCATCTGATATGCAAAATTATTATACTTTGGAAGTCTTGGGATGTGGGTTTAGTTTATTTAAAATTAAAAGTTTTGGATATTCCAAAAGTGGACCTCACCTCAATTATAAAAGGGAACATACTCCCTCACATCTTCACTTCACATTGAGACTTAAATCTCGGATATCCTCTATAATTTTACATTCTAAAAATATCCATATAATATATATAAGTTTTATTCTTCTTCAAATATCAACTCTAGTAGTTTATGTGGTTATTTAGTAGGAGCACCTCGAAGAAAAGTTAATCTCCTGTATCAATTCATTCATATTATTTCTTTTTATACTTTCTCATCATGATATGTTTCCATTATAAAGTAAAAAATATAGTATAAATTATATTCTTATATGTGATTGTGGTAATGTAAGAACTATATTCCACCTTCTATCCATCATATGAAAAAAATCACCATGTATTTGTATGTTCGATTTACCGTCTCCACACCATTGAGTAATATATTTTTACCTAACATCTTACATGGGTTCATATAATGATGAAAACAATATATATATATATATTATAAAATGATATTTATTCTGGAAGAAAATATATATCATCCAATTCCATAACATTTCACAATAATGTGAATTATATCATCTCTCTTACGTCCGTACGACCAACCGTATCCACGATGGGATGTGATTCATTCTAAATGATAATAATTAAAGAATGAATATATATATATATATATGAGTTGAATGAATAAATATGATATATAATATCAGATTATAATTCAAAAAATTATATATCTATAACCTAATATGAGGAACTTATCTGACAAAACATTTTTAATGAAAATGATGATGTTAATAGTCGATGGATGAGTAATAATGTTACTAATAAATACATGATAATTGGATCATATATTATAACTGTGATTTAGGTAATAGTCAATGAAATCATTTAAATCATTATACATGATTTTTGGGTGTAATCAAAGGATAGTGGACCTAAGGTAACTAAAAAATTTGCAATCTTCTTATTATCCACTATTGTCTATATGTAAGTATATAATACATTATAATTATTATCCAAGTCTATGATCCAAAATATATATTCCAAAATTTTATTTATATCCATATACAATTTTTTAAAGTAAATATTTTCCATATTAGTGAACTTTATTAAATGGAATGAACGGAATCTTATTTTATTTTTTTATATGAGGTACTTTTTATGTTATATGAAAAAAGTATGAGATGAGTATTTTATTTTAAATTATACTACATTATGTGATTTTAATGTTTCATAACACCATATTTCCATGAATTTACCATTAAAAATTTTCAATGTAAATTTTAGAGAAATTATTTTCATTTATCATTGTGTAGTTTTTTATGAAAATAAATTTTTTTCTAATTAGAAATGATATTTTTCAGAATAATTAATTTCAAAGGTTTTATAAAAATTATTTTCCATCTAATATTAAGGATATTTTTCAAGTATAATATACATATTATTATGGTAGATAATTTTTATGATGAAATTTTATTTATGAAATCCATTTTTTAAAATATATTATTTTATAATGGAATGATATTTAAATAACCAATTTCATTCCTTGGGTTATGTTATGAAGAATGATTAATGTGTTTTTGGAACACATATGTATGGTTTTAATTATGTGAGTGGTTTGACATATATCTCCCTCCAATGAAATGGGTAAAGATTTATATATCATGAGATAGATATGACTAGAATGAAAAGTAAGTCTGATTTAATAATACATGGTTGGAATGATAAAATAAATCTACTTTAGTAATACAGGGATAGAATAGAAATCAAACCCAGTATATTAATGGGAATTGTCCACTATTATGGTTTTGTTAATGAGCCTTGGTTTATATAGAAAATATCTTCTATGGTTATCTTTTTTCCACAATTATATTTTTTAATTCAATTATATTTTTCATCGATTTTTTCCCTTTATGAATTATACATTATGAAATAATAATATTTTTCTATGAATCATAATTTCGATATATGTTATAGTTGGTATGATTTTCAAGACATATGTTCATTTTTTCACATTCTTATGTTCATGTGTTGTTTCTACACATATTGATAATATGTTATCATACTTTTTTATAATTCAATTACTTATGTAATAAAGAATGAAATTATGGTACACCCCAACCTGAGTTACCGAGAGATAGTGCATTATTACATAACATTGGCTTGATACAATAAATCATGCCCAGAAAGACTGATCAATTTTGTAGCCTTGGAATTACTAGATTCATATATATTGTTAACATTACATTATTAATTGAAAAGAAAAATATTTTGTCTCCATATAACACAATCATATCACTTAGCATGTCCCTACAGGACTGTCATAATATTCTTCTTCACATCCTAGGAAAAAATAATAAATAAGAAAGGGGTGAGGTCAGATTCTCATTATGGATAACAATATAGAGGGAAATTCCATAAATAAGAATAAACATTTAAGACAATGTGCAGGACTAAAAAAATCCTTTTAAACATAAAATTATTATTATTATGGAAAAGATAAATAAAATAATTTGATTTAGTAATCACCTGGATATTCTACTAGTCGAATAATCACATTTCATATCGATAGTTAATTTCATATTGATGGAATGCATAATGTGGGATAACATAACCACATAGTCAAGGCCGCGTGCAAAGAATACAAATAATATTTTGTTAGGGCCTTGTGCCAAGACATTAGTTTATCTCATGAGACCTACCGATGCATCGAGAAGCTATAGTGGGCTCAACCCATCACTTACTAAGTCCAATTCATTCCTCATATGAAAAGGATGAAACATAACATAAATATTATTATTAAAAATATCATACTAAATGTTAATACTTTTACCATAAACCATGAATGGTGTAAAAAACACATCCATAGTGAAACATATCACAAAACCATAAATAAAATATGGAATATTGTATCATAATAAATCAATTTCAAACAAACTTAAAATCCAACAAAGGATGTTGACATAGATAAAATCAGTCCAAAAACTATTTGAGTGAAATATTTCATTATACATTGAAATAATTCAAATGTATGGAAAGAAATAATTTTGAACATATTCTTATAACCATGTAGGGAAACCTTCAAAGGTTTTATGATGGAAAAAATGAGATGAACCCTCCATATAAGTTAAAAAACATTCTTTCCTTAATTTGTCAAAATGGTCATAAAGTACCTTTTTTGGGATAGAACGGAAAGATTATTGTCAAACCATTTTATAAAAATTAAAAAATGGTATAAATGATTGTAAAACATAGTATAGTAAATAGTAAAATGTTTTGAAATACATTTTGAGAAACATGGATGTGGATAATGAAATGGTCCCAATAGATACATACATATTAACAACCTCGTATAATAAAGAGATTGTAAAATTAACCCTTACCTTGTACCTTTCCTTAGTCGATGGTATGTTAACCACTTGTATGATATTTAAATAGTTTTTATTAAATTATACAATAACTTCATACATAAATATGCCATCATATATGATCTTTAATACTGCTTGGTTAATAATATTTCAGTAGTATCAGTGTTTTGGGTGTTAACTGATTCATTTTCCATTTTATGCATTATTATATAAGTGATGTTTTTTATGTATAAGATGAATTTTATTAATATAAATAATGATATTAAGTTCATAAATATTATTTTTTTCCATAAAATTAAAATTATTCTTTAATTTTTACAATTTGGAATGATTCTTATCATGTTCGTGGAGACTGTAATCCGTACGTACAAATGAGCGACAATATTATACTATTGATAGTGAAATCTTATGTAATTGGATGTAATATCATATAAAAAACATCTTTAACATTTTATATTTATTATTTACATAAATTATTCTCATTATTATTCCCATCTAGATAATTAAGTGTTGAATAAAAAACTACACCACGGTGTGGAGACGGTAAGAAGTACGTACACATATATGGTGACTTTTTAATTCATATGATGGATAGAATAATGAATATTGTTGAAAAAAAATTATAACAGCATAATATTATGTATATGTTACTGGATTTATTACTTTGGTATGGAAATAACAAAGAAATAGGAAGTGGAAGAAGAAAAGAACTTTGAAAGATGTTTTGAAATTATTACCTCTTCTTTGGGTTTTTCATTTTGATTTGAACAAAAGGGAACCATAGGTTGGATTTATGATAAAATTAAGTTCTATATGTTTATGTGAGTTTATTTGGGAGGATATTCTATCAGGGGTTGGCTGATTCAAATGGATTAGGAGGTGTGATTTTTAGAAAAGGGGATGTAACCATTTATAAGAGAGGAGAGGGGAACTTTACGAAAAACATGAAATATTATTATTTTTTTAAATCATTTTCAAGATCCAATGGCTTAAAAAGGATTTATTTCAATTATAAGGTAGATATGGGTCTAAATCCTCTCAAAAAATTGGTTTTAGATAGGTTTTGTCACCATATTAACCTTATCTTTTAAATTTTACTCTTAGTTGAATAGCTTAACTTATACCATCTATTCATTTATTTTTTAATAAATGGTTAATAGAATTTCTATAAAAAGAAAATAAAACCCCAATTGGTTAATTATTGAAATATCTAGACTTATCATGGCCCTTTGGCCAAACCAAAAATTTTTAGAAATATTATATCATTTAATAATATAGTTTTTGTTTTAAAAACACAATTATGTCAATTTGGACACTATTTGTTATTTGGTTTTTGGTAATGTCATAACAAATTTAACACTTAGATTTTTTATTGAATATACCCTAACATGTAATTTTAACATATAAAATTAGTGGAATTAATCAAATGTCTCAATATACATTTATTTGGATATTTTTAATATCAATTATTTTAATCTTTCATTAATAAGGTAATTAAAACCCCAACGTTGTGTCATAATTAACATTAACTATTTAATGTATAAAATTATAAATAAAAAACCATTATGTGTTAAAAATTAAAATATTTCTAATGAAAATTTATAGTTTAATTTATCTTATGTTTAACCCTATAGAAAATATGTTTTAGTTATTAAAATGTTAATTAACACTATTAACTCTTCTATAAATAAAATAATAATAAATGTCGAAATCTAAACCAAGTGGTTAAAAAAAGGATCATATTTTATTATTATGTTAGGTTTTAGTTGAAATATACTTATCCTATAGAATTTGGATATTTGTTAGGGTAATTATAATATTATTTTAACCTTTAATAACAATATTTAATTTTAACCGTGGTACATAAAATTCAGCAATTACTATTCCCCGAAAATAATTTTCATCCTATTGAACCACCTTTTATTTACTGATTTCAACTGTTTCTCTTGGAATATTTTAATTTGATCCACAGATGCGGTAAAATTATGTTTTTTGAAATTTGATAATGTGCCTTGTAGGTGGGTAAAAGACGTTAAAAATTTCAATAAAATTTCATACATCTAATTTTATTATAAAATGACTCCACTAAATTACATTGAACATATATATGTATTATGTATCTATTTTGACTTAAAATATATTTAAATAAAATAAATAATTATTTAAATAACAAGTCAGTTTTAGACAACGACGTAGTATTTTCACTATTCATAAAAATTTGACAGTTTTCAAAAAAATACCAAAAAATAACCCTTAGAAAATTTTGATATTCCAAATCCTAAAATGATGTCCATTTATTAATAATAAAATTTCTAAAATTTCAAAAAAAAAATGTCTATTTCTATTCATAATGGTTTGTTTGATTGGTCAGGGTATGCTAGATCTCGATGATGTGTACAACACAAGCTATTGTATTATTCAAAGAGAAGCGTACTGTGTAATCTTGGGGTGTTACATTCCTTTATCCTTAAATTTATTTCATCCTAAAAAATTCCCATAATACTAATACATAAAATGATTTGAGTTGTTCCTCAAAATATGTTCCTCAGGTTCCCACATTTCCTCTTCCATCTTAGGGTTTCTCCATATAACTTTTAACAGACGAGTCATCCGGTTTCTCAACACATGTTCCATCGTATAGGCTATTAAAAATAAGACAGATCTGGTTCTAGTTTTATTTATTCATAGGTGAGTACATGCATTGGTTCAGGCTTGTATTTTCTCAACAGTGATACATGGAACACATCATGAACATTGGAGATACATGGAGGCATTTCCAAACGGTAATCTATAACTCCAATTCATTCTAGAATTTTGAAAGGTATGATGTACCTAGGACATAATTTTAACAATATTGTTGAATTGTATAAAACCATTCAATATAGATACCTTCAATAAAACATGATCACCTACTTGAAATTACAAATACTTCCTTTAGGTATCGGCATAGATATTTTTCCTACTTTAAGATACTTTGATGTGGGTTTGGATAATCATCACCTTTTACATTGATTCATTAGCATGTTCATTCCCTATGAGTTTCTCCCACCAACATCATCCCAACAAGTTGGTGTGTGACAAATATTTATAAGTAACGCTTCACATGGTTTCATCTAATTACATGAAAAGAATCTATTTTTATAAGAAATATTTACCTGAGGTAAATACTAACCGCACATACCATGAAAGTCAAGTGAGAATGATCTCAACATGTCTTGGAATGTCTGAATAGGCTGTTCTAATTTTCCATCAGTTTGAGCGTGGTAGGTAATGCTTAAACGAAGTTAAGTATTTAGGGATTTCTGAATACTTTTCCAGAATCTTGATATAAAATGGGGATCACGATCAAAAATAATAAATATTGGTATAACATGAAATTTTACTACTTCATTAATATATATTCTTTCTAAAGGTTCATGTGGTAAATCATCTCTTATAGAAATAAAATGTGCTGACCAACTAAGATGATCAACAATGACCCATATTCCATCATTCCTTCTTGGAGTCTTTGGTAGTCCCAAGACAAATTTTATCATAATATCATTCCATCTCCACTCTAGTATGGGAAGAGGTTGTATGACACCTTCAGGATGTTTTTTTCTAGCTTTCACCTGTTGACAAAACATACATATTGACACATAATCATATATCTCTTTCTTCATGCTGTCCCACATAAAATTTTACTTCAAATATATATACATCATAGTCCTACCAAGCTGTATATGGACATTGGAGCTATGAGCATCCCCCAACAATTCCCTTTTTAGTTCAGGTATACCGGGAACACATAGAATTTTCCCAAATTTCAAAATCTAATCGTCATATACGAAGTCGATCAATATCCCATCATTCACATCTTTAATTTTCTTTTGAAACTCATCATAATCAGTCTATGAACTTTTTATCTTTTCTAATAATGATTGTTTGGCATCCATTTGAAAAAAATTTGATGTTTCTGCATCCATGAATTTTCTCATATCCATCTTTACAAGATCCATGAACATAGGATCCCTTTCAAATATCATCTTATACAGAACTCCATGATACTTTGTACTAAAATCATCTTCCACTTTATTTTCCTTCCTCGAGTTGTAGTGTATAGTAAAATCATAATCATTGAGTAGTTCGAGCCATCTCCTTTGCCTCATGTTGATTACATTTTGTGATAAAATATACTTAAAACTCTTATGATCGGTATATATCTCACATTTATCAGCATAGAGATAGTTTCTTCATATCTTAAAAAGAATGATTACAGCTTCTAATTAAATATCATGAGTGGTATAGTTTTGTTCCTGGATTTCTAGCTGTCATGATTCCTATGAAACAACTCTATCATTCTTAATACGGACACCACCAAGTCTTTTCTTTGAACAATCACTATGAATAAAAAACCCATCATTCTCATATGGTAGATTCAAGATAAAAGATTTAACTAATATTATCTTCAATGGATGGAAAAATTCTTTACACTCTTTTGTCCAAAAAAAATTAACCCCTTTACTAGTGAGCTTGGTTAATGGTTAGCCAATCATGAAAAATTCAGGGCGGAACACCAATAGTAACCTGATAATCCAAAAAAACATTGTAGCTATGTTATACTCCTTAGTAGTATCCATTCTTGTATTTATCATGTCTATAAAAGGTCAACAAAGATTCCATCCATATAGACAATATGGCCATGAAAATAAACCTCTTGAAGCCAAAATTAAAACTTTCTAATCATCCCATATAATTCATTCTTTCTAATTGTATTTAGAATAGTGCACAAGTGCTTTTCATGATCTTCATTGATTTTGGAGTATACCAAGATATCATCAGTAAATACCGCTACAATGTGTCAATATATTACTTGAAAACTCAATTCATTATATCCATGAAAACAGAGGGTGCATTAGTCAGTCCAAAAGGTATTACTGTAAACATGTAATGCCCGTACCTGGGTCAAAATACAGTCTTTGGAATGTATTCCTTTTTCATGCAAAACTGATTGTTTATAGATCAAAGTTAACTCCTTGAAAAATAATGAGCTCCTTGAATTTCATCAAATAAATCATAAATGCGAGGTAGGGGATACTTTTCATTTATTTTATAGCATTGATCTTCATATAGTCAATTCACAACCTCATGGATCCATATTTCTTTTTATAAAAAAACAGGGTCTCCCCATGGTGAAACACTAGGTCAAATAAATCCATAATTACACAATTAATTTAGTTGTTTATTTAGTTCCACTAATTCTAATGTGTCCATTCTATATGCTGTCTTTGATATGGGCCATAAACTAGGAATTAAATAAATGGAAAAGTCAATTTCTCATTCTGGAGGATGTCAATGTAAATCCTCTGGAAACACATCCACATATTCTATCACATAAGGTACATCATCTATTTGAACATTCCTTTCCTCACCCACATATATTTCATTCTATTCATATCTAATAACTGAATCCAGTATAGCTACTGGGGGTGGATCTAGATAAGAATGATATGTTGACATTTCTTCTATAAAGATATGGTACTCCTTATCATCATTGAAACTTTTATCCTATTTCATCTTATAATAAATGATCTTATCATTTTCTAAAATCCTATCCATACTGAGGATTAAATTTAATTCAACCATGGGTATGGGGATGAGATCAGCAGACAAAGCAAGTATATATGCCCTAATGGGAACTGATTGACAAAACATTGTTGTAATGGTACATACCTTAAGAGTTTTTACAGAAAACTCCCTAGTTAAATCAAATTAGAAATATCTAATTTTATTAGAAAACATGGATGATATGAAAAATGCAATGATCCATAATCAAATAATTAATTGGTTAAATTTTAGGAAAAATTAAATTAACTACCACTATGTCATTCAAAGCTTCAACCCCAGAATTAGTGATCGCATAGGCATAGTCTTTCTCCCTTGCCCTTTTCTATGGTATGTTTTCTTGGTGCTTAGGACATTCATTTCTGTAATTCCCAATTTATATTCAATTGTTGAATTCAACATTGACAACCTATTTCTTTAACATAAAATAATGAGGTTTGTGGCCTTTTTCACCACACTTTTAATAGACACCCATTTTCATCCAGCAAGTACTGGAGTGTTTCTTCCCACATTTACTGAAGGATGGAAATTAAATTTTCCATTCTTCCCCTTTGTTTCAATTCAAGAGAGTTCAACAAATATCCTCTTCTCTTTCTTTACTTTAAAGTCATAGGACATATAGAATCCCATTTCATCCTTTATGGAACATTAGACTATATCTTCATAAATCTCGAAGGATTGTGAGAATAATACTAAATTAAGAAATGGTTTTAACCCATAAAATAATCGATCAATATCACTCCATGGGTTACGTATATATTCTATTGAATTCCCTGATAACCATGTAATGTCAGCCTCATAATTTTCGACATTCTCATCCTCTTTTTTCCTCAGCCTCAGAAACTTCCTTTCCATATCAGCTTGATGGTCATGAGGAATGAATTTTCCTAAAAAAATCTATTTAATCTCCCTCCATTCCATTTTTGATACTTCTTCATCTCTTTTGGTGTTTTTAGTTAATTACTACCATTGATCTTCATCTCCTGTGAGGTGATAAATATCCCTTAAATATTTTTATCTTTCTCTACTCCACAATGCATGAAATATTTTCTATAAGGAACTTTTGAATTTCTCAGCTAAAAATATATTTTTAGTCCCATTGAATGTTTTTGGATGTTTCCTAATGAATAAGTCTAACATTGATCCTATGTGTTATGGACCAGGGTGCTCTATATGGGTAAAGTTATTATGCATAACCTGAATGAGTTGTCCTTGTATGGTTATAAGTTATTAAAAACTAGTGGAATCACTGGCTCCATTAAAATTATCTTGAGTAAGAGGTATAAAACTTAATTGGATTACATGTGTTGATATCGCTTCCAATTCTTCAACTAGTATCCATTTCTAAACAGTGTAATAAACTATATTAGATTATGAATTACAATAGATAATTCCATCCTAGTAAAATACCTGACATAAATTCAACAGTTTATGCCTATAATCTATATTCATAAAAAATCTTTTCATTGAAGAAGTATTTACTCATAAATCCTTCATAATAGTTTATAATGAAAAAGTGAATTCTATTATGCATATCACCCGATAGTGTTATAACCAATAGTGAAGAAAAAACCATTGTCATGAACCAGGATACCCCAGGTCAAGCCCGAAACTCTTTGTCAGTGTCTTCACTCTTAGGTACATCTATTCCAGAGCCGCCTCGACCTAGTCCTATCGAGAAATGGATGTATTTCTTGTAAAATTCCCAAAATCTCTATATTACGAATATTATAGGAAGTACATATATACTAATCCTAAATGTCTATATTAGGGTAATGTTCCTTAATCAGAGTTTTTATAAATCTAGATTCCAAGGATTATTCTAAACTTCATCTGATACCAACTGTAACTTCCCAACCCCAGTTATTCTGAGTCGGTGAATTATTACATAACATTAGAAAGATAAAAGGAATCACTCCCCGAAAGACAGAACAGTTTAGTATCCTTTGATGTACTAGATTCATTCATAAGTTTTACATTACATTATGAATTGAAAAAACAACATTAGGTCTTCATAGAACACACTCATATCCCATATCTTATCATGGAAGGTCAGTCATAATATACTTCTTCACATACTGTGAAAAATAAAACATATGAAAGGGGTGATCTCAGATTCTTAGTAAGGATTACAATATAGAATAAACTTCATAAATAAGTATAAATATTTATCGAAATTTATAAAACTAAATCACCAGCATTTTAATCATAAAAATTCATAATATTATGGAAAAGAGAAATCAAATAATTCCATTTACATTTGCAAATTTATATTCATCTAGTCAAATAATCACATGAAATACCAATAACTAATTTCATAAAGACGAGATACATAATGCTGGACATCATAACCACATAGTCAAGGCCATGTCCAAAGACTACAAATACAATTTTATCAAAGGCTTTTTCCAGGACACCAGTTTGTCTCATGAAAACAACTGAATCATTAGGGAGCTATAGCAAGATCCACATATCACTTACTATGTCTAATTCATTCCTCATAAGAATGTTTGAAACAAAACATATACATTCATATTAAAACTAGCATATGAAATGATAATACTTTAACCATAAACCATTAATGGTATGAAAATAACACATCCATTTTTTAATATATCACAAAACCATCAATAAAATATGTTTGATTGTATCTTAATAAACCAACTTCAAAAGAAATTAAAATCTAATGAAGGATGTTGAATTAGATTAAATAAATCCAAAAACTATTTGAGTGAAATAATTATTTCTACACTAAAATCATTCAAAAGTAAAGAGGAAATTTATTTTGAAATTATTCTTATAAACTTGTATGGGAATCTATGAAGGTGTTATAAGTTTGAGAAATAGTATCACCCACCGTATATGTTAAAAAACATTCTTTCTGTAATTTATTGAAAAGTTCATAACGTACATTATTTGGAAAGTGAGGGAAAGATTTTTTTCAAACCTATTTTTAAAATTTAAAAAAGGGCATAAATTTCTTTAAAAAATTTTCTAGTAAAAAGTAAAAATGGTTTGAAATACATTTTCTGAATTACTAAAGTTGGTGATAAAGATTTCCCATTAGATTCTTTTATATTGAAAACCTCAGATAAAAAAGAGATTGTAAAATTAACCATTACCTTGTATTTTTCCTTAGTCGAGGGTACTTTAACCACCTATGTAATAGTTAAATGATTTTTATTAAACTATACTGGAACCACATACATAAATATGACATCATATATGATCTTTTAATATTGTGTTGTTAATAATATTTTAGTAGTATCATTGTTTAGGGTGTTAATTGATTGGTTTTCCTTTATATTCTTTGTTACATAAGCCATTTTTTCTTATGGATAGGATATATTTGATTCATATAAAGAATGATATTATTTTATTAAAATTTATTTTTAACCATAAAATGAAAATTATTCATGAATTATTATGATGGTGGAATGAATCTCATCGCGTTCTTGGAGACGGTAATCTGTACATACACACGAGCGACAATATAATTAAATTGATGTTGAAATCGTATGTAATTGGATGTAATATCATATAAATAGAATAATTAACACATTAAATTTCTTATTTACATCAATTATACTCATTATTATACCCATCCAACTAATGAAGTGTTGAATAACAAATTACACCACGATGTGGAGATGGTTAGCCATACGTATGCATATATTGTGACATTGTCATTCATAGGATAGATAAAATAATGATTATTGTTCATAAATATTTTTAATAACATAATATTCTATATAATGTACTAGGGTTATTGATTTGGTATGTAAACTACAATGAATTATGAAGTAGAAGAAGAAAATAATTTTGAAAGTGGTGATGAAATTATTACCTCTTCTTCGGGTTCTTCCTTTTTATTTGAAAAAAATGGCTCGTTAGGTTGGATTTATGATAACATTAAGGACTATATGTTTAATTTAGTATATTTTTTAGGATATTTTAGTAGGTTTTGACCAATCCCAATGGCTTTGGAGGTGTGATTTTGAGAGAATTGGAAGTACCCTTTTATATGAGAGGTGAGGGTTACTTTATGAAAAGTTTGAAATATTAATTTATTATAAAATCATTTTCAGTTTCTAATAGTTGAAAAAGAATTTATTTAGAGTCTAAGGTGGGTATGGGTCAAAAAAACCTCAAAAAATATCTTTTATATAGGTTTAGGAAATCATAATAACATTATCATTTAAATATAACTCTATGTTAAATGGTTTAACTTTTATCATGTATTCTTGTATTATTATAATAAATGAATAATAAACTTACTATAAAATGCCAAGAGAACCCCATGTGGTTCAGTATTGACATATCTAACCTTTTATAGGTCCTTCGGCTGAGAAATATATTTTTAGGAATATTATATCAATTAATATTATAGTAATTGTTTTAAAAACACAATTATGTAAATTATGACAATATTTGGTATTTTCTTTTTTGAAGTCATAAAAACTTTTTATCTTCCTATTTTTTTAATCAACCACAAATTTTCATTTTAACCTACAAAATTATTTCAATGCATCAAAAATCTAAATTTAAATGTATTTGGATATTTATAATATCACTTTTTTAATCATTCATTAATAAAGTAATTACTGTATCATGGTTCTGTCATAAATAAATTTAATTATTTAATGACTAAAAATAATAAATAAAATTAAATTTTTTTGGAAATATTTTTCAAATTGTCACTGAATATTTATAGATGAATTTATCTTATGTATAACCCCATATAAAAAATGTTTTAGTTATTAAAATTTGAATTTAACACTATTAACTCTTCATTGTATAAAATAATAATTAATGTCCTAATATAATCCATGTGGATAAAAAAGGATAATATTTTATTACTAATGTTGATATTGGTCAAAACTCACTAATCCAATAGAATTAGGACATGTTTTAGGGTAATTATTATATCATTTTTACCATTAATTACCATATTTACTTTTAACATTGGTAAATAAAATTCAAAAGTTACTCTTCACCAAATATTATTTTCATCATATTGAACCACATTTTATTCACTAATTTCAACTGTGTATCGCGGATTTTTGAAATTCAATTCACAGAAGTGGTAAAATTATGTTTTATGAAAATTTTCAAATGTTCCTAGATGGTGGGTAAAAGATTTCAAAAAGTTCAATAAAATTTTATACAAATAATTTTATTATAAAATGACTCCAATTAATTTAAGTTAACTTATATAATTATAATGTATCTATTTCGACATAAATAAAATTAAATAATATAATTAATTATTTAAATAAAAAGTACGTTCTAAACAATAACGTAGTATTTTCACTATTTATAAAAAATTGACAGTTTTCAGAAAAATACCAAACATTCAAACAATGTAAATTTTGATTTTCTGAATCGAAAAGTGAAGTCCATTTTGAAAAACAAACATAATTAAATTTTACAAAGTGGTTATTACAATTCATAATAGCTAGTTTGATTGGTCTTGGTGTGCTGGAACACAAATTTTCATAATGTGAAATCTATTGTATTATTGAAAGAGAATCATGATGTAGAAGCTTGAGGTGTTACAAATTGTGTAGGATTAGTAAAATGAACATCATTGTGGGAGATGTTGAAGATATTTCACATGTTTTAAGATTATATTCCATGTTTAAAAAGGAACTAATCTATTATGGTCCTTAGGCATGTATTTCTAAAATGTAATGAATAATCATCTAAAAAGATTTATTGTTAATCCATGTCATGCTTGGTTCATTATCAATTCCTTCTAAAAGTGAAGAATAATTTCATCTAAATATTTATCAAATAATTATATCATTATAATATAATTATTATGAAAAAAAATCAAACATTATAAATGATAAATTTTTTTTACTTATTAATCATTCCCAAAGAGTGATAATCTCTGAAGTGCGACAATACCTTAAAATATTCCAAACCCTCAAAATATTTTCCCTAATTACAAATGGTACTGTTAGGAATAATTTCATGAAAATAATGATGTCATTTTTGTAATTTACGAGGATCCTTCTTTAATACTATATTATATTTTTTTCAATGAGTATATCAATAGGTTTTTTAATATTTATTGAGGAAGAACAATAGCTTATAAGGGAATTTTTGTTCCCAACAAAGTTTAATAAATATTTAATTCCATTTATAAAATATTACAGATTACATTTTGAGATGAAGTCTTAATTCCTTATAAATTATTATATATATGTTTAATATAATTTGAGGTCATGTTTGAATAATTATACTTGTAAATATAAGTATTGATGAAGCTAATATGAAATGGAAAATACATGTACTAAAGGGATTTCACAATTCACCAAAAATATTTAAGAAGATGATAATGAATATGTTTTACATATTTACCAGAAAAGTAATCTTATTTCAATATGTAATTATTGAATAGCATACAGAAATATATAAATTTATATATATATTTTATGTTTTTTTAGGATATCTATGTATTCTATCATATACATAGATTTGTTTCTATATATTTTATAATGGGACATATTAATAATATAGTGAATACTATGGGAATCCAAGGATCTTTTCAAACACAAATGGGATTGTAATGGACAGGACCCTCCTGGTCCAGTAATTTTTAAAAACATGGTCCCATCGAATTGTTCCACCAAAATGGTGGCACCAGTCATGGTCTCACCATGAAACGGTGGCACCACTGACGGTGGCACCGTGAGGGTGACACCATGATGGTGGCACCGTGAGGGTGAATCTTTGATGGTGGCACCATAAGGGTGACACCATGAAGGTTGCACCGTGAGGGTGAAACCGTGACAGTGGCACATTCAGGGTGACACCATGATGGTGGCATTGTGAGGGTTGCACCGTGACGGTGCCACCGTGTACCCACCGAGCGGTAATTGTCCCTTTTTCAGTTTCTGTCTTTTTTGCTCCTGCAACATATCTTTTGATGAAAAAGTGTTTTAATACTGCCCTATTAAATATATTTAAAGCCTATAAATGATGTATAAAATCCCCCAAGAGCCGGGAAACCATTGAATTTCTAGAATGTGTGGTTTTCCTCCGTGTCACACTATTTTTCCCCATACTTTCTCGTTTCTCCCCTATTGCACATTTTCATTTTTAATTAAAGAATATTTTTATTGTGTAGCTGTTATGACAACCTCTTCGATGAGAATTGTTAAATGACAACTAATCCCATTGTTCGTAGATGCCCAATCGCAAGGGGAACCACAATCTAACTTTAAATCCATTCAAAATTCCATATCCCGTAACAATGAGATCTCATATTAATATCACGCTTGAATTTCTTCCTTCTTATTCTAGGTTGGGATCATTCATCCCTTTTTATGTATGGAGTCTCCTTCTCGATGCAAGTGGTGCGCATGTACTAGAGCCTTTATTGTTCGTCCTGGGAGTCCCCGAAGCTCCTTCCCTGCAAGTCGTGCCTTCCCAGTTCTTGGTGCATGGATTTAACCATCAATCTTTGATTATCCAGGTTGGGATCTTCCTTCGTATCTACTTACGGTGTATCGTGTGAGGATGGAATTCTATTGTTTCTGTGGGTATAAACATAGCCAAACCAAAATAAGATAATAAACAGACTGTTAAAGAATGATTGGGTGTGTTTGATATTTATGTTGTACTCTTTTATAATTTCTATATGTTTTGAATTGAACGTGATTTTGCTCTCTGAAAATGATGGATGTTGGTGGTCTTTCCTTGTGAACTAATGAACCCTGTCTTCTGTGATGATTGAATGTCTATAACATAGAAATTGTTTAATCACGTAATCATGGTGGATTAAATGGTTGTATGGTAAATAAGAATCCATGTGTGATCACTCTAGTTAACAAAACAGAAAGAAGGAACTTATGAATGGTGTGCTTGATTCTTGAAAATCCCTTGCTCTGTTTTGGTGGTATGTGTGCTTATCATCTTGACTCTTATGGTGTGGTATGGATGGGATGGGATCCCCTACTATGGTGTCGTTGTTGGTTTTTGATGCGAGGTCGTGTGGGGCCGTTTGGTGAGACTTGTTTTGGTTCTAGTTCTTTGAGGGATCTCATAGATCCCTTTGTCATTGTGACTTTACAAGAGAACCGGGTGTGAATCCTTAAAGTGCTGTTTGCTATTTTTCCATTCCACGGCTTGTGGTTATGACTGTTATTTTCCTAGTAGTGCAGAATTGAAATAAAAGGAATCAGGTGAACAGGAAAAACATGAGCGGGTTCAATAGGGAATTGGTTCAGGGAATGAGTTGTGACTTGGCTGTTAGTGGTGGGCCATTTTGTGAATGAATAGTAATGATTGTGTTTGTGGTTAGGTTGGTTTTATAACCCCTAGTTCGAGATGTGTACTTGTTACCTATACATATAATTGTTGTTCTTATGTTTCATATTCCTACCCCACCCATGTTGAGCACTTTGTGCTGAACACCCCATTTCATGGGGGATGGTGTTCTTCCCTACACTCCTATGAGTGGTTGGTTATTATATCCTTTTATGATCCCTTTCCCGAGTATCCCAAGATCCTTCGAGTAGGCTGTGATGGCCTGGGGACCATTATAGCCCTAGATTCTTCGGGTAGGTTATGTGGGGGTGGTTGGCCCCGGTGTGTGAGGGAAAATGTTTCCCAAGTGTCTTCAGGATGAGGCCCAGGTGTCATCGGGCGTGGAAGTAGTTGTTGTGTCCCATGTATTTGTGGGCATGGTTACATGTGGATGTTGTGGCCTAGGTGTATGTGGTCAGGATGTGTGGTAGTGATGGACCATGTGTGTGCAGGCGGGGGTATGGAAGTGGGACTGAAATGAGAATGGCGGGGGAGGTCCGATGCATTGGATGTCTTCAATAACAAGTGGGAATGTGGGGCGGGGTACCCAAATATCGATGTTTTATTTCTATTACATTACATGACTTGTGTTATTTAGGGAGTGTTCCGTGGTGAGGTTTGCGCGGGTAGTTTTCCATGCTGAGTGATTTGGTTATCTCTTTTCTCACGATCCATTACAATTCCTCCCAACATGTGCACGAGAGCTTTTGGATTCCCTACTGAGTATACCTATATACTCACCCTACGTATATATTACTGGTTTTAGGTTTCTAGGAGGACATCAGGGATCGTGCGGGGCCATACTAGCTCCGACGTTGCGACAGTTTTCTATTTTTGTTTTTCTGTTTCTTCGTACTTTACCATTGGAGTTTCTTGTACCCTGTATCACTTAATTTTGAACATGAATAAGGGAATGGTTAGTTTTTTTGGTGTTTTTGGGATTTTCTATCTTATCTCCCAATCCTATTAGATAAAAAGGGTAATACCTTCCATCTTGTATGGGATTATATTCCATTGGTGCTAGTCTCCCCTCCAGGACCTATTGAAGGTGGGTCTCAGGGGTCATTATCTCTCCTTCAACTTAAAGGATATAAGGGTCTGCCAACCTGATGTCCCTACTCTCATCATGGTGAAGGTGGGTTGTGAGAAAATGGTATCAGAGGAATCGAAGTTGAGATATAGGATGGAGATCAAGAACATGCACATTGAGGATTGCATGGGATGGTAGAGCAACAATGTTAGGCAATCTTGGTGTGTGAAATAGGCCAGGGAAGACCGGCTAGGACACGGGATTTTAGGGCCCCCCGTGATTCGATTCAAGGAATATGGACCTATCGAACAACAAATTGAGGCTACACTGATTGTAGGGTAGAGACCCTAGGAAAGATACATTCATCATAATGACATTTATTCTTGTGTATCTTTGGAATTTTGGGGATTTAAAATGAATAAGGAGTCTATGAAAATTATAAAGCACTCATCTACACTATTCGGGATTATGTATTCCTTGTTTACCATGCAGCTATGGCACCAGGACAATGACCACGAGTAGTGTAGGAGATCGAGGCCCAAGAAGTTGACTTGGATGATCGGAAGAGGATTGACTGAGTGGAGGAGTATGATCAGTGGAAAAGGACGCTTTGTGACTTTCAGCGATAAACCCTTGGGAAATACGAGGTCAACAACTTGGATATGGAGATGGAAAGATGGCTCGAGGAGATGGTCACACCATTCAACTTTATTCTGGCTCCGATTGAGTACTGGGTTCCTCTGGCTGTAAGTCAGATATGGGGAGCAGCGCGTCAATGGTGGATGCCTTATCTTAAGGAGAATATGGTTGATAAGATGACACGGGCTTACTTTGATAGGAATTCCACTCCTCCGCAATGTATTATGAGAAGAGACAGTAGCTAATCTTCCTCTAGTAGGGGGGCATATTAGTGAGAGAGTTCGGGATCATGTTCAACGATCTATTTCGTTTTGATCTGAACCTCATTCCAGATGAGGAGTCTTAGGCTAGACATTTGGAGGAGGCGATATGAACTTCTCTTCAGTATGCAGTCACCCCTTTCACCCAACCGACAAAATCGGAAGTCCAGAAGAAGTCCAAAGTCGTAGAAAGGATGCACACACTAAGAGGTGTGCCGCGAGAAGGAAACTGGTTGGGATCATCAAAGCAGAAGGCCATCAGCAATATGCCTCTAGCATCAGGGCCCTCTAGGTTTTGATAGGCTAGGAGAAGACCCAATCATTTATATTATCGACCTCTCAGCCCTCACCCTTTCCATTCGGGCCCAAGACCAAGATTCTTTAGCTGTGGAAGTCGTGGGCACCTTCGGAACTAGTTCCTAGACCTAGTGAAATATAGTGGGGGTGGGCCGATGCAGCGCCTGACTCAGCAGCAGTAGTTTAGAGAAAGGCCCTTTCACCAGCAGGGGAAGCAAACTCCCGCCCCTCGAAGAGTAGACGTTGCAGGATGAGTTAAACCTCAGGGAACTCCTCAGGGACCTCGACCGGGCACGGTTGGTGTAACTCCCCGACCCTAGATACCCAGAGTCGGTGCATTATTGCGTAACATTGGCATGATCAGAAAAGATCAAGTCTCGAAAGACCTATTAGTTTAGTAGCCCTGGAAACACTAGATACATTCATAAGTCTTAAATTACATCATAAAGTAAAACAAAACTAAAACAAAATCTTGTCTTCATATCCTCTTATACTATCCTTGCCGGTCATTCATAATATACTTCGTCACATCCTGGAAAAATTAAAACATTGGAAGGGGTGAGCTCAGATGCTCAGTAAAAAGAACAATATATCGGAAGCTTTCATAAATAAACATAAACATTTAAGGCAATGTATAGCTAAAACAAAAGCCTTTTAAACATGAACTTCAACATAACATGGAAAAAGTAAAATGAAATAATTCCATTAAATTATTCACATGGATATTCTATTGGTCCAATAACCATATGCAATATCAATAACCACTTTCATAATGATGGAATTCCTAATGCCAGACTATCATAACCACGTATCCAAGGCCTCGTTCCAAGACAACAAATAAGATTTTGTCAAGGCCTCATGCAAAGACACTAGTTTGTCTCTTGAGACCTGCCGATGCATCGAGGAGCTATAGCGGGCTCCACCCGTCACTTATTAAGTCCAATTCATTCCTCATATGAACAGGTTTAAACATATCATAAACAATAACATAATCGTTTCACATAAAACATGCATAAAGGAAACATAACATTTCCACATTTCAATCACAAGATATCAATACAACACATTGATATAATAAAAAAACATTCAAAACCATTTTAAATACCAAAATTAAAAATAATTAAAACTTTGTATTTATTTTTCATTTTAAAAAAAAATTATCCCTTGTAGAAGAAGCTGATACTCAAATAACGGTCACGGTGGCGGAGAAGTCATTTTCGACGCATAAGTACGATAGGAAAACATTCCTTTTTGTCGTTTAGTATAACGCTTCGTATAAAAAAATATTCTTTTTGAATAAACGTAAAAGTCAAAAGGTTTTATACACGGTATAAAAGAAAGTTGTGTATAAAACAAAATATGCCTCAATGAAAGGAGATTGAGACGAAGACCTTACCAAGATCAATTTTTTAAATAAAATTTATCTATTATGTGTATTCAATATGAGTACACATAAAGAAAGTACAAATACAAGATAGGACATAATAATATCATAACAAAATTTTAAAGTAGGAGATTAACCCAAAGAATAGAAATTGGGTTAAGAAATTCCCTTACCTCGTGTCCGACTTGACTCGCCACTCTTTAACCTCCTAAATAAAAAACTAGAGTTAAACTATAATTTATTAATAACCTTTTTCAAGTTCATTATACCTTTTATATCACTTATTACAACATTACGAAAATTATGTAGTCATTTAAGTTAATAACAGTCATTTTGTCGATCTTTGGTACTTGAGTCAAAAATAAACTTCTTATAATTACCCTTTGTTCATGTGGTAAAATATACATTATATCCATAATTATATTCATGATGTATATATCATATAAATCATATATATCAAGTATATATATTCATTTATAATATTACATAACATTTAGAGGTAAAAAATGAAATGCACCGTTCATGGAGACGGTAAGCCGTACGTACGCATGAACGCTACTTTCATTTATATTTCTTATTTAATTGAATGAAATCATAATAGTATAAAGGTGTATTATAATTCCAGTATAATATCATATACAATATCATTTACTCCATCCTTCATACATCCCACATATGGCATTAAGGATTCAAATCACTTTGAGGGGGCGGTAGTCCGCACTTCCTAAAAAGAAAATATCGCATTTACCCATAATGGAAGCCATAAAGGGATGTCATAAATGATAAATAAAAAATCATAAGTAAAACATAAACATATTATATGTCATATATAAATATAGTTACATCTTAATGGCCACCATTGAAGGTGTTATATGAGTGTTGAACAATCATCGTTTCGTGAGGTAGAAATTCGCCATCCACAGAAACAGTATGTTTTTTAAGCATTAGATGTCGGTGTGTGTATGTGTAGCTCGAATAATTCTTATAACAACATCCTAGTATATTGAGGATACTGTTTTTGTTACAAAATAAACGAATAAAAAGAGTTTATGGGGTTGGATTAGCAAAATAAAAAAAATAACATAAGAGAATACATTACCTTAAAATCGGGTAACTCTATTGATTTGAGCCAAAGGCTTCCTTGGAAAGACTTCTTCCCAAAGTGAGGCTTCTAAGCGTAAGGTAGGGAAGTTGGGAGAGTATTTGGGCATCGGTTGGCCGAGTCAAAAGGCTTGATGGTGTGAATAAGGTGGGAGTGGTGGAGTCCTTTTATAAGAGGAGAGGAGGGGCACTCTTGGAATGTAATGAAATGTTACTTTATTATATAATGAGTTCTGGATTTTGAAGGTCCAAAAGTTATATAATTCTAGGATATGGTGATAAGGGTTCGAAATATACTCATCCAATAGGTTTTTGACAAGTTTAATCATTGGATATTACATTATCTTTTCATTTTATTTAAATCGTTAATTAATGAGGTAATCCCTGCATCATCATGGTGTCATAAATAATTTAACATATTTAATGTCTAAAAATTATAAAAAAATTATAATGACATAGGAAATCTTTTTAGCTTTCTAATTAATATTTATAGTCAAACATATGACTTGTATAACCCCATTTAAAAATTGTGTTAGTAAAACAGCTTATGATTGTGACATTTTTATTTAAACTTTAAATAAAAGTTATTTATGTCATTTTCCTACAAAAGTGGCTCCATGGGCTCCCCATGTTGACCCATAGATTTTATTGGTCGTCCATGACAAATAAAATAGTTTTAGGGCAAGTTTAAAGGTATTTTCATATTTTTATAATATCATTTTACCTTAAATTTCACTAATTACCTTTAATCGCGATTAATTAAACATAAAAGTTACTATTCACCAAAAAATTATTTTAATCCCATTGAACCACATTTTACTTCCTAATGACAACCATGTATATCAGATTTTTGAAAATCAAATCACAGATGTGGTAATGTTTCATTTAAAGGAAAAATCGGATTTTTAACTACCACTTAGTGGTTTCACTATTCATCAAAAATCGAAGTTTTTCAGAACAATGCCAAAATTTCACCCTAAGCTATATTTGATATTCTGAATTCAAAAATGATGTCTATTTTATGAAATTACAAAAATATAAGTTGCATTAATTAATTTTATAGTTAATTCCCGTTGTCACAACAAATAGAGTGTTTTTATGAAACAATATATATCAAAAGATTGACAATTCTTTATATCCAATTTCAAAGTGAAATTAATTATATTGAAAACCATTGGATAAAATAGTAAGAATATATTCTAATTATACTTTAAAACCACTCAATAGTATAATTTATCACTATAAATTATTTTGATTAAAAAAGTCGTTTTATGTATTTTTCACTATTCATAGAAAATTGGAAGTTCTCAGAGAATTACAAAAATTCATCTTAGGATAATTTCGATATTCTGAACACAAAAATGAAGTCCATTTTGAAATATAAAATTTATATAATTTCAAAAAGTGGGTATTACTATTTATAACTACTACTTTGATTAGTCGTAGTGTGTTAGAACTCGAACTTGTGTACAATGCAAGCTATTTCATTATTGAAAGAGAGGTGTATCGTGGAAGCTCGAGGTGTAACATTCTCCCCTCCTTCAATAAATTGCATCCTCACAATTTGAAATTTTTCTTTGAAAATAAAAGGTTGAAAATAGAAAATACCTTTGTGGAAAACCCACATCGAAAATAAGGTTAATAAAAATATAACATTAAAAGATAGAAAGATAAGTACAAAGGTCACCCGAGATAGCCCATACTAGGATTCTATGAAAATATGGATATGGAAGAAAAACAAACCATCAATGTCTGATGGAGAGTCGTAGAAAACTGGAGTAGGAAAAAGTTAACCATAAGAAAATCACAAACTTGTGATTGGTTAAATAGTCATTCAATCCCCAGTTGGAAAAGTTAACCGGCAACGTTTTTGTTTTAAGTTACCTTTTATAAAGTTGAGGAATTTATTTAGGAGATTTACTAAGAACGTAAGGGAATATACATACTTTTCATGTAGACTTTCACTCTTTAATAAATTTTTACCACAAACCCATCTTTCAATCTAAAAGGTAATAGAACTCAAAAATATTCTATTTATTATAATTTCATAAGGTTCCAAATATTAACACATACCATTTAGATTAGTAAAACTATTTTTTAATAACCATGGACTTTTTGTAGGCTAGTGGTAGGTAATAAAGGCATGTCGCACTACGGTTGTGGGTTCGATTCCTGCAGCTTTTTCCGACGCGACGGGTTATTCCCCACCCTACAGGTTGTCCTTTTCCTAAAACTATAGTATTATAATATTCCAAAAATAATATTCAGAAATGTTTTAACCGTAATCAATACTATCCATGGTTCAACTTAATCCATTCCAACCTTAATAGTTATCCAAAATATCTCTGTCCAGACTTTCTCTAAAAGATCTCTAAATTCCAAAATCAATTGTAACATCAGATTCCCCAAACAAAGTAATGTTTCTCTTATTGTCACATACTAAAAATATGATTTTCTTCATCATATTAAAACCTTAATGATAACAACAAGTACTGCAGTACGATCCTTATATATATATCACATTATCCTTATAAACAGAATATAATCATTCTGTCCAAAAGCACCAATACATTAATTATTCCGTTTCAACTGTAGTAACAACATAAGATTTTCCTTGATCCCTTGGCCTTTTCTGAGGTATGTTTCCCTGAAGCTTAGGATATTCATTTGCATAATGCCCCAGTTCCCTACAATTGTAGAATCCAACATTGATAGCCTCTTTCTTGCCCTTGCAATCACGAGCTTGGTGACCTTTTTCTCCACATTTATAACAAACTCCCATTCATTTTAGGCAAGTATCGGGGTGATTCGTTCCACAATAATCACATAATGGAAAAAATCCTTCTTTCCCTTTTTCCCTTTATCTGTCTCTTGTTCCACCATCCACTTATTCTCTTTCTTTACATTATTGTCATAAGATTTAGAGAATTCCTTTTCTATCTTGATAACACATGAGACTATATCTTCGTACGACGAGAAGGTTTGTGAGACTAATTCTCAACGGAGAAATGGTTTTAACCCATCAAAGAAATGTTCAATCTTACTTCTTGGTTTACGTATATAATCTGCTGCATGCCTCGCAAACCTTGTAAAGTTAGCCTCATACTTTGTGACATTCTCATCCTCCTTTTGTCTCAGACTCAGAAACTGCCTTTCCATATCTGCTCGATGGTCATGTGGAAAGTGTTTTTCTAAGAAAAGATCTTTGAACTCTCTCCATTCCATATTTGATACTTCTTCATCTTCCTTTGTGTTTTGAATCAGCGACCACCATTGATCGGCATCTCTAGTGAGGTGGTAGACTGCCATGACAACCTTCTCCCTTTCGCTACTCCCCAAGTCATGGAATATTTTCTCTAAGGATTTTGTATATTGCTCAGCTACTAATGGATGTGTACCCCCATTAAATGTGGGAGGTTGAAGCCCCATGAAGCAGTCTAACATTGATCCTCCACGTTGTGGATCAGGGTTCTCCATACGAGTAAGGTTATTATTCATAACCTGAGTGAGTTGTCCCAGTATGGTGATAAGTTGATCAGCACCAGTTGTATCTCCAGATCCACAATAATTATCTGGATCAGGAGGGCAATCCCTACATGGAGTGTGTGCATTGATACGGTTTCCATTCCTTCCACTAGGCACTATTTCTTAATAATGGCATAAACTAGATTAGTTAATGAATCAAAATACATAATTCCATACTTGTAAAATACTTACCATAAATTGAACTATTTATGGATATAATCCATAATCATAAAAAAAATCATTGAGGAAGTATATAATCATAACCCTTCATTGTGTTTTGTAATGAAAATGAGAATTATCCTAAGCATATCCCCCCAGGAGTGTCGTAACCAAGAGTGCAGCAAGGCCCGTTGTCGTGCACCAGTTCTCGTTCGAGTCTAGCTCAAAGCGGTGTTTTCAGGTTTTACCCCTAGGTACATCTGTTCCAGAGCCACCTCTACCTGCTCATATCCAGACAGGGACGTATTTCTTAGAAAACTCACAAAATCTCTACAACAACAAAATTCTCCGAAGTTCTTCTATACGAATCCTCAAAGTCTATCTTTGGGCTATGTTCTCTAATCAGAGTTTATTTAAATCTAGCTTCCAAGGTTAGTACTAAACTGCCTCTGATACGAACTGTAACGCCCTGACCCCAGTTACCCAGAGTTGGTGCATTATTGCATAACATTGGAATGATCACAAAAGATCAAGTCTCAAAAGACCTATTAGTTTAGTAGCCCTGGAAACACTAGATACATTCATAAGTCTTACATTACATCATAAATTAAAACAAAAGTAAAAAAACAATCTTGTCTTCATATCCCCTCATACTATCCCTATAGGTCATTCATAATATACTTCTTCAAATCCTCAAAAAATTAAAACATTGGAAGGGGTGAGATCAGATGCTCAGTAAGGAGAACAATATAGCGGAAACTTTCATAAATAAACATAAACATTTAAGGTAATGTATAGCTAAAACAAAAGCCTTTTAAACTTGAACTTTAACATAACATGGAAAAAGTAAAATGAAATAATTTCATTTACTTATTCACATGGATATTCTACTGGTCGAATAACATCATGCAATATCAATAACCACTTTCATAATGATGGAATGCATAATGACATACTATCATAACCACATAGCCAAGGCCTCATGCCAAGACCACAAATAAGATTTTGTCAAGGCCTCTTTCCAAGACACTATTTTGTCTCATGAGACCTTCCGATGCATCGAGGAGCTATATCGGTCTCCTCCCGTCACTTATTAAGTCCAATGCATTCCTCATATGAACAGGTTTAAACATATCATACACCATAACATAATCGTATCACATAAAAAATGCATAAATGAAACATAAAATTTCCACATTTCAATCACAAGATATCAATACAACACATTGATATAATAAAAACACTTTCAAAACCATTTTCAATACCAAAAATAACGAAAATTAAAACATTGTATTTATTTTTAATTTAAAAAAAAGATATCACTTGTAGAGGAAGCCGAAACTCAAATAACGGTCAAGGAGGCGGAGAAGTCATTGTCTCCGCATATGTACGGAAAAAAAACATTCCTTTTTGTCGTTTAGTAAAACGCTTCTTATAAAAAAAAGATTCTTTTTGAATAAACGTAAAAGTAAAAGGTGTTTATACACCGTATAAAAGAAAGTTGTGTATAAAACAAAATATGCCTCAATGAAAGGAGATTGAGACGGAGACCTTACCAAGATCATTTTTTTAAATAAAATAGATCTATTATGTGTATTCAATATAAGTACACATAAAGAAAGTACAAATACATGATAGGACATAATAATATCATGACATAATTTGAAAGTAGGAGATTAACCTAAAGAATGGAAATTAGGTTATGAAATTCCTTTACCTCGTGTCAGACTTGACTCGACAGCTCTTTAACCTCCTGAATAATAAACTATTGTTAATCTATACATGCTTAAAAGCTTTTTCATGTTCATTATCCCTTTTATATCCATAATTACAATGTTATGAAAATTATGTAGTCATTTAAGTTAATAATGGTCATTTTGTCGATCTTTGGTACTTGAGTCAAAAATAAACTTCTTGTAATTACACTTTGTTCATGTGGTAAAATATCCATTATTTACATAATTATATTCATAATTTATATATCATATACATCATATATATCCAGTATATAAATTCATTTATAATATTACATAACATTTAGAGGTAAGAAATGAAATGCACCATTCATGGAGATAGTAAGCCGTACGTACGCATGAACACTACTTTAATTTTTATTTCTTATTTAATGGAATGAAATCATAATAGTATAATGGTGTATTATAATTCCAGTATAATATCATATACAATATCATTTACTCCATCCTTTATACATCCCACATATGGCATTAACGATTCAAATCACTTTGAGGGGGCGGTAGTCCGCACTTCCTAAAATGATAATATCGCATTTACCCACAATGGAAACCATAAATTTATGCCATAAATGAAAATAGAGAATCTTAAGTAAAATATAATCTTATTAGATATCATATATAAATACAGTGACATCTTAATGGCCACCTTTGAAGGTGTTATATGATTGTTGAACAATCATCGTTTCGTGAGGCCGAAATTCGCCATCCACAGAAACAGTATATTCATTAACCATTAGATGTAGGTGTGTGTATGTGTAGCTCGAATAATTCTTATAAAAACATCCTAGTATATTGAAGATACTGGTGTTGTTACAAAAGAAACGAATAAAAAGAGTTTAGGGGGTTGGATAAACAAAATAAAACAAAATAACATAAGAGAAGACATTACATTAAAATCGGGTAACTCTTTTGATTTGAGCCAAAGGCTTCCATGGGAAGACTTCTGCCCAAATTGAGGATTCTAAGAGTCAGGGAGTGGGGTTGGGAGAGTATTTTGGTAGAGGTTGGTGAAGACAAAAGGCTTGATGGTGTGAATACGGTGGGAGTGGTGGAGGCCTTTTATAAGAGGAGAGGAGGGGCACTCTTGGAAAGTAATGAAATATTACTTTATTATATAATGAGTTTCGGATTTTAAAGGTCCCACACTTATATAATTCGAGGATAAGATGATAAGGGTTCGAAATATACTCATCTAATAGGTTTTTGACAAGTATAATCATTGCATTTTACATTATCTTTTCATTTTATTTAAATCGTTAATTAATGAGGTAATCGCTGCATCATCATGGTGTCATAAAAAATTTAATTTATTTAATGTCTAAAAATTATAAAAAAATATCATGATGTATGAAATATTTTTATCTTTCTAACTAATATTTATAGTAAAAAATATGACTTGTATAACCCCATTTAATTTTTTTTAGTAAAACAACTTATGTTTGTGACATTTTTATTTAATCATTAAATAAAAGTTATTTTTGTCATTTTCCTACCAATGTGGCTCCATGGGTTCCCCAAGATGACCCATGGATTTTATTGGTCGTCCATGACACATCCAATAGGGTTAGGACAAGTGTAAAGGTATTTTCATATTTTTATAATATCATTTTTACCAAAAATTTCACTAATTACCTTTAATCGTGATTAATTAAACTTAAATGTTACTATTCACCAAAAGATTATTTTAATCCCATTGAACCACATTTTATTTTCTAATGGCAACCATTTATGTTGGATTTTTGAAAATCAAATCATAGAAGTGGTAATGTTTCATTTAAATGAAAAATCAGTTTTTTTAACTACCACTTAGTGGTTTCACTATTAATCAAAAATTGAAGTTTTTCAGAACAACGCCAAAATTTCACCCTAAGATATAATTGATATTCCAAATTCAAAAATGATTTCTATTTTATGAAATTCCAAATATATAAGTTTCATTAATTAATTTTATAATTAATTCCCGCTGTCACGACAAATAGCGTGTTTTTAAGAAACAATATATATTAAAAGATTGACAATTGTTTATATCCAATTTCAAATTGAAATTAATTCTAATGAAAACCATTGGATAAAATGGTAAAAATATATTATTATTATACTTTAAAAACACTCAATATTATAATTTATCACTATAAATTATTTTGATTTAAAAAGATGTTTTTATGTATTTTTCACTATTCATAGAAAATTGGATGTTTTCAAAGAATTACAAAAAATTCAACTTAGGATAATTTCGATATTCCGAATACAAAAATGAATTCCATTTTGAAATATAAAATTTGTATAATTTCAAAAAGTTGGTATTACTATTCATAACTACTACATTGATTAGTCGTGGTGTGTTAGAACTCGAACTTGCGTACAATGCAAGCTATTTCATTATTGAAAGAGAGGCGTATCGTGGAAGATCGGGGTGTTACAGTTGGGGAGGTGGTCGATAACCGAGGTGTAGAGGAGTAGGGCTTGGGCAGTTTCACGCTGTAGAGGCAGCAGTTCCAGCTGGGCCGGAAGTCGTTCGACGTACGATCAGCCTGTTTAGTACTCTTGCTTACACCTTTTTCGATATAGGAGCTTCACACTCCTTTGTTACACCCAGTCTGGCACATGCTCTGGGTTTAGATACTTAGAGGCCTTCAGTGCCACTGGTGGTGAGTTCAAAAGTCAGATGTCAAACTGACTTGTCTTATGTTTGCTGAGGCGGTAGACTGATTATAGAGCCACATCAGTCTATCATATATCTCTTACTATTGCAGATACATCCATACGATTTAATCCTAGTCATTGATTAGTTGTTCTATGTATGTTCCATTATTGACTACTTATGGGGTAGGATATTGTTTTCTAATTTGTGAGGCCAACACATAACTTTCGTCGATGAGTTGGGTTCCCTGAAAGGAAACCGGCAAGTGGATCCCCTCCATTCCTTGTTTTCTGAACTGTTAGTGGAGTCGGTGGATACGGAGATGGAGGAAGTCCTGGGAATCATTAGTGAGTTCATCGATATATTCCATAAAGAAGTGGCGACTCTACCCCCTCAACACAATGTCGAGTTCGTGATAGACTTGCAACCTGGTGCATGTTTGATATCAATGGCTCCATACCAGATGGTGCCTTCTGAGTTACGGGAGTTGGGGATTCAGATTGTTGATCTGATGATGAAAGGTTTTGTTCGACCAAGTGTATCACCAGGGGGTCCTCCAGTCTTGTTTGTAAAGAAGGTAGATGGTGGTCTCGGTCTCTGCATAGACTACCAGAGACTGAACCAGGTAACGGTCAAGAACCATTACCCTCTCTCAAGGATATATGGCCTTTTCAACCATTTATAAGGGGCAAAATGGTTCTCCATGATCGACCTACATTCAGGGTGTCACCAGTTGTGGTTGAAGTAGGGTGACATCTCAAAGACTACCTTCAGGTGCACATATGGGCACTTTGAGTTTTTAGTCAAGTCGTTCAGCGTTACAAATGCACCAGCTGTGTTCATGGGTCTCATTAACTCTGTCTTCCGAAAAAATATAGATTGTTTCATAGTCGTGTTTATTGATGACATCCTGATCTACTCGAGATCAGAGGAAGATCACACAGAGCATATGAGAACTATTTTAGAGGTCCTCCGATAGTGCCAACTCTATGGGAAATTTTCCAAGTGCCAGTTATGGACAAGAGAAGTGCACATCCTTGGACACGTGGTGTCCGAGAATGGAATAGTGGTGGACTCATTGAAGGTCGAGGTGGTTTTTTCATGGGAAGCACCCAAGAATGTTTCAGAATTTCATAGTTTCCTAGGTCTAGTAGGTTACTACTAGAGGTTCATGCCCAACTTCTCCCGAGTTGCATCACCATTGACATCCTTGACCAAGAAGGGAAAGGAATACGTGTGGAATGGTCAGTGTGATGTAGTCTTTAGCTATCTAAAGGCGAGGTTTCTTAATGCCCCATTTCTGAGGTTTCCGGAATAAGAGGTATCATATGAGGTTTTTTGTGATGATTCTGTACAAGGCCTTGGGTGTGTGATGATGAAACAACAAGCGATAATCTCTTATGGGTCAAAGAAGTTGTGTCCCCATGAGCGTAACTATGCCATCCATGATATGGAGCTTGCGGCAGTCGTGTTGACACTATAGGTGTGGTGGAATTACCTTGTCGGGGAGTGCTTAATGGTCTTCACGGATCACTAGAGATTGAAGAATATCTTCTCCCAACAGGACATGAATTTGCAGCAGTGAAGGTGGATGAAGTTCCTTCATGACTATGACTTCGAGATTTCCTAAACCTCTAGAAAGTGGAATGTGGTAGCCAATTCCTTGGGTAGGAAGGTGCAGAAGGATGCGGTTCAAGAGTCGGCAGATTCTTAGAACGCAATGGATGAGTTGGTTGCCCTGCACTTGTACGCGAGGGTGGATGATGGTAGAAGATTCCTATTTCAAATGACAGTGTAATCCTCTATTTTAAAGCAGGTAGAGGAGTCTTAGTGGGGAGACTCAGAGACTGAGGTAACGTGTGATCGCATTAGCTAAGGAAATGCTCCAGAATGATGGTAGGAGGATAGTCAGAATCGGATTCTTTTATGAGGGATGATGTTTGTACCGTACACAATTCATGAGAGAGTTCTTGGTTAATTACATAACTCACCAATGGTAGAACAGCCTTGAGTTTCCAAGATGTACCTGGGTTTGAAGAGGTTGTTTTAGTAGCCGAGAGTGAAGCGGGCAGTGGCAGAATTCATAGAAAAGTGCCTCGTGTTTCAGCAAGGGAAGGCCAAACATTGCATCCCAGAAGGACTATTATAGCCTTTTGATGTCCCTGAGTGGATGTGGGATTACATCTTGATTGATTTAATCATGGGACTACATAGAGTTCAAGGGGGTTGCGATGCTATTTGGGTAGTAGTGGACTGGCTGACAAAACCATCTCACTTTATAACGATCAAGGATTCGAATACAGTGGAGGCCCTAGAATAGAGTTACGTGGATGAGTTAGTGCTGTTGCATTGGTTTCTGAGGTCCATAGTCTCAGATCGGGATACAAGGTTTACCATGCGAGTTTGGAGGGGATTGCAACATGATTTTGGTACACAAATACGTATTAGCACTGCTTTCCAACCTCAAATAGATAAACAGACCGAGCGCACCATCCAGACATTTGGAGGATATGCTACGGGATTGGGTTTTGGACCCTGGGGGATCATGGGTATGACACTTTCCTTTGGTACAGTTTACCTACAATAATATCTATCACTCTACCATTGGCAAGACTCCATTCAAAAATTTTTACGGGAGGTCATGTCGCTCACCCGTGTGCTGGACATAGATTGAGGAAGCAGGTGTTGTTAACCTGGGAGTAGTGTAGATCATGAAGAAGAAGGATCAGCTTATATGGGAAAGTATAAATGTGAAACAGGACCGAAATATTCATATGCTGATAACAGGAGGAGACCCTTGGAGTTCAAGGTCAGGGACCATGTGTTCTTGAAGGTCTCTCCTTGGCGTGGACAACATTGGTTCGATCAGGGGAGTAAGCTTTTCCTAGGTTCGTCGGGCCATTCGAATTGTTGCGTTGGGTCGGCGAAGAGGCTTATGAGCTAGTGCTACCACCGCTTCTACTGAGAATGCACAACTTCTCCCATGTATCTTAGCTCCGTCTTTATCTACACGATGATTCACACGTCCTTGATTCAGGAAGGATGGATATTGAGGATGATGTCACATTTGTAGAAAGACCTGTGAGGATCTAGTATTGTGAGGAGAAGGTGCTCCGTGGATGAAAAATTCCATTGGTTCGTGTGTTCTGGAATCTTGGTGGGCTTGAGGAAAGTACTTAGGAATGGAGGCATCGATGCACACCTAATACCCATAGTTGTTTCGAGTTTTTTTTGTTTCGTTTTGTACTTGGTGTTCATGTAATGCTGATATTGTTAGTTTTTGAGATGTTTTGTTTCCTAACCTTGAAAATGTCATGAAATGTCCTAACTGCGGTCAGGGGAGGACCTAATCCCAGATCACAGCGCATTAAGGTGGATGCTATTAAACCTATGCGGGTGAGTAAGTGCCGCCCAAATTGAATAATATCTTGAAATGGGGGAATAAACTCTATAATATATATGAATAGATGGTGTGACCCTTGATTTTTGCGTGGTTACATGAGGTAGAAGTGTTCCTTGGTGTCAACAAGGTTCACTCCTTAGAGGTGTCTTTCAAGGCGGTTGTTCGGACACCTCTCTCTTTCCTTGGGGTCTAGTCTTATTTATTGATGGCGAGAATTATTTGAGAGGTATCAGATGTAACGGACAAGACCCTCCTGGTCATGTACCTTTCCAAAACATGGTCCCATCAAACGGTTCCACCAAAACGGTGGAACTGGTAAAATTCTCACTGAGAAACAGTGGCACCACTGATGGTGGCACCACTTATAGTGGCACCATGAGGGTGAAACCGTGACGGTGGCATAGTGAGTGTGACACCATGACGGTGGAACCCTCAAGGTGACATCGTGAGTGTGACACCGTGATGGTGACATCGTGATGGTGCCACCATGTCCTCACCGTGTGGTCTTTGTCCCTTTTTCCATTTTCAGACTTTTCTGCTCCTACAACATATCTTTTGATGAAAAATTGTTTTAATACCCCCCTTTAAAATCCATTTAGAGCCCATAAATGATGTCTAAAATCCCCTAAGGGTCGGGAGACCCTTGACTTTCCAAAACGCGTGGCTTTCTTCGGTGTCACACCTTTTCCCCCCATACATTCCAATTCCACCCCTGTTGCGTGTTTTCTTTTTAATTAAAGAAATTATTTAATGCATAGCCGTTATGACCATCTCTTCGATGATAATTATTAAATGGAAGTTAATCCCATCGTGTTTAACAAGCCAAATGCATGGGAAACCACGATCCGACATTAATGACGTTCAAAATTCCATATCCTGTAACAATGGGATCTTATCTTTATATCACACTGTAATTTATTCCTTCTTCTTCTTGTTTGGGTTCATTCTCCCCTTTGTACGTTTGGAGTCCCCATTCTGAGGCAAGTGGTGCACGTGTACTGGAGCCTTTACTGCTCATCCTTGGAGTCCCTGAAGCTCCTCCCCTGTAATCCGCGCCTCCCCACTTCTTGGTTTAAGGAGTTAAACATCAATCTTTGATCAACCAGGTAGGGATCTTCCTTAGTCACTATTTACAATGAATCATGTGGGGTGGGTATGCTATTTTTTCTATGGGGACGGACGAAGCCAAACCTTAACGAATATAATAAACATAATGTTAAAGAATGATGGGGTGCAATTGAAATTTCTACTATACTCTTTTATAATTGTTATATGTTGTGAACTGTATGGGATTACTCTCATTGAAAATCATTATTGTTGGTGGTCTTTCCTTGAGCACTAACGAACCTTGTTTTCTGTGATGATTGAATGGATGTAACAAATAAATTGGTTAATCACATAAACTCGGTGAATTAAATGGATGTTTGGTAAAAAAGAATCCTTTTGTGATCACCCCAGTAAACCGAATAGAAAGAAGGAACCTGTGAATGGTGTGCTCGAATCAGGAAACTTCCTTGCTCTATATTGGTTTTATGTGTTTTTTTTTTCTTAACTCTTGTGGGGTGGTATGGATGAGATGGGATCCCCAGTTGTGGTGCGGATGTTGGTTTTGGATGTGAGGCCATGTGGGGCTGTTTGGTGACACTATGTGTGGTTCCGGTACATTGATGTATCTCACTGATCCCTTTGTTGTTGTGAATTTATAAGAAAACCATGAGTGAATGGTTAATGTGAGGTTTGGCTATTTTTACTTTCCAAAGATTGTTGTTATGCCTTTTAGTTGCCTAGTAGTGTAGAATTAACTTAAAAGGAATCACCTGAATATGAAAAACAGGAGTGGGTTCATTGGGGAATTGATTTTGGGAATGATTTGTGACCTTGTTGTGAGTGATGTGTATTTTTATGAATGAATAGTAACGAGGGTGTTTGTTATTATGTTGGTTTTGGAACCCCTAGGCTGGGATGAGTACTTATTACCTATACATATAATTGTAGTTCTTATGTTTCTTATTCGTGTGCCATCCATGTTGGTCACTTTTTGCCGAACACCACCATTTCATGTGGGAGGGTGTTTTTTCCAACACTCCTATGAGTGGTTGGTTATTAGCTCCTTTTTTGCTCCCATTCCTGAGTAGCCCAATATCTTTCTGGTAGGCTGTGACGGCCTGAGGTCCATTATAGCCATGGATTCTTCAAACATGGTACGTGGTGGTGGTTTCCCCAGGAGTGTGTGGGCATGTTGTTTCCCAAGTGTCTTCAGGATGGGGCCCAAGTGTCTTCAGGCATGGAAGTAGTTTTTTTGGACGAGGTATTTGTGGGTGTGGTTACATGTGGATGTCGTGGCCAATGTTTTTGCGGGAGGGATGTGTAGTAGTGATGGCCCAGGTGTGTGCGGGTGGGGGTATGGCTGTGGGACTGTAGTGAGAATGGTGGGGGAGGTATGATTCTTAGGATTTATTCAATAACCATTGGGAAAGTGGCGCGGGGTTCCCAAATATCAATTTTCTATTACTAATACATTACTTGACATGTAATATTTGTGGAGTGTGCCTTAGTGAGCCTTGGGTGGGTAGTTTTCCTTGCTGAGTTGTTTGGTCATCTCTTTTCTCATGGGGCATTAGAATGCCTCCCCACTTCTGCACGAAAGCGTTTGGTTTCCCTGCTGAGTCTACCTTTATACTCACCCTACACATATAATACTACTTTGAGGATTCCATGAGGATATCAAGGATCGTGCGGGACCGTACTAGCTCAGACGTTGTGGCAGTTGTTGTAGTTGTATTCCATTTCTTGGTACATTACCCTTTTAGTTTCTTGTACCTTGTATCATTTACTTTTGAACATGCATATGGGAATGGTTTACATTATTTTGGTTGTTTTGGGATTTTATATCTTATCTCATGTTTCTATTAGATAAAAAGGGTAATACCATACATCTTGTGTGTGATTCTATACCCTTGGTGCTAGTCACCACTCCGGGACCTATTGAAGGTGGGTCACAGGGGGGGTCATTATATATCCTTCAACATTAAGAAGGAAGGGTCTGGAAACCTAATGTCCATTCTCTGATCTTGGTGAAGGAGGGTCGTGATAGGGATCGTAGGTGTCAATCACAATAGAGAAATTGACCTAGAAAGGACATAATGTTAGCTGAGTGAATTTTTGAATGTATAGTGACCATGGAGCATGCATGATTGTGAACAGGGCTCACATAGAGTGCACATAGGAGGAATTGATGTAACTGTTAGATTTGGAACAACTGTGTGTGTTGTGTTGAAATTGCTAAATCATTTTTCTTGCATGGGAATATTTGATTTATAATTTTACATACAAAATGAGCTCAAACTAAGAACATGTATACATGGGACAACAAAATCTGGTGTATTATTCCTCCAAAAGGAAAATATACATACATAATAGGAACTATATGACATAGAATCTATGAGAAATATGAGTTACCAAGCATGTATTCCTCACCCTCATTATTCTAATGAGTTCTCGTATAACTGTAGTTCACGAATGACCATAAATGAATCAAAGGATAGGTCTCTGTCATCTCTCTGTGTTCGAGATGATGAGATGATGAAAATCCATGAATGAAATATTTCTCTTTCGTGTGTGTAGTTATCCAAATAAAGACATAATTTTGAATGGAAACATTGTTTTCATAGGTAGTATTGGAAATTAAATGGAATGGATGAATTTGAGACTATAATAAATGAGTAATCAGGTGATATTCATCACATTAGTATGGGGAATTCAAAATGAAAGAATAAGTTCCATGTATTTTGGAATATGTTTCTTTTTGAAAAACATAAATATTTTTTATATTAAAATTACAAGAACTGATGCATTTTTTGGAAGATTTTATCATCCATGATGTGGCATTAATTTTAGAAGAGAGGTGATGGAACTCGACCTATAAATATCATTGAAGAAAAGATTATGTTTTTAGTTTTGAATCATCATTTTAAGAGCTCATGTTTTTTGAATAAAATGTAGCATCTTCACATGCTTCAAATGGGAAATGTAAATTAGAAACTTCATGACTCACTCAAAAAAAGGAAAAGGATATTGAGATCCACATTTTTTATAATGGTGGGATCCCACATATATTCACATTTGTGTGAAGCACACTCAAACTGTTATATGAAAAAGAATGTTTTCCAAACCAATGTATGTATAATAATTGTGTTGCACAAGAGGACTGGAAATAATAAGGCCCCATGTATAAATACTATTAAAAGGAAGAATCCTTATATTCTTGAATATTCCATATGTGATGAAAATTCATGAGGTTCTATCAGAACAATGAGGTATTGGATGGGATAAGAGTTCATAAGAATTAAACTAGATGTGTGAGAGGCATAAATATAGTGTACATACACATGCAGGACAAACATCAATACAAGAACACCTGACATGACTAAGAAATTATAAAATAACCATAAATAAAATGACAAAAAAATTATTGATGTTGGAATATAATTAATATACACGATAATAAGCATAAAATTTACTTGAAAGAAATGATAAACATACTATAAGAAGTATTTTCATGAGAATTTGGAAATTGATAAACATGGAAGATGACAATGTGTAATATCTTGAAGGTCTTTCAGTTAATCATTCTGATCTTATAGAGATAATTAGTAGAATTAATATATTCTAGTTATTTAAAATAGTATTGAGACGATTATCATATAATGATAATGATTATTCTCAAAGGTAGTCGAATACATTTAGTGAGTCAAGTTGTGTAGTGTACTAGAAGTATCAGTGTGTATCAAAAGCTGTCAATTTCTAATTATGAAAATTTAGACAAAAACATAACATATTAAGGAAAATGTGTTTTTGTTTTTACTTGAAACTAAATAAGGAATCCATGTACACTATGTAAATAGGTAAAATTAATTAAATGACATATAAAAAAGGTTATTCAAGGTCTAATGATGAACTTGTGGTTTCAGTAAAAATAATTTTATTTCTTCCTTTATTGGGAAATTATAATACATGTCAAGCATTGTGTGAAAATTGGTCAGTAAATTTCATCATCATAATTAATAATAGTAAGGAAATTCTAGAAACGATCATAGGTTTATCATGAAAAATATTAGGTTCTCACATTTGGATAGAAACATATATAAAAAACTATGTGACCTTTTCATTTCAATCATTTTTTTCATACTGGATAATTGTCACTTCGAAGAATGGAAGATCAAGGATTTAACTATCCTCATTTTGCAAAAAATGATAATTCTAAAAAATAGAATATTGATTCACACCACCTCATTATTGATCATTCATGTTTATTTACAGAGAGTAAATTTAGATGTGTAACTAAAAAAATGAGGATTATTTTCAATATAATATTTGACACAATAAAATTTAATATTTTCCAAATGTGATTTTTAGGAATCATAAATAGGGTTTCAAGAAATCAATAAATTTAAATAAATAACATTAATGATTCTCCAAGATCTCCTTCATTTTAATATTCTATAAAATCATTAACTTTAACAAATATTCAGGATGTTTGAATTTTTTAAATACTATGATATTACCTTCCATGTCGATATATTTAGAAATTTTTATATTTCAAATTTTGATAATAAATAATTCATGATCGATGGAAATTTTTAGTAAAGTGGTGTTTTATATATCATATAACTGTTATTAGGTGACATGAATGATGGAAAATTTATTTAAATCACTTGAATATTTTTTGTAACAATGACAGAAAGTATGTGGTTTGAGAGGGTTAAGAAATTTTATTGTCTTTTCTTCATTATATACTGAAAATGTTCTTTTAATATATTGAAACAACATAATTAAAATTTGCAGTGGATTATTTATATAAAATTTTATAAATGATTTTCCCTCTTAATATATGTTATGACAATTATAATGATGAGTAATGAAAATACATAATAAAACATGAGGAAACAATTAGATGAATAATAATTCAAAATATATCATAGTATTTGAAACCTATAATTTAGACAATTACACCATTTTTTTCAAACTAGGTTATGTTACGATTTATTTATAAACTCATATTTACAAAATACACAAAATATATTAAACCAGAATGTCATGAAAACCATGATCATATATTCACCAAAACAATAACATAACATTTAACCTTAAATAACATCAATAATAAAGAAATAAAACAATAATATGATTATATATACCTTAATTATATGTTCTCCCAAAAATATATTTGTTTATTTTTATTATTAACATTATGCAACTCCATCCGTTAAAAATGCATGCCTATGCCTTATGTTTCAAAATTCTAGAAAAAAAATTCCTTGAATGCAATTAATCAAACATATATTCTCATACCAATCATTATATAATTTAAATATATATACCCCCAAAAATATATTAATACTTTTCCAATGTATACTTAATCTCTCTTTTAACAAATTACATTTCAATCCCTAAATTTATATATACCTTTAAACATATATTCTCAAAAAAGAAATAATCATTTTCCCCAAATAACCATGATTACATTAATAAAAAAACATACCACCCATGTATTTTTTATAAGGAACCCAATAAATTCCTCCCAATTTATAATTAATCCCCTTAAAATATCATTTAATATGACACTGAAAGGTTATATATTCATTTATATTTATGAGAACATTATACTTATTAACCCATGATGGTGTCATTAGATCTTAAATTATACTCAATTGATAACATCCTAACCTATAAAATTATATGAAACTTAATCTAATACAATCAAAAACAACACGAACATAACCATGCAATGAGTAGTTGATCACAATGTCGAGTGCGTCAAAATAGTTTTTTATTTTTGACTAGAATTTCTGCAGTATACAGCAAGCCTAAGGCATCCCTCGACAGATCTATAGATAATTAATTTAAAAATATGGGTTTGATTATGAAAGTATAAGGGGAATTATGTTTTTTATAACATGAAGGTTTGATTAATGAAAATTAAAATAGGAAAATAAAGCAATAAAACAAAATCGAAATTAGCAGAATTAATTATGCGTGATCAACTCGAGGTACTTTCATGATGTTCATCCTTTATCGCTTCATGATATAGCATTATGATCATTTAATCCCTCATTTGTAGCACCTAAAACCATAATTTTACTGATTTTATACTAGGATACCACCGTGGGTTCAGTCGAAAACACACAATGACTCACCGGACACCACTGATGATTGGGTGATTTGTGTTCGACTTCATAACAGAAACTCACCAAGGAAACACATAAAGAACTTGATGTCCTTTCAGGGATTGAATGTAATTTATTTTTTATGCCATGAAACAAATTTACATTGCCTTGATGGAGCTTGGGTGAGTTCAATTGACCAATATGAACCATACAAACACCGAAATTGAATGAGGGAAGAAAAAGAGATGAACGGTGTGTGAAACATCACATTAAAAGGTACCCCAAACATGATCAATTTAGTTTGAGTATAACACACAAGTATATAACTCAATTAAATTAAAATTTAGGATAAATAAAAACAATATAAAACATAGAATTAGAATTATAATTCAAAAATAATATAAACATGAATCTCTAGAATACATCAGATTCCTCCCTGGGTGATCACAGGGGGTTTAGAAAGCCATGGGAGGGGAGGAAGAAGAATTTGTTGAAGTGGCACTTCCAATATCCTCTATAACTTCTAATAATGATGGGGATATACCTTTGGGACTCCATAATGTAATCACCTTTCCTCCTGGTGGAACTCAAAAATGGGGAGCCCAAGGTGTCATTTTATATGGAAATTGGAAGGTGGTTTTGAGCACACAGATTTCTTAAAATCAATTGCCATTGGGTTTCGACCTCCAGACATCCTTTTCTCAAATTGGAGAATATGACAATGTTTTATACCCACCTACTAACAATCTCCACTGAACCGTTGTCACTCATTGGAAAAATACAGCTCGAGATAATGACAAAATATAGAACATTGCATTTGAATTTTTGCATATTTGATTATTTGGATAGATCAGTTCGTTTGGGAATCGTAGAAGCCAAATGAGTCTTTGGTTCCATCACATGAAATTTATCAAATTACATTTTGGACCATACCACGAAATGGAAGCCAATTTTTTTTACATGGTTCAGTAAAAATATGAGGTTGAGTCCATTGGTGTGCATGGATCCTGCGCAGTTTGGCCCATTTTTTCATGGACATCATCATGGGTCTTCCTAATAACCTCCACCTACAATATAATTATTAAAACAAGTAACATTTACCATTTTAACAGTGTTAAAAACAAAATAGTTGACTAAAAAATGGATTGAAATTTGTTATTATACCTTTCATTTTCAATACAGAACGAGATTAATACATTGGTATAAGGGTGAAATAAAATAGTGCATCGTGGTACTATCACACCCCCTTATCTAAACATTTTCACTCCTGGTCAAATTATAATATCCCAATCATGTCCCATTTCTAAATCAAAGATGTGAAAACATCCAATATTCTTTTGAAATTAAATTCATCATGCCTTGTTAATGAAATCAATTTTCTTATCAATTTTCTTTTCTAACATTAAAATTTGTTCATCTACATTTGTCACCCTTGAAACATGTCGCAACCTACCTCACCTAAATATTTTCCCTATTCACTCAAGGAACATATGAATGTGGATTTATGATCTTTTCCTACATTTCATGTGATCTTACCATATGCTTTACAATATTCTCATTTCAAAACCGGCAGAAACTATTGTGCTACTTAAGAGGACATCCAACAAGTTGTTATGATGTTCAAGGTTTTGTAGGATTTAATGTGAAAAATTAAATGGATGTAGAGGAGTGTTTATTCTCTTATGTACAAAACACGTCAAAATTCAGAAATTGTTCACAATTATTGTACACACTCAACCCCTTAAAAAGTGTATCACCTCCAAATCACTCTCCCCATTGGCCATTTTTTTGGGTCACAACCAAACAAATAATAATGAATAAAAACACTCTTTTCCCTATTTTTTCATTATTTCTATTTCATTATTTTTATTTCATTATTTTTCAAATGTAAAGAACTATATTTTTCTAGTTATTATTGGAGATAAATATAGAAACCGGTATAAAAAATTGATATAATATAGATTGTGAACCCATTGCCCAAGGAAAATGTTGGAACCCTTTATATCAACCCATAACAATTATTTTATCCCCATAATTCCAATTGAAACACCCTCTCACCCACACTTCATGAAAATAAAAAAAATATATAGAATAGATGGTTAGGTGGGGATATATTAGCTTCTCATGTGGCTACCTAACAGGAATTTAATGGTCTCAAAGGCTTAAGAAGGATACAATTTAATGATGGAAAAAATAGAGGATTATTGTCCAAAGGGATTTTCAATGAACGATTGCATCTATCATGAATGTATCATACATGAATCTTATCTCTTCAAATAGAATCAAGGAAAGTTTTAGTTTTCCTCTATGACTAGAGACTCTCAAAGAAGTGATTACAAGTAAGAATATGCAATAAACAGAAGAGAATACCTTTCAGGTAAAGGATTAAAATATTGGTCAGGGATAATGAGGCATGGGTTCCAACAATACAATAAACACCCAAGAATGTTTGTAAAATAAAAATTATAGGGAAATATTCTATATCAACATTCATTTAAAAAAATATCCAAAAATAATGGAATTTTACACACAATTGACTCAAGAGTGAAAAATGATTTGAATATTATTTTTAAGATCAATTTTTATCTAAAAAACACATAATAAGTAAAAAGAAATAAAATATGAGAACCCAATTTTTTGTTGTGGTTTTTTTAATTCTACCTAGGACATGTCACTATCCCCCTCACCTAAGAGTTACATTGTCCTCAATGAATGTATTTTAAATAAATATATAAGTAAATAAAGGTAAAAAGAAAGTACAACCTGCTAAGTGGTGTCATATGTGGCATCTATCAGTTGGATTTCTTCTATGAGAATCATTAGAAAATCTTTATAGAAGTTGTTGAGCCTCTGCCCATTATCAATAATCCTTTATCCACTCTTCTCATGAAAAAGATGTTTCGCACCAAAAGGGTAAACATCAGTAATGGTAAAAGGGCCAAGCCATCGAGAATGAAGCTTACCTGGGTGGAGTTGTATCCATGAATTATACATGATTACCTTCTCAACAATATAAATCTTCTACTGTTGAATAATTCTATCATGGATAACCTTTTCCTTCTCTATATATATCTGGGAGTTCACATATTCATCACGTTGAATTTCTTCCAAATATTGAATTTGTATATCCTTATGTACACCTGCATTTGAATGATTCATATTACATTGTTTAACAGAAAAAAATGCACTATGTTCTACCTCCTCTGGGAGGTGAGAAGCCTTTCCATACACAATTCTATATAGTGACATTCTGATTGGGGTTTTAAAAGTTGTACAGTACACCCAAAGTGCATCATCCAAATGGAAAATCAAATCATTCCTTTTGGGTTGTACCGTTTTTTCAAATATTCTCTTAAGTTTCCTTTTTTGATATTTATTCATGTCCATAATTTTGGGGGTGATATGATGTAGAGACATTATGAACAAGCACATGCATAAGAAGAAAATTTTTAAAGTTGCGATTACAAAAATGTGGACCATGATCAGTAATGATGAATCTAGGTAAACCAAACCTGCTAAAGAATTGGGACCTCACAAAATAAACATCCACTCAAGAGTCATTGGTCCCAGTAGCCTTTGCTTCCACCCATTTAGATAAATAGTCAATAACCAATAAGATGTATAAAAAGTCAAATGAATTTGGAAAATCCCCCATTAAGTCAATGACCTATGCATCAAAGATCTCACAAAATTACACGATCTATTGGGTAATTTCGTTCCTCTAGGAGATATTTCTTGTGAATTGAAATATAGTGCATGACTTACAAAACTGATGGGAATATCTATACAATTTTGGCCAATAAAGACCTCAGTTAGGGACATTTCGAGCCGTACGTTGAGAGCCAATGTGACCATCACATTCCAAAGTGTGGTAGAAGGTCAAAACAGAGGTGAACTCATGGTCAAGCACACACCAAAAAACTACTTGGCCACCACAAATTCTCCACAAATATTTTTCATCCCATATGTACCACCGAAAATCATGTTTATGTCTCTGGGATTGTGAAGTGATAAAAGTAGTTGGGACCCATTATTTTGGTATAAAATTCAAAATGAATGCATACCAGGGGTAAGGTCCACAACAACACAAATGTTCTCATGGGAGAGGAATTCTACAATGGGTAGGGGTGAGTCAACATGATGGTTTAATGGTGTGGAAATCCTACTAATGTGGTTAGCTAACACATTTTCCACGAATCTCTTCCAATTAATATCAAGGTCAAAATCATAGAGGAGCAATCATCGAATGAGGCGGGGCTTGGCTTCAGGTTTCTTTTGGAGGAAACAAAGGGTACCATGATCATAAAAAACAATGTTTTTCCCCAATAAGACATGAGTGGAATTTTCCAAGGAAAACACAATATAAAGATGTTATTTTGTAGTGGTTTTATAGTTCTCATAGGCTGGGTCAAAGGTACGTGAGGCATATGCAATGAAATGAGGTTCCTTCTCAACTGTTTCTGATAATACTGCCCCAACTGCAATGTTAGAGGCATCACACATAAGTTCGAAGGGGAGATCCCACCTTGGTGGTTGGATGATGGTAGGTTTTGTAAGTCTCCTTTTTAGTGAATTGAAATAATCCTCATATTTCTTATCAAAAACAAATTCAGAATCTTTTTGCAATAGTTAGGATAATGGATGTGCAATGTTACTAAATTTGTTAATGAATCGGTGGTAAAAACCATCATGAAACAAGAATTATCGCACCTCATGAACACATTTTTTTATGGATGGGAAGAAATTAATACAATTTTAGATTTATCAAATAGAATTCCATTATTAGAAATGAAATTCTAAAGAATGATCCCTCGCTCAACCATAAAATGAAATTTCTCTAAAATTTAAACAAGATCATTTCAATGCAGTGACAGAGGACATAACCTAGGTGTTCCAAACAATCATCAAAAGGAGAACCATATACCCTGAAATCAACCATAAATACATCCATACAACACTAAAGGGGCTCATAAAAAATACTCAACATACATCACTGAAAAGGACCTGGAACATTACATAGACCGAATGGCATCCTTCTATATGCAAATGTGCCGAATAGAAAAGTAAATGTTGACTTTTTTTTATCCTCAGTGGATACATGGATTTGGAAATAACCCAAATATCAATCAAGGTTATAATGATGATACTTACCTACCAATCGTTCAAATATTTGGTCAATGAAATGTAAAGGAAAGTGTTCCTTCTTCATTTCTTGGTTTGGTCTACCATAGTCAATACAGACTCGCCAACTATTTTCAACATTTGTTGGAACAATTTCATTCCTTTCATTTGACACAGCTGTTATTCCAGTTTTTAGGCATAATTTTCACTTGGCTAACCCATTTAATATCAGATATATGATAATTGATCACTAAAATAAGTAATTTACTGACATACAATTTTACCACTTCAATGAGAGTGGGAATCAACCAGTGTTGAGATTATCTTACGGGATTATCCTCATCATCCAAAAGTATATGGTTCATACAAATAGATGGAATAATACTAGGAATATCATCCAATTTCCATCCTATTTCCATTTTACACTCTCTCAAAAGGTTGAACAGTTTTGATTCCTATTGTGGAGGGAGGTTATTGGAAATAATTATGGGTAATTTGTCAATACCCTCAAGATATGCATATATTAAATTATAATGTAGTAGTTTATGTTCCAACACCAGTGTTTTATGGATTGATGTGTGGTATTTAGGGGAGTGAGGTCAATTTAAATGACTATTTGTTCATGTTTATTCTCTAAAAATATAGAATCTACTGAAATGATAATTATAGAATCATCGACAGTAATGTGCAACTCAGAATGAACACACTCATCAATTAAAGAAAAAAAATACACTTTTCATAACCCAGAAAACACTCAAAACATGACTCAATACTCAAATCATCTAAGGGTGTTGAAGAGGAAAATGAATCAGAGTATGGATTTAGAAGATAATTGTGTGTGTGTTCATCATTTTAGAGAACTTCCATCGAATATACAATAATAGTGTAGTTCTCTTCAACAAGGTGTTTCATATCCTCAAGTATTTTAAAACATACCATTTTTCCAATGAACTCTATGGAAAATGTACCATTTAGAACATTAGTGACCATCTTTTCTGTTTTTAGGAATGGTATCCCAAGTAACGGATGAGCATGTCCTTGGATTTGGGTTTCTTCCATAACAAGAAGGTAGAAATTAGTAGGGAAACGATATTCTTCACTCATCCAAGAACATCCTCAATCAATCATATTGGATGTGTAGTACATCGGTAGGAAAGTTGTATGACAATGCCCATTGGTTGATACTCTCCAACCTATAGTAAAGATTTCATTGTGTGAGGCAATACATTAATGGAACCACATAAATATTTCATATAATCATAAAATAAAGTATCCCCTATGGTACACAGCATATTGAATATTCTTGGATCCTTTAATTTTGTTGGAATTTCTTGTTGAATCAAGGCCGAGATATTTTTTACCAAGTTGACTCTCTCATTCCCCTTTAGTCTCATTCTATGGGTTCAAATCTCATTAAGAAATTTTTTATACTGGGGGATTTATTTAACTACATCCAATACAAGAATTTTAACTTGAAAATTTTTAAATGTATCCATTATTTAATTATCAATCTCATTATCAAAATTCATCATAGATGTAGAGATTCTTTGGGCGAAAGGAATATGAATATATTTTTCATTTGAATCATCAATTTTAACATGATTACCCTTTTGTATTGTTCATCAAGACATCAAATTTTTGAGGGTTGGGAAAGAGATTTTTCAATAAGGGGACATACCTGTTGTGCAGAATCCATAGAAAGAGATAATTATTTACCACAACATATTGTATCTTCATATTAATTACCTTTTTCCTTCGGATTGAAAATGTGTTGGGATGGTAGTTTTCTATAACCATGTATCTTAAGCTCACTGATGGCCATTTCGGATTTCCCCACTTGAGATCGTAGGTCTTGAATAGATGATTAGGTTGTTTGTTGGAACTGGAGGGTTTTGGCTGGCATTTTCTTCACCATGTCCTTAAGGCTTGGTTTACATTTGGGAGGAAGGGGATGAATATTTTGAGATGTTGAAGGATAAGAAGGTTCCATACCTTGTCCTAGTTGATAACAATTCTTCATGGGAGTGCTTGAGTTTACTCCTTGTCAGTACTAGGGTTGTGATTGCCACCCGAGGTTTGGACATGGCCTGAATTGTTCTTTCTTGAAGGGAGGTGCTTGTTGGAATGGACACAATGGGAACACAGCTGCACAAGATGTTGGTGAATCTTGAAGTTGTGGGCACCAGTTAGAAAAATGAGTATTGTCAGAACAAATACCACAATGCAATGGAAAATAAAGAGATTGTGAGTTACCTTATGATTGAGATATTTTCCTTAGAAGGGTATGCGTCCCATAAATCTTGTAATATACCTTTAGTTCTAGATATGATTGACTTACCACATGATCTACTAGAGTTGGTGGAATATCTCGTCTACCAAATTATTGTGAATTTTGAGCCAAGTTGGATATTATGTCACAAGTGGCAAAAAGAGTATTATCAACTAGGGCACCACCACCTGCAACATAAATTATTCCATGATCCATGTGGATAAGTCAAACATAGAAGTATTGGATTAATAGTTGTTCACTAATCTGGTTGTGTGGGAAACTTGAGAAAAGTCTTTAGAATCTCTCCTTGTATTCATGAAGGGTCTCTCCTTTTGTTTCATAATTCCACAAATTCAATTCCTAATTCATGTAGTTTGGGAGGTAAGGAATAATTTCTCAAAAAATAGTCTTTTAAGGTCATTCCATCCCCCAAACATTCTTGGAAAATTTTATATCAAATATTTTGCTACACCATCAAGGGAGAAAGGAATGTCCTAAACTAAATTTGGTCCTTAGACACATTTTGGGGTTTCATGTTGTAGAAAACTATGTCAAACTCATTGAGATGTTTTTGAGGGTCCTCACCAGGAGGAGTATGAAATTTTGGAAGTAGGTTGATGAGGCCCGATCTCATCTCAAAGTTGGATACTCCCTCAGGATATTGGATGAACACAGTTTGTTACACCACATCTGTGGTGGTCAGTTCTTTTATGGTTTGATTATTAGCAGCCATGTTTACATGGGTTTGATTTTGATCACTTATTTAGTGGATTAGGACCACATTAGGTTACACAAGGGGTTCCTCAGTGTTACTTTATTGACCTAATCTAGATTCCCAGATTTTTGAGTGATGTGTCATTTCAATTTCAGGGTCAAATTCCATCAATTTTTCTTTTATTGATCGAGTCATGCAAAAGATTAGTGAAGATTGATTGTTTATTTGGTTTTTTTAATGATTGAATATGGATAAAATAAATTAATAAGGGGTAAAGGAGAATATAAGTTCATACTAAATAATTATAGAGAGATATAGAGAAGAATAAGAGAGAGAGAGAAAGAAAACACAGAAACAACCAAAAATAGAAAAAGAAAACTAAAAAATGGGGTGGGGGATTTAGAGGACTACTATTTAAGAAGTAAAATAAATTAATAATTATAAATGAATAAAATAAATGATCTTGTCTCCCTATAAATGGCACCAACATTTGGTCACACTGTCTAGGGCGTCAAATTAGTTGATTAGTTTTAATTAGAATTTCTGTAGTATAGCAGCAACCTTAGTCCGTCTCTTGACGGAGCCTTAGATCATTGATTTAGAAAGATGTGTTTTATAATGAATGTAGAAGGGTAATGAGGTTTTGTAAAAAATTGGGGATTTATGATTGAAGATTAAAATAGGAAATGAATGCAATAAAATAAAATAGAAATTAACAAAATTAATTATGTGTGATCAACCAAAGGTACTCTCAAGATGTTCATCCTTCATCGCTTCATGATATAGGGTTATGATCATATAATACCTTGTTTGTGACACCAAGAACGAGAATATTACAGAGTTTATACAAGGATACCTTCTAGGCTCCAGTCTAAAACAAAAAATGACTCACCAGACACCACCGATGATTGGGTGATTTGTGTTCGACTTCATAACTGAAACTCACCAAGGAAACACATGAACAAATCGAATCACTGTCACGGTTTTTATGTAATTTCCTTGTGATCCCATAACATAAATTTACATGTCCATTATTGTTATTATAAGAGTTTAGTTGACCAATATTAACCACACAAACACTGCAACTGAATGAGTGAAGAAAAATGGATGAAAAATGTGTGAAACATCACATGAAAGGGTAACCCAAAACATGATCATTTAAGATTGAGAATAACATAATATTATATAATTAAATTAAATTAAAATAGAGGATAAATAACAACAACATACAAACTAGAATTAAAAATACTATTAAAAATAATACAAACATGATGCTCGAGATTACTTCAAGTTCCTCCCCGGGTGATCCCAAGGTGTTTAGAACCCAATGGGAGGGGAGGAAGAAGAAGATGTTGAAGTAGGAAATCTGATATCATCCAGAACTTATATGAATTATGGGGAGATAAATTTGGGAATATAAAATGGTAGAACCTTTCCTCCTAGTCTAAATCACAAATGGGGAGCCCAATGTGTCGTTTTATAGGAAAATGGGATGGTGGTTTTGAGCACACAGATTTCATAAAACCACTTTCCACCTCGGTTTAGACCACCATACAACCTTATATCCCTTTGGAATATATAAAGTATATGTATCCCCGCCTTTCTACTATATCCACCAAATTTGTGGCACCCTTTAGACAAATAGAGCTTGTCATATTGGTAATATATAGAACACCACATTTGACTTTGTGAAGATTTGATTCTTTGGACAGATCAGTTCGGATGTGCATCGTAGAGGAGTAATGTGGTATTGTATCATTCATATGAAATGTATCCCATTAAATTTTGTACCATACCATAAAATGTCATTCCATTTGGATGAACTGTGAAGTAGAAATATGCAGTTGAGGCCACCGATGTGCAAGGATCCTGCATAGTTTTCCCCATTTTTTCTTGGACTTCATCATGGGTCCTCCAAATCACCTCCACCTACAATATTATTATTAAAACAAGTAACATTTAACTTTTTAATACTGTTAAACACAAAATAATTTAACCAAACATGGAGTAAAATTAGTAATTATACTTATAATTTTCAATACATAATCAGTTTAATACATTAGTATAAGGGTGAAATAAAATAGTGAATAGTGGTACGATTAGTACTTAATTTATCAAAATAATTAAATCACATACATACTGAAGACAATTTTTGTTTATAGTTTTAGTTAATTAAAAAAATTAATCATATAATATGACCCATAAATTTTTGATAAAAAATTTTCCTCTAAACCAAACTCTGAATGATACAAAAACATTTTTAAGGATAAAACATCAAAACTACATCTCTGACTTTATAATAATTCCCACTCACCTTAGATCAGATCAAAATCGTGTGAAAATTCGGGCGACAAATAAAATCTCATCGAATTGCTAAAAAATAAAAAATACCATTATAATATTAAAAACATGAAAAACCACCACTAAGGAATGTAATATTCAATAAGACGCATTTATATCATAAATTATAAATAATTTACTTTATAAAAGGTTTTCCACACTATTTACTAGATAACCACTATTCAAATGAATCTTGATAGTGTTTCGAAATTGGTTCTCTTATAATATTTTTAGAAATGTATTAATAATGAAATAAGTGGGTCTAATGTTTTTTGATATTACCATAAATGATTTGATGCTAGATGAACCCAGTTCTCATTCTATGAAACCTTCTACATATACTTTCTGTTATTAATCCTCACAGTATATATGTTTGTTTCCATCCATAGTCACCACTATCATGTCCCCCTAACCCTCTGCAATATCCTTCATCACCATCCTACGCAACAATCATCATCCTCTCCTCTTTAACTATTCCATGTATTTTTTTCCAAAATTATAATGTTTGCAACATTTGATTTATTTAATGTTTATTAATTTCTTTTTTCATGAATATATAGTGTTATGGAGGAAATAAATTATATTATAATTAGGATAAAATCATAAAATTACTTTTTTAATGATTTGGTGACTAGGGATTGTTTGCTTCTTTCATTATGAAGAATGATTTTCATGCATCAATATTAATATAAGATTAAAAACTAAATGTATTGTGAATTATATAAAACATGAATCTAAAATGTTTCACTATAGTAGTTGAGTCTATGAATGTTTTTTTCTACATGAAAGTGGTCATTTTACCTAAAGTGGGTAATACTCTATGATTTATATTATAATAACATATTTAAATGATCCATAAAGTTATAATATATATTCTCTATATTAACTGGACCCATAATTTTTTGGAAAAACTATGGATTTCAAAATACTATATAATGATCCTATAACAATCAACTATGAAATTATTTTACAATGAATAACTAATTGATACATCCACTAAATATGTGATGATCTATATATTTATTTACCTATTAGGTAACATATTGCATTCTAATAATAATGTTGAAACTAGTTTATTTTTTAAATGGATGATTAAATATTTAAATTCAAGTCCTAGATGAAAAATTATTTTCTCTCAAATTGTTATCCCTTGGAAAAAAATAAATTATTACACATCACATGACTTTGTTACATTATATAGAAACATATTCTCCCAATATTGAACTCTACAAACCATGCCATAATTTATATTTTAATATTAATATAAAAACTCAATATATATTGCTATTAAATACAGTGTAAGATTAAAATTTCAGAGAACAATACTCTATCATCATAGATATTACACATTAACTTGTTTCCAACAATCAGGAATTTTTTAATCTCATGTTTTCTCACTCTCTAACATTAGATACAATATGTGGAATTAATATTTTTACTATATTCACTAAACAATTATAAATGAAATTGTAGAATTATTTCTCATAATTCATGGAACATTCACTATCCAATTTTTTTTTAATTTTATTTGTTTTAAAAAAATAAAAATTTAATAATCAATTATTATATTATAATTATACAAAAAATTGGTACCATATTTTTATGAGAAAACAATAAAAAATTCCTAACATTAAAAAAAATCCATTTACATTAATAAATTAGTTATTTTTATTGTTAATTATAAAAATAAATTATAAATTTAATTTCAATATAAAATAAATTATATAGTAATGATTTTCAATAAGTTATATTAAGTCATATTTGGATGGATGAAAAGTGATACAATGATGAATATTACAAAAGATTGTCTGATTTTTTTGGAATTTTTGTAACAAAATGTTCTAAAAATGATATGTTTTTATATACACAATTTTAAATTTTAATTATGAGAATTTTCTAGTCCTTGGGATTGTCATGGAAAAATTTATTTTATTTTAATGACTATTGATAATGAATATTTTCAAGATGATATGTCTGATAAAAATATATAAATGGTTCTTCATATTGGAGTAATAGAATTTGTGAAAACAAATGATGATTAATTACGTAATCAATGATCCTAAAAATAATTGTATCTATGATATATAACATTTACAGCCTATTTAATGGTTCAAGGACTGATTAACTTAAAATAAATAAATTTGTGGATAATTAATATTTTTATTTATTTTCTATATAAGTTGAATGATACACATCTAGAAGATAACGATCCTATATATTCACATTATTATGAAATGAAAATATTATTCCTCCAGGGTTTTGGGGATAAGAATATATACACATTTATGAATGAATATGTGTTATAGTGGAAGGAAAAATAATTTCTATTAGATTTTTTATATTTGGTGTGTGACATTACAAGTTAAAGGAAAAATCATAGGTTTATTTAGAAATTACTATGACTCCAAAAAATTCAACATGAAATATTCCTACAATTCATTAATAATTTTTTTATTTAAAAATATAAACGATAGAAAAAGGTAATATGGAGTATATATGATATAATATTTGATGTAAAATTATTTCAAATAGTTGATTGTCTGTATTAGAAAAAATTGATCAACTGTATCCACCAGTCAAAAATGTAGTTAGAAATCTAAAACATGGAGTGTGTATTGATAGAATGAAATCAAATATGTACCTCATTAGAAAAAAAATAAATCATGTATAGTATTATGTTAGTTTATGACTTATCTCTATAATTATTATGAAGTAGAAAATTAACATGTTGAGTTTAATGGTTTCTAGATGAAAACACCATAAAAATGATATAGATGTTTTCATGTCACATCTAATTAATGATTTGAATATTTTATATGATAGAGGTATCCGAGTATATGAATTTTATAAATGGGTTATTTTTTATTATATGAAATGATTATTTTACTATAAATGGCTTCTTATTATATGGAAATTTTTCTAGATATATTGTTAATGGGATTAATACTTTTCCAATTTGTTAAAAAGGGACCTAATATTATCAATTGAAACATGTGAGTAAAATAGTATGCTCATTACATCAATGGGGTTTTTCCATTGATAACTCTTATAAATGATTTAAAAATTCATTTAATATGTCATCTGAAGTTTTTATTTCATTAAATAAATTGTCAATTAATCATTATTTTGATGATGTGGGAATGATTGAATCCATATTAAAAAAGATATAGAAATATTATATTGATAGAAATATATGGATAAAGTAAAAAATATTTTTGAAAATCATATATGATATAGAAATTGTTAAAATAAATAATTGATGTCATTCATGATGAGAAGAATATATGAGACATTGTTTATGGAATATTATTATATATTAATGAATATAATGAGGATGGCTTGAGTGAAAAATTAGACTAAAAGTCAATGAGAATACATTTGGAGATACCACCAAATGATAAAGTAATACAAAAAACATATCTTTTACTATTCATACAATATCTATGAGACAGGAAATATGTTATTTTTCATGGCTACATGTTATCAGAGTAACACAGGATTGTTCTTCATGTGTAAAAAATTTGTTTATTCTAAATGATTTGATGTTAATGGGCAATAAATCACACTATTTTCATGTTATAATGAAGAACCACTTAACCATTTTTATTATGTACAATACTAACAATATATTAAATATCTATTTACATTAATTTATATTATTTTTTAAATCTATTTGTAAAAAAATTAGTTGATCTGAATAAATAGATAAATTTAAAGAATAATGTATCCTATTGTCACGACTCATCTCCCAGGGCCTATTCTGTGAGTACCCTATGTCCGCCACCTAAAAGATAGGGGCTTGAAATTAGTTCCAAAGGCATCAACATGCAAGTGGGAGGCATTTTCGTCTGTACTTGTACGTACACACATGTCCAAACAATTCTCACACATTGTAAAGGAAATATTTATCAAAAAAACAAAGTTGAGTACAAGTAAAACAAATAAAAGTGTGCCAAAATAAAAAACAATCAAATGAACTGAAAATAGAAAAGCACAAAAAAGGAAACTCTTATGGTCATCTAGATAAAACCCAACCTGATCATTAGAGAAGTGTAGCTACCGAATGACTATGTAGAACATCATGTCTATATCATAATACTGGGACCTGCGTGGTCCAAGGCCACCAAGTCCACCATCATTTTTTCTGTCGGTCCCATCTCCCTAAGCACCTTTGGGTCCCGGTCTACCAAAGACACTGTCAAAATGCTGATCACCTACACGGTACATGATAGGTGTGGGTAGAGACTACGCAGGGGTGATTAATCAAAAACTCAGTAGGGTAACCAAACTATAAATTAAATGAAAGACCAAATATAAATCCATAAATTAATCCGTGAAGCATAAGATAGCGCATTGTAGTTATGAATTTGGGTATTGAGAGTAGAAACATCAGTCACATCACCGAACACCTCAACTGCTAGAGAAATCCTCCTCTATCTAGTAAAATGGGCATGTCGAATCACACAGAATCTGATTTATACTACAATTCAAATATTATGGTACTCATACCTATTGAGTATTGGGAATATGCTGGGTCACACAGAGATGCTCCCCACCGTGGGCATGTCGAGTCTCCAAGAGCTGCTTCTCACCTTGTCCATAATGAGGTAATCCTCCAATATATTATTGTGGGCCTTTCGGGTCACACAGTATTGCTACCCACTATGGGCCTGCTGGGTCACAGAGATCTTCTTCCCACTAGGACATGTTCAAGTCACACATAGTCGATATTCACCAGTCCTCAGGACTCATCCAACCATAGAGTTCCATACATAGCACAATTTAATGAAACACTCCCCAAACGAATATTCTCATCTCAAAATCCATGAAATTCACTATAGAGTATATGAGAAAAATCCTCGTCATCCATAGGTTCCCAATGAAGCAAACTGATAATCAATCAGATCCTCAGTTTCCATGATACGTGTGTTTTAGTAAACATGGGCTGGTTTCATCTAGGATCGGTCGGACCGACCCAACCAGCCCGGCCCAGGGGTCCCACATACACTGGTTTTATTTGAATGACTCATCTAGAACTATTTTGGGTCTGGGTCGGTGTGGTCTGACCTGGAAAGTGGGCCAAGCCCAATAGGCCTCGCTGGACATGGCCTGGTTTGGCCGAGGGACTAGCTAGCTGGGTCACCCGGTGTCCCTACCTCGTCTGGTGTTACCCGATCGGATAGATTCCATCCTTCTGGGTGTGGGTCTAGCCCACTGGAAAGGCTTCCACCCTCTGGGTATTGGATTGGACCGCCGATGTGGGTTTGACCCATTGGTAACGGGACTAGCCTCTTGGGACGTGAGTGCGGCCAAGCACGGTGGTTGGGGGAATAACCCGCTGGCAGAGGGAACATCCTACTGGCTGGGGGCGAAGCCCACCACCCTAAATATAGGTCATCTGGAGTGTTAGTGTGCTTCTATTGAGACATGGATGTCGGTCGTGTCCATCTTCCCTCCTATCCCACTGATACGTGGGACTCATCCAGCCGCAGTCAGTCAACCGTGGCTCACTATCCACTTAGGCAGCCCAGACACGGGCCACCCCTCCGTGCAGCTCATTTTGGCACCACTCCTTCCATCACCATTGTTAATTGGATGGTATATCCTACCACTACAACATGACGATGAGTGAACCACTCCACCCAGCCTCCCAAACATCCAGAAGTCATTTATATCTTCATCCGACATGCGACATGTGCCGCCTCATGCCTCCCCCCACCAACGCTGGAACCAACGCGTCGATAGATTCTTCAGCAGAACACCAAAAATTCTCCATTGGTCCTTTACACATGCCACCTATTCCTACAAACTCCATGGAGTATCCTCTTCACCATGTAGGTCTCAAAACTACCTTGTCATTGATTAGGAAAATCACTTCTCATGAAGCGCACATACGGAGGGGCTTGAGCCTCGTTCATGCAGACCCGTACCCTTTGAATCAAATGATTATAATCCCAGGGAGGCTCAAGGATTGGGGCTTAATGAAGATATATATAAACAAATCCTATATAATGACTCATAAATGAAACATCACCCTCCTGCATAAACACACGATTCACAGATCAACATTTTTTAGGGTTGATCTGCGTTCATCATTTTCAGAAAAAGTAATAGGAAAGAACATTAAAAATAAAATAAAATCTAACTCTTTTACATTCATTTCCAAAACATTATATCCTCGAGGTTTCAAGACATCGATGTCACTCATCGCTTCTAACTCTGTTCCTAGAGTTTTTTTAAGATGTTTGACGTTCGTTGACATTTTTTTTCTTGAATGGAGATTCATAAAAGAATCCTTATAGTTTAATTCCTTATTCCATCAGTGCATCAACCAAAATAAAAGGAAAAGATGTCATACTGTTTCTATTACTCTACGACATCATGTAGTTATGCTATTTCATATCTAAAATACCATCACTGTTACTCATCATTAACGTTTTGTTATGATACGAGTTAACTATTCATTAATGTGCCTCATTAATGTTCCTCATCATTTCACCATAGCATCGTCGTCCTCCGCTCAACAGATGAGAAAAGAAAATAAAAATAATTTAATGTTATTTTTCTATATTTTTAAAAGTTCAAAAATTAACTTTTTCATTTAGCCCTTTTCAGGTGATGTTAATTCGTTTATAGGTGAATTATGGAATTATGAATTCAACGTTTCCCTCAGAGTTTTGATCCGATTACTGTCTCAAAATTTAAAAAATGCCACACACACATTTACTTAAGTATACTTAAAAAAAATTCAAAATTCCATTCTGGTCTCACCAGGCCTCAAAATCAAGTGTCTTCATAGAGTGTGGTCTCATAATAATTCCATATAATTTTAAAAAATTACACATAATTCTACAGACATTACATTCTCCCACATTAGGGATTTACATCCCCGAAATAGAAAGAAAAAAACTAATCAGATATATGGGGGTACTGAGCATGAATCTGAGTCTCCCACTCCCATGTGCTCCCATGTAGATTCCTATGCTGCCACAAAACTCGCACCAAATGAATCGACCACCCACAAAGGACCAGCTCTTTACAATCCTATATCTCTATCGAGAACTCCACAAACACATCCCCAACAACAATTTCTATCTCTCCCCAGTTGAAGACATGTGATGGATAATGCATGTGCCTCCTTAGCCACGTAAAGTGGAATGAAACAAGCTTCTATTACATCTGTGTGGATGAGCTAGGATGTAAGCCACCTCACCAACTCTAAATAAGATTAGAAAAGTTCTGATGAACCTTCGAGATAGATTTACGCACCATCCAAAATTATGTAATCCTCATTGGGGTGAGGTCTGAAATAATACATTATCACCCTCCTCAAACTCCAAAGGTCTCCGTCTCTTTTTTTCATAAGACTTATTCTTTCTTTATGCAACCCCAATCTGCTCATGGATAATCTACACCATCTTGGTGGTAGCTCGTACCAACTCTGGACCCCTGAGTGCTGACTCCCCTAGGTATGTCCAGCATAGGGATGATATTTATAGCCTCCCATACAAGTCCAAAAATGGTCCCATTCCAACGGTGGAGTTATAATTGTTGTTTTATGAAAACTCCACCAGTGGCAGGTGATCCTCCCAACTATGACCAAAATCCAAGAATCAAGAACGATGCATGCCCTCCAAGATCTATAATGTCTACTCCTTCTGAGCATCCGTCTAGGGACAAAAAGCTTTTCCCAAGCGTAGTTGAATCATGAATGCCTCATGTATTCTCCTCCATAGCTAGGATGTAAATAGAATGTCTCTATATGAGATGATTTTTGAAGGAACCCAATGAAGCCACACTATCTCCTAAACTTAGAGGCATGCCAAGACTGCTATCGGCCCCTGCTCCCGGATGGGTATGATGTGAGATGACTTAGTGAGTTGGTCAATGATCAACCAGATATAGTCATTTCCCCTAGATATATGGTGTAATCATGTCACCAATTTCATTAAGATGTCATAGAATTTACACTCTAGTACCTTGAGTGGTTGGGAAAACCTGCTGGAACATGATGATCGACCTTCACTTGCTGACAAGTGATATATCTTGAAACGAACTCAACCACAACTTTCTTAATTCCTGGCCACCATTACTGACATCGGAGGTCCTTGTATATCCATTCCATTGTTGGATGTCCAACCATTGGAGATGTATGGAACTAACTAAACCCCTCCCCTTGAAATGTATGTGGAACTATGGTATGCCATCTGAAATAGATGACATGAACCCCACCACTCAAAATTCCATCAGGAGCTTGTCCTGAGGATGACTGAGAATGTCAGGCCTCGCAGTCAACATCTACCCGCTGGGCCTCCCGAAATAATTTTGAGATTGGTGGAGTAATAATCCTCAACATATGGTAATCATCTCAACCATCATCCATGAAAGAAATCTTTATAGAGGTCAACTGCTCTATCACCTCACCCAGTAGCTCCAAACGCATCCTCTAGTTGAACGTGTCTTCCACCATGTTACCCATTCGAGGAGTATATAATATATCATAGTCATAGACCAGAAGGAACTCTATCCATCTCTGTTGTCTTAGGTTTAGGTCCATATGAGAGAAGATATAACTGAGACTCTTGTGGTCAGAGTAAACCGTAAACCATTCACCCATCAAGTATTGTCGACACATCCTCAAGGAAAAGAACACTACTACAAAATCTAGGTCATGGATCACATAGTTCTTCTCTTGCTACCACAATTGGAATGATCTGTAGTTAATCACTACTCACTCTTTCATCAGGACACAACCTAGTCTAGTCCCTGATGTGTTGTAGTAAACTACATACCCAACACCCTCCTCTAATTGTCTCACGATAGTGGAACTAGTCATTCTCTGCCTCAGATCCTCTAAACTCTGCTGAAATTTCTCTATCCACACAATGGATTTTCCTTTACATGTCAATGTAGATAATGGTTTCACTACTCCGGAAATTATTGGCATGAACCTCTGATAGTAACCAACGACCCCCAAAGAGCTATTCACCTCAGTCGCGCTCCTAGGTGGCTCCCAATAAAGAATCGCCTAAATAGTCGCCAAATCTATTCAAACCCATCCTTTGAGATGAAATTCCATTGAAAGTGGACCTCTAGTATCAAAAAATGGATCTTTGAGAGCTTATCATAATGATGGTTATCAATGACTGTATCCTGGACTATCTGCATGTGTGTATCGTGATCCTCCTCTAACACATAGTACACCAAGATGTCATCAATGAAGACCATAACAAAACAGTCCAGTTATGGTTTGAAGATATTATTCAGGAGTCCCATGAATATTTATAGGGAGTTTATCATGATGAAAGGAATCACTATGAACTTATATTGGCTTGATCGGCACCTGATGTTTGTCTTTGGTACATCCTCATCTCGTACCTGATGTTGGTGATAGCAAAATCTGAGGTCACTCTTTGAGAACCACCTCACTCCCTTTATCCGGTCCAAGAGGTCATCGATCTTAAGTAGTTGAAACATAGTATTCACGGTCACCTGTTTTAGGTGCCATAATTCCATGAACAACCTAAAACTCCCATATTCCTTCTTGTAAAATATCACTAGGGCTGCCCATGGTGAAACGTGGGGCCTTACAAACCCCTTCTCCTTCAATTCCTCTAGTTGTACCCTTAGCGTGTGAAGCTCTGTAGGATCCATTTTAAATTTTGGTGCAGATATCAGTGCCATATTAGTGTACATTTTGGTATAAAATCCCACCTCCCTATGAGGATTCATTACTTGAACATCCTCAGAAAAATATTCTCATACTTGTCTACCACTATTGGAATTCATGGACTCCTCTCATTCCCTACACCAAGGGAGAGGCAATAAAACTATTGAGTGATTGGCTATACCCCCCTCCAATAATTACATTCATGTTATAAAAGGGTTTTTTTCATTCCAATGAAGGAAAAACTAGTCCAATCTCTGAAAAAACACTGCATTGTATGCATAAAACAATCAATCTGAGAATTGATAGTGGATAACCTGTCCATACCCAATAAGACATTATAAGGCCTCAACACCACTACTAAGAGACAACAATAGATTCAATTTCCTCCTAGACTGAGCTCACACTACTGAAAAAAGTGTGTAAACATCGAATACCCTCTTGTAGGTGTCTTTTGGCATAAGGATTGAGCCAACGATTCCACCGAAATCTCCAACCTCTAAACGAGAACCATGGAAAAGAAGGATTTACTTGAACATCTGTCTATAAAAACTACATTTAGAGTAGATAATAAATAGATCATTTCATGGATAATATTAGGAGTTTAATGGGTACAAACATATACTTCCTAATGCATTACTCGCTCATGTATTCCTAATCCCTGAGGTCAGGGTGGACAACATTGTGTAGGTTGTGGTAACACATCAGACCATCACCCACCACCTGCTGCTTAGCCTGATCCCCTACCACGTTTGCAGCCCTATAGATGTCCTTGCTTGAACCAATTACATTAAGTCAGATTCCCCTCGACTGTTAGCTGGTTATCTGTATAATGGGTTGGGCAGTAAAGATCTATGTCTCCCTACCCTCTGTACGCGAGGCACTGCCTGGATCCCTATTGACACTCTCTGGGCTGGAAGACTTGTAGTTCCATCCCTATATCCTGGGGTCATCCTCTGAAAGTAATTTCCTTCTTGGGCACTTGCATCTAGTATCAATTTCCTGTAAAATAATCCTCAACTTGGGGTCTTCAGTTACGTTTATCTGTGGGTGCCTGCTCCACAAAGAATCTCTCTACAAGAAGAGCTCACTCCAGTGCCCCATCCTGAGTAGGGAAGCTAAGAGTTAATATAGACGACTTGATCTCCCACCTAAGTCACTTCTAAATGGTCTGAGACCTAAATAAAGGGTCTTGCAACATATATATCGGGTACAAAGTTATCTCGGTGATCCTCACTGAGTAGTCAGCAACCGTCTTGTTGCCCTCTTATAGGTCAAGCGTATCATGAATGTGCACAGGGCGCAAGGTCATGGGAAAAAACACCTCCCAAAAATGACACTTGAGTCTTCATAGGTGAGGGTTCCTTCATCGTGCATCTAGGTGGTGAAGTTCCACCATCTCTTTACTGATACTTGTATAATGATCGCTACTAAGATCGCCATCTGGTCAGGCAGGGTTCTGACTAAGCAGACGACCCACGTCACAACCTCTAGTAAGTACTCAACGACTAGAGGATCTTTCTATCCCTCAAACATGGGAGGTATCTGTCATTAAAACTCATGCATGGAAATCAGTATGCACACGTCATCTGTCGGAACCTCTTGATGTAGATGTTTAGAATCGGGTGGTGGTATCATGGGTGCACCACCTGATAGGGCCATCTCTAGAATTGTTCCCTGAATGGACAAATCATCTCTGGGTGGGATGTCTACACGACCCCATATCGGGATCCCAGTTGATCGTTCATATGGATTAGTCCTTAGATAGATCAATTTATACCACAATCAGTAGGCAATACTTGGTGACCTGACTTTTATTCATAATAACTTAAGGATAATGTTATGAAACTAGTGTATTCATGTATTGATGTGAAATGTAGAATTCATGGTCATAGTGTATGGATACTTCGGTGGCCGAACCAAAACTAGACTCCCATGAATCTAGAAGTCAGGCTCGAAACACTTAATACTATTTCTCCAAAACAAAACACATGCTCCTTGTCTTTGTGGTAGGAATAACCTTCCATTGATAGTACTTTTTCACAACTTGTCCCCCAGGGCCCATGCCATGACTACCCCATGCCTGCCTCCCGAAGGCCAAGGGCAGGCAATTAGTGCTGAAGGTGTCCATCTACAAGTGTTGGAATTTTCATGAGTACTTGTATGCACTCACATTCTGTACCAATTATCACACACAGAAAAGGAAACAAGTATCACTAAGTAAAATTTTAATTCATTTAAAACTAATACATGTGGGACAGAATAAAAACCCAAAATAAGAAATAGAAACCATAATGTACAGAAAGGAAACTCTAATGGATGTTCGTAGAAGACCCCACCTGATTGTGAGAGTAGTTTAGCTACTGGAAGCCAAAGTAGAAATTTATTTCCACCCAATCCTATTACCCCCTATTCCTAGGCTACCAGGACAACCATATTAGCGTCTTTCGGTCCAGTATCCCTGAGAACCTCAGGGTCCCGGTCCACCACAGTCTATGTTGAAACACTAATTGCCTACACAGGACACGACAAGAGTTGGCATAGCCTGAGAATGGGTGATTAATGTGATACTCAGTAGAGAACTCAAAACAGAAAGTAAGTACAACAGAAAAATACTAAAAGTAAAGCATGAAGCACAACACAACTCACACCAAGAATTCATTTTGGGTAGTGATAATAGAAAAATTAGTCACATCATAGAACACCTTGGCTGCTGGATAACACATCCTTTATCGAGTATAGTGGTCCAACCAGGTGATAGAGAAGTCGCTTCCCACTAACCATGGACTTCATCAGTACTCATACCTGATGAGTACCATGGGTATGCTGGGTCACATAGATCCACTCCCCACTTTGGTCCTTCCATGTCACCCAGATCCACATCCCTCATTGGACATAATGATTTACTCCTCCAGTCGAGTACAATGGGATTTTCAGGTCACACAGAGCTGCTCCCCACCATGGGTCTACCAGGTCAGACAATGTTTCTTCCCCTGTAATAGTTGGTGTCCTAGAACTAACTGTTTTTACTTGGAATACATGGATATTTAATATTTTTAAATACTAAACATCTTAATAAACATTTTTCATTGTTCTTCATGACTATGATTTAATAATGTCTTAGAGTATTTGTTCCATTCATAAGATAATGGAAGTTCCCCGATATGATGAGAACCATGAAATGTTATAAATATATACTTAAATATAGTTATATGTTTGGATGACATATTATGATGGGACACATAGCATGAAGACCATCAGTTGCAATTAATCTCAAGTAGATGAGACATCCCCTCATGATGTAATCACTTGGTAAACTCCACTACAAGAGATTTTGTGAATATACCTTCCAGGTAAAATTCCACATGTTTTGGTGTCCTCGTATATATGTATTTTTGAGAATTTATAATGAACATTAGACATTAATATTATCATTAATACATGTCAGGACTCGTGCACTTTTATATACTAAAAAACAGCTACACAAAATGTTTGCGGGAAGTAGGGTATGTTGGGTGCGTCATGAGAGGAAAGTTATTAATGGAATATCGAGGAAGGATTTGTCCCTTCTATTTATGGAAGTTGATATCCCATCCCTTTGATTGAAATAGAACCATCAAGAAAAATTCCATTTTCATTGTGAAATGTTGAGTTTATTTCAGGTAGTCAATGAACGAAATATCAAGCATAAATATTGATGACTCTATAATGAAACTTTCTTGATGAGATGTTGTGAAAATAGATTATATTATGAAGTAAGAATTCGTATGTGGGTGTCATTGTTGAAACTTTATGTTCGTTCTATTGGGTGATAAGACCCATATCTAGAAAGTACTATTGTTCTTTAGGCATGCTTGACTAATGCCAATGAGAAAGAATCATTTAGGGTCACACACAAATTGTTTCTTCCAGTATCAGATAAATTATATTTGAAGATAATTAATAAATATTTTTCCCAAGGGAGTGGATTAATATTATTCCTGTTAATATGATTTCATAAATTAAATAAAAATTTATTCACTGGATTGTGGGTAAAATATATTTCTTTATTTTATTGAACATCAAATAAATATTTATTTACATGCTTGTAAATAAAGTATTTATTTAATATTATAACATATTTATTTATTTATTTGGGTTTTAAACAAATGGAATTGGTGTCTGATCAGACTGAGGCTAGTCTGGTAGTAAAATAATTATTTTTAATACGATAAATAATAATTTAACTATTTTGAAGTATTTAAGATAATGCCACTATTACTTTGTGATGCATAATTTTATTTATAATTTTGTTTTGCACAAGTTGGTGCACCATAAATTGGGATTCTGTATTATTGTTAATAGAATTTTGTTTCCCTAAAGTTATGATTTCATTTAATTGTTGGTATGAAATTATATATTGTTACTGAGGAGCCATCTCTATAAATAGACACATATTTTTATTATGATGTATACTGAACTGTACAACCAATGAATTGGGAATTGTTGAGATACAAAATTTCTCTCTCGAAAGAACTTCCCACCCCTCTAATGAATGAGATATGTTATTCAAGGTCAATGAAACATAGATCAAGAACCACTTACTTATGAAACTTGTTTAACCGTGTAGCACTTGGAGAATGAGTGGGGTCAATCAGAGGCCATCAAAAAACATTTGGATCATTGCTGGAGGGATTCTTGTTTGGATCATGACAACCATAATGAGATAATATTAAATGGTCATTATGGACGATCAAAATCATCAATGAAAAAAAAATATAAGATCAAGGTATTATTTTCATTATGAAATTAATTATATAAATTATAAACATTATATTCAAGATACTCTCTAATGGTTTTGAGACTCTTAATTCATTAACTAAATATTTGATTCTATTTTTTGGAGATTAGCGTTCATCATTGTATTGATCGCAGAATAAAAATTGATCATGGTAAAAATTAATGTTCGTATTCAGGGAAACCACACTTATGTTGCGCCCAGAACCTATAAGTATTATAAGAGGGGTTACATTATAGTTTATAATTATTATAATATTTTGTTGATTATTTACTCATTTAATAATTTAGTTGTTTTAATTCACGTTAATCATTCTGTAAATTTGAATCTTGAGATTAGTTCCTCCTCTTTTCTATCCAATTCATTTTACAAAAACGTTATTTTCTTTTAGTTTTGATTAAAATTAAATAGAGGATATCATCAGAATGTGCCAAAGGTTACTGGCCGTACAACACCAGATCACACAACATGTATTTGGAAATAAACATAGTGTATTAAAGGTTCAATGAACTGGGTCTGAACTGCCAAACCAAACCGTGTTGTTTGAGTTTTTCTATTTCTTAATGACTCCGTGTGTTGACCAAAAACATGTGTCACATGGTTTCTAGATTACGTGCCTTGTGGACCACCGGAGTTGGTGTGTAGTCCCACCGAGTTTTGGTTAGATGGTGTACCCCGTACATAGGTTGATGGTTGTAGATCGTGTAACGAGAAACTAAACAGCGTGTGGCCCACTGGACATGTTGTGTACTCTGAAGATTTCTTAAATACACTCAAATAATGTATCCCTAGGCGTGTACTTTATATGAACAGTGAATGATAGTACATGTCATGTATTTGGCACAACATGTTGTGTACTCATCCAAATTACATATATTTATTAATATTTATTATTATACGATAGAAACCCACGAGGCATGTACCACGGTTCTAGCATAATGGTGAGGCACAACAAAAGATAGGTTTTTTATATATTTTTGTCTAATTTATCATCTTTCAAATGTTCATTTATTCTCATTGGGTTGTTATGAACATGAATCCAATGGATTTCCACCAAGTTACATGTTATGTAAAAATACAATTGTAAATGAATTTATTTTTTTAAAATTATATTGGATGATAATGTCAAGTAAATTCAAAAAAGGTATAAAGATAAAACGAATGATTAATAAAAGATGATAATTAATTGATTCGATAATGACTTATCATAAACAGGAACGATTAAAGAATTTAATGCTAGTTTTTTTATGTGTAAATATAGTTTCATGTATGGATGATCATGAGTTAGACCAAGATAATTTTATGTGGTTGGTTTCTTTTATTTTATTTATTATAATTAAAATTTATGGCATGCATGACTTATCCTCATTAATATGTAGGGCCTACCTACCTTTGGTTTATTTTATGTAAAATACCTCTTTACCCCTCACAAGCATGTGAGTTAAAAAACTCATATGTAATTTTTGGAACTCACATGCCAGTAGATGTGGTTCAAGATGATGATGAGACAAAACCATTCCCATGAGATACAAAGGGGGATAAGTTGAATGTTGTAACCATGAACCCTAAAAGGATAAAGGTATTTCTCCCCTATTTCAGGGGTAGTCTGTCAACCTCTAGATAGACTAACCATTAGAAAATATAATGATCATTCCCTTTAAATTATTTTATTTATTCCATATGTCTGGTTTATCATTATGGATGTGTTTTCAGGGTTACTATATTAATGAATTAAAAAATAATGCAAATGGTACTAAAATAAACCAGGCTTATGCGTAAATATTATCTATATATGGTTAATCACATAACTATATTCCGCTTAATATTAAAAAGTATTTGATAATGATAATAATAAACACACTCATAATCGATAAAACCCACTCAAATAACATATTATGTCAGAAAATGTATTTAGTTACTAGATTAAGGGAAAAACACAATTAAACAATGTGTTTGACCAACCCTTGTTAGGACACTTACTTTTATACAGGAAGCCCTTATAAAATGATTCAGGTTGACATAACCATATTAAATCAAGATAATTATCCCTAGCTAGATATGGTGTAATATTTGAGGCCATAGTTGAGGAAATATAATGTTATGATCTCAGAATTTGGGTGTCCACTCAATAGATTAAGGAGTTTCATGATCGTAGATGGAAAAGACCTGCCTACCTAAATACCTTCAAATAGCTTTGACAACCCTTGTTGGGGTTGTGTGAAGGGGAATATGGATCCTTTACACTAGAATGTCATGGAAACATGACATTCTGAGTTCAATGGTGAGGTCCATTGGGACTGGATTAAATAGTGGGACACATAATAAAATTAATTTTTTAGTTATTGGAAAATGTAATACATAATGTTCTAATTTTTTTGTTTATTAATTGTAGAATAAATATGAAAAGATTCTCAACCACAATATCTCTACAATCAATTATGTATAAAGACAACATCCTCACTGGTAGTAATTCCCTGGAATGTTTTATATGCCTCAGAGTTATCCTTTTCTATGAACATAAGTCTTACATGTTGTAGTTAGAATTACCTGATCCGCCTACCAAATAAGTGAGTGATAAGGATTTTCAGGTTTGTGAGAAATATAGGAATGACTCGTTTGACGTACAATGTTTGATGCTATTGTCAATGTCTAGTGAGCTCATGATGTATCATGAAAAAATGGATGATTATAGAATTCTTGACCACCTTTGTGGTCTTTACCAGTAGAGAGAAAGATAGAAAATTTTTGAGATCTCAACGACACTCTTTTAGAGTATGCTTGAAGATCGTGCCCTAGCTGGGACTAATGTAGTCAAGATCATTGGTTACATTGAGCAACTATAGGTTCTCGGGTTTAAACTCCCAGATGAACTTGGCACCAATATCATTATCTCATCACTTCTTATGTTCCTATCCATCTTTTTTCTTCATTTTGACATGAACAACATTGAGAAGTCACTATCTGATCTTATTATCCTCATTCACCATGTGGACAAAGATATGAAGTGTGACACGACATTTTTATTTATGGTGAATAAATGGAATGTAAGATGATGATCATTAAGCTGAAATATTCTTCGTGCCCTTCCCTGAAAATGATAATCAAGGGAGTGGCAAGGGAACATGAGGCTGTTTATTTTGAATGTGCCAAAAAGTTCCATTAAAAGGAAAACTGCACCATGCCAAAGAAGCATGGGGAAGATTCTGGTGCATTTTTTATCAAATGAAATCAATATATTTATTGATTTTTGATATTAGAAACATATTTTGACTCTCACATATGTATCCATATACTAGAACCAAGTATATTTAGGAAGATTGTCCACAGGGGTGTAGATCTACGAGATACCAATGGAGCTAGACTTCCTACTGTAGATTTCAAGGACTACCACCTCACGTTGCCAACTAAAATGGTCTTTGTGTTAATGGGTTGTTATTATATTCCTTATTTTACTAAAAAATATATTTTTATATCCAGATTAGATATATATATGGATTTATATTCATGTTTGGAAATGAATGTTTCCTCCTTTACAAAGACAACATTTTTTTGTTAGGGAACATTTATAAAAAGGTATTTGTGTGTTGGATTAAAAAAACATTTAATGGAAATTTATAACAAATATACTTCACACGACTGATACCACACCCAACTTTGGCATCATAGGCAAGGTCATGTAAATGAAAAACGCTTGACAATGTTATATTAAGATGTATATTTAGATTCTTTTGAGCTAAAACCTCATGGAATATGTCTTGAATGTTTATAAGGAAAAATGACCAAAGCTTCATTTAGTGGGAAAGGTTAAAGGGATAAAAAGATTCATGAATTGGATTATATCAATGTGGGTGGACCATTAGTAGTTGAATCATGGAGAGGGTACTCATAATTGATAACTTTTACTAATGATTTTAGTATAAATGGTTATATATAAATAATGACGTATACGTATGATTATTTTGAGAGGTTAAAAGAATACAATAATAATGTTGAGAACCATATTGGTATCAATATTAAGGAACTCCACTCAGATAGAGGTGGATAATATCTTAATTAAGACATCATTTATTACTTAAGGGAGAGTGGGATCTTATCCCAACTAATTCCTCCTTGAATGCCCCAGTGGAATGGTTTGAGTGAAAGGAGGAACCGAACCTTGTTGGACATTGTGAGACCAATGATGATCCATGTGAGTCATCCTTTATCCATTTGGAGATATGAATTACAAACAATGGAAATCATATTAAACAAAGTACCAACGAAATAGATAAATATATTTCCATATGAGTTATGGAGTGGAAATAATTCCGTGTTATCAAGTTTATTTTTCTGGGTATGTGATGAATTTGTTAAGTCCTCTTCAAGTAACAAACTAGAACCCGAGGGGCAATGTGTACCTTTATACGATACCACAAGAAATCACGGGGATATTGACTATACAACCCCTCATACTAAAAGGTTATAGTGGAATGACATACCATATTCCTTCAAAGAGAGAGCATCTCCATTAGAGATAGTGGGAGAGATATAGTCTTAAAAGATGTTTAGGTTCAAGGTACACAAGAGTTGGTACATGAGGAGATTCAATAAATCCTAGTAGAAGAAAGAACTGTTTAAGAGGCAGAATAACTGTGTAAGAGTACAAGATAGGTTAGACAACTAGAATAGTATAGTTTCATAGTTATAGATGATCCTGACTCATTATTAGTTAAAAATAATGATCTTATATCCTAAAAGGATGTAGTAAGTGGGAAAGATTATTCCATTTGGTAAGAATCCATGAATTCTAAAATGGATTCTATGTACCAAAACCATTTTTGGATTTTTGTAGATCCTCTAGCTGATGTAAATCATATTTGTTTAATACGATTATTCAAGATGAAACTGGACATGGATGGACAAGTCAGTACCTATAAGACATGACTGGTTTCAAAATAGTTCAAATAACATCAATGAATTGACAATGGATAATCCTTTTCACTATTTTCAATGCTGACTACTTAAAAATTCTATTGGCCATTTCCACTTACCATGACTATGAGATGTTGGAAATGGATTTCAAACCATACATCCTTAATGAGAACCTTTATTAAGATTTATACGTGACAAAAACTAAAGGTTTTATTACTCCAAAAGATTCCAATAATGTATGAAAGATGAATAAATCTATTTATGCATTAATGATAGAATCATGGTCTTGGAAAAATCCTTTTGATCAATGAATAATTAAAATTGGTTTTATCAAGAATGAATGTGATCTTTGTGTCTTCAAAAAGTTTAGTGGGAGTGCAGTCGTTTCCATGTAGTATATATTGATGAAATATTACTTATTGGAAACGAGATTCAATTCATGCAGTCTATTAATGAATGGTTGAATCAATGCCTCCCCATGAAAGGATTGTGCATGGCAGCATATATTCTTGGGATCAATATCAATCTTGAAATATCCAAGATATTTTTAGGCCTATGTCAGAGTACACATACTGAAAATATACCAAAGAGATTTTGTATGGAACAATCGAAGATGGATTTTTTTTCTAGCGTCACATGGAATTCATCATTCTAAGAAAATGTATCTGCAGACACACAAGGAATGAATTGTAATGGAAAGGACTCCATTCACATCAGGGATTAAGTCCTACATTTATTCCATGCTATGTAATAGGATGGATGTTTCCAACACATTGATTGTGGTAGGTAGATATTTAGCTGACATAGGTGACCTCTATTGGATGACAGTCAAGACTATGAAAAAGTATCTGAGTCATACAAAGGATATATTCCTAGTTTATGAAGGAGATGAGGATCTAGTCATTAGAGTATATTTAGATTCTAGTTTTCAAACTTATCAAGATGACATGAAGTCTCAAACGTGATAAATCTTCACATTGAATGGTGGTAGAGTGAGCTGGAATAGCTCAATGTAGAGTATGATCGTAGATTCTACATTATATTCCAAGTATATTACTGCTTCAGAGGTAGCTAAATAAGTTGTTAGGATGTGAATCTTAATATAGGATCTAGATGTGGCACCTAATAGTACATATCCCATCCCAATGTACTGTGATAATACTGCATGGTGGGATCTCGCAAAAGAACCAAGGACACTTTAGTGTATGAATAAAAAACTTCATAAGGATAATCTCTTGATGTATTTTTCTTAGAAAAGAGAAGATATAGTGAGAATTATTTCCACATAAGAAAATGTGGTGTACATCGTGACTAAAGCCTTGACTTAGCAGAAAAATGATCAATATGTGAGGTCTAGTGGATTCAAAGTCATTGGAAATTGGCTCTAGTTCATGTGGGATTTTTTTAGAGTTTATGTCTTATAACCAACCGGTTGTACATTGATTATGTGGATAATTAATGTATTTAAATATTAAACATCTTTTTATAAATTGTTCACTATTCTGCATGAATATGATGTCATAATTTCATAGAGTATTTTTTGCATTGATAAGGTCATGTTCATTCCTTTCTATGATGTGAACTTTTGAATTGATATTAAAATATTCTTAAATATATTTATATGGGTGGAAAACTTACTATGATGGGACACATATCATGCATCCCTTTAGGTATGAGGCATTATAAGCAGATGATACTTCCTCTCATGATGTTCTCACATGATAAACTTCAAGACATGGGACTGTGAGAACAGAAATACGAGTAGGAATTATGCAAGTTTTGGTGTCATTGGATATTTCAATTTGTGATCATTTTTATTGATCCGTATACCTTAATATTATTATTAATACGTGTCATGACACGTGTACTTTGATTTACTAATGAATACTGTCACATAGATTTTTGGTGGGAAGTTGGGTTCATTGGGTGAATCATGAGTGGCATATTATTAACGGATAAATTGTGGAAGGATTTTTTCCCTCCATTTATGAAAGTTGATATCACAACCCTTTGATTGAAATAGAAACACCATGAAAAATTCGATGGCCATGGTGTAAAGATGAGTTCATTTCACTTTTTCAAAGAACAATGTATTTAAAATAAAAGTTGATGACCCAATCATGAAACATTCTTGATGAGATATCGTGACAAATGGATTATATTACACTGTTTGTGTTAATATTTTGATTTCATTTTTCTAAATATATGTTCTTTCTCTATAGATCCTTGAACCATTGCTATAAATTATTCTTGGATTTTAGGCAATCTCTCCTAATACCAATAAGAATGAATACAAGAGGGTCACTGACTAAGTGTTTCTGGTAGTCTTGATTAAATTTTATTTGAATTTAAATAATAAATATTATTATCAAGGCACGTGAATAATTTTATTCAAGTTAAAATGATTTCATAAATCAAATAAATAGTTATTCACCAGATTATTGGTAAATTATATTTATTTATTTTATTGAACATTTTATAAATATTTATTTTGAATTTTGTAAATAAATTATATATTTAAGATAATAAATTATTTATTTAATTTTTCGAGTGATCCATAAATGGAGGTGGAGTTTGATTGTTCCATGGTCAGTCTGGTAGTATAATATTTTCTTGCAAGATGATAACTTATTATTTAATTAGTTGGAATAAATTAAAATAATGCTTCGTTTATTTTGTGACGTAGAATTTTATTTATAATTCTATTTTCTGCAGGATGGTGCAACATAAATAATGATCAGTATTATTATTAATAGCATATATTTTCTATAAATTTATGAATGTATTAAATTTATTTTATACAATTAAATATCGAAACTAATGTCTCATGTAAATAAATAGACATATATGTCTATTGTTCCTTGTACATACAGTATTCTTGGTGAATTGACAATTATAGAACTAAATAATTTATCCCAAGAATCTTCTTCCCTCCCCACTCATGAGTGAAAGACGTTCAACAAGGCCAAAGAACAAGCAATCTAGAAGAACTGAAAGAAGACACTAGTTTCACCATGCTAGCACCAGATGATTGAGTGGTGTCGATCAGAGGCCATCAACGAATGTATAGATAACCGCTAGAGGGATTCTAGTTTTGATCCTCGCAAGCATGATGAGATAATCTGTAATATTCCTTCCAGATGATTAGAATCATCATAAAATAAAATACTGATGATCCATGTATTCTTTTCATTGTGAAATTAACTAAAGTAATTATAAATTAGGTGTGAAAGATCCTCTCTAAAGGTTTCGGGCCTCTTCCTTCTTTACTTAACTCTTTGATACTATTCCATGGAGACTGGTGTTCATCATCATATTGATCTTGAAATAATCGTTGATCACGGTTAAAAATTAAAGTCTGTAGCTGGCCTAACCATGCTTCCACGGTGCCCAGAACCTACATCCCATGGGGAAGCCGTCGAGTCACATATTGTCGATAGCCAGCAGTCATTAGGTATCAGCCATCCATTGGGTTTCATAAATAGTGTGCATGGGAGAAATTCTCCTCAAGTCATTCGTTACATCTCAACATCAATTAAATTAACCATAGAGAATTATAAAATTTCCTCCTTGTCGAGAGAGTCTCAACGATACAAACAGCTCGTCAATCGGACACTTGATTTGCAAGATATAGCCATTTAAGTATGCATAGGCCAGTTGCGTTTAGGACCTATCTGACCAGACCAATCCTACCTGGGGGTCCCACATAGAATTGTTTGATTTGAATAACTCATCCTGACTCGATTTTGGTATGGGATGGTCTAGTCTGGCCCAACCAGTGGGACATGCCCAATGGGCCTCACTATACACAGCCCGATTTGACCGGGTATAGCTCGCTAGGTCACTCGATGACCTAGTATAGTCTATCTTTCCCCGAAGGGCATGTATTCAGATCGTCGGCGTGGTTTCTTCCTGTTGGTCATGGGAGCATCCTAAAGGTGCAGTTCTGACCCGCTGTGCATGGGTCCATCCCAGTGGTGTGTGTACAACCCTCTCGACACGTGACCGGCCCATCGGGCGCGGTAGCGGCCCGTCGGGCTGAGTGTCCACCCCGGACCGGTGGTGGGGGCGTGATCTGCTTGATGGGGGAAATCCCAGCCATTCCTGAAGACCAGCTATGTGGGAGGCTAGGGGGTGCTCTTGGGTCGTGGTATCAACCTACGTCAGGCTTCCCACCTACTCCGCTGATGCACGAGGCTCCTTCATCCACAGTCGGTTGACAATGGTTTGGAAGCCACCTTGGAAGCCCAGATGTAGGCCACCCCTCCACACGCTACAAGTTAGCGTAGCTCCTTATGTCTCCACGACCACAATCCATAGCACCCTTGACTGAGGTACGACGACGGGCATGCAACTCCACCCGGCCGTCGGCACGGCTGGCAGCCTATTATATCATAGTCTGGTATGAGGAATCCACCATCACGTGCCACTGCCGCTGACACTACAACACTGGACGATTCTTTGGAAGACCATTGGATTCACTCCAGGGGTTTGTTCTTTAAACCGCCTACACCAACAGAATCTGGGGAGCATCCTTTTCACCACAATGGTCTCAAACCAACATTTCCATCGATTCAAAAAATCCATTCAAAATGAGAGAACATGTGGAGGGGCTCGTTCCCTTTTCACGACATCTCGTGCCCTCCACGTTAGATGTTTATAATCATGGTAAGGATAAGGGATTTTTGCTCAATCAAACAAGAGATAAACTAATACTGGATAATAACTCCCTAATGAAACATCACCCTCCTGCATAAACGTACGATTTACTGATCAACCTATTCATGGGTTGATGTGCATTCATCGTTTTCAGATAATGGAATTGGGAACAGATTTAAAATCAAATAACCCCTACCTCATTAATATTTTTACCACATCTTTATGACCTTGAGGTTTCATGATGTCAATGTCCTTCTTCGCTTGTGGCTCCGTTCTTAGAGGTGCGTCGAAGATGTTTGACGTTCGTCAGCGTTTATCATTCTTTTGTTGGAGAAGATGTTCATCGGACATTCATTAGATAATCCATAGAGTTTAATTCCTCGTTCCACTGGTGGATCAATGAAAAAATTTAATACACATCACAACATTTATGTTTTGTAGGGACGTCACATCATTATGCTGTTTCATTTATTAAAGAGTGTTTCTGCTACGTGTCATCATAGTGTCGTTACGCTATGAGTTAATGAGACATTAATTAGAATCATAAATGCGCCCCATCATTGCACTATATCATCATATTCCACTACTAAATGGATGCAAAATGAAAATAAAATAACTTATTAAATTTATTTTATTATTTTTCAAAAAGTCCAAAAATTAACTTTTCCGTTCAGCCCTTTCATATAGCAACCCTTATTTTAATTTAACACTTTAAGATAATTTCTTACATATATTCGTCACATAAAACAACATATAATTCAGAGACTTCTAGTATCTTTGGGTCTTACAAAAATTACAGATAAACTTAAAACATGAAATACATATCTTTATTGAAAACATCATTTACATGAACCCACACATTTCGTCATACGCAGTATTGCTTAGGATAAAATGAAGACATGAAAAAGAAAATATTGATCTATAAAGCCTAGTAAGATTGTAAACAATTCATAACATGATGAATATATAACATTCTTTAAAATATGCATATCAATGGAGAATAAGATAAACATGAAAATAATGGCATGATATAGCATGTTTATCATAACATGGAATTGTGCCCACAACATTTAACATGATATTAGCATGATTCATGGGTCACTATATTTGTGGAATGAGTAAACCTTCATTTCACAATAATTATCATGAGTAAACCCTCATTTCACTTGATTTATCATGATACTATTCATTACCCAATGTATTGGTGCGCTATCCGGGCACACCCTTCTTAATCATTTAATTTAATGCATTAGTGTCCCACATGGATTATATAACATGGATTCATTAAACATAATCATTTATTACATGATAAAGGAATGTGTAATTAATACATAAAACTCTATAATGAATGATTAAATGTGCATAAAGGTGAATAACCTTGATAGTGAAATAGGCATGGTATTCACTATACAATGACTTTGGATTGGAAAATCACGGTAAAATTTCATCATTGTAACAAAATGATATAAAAATTCATAAAAACGGTTAATGAGAGATAATGTGTGTTTTCATCATATTTTGATGAAATGGAAATTAATGGGGTAATATTGATACATGTACCAACATATTTAATGGAATTTATACTGATAATACAAAACAATTTCTTGAATTTTAATTATAAAAGAGATATTATTTTAGGAATTTCGGCATGGTAACAGGGGTAATGGGAGGAATTAATAAGATATAAAGATGTATCTAATCATTCAAACATAAGGAGGAAATTATAGGTATGATGTTAAATATTTCCCATCATTTTTTTCGAAAAAAGGGTATAACAACATTATTAAATTTGGACAAAAATAATAATGGAATAAATACATTACAAGGAAGTATGATCCCAATGGATTGGGAGTGGAAGAGAGAGGATTCATGAGAAATTGGGGAGACTTGGGATTATTTTATAGAGAGTTGGTAATTGTTTGGTATCACTCCATATGTTTTTAGTGAAGAGTATGTGGGAGCTTGGGTTGGTTTATATAGGAAAAGAGAGGAAATTCATTATTATTTAGGTTTTAGACACAACAACTTAAACTAATAAAAACCACAATCCTACACATGGGTTTTCCCATGGGTTTTTTCAAAAGGGATTGGAAGACATTATATTATATGTCTATGGCCTAAATTATTAAAATATTAGGCTTGGTAATTAGGAGGTGAGTCACACTCTGAAGGAAATCATTTTAAAATGTTAAAATGTTTTATAAGTTTTGTAGGGTACACAAAATCGTGCTAAAATTATTTAAAAAAACCAAAAATTACATTATTATAAAGGTAAAAAATTTATTTGATGAAAATCATATTTATAGTCTTTTAAGTAATCACTATTGGGTTATTATGATGTGAGAAAACACATTATATATTTAAATGGTATTTAATTATTTTTGAAAAAATTAGACTATCTTATTTAATTATTACAATTTCCTTGTTGGATAATTTCAACATCTAAATTAAAAAAATGATACAAAATTTATCGAAATAATTGAATAAATATGTCAATTTTTAAATTTTAAAATAAAGACCAACATTTATAAAAAATTCATGGGTTTTGGTAAATATAGATTTCAGGCCTTAAAAATAATTACATTGCTATTCATAAAAATTATATGATCATTTATATTTAATAAAAAGTAATATATAAATAATATTTTATTAAAATATTTTTTATTTAAAAAATACATTAATTCATAAAAATATATTACTTAATTGAATATTAATTAAAACTACTATTTATTCTTTAAAACTATTTAAAAAGTATCAATAATAAAATTAATGTATATTGTTTATTCTACAAAAAATAACGCACATAATCATAGTGATAGGGTCTTGATACATAACCCCTTATAACAACCACATATGACCTAAGGGTATGGTGTGTGATGGTGAAAGACTCTCCGGGTGGCTCGGATAACATTGCTCGGGTGGTAATATCTATCATCATCCACTACTCCTGTAGGTGGTTTGGTTCATGATTAATGTGTTAAAGCTTGGCTTGGGATTGGTCAAGAGAAATACCCAATGAAATCACCACATTTTCAAGATCTGAAAAAATTGATTTTTATAGGGAAATTTTACTATATGAGGATATCACTTCATTTGTATAAGTAAATTGGATTTGTTAAAGTCCTACATTTGTACTAATTAGTTGATCCCTATTCAACAACTATATTAGCAATGGTAACAAATCTAAATGGTATTTTAAAATACAAAAACAGAAAACCAAAAAAGTTAATATGTTATGTAGCCAATATAAATAATAATACATTTAATTAGATTGATAGTATTTTCATAAATAAAATTTTGGGTCATTAAAATCTTCTCCCCTTAAGAAATTTAACCCTCACATTTTTTCCCACACTACAACTGATGATGGTTACTATACTTCATCACTTCCTCAAATTTCTACTGTTTCTTCTTAAAAATTTTCATTTTTCCACAATAGATTGACAAGGGGAATTGTATTTTTTAGTTGAAAAGTTTCTTTGTGATCTAATATCTTCACTGACTTCAATTCATAAGAGTGATCATTTTCCTATAGTACCACCTCTGGATTGATTACATGCAATCGGTCAGGTATGTACTTCCTCATGTTTGATACATGTAATACATCATGTACTTGAAATATGTTCAGTGTGAGTGCTAATAGATATCCCTCTACTCCAATGTTATCAAAGACCTAAAAAGTGTCGATGTACCTTGGACATAGACTTCAATTATTCCCAAATTACATAACTCTCTTCCACTGTGATATGTGGATTAATACCATGTCTCTGATATGAAACTCTAGGTTTTTTTTGACAATTTTCTTCATAACTCTTTTTTCGACTCCCAGAAGCATTAATGTATTTTTGGATGGTCTTATACTTCTCCACCATTTCTGTCACGACCCGACCTCGGGGCCCATGCCGTGACTACCCCAAGCCCGCCTTCCATAGGCCAGGGGCTGGCGACTAGCACCAAGGCGTAAATCCCGGTAAACATGGAAGGCATTGCCTTTATAAGTAACAACCACCACAGAGTCAGCAAGCGGAAAGTAACTACAAGTGCAGAAAAGTAAAGGGGGGCCGGAATACAAGCCCAACTGAAAGTACAACTAAAAAGTAAAAGAACAGCAACTGAAGAAAAGACGGCGGCCTCGTGTCGTCCACTGGCAATCCCACCTGAAGGGTGGGTACAGATAGCCTCCAGGCTCCTCGGGTCCCACGTCCGCTCCGAGCACGTCCCGCCCAGTGGTCCGCCTCCAGGTACCGTCCTGCTCCACGCCCCAACCGTGATCAGCACTGTCCGTCGTCTGCATCCAACACAACAAGGTGCGGGCATAGCCCGTGCAGGGGTGAGTATAAGCTACTCAGTAAGGACCCCGAGACCCCCGAAGGTCTCCCGAAATCCACAAAGGATATATCACAAAAGGAAGGTGCAATCACGAAGTAACATCTGACTCGACTTAGGTATATGCCCATACATATACCTAAGTCCCCAATTCTAGCTCTGCTTACGAGTTCAAGAACAACTCAATACACACAGGAAAGCAAGACTCAAATCCACAAAGGAGATTAAATAGTAAATAGTAAATCCACATAGGATAGTTCAACACAATCCACAAAGGAGAGTAACATAAGATTCAGCTCAACCAGGTATACTTTTTCAGATGACGTCAAAGATGATCACTGATCCATCTAAGTCGTCGGACCCATGAAGGATCGATAGGTACTAACCCCCGCAAAAGACCCACACAGGATCGGGCTCACACAGAACCTGTAGGCAGTGGCTCACACAGAATCGGTAGTAAGGACCCACGAAGGATCGGGCCCACACAGGACCTGTAGCACTGATCCACGTAGGATCGCTGAGTGCAGTAGTCGACGCAGTCCACTGAGGATCTCTGCACAGTCGTCGCCGCAGTCCACGAAGGATCTCTGCTCTGTCATCGTCACAGTCCACGGAGGATCTCTGCTCTGTCGTCGTCGCAGTCCACGGAGGATCTCTGCTCTGTCGTCGAAGTCACAACCAGCACTAGGGTTCCCGCACACAGCGAGCTCGTTTAGGAGGGTCGGCTCCACGAGCCGAGAGGCTGATACATCAACTGACACGTAGTCCGAAGTTGATGTATCCAAAAGTTCCGTATCGACAACAGGATCTCAACGCAACAGACGGCGCGTCAATCGAACGCCCGGTCTGAGAGTTATTGGCATTTTCGTCCCAGGGGCCCGGTTGGTTTTTAGGGCAAAACCAACCCGACCATACTCCGCCTGTGTCCGATCCTCGGGCGGAGTATGCCAAAAGTTCCGTCTCACTTAGAGGAAACTACCACAGCTGACGGTACGTCGATCGGACGTCCGTAGCTCAAGTTATGAGCGTTTCCGCTCCGAGGGCCCGGTTGGTCTCGTGTACGAACCAACCCGGCCGAACACAAAGTCTTCCGAAACCTTGAGTATAATATACCGAAACGACCGTATCGATCCAAGGATCGCGTAGCCGCTAACTGTTCGTCAATCGGAGGTCCCAAGCCCAAGATACGGGCAAAAGACCGAAGAGGGCCCGAAAACGGGGGTTCTGGGCCCGGGGCGACCCGGCCCGAACCCCCCTGGGTCGGCCGAACCGGGTCGACCCGACCCGTCCCGACCCGGCGAGGCCGGGTCCGGTCCGGCTAGGCCGGGTCCGGTCCGGCCTGGGCGCGGCCCGGCCGACCGGACCGGCCGGCTCGGCTTCGGCCGAGCGGCCGAAGAGAAACCGCCGCGGGTTTGACCCGCGGCTTGGAGGAATGCGGCCCGCGCGGGCCGCGTGCTGGGTTGCCGGACCGCGGACGCGGTCCGGCGGTTCGCCGCCGCCGCGGCCGAGCCGCGGCGGATTCCTCCGGCAGCGAGCCGGGCGCCGCCGCCTTCCGCGGGCCGCCGGAGTTGCTCCGGTGGACTGTTTTGCCTCCCGTCTGCGCCATTGCTCCTCCCGGGGGCCGATCTTCACTGCGGGATCAACGGATCGCCCTTGCCGCACGGTTCGTCATCGTCCGCCAAATCCGCACAACAAAAAGATCGGTGGAGGGTTGCCGGGTCTTGTTTGTTAGACCCGCACCCTCCGCGTTAGTCATAAAATCAACGGGAGGAAAAGAAATAACCAATCAACAATTTTAAATAAATTAAAATTGTTCCGTGATCGGGTTCTTTATTTTAAAAGAATAAACACGGGAAATAAAATATTCCAACAACCCCTACCTCGAAGTCGCCGTCGGACGTGAGGTCGTCGCGGAATCGCTCATCACGAAAGGAGGGGATCGTCACGTCGTCGCGGAAGAGACGTTCGTCGCACCACGGGAAAAACGTCGCACCGACGATCTCCGGATCTAGAACAAACGGATTTAATTAATTAAATCTGTTGTCATTGAAATTAAAAAGGGAGAATTAAACGATCCGTTTCTCACCTTAGTTGCCGAACGAGGATCGGTCGCGGAAGAAGAGGCGTCGCCGAAGAACGTCGCGGGTAGAGCTCGTCGACGTCGCAGATCACGCTGTGCGTCGTCGAATTCCGGTTCCGGCGTTCTTCGCGTTCTTCGCGTTCTTCGCGTTCTTCGCGGGGAGGGTGGAGGCTCAGAGGATTCGCACAACGATAGCAATCCTCCAAAATAGACAAGTTTGTCTATTTTATTAATTTGCCAACGAACGCAAACGCGTAAGTAACGACCCATTAAATTCGTTGAATTAATTAAACGAATGAAACAACCCATTTAATTCACGAAATAAACCGCCCAATTAAATGGTCTGTTAAGAATTAAGGAAAACGCATCGGTTGACTTTTCAATTATTTTGACGGGTTTTCGCGGGTGCGTTACTTAGCGAAAGAAACGGCGGGGCTCGTGCGGGCCCCACCGCACAAATATCCTACCAAGAGGGTAGGATATTTCCGGATAGCACCCTATCCGCTTTAACTCAGATCAAGTGGCTTTCAAGTGACTTCCAAGCGGCTTAAGTGAAATAAAATAAAGTTGTCGCACAACCTTTATTTTATTTCCGACATAAATCCCAAAATTTTAAAAACCACGGTTGAGCAAACGCAACTCCGGAAGAGGCGTTTCTAAGAAAATACCGGCGCTGCGATTTCATCGGTGCCCTCAGAATTCGATTCCGGGCACCGGTTCAAAAGATAGAAAAACCCGCTCGTCCGTTCACTGAACGTACCCGAGCCAAACTTCGGAAATTGATTCCGGGCACACCAGGCCTCGGAATCAGGTGCCGTCTGAAGCTGCGCTCTTGTAAAATTCCAAAGAAAATTAAGAAAAAAATTTCCTTGAAATTTGCGGGTCTTTACATTACTTCCACCTCAGGGATTTACGTCCCCGTAAAGATACATCAAAAACTAGGGGAACAAATGGGGGTACTGAGCACGCATCTGAGCCTCCCGCTCCCAAGTGCTCTCCTGGAGGTTCCCATGCTTCCATCTGATGCACACAAGAGGAATCGACCGCCCACGTAGGACCCGCTCCTGTCGATCCTCGATCTCCACTGGGACCTCCGCAAAAGTCGCCCCATCATCCACGTCCAACTCCCCAAAGTCAATGATGTGCGTCGGGTCGTGCACGTATCTCCTCAGCTGAGACACGTGGAAGACGTCGTGCACTCGGTGCAACTGAGGTGGTAGAGCCAGGCGATAAGCCACCTCTCCTATCCTGCTGAGGACCTGGAAAGGCCCGATGAAGCGTGGAGACAACTTGCCGCCTCGGCCAAATCTCCGTAAACCACGTCGAGGTGAGACACGCAAAAAGACGTGGTCGCCATCCTCGAACTCTAGTGGCCTCCGCCTCCTGTCAGCATATGACTTCTGACGGCTCTGAGCTGTCCACATCCTCTCCTGGATGATCTGGACCTTCTCTTTCGTGGCTCGGACCATCTCTGGTCCCACGAGTGCTGACTCCCCAGGGTCTGTCCAGCACAACGGTGATCTGCAGGGTCTGCCGTACAACGCCTCGTATGGTGCCATCCCAATGGTGGAGTGGTAGCTGTTGTTGTACGCGAACTCCACCAAGGGTAGGTGGTCCTCCCAGCTGCGACCAAAGTCGAGAACACATGCACGGAGCATGTCCTCGAGTGTCTGTATGGTCCTCTCCGTCTGACCATCTGTTTGAGGGTGGAAGGCTGTGCTCAGATGGAGCCGCGTCCCGAACGCCTCCTGCAACCCCTTCCAAAGCCGGGAAGTGAAACGAGCATCTCGATCGGAGACGATAGACGATGGCACACCGTGAAGCCGTACGATCTCCTGGATGTAAAGACGTCCCAAGCTCTCCACTGAGCCCTGCTCTCTGATGGGTAAGAAGTGTGCCGACTTGGTGAGTCGGTCGACAATCACCCAAATGGAGTCGTGACCTCTGGAAGTGCGTGTAAGTCCAGTCACGAAGTCCATAGATATGCCATCCCACTTCCACTCCGGGACCTCCAAGGGCTGTACCAAGCCTGCTGGTACCTGATGCTCTGCCTTCACCTGCTGGCAGGTGAGGCATCGTGAAACGAACTCTGCCACAGCTTTCATCATGCCCGGCCACCAGTGCTGTCGTCTGAGATCCTGGTACATCTTCGCCACTCCGGGATGTACCGCCAAGGGAGAAGTGTGAAACTCTCTCAGCACCTCCTCTCGTAAAGCGACTGGTACGAAGGTGCGTCCTCTGAAAAGGATGTCGTGCTCTGCTCCAAGGGAGAAGCCATCAGGCGCCTGACCTGAGGATATCAGTGCACGCCGGGTCTCACAGTCAGCGTCCCCACGCTGAGCCTCTCTGACCTGCTGTAGAAGTGGAGGAGAGACTGTGAGAGACTGAAGAAAGGCTGCTCCGTCTCTATCCACAAAGGATATCTGTAAGGAGGCTAGCTGCTCCGTCACCTCCTCAAGTAGCTGAATGCCCGTCCTCATGCTGAGGGCATCGGCTACCACGTTCCCCTTCCCAGGAGTATAGACTATCTCAAAGTCATAGTCCTGGAGGAACTCAAGCCATCTCCGCTGTCTCAGGTTCAGGTCCTTCTGAGAGAAGATATACCTGAGACTCTGGTGGTCAGAAAAGACTGTGAAGCGCTCGCCCATCAGATAGTGCAGCCAAGTCTTCAGAGCGAAGACTACTGCTGCTAACTCCAGGTAATGAGTGGCGTAGTTCTGCTCATGCGGTCTCAACTGACGTGATCTGTAGGCGATCACGGCCCGCTCCTGCATCAGGACACACCCGAGTCCAGTCCCTGATGCATCGCAGTAAACTACGTATCCAACTCCCTCCTCAGGCAACCTCAAGATAGGTGCGCTGGTCAATCTTTGTCTCAGCTCCTGGAAGCTCTGCTGACATCTGCCTGACCACACAAAGGGTTTCCCCTTCTTCGTCAAGGCTGAGAGTGGTGCCGCAACTCTGGAGAAGTCTGGCACAAATCTCCGATAGTATCCGGCTAGGCCCAAGAAGCTCCGCACCTCCGTCATGCTCCTGGGTGGCTCCCAAGCTAGCACTGCCTCGATCTTCGCGGGATCCACTGCAACTCCCGCCTCAGAGATGACGTGCCCCAAGAAGTGGACCTCACGTAACCAGAACTGGAACTTTGAGAGATTTCCATAAAGCTGGTGCTCTCGGAGTGTGTCTAGCACAACTCGTAGGTGGTAGGCATGCTCCTCCTCAGTCGTCGAGTATACCAAAATGTCGTCAATGAAGACCACGACAAATCGGTCGAGTTATGGCTGGAAGATCCTGTTCATGAGGCTCATGAACACTGCTGGAGCATTGGTTACGCCGAATGGCATAACCAAGAACTCATAATGGCCATACCGACACCTGAAGGCCGTCTTCTGCACGTCCTCGTCTCGATCTCTGAGCTGATGATAGCCTGACCGGAGGTCTATCTTCGAGAACCACCGCGCTCCCTTGAGCTGATCGAAGAGGTCATCAATCCGTGGCAGCGGATACTTGTTCCTCACTGTCACCTGGTTCAGGCGACGATAGTCGACACACAGTCGCAAGCTCCCGTCCGCCTTCATGGCGAACAATATCGGGGAAGCCCAGGGTGAAACACTGGGTCGGATAAACCCCTTGCTCTGCAAGTCCTCCAACTGTACCCGCAGCTCTCGAAGCTCGGCGGGGGCCATCCGGTATGCTGGAGTAGATATCGGGGCTGTCCCGGGGTACAAGTCAATGTAAAAGTCTACCTCTCTACGAGGAGGTAGCCCTGGAACGTCGTCGGGAAAGACGTCCACTTACTGGTCCACCACTGCAGGAAAAACTAGACTCCGCACGTCCACTGCTCCTAGGATGAGGCTAGCCAACTGATGAGAGATGGGCTGCACTCTCCTCCGCGGAAGTCCATCCTGTGCTGCAAAGGTTTCCTTCTCGCCGGTGAAGGTAAACATGCTCTCGTCGGTGCGAACACATTGCACCTTGCGCCTAAAACAGTCGATCTGGGCATGAACCGTGGATAGCCAATCCATGCCCAAGATGACGTCGTAAGGCCTCGACGCCGCTACAAGGAGATCCCAGCCGAAGCTCTCGCCTCCTAGAGTAAGCTCACACTACCGGCACCAGTGCGTAATCGTCGATTCTGCTCCCGTAGGAGTCTCTAGCCGTAAGGATCGAGCCAACGGCTCAGTCGGAATCTCCGAGCTCCGAACAAGGGCAGAGGCTATGAAAGAATGACTCGCTCATGTGTCTATAAGTACTGCAGCAAGTGTGGAATAGACACAGATCGTACCTCGAATCATCTCTGGCATGTCGGGGTCGTAGGCCTCCACTGCCTGGAGCTGGGCCTGTCCCTGCCCACCAGCTTTCTGTGGTCGAGGTGGCCCTCCTGGTGGTGGTGGGGGTAGAGCCTGGAAGCGTCGCCCACCACCCGCTGCTCGGCCAGCTCCTCTGCCTCGTCTGCCTCCTCCCTGCGGACCGCCACGGTCGACCCTCTGCCTCTGCCTGGGTGGCCCCTCCAACGTCTGCTGCTACTCTGATCGGCGAGTCGGGCAGTCACGAGACATGTGACCCTGCCCGCCGCAGGAGTAGCACAGCCTGCCTCTCGGAAGGCTGGCACTCCGCTGTGTGCCCCGCACTGCTGAGCCGGTGTCCTGAGGTCGTCTGCGTGGGGGTCTGGTCTGCCTGGACCCGAGAGTCATCCGTCGGCTACCTGCTGCCGAAGACTCAGCTACCTGCCGCCCTGCGCTAGGTCTCGCCACTGAAGAAGGCTCTGCCAGGAAGCTCTCGATCAGGAGGGCTCGCTCCAGCACTCCCGCCTGGGTCGGAATGCTGAGGGAGATCAGCGACGCCCGAATCTCCTGCCGCAAGCCCTGCTCGAAGGTCCGGGCCCGGAAGAAGGGGTCCCGTACCAAGTCGGTCGAGTAGCGAGATAGGTCAGTGAACCTCGCCGCGTACTGAGCGACCGTCATGCTGCCCTGGCGCAGCTGGAGAAGCTCCTGGATGCGCACCGCTCGGAGGGTGGCCGGGACGAACTCAGAGCGGAAGAGGCTCTCGAAGTCCGTCCAGAGCAAGGATGCCTCATCGTGAACCTGGAGCATCAAGCTCCACCATCGTCCTGTCGCCGCCTGCAGGAGGCTCGCCGCGAGAATCACCATGAGATCCGCTGGTGTCCTCACTAGCCTAAAGATCCGTACCACCGCCTCTAGCCAGTCCTCGGCGGCCTGGGGGTCCACCTCACCGCGAAACCTGGGCGGTCGCTGGCTCTGAAACTCATGCAGTGCCCTGAGGCGACGTGCATCGTCAGCGTCTGGTACTGGTAGCATCGGTGGCTCGGCGGGTAAAGCTACCGCCGGTGCCACTGCTGGCAAAGGGCCCTGCACCGAGGCCTCGTCGCTCGGTGGGCTGCCGTCGCGCCCTACACTCGAAACCCTAGCTGGCTGTCGTCGCGGGGCCATCCTGAAAAGGAGAACAAGAGCACCACAGTCAGAACAGTATACCTGGTGAGCTGGAACAAGTAATCACAAGGAAACTTGAGACTTTCATGAAGCAGATCAGTATACCCGGTGAGCTGACACAAGTAATCACAAAGAAACTTGAAACACACACACAATCAATGTTTTCATGCATTAAGTCGGAAATCAGGAGTCATGGTCCTGGTGTACGGATATGTCGGCCGCCGCACCAACACTGGGCTCCCTGAACTAATAACCACACTCAATACAGTAAACACTATTGCTTCATATAGGAAGAAACGACGATCAGAGTCTGCGGTAGAACCGACCGCCTCTGATACCAATTTGTCACGACCCGACCTCGGGGCCCGTGCCGTGACTACCCCAAGCCCGCCTTCCATAGGCCAGGGGCTGGCGACTAGCACCAAGGCGTAAATCCCGGTAAACAGGGAAGGCATTGCCTTTATAAGTAACAACCACCACAGAGTCAGCAAGCAGAAAGTAACTACAAGTGCAGAAAAGTAAAGGGGGGCCGGAATACAAGCTCAACTGAAAGTACAACTGAAAAGGAAAAGAACAGCAACTGATGAAAAGATGGCGGCCTCGTGTCTTCCACTGGAAATCCCACCTGAAGGGTGGGTACAGATAGCCTCCAGGCTCCTCGGGTCCCACGTCCGCTCCGAGCACGTCCCGCCCAGTGGTCCGCCTCCAGGTACCGTCCTGCTCCACGCCCCAACCGTGATCAGCGCTGTCCGTCGTCTGCATCCCACACAACAAGGTGCGGGCATAGCCCGTGCAGGGGTGAGTATAAGCTACTCAGTAAGGACCCCGAGACCCCCAAAGGTCTCCCGAAATCCACAAAGGATATAGCACAAAAGGAAGGCTCAATCACGAAGTAACATCTGACTCGACTTAGGTATATGCCCATACATATACCTAAGTCCCCAATTCTAGCTCTCCTCACGAGCTCAAGAACAATTCAATCCACACAGGAAAGCAAGACTCAAATCCACAAAGGAGAGTAAACAGTAAATAGTAAATCCACATAGGATAGTTCAACACAATCCACAAAGGAGAGTAACATAAGATTCAGCTCAACCAGGTATACTTTTTCAGATGACGTCAAAGATGATCACTGATCCATCTAAGTCGTCGGACCCATGAAGGATCGATAGGTACTAACCCCCGCAAAAGACCCACACAGGATCGGGCTCACACAGAACCTGTAGGCAGTGGCTCACACAGAACCGGTAGTAAGGACCCACGAAGGATCGGGCCCACACAGGACCTGTAGCACTGATCCACGTAGGATCGCTGAGTGAAGTAGTCGACGCAGTCCACTGAGGATCTCTGCACAGTCGTCGCCGCAGTCCACGAAGGATCTCTGCTCTGTCGTCGTCGCAGTCCACGGAGGATCTCTGCTCTGTCGTCGTCGCAGTCCACGGAGGATCTCTGCTCTGTCGTCGAAGTCACAGCCAGCACTAGGGTTCCCGCACACAGCGAGCTCGTTTAGGAGGGTCCGCTCCACGAGCCGAGAGGCTGATACATCAACTGACACGTAGTCCGAAGTTGATGTATCCAAAAGTTCCGTATCGACAACAGGATCTCAACGCAACAGACGGCGCGTCAATCGGACGCCCGGTCTGAGAGTTATTGGCATTTTCGTCTAAGGGACCCGGTTGGTTTTTAGGGCAAAACCAACCCGACCGTACTCCACCTGTGTCCGATCCTCGGGCGGAGTATGCCAAAAGTTCTGTCTCACTTAGAAGAAACTACCACAGCTGACGGTACGTCGATCGGACGTCCGTAGCTCAAGTTATGAGCGTTTCCGCTCCAAGGGCCCGGTTGGTCTCGTGTACGAACCAACCCGGCCGAACCCAAAGTCTTCCGAAACCTTGAGTATAATATACTGAAACGACCGTATCGATCCAAGGATCGCGTAGCCGCTGACGGTTCGTCAATCGGAGGTCCCAGGCCCAAGATACGGGCAAAAGACCGAAGAGGGCCCGAAAACGGGGGTTCTGGGCCTGGGGCGACCCGGCCCGAACCCCCCTGGGTCGGCCGGGCCGGGTCGACCCGAACCAGGTCGACCCGACCCGGCCCGACCCGGCTAGGCCGGGTCCGGTCCGGCCTGGGCGCGGGCCGGCCGACCGGACCGGCCGGCTCGGCTTCGGCCGAGCGGCCGAAGAGAAACCGCCGCGGGTTTGACCCGCGGCTTGGAGGAACGCGGCCCGCGCGGGCCGCGTGCTGGGTGGCCGGACCGCGGACGCGGTCCGGCGGTTCGCCGCCGCCGCGCCGGCGACCCGCGCCGCCGCCGCCTTCCGCGGGCCGCCGGAGTTGCTCCGGTGGCCCGTTTTGCCTCCCGTCTGCGCCATTGCTCCTCCCGGGGGCCGATCTTCACTGCGGGATCAACGGATCTCCCTTGCCGCACGGTTCGTCGTCGTCCGCCAAATCCGCACAACAAAAAGATCGGCGGAGGGTTGTCGGGTCTTGTTTGTTAGACCCGCACCCTCCGCGTTAGTCATAAAATCAACGGGAGGAAAAGAAATAACCAATCAACAATTTTAAATAAATTAAAATTGTTCCGTCATCGGGTTCTTTATTTTAAAAGAATAAACACGGGAAATAAAATATTCCAACAACCCCTACCTCGAAGTCGCCGTCAGACGTGAGGTCGTCGCGGAATCGCTGGTCGAGAAAGGAGGGGATCGTCACGTCGTCGCGGAAGAGACGTTCGTCGCACCGCGGGAAAAACGTCGCACCGACGATCTCCGGATCTAGAACAAACGGATTTAATTAATTAAATCCGTTGTCATTGAAATTAAAAAGGGAGAATTAAACGATCCGTTTCTCACCTTAGTTGCCGAACGAGGATCGGTCGCGGAAGAAGAGGCGTCGCCGAAGAACGTCGCGGGTAGAGCTCGTCGACGTCGCAGATCACGGTGTGCGTCGTCGAATTCCGGTTCCGGTGTTCTTCGCGTTCTTCGCGTTCTTCGCGGGGAGGGTGGAGGCTCAGAGGATTCACACAACGATAGCAATCCTCTAAAATAGACAAGTTTGTCTATTTTATTAATTTTCCAACGAACGCAAACGCGTAAGTAACGACTTATTAAATTCGTTGAATTAATTCAACGAATGAAACAGCCCATTTAATTCACGAAATAAACCACCCAATTAAATGGTATGTTAAGAATTAAGGAAAACGCGTCGGTTGACTTTTCAGTTATTTTGACGGGTTTTCGCGGGTGCGTTACTTAGCGAAAGAAACGGTGGGGCTCGTGCGGGCCCCACCGCACAAATATCCTACCAAGAGGGTAGGATATTTCCGGATAGCACCCTATCCGCTTTAACTCAGCTCAAGTGGCTTTCAAGTGACTTCCAAGCGGCTTAAGTGAAATAAAATAAAGTTGTCGCACAACCTTTATTTTATTTCTGACTTAAAGCCCAAAATTTTAAAAACCACGGTTGAGCAAACGCAACTCCGGAAGAGGCGTTTCTAAGCAAATACCGGCGCTGCGATTTCATCGGTGCCCTCAGAATTCGATTCCGGGCACCGGTTCAAAAGATAGAAAAACCCGCTCGTCCGTTCACTGAACGTACCCGAGCCAAACTTCGGAAATTGATTCCGGGCACACCGGGCCTCGGAATCAGGTGCCGTCTGAAGCTGCGCTCTTGTAAAATGCCAAAGAAAATTAAGAAAAAAATTTCCTTGAAATTTGCGGGTCTTTACAATTTCTTCCTCCATTTTAGGACCAAGTAGTTTTTTCTCACCAACTTCATCCCAACATGCTGGTGTTCTACACCTCTTCCCATACAGGACTTCATAAGGATCCATTTGGATTATTGAGTAGAAACAATTATTGTAAGAGAACAAAACCAAAGGAATATGTTGATCCCATCATTATTTGAAGTCCATTGAGAATTCTCTCAACATTTCCTCAATTGATTAGATAGTCTACTATGATTGGACATCAGTTTTGGGATCATAGGTAGTATTGAATTTCAACATAGTATTTAGAGCATGTTGAAGACTCTTACAGAATATTGGTGATTCTTCAATCTCGATCAGATATAATCGATAGTGGTAATCAATCCTTCCATACCTCATCTCTGATGTATATATGTTCCATTTGATCCAATGAGAAATCCTCCCAAATTGCAATGAAGTGTGAAGTCTTTGTAAGATGATCAAAAACAACCCAGAGAGAATTGTTTCCCTTAGATGTCTTCGGATGTCTGGTGACAAATTCCTTGGTTATGTTCTTTCATTTTCTTATTGGTATGGGTAATGGATTCATAATCACCATACAATCCTTCCTCTCAGCCTTCACACCCCGATATTCTAGGCACATTGATGTATACTTAGAAATCTTCTTCTTTATGTTATACCACCAATAATGTTCCTGATTATCACGATACAACTTTTTATTACCTGGGTTAATGGAGAAATTTCAACTATGTGTATCATCCACAATTTCTCTCTGTAACTCTAGATTTGATGGAACATATAGTATTGACCCAAATCTCACAATTCCTTCTTCATTAACATTGAACTTTGAGGATTTCCCATTTCTGATAGATTCCACTTTCTTCTGAATTCCCACATCCATTTTTTTATCATCCTTTATCCATTAAAAAAGAGATGATTGATAAATCACTTGTTAAAGAATTGATGATGTTCCATTCATTAGGATTCGGATGTCCATTTTTATCAAATATAATAATATTGGATCCTTTTCAATTCAAATCATTGATATAATCAATGGGTCCTTCCAACAAATAGCATCCAACACCCTATTCGCTTTACCAGGGTGGTAATGGATTAAGCATTCATAGTCTTTGATTAGCTATAACCATCTTCGTTGGTGCATGTTAAACTCATTATGTGTGAATATATAATTGAGGCATTTGAGATCCATGTATATTTCACACTTCTCCACAAAGAGTTAAATTCAATAAATTTTTTAAGCTAAGATTACTTCAGCCAACCCAAGGTCATGTGCTGGATATTTTTTTTCAAGACAATCAATTTCCTTGAGGTATAGGCAAATAAATTTTCATTTTTCATCAACCACAGCTCATTACCTTCATCGAATAATAACTAAATACCACAAAATATTCTCCACTTGTGGTAATTGTTATCATGAGTGCAACGATAAGCTTCATTTTTAAATCCATGAATCTCTCATCCCAATCTTCACTTCAAGAAAACTTTACTCCCTTCTGAGTTATCTTGGTAAGAGGGTCAGACAATTTTGATAAATCTCTCACAATTCAGTGTAAATATCTGGCTTAACCAAGGATGCTACAGATATCTGTTACTGATTATTTCCTCGGCCATCCCATAATTGTAGCTCTCATAAAGGGATCCACAGATATCCCATAACCTATAATGATATGACCCAAGAATGATATTTCCTTCAACCATAAATCACACTTGTTGTACTTTTCATAGAGCTACTCCTTTCGCATGGTCTATAGTAGATTTCGTAGATGGTCCTAATTCTCATCCTGGGTTTTGGAGTAAATTATAATATCATTTATAAAGACTAAAAAAAATACAAGGTAATTTTTAAAGACACTATTCATAAATTACATGATTATATATAGAGAATTAGTGAGTCTTAAAGGCATTACTCTGAATTCATAGTGCTCTTAACTTGTATGAAAAGCAGTGTTGGGGATATCCTCTTTCACTCTCACTTTGTAATATGTTGACCAAAAATCAACATAGAATACGTATTGTAATCCACATAGATGATCAAAAAAGTAATAAATATAGGTAATAGGATACTGATTAATTATTTTGATTTTTTTTGAGCGCACGACAATCAATGCCATGGCGCATTTACCCATCCTTCTTCTTGTGGAAGAGGACTGATTCACCCCATGGTGAAGCACATGGGTGTATAAACCCTATACCTATATTATCCTATAGTTATTTCATCACCTCCTCAATCTCCACAATAGAAATTCAATACAGAGTACTTGATACTATAAACACCTCATGTATAAGATCAATTGATAATTCAATATCTCTTCTAAGAGGAAGACAAGACAATTCCGTTGAAAAAACACTTCAGTGAATTCCCTCACAATATGCATTTCTTCAAGGATGGATTATTATATAGAATCAATCATTTAAGTTAGATATGTGATCTTATAGAGCAGTAATATCCACACTTGAGATTATTGTGTGAAAGAAGATTCATCCTCCCCCATCCACTTGTAAAAAATCGGGGGTCGATTCTACATATATAAACTAATTTCCCTCTAATGGAAATTTGTATTGTGTCTATATAAGGAATGATAATCCATGACTAGAATTACATCAAATTCAACTAGAGAGATTATAATGAGGTTCTCTATGAAGTTTAATACCCAAATTATTATTGTGGTGGAGTTATATTCATAGGATTCAATTATTGTCACATTTTATATTCCCACCTGTATCTTTACATTGATGATTTGTGGTGGTTTTGGTATTGTTCTACTAAAATGATCATATATAATTTAAATCATATAACAAGAATAAAAAAATTACATTCACTTTTATTGAATTAATAAATAGCATACAGGTCCCCACTTTGTTGTCGGGTTTTACTTCGGTGGTAGTGATAGAAAAAGCTCTCCCTTGCTGCCTTGGAGGTTGTTTGCTGCCTCAAAAAACCCTTGGATTAGGGAACTGATCTGGAAAGTGCCCTGGTTATTTGAAGTTGAAGTAATGAACCATGTTCTGAGGGTCGAATGAAGAGTTACTCTCCTCTTTCACATCTGTGTGTTTTTTTGGAAGATAATGGTTAGGTTCCCTTCTCTTCAAAACATAAATCATTTTCTTGTCCCCTTTAGTCAATTTCTAGTGATCATCTTTCCACACATTCGGCAAGTGTGGTGTGGATTTTCTTAGCACCGTTGGATTAATCCATCGAACTAACAAAATTAAAGTCCACCTTACACTTCTTATACCAATGATACCCCTGAGAATTTCCAATCATCGCATAAACCTTGAGGGAACATCAGACTATTTCCTCATATCTATCGAAGTCACAGATCACTAGGTCTTTCTGTAGGCTAGAATTTATCCCAACAAAGAAGTGAGAAACCTTAAATTAGTGGGTCCAAAAATATCCAGGGTGTATCATTAACACCTTGTGATGTTTCAATCGTACACTCTGATGGAATTATCTTCTTTTATCTTTAGGGAAAGGAAGTACCTTTCCATCTTAAGTCAGAGGGTGAAATGAAATTAGTTGCCATTTTTTTCCAAAAATCCTCCCATTCCAATGCCATTATCTCCTCCACAGGCTTCTTATTTTTTTTATCAATGCCCACCATTGATCATCTTCACCCTTTGTATGATAAGAATCTAGAAGAACTTTTTGGTGTACATAATATTGATGGATGGATATGATATTCTCAAGGGAGTTGATCCATTGTTCGAAGACTGATGGATTAAATGATCCATTAAATGTAGGAGGCCTTTGTCCTATGAAACTCTCAATTGTGACTTGTTGTTTCATAGGGGGGAGGGTTTAATTTTCATCATTAACCATGTTTCTGTTGAAAACATGAGTAAAGTAATAGAGTATCATGACAACATTTTTGATTCTCGCTCCCATCAGATTGGGAATCTCTTTAGAAAAGGTGTAACATTGATCATCACATGAGTTGTTATCTTGAGTCCTCCTATTACCAGACAATGGATGGAATAAAAGGATAGTTAGGGGTAACACATAAAGGGTAATCCATAGTAAAAAATTAATTACTTATAAATTACTTTTATTTTATTAACTTATGAATATATAGGCATCAATCTATGTTATCAATGATCTACTTCCCAATATATATTCTTAGTTGAATTTATTTGTTCCCTTAATGGTAAATACTAATCATATGAATCTACCAAATCATATCTCCCATGAGTGTCATAACCAAGAGTGCAACAGGTCCCATTTTCGTACACCAGTTCCCATTCAAGTCTACCTCAAATAGGTGCTTTAGGTTTTTTCCCCAAGATACATCTATGACAGAGCCGCATCTACCAGCTTATATCCAGGCAGGGATTTATTTTCTTGATAAACCATTTACTCATTACTCACAAAAAATTAGGGATGATTTTATTATACATAGTCTTATCACTAAGGATTTCATTGCAGTTTTCTAATCTTAATCCTAAAAATAACTAAACCTATCATCTGATACCAATTATAATAAACATGATCATTATTTTACACATTAAAATAACTTATTACACAAATTAATACCTTGATACATAATATAATATTGAGGTTTGTAGTTTTTTTGGAGCATAGGAACATTACATAGAAAATTAAAACATGAAATAAACAACATTATTGAAAACTTATTTTACATGACCTCCCATGTTCGTTTGTACTTAGCATTTCATGGGATAACTTGAGGATATGAATTAGAAAATAGTGAGCCATGAATCTCAGTAAAGGAGATAAAAAAGAAACAAAATGAATAATATAGTACGTATAATGAAATATGCATATCAATATATCATAATAACTTCATGAACATAAAGGCATGATAAAGCATTATTATCATTACATTGAAATTTAGAAACAATATTTAACATGATATTATAATGAGTAAAGGATCATTGCCCATGGAGCATGAGTAAACCCTCATTACACTTAAATTAGAATATTTTAACCCTCATTTCACTTGATGTATCAAAATACTAATCCTTAACCAATGCATTGTAGCACTATCTGGGCACACCGTTCTTAATCAGTTCATTTTAGGAATAAGTGTGCCACTTGGATCATATAATGTAACAGCCCGAGATTTTATGAAAAAATATTCTTTTTATTTTACTAATGTCTTGTGTTATACGCTACACCAAAAGGAGCTTGCACAACACGCATCCTTGACTTACCTTGCATTACACGCAATCACAACCATCCTCGATAGCGTGTGTGGTACGTAATCCTGAGTTTCACGAAACAATGATTTGCTATTAAAATATTATTAAAACTAGCAGTTATGAATAGTAATAACCACTTTTTAAATTTTAGAAATTTTAACTCTCAAAATGGACTTCATTTTTGGATTCGGAGTATCGAATTTATCCTAAGGTGAAATTTTGGTACTTTTCGGATAACTTTCATATTCTGATGAATAGTGAAAATTACTAAATTTTAATTAAAAACAACTTTTTTAATCGAAATTATTAATAGTGATAAATTATTAATTTGAGTGGTTTTAAAGTATATTTAGAATATATTTTTACAATTTAATACAATGTTGGTCATTGGTTGTAATTTCACATTTAAACCAGACATAATCAAGTGTCAATCTTTTGATAGATATTGTTTCTTAAAAACACGCTATTTGTTTTAACAGCGGGATTTAATTATAAAATTAATTAATGCAACTTTTGTGTTATGAATTTGGTAAAATAGACTTCATTTTTGAATTCGGAATATGAAATATAGCTTAGGATGAAATTTTGGCATTGTTCTGAAAAACATCAATTTTTGATGAATAGTGAAACTACTAAGTGGTAGGTTAAAAACTGAATTTTGCATAAAACTTAATTTTACCGCTTCTGTGAATGGAATTTCGAAATTCCGAGAGACACGGTTAATATCAAGGACTAAAATGTGGTTCAATGAGATGAAAATAATTTTTGGTGAATAGTAACTTTTTACTTTTTTTTACCGCGGTTAATAGTAAATAGGGTAACTAAGGGTAAATATGATATTAATATTACCCTAACACATGTCCTAATTCTATTGGACAAGTGGAATTCGACCAAAAACAAACTTAGGAATAAAATATGACCATTTAGGCCCACTTGGATTAGATTAGGACTTTTATTATTAATTTATTTAAAGAAGGGTTAAAATAGTTAAAATCAAAGTTTAATAAGTAAATCATTTTTAATATGGGGTTATACATAAGATAAATTCGACTATAAATTTTCATTAGAAAGCTAAAAAGATTTCCTACATGATGGTATTTTATTTGTAATTTTTAGACATCAAATAATTTAATTTATTTATGACACAAAGATGATGCAGTAATTATCTTGGTAACGAAATATTGACATAATTGATGTTATAAACACCAAAATAAATGTAATTTGAGACTTTTTATGAATTCCACTAATTTTATAGGTTACTATGATATATTAGTGTTGATTTAATCAACTTGGTTCGAACATATAATTCTGTTATGACTTTCACAAAAATCATATATCAAATAGTGTCTAAATTGACACAAAATAGTTTTTAAATCAAATATTATATTATTAATTGTTATTTTATTCCTAAAAATCTAAGGTTCGGCCAAATGACTTAGATAAGGATATATATGTTAATAATAAACAATTTGGGGTTCGTTTGGCATGTTATAGTAAGTGTATTAACCATATAGTGAAAGAAAACAAAAAGACACGGTAAAAGTTAAATTATTTAACTTAGAGTTAAATTTAATTGATAAGGTTTAAAATAAGATCCAAACATGTCTAAATTTGATTGGTTGATGAGATTACAACCCTATCTCATATAATCTTTGAATATGAGTCATTTTTGGAGGTTTTTAAGTGGGGTTAGATTTATTATAAATTAATATTTTTAAGAATTCCTAAGGTGCCCCTCTCCTCCCCTATAAAAGGACACCTCCTCCCCCTCCTCCTCACACCAATTTGAGCACTCAAGCTCGGCCAACCCCTGCCAATTTCTCCTCTCCACTTCCCTAGCAACATCCTAGAGGTTCTGGTCTTCCTCAAAGACCAATTTTAGTTCCCTAAGAGGAGGTCTCAAAGAGGCACTTCAAAGAAGAGGTAATTACCGTTACCAATTCTTTCATCTTTATTTCTTCTTCCACTTCTTCTTCTTAGGTTGTTTCATTATGAAGTAATAACATCAGTATCACTCATATACTGATATATTATTATAAGTATGAAACAACCCTATTTCACCATCTATCCATCCTACGGAAAAAGAAATCACCGCGTGTGCGTACGTACGGAATACCGTCTCCACGCCGTGGTGTAATCTATTTTCCACCACCACCTTACATGGATGGGTATAATGGTGTAAAGAATAACTATACATAGTTATTACAAAATCATATTGATTCTGATATATTGTATAATCCACTCCAATTCAATTCAATATTTATAGAAATGATATCTTCGCTCGTGCGTACGTACGGACTACCGTCTCCACGACGCGATGAGATTCATTCTCCATGTTAACCATTTAAGAATGATTATAATGTATATATAAGAAATAATAATGAAATATATGACATTATAAAGCTACTGGATTTATGTATATATATACATATGTATGTCATCTACTTACTTCCATTTCAAGACAATAAGGAAAGGAAAACAGCGTTCATGCGTACGTACGGACTACCGTCTCCATGAACGGTGTTTTTCATTTTATTTATCAACCTATTATATATATATATATACTGAATATATATGATATATAAATCATATTTTATATTCTGGAAGTAAGTAAATCATGATATAAGTAATAATGAATGTCAAGAACAACAAGTCAAAACACCTACGATAAATGAAACGATTTTACCCAAAACGCTTCTTTAACATGGAATTTACAAAAGAACGGGTAATATAATGTCATAAGTGAACCATATATGATATCATAACAATGAATATGATTCTGTAATAAGTCAATAACATGATTTAAATCATTATACAAGAGGTTCGGACACTTACAAAACAAGTCGGACCTAAGGTAAGGGAAAATATCACAATCTCATTTTTATTCGAGATTGTTTATTCGTAAGTATTTACTGGGGTGTATTTTATCATCCACATCCATGTTCCCTCAATATGTAATATTATTTCCATCCACCTATAATTGTTTAAATCCAATTTTACCCTTCTATGAGTTTTTAGTAAAGGATATGAAAGGAATCTTTTTCGTTTTTCGTACGAGGTACTTTTTGACTTTTCCGACAAAAGTGCGAAGAATGTTTTTTTTAACTTATACGGCACGAACGGATTTATACTGTTTTATAAAGCCTTATTTTCATGAAGCTTCCTCTAAAAGATTTCATGACTATTTTCAATAAAATCTCTTTCTTTTAAAATTGCATGATGTTTTGTGAAAAGAAATTGATTTTGAAGAAGAAAGGATATTTTCCTCAAGAATTCAATTCAAGTGTTTTATCAAAATTATTTTCCATATAAGATAATAAAGGGTTCTGTTTCTATCCATATTTTTACATTGATTTGACTATGTTGTGATGGAATTATGTTTATGAATTCCTTTATCTTATATGAATGGTTTTATGATGTCATGTTGTTTAAGAATCCCATTTTTATTACATGGGTTATGCAATGATGTATGATTTATGATTTTGTGGCACACATAAGAAAGGATTCATTAAGAGATGAGTGGGACCTATATCTACCTCCAATGCATTGGGTAAAGATTTCATATCTCATGAGATAGACATGGCTGGAATGGTAGGTTATACCGGTTCAGGGAAACAGGACTGAAACGAGGATTACTCGATTCAGAAAGGGACTTTGTCCACTAAGATAGTCTTGGCAATGAGTCTTGACTAACAAGTAATGATTCTCTATGATTATGTGTGTATGCCACAATGAGTAATGTTTTAAGTTATGGTTTCATTTTATCTTCTATGATTTATCCCATGTTATGATAATATGAGCCCTTTTGCAGGTTAAGATTTCCAAAGGCTATGTTCTTATGTATATGATGTGATTGATATTTCTTTTGTTTACCCTTACTGAGCATTTGAGCTCACCCTTTTATGTTTTCTTTTCCCCAGGATATAAAGAAAGGTTTTAGGTAAAAAAAAAAGGAAGATCTTTATGGGAGATTTTGAAGATCTTTCACCACGATTAGAAGATTATAGTCCGAGTTTCCAAAGACACTAAACTATTACGGTCCTTGTGTGTGTGTTTTTGTAATGTACTAAGTACTCCGCAAAAGTAATATAATTTCCATGTACGATAAGCTTCGGGTCTCTACAGTTGGTATCAGAGGAAAGGTTTAGTCAACCTTTGGAAACTAGGATGTGAGAACGTTAGTGAGATCCCTAGAGATATTTCTAAGGTATGTCTAGGGATGTCCCTAAGGATAAGTATACGTATAGGATATATTCCTAGAACTACGGTAACGATCTTAGAATTTAACCTAATATTGAGGGTGCTCCCCCTTTACTATGTTGTCTTCCCTAGCATGATTTTGCCTCTCACAAAATTCTTTTTGTGTTTTAGTTAATGGAGGGAACCAGAAGGAATTCGGTTAACATTGAATCCAATGGACAAATTTGTGACTATGAGCAACAAAATTGTGTGATGCCTAGAGATAAAGATATTGTGATTATGCCGAATCAGTCATCACGATATATGATTAACAAGGTGAAATTTAGTGGTATGACTAATTCATCAAAGAAGAGGAAGATAAACTATTATGCATGTTCGCATGTTGAGGATCATAAAGAAAGGAAGATTGAGATTTCTAAAGAAGGGAAGAAGAACCTTGAGGAATACCTCAAATGGAGGGACCGATGTTATCTGTGTGGAGAAAAGGGTCATAGAGTGACAGATTGTTATGGAGTTCAATGTCTTATTTGTGGAGAACATGGGCATTACCCAACTCAATGCCCTGACCTAAAAAGATACTTCTAAATCAAGGAAGGACTTATTCCAGGACAGTCATTGAAGTGGATGGACTGAAGTGTTTATGTATTGGTATTCAAGAATAATGTTGTTGAGGTACTTTTATGGTGTATTGGAATATTTATGTATTGCTCTAATGTGGTATTCGAAGTGATTGAGGTATTTTTGGAAAAAAGATGATATGCGCATAATGAAGGGAAAATAAGAAAATGAAATATTTGACAGTATTCATGAGCTCATAATTGATATAAGGACTAAGTGATATCATGGTTTGAGTATATAGAATTTTGAGGATTTTGGTATGTGGAAAGTGTTAACTTTTAACTGCACTCATGTTTTCACTAAGGTATTCAAGAGAATACACGATTAAGGACTTTGAATGTTTGGAATGTGACCAACAAGACATATCTTATGATATGTGGGGATCAACGACAGTATTAAATCTCTGGTAATCGTTGTCACTATATTATGAGAGTGGACTGAAGTATTATAAGCCTAAAGATTAGACTTGATTATGTTGGACATAAGTTAGTATTGTTTAAGGATAGAAGATTTTCGATATTATTGATGGGATGTTATAGTAACGTAGTTTTAGAAAATGGGACAACCTGCAGGACGGGCGACAGCCCATCGCTTCGGACAAGGCTGTAGGAATCGAACCCACAACCAAAGTGCGACTGGCCTTTATCGCCTACCACTGACCTATAGGAAGTCCCTGTTTAGTAGAAACTAGTTTTATTATATTAAGCAGTATGATATATGAAGTATAAGTCCATTTTAGGAACCATATGTGATTAATCTCACTATAGAATGACTTATGTATATTTAATAACTTTTTCTAACCTTTTGTTTAAGACAGATGGAATGACCCATCATTCTATCACATAATCTGCTAACACTTCACGAATAACAAATTCAACTTCATTTATTTAAGAGATGAAGTGGAAATTGTTAAAGGCACGAACAACAGTGAGATTGTACTGAAATAAAGTAAGTATTTATTCTAATTCAAATTCTTTAACTTTAGGGAAATGATCTTGAAAACCAAAAATGTTGTCCTAATTCTCTTATACCTGATGAATCAGATGGTACCTTAGATCGTCACAAATTTATGGATTTGTGATTACTGGCTTTTCCATAGCCATGTTCTCTACCACTCTCCATCAGAACATGATGGTTAGATTTCTCTTCCATATCCATATTTTCACCTATGTGGAAACCCAGTGATTAGTTTATTTGGGTAATCGTTACATTTCATACTTTAGTTTTTAAAAGCCAAGTTTTGGTATTCCCTTTTACGATGTGGGTTTCTATTAAAGAAACATTCAAATAGTAAACCATTTATAACCCCGATGAATTTCGAGGGCGAAATTCATTTTAAGGGGGGTAGAATGTAACAGCCCGAGATTTTATGAAAAAAATATTCTTTTTATTTTACTAATGTCTTGTGTTATACGCTACACCAAAAGGAGCTTGCACAACACGCATCCTTGACTTACCTTGCATTACACGCAATCGCAACCTTCCTCGATAGCGTGTGTGGTACGTAATCCTGAGTTTCACGAAACAATGATATGCTATTAAAATATTATTAAAACTAGCAGTTATGAATAGTAATAACCACTTTTTAAATTTTAGAAATTTTAACTCTCAAAATGGACTTCATTTTTGGATTCGGAGTATCGAATTTAGCCTAAGGTGAAATTTTGGTACTTTTCGGATAACTTTCATATTCTGATGAATAGTGAAAATTACTAAATTTTAATTAAAAACAACTTTTTTAATCGAAATTATTAATAGTGATAAATTATTAATTTGAGTGGTTTTAAAGTATATTTAGAATATATTTTTACAATTTAATACAATGTTGGTCAGTGGTTGTAATTTCACATTTAAACCAGACATAATCAAGTGTCAATCTTTTGATAGATATTGTTTCTTAAAAACACGCTATTTGTTTTAACAGCGGGATTTAATTATAAAATTAATTAATGCAACTTTTGTGTTATGAATTTGGTAAAATAGACTTCATTTTTGAATTCGGAATATGAAATATAGCTTAGGATGAAATTTTGGCATTGTTCTGAAAAACATCAATTTTTGATGAATAGTGAAACTACTAAGTGGTAGGTTAAAAACTGAATTTTGAATAAAACTTAATTTTACCGCTTCTGTGAATGGAATTTCGAAAATCCGAGAGACACGGTTAATATCAAGGGCTAAAATGTGGTTCAATGAGATGAAAATAATTTTTGGTGAATAATAACTTTTTACTTTTTTTTACCGCGGTTAATAGTAAATAGGGTAACTAAGGGTAAATATGATATTAATATTACCCTAACACATGACCTAATTCTATTGGACAAGTGGAATTCGACCAAAAACAAACTTAGGAATAAAATATGACCATTTAGGCCCACTTGGATTAGATTAGGACTTTTATTATTAATTTATTTAAAGAAGGGTTAAAATAGTTAAAATCAAAGTTTAATAAGTAAATAATTTTTAATATGGGGTTATACATAAGATAAATTCGACTATAAATTTTCATTAGAAAGATAAAAAGATTTCCTACATGATGGTATTTTATTTGTAATTTTTAGACATCAAATAATTTAATTTATTTATGACACAAAGATGATGCAGTAATTATCTTGTTAACGAAATATTGACATAATTGATGTTATAAACACCAAAATAAATGTAATTTGAGACTTTTTATGAATTCCACTAATTTTATAGGTTACTATGATATATTAGTGTTGATTTAATCAACTTGGTTCGAACATATAATTCTGTTATGACTTTCACAAAAATCATATATCAAATAGTGTCTAAATTGACACAAAATAGTTTTTAAATCAAATATTATATTATTAATTGTTATTTTATTCCTAAAAATCTAAGGTTCGGCCAAATGACTTATATAAGGATATATATGTTAATAATAAACAATTTGGGGTTCGTTTGGCATGTTATAGTAAGTGTATTAACCATATAGTGAAAGAAAACAAAAAGACACGGTAAAAGTTAAATTATATAACTTAGAGTTAAATTTAATTGATAAGGTTTAAAATAAGATCCAAACATGTCTAAATTTGATCGGTTGATGAGATTACAACCCTATCTCATCTAAGCTTCGAATATGAGTCATTTTTGGAAGTTTTTAAGTGGGTTTAGATTTATTATAAATTAATATTTTTAAGAATTCCTAAGGTGCCCCTCTCCTCCCCTATAAAAGGACACCTCCTCCCCCTCCTCCTCACACCAATTTGAGCACTCAAGCTCGGCCAACCCCTGCCAATTTCTCCTCTCCACTTCCCTAGCAACATCCTAGAGGTTCTGGTCTTCCTCAAAGACCAATTTTAGTGCCCTAAGAGGAGGTCTCAAAGAGGCACTTCAAAGAAGAGGTAATTACCGTTACCAATTCTTTCATCTTTATTTCTTCTTCCACTTCTTCTTCTTAGGTTGTTTCATTATGAAGTAATAACATCAGTATCACTCATATACTGATATGTTATTATAAGTATGAAACAACCCTATTTCACCATCTATCCATCCTACGGAAAAAGAAATCACCGCGCGTGCGTACGTACGGAATACCGTCTCCACGCCGTGGTGTAATCTATTTTCCACCACCACCTTACATGGATGGGTATAATGGTGTAAAGAATAACTATACATAGTTATTACAACATCATATTGATTCTGATATATTGTATAATCCACTCCAATTCAATTCAATATTTATAGAAATGATATCATCGCTCGTGCGTACGTACGGACTACCGTCTCCACGACGCGATGAGATTCATTCTCCATGTTAACCATTTAAGAATGATTATAATGTATATATAAGAAATAATAATGAAATATATGACATTATAAAGCTACTGTATTTATGTATATATATACATATGTATGTCATCTACTTACTTCCATTTCAAGACAATAAGGAAAGGAAAACAGCGTTCATGCGTACGTACGGACTACCGTCTCCATGAACGGTGTTTTTCATTTTATTTATCTACCTATTATATATATATATATACTGAATATATATGATATATAAATCATATTTTATATTCTGGAATTATGTAAATCATGATATAAGTAATAATGAATGTCAAGAACAACAAGTCAAAACACCTACGATAAATGAAACGATTTTACCCAAAACGCTTCTTTAACATGGAATTTACAAAAGAACGGGTAATATAATGTCATAAGTGAACCATATATGATATCATAACAATGAATATGATTCTGTAATAAGTCAATAACATGATTTAAATCATTATACAGGAGGTTCGGACACTTACAAAACAAGTCGGACCTAAGGTAAGGGAAAATATCACAATCTCATTTTTATTCGAGATTGTTTATTCGTAAGTATTTACTGGGGTGTATTTTATCATCCACATCCATGTTCCCTCAATATGTAATATTATTTCCATCCCTCTACAATTGTTTAAATCCAATTTTACCCTTCTATGAGTTTTTAGTAAAGGATATGATAGGAATCTTTTTCGTTTTTCGTACGAGGTACTTTTTGACTTTTCCGACAAAAGTGCGAAGAATGTTTTTTTTAACTTATACGGCACGAACGGATTTATACTGTTTTATAAAGCCTTATTTTCATGAAGCTTCCTCTAAAAGATTTCATGACTATTTTCAATAAAATATATTTCTTTTAAAATTGCATGATGTTTTGTGAAAAGAAATTGATTTTGAAGAAGAAAGGATATTTTCCTCAAGAATTCAATTCAAGTGTTTTATCAAAATTATTTTCCATATAAGATAATAAAGGGTTCTGTTTCTATCCATATTTTTACATTGATTTGACTATGTTGTGATGGAATTATGTTTATGAATTCCTTTATCTTATATGAATGGTTTTATGATGTCATGTTGTTTAAGAATCCCATTTTTATTACATGGGTTATGCAATGATGTATGATTTATGATTTTGTGGCACACATAAGAAAGGATTCATTAAGAGATGGGTGGGACCTATATCTCCCTCCAATGCATTGGGTAAAGATTTCATATCTCATGAGATAGACATGGCTGGAATGGTAGGTTATACCGGTTCAGTGAAACAGGACTGAAACGAGGATTACTCGATTCAGAAAGGGACTTTGTCCACTAAGATAGTCTTGGCAATGAGTCTTGACTAACAAGTAATGATTCTCTATGATTATGTGTGTATGCCACAATGAGTAATGTTTTAAGTTATGGTTTCATTTTCACTTCTATGATTTATCCCATGTTATGATAATATGAGCTCTTTTTAAGGTTAAGATTTCCAAAGGCTATGTTCTTATGTATATGATGTGATTGATATTTCTTTTGTTTACCCTTACTGAGCATTTGAGCTCACCCTTTTATGTTTTCTTTTCCCCAGGATATAAAGAAAGGTTTTAGGTAAAAAAAAAGGAATATCTTTATGGGAGATTTTGAAGATCTTTCACCACGATTAGAAGATTATAGTCCGAGTTTCCAAAGACACTAAACTATTACGGTCCTTGTGTGTGTGTTTTTGTAATGTACTAAGTACTCCGCAAAAGTAATGTAATGTCCATGTACGATAAGCTTCGGGTCTCTACATATAACATGGATTCATTAAACATCATCATTTATTCCATGATAAAGGATAGTAGAATTCATATTTTAAAATATATAATCAATGTTTAAATTTTTATAAAGCTGAATACCCTTGATAAAAAATGAGTATGGTATTCCATACACAATGATTTTGGCTTGGAAAATTGTGGTGCAATTTCAGAAGAATTACGGTGCGAAATAAGAATTCATAAAAAATGGTTAGTGAGAGAGAAATGGTCATATCATCATATGTACATAAAATTGATAGTAAGGGGGTTATATAGAAACATGTATCAACATATTTAATGGAATTTAGATTCATAATACAAAATAATTTCTTGAATTTAAATGAGAAGAGTGAAATTCATTAGTGAATTTCGACTTGGTTAGAGGTGTACATGGGAGCCATTAATCAGAGATAAAGAGGTCTGTTAACTATCAAACATAAAGGGGTAAATAGGGTGGAGTTAATAAATCATACCCAAACTTTTTTAATTGAAAAAAATGGTGTTGAAACATAATCAAATTTTGGAAAATGAGAAAGGATGAAATAATTACATGGAAATTTGATCCCAAAGGCTTATGAGAGGATTTAGATAGGCATTTTTGGAGATTGGTGTGACTTGGGAGGATTATAGAGAGAGTAAGGAATATTTTGGTCGATCACCAAATGTCTTGATTGAAGGGGAAGTGGGATCCTGGTGGGTTTACATAGTAATATATAGGGAATTCCTTATTATTTATGTTTTGATACCACACATTCAACTAATCAAAACCACAAATGAACCCATGGTTTTTCCCATGGTTTCTACCCAATGGGATTTCAAAACATTGTATTATATGTTCAATCTCATACATTATTAAAATACTAGGCTTTCTTATGTGGAGGTGAGTCACACTGTTAAGGAAATCATTTTAAAATGTTAAAATGTTTTATAAGTCATGTAGTGTATACTAAGGGTTTGTAAAATAAATCAAAAAACCCCTAATTCACATTATTTTAAAGGTAAAAAAAATATTTTATGACCATCATATTTACAGTATTTTATTACATCACTATTGGGTCATTATGATGTCATAAAATAAAATATATATTTGAACGATATTTATTTTTTTACCCAAAATTTGATTGTCTATGAAAATTATGACAAATTCACCATTGGATAATTTTGATGTCCTGATTCAAAAATTAAATTTATTTTTATCAAAATAATTTGTAAAATATGTTTTTTTCTTTTAAAATAAAAACTGAAATTTATAAAAAATCATTTGTTTTGACAAATACAGCTTCCAAGCCATAATAAAAATTACAATAATATTCATAAAAACAGTACGATCATTTATATTTAATAAAAATTAATTTACTAAAAATATTTTATTAAAATATTATTTAATTTATAAATCCGTCAATTCATCAATATAGATGTCTTAATTGAAAATTAACTAAACGTACTATTTAGGATTTAAAAACTATTTACAAAGTAACACTAAAAAATGAATGTATATTATTTATTCTATACAAAAATAAAGAACATAATCATAGTGGTAGGTTCTTTTCACATAACCCATTATAACACCCTAATATGACCTAAGCCTAAGGTGTGAAATGGTGACAGATGCTTGGGGTGGATCAGATAACTTTGGTCGGGTAGTAATATCCATGAACATCCACTTCTAATGTTGTTGGTTCTGTTCGAGCGTAACCTGTTAAATCCCATCTTGGGAGTGGTCAAGAGAAAAGCCCAGTAATGTTAGCTACTTTCCGAGCAACAAAAAAATGGGCTTTGTAGGGAGAAATTCTACCAGATAAGGCCATCGCTTCCTTTGGCTGAGTAAATTGGATTTATTAAAGCACTATATTTATAATAATCAATTGATCACTATTCAACGACTATATTAGAAATTGAAACAACTATCAATGGTATTCTAAATCCAAACACATAAAACCAAGGATTTTCATATGTTATATAACAATTTTACATAATTAGACTTTTAATTAGATCAGTTGGAATTTTTATTCAGAAATTTTTGGGTTGTTATATTTTTTTTCCAGTGTTAAGTCTTTTCATATAAAATCCTGGCATTCTGAATTGAATGTTACCCTCAAATTTTTTATCCGAGCACTAATCCAAATGTTAGAAGAACCGGCTCAAATGTTTAATTAAGCGTACTTATAAAATGTCAAAATTCTATTTAAGTCTCACCAAGCCTCGAAATCACGTGGAGTCAAACTGTGTGGTCTCAGAATAATTCCATATAATTTAAACCAAAATTACACTAATTTTCTTATAAAATTGAATTATTTAAATTTTCAACTCCAAATTTAATTATTAATATCATTAAATAATATTTTGGTACATTTAATCATCCATTTTCTGATACAAATAGATTTCATGGGTCTAATAAATCTACATTAGATGAATAATTTTAAATTGAGAATAAATATACTAAAGGGGTATGTTAAGAATCCTTATTAAATAGATTCATCCATTATTAAAAAAATTAATATGGAACTGAAATATTTTTGTGTAGGATTACATTCCTTTAGTAGAGAATACCATATTTCCAAAATCACACAATGAAGGAGTTGTAATAAAGGGAAAGGGGTTCCATGGGATGAAAATAAGGTCTTTGATATGTTATAAAATGGAGAAGACTCATTTATACTTCTTATATTAAAGTGTTAAAATGATATTATCAAAAAAGAATGATATTTGGATATGAATGAGTAAAAAAAACTTATCTACACTGGTTTTTAAAAGTTTATATATTGTAAAGTGGAATCATTAGTAACATTTATTGTGTTATATAATTACATATACATAAATTTTATTACATGGACAAAAATATAACATCAATAGATTTACATTTTATACCAAAATTTTGGAAAACCAATGTTCATTTTAGCATAGTATTGTATCAATGTTCTATGAAGAAATGAACATAATGTAAAAAACCACAATATCCATATGATGGTAATATTATGGAGATTTAATAGAAATAAGGGTGACTGATTAAATAAAATTTAATGTTTCTTTGGTCAATTTTAAATGTTTTGCCTACAACAATTGCATCAACCATTATGAATTTACTATAAAACAAGTAAATTGAAGTCTATTGGAATACATTGATGTCATTTTTTTCATGGAAACCCATATCCAACAAATATTAAATTTTTTTAAATATTGAATCTACAGTGGTATACCTTTTCCAACAGAAAAATAGTATTTTGGTGGTGATAGACATGATTATTATGAAATCCTTAATTACATAGAAAGGTTAAAAAAGGATCATGATGAATAATTTATAGGCATGGTATTCTATAAATGAAACTATCATGAAGAAGGTATATAGGGAAAACTAATTAATAATATTCTAATATTTCATATAGAATCTATTTATTTTTTGTTAACATTTAAAATTTTATAAAATTTTATATATTCAACTTAATATTTTTTCTTTATATAATCAATATATTTTAAAAAATATTATCTATTAATTATTTGTTTAGTTTTATTTGAATATTTGTCTAATTACACTATTTTTTTAATTTTTATATATATTATTTTTAATATTATAAAGTGTTTTGAATACTTTTTTCATATCATTTTTCAATTTTAATTCAACTATATTTTTAATAGTTTTATTTTTATAATTCTATTGTTTTGTTTTCTTTTAAATTTTATTTATAATTTAATGTCTCATAATATTTAACTACTATTTTTTAGTATTATATATTAAAAAATAAAAAATAAAAATAAGGGTTTTGTTTAGTCTCATTATGGTTTTTCATTTTTTTAGTTATCAATTAATATCATATGCAAATGATAAATTTATTATATTTTACAATTTTATGTTATTTTTATTTTTTGTATAATTAAATAAAAATAATCCATTTCACCTTGATCTTCTCGGGAGGATCCCACACATACTTATATTGAAAATCATAATTATTCATCTACATTGTAGTCTAATAAATATAAAGGGAAAGGGAAGGATTCTCAGATTAATATACATTACAATATAATATTATCAAAATTATCAGTTTATCACAGCTTGGATCAGAGGATAGCTATCGAGATTGATGAAAATGGGAATCTTATCTATCAAAATTCCAAATAATTTAGTAATTTTATGACTTTATAATATTATGAAAAAGATATCAGTTTGATTTATGATATGAGATGTTCTAACCCGATGAATTTGTCTCTACTATTGGTGAAACATATGGTAATCCATCTATTTTTATTTTATTATTCATGATATGTTTTTACAGTCTGTATTTTTTTTCCTTCTGATTATCTGAACTGTGATATAACTGACCCATGAAATGCTTCGATGAAATTTTTTTCATTTTTTATTGTTGGAGTAGATATTGTATATCAAAAATAACTTCTCCTTTTTTGTGAAAATAAAAAAATTGTAATTTATATGGTTTTCTAGAATAACATACAAGAAAATGTATTAAAAAAAGTAGAAAAAGGAAGTATTTTTGGTATTTTAAATGTAAAAATATAAAGAAAAATAAATGTTGAATCATTATTTAACAAACCCCAAAAATAGATTCCCAAATATGGAGCCTTAATTTATTAAATCAGAATATAAACAAGGAATATTCATCCCAAATGACCAAATAGTTTAGTAGTTTTGGAAAACTAGATACATATTAAAGTTTTACATTACGACATGAATGGAAAATTAATATATAAATTCCACTAGAAACATCCAAAAATCCTAGATTATCCTCAAAATTAATTCATAATATAATTCTTCTAATCCTGAAAAAAAAAGAAATGGTTTAGTTAGATGCCCATTATTTACAAGAAATATAATAAGGGCATAATTAATAAGTTTGTGTGAATAACTAAAAGTACACATATTAATAAATCCTTTTATTGAGAAGAAATTGATAGGAATAAAAACTAATTAAATTATTCAATAATAACATAAAAACATTATATTATACTAGTCTAATAATCACATATATTATAAATTACTATTTTCATAATGACGGAACTCATAATATAAGATTTCATAACCATATTGTTAAGGCCTCGTTCCAAGACCGTACAGAAATAAGTAAAAATCCTAACTTTTTTGTCTCGTGAGACCTAATATTGAATTGAAGGGTATTGTGGGGCCGATATGACACATAAAAAGTATAATTTATTTCTCATATTAAAGATGTGAGACGTATTGAAAATATACATTCATATTTACACTAACATTTGAAATAAAAAGAACATTCCCCAATCAGTAACCTAGACACTAACCATTTGGAGTAATATGGAGAGTGCTATCATGATACTGCATCCAAAAAAAAACTAATAAAAACAATTAAGTAATATTTTCTAGATGGTATTTTAAAATATTAATCCTAATTAAACATAATAATCAATAACAGTGTTTAGATGGATTAAAACGCTCTAACAAATTCATTGAAAAATTATGGGGTGAAATACTATTTTACATTGCATAGAAGGTTTATTTTGTAAAAATATTTGTATAAAACTAGATTTCAAAATAGGTAGTTTATTTATAATAAAATGAGTGATTTTATTAAAATAATGGTTTTTTTTAAACATATAATAGATTTCACAGGAATATAGGTAAGAATTTGAGAAGTTCTTTTGAATCGGGCTTGTTTATCAGGAAGAATTTGAAAAATATTTATTTAAAGAAAGCAACATCCCATAATAGAAATATGTATTCTTATTAGTAAATATATATATAGAAAATTCACATATAATTAATGACATGTACGTAATAATAATTAAAAAGTTAATTGTTTTAATGGTGATAAAGAGTAACCGAAAAAAATGGAGGTTTGGGTAGAAACCCTTATGTTATGCCCAAATATGATCTGAACATGAACGTAAGGTCCTGGAATATGAAATTAGAATCTTAAATAATTTAAATCTCACCTATTCTAAATTTCTAAATCATATTATAATTTTATAATGTTCATTTATGGCATTTTTTATAAGTTATTAGTTTGAAATTTTTCATTTCAGAGTGTTCATTTCCTTGATTTCATGATCAGGTTTCTTGATTATAAGTAATGGAATTCATATAAAATGGTTAACACTCTCTATACCTGGAATTAAATGATTTATATAAATAAAAAACTATAATTGGTATTATTTATCTTTATTTTTTTATAATTGATGATGATCCATGATAATGGTAACTGTTTAGCTTAATTTTTGTTGTTTTTCGATACCAATGGAATAGTTTTGTTCTATAATTAAAAATAATTTATTTAAAATAGTTATTAAAGATTACATAATATATAATACATATAATAAAAATTATGGTTAATCCATAAAAATGGCTTCATGACTAACATTGGAGGATAAATTAATGAACAAATGTTCGTCATCCATTACAGTTATAAATTAGAAGCTCATTGATGATGATATCCTTTTTAAAATAAAATAGAGAGAGAGAGGGTTAGGAAAATTATAATGGATATTCCATTGAACATATATCATTTGATTATTTAAATTATAAAATATTTATAATGATAATTTGTATAGATGAGGATAGTATAGTATAATAAAAGTAAATAAATTGAAATGGCATTAAAATAAAAAGGAAGAGTGTTTACCTTTTGAATTGTACTCCTTGAGAACCTCATTAGGGGAACGGGTTTTGGTGTTTTGGAAAGACCAAGAGCTCTGGAACATAGTGATAGTATGTGGATTATGATTAAGAAATAATGTTTACATTCTTCATGGCCTAGAGGATTTAGGAGATGAGGGGGTGAGTTTGGTATTTACAATGGAGGGGGGGGGGGGGGCGTTGAACTTTTTATTCATTAGAATACTATTTGGATGAAGACTATGGATAAATTAAGAATTATCATAGAATATTTTTAAATAGGTATTTATAGTTCAATATTATAGTCTTACTTAATCCATGCATCATTTTTGTCTCAATAAATATTACATTTAACATTTATCATAAATTATTGTATTTTATTATTCACAAAAAAGTCAATTGTTTTAGAAAAATTCAAAAAATATTTCCTAACTATTTTTTGACATCTGTAATCAAAAAAATGTAATCCATGTTATTAATATAATTTATAAATATTGTAAAATTAATATTTAATTAATACAATCATGTACAAGAAAAATACATATTTTAAATATATATATTATATTATAAGACTTTTAAAATTTTAATATGGTCTCATAAAATAATTATATAATCATAAGAGAATAAAATTTTAACTTATGAATACATTTTATGTAAATAATTTTTTTAATTGTCTTATTAAATATTAAATTGTAATTATAAATTTATGAGTTACAAAAATTCAAACACTAAATAAATAATTTTTGAAATATTCATTTAATTGTGTAATGATATAATTATATAAAACATTCATTTATATGTTTTCTAAATTTTATGTATAAATTCATGGGTGTGGTCACTATTAATTTTTCTATGAGGTTCACGTCAATGTTTTTCGGATCAAGTTACTATTTCATTATCATAAGTTCCTTAACTTATAAAATATATATTATTTCATTCATTATTCACATACAAATATGTTATCTTGTTTTCCATGTGGTATTATGTGATTTATAATATATAAAATACATGTAATAAGAGAAATATCAATGATAGAATTCGAGTTCATTAAATTCTCCCCTCATTCAAAAATTTAGTCCTAGAAATTTTCAAAATGACACCTCATTATATTATTTGGGTAGTTATTCATCCTAAAATTCTTAGGATCTGACATTTCCACTTAAAATTTATAATTTTCCAAAGTATCCTTACAATCTAAGTTGAATGATTCCTAAAAAACTATTATTTATTTTCCTAAATATGGATAGGCTCTCCCCAGTAATATAAGTTGGTTTCCAATTTGATACCATCATAACTGAATACATAAGTAAGGTATAACATGTACATCATTAACAAAGAGATATGGAACACATTGTTTACTTTTTAACAGCTAGTTTGAATCACCAAATGATTATACACTATTCAAATTCCATTTAGAATTTCAAAATGTATAATTTATTTGGGAATCAGTTTCCCTTTCTTCCCAAATCAAATAACAACCTTCCATGGATATACATTCATGAAATCATGTTCTCCAACCTGAAATTCCATGTCCTTCCATCAATTATCTTCATAGGTCTTTTTCCACTATTGAGAAACTTTGATAATATTTTGAATAATTTTATCTTAGTTTTTGTTTCCTCTACATTCTCTCCTTTTATAAGGTTTGTTTCACCAACATCATCACAACATATTGGTGTATGAAATCCTCTTACATTCAATGCGTCATAAGGTTACATTTTAATAATACAATGAGAAATATTATTGTAGGAAAACTCAACGAAGGGAATATATTTATCCCACATGCCTTGAAAATCAAGTGAGCATGATCACAACATGTCTTCTGAAGTTTGCATTATCCTTTCTGATTTCCCATCAGTTTGATGTTGAAAAAAAGTACTCAAATAATTCCCACTATCCAAATATTTCTGAAGAATTTTTTATATTTTTTATATGAATCAAGCATCATTATTAGAAACAATTGATATTGGTCCTCCATGAAGTCATCAAACTTCTTTAATATATATTTTTTTTGGGAACTAGAGTGGAAAATATTTTTTATAAGAGGAAATGTCCAAATTTGGTGTGTTGATCAAAAATTATCCACAATACATCATTATTTCATGGATTTTTTGGTCATATTGTAGCTATTAGGTCAGACTGGGTAATGATGGTTGGTCTAGAGGGGGGGGGGGGGTGAATAGGCCAGATTTAAAATTTTAATCCAATGAATTGATTAATTAAATTAATTATCAAAGTTAAATTTTAAGGTTAATAAGAATTGGAAAAAGTAAATAACAAAAGGATGTTTTTTATAGTTGTTTATTCCAAAGTGGTCCTAGTATACTCTTATACCTCTCTACTCGGTGAGAGATACATGTGCACTAAAAATGATTTTTTAAAGGGGAATATTAACCAATTTACAAAATCTTTTACTAGTGGAGGGACAAACACGACACTGAATTTGGTTTGGGGAGTCACAACACTTACAACCAAAATTTAGACAACGGGTGTCACAACCGAAATAGTCTTGACATTAGATAAAGGGTGTCACAACCCTAATATTCTAACATTATAATCTGGGATTCACAACATGAGGAAAAAAGAATAACAAATAAATCTTCTTGTGGAAAAGCATAAATAGAAGAATATAGTGCATGTGAGAGGTGGGACGTAGTGTTACAGAATCAGATCAAGATGAAAGGGAAGATAAAAATTAAAGCAGATGTACTATTTTTTAAGGTTTAGTTCATCACATATTGTAATTGAAATTATAGTCAAAGTAGAATTAATTCGGCACATGAGGGAATGAATAGGCGGTGAAGAAAAGTGTCACAGGACGTTATAAATTCACAGTAGGTTCAATGATCACAACACATTCTTGTTGTATTGTAAAAATGTTTTGTTTATGTACAAGAGGGAATGATATATATAGAGAATAAAATATATATAAGCTTCATCAGCCTTTCTTCCTTTGGATATAAAAAATTTAGTGAGTCAATAGATCCCATAAATATCTCCATGAAAAAACAAACACTGTTTCCACTTTATTCATGTTGAATAAAATTATAATAACAAAATTCAAAATATTTTGATTAAATATTCCAATAAAATTTCCAGAATAATAAAATCATTTATTGATTTAAAATAGAATTTTAAATCCATTTAATTTTATTTAACATAGTAAAAACAGTTATTAAAAACGATTAGCATATTCTGAAATTAAATTTAAACATTTGAATTTAAAATTTTTTGAAACGTACAAATTTATTTTCAAAAGGCATTGAAAAAATTTCTTAATATTTCTCTATAAATATAAAACCAAAAAATTAAAAACTCTTTGATTACGATCCCTATATTTAATGAATATTTTTCATAAAAAAAATAGTTAAAAAATAATCAATATATATATGTTGAAAATAAATTTTTTAAAAATTGCACGGAATGAACTGTAACATCAGAAAGAACAAAAACATGGTAATGAAGATTAAATCCGGAAGGAAGATTTACTTCGTAATGAAAAGTAACTTCATAATGAATAGTAACTTCTGAATGAATAGTAACTTCGGAATGAATTACAACTTCGGAATGTATGAACAGTAACATAATATAGGGTATGAAAAATAAAGTAATGACAGGTCGGAACAATACCGTATGGTTGGAAAACCATACTTTGGGAAATGAATAGTAACGTAAGGTATAAATAGTAATGTAGGTTATGAACAGTAATTTATGGTTTTCAAACCATACTTTGTGAAATGAACAGTAACATATGGTATGGATAGTAATGTATGCTTGCCAAACCATAAATTGATAAATGTACAATAATATATGGTATCAATAGAAACATACAGTATGAATAGTAATGTATTCTTGCCAAACCAGACATCGTGAAATTAATAGTAACGTAACATAGGGTATGAATATTAATGTAAGGTATGAATAGTAATGAATTGTTTTCAAACCATACTTTTCGGAATGAAAAAAAACATGACAAAAATATTTTCACAATCTTCAACGAATTTTTAAAATCCCTTAACATCAGATTCATACATTAGTCAAAACTAATGATTTGTATAAAAACGTATTATATTTGAAAAAAATAATTTAAAACTAATGTATACAGATCCCAAAATCATTAAAAACATAAGCAAAAGAATTCTGAAAAAACTGCAACTACAAAACAGTATAGCATAACATAAAGTAATTAAATGTCAGTTCAAAAGACATTTTAAGACTATGATGAAAACTAATTAAATAAAGACAATAATTTTTTACTTCCATAGAATCAGTTTTCATGCATTCAGATAAATGTAGAACTTTTTGTAATATAAATACAAAAATGTTTTAAAAGAGTGAAATCTAAATTTTATAAAACCATAGTAGCAACTTTATTGAATTTTTAGAGAATAGATAATCATTTTCAAACATCCCCATTAAATAATAAAATATAAAAATATATATTATCTTTCCAAATTGAAAATAATCACAAAAATCCATATAATATAAATTAAGATATAATCAAAATACAGAGGAATTGTAATAAAATAAAATCATATGAAATAAATTTAAATGAAATATGCACATTCACAAACAATATCCCCATTTTATTTGATTACAAAACCAAAACATTTAAACAAAAAATTGAATTTCTAAAATTATTTAAACCAAGTTATTTCTCACAAAACATTCTCCCCAAAACATCTCCCCATTTTTGTAAATAATGAAAATGAAAAAATGATCCACCTAAAAAATTCAGTAAATAAAATTTTAAATTCTAACATACTAAGAAAAAAATTTATTTTCACAAACTTAGCAGAGTCTAGAGGCCACTTAAAAATATCTGCAAGTTGATTTTCAGAAGGGATAAATTCTAAAACAATATCACCCTTATTCACAAGATCTCGAATAAAATTTAATTGAATATCAATGTATTTTGATCTAGAATTTTGTAAGGGGTTTTAAAAAAAAGAAATTACAGATGTATCATGACAAAAAATAGGTAGTTTTTCAAGATAAACACCAAAATCAGATAAGGTTTTATTAATCCATAAAATTTGAGCACAAATACTTGTAAAATAGATATAATAAGCTTCTACAATAGATAAAGCAACAAATAATTGTTTCTTAGATGACCAGGAAAATTAAACATTTTCCCAGAAAATGACACATACTTGATGTGCTTTTTCGTCCAATTCTACAGCCTCCAAAATCAGAATCAGAACAATATGTTAAATCAAAATAGTTATATTTAAGATAAAATAAACCTGAATCAAAAATTCCATTAAAATATCTAATTATTCTTTTTAAATATTTAATATGAAATTCGTTAGGATAATCATGAAATATATCACATAAAAAACACTTAAAATGAGATCAGGTCAAGATGCAGTTAAATATAGAAGGCTACCAATCATACCATTATAAACTGTAAAATCAATTAATTTACAATATGAAACAATATATAATTTGCAATTAGTACCCATAGGATTTTTCTTGGATTTAGAATATTCGTGATCAAATTCTTTAACTAAATCATTAGTATAGTAAGATTGATTAAGAAAAATTACATCTTTCCTTTGAGAAGTTTGAGTCCAAGAAAGAACATTAATTATCCCATTAAACTCATGTCAAATTCAGAAGACATCAATGAAGAAAAATAATTATATAGTATTTCACTAGATGATTAATAACGATATCATCAACATAGATGTGAACAATTAAAATATCATGGGAAGATATTTTAATAAAAAGATTTGGATCAACATTTCCTTTCTTGAAATGATTTTTTAATAAAAATAAAGAAAGTCATTCATTCCAATCACGAGGTGTATGTTTGAGACCGTATAAAGCTTTATATAATTTAAAAAATTGGTTTGGATATTTTTAATTTTCAAAACATGGAGTTTGAGAAACAGAAATATATTCAGTAATAAAACTATTTAAGAGAGAACTTTTTATATCCATTTGATATAATTTGAAACCATGAAAACATTAAAAAGGCCAATAATATTCTAATTTCCTTTAACCGAGGAATATGTGTAAATGAATCTTCGAAGTGTATACCTTCTTCTTGAGAGTATCCTTAAACAAGAAATCTGTCTTTGTTTTTGAAAATATTTACAAATTCATCCATCTTTTTTCTAAAGATCCACTTAGTTCTAATTTACTGATTATCTTCAGGAAATTCTACTAAAGTCCAAACATTATTTTTAATAAAAAATTTAATATGAAATAAATTTAAAAAAAATATTCACATGCACAAATAATGAAAAAATCAATAGTGATTTCATCACATTTCCATGCAGTAATAAAAAGCTGTTGCAAGACTCTTCATGGATGTTTTATTTCAGCCTTCTTTCATTAATAGACTAAAAATTTTGTTATAGAATCATTAATTTCATCTTTCATATTATCCCACTAAAAAAATTCCATCAAATCTATATACATATTAGATTCATGAAGGTTGATAGATACATTTGAGATAATTGAATCATCCAACAACACCCTTTTTGGCTTTGTGACTGAGGGGACACATAGCCACTTCCAGAATATCAAAATTCCATCCCCATACATGAAGTCTTCCTATTTCACAAAATTCACACCATTAATTTTCTTTTTAATATTTTCGTCATCAAACTGATAACTATTAATAATTTCTAGTTATGTTGTATTAGAAAACATTTGAACAAGTAATGATTCTTTCCCTCCAATGATAATTTCATTATCAATCATTTCTAGATCTATATACATTGGATCCTTTTTAATTGCCATTTTTTTTCAAAACTACATGATATTTTATGCTCAATTCATCTTCTACATTATTCTACTTCACAACGTAGTAGTGTATAAAACAATTATCATCCTTTCGAAGCTAGATCAATCTCCTTTGAATCATGTTTATTTATGTCTATGAGATGATATATGTTGAACTCTATTGATCTATATATATCTCACATATTTCACTGTAGATATAGTATCTCTATATCATCCGAGAAAATATTACAAATTATAACTCATGATGATGAGTTTGATAGTCTTTTTAATAGATATTTGACTACCTAGTAGTATTGGAAAATAGTTTATCACTATGAATGAATAAAAAACCAAGTCCTTTCTTTGATGCCTCACTTTCAATAAAAAAATTCATCATTCACTGATGGTTGAATGAAGATCATACCATTCACGGATATCCACTTAATTTCAATAAAAACATTCTTCACATTATTCTATCTATACGAACATAACCCCTTTACCGGTAATCCCATTTAATGAGTTATAATAATTAGAAAAAATATGAGTGAAACGCTGATAGTAACCTACCGAACCAATAAATATATGTACCTAAGTTATGTTAATTGTTGTAGGTCATTCTGGAAAATCCTTCGGCATCATAGGATCAACTAAGATTCATACCTTAGAGACAGTATAAACAAAAAATAAACTATTTGAATCCATATTTCACACCTTCTAAACATCACATATAACCTGTTTCTTCGATGATTTTTCAAAAAAAAATACACATGTTAATCTAAAGGTATTCGTATATTTTGGAGTAAACAATGATATAATCAATAAATACCAAAAAAATTCATCATTTTATTTATTGAAAAATATATTCATTAGATCAATTAAAATATAGGGTTTATTAGTCAGTATATGATTCATTATTGTAAACTCATAAGATCCATACTTGTTTTGAAATATTGTATTTGGAATATCATCCTACATCACACACAAATAACGATATCTATATCGATGGTTAATCTTCCAAAAATATTATGCTACATGAAGTTGATCAAATAAATCATATGTATGAGTCATATGATATTTTTTTTCATTATTTAATTGATATCATTGTAGTCAATTCACGACCTCATTGATCATTAATTCTCCTTAATGAATAGAACATGATATCCTCCTTGAGAAACACTAGCATGAAAAATAACCTTACTACTCAACTCCTCTAGTTATTTCTTCAGCTCCACTAATATTTCAATTTCTATTATATAATTAGAATTTGATGGTGTCCTTTCACTAATAATTAAATCAATTGAATACACAGTTTCCCAATCTAGTGTATGTCTAGAATATCATCGGGATATACATTAAAATATTATTATAGAATACATACATCCCCAATTTTATGATTTCTTCCTCACCTAGAGATATTGTGCACTCTTACTACTAAATAATTGTATTTATTATAGCTACTAGGGCTAGATATATATAAGAATCAGATGGTGAGGTTTCTATTCTAATGATAAGGGACTCTACATCATTCTAAAAAATTGTAACATCATTATTCATACAAAAGACATTTTCATCATAATTTTAAAGTAAATCCATACTGATTATTGTATGATATTCAATCGTAAGAATGATTATATGTTCAGAAACTAAAACCATCATATGTTCCATAATGGGGATTGATCGATACATATTTGTTGAAATGATACTTCCCTTAACAGTTCGGATGATAAATCCTTTATAATATCAAATAGTAAGATTATAATTTTCTTCGAAAACAATGCATATATAAAATAATGCAATGATATAGAATCCAATAATGCGTTAGTTTTGTCTGAGGAAATGGGTAATGTACCTTCTACCACATCATTGGGAACTTTAACCTCCACATTTGTGATCGCATAAGCTTGGACATTATCCATTGATATTATTTTTGGAATTTTTCATTTATGTCTAGTACATATATGTGAATAATGTCCCATTTTTATAGAATTATAACATTAGGAATTGGAAGATTCTTCTTTTCCCTTTCAATCACGAGCATGGTGGCCTTTTTCAACACACTTGTAACAGACTCACATTCAATTCATGAATGTACCAATGTGTTTCTTCCCACAATTACTACAGGGTTGAAAGTAAACTATTCCATTCTATCCCATTTCCTTATTTCATTTTTCTATAGAATTCCACTAACCAATTCTTCTCTTTATTTTATTTAATTCCATATTACATATAGAATTGATTTTTTTTCTTAATAGAAAATGAAACGATATCTTTGTTTGATGAGAATGTTTGATAGATCTGTTCCCATTAGAAGAATGGTATTAAAATAACTAAAAACATATATGTTTTATTCTATTTCATGTATATATAGTCCACAATAGTCCTTGTTATTCATTTGAAGTTATCTTTACACTTTTTTATATTCACATCCTAATTTTTCCTTAGTCTCAAGAAACTACCTTTCTATATCTGCTCTTTGTTCATGAGAAATGTATTTTTCATACAAAAGTTCTTTAAATTCATTCCAATACATGTTTTCGATTTATTCAACTTCTTTTATGATTTGATTCAATGACCATAATTGATTCTCATATCTTGAAAAGAGATAAAAATAAATCACATCCTTCTCCCTTTCATTGCATCCTAAATAGTTAATAGCATTTTCTAATGAAATTATCCACTATTCTACTACAAATTGGAATTTTAGTCCCATTAAATGATGTATGATGGTGTCTTATAATGTAGTTTATCATTTCTAATCCACATTGTCAATTATGATTATCTATATAGTTAAGGTTATTGTTTATTACTTGAGTCAGTTATCCCAGTATAATTACAAGTTCCTAAAAATCAGTCGTAGCTCCATAACCAATATCATTATATAGCATATAAGGTAAATACCAACATTGGATACATGTGTTCATGAAGTTTATTGTCATTTCACTAGGTGAAATTTCAAAATAATGGCGTAAACTAGATTAGGAAATGAATAATAAAATTTTGTATCAATACTAGAAAATAAAATAACATGAATTGAATTTATATTCATTGTTATTCTAACACTCATACAAATAGTTTATTTATGTTCATAAGTAACTTTATGTTATTCATAATTATTGATAAATAAAATGTAAATTATCATGCGTATATCCCCTAGGAGTATCAAACTCCGTTTGCAGTAAGGCCCATAATCATGTACAGGGTAACCCCTAGTCAAGCCTGAGAAACCTTGTTGGAGTTGTTGCTCCTATTTAAACCTTCTCCCAAACAACGTAGACTAGTATTATCCAGACATGAGTTTATTAATAGTATTCTGTACAAAATCTATTTCTTACAAAATTATAGGATGTTATTTTATGATTATCCTCAATGTGTATCTTATGTAATTGACCCCTAATCTCTCTTTAGTAAATCTATTTTACATGGATTATAATAAACATCCTCTGATACCAACTATAAAGACCCCAACCCCAGTTTCTTAGAGTCAGTTCCTGATTTTATGACATTGTCATATAAATAATGAAGATGCATCCTGAAAGACTAAATATTTTTTTAGTTTATTAAAATCTGATACATACATATGTTTTACATTATAAGATGAAATGAAATATAGTATATCAATTCCATTGTAAACATAAACAAATTCTAGTCTATCTCTACATGTCATTAAAAATATACATTGTTGCATCTTAGGGGAAATAAAAAATAATAAAAGTTGATCTAATATACTTATTAGGGGTATGAATTTTGATAATGCATCAATAATAAGGCATTATTAATTACTAAAAGTACACATTCCATTAAAACATCATTTTGAGCATAAATGGAAGGAAAAAAAGATTATTATATAATTCTACAATATGACAGATCCATGGTTATTCTACTAGTAAAATAATCAAATGGACTATCAATTACGTGGATTATAATGATTTAATTCATAATGTGGTATGTCATAACCGTACTATCAATGCCAAAACACAAGACCGTACATAAATGGGTAATAACACAAACTACATTGTCTCATGATACCAAAGATGTATTAAGGGACTATAGTGGGATGCACCCAAAATTTACTAAGTCCAATTCATTCATCATATTAAATAGTTAAAAAATAATAAACATATACATTAATACTGATATTGACAAATGAAATGTAAATTATTTTCCCAAAAATAATTACATAAACAATAACCATTAGACGTAATATGGTGAATGGTATCAAAATAACACATCCACAGTAAAACAATGCATAACCCATTAAATAAAATGTTGTATATGATATAATTTAAAAATAATACTAATTAAAAATTATAATCAATAAGAGTGTCGAAATAGATGAAAATAATATTATAACATCCTCGAGTAACTCTTTAGAAAAATACAATTTTACTCTACAAAGAAGAGTTCTTATAGAAATATACTTTTATAAAACCGAATGGGAACTAAGACATATTTGTCAAAAAAAATGTGGGAATTTAGAAAAATTATGGTAGATTATTAAATATTATAGAGTGATATGAAAATAGGTATGAATTCCAGGAATTTCTTGAATCATTCTTGTTTATCGAGAAGAATTAGAGGGATATACTTTTATGTCATGTAACTCCCCATAAAATAAATATGGATTATGGTTGGTATATATATATATATTTATAATTCAAACAGATTCTATGAGAACTAAATAAGAATGATTGATAATTTCATTGGGGTAAAGAGAAAAAGAGTAACATGAAAGAAATTGGAGGTTCGGGTAGAAAACCAAACCTTGTGTCTGAATGTGTTATGTAGTTGAAATTATAATCATGGACTATGAAATTAGATAGATTACGAATTTAATTAAGAACCTATATGTAGAGACCCGAAGCTTGACGTACATGGACTTTACATTACTTTTGCGGAATACTTAGTACATTACAAAAACACACACATAAAGACCGTAATAGTTTAGTGTCTTTGGAAACTCAGACTATAATCTTCTAATCGTGGTGAAAGATCTTCAACATCTCCCATAAAGATCTTCCTTTTTTTTACCTAAAACCTTTCTTTATATCCTGGGGAAAAGAAAACATAAAAGGGTGAGCTCAAATGCTCAGTAAGGGTAAACAAAAGAAATATGAATCACATCATATTCATAAGAACATAACATTTTGGAAATCATAACCTGCAAAAGAGAGCATAATTTCATAACATGGGATAAATTATGGCAGTGGAATGTAATCACAATAATCATAACATAAAACATGGAACTTTGTTGCATACACACATAATCATATAGAATCATTTCTTGTTAGTCATGACTCATTGCCAAGACTATCTTAGTGGACAAAGTCCCTTTCTGAATCGAGTAACCCTCGTTTCAGTCCTGTTTCACCGAACCGGTATAACCTACCATTCCAGCCATGTCTATCTCATGAGATATAATATCTTTACCCAATGCATTGGAGGGAGATATAGGTCCCACCCATCTCATAATGATACCATTCTTATGTGTGCCACAAAATCATAAATCATACATCATTGCATAACCCGTGTAATAAAAATGGGATTCTTAAACAACATGACATCATAAAACCATTCATATAAGATAAAGGAATTCATAAACATAATTCCATCACAACATAGTCAAATCAATGTAAAAATATGGATAGAAACAGAACCCTTTATTATCTTAGATGGAAAATAATTTTGATAAAACACTTGAATTGAATTCTTGAGGAAAATATCCTTTCTTCTTCAAAATCAATTTCTTTTCACAAAACATCATGAAATTTTAAAAGAAAGAGATTTTATTGAAAATAGTCATTAAATCTTTTAGAGGAAGCTTTATGAAAATAAGGATTTATAAAACAGTAGAAATCCGTTCGTGCCGTATAAGTTAAAAGAAACATTCTTTGTACTTTTGTCGAAAAAGTCAAAATGTACCTCGTACGAAAAACGACAAAATATTCCATTCATATCTTTTACTAAAAACTCACAAAAGGGTAGAATTGGATTTAAACAATTGTAGGTGTATGGAAATAACATTACATATTGAGGAAACATAGATGTGGATGATAAAATACACCCCAGTAAATACTAAAGTATAAACAATCTCGGATAAAAATGAGATTGTGATATTTCCCTTACCTTAGGTCTGACTTGCTTTGTAAGTGTCCGAACCTCCTGTATAATGATTTAAATCATGTTATTGACTTATTCCAGAATCATATTCATTGTTATTATATCATATATGGTCCACTTATGACTTTATATTACCCGTTCTTTTGTAAATTCATGTTAAAGTAGCGTTTTGGGTAAAATCGTCTCATTTGCCGTTCGTGTTTTTAACTTGTAATTATTCATATGATTACTTAGATCATGATTACTTAATTCCAGAATATAAAACATGATTTATATATATATATATATTCATAATATACATTTATAATAAATCAGTAAATGGAAAGAAATACACCATTCATGGAGACGGTAGTCCGTACGTACGCATGAACGCTGTTTTCGTTTCCTTATTGAATTGAATGGAATTAAGTAGATGACAAACATATAAATATAAATAATTCCAGTATCATTATTAGGTCATATATTTCATTAGTACTTATTATATATACTTTATAATCATTCATGAATGGATAATCATTGAGAATGAATCTCATCGCGTCGTGGAGACGGTAGTCCGTACGTACGCACGAGCGATGATATCGTTCCCATGGTCGTGGAATTGTGTTGAAGTGTATGTATACTATTTCAGTATCAATATCACTTTATAATAATCATATATAGTTACTCATTACACCTTTATACCCATCCAATTAAGGTGGTGGTAGAAAATAGATTACACCACGGCGTGGAGACGGTATTCCGTACGTACGCACGCGCGGTGATTTCCTTTTTCCGCAGGATGGATAGAAGGTTAATTAGAGTTGTTTCATATTTATAATAACATATCAGTATGTAAGTAATACTTATGTTATTACTTTGTCATGAAACAACTAAATAAGAAGATGTTGAAGAATAAAGAAATTGAAAAGATCGGTAATGGATATTACCTCTTCTTTGAAACGCCTCTTTGAATCCTCCACTTAGGGAACTAAGATTGGTCTTTGAAGAAGATTAGGACCTCTAGGATTATTCTAGGGAAGTGGAGAAGAGATTTTGGCAGGGGGTGGCCGAGGTTTAAGGCTCAATGTTGTGTGAGGAGGAGGGGGAGGAGGTGCCCTTTTATAAGGGAGGAGAGGGGCACCTTAGGAATTCTTAAAAATATTAATTTATAATAAATCTAACCCCACATAAAAACCTCCAAAATGACTCATATTCGAAGATTAGATGAGATAGGGTTGTAAACTCATCAACCAATCAAATTTAGACATGTTTGGATCTTATTTTAAACCTTATCATTTTGATTTATCCTTATTTAATCTATTTAAGTTTATTTGTGGTAATAAAATTCTAAATTTTAAATTATAACAAATAATTACTTATTTGTTGTGAATTTTCCATAATTGTTTACTTTATAACATTATAGACCATATAAATATAAATTTATAATTTTTAAATATTTTTGTGATTTTTAAACAATTTTATAATATGTTATTTTTGTAAAATAACAATAGTGTCAATTTTGACACTATTCATTTATTTGAATTTAAATAAAATATATACAGAAGATATGTTCGAACTAAAAGCTTTAATATATTAATATAAGGCCATATGTATCTATAAAATTAGTTTATCACATTAAATAGTTCATATAATATTTATTTTATTATTTTTAAAACCATTTATTTGGTTTATCTCTTAATAAAATAATTACTACATCATTTTTGTATAATTATTTAATATACTTATTTGTTGTATAAAATTTAAAATAAAATTCTATGATGAAGATAAATATATTACCTTTCACAATAATACTTTTACTCGAATTTATCATCTTAAAATAACAATATTTAAATTGTTATATTTATTAAATTATGAAGGTAACAACTTTGGCATCATTTAAAATAAAATAATATAAGTGTCATAATCGCTTTTATAAGGCTCAAATGGTCAAATATTCGACCATTGGATGCTTATGGTTTACATTTACATGTCCAATATGTTTTGGTTAGGTATTTGTGCATTTTATGGTCACTATTAGTTAAAAAAAAACATTATTCTTGATTTTTCACTAGATAAACAATTTCTGCATCACTATTGTGTCATAATTAATGATAATTATTTAATCCCTAAAAATTATAAATAAATTTATATGATGTAGATAATTTCATTAGATTTCTGTAGACTATTCATGTTCGAAGTTTCATGAAGTTTATCACTATATTAAAATTAATATACTTATAAAATTTAAGAGAGTGACATGTTGTCACTTTCTTTGGTTTAAATAATAATTAAGTTATTTTCATGGACAAATGTTCATTAAATGATTATAATCCGACCCTTAGGTGATATGGGTCTACTTTTAGTCATCCAATAGGATTTTGACATTTGTTAGGGTAATTTTAAAATATTATATTTACCCTTAATTACCCAATTTACCTTTAACTATGGTAAATAAAATTTACCGTAGTTACTATTCATAATTCCCAAAAATAAAAAGTAGCTTATTAACATAATTTGGACCCACTGATTCCAAATATGGAATCCATTTTTTAAAATTCCATACACAGAAGTTGCAGAAATTAAATTAAAATTAATCCCGTTGTCGAATAAAAACGGGTTTTTGTTTAAAACATTGCAAAAGATTGAATTGATTTAACCTACGAATTCAAGGTAAAATCAATGCTAATGACATACATTATATTAAATGGTAAAAATATATTCTATTTATACTTTAAAACCATTCAATATTATAATTTAACCACATAAGATATTACGATGAAAAAAGTTTTTTTTATTAAAATATAGCGTGTTTTTACTATTCATTAAAATGTGAAAGTTACCAGAATAATATGAAAATTTTATCCAAAGTAAATTTTTATTTCTTGATTCCAAAGAAGAATTTTATTTTGTCAAATTGAACTTATAAACATGTCAAAAACTAGATTTAAAGTGGGTGCGCTGTCAAAAGGCGGCAAAACTGCATTTTTTGAAAAATACTTATTTTACCCGAAAAATTTATTTTGTTCTTATACCATGTTCTAGAAATGTGTAAGAGGAATAATAATGTTATAAAATTAAAAATTTAGTAAATACTATTCATAACGGCTAGTTCATGACAATATTATAATAATATAACATTGTTTATTAAAACCCGGTATTGTGTACAGCACACGCTATCGAGGAAGGTCGTGATTGCGTGTAATGCAAGCCAAGTCAGGGTTGCATGTTGTGAAAGAATCCTTCATTGTTTCGTATAACAGAATCCAACCATATTTCATTTATACATTTAATATATATATATATATATATACTCAATGTTGCGTAGAATAACTATTATCAAAATTGTGTGTAACACGGTCCAAGAATAGTGTTGCGTATACTGCAAGCTAATACGGTGTTGCGTATAGCGCAAGGTAATCTTGGTGTAGAATACAACATAAGACATTAATGAAATTAAAATAATATTTTTCATAAAATATCGGGGTGTTACATTCTACCCCCCTTAAAATGAATTTCGCCCTCGAAATTCGTCGGGGTTATAAATGGCATACTATTTGAAAGTTTCTTTGATAGAAACCCACATCGTAAAAAGGAATACCAAAACTTATCTTTAAAAAACAAAAGTATGAAACGTAACGGTTACCCAAATAAACTAATCGCTGGGTTTCCACATTGGTGAAAATATGGATATGGAAGAGAAATCTAACCATCATGTTCTGATGGAGAGTGGTAGAGAACATGGCTATGGAAAAGCTAGCAGTCACAAAGCCATAAATTTGTGATGATCTAGGGTACCATCTGATTCATCGGATATAAGGGCACTAGGACAACATTTTTGGTTTTCAAGATCATTTCCCTAAAGTTGAAAATTTGAATTACAATAAATACTTACTTTATTTTGGTACAATCTCACTGTTGTTCATTCCTTGAACAATTTCCACTTCATCTCTTAAATAAATGAAGTTGAATTTGTTATTCGTGAAGTGTTAGCAGATCATGTGATAGAATGACGGGTCATTCCATCTTTATCAAACAATAGGTTAGAAAAAATTATATACATAAGTCGATCTATAGTGAGATTAATCATATATAGTTCCTAAAATGAACTTATACTTCACATATCATACTGCTTAATATAATAAAACTAGTTTTCTACTAAACAGGGACTTCCTGTAGGTCAGTGGTAGGCGATAAAGTCCAGTCGCACTTCTGTTTTGGGTTCGATTCCCACAGCCTTGTCCGAAGCGATGGGCTGTCGCCCGTCCTGCAGGTTGTCCTTTTTCTAAAACTACATTACTATAACATCACATAAATAATATCAAAAAAAAAAGTTCTATACTTAAACAATACTAACTTATGGTTAACATAATCAATTACAATCTATAGGCTTATCTAAAATACTTCGGTCCAAGCTCATAGTATAAAGAAAATGATTAATTGAAATGTCGCCAACCAAGCATGTGAATACCATCATTTATCCCCCATATATCTTGTTGGTCACATTCCAATCATGTGAATACTTTAATGATGTATTCTCTTGAAAAATATGAATACCCATTAAACCTTAGTGAAAACATGAATGCTGTCAAAAGTTAACTCTTTCCACATACCAAAATCCAAAAATTCAATATACTCAAACCATGATATAACCTTCTCCTTATATCAGTCATGAGCTCATGAATACTATCAAACATTTTATTTTCTCCTTATCCCTTCATTATGTGCATATCATCTACATTCCAAAAATATCTGAATAACCTTTCATGGATACTGGTAACATTAATCAGACAACAATGTAACAATCCTTACATGTCTCTTTATTCCATAGTGCCAACATTACACATGATAAACATGTAATCATTCCACTACATTCTTAAACCATTGACCGAGCTTCAACAATTCTTTCATCTCACATATCATTTGTAGTCTCTTCATCATCATCCACATAAATACTTCCCATACGACCATACTGATTATCTTCATGAGACTTTCCCTTAGGGCATTGGTTTGCATAATGCCCGTACATTCCACATTTAAAACATTTAACCATTGTTGATGTCGTAGCAATACCATTATCCTCATCCATGTTGTTAACTGAACCTTTTCCTTTGCATTTACTTGCTTTGTGTCCTTTTTTTCCACACCCAAAGCATCTTCCAGTTCCTTTGAAACATTCTCCTTGATGCCTCTTCCCACATGATTTACATAGGGGAAATTGAACTTTCTTTCCTCTATGATCATCATGAAACTCCATCTTTCTCTTATTAGCCGAGTCAGGAAACTTACCAAATTTTACTTTATTGATCATATTATGAGATTGCTGATTCGGCATAATAATGATGTTTGGACTTCCAAATCCCATTTCATTATGAAGAATATCATTCCATTGTCCATCATATCCTCCATTATCGTGAATCATCTTGTTTCCAGCCATTTTCTAAAACCCAAAAGAATAGTGTGAGAGGCAAAAATCATAATAAAGGGGGAGTAACTTCAATATCTAACATCTTAGGTTTAATTCTATGATCGTTAGCGTAATTCTAGTACTATAACCTATACACATACTTAACTTTAGAGACATCCCTAGACATACCTTAGAAATATCTCTAGGGATCTCACTAAAGTTCTCGCATCCTAGTTTCCAAAGGTTGACTAAACCTTTCCTCTGATACCAACTGTAGAGACCCGAAGCTTGACGTACATGGACTTTACATTACTTTTGCGGAATACTTAGTACATTACAAAAACACACACATAAGGACCGTAATAGTTTAGTGTCTTTGGAAACTCAGACTATAATCTTCTAATCGTGGTGAAAGATCTTCAACATCTCCCATAAAGATCTTCCTTTTTTTTACCTAAAACCTTTCTTTATATCCTGGGGAAAAGAAAACATAAAAGGGTGAGCTCAAATGCTCAGTAAGGGTAAACAAAAGAAATATGAATCACATCATATTCATAAGAACATAACATTTTGGAAATCATAACCTGCAAAAGAGAGCATAATTTCATAACATGGGATAAATTATGGCAGTGGAATGTAATCACAATAATCATAACATAAAACATGGAACTTTGTTGCATACACACATAATCATATAGAATCATTTCTTGTTAGTCATGACTCATTGCCAAGACTATCTTAGTGGACAAAGTCCCTTTCTGAATCGAGTAACCCTCGTTTCAGTCCTGTTTCACCGAACCGGTATAACCTACCATTCCAGCCATGTCTATCTCATGAGATATAATATCTTTACCCAATGCATTGGAGGGAGATATAGGTCCCACCAATCTCATAATGATACCATTCTTATGTGTGCCACAAAATCATAAATCATACATCATTGCATAACCCGTGTAATAAAAATGGGATTCTTAAACAACATGACATCATAAAACCATTCATATAAGATAAAGGAATTCATAAACATAATTCCATCACAACATAGTCAAATCAATGTAAAAATATGGATAGAAACAGAACCCTTTATTATCTTAGATGGAAAATAATTTTGATAAAACACTTGAATTGAATTCTTGAGGAAAATATCCTTTCTTCTTCAAAATCAATTTCTTTTCACAAAACATCATGAAATTTTAAAAGAAAGAGATTTTATTGAAAATAGTCATTAAATCTTTTAGAGGAAGATTTATGAAAATAAGGCTTTATAAAACAGTAGAAATCTGTTCGTGCCGTATAAGTTAAAAGAAACATTCTTTGTACTTTTGTCGAAAAAGTCAAAATGTACCTCGTACGAAAAACGACAAAATATTCCTTTCATATCTTTTACTAAAAACTCACAAAAGAGTAGAATTGGATTTAAACAATTGTAGGTGTATGGAAATAACATTACATATTGAGGAAACGTAGATGTGGATGATAAAATACACCCCAGTAAATACTAAAGTATAAACAATCTCGGATAAAAATGAGATTGTGATATTTCCCTTACCTTAGGTCTGACTTGCTTTGTAAGTGTCCGAACCTCCTGTATAATGATTTAAATCATGTTATTGACTTATTCCAGAATCATATTCATTGTTATTATATCATATATGGTCCACTTATGACTTTATATTACCCGTTCTTTTGTAAATTCATGTTAAAGTAGCGTTTTGGGTAAAATCGTCTCATTTGCCGTTCGTGTTTTTAACTTGTAATTATTCATATGATTACTTAGATCATGATTACTTAATTCCAGAATATAAAACATGATTTATATATATATATATATTCATAATATACATTTATAATAAATCAGTAAATGGAAAGAAATACACCGTTCATGGAGACGGTAGTCCGTACGTACGCATGAACGCTGTTTTCGTTTCCTTATTGAATTGAATGGAATTAAGTAGATGACAAACATATAAATATAAATAATTCCAGTATCATTATTAGGTCATATATTTCATTAGTACTTATTATATATACTTTATAATCATTCATGAATGGATAATCATTGAGAATGAATCTCATCGCGTCGTGGAGACGGTAGTCCGTACGTACGCACGTGCGATGATATCGTTCCCATGGTCGTGGAATTGTGTTGAAGTGTATGTATACTATTTCAGTATCAATATCACTTTATAATAATCATATATAGTTACTCATTACACCTTTATACCCATCCAATTAAGGTGGTGGTAGAAAATAGATTACACCACGGCGTGGAGACGGTATTCCGTACGTACGCACGCGCGGTGATTTCCTTTTTCCACAGGATGGATAGAAGGTTAATTAGAGTTGTTTCATATTTATAATAACATATCAGTATGTAAGTAATACTGATGTTATTACTTTGTCATGAAACAACTAAATAAGAAGAAGTTGAAGAATAAAGAAATTGAAAAGATCGGTAATGGATATTACCTCTTCTTTGAAACGCCTCTTTGAATCCTCCACTTAGGGAACTAAGATTGGTCTTTGAAGAAGATTAGGACCTCTAGGATTATTCTAGGGAAGTGGAGAAGAGATTTTGGCAGGGGTTGGCCGAGCTTTAAGGCTCAAAGTTGTGTGAGGAGGAGGGGGAGGAGGTGCCCTTTTATAAGGGAGGAGAGAGGCACCTTAGGAATTCTTAAAAATATTAATTTATAATAAATCTAACCCCACATAAAAACCTCCAAAAATGACTCATATTCGAAGATTAGATGAGATAGGGTTGTAAACTCATCAACCAATCAAATTTAGACATGTTTGGATCTTATTTTAAACCTTATCATTTTGATTTATCCTTATTTAATCTATTTAAGTTTATTTGTGGTAATAAAATTCTAAATTTTAAATTATAACAAATAATTACTTATTTGTTGTGAATTTTCCATAATTGTTTACTTTATAACATTATAGACCATATAAATATAAATTTATAATTTTTAAATATTTTTGTGATTTTTAAACAATTTTATAATATGTTATTTTTGTAAAATAACAATAGTGTCAATTTTGACACTATTCATTTATTTGAATTTAAATAAAATATATACAGAAGATATGTTCGAACTAAAATCTTTAATATATTAATAAAAGGTCATATGTATCTATAAAATTAGTTTATCACATTAAATAGTTCATATAATATTTATTTTATTATTTTTAAAACCATTTATTTGGTTTATCTCTTAATAAAATAATTACTACATCATTTTTGTATAATTATTTAATATACTTATTTGTTGTATAAAATTTAAAATAAAATTCTATGATGAAGATAAATATATTACCTTTCACAATAATACTTTTACTCGAATTTATCATCTTAAAATAACAATATTTAAATTGTTATATTTATTAAATTATGAAGGTAACAACTTTGGAATCATTTAAAATAAAATAATATAAGTGTCATAATCGCTTTTATAAGGCTCAAAATGGTCAAATATTAGACCATTGGATGATTATGGTTTACATTTACATGTCCAATAAGTTTTGGTTAGGTATTTGTGCATTTTATGGTCACTATTAGTTTAAAAAAAACATTATTCTTGATTTTTCACTAGATAAACAATTTCTGCATCACTATTGTGTCATAATTAATGATAATTATTTAATCCCTAAAAATTATAAATAAAGTTATATGATGTAGATAATTTCATTAGATTTCTGTAGACTATTCATGTTCGAAGTTTCATGAAGTTTATCACTAAATTAAAATTAATATACTTATAAAATTTAAGAGAGTGACATGTTGTCACTTTCTTTGGTTTTAATAATAATTAAGTTATTTTCATGGACAAATGTTCATTAAATAATTATAATCCGACCCTTAGGTGATATGGGTCTACTTTTAGTCATCCAATAGGATTTTGACATTTGTTAGGGTAATTTTAAAATATTATATTTACCCTTAATTACCCGATTTACCTTTAACTATGGTAAATAAAATTTACCGTAGTTACTATTCATAATTCCCAAAAATAAAAAGTAGCTTATTAACATAATTTGGACCCACTGATTCCATATATGGAATCCATTTTTTAAAATTCCATACACAGAAGTTTCAGAAATTAAATTAAAATTAATCCCGTTGTCGAATAAAAACGGGTTTTTGTTTAAAACATTGCAAAAGATTGAATTGATTTAACCTACGAATTCAAGGTAAAATCAATGCTAATGACATACATTATATTAAATGGTAAAAATATATTCTATTTATACTTTAAAACCATTCAATATTATAATTTAACCACATAAGATATTACGATGAAAAAAGTTTTTTTTATTAAAATATAGCGTGTTTTTACTATTCATTAAAATGTGAAAGTTACCAGAATAATATGAAAATTTTATCCAAAGTAAATTTTTATTTCTTGATTCCAAAGAAGAATTTTATTTTGTCAAATTGAACTTATAAACATGTCAAAAACTAGATTTAAAGTGGGTGCGCCATCAAAAGGCGGCAAAACTGCATTTTTTGAAAAATACTTATTTTACCCGAAAAATTTATTTTGTTCTTATACCATGTTCTAGAAATGTGTAAGAGGAATAATAATGTTATAAAATTAAAAATTTAGTAAATACTATTCATAACGGCTAGTTCATGACAATATTATAATAATATAACATTGTTTATTAAAACCCGGTATTGTGTACAGCACACGCTATCGAGGAAGGTCGCGATTGCGTGTAATGCAAGCCATGTCAGGGTTGCGTGTTGTGAAAGAATCCTTCGTTGTTTCATATAACAGAATCCAACCATATTTCATTTATACATTTAATATATATATATATATATATATACTCAATGTTGCGTAGAATAATTATTATCAAAATTGTGTGTAACACGGTCCAAGAATAGTGTTGCGTATACTGCAAGCTAATACGGTGTTGCGTATAGCGCAAGGTAATCTTGGTGTAGAATACAACATAAGACATTAATGAAATTAAAATAATATTTTTCATAAAATATCGGGGTGTTACACTATAAGACATTTATATGGTTATTGATAGTTTTATTAAGTACATTTATGTCATTTTTACAAGTTATAATATTGAATTTCGTCGTTCCAGTGTTTTTGTTTCCATGATTTCATGATCTATTCTATTGATTATAAGTAATGTGTTTCATATAAAATTGGTATAATTAAACATAATTAGAAATAAATGTTTTTAATTATTAACAATAATTGTAATTTTTTTTCCATATATGATGATGAATCATGTTAATGATAACCATTTAGAATAATTTTAGTCGTTCTTTGTCACAATAAAGTAGTTTGGTTCTATTATTTAATATCATGAATACAAAATGCTTCTAGAACCATAAATAATACATAATATATATTTTATAATATCAGTAAACTATGAAAATGTATTCATGACCTTTCTTCAAGGGAAAATTAATGATAAAAAATTCATTATTTACAAATCTTGCAGATCGACACCTCTAAAATGATGAGTAACTTTTAAAAACAATTTAGTGAGATTAAATAGATTTATAATTAAATTACATAAACATAATGAAATTAAATTGTATATATTATATTATATTTATAATTATCATTAGATTAGAGAATTTTATTAGAGGATAAGGAAAAAAAATTTGAAATTAAATTAAAATAAAACGAAAGAGGGTTTAACTCTTGAAATATCCTACAGGATAACCTTCATAGGGGAAGAGGTTTTGGTCTTTTGGAAAGAACAAGAGATATTTGATGTTCATATTGATTAGTGAAGAATAATTGGAAACTTTTATTAAAATCCTCAAGGCATAGAGGTTTTAGGAGAGGAGGGGGTGATGGGGTCATTTATAGTGGAGGAGAGGGGAGTTCCCTTAAATTTTTTTATAAATTAGATTACTATTGACCTCAATACTATGAAGAGTTTGAGAATTATCAAAAAAAAAATTAAAATGTGGAACTATAGTTGGTGATTATGGTGTTACATCATTCATACATCATTTATGACTCGATAAATCATGTATTTAGAAGTTATCGTAAATTATTGTATTTTACTATTCAAAAAAATTTCAGTATTTTAGAAAATTATCAAAAAATAAACAAATCAATTATATTTACTATATAATTATATTATAAGACCTATTTTATGAAATTAATTTTCAATATATGAGAAATTTAATTTTTAATTATTGTTATCACTTACTTATAAAAACATATTTTAAATTTAAAACTCTTTTTATAAAAAATTAAAAAATTAACTAAGGTCTCATAAAATTATTCTTTAATCACAAGAAAACAAAATGTTAACTTATGAGAATTTTTATGAAAATTATTTTTCTTATAAATTATATTTTTAATTATAATATTGTAATTAAGTATTTGTGACTTTTAAAAATAGAAACATTTAATTAATAATTATAAAAAATTATTTACTTGCATTATGATATAATTATAAGATATATCAATTTATAATATATAAAAAATTTATTTATAAAATAATTTGCCAGTTTACTATTCATTTAGAGGATTTACTATTCATAAGTGTTATATCACTATTTCCTTAGTCAAGTAACCATTTCATTAGTATAGGTTCCATAACCTCTATAAATATCTCTTATTTCATTCCTTCTTAATTTATAAATATTTTATTTCGTAATCTATATGTTTTTATGTGATTTATTATATTTAAAATAATCATAATAATAGAAATCTCAGTGATATAATGATGAGTGTTTATAATTAAAAGCATCATTTTAATGATTTTTTGTCCTTAATTATTTTCCACAGAGGATATAACATCATTAGATGCAATAAAAAATTTATACCTCTATAAATTATCACATGGACGATATACATTATAAAAAAACAATTGATTGGAAATAAATTAAAAAATAGAGTTGATTCATCAAGATCTATAGTGAATAACCATCTTCCCCCGACATAGACCCTAAAATCAGAATAGAGAACGATTTTCAAAGAATAGAGTATATCATATATATGAGGTCAAGGATATAGTTGAAAATACATCACAAAATTATTTTAAATTATTTGTCAACTCTTTATATTTTTTAATTTTCTAATAATATTTCAAAATATCATAAATATAATGCCCTTCTGGAGTAGCAGACACCCGAATTTGTTTTACCAAAGTGTATAAAATATTGTTTTACTACAACATTGGGGAAGACAAAACACATGAGTACCATATTAGTATATATGGTGTCTGTATATAAATTAAAAAAAATAATTTTGATCCTTATTCGAGGGATGATTCCTATAATGTAAAAAGAGGCATTTTATAAAATGATGTTATTGAAATAGTTTAGAAGATGGAGGATAAGATATTATCATGAGTACATTAATTGTTTTATTACATGTAGAGACGTTTTAAGGTATATGTACTAATCATGTCCCCTTGTATAACCCACTCCCCCACCTAAACCGCCAAAAAATTCCATCCACTATGAGATATATGTTGAGGATCCACAGTTTAATTTTATAGTACATATGATAATATGTTATATTTGTGATACCCTATTTCAACAACAAATAGTTATGGACATGCTTTGGGTAATGATAAATGATATTATAGATTCATCATCATTAGTATCATTCCATATAATTGAGGTTTCATTAGTTTTAGAAAAATTCTTTTTTACTCTTTCCATATAGACATTCACAATAACTTACCACGGATGTATGGACATATTACATCATTTTTATATATAATTCAGTTTAATATTACAGTATATATATATATATTATTATAATACTATAATGGTAAGTAAATGTTGTATTGAAAGGAAAAAATGTTTTGATCCTATAACATTAGAATCATATTTGTAAAATAATTTCACATTTATCATCATATGAATTTATTTTTATGGATAATTATATAGAGATATTGATTGATAAAATTTATAGGTGAAATTATATGGTGATCATTCATAAAATATATATTAGGGAGCTTCTAAATTAAAATATTATATATATCACATAGATGAAAATATGACCCTTTTATGGTGATTTTCATATTAATTTCAATTATATAAACATGATCTAATATCATATCTATGAAATTATTTTCATCATAATAAACATTGTATTTAATATGAAATGAAATTATTGTATCTATTATTGGAAAAATATTATATCTCATATTACCCATATAATTCAAGATGATAAAAAATATAGATATATATGAAAAAATTTAGAATGATACAAAAAAGTGTTCTCTACTTCTTTATCTCTATTTGTATGAAACTTAAATTTCATAAAGTGTTTTTTTTCTTTATTTAATAACCACTAAATATAATTTATTTTATATCAGTCTCCATTTTATTTTTGGTTATTTTTTTGACATGATAGGAAATTATACTTTTTATGATCCATAAATGGGGATGTTCCTGACAACTATAAATAAGTATTAGATAGTTATGTTTGACAGTTTATATAATTATAGTATATTATAAATATATATTTTATTTCATATTTATTAATTTTTAATTGGTAAATTAGCTCAATAAAATGATACATAAAATAATAGGAATAAATTATAAAATATATGTGCATACATGTGACATCATTTTTAAGTATTAAAAAATTTAAAATACATTAAATGTCATTTGAAATTGATAAACTATTTTAAAATATAAATTTCAGCATAAAAAGGATTTATTGAACATGGATGTTATTTATGATGATTTATTTATGATATAATAACAAATATAACAATTAAAACTTTATATTTTATTATAAAATTTCATTTTATTTATGATGAAACTTTATTGAAAATAAATGTTTTTAAATTGTTTTAAAATTATAGTGTTTTTATTATCCATTCCCTAATAATTGAAATGAGTTCAATCATCTGTATATAACATGGAAAGATTAATTTTCATCATTTCTTTGTTCTTACTTTATCATGATTTGGAAATTATAGATCTATTATAAATTTATTGTGATTTTAAACAAGTTTGGATTCAATTATTTGTAATAAAATTGGGTATTATAGTAATCTTACACTGATAGTTCTTCTCTTGGGACATTACTGTATTTAGGATGGTTTTGTGTTTGTTTAAAAGAAATAAATTTAAAAAATTAGTTTTTCACATTATTCTATAATAAAAAATTCCATTAATTAATGGTTACATAGTTATTTCTAATAAAAGATTTTAAAAAAAATTTCTCATTAGTTATTTAATATCCAACAAAAAAATATTATATATTTTTAATCACATACTATAATTTAGATATTTTTTCAATTTTAAGTTATGTGGCATGTTGATTTTGAAATCAATTATTATAATTATTGTAAAAAGTAATTTTTACATCTCTTACAACGATATCTTCCAAAAAAATAATTTTTTTAAACTAAAATAACAGATAATTAAAACCTTTTTTTCACTTGTGAATTGAAAAAAATATTTTGAAAAATCACCTTTAATATCGTAACATCATATTAATAATATTTTAATCATTAAATAAACATTTTTTCTAAACAATTTCAATAAAAAATATGAAATGTAAGCATGAAGGATCCTTGAATACTTCTTAGGGAATTATATTCATAGAACATTATATAATAGGTTAAATACACTTGGAAAACCCATATCATTATAAACAAGACATACTTCTCCTATCCCAATCATTACATTATAGATATGGATTACATTACCTAGCCCAAACATTGTGATCTCATGAGATATAAAAAATTACCTAGTACAATGGTGGGATATATAATTATGTACCATATGTCATCATCTATAATGATCATATACCTTATCATGAATGAAACCCACAAAAACATACTTTTTAACCTATAACCGCAAAAATTTTACTTAAAATATAAATATAAAATAATATGATAGGATTGGGTTAACCAATTCCCTATTGAAAGTAAAATAAATAAAAAATTCGTTATAGTGTTCAAAAGAAGATAATTAAAATAATTAGAAGTATTTATAACATAGGTATATTTAAATATTATTGTAACAATTCTCATGGGAAAACACAATGCAACCTTTGTAATATATAAGTTAACTTCCATGAATGAAAAAAATTTGAAATTTCATTCACATTGATTGAATATAAAATTTGATAAAAGCTACTTATTTTTTAATATATAAATCATTCATAAAATACTAAATTAAGTGTATATAAAATCTCTCAACGAATGAAAATTATTATTAGAATCCTCTTTCTATGAATCCTGACACACTTTGTTCATCCTTTGAGAATATTAAAAATCTATAAATTATTTAGTTACATATGAAAAAAATTTCAGTTTATTATTACATTCAATTTTTTATAATGGTTTATTCATTTATTATATTACTATTTATTATTTCTGTTATTTTGAGTTCTAATAGTCAAATGTTCCATGAATTATTTTTGACTAAAAAAATATATCAAGGGGTATTGATTAATGGTTTTATATGCTAAATGAAGAAATGTGTCTATGGGATTAGTGGATATTTTTTACATCTATACTAGACTATAAATATCATTATAAAATTAATAAATCCAAAATATTTAATATTAATTATTTTAAATATTTTATCACAGTTATTATAAAAAATAATGTTGAATCATTTGAGTCGGTGGTTTAACTGATGCAATAAGAAACATACTGATTAAGAAAGATCAATAAAATTCCATCCATATTTTATAATCTTAAAATTATATTCATAATTCCATTTTATTAAAATAATAAATCTCACGCAATAAGAGGAGGATGAATAATATTAAAAAAAATAAATGAGATGATGATACATACAATTCAAATTCAAATTTCCTCATAAGGATAACCTATATAACAAAACACCATGAACTCTTTTTTAACTAATTGATAAAGGATGTGTACAAAGATTCTAAGATTATGAAAGTGAGAAAAATAAATTTAGGGAATAGAACTCTATATGAATAGAAATGGTTTTAGAATGTTCCATTTGGTAGATAAGGAAAAACTATTCTCCACAAATAAATATTCAATGTATAAATTATTTTATTTTAATGTTGATTACATGTTGGGATATGATTGAACATCCCTTGTGTACCCATATCACTTTTTTTTATTTTTTTATCAAATATAAAATAAAATTTCAACTTATTTTCATGATATTTATGCTAAATATAATTTTCTTCCATTCATTAATTCAAACTCATAAACTACATATAATGACCTAGACTTATCAACAAAATATTTATCTTAAAACCTATTATTAACTCTTCCAAAAAGTACATTAAATTACCATTTATTACATATCTGACTTTTAAAAAGATTTTTTCCTTTTTATATTGTATTTTTTTATTTCACATATCATAATAACATTTTTCCTTCACATTGGTCATGAAACTAATTTTTCCATATTTATAATATAATTATTGAATGAATAATTTTATCATATAAAATACGGTGTAAGTTTTTATAATATTACAAATAATTTTTAAAGAAATATCTTTATAATAAATATAGTTCCTGAACAATTAACATTTTCATAACATTCTTTGTCAGTATTTTTTTATCCATAATTTGATTTTTTTTTTCATTTAATGTAATAGAATACTTTATTTTTAAATCATTAATTTTAGTGTAAAACTTATAAAAACAAATCCAATGAAATCAAACCTACATAATAATTAATGATTAGGAATCCATGATGCATGTGTATAGGCATTGTTATATGAATTTTTGGGATTTCATATGAATAACTATTATGAATTTAGAAATTTATCAAATGAAAAAAGGGATATTAAAAATATTAAAATATAAGAAATAAAAATTTCTTCATTATTATATACATGTTGCATCCATGTAAAGATAATTTTTAATTTTAAAAACATATATAAAAATCATTAGAACTTATATGGTTATGAATAATAGTGAATGGATAGGCTCAACTATGATAATTTTGTTGGTGTTAGATCTCACATATGACTAAAACCATGCCACATCAGATTTCACACCTATGATTAAAATTGACTCATTTTAGATTAACTACAATGCATCATATTAAATAATAGTTCATGTTATATTATATATGTGCTCACAATGGAATAAATATGAAATGCTTGTGTTGGGTTAACCTAGTAGGCTTGGGGATTACATTAGATTCAATGTTTATTACTACATAATATTATCCTACTTTGAATAATGATAGATTATATACATTCTATGTCATGAATAAAATACTCCATATTAAATCATGTGATATTAATTGACCATGGTATTTTAACCCAAATGATAATCATATCAATGAAATCTGTTTTATTATATAGGGCAAATATTTCATTCCAGGGATGAGGATCAATATTCAAGAAACAATACAATATATTTATCAAATTTTTCCACAATAAGGAATAAATATGATGAATAGTGAACCATTATTCCATTGAAGGGGTGATGAACTAAGAAAATTATGTGAATTGGTTGCTTATATCATGATTGGTTTACAATGAGACAAAAAATCATTTCCATCATGGTTTTTTATTTTAATCCAGGTGAATTAAAGTATTTAAAATATATATATATATATATATATATATATATATATATTGAACAAGCTGTTTTACCTAAAAAAAGGAGAACCTATGAGCCAACAATTTCTAAAAATAAATATTTCTTTTTAAAAATAAAAACATATTTTTATAATTATTACTTTTAAAAAAGTATACCAACTAATTTTCTCATATTTTGAAAACCAGTTATGTTTTATTCAGGATTACCTTCATTTATTCATTTCCCAATTTTATAATAGATGTTTTTATAACTTTTTATGATGTGGGTTTTTAGGAAAGGTAAAATTAGTTATTAAAAACGCTACAAATTCATGTCTATGAATTTTATATTAATATTATTGGGAATTAATTTTAAAATGTTTTAAAAACTTTCAATCAAGAATGAGATAAAATATAAAGAATACAGTTTCTAAAAGATAGAAGGAAAGTAAAAATATAGGATGTGTTAATATAAATAATTAGAACACCATAATAATATTTATTAATTTTATTTTATATATTCATATTAATTATAATAATAGTATCCTATTTTTTAGTTAAAAGGAAATAAATAATTATTTATAGTTAAATTGGGTTTTCATGATTTATATTGTTTTCCTAGAAAATATAAATAAAAATCATTTTAATTTAAATTTTTTTAATTGATTATTTTTCAAATAATCATGTTTAAATTATTCTAAGTGTGATTTTTAATAATAATTTAAATTTTTTTTTTTGAAATAATAGTGACAGTAATTAATTTTAATACAACATGTTTTATCTTTTCATGTATTTAAAATGTCACATTATATTTTGGATTGTTTTATAAATGTAATTATTATATTTTTTTAATCATAATCTAATAAATGTTATTTTAACAAACATTATATTTAAGAACCTACTATTTATAGACCGAAGTAGGCATCATGATTTATTACATTGATAATATAAACTATGGAATCTCATCTAGAAGGATCAAATAGTTTAATAGATTTATAAAAATAGATATTAAAATTAGTATTACATCTTAACTGGATATAAACTAAAAAATAAAAAATAAATTAAAGACTTCAATATTATCCAATATTATTTCTTCATGGTAATCAAAATATACATCTTGGAATCTTAGGAAAAAATAAAACAAATAAATGGGGTGATCTTAGATCGTCAGTTTGTGTAAGGAAAAAAATAGATCATAAATATACAGAAAAGTAATTCTAGGTGAATAACTAAAAACTCAAACCATTTAAACATATTATTCAATATAAAATTATAAGAATAAAATATGATCAAATAATTACATATAAATAATCACTTACGAATGAAACTCAACCATTGATATTCTACTAGATGAATATGAACATCGATTATTTGTAATATATTACATAATTTGGTAATTCATAGTGTAAAAGATCATAAACATACCATCAAGGACTCAACAAATATGTCTATATAAATGGGTTAGGCCTCATCGAAAACCTGATCTAGTTCGTCTCCTGTGTAAATAACTGAATGGTTATAAATATAATTTATAACGTGATTTTAGAAAATGTAATATTTTCTAAAATGGTTATAGAAAATGCATTAACTAATATGGTTTTATTATATCCTATAATATTTAAATGACTGTTAATCTTCTTTAAAATTTATAAAAATGTTATTGAATATTGATAACATGATTAGTATAAATATAGGGTTTTAAAAAATTTTATTTACTCAGACAATGGAACTGATGGCCTCGAATAGTAGGATCATACCCTTTGAAGTCCATCAATCACAGATTCTGAGGGAGGTATAATTATAAGTTTTTTCCTTTGATGGTTCCAAAGATGAGAACCAACAACATAAGGATGAGAGAATCTATTTACGGGAGGAGTTCCAGATCATCAAGATCGTAGCCTAAATCATATTCGCTGAACCACCCCATGGATGTCTCCCAATGACACACCTTACTCTTAAGAATTTTAATGGTGTATCGAAGGGATATTTATCAAGCCCCTAGAAATATGATTTTTTAGATTATTTTATAAGAATAATAATGAATATATTTTCATCTTACTATTGTCACATTATAATTTAATTTTTATATAATAAAGCAAAAATTATATTTTTGATTAATTTTAAAACTCAATTATGCAATTTATTTTGAATAATTAATTTTTCAAATAAATAATTTTTTAATAATTTTTTATTATTAAATATTTTTAGTAAATATAAATGATCATATAATATTTATGAAGTCAAATGTAATATATATAAGGGTTCAAAAACAAATATTGTAAAAACCGATAATTTCTCAATAAATGAAGTTTTTTATTTTAAAAGATAAAATTAAAAAATTCAGGAAATAATTTTTCTAAAATTTTATTATTTTTTGAATCTTAAAATCTATATTATCCATCAGTGAATTTGTCTTAATTTTCTTAGATAGAAAAATTTTCAGGTAAAATATTAAATACTAAATAGATATAAAGTGTATTTTATAAGATCATAATGACTGAAATGTGATGTAATAAATATTATAAATTGTATCCAAGACCATATATATGTTTTAAATTTAAAATATTTTGGTTTTATGGTTATTTTATTATTCGTATAAATATATTAGGAATCCACCAAAACCATTAATATGTTTTATGAATTAAGAATCTAATCCTTAAGAGTATGTCTCACTTACTCATAATCAATGGTATTATTTTTTTATGTCCATCCCTTAGCCATATTGAATAATGAAACACACACCCATTTCTCCAAAATCAAGGAAAACTCCATAAAAAGGATTGTGTGTCTGGTTATTTTATTATATGGAGTCAGAAACCTATGACTAATAAATAATAAAGAATTATCCACCCATTTACTATATAATCCCTCCCATGATCCCATTTACGTTAAATAAAAATCATTTTAAAACATCATTACTCTTACCTCCCATCTATAGTGTCCTCCAACAGTTATCACAAGCCCACAAGAAGCTCCTACCAAGAATCTGGGGCCAAAAAATAATGAAAGTGATCATTGCCTTCTCTTCCTTATTCAAATTTCATTATTATCTTATACATTATATTTCCAATTTCTAATATTGAGACATAAATTTAAATGTCTCTATTATGTTCCATTTTATTTACAAATTATGAAAGACCCATTTCTCTCTCAACATACCATTTTATAAATTTTAAACTAACATTGTTATGCTGTAGAAATTTCACCATGATTTTCCATTATACAACAATTTTGTAGTGAATACAAGAATAATTTCTTATCAATGGTGTTGAAATATATACACGTATATATATTTCAATTTTTTATTACATTTATTTATTATACACTCCAGGATTTTGGATGAAATTATGATGATTAATGAACCCATTTTTTATGATCTATGTTGGAAACTTAAGCATGAAAATGAAATGAATGTGATTAGTGCATCTGAAATTTTATAGAACTCTAATGAATATAGTAATGATTTGTCTCATGAGACATCATATTGGTATAAGCTTCTAACATTATTCCATTATGAGATTTTTCCTTCATGATTAATTAGTAGTTAACCTTGACCTATGTTTATGATGTAGTGTTTTAAGTTGTTTCCACATTTCCCAAGCAATGATTATAATGCAATATCAACCATCACTATTAATTCTTATGATTCTCTTTTCATTTATTCGCCGATGATATGCCTATTTTATAACATGTATTTTCTTCTTTAGGTTATTAAATATTAATTCTCATATTGGGATTTATATCTCACCCCTTTTTTATTTATGTCCCCAGGTTAGTCTATGATGATTTAAAATGCATGGAATTTTAGAGCCATGTAAAATATATTTTCAATAATCGTGTTGTATCTTCTGTTCAAAATGGTATTAGACAGAAATAATCTGTAAAAATTAAAAAATTATAAATCTTATAGGTTGTATTATGTGTACTTTTATATAATAAATCATGAATTAATGGGTAATAAAAAACAAGGTTGTTATATCCGGATACCTACCAATGCATCAAGGTGATATGGTAACCCCACCGACACATACTAAGTTGAATTAATTCATCATTTTAAAGGGGTGAAACCTTATCAATATATAAGTTCATATTTAATCTTGGATATGAAATGATAATAATTTCCCCAATGAGTGAACATTATCATAAACTATCCATAGTAATACAAAGAGTCGGGTCAAGATAGTACATCCCAGTAAAAATTATCATAAACCATTCAATAAAATATGGTAAATTATATCATAATATATCCAACTTAATAATAATAATATTTTACACATATTTTTTACATATATGAAAATAATATATCAAAATCATTGAAAAGTTTAGAATAGAAATACACATTTACTTTGAAATCATTTATTTAAAAATGAATGCAGTTATAAAATAAAAGTGTTTATTTTAAAATGAACTTATAAAACATTATATTATTCCTCCAGGAATTATGGTGTCATGAAATTTGAAAGATCCACTCATGTAATATGAATTTTAAAAAAAAATTCTTTAATATTTTAAGAATGGATCATTCAAACGAGTATTTTTTAACAAAATTCTTGGTCATTAACCAAACCAATTAATTATGTGTTTCAGATTTTAATCCACATAAAACAAGTGTTAATACAACTTAATATAATAAAATTATTTTGAAACCTTATTATATAATGAAATTTTCATTGGAGGAGAAGTTTATCCCAAATAATGGAAATTGGGTTATTAATTCCTTTACAACTTTATAAGTAGTCCCACCGTATGACCCATAACATAAATAATTATAAAATGAAACATTGAATCCCTTGATGATAAATATATAAATGATATTATATATCTTATTTAACTATAAACACACTAATAACGCGGAATAAGTGGTGAATAAGTCATATCTCATTGAAATAAATATTTGATGATAAAACCCTTACATTTTTTATGAATGTGTATTTCACTTGTACTTCATGTATTGGATAATAAAATTATATTCATTAATTACATAATTTATAACCTATTGAATATTTTTTTAATTTATTATAATATAATAATTTTCAATTATAGACATCTTTATGAGATATAATGTTTAATGTTGTTGTTCTGGGAGCATTTTTTAGGGTTCAATGGTTGGTTCCATTGAGTATAAATATCATAATTCTTATCAAATGGGAATAAATTATCTAGAAGTTAAATTAGTTAGTATTTATGAAATTATAGACGTTTAAATATTATCATTTAACATTTAGAAAAATGTTATTAGTATGATTCAATAGATAAAATGTCGATTAAAGAAGATTAGATTTTTTTTTGTTTTTACAACCATCATGAACATGTATCATTTTATATAATATTATTATAATATAGTTACATATAATTAAATAATTTTTAATAAACATTTTATAATATGTTTTAACCATAAATGATTTCATGGCAAGACTTGAAGAATGTAATGAAAAAACCGAATTCGTCATCTAAGAAAGTGGTGAATTGACACCACACAGATGATTTCTTGATTTTTAGAATTAATGGAGAAGATAATATAATTAAATATGGATATTACATTAACTTAATAAAAATATAGTATATATATCATACTATAGTTACATTTAATATTTGGATAGTGTAGGGGAGGATAGGATATGAAAAGAAAAAATATAAAAAGTGAAATATGGAGGGTTTTACCTATTGATTGTCGTCTGCTTGAGAACCACTATATGGTACCTAGAAATGGTATTTTTGTGATATCAGAAAGGCCAAAACATGGGAAAATTGGTTGGAAGAGGATTTTGGAATATTATAATCATGATCCCTGTCTTAGAACTTGTTGGAAGAAGGGGAAGTGAGGTATCGTCTTATAGTGGAGGAGGGAGTTACTTTTTGATTATTTATTCCTTAGTTTATTATTTGGTCATACGAATATCATTATTATTGATTCATGAAAAAATAGTGTAATATAATCCTCTGAGTAGGATTTAATCACTACTTACATCATCCATGACTGAACCATTAATAAAAAATTCTTTTATTTAATAATAATTTTAAATACTGTAAATTAATGTAGTTCACTCTTCACAAAAAAGTCAACAATTTTAGAAAAAACCTAAAAAATATAACAACCAATTTCGCTGTGCATAGATTTAATAAATTCAATAAATTTTATGAATATACATTTATCAATACTTGAAATTTAATTTTTTAATTAAAATCATCATTTATTTGATTGTTTCATTAATTAAAAAATTGATGCATCATTGTTCTAAAAGTATTTTAGGTAATTATTTATTAATTAAAAAATTAGAATACAATACCAAGTTGTAGGAAAATCATTTATATTTTAATGTAATATATATAGTTTCAATTTTTTTCTATATAACACCATTTAAAAAAATATATTTATTAAAAATATTGATGTTAAATTTTGTTTCCTTCTTTAACATAAATAATATCATGCAATTTTCATTTATAATTGTCAATTAAATAACAAGATTTCAAACCCATTGTTTTAAGCGCATAATATAAATCATCTCATAATATTTTGTAATTTTTAAGGTAATTTTTTATTTTTTTTTTCATTTAATATTCAACACACATTTCCCTATTTACCCTTTATCATGGTAACAAAAATTACCATGGTTACTACTCATAATAGTCAAAATAATAATGATAATATTAACTAAATTTTAACCTTTATATTTTAAATATTTATTCCAAAATTTAAAAATTTAAACCGAGTTGTATTATAATTTAATTTAGAATTAATCTAATAAAACACCACTAAAAACAATTCCCTTGAAAATTCAATTTTACGTCCAAAATGTACTTATAAAAAAACAAGGTATAATTAATATCATATTATTTATAATTAAATATTAATTAATTTAAATTTATATCAAATTTATATCATAAATATACCTTTAATAGAATGAAATTAATATTTATATTAAAATCGTTAGTTTACACTATTCAGAAGAATGTAAATATTTTCTAAAATTTAAAAAAAAACTGATGTAATTTTGACATTTCTATTTTAAAAATCCTGATTATTTTTTTAAAATAAAATTTATAAAAGAATTAAAAATTTTAGTTTATATAAGTGCGCCATTAAGAGGTAGTAAAACTACCTTCTAAAAAATATATCTTCTTTTCATAAAATTGGATTTATTCTTATATTAACACATTAAATCTTATTGGACGAATTTAAAAGTATTTAACTGAATATTAATCATTTCAATATAATTAATATATTTCACTAATAGTTACTAATTTAATTTATTATGTTAAGGTGCTATTGTGGTCATTAAAACAGAATTATAAAATAAGAACTCCTCTATAATCAATTGATTATTATTTTAATGTATAGTTAATTGATAACCTAAGAATTACTTTTCTAAAAATTTGTAAATTGTATTTTAATAATTTAATTAATCTATTTCATTCCATATATTCTAATGAATAGATGAAAACTATAATAATTAAAAAATAATATTTAATAATTTTCTTAAACATAATGTTCTATTTAATATAAGCTTTCAGCGAATTTAATTTATAAAATACATATAGTTAAATAATTAAGAGTTCGATTATCTCATCCTTCAATAGATTGTTTCCATACAATTTAAAATTGATATTTGTAATCACTGAGTTTTTATTTCATAATACCCTAGTGGAAATCCCACATTGTCATCATGGTTAATAAAATAGTCAGTTAAATGCAGGTAATGTAAAATTTGATGGACACCACAAAAAATTGTTTCATAATTAGGGAATATTAGTGGGAAGGAAAACCTCCACAAGGAAGAAAAATCTAACAATACATTTTTTAGGGACTGATAGATATCATGTTCATTAGAAATACTACCATGACAAAATATAACATTTTTATATGTTAAAAGACCACTATTTACAGGGTAATGAAATTAAATTCATAATGTTTTTTTAAAATACACATACTATAGTTGAGGGATTTGTTTAATATACATTTATGAAATTGAAAAAATAAAACTAACTGATTTCATTCCGTATCTTAATAATCGTATAATCCTTTGGTTTTTATTTGATCTATTTTTACATAATCTCACACACTCGTAAGTGGATGTTCATGATGAATTTTATTTCATTAATCACTTTTTTGAATAATATGGTCCCAAAGTCATTCGTTAAGCCTATAAATTTTTACTAAAATAAAAAATAATAGAACATGTTGTAAAAAAAAAATAATTTAAAAAGACTTACTGAATGCATTCCATAAGTAGTTAATAATAAGACTTATCCAGAACATGTCTCTCCAAATTCAATAACTAAAAAATTGATGGAAAATTACTAAATTTTTAAAGTAATCATAGAATTAGATTCCCAAAATAACATAATATAACTCTTTATATCACATAAAAAATATATAAAAACCTTAACCTCTTTTAATACATTATGAAAAAAAATCATGCTTCTATTAGAAAAAGAATAAATTGTTGAATATATTACATAAATCCAAAAATCTAGTAATTCAAGTATAATATATACCATCAAATCACTAACCACATTCATGTCACTAATATTATCCCATAAACATATATTTCTAATTATCTTAAAATAATTCACATATTTAGTGTTATAGTTCACAAGTCGTTAGTTTTCAATAAGAATAAAATTCAACGGAATTATATCTCTTGATTATTGAGGATATTCATCACATGATTCCATTTCCAGACTGAATAAGTATTTTTTTAAAATCCTTATATACCTCCTAATGATTATAACCATATAATTATTCATATAACACTCAAATAAAATAATTTGTGAATCCAAAAACATGCATATTAATCATCGATATTCTTCTCTATTAGTAACATAATCTTAACCATGATCTATTAGGCTCTTTTGGGTATAATTGTTTTGATGCTCAAGACATTAATTTTCATGGTGTCCAATATCCTTTAATTTTAACAATTTCACATTGGAATCCCTTTTCTTAGCCTTAAAATCACAATCACGTTGGCCTTTTTCTTCACACTTGTAGAAAACACCCATTACTTTTATTCATGTACCAGATTGTTTCCTTCCAAAATTATAATATATAGGAAAATAATTTTTTATATTCATTCAAATATCAAAAAATTTCTTTATAGAACTATTTTATCATTTCTCCCACCAAATCAACAATAAATGTAGAGTTATTTAATTTTCTCTTTAGCACATGATAATATGTCCTCACATGCTGATAATTTTTTATTGACTTGTTCCCATCAGAATATTGGAATAAGACCATAAAATATTTGATCATTATTAATCTATAGATCATGTTCATCCGTTATTTTCTCATTCCTTCGGAGAGGACCCATTTATAAGAAAATATATACCATATTTTTGATCATATCTTTATGAAACATAATGTATAATAAAAAATATTTTGAAATACCTAACAAGAATTGAAAAAATTATATGTATTTAATCTCATAAACATGGGTTGTATTGGATGTTCATATATAGTTATCCACAAAGTCAATCATGGTGTTATGTTCCCTAATATTTTATTTCCTAATAAGAGTTACCAAGGTTTCTAATAAACATTCATGTTATACCAACATTAAACACCCTGACTATGGTGGCCCAGATTTGGTGCCTTACTTTCTTACATTGGAATAATAAAGAAGGAAATCATATCCTGAAGGACATGATGGATTATTATCTTCATCAAAAATGAAAAAAAACATAAGCATTTCATTAAAAATGATAATTATATACAACATAGTAACTCAATTAGGGAAACCCCATTTCTCCAATATTACTCATGAATGTCAATGATAATATACATTATGGCATCCCTGGGAAAAATAAAACATAACAATTGGATGAGCTCAGTGAATCAGTATTGGTATGAATAAAACATAATCTATCATAGATAAAAATAAACAGTATTTAATTTTTAATGACTACAAACACATACTATCAAAACATAATCTTGAGTATAATGTTGAAAGAATAAAATCTGATCTATGAATTAAATATAAGTAATCACACGATAATAAAACATAACAATACACATTCTACAAGTATATTGATAACATGGATTATCAATAACATATATCTTAATGAGGTAATCCATAATCCGTGAAATTGTAAACATACCATCAAAGAATAAACCAATATGCCTATATAAATGGGTAAGGCATTGGCCAAAACTCATTCTAGTTTGTTTAATTGGACCTATTTATGAATCGATGGGTTGTAGAGGGCCACACTCAACAGATACTAAGTCCAACGAATTACCCAATCAAATGTGGTGAAACATAATCAATATATATATTATCATTGAATCTATCATATGAAATTTATATAATTTCCCCGATTTGTTAACACACTACCACAAAACTGGTTTTCCGCAGCACCACCCATTAACAGCGCTTTTTTTAGTAGTGCTGAAAAAGGGGGGATTCATCAGCGATTTTTCCAAGCACTGATAATGTTTATATTTCCAAAAAATCAGGAAATATAATATATTGTTATATATGTATAAGTATATTTATATAAATATAATATATTTATATTTTAAATATGTTTTAGATAAGTATAAATAGACTACTAAATTTAAAAAAAAATAAAATTACTGATATTTTCTTTAAAATATTTTTAAAATTATTATTTATAAATAATTTCCTAATTATCATCGATTTATAATCATATAATAACAATTTTAAGGTAAAAAAAATATTAATAAAAGATCTACAATAAGTTGAAAATGTAACTCAAACATTAAACCGCCATTACTTTTGATCATAGTGTATGTTTGAGCTCTACAATATATAAAATATAAGATTGTGACGTGATCTATGTGCTAGTAATGGAAGGGAACAATCTGTCACCATATTTAAGGCACAAAAAGGCCCAGAAAGCCTCCAAAACTGACATTTTATTCGGGATACCCTAATTTTTTTACATTCAAACTGCTATAACTTCTGATCCAGATGTCTGCTGGGCTTGTAACACATATCATATTGAATATTTTTTCATTTTGTATATTTTATTGGTTGGGGAGTTGAAATGAACTTCTGTATTAGAAGTTATGGTCGTTCTATCATTCTATATCTTTTCAAATACACATATATATTTATTTATTCGTCTATATTTATATATATATATGTGTGTGTGTGTGTGTGTATTTGTGAGTGTGCGTCTCTGTGTGTGTGCATGTTATATATATGTATTTATTTATTTATAAACACACATAACAAACATATTTTAAAAATGTTTTTAAAACTAATCTTATAAATATATATTAATATAAAAATAAATATATGGATAAAAAATTATAACTAAAAATATATATATAAATAAATAATAATATAAATTAATATACAAATAAGTATATTTATACTAATATATGAATAAATATATATGTATTAATATAACTAAATATTTTTTTATTAATATGAATCTATATTAATATACAAATTAATATAACTATATAAGTATGTATATAAATATATATTCATATATGAATATATATATACTAATATATGAATAAATATATAAGTATTAATATTACTAAATATATAAATATTAATTTGAATATATATTAATATAGGAATAAATACAACTATATATATAAATATATATATACATTTCTTAATATACAAATATATATATATATGAAAAAATATATATGTATTAATATAACTAAATATATTTATATTAATATGAATCTATATTAATATATAAATAAATATAACTATATATATATAATTAAATAAAGAAAAAACGAAATCAATTTGTGGTAAAGGTGCAGGGGAGCAAGGGGGTGGTTGCGAGTTCGAGTTCGGGTGGAGGTAAGGATGTGTGCGCGAGCATGTGGGGGATATGCGAGAAAGGGCATCATATGGGAAGTGTGAGGGGGACCTCCTAGCATTGATAATGGGGGGTCAATCGTAGTTAAAATATCCCGTTCATTATATATTATTTTTAATTATTATTAAGTTTTTTTTTAATTTTTTTACTTTTATCTGGGCTCTTTTTAGCACTGATAAAAGTGGAATTTTATCAGCGCTAAAAAAAGAGATGATAAAAGGGGACACTATTAGAGCCTTTCTATGCATGGATAAAAGGGACCCCCTTATATTCCCTTTTATTAAGAGAGATTTTTTACCACTCTTATTGAACTTTTCTAGCGCTAATAAAGACCATATTTGTAGTAGTGACATAATCATAAACTATCCAGATTACTATGGGGAATCATATTTAGATAGTATATGTCACCCAAAATAATTATAAAAAATTTAAGATATTATGTTATATGGTATCATAACATATAACACAAAATCTAGGATAAGAATCATGAGAGGGTATTGAAATCTATGAAAATACTTTAAAAAACCTTTGAACATATCATGAGAGAAATATTCTTTTTTTACTTTAGAATTATTTATTTAAAACAACAAAAATTTATAAAAGATATTAGTTTATTTTAAAATGACAATGTAAATTTTTAGAGGATTCCAAAACGAATTAATAAATCATGAATGTGGGAAGATCCACTCATGACGTTTTATATTTTTACTAAAAATATTTCCTTTCATTTTGAAATAAAAATAACATTTAAATGAGTATTTTTTTAGAAGAATGATTTTGCATTAACCATTAAATCAATTTTTATTCTGATATGAAAATCAAAATAAAATTTTTTAAATATAAGATAATACAATAAAAATTAATTTCACTAGTAATGATATCATGGTTTAGTAATAGTATTATATTTTTAACTGATTTAATGAAAATGAGGTTAATAATTCAGTTATAACTCTATAATGTGTCAAACCAAATTCCCCATTAAAGTAATAATTATAAACTGAAACATTTAATACCATTAATATAAGTAGATTCATGATATTATATATCAATGTTATTTATATATACACCACACACAAGGAATATGTTTTGAATAATTTTTATCTCACAAAAATAAATGTTAGATGAGAAAACAGCTACATTATGTCTGAAAGCATCCTGTTATGGTACATAATGTAAAATATAATAAAATAAGATAAATTAATAACATATTTAGGAACAACATAAATATATATATAATTTACTGTAATTAATTTAAGTTATTTTATGGCCATCTATAAATTTTCATTTCAATTATCTGGGAGCATTTGTTTTATGATTTTACGGTCTGGTCCTTTCAGTATAAATATAAAAGACCTTTTTAAATCGGAATAACTTCTCCATAATTGATATTATTTAGTATTAATGATGTTATATTATTTTGAAATATAATATACATTACATGGTTATATGGTTTGAGGTTGAATCATTAGATAAAATGTTGATGAGAAATGGTTAGTTTATTTTGGGAGTATTAACGACCATCATGAAAAAGATTGATTTTATTTAATAATATATTTTCTATAAAAGTTTATTATTATAAAATAACTTTTAATACACTTTTAATTATCTTTTTTGTACATAAAAATAATTTTTTACCCTACATGAATTTTTTAATGAAAAAAAAACAAGTCGTCCATGAAGGTTATAAATCGACACATGATATATGAGGTCTATTTCATATAATAAAAGAAGAAAATAAGAGGCTTTATGACTGATATTACCTTAATATAATGATAATTATTTATATGTATGATACTATAGATACTAATCTAGTATTAATAGGATTTCTTAGGAGAGTATAATAAAATAAAATAAAATAATAGATAAAGATAGAGGGTTTTACCTCTTGATTATTTTCTCCAAGTGAATTGCTATAAGGCACTTGAAAATAGTCTTTTAGTGAGATCGTGCTGAAAACAATGTTGGGAAGTGGGGTGGGAGATGAATTAGGAATAACACAATCAAGATATATTTCTTGTATGGTGTTAGGATAAGGGGTGGTGAGGGGTGGTATTTATAGTGGAGGAGAAGAGTATTTTTTATTTTCTTTATTAGTATAATCTTTTGTCTCAAGAAAATAAATTATATTTTCTCATGTGACTGAAAAATGTAACAAGATTATTCCAATTACATTATGAAGGACTCAAACATAATAAAAAATCATTCATATACTTATAATTTTAAATACCATAAATTATTGTATTTCACTATTCAAAAAATATTTACCTATTTGATAAAAATACAAAGATTAAAAAAAACCTATTTTAGACATTTTTATTTTAAAAAGTAATATAATTTTATTAAAATAATTTTAAAATAATGATAAATTTAATTTATACAAAAAATAATCATTCAATTGATTGTTTCAGTAATAAAATATTTACTTCATTATCATTATATAATAATTAAATATAATTATTTCTTCATTGTAAATTAAAAATAAAATTCCATGATGTTGTAAATTTTATATCTTTAAAAATAATATCTATTGTTAAATATATATTCTAAATGAAACTATATTAAAAATAATATAGTTATTAAAAATAAGAATGTGAAATATTTGTGAATTTCTTTAACAAAAATAAAATAAAATTCATTTCTTAGAAAAATTATAAATTTAATAAATAAATTCATACCATTGTTGTTTAGGGTGGAATAAAAATCATAAAATAATATATCTAATATTTTTAGGGTAATTTTCTAAACCATATCATTTTATTTGTAACTTATATTACATAATTTACCCTTTACTATTGTAAAATTTGTACAAAGTCTACCATTCATATTGCTCTAAATTTAAATGTTTAAATTTAATAATTTGGAAGACGTGATAAAAAATTTGGAAAAATTTTTAAATATTGAAAACAAAGAAGTATTTGATTGTTATTTAAAATGAAACTGATAAAACAAAACTAAAAGGAGGTTTCATTAAAATGGGTTTTCAATAAAAAAAATGTACTTAAACCAAAATATGGATTACTAATGAATAGATTATATATAACTAAAGAGTATTTTTTAAAAATTTAGATACCATAACTATCATAAATATAACTTCAAATTACTGAAATTGAAAATTTTATAAAAATTGGTGGTTCTCATTATTCACTATAAAATAAATATTTTTATAAAAATACCACAAAATCAACCAACTATAATATTTAAAATATGATTTTTAAAAGTAATTTTATTTTCTCAAAGAGAATTCAAAAATAAATCCACATTTACATTTAAAACAAGTTCTCCATATGTCATCATCTATAATGATCATATACCTTATCATGAATGAAACCCACAAAAACATACTTTTTAACCTATAACCACAAACATTTTACTTAAAATATAAATATAAAATAATATGATAGGATTGGGTTAACCAATTCCCTATTGAAAGTAAAATAAATAAAAAATTCGTTATAGTGTTCAAAAGAAGATAATTAAAATAATTAAATGTATTTATAACATAGGTATATTTAAATATTATTGTAACAATTCTCATGGGAAAACACAATGCAACCTTTTTAATATATAATTTAACTTCCATGAATGAAAAAAATTTGAAATTTCATTCACATTGATTGAATATAATATTTGATAAAAGCTACTTATTTTTTAATATATAAATCATTCATAAAATACTAACTTAAGTGTATATAAAATCTCTCAATGAATGAAAATTATTATTAGCATCCTATTTCTATGAATCCTGACACACTTTGTTCATCCTTTGAGAATATTAAAAATCTATAAATTATTTAGTTACATATGAAAAAAATTTCAGTTTATTATTACATTCAATTTTTTATAATGGTTTATTCATTTATTATATTACTATTTATTATTTCTGTTATTTTGAGGTCTAATAGTCAAATGTTCCATGAATTATTTAGACTAAAAAAATATATCAAGGGGTATTGATTAATGGTTTTATATGCTCAATGAAGAAATGTGTCTATGGGATTAGTGGATATTTTTTACATCTATACTAGACTATAAATATCATTATAAAATTAATAAATCCAAAATATTTAATATTAATTATTTTAAATATTTTATCACAGTTATTATAAAAAATAATGTTGAATCATTTGAGTCGGTGGTCGAACTGATGCAATAAGAAACATACTGATTAAGAAAGATCAACAAAATTCCATCCATATTTTATAATCTTAATATTATATTCATAATTCCATTTTATTAAAATAATAAATCTCACGCAATAAGAGGAGGATGAATAATATTAAAAAAAAATAAATGAGATGATGATACATACAATGCAAATTCAAATTTCCCTATAGGGATAACCTATATAACAAAACACCATGAACTCTTTTTTAACTAATTGATAAAGGATGTGTACAAAGATTCTATGATTATGAAAGTGAGAAAAATAAATTTAGGGAACAGAACTCTATATGAATGGAAATGGTTTTAGAATGTTCCATTTGGGAGATAAGGAAAAACTATTCTCCACAAATAAATATTCAATGTATAAATTATTTTATTTTAATTTTGATTACATGTTGGGATATGATTGAACATCCCTTGTGTACCCATATCACATTTTTTATTTTTTATCAAATATAAAATAAAATTTCAACTTATTTTCATGATATTTATGCTAAATATAATTTTCTACCATTCATTAATTCATACTCATAAACTACATATAATGACCAAGACTTATCAACAAAATATTTATCTTAAAACCTATTATTAACTCTTCCAAAAAGTACATTAAATTACCATTTATTACATATCTGACTTTTAAAAAGATTTTTTCCTTTTTATATTGTATTTTTTTTTCACATATCATAATAACATTTTTCCTTCACATTGGTCATGAAACTAATTTTTCCATATTTATAATATAATTACCAGAAAGATGCTGGCCCAAGCCGAATGCCTGGTCCCATGAGAATCTATTAATGAAAAATCAGTACAAAGTACAAAGAAAATGAAATGATATGAAAACACCCCCAACAACAGTGCCAGTCAAAATGTGTCAAAATCTCCAACATCTCCATCCTCCGAATCATATGGATCTGCCGACTCCCACTCAGATGGAGAATATTGATTGAGCATGTTGAGGTATTTCTCCCTAAGACATAACTCTCTTTCAGTCATAGATGTCCTGTTCACTGCCTTATTATGTCCCTTCTTTGAGTTTACTTCTTTCCCTTTTCCATTCTTGGCAGAGGACCTAGTAGACACCGTCCTCGGCATGTTAGAGTAGTCTTTTCTTGGCTTCTTCTTTTTTGGATCAGTTCCTGCCCCCATACTCTCAATCCCATTATCAAGGGTTTCCTTCCTTTCTCCTCGAACCATGTCACTATAAGAGGCTTTGAGCACCTCCCTATCATTTTATCTCTCTCCATTGGAAACATCTCCCCCCTTCTTAGGAGCTTCTCCCAATACCTTGATGCAATCATTCCTTCCTGACTCCACTGTTCCAGCCCTCAAGGAAGTTTGATTTATGTCGATAGGGGTTAAACACTGATTCTTCAAACCTGGAAATTCCACATCCTCAACCACTGCAACCTCCACCGGCTTCAGGTGATCTGCTTCAAAGTTGGAGGTCTCCTCCTCCATCAGTTTTCCACCCAGAAATCTTGTCCCATTATCTGCTTGCTGTGGATCAAGCCGATCAGCTTCCCCCACTCCTAGATCATCATCAGGTTCTTCCACCCCATCCAGTGCAGCAAATTGGTTCATGGAGCAGAAATCTGGTCTAGATTTAACAACCCCTGGGTGCCCATGCCCGCTACCCATACTTTGAGGACATGGGACAGAGATAGGTGCCTCACAACATCCATTCTGGGTGTTGGGCAGCCTGCTTGAGTCCAATTCAGCTTCCTGGTCACCCTGCATCTCAACACCATCACACACTTTCACCATTGACCGTGATGCATCCGACATAGACCTAAGACTCATGTCATTCTTTAGCCGTTCAAATACAGCAGCAAAAGAGGGCCTGACATCCCTATCAAATCCTCCCTCACAGCTCCCATAACAACCCCATTTTCCTGAACATCATAGACCTTAGTGAAGGGGGAATCATCCTGTATCAACTCTTCATTGACATGGCCAGTTGATTTCTCATCAGTCATGGCCTGGACAGTTGGATCATTTGTAGCAGCAGGACACTCACGCACTCCCTTCTTGCGACACACATAAAGATCATGCCCCTGTTTGTGGCAGAAGGAGAAGTAATCAATCCAGGACTCATAGTATATGGGTTGTGCATACCTGTATTCCCCCTCAATTACAACCCACACCATCTCAGGAGGGGGCCGGGAGAGTTCCAGTTCAACACACAGCCTCGCAACACTCGGGTTCCACAAGGTAGTCGTTCGCTGATCAAGGCACAGGAGACGACCAATAGAATACCCTATTGAACTTAACAACGCTGGGTTTTGGGATGGTAAAGGTAAACCAGGAAGTTGAATCCAAATCGCAGAGGTAGAAGGGTCGCGATTCATATGAAATTCAAAAGTCCAGCGAAGCAGATGAAAACGAAATCCGCGAATCAACCTACTAGTGTTGGACCAAGACCGCGCTAGGTCATCTTCATCCAGAAAGTAAAGAAGGAACTGACGCGAACCCAAGATCCCGACAACCACCCGGTGAGTAAGACCCCAATTTTCATTCTCAAATTTATCAAATACCTCTATCGAAGGCTGCCGTCGCACGAACCTTGCAACCAGTGCGTTGGAGAAAAGAGTGGATGCATCAGAGAACTCTTGAAGAGAGACTGGAACCACCGGCTGTCCAAGGCAGATGCCAGGAACCTTCGGAGCAACCTTGATGTTGGGGAAGAGAGGCACATCCACATCTGATGGCCAACGATATGCACGCCAGCAACCCTGAGGATGATTCTGAGGCCCCTCCCACGGGGGAAGAGGGGCCGTCGGGACCTCCATCTCTGCTAGGGTTCACCCATCACCGAGACCTCCATCACCGTCGAGACGCCTTCCAAAAAATTTAACCATTTCTCAATTTGTGCACGTCATCCTTGCGCAGAGGCCATGCTAATCTTCTCTGTATCGTTCCAATTTTATCGAATTTCTCCAAAGAGACAATATAATATAATTATTGAATGAATAATTTTATCATATAAAATACGGTGTAATTTTATATAATATTACAAATAATTTTTAAAGAAATATCTTTATAATAAATATAGTTCCTGAACTATTAACATTTTCATAACATTCTTTGTCAATATTTTTTTCTCCATAATTTGATTTTTTTTTTCATTTAATGTAATAGAATACTTTATTTTTAAATCATTAATTTTAGTGTAAAACTTATAAAAACAAATCCAATGAAAGAAAACCTACATAATAATTAATGATCAGGAATCCATGATGCATGTGTATAGGCATTATTATATGAATTTTTGGGATTTCATATAAATAACTATTATGAATTTAGAAATTTATCAAATGAAAAAAGGGATATTAAAAATCTTAAAATATAAGAAATAAAAATTACTACATTATTATATACATGTTGCACCCATGTAAAGATAATTTTTAATTTTAAAAACATATATAAAAATCATTAGAACTTATATGGTTATGAATAATAGTGAATGGATAGGCTCAACTATGATAATTTTGTTGGTGTTAGATCTCACATATGACTAAAACCATGCCACATCAGATTTCATACCTATGATTAAAATTGACTCATTTTAGATTAACTACAATGAATCATATTAAATAATAGTTCATGTTATATTATATATGTTCTCACATTGGAATACATATGAAATGATTGTGTTGGGTTAACCTAGTAGGCTTGGGGATTACATTAGATTCAATGTTTATTACTACATAATATTATCCTACTTTGAATAATGATAGATTATATACATTCTATGTCATGAATAAAATACTCCATATTAAATCATGTGATATTAATTGACCATGGTATTTTAACCCAAACGATAATCATATCAATGAAATCTGTTTTATTATATAGGGCAACTATTTCATTCCAGGGATGAGGATCAATATTCAAGAAACAATATAATATATTTATCAAATGTTTCCACAATAAAAAATAAATATGATGAATAGTGAACCATTATTCCATTGAAGGGGTGATGAACTAAGAAAATTATGTGAATTGGTTGCTTATATCATGATTGGTTTACAATGAGACAAAAAATCATTTCCATCATGATTTTTTATTTTAATCCTGGTGAATTAAAGTATTTAATATATATATATATATATATATATTGAACAAACTGTTTTACCTAAAAAAAGGAGAACCTATGAGCCAACAATTTCTAAAAATAAATATTTCTTTTTAAAAAAAACCATATTTTTTATAATTATTACTTTTAAAAAAGTATACCAACTAATTTTATCATATTTTGAAAACCAGTTATGTTTTATTTAGGATTAACTTCATTTATTCATTTCCCAATTTTATAATAGATGTTTTTATAACTTTTTATGATGTGGGTTTTTAGGAAAGGTAAAATTAGTTATTAAAAACGCCACAAATTCATGTCTATGAATATTATATTAATATTATTGGGAATTAATTTTAAAATGTTTTAAAAACATTCAATCAAGAATGAGATAAAATATAGAGAATACAGTTTCTAAAAGATAGAAGGAAAGTAAAAATATAGGATGTGTTAATATAAATAATTAGAACACCATAATAATATTTATTAATTTTATTTTATATATTCATATTAATTATAATAATAGTATCCTATTTTTTAGTTAAAAGGAAATAAATAATTATTTATAGTTAAATTGGGTTTTCATGATTTATATTGTTTTCCTAGAAAATATAAATAAAAATCATTTTAATTTAAATTTTTTTAATTGATTATTTTTCAAATAATCATGTTTAAATTAATCTAAGTGTGATTTTTAATAATAATTTAAAAAATTTATTTTTTTGAAATAATAGTTACAGTAATTAATTTTAATACAACTTGTTTTATCTTTTCATGTATTTAAAATGTCACATTATATTTTTGATTGTTTTATAAATTTAATTATTATATTTTTTTAATCATAATCTAATAAATGTTATTTTAACAAACATTATATTTAAGAACCTACTATTTATAGACCGAAGTAGGCATCATGATTTATTACATTGATAATATAAACTATGGAATCTTATCTAGAAGGATAAAATAGTTTAATAGATTTATAAAAATAGATATTAAAATTAGTATTCCATCTTAACTGGATATGAACTAAAAACTAAAAAATAAATTACAGACTTCCATATTATCCAATATTATTTCTTCATGGTAATCAAAATATACATCTTGGAATCCTAGGAAAAAATAAAACAAATAAATGGGGTGATCATAGATCGTCAGTTTGTGTAAGGAAAAAAATAGATCATAAATATACAGAAAAGTAATTCCAGGTGAATAACTAAAAACTCAAACCATTTAAACATATTATTCAATATAAAATTATAAGAATAAAATATGATCAAATAATTACATATAAATAATCACTTGAGAATGAAACTCAACCATTGCTATTCTATTAGATGAATATGAACATCAATTATTTGTAATATATTACATAATTTTGTAATTCATAGTGTAGAAGATCATAAACATACCATCAAGGACTCAACCAATATGTCTATATAAATGGGTTAGGCCTCATCGAAAACCCGATCTAGTTCGTATCCTGTGTAAATAACTGAATGGTTATAAATATAATTTATAATGTGATTTTAGAAAATGTAATATTTTCTAAAATGGTTATAGAAAATGCATTAACTAATATGGTTTTATTATATCCTATAATATTTAAATGACCGTTAATCTTCTTTAAAATTTATAAAAATGTTATTGAATATTGATAACATGATTAGTATAAATATAGGGTTTTAAAAAAATTTATTTACTCAGACAATGGAACTGATGGCCTTGAATAGTAGGATCATACCCTTTGAAGTCCATCAATCACAGATTCTGAGGGAGGTATAATTATAAGTTTTTTCCTTTGATGGTTCCAAAGATGAGAACCAACAACATAAGGATGAGAGAATCTATTTACGGGAGGAGTTTCAGATCATCAAGATCGTAGCCTAAATCATATTCGCAGAACCACCCCATGGATTTCTCCCAATGACACACCTTACTCTTAAGAATTTTAATGGTGTATCGAAGGGATATTTATCAAGCCCCTAGAAATATGATTTTTTAGATTATTTTATAAGAATAATAATGAATATATTTTCATCTTACTATTGTCACATTAAAATTTAATTTTTATATAATAAAGCAAAAATTATATTTTTGATTTATTTTAAAACACAATTATGGAATTTATTTTGAATAATTAATTTTTCAAATAAATAATTTTTTAATAATTTTTTATTATTAAATATTTTTAGTAAATATAAATGATCATATAATATGTATGAATTCAAATGTAATATATATAAGGGTTCAAAAACAAATATTGTAAAAACCCATAATTTCTCAATAAATGTAGTTTTTTATTTTTAAAGATAAAATTAAAAAATTTTGGAAATAATTTTTATAAAATTTTATTATTTTTTGAATCATAAAATCTATATTATCCATCAGTGAATTTGTCTTAATTTTCGTAGATAGAAAAATTTTCAGGTAAAATATTAAATACTAAATAGATATAAAGTGTATTTTATAAGATCATAATGACTGAAATGTGCTGTAATAAATATTATAAATTGTATCCACGACCATATATATGTTTTAAATTTAAAATATTTTGGTTTTATGGTTATTTTATTATTCGTATAAATATATTAGGAATCCACCAAAACCATTAATATGTTTTATGAATTAGGAATCTAATTTTTAATAGTATGACTCACTTACTCATAATCAATGGTATTATTATTTTTTGTCCATCCCTTAGCCATATTGAATAATGAAACATGCACCCATTTCTCCAAAATCAAGGAAAACTCCATATAAAGGATTGTGTGTTTGGTTATTTTATTATATGGAGTCAGAAACCTATGATTAATAAATAATAAAGAATTATCCACCCATTTACTATATAATCCCTCCCATGATCCCATTTACATTAAATAAAAATCATTTTACAACATCATTACTCTTACCTCCCATCTATAGTGTCCTCCAACAGTTATCACAAGCCCACAAGAAGCTCCTAACAAAAATCTGGGGCAAAAAAATAATGAAAGGGATCATTGCCTTCTCTTCCTTATTCAAATTTCATTATTATCTTATACATTATATTTCCAATTTCTAATATTGAGACATAAATTTACATGTCTCTATTATGTTCCATTTTATTTCCAAATTATGAAAGACCCATTTCTCTCTCAACATACCATTTTATAAATTTTAAACTAACAATGTTATGCTGTAGAAATTTCACCATGATTTTCCATTATAAAACAATTTTGTAGTGAATACAAGAATAATTTCTTATCAATGGTGTTGAAATATATACACGTATACATATTTCAATTTTTTATTACATCTATTTATTATACACTCCAGTATTTTGGATGAAATTATGATGATTAATGAACCCATTTTTTATGATCTATGTTGGAAACTTAAGCATGAAAATGAAATGAATGTTATGAGTGCATCTGAAATTTTATAGAACTCTAATGAATATAGTAATGATTTGTTTCATGAGACATCATATTGGTATAAGCTTCTAACATTATTCCATTATGAGATTTTTCCTTCATGATTAATTAGTAGTTAACATTGACCTATGTTTATGATGCAGTGTTTTAAGTTGTTTCCACATTTCCCAAGGAATGATTATAATGCAATATCAACCCTCACTATTAATGCTTATGATTCTCTTTTCATTTATTCGCCGATGATATGCCTATTTTATAACATGTATTTTCTTCTTTAGTTTATTCAATATTAATTCTCATATTGGGATTTATATCTCACCCCTTTTTTATTTATGTCCCCAGGTTAGTCTATGATGATTTAAAATCCATGGAATTTTAGAGCCATGTAAAATATATTTTCAATAATCGTGTTGTATCCTCTGTTCAAAATGGTATTAGACAGACATAATCTGTAAAAATTAAAAAATTTTAAATCTTATAGGTTGTATTATGTGTACTTTTATATAATAAATCATGAATTAATGGGTAATAAAAAACAAGGTTGTTATATCCGGATACCTACCAATGCATCAAGGTGATATGGTAACCCCACCGACACATACTAAGTTGAATTAATTCATCATTGGAAATGGGTGAAACCTTATCAATATATAAGTTCATATTTAATCTTGGATATGAAATGATAATAATTTCCCCAATGAGTGAACATTATCATAAACTATCCATAGTAATACAAAGAGTCGGGTCAAGATAGTACATCCCAGTAAAAATTATCATAAACCATTCAATAAAATATGGTAAATTATATCATAATATATCCAACTTAATAATAATAATATTTTACACATATTTTTTACATATATGAAAATAATATATCAAAATCACTGAAATGTTTCGAATAGAAATACACATTTACTTTGAAATCATTTATTTAAAAATGAATGCAGTTATAAAATAAAAGTGTTTATTTTAAAATGAACTTATAAAACATTATATTATTCCTCCAGGAATTATGGTGTCATGAAATTTGAAAGATCCACTCATGTAATATGAATTTTGAAATAAATTTCGTTAATATTTTAAGAATGGATCATTTAAACGAGTATTTTTTAAAAAAATTCTTGGTCATTAACCAAACTAATTAATTATGTGTTTCAGATTTTAATCCACATAAAACAAGTGTTAATTCAACTTAATATAATAAAATTATTTTGAAACATTATTATATAATGAAATTTTCATTGGAGGAGAAGTTTAACCCAAATAATGGAAATTGGGTTATTAATTCCTTTACAACATTATAAGTAGTCCCACCGTATGACCCATAACATAAATAATTATAAAATGAAACATTGAATCCCTTGATGATAAATATATAAATGATATTATATATCTTATTTAACTATAAACACACTAATAATGAGGAATAAGTGGTGAAGAAGTCATATCTCATTGAAATAAATGTGAGATGATAAAACCCTTACATTTTTTATGAATGTGTATTTCACTTGTACTTCATGTATTGGATAATAAAATTATATTCATTAATTACATAATTTATAACCTATTGAATAATTTTTTAATTTATTATAATATAATAATTTTCAATTATAGACATCTTTATGAGTTATAATGTTTAATGTTGTTGTTCTGGGAGCGTTTTTTAGGGTTCAATGGTTGGTTCCATTATGTATAAATATCATAATTCTTATCAAATGGGAATAAATTATCTAGAAGTTTAATTAGTTAGTATTTATGAAATTATAGACGTTTAAATATTATCATTTAACATTTAGTAAAATGTTATTACTATGATTCAATAGATAAAATGTCGATTAAAGAAGATTGGTTTTTTTTGGTTTTTACAACCATCATGAACATGTATCGTTTTATATAATATTATTATAATATAGATACATATAATTGAATAAGTTTTAATAAACATTTTATAATATGGTTTAACCATAAATGATTTCATGGAAAGACTTGAAGAATATAATGAAAAAATAGAATTCGTCCTCTAAGAAAGTGGTGAATTGACACCACACAGATGATTTCTTGATTTTTAGAATTAATGGAGAAGATAATATAATTAAATATGGATATTACATTAACATAATAAAAATATAGTATATATATCATACTATAGTTACATTTAATATTTGTATAGTGTAGGGGAGGATAGGATATGAAAAGAAAAAATATAAAAAGCGAAATATGGAGGGTTTTACCTATTGATTGTCGTCTCCTTGAGAACCACTATATGGTACCTGAAAATTGTATTTTTGTGATATCAGAAAGGCCAAAACATGGAAAAATTGGTTGGAAGAGGATTTTTGAATATTATAATCATGATCCATGTCTTAGAACTTGTTGGAAGAAGGGGAAGTGAGGTATCGTCTTATAGTGGAGGAGAGAGTTACTTTTTGATTATTTATTCCTTAGTTTATTATTTGGTCATACGAATATCATTATTATTGATTCATGAAAAAAATAGTGTAATATAATCCTCTGAGTAGGATTTAATCACTACTTACATCATCCATGACAGAACCATTAATAAAAAATTCTTTTATTTAATAATAATTTTAAATACTGTAAATTAACGTAGTTCACTCTTCACAAAAAAGACAACAATTTTAGAAAAAACCTAAAAAAATATAACAACCAATTTTTCTATGCATAGATTTAATAAATTCAATTAATTTTATGAATATACATTTATCAATACTTGAAATTTAATTTTTTAATTAAAATCATCATTTATTTGATTGTTTCATTAATTAAACAATTGATGCATCATTGTTCTAAAAGTATTTCAGGTAATTATTTATTCATTAAAAAATTAGAATAAAATACCAATTTGTAAGAAAATCATTTATATTTTAATGTAATATATAGTGTTTCAATTTTTTTCTATATAACACCATTTTAAAAAATATATTTATTAAAAATATTGATGTTAAATTTTGGTGTCTTCTTTAACATAAATAATATCATGCAATTTTCATTTATAATTGTCAATTAAATAACAAGATTTCAAACCCATTGTTTTAAGCGCATAATATAAATCATCTCATAATATTTTGTAATTTTTTAAGGTAATTTTTTATTTTTTTTCATTTAATATACAACAAAAATTTCCCAATTTACCCTTTATCATGGTAACAAAAATTACCATGGTTACTACTCATAATAGTCAAAATAATAATGATAATATTAACTAAATTTTAACCTTTATATTTTAAATATTTATTCCAAAATTTAAAAATTTAAACCGAGTTGTATTATAATTTAATTTAGAATTAATCTAATAAAACACCACTAAAAACAATTCCCTTGAAAATTCAATTTTACGTCCAAAATTAACTTATAAAAAAACAAGGCATAATTAATATCATATTATTTATAATTAAATATTAATTAATTTAAATTTATATCAAATTTATATCATAAATATACCATTAATAGAATGAAATTAATATTTATATTAAAATCGTTAGTTTACACTATTCAGAAGAATGTGAATATTTTCTAAAATTAAAAAAAAAAGATGTAATTTTGACATTTCTATTTTAAAAATCCTGATTATTTTTTTAAAATAAAATTTATAAAAGAATTAAAATTTTTAGTTTATATAAGTGCGCCATTAATAGGTAGTAAAACTACATTCTAAAAAATATATCCTCTTTTCATAAAATTGGATTTATTCTTATATTAACACATTAAATCTTATTGGACGAATTTAAAAGAATTTAACTGAATATTAATCATAGAAATATAATTATTATATTTCACTAATAGTTACTAATTTAATTTATTATGTTAAGATGCTATTTTGGTCATTAAAACAGAATTATAAAATAATAACTCCTCTATATTCAATTGATTATTATTTTAATGTATAGTTAATTGATAACCTAAGAATTACTTTTCTAAAAATTTGTAAACTGTATTTTAATAATTTAATTAATCTATTTCATTCCATCCATTCCAATGATTAGATGATAACTATAATAATTAAATAATAATATTAAATAATTTTTTTAAACATAATTTTCTATTTAATGTATGCTTTCAGCGAATTTAATTTATAAAATAAATATAGTTAAATAATTATGAGTTCGATTATCTCATCCTTCAATAGATTGTTTCCATACAATTTAAAATTGATATTTGTAATCACTGAGTTGTTATTTCATAATACCCTAGTGGAAATCCCACATTGTCAACATGGTTAATAAAATAGTCACTTAAATGCAGGTAAAGTAAAATTTGATGGACACCACAAAAAATTGTTTCATAATTAGGGAATATTAGTGGGAAGGAAAACCTCGACAAGGAAGAAAATTATAACAATACATTTTTTGGGGACTCATAGATATCATGTTCATTAGAAATACTACCATAACAAAATATAACATTTTTATATGTTAAAAGACCACTATTTACAGGGTAATGAAATTAAATTCATAATGTTTTTTTAAATACACATACTATAGTTGAGGGATTTGTTTAATATACATTTATGAAATTGAAAAAATAAAACTAACTCATTTCATTCCATATCTTAATAATCATATAATCCTTTGTTTTTTATTTGATCTATTTTTACATAATCTCACACACTCGTAAATGGATGTTCATGATGAATTTTATTTCATTAATCACATTTTTGAATAATATGGTCCCAAAGTCATTCGTTAAGCCTATAAATTTTTACTAAAATAAAAAATAATAGAACATGTTGTCAAAAAAATAATTTAAAAAGACTTACTGAATGCATTCCATAAGTAGTTAATAATAAGACTTATCCAGAACATGTCTCTCCAAATTAAATAACTAAAAAATTGATAAAAAATTACTAAATTTTTAAAGTAATCATAGAATTAGATTCCCAAGAGAACATAATATAACTCTTTATATCACATAAAAAATATATAAAAACCTTAACCTCTTTTAATACATTATGAAAAACAATCATGCTTCTATTAGAAAAATAATAAATTGATGAATATATTACATAAATCCAAAAATCTAGTAATTCAAGTATAATATAAACCATCAAATCACTAACCACATTCATGTCACTAATATTATCCCATAAACATATATTTCTAATTATCTTAAAATAATTCACATATTTAGTGTTATAGTTCACAAGTCGTTAATTTTCAATAAGAATAAAATTCAACGGAATTATATCTCTTGATTATTGAGGATATTCATCACATGAATCCATTTCAATACTGAATAAGTATTTTTTTTAAAATCCTTATATACCTCCTAATGATTATAACCATATAATTATTCATATAACACTCAAATAAAATAATTTTTGAATCCAAAAACATGCATATTAATCATCGATATTCTTCTCTATTAGTAACATAATCTTAACCATGATCTATTAGGCTCTTTTGGGTGTAATTGTTTTGATGCTCAAGACATTAATTTTCATGGTGTCCAATATCCTTTAATTTTAACAATTTCATATTGGAATCCCTTTTCTTAGCCTTAAAATCACAATCACATTGGCCTTTTTCTTCACACTCGTAGAAAACACCCATTACTTTTAATCATGTACCAGATTGTTTCCTTCCAAAATTATAATATATAGGAAAATAATTTTTTATATTCATTCAAATATCAAAAAATTTCTTTATAGCACTATTTTATCATTTCTCCCACAAAATCAACAATACATGTAGAGTTATTTAATTTTCTCTTTAGCACATGATAATATGTCCTCACATGCTGATAATTTTTTATTGACTTGTTCCCATCAGAATATTGGAATAAGACCATAAAATATTTGATCATTATTAATCTATAGATCATGTTCATCCGTTATTTTCTCATTCCTTCGGAGAGGACCCATTTATAAGAGAATATATACCATATTTTCGATCATATCTTTATGAAACATAATGTATAATAAAAAATATTTTGAAATACCTAACAAGAATGGAAAAAATTATATGTATTTAATCTCATAAACATGGGTTGTATTGGATGTTGATATATAGTTATCCACAAAGTCATTCATGGGGTTATGCTCCCTAATATTTTATTTCCTAATAAGAGTTACCAAGGTTTCTAATAAACATTCATGTTATACCAACATTAAACACCCTGACTATGGTGGCCCAGATTTGGTGCCTTACTTTCGAACATTGGAATAATAAATAAGGAAATCATATCCTGAAGGACCTGATGGATTATTATCTTCATCAAAAATGAAAAAAAACATAAGCATTTCATTAAAAATGATAATTATATACAACATAGTTACTCAATTAGGGAAACCCCATTTCTCCAATATTACCCATGAATGTCAATGATAATATACATTGTGGCATCCCTGGGAAAAATAAAACATAACAATTGGATGATCTCAGTGAATCAGTAATGGTATGAATAAAACATAATCTATCATAGATAAAAATAAACAGTATGTAATTTTTAATGACTACAAACACATGCTATCAATACATAATCTTGGGTATAATGTTGAAAGAATAAAATCTGATCTATGAATTAAATATAAGTAATCACACGATAATAAAACATAACAATACACATTCTACAAGTATATTGATAACATGGATTATCAATAACATATATCTTAATGAGGTAATCCATAGTTCGTGAAATTATAAACATACCATCAAAGAATAAACCAATATGCCTATATAAATGGGTAAGGCATTGGCCAAAACTCAATCTAGTTTGTTTAATGGGGCCTATTTATGAATCGATGGGTTGTAGAGGGCCACACTCAACAGATACTAAGTCTAATGAATTACCCAATCAAATGTGGTGAAACATAATCAATATATATATTATCATTGAATCTATGATATGAAATTTATATAATTTCCCCGATTTGTTAACACACTACCACAAAACTGGTTTTCCGCAGCGCCACCCATTAACAGCACTTTTTTTAGTAGTGCTGAAAAAGGGGGGATTCATCTGCGATTTTTCCAAGCACTGATAAAGTTTATATTTCCAACAAATCAGGACATATAATATATTGTTATATATGTATAAGTATATTTATATAAATATAATATATTTATATTTTAAATATGTTTTAGATAAGTATAAATAGACTACTAAATTTAAAATAAAATAAAATTACTGATATTTTCTTTAAAATATTTTTAAAAATATTATTTATAAATAATTTCCTAATTATCATCGATTAATAATCATATAATAACAATTTTAAAATAAAAAAAATATTAATAAAAGATCTAAAATAAGTTGAAAATGTAACTCAAACATTAAACCACCATAACTTTTGATCATAGTGTATGTTTGAGCTCTACAATATATAAAATATAAGCTTGTGACGTGATCTATGTGCTAGTAATGGAAGGGAACATTCTGTCACCATATTTAAGGCACAAAAGGCCCAGAAAGCCTCTAAAACTGACATTTTATTCGGGATACCCTAATTTTTTTAAATTCAAACTGCTATAACATCTGATCCAGATGTATGCTGGGCTTGTAACACATATCATATTGAACATTTTTTCATTTTCTATATTTTATTGGTTGGGGAGTTGAAATGAACTTCTGTATTAGAAGTTATGGTCGTTCTATCATTCTATATCTTTTCAAATATACATATATATTTATTTATTGGTCTATATTTATTTATATATATATGTGTGTGTGTGTGTTTGTGAGTGTGCGTCTCTGTGTGTGTGCATGTTATATATATATGTATTTATTTATTTATAAACAGACATAACTAACATATTTTAAAAATGTTTTTAATACTAATCTTATAAATATATATTAATATAAAAATAAATATATGGATAAAAAATTATAAGTAAAAATTTATATATAAATAAATAATAATATAAATTAATATACAAATAAGTATATTTATACTAATATATGAATAAATATATATGTATTAATATAACTAAATATTTTTTTATTAATATGAATCTATATTAATATACAAATTAATATAACTATATAAGTATGTATATAAATATCTATTCATATATGAAAATATATATATATATATTAATATATGAATAAATATACAAGTATTAATATTACTAAATATATAAATATTAATTTGAATATATATTAATATAGGAATAAATACAACTATATATATAAATATATATATACATTTCTTAATATACAAATATATATATATATGAAAAAATATATATGTATTAATATAACTAAATATATTTATATTAATATGAATCTATATTAATATATGAATAAATATAACTATATATATATATATCATTAAATAAAGAAAAAACGAAATCAATTTGTGGTAAAGGTGCAGGGGAGAAAGGGGGTGGTTGCGAGTTCGAGTTCGGGTGGAGGTAAGGATGTGTGCGCGAGCATGTGGGGTATATGCGAGAAAGGGCATCATATGGGAAGTGGGAGGGGGACCTCCTAGCGCTGATAAGGGGGGTGGGTCAATCGTAGTTAAAATATCCCGTTCATTATATATTATTTTTAATTTTTTTTAATTTTTTTTAAATTTTTTACTTTTATCTGGGCTCTTTTTAGCACTGATAAAAGTGGAATTTTTTCAGCGCTAAAAAAAGAGATGATAAAAGGGGACATTATTAGAGCCTTTCTATGCATGGATAAAAGGGACCCCCTTATATTCCCCTTTATTAAGAGATATTTTTTACCACTCTTATTGAACTTTTCTAGTGCTAATAAAGACCATATTTGTAGTAGTGACATAATCATAAACAATCCAGATTACTATGGGGAATCATATTTAGATAGTACATGTCACCCAAAATAATTATAAAATATTTAAGATATTATGTTATATGGTATCATAACATATAACACAAAATCTAGGATAAGAATCATGAGAGGGTATTGAAATCTATGAAAATACTCTAAAAAACATTTGAACATATCCTGAGAGAAATATTCTTTTTTTACTTTAGAATTATTAATTTAAAACAAAAAAAAATTATAAAAGATATTAGTTTATTTTAAAATGACAATGTAAATTTTTAGAGGATTCCAAAACGAATTAATGCATCATGAATGTGGGAAGATCCACTCATGACGTTTTATATTTTTACTAAAAATATTTCCTTTCATTTTGAAATAAAAATAACATTTAAATGAGTATTTTTTAGAAGAATGATTTTGCATTAACCATTAAATCAATTGTTATTATGATATGAAAATAAAAATAAAATTTTTTAAATATAAGATAAAACAATCAAAATTAATTTCACTAGTAATGATATCATGGTTTAGTAATAGTATTATATTTTTAACTGATTTAATGAAAATGAGGTTAATAATTCAGTTATAACTCTATAATGTGTCAAACCAAATTCTCCATTAAAGTAATAATTATAAACTGAAACATTTAATACCATTAATATAAATAGATTCATGATATTATATATCAATGTTATTTATATATACATCACACACAAGGAATATGTTTTGAATAATTTTTATCTCACAAAAATAAATGTTAGATGAGAAAACGGCTACATTATGTCTGAACGCATCCTGTTATGGTACATAATGTAAAATATAATAAAATAAGATAAATTAATAACATATTTAGGAACAACATAAATATATATTTAATTTACTGTAATTAAGTTAAGTTATTTTATGGCCATCTATAAATTTTCATTTCAATGATCTGGGAGCATTTGTTTTATGATTTTATGGTCGGGTCCTTTCAGTATAAATATAAAAGTCCTTTTCAATTCGGAATAACTTCTCCATAATTGATATTATTTAGTATTAATGAAGTTATATTATTTTGAAATATAATATACATTACATGGTTATATGGTTTGAGGTTGAATCATTAGATAAAATGTTGATGAGAAATGGTTAGTTTATATTGGGAGTTTTAACGACCATCATGAAAAAGATTGATTTTATTTAATAATATATTTTCTATAAAAGTTTATTATTATAAAATAACTGTTAATACACTTTTAATTATCTTTTTTTATACATAAAAATAATTTTTTACCCTACATGAATTTTTTAATGAAAAAAAACAAGTCGTCCATGAAGGTTATAAATCGACACATGATATACGAGGTCTATTTCATATAATAAAAGAAGAAAATAAGAGGCTTTATGACTGATATTACCTTAATATAATGATAATTAATTATATGTATGATACTATAGATACTAATATAGTATTAATAGGATTTCTTAGGAGAGTATAATAAAATAAAATAAAATAATAGATAAAGATAGAGGGCTTTACCTCTTGATTATTTTCTCCAAGTGAATTGCTTAAGGCACTTGAAAATAGTCTTTTAGTGAGACCGTGATGAAAACAATGTTGGGAAGTGGGGTGGGAGATGAATTAGGAATAACACAATCAAGATATATTTCTTGTATGGTGTTAGGATAAAGGGTGGTGAGGGTGGTATTTATAGTAGAGGAGAAGGGTATTTTTTATTTTCTTTATTAGTATAATCTTTTGTCTCAAGAAAATAAATTATAATTTCTCAAGTGACTGAAAAATGAAACAAGATTATTCCAATTACATTATGAAGAAATCGAACTTGATAAAAAATCATTCATATACTTATAATTTTAAATACAATAAATTATTGTATTTCACTATTCAAAAAATATTTACCTATTTGATAAAAATACAAAGAGTAAAAAAAAAACCTATTTTAGACATTTTGATTTTAAAAATTAATTTAATTTTATTAAAATAATTTTCAAATAATGATAAATTTAATTTATACAAAAAATAATCATTCAATTGATTGTTTCAATAATAAAATAATTACTTCATTATCATTATATAATAAATAAATATAATCATTTCTTCATTGGAAATTAAAAATAAAATTCCATGATGTTGTAAATTTTATATCTTTAAAAATAATATCTATTGTTAAATATATATTCTAAATGAAACTATATTAAAAATAATATAGTTATTAAAAATAAGAATGTGAAATATCTGTGAATTTCTTTAACCAAAATAAAATAAAATTCATTTCTTAGAAAAATTATAAATTTAATAACTAAATTCATACCATTGTTGTTTAGGGTGGAATAAAAATCATAAAATATTATTTCTAATATTTTTAGGGTAATTTTCTAAACCATATCATTTTATTTGTAACTTATATTACATAATTTACCCTTTACTATTGTAAAATTTTTACAAAGGCTACTATTCGTATTGCTCTAAATTTAAATGTTTAAATTTAATAATTTGGAACACGTGATAAAAAATTTGGAAAAATTTTTAAATATTGAAAACAAAGAAGTATTTGATTGTTATTTAAAATGAAACTGATAAAACGAAACTAAAAGGAGGTTTCATTAAAATGGGTTTTCAATAAAAAATGTACTCAAACCAAAATATGGATTAGGAATGAATAGATTATATATAACTAGAGAGTATTTTTTAAAAATTTAGATAACATAACTATCATAAATATACCTTCAAATTAATGAAATTGAAAAGTTTATAAAAATTGGTGGTTCTCATTATTCACTAGAAAATAAATATTTTTATAAAAATACAACAAAATCAACCAACTATAATATTTAAAATATGATTTTTAAAAGTAATTTTATTTTCTCAAAGAGAATGAAAAAATAAATCCACATTTACATTTAAAACAAGTTCTCAATTAAAATGTCATAAAATTATTTTTTAGAAAATATATCTATTTTATTCGAAAAATTGGTTTTATTCTCATATTTAAGACTATGAATTTTTTTATTGAAAAAAATAAATACAATATATAACATATATATTTTATTATGATCCTCCACTAATAATTATTAACTTAATTTATTTATATAAAAATATTTTGTGGTGATAAAAATAGTTTCCTAAAAAACACACCCTCTTTGATGATTGTTTTTTTATTTTTATTTATAATTAATTATTAACCTAACTATTAATTTTATATACATTTTTGAACTACATTTTCATAATTTAATTAATATATTTCCTTCCCCCCATTCCAGGAGCTGGGTATTAACAATCATAATTTAATAATAATATATAATAATTTAATTAACCATGGTATTCTATGTAACCTAAGATATCAATGAGGTCAAATTTAAAAATAGACATACCATAAAATCACGTGGTTTTACAATTATTCATGAAATATGTATAAAAACATTTTTAGTTAAAAATTATTTTTTCAAGAAAACTTATTATGTGAACTTTTAACATTATTATTTTTAAATTAAATTATTCCAATTATATGAATTAAATTTTATAAAATGGAATATTTATTTTAAATCCTAATAAGTAATATAATTTATTAGGGTCAACCTAGTTTTTGGACATAATTAATTTTAAAAAAAAGGTCACCGCAGTTTGGGTTAAACAAGTTTGTGAGGGTGTTATGCTAAAGAGGCATGTGATGAAATAACCTAAAAACATGACTATATCATATTATATTAGTAGTTTTAGAAAAAAATTATATTAATGGACTTAAAAATGTATTCTTAATAATTATTTTCAATTATTAAACCAAAGAATAAGTAGTTATGAGATATGTAGTATTTTATTCCAATTTTAAAAAATTAATTATTTGTGTCTTTGAATATAATAGAATGGTTTCAAGATTCCATTCAGATTTGGATAAATAAAATGTATATAAACATTATTAATTTTATTATTTAATTAACAAAACTTATGGGAAATATTATTACTTTATTTCATTGTAAAATGATTTTTGTTATTAAATTGTGTCTTTTCCTAAATATTATTTTTCTTACACTTAGTGTTCTTATATTTATTGTAACTTCTTCCACCATTAGATTTTGAACCATGTAAAATGGAATAAACATTGAATTCATAACCTAAATAATTTTTCTAAATAACCCTTTTATATTTTCATATATTTTAATTTTCACGCTAAATACTTAGGTAGTCATAGTTTGTGTTAAATCATATTAAATTGGGTTTACTATGAGATAAGGAGAAAATTGAGCCGAAAAAACATATAAATACTATTAGTTGTTTTTTTATTTTTACCATAAAACATTTTATCATTGAATATATGTTTAATTGGAGGAAATTACAATAGTATGATGTATATATTATTTAATCTTTTATGTAAATATATGTGTGTTGTTTACAACACATATAAATGGGAAAATTATCTCCTCTCTTCCACACATGTTCAGAGAAGTATATAGAAAAAAATAATTGATCTAATCCATTACTACAGTACATCGCCAATTCATATAATTAATTTTGGTGTCATCAATCTCTCTACGGAAGAATTATTTATTATCCTGAAGAAATCTTCGGGTATATTGTTATAGTTCATAAATGGGCATTTTCATTATATTAGTTCTTATACCCCATAAAATATACTTCAAAAATGATTTCATATTAATATAATTATCTTTAATATTTTACAATTTTATTATACTAAATGAATAATAATTTTCCATCTCATCTTCCATCATATGGTAAATTTATCCATTGTTCAAGTGTAAGGCGGACTACCACCTCAGAAACTGATTTAAGTTATTTTCCATCACTACCTCTCATGGATATGTATAATGATTTTTTAAAGTATATATAAATAATATTGATTCCATAATTATAATTTTTGAAAGATAATATATCATATATTTTCATTCCATTCCGTTCAATCAAAAAAATGACGATGTCTTTTATGTGTATGTGTGGATTACCACCTCCACAAACTGATGTGATTCTTTTTTTATTATATCATCAAATGGAATGTATATATATGTTTATTTAAATATATAATATCATATTTATGATATAGTATTATATATTTTAAGATAAAATTAATCCTATCTTCTTTACCACAAACATTTTGAAAATCAATACATTTATGCATGTGTACGTACGACCAACCATCTCCATGGTTGTAACATAATTCCATTTACAAAACCATATATAATGGTTGGTTTGAAATATATAATTAAATTATAATAATGAAAAAAATATTTCATGACTATTTTTCTAATGATGATGGAATAATTTACCATTCAACCCTGGTCAATATAAAGAAATCCTTTGAATATTATGAACTAAACGTCCAGAAAACACCGGATGTTGATATAACTGATAATGTAAAAAAAAATATCATCGTAATAAGTGATATGAATAATTATATGATAATGAAATAAACAAGAAAAGGGTTATTATTCTATGATTTATGTGATATATGTTTATTAAACTAGATTTAAAGTATATATATGGAATGTGTGGACTTCAATAAAGGGTTTTTGTCTTAATTACCCTTCGTTAAGGTATTTTTTAAAGTTATGAATCATTTTTAATATGTTGAATATAATTTCCATTTAACATGTTATCTCATGAATCCTTTATAATTCATGGTATTTTATGATAAAATTTAATTCATTTCATCAAATGGTATTTCACATGACAACTACAAAGTAGTAAGTGTGTTCATGACTAAATGTTCATGTATTGGGATATACTTCGAGTTCATTGAGATTTTTATTCCATGATTATGTGTGAACTCATATCTATTTTTTTGATTTTCCTGTTTATTTATTTATATTTACATATGTTCACATATTTAATTAAATATTTAATTATCACATAAAATGTTATGATCCTTTCATGGTCTTTTCATCTCAATATCAATTTATTGAGACATTTTTTAGGTCATCCATAATGATTTAATTTTATAGTTTATATAATACATATAAAAAATTATATACTAATTAAGTAAGGTTTTTATGGAAACATATCATACTCTTTCTTTCAATGATTATTGATTTGAATGTCACCAAAGCTGAAAATGATTTATGTTTCTATCATCTTTCCATTCGAGATTGTTTGTGTTTAAAGTTACTCATGCGAAATAATATTCTCATGTAATTTTGAAGAAAATAACTTTTTATATACTATTTTGCTGAAAACGGGTTACATTTTTTATTTCAATTTTCTCCGTCATTAAATAAATAAATATCATGAATATTGTTTGTAAGTGAAAATGATCGTGTATATTATTTTACATCAAGAATCAGTCACTTCCATATCCATTTTTTATTAAATTTATTATAAATTTATAACTTCTAAACATAGATGATTTCCTAAAGTTACATTTCGTGATATTTAACATTATTTTAATTTTTATCAGAGTAAATTTGTTTACGTTTTCCACAATGTTCACTTATGAATATCTATATAAATGTTCGAAAGAAATGATTAATTTTAATATTTATATCATTAATGAATTTTGTTAATTTCAAAAGATTATTTTTGTCCAATATTCCTTTGTATTTTTCTAAGGTAATTATATAATAATATTAATTTCACAATTTTATGGAATTTATTAATTTCAAAACTTATTATTATTATTATTTTGTAATTCTTATTTTCCAAAAGAATATTTTCAGTGTTTCTTCAATGGAATATCTATCCACTCATGACAGAAAACCACGAGGTTACAAATAGTATACTAAGGGTATATTATAATGAAGCCATCCTTTTTATTTTTCTAAATGGATTATTATTTATTTATTCAAATTTTTATGGAACATGTTTCTTTTACATGGGTAAATAAATCCCTGAAAGGATAATGGGTATTTTTATGTTGAAAATTAAAATAATTTCTTTGTTATGATTATGATAAGGTTCTTGGTAATTGTTTATAATAATGGGTGAGAACGATATAGATTATAGTAGTAGGTGATCTAAATATATAACTCAAAGGAATTTATTAATGGGAATGAGTTAACTAAATATATGATTTTTCAAAGTGATTATTGGATTTTAGCAAGTTGGTTATTCCACTTGTAAGAGTGATTTTAAGAGTGATAAGAACGTTTTGTTCCAAGATTCTAAAAAAATATTTATTATTTCCTCATATTCTAATGTATACTTTTCCCAAGGATTTTTTTCACCTGCCATAAGATTGTTACCATATATGTATCTTGTATTATTTAAAATTTTTAATCCATTATGAATGGATTAGGATCATGATTTTTAAAAAATTAATTATATAATTTTATTCTCTTGTATAGTAAGTATTTCATCATACACATATATTATTCACACAAATGAAATTTAATTATTTATTCTTATATTTTCATATAATAATTTATTATAATGATTTCTATATCCCTTGGTTATAAAAAAATTATTTTAAATGAATTATTTTCAGAAAATTATCATGTGTGAATAATTTTATAGAGGATATTGACGATATGGTGTGAAATAAGAAAAACTATGAATAGTGCATTTTTTATAATTTATGAATTTTGGAATAATTTATTTTAATAATTCTATAGAACAATGAACCTCAAATGAATTTGGGTCTGTATATTATCTAATTTTTTTATATGATGTTAAATTTTTTTGAGCATTAAAATCGGGTAAACTTTATTTCTATGAAATAAATAAATGTAAGGATTATGTTTTTGAATTAGATCACGGATTTTTTGTTTGGGGATGTTATATTATTTATCATGGGTTTTGCAACATGATTTTTTTTTGAGATTTAATAGGCTTATATTGATTTTGATATATCACTAATGATTACTAGAATTGTTATATTTTTAATATTTTAATACTATAATTTCTTGTTGGTATCAAGTGTTTTCCAAGAAGGGTTGAAAATTTTAATGTACATAACCTTTACTCATTTAGTATTTTTCTATTTTCATATGTGTTATATTCCCTAATATTATATTTTATTAGGATAATGTAATTATAATAAAAATGATTGTGTGAAAATTTTACCCTAAGATTTGGTAAGACTGAATTATATATTAATAATCACTAATGGAGATCAAATATTTTCTAAATTGATTGTTTAGCAGTGGTTTAGTTGAATGATTATTATTGACCCACATAATGGGTTATATGGATTGTGTCAGAATATGTTTTGTTTGTTTTTTAAATATTTAAATTAATTTGTATTTAAAATGAAATTTTATGTAAAATAATATATATTTAAATAAATTTTGATTATAATGAATGTTTTTTCAATAAATAGATACAGTTATGTTTTTAATGGAACATGGTTTAAATTTAATGGTTTCAAAATTGGGGTTTTATATAATTTCATACTAGACACATGGCTATGAAGATATGTAATTAGATTCTTCTTTAAATATATTTCAAAATGATATTTAATTTAAAAATAAATTATATTTTAATTAATGAGAAAATGTCAATGTTTTAATAAATTATTTGGCCTAATTTTCATTTCCAGGGTGATTCTTTATATTGAAATCACATTATATTTAGTTATATATTGATTTATTGTTACCCCGTACGATATATTGAGGATACCAAAGAATAAAATTTGTAAATATTACATCATTTTATAGGAATATTTAATACATTATAGAATAATACTTGCGTAAGGACATTAAAGGATTACTATCTGTAGATACCCGAAGCTTGACGTACATTGACATTACATTACATTTGCAGAATGCATAGTACATAACAAAATCACACACACAAGGATCGTAATAGTTTAGTGTCTTTGGAAACTCGGAATATAATCTTCTAATCCTGGTGAAAGATCTTCAACATCTCCCATAAAGATATTCTTTTTTATACATAAACCATACTTTATATCCTAGGGAAAAGTAAACAAAAAAGGGTGAGCTCAAATTCTCAATAAGGGTAAACAAAAGAAATATCAATCACATCATATTCATAAGAGCATAACATTTTGGAAATCAAAACCTGCAAAAAAGAGCATAATTTCATAACATGGGATAAATATTAGTAGTGAAATGAAATCCCAATAATCATGACTTAAAACATGAAACTTTGTGACATACACACCTAATCATAGAGAATCATATCTTATTATTCAAGAATCATTGACAAGACTATCTTAGTGGACAAAGTAAATTTCTGAACCGAGTCACCCTCGTTTCAGTCCTGTTTCACTGAACCAGTATAACCTACCATTCCAGCCATGTCTATCTCATGAAATATAAAATATTTACCCAATTCATTGGAGGTAGATATAGGTCCCACCCATCTCATAATTATACCATTCTTATGTGTGCCACAAAATCATAAACCATACATCATACCATAGCCCATGTAATAAAAATGGGATTCTTAAACAACAAGACATCATAAAACAATTCATATAAGATAAAGGAATTCATAAAAATAATTCCATCACAACATTATAAAATCAATGTAATAATAGGGATAGAAACAGAACCCTATTTTATATTATATGGGAAATAATTTTGATAAAACACTTGAACTCCATTCTTGAGGAAAATATCATTTCTTCTTCAAAAACATTTTTCCTTTCTTATCATGTCATACAATTTTAAACTAAAAGAAGTTGATTAAAAATAAACATGAAAACTTGTAAAGGAATCTTCTTGGAAATAATGTTTTAAGAATCCATTCATGCCGTATAAGTTAAAAAAACATTCTTCACGTACTTTTGTCGGAAAAGTCAAAAAAAGTACCTCGTACGAAAAATCACAAAAGATTCAGTTCATATCCTTTACAAAAAACTCACCGAAGGGTAAAATTGGATTTAAACAATTGTAGGTGGATGGAAAGAATATTACATATTGAGGAAACATGGATGTGGATGATAAAGTACACCCCAGTAAATGCCAAAGTATAAACAATCTCGGATAAAAATGCGATTGTGATATCTTCCCTTACCTTAGGTCTGATTTGCTTCGTAAGTGTCTGAACCTCCTGTATAATGATTTAAATAATGTCATTGACTTATTAAATAATCATATTCATTGTTTTGATATAATATATGGTTGACTTATGACTTTATATTACCCGTTCTTTTGTAAATTCATGTTAAAGTAGCTTTTTGGGTAAAATCGTCTCATTTGTCATTCGTGTTTTAACTTGTAATTATTCATATGATTAATTAGATCATTATTACTTAATTATAGAATATAAAACATTATTTATATATAATATTTATTCAGAATATACATATATATAATGGATCAATAAATGGAAAGAAATACACCGTTCATGGAGACGGTAGGTCGTACGTACGCATGAACGCTGTTTTCTTTTTGTTATTGAATTGATTGGAATTAAGTAGATGACATAAATATATATACACATAAATCCAGTAGCTTTATAATTTCATATATTTCATTATTATTACTTATATATACTTTATAATCATTCTTAAATGGTTAAAAAGGAGAATGAATCTCATCGCGTCGTGGAGATGGTAGTCCGTACGTACGCACAAGCGATGATATCATTTCCATAATTGTTGAATTGAATTGTATTGGATGATACAATATATCAGAGTCAATATGATGTTATAAAAACTATGTATAGTTGTTATTTACACCATTATACACATCCATGTAAGGTGGTGGTGGAAAATAGATTACACCACTGCGTGGAGACGGTATTCCGTACGTACGCACGCGCGGTGATTTCTTTTTCCGTAGGATGGATAGATGGTGAAATAGGGTTGTTTCATACTTATGATAACATATCATTATATGAGTGATACTGATGTTATTACTTCATAATGAAACAACCTAAGAAGAAGAAGTGGAAGAAGAAATAAAGATGAAAGAATCGGTAACGGACATTACCTCTTCTTTGAAGTGCTTCTTTGAGACCTCCTTTTAGGGCACTAAAATGGATCTTTGAATAAGAACATAACCTCAAGGATGTTTCTAGGGAAGTGGAGAAGAGAATTTGGCAGGGTTTGGACGATCTTGAAGGCTCAAAGTTGTGTGAGGAAGAGAGGTAGGAGGTGCCCTTTTATAAGGGAGGAGAGGGGCTCCTTTGGAAAAACTAAAAATATTATTTTATTATAAAGTCAAGTTCGGTTTTAAATAGTTCCAAATTGATTTATTTCGAGGCTAAGTTGGGGATGGGTCAAAAGCCTCTCCTCCAATAGAATTTAGACAAGTTTCGTTTCCTATTTTAACCTTATCATTTAGATTTAACATTAAGTTAAATAATTTTACTTTTACCGTGTCTTCTTGTGTTCTTACACTATAAGGTTAATAAACTTACTATAAGATGCCAAACGAACACCAAATTGTTTATTATTAATATATATAACCTTATCTAAGTCATTTGGCAGAACCCTAGATTTTTAGGAATAAAATAACAATTAATAATATAATATTTGTTTTAAAAACTATTTTATTTAAATTTAGACACTATTTAGTAATTGATTTTTGTGAAAATCATAATAGAATTATAAGTTCGAAAAAAGTTAATTAAATCAATTCTAACATGTCATATTAACCTATAAAATTAGTGGAATGCATAAAAAGTATTAAATTACATTTATTTTGGTATTTATAACATCAATTATGTCAATATTTCATTTATAAGATAATTACTGCATCATCTTTGTGTCATAATTAAATTAAATTATTTGATGTTTAAAAATTAAAAATAAAATCCCATTATGTAAGAAATTTTTTTAGATTTCTAATTAATATTTAAAACCGAATTTATCTTATATATAACCCTATATTAAAATTGTTTTAGTAAATAAACATTGATTTTAACTCTTTTTACTTTTCTTTGAATTAAATAATAATAAATGTCCTAATCAAATCCAAGTGGGCCTAAATGGTCATATTTTATTCCTAAGTTTGTTTTTGGTCGAATTACACTTGTCCAATAGAATTAATACATGTGTTAGGGTAATAATAATTTCATTTCTACCCTTAATTACCCTATTTACTTTTAACCGTGGTAAAAAAAAAGAAAAAAGTTATTATTCACCAAAAAATTATTTTCATCTCATTGAACAACATTTTACTTACTGACATCAACCATGTCTCTCAGATTTTTGAAATTCCACTCACAGAAGCGGTAAAATTAAGTTTTATGAAAAATTCAGTTTTTTAACTACCACTTAATGGTTTCACTATTAATCAAACATTGAAAGTTTTCAGAAAAATACCAAAAATTAGGCCTAAGCTATTTTTGATATTATAAACTCAAAAATGATTTCTATTTTACCAAATTCAAAACATATCAGTTGCATTAATTAATTTTAAAATTAATTCCCGTCGTCAAAACAAATAGCGTGTTCTTAAGAGATAATAACTATTAAAAGATTGACACTTGTTTATGTCTGGTTTAAATGTGAAATTACATCCAATGACCACAATTGTATTAAATTGTAAAAATATATTCTAAATATACTTTAAAACCACTCAAATTAATAATTTATCACTATTAATTATTTCGATTGAAAAAGTTTTTTTTAATTAAAATATAGTAATTTTCACTATTCATCAAAATATGAAAGTTATCCGAAAATCAGCAAAATTTCACCCAAAGATAATTTCGATATTCTGAATCCAAAAATGAAGTCTATTTTAAAAAATACAATTTACAAGATTTCAAAAATTGGTTATTACTTTTCATAACTGCTAGTTTTAATAATATTTTAATAGCATATCGTTGTTTAGTGAAACTCGGTATTGCGTACTACACAGGCTATCAATGAAGGTCGTGATTGCGTGTAATGAAAGGCAAGTCAAGGATATGTGTTGTGCAAGATCCTTTTGGTGTAGCATACAACACAAGACATTAATGAAATTAAAAAGAATATTTTTCATAAAATCTCGGGGTGTTACATTCTACCTCCCTTAAAATGAATTTCGCCCTCGAAATTCGTCGGGGTTATAAATGGTTTTCTATTCGAAAGTTTCTTTAATTGAAACCCACATCGTAAAAAGAAATACCAAAACCAATATTTAAAAACAAAAGTATGAAAAGTAACGTTTACCCAAATAAACTAATCACTGGGTTTCCACATAGGTGAAAATATGGTTATGGATGAAAAATCGAACCCTCATGTTCTGATGGAGAGTGGTAGAGAACATGGCTATGGAGAAACCAACAATCACAAAGCCATAAATTTGTGACGATCTAGGGTACCATATGATTCATCGGATATAAGGGCACTAGGACAACATTTTTGGTTTTCAAGATCATTTCCCTAAAGTTGATGAAATTGGAATTATAAGAAATACTTTCGTGATTTTGGTATAGTCTCGCCATTTGTCATTCTTTGGACAATTTTAACATCATATCTTAAAGATATGAAGTTGAATTTTTCATTCGTGATGTGTTAACAGATCATGTGATAGAATGACGGGTCATTCCATCTGTCTCAAACAAAAAGGTTAGCAAAAATTATATAAATAAGGCGATCTATAGTGAGATTAATCATATATGGTTCCTAAAATGGACTTATACTTCATATATCATACCGCTTAATAAAATAAGACTAGTTTCTACTAACCAGTGACTTCCTGTAGGCCAGTGGTAGGCGATAAAGGCCAGTCGCACTTCGGTTGTGGGTTCGATTCCCACAGCCTTGTCCGACGCGATGGGCTATCGCCCGTCCTGCAGGTTATACTTTTTCTAAAACTATATTACTATAACATCTCATCAATAATATCGAAAAAACTTCTATCCTTAAACAATACTAACTTATGTCCAACATAATCCATTCCAATCTTTAGGCTTATCCATAATACTACAGTCCACTCTCATAACATAGTGAAAACGATTACCAGAGATTTAATACCATCGTTGATTCCCATATATCATAAGATATGTTTTGTTGATCACATTCCAAACATTCAAAGTCCTTAATCATGTATTCTCTTGAATACCCATTGAACCTTAGTGTAAACATGAATGAAGTTAAAATTTAACACCTTCCACATACCAAAATCCTCAATGTTCTATATACTCGAACCATGATATCACTTAGTCCTTATATCAATCATGAGCTCATGAATACTGTCAGATATTTCATTTTCTCATTTCCCTTCATTATGCACATATCATTCTTTTTCCAAAAATATCTCAATCACTTTCCATGGTTACTGGTACCATAAAATTATTGAAAACCACAATAGACAAATACATAAATATTCCAATATTCCACGATACTATATACAACACTATTTTGGAATCCCATTACATAAACACTTAATCATTCCACCACATCGTTGTCATATTAAACATCGCCAATAGTGATCGCATGTGACTTCCCTTTGTCCTTTGCCTTAAGTGGTTGCTCATGTTGATCATCACTAACCCTTGGATTAGGGAATTTATTGGCATAATTCCCCATTTCCTTGCACTTGAAGCATTGAAGTGTTGGTGGTGCGTTCTCTGCAGTGTTTTCTTTATTCACATCATTAGAAACCCTTTTTCCATTACTTCGACACTCATCTGCTCGATGACCTTCTTTTCCACACTTAAAAATATTTTCTAGTCCCTTTAAGAAAATCTCCACCATGCTTCTTTCCACACTTTGTGCATAAGGAAACATTCATCTTCTTTTCACCATTATTCTGAGATTTCTCCTTGAACTCCATCTTTCGTTTCTTGTCAAAACCATGAGATGGATATGTAACACCAACTTCCATTTCAACCTTGATAGCACAACGCACAATTTCTTCAGAGCTACTGAAGTCTCGTATAGATAATTCACTTCGAAGACATGGTTTTAAGTCACTGAAAAATTGATCAACTTTACTTTCAGGTTGGATGATAATGCCAGATGCATACCTTGAATGTCTTGTAAAATTCGCTTCGTATATACCAACAGATTCGTCATCCTTCTTCTTCAGCTCAAGAAACTTCTTTTCCATATTTGTTCGAATAATACGAGGGAATTACTTACTAAAAAACAAGTTCTTGAACTCGTCCCATTCTATGGACTCAATTTCATCTCTTGGCCTCGTATTCTTGAAAAGATTCCACCATTGATCAGCTTCACCTTCCAAACGATATACTGCTAAGATGACTTTATCATGCTCAGAATATTGTAGAACTGAAAATATCATTTCAGTGGTACTGATCCATTGTTCAGAAACAAGTGGATCGGAAGACCCACTGAAAGAAGGTGGACATTGCCTCATGAAGGACTCAATAGAATATTGTTCCCTTCTCTGCTCATTTGGAAGTCCAGAATGATTCATAGCTTGTGTAAGTATAGCAAATAGATTTTTCACTCCATCTCCCATAACATTTGTTTGTTCATGAGGAAAATCATTGCATTGTCCATTGCATTGATCAACATGGTACCTTTGGGTTCCAGCCATCGTCTAAAACCCAAAAATAATAGTGTGAGAGGCAAAAATCATGCTAGGGAAAAGAACATTATAAAGGGGGAGTATCCTCAACATCTAACTTCTTAGGTTAAATTCTATGATCGTTACCATATTTCTAGGACTGTATCTTATATGTATACTTATCCTTAGGTACATCCCTAGACATACCTTAGAAATATCTCTAGGGATCTCACTAACGCTTTCGAATCCTAGATTCCAAAGGATGACTAAACCTTTCCTTTGGTACCAACTATAGAGACCCGAATATTGATGTACATTGACATTACATTACATTTGCGGAATACTTAGTACATAACAAAAACACACACACAAGGATCGTAATAGTTTAGTGTATTTGGAAACTCGGAATATAATCTTCTAATCCTGGTGAAAGATCATTAACATCTCCCATAAAGATCTTCTTTTTTTATACCTAAACCTTTCTTTATATCCTGGGGAAAAGTAAACATAAAAGGGTGATCTCAAATGCTCAGTAAGGGTAAAAAAAATAAATATCAATCACATCATATTCATAAGATCATAACATTTTGTAAATCTTAACCTGCAAAAAAGAGCATAATTTCATAACATGGGATAAATCGTAGTAGTGAAATGAAATCCCAATAATCATAACTTAAAACATGAATCTTTGTGTCATACACACATAATCATAGAGAATCATATCTTATTAGTCAAGACTCATTGCCAAGACTATCTTAGGGGACAAAGTCCATTTCTGAACCGAGTCACCCTCGTTTCAGTCCTGTTTCACTGAACTGGTATAACCTACCATTCCAGCCATGTCCATCTCATGTGATATAAAATCATTACCCAATGCATTGGAGGTAGATATAGGTCCCACCCATCTCATAATTATATCATTCTTATGTGTGCCACAAAATCATAAACCATACATCATAGCATAACCCATGTAATAAAAATGGGATTCTTAAACAACATGACATCATAAAACAATTCATATAAGATAAAGGAATTCATAAAAATAATTCAATCACAACATTATAAAATCAATGTAATAATAGGGATAGAAACAGAAACCTATTTTATCTTAGATGGAAAATAATTTTGATAAAACACTTGAACTCCATTCTTGAGGAAAATATCATTTCTTCTTCAAAAACATTTTTCATTTCTTAACATGTCATACAATTTTAAACTAAAAGAAGTTGATTAAAAATAAACTTTAAAACTTGTAAAGGAAGCTTCTTTGAAATAATGTTTTAAAAATCCATTCATGCCGTATAAGTTAAAAAAACATTCTTCTTGTACTTTTGTCAGAAAAGTCAAAAAAAGTACCTTGTACGAAAAACGACAAAAGATACCTTTCATATCCTTTACTAAAAACTCACCGAAGGGTAAAATTGGATTTAAACAATTGTAGGTGGATGGAAATAATATTACATATTGAGAAAAACATGGATGTGGATGATAAAATACACCCCCGTAAATGCCAAAGTATAAACAATCTCGGATAAAAATGAGATTGTGATATTTTCCCTTACCTTTGGTCCGATTTGCTTCGTAAGTGTCTGAACCTCCTGTATAATGATTTAAATAATGTCATTGACTTATTACAGAATCATATTCATTTATATGATATCATATATGGTTCACTTATGACTTTATATTACCCGTTCTTTAATAAATTCATGTTAAAGTAGCGTTTTGGGTAAAATCGTCTCATTTGTCGTTCGTGTTTTAACTTGTAATTATTCATATGATTACTTAGATAATTATTACTTAATTATAGAATATAAAACATTATTTATATATAATATATATTCAGAATATACATATATATAATGGATCGATAAATGGAAAGAAATACACCTTTCATGGAGACGGTAGGCCATACGTACGCAAGAACGATGTTTTCATTTCGTTATTGAATTGAGTGGAATTAAGTAGATGACACACATATATATACACATAAATCCAGTAGCTTTATAATGTCATATATTTCATTATTATTACTTATATATACTTTATAATCATTCTTAAATGGTTAAAACGGAGAATGAATCTCATCGCGTCGTGGAGACGGTAGTCCGTACGTACGCACGAGCGATGATATCATTTCCCTAATTATTGAATTGAATTGGAGTGGATGATACAATATATCAGAATAAATATGATGTTATAATAACTATGTATAGTTATTATTTACACCATTATACCCATCCATGTAAGGTGGTGGTGGAAAATAGATTACACCACGGCGTGGAGACGGTATTCCGTACGTACGCACGCGCGGTGATTTCATTTTCCGTAGGATGGATAGATGGTGAAATAGGTTTGTTTCATACTTATAATAACATATTAGTATATGAGTGATACAGATGTTATTACTTCATAATGAAACAACCAAAGAAGAAGAAGTGGAAGAATAAATAAAGATGAAAGAATCGGTAACGGACATTACCTCTTCTTTGAAGTGCTTCTTTGAGACCTCCTTTTAGGGCACTAAAATGGGTCTTTGAATAAGACCGGAACCTCTAGGATGTTTCTAGGGAAGTGGAAAAGATAATTTGTCAGGGGTTGTCCAAGCTCGAAGGCTCAATGTTGTGTGAGGAAGAGAGGGAGGAGGTGCCCTTTTATAAGGGAGGAGAGGGGCTCCTTTGGAAAAACTAAAAATATTATTTTATTATAATGTCAAGTTCGGTTTTAAATAGCTCCAAATTGATTTATTTCGAGTCTAAGGTGGGGATGGGTAGAAATCCTCTCATCCAATATAATTTATACAAGTTTAGGTTCCTATTTTAACCTTATCATTTAGATTTAACATTAAGTTAAATAATTTTACTTTTACCGTGTCTTCTTGTGTTCTTACACTATAAGGTTAATAAACATACTATAAGAAGCCAAACGAACCCAAAATTGTTTATTATTAATATATATAACCTTATATAAGTCATTTGGCCGAAACGTAGATTTTTAAGAATAAAATAACAATTAATAATATAATATTTGTTTTAAAAACTATTTTAAGTCAATTTTGACACTATTTAGTAATTGATTTTTGTGAAAATCATAACAGAATGATAAGTTCTAACAAAGTTAATTAAATCAATACTAACATGTCATAGTAACCTAGAAAATTAGTGGAATTCATAAAAATTCTTAAATTACATTTATTTTGGTATTTATAATATCAATTATGTCAATATTTCATTAATAAGATAATTATTGCATCATCTTTGTGTCATAAATAAATTAAATTATTTGATGTCTAAAAATTACAAATAAAATACCATTATGTAGGAAATCTTTTTATATTTCTAATTAATATTTACAATATATTTTATCTTATGTATAACCTTATATTAAAAATGTTTTAGTAAATAAACATTGATTTTAACTCTTTTAACTCTTCTTTGAATTAAATAATAATAAATGTCCTAATCTAATCCAAGTGGGCCTACATGGTCATATTTTATTCCTAAGTTTGTTTTTGGTCGAATTACACTTGTCCAATAGAATTAGGACATGTGTTAGGGTAATAATAATATCATTTCTACACTTAATTACCCTATTTACTTTTAACCGTGGTAAAAAAAAGTAAAAAGTTACTATTCACCAAAAAATTAATTTCATCTCATTGAACCACATTTTACTTACGGACATCAACTGTGTCTCTCGGATTTTTGAAATTCCACTCATAGAAGCGGTAAAATTAAGTTTTATGAAAAATTCAGTTTTTTTAACTACCACTTAGTGGTTTCACTATTCATCAAAAATTGAATGTTTTCAGAAAAATACCAAAAATTAGGCCTAAGCTATATTTGATATTATGAACTCAAAAATTATTTATATTTTACCAAATTAAAAACATATCAGTTGCATTAATTAATTTAAAAATTAATTCCTATCGTCAAAACAAATAGCGTGTTCTTAAGAGATAATAACTATCAAAAGATTGACACTTGTTTATGTCTGGTTTAAATGTGAAATTACATCCAATGACCAAAATTGTATTAAATTGTAAAAATATATTCTAAATATACTTTAAACCCACTCAAATTAATAATTTATCACTATTAATTATTTCGATTGAAAAAGTTGTTTTTAATTAAAATTTAGTAATTTTCACTATTCATCAAAATATGATAGTTATCTAAAAATCACCAAAATTTCACCCTAAGCTAATTTCGATATTCCGAATCCAAAAATGAAGTCCATTTTGAAAAATATAGTTTACAAGATTTCAAAAAGTGGTAATTACTATTCATAACGACTAGTTTTAATAATATTTTAATAGCATATCGTTGTTTAGTGAAACTTGGTATTGCGTACTACACACGCTATCAAGGAAAGTCGCGATTGCGTGTAATGAAATGCAAGTCAAGGATACATGTTGTGGAAGCTTCTTTGGGTGTAGTGTATAACACAGGACATTAAAGAAATTAAAAAGAATATTTTCCATAAAATCTCGGGGTGTTACACTATCATTGTAGTCTAGTTATATAATCATGTTATTTATTAAAATATATCCATCATCTCTCAAAAATTCTAGCTTATAAGTACCCTTTAATTCATATTATTACTAGAATATTATATGCAAACAAGAGAAAGGACGATATAATAAATACTACGATCAGATTCTTAGGAAGGGTAAACATGGGTAAAATGAATTATAGGAGGGGATAAGATGATCATAAGGGTATGTAAACATAACGTTGTTCATTAACACAACCTAAAATATTCACACCTAGAAAAACATAGAACATAAATTATTAATATAATATATATCCATAATCTAGATTAATATGTGTGTTAATGAAATAATCAATATTCTTTAGTTATAATATCGAAATGTCACATCCTAAAAATAGAAAATTATAATCTTGAGAACATTTCTAGTTGAAATCATATCATTAGATAATCTAATGGTAATAACATGAATGAATTATAATCACTCATTAAAATATAAATATTTCCATAGAAAATTATTTCCAAAAAAATCCTGTGATAATATCCTGAAGGAATCATAATCCTATGTTAAAATTTGAGAACATCAATTTTAAATCATGCCAACAAATAATATTTTCAGCAAAACTAGAAGATATCATAATAACATACCAAAATATGAACATAGATATTAAAAATCTTGTCTACACATATCATTATAATATCTTAATATATATTTATATATTTATATATATAATTACCCAAAACAATATAGTTCTATAACATTCTCAACCATGAAAATCATTATTAATTTATATATAATCAACAGCATCATTAAAAAATTTATTAATTTTTCACAGATTAACTCCAGAAAAAAAAATTGAGTTTCAGTAAGAATTATTGATTATAATAGATCTCCCATTGGTTAAGGAATAATTATTGAATTATTAGATCATGTTTGTAGGGAATTAAAATTCACATAAATGCTTATTTTTCACAAATTAATGTTCCATTAAAATATCACTATAGTATTTCATGGGGAAAATTCCATTTTAATTTTTAAATAATTTATTTAAAATATCAATATTTAATGAATATTATGGAAAAAAAATTCTTAAAAGGAATTTTGGTAAATTTTATGGTAATATTTAATGAAGTTAATAGTCTTGAGGGATGGAAAATTTTTTCTTATGTTATTCTTAAAAATAAATATTATGTTTACAACTTTGGTAAAAAGTACCTCAAATGGAAAGTGAAGCTTATATATTTTTCAAATTTTGAGATATAAAATAATATATATTGAAATATAATTTAAACATATAAAAAGATAATTTTAGAAACATTTTTCAAATACATTAAATAAAAATATGGACATGGAATGCGTAGTTCGTCGAGTAAGAAAAATTAGGTTAGTTTATTTGTAAAAAAAGATTCTTTAGAATTTTAAGTAAAAAGGGAGGAAAATGTTACAATTACCTAAATAGTATATGAAAAATTATGGGATAATAAAATATATTTGTATTAATGGAAAATTTAAAAATAATTTATATCAATTGAAAATTTTCATAGATAATAATGAAAAGATATTATATTTCTATACCAATCCCTTACCCTGAGTCTCATCCAAACTATTATGTGTAAAATGATCTATTATAATTAATATATATTAATTATAAATATATTTACAAGTATTATTAATAAATAAAACACTATTTTCATTCATTTATTATTTCACATTATCATTTTACAAATAATTTCATCATTAAAAAAGACATTCGGTTTAAAACTACTATGTTTTTAACGAACAATCCAGTTTAATGATTCCACTAATAACCTATGGATCATTTTTTTATCATAAATATAATACTAATGAAGTAATAATAAAATTTTTTAAGTATATAATCTTTTAAAACCATTAATATAAATTGGTGATAAAAAACGATTTCCTTTAGATTGTGGAGACGTTAATCCATATGTACACAAGAGTAATGCTTCCACATATCAATGGATGGAAAAAAAATAAAGGAAAATTATAGTTATTAGTTATATTATAATAATTATTTATTAAATAATATATATATTTATTATATATATTTATTATGATACCTATAATGTGGGAGTGTAAAAGATGTCATATCACTTCATGGATGTGGTAATCCACGCATATACACGATCAATGTTTTAATTTTCAAACAGATTGGAAGACAAAAAGGTAGATAATTATATATAATTATAGGTTCATAATTATGTAGTAAATATATAATATAAACATTAAATATCCTATGACTACCCACCATGAATGATCTTGGTGGAAAATGAATCATATCTCTACATAGAGGTCATAGTCAATATATTCACAAGAGTGATAAATCCATTTCAAATTTGATAAAATATATGGGGTAATTAGGTTTAATATATCCATTATAATTTCAAATTTTATTTATGATATAGGTTTCATTATGTTGGGTTGGATGTACTTTATTTATCTGAATAAGAAGAATAAATTAACATTGAAGGAGTTATGTAAGATAATTATTTCTTCTTTCAGTGACCTCCATTGACATATACATTAAAATTTCATAGAATTGTTTTAGTGAATTAAGAAAAGATAAATAATAGTAGAAATGAATATAGGGTGTAATTAGGGTAGGTATTAGGAGATATTGAGGTAAAAAACCTTATTATAATGGGGGATAGGAAGTTCCCTTTTATAAGGGAGAAGAGTGCATCCATAGAGTTATTTAAAATATTTAGACATAATTATTATATTTCTCATGTATAATGATTATAAATGGATGACTATTCATTGAGAAAAGAAAATATATAAATATAATAAAAAACATACTAGTTTTTGTGTCATTTTAACCATTTTATCTTTGTTGTACCCCTTTATTAACAGTTTTTAATTTCAACAATGGTTACACATTATTATCTTTCAAAGGTATTAATTTTAATTCAATGATAAAAATTGGATCAAAAAATTCCCATGTCCAATGTTTTAGACAATTTACCATTTCAAATTACCTCTTGAAAATTTTCTTCAAATTAAATATAATTTAATGAAATATAATTTAACATAAAATATCATTAATGTTTTTGGACTATTCATTTATTTGACATTAATTGAATTAGGGTGGAAATTTTATTTGAATTTAAATAAATTTAAAATTATTTATACTTTATTATTACCGGTTAAATTCATGTACATCATTAATTATCCAAAACATATTATGTGTATTATTTTATATTTATTTTCTATGTGATTTTACATCTTGCACAGCATAGTATTAGTAATTTGAAAGCGTTTATCGTAATTATATCATCATTAAAATATTATAAACAAATAGATATGTAAAAAATAAAATTTCCAAAGTAATAATAAACATTCATATTTGTCTATGATTTCTTTTAATTCCTTTTAAAATATATAAGAAAAATTAAAATCAAGAATGTGACATTTTTATTTATCATTTCCCAAATATAATATAACTTTTATAATATAAGTCATATAAAATGATATTTACATGTTTTAAAATATAATATGAATTATAGTGAAAAAACTCATATAATATTATAAACTAATGATTTATAGAGTTATAGGTGTTATATCAATGTTTTCACCCCATTTTCCTAGATTTAAAAATACTACAGTGACAAATATTTACCTAGTTTCTATTCGTAATGACAAAAAATATAAAGGAAAATATTTAACAAAAATTAAACTCATTTATAAAAATATTTAATCCAATATTCAAAATTAAATTTTTATGATTAGTGGAAATCAATTTTAATGAAAATATTAAAATCATATAAATGGAAATTAGTTTTTTTAATAGGTATATCTAAAAAATGAACTTATACCAAAATCAAGTATAAAACTAATTATAGAATAAATAAATATATTATTTATAATTTAAGTATACTTGTAAAATTAAAAAAATAATGACACACTTAATTATTTAATTTAATGATAATAGAAGTAATTTCTAAAAAATCATTATTTTTTCACAATTCATTTTAAATTATTTTTAGAAAAATACCAATAATTAACCATAAGATAACATTGAAAATATGATATCAGAAATGATATAAATTTTGTAACTTCTAACTTCTCTAAAATTGTATTAATTGATTACAATTATCTTACAAAAACTGAAATAATGCTCTTTTTGAATAAAAATTATTTTGGAACCATAAAAGAATTTACTAAAAATTGAGTAATTATTTATCTTGAATTAATAAAACAAATAATAATTATATAAAAACATTGTACTTATTTTTCTATTTTTTTTATTCCAATTCCTGATTTCACATTAATGAATTTTTTATATGGTCATGTTTAATTAATAATTTCATATGGAATATCGTAATTTACTAAATGTTTTTTGTGGAATTGTAAAAATATTATCACAAATAGTATTATTCTAACCACTAAATCTAAGGTGTAACCTTCTATTGAATTTAATTATTTTTTTATCTCATACTTTTTATCTCGATAATCAATAGATCCATATTTAAAAATAACATTTCTGAAGTCCCAAAGAGTAAAAATAGATAAAAAGAATCCATTGAAACGGTGATGTGGAAAAAATAAAGGTAATGTATAGTAAAACCAATTTGGATTCGTATATTAGTAAAAAAAATAGTGGTAAGTAAAAAAATGGGAATGTTGGTGAAAATACAAATCCTCGGAATGATAGATATTGATAGACAACATGATAATGTTAATGTCAATGAGTAAAAAACCATAAATTAGTAAGGGATGTTGAAGACCATCACCAAATCATAAATTAACGTAAAAGGAATAAAAAATTATTGAAAGACAAAATTTCAAGTATTTAAAGGATTATTTTACTTCCAATATAGAGAAGATGTTAAAATATACATAATTTCATTCCATTTTAGAATCACTATTACAACCTTTTAGAGTGTTTTTGTTAATTTCCACCTCTATCACATCTCACACTCTAGTAAGTGAATACTATAGATGATTTTTTTTCATGTTAGAATAATTAATATTATTATTTAATAGATCATATTATCCATAAAAGAATGAAAAATATTTATTTAAATCTCTATATATTTAACAAAACAAAAATGCGAAGAAATTATTATGCAATATTGATAAATAATCAAATGATAAATAATACGTTAATCTCTAAAACCTAAACAACAACACCCAATGTGAAATATAATAAAATACATATATAAATAATCATAATACTCATCTAAAATATGTTTGAAAAAATTTGAAACCCATAATAAACAAAAAGGGTTGATAATATATTTTCCCATTATCTATTTAACATTTTCCTCAAACAACACGATGTAGTTCATAATGTCAAATTCTAAACACATGAATTTTACCATCATATAATCATTTAATACATGATATTATTTTCCAAAAATAACATGAAAATATGTAAAACCAAAATAAAACAATAAATTATTCCTCAAATTACCTCCTAAAAAACTATCCTATATATTATATAAATCTAATAATTAATTTAAAATCCACATAAGTAAATATTTCACAAAATAAATAATAATTTTCAAGGTCACAAATATTATCCAATTTATATTATCAATAGAAATCATTTATTTATCCAAAATATAAATTATTCATTCATTATTAGGCCCACATTAATGGTTATTTATCCCTCAATCATTTATTTTTGCAAAATATCAATATATCACTAAATCACATTTCTAGGATAATAGTTGAATACAACATATTCATGTAAAAACTTAATGGAAAACTATTGGAAGACAATACTTATATTTTTTAATGATCTTATAAGTAGAATATCATTTATACAAAAATTTAAAAAAATAAATATATAATCAAAATATATAAAAACACCAATCATTCTACCTCAATTATTGTTATATCATATTCCATTATATGGCCTTATTAATAGCCATATATTGGGGCATTGGATCATATAATTCCCAAGTTCACTACATAAAATAAATTAATAAATTAATGTTTAAATAGGATATTTTATATTTTCCTCTAATAGAATTATTATTTTTTCACAAAAATTACTTTCCACATGTAATCCTATTATATAGACATACCAAAATAAAGCTTCATTGATACATTTTCTTAGGTGGTTCTTCAAATATTTATGATATGAATAAAGATGAATATATGTTCCTCCATGCTATTTAGGAAAGTCCAATTTAACTTCAATAGGTTCATTCATTTATTGATCTATGTTCAGGTTTTAAATTATATATTGATATATATAGGTAGGATAAATAATTCAATTTTTCATTATATATCCAATTTTATTTCGTTTCTCATATGTAAAATTACTACATCATCCATAAAAATCTAATTTAACATGATTCCTTTTAGTTCTATCCATTTTCAAAAGACAAAAAAATAGTGTGACCAATAATAATCATATTCATAAATCATATAATCATGAAAAATCATTCCAAAAAATTTTAATCATGACGCCTTATTTTCAGTATATGAATCCTTCTGTGTAAACTAGGACATCCATGTTCATTATCTATTAAAAAAAATTATAATGGTTTATAAGATAATTGTGAAATTAACTCGTAATACCCCTCATGGGTGTCTATCTATGTGTTTAGTCTAAATTCCAATGATCATGTACTTATGGTGATTATGTTAATAGAAAATCCATGTATATCTAATTTATTACCTTGATGTACATCTGGGTCACAATAATATCCACATTCCAATATATAAATATCATTTTAATTTTTATAAAAATTTTACTCATTCTTTACAAAAATGTATAATATTATCTCATACATGTCTTATACTGAGCGTTTTAATTAAATTATTATATTCCAAATTTTAAAAAAACCTAAATCCACCTATGATAACAACTTAGGTGACTGAAGAATAAAAGAAAAAATATGTCATCATTTTATATTAATATTCAATAAATTACAATATAATTCATTTGAGAGGGATATATAGTATTCATGTATTTGAAGACTAGATAGTTAATCAACATATTTTTAAAAATATATTCAAAATACCCCAAAATATTATTCCTATTAATAACTTTAAAGATGTATCATTCTTTCATCCATCCATAAAACCCAACAGAAGAAAAAAAATGGTGTGATCTCAGAGGTTTGGAAAGGGAAAACATACAAGATATTAGAAATAAAAAGAATAGTATTGTAATATCTAATTTTAAGATAATCATATATATTTTATGAATTTAATAGGGTAAAACACATAAAATATTATATAATAATCCTGGAAGTCATGCCATTTATTGAAGAATTTTTTATAATGGATTCAAATGAATTATAATCCTTGAAGTTTAATAACATAGGTAAGTGAAATATTAAACATATAAAGTCAAAAATATGTTAATATAGATATTTTTAATCCTATAAAAATATAATCTTATGGGAGTAGTTATAAAACAATTTACTCATGTTTTATAACATGAACATATAAATTAATAATAATTTCCATACCTATTATTATAATGAAAGATAGATGAAATTATACTCAAGTATTAAAAATTTAATATAGTTATTCTTAGTCATGTCCACCCATAATATTCAAAAAAGAGCTATTATGAATCATACTCATGAAATTAAATGTAAACATAATTATTCATAATCATGTAAAAACATATCATCATCATCTCATGAGATATCTATATCACATCAAACCATGAATTGGAAGGATATAATAGACTAAAAACTAATATAAAAATATTTCATTAATATATTAGCCATAAAATCATGAGGGAATTTATCATTTCAATATAGGTTAATCATGGAAAAAAATTGTTTTCATTACGTTTTAATCATCATATTTTATTAACATCAAATGAATAAATATTTATATATATATATTACATTATGTCTCTATTGAAGAATAAGTAACAAAAATGGTTATATTAATATATGAAAATTCCATTAAAAGACCAATGAGACATTTCTTGACAAAAATACAATAGTTATTTTAAAACTAATAATTGTAATATATTTTGTTTATAATATAATTGGAAAAAATATTTCAAAAGATCTATGTAAATTTTTTAAGTAGGATTCAAAAAATGGAGTATTCATTATAAAATTATATTCTATTTTTATTATATATGTTAAAACAATGACTTCATCCACACCATTGATAAAAATCACCAGAGTCTAAAAATAATATGATGAATATTGTTAAAAAAATTTATAAAAATAAATATTCTGAAAAATATGGATTTGATCAATAATTAGAGAATATTAAAACATCATTTTGAAATTTTTTAATAGAAATATGAGCGCAGAAGAAAATTTTCATCAACCAAAAATGAAATAGTGATTGTTTTTCTCCAAAACTATTTATTATTCATTTTAACTAACAATGAAATGTTAATATTAATATCAGTTGAAATTTAGGATAATAACTATAATATAATATTATATATCATGTTTACAATTTATGATAAACATAATTACCCATAAATAGATTTATAATTTATAATCATTATGGGAAATTAGATTTTTACATAAATCCCTAACCTAAACTCTCTCCCATGATTCATATGTTTTGAAACCTAATTTATAATAAACACAAATATATTTAAAAAATTATTCTATAATTATATTTAGACATAAAATGATATTTATAATTTATTTATAATTTTTAATTAAACTTATTATTACTATTTAATCATTTAAATAACCATTTAGGTGAAATGAATCCCATAATTCATTTGTGTTTTGGTTTGATGCTTCTATTACTTTCACCTTGAACATTATCATATCCTTAATATTATCCAAAAATAATTATCATATTAATTATATATTTACACTTTATTTATAATTTCTATAAATCATGTATGGAAGAATAATTTCACCACTACATGAAGATGAAAATCATATGTATCCACTAGTGATGATTCGATGTTTTTATGGATGGAATGAATGAATGGTAAATAAAAATTAACCTTTCCAAAATATTTTTTATATCATAATAATTTTTTATATTTATTATATCAATCCTTACATGCATTCATTTAAATTATAAATGAATAATAAGTCAAATAATTTCATGGTGGTGGTTATGAACATGTACGCATAGATGTCATTTTTATATTCCAACAGATGGGAAGGTAAGAAGTTATATTTTTTTATAATTATAGAATAATAATTATGTAAAGTATATCATATATAAAACATAAATATATCATAAAAAACCATTAATGTTGATTATTTAAAAAGAATTATATCGCTACATTGAGTTTGTAGTCCACACAAATGCATGAGCTATATAGTCAGTTTTAATTTAAAAGATAGGTGGAGTAAAATGGTTTTAAAATAATGATAATAATATAAAAATAAATTTATTATAAGTTATTTTTTTGTTTCAGAAGGATATAACACATTTATTGAAAAAATGAGATGAAATAAACATTGAAATCATTGGGCAAGATGATTTACTATTCATTTAGAGACCTCCTTTCCCATAATATATTTTCACTAATAAGATGGTTTTATGGTATAGAAAACAAGATATAAGTTTTCTTTAAGACATATATAAAATTATTAGGATAGGTATTATATTAAATACAATGAATAAAATTTATGAATAATTGATGATAGGAGGTTCACATATAAAAATGAAGAGATGACTCACTAGGAAATAACTACATAAATTAAATATAATTAACGAATATCTCAAATATAATTATTATAAATGGACTTGGAATAAAATAAAATGAGGATAGATTAGAAATAACATTAAAAAATTATACTGGTTTTGATGTAATTTTAATCCTTATCATTTTTTAACCCTTTTGTTAAATCTTTTTTACTTTAACCATGACAACACATTTTTTTATAATTTTTCCGTAATTAATTTACTTCTATAGTTATAATTTAATAAAAAATTCTCAATTTATTTCATTTTATAAAAATTTATAAGTACATATACACTCTTTCATTATTTTCTAAAATTTCATATAAATTAATATACATTTATATAACCTAAAATATCATTAGAGACATTTTTTAGATTAATATTCAATTTATTTTTAATGGAATCATGAAAGAATAGGAATTATATTCTATATATATTTAGATTAATGTATAAATTATTATTATAAATTATTATTTATTTTATTCTATAATTCATCGAAATGATATTAAAGCTATATTTTAAAAAATCATTTACTGTTCCTTTATATTACTTGATAAAATAGTATATCAGTGTTTCATAAGTGTTTATAATATATATATCATCATAAAAAAATTATATCATTAAATAATTTATTTTTATTCAATATAAACTTTTTAATTCATTTATATGTTATTTTTAACACTATGAAATCATATATGATAAATTTTAATCTAGAATGGGATATTTTGTATTTATCAATTACTTAAAATAATATGAATTCAGTAATCAATGTAAAGAGGAATGTAAATGAACTTTTTTTGTTTCTAGGATGATTAATTTCAAAAAAACACATAAAAACATAAAAAATAATGTGTTAGGGTGGTTTTTAGGCCTATATAAATGATTTAACAATTTTTTAACCATTTTACCCTTACCTAAGAGACATATATTTACCATGGTTATAATTAATAATGACCAAAAGGGTATATTTTCCTAATATGAGCATCAAAATTTCAAATATTGATTCCATTTTTCATTATTCAATGTCTACATGACTATAAAATAAATTTTAATATAAATTCATTAAAATGAATAATTTATAATTTTAAAAAAAAAATTATGCCCAAAAATGTACATATAGAGAAATAAATTATAATTTGAAATAATGTGTAATTTAATTTATTATATATAATTACATTATAATTATAAAATTAAAAAATAATTTTATTTTGAAATTGAAATATTTTATGAATATAATTGAAATTATTACAAAAACCAGATTTTTTTTCTTTATTGACATTAAAATAAATATTCTATGATAGATCATAAAGATCCAATCTATGATAAATTGAAATAATGATTTCAAATATGATAACCATTACAAAAAAATTAATTTTTTAAAATTGTACGTATTAATGATAACTATTTCACATAAAATTTAATAAAACCCATTTTTTATGAAAATAAATTTTTGAAATATAAAAAGAAATTTATGAAAATTGTATACTTTTTTATTATGAGTGAATTAATAAAGGTCTATTATTTAAATCATTTACACATATTATCACTAATGTGGCTATTCTCATTCAAACATCCCATTTGACAGCTATATTATAGGTACCAAATAAAAATCATAATATTTATATAATATATCATAGTTCACTTAAATCCTAGTATGGTGTGTTATGAATGTTAATGAATATAATATTATTTTAAAATAGAAAGGGTTTTATATTCCCCCAAATCTTAATAAATCTCACCCATTAATTTTTTTCTTGGAAATTAAATGTTCAATATTTGGAAACGTCATTACTGATAACCAGCAATGTATAAAGGGACAATAAAACATCTTGTGAAAATAGAACTCTTTAACTTAAAAGTAACATAAAATACATATTTTTTGGTTCCCAAATAATGAGAAAATGAAAATAAAGTGAATATTAAAAGATATAGGTGATAAAGAACATACTGGGAATAATATATTCTAATAGAGAACAATATCATGAAAATTTTAATGAAAAAATCAATAAATTAGTAAGGCATAAATAAGGGCATCAATTCCTTAGAAATTAAAGAAAATAAAAACATTATTATTTCATGATATGTTTCATATAGTAAAGGTATTATTTCAATATCATGATAGAGAGAAATAGAAAATATACATACATTTTTTTCATTCCATTCCATACAAACAATTTCATAATATTGTTATGAATTAATAAAAATCAACATTAATCTCATACCATACTCCAATGAATTAATATCAAAGTTGAATATTTTATTTACTTTACCATAAACAAAATATTTATTGGATCATAATATCCACTAAATAATGAAAAGTTTTTCCTTTTTTCTATAGATATTGACCAAACCCAAAATGGGTAGAACATTTTACCCAATATAGAATAATAATAATATTAATAAATAAGAAATTAATTTCAAAACCACAATTACAAAAAAAAATGATAAATCTAAACAATTTTATAAGTAACCAACCATAAAAATCCTCCAAAAAATATCTGAAAAACAATAAAAAGTTTAAAATAAACTTAAAAATTTCATCAAATATTTTTTCAAGGATAACCTTATCATTTTTCCTGAAGCAAAAAAACTTTTCTCATAATGTCACCTACTAAACACATTAATATAATGATCACATATTCTCTTAAAACATTGTAATACCATACCAAAATAATGTAAATCATCATGAACATGAATCAAAAAATAAACACTTCTAAAAATTAACTCTTCAATTAATATATAGAATATTATATAAATCCCAAAATGGAATAAACATCCATATAAAAAAATTTCACCAAATAAATAATCAATTTCAAGGGCACATAAAAATTTAAATATAACTAATCAAAATAAATCATCTATTTTTCACATTAATTTGTTTTCTCTCAACATCAAGATCATATTAGGTGTCACATAACCCTCAATCGTTCTTTCAAAAAAAATCAACTTATCCCCAATCACTTTTAAAGGTTATTAGTAGTATTTAACATACTATTAAAAATAAATACTTCAAAACAATCCTATAACAATACTTACATGTTTCATTATTGTAATAATTGAAACTTCATTGTAAAATAACATCTAAAAAGTAATTCTCAAATACCAATACATAAACACATAAATCATTACACTTCAACAACTGTAATAACATATGAATTTTATTATTTTAAAACTTATCTCAAATATTAGATAAATTATTTTGTTATTTCACAAGTTCTCCACAATAAATTAAATTATATAAAAATGATTCATTATGATATAAATTATTTCTCTCTGTTAAACTCTTCATTTTTCCTCAATAATTATTTTATATGTTTTATTCTTTTACATAAAAAGAACATATCCCCAATAAATTGATAAAATACCATGGGCATGAGTTCCCATACTCCTGATATGTTGGAATCCAAATATTCTTTCTTATATTATATAAGAAAAAATATATCTTGCTCTAATATTTTTCATTCACAAACATGAAAAGGTTCAAGTTTATAAATATATATAGAGGTGTTGGCTCGAAATATTAATAATATTTCACATTCCATCTCCCTTTTCAATTTTTTTCTTTTCAGGCTAATCACTTCTTCATCATTTGCATTCAATGTTTACACTATTTCTTTTGGGGTTATTCCATTGACTAAAACCAAAAACCTGTGTTAAAAATAATAATCATAATGAGAAATGATATAATCCTGAAAAATTATTTATATGATTAATGAATCAGGACACCTGATTTTAAATCGATAACAAATTTGGAATAGCTTATATCATCCATTAAAATTATCTATTCAAATCATAATTAATTATAGAATAATAAAATTTGTATTTACCCAATCATGTCATCCAGGAGTGTCTAGATAAGAGTCTAGCATTAGGCTCAATCATATCATACTAGTGAAGATTAATTTAATACCCAATGAACCACTTTCAAAGTTATTATTCGAAGGTTAATTAATTATTAAATGACATCCACTTTCCAGTATCCAAAAAATATAATTTTATTGAAAATCAAACTCATTTATTTGACAAAATGTATTATTTTCACCTATACATAAGATAATCATAAGGTTTATCTATAATTTTATACAACATTGTTATCTAGAAATAACTAATCCAAACAATGGTACCAATTGAGGAAGCAAGATAATATAATATATAGATATTGAATCCGTTTAAATGAATACTCAATATATTTTAAAATAAAACATGCATGGGGACTGTAAATATTTAGTGTCTTCAGAGTCAAAATATAGAATAAACTTACTATATATATGATATTAAATATATATCACAATGTTGTTCATATTAATAAAATTATAGACATATCATTCTATGAGCCTCCCTTGAAAACCATGTGACGTAAAACATAGTCAAATGTGAGATAATTTGCTGATTAAGATAAAATATATTAGACATGATTCATATGTGTTCATAATATGATCATATGATTATTTTAATATAATCATGAGAGTGATTTGAAAATAAAATATTCATACACATAAAATACCAAATGATAATTTCTAAAATAATTATATATATTTATTATTGATTTATAAGTGAATAAAATCAATAATAATTATTAATGATTCATAATATAGGAATGAGAAATTTTAATATTAATAAATCAAAACCTTCTTGAACATATCTGTTTACAATAATGGCCCTAAATTATCATGTGAGAATAAAAAGAAGCAATAATACCCATATATAAAATTTTAACATTGCTATTATCAATCATGACCCTTCATAATATTGAGATCACTACCTGAATAAAGCATACCAAGATGAATAATGTCAACATATTCATCTCAAGAATTTCCTCCCATTACCATATATGTTTATCTAGGATTAATAATACTCAAATTTCAAAATAAGAACATAGATATTATAAATCATGTCCATGGATATCATTCTCATCTTCTGATATATTTATAAAACATTACGAGTCATTAATAGGGCTATAATGGATCCAACAATCACATAATTTTTATTCATTTATATATAAGCAATAATAATCAGAAAAGTTAACCTTTCATCATTTTAAAACACATGGAAAAGAAACAAGGTTTCATAAAAATTTCATCATCTAATTAAATAACCATCTAGAGAAATAATATGAATAGTATCTTGGGATATTCTTCTAATTGAATTATATCCAACATTAATATTTTTGGTAATAGATAAATTTACCCTCAAAATATTTTTATATCATTTCACGGGTAATATAAGAATCTCCTTGTGAAACCATTTTGTTAAATTATATTGTTTTCCAAAATATAATGAAAAAACATTTTATTTGAAAATGGAAAAGAAATGCGTATAAATATTATAATATAATTGTAGTCATTTTTGTAAGACAATTTTTATATATAGTTTACATTAAAACAATTACATCATTCACATCATTGGTTAAATGTAACTCATTTGAAAATAAATTATATGTTATTTTTAAAATTTATATAGAAAGTAAAATATGTATAAAAATGAATTTTATTAATCATTGGAAAAAATATAAAACATTGTTTGAAGTATGTTAAAGAAAATAAGGAAATGGAATAAAAATATTGATGAATAAAAAATAAATAAGGTATGTTTCCATTAAAAAATATTTATTTATATTTTTATATAGAAATCGTGGGAAAATATTACATTAAATTAAATGTTATTTGAATAGGAAGAGTATAAGATAAATATAGGGATTTAAGTAGATGATACATATAATATAACTGAATGAAAATTTACCATAGACTATCATAGAATGAAATAATGATGTAATATAAATCCCATAGAAAAATATATCATACTACATTGTATGAATTCAATAAGAATTATAAAAAATAAATATTTATTAGAAATATATTTCAAAACATATTTCTATATAAAATACTATTTATAATTCATTTATAATTTCGAATTAACTTTTTGTTAATAATTTCATCACTAAAAAAGATATTCCGGTGAAAACATGTCTGTTTTTCACAAAACTTTCAATTCAATTGTTTTAATAATTAAACCATGTAAATGGTTTTCTCATAAAATTTATTTTTATCATGAAATAATTATAATATTTTAAATACATGTTTAAAATAATTCATATACTACAATGATGATAAAAACGAAATTACTTGATGGATATGGTACTCTGTACATATGAAAGAGTGATGTTTTCCCTTTCTGTTAGATGTAACAAGAGTATAGTAAATAATCAATCACTATTATAGAATCATAATTATATAAAATGTATCATATATGATTACTATATCTATCTTTATTACCATCCACGATGAGAAAAAATGAAAAATAAGTCACATCACATCATGGAGGTGGTAGTCCCTACAAAAACATAAATAATGTTATCATTTTCATAGAGGTAAATATATTAGAAGGTTTATAATATATTTTAATTATATATACATAATTATTTCATTAATATTAAATATAAACATTAAATCCATCATAATAACAATATAATAAATTTGATAATGCAAATTGAATCATTTGGCTACGTGGAGGCGGTACTCAATATGTATGCACTCTCGATACCTTTATTTCCTATTTGATGGAAATGTGGTGGAAATTGGTTATACCATAATAATAATATCATTTTAGTATATTTAAGATAATTTAAAATTATTTTAGGAAAAATGAAATTTATTTATTATAGTTAGAAGAAGAAAAAAACAATAAATTTGTCTGGTAATATGAATACCCTTTCATTGAGAGGCCTCCTTTGACATGATAATTAAACTACATTATGATGGTATTATTGTAGGCAAATAATCACATGAATGAAGATGTGGAATATATGAAGGTATTATGGAATTTTTATCATGAGATATGAGGATAAAATTTTTTCATTTAAGGAGGATAGAAGGTTCTCTTTTAAATGTGATGAGAGGACACACATGGAATCACTAGAAATAGGTTTTAATGAAATTAATGTATTTATTAAATATAAATCACCCAAATGGAAATTTATTCATGTAATAATAATATTAACTTTATAAATCATCATAAGATAATATTTATATAGTTTTAAGTTTCATTTTAACCCTTACATTTTCGTTTAACCACTTTATTAACTCCTTTTATCCCTAACCATCATAACACCACTTTTAGATTTTAATTGTATTAAATTTACTTATATGGTAAAAATAGGATCAAAATTTGTACATGGAATATTTTTTTTACAATTTCATAGTTAAAAACCCATTTTGAAATATTTTTTCAACTTTCAAATTCTTTAATTAAATATTATTTAACATATAATTTCATTATAATAATTATTAGAAATATTAAATTAATTTGACTGAAATACACGATGAGAAAATGCAATTACAATATAAATAAATTTATAAATTTTTATAAATTCTTATTTAATATTAAATTCTACTAATATAAAAATTAATAAAAAAATATTAATTTATTATTTTAAAAACACTTACAATGATTTCTGTGTTTCTTGCAAAAGAACTATATCACTAATGTATTATAAATTAGGGAAAATATAAATAAAATAATATAATAAAAATAAATTATTTATGTTAAAAATAATATATAATATACATTCATATATTATGTTTTCCCAAATAAAATATACAATAGAAATTAAAATAAGAAACTAACATTTTCTTTATTCTTCCCATAGTATAATATATATCTTTTGATAAATGGGAAGTGGAAATCAATTTCTGTATTTTAATATTTAATTGGAATTTCATAAAGAAGAGTAGTAATATAGGATAAAATAAAGTGTTAATGAGTCTTTTATGAATTATCTCAATGTTTTAATCCCAATTTCATATTTTGTTCTTACGAAGGTGAAATTATTTTACCGTGGTTCTTATTCATATTGATGAAAAATAAAAAGGTAAATATTTATCAAATTATAACAATATGACTCTAAATATTTCATCCCATTGCAATGACTACATTTATAAAATTTCAAAAAAACAATATTGATATAAATTCAGAAATGGAACCAAAAAAACATTTATAGAAAACAAATTATTCCAAAATATGAACATAAACTAAAATCAAGTATAAAAATGATTACTATGTAATTGATTAACTTATTTATAACTCAATATAAATTATAAATTGAAAAACATAGTTTTACTTCTAAATTACATGATATAATTGAAAAAGTGATTTTTCTAAAAAATATTGTATTTTATTCACTATTCACTGAATAATAACTTTTTTAGAAAAAAAATAAACAATAACAAAATATTAACAAGAATATTTAAAAAATAATATTAATTAACCCAATAATAATAAATAAAAATGTTAAAAATTAATTTTAATGTCCACTCAAATAATAAAATGAAAACAAATCTTAATTGAAAAATATTTTCAAGTTATAAAATGACTTTATAAAAAAAATATACTTATTTATTATGCATAAAAAATAAATTGAAAACATATAAATAAATTATTATTAAATTTATAAATTTATTTATTCTGCTTCATATTTCTAATTTAATGACTATTTTATGATGGAAATATTTATATAATAATATATTTTTAGTGTTTCATAGTTTTCGTAAAGCTCGTTGTCGCATGTTAAAAATTCTATCAAGCCTAGTAGTATTTTACCTAATATTTTTGATGTATTATTTTCTACCACCACAAAAAAATTATGACATGAATATTTTGGTGTTTGTAATTAAAATTTCATTATTTTAAAATACCTTCTTTGAAAACACATATCATACAAAGGGATAATAAAACTTCTTTTGAAAATTTGAAGTGGGTAATATAAATGATCCATAAAATGACACATAATTGGGTTCATTGAAAAGGTGAACGTTAGTGGGAAATGAAAATATTTCTATGGAGGGAAAATTATCATTATTGGAATAATAGACAGTGGTAAATAGTATGATCATGATAAATTTAATTATCATAGAATCTTAAATCATGAAGGGAAAAAGAATACTTTCAATTCATCATAAATTGATGTAAATGGGAAATTTTTTTTCAAGATCCTCTTCCTAGAGATGAACGAATATTTTACTATCAAGATATAGAATATGAAACAATATACATAAATTTTTTTTTCTATTTAAAAAAAATTCATCTTTCAGTAGTGAATTGGTAAATTTAAAAATCTATATAATCGCTTAATCCAAGAAATAATCATATAGAATTATTTTATGCATTTTTTGAGAACTGAATAAACATTAAATGAAAAATAATTTATATAAATGATTAAAATTTTATTACATAAATATATAGAAATTTACTAAAATAGGAATAAATATCATAGGTTATCTAAAATGGAAAAATATTAATTTGATTATCCAAAATAGTATACATTAAATCATCAAAATTAACAAAAAAAATCAACTCAAACAATTACATTAATAGTTAACCATGTGACTCATAAAAAAATAGTTCCATTACAATTTAAAACCTAAATTATTCCGAATGGATTGATCATATGTTTTTACACGATTGAATATAAAATTTATCCCTAAAAATAAAAATTAGCATATAGTTTCTCATAGTGAAACCATGAATACTATGATCAAATATTCTCTTAAAACAAGATTATAATTTCCCAAAATAATAAAAATACCCACAAAACATCAATGTAAAAATATATACATTGATAAACTATCTCTAAAAACCTATAAAATATATTCTATAAATAAAAAATTATAATATAATTTTATATAAATCACATTATCATCAAATAACTAATTAATTTCTTGGTCACTAATATTATTAATTAACATCATAAATATTAATCTTCTCTTTATCCAAAATTTTTATTATTTCCTATAATCAAGATCATACTAAGGCTTATTTTTTCCCTCAATAAAATTTTTTCGAAAAATATCACCTTACAATTATATAACTTTTCTAGGTTATCATCACCATTAAATATATTCTTTACATTCCATGATATCAAAGTAATGTAGAAATATATTGAGATGTTTTATGATTATTATAAATATAATATCATTAATAAATGATTTCTATATTATATTTCACGAATCCCAGTACACCAAAACATCAATAATTCAACATTAATGATTTGAATATTGAATTCACTTCATAAATATAATATTTAGTCATTGTATTAGAGTATGGACTCAGATAATTACCATGTTACCCACACAAAATACAATAAACTATAAATGATATCAAAGGATTTACATTATTTCCCTCCCATAAGATCCTCATTTTCCCTCTATATTTACTTGTTCTTTGACCATATTTCCTAAAACAAAAAATATCATCATGTTTATTTACGTCATTTACCAAGGTTCTTCTTGCTACATTTTTTATATTTAGGATGTTTACTATTTTTTCATCGATTTTCTTCTAAAGTATCTTTTTCCACCATTTTAGGTTTGTTAAGAAAATAGCATATCTTTTGGTTTTCAATTATATATGGATATTTCTAGTTAGAGATAATAACATGATATTTAATTCCATATCCTATTTTATTTGGCTTCTCATGAAGAAAATCTGTATATAATCCATTACATAAACGGTTAATAGGATTACACTTTGTTACAACTACTGACATTAAAATAAATCATAGAATATATAAATAATGAACTCTTTTCAATATATTAAATGTTAGGTTTATCCTAGGATATCCATCATCCTAATATATTCAAATCATTCATAATGATTCATAAAGATAATTTGTATTAAAATACATATATTCCACCTAATTTTCTAAATAAGAGTAAACTCTTAGGCCCATTCATCATGCACTGGTGAAGATAATGTAAATACCCAATACAACAATGTCATAGTTATTACCCCTATGTGAATAAATTCCACATCCACATCTAAATTCTAGTATCAAGTAATTTTTTTAGTTTTTATGAATTCCATAATATTTTATTAACCAAAACATATGATTTTCTCATATAGATTTGATTATCCCAATGGTTATCAATTATTATTTCCAATCCTGATCTCTAAATATAAGTAAATTTTATTATGAAATCTACTCAGATAGCCCATCTATAAGATGAAAAAATATTTCATAAGTTCAAATTATTATTCAATGTATTTAACTATAATATATTTGAGGACTATAAATGTTTAGTTTCTTTAGAGACTATATAGATAATCTATATACATAAAATATTATTTCAATATCTCCCAAAATATTTATAGTATTAGTACCCATATGAAAATTCCAATCTTATATCCGTCCATAAAAACATGGTGATGGACAAAATTGATGGTTGAGATAAGATAGCCAGTAAGGGTATACATGGAAAGAATCAATCATAATAGAGAATAAGATGATGATTAGGGTATGGTAAAAAAACAAAGTACATGTTATAAATAAAAAATATTCATATATTGAAATCAATAAAACCTATTATGAAAAATAAATCCATATATAGATGAAATTTTCTTAAGTGTTTCAATTAAATAATCATTATTAATGAGTAATATCGTCAATATATGACATCCTAACCATAAAAAATTATTTTGAAAATTTCTACTCAAAATCATGTCTACACATAATCTGGTGTGAACAAATAGAAGTAATAACACTCATTCATCCAAATTTTAACATTTACATTCAAAATCGTGTTCAAAAATTATCATTCAATAATATCTATATTTATCATAACCATGTGTCAAAATTTTATCATAGATATTTTAAATAAAATCTTACAAAATATTGTGATCATAGATAGAAGAAATCATACTCCCACATCAAAATTTGAATATATCTATTCACAATCACATCCATGATTATCATAATCATATAATGAGATATCTACATCATATGACGAAATGAAATATAGGGATATAACTTACCCAAGAGACATATAATAATGATTTATTCATATATATGACACATGATCATTAGAAAATTTATAATTTAAATATATTTATACTCATGGAAAAGAGAATGATTTTCATAAATATTTAATCGACATAAAAATAATAATATAAAGAATAGAGAGGTTATCCTCAGATCATGCTAATATTGAAGTACAAGCAACATCACTAGTTTTTGACATAGATAATAATTCTATTTAATGATCCGTATAATATTTTTCATGGAAATTAATTTTTTTAAATTTAAAAATTGTTAAAATCATAAAATATCTACGATATTTTTAAAAAATGTCTCTGAAATGAACCATAGAAATTAAATAATTGATCACTAATGTTAAGAGTATTCATGATAGTAAAGAAAAAAATTTACGATATATCACAAAACAAATACCATGTTCACACTTTTGATAAAAAGTACCTCATTTATAAAAGGGCAAAATTATTTTATTAGAAATAAATATTAAATAAAAATTATGGATAAAAATAAATTTTAAAAATAATTTAACAAGAGTAAATAAAATTTTTAAATAATTTTAATTAAAATATATACATGTTATAAAAATGCATCAAATAAAGTTAAAATATGGTTATTTTATCAGAACATAAATTTTTTATCATATTATGTACCTAAGAGATGATAATTATAATATTAATTGAATTTTTTTTGAATAATTATAGCTGAAGAAAATATAAGGGTTTAAATTGATAATATTCACATAATTTACGAAAATCTTAATTTATCCAGAAAATCTAAATGGAAATGATAATATAACATTAATCTCATACTTTAAGTTTTTTCCTCATTTGTATGTGCTCAAACATTATATATAATTGATATATATTTATTATACTTTTATTATAGACCCATGTTTATAAATAAATTTATATTTTTCATTCATGTATAATTTCTTATTTTACTTTTACATATAACATCATTATTAAAAATGATAATCATATGAAAACTGGTATGTTTTCCATCCATGTTTTGGTTTGATGGTTACAATAAATTCACCATAGAAATTTTCCTTTAATCTCATGGTTGTTAATAGTGAAATTAGTATCATATTTATTCATTATATCTAATTTTGTAACCATTAATATAATTTAGTGATAAAAAATGAATTAATTTACTTTATGTATATGGTACTCCGTATGTACGAACAATTGATGTTTACAATTTTTTATGGATTGAATGAACAAAATGGAATTTAAAATTATAATATCATGACTCCTAATTATATTATAATATATATATATATATATATTTAGTAGAGCTATCAGTATTACTATAATTTTAATGAATATATATAAAACATGTCACGTTTCATTATTGAGGTGGAAGTCTACACGTAAGCATGAATAATGTAATTATTTTCCAATAGATAAAAATTTAAGAAGATAGATAATATATCACAATTATTGATGTATAATTATTTAATAAATATCACATATAAAAATTATATATGAAATAATAAAAACCCATGAATGAAGATGATGGAAAATTAATCATACCATTATGTAAATTTTGTAGTCTAGACATACTTGTCAGGGATAATGTCATTTCTCATTTGATATAAATAATGTTCTAAATGGTAATACAAAAAACATAAAATGGCCTCAAGGTATTTATGATATTGGATTTATTATGTTAGTACGGGTCAAATATATTTATAAGATAATGAAGAATAATAAATCCTTGAAATATCCAGGTAATATGATTACCTTTTATTTGAGTGACCTCATTTGGATTACATGTTAGTCCTTCAAACTATGTTATTAGGGTATGAAAATATTATCAACAAAAAAGTGAAGGAATATTTAATGGTATTAGTAATGGAATTGGTTTGTATATAAGGCTCAAACGTTTTTAATATGAGGAAGATGAGGTACACTATTATAACTGAGGAGAAGACATACAACAAATTATATAAAAGATTAAAATAACATGGATATCTTTTTAAATATGAATAAAAATAATTAAAAATGGATTTGGAATAAAAAAAATATATTATAAAGTCTAACTATCACAATTAAATTAAATTTTTATAGTTATGAGGTCATTTTGAACCTTATATTTTGGATTATCATGACCATTAACTATTTTTTTCCATTACTATGGTAAATTATTTTTCATCTTTTAAGAGTCTGAAATTTATTTCTATATAGAGAAGTGGAAAATTTATATATGGATAATATTTGTGAACAATTCCCATTCCACTTGTCATCTTGAGATATATTTTTGGAACTATTCATTTAATTTCAATTTAATTACATCATGATAGAAATGGAATTATAATATAAATACATTTATAATCATTTCGAGTTTATTGTAACCAATTTAATTCATGGAATACCCCAATTAATCAAGAAATTCTAATTTTGTTATTTTTCAAACCATTAACCTAAGTGTTTACTACTTTTAGAAGCATTGTCTTACTGTTGTATAAGTTTTTATGATAATTATATCATAAAAAACATTATAAATAAATAATTATTATATAAATAAGTCATCTATTTTCATAATAACAATTTTTATTCCTTCATCACTTTCTTTATCCCTATGAAAAGATTCTAGGGAAATGAAAATAAAAAGTGTAATTTTGGATTTATCAATTCCTGAATAATATATATATATATATTAATCATAGTAGAGTGATTCAAATTTACATTTTTAATATCGTGGATTATTTTTGTCCAAAAAAATTCATACAATATGATAATTTAATTATTTAGAGATATTTGTAGACCATATGTCAACGTGTTAACCTCGTTAACCCACTTCAACAATAACAATGTGAAATCTATTTATAATGGTTATTATTATTAATTACCAATAAATAAAAATAACCAACTTACAAAATATTAACCTAATTATTTAATATATAGAATACATTTTTTAGGATTCTATTTCTAGAAGTGGAATAAATCAATTTTAATATAAATTTATAAAAGGAAATGATAAACATTTTTAAGAAAATGATTTTAATCCCGAAAAAAACCTTAAGAAAAATAATGTATAATTATGTTAATTGTATAATTAAGTAGACTATTTTATAATTAAATTATATTTATAAAAATAAATTCTTTAAGAGATTTTAAAATTAATCTATCTAATGAAAAGAGATAATTGTTTCACAAAATTGTGGTATTTTTCATTATTATCTTATAAAGAAATCATTTCATAAAAATGAAAAAAAAACATCCTAAAATAAAAATGAAATGGTAATTTAAAAAATATATTTTCATTTCATCGAATAAAATTTATATAAAATCTCGATATTATTTTTAATTTTCACACTCAATATGAATATTTTTTTAATAAAACTAGTTTTGGAAGTCTAAAATGATTATTATGAAAATTAGTACAATTTTATCATGCATTAGTAAATAAATTTTAATTATAAAAACCATTATATATTTTTTAAATTTATTAATTCATATTAATAAGATTAATTTCACATCAATATTATAATGAACACATTTAAATAAATATATTTTTATGGTATAAAAATGTTCACATAAATCGTAGTGCTTATAATTATGAAATCTCTAAAGCGTAATATTCGTATAAATTAAATATTTAAGGTGTTAAACATGTATAGTTTTATTATGAGGAAAGAGTTTTTAGGTTTGGATATAGTAAAACAAGTCCTTATACCATGGGTTTTTTTCAGTAATATAAAATTTATTATGTTCCTTTATAACTATAGGTTAATTGAGACATTTGGTGGTACCTCTTGGTTGCTAAAATATTAGAGGAACCTGGGTTCTTAATTCATGTAGTTGATTCATGGTGTATTAGTTGTACATCTATGAGATATATCAGAGCCGTTTTTATTATGATCATGATAATGACAAGGATGGTGTGACATATCTCAGGATTGTCATAGAGATTAGTGATGGAGTAAAACATTAACCATATATGTAGTGTTTTATATATTTTTTGTTAGAATAAGTATTTTTTTGGAAGAACATTATAGAGAGTTTGTAATGATATTTCTACTGTAGTTTTGATCATGGATCGGTGATGAAATCATATGATAGTAGGGGGATGATATTATGCATTATTTGGTTTCGTTTTTCCTATTTGATATTAGGTGATTTAAAATGTAACCTACTATGAAATGATGATTTAGAAATGGAATTTAGATAGATAGGTGACATATAGAATAATCTTATTTATCATGATATGTCCACTACATAGAATTGATGTATTGGACAACCTTATGTGATTATGTTTGGGAATATGTAATGTATGACTTATGTAATTCATTGGGTTATATTGATGGTAGTAATAAAACTACATATTGATGAATCCTCCATTAATATCATCCTCCCCTAGGTGAATGAACCTGGTATGATGATATATTCAGCAATAGGTGAGAGATGGTGGCACTTCCTGTGGATGATACAAAACCAACCCATGAGAAGCATTCTTTTCATCCATGATATACCATAGTATGACTATAGACATTAAACATGAGAATTAAAGTGGTGATAATGATTATAAATATTTATTGAATAAATGGATTAGTGTATATCCATAATGTTATACCAAAATTTAGATGGAACTAGAAACTATGACAGTATCCAATACATGGGTTAGATTAGAATCCATTATATGTGTTATTGAGACAACAACTCTATAACGGATTGGTGTTCTGAGTAAGGAATATAATATATATTGTATATTTATTTTTTTCATTTTAGTCATTCCAAATTATTTTTTTCTCATTTAATGTGTCATGAGATTCTTTTTCTATTATAATTTATTAATCGGGGCCATCTGTGACAATCCTTTATGTTTTTCATTATTCCTCGATGATTCTCTATTTATGATTGAGAAAATTTTAATTATCCATTTATGGATTTATTTTTTTATCATTATTTTCCATTATCTTTCATTTTTTGGATATTTACATGACATTAGATGACCAAAGATTCGGTGATATGTTTTTTAAATGAGAGAGAGTCATTTAGTTGTGAGATGTCATCTATTGGTGGGTTTCATGAGGTGCGAGTGATATTTTATTAAACCTTATTAAGGAATGCAGGTATATGTCTACATTATCTTCTTGTGGAGTTATGTAGGTGTTTAGGAAGTGTTTATATGTATCCTAGGGGTGTGTTTTTTTTTCTATGATAACATGAAAATTTTATGCCATTACATTAGGAAACGAGGGTAATATGTTTTCAAGTTGTTTGATTGGTGCTCATATATTATTGTACACGAATAAAATTGCTCACAAGAACCAAGTTAGTTGAGGTGAGTTGGGGAATTATTTTGTTGGAACAAAAATATATTCCTTGGAAAAAAATATACAAACACTATTATAAATAAAAACGGTCTACGAGCGAAGAAACATCAAAATTCCGTCTATCACCGCAGCATGTGCAATTATACTAGGTTATCTACGACAACAGTTGATAAAAATGATGCTTAACTTCAAGACTACAAAAATATTGAAGAATAGATAAGGTCTTTGTGAACTTCGTGGAGGCAGTGACAGTCACCTATATGACTCCAAGGAAATTAATGGATGTTAGAATCCTTTGCGACAGCTGCAGAGGGAGTGAAGGTCAGCTCTGCGATACAGAGAAGCATCATGGAGTCTGCCTCCAGTTGAGGATCGCTAATTTCTTCACATCATGCCATCAGTCCATCACTCCCTTGGGTGCCTATAAATATCTTACTCCCCCAGATCGAAAATGCTACAACCAGTCACCTTTAGAATTCAAAAATTCCAATGAATTCCTTGATCTACGAACGAACTGGAGAATCATCTGAGGAACATAGGCATTGAGAAAACATTTTCCCTTTGACCCAAATTACCCACTTCTTTAAGAGGGATTCCCATACTAAAGAATATGGGTGATCATAAAGGTAGGAGACCCCTTCAGGTACAGGGGACTTCTCAAAGAATCATCCATGTACATGTGAAACCAAGGCATAGGCTATTCCACTATTCCTCACAAATACCCATTCTTTGAGAATCCCTATCCACTAATAACTATGTTATCTGCTAGGAACCTATCCTATATGATCCCCATATGCTCTATGAGCCCGATTTTTTCTACGATCCCTTATGCTCTAATAACCCTTATGCTCTACAATCCCTTGAGCTCCGTGAATCCCTATGCTATGCGAGCCCATATCCTTTCTAAGCCTTAAGCTTGTCAATTACCCTCTATATGAGTCCTCTTAGTTTGTGATACCCTCATCCATGCATCCATCTGGGCTTCTACAAAGTGATTTCAAATACCATTTGGTAGTGCTTCATGTTCTATTTCCTTGCCTCATGCTTCATCACATTGAAATGCTATTGGATATTGCTTTTCACATAGCTATGATAACATGCGTCCCTCAATGGATAAATCCACATCCCCATTCACAATTTCATTGTATGATTATTCCCTTCAGTAAAGGTTTAATGTTCTCTAGTTATGTTTCTCATATATGTGAGGTGAGAACCCACATCGTCTAAGCTGTAGGACATAAAACTTTCAATCACCCTTGTCCTCAATACATGACGTCAAACTGTGATTTCCAAAAATGTGGAATATCTAAGAGGACCATAGAGGGGATATGCACAAGTCTCCTCTTCATTTATCTTTCCCTTCGGGCATTGTCACCATGCGCACCTCAGGCGGCCCCATGCTTATGCCCTTACTAACTATGATAGTGTACTCCCTATACGATTAACAAGGAATGATTCCTTCCATTAATGGAAATAAATCTGTCATGTAAATCATGACACCCTCTTCGTATTCCCCTCATGGAGTAATTCCCAATCTACCTATCCTGAGGCTAGTAAACGTGTGTAATTCTCTATTTCAAATACGTCACTAACCATTTGTAATCCCTGATCTATCCCTCACTAGTTCACCTTTTGTGATGCATTCATAGAGTCACATATTGTCTCTTGTTTTCCCACACTGATTATGAATCATGTGGTGTTAGGGTAATCATAGACCATGGAATCCTTTCTAGGTTGCTAACCATGAGTAAGTCACTTTCACCTCAGACCTAAACAACATGGACATTGATATCAATCTCCAATTAAAGGTATGTAGAAATACTCTTTGAGGTTCAATCCCATCATCCTTTTGTCCTAATCATTTCACATCGGTTCATGTCTGTCATACATGACGTTAAACTGTATGCTCTGTGAACTACATGGGTTTTGATCTCGTATGGCAACACGTAGGATGCCTCTTCAAGGTTCAATCCCATCAAAAGGTAAACTACGGTGCTCTCTCCCATGTTTGTGCCCTCCTGATATGACATTTTCCTTTTTGGGACACATCACCATGGATCTACCTCCATGAGTTTTTATGATCCACCCATTTAGGAAATTGTCCTTTGTGAACAACCAAACAACATATATTTTTTTTGGGTAGCTAACCAATAATAATCCCCATACTCAATACATACTCCTCTAACCAAGAGAAACCCTCGTGTGACAGGATATAAATCATTTGTTACCCCTAAGCATGTCATCGGGTTGTTGTCCTTTGTGTACAACCCGATTCTATATCACCTCTCCCAAATATATGTCAACATTGATGTTTTTCCTTTTTGATCAAGGTACGTAGGAAGACTCCCTGAAATTTAATCCCATATCCCATGTCCCATATTTGTCTCTCCCTCAGTCCTTTATGTTTTTCGATGATCATTCCCCTTCTCGAAGGTTTGGGTTCCTTCGTGTCCCATCCATGCAACCACTCTCATGAGCCACTTTCTTAGGTGACAACTCACCACATTTATAGAACAAAGTGGACATTTATTCCTACCAAAAGGATACATAGGAAGCCTATGTGTGGTTTAATCCCAACACTGTCATATTCATGTGCGTCCCCATATCCAATCATTCTAATCCCCGACCCTTCACCCATATCATGTCTGATTTCATATGTGTCCCCAAGTCGATGTGGAATTAGGTCATTCATCCCAGTGCACTTTGTAGAACTCAGGATGCTAACCACACATAATTACCAATAGGATCTTGGGTTTCTGACCTTTATGTTCACCCTAATTCCATGACATACCATCTCAAACTACAGGGGGTTTGATCCCTTTTCAGTATACATGAAACCTCCTTGATGTGTAATCCCAATAAATGGTAAACCTTGATGTCCCATTTGTCACGACCAAATCATGTTCTGATACACCCTTTGAGGTGTCAGGATCATTCTGTAGGGTTTTAAATCTTCTCTTTATGGTACACACCACCCTGGTTCCAGTGATTTTAGGTGTTTTGATCCATCCATCTGATAAACCATACATGTGATTTCTCTTAGAGATATACCAATCTGATCTACTATCATCATTATTCTGATCAGTCCAATCCGTATCTGATAGATGTTTAACTCATGTAATAATCCATGATAGACATGGGAAGCTGACTATATCCTCAACGACATGTCTATGGAATAATATTCCCAACAATCTTTATGTGTTTCCTATGTATTTCACACCCTCAAGAAGGCCTATAAAAAGTAGAAGACATTTAGGTGCACCAGTGTCTCTCTGTCCAAACATGTAGGCGATACCCATCTAACTACTCCCCTGACCAAAGGTTGTTTCCCAAACATGACTCCAAGGAATATTCTGAAATAATATGTGTAATTAACTGGGATACACAAAAATATGTCACTAGGAAGAGTCTCACAATCAAAATATTAATATTTCATAGTGACCCAAAATAAGAAACAAATTCTTAGGAGAGATCCACAGAATGAGTGGATGAAATCCCATCATCCTGTTTCGATCAAGGATAAATCATCATAAAATAAGTGATGAATGACTTCCTACTTTGGAAATTAGGAATGAAGTGACAAAATCATAATGTCATTCTATCTCTATTTATGGATGAATCTTCCTTCTTTGCAAGAACCAAGCTACAACTGCAAGAAACTGATGAACTCTTGACTGAAGATGTTGGGGAATGGGCACTCTTAAATATGTGATCCTGTACAGATTCATATCTTATGCATTATTTTCTATGACTACATCTACTGGGCACCCATAACCATTCTCACCATGATAATATATTCAGTGTAGGTTGATTTATACTCTTGTCTCTCGATAAGAACAATAGGGGGTTATCCTGATAGGGGGAATCTCTCTCCACTACTTAGAGGCTTCCGTGATTCATCAACATTGCCTCCCCCAAAGCCTGTGTAGGGACATTCTACGCCCCACTCTGTTCTTTAATAGATTCTTGAGTCCCTCCATGAATCATTCTTATAACTCACTCCGTTACAATGACTATTTAAGGGATATTCGAGTCACCCTATCTTAAATATCAGCCCAGGAGCCACCAAGCAGGGATCCCACCAGGCCATGTCAATGCTGACACATGGTCTTAGTGGATGAAGAGTAGAAGGTTTATACCCAAACACTTACAGATATAGTTTTGTTGACTTGACTTCAATGCCAGGTACAAACTCTGAAAGATTATCTCCTTGAGGATTCATCTTCCACATCCTTAGTGGACTATTCCACCATCAACACAATCCAATGGTACCTTATTACTACAGAGAAGAGGATCCTCTTGATTACTAAGAAGTGTTATTTCCTTGCCCGATATGGTTTTGAGGTACCAGAATCCCTATGAGGAGGATGGGTTTACTCTCTCAGTTACTTGGGAATGTTGTAGTCATCATAGAGTGACTTGTGGTGATGACATTAAATATCTAGGTCCTCCATGTACTACCATTAGAGAGAGTGGAGGTCCTCCCCACTATCGTATCCAGTATGGATATCCTCCCCATGACACTATCACCAAACTAAGAAGAGGTCTATCTGTCATGTTTACACCATGAATGAAGGTCCATCACATGCATGTAAGCTTAGTTGTGAAAATTTTCCCCACATACTAGGTTCTCAACATGATGGTCTCCCTCCCCCAGTCAACCATTGTCATGGTTGTCCTACCCATTCATAGTTTTTTAGTGGATCCCTCTATTCATTAATTGTGATCATAGAGGTCCTTTTTGTGTCCAAAATGATCAGAGTGAAGGCCCTCCTCACACTGTTGCTACCCCAGACGATCGATGCAGAGGTCCTCCCTATGCTACAGGAGTCCGCGAGGGAGGTCATGCCCATATCTTTTTCATCTTCAGAAAAGGCCCTCCACACTCTAGAATTATCAAACACATAGGTCCTCCCAATTATCCATTCACCATATTCTTGGGTTCTCCTCGCACCCCATCTCATCCAAGCGAGATTCCTCTCCACTCTAGTACCAAATCATTAAGAAGTCCTCCCCATGTCCCTAGATTATTTTTCCCTAAAGAACAACCCATAATTTGTATGTTTAATACTCAATTCCAATGGAAGAGTCCTGGGAATCCAGAGATCATTCCCATCCACTTTTCAGATTCTAATGTGGAGTGCGACTCTACGATGGTGCCCTCACCCCAATCCTCTCTGTCATAATATGGGGCTGGAACCTGGTGTATCGGTCATTTCATCCTAAAAAATGATATTTATCAAATCCCAGAAGCCCTATATAGATACATTCGGGAGGAGGAAGATTGTATCCCCATTTGGGGCCTTTTTGTGCAATCCACTATACCATCACTAAGGTCATCCTCTGCCTCAATAAAAATTACATGGAGAATTTTTCTAGGTATTGGAGGATGATTAGTACCAAATTGATTTGTCACCACCCACTACCACCCATGAACATGAAGCAACACCATGAAACCTTTATATGAAGATGTGGGGGTATAGTTAGGGCAGTCCCCAGGAGACAACCTAGTGTAAAGTGGATTTTTAACTCGTGAATCGTACTCTCCATCGAACAGTCCACCATTATAATGGTCTACATCAATACTGTTTTCATTTACCTATACACTCCTAATTAAGAAATGTGGTAACAAGGAATTGGATCCAAAATCCGAGACAAGAAGTTTTTGGAACATCCTCGTGGTGGACCATCTCTCTAAGATGTTTGGGCCAATTGCAACATCAGGATTCAACATTCTTGAGACCCTCTCCCATGATAAGGATATGCACTTCTGCAAAACCTTAGGGATAATGCACTAATGTCTCCTCCATCGATGGATGGTTTACCCTAATAGTCAGTAACACTTCAACAACATTGGTTATTAGTGTTGTATGGTTGTGTTGGCTACACTTCATGTCTCTCAACACACTGCATCACCCAGTTATAATCAGACCTTCCAACAATGATGTATTCACTGTTTCATCATGATCCACAAGGTTATTGTGGACTATTCCCCTCATGTTTTGATATGTGGCTGGGAGCAGTATGCCTCACTTATTTTCATTCCTATATAATAAAAACATGATTTTTGAGGTGATATAAATGCTATGTGTCCGATAATTTTTATAATAAATATCTTTTTTCTTGATATATACCTAGAATATTGCACTAGAACATGGTCTGTAGAAGATGAATGGCCCACTAGGGTAGCACAACACCCATCAGACCATGTAGGTGTCCACACTGTACAACAAAGCCAGACTCATTCCCATCTCGTGCCTTTCGAGTCATTACCTCTCAGTTGATACCCCAACAAGGGTAAATATATTACATTGAATCTAAAACCCCCAAACACGTCATTCTCAGTGAATAATATGGAGGTTGACCATGAAAAGGCCACAATACATCAGAAAATCACTAAATAGAAAAATATTTTTGACAAACTCCATCCCATGAATAATATAGAGTTGCATCCATATTATAGTGATCCTCGACCGACTGTAGCAGGGATAGGCACAACTCCCCCCAGAAAGGTGTGCCATAGTGATTATTAAAAACCTTAAAATCTAGAGAGAGTAAAAGTCATATTTTATTGATATCGAGCTTGTAAGGCATTATATAACCCACCTGAGCTGCACGCCAACCTTCCTCAAAAACCATCATTCGTTTTACCGACCACTCCTCATGTTCTACCAGTCGCAAATCCTACTTATAATTCGTATCTAGCATGGTTGGCTGATATTTCACACCCCCGTGATTCAAAAATCCTCCATTCACCCCTTTATATGGGATAGGTGGTCTACTACATGAACTTTCTAATTTCATTTTAGTAGGTGGACCCATGCTAGGAACTCCAGTGGAGTAGGAGGACTCCAAACAATGATGTTTCATACAATAATGGGAAGGGATCAAATTCGAATTTTACAAAAAGCTACCCATTAGGTCCATAGCCATTTGGGATTATCTCCATAGGTAGTTAATTTACTAGTTCAGTTCCACCACCTAAAAGACTAGTATTTCCAACCTATTCATGTACAAGTAGAGGATAGATGACCGAGTTACAGACATTGTCTTCTTGAGGAAGGGCCTCACATATTCACTTGACAAGCCACTGACTAGAGAGAATCTGATAATAATGTGTATGGGGAATGTGAGGACTGAACTTCTCCCTTATCTCATCAATCAAAGTATCCTAGGTGGGTTTAATGATTTTGAGGAAAAATCTAGATGTTTAGAAGAATCCTTGTAGTAAGACAAGAGGGTATATATATTTCCCCCTCAATCTCCATCAAGAAGAGTGGCCAAGGATAAGACTGTTGTTATTGTGAAAATAGAGGACCCTAGATAGGTGGAATTGATACTGGAAGAGATACATCCATAAAATTGTTGAGGTCCACCACCTCAGATTTAGCCTCTTGCTCAGAATCACCCACCTCAAAATTGGTAGGTGCCACTGCATAACATTCCACCACATCCTAGTAGAGACAAAAAACAGCCACCACCTCATTAGGATTCACCAGCCCATCGTCCGTTACAGGCTCCCAGATTCCCTTTCCCATATATTAGAAAACACACCAACTCATTCGATGATGCTCAGGTCCCAGGCTACTTTTGGAGTGCCATGGATAAGTGAATTCATCATTTTCCAAAATGTGGGAGGCCTGATGAGATCACACTAATTTCACTAACTATTGTCTCTATCACTGGTTCATTATGAATAACATCAAGAAGTGCAATGTTTTTAAATAATGCATCTAAGACCATATTGATAACAACATAGTTTTATTGTGTTCAGCCCCTTCATATGTATTGAGTATATTTTTAAAGCTGGACAGTAATAGTGATGTCGAATGACAGTAGGTTTCTAACTGTGGATCTCAGAAGTATGATAACCAGATAGCTCATAGAGAGGCCTCTTGTTCCCATGGTATTATTTGTACAAATTTGAACCATCCCAAGCCTTCACAAGAAAGTTTTCAACCCTCAACAGCAGCTTTCACGTTGATGTATCATCATTCATACTCTCATGGGAAGAAGAATCCACAAAGCAAGGGAAAAGAAATCCCTCTGCCGGTAAAAATGTCATCCCATAATCTCGGAGATTTAATACCTCCATAGATGGGGGATACCCCATGTTCCACCCAAAAATGGATGACCCATCAAGTGATGATCAGGAGTCTTCCTTAGTGAATATCATTGAACTGGTGAGCCTTACATGATACCTAATAATGATAAATTCTAGGATGACCCACCAAATGTCCCTAGATGATTCCAGTGTTAGTAGAGACGCTGATATATGAATCACTAAAATGTTCAGGCCTGTGCTCCCAACCAATCCATGCATTACACTAAGACTAGACATTATGTCTAACATAGAGCTTACAACACATAGCCTTATAATCCAGTTATATCATATTCACCCCCTCCATCATTCATATTTCATAATCAGTAAGAGCCACCATGATCATTCCATGACCAACCATATCAAGTTGAGGATGGGCCTCAACCATCTGGCTTTCAGCCAGCGGTCACTCTATGAGGATTGACTTTTGGGTAGCGATACATTCCCAGCACCATCAAAAATAATCTAATTCAATCATAATAATCTTTTTTTACCTCCAGCTATAGAGAGATCTCTAATTAGTATAAATGTATTCAACCCATGGAAATATGATGTGATCAAGTATCATTCCAGCATTCCTACAAGGATTTCAATCTTAGAGGCTCTAAATATTTCATATGAAATGCATGATTGCCTTACAGAGACATTAATAATCTCTCGACAGTTCTAAATATAGGTACCAGTTGCAGATTGTTTCCAAGATGAGGTAGTTGAAACCACAAAATGTTAGGACATCATCTTATTTTAGGAGAATATGATGGTTCTCCCATACATGGGAAAAGCTTCCCGTTGTATGTCACATGTTAGTTCAATGTCATGGATGTTTGACACTGCCTCATTTTTATAGGTTTTGGTATCAATCTCCTCCGGAACCATATTCTCCAAAAACTATTATTTTCCATTGAAGATGTGAGTCCCACTAATATGAAGTGTCAAGGCAATGGCAGGAAAGAGCAGACTCATCATGGAAAGATCCACCAAAGACCCAATTTTGTATCCAGATTTCTCTCCCTGAGTTCATCATCATATCATAGGAAACAACCTATAACACACTGATGGGTATACCCTAGCTTCATTTTTATGGCTCTGTCCCCTCATTGTATCACCAATGACTCATTTACTCCCTTAATGGTCCAATGAGAGTACTCTAAGGTGATGTGCCTTCCTTTTCATGTTGTGAAACCTATTACCTAGAAGCTGACTACAATAAGAGAAAAAAAAAGATGGATGAGGCCAATTAAGATTAACAAACTACAGCTATGTCTGACCCATGTATAGGTTTCGATGATGCATATATGTTACCGATTCATCGATTGGAATCCACGACCCTAGACATGGGGAAATGATCTTTTTTCTATGTTATATGGGAGTGAATTTCCAATTATAAGTAACTCTAAAGGATCCCCTCAAATTCCTTCAAAAATCAGGCCTGGTTGATTCTCGAGCCCCCTAACACAATAAGGTATCAGGAAATCCTACCCATAAAAAAACATGTCATAGGTTTTTGTTTCACTAGGATGGGTTGAACAGATTCAAGACGAAACTCCACTAATTCTTTGATATTATCAGACATGGACCCTTGGTCTATGGTTGGATGAAATCAGGTCAACTTCTTTCATATATATGGATTCAACTATGAAGGATTTCCCAATGAGGTTTCCACTTCCACTTATGACAGCACCAACGTTCTGTTAGGATCATCCAACATGGAAGAATTTCTTCTTTCCTAAGATCCTCCCAACACAGAAAATGTGGAGGATATGGAAGATTCCCCACTCTCATTTGGGTAAGGTTTCCCTAACATCATTGCTGAGTTGGTACAGAGAAACATTGGCACTGAGGCGGATCCCAAGACAACACTAATTAGTGAAGCCATGACTGTTGAAGAGGAACAACAATATTCAAATTTTTGAAGCATCATCATCATGTCCTTCCCTGGATCTATGAAGAGATTCTTGGACTATATCCATAGGTCTCCGTCCAGTGCCTCAGTCTCCCAATAAATCATCATGGTTTCATACAACCTCCCAAAAAGATTCACACCTATCATTGTGCTATGGTCGAGGTAGAATTTGATAAGATCTTTAAATATATCTTTGTCAAGGAAGTTTAGTACCAAAAATGGTTAGCCAACGTTGTCCATGTTAGAAAGCAGAATAGATAGATCAGTTTCTATATCGACTTTCAGGATATAACTATCACTATATGAAGGAATATTTTCCCACTTCCTGCAATAGGGTTGTTGATCGATGCTACCACTGGATTCCAAGCACTCTCCTACATGGATGGTAATTGTATGTATAATCAAATATGAATTGACCTCAAAGGTGATGAATCAAACGCATTCAGAGAACAAAAAGGTACCATTTGTTACAAAGTAATTACCTTTGGCCTGAAGAATGTAGAAGCAATATACCATCGTTCCATGAACCACATATTCAATCAAATCCTCATGCCTTGGGTGGATTTCTATATAGATGATCTAGAGGTCAAATACTACAAACATCAAAACCATCTCATAGAGAATGAGATAGTTTTTTTGGATTCCACTGCTCCCACCATCTAAAGATGAACCCATTGATGTGTGATTTCAGAGTTACCTCTAGAACGCTTATTATCTTTGTCATTAGATAAAGAGGAATTGAGATCAACCTGAAGAAGATCAATGACAGTGGTCATATGCCTCCTCTAAGAAACCTTGAAGAGCTCTGATGTTACTAGGGCCACATAGCCTATATGCACTGATTAATTGTGAATCTGTATTGAATGAGAAATCCCTTTTCTCATCTCATGATGAATGTTCCCGATACCAGGGGATGAAGAGTGTCACACAACTTTAAAGGAGATCAAAAATTACCATCTATAAACTATGGTTATGGGGGAAACCATCTCTACAAAGTCGTTAGTCCTTTATGTGACAACCATGGAATGGTCTCTTGGTGTGGTTTTCACCTATAAGAGGAATGAGGGGAAATTGAAAAGTATATATTATCTCAGGTTCATTCTCCTTGATACATAGACCATATATTCATCTATCGAGAAGAGTATAAACACTCTTGTATTCACATTGCAGAAGTTGTGAAATTTTCCACAGCACCATGGGATACCATTGGTGTCACACATAGACCGGAAGATTAACATTCTGAACCTCCCCACGTTTTAATGGTATCTAGGTATCTAGGTAGTGTTTCTTCAACAGTTCGACATTGATTTATCCCCCTAGAAATCTATCATGGGTCTACTGTTTGATGATTTCAAGGCCAACCATCTGTCCCCTTTAGAGTAATCCTGTGGTCATGAAATCCCATGTGAGGCTATCCTCTTAGTGAATCAAGAAATACAATATTGTAATATGCACTTTGATTGTTCTTTATAGATCCTAACAAGTAAAATTCTCAACGATCCAAAACACAACAGAGTGGGCTAAGGTGTCTTCTTCATCTCACCTACACAAGTCACACTACCCTACTCGTTTCTATGGTCAGAAGGATACATTTACAATGAGGTGGTGTATCAGGTCCTCATCATTGGTCTTGAGCTTCCCATCATATTCATATTACCCATTTTCAAATGATGGGGGACTCAATGATTGTCATCAATCAAATCAACGGTGACTAAAACATTAGAAACCTAATTCTCTTTCTCTTATTAGTGTGCACTCATCGATTGATGGCCCAATTCCATTCTCCACTAGAGGATAATAAAATTCATCTATCATATAATGATCATGCTAATCCCTTGTCCAACCTTACTTCATATCATGATGATCTTGTACAGGACGATATCATTGTCCATATTGCACACTGAAGAGTCATTTATCTCATCACTCGTGATGATTATAATAACTCTTAGGTAATACATCTTACTACTAGTATATCAACATCGATACCTCTAAGTTCCCCTATCATAGCATAATTGACCCATGATTAGAGAGCTCCCACGGTCGATAATCTACAACACAACAATCTCCAGACATATATAGACTAGCATGAGTGAATCTGTTGGTGCATAGTATAGTTCACTCTTCTTAGTGGCCCCATACATAAACAGATCCTTTTTAGGAAATGGATCAATAGGATTATCCTAACATTTATTAAAGGTGATGATATTCCCTAGGTTATTCAGGAAGTACATGTCAGTTTTTGTGGATCCCATCAGGTAGGTATGAAACTCACTTATCAAATATGAAGGAAGAGCTATATATTACCCACCATAATCAATGACTGCATCGAGTTCACAAAGAGGTACAATCTGTTACAGATCCATGAAATCTTTATGCTTCGACCACTATATAATCTCCATACAACCATGTACTATTGGGCCTTTGCAGTCTAGGGACATAAGGTCTTTGGTCCATATTAGCCAGCAATAGCTCACAAATTCTCTTTCATCCTTACCAGAAAAGTTTATTTTCTAATTGGGTATAGGAAATTATTCTCAAGGAAGTCAAGTCACACTCTTTCATAATTACATTGAGCTCTAATATAATTCTCTAATTTAGGGTTTCTCACATTGTCCTCACTAATAAAGACACGAAATTTGGAACATCCATGTTGGATAAATTCTACGCCAACTATATGATTTGGACCAACTAAACATTTCCCTATCAAACATAAGAAAATTGGAATATAGAAGAAGTAAACAAGAAATTTTCTAACATCTTGTAGAATATGGTAGGTCAGAATAAGAAAAGTGTGTCAGATAAGATCTCCCATGATCTCTGGGCCTGTTGGAGGACAAATAGTAATTCCACCTAGGTGACCCCTTATTCCCGGGTCTATGGAGAAGAGGTAGTCTTGCCTATAAAAATTTAGATTCCATCACTCTGCACAACCATCTATGATTAGAATAGGTCAGACAATGTAGCTGAGGTTTGTTTGGATGATCTTGGAGCTCACGATGAGAACAGTCTTTGAGCCTTGCACAACTTGGAGAGGAATCATAAAAATATATCTAGATCTTTAAATAATAAATTTCAACTCCACTCATTCAATCAAGGTGACACGGTGTTGTCCCTCAGTACACCATTGATAGCCAACATGATGATTCTAATGTTGGAGCCCAAATGGGAGGGACTGTATATCATTCACATCTTTTACTGTAATGGAGCATACTCTCTGGTCACCGTAGATGGTGAACATATCACTCCACCCACCAATACCAACTTACACTATTAGAATGTCATGTGAGTGAAATTTTTATGTTCCTACTTTATGTCATTAATCTGCATTACCATTTCCATCCTTAATGAAGTTGAATGTCCATTTATCCTCTTGTATGACATTAAACTACCTATTATTGTCCGACATGAAGATAAACAGAAAACAATAAATATATTTTCATGGACCGAGCACTAAATCCATAAACTGAGATCTCCCTCACCTTATGGCATTACATTAAAAATTACAGCAACCCAATAACTATGTATGTATAGATTCATGCACTTGGATGATACATAAGAACACACTAACATTTTTTTCCTTTGTTTCGATCCTAGGATCCATATATTTTCTACTTCGTCTGGTCCCTTGGCTCTGATCCTTTTGTTAATACATGGTGTGGTGTGGAATTCATTCATCCTCATTCACATTGGGTTTGCAACAGCTTCACCATGTGAATCCCTCGAGAATACTGCATCATATCTATGTCCTTACCCCACGACGTTATAGTTCATGGGTTGGTCCTATAATATGAACTATAACTAAAAAACTAACTTCTTGGTCACATGATTTAAAAATAACACCACATTGTAGTGGCCTTTCCTAAGGGGGTATCATGTTTATAATCAATCCCCAACCGTGCTATTTTTCCAAACATACATATGTATGGATTCTTACAGAAACTCCTGGACTCCTTTTCCTATGTTTTTTCTCAAGAAAACAACAAATAATGATGAGTGAAAATAAATAAGATACATCCAATGATTTTCCATTCTCTATATGGGTGACAAATATACAGAGGAACCTATACAAAACTACATGTTCCTTGATTATCTCCCATTCATGATTCATAAGAATGCCCAAATATTTTTTCTTCATGTCCAGCCCAGGTTCCATGACCATCTCTTCCACTCGGCCTACTGGCCCTTATCTTATTTTGAGAATGTGATGTTGTGTGGACTCCATTGGTCATCATTCATGAAAGGTATGAAATAGTTGCACCATTTTACTCCCATAGAGATCCCATTTTCCACCCATGTTATTATCACAATACATTAAACTACATGTCATATTAGAAACAAAATATGGCTTGAATCACATCTTAATGGGATACATAGTGACACCCTGATCAATAATCCTAGTCCCAGCAGCAACACACTTTCCCTTTTTAGGCCATTCGTTCTTAGCATGTAATGTTAAACTACAAAACACTTCAAGAATAACATATTTATCGATCCTTTCCCTTACAGGATATGTAGGGATGCTATAGCACTTAATCTTCAGGTCCAGACCCTCCAAATCAGTATTTGTGTAGTTCCCCTTATGGGATTCTTCTTCATAGATTACCATACATGGTGTGGTGTGGACTTCTTCATGCCTCATTCATATTAGGTTTACAATGGTCGTGCCTAATGCCACTCTTTAGAACATCCCTTTCCCTAAATATCATGTCCTCATGACATTAACCTATTGGGGGATTTATGAACTATTAATGGATTGAGTCCTCCACTCCCAATTTATGTAGCGACACCCAGACATTATTTTTGGGTTAAACCTCGCGTTTCATGAGTTTTGGCCTCCCCTTTGGCCTTATCCTTTTCATAGGAGTGCATGGTGTGGTGTGGACTTCTCTTACCCACATTCACATCAGGTTTCTTTTACCACTCCGTGCATGACCCCCATCTAGACATTAATTCCATGTGTTGTCCTAGCCACTTGAAAATATATGATAATGCAACCCTATATCAATTATTAAATACAATAAACTTAAAGACAATCCAAGAACTATGTACGGGTTGATTCCAATCCTTATAAGATACATAAGAACACTCATGAATTTCTCCTTGGGTCATGCCCTAGGTCACTTGACCTAGTCGGTACTTTGGCTCTGTCATATGGTTTGAGTTCGAAGACCATAAAAAATAAATTTCATTCTATATGTTGTTAAATAGGCGACATCTTTCCAAATTCCCTCTCTTTTGGACCATAGTCCATAGACTGTTCACAGGAATGCATGGTGTGATGTGGACTTCATTGGTCCTCTTTCACATTGGTTATATGTAGTAACACCATGCACTTCCCTTCAGTGGTCTCCCCTCTATCACCTCCATCCTTAATGTATGATGTTAAACATCATGGAATTTCTTGAACTACATGTGTCTTTAATTCAGATTTTTATTGGAAAAGTAGGAATTTCCAAACCTTTTTATATTTGGGTACATCCCTTAGTTCATAAATTCATTTTACCATTTTACTCCACTCACCTCATCAAGTCGTCTTATCTTAACTAGACCCCTAACCCCATTTTTGGCCCCATCGACATGCTCAGATGCACTGTGGTTTTGAACATAGGGTGGTGTATTCTGCATGGACATTAATTAATCTGTTCCCATGATTCATATCTCCCTTTATTTGTTTTCAATCATCATTCATATTTGTAATGAACTCGGAATTTATAGATGCTCGGACTTATAGATCACCTACCTCTTTGGGACACTATCCCAGAGGATTTCAAATGACATTATGTGACATGACGTATGAAAAAAATTTGTTTAACAGTCAACCCCCTTTTGTTGTTCCCATTTCTGGTAAAATGATATGGATAAATTTTCTATAATACGAGGAATAGTTATCCTAAATCATTATTCCACCCCCATTATTCCCTAAATATTGGTTGCGTGATTCACATCCCATTCCACTCCATCATGTTAATATGTATCTTTGACACCATTGGTGTTATACCTCCATTCACCTTTGCACATTAATAGGATGAATGTTTATTATAAGGTCATCTTGAAATCCTTACAGTATCCCCCAACTGACTATTCCATGTGTTGTAATGATCTTCTCAAACATTTTTTCCCACACCGGGCATAGCTTACATGGGCTTAGGGATATTAGTAATATTTTTTCCTACATGGAAGAACCACATTTCTTATGGTCCGAGCTCTATGAACATAAATGAAGATGGCTTAAATTTTTATCGTACAATGTGAAACATCTTATTCTTATTCATCCTTGTTGTTTTTTGGTCACTACACAACTATATGATCTATTTATTCAAGAAAACATTATCCCTTTGGAATTTTCATTTTTCTAATCCACATTTAAGAACTATGTGTGACTTGATTCAGATCATATGGGATACATAGAAACACCATGGCACATCTCCTTCTGGTCCAGCCACATATTTATGAACCTTGTATATCCACTTTATTGTTAATGGTTCCTTTATTCAATGAATAGTGTGATATAGTATGGATTTCTTCTATCGGGCCACTATTGGGTCTACCCAACGGAGCTACACTACACCTCTCCACACCGTACGGTCTGAACTCTATGACCTTAAACTAGAAACCTCGATCACAAAGTCCAACCATAATGACATTGATCCGTGTGTAATATCTTAGAACTATGTGGTGTGGGGTGGAATTATTTTTTCCCATTCACTTCTGGTTTTCAATAACAACACCACATACTACCCTTATGAGCTCTTCATCCTTCATCCATACAACATGACTATAAACTTCACAGACATTTCCCACACACATGACATTAAACTCGGCACTTTACAGTATATTCTATACAAACTTGAGCTAAAATTCTTCTATTCTATGTTGTTAGGATGTTAAACTGTATAAAAATTATGATATTCTGCTTTGAAAGAGGATATCCCCCCATTTGGTATTTATTTCCTAATATACCACATCCAAGGACATCATGTCTCTTGGTTCCCATCCTTATGAGATACGTAGTGATGCACATGCTTCCTATATGTAGTCCAGTCACAACCACTTTCTCCTCCCCATCCCCTTCTAACCTAGGTTCTTCAAAAATTATTTGGTGTGGTGGGGACTTTTTCATTCCTCATTATTGTCATGTTTATAATAACCACACAATGTACTTTCTCTATGATAACCACTATGTGCACTCATCCTACATGATGGGTAAACTGCATGGGTAATGTTCATGATTTTCACATTCCTACATGTTTGTTTTCATTTTCCTTCAAATACAAAGGGAAACCCTAAGAGAATGGATTCTAGTCCTCAGTTCTCTCCCACCATACTGTGTTAATTCACCGAAGGATTTTGAAAAAAAAATTGTTACAAGTCTCGTATATAAAAAATGGTCAACACTCAACCCTCATTTGTTTGTTCTCATTCTAGGCTTAGATAAAATCGATGCAATGTTTCAAAAATAATCAATAATTATCCTTCATCATCATGCCACAACAATTTTTTCCCAAATAATGGATATTTTGAATCATAGTTTTAGTGCCCCTTTCCATTTTATAGATCCTCGACAACCATGGTGTTGTAACTCTGCACATTCACGTGTATTGAGTAGAAATGTTGGGTCATCTGGGATTTCCCACACCCAAAATTTCATTTACATTGTTACACACTCATGTTAGATGGGGAAGGACTGAATACTCTCATTTTTTCCAACTCTAAGCATGGATCACATAGGATTAGGGTTTGTGGTAAGGTAATATCCATATACAATACTTTGTGACCTGTTGGTCCTACCATTTGACCTTAAAATGTTACACTATCATCAGCACCATATGTCGTTAGACTATTCAAAATACAATGTACTATGTAAGGATTGATTCCTTCCCTTGTAGGATACATAGATAAATTTGAGCAATTGATCCCCAAGTCCATACAATGAAAGGTAAATTCCCTGCCTTGGCTGTCTTGGCCCCGAATTCCCTTTCAGGAATGTGCCATTTGGTGCATACTCTCTGGTCCTCGTTCACATCGGGTTATGAACCAGACCGCACACTTCTCCTTCAGGGTACCCATATCCTCCACGCATGTCTATAAATTACATCCATATTCATACCATGTTCAGGATGAACCATGATAAGTATGGGGTTCATTAGTATCCTCTACAGTTTGGATTTCCCCCACCAACATTGGTCTTTGGTCAGGATGTATTCAAGAACTACATTTGGCTTGATTCCTATTCTTATGGGATAAGTAGAAATACCCAACCATTTCTCCTTAGGCCTAGCCCGAGGACCATTCATGTAACATACCAAGTATGTAATGAATAATATATATTTTTATCTATGTCTATTAATGAATTAGATAGTGTTTTAGAGGCTTAAAATAAAAATAATTCCAATCTTAAGCCTGGAATACACTAATATTCTTAAAAGATTGTTTTACTGCCTTTTGATGGAAAACCATTTTTAAATAAAACTTTTGACAATTTTATAAGATATTTTTGTCAAAATAAACTTATTCTTTATGATTGGGACATCAAATTTGACTTTGTGTGAAGTTTTTGTATTTTTCTGACAATGTTCATATTTTAATGAATAGTGAAAAATACAGCATTTTACATCAAAACTGCTTTTTAATATACATTATTTATATGATTAAGTTATCTTTTGAATTGGTTTTAATGTGAAATTAGAATAGATTTTTACCATTTAATACAATGGTGGTCGTTTTAATTAATTTCACTTTGAACTCGGACTTAAACTAGTGTCAATCTTTTGATACATTTTGTTTCCTAAAAAACGCTATTTGTTTTGACAGCGGGAATTAATTATTAAATTAATTAATGCAACTTATATTTTTTTAATTTTATAAAATAGACATAATTTTTGAATTCGGAATATCAAATATATCTTAGGGTTAATTTTTGGTAATTTTCTGAAAAACATCAATTTTTGATGAATAGTGAAACCACTAAGTGGTACTTATAAAAACTGATTTTCCGTTTAAATGAAATTTTTCCATATTTGTGTTTTGAATTTCAAAAATCCGACATAAATGGTTGTCATTAAGAAGTAACATGTGGTTCAATGGGATTAGAATAATTTTTTCGTGAATAGTAACTTATTAAGTTTTTAATCGCGATTAGAGGTAATTAGTGTAGTTTAAGGTAAGAATAATGTTTTAATAAAATGAAATGACCTAGACACATGTCCTACACTCATTGGATGTGTCATGACCGATCATGAAGATCCATGGGTCAACTTGGGGACCCCATGGAGCTACTTTGGTTGGAAAATGACATAAATACCTTTTTATTTAATGTTAAAGTAAAAAATGACACAAACATAATTTATTTTACTAAAACAATTTTTACATGGGATTATACAATTCATATTTTTGATTATAAATAGTCATTGGAAAGATAAAATGATTTCCTACATCATAGTATTTTTTTATAATTTTTAGACTTTAAATAAATTAAATTATTTATGACATTATTATGATGCAGTGATTACCTCATTAATAAAGGATTTAAATTAAATGAAAGGATAATGTAAAATCAATGACCTACACATGTCCAAAACCGATTGGATGGGTATATTTCGAAATCGTATCACCTTACCCTCTAATTATATCAATGTGGGACCTTTTTAATCTGAAAATCATTTTCAAATAATGTATCATTTCTTTACTTTCCAAGAGCGCCCCTCCTCTCCTCTTATAAAAGGCCCCCATGTCTACCTCCTTACCCACACTCCCAAAGCCATTGGCTCGGCCAAACCCTACCCATGTTGTCTCTCCACTTCCCTATCTTACTCATTGAAGCCTCACTTTGGGAAGAAGTCTTCCCAAGGAAGCCTTTGAGCTCAAACCAAAGGGAGTTACCATATTTTAAGGTAATGTATTCACTTGAGTCCTTTTGTTTTATTTTGCTTCTCCAACACCATAAACTCTTTTTATTCATTTCTTTTGTAAAAAATCCAGTATATTAATTATAATAGGAAGTTTTTATAAGAAGTATTCGAGCTACACTTACACAAACCTACATCTAATGGTTAAAGAACATATTATTTCCGTGGATGGTGAATTTATGCCTCCCGAAATGATGATTGTTCAACATTATTTTAACACCTTCAAATGTGGCCATTAAGATAACACTATATTTATATATCATATATAAGATGTTTATGTTTTCCTTAATCTTCTGTATTTTTCATTTTGGGAATTCCTTTATGGTTTCCATTATGGTTAAACGCGATATCTTCATTTAAGGAAGTGTGGACTACCGCCCCTCAAAGTGATTTGATTCGTTAAATACCGTATGTGGGACGTATAAAAGATAGAGATATGATATTATATATGATATTACAATTGAATTATAATATACCTTTATATCATTATGATTCCATTCTATAAAATACGAAATAGAAATGAAAGTTGTGTTCATGCGTACGTACGGCTTACCATCTCCATGAACGGTGCATTTCATTTCTTACCTCTAAATGAATATGTAATATTATAAATGCATTTATATACTAGATATATATGATATATATGATATATACATCATGATTATAATTCTGGATATAATGGATACATGAACAACTTGTAATTATAAAGGGTTTATTTTTGACTGAAGTACCAATGATCGTTTAAACGACCGTTGTTAAATTAAATAATTACATAGTGTTCATGACCTGGAAATAAGTGATATAAAAGGAATAATGAACTTGAAAAAGGTTCTTAAGAAAGTAGAAATTAACTCAGGATTATTATTCAGGACATTAAAGAACGATCGAGTCAAGTCGGACCCGAGGTATGGGACTTCGTCTCAATCTCCTTTCATTGAGGCATATTTTGTTGTATACTCAACCTTATTTTATACGGTGTATAAACCCCTTTGACTTTTACGTTTATCCAAAAGGAATCTCTTATATATTAAGAGTTTTACTAAACAACAAAAGGGAATGTTTTGTCGTACGTATGCGGCGACAACGACTTCTCTACCGCCGTGACCATTATTTGAGTTTCGGCTTCCTCGATAGGCCATACATTCTTTTTAAAAGAAAAATAAATACCATGTTTTACTTTTCATTTATTTTGGTATTGAAAATGGTTTTCATAATATTTTTATATCAATGTGTTGTATTGATATCTTGTGATTGAAAGGTGGAAATGTTATGTTTCTTTTATGCATGTTTTATGTGATACGTTTATGTTGAGGTTCTTGGGCATTATTATGAAGACAGGTGGTTCCATGATAAACTAAGGGAGGGTGATCCCGATATAGCTCTCCAATGCATTGGGTAACACGAAGGAGTGAAACGTTAAGGTTTCTCTGAAGAGATTTAGGGAATATACTGTGATGGGTATTCCAAACGTAACCAAGAGGGTTACTCCCTACGTAAGAATGTTATGAATGCCTCAAGTTACCTTTATGTATTATGATTTCTATGATTTATTCATGATTTTATGAGGTATGTTAAAGTGCTTATGTTTTATGGGTAAAGTATGATTTCATTCTTATGTATATATGAACTCATGTTTCCTTTCCATATTTTGTTTATATAACCCATACTGAGCTTTTTATGCTCATCCCAAGTGTTTTTCGAAATGTTTTTCACAAGTCAAGGGAAAGGTACATGATATGATGATAGTGTCAAGGAAGTGTCAAGAAAGAATCCATGTTTTATTTTAAATATGTTATTTTGATGGGAAAAAATGAATACTATCTTTATTTAACCACTTTGTTTAAATGTGGAATGTAATGTAAGTTTTATGATATAATTCTCTAGAACTCTAAACCTGAAAAGATCTTCAATGTGTAATCTTGTAATAACTCAAGATTAAGTAAGGTTTAAGGCTGGGGCCTTATAGTTGGCATCAAAGGTTGTTTTAGATAACTTTAGGAGTTAGAAATCTGTTAAATGATTATCCAAAAATATTTTTTTTAAATGATATTTCATTTGAAGATTACCATGTTGCTTCTTCTATGACATGTTTGTTCAGAATGGTTTTCCGCAGAGGAAACAGAGAAGAAATGCTAGGACGGCATTCAGAAGGAAATAACCTTCCAAATCAGCATCCCGAGATGGTCAGAATTGGAACTGAACAGTTTTTTGCAGTAATGGCATAGTTGACTCAAGCGATAAATGGTGGTGGTATCCATGCATGAGATCAGCAAGATCAACCGCAGAGGAACATGTCAGTGGTGGAACATTTCATGAGGCAACATCCCCCATATTTCAGAGGATCATCTGACCTTGTGTTAGCTGAAGGGTGGATTAAAGAACTGGAGAAGATTTTCGATGTCATGGGGTGTTCAGAAAATCAAAAGGTTAGTCTTGCTATTTACCGTTTGGAGGGTGAGGCAGATCAGTGGTGGTCTATGGTTAAAAATATTCGGGACGCCGATGAGATTGATACCCTTGACTGGGATGAATTCAAAGGTATGTTTCTTGAGAAGTATTTTCCTAAGGCTGTTTGACTTAGGATATAAAATCAATTCTTGGAATTGAGGAAAGAGGAAGACTCAGTGGCTGCCTATGAAAAAAGGTTCACTAGATTGGCAAGGTATGCTCCAAATTTTATCCGAGACATTGATAGTAAAATCAATCGTTTTTACTCAGGATTAAATCCAAAATATCGAAGGGCATTAGCTTCTCATGAGTTTAATAGTTATGAAAAGCTTGTTCGATGTGCTGAGAAGGTGGAAATGGAGTTTTCCGACGATCAAGTGTTCTATAACAACCAACAGAAGAAGAGACCGAGGTGGCAGGAGAAAGGTAAGAATTATTCAAAAAACTATGATGGTAAGAAAACTAAGTTTTCAGTTTGTGATAAATGTGGAAAAAGGCATGCTGTGGAATGACTTTTGAATTATGGAAAGTGCTACTGATGTGGTAAGATGGGACATAAGGATCGTGATTGCACTAAAAAAGATCAAGGTGAAGGTAAGACCAAATTTGATTTACAGTTAGTGAAATGATTTAAGTGAAATGAGATGGGTCACTATACAAACGAGTGTCGGACAAAGAGCTTGAGTGATGGGAAGCAGTTATACTACAAGCAGAAAGGGGTGGTGAAATCCTTTGCAACTACTTCAGTAGATGTCGGGCCATCAAATGAAGTTGTATCAGCTCCAGGGTGCTCAGTTTTTTTCAAATATTGACCTGAGATCGGGGTACCATCAGCTGAAGGTAAAGGAAGCAGATGTTCTGAAGACTGCGTTTCGTACAAGATATGGCCATTATGAATTTTTTGTAATTACTTTTGGGCTAACAAATGAACCTTCTGTATTCATGGATTTAATGAATAGAATTTTACATGAGTTCTTGGATATGTTTGTGGTGGTTTTCATTGATGATATTTTGGTGTTTTATAAAACTAAAGAGGAGCATGAAAGTCATTTAAGGGTTATCTTACAAACCTTAAAAGAAAAGAAACTGTATGGAAAATTCAGCAAGTGCGAGTTTTGGTTGCATCAAAATTTTTTCCTTGGTCACATTGTTTCTAAAGATGGGATAATCATTGATCCTGCAAAAACAAAGGTTGTTAAATAATGGCCAAGACCCACAAATGTTACAGAGATTCGTAGTTTCCTTGGTTTGGAAGGCTATTACCGAAGGTTTGTTAGAAATTATTCATGGTTATCTAGTCCAATGACTAAGCTAACTCGGAAGGGTGTTAAGTTTATCTGGAAAAAAGAATGTGATGATTGTTTTCAGGAATTGAAAAGAAGATTGGTGAACGCTCCAGTTTAGGCACTACCTTCCAGGAATAGTGAGTTTGTTATCTACAGTGATGCTTAATTGAAAAGACTTGGTTGTGTCCTAATGCAGAATGATCAGGTAATTTCTTATGCTTCACGACAGTTGAAAACTCATGAGGTAAATTACAATGCACATGATTTGGAATTAGCTGATGTTGTTTTCACTTTAAAAATTTGGAGGCATCAATTGTATGGAGTAAAGTGTGAAATATATACTGATCAAAAAAGTTTAAAGTATATATTCACTAAGAAAGAGTTAAACATGAGACAAAGGAGATGGATGGAATTAATCAAGGATTATGATTGTATAATTCATTACCATCCAGGAAAAGAAAATAAAGTGGCTGATGCATTGAGTCGAAAAAGTAATGCTTCATTAGCAATGTTGCATTTGGAACGTGATCCTTTGGTTAAGGATTTGATGAACTTTGGAATAGAAGTTTTTGGTGTAGGAAGTTCATATGTTTTGTTTCATGTATCAGTGAGATCATCTCTATCAGATAGAATCAATCAAGAATAGGTGCAAGACAGTGAGTTGTAGAAAAAGGTAGAGCTAGTTCAGAAAGGTAAGTTGCCCGAATTCAACATTGAAAATGATTGCATTTTGCGATTTGGGAAGAGATTGTGTGTGACTTGTGATTCATAGTTGAAGAGAGAGTTGTTATGTGAAGCTCATAGTTCTCTGTTTTCAGTTCATCCAGGCAGTACTAAGATGTATAGAGATCATTGGGAGTATTACTGGTGGGATGGAATGAAAAGAGATATTGCTGATTTTACTATGAAGTGTTTGACTTGTTAGCAGGTTAAAGCAGAGCGGCAATTACCGAAAGGGATGCTTCAGCCTTTACCAGTGCCAGAGTGGTAAAGGGAGAATATATCCATGGACTTTGTTGTGGGATTACCGAAGACATCTCGAGGTAATAATGCAATCTGGGTTATTGTTGATCGCTTGACCAAATCTGCTCATTTCCTTGCTATACGAGATACTTTTTCCCTAGATCAACTTTCCCATTTGTATCTTAATGAGATAGTCAGGTTACATGGATTTACTCTCTCCATTGTATCTTACTGTGATCCCAGGTTCACTTCTAACTTTTGGAAAGTCCTTCAGAAGTCGTTGGGTACTAAATTAAATTTTAGTACAGATTTTCATCCTCAATCAGATGGGCAGTCAGAACGAACAATTCAGACTTTGGAGGATATTCTACGAGCTTGTTTGATGGATTATTTGGGATGTTGGGACCAACATATTTCTTTGGTTGAAGTGTCATATAATAAAAGTTTTATTCTAGTATAAAGATGGCCCCATTTAAAGAATTATATGGGAAGCGGTGTCGAACTCCAGCTTTCTGGGATGAAGTGGGTGAAAGGAAGTGGATGGGACCAGAATTGGTAGAAAAGTTGGCATAAACGTTCAGCTGATATAGAAACACATAAGAACAGCTCAGAGTAGGCAGAAGAGTTATGCAGACAACAGGAGGAAGGATCTCTCTTTTGAGTTAGGTGATCATGTTTTTCTCAAAGTATCTCCATGGAAAAGTCAGATGCGATTTGGTAAGAAAGGAAATCGGAGTCCAAGGTTCATTGGACCATATGAAATTCTGGAGAGAGTTGGATCAGTTGCTTACCGAGTGTCTTTACCTCTGAGTTTATCTCAGGTACACAATGTTGTTCATGTGTCGATGCTGAGAAAGTACATGCCAGATCCATCTCATGTTTTGAGTCTAGAGGTAGTTCAGCTGGAAAAGAACCTATCTTATGAGGAACAACCGATCCAGATTCTTGACCACAGGGATCAAGTGTTACGGAATAAGGTGATTCATTAGGTAAAGTTTTTGTGGAAAAACCACATGATGGAAGAGGCAACATGGGAATCTGAAAATGCAATGAGGGATAAGTACCCCCATTTATTTGATAAGTAAATAAATTGTGGGGATGTAATTTTCTAAAGGGGGAAGGATGTAACATCCCAAGTAAGTAATGAATAATATATATTTTTATCTAGGTCTATTAATGAATTAGATAGTGTTTTAGAGGCTTAAAATGAAAATAAATCCAATCTTAAGCATGGAATACACTAATATTCTTAAAAGACTGTTTTAAAACCATTTGATGGAAAACCCTTTTTAAATTAAACTTATGACAATTTTATAAGCTATGATGGTCAAAATAAACTTATTCTTTATTATTGGGACATCAAAATTTACTTTGTGTGAATTTTTGGTATTTTTCTGACAATGTTCATTTTTTAATAAATAGTGAAAAATACTGCATTTTACATCAAAACTGCTTTTTAATCTACATTATTTATATGATTAGACTATCTTTTGAATTGGTATGAAAGTGAAATTAGAATATATTTTTACCATTTAATCAAATGGTGGTCGTTGAAATTAATTTAACTTTGAAATCGGACTTAAACTGGTGTCAATCTTTTAATACATTTTGTTTCATAAAAACAGGCTATTTGTTTTTACAGCAGGAATTAATTATTAAATTAATAAATGCAACTTATATGTTTTTGATTTTTTAAAATAGACATCATTTTTGAATTCGGAATATGAAATATAGCTTAGGGTGAATTTTTGGTAATTTTCTGAAAAACTTCAATTTTTGATGAATAGTGAAACCACTAAGTGGTACTTATAAAAAATGATTTTCCGTTTAAAAGAAATTTTTCAATATTTGTGTTTTGAATTTCAAAAATCTAACATACATGGTTGTCATTAAGAAGTAAAATTTGGTTCAATGGGATTATAATAATTGTTTGGTGAATAGTAACTTATTAAGTTTTTAATCGCGATTAGAGGTAATTAGTGTAGTTTAAGGTAAGAATAATGTTTTAATAAAATGAAATGATCTAGACACAAGTCCTACCCCCATATTATGTGTCATGTCCAACCAAGAAAATCCATGGGTCAACTTGGGGACCCCATGGAGCCACTTCGGTTGGAAAATGACATAAATACCTTTTTATTTAATGTTAAAGTAAAAATGACACAAACATAAGTTATTTTACTAAAATAATTTTTACATGGGGTTATAGAATTCAGAATTTTTATTATAAATAGTCATTGGAAATATAAAAAGTTTTCCTACATCATATTATTTTTTTATAATTTTTAGAATCTACATAAATTAAATTATTTATGACATCATGATGATGCCGCGATTACCTCATTAATAAAGGATTTAAATTAAATGAAAGGATAACGTAAAATCAATGACCTACACATGTCCAAAACCTATTTTATGGGTATAGTTAGAACCCTTATCACATTACCCTCAAATTATATCAATGTGGGACCTTTTGAATCCGAAAATCATTTTCAAATAAAGTAACATTTCTTTACATTCCAAGAGTGCCCCTCCTCTCCTCTTATAAAAGGCCTCGGGCTCTACCTCCTAACCCACACTCCCAAAGCCTTTGGCTCGGCCAAATCCCACCCATTTTGTCTCTACACTTCCCTCTATTACTCCATGAAGCCTCACTTTGGGAAGAAGTCTTCCCATGGAAGCCTTTGAGCTCAAACCAAAGGGAGTTACCCGATTTTAAGGTAATGTATTCACTTGAGTCCTTTTGTTTTATTTTGCTTCTCCAACCCCCTAAAATCATTTTATTCATTTCTTTTGTAACAAATACAGTATCTTAAATATACTAGGATATTGTTATAAGATGTATTAGAGCTAAAATTACACACACTTACATCTAATGGTTAAATAACATACTATTTCTGTGGATGGTGAATTTCTGCCTCCCGAAACGATGATTGTTCAACATTATTTTATCACCTTCAATGGTGGCAAATAAGATGAAAATATATTTATATATGATATATAATATGTTTATGTTTTCCTTAAGCTTCTGTATTTTTCATTTTGGGCATACCGTTATGGTTTCCATTATGGGTAAATGTGATATCTTCATTTAAGGTAGGGAGGACTACCACCCCCTCAAAGTGATTTGATTCGTTAAATACCATATGTGGGATATATAAAGGATGGAGTTATAATATTATATATGATATTACACTGGAATTATAATATACCATTATATCATTATGATTCCATTCTATAAAATACGAAATAGAAATGAAATTAGCGTTCATGCGTACGTACGGCTTACCGTCTCCATGAACGGTGTATTTCATTTCATACCTCTAAATGAATATGTAATATTATAAATGCATGTATATACTGGATATATATGATATATATGATATATAAATCATGATTATAATTCGGTATATAATGTATACATGAAAAACTTGTAATTATAAAGGGTTTTTTTTGACTCAAGTACCAATGATTGTTAAAACGACCATTATTAACTTAAATAATTACATAGTGTTCATGACATGGCAACAAGTGATATAAAAGGAATAATGAACTTGAAAAAGGTTCTTAATAAAGTATAAATTAACTCAGGTTTATTATTCAGGACATTAAAGAACGATCGAGTAGAGTCGGACCCGAGGTATGGGACTTCATCTCAATATCCTTTCATTGATGCATATTTTGTTTTATACTCAACCTTCTTTTATATGGTGTATAAACCCCTTTGACTTTTACGTTTATCCTAAAATAATCTTTTTTATATGAAGCGTTTTACTAAATTACAAAGGGGAATGTTTTTTCGTACGTATGCGGCGACAAAGACATCTCCGCCGCCATGACCATTATTTGATTTTCGGTTTCCTCTACAAGCCATACCTTCTTTTTAAAAGAAAAATAAATACCATGTTTTACTTTTCTTTTATTTTGGTATTGAAAATGTTTTTCAAAATTATTTTATATCAATGTTTAGTATTGATATCTTGTGATTGAATGGTGGAAATGTTATGTTTCCTTTATGCATGTTTTATGTGATACGATTATGTTGAGGTTCTTGGGCATTATTATGAAGATGGGTGGTTCCGTGATAAACTAAGGGCAGGTGAGCTTGATATAGCTCTTCAATGCATTGGGTAACATGAAGGAGTGAAACTTTAAGGTTTCTCCGAAGAGATTTAGGGAATATACTGTGATGGGTATTGCAAACGTAACCAAGAGGGTTACTCCCTACGTAAGAATGTTATGAATGCCTCAAGTTACCTTTATGTCTTATGATTTCTATGATTTATTCATGATTTGATGAGGTATGTTAAAGTGCTTATGATTTATGGGTAAAGTATGATTTCATTCTTATGTATATATGAACTCATGTTTCCTTTCCATATTTTTTTTATATAACCCATACTGAGATTTTTACGATCATACCAAGTCTTTTTTGAAATGTTTTTCATAGGTCAAGGGAAAGGTACATGATATGATCATAGTGTCAAGGAAGTGTCAAGAAAGAATCCATGTTTTATTTTAAATATGTTCCGTTGATGGGAAAAATGAATACTATCTTTATGTAACCACTTTGTTTAAATGTGGAATGTAATGCAAGTTTTATGACCTAATTCTCTTAAACACTAAACCTGAAAAGATCCTCAATGTGTAATCTTGTAATAACTCAAGATTAAGTAAGGTTTAAGGTTGGGGCCTTATAATTCAATTTCCTAGTTCTTTCACCTAATTATTGTCTAAACTCTATGCCCTTAGACTAGGGGTTCCTTTTCAATGTAACGAGATCATAAACTACTGGGAAGGATCTAGGTAGTACGACCTTCAATTATGTGCAACGTCTGAATAATACGACGTTAAATGATTCCATGCATCGTCCTCATTATATGACGTGAAACAATGTTATTATTGTACACATGTACATTTGGTAAAACTAGATAACCTCCTAATTTTTCAGTAAAGAGCTCCCAAGATGAATTAGGTGTGATATCGGTTCAGTTCGATATGGTCACCTACTGCTTTTTTTCTTGGTGTAAAATTTCTATGAGTTTTGGGATCCATTTGAATATCCCATCACTCCACCCCAAGATTTATGTTCCCCTAATTCAGATCCTAATCCGCTTTCACATATGAAGGGGGCCTAAATAGCATGGTTTCGTATAAATTCATCTCACCTACTATTTATATCCAACGTTATGAATGATATTAGACATCATATTCAAGTTAGGCCCTGTGATTTCATATATGGTCAGTGGTTGTCCCTCAATTATTTATCCCCATTTAGGTCTAATGTGATATGGATATTTTTTTCAAATATGGTTTATAGTTGTACCCTATCATCATGAAACCTTCATTGTGTTCCATAGTTTGGGTATCATGATCCACACATTCTATTCTCATTCATTCAAATTTATTCCAACACACCTAGCATTATTTCTCTTATACACTAGATCATGTTGGGAAATAAAAGTATATAAATTTTGAGAACTCTATTCTCTAACTATGTATCCCTTCATTCCTCTTAGAATCTCAGAGTGGTAATTCAGACTCTAATGTCCTGTGATTGGTTGGATCTCTCATAATGGAGGTATATAACTATGTGGTCATCCCTTATATCTCACACCGGACAGGACCCATGTTAGATTAATTATTGGTTACTAGTTATTTCATAGTTACAATTGAGATTTAGTAATAGAATTACATAACAAGACCCATGCATGAAACCAAAATAAGTAAGAATTAATGAAATAATGTTTGTGAGTTCCTGCGTATTACAACCCATATTGATTATCCCCTCTGATAAATGGGTTGACCTCTTCAATGGAGAGTCCTATCTCTACCACTCTAGGGCATGTGGTATCTCAGATTTGTAATTGCCTATTAATATCCCTATATTCTTTTTTGGGGACATGGCACAATTCATCATAAATGATTGATGCCCTATCATCATTAGCTCAGATGTTAACCATTTCATCAGATTCTTTCCAAATATACTCCTCGACCTCTATCAAATGCACCTTCAATCGCGATATGGGTTTTTATTGTGTGTCAATGAAAGAAAATTGTTTTTTTTCCTACACTGTCTTGTATTATATCTCATTTTGGCCTCCTAGAGTCCCTTAGTGTGATAGCCATCGTCCATTTCCATCTGCCACTGAGGCCATAGTAATATTCTTGTATTTTCACTTCCATGTAATCTCGAATGGTCATATAAGGACATCAGGAATACACTCATCCTGTACATAGCTCATGTTGCCAGGAACACTGTCTCCCCACCTAATTTACCCACTCTACTTTTGGGTTTTCATGATGTAGTTATTGATCAGTTTCCACGAGTAGTGAATAAAAACCTTCATATCCTCCTCATTGAAAGAAGACTGGTCTGAATACTCTGGGACGTAAGGTTCTTATACTAGGAACATTTTCCAATGTTCAGTAGCATGATCTTCCTTTGGTAACCTATTAGGTAGGAAGGGTTCCACATCATGAAGCTGGACTTCATCACTGGATTCCACTTACACGATTTGTGATTTAGTCTCATCCTTAACCACACCCGCGGTTACAACAACAGTTATTTGTTCTATAAAAACTGACATTGCCCTCAGAAAAGGAGAATCGATATCCCCAAACATCCTCGCCAAAATAGCCCATTCCTTTTGAACCACTATTAAGAAGGAATTATACAATGTCAGTGAGTATGTCTCAATAAATAACATTAATGACTTCTGTGAAGGAGAAGACGTATATAAGAAAAAAATGGGTATCTCTATTGGGAATGTTCTCCCAAAAGTTCAGGACATGGATGCCATATATTAAAAAAAGCACCGAAGACTCTAGGATAACCACCCTGTGTACCACAGACCTACTAGATTATAAAATCACCAACATCCCAGGAACATGTCTCGAGGTTGTGATCATGTTCCTAAGTGTAGGGGTATCAGGTATGAGGCTCTCCTGCACCAAAGAAAATGTTAATTAAGAAAACGAGGAATCCTCAGAAGGTTCCACCACAGAATAGTTTATAATTTACCTCAAGTTTTTTGAGATTCTCTTCCATCTCTGAGGCTGCAACCCCACAATCCTCCAAAGGGCTCCCCCTATCTTCCACTTCTCCCAAGGAGGACCCCTTAGATTCCTATGTTAAATGGAATTGTTCCTCAGATCAAAGGTATATGTTTGGGGTTGAACTCTTGGACATATTAGTACATTCACCCAATACATAAATAGACATACAGTACCCCGAGAATGAATGAAACATCTAGTTTTGCGATGTATTGTTCCCCTTCTTCTTGAGACACCATAAAGCCTGTCTCGACAAAACGGATTTATGATAGATCCAATCCATGATGATTGATGTGATCCCACAACTTGGAAGGATTGAAAAAATTTCTGTTGACTTTAATGTTATCCCATGACTTTAAAAAAACATCACATAGTGGAATATATATATATGGCACATCCACTTCCTAGGAGCCTCAATGGGTATTCTACAGAACCCTCTAGCTGGCGATATTGTCTTTTGGACCTACTCAGCTAGGGCCACCAGGTCCTTCTCTACTGACTTTCCTCCACTTGTAACATGTTTCAAGATAACTATCCCAACAAGAAACTATCCACAGTTATGTGATTAATATCAACCACCGTGACATGTTTTTACCATTTTATTACCATATCCTTGAGGTGTAAGAAACACCCAATCATCGACATAGATTGTCCATCTCTTCAATAGCTCCACCGGTTAGGCCAAATCCACGCTCTTGGAATATTATTTTACTAACATGAAAACAGGAGTAGACAGTGGAAACTCATTCATCATCTTACAGTACTCTAGTGTAAACATGAGTCACATATACATCATCCCCTATGGGATATCCTCATGGTGTTTCCCTCATTAGACATGCAGGGTCAATCTTTGTATACACCAGAATTGCCTCGCAAAATGGTGTGGGGTGTATGGCTCGTAGATATGCTCATGGTATAAACATGACACTTGAAATCCACCCCAAATTTCTTGGAGATAAGATCGATCCACCTCAGTTCCCACTAAAAAATCATTGAATACTTCTGTTGGAAGTATAAATGGATGGATGATTAATTCACTATCCTTTTAGACTCTATTTATCACTATTGAGGGAGTTAGCATGGCCATAAAGGTCCCCACTACATTCAAGATTTCCAGTCGAATGTCCGATCCAGGAAGAGAAATGGGGTTCAGATATTAATAAACTCTAATGTGCACCACTATCCATCCATACAAGAAATGGAGCGGTCTGTATACCCGATGTGTCTTCTTACCTTCACTAATGTGCCTCATCCCATTGTATAACATTCCCATCATCAGGATCCCAAGGATGGCCTGCTCGCCCCACCATCAAAATGGATTGAAAAGTATATGTACTAGGTCGTACACCCATGTTCATATCCCTGACCAGCCACATACATCCGTATATAATTTCATAGATAAACAAAGCTAGCCAAACCACCAGTTACTGTTCATTGTTGAAACCATACACCCATAGCATTCATTTTATATCCTCGAGAAATTTCTAGTATGAATTTTATCTTCATGGATAACATCCCTTTGTACATTTTTGTGGCCTTACTGGTAGCTTCTTGGGTGCCTCTCCCCCTTCAGTGACAGACATAGATGGATATTTTATGAAACTCCTAAACAATAGTCTTATGTGAACATCCCTCACTTAACATTGTTAACTACCCAACACCAGGTCAATCAACGCCTTCTCTAACCCCGAAATCTCCTCTAGATCCTCCCATACATTTTATGTGGGGTGGAATTCGTCATTAATCTTCACTAAAATTGGAATCCCTAAAATATAATGGGGGTCTCATAGTGTAATGAAGACATCCCCGTGGTGGACTTAGAATGTGTTGGTCCTCGATGACCACCTTCTCAGTATCTCTGGAATCCTATTCGTTGGCTGATAGATATAGATTTGTGAATCCCACATGGCCTCATATAAGAATACCCTCTTCATATCTTCCTGAACTCGTCACAAGATGTATACACCTAGTAAGCCTAGGACCATCCGTCTGTGAAGTTTCTACTCTTTCATATGTCCCACTCATTGGTCCACCTCATTTCTGGGTTCCCTAAAGCTTCCTTTGGAATGTAATGGTACAACGGGGGGGGGGGGAATGGGTTACAACACTTTTCTGTCACCTCTATTGATATGGTTATACAAAAAACATCATAAATAGGTGTGTGAGCCTCTCATATATGGCCGACAACAACCATGAACAACTGGAATTGGAATGGTGTTCTCATGAACTAGTAAGCTAGAACATCCCTACATGCCTCAGGGTTGGAAACATCATCCCTCATATCAGTGTCGTACAATGTTAGTTTTTTACAGTGTGGGTAGTTCTTTTGCCCTTGCAGTAGGAGCTCTTCCAGGAAATCATGATTTGAATGGATACACACATATTCCTCGGTAACTGGATAATTCTCCATATATTCTTTTTAGGAAGCATGAAAAATGACCTCATGAGAGACTTCTAGATTTTCTGTTACATTCAAAAGTTTTTTTTAGTATTTTCCTTATTGATCATAGAGATCATTCGTAGTTCTCAGTCGCAGAGTTTAGTAGTGGAGCTCAGTCACAGAATCCTCTAATAGAGATCATCTACAATCCCGACTCAGGAAGAATGTAGTCACAAAGTCTATGGACTCACTGTGCGGTGTAAATAATACAAGTATCTCACTGTTGAAATTTTCTTCATAGTATTTTTGAAGCACTAGTCCATGAAATTTGGTTCAAAAATAACATTTGTGGTGAGTGTAGAGATTTTAAAATTTGATATCTCAAGCATAGAAGTTTGGCGACAGTGAAGGAAAAAAGGAAGAGTCATCATCCTCTATTAATAGGTCGTGGACCCCGATTTTTGTGTTGTTCTCATCCCACGAACTTCCTACCTGCAGCATGATCTAGCTTCACATCCTGCACTTTCATGAATGTTGGTGATATATACTCAAAACCCATTCTATGTGTTCTCCTTGTCTACCTTTCTATGGGGCTCATGTTTTGGTGACCAAATCTGTGTCTTGGACAAAAAATAAGAAAATACCACTAAAATAAAGGGAAATGGGGGTTTCACAAAGAATCATTTCACATCCCTCTAGAACTGCATATATAATAAAGCTAAGAAGTCCTTAATAACTACTACAGAGAAAAAATAACATTTGACTTCATGAATCTGATGAACTTGACATAGAGATACGGTCTTTTCAACCACTGTAGAGGCAGAGACGGTTTCCTCTACGACTCTGAAGAAATAAATGGAGGCATGAATCCTCTACGATTGCCAAAGAGGGATTGATGGTCGGCTGTGAAATTCTGAGAAATATCATAGAGTCATCCATTGGTTGGGGAGTGAGAGTTTCTTCTAGGAACTCACTCAGCCCACCTTGCCCCTGAAATACTTTAAATAAATGGCTACCCTAAATTTAAAGGGCACTGACTATTCACCTTCCACATTCACAAATCGCAAAGAATTCATTACTCTGTGAACCAAACATGAAAATGAATTATCTAAGTTTCTTTGGAACAGTGATAACTTTTCCCATTGGCCAAAATTACACACTCTTCAATGAGGGACACCCTTCACGAAGCCTATGATCCATTTCAAAGGATGTTGACCCCTTCAGGTACTCAAGAATTTGTGAGGCACCCTTGATTTGTAGACCGCCCTCCAAGAACATTAGAACTCCATGATTTTGCTGGGCCACTATGCTTTGAAAATACCTATTCTTTGTGAATCCAAATCCACTATGACCTATGTGCTCTTTGAGTCCCCTTTCATCTGTGATCCCCTTTTTTCTAAAAATCCTTGTGCTCTGTGATCCCCTGGACTCCATGAATACCTAGGTTGTATGAGCCCATATACATTGCAAATCCATGGCATTTAAAATCACATTTCTATGAGGCATCTTGATTCATGAACCCCTCTGTCATGGGGAATTCTAGGCTTTTACAATGTTATTTCAAAGCACCTTGGATAGTGTTTCATGTTCTATTTCCCTACCACATGCCTCTTCGCATATGCTTTCTAATGTCTTTTTCTTCATTAAATATCCACCCTTATGTGGGTTTGTTAATGGAGTACTCCACAACCCCATTAACTAGGGAATTTATAGTCCCTTCCCTTCAACAAGGGATTAAAATTAACCAATTATCTATGTACTAGGGGTGAGGAGCGAACCCTCATCGTACGAGATGTAGAAAATAGAATTGATAGGAACCCAAATCCTCAACAAAAGATGTTAAACAATAATAATCTCATATGTAGTAGGTCTGATTGGATCAAGGAGTTGATAAGCACCATTACCCTCCCAATTTCCCTTTTCCTTTGGGCATTTTCAACATGCACACCATGGGTGGCCCCTTTCTTATGCCCCGACCAACCCTGGTAGGGTTATATTTGTATGATTGTCATAGAAAGGTCCCTTCCTCTAATTGAATGTAATCCTTCTTGTATAGTAGGACACCCTCCATGGGTTCCCCTCCTAGAGTAATACTCAAACTACATCTACTGGGGCCACTAACTATTAATAATCCCTTATTTCTTCTATTCCTATAAGAATGTGTCAGCCTTAGTCTGTCCCTCAATGGTGAACCAATTGTGATGTGATCATCATGTCTACTCCTACTTATTTTTTTAACACACCATGTATCACTCTCATGGGCTTAGGGTAAGCATAAACCATGAAATACACTATGGGCCGCTAACTGTGCTTATGTCCCATGCCCCTCTCTGCGGATCTACATGGAATTTGATCTATGTCTCCAATATAGGGCATATAGGACTCCTCCATTATGGTTCAATCCCATCATCCCTATATCATGATCATTTCACATAGGTTCACTTCCATCATGCATGATGTTAAAATATATTCTCCCTAAACTACATGTGTTTTGATCAATTTTAGGGATATGTTGGAAGCCTCATCGAGGTTCAATCCAAACCAATGGTAAACTCCAGTTCTCCGTACCAGGGGGGACACCCAATTAATGTGACATCTTCCCTTCTTGAACCAAATCACTAGATATCAACATCCCTGAGTTGTTTTTATCAACCCATTCTTGTCATTGTCCTTTTTGTACACCACAACGAAACATCCTATCTATCTAAGAATCTAACCATGTGTAATCCCCACAATCAATCCATACTGCTCCAACTATGTGGATCCCTCTTTTGATGGTATATTAACCACACATAATCCCCAAGTATTCCATCGGGTTTTTTTTCCTTTGTGTACACCCTGATTCTATATCGCCTCTTCCAAAACTATTTGGACTATGATCTTTTCAATTTTTAGAACGGTATATAAGATGACTCCCTAAGGTTCAATCCCATATCCCATGTCCTATCATGTTTTCTTCCTCGAGCTTTTGTGTTTCATTAATATCATCCCCCAGACCGGAGGTTCCACTTCCTTTGGGTCCCATCCCTACACCCATTCTCTTGAGCCATCTTCTTAGGTGACTCATCACCCCATTTCCAAAATTATGTGGACTTTGATCCCCCACCATGGGGATACGTAGGAAACGCCCATGATGTTAAATAAAAAAACAATCAACATCACGTTGATTCCCATATCTATTCATTTTATTCCTTGACACTTCATCCATGTATATCCTGATTTCATCTGGGCCGCCTCATCCTGATGGAATCATGTTTTTCATCTAAGTGCTCTTTGTAGTACCCAGTCTGCTAACCATGCATTTGTCTCAATGGTTTATCAGGTTGTTGTTCATCATGTTCACATAGATTCCATGTGTTACCACCATAAACTACACGAGTTTTGATCCATTTTTAGGTATTTAGTAAAACTCATTGAGGTGTAATCCCAATCAATGGTAAACCATTGTGTCCCCTTTGTGTGGACCCAATCATCTTCTGATCCACCCTTTGACATCTCCAGATCAATCTTCATAGTGTGAAATATATTCGTTATAGTACACCCAAACCTAGGTCCACTATTTTTTTTGGAATTTTGATCCATCCATATGGTAAACATTCCAAGTTCCCCCTCTTATGGATATACCCATCTGATCCACTCTCATCAGTGTTATAATCAGTTTGATCCATATCTACATAATGTTGAACTCACATAATACACAATGTTAAGTATGGGATGCTGAGGAAAACCCCAATGACATGCCTCTGGAATATGATTCACCACATTCAACATCGGATTCCTTGGGATTTTTTGCCCTCGAGAAGACCTCTCATTAGGGGATGAAATCCAGGTTCACTAGTGATGTAGTGTCCAAAGATGCCAGTGATGCCTAATGTTACTACTCTTTTTACTATTTTTTTTCTTCCCGGAAATGACACCATCGAATGTCCTGACATATATAATGTAACTAATCAGATTCCACAAAAATATGGAACCATGAAGAGACCCATGAACAACATCTTAATCATTATAGGAGACCCGTACTAGGCCATAAATTCTGAGGAGGAATCCACTAAAGGAGAGGCTAACATACCATTATCCCATAGAAGTGACGAATGTTTCCCTCCTTTAGAATGTGGGAATTCTAGAAAACAATTATCGCATCCCCATAGGGGACGCATGTCACAAAAAAATGTCTGAAACATCTAATATGTCCTTGATATAAACCATATCCTTTATACAAAACATGGTATTTTAATTAAAAATCAATATATTTATGTTTTATTAAATTTTTAGACACTATTTATGTTGGACTTATGGATTGGGAAGATTACATTCACAGAGTTTAATGATTCATCATGGTACCCTATCTTGAGTAAAGCCAGTGGCCATCATTATTCATTTCATTTATGGGAGAACACATCTATATTTAATCAATAATGTTTCTCATGATTATCATAAAAAATTTATAATAAATTCTGAATTATTGACTAATATATATATATATATATATTAATTATGTAGAATGTTTTGTTTGATATTCAAGAAAACATGATGCAACTACTGGATACATATTTATTTTTCCATGGTTTTATATCAATGTAAGGATGATCCTTGTTGAATTTTTAGCTTATTCAGGAAAGAATATTATTGGTTGTAAAAAGGTATGGTCTATCCATGATCATATGAATCGTTCAATGTTTCTTTATAACCACTAGTGTACAATGTGGAATTTCTAATATTATAAAGAAAATCGAATTATAGGACCGAGTGGGAATGTGGGGAAACATATGTGACAAAATGTGGTATTAGAGCTTCTATTTCATTTTTAATAGACTAAATTAGAGCAGGATATAGGATATCAGTACTTTAGATGTGGAGTATAAGAATGTATGAGACACATGACTATGGTTAATTCCTAATTTTTCCGGGGGTATGCTATGATTTGAGTAGATTTAGAAAACTGGGCTAGTTTTATATAAATCACACCCTATATCGCCCCTCTTATTGACTCATGTGCATTTCTCATTATGCAAGATAATACCAACTAGTAATAAAGGTCTACAAGATACAGTGGGGAGACTATACCCTGTCGTTAGAGTGTAATAAGAAACCAACCTCATAGAAATATGTAACTGTCAATGTTTGAATCAAAAATAAATTGTAATAGAATCATTCTATAGAAAATTAAATGATGAATAGAGACATATATAGTAAAATAATTTAGAACCTAGTTTAACAAGTTTTCACTAGGTCATCCACATATACCAATTAAAAAATTATAATGTAAATACATTGAGTTTAACAAAGTAAACCAAGAAAAACCTTAATCTCGGTCTCCCTGAACATAAATATGCACAAGATAAATCATATGACTCCACATTAGCATCTCATAGCAATTTAAAAACACTATCCCTCCAACCAATCCAATACGCAAACTTGTTCTCTGGTCGAAATCTGATATATGATGTGTACAGAAACCAAGGTGCATGTATAGGGGGTGAGAAATAATTCTTAGTTGGGAACCCCTAGCAGAGAAATTTTAATATGATTTCATAATAAGTTAATGAACATAAGATATTCCAAACAAAGATGAAAAATAATAATACCTAACAAAAAATTAATTCATGGAAAAACTAGTTCTAATAAACAAGGGAAATAACTAATATTGGGTTGTACTCTAACACCCACTGTATAACAAAATTTTCTCTATCCAAGACGATAGGATATAAAACATATGGGTCACACTGCCATATGAAAATTTTCTCACCATCCTAATCTACACATGAGATCAAAGATTTATAAAACACAAAAGAAAGGAATGAAAAACCCCATAGAAGAACTATAGGTGTCTTCATGAAAACAAAGATCTATAAGTCTCTAGGAATCCAATTAAACGATATGAACTAGTGGTAGAATACATTCTAACTACATATAAAACATTCTCAAACATAGTAATGATGTAGAAATAACCTTATCCCTAAAATAAAGTCAAGGAAACCAAACTTCTCACCTTGGTCAATTAGACATTTGAAACCATGAACATCAAATACCTATATGGGATAATACACACATTGTCCACGAGTGGGGTTTCACTCGTCAAGATCACCTATTAGAAAAACTGTTTGAAAAATTCTTAAAAATGAAAGATATAACCAAATTAAATCATAAGGAAAACCCCATGTATAAGTTATACTAAGGGTTTCATCTTCAAAAAAATCGTGTGCATGAATTTCCATAATATGATGGCCAGTGGCCATCATACGGTTGGATGATCCCACTCTCAAACCCATCATATAAAATATTGAAATATACACAATGATCAATACTCATCTAATAGAACATTGGGTTCTCTTAGTCCCTTAGGTCTCATCATCTATATGATATCCAACATAGGATCTCAAAAATCCTCTTTGTATTAAAATGAATCATATGGATCATATATATTACAGGGCCACAACACAAAATGACATTATACTATGGTGTCCTTTACCACATCCATGTTCTTATGTCATTCCCATAAAAACTACAAACATATAAAAGGCCATGTATTGAATTGAACACTCTTCTAAGTGTAGAATAACATGAATATTCCAACCTAGAGCCAGGGTATTCATTATTACATCAAAATTGGATTCAAGTAATCACATCCAAAATGAATGAAATGATTATTAGTGTTGGATAACTAGATACACACCTTAATATCACATTACATTTGGAAACATAAATATAACATCACATTATCTTTGAGAATATCTTCTTTCTCTCTAGAATACATTTACATATCATTCATAGTAAAAATTATGGGATAATAGGGATAAGGAGTCATATGAAATGGTTGATCTCATAGTCATAGTAAAGGAACACTAATTATAGTGTCTATCATGAATTAATAATTATAAATTTATATAATAAGATAAATAACCAATAAATTACGCCATTTATTCAATAACATGAGAATGAAATGTATCCATGGAAAATAGAAATTCAAAAAATTAAGGATAATAATTACAAAATTCTCAGTTTAATGGAGGGAATAATCTTGGGAATCCTTATCACATGTATCTTAATTTATTTACCATTAGTATATTGTACTATGATATTTTAATCAATGGGTATGTATACTATTTTTTTAATAAGTCTAGAAAAATTATTCGTGTCATGATAAATTTCACTTCATAGAGGGGATATAAAAATTTGGCCCACCCATCACTAAATTATCAATTCCATCCTTAGATACCGAATGAATAATTTAATTTAAAAACAATATTCCTAATCAATACAAATTTGTACTTAGTAAAAAATATAGAGTATTAATATTTCATCTATGAATTGAATTACCCTCAAAAAAATAATATGTATGTGGAAATGAAATAAGGATTAAGAAAAAGGAATATGTAGGATATAAGTAATATGAATATTTAATAGAAATTTAATAACCAAGGACAAATGATCATACAAACATCAATGTTTTATGATATAGTTAGTGAACAAAAAAACAATAAGTGATAAATGAAAACATTAAATTAATCATAAATATTGGTTTTGTGAAAAATTCATGTATTTTGGATAAAAAATGAAAATATAATATTAAATTTGAAATCAATTTTAATGAATAATATTTTTCTTAAACTAATTAAAAAAATAAAATAATAGATATAATATAAAATTGATTTATAAGGAAGAAAAATATGTTAAAGTCGTATAATTTAAAAAGAAAACATTCTAGTTGACATTATATAAAGAATATTAAAAATGAACCATTTATAAAAGTGGTATAAATATAACTTTTAAACATTTTAAAAAATAAATGAAAAGATAAAATATATTTAAAAATTATTATGAGTAAATAAAAATGAAATTTTTGAATTTAAATTGAAAAAATGGAAATTGATGAAAAATATACGGGATGAAAAAGACAAATTAGGATAGATTTTATTTTAGACATTTTTTTTCAGGATAAAAATACGAAAATGAGATGAAAATATAAAATATAAAATATTAAAATTATTTAATATGTATATTATAATAATATTAATGATGTTTTTGAAGTATATATTATATGACATCTTCAATGAGAAATATAATCAATCCCAAAGAAAATCATATTGTAAAATAAATTCAAACATCTTTGATAAATATATAATTGTAAAACCTCGAATATTAAAATTGAATTGATACTTTAATCATCATGATAATATATAAAAAATTTATGTTACTAAATGGATGATTAGAAAAAAAAAATTAAATGTAAATCAGTGTGTAATAATAAATATGTCCAATATAGTGGAAATTTAGAGGACATCCCTTAAAATGACCATACCCTTGAAGTGAGAAATAATCAATGAAGTAATTTTTTATAAACATTTAAATAAAAAATATAATAGTGGAAATAAAATATGTAAAAATTGAAGGATACTTTTCACATAATATTTTCATAACATAATTAATTACGAAGCTATATAACCCAATAAATTGAAATTATGTTATGAAATTTCTTACCTCATGTTTCAATTTAGTAAAATGTGATTTAACCACATGTATTATAAATATAATTATATTATAATTCTCTAACATAACCATATACAAACTTATAATAACATATATTCTCTAGTTGAAATTTCAAGACTCATTTTCTAATAATTACTTGTTTTCATAACAGTTTCAGAGTGTTAAATGTCTTATCTTCAAGTAAGTGTAGGTTCAATATCTTTTTCATTATATATTTATCATAATTTAATCATATCCATAATTTTATTAATGATATAAATATAATTTATATTAAATATATATATATTTATATATATTCAAGCATAAAATATAGGGATAGAAAAAATAATTACACCCCTAATGAGAAGGATAAACCATACATGTACAAGAGTTCTTTAATTACATTTATATAAATGAAATGAAATGAAGTTATATAATAATTAATCATTAAATAAATATAAAAATAATTATAATATTTCATATATCACATATATTATTTATTAAAATCATCATATCTGTCAATGTCGATCAGTGATTAAAAATGAAATGCATCGCTTAGTGTTGGTGGCAGTCCACGTGTACATATGAGTGATGTACCCTTTTTCATGAATGAAGGAACTGGTGTTGTAATGGATTTTACACTCACCTAATAAAAATTATAAATATATGATCTATAAAATAATATTTTTATTACTGATAAAAAATATTTAAAGGATTTATAATCATAAATACAATTGAAAAAATTAGGTTAAGAGTTATACCACTTTATTGTGAATCTTATTTTGGATTAAAACTTAATCATTAAAAGTTTGGGATTTAGGATAAAATGTAAGATATATAATGTGATTAAGGAATATAAGTTAATATTATGTCGTGGTTTTTTCATCTAAAAGGCTATGAAATGTTTAATAAGGATGTAGAGGTGGTTCCCTTTTATAGGTGAGGGAAAATGCACCCTTAGAAATACTTAATTTAGTAAATTAATATAAATTAATTTTTATTATAAAGATGATTAAAATTGAAAATTTTTAATTATAAGAATATTTTATGAATATGTAATCACATAAGATAATATTTTTACAAGCTTTCGTTATGGTTTTACCTTTTTCAATTAGTTTTAATACTCTTTGACTCTTTTGATGATTATCACGATATAATAGTTTACCAAAACATAGGCTCCAAGAAAGTTATCACAAATGAACAAGTGAATTATAAATTGATGATTTATTATATAATAAAACATATCACGTTTACATGGTGAAAGATTATATTTTTATTAATTTTTAATTAATTACTAAAATACCATTTATTGTAAAATATCATTTATGACATTTATGGAAATACATTAAATATTAAAATATAATTTGTGTCTAACTCATGTAAAATTCTCTTGAAATGTTTTTGATTCTAATATAATGAATATTTTGTCATAATTTAATAATCCAATGACATTTATATGTGTTTAGATTAGATTTCAAACCTTCTGTTTTAGTTTTACCACTTAGTTAACCATTTTTAACACAACTATGTTAATGAATTTTTCGAAATTAATTTTTTATAATGTTAGATATAAAGGTAAAATTTGATCATAAATGACCAATGAATTAAATTATAGACCATATATAATCATAATTTTCATCTTTAAATATTATATTATTTTTTAAAACAATTTGACGAAATACATTTATAATATAATACTATTAATATAATTTTAAAAACATATCACATGATTGGAATTGAAAATAATTTTAATGTAATGGAGTTCAATTATAATCATGTCACATATCTATAATATTTTGTATGTAAACTAATAATTAGTGGTGAATACCAAATAACAAAAAACATATTACATTTATAATTTTTAAAATCAATTACTTATTTTATAACTTCTTGAACAAGAACTATGTCGACATTGCATAAAAATGTAAGGTAATTATTTAATAAAAATAAACAAAATATAAATTTAAACAAATAAAAAAATTATTAAAAAAATAATTTATATTTATTCAAATAGAACATTTAATCAAATCTATTTCTTGAAAAAATTTAAATATATTATTCTCACTTTTATGGTCTTGTGTAAACATTTGAAAATGGAACTAGTCATATAACTAAAATATTTATATCAATCCAGAAATTTTATCAATAGTAACTCATTTATAATAAAAAATTATATATAAAACTTTATATTTCATAAAAATTATCTTTATTTATAATGCCAAATGATTTTAAAAGAACAACTTGTTTGGTAGCCTATAAAACACACTACAATTTCTTAAATGAGCGATGAAATATTTTTATAAAACCATTATAAACTATACATGTAATGGGAAGGTGTGAATAAGATTAACCAGATTATTAAATTTATATGTTTATATATGTGACCTAATTAATAATTTTTTTAATATCGTAAACAAGGAAAAATGAAAAATTTATAGTAAATATATGACATTCATAAATATAAGATTTATTAAAAAATGATTGATATTAATTTTTTATAGAATAATATAATGATTTTTTACCTTATCTAGAAAATTTATTAGAAAAAATAATTTTAATTTTTTAAATCATCCTATCAAAATTAGAAAATGGTGTTGTTTTGATATTTGTTTTTGAAATGATTTATTTTTCAATAAATAGTGAAAAATAAATTTTTTTTCAATACATTCATTACATTAAATAATTGAAAATTTATATTATTTATTGAATCTTATCATCAAGATAAATAATATATAATTGATTTAAAATAATATATTTATCTAAATTTTAATTCAAATTTTCATTATTTTGATATAAGATAATTTTCATTCATAAAAAAAATTAACTAAATGTTTTTTCCCTTTTTTTGAATTTATATTAAAGTTGTCTTCACCCACGTTTAGATATTGAAAAAAAGATAAATTTACACAATATTTTGGAGTCAGTAGGTCTAATTATTTTAAATATTTTCCCTTTAATTTTAGGCATCTTGAATTGTAAATGTGGTAAATAATATCACCTCGATTAGGGGTAAATTAGTTAATTAAGATTATAAATAATTTGATAAGACATTTAGAATAGTTGAATAAAATTCTATTTATTTTCTAGTGTGTGTAAATTTCATAAATAATATGACAAACATATGAATTATGACAATATTATTCCATTTAGCTTCGATTTTGTCAATTATAATATTAAAATAAAGGATAAAGTGCAAAATATTCACTCTTTATTTTAATATATATAACATTTAATAACATTTATAAAAACTAATTCATTTTCATTAAAAATGGTTGTTTAAAATATGAATTGATTTCATTTACCATGTTAATTAATTTTTAATTTATATTAGTTGAATAGTTCTTTTGAATTCATATGCATTTCTAATGAAGTATTTATTCAACTACTAGAAAAAGAAAATAAATGATTTTTAAAATATTTAATGTATTAGAATTATTTTGAATTATTTTATTCGCCGAATTATATATATAAATATAATATATTATTGATTTTTTATAGGAAAATATTTTAATTTCATCTTGGTATTGAGGTCTTTATTAAAAAATTAAAATTAAGAGAATAAAATATAACATTAATGATATTTTATGAAAATGTTATTCCATTAAATGATTAAGATAATTAATATGTTGATACATTAAATAGGGAAACTATATGGAAAAAATTTAATTCAATGTCTAATTATTTGAATATTTTACTTTTATGGTTACTTTTTTGGTCCTATGTTGTAAAAAAACATTGTTATGGCGAAAATTGCCAAAACGTTTAATGAGGGATTAAAACAATTATATTAGTGTGAATACATAACCAAATATTGACCATTTTTTGTAATGTTTTATTTTGAATAATATATATGTTCAAAACTAATTATATCCATAAAAACCTTTTTGGAATTTGAAAATTATTTATATCCATTTAATACTATAAGAAAATCGAAGAATTTATTTCCCCTCACATAAAAAAGACACACATTCACTATTTTAAATACAAACCTTTGATAATCCTATATCAACCAATCCCAGTCCAATTATATATTTTTTTAAAAATTATATGTAATTTGGTACAACCATAATTATAACCCTAGTTCCTCTAAAAGGAGATCCCAAGGGGTGTCTATAGGAGAAGGTAATCATCTTAACCATATTACATTTTTAAATTATTACATTGCCATCGTCGATTATGTACTATAAATGTTAATATAATAATATAATTATATTATATATACATAGATATTATTATGTTTATGGAAAAGTGTTTATCTATGTTCATTTCCATCATATGAGTGTCAAAACCATTGATCATTTCTATGACAGACTACCCCATCATGAACTGATGTGATTCTTTTCCTGCACTACCTCACTTGTATTGTTATAATGATGTAGCTAATGATTATAAATTATATTTTTGACAAAATATTTCTTATTTATGAATGATATAATTTTGAGCTTCATGCCTTCTAGTCCATTGGATGGTGTTATGTCACTCACGCATACATATAGATTAAACCCTCCAGGAGGTGATGTGATCCTATTTCCATTTACACGTTTCATCGATGGTAAAAAAAATAGCTTTTAAAAATATATATGATATATATTATTTTGTTATTTTCCTCCAAATTATAATCTGAAAATCTATAATGGAAAAAATATAAAACATGGCTTTTTTTCCAATGAAAAAAAGGTATAAAAATAGAAAAAATATGCCGATCACATAAACTTAAATGGACACATGATCATATAGTGGTTTAAAGGTCTTATACATGGTTATTCTGTAGTGAACAATCAACTTGAGATCCCATGAAGCCCCTTTAACAAGCCTTCTAATTCTTCTGAATATTCCCATGTACGTATTAGTGATCATGGGACTTTAGAAAAGTGAGCTCCACCGAATCACATGACGTGTCAACTATATTTATCATAAATATTATCCAAAATAATTATAAAATAATGGATGAATGTATGTAAAATATGGATACATTATGCAGTTTTTTTATCTTCATGGAAACAACTATTATGGTTTAAAAGACATCAAGGAAAACTAGATACAATTCCACATTGTTGGAAAAAGATCATATTAGAATGTCATTTTAATCATGTGAAGGGAATTAGAAAAATATATTTGATTATGTGATTCCAATTTGGATCCATTGAAAGACATATTTATTTTCAATGATAATGATTACACCTCATCAGAAGACCCATTTTTTTCACCTGACACATCACTAGTAAGGAAAGTGATTGTCTTTTATAATGCTAACCCAACGTCACGAGATCCGAAACCATTGTAAAATAGATACAGTGAGAAAAAGATAAGACACTAAGGATTATTGGGGAATTAGGATACACCTGCCATCACATGAAAGAGGTCATCCTCAATGTACAATCACCATTGATCACATGAGGCTGCCTCAATAATCCATAGTGGTCTCACTAATACCCTATGTCATAATGGACTGATCTTGTGATGTTTCCATAAACAATTCATCATGATCTCATCAGACCTCACATCATGTTAGCATTATCCTACAGAATCCATCTGGAAAAGATTCCTTTGACTCATGGAAGACACTAGATAAGTCATATTTGACCATGTGAAGGGCTCTCCCAAGGAATAGTTATCTTCAATATAACCCAAGGAACATCATCATGACCTTTTGAAATATCCTTGACATGTCCACATGGTCAGGATAATTCCATTTGATCAGCATGGTTCTAAAATAAATAAATAATGGGGAACATTATATTGATCACAATCATCATGAAAAACCATGGATAACCCATGGAATGATCATGTGATGTGAATAAAAATAAAACCATCGACCGAATCCATCCCATATCCATGAGATATGTGATGCATGAGGTGGTGTATAAGTAGGAAATGAGGAATATAAATTCTCCCCAATTAGTAAAAAAATTAAATCCAATGATCGATCACACATGGGAGTGTAAGATCAAACATATCAAGTAGATCAATTCAGTGATTACAAATGTCTTCTAGGTGGTAAAATCTGATGAATTAACTAAGGGATCACACAACATGCCTAAATTTTTCATGTGATAATTACATATTATGTAGTGGACTTCTATTGTTTCATCTGGATAATGTGATGTAAGTCTCGTATGTCAGATGGGTAATTCCGAACCTAAATTAAAATAACAAGGAAAAAACGTGAGGAAAATAAGAAATAAAGGATGGAATAAAAGATTAATAAGATGGGACTCTTATGAAAAAATAGATTCATTAATCTTTATGTGCATTACATGTATGATTCAGATCATTTGATGACACCGGGATATTAAATCTCAACCATGCAAAACTTACTCCACATGCCATTAGAATCATGAAATGTCCCTTGGAAAAGTCAAAAAATTCAGAAGATACCATTTCAGAATGGCACCCATGTATTTTCAATCCCATAGGCTTGCCATCCAAATAATATGATGTAATCAAGACATGACATCTATGTAATGTGTTGACAAACAAAAACATAATCTAGTTCTTCCAATGACCCAAGTACATGTTAGATATATTTTTTCCATGATACTATGAAAAGTCATATAGGTCTTGTGATGACATCAAGACATGTCATCCTTGATCATGTTATATCCTCAAGTCATTTCCACCCTAATCACGTGAATTCAACCTGAAATTCCAATCTGTATCAAGATATGTCATTTATAAATTAAATAAAGATCATGTGAAGCCCTCTAGACTAGTTATCCTTCATCATGAGATTCTCTCATGAAATGTCATTCAGGTTATGCGACGTCCTCAAGATAAGAATACTAGATCATGAGATTGTGTTTAGGTGTGTATGCCGAGAAAATAGGACATGTTTTGTCATCCATAGACTTTTCATGATGAAAATAATAACATATCATGTATATAATTATAACATTTAATGTATCCAATTAATCAGTGTCAAAAATATTTCCTGATAAATGATAACCTTATACAGATGATGTATCAAGAAAAATATAGTGTTTAATCCTCAATCAGTGAAATGATATAACTGCCCATTTATAATGGGATCCATAGTGCATAATGCAGACCAAAATAAACATTGTGAACTCTGGTTCATTCCGGAACAATGATATATTGTAATTCTTCCAAAGACTTGAGCCCAAATATGAATCCTACTCTATGTAACTCTCTATGTTTCCAACCTTCCAACAATCATGACTCAATATCTCCCATGGAGTGATCATTATTCCTCATCCACCACTAGATTTTGAATGAAGATAAACTATAATAAATATTAATCCTACCATAATCAAGATATGTATAATGCCTTCATATGATTCGGGATAATGTAGGCATTAAATATCGGGGAATTCTCCCATGTTTCATACATTCCACCCACAAGAACCCAATATATCACATAGACTAATGATTTTTCCTCATCCACTAGTTTTTTGATATGGAAATTACACTATTAATACTCTAATTCCTAATATAACCATGGTACATTGGATTGCACCCCAATTCCTATCCCCATATTAAAACATCTAACGTTTTTTCATAACACATAAGTCTTATATCCATGTGTACTAATTCTTATTATTTTATATACAATGTTTTTAACCTAAAGAATAGATCTCATATTCTTAGAGAGTTTCAATGATCATATATCTCACAACATGAATCCCCCATCCATGGTAACATCATAGGGTAAGTGATCATTCAGTGGAATGGTAAGACTATTCACATACTAGGGAATACAATTTGGGGAATATATTGGGGGAATGATCGAATTATATGGACTATAATTCCTTCTATATGATGAATACATAGGATTCCATCTTAATTTTTGGGATCAATAATTGTTGAATATGTTCCCTCATATCCATCCTTTTCTGCATGATGTTTAATTTCATGGTTTTAATCAACTACATTAGTTTTAATTATTATTATAGATTGGATATATATGATACCTCATAAAGGTTCAATCTATCCTCATGAAATTATTTTCCTCCCCTAATGACATTAAATTCCTATTTTACTGGTTATATAAATTCCAAATATAAGTAGATTCATATTAATAAAAAACTAATGAAAAACCATATATACATATAGACAAAATCTTTTATAGATGTCCCTTTGAACGTTAAATGATTCAACACTTGATCATTTTTTTAAGTTGAACAATCAGGTATTAGGATTAGGAAGAGATTATTTAATATATACTAAATCTATTAGAAAATATCATATTTGAAAAAAGATCTATCAAAAATAGTGTGATGAGCCTGGACTCCCTTCCTCTCAACTAATGTATGATCCAATGTGAATTGGGTTTGAATCCCGAAATCACCGCCTACCAATGGAATGTAGTTTTGTACCACATTATGGTTGTGGGAGTAGTTTGGAGTTTCTATGATAGATGGAAATGGTGAAAATGAAGTGAATGATTGAACATACAATAAACACCTTCATAATAAAACCATCTTGAAAATATATTTGTCTCCCCCATATTCTCATGAACCAATACTAGTGAAACTGATATGAATCCATTTGACTACAAAATATCATTTACAAGATAAAAATGATATATTTCAAAGTTCTTATTGGACCATTTTGGTCTATCCATATTAGCGATCCACCTCTCTTCCAATGAAAAATCAATGGTTAAACCAACATGAGTTTATCAAAATATAAAATTATCTTTTTTAATATGTATTAAAACATTTTGTTTTCATATCCTACGAATAAAAAAAATGGTACAACTGATGTGAATATTTAGAAAAGAATATATGATTGGATTATCTTATATAGTTAGGTATCTCACATAATATGTCCATCATCACTATGAAAAGACCAAATTATTATAATTTCCAGACCGGGAATATGAAAGTAAAATTATGTTACCCATACAAATCATATTGAGTATATGTCATGAATATGATTATTCACTATTAGGTGGATATGTTCCTTGTTATATTCTGGACTATAGATACTAATACGAAAAACAAAAATTGTCCCACGTTCATGTCATTATCCATCAACCTTTGTAGACAATCAGAAAATACTACAACACCAACGAGTTATACATTGACCAAAACAGCCTAAAAACATTAGTGTTGGGTGGAAAATGTAATGGTCTACAAATACCAACGACATGGAATGATCCTGACCCTTGAGGATTCACATGAGAGTATCCAAACATTGAAATATAGGAGTCCACTTCATCCATAGAAAGCGTCACTAAAGCTACTGGTTCTCATTTCCACCATTAATTACTTCGAAAGCATATCCCTAAAGAAAGACAATCACCCCCTTTAGTATCTGATAATGGTGGATGAAGGATTAAACATGGTATCCATTCTGTTAAGGAACCACCAAATAGGGCTCCTATCAACCACCATTTCCAACACAATCCCACAAACCCCCCCTTAGTTGCTTGCTGAGGGTAATACCCGACACACTGACACCTCTGACACTGATTCATGGGAACCAATGAAGAAAAAACAATCATATAAATCTATCGGTAACCATGAGAGGAATCAAATCCTCACAACTACTGATGAAGATCTGTAACATATTCAAGAGGTTTCTTATGAGAAGGTTCATATCCCTGATTACATGGAATAACTTTTTAGTTATTTTTCTGCAGAAAAAACGGGGGAGGCACATATCACTACCCCATGTGCATGAACAATTCTACATATTCATATGGAACATGGAAGATAAAATTGTCATAATATCCCTTATTCAATATAAGATACTTCGAATGTATATTTGATATATAATATGTGATTTTTTACATAATTGAGTACAAATTACTTAAATTCCATTACATTATAGAATTAATTACAAAACATCACCAACATATTCCATCATTGGGATAGATACAGGGATAAGATCATATTCCTATCCCTACATGTAGGTTATTAAAAAACCATGATTAGTATACAAAAGTTGTTTCCCTAGAGATATCACACATTCTTTCTCTCGTACCAGAGGATTATCGATATATTCAGACAAAGGGAGAGGCTCTATAGTGGTATTATATTCCTATTACAATAATTTATCAACAATTGAGATATAAAATTTTCTCTTTATAGGATAATAATCATGTCATAAATGGTATGTGGAATATTCCAATGATCAATGATAGGGAACATATTCTCACTTTTGTCGGGGATCACCATGTCTAAGAGGAATACACCTTGGGATAGACTCATAATCATATAAAAAATATAGACAACATTTTACAAATAACTATGATCTAGCTCATATCACCATTCTGGTTAGGGATATCCATGATAGAGCATAACATGCCTTCTGGTTGGTTCATATTTTTATCATTTATGCTACATATAATATTCAAATAGCTCATGAAAGATAAGAACATATACATAATTTCATCGATGAATTTCTTCACCAGACTCCTTTAAAGGTTGTACTGTAGGAAACATATATAACTTCTCCCATTTTAAATGTATATCGGTATATTCTAATGGGAAATTTATAATGCACTTGGATCATTTCTCTGTTTCCACCACGGTTGATCAACGTATCCTAAAAACCACTCACATGAAGGATTATATTCCTATCAAAAATAAAAAATCTCATTGGAATACTACAGTTGCATCTCAACTGTGAGATCATATCCCTAATGAAGAATATTTTTATCATCATATTATAGAATCCATCATATAACAAGCTCAAATCCATAAACAAACCCAAAACGCATGTAATAATATTTCAACCATGATTCAAAATTTGTATTATTTCCATAATCTTCACAATACTTGTGTCCATGTGGTTTTTGCAGAAATATTACCAACACCCCAAGGGTCTTCCAACTCATCTTAAAATGAATTAATATGTCATTACCATGATATTCCTCATTTTGATAGTTTGAATATGGATCATAGGGACTCTATTACTAACAACATTCATGGAAAACCTTCCAATGTTGATATCTCCCATGGACAAGGAAATACATCATTATCCTAGAAACCATCTTAAATTTAGGTTATAAAAACATATACACCATTTTATTTTGTTCCATTAAATAGATCATTTTCAATCATATATAGTCACCCATCAAATTCCAGCAACACATCACAATAGTCAAATGGTTACCCGACGGCCGCAAAAAGAATCTTATATTGTCTAACCATATGGAATCGTATAACTCTAACTGAAAGGATAGAGAAATTGAAATATAGATATAGGTATCTTGAAGAAACATCCCTAACATGTTCTATCCACTTTCCTTTTCTGATTATGATACAATAGATGATGTAGAGATAGAGATCATCTATTACCTATGACAAAATATGTTTTCAATTGATCCAAAATTGATTTCTATACACCTATCATATATAGGATACATGGTTCACCTTCAGACCATTGATATACTATACTATAAAATATATTTAGATGCAATATCCATCGCCCAACATAATTATACACGACATTTTCCACCATTACATCACAACTATTTAAAAACTAATCAGTGAAGCCTCACCATGTATCTTTATTTGATGATGTAGATAGTATAGAGTGTTACATTTCATTGCATAATTAGAAAAAAACTCCCCAAACAATACCTCATATAATTTCACAGCCTCCATCGAGGTTATGGGACTAGGTAACGCATGAGCTAGTTGGTCACTAAAAGAGAACTCCAATTTTTCAATGATGTAAGTACATCACAAGTAGAGGGAGGGGGCTTCCAGTGAATCTTTTAACAAGGCATCTCTTTGTAATGGATACATCGTTACTAGATGGAAGATTAATTTTTAGTTGTCCTAGAAAAAACCAATAGAGAATTACCCCCTTCATGGGATTCCATTTCACCCAACTCATACAAGAGAACAATGATTCCAAATCAAGATGATCGCAATAGTGGAATCCATAAAATCCATCCATTATAAAATCCATCTCACTAGGATAAGATAATATGAACCACCCCCTTCATGCCCCAGATCATCAATGCTTGTATGACTCATGACTTATCCGTAATATTTTCAAACAAACACCAACCCACTAGGTGAGGGAATTTTATCACAATCTCTATCACCAAGATCATCATCACCCAATAGGGTCATGGGAAAATCAATAGTCGTTCTAAATCAACCACATACAACTTTACTGAGGTCAATAATATATCAATGTCTGTCCCATGAGTCATTAAATCATTGAATGAAATAATCATATCCTAAACAATAGAATTATACAATGCTAATTGGGGACCCAAATTGAAAAAAACCCACATGGATGGGGTAATATTAGATATTTTCATCATCATAGAGGGAATATGTCTTATCCCATTTGGAAGGTACATATAAATAGTCTTCAACCCATCCATTCCTCCCACCATAGTAAAAATATTTTCTATTCAAGTGTATTCAGCCTTCATGACTAGAAACTCCCTCAAATTATCAAATCATAGGCTGATATGGGAGAAATTTATGGTGATAGAAATCAAACCCCAAAGGCATCATGAACAAAAATGGTACAATACATACAAGATTATGAGAAACAACCCTAATTCCAATAGTGTAAAATAATCTTGTTACATTCTTAGTGATAGGAAAACTCCCATTCCCAAATTAAATTATTTAAATTTCATCACTATGAAAATAAGAAAATATTGATCAACATATAGATGTGAATGGATGTAATGTATAAAATATAACTCGAGAGGGGGATCTGGATGCACTTAGTAAGGATTCACTTACCAGTAGCACTATAAGATCCAAAACATATTACCTATAAATAATGAGTTCCAACCTCTATAATGAGACACTATAATGGATAAAGGGAATGATGTTTTCATACCAAACATTTAACCAAGGAGAACCTATATTAATTCAATAGAGGAGAAGTTGGAAACTTATAAGGATGGGTTAAAAAATATTTAAGAAATCAACTAAGAGATACTTAGGGTAAACATCTTATTTTCATCTTTAGTCAGGGGGAAATATTCCTCTACCCATACAATAGGAATGACATGATCCTAATATAATAAAGTAATTTGATCATCATGAAAACACCATATCTTTGAATCTAATGTATATAAATGAGGATGTAGAAAATTAATGTGAATTCCCTTCATTATTGTGAAATCTTATATCTCCCCAGGAAGACCCTTCAGTCATTTGCGCACATTGATAATACCGGAGAGATGAAAACAAGTCCACCTAATCATACCTTGAAAGCTCCCTATAGAAGGGGGTTGGATTAGGGAACATTAAACCCATAACTAGGTAATTCGGCTGAATCCCAACCTACTCAAATAAAATCCATTGATGGGATATACGCACATGTGCATCCTATGAATATTTCTTTTCAATAATTGGTGTATTTAACTCTTTCACAACCCAATTTAAATAATCTTACTTTCACCAAATTTAAGGTTGTCGGAAATTCAATTTAACATCTCATTCACTTAATTTCTCAATTTTGTCCAATGATGGGCCCCAAGATCATCCAGAGGTGAGCAAGATGACATGCTATGTGCAGAATTTGATCAGGCTGACCATTGTCTGGTATAACTGTCTTCTAATATAATTCTTTTCATGTTGGGGAGACCATTAATATCAGTTCTATAATTATCTAAACTCTACATTGAAGAAGATGACAATTTTTGTCATGATAAACTACATGAAATGCGATTATGAGATAGTGTAAGACATCATAAACATATTGAAAGGACGAACTTATTCACTCAGTATCACTTTATGATAGGAAAAATTACTCTACCACTATGAAAAAAATCTTTAGGACGATCTATATAAACCTCTGAACCCATTAATGTATCCATGAAGATTCTGTGAGTATGCATAAATGAGTTTTTTTGTAAGTCACCATTTTGTACACCCAAGATAAGTCTCGAATTATTCCCTCATCATTGGGGAAATGGACCAAAAAGGAATAAGGTTCTTCTATTACACTCATGAATGTATCAGTTCCCAATAAAGAACATAGTTATGTCCTGAACCTCCAAACGAATCCTATTGAATGGAAAAACAACAAAATATTACATGGAAGAAAGAGAAATGTGATCATTGTCGACCAAGTCACGAGGAATGGATTAATAATGTACAATAATTATAGAATAAACAAGTAATATTATATATCCTACTGTCAATTTACAATAATCTGAGCATGATACCACAAACTAAGAATCTTAATGAGATCAAATACTCCTATCATTCATACTACTACCCATTCTATATATGGATGGGTTAAAACATATAACAGTTATTATTTTCCAATGTCATTCTCTAAATAATGGTCGATTATAGATAGTTGATGTTGGATGAATCCCATTCATAGGTGACAAGGATAACCATTTTCCAATCAATAGAACGATGTGATAGATAAAAACATTTGACTAGGAAAATATTTTTTGAAAACTTTATGGCATTAAATATAGTTGAGTAAGATCATTATACATTGAGAGTATAACATTGAAGACCTATAATTGTATTTTTTCTAAGTTAGGTCACATTATATATATCTCCCATGTGTGAATTTCACAATCAGGAACATGAATATATAGAAAATGAAGAGTCATATTCAACTCTAATATAAGCTACGACTCTTGTAGTTTTTTCAGTACTACATTCGAAGCATGAGAACCGCCCCACCATACCAAACCCTTATTAGATGAAATATCATCTTGGGCTATGTTTACATGGGAAACGTGTAATACCCCTGATACAATGATGAATATTCCCTTGATAATTTGTTCTTTATACCTTATTGGGGGTCCAGAGGCCACATGTGTAGGTGCTAAGGGTAAATCGTGTAGCACAAGCCTGGTTGAACCCAATCTCTTTAGTCTCATCCCTATAAATGATATATATACATTCAATAGTTTTGGTAAAGTACATTATCAAGATTAATAGGAATGTGGAGGTGGGTTAGATGCCATTATCACTCACCTCGGTCAAGTCATCCTAAATTCCCATATATTAGTGATTTAACTAACCAAATAGTCCACACAGTAGTGGAGGATATAATATCCTATGAAACTAGATGATGTTTCTCCCTCAACCTCCACACATGAACCATGATCATCTACCTCCAATGAATTATCTCAGGAGACACATAATAAGTTGAAACCCCAACTTGCAAAGTGTATGCCTTTGTGACAAAAGTATGAAATTCTAAAATAGTCGGCAGTTTTCACCACCATGATATCAATCATGGATGTGCTCCATATTTCAAAATAACTCAAGGAGACATTAATTGATTCCCTCTATATCCCACAATAATTTAATTTATAGGTATATATAGATGAGTTTCATCGAGTGGATACAAGTCCATCAAAATTCAATGCAGTCAAATATTTTATAGAGTTAAATTTAAAGGACTCCATCCCAGAACATATTAGAACACTATATGTTTCCATTAGACTCAGTAATGTATACATTCAAAGGGATATGATAGATAGTATTTTCATGATCATCCTAATCCAAATTAAAATACTCTGACATTTGGGATATGGAAAGGAGATTTATCTCACACAAATATTACCATTCGAGGGTATTATAAATGTGCCCAACGTCTTATTGGGAAGATCAAGGATAAGGATTAGATTAAGCATATGACATATAAGACTGGTTTCATGGTTTTACTGCAAGACACATAAAACAATTCACTTTTTTGAAGACATTTAACTCACAACAATGTTGTGGTTCAATAAAAATTTCATCATGTTTTGGAATAACCCATCAATGGAAAGGATGGAATACTACATTTTGATAGCTCCCCCTTCACGTATTACAAATCCATATATGCTAAATACGTTTCTATAAAAGGGAAGATAAAAATCTAATGGAGGATGTTGATATGTAGGTTGCTTCCCAGAATGGCTTAGGGACTACACCTACATATCCCTAGAGTATGATCAATAATGATTATGTGTTAGCTATAAATATAGTTATGGAAAAAGACTCTTTCCCAAATGACCAAGATCCTTCTATCCGTATAATTAGTATAAAATAAATTCACCTTTGGAATCTATCTATGAAAAATATGGTTGTAGGGGATGAAGAAGTGTCTTCCCATTTCCTTCCTCATCCTGATAAGGATGGATATTTCTTATGAATATCTAATTAATCCAAAAAATTTCAATATAGACATTGAAGTGGAAAAATAGGTTGAATTATGGAACTCCCCACCCACTTTTTCGGAACGTGTATCCCATTCATTTGATGATATCTAAAAACTATATATGGGATAAAAGAAGATCTGGGAATGACAATTATTAGTTCCACCAGGACTCTTGAAGAGAATTTTATGTGAATCATTTTTTAAAGTATTATCAATATTTTTTTCATGGAATTATAAAAAATTACATGAATAAACCTTGATCATGATAAATATCATCAAGGATTACCAAATGACCATCTAGGATTCATGAAATAATCTACGAGGATAAACCCTCCCACTATATAGATTTAGAGTCATACATTTAAAAAATGATCAAGGCCATTTTTTGAGTGGTTAAATACCCTTGATGGATGGAAATCATCATCAATGTCAAGATGAATAATGGTACGACTAGGTTCTTCAAAAATTTAATATGTAACGCCCCGACCCCAGTTACCTAGAGTTAGTGAAATATTACATAACATTGGCATGATCACATGAATGATCAAGTCTCAAAAGTCCGATTAGTTTAGTAGTCTTGGAAACACTAGATATATTCATAAGGGTTACAATACATCATAAACTATGAAAACTACAAAAACATCTTTTCATCATATCCCATAATACTATCCTTGCATGTCATTCATAAATTACTTCTTCACATCCTGGGAAAAATAAAACATTGAAAGGGGTGAGCTTAGATGCTCAGTAAGGATAACAATATAGTGGAAACTTTCATAAATAAGAATAAACATTTATGAAAATGTATAAATAATACAAAATCCTTTTAAACATTAACATCAGCATAATATGGAAAATATAATATAAAATAATTCCATTTACTTATTCACATGGATATTCTACTAGTCGAATAATCAAATGCAATATCAATAACCACTTTCATAATAATGGAATACATAATGACAGACTATCATAATCAGATAGCCAAGGCATCGTCCCAAGATTACAAATAAGATTTTTTCAAGGACTTATGCCAAGACACTAGTTTGCCTCATGAGACCTACCGATGCATCGAGGAGCTATAGCGGGATCCACCCGTCACTTATTAAGTCCAATGTATTCCTCATATGAATAGGTTTAAACATAACATAAATATTCGTATTAAAACCAGCATATGAAATGTCAATACATTCTCCAAAACCATGAATGGTATAAAAATAGCACATCCATAGTCAAACATATCACAAAAACATTAATACAATATGGAAGTTTTTTTATCACAATAAATCAACTTCAATTAAGCTTAAAATCCATCAAAGGATGTTGACATATATGAAATCAGAACTATTTGAGAGAAATATCCTTTTTTTTAAATCATTTGAATGTCACATAATTAGAAAATAAAACATTTACTTTGAAAATATTCTTATATGATCATAAGGGAAGCTTTGACGATTGTATTATGGAAGAAAATAGCCACACACGCCGTATAAGTTAAAAAAAATTCTTAGATTAATTCTGTCGAAAAGGATATAATGGAAATTGTTTGGAAAACGACATAAATATTCCTTAATAATCTTCTTAAAAAACTCAAAAAGGGTATAAATGACTTTATCCGATAGTCTTTAAAATAGTAAGAATTATTTGTAATAAATTTTAAAGAAACATGGATGTGAATTATTAAGAGGTCTCAGAAGATAATTATGTATAAACAACCTCGAATAATGAAGATATTGTGAAATAAACCCTTACCAATTTGGTAAAATACGAAACATACACCCCATTAATGAGGTATCATACAATGAATATGTAAATAATCAAAAATTAAAGTGTATTTCACAAAGAATACAATTATGGGAAGTACATACACCATACAAAAGGTAATAGTGGCAATATGGTACGATTCTAATGGGAATAAGAAGTGAGATGAAAACCCCTTACCTTATACATTTCCATGGTTGAGTGTAGGTTAACCTCCTGTATAATGTTTAAATAATTTCTATTAAATTATAAAAGAATCATATACATTAATATGATATCATATATGAACTTTTAACATCGATTTGATAATAATATCTTAGTATTATCATTGTTTCGGGTGTTAACTTACTCGTTTTCTTTTATATGTTTTGATATGTAAGCCATGTTTGTCATGAATAGGTTGTATCATATTCATTTCCAAAATTATATCAATTCCTTAAAAATTATTTTTAATCATTAAATGAAAATTAGTCTTGAATTGATACGATGGGGAATGAATCTCATCGCGTTCGTGGAGACGGTAGTCCGTACATACGCACGAGCGACAATATCATTCATTTGATATTAAAATATTATATAATTGGATGTTATATCATATATACAGAATAATTATCATGTTATAATTATTATTTAAATTAATTACAAATAATTTTTATAAACCATCCAAATAATAATTTATTGAATAACAATTACACCATGACGTGGGGACGGTAAGTCGTACATACGCACGTATGGTGACATGTCATTCAAAGGATTGATAGAATACTGAATATGGTTGTACCATATTTATAATAACATCACCGTATATATAATATACTGGAGTTATTATTTTAGAATGGGAATAACAAATAATTTATAAGTTGAAGAAGAAAATAACTTGAAAGAGGATGGTGAAAACATTACCTCTTCTTCAGGTTCTTTCATTTGATTTGATCAAAAGGGCTACGTAGGTTGGATTTCTGATCAAAATAAGGCCTCTAGTTTGAATTGATAGAAGTTGAGAGAATATTTGGTTAGGGGATGGCTGAGCCAAAATGCTTTGAATGTGTGAAATTGAGATAATAGGGAGTGCCCTTTTATAAGAGGGGTGAGGGGCACCTTTGGAAAAGCTAGAAATGTTATTTTATAATAAATTCATTTTAGGTTTTTAATGGATACAAAGTGGATTATTTATAAGTTATTGTGGGGGTGGGTCGAAATACACTAAACCAATAGAATTTAGATAGGTTTTGGTCATTATATTAACCTTATCTTTTAGTTTTAACTCTTACTAAATTAGTTTGACACTTACCTTGTGACATTGTATTTTTATATTATATAGTTAATAAAGATACAATATACCTTCAAGAGACCCCCAAGTGGTCCATTAGTGATACAAAAATCATGATATAAGTCTCTTGGACGATCCTTATATTTTTAGGAATTTAATATAAATTAATAATATGATATTTGTTTTAAAACATCTTTTATGTCAATTATGACACTATTGGGAATTTTGTTTTTGATAAATTCATAATAGCATTATTACTTCTATAAAAATTTAAATAATACATTATAACATGTCATATTAACCTATAAAATTATTTTAATTCATAAAGACTCTCAAATTACATTTTTGTGATATTTATAATATCAATTATTTTAATATTTCATTAATTAGGTAATTACTGCATCAGCATTGTGTCAAAAATAAATTAATTTATTTAATGTCTAAAAATTATAAATAAAATACCATTATTTATGAAATCTTTTTATATTTCTAATTAATATTTAAAATAGAATTTATCTTATGTCTATCCCTATATTAAAAATGTTTTATTAAATAAACACTGACTTTAACTATTTTAACTCTTCATTGAATTAAATAATAATAAATGTCCTAATCTAATCCAAGTGGACCAAAATGATAATATTTTATTCCTAAAGTTTCTTCTGGTTGATATACACTAGTCTAATAAAATTAGGACATGTGTTGGGGTAAATATAATATCATTCTTACCCTTAAATACCCAGTTTACGTTTAACCGTGGTAAAAAAGTAATAAGTTACTATTAACCATAAATTATTTTCATCTCATTGAACCATATTTTACACCTTGATATTAACCGTATCTATCAGATTTTTGAAATTCCACTCACAGAGGCGGTAAAATAAATTTTTATATGAATTTCTAAATTCTCTTCGGAGGTGGGTAAAAGACGGTGAAAAGATCAATAAACATTTTATATATCTAAAATTATTCTAAGCTAAATCAAATTAATTACATAGAACTTATATAGGTATTATGTATCTATTTTGACCTTAATTAAATTTAAATAAAATAAATAATTATTTAAATAAAAATTCTGTTTTAAACTATAACTCAGTGTTTTTTCACTATTCATAAAAAATTGAAAGTTTTCCGAAAAATAACAAAATTTCACCCTAGGCTAATTTAGATATTCCGAATCCAAAAATGAAGTATATTTTGAAAGATAAAATTTATTAAATTTCAAAGAGTGGGTATAACTATTTTTAACGGATAGTTTGATTGGTTGTGGTGTGTCTGTTAGAACTTAAAGTTGTGTACAACACACGCTACTGTATTATTCAAATGAAAGTGTAACTTGGAAGCATGGGGTGTTACATTCTACCCTCTTTCAAATAATTTTGTCCTTTAAATTTCTACAATACTACCGCATGAAAAGACTTGGGTGGTTCTTCATAATAAGTTCCTCAGGTTCCCACGTTGCCTCTTCCATCTTATGGTTTCTCCACAAAACTTTTACCAGACGAATTTTCCGGTTTCTCAGTACTTGTTCTTTCGTATCAAGAATCATGAAGGGATCTTCGTAATAAGACAGATTGGGTTCCAGTTCTAATTCCTCATAGGTGAGTACATGCATTGGGTCAGGCATGTATTTCCTCAACAGTTATACGTAGAACACATCGTGAACTTTGGAGAGACTTGGCGGCATTGCCAAACGGTAAGCTACAACCCCAATTCATTATAGAATTTTGAAATTTATGATGTAATTAGGACTCAATTTACCCTTCTTACCGAAATGTATAACTCCCTTCCATGGAGATAATTTCAAGAAAACATGATCTCCTACATGAAATTCCAAATCCTTCCATCGGTTATCGGCATAGGTCTTCAGCCTACTTTGAGCTGCTTTGATGTGGTTTTGGATTACCTTTACCTTTTCCATTGCTTCCTCCACCAGTTCTAGGCCTAAAAGTTTTCTTTCACCAATGTCATCCCAACAGGTTGGTGTGAGAAATCTCCTTCTGTATAACGCTTAAAATAGTGCCATCCAAATACTTTAATGGAAGCTATTATTATAGGAAAATTCCACCAGAGGTAAATATTCATCCCACATACCCTGAAAGTCAATCGAGAAGGATGTCAACATGTCTTATAAGGATTGAATAGTCAATTACGATTGTCCATCTATTTGATGGAGGTAGGCAGTACTCAAATGATGTTCAGTATCTAGGGATTTCTGATGACTCTTCATGAATCATGAATTAAAATGGGGATCATGATCAGAAACAATCGATAGGGGTACTCCATGATATCTCACGACTTCATTAATATATAGTCTTGCTAGACGTTCGGTGGTAGATCTTCTCTTATAGTAAGAAAATGTGCTAACTTGGTAAGACGATCAACAATAACCCATATTTCATTTTTCCTTCAAGGATTCTTTGGTAGCCTCATGACAAAGCCCATCGTAATTTTTTCCCATTTCCACTCTAGTATGGGAAGAGGTTACATGACTCCTCTAGGTTGGTGCCTTCCATCTTTCACTTGTTGAAAAACAATATATCTTGATACGAAATCAGAAATCTCCCTCTTCATGTTGTCCCACCAAAAATTTTCCTTCATATCTTTATACATTTTGGTGCTCCCAGGGTGTATAGAGAAATTGGAACTATGAGCATTGTCTAGAAATTCCATTTTTAGATTAGGTATATCAGGAACACAAAGTCGCTTCCCAAATTTCATAATTCCATCTTCATACACAAAGTCTCTCAATCTCCCATCATTCACAGCTTTAATCTTCTTTTGAAATTATTCATCATTACTCAGAGAACTCTTAATCCCTTCTAGTAATGATGGTTTGGCAACCATTTGAAAATGCATTGATGTTTCACCTTCCATGGTTATTCCCATGTCCATCTTCACTAGATCCATCAAAATTTGATCCCTTTCAATTCTCATATTGTTCAAAACACCATTATCTTTTTTTGCTCAAAGCATATTCCACCATATTTTCATTCCCCTGGTGGTAGTGTATCGTACAATCATAATCCTTGGGTAATTCAATCCATATCCTTTGCCTCAGGTTGAGTTCTTTTTGTGAGAAAATATACTTCAAACTCATGTGATCTGTATAAAACTCACATGTTTCACCATAGAGGTAGTGCCTCCATATCTTCATAGCGAAGATCATAGATGCTAACTCAAGATCATGAGTAGGATTGTTTTTCTCATGAATTTTCAACTATCGTGATGCATAGGAAATAACCCTATCATTCTTCATAAGGAAACAACCAAGTCCTTTCTTCAATGCATCACTATAGATAACGAACCCATCATTCCCCGATGATAGAGTCAATATAGGAGCATTGAGTAATCTTCTCTACATTTCTTTGAAATATTCTTCACACTCTTTTGTCCAAACAATTTTAACCCATTTAAGTGTGAACTTTGTTAATGGGTTATCCAACTGGGAAAAATTCTAGATGAAAAATCGATAATAACCTGCTAAACCAATAAAACTGCATACCTCAGTTATACTTGTAGGTTCTGGACATTCTTGGATATCCTTGGTATTTGAAGGATCAACAAAGATTCCATATTTAGAGATAATATGGCCAAGAAAAGAAACCTCCTGATGCCATAATTCACACTTTATAAACTCCCCATATAATTCATGTCTTCTCAGGGTCTTCAGGATAATGCCCAAGTGATTTTCTTGATCATTATAGATTTTGGAGTATACAAAGATATCATCAATAAGTACCACAATAAATTCATCTATATATACCTTGAAAACTATAATCATTAGATCCATGAATACAGAGGGTGAATTAGTCAGCACAAAAGGCATTACTGTAAAATCGTAATGCATGTACCTGGTTCGAAATGCTGTCTTCGGAATGTCTTCTTCTTCACACACAACTGATGGTATCTAGATCAAAGTTCAATCTTTGAAAAGTATTGAGATCCTTGCAGTTGGTTGAATAAATCATCAATGCGATCTAGGGGATACTGTTTCTTTATTTTTATAGAATTGATCTCCCTGTAGTCGATAAATAACCTCAAAGATCAATGTTTATTTTTAAAAAAAGAACAGGGGTTACCCTTGGACAAACAATAGGGTGAATAAATCCCGTATTACTCAATTCCTCTAGTTGTTTATTTAGTTCAACTAATTTTTCATTGGCCATTCTACAAGGGGTCTTCGATATATGCCTTGATCTAGGAATTAAATCAATGGAAAACTCAACTTCTCGTTCTGGAGGATGTCCAGGTAAATCTTCCAAAAACACATCTACATATTCTTTCACAATAGTTACATCCTCTTTTTGAAAATTAATTTCCTCACCCGTAGTCATTCCATTCTATTCCTCCCAAATAATTGAATTTAGTTGAGAAATTGTGGGTGGTTCTAGATAAGAATTAGGGGGTGACGAGTCTGCTCTAAAGATAAGGTGTTTTTTATCATCATCATAAAAACTTGTAACCTCCTTCTTCTTGCAATAAAACTTCACATAATTGTCCGAAAACCAATCAAAACCGAGGATTTTATCAAACTCAATCATATGTTTGACAATGAGATCTGCGGATAAAGAAAATTTATGTTCTCTAATGGGGACTGATTCACAAAACATTAGTGCAATGATAGTTCCATTATAAGTTTTAACTGAAAAGTCTTTTGTTAAATCAAATTGGAAAAATCAAATTTTCGTAGAAAACTTGGAAGATATGAAACAATTCAATGATCCAGAATCAAATAATGCATTTTATAAACCTGAGGAAACCATTAATTTACCTTCCACCACGTCTTCTGGAGCTTCTACCTCAGTAGTAGTGATAACATAAGCTTGTCCTTTATCCCATGGCCTTTTCTGATGTAAGATCCCTTGATGCTTAAGAAATTCATTTGCATAATTTCCCATATCCCTGAAATTATATCATTGGACATCGATAGCTTCTTTCTTCCCCTTGCAATCATGTGTTTAGTGGAATTTTTCACCACACTTGAAATAGACTCCCATTCCATTTAAGCAATTACCGGGGTGTTTCTTCCCACATTTACTGCTGGTTGGATATTCAAATTTTCCCTTATTAACGTTATTTCCATTCCCAGATTGATCAGCAGATCTCTTCTTCTCTTACTTTGCTTTAATGTCATAAGAATTAGAGAATTCCTTTTCTGTCTTGATAGCACATGAGACTATGTCTTCGTATGATGAGATCGATTGTGAGACTAATGCTTGATGGAAAAATGGTTTTAACCCATAAAATAAACGATCAATCTTAATTATTGGGGTATATATATAATCTCCAGCATACCTTGCTAAACTCGTAAAGTTAGCCTCATACATTGCGACATTCTCATCCTCCTTTTGTATCAGACTCAGAAATTTCCTTTCCATATCTGCTCGATGGACATGAGGAATGTATTTGTATAAAAATATTTCTTTCAAATCACTACATTCCATATTGGATACTTCATCATCTTCCTTCGTGTTTTGAATAAATGACCACCATTGATCGACATCTCCAGTGAGGTGATAAACTGCCATGACAACATTTTCCCTTTCACTACTCCCCAATGCCTCAAATATTTTCTCTAAGGAACATATCCATTGTTCAGCTACTAATGGATTTTTACTCCCATTGAATGTTGGTGGTCGCTGCCTCCTGAAGCGATCTAACATTGATCCTCCACACTGTGGATCGGGTTGCTCCATACGGGTAAGGTTACTATTCATAACCTGAGTGAGTTGTCCCAATATGGGGATTAGCTGATCAGCACCAGTTACATCACCAGCTCCACTATAATTATCTTGAGAAGGAAGGAAATCCCTACATGGATTGCGTGCATTTATACAGTTCCCATTTCTTTCACAAGGAGCCATTTATAAATAATGGCATAAACGAGATCAGTTTATGAATCAAAATACATAATTCTATACTTACAAAACACTTAACATAAATTGAACTATTTAGGGATATAATCCATAATCATAAAAATGTATTATTTGAGGAATTATAGACTCATAAACCCTTCATAATGATTTTTAAAGAAAATTAGAGTTATCTTAAGCATATCCTGTGGTAGTGTCGTAACCAAGAGTGCAGCAAGGCCAGTTGTCATGCACTAGTTCTCATTCGAGTCTTGCTCAAAGCGGTGTTTTTGGGTTTTTCCTTAAGGTACATCGGTCCCAGAGCCGCCTCTACCTGCTTGTATCTATATAGGGATGTATTGCTCGGAAAACTCACAAAATCTCTACAATACCAAAATTCTAGGAAGTTCTTCTAAACTAATCCTCAAATTTCATATTCAATTGTTGTGTTGTAATCATATTTTATCTAAATCTAGCTACCAAGGTTTGTACTAAACTTCCTCTATTACCAACTATAATGCCCCAACCCAAGTAACCCAAAGTTGTTTCATTATTACATAACATTGGTATGATCACAAGAATGATCATGTCTTCAATGACCGATTAGTTTAGTAGTCTTGGAAACACTAAATATATTCATAAGTCTTACATTACATCATAAACTCATAAAAAACTACATCAACATCATTTCTTCATAGACCATCATACTGTCCCTACAGGTCATTGATAAATTACTTCTTCACATCCTGGGAAAAATAAAACATTGATAGGGGTGAGCTCAGATTCTTAGTAAAGATAACAATATAGCAGAAACTTTCAAAAATAAGCATAAACATTTTAGGCAATGTATAACTAAATCAAATGCCTTTTAAACATGAACTTCAGTATAATATGGAAGATATAAAATTAAATAATTTCATTTACTTATTCACATAGATATTTTTCTATTCAAATAATCACATGCAATATCGATAACCACTTTCATAATGATGGAATGCATAATGCTAGACTATCATAACCACATAGCTAAGGCCCCATACCATGACTACAAATAAGATTTTGTCAAGGCCTCGTGTCAAGACATTAGTTTGTCTCATGAGACCTATCGATGCATTGAGGAGCTATAGAGGGCTCCACCCGTCACTTATTATGTCCAATACATTCCTCATATGAACAGGTTTAAACATAACATAAATATTCGTATTAAAACTAGCATACAAAATGTCAATACTTTATCCATAAACCATGAATTGTATAAAAATAGAACATCTACAGTCAAACATATCACAAAAACTTCAATATAATATGGAAGTTTTGTATCATAATAAATCAACTTCAAATAAGATTAAAATCCATCAAAGGATGTTGACATAAATGAAATCAAAAATATTAGAGAGAAATATCTCTTTTTTCAAATTATTTGAATGTCATATAATTAGAAAAGAAAACATTTACTTTGAGAATTTTCTTATCTTCTTTTCAGGGAAGCTTAGATGATTTTATAATGGCGTAAAATAGCCATACCCACCGTATGAGTTTAAAAAACATTCGTACCTTAATTATGTCGAAAAGGTTACAAAGAACCATGTTTGGAAAACGACAGAAAGATTCCTTAATAAACTTCTTATAAAAAGTCAACAAGGGTATAAAGGACTTTATCCCATAGTCTTTAAAATGTAAAAATGATTTGTAATACATTTTTAAGAATCATGGATGTGGATAATAAAGAGGTCCCAATAGATAATTACGTATAAACAACCTCGGATAATTAAGAGATTGTGAAATAAACCCTTACCAATTGGGTAACATACGAAAAATACACCCCATGAAAGAGGTATCATACAATGAATATTTAAATACACATAAATTAAAGTTTATTACCCAAATAATACAATTATGGGGAGTACATACACCACACAAAATGTAATAGTGGCAATATGGTACGAATCTCATGGGAATTAGAAGTGAGATGAAAACATTATACCTTGTACTTTTCCTTGGTTGAGGGTAGGTTAAACTCCTGTATAATGGTGAAATAATTTTTAATAATTATACAGGAATCATATACATTAATATGATATCATATTTGATCTTTTAACATTTAATTGTTAATAATATCTTAGTATTATCGTTGTTCCGGGTGTTAACTTACTCGTTTTATTTTTTATGATTTTTGATGTAAGATATGTTTTTCATGGATAGGTTGTATCTTATTCATATCAAGAATGATATCAAATCCTTAAACATATTTTTAATAATTTAATGAGAATTAGTCTTGAATGGATATGATGGGGAATTAATATCATCGTGTTCGTGGAGACGGTAGTCCGTACGTACACACGAGTGAAGATATCATTCTTATGATATTAAAATAAAATATAATTGGATGGTATATCATATATACAGAATAATTATCATGTTATATTTATTATTTACATGAATTACACATCATTATTATACCCATCCAAATAATAATTTATTGAATAACAATTACACCACGACGTGGAGACAGTAAGTCTTGCGTACGAACGCATGGTGACATGTCATTCAAAGGATGGATAGAATACTGAATATGGTTGTACCATATTTATAATAACATCACATTATATATAATATACTGAAGTTATAATTTTATAATGAGACTAACAAAGAAATATGAAGTTGAAGAAGAATGTAACTTGAAAGAGGGTGGTGAAAACATTACCTCTTCTTCGGGTTCTTCCTTTTGATTTGATCAAAAGGACTCACTAGGTTAGATTTCTGATCACACTAAGGCCTATAGGTTGAAGTAGGGGAAGTTTAGAGAAGATTTTGGAATTTTTTTCTTATCCAAAAGGAGTTAATGGTGTGTAATTGAGAGAAGGGGAGTGCCCTTTTATAAGAGGGGTGAGGGGAACCTTTGGAAAAGCTAGAAATATTATTTTATAATAAATTCATTTCTAGTTTCTAATGGCTCCAAAGTAGATTATTTAAAGGGTAAGGTAGGGATGGGTTGCAAAACCACTCAAACGATAGAATTTAGACCAGTTTGGGTGATTATATTAACCTTATCTTTTACTTTTAACTCTTAGTTAATTAGTTTGACAATTACCATGTCACATTGTTTTTTTATATTATATAGTTAATAAACATACTATATACCTCCAAGCGACCCCCAAGTGGTCCATTAATGACACACCAATAAATATATAAGTCTCCTGGCTGAACCTTATATTTTTAGGAATTGAATATAAATTAATAATATAATAATTGTTTTTAAAACTCTTTTATGTCAATTTTGTCACTATTGGGTATTTTGTTTTTGATAAATTCATAACAACATTATTACAGAAAAAACAATTTATATAATCAATAATAATATGTCATATTAACCTATAAAATTAGTGTAATATTTAAATAGTTTCAAATTACATTTATTTTGATATATATAATATCAATTAATTTAATATTTCATTAATTAGGTATTTACTGCATCACCATTCTGTCATAAATAAATTAAATTATCTTATGTATAAAAATTATAAATAAAATAACATTATGTAGGAAATATTTTATCTCTCTTATGAATATTTACAATCGAATTTATCTTATTTATAACCCTATATTTAAAATTTTTTTGTAAATAAACATTGATTTTAACTCTTTTAACTCTTCTTTAAATTAAATAATAATAAATTCCCTAATCTAATCCAAGTGGACCTAAATGGTAATATTTTATTTATAAGGTTGTTTTTGGTCGATATACACTTGTAAAATAGATTTAGGACATGTGTTAGGGTAATATTAATAACATTTTTACCCTTAATTACCCTTTTTACTTTTAACCGTGGTAAATAAAAGTAAAAAGTTACTATTCATAAAAATTATTTTAATCCTATTGATCCACATTTTAATCTTTGATATTAACCATGTCTCTCGGATTTTTGAAATTCCAATCACAGATGCAGTAAAATTATGTTTTATGTGAATTTCCAAATTCTACTAGGAGGTGGGTAAAAGACGGTGAAAATTTCAATAAATTTTTATATATATAAAATTATTCTAAACTAAATACAAATAATTACATTGAAATTATATAGGTATTATGTTTATATTTTGAACTTAATTATATTAAAATAAAATAAATAATTATTTAAATAAAAATTCTGTTTGAAACAATAACTCAGTGTTTTTTGACTATTCATAAAAAATTGGCAGTTTTCAGAAAAATACCCAAACTTCAACCTAGGCTAATTTAGATATTCTGAATCAAAAAATGAATTCCATTTTGAAAGATAAAATTTATAAAATTTCAAAAAGTGGGTATTACTATTCATAATGGCTAGTTTGATTGGTTGTGGTGTGTGAGTTAGAACTCGAAGTTACGTACAACACACACTATTGTATTATTCAATGGAAAGTGTACCGTGGAAGCTTGGAGTGTTACATAATATACCATAATAAAAAATTTCAAAGGACTATATCTATTTACTAATCACATAACTCATGATTGAGGTAATGGATTTCTTCTAAGACCATTCTTTCAAGTATGGTTTCTCAAGGTACAATCAAATAAAGATGAACCCTAAATATGAGGATGCAACTACAATCAGAACACCCTAGGGGAGCATTCATTATAGGTAATGAATGTTGTATTAATTATGTATTTAATTATATATCAATGATCTATGAATCCTATAAATAAAAAAATATTTGTATTAATAGAGTAATCTTTTTTCAAAGACGTTGTGGTAAAATATTTATAGAGGTTTGATCGGTTCACAAACCGTAAAAAATTATCTTACAAGTTGCAATAGCACAATATGAAGATGAATCTTGTAAATTTCACATTCTTAGTAACATCAGTAATGATAATTTGCTTTTTGGTATTCCAATATGGCATTACGTTTAACATGAATTTTTTTTGAAATTATCACAATCTCAGCCCCGCAAAACCTCAATGATTTTAGAGAGATTTAGGGAACCTTTGATACACTTGAAGTCTAATAGCTAACATAACTAAAAAAATAACAACCATTCACCATGATGATAAAGAATTTAGTCAACTATAAATTAAATGGGGGCTATCAATAATTATTCATGATTTTCAAGAATTACCTATTACACCCACTGTTCTTGATGTTGTTAGTTGAAGGAAATCCACCCATATTATATGTGTCCACCATGGAAAGATCCATTGGCATTGTCCTCAGAAATAAAAATAATGTGGAAAATGAAAAAAATTACAACTAACTCATCCAAATAATTCTACGAACTGAGACCTGATTTTCTTATGCTGATAATAAATTCCATGCACTCATCATTATAGTCAAAAATGTGAGGGATTAATTATGGAAACATAAAGTCCACAAAGTCTCCCATATTGAGACACTCATGTATATAATTGGCCACCCCATATAGAATTGTTTATTTTCTTCATAGGTTGTCATTAAGCAACTATATGAAATCAATTTTGTTTCGTAGAAGTAGATTAATGGGATGGACATGGATGATTTCTGAATGGAACATCCCACCTCTAAAAGTAAACTAGTGGAAACCGAACAACCAGATGAGGATGGATTTTATAACCATGATACTCTAAATACATGGGTTATCTATATTGAGGGTTTCTCCAATAATTTTATTATAAAGTGAATTAAAAATCAAAATCTCATTTGTTTTTTAGAGGGATTGTGTTTTTTATTCCAAAAAAATCTATTTTCCCTATACACATCCACTATACAATGGAAAACCGAAAATGGGGCCAAATACAAATCCTTCATTTCTGGATTGGAACTATCCCTACATCTACATATAGCCAAAAAGATAATCAATCATGATACACAGCTAGGGAAATAGAATATCCATGGTGACTATTAAATAAAAAACTGACTAACCTTCCCCTCTCACTAGTTATGTTAGAGGAATAATAGAAGAGTTTCCTTTTGAACCCATATTTTACCATTTATCTTGATAAAAAACATATCATGTCAACACATTATAAAATAGAGACATTGTTTTGGAAAACCCTAATCAAGAGAAAGTGATCCTCCATATCACACATCAAAGGATTCTCTCATCGATAATAATTTGTGACCTGGAATAAATCAATAAGGTAAATCCTCTCCAAAGAATAATGAATTAATATCAACCCTTCGATGGGTGGAACCCGTAATTGAATATCTCATTAATGGTATATTCCATAGGCTTCAGATGGAAAGGTATCAGATCTGGCATTGAGCTGTAATCTTTACCATTTTAGATGGTCCAAATGTGAAGTGATCCCTCTATAATTTAATCTTCACCAAAATCCTCCTCATTTTCACACAAAAATAACAATTCCCACCATTACAGATGATTTCCATGTAGGATCATGCAGTTACAATCATTCTAGGACTAGACACTCTAATCAAATCAGGATTCTTGGTTACTACTTCAAAATTATGAAAGATGACTATATAGAATTCGTCATGAAATTTCACGCATTCTAGATTCATGAATACTTCATCGATCAACGCCTAGAATTTTTACTTGAAACTTAATATAACAATTAATTTTCTTGTGGGGGAATGGATGATGTGAGACTATATTACCAACCCACAACTATGTAGTTTAAGTACATCCCCACTAATAATCGATTCCTTTTGAAATGGGATGTGGAAATACAACTATATGATATCAGAATGAAAATTATCAATAACCTTCTGATGTCCAATTTCATCAATATATTCAGAGTCCCCCAACTAATATTAATGGATTATTTAACCAATTTCATTTCTAAACAGTTGATAAAATTGTACTAGGAGTATAACATTAAATCCACCCATTCATCCCGATATCGTGAAATGAAAAATGGATATATATATATATATATATGACTTCAACTAGACACTATCAAATATACTATAGATGATGCTAAATAAAGAAAAAATTAATTGATACAAAAATTCCTCCATGATTTATGGTCTTACAATTCCACCAAGCTTACTGATACATAAGAAACCTCATATTCACCTGTGTCCATTACTAAGGTATTTTTCCCCATAGAATTAAAATTAACCACTAATTAAATAGACATATGTGGAAAACAATTAGATGATGATAAATCAAAAAACTGGTTGTATGACCTGGAATTTCTCGATGAAAAAGGTTTCACAGTCTACACAACCACGAAGTCCATCAGAACTGGATCACATGGACATTAATAAAATGGTTGAAGTTTATTTATTATTTCATGGATAATTGTTGTTGGATCATAGGACCCAAATGATACTAGGAATGAATCCTCCAATACTGAAATCCAAATAGGAAGGAAATCCTATTAGACATATTGTCCAGGACAGTGGATTTTACCCATTGGCCATGATGGATGACGAACACGTTATATCCCCCATCTATGAGATATTTTTTGATAAGTTCTTTTATTTTACACTATCAATAATTATAATCACTACAACCACATAAAATTAAACTTCATAGATGAAATCCTGACTATATGATGGTAAAATGTTCTGAAAATATTCTATCAGCAAGAGACTAAACTACACATTAACATTCATCCAAAACACATGACATTGAACAATGCGAGACACATCCTAACCACATCATGTTAATCTTCATGGGAGGAATACTCACCATAATATATTAAACATCACATGAATAATTTTCCTTCCAATGATTCATTATATACAAGAATTATCTATGATAAAAGAGATATTAAGTTCCCCTTTCCATGTGTGTTTGTTGGATTCACATACGAAATTCCTCATCCAAGAACTTAAAGTGTCTTGATTACTTTCATCACATGGTATGTAGTGACACCAAAATTCCCAATACTACTCCCTAAAAAAATATATCCATCATAATCACAATAAATTAGACAATGTGATTCTTGTTAATCATTCTTTTCCACATCGAGTGACCTTATCCTTGAAAACAAGTCTTTAAAATGCATGATTGATATCCTCAAAAAATTACACTAAACTGTATGTTTTTTCCAGAACTATATGATGATTTATTCTTATTTTGATGAAATATATTGGGATTTGTATTTCATATATATTGAAATATCAAAAATATGATAAAAACATCTCAGGTCCTTTTCTTGAATTGTCTTATTGTGGTGAGAGAACCTTTTTCCATTCATTATTTCCCACACTAAACATAGATCAGGTTGTCTTATGAATTTTCATGAAGGCATCCCCATATGATAAAAAAGTGCTATATTCTAATGTTTTTATCATGTTCCATGAGGAAAGTCATTAAAAATAAAACCATCAGTACTTCTAGAATTAATTTTTACTCAATGAATGATGTCCCGCACATGACATAAAACTATTCATTACCATGGAATTCACCCTAGAGAACCATTATATTTTGTGTTGGTATTCAACCATACCTCTATTCAAGAGCTATGTTAGGATTGGTTCTAATAATTACAAGATATGTAGTGATACTCATATATCAAATACTAGGCCAATATATAAAAACTAATCGGAATAATACCCCCTATGCCTAGACATCAGACATAAATATAGAGTTTCTTGAATAATATCTATGTGTGGATTGATTCCTACTATTTAATTATATATAGTGAAACACAGATATCAAGCCTTTAGAAGAGACTCTATATTTCCTTTAAACATCATCCAACCCAATTCATTTCATCACGACATTAAAATCACTAAATTTTCAAGAAATATATTCTTCTTGATTCATGTTATCCCAATATATGTAGTGGCACAAAAATCCTTCATACTAGGTCTATCTATAAAAACCAATAAAATAATTCCCCATTTGTCTATGTTTTATTCCTCCATATAGTGTTTCCAATATATGGAATATATGTGACTAGATTCCTATTATCATAGGATACATTGTGACACAAAGATATATGACTCGTGAACCCAACCATGGAAAAAAATATCCACCCATCCCTACGTATGGGTGAGAACTACACATGAATCATTAAAACTAGAACTGTATCCTACTTGATTCCTATCTTCATATGATACAAAGATACACCCATATATCCATTATTCAGTTCATATGAAATATATAAAATGATAAAAATTCACCCCTAAATGTATATGGTTCATACCTATCTAGAAAAGGTCCTTGGTATACGACGTTAAACTACAATGAAATAATAAAATACTTAATACATGACGATGAATGGAAAGTAAATTATCATGGTATCATGAAATTTAAATATCCTAGAAAATAAATCAAATAAAATATGTAAAAATTTGTAGGCCACCACCCATTATAATACCTTTTTGAAGTACCACATAATCCATACCATAATCAACCATAGTATAAGGTGATTTCGTAATCATTTAAGAAACTCAATTCATAAATCACACATCATTCATTGAGTGCCTTTGGTTGCTAAAAACCAATTGTGGCTCTTGGAAAGGAAATGATATGTCACTTATTGACCATTATATCAATTTATAAGGTTCTATACCTAACTAATATAGATATATTTTCCCAATATTAAGGGATTTCTGATCATTGTGAGTGTGAAGTCACCATAGCAGGACATAAAACCTTAGGGTGTTCTAGGAAACTCCATCATAATTGTCTCATATCTTTAATTATGACCACAAAACCCCAAGCCATGATTTAAAAAAATTATTCCTTGATCAAATGGACGTTGGAGTACTCTTCTTGACGGGTATCATAATTATGCTATTTTATACCATTTCCTTCAAACTAGGTCCACAAGCATAATGACCTAAAATTGACTTGACATTGGACTAATTTGTATGGCCATAATATTTTAGACCATAATAGTCTATATTAATAGTCCCTAAAATGATAGTGGATGAGACACTAATAATTTTTGGATGAAAACCCACATAGGGTGTCCTGAGGCAAAGAATATCCTATACACGCTGAACAATTCATCTCAATATTTTAAGAAAAGTAAGACTACAGATGAATTATGAATAATGTTCATGGGGCCTGTATTATTTGTCTAGTAGACGACTAGACATTATTTTTGGACCCCATTGTCCAAGATAATGTTAGATAAATGTGTTTTCAAATATCCTCACCATGATAATCTGTTCACTTAGTGGTGAAAAAAAAATTAGGGTTATAGAACCCTTATTGAATATTACATCTTCAATAAATAAAACAGCATGATTTGAGATCCTTGAGTCACATCAATCCTTTATTTGTTATTGGAAGTGAATTATATATCTATGTTTGACCATTATATTTATTCATGTGGGGTTAGGTTGGCCAGATAACGAGATATTGGGCCCATAAGAATGGATTTATATCTTTGTGAGCCTGAAATAACTATTGAAGGACTCAACAACTAAGTGTATTATGGACCATACATGGAATGATTTTCTCATTCATTCCTCACGTACTATTCACCTTTGGCCATTTTTCAATCCCTATAACCAAACTATTCTAGTGGGTTCAACATACTTACCGATATGTCACCCTATATCATACCCTCTCTCAAAGGAGGAATGTGACACTCCATTAACAATTCATCTGATGATCCCCAACATGTTACTCAAAACCACATGGAGCGGTTTATGATCTTACCAACAAAATCTATAATTTTTAGGGTGGTATAACCCATATTGGATAGTACTTTCCTCCATGACTGACTATATAGTTTAGATATTTTATTCTACAAGAATCCTACACTGTCCATAGAAAAAAGTGTGGATCCTCTCTACAATAAAATTATTGAAATCCGTATGAGATAATTCATAAGGGATTTAAACAAGAAACTGTGAGAATATTTACATTGTAGAAAAGGATCTCTAATCCTTATGATCCCAGTGAATCTATGGTGAGACATAGAAAATTAGTGTGCTTTGTGTCTCCTTGGTATATAAGCCTCATTGCATGACTTGTCGTTTCATGCTCTTGGACACATGATTTACACAACCCATATTTTAACTATCCTGATGGATTCAATATCCATAATATTATTCCCAACTACCAATACCACCTTCATAATCATTTATAACCCTTTTTAAATAGTTTAGATACCTCCGTTTGACCATTTTGGTGACACAATAGGGAATTGGCCAATGAAATGGTGGTATCGCATCCTTGAAATAAATGAAATCCAATCCTTCTAATAAGTAACAAAACAAACAAAAATTTAAGAACCATATCATGTATTAGGATATTTCTTACATGTTATCCCCATATTCCATATTCATCAGATTGTCTTGTAAATATTAATTTAATCACCATAACATATATAGGTATGTTCAAAAAGACTATACAAATAGAAATTATTGTCTATGAAAAAATATCATAAACCAACTAAGTAAAAGGTTTTGCATAAATGAAAATAAATTATAAACATTTATGGTCTATGATAAATGATAATATACTACAATAATAGAATATTAGATCTAAAATACCATAGACTACAAAAATATAATATCTGAGATAATGAATCTACGCTATAATAATAGGAGTTCCATGCTAAAATAACCTACACTAAAACAAAAGAAGGTCTGAGATAAAAGACCTGAAACTAAAATAAAAAAGATCCCATATATAATAAACTAAAATACAAAAAAATTATGGTATATTTTTCATGATCTTAAAACAACCAATAGAGGGAGAAAAAATTCTCTTCAGGATGAAAACTCAATAAGGGAATACTAGATAAAATTCAATTCCCTTGTCATCGAGTATGAACTTTAAATTAACGATGTAATATTGATCTTTCAAAAAATTTAATTTCTTGAAGAAATTTCAGGTGAAAACTTCATAATAGAGAGGTTTGAAAAAAGTGAGTCTATAGCCTATAAGTCTTCTTATATATGAATCATAGGAATAAATTAAGTAATATTAATGAAATGATACAAATCTTGTCTGGTCCACCATATGACATTAGAGAGACAAGTATATATAATTAATTCCATTTAATATTGCTAAAGACATGGAATTCCACATCACAAACATATAATATACCAAAATTATTATTTTTTAATCATTTAACCTAATGATAACTAGATTTGATATATTAATGAGGAATATCATGTTGGTGGGAAGTCATTATAATTTCTCAATAGAATTTATTTTGATTTAAAAATTATAATATAGACATTTGGGTTTAGTTTTTATTATTCAAGGGATGGGTATAATTGATGATTCATACACCCTCAGATAAATGTAATAACAATCCCAAAATGACAAAAAAAGAAAACTAGACAATTAAATATTTAGTTCAAAGAATATATTCATTAACAACATAAAAATGATTGATATTCACATTTCAAATCCTATATAATGATTAATTTAAAAAATAAACTAATGATAAAACAAAAACAATATTTTATTGAATAGGCTGACAAAATCAACCCGAGTCTAACCAGTTTCATCAATGCACTACTAATGTGCTTCCTTCCCCGCTTATTCTACTATAGCCTGCGGTGAAAGCTATCAATATGAGTAAACAACACATGAAATCATTTATTAGTAGATTCTAATGACTATAATGAATATGAAAGGTCATACATTGAGCATGGTATGATCTCCACATGTTTCACTATCTAGGTTATGAAGACATAAATTTTGGAATGCAGCTCTAATATGTTCTGATGGATTCTTCTCAATTACACTGATGCTTCCCTCAGAACATCAGATATAGGAGTCCCATAGAACATTCACAACCCCCACTATGTTGTATCATACTTGTTCTAGGTAATGATGATTTAGCGCATGATTTCATCTAATGAATTGCAGTCAAATCGGCCCCACCCCAATCCATGAGAGACCCAATCAATACGTTCTTCTTAATCAAATATTTTTTTAAGGGGTGTATAAGTGAAAACGTAGTGAATGTTATAATAGATTATCATAAACCATGTAAGATACTTTGTAGCTACTGTAGTAAATATTTCAAAAGGTGGAACAATTAAACGGGAGAATGAAGGAGCATGAGAGGAAGAACCATATACTATTTGATCAATTAATTCATCATTTTTTTAACATTAAGGGACTTGGTTCAACAAAAATATTACCATAAATGGCCTTTCACCAATGTAATGGGCGTTTTTAATAAAATACTCACCTAAATCTTGAATCATCTCCATTGTTTCTAGGGAATAGGGTTTAATGAAGCACATAGTCTATCCACATGATGGAACTGCCTGTCCAGCACAACGCCTGAGTAGGTTTTCACCTAGTAATGTGTAAATCATGGGATTAAATTGTAGGGGTTTCAATCAGTGGTGGATAATCACCACATTGGTGTCCTTTCTTTCCAAAATAAAATAAATTTATGATAATTATATGATGTCTTTCCCCACTCATTCTAGTTGAGGTGAGGTGATAAACCCTTTTAATAAATCCAAAAACATTATAAACTGGAAAGGTTAACAATTATAACAAATTATTATATCCTCCATCTTTCCCATAAGAACCCCATATTGATGGGTGTATTTTTATGAATGCACAACAATAGTTCCACTACCACTATAAAAAATTATCCTGAATTTTTCATGATATATATTAACAATTAAATTGTCAGACTATATTATAATTTCAGTGAACTCATTAGGTATTAATGAAATTTCCTCAACCCCATATATGTTCATCATACTAGGTAGAAAATAGACACTCGTTATCCAAGTATTGATGTTGTATTTTTATTAGTGAAAATTAACCATATCTGTTTGAATAAAAATAGAAAATATCCAATAACACTATAGAGGATTTTAATTACTAGATATATCTGAAGAACTCATAATTGTGATGAAGAGTCAGTGCGGATAGATTTAGAGACTATCCATATACTAATCGAGAAACCATCACTAGAGTTTTAACTCTGATTCTTGAGTGTGGATACCTATCTTGGAAAAGCCACCCATTCGATAACATAGTCATGAAACATGCTAGCACAAGGTTTTAGGATATTTTAGGAATCCCATAATAGGCCAATTATTTATATTATCCATCTTCCTAGAATTCCACATAGTATATAATGATATAACATACCTTATAGGATGAATAGTGGTGAGGTCGTATAACAATATTTCAAGCTCTACAATGACATTGAAATAAATTAATCTAGTTCATAATATAAATGGGGGGCCCATATTTAGATACATATTTAATTTCAATTTCACATTGTCTAGAAACTTCATACCCATGATTGGAGTAGGTGAAGGGTTATTCTAGACATCCGTAGAAGGAATAAATTCATCATATATCTCCCTAAGAAGAGATATTCCACCTAGGTTGTAGACATCTCAAATTTTTATTCCTACTTCCAAGTGGAATAAACTGATAAAGGCAGTGAATTTTTACCAGTAACATAAAATCACTTTGAGTAGATGTACTTTATGATAAAATATTAACTTAGAAAACCACAACAAATCATAATAGTGAACAGTTTCTATCTAATATGAAAATTATAAGTATAATTCCCTAACCCCGGAAGCACGGAGTCAGTGAATTATTTTAATACATTAGCATGATTACATGAAATCATGTCCTGGAGGACCGACCATTTTATCAGTCTTGGAAAATTGATTACATACATGAAGTTTACATTAAAATTTCTATCATAAAACAAATCAAAAAAAACTTTTGAGAATTCCATTACTCTCATAGATTACACCTATATATAAATAATAATATACTTCTTGGAATCTTGGGAAAAAATATTATAAAGGGGTGAGCTCAGATTCTCAGTAAGGATAAAAAATATAGAAGAAGAAATAATAAATAACCATAAAAATTAATAGAAAGGTATAAAATTAAGACACAAGACCTTTAAACATACACATCAATGTAATATGGTAAGATAAAAAAAATTCAATTTACTTATATAAATGCATAATCTACTAGTCAATTAATCACATGAAATATCAATAACTAATTTCATAATGATGGAATTCATAATGTCAGACTTCATAACAACATAGTCATGGCCTCGTGACAATACTAAAATTAATAAATTCTTTCAAGAACATTTCCAAGAAAATAGGTTGTCTCATGAGACTTACTAATGCATATAGGGGATATAGCGGGCACCACACAATTCTTACTAATTCCAATGTATTCCTCATATGAAAATGTTGAAACATAACATAAACATTCGAATTAAAATTGGCATACGAAATGTATGTTCTTTAACCACAAACCATGAATGGTATAAAAATAGAATATCCATATTCAATAATATACTAACTCATTAAATACAATATTTAGGATTATATTATAATAAATCAAACTCAATCAAGAATAATATCTATTAACGATGATGACATAGTTGAAAATGATTAGCAAAAAGTTTTGATGGAAATATCATTTTTTGTAATATCGTTTAAAAATAACATGTTTATAAATGAAGTCATTCAAAAGATATTTTTGAATAAAAGTGTCCCATACCATGTTATAACTTTTAAAAGAAATTAAAATTTTAAACCAATCATGTCAATATAAATAAATCCTTAAAATCATTTTGAAAACATGGACATTAATCAAAAGTATTTAAAATAATAATTCATTAACACATTTAAAATGATGATATTGATAATGATTCCCTTCAAAAAAACATTAAAATATTTCTTATGAAGTTTTTATGAAACAAGTACTTGGATTTTAAATATTTCTTAGTAAAGAGTTACACATAAATAATCTTGGATAATAATGAGATTAAGGAATTAACCATTACCATGTAACTTCTATTGTTCGAGGGTACATTTATCCTCATGTATAATGACTATTTTAGGTTATTAAAATATAAAATAACCATATTCATTTTAAATATATCATAATTGATTCATTTTTGACTTTATACGACGCATTTAACAATAATTTCCATGTTAAAATAACATTTCGGGTAATAATCTCTTTCTTTATCGTACGTGTTTTAACTTGTAATTCATGATCATGTCACTTATATGATGATTTAATTATTTGAATGATATAAAAAAATTATGTATCATATATATTCAGAATATAAGTATGTATAATAGATAGGTGTATGAAATGGAAAACACAGTTTATGTTGACGGTAAGCTGTATGTACACATAAACGTCGTTTCTATTTTCCTATCGTATTGAACATAAGTGAATGATATATATGTAAATATATATATATATCCAGTATAATTATTTTTTCATATATTAAATTTTATTAATAATATATATTTTTATAATCATCATTTAATGTTGAATGTGGAAATGAATCTCATCGCGTCTTGGAGACGGTAAGCCGTACGTACGCATGAGTGGCGATATCATTCTATTTATGGTGAAATAATATGTAATTGGATGGTATATTATATATAAAGAATCATTAAAATGTTACATTTATTATTCAAATCTACTATACTAATTATTATACCCATCCAAATAATGCAGTTATGAATAACAAACTACACCACGATATGGACACGAAATTCGTACGTACGCACGAATGGTGACATTGTAATTAATAGGATGGATATAATAATGAATATGGTAGTACCATATTTATATTAATATCTCATTTTTTTAAAACATATGAGATTTAATATTTTGTTATGGAAACAAAAATTAAAGAGGATGTAGAGGATGAAAAGAACATTGAATGAGGTGATGAAATAATTAACTTTTCTTCAGGTTCTTCCTTTTGACTTGAACAAAATGGCTACATAGGTTGGATTTTTGTTCAATATAAGAGCTATGGGTTGAAGTGAGAGTATTTTGGAGGATCTTTTAGCTCGTTTTGTCTGAGATAAATGGATTTTGAGATATGAATTTAAGAGAAAGGGAAGTACCCTTTTATAATGGAGGTGAAGGGCACTTTAGGAAAATCATGAAATATTAATTTATTATAAATCTTTTTCGATTTATAATAGCTCGAAATTAATTTATTTCGAGACTAAGTTGGGTATGGGTCAAAATAATATCAACCAATAGGTTTTATAAAATATTATTTCACCATATTCACCTAATCATTTATATTTAACTCTTAGTTAAATATTTTAACATTTCCCATGTTTTCTTTTATTTTTATATTACATGGTTAATAAACATACTATAAATTTACAGGAAACATAAAGTGGTTAATTAGTTATATATATAACCTTATCTAATCCCTTTGGATGAATCATATATTTCTAGGAATATTATATCATTTAATAAAATTGTAATTTTTTTCAAAATATATTTATGTCAATTTTGGATCTATTTAATATTTGTTTTTTTAAAGTCACAAAGACTTGATTACTTTGTAAAAATACATATAATCATCCCTAATGTGTCATATTCACCTATAAAATTATATTATGGAATCATAATGTTATAATTAAAATTATTTTAATTATTTATAATATCCATTATTTGATTTTATCATTAATATGAAAAATACATCATCATTATTGTGTCATTACTAATTATTTTTATTTTATGTATATAAGTTATAATTAAAATACCATGATTTAGTAAATAGTTTTATCTTTATAAGGAATATTTCTTGTCAAAAATAGCACTTATATATCTCCATATAATAATTGTTTTACAAATAATTTCAATGTTTATTAAATATTTTCCATAACTTTAAATTAATTTTTATAAAGTGTCATTTTAACTTAGAAGTGGTTCCATGGGGTCCCATAATCGACCCAAAGATATCCATGATCAGAAATGTATTTTTCAATAGGTGTTAGGACACATGTTAGGGTAATTTAATAATAATATTATATTATTTTTCACAAATATTTACCTGATTTACCTTTTAAGCCTGTTAAATAAAATATTTACTGAAGTTACTATTCATAACATATGAAAACAAATTTATTTATTTACACAATTTTTATCTCATGATTCAAAATATGGAATCAATTTTTCCAAATTCCAATATCTAAAGATTCAAAAAAAATTTAAAATTAATTTCTATCTTCAAAACCAAAAAGAGGGTTTTGATGAAGTAAAAACGATCAAAATATTTACATGTGTTTATGTACAATTTAAATGTAAAATTTCATATAATGACCTAATTTATGTTAAATGATAAAAATGTAATCTAATTATATTTTAAAACCACTCAAATTTATAATTTAACAATATGAATTATTTCGATTACAAATGTTGTTTGTAATTATAATTTACTATTTTTCATTATTCATCAAAATATTAATGTTATTAGAAAAGTACCAAAAATTCACACTAATCTAATTTTGATATTTATTAATATAAAAGAATGTCTATTTTTTCAAATTAAATTTTTAGGACTATCTAAAATTAATTTCATTATTGTTCATAAATGGACATAAAAATAATATCTTTTAGGAAAATTGTCTTTTTAAATCTATAACTATTTTAACAAAACATAGTAATTTCATTATAAGTGTGTTTTAGTTATGTGAAATAAATATAAATAACATTTAAAATTTACTTTTTAATATTAGTATTAAAATAATTAATTTTTAAATAAATATATTTTTTAAATAATTATAATATTAATGTGTTGTTTCATAGAAACTCAATCATGCGTATAATGCAAGCCATGTCGGTGTTGCATGCAATAGTAGCTATTAAATTATTTTAAAGAGATAATGTACTATGAAATCATGGGGTTTTACGTTCTTGCATCCTTCTATAAATTTCAACCTCAAAATTAGAAATTTTTCTTTGAAAATTAAATTTTAAAAATAGAAAATACCATTGTTGCAAACAGAAATCAGAAATAGGGTTAATAAAATTTTGTCTTAAAAAGAGAGAAATGGAAATGAAAAATTCACCAACAAATTATGATTTTGAGTTGGAGAAAATTGGTGGTAATTAGAGAATAATAATTGGAGAACAAACTTAAATATTTATAGGGATTGATGGAGGTCATAAATCACAAAAAGGTGAATAATAAATGGAAAATTTAGGGCCTCAAAGCCGTAAATCTATAATGATTTAAAATATCATCCGTTAAAAAAATCATAAGTAATTAGGAAAAATAAATTTGTTTTAATATAATTTTCCTAAAGTTTATGAATTAATTTCTAAAAATAATAAGAAAAAATAATACTTGAAAATTAGAGTAACATATTTTAACTAATTTCTACCATAAAATCATATTTCACTCCAAAAGATAATAGAACTCAAAAATATTTTATTTATCGTAATCTTATAGGGTTCTAAAAAATGAATTTTAAATTTATCTGTCATACCATTTAAAAAAATACATTATACAAACTAGGACATCATGTAGGCTAGTGGTAGTTGATGCCCCCTTATCACCCTTCGGTTGATGGTTTAAATCTCATGGCCTTACTGGACGCGACGAGTTGTCACCCGACCTCTGGGTTTTAATTTTTATAAAAATAAAAAAATAATTATATGAAAATTTTTAACCTTAAATAATAGAATCCATTTTCCAACATAATTCATTACAACCATAAGACATATCCAAAATAATTTTTTCTAAACTCATAGTCGAAAATTTATAAGGAAGGTAAATATATTGAAGATCTCTTTTTCAAGATAATAAAATTTGAATACCTTAGTCTTTTATTATCATAATACATGGAAATACCCTTATTAACCATAAAAACTTTTTGATTATATTCATGCTCCATTATTCCTTATAGAATAATCGATATACTCTTTATATCCAAAAATCTTGTAAACTCCAACAATTATAGAATAAAAAACAATTAATTAGATTCAAGGTAGTCAAGAATATCCAATATAATTTGATGAAATAAATCATATCTTATTCTGAAATCATTATAACAATTTCAAAAACATATTAAGGGTTATAGTTTCCCCAATAATATATTTTCAAAAAAATTTAACATGATACGATGTAACGTTACTTGGTACCATAAAATCTCAAATTCTTAATGAAAATGTACTGTAGTAAAATCAGTATATACTTTATAATTATTATAACATTAAATTCATTAATATAATACTAAAATGAAAAAATTGTTTAATAAAAAATTTATAACACTAATCATTCCTCTTCATATATGGTAGTATCATATCATGATTATTATGTAGTTGAATCATTTCGAGTATTCTCTAATGATTGGGACATTGATTCACGTAGTGACCCAACTCCTTGTAGATGAATCATTGTACATTTGGAACCTTTTTTATACCATTGAAATCACAAAAATAGTGTCCTTTTTCTCCACACTTATAAAAAACTCCCATTCATTTCGAGGACATCCCAGTGTGATAATTTCCACAGTTATCACATAAGGGAAATTCCTTCATTCCATTCCTCCCGTTATCAAACTTTCTATCTACAATCCCTTTTTTCTTTGGCTTCCTTTAAAATCCCTACAACTCAGAGAATTCATTACTTATTTTATTAACACATGACAATATTTCTTCATATGATCAGAATACATGGGAGATTATTTCTCTTCTAAATTATTTCATAATACCATGAATAGTATGATCCTTATTACTATTTGGATCATGTGTATTAATTGATTTCTCATTAATTTTATTGGGCTCTATTTCTAAATGAAGAATTACAGTAGGTCTGAACATATCATCATTTATAATCCAAAAAACTATAAATATTGTAAGCATTAATTGAGTATTTTGACACATATAGTCTCATAATTGTAACACCCTGACCCCAGAATCCTAGAGCAGGTGCATTATTTTAATAAATTTGTATGATAACAAGGAATTAAGTCCCAACGGATCGATCAGTTTCACAATATTGGAAAATATATTACATAAATTAATGTTACATTACACATTCAAACCTAAAACACAACATAAATTATCCTTTGATAATTCTGTTATTCCCCTAGCTTAACCCTACATATCCATCACAAAACACGTCTTCGAATACTGGGAAAACAAAAAAGAAGAAAGGGGGTGAGCTCATATTCTTAGTAAGTGTAAATAATTTAGTGGAAGCTAAAAAAATTTAACGAATGATATGTAATAAAAATAACAGCCTTATAAAAATATATGTGAATATAATATGGAAAAAAATATATCAAATATTTCCATTTAATAATTCACATGTATTTTCTACTAGTTGAATAATAACATGTAATAAGTAATTTAAAAATGAGGGAATGCATAATGAAAGAAATCATAACCAAATATTCATGGCCTCACGCTAATACCACAAATAATATTTTTTCAATGACTTGTACCAAAACACTAGTTTGTCTCATGAGACATACCCATGAATCGAGGAGCTGTTGCGGTCCCCACATGTCACTTAATAAGTCCAATGCATTACTTATATGAAAATTTTTATACATAACAAAAACATTTGTATTCAAACTAGAATATGAAATGTCAATACGTTAACCATAAACATCAAATGTAATAAAAATAACACATCCACTATAAAAATTATCATAAATCATTCAATACAATATTTATGATTATTTTATAATAAATCAACCTCAATGAGAAATAATATCTAATAATGGATATTGACATAGTTGAAAATAATCAAAGAAAATCATTGAGAGAAATATCCTTTTTGGTGAAATCATTTAAATGTCACACAATTATAAAGGAAGTAATTTAAAATATATTTTTAAATAAATGTTTCCCATACCACATTGATACTTTTGAAATGAATTAACAATTTAAAATAATCATGTCCATATAAATAAATACTCAAAAACATTTTGAAAACATGGACATTAATGAGAGAGGTTTAGAAGATTACATATTTAAAACATTTAAAATTATGTTTCAGTTAAGGAGGACCTTAAAAATAATTTTGAAAACACTTTTATGAAACATGTAAATTGATAATAAATATTTCCTAGTAAATACAAGCACATAAACAATCTCTGATAATAATGAGATTGAGGAATTAACCCTTGCCTTGTACTTTTCGATAGTTGAGGGTACGTTTAACCTCCCGTTTAATGACCATAGTATGTTATTATAATATACCAGGACCATATTAATATTTATGATATCCTATATGATTAATTTATTATTGTATACTACCCAATTAATAATTTCCATGATAATGTAACATTGTTGGTAAGGATTTATTTCTTTATGGTGTGTTTTATAAATTTTTATTCTTGATCGTATTACTCAGATCATGATTTACATAATTCCAGATAAAAAAAATTTATATGTAGTATATAGTCAAAATGTAAATATGTATAATAGATAGATATATATAAAGGAAACACTATTCTTGGAGACTGTAGTCCATACGTACACATGAACATTGTTTCCATTTTCTTATTGTATAGTATAGATGTAAGTAACTGACATATATTCATATACATAAATATATATTATTACAATTGAAATATTATTATACATACAGTTAAATTAATCAATATAAATATATTTGTAAAAATTCTTTAAAGTTGATCCTTGAAGATGAATCACATCACGTCGTGGAGACGGTAAGTCGTACGTACTCATGAGTGACAGTATCATTCTATTGATGGTAAAATAGTGTTTAATTTGATGGTATATTAAATATAGAGATTCATTACTATGTTATATTCATAATTGAAATTAATTATACTCATTATTATACATTCCCAAATAATATAGTGTTGAATAACAAACTACACCACGATGTGGAGATGTTAAGCTGTACGTATGAATGCAAGGTGACATTTTCATTCATATGATGTATAAAATAATGAAAATTTTTGTACCATATTTATAATAACACCACATTATTTATATGTTACTAAATTATTTATTTTTTTATGGAAACAATAAAGAAATTGGAGGATGAATAAGAAAACAACTTTGAAAGAAGTGATGAAATAATTATCTCTTTTCAGGTGCTTCATTTTGATTTGAACAAAAGGGATCATTAGGTGTTCTTTCTGAACAATGTAATTCATCTAGGTTAATGTGATGGTTTTTTAAAGAATATATTAGAAGGTCTTGGTCAAGAAAAATGGCTTTGGAGGTGTGAAAATTTGATAATGGGAAGTACCCTTTTATTAGAGAGGTGAGGGTCACTCAAGGAAAAGCTTAAACTATTATTTTATTATAAAATAATTTAATTTTTATAATGGCGGAAAATAGATTTATCTGGAGGATATGTTTTTCATGAGTCAACATCATCTCAACCAATAGGTTTTAGACAAGTTTAGGTTATCATATTAACCTTATCCTTTAGATTTAAATCTTAGTTAAATAGTTTATCTTTTACAATGTCTTCTTGTATTTTTATATTACATGGTTAATAAAATTACTATAAAATTATAAGAGAACCCCATGTAGTTCATTAATGAAATTTATATTATTATATATGTCTTTTATACAAACCTCATATTTTGAGGAATATTATATCATTTAATAATATATTACATTTTTTAAAAGTCATTAATGTCAATATTTTCACTATTTTGTATTTAGTTTTTGTGAAAGACAAAAAAAAACATTATTACATAGAAAAAACCAATTAAAACAATCCTGAAATGTCTTATTAATCAGTAAATTCATGGAAGGAATCAGAAGTCTCAATTTACATTTATTTTTATATTTATAATATGAATTATTTTAATCATTCATTAATAAGGTAATTACCACATCATCATTGTGTCATAAATAAATATAATTCTTAAAGTATAAATTTTTAAATAAAATGTCATTATGTAGGAAATATTTATATCTTTCTAATGAATATTTATAGTCTAATTTATATTATGAATAATGCTATATTAAAAATGTTTTAGTTGTTAAAATATGAATTTAACACCTTTAACTCTTTTTTAAAGAAATTAATAATAAGTATTCTAATCTAGTCCAAGTTGATCACAGAGGATAATATTTTATTACTAATGTTTATTTTGGTATAAATACACTTTTTTAATAGAACTTTGAAATGTGTTTGGATAATAAAAATATCATTTTCACCTTTGTTAACCTATTTACTTTTAACTGGGGTCAACAAAATCCAAAAGTTACAATACACCAAAAATAATTTTCATCCAATTGAACCACATTTTACATACTGATTTCAACCACATCTCTTTGATTTTTGAAATTCAATTCACAGAAGTGGTAAAATTACGTTTTATGCAAATTTGCAAACGTGCCAAGATGATAGGTAAAAGACGTTAAAAAGATCAAAAAAACCTTTTTTATGTCTAATAATATTTTAAAATGACTCCAAAAAATATAATATGACTAATATATATACTATATATCTATTTTTAATTTAATATATATTTTAATTTAATATATTTATTTAAATAAAAATTCATTTTTAAACAACAACGCAACATTTTTTTACTATTCATCAATAATTGAATGTTTTCAAAAAAATACCAAAAATTTATCCTATTCTAATTTTGATTTTCTGAATTAAAAAATAAAACCCATCTTACCACAATATTGACATAGAAATTACATTAATAAATTCAGGATTAATTCATGTTGTCAAAACCGAATGGTGTGTTTTAAGAAATAAAAACTATTAGATGATTGATATGTTTTTATGTCCAATTTAAATGTAAAATTAATTACATTGAACATAATTGGATTAAATGATAAAAAATATAATCTAATTTTACTTAAAACCATTCAGATATATAATTTCACACTACAAATTCTTTTCATTGAAAAATATGTTCTCATTAAAATTTAGTATTTTTCTCTATTCATCAAAATGTTATAGTTACCAAAAAAACCCCTAACAATTACCCAGGATAAATTTTTATGTCCCTATTATAATGAGGAATTTTATTTCATAAAATAGAATATATAAAAGTGTTAAATATTGGAATTAAAAAGGGTATTCCAAAAAAAGGCCAAAAAGAATATTTTTTTAAAAAATAATTCTTTTATGACATAAAATTATTTTCTCCTTATATTATGACTATGAAACAAAAAACATGAATGTTAAAATTATATAGGATATATATATATATATTTCAAAATTTGGGAAAAAATATTCATAAGATCTTTTTAAATGGTTAGTTTGATAAGTCGTGGTGTGCTCGAACATGGTGTCGCGTGCAGCACAAGGTATTGAATTACATTAAAGATATAACATGATATGAAATCTTGGGGAGTTACATAATCATAAAAATGGTTTCTTTATAGACATTTGTACACACAAATCCTTCATAATGGTTTGTAAATAAAATTTTGTTAATCCTATGAATATATACCTGGAGATTCACACCATGTGTGCATTAAGGCCTATTGTCATGTACCAGGATACCCCACGTCATTCCAAAAACTCCTTGTCGGAGTTCTCACTCCTACATATATATTTTCTAGATCGACATCCACTTGTATTATCCAGACAAGGATTTATTTCATGTAAAACTATTATAATATTTACAATACCAAATTTTTTTGATTTTCTTCTATAATAATCCTCAAATTATATATTTCGGTGTTTTTTCCTAATCAATGTTTAACTAATTTTATTTCCAAGGTTGTTTCGAAACATCCTATAATACAAAATGCAACACCCAGAACCCAGAAGCCCGAAGCTAGTCCATTATTTTAATACATTAGTAAGATTACAAGGAATGAATTCCCAAAAGACCAATCATTTTATCAGCCTTGGAAAATAGATTACATTCATTAAATTTACATTACAATTTATATCATAAAACACATCATAAATAATCCTTTAAAGACACAGTTTTTCTATTCTATTATACCTATATATAAATCATTATATACTTCCTGGAATCCTGGGAAAATAAAACATAAGAAAGGGGTGAGCTCAGATGCTCGGTAAAGATAATCAATATAGAGAAATCTTTCATAAATAATCATAAACTTTTATGGAATGGTATAAAATTGAGACACATGCCCTTTAAAAATAAACATCCACATAAAACGAAAAAGATAAATAAAATAAATCTATTTACTTATTCACATGGATATTCTACTAGTCGTATAATCACCTGTAATATCAATAACTAATTCCGTAATAATGAAATGCATAATTCTAGAAATCATAACCACATAGTTAAGGCCTCATTCCAAGACTACAAATAATAAATTTTTTCAAAGACTTTTGTGATGACACTAGTTTTCCTCATTAGACCTACTGATTCATCGAGGGGCTATAGTGGGCCCCACCCACCACATACGAAGTCCAATTCATTCCTCATATGAAAATGATGAATCATAACATAAATATTCGTACTAAAATTATCATATGAAATGTAAATACATTATCCATAACCATTAATGGTATAAAAATAGACCATCCATAGTCTATAATTTAATAAAAAATTCAATACAATATTGATGATTTTGTTATAATAAATCAACCTCAATCATGAAATAATATATATTAAGGATGTTGACAAATTGGAAAATGATATGTAAAAATCATGGAGGGAAATATCCATTTTTCAGAAATCATTTAAAAGATAGACATTTATAAAGGAATTCATCCAAAAGTGATTTTTGAATCAAATTTTCCTATACCACTTTGAATATTTTTACGGGAAATAAAATTTTCATAAATACATGTCCATATAAATAAATCATTAAAATCATTTTGAAAACATGGAGATTAATTAAAAAGATTTAGACGAATAATTCATTAAGAAATTTAAAAAGATGATTTTTCTAAAGTGTTTCTTAAAAATAACATAAAATATACCGTTTGAAAACATTTTTATAAAACATGGAAATGGATGATAAATAAGTCCTAGTAAATACTTATACATAAAAAAACATGGAAAATAATGTGATTGGGGAATTAACCCTTACCTTGTACGTTCATTTGGGAAATGGTACGTTTGAACTCCTATATAATTACCATAGTATGTTATTAAATTATAACAGAACCATATTCATATTTATTATATCATACTTGAGTCATTTGTTACTTTATACTGCCCATTTAATAAAAATTCTATATCAAAATATCATTTCTGGTTATAATCACTTTATTTATCGTAAATGTTTTAACTTTCTATTCTTGATCATTTCACTTATATCATGATTTAATTTCTTCCAGGACATAAAACATTATTTATGTACAATATATAGTTAGAAAATAAATATTTATAATAGATAGATATAGGAAATGGAAAAAACTGTTTATGTAGACGGTAGGATTTACATACGCATAAATGCCATTTCTTTTTTCATATCGTATTGAATAAAAGTATGTGAATGAGATATATGTATATATATATATAGTCTAATTATTATGTCCTATATTACATAATTATTAATAATATTTATTTTTATAATCATCGTTGAATGGTGAACGTGGAAATGAATCTAATCGCGTCATGGAGACGGTAAGCTGTATGTATGCATGAGAGATGATATCATTCTATTGTTAGTAAAATATTATGTAATTGGATGATATAGTATAAATAAAAAATCATTAAAATTTTATATTTATTATTTACATCAATTATACTCATTATATATAAAAATCTAAATAATGAAGTGTTGAATAACAAACTACACCATGATGTGGAGATAGTATGTCATATGTACGCATGTATAGTTACTTTGTAACTAATATGATAGATAACATAAGAAATATTGTTTTAAATTATTTATAATAAAATAATATTATTTATAAAGTACTATATTTATTATTTTGGTATGCAAACAACAAGGAAAAGGGAATTTGAAGAAGAAAAGAACAGTGAATGAGGTGATGAAATAGTTACATCTTCTTCGGGTTATTCCTTTTCATTTGAAGAAAATGGCTCCATAGGAGGGATTTATGATCAATGTAATACCTATATATTGAGTTGAGGTTAGTTTAGAGGATATTTGAGTAGGGGTTGGCAGAGCCAAATGGATTTGGATGTGTGAATTTATGAGAAGGGGAAATACCTTTCTATAAGAGAGGTGAGGGGCGCTTTAGTAAAATCATGAAATATTAATTTATTCTAAAATAATTTTCGGTTAATATTAGCTCAAAATATATTTATTTAGAATATAATGTTGGGATGGGTCTAAACCCTCACTACCAAAAGGTTTTAGACAAGTTTAGGTCATCATTTTAAACATATCTTTTAGATTTCAGTCTTAGTGAAATAGTTTATCATTTACCATGTATTCTGGTATTTTTATATTACATGGTTGATAAACATACTAAAAAAATCCTAAAAATAATAAATTGGTTCATTAATGATATATATAACCTTAAAAAATTATTTTGGAAGAATAATAGATTTTTAGGAATATTAAATAATTTAATAAAATAGTGTTTTTGTAAAGACATATTTATATCAATTTTGACACAATTTAGTATGTGGTTTTAGTGAATGTAATTAAAACCTTACTCCATAGACAGAAATACATTTATTCATCTATAACATGTCATATTAAACTATAAATATAGATTATATAATCAAAATGATCAAATTATATTTACATTAATATTTATAATGTCCTTTATTGGATTCCTTCATTAATAAAAAAAATAGTGCATCATCATTGTGTCATAAATAAATATTTTTATTTCATGTGTAAAAAAAATGATGTATTAAATATTTTTGGATTTCTAATTAGTATTTATAGTTGAAAATATCAATTATATAACTCCATATAAAAATATTTTACTAAAAAATATATGTTTATGTAACATCTTCCTTAACATTAAATCAATTTTTATAAAGTGTAATGTTCACTTAAAAGTGTATCTATGGGGCCCCATCATGTACCCAAGGATTCCCATGGATGGACTTGTACCATTAAATAGTATTAGAACATGTTTTATAGTAACATAATAATATTATAATATTCTTATTTAACCTTATTTACCGGATTTACCCTTTAACCATGGTAAATAAAATATTTACAGAATTTACTATTCATATAATCTAAAAATAAATGTTAACCAATTACACAATGTGTAACTCCTAATTCAAAATGTGGAATATATTTTTTCTAATTTAAAACAAAATATTTTCATAAATTAATTTAAAATTATTTCCCATTGTCAAAACCAAAAAGCAGGTTTTTAAGAAGTAAAAACTACTAAAATATTGACACATGTTTCTGTAAATTTAAATGTGAAATTGCATCAAATGACCTAAATTATAGTAAATGATTAAAATAAAATCTAATGATACTTTAAAAACACTCATATGTATAAAAAACAATAAATTATTTTTATTAAAAAAGTTGTTTTCAATTAAAATTTAAAAGTTTCACTATTCCTCAAAATATCAAAGTTTTCAGAAAAGTACCAAAAATTAACCCTATTCTAATATTTATATTTCGTAATAAAAAATAAATTCTATTTTACCAAAATTAGTATTTATTAGTGTCTAAAATTAAATTAATTATTGATCATAAAATGACATAAAAATGCGTTCTTTTACAAAAATAGTGTTTCTAAATATATAACTATTTTAACAAAATGTATAAATTTCATTTTAAATATGTTTTATTTATGTGAAAACATTATAAATAACATTTAATTTTTTTTACTATTCATATTGCAATATTTAATTTATAAAAAATATATTGTTTAAATAATTATAATACTAATGTGTTGTTTCGCATAAACTCAATCTGGAATATAATGCAGACCAAATATGTGTTACATGCAATATAAGCTATTAAATTTTTTTAAAGACATAACATATTATGAAATATTGGGGTGTTACAATATGAATCTATTCCTATCTCAGAATATCCATTTACATACTTTGGAGAAAATTCCACCAGGGAGAATATAACATTTCAATATGCCAACACTTCACGAATCATTCAGGGAAGAGGAAAATATTCATTAATAGGATAGAGAGATCATCTTGTGGGAAAACGTTCCACCATATAGTCTATAGAGGGAGTTCTCCGACATAGCAGAAATCCTTCGAGAATATAACATGAAAAAATGACTAACTTTAGAAATAATATATTTATTATTATATAGGGAAGATTATAACCAGAAATATTTCATATTATGGTCTAGAGAAGGTCTGAAAACATCATCCAGCAGCCCTAATCCACACAAGGGAAGCATGTGTAATAAAGGGTATGTCTTGTGTTTTAATGGCATAAGCCTAATAATAACCTCATTTTGAGAACATAAAATATATCTAGGAATAGTTTTACATTTCTAAGCGATCATGGAACTATAGTTATCCATAGAGGAAGAAAATCATTTATAGATTGATGTCATATGTAGTAAATTAATAATAATTATTCAGATGTGTGTGAAAAATCTACAATATAGATTCAGGATCCTGACACCATAGTGTGAATCACAAGAACCATTTTGGGATTTATGAACCTTATATAGGTCTCTGAAACCACATTACCATTAGGGATTCATACAATTACAAAAACCATTATAAGACTCATGATTTTGTAACCCTGTCAAGGTCATGCAAACCACCTGATATTTAAGTGATCAAGATTCTAAACCAATAGAGCATGAGAAACCTGCATGATGAGGATGATTCCCCCGTAATAGTCCAATGAACATGCAATTACTGGTATTCAATTTGTGAATGATATGAAAATTTATTGGAAAAAAGAATAACTCTTGAAATAGTTCTCGTAATGTAGTCTTGTGAAAAAATGTTACATGAATTTTTTTTGAGTGGTCTTGAAAAATAGGTATTCCAAAAAGGTCTTTTGAATGGTTCATGTGATGGAAATATATCCCAAGATGATAGGAGGATCAGAGTTGTCAAAAAATGAAATCTATTATGGCCCCTATATATATTGAACTCTAAAGTAGTGCAATGGTATCCTATAATAAAAAAATACTCCCAAGAAGTTGATTGGGGGTAGCCCCACAGACTCATGTAGAAATTTACTTTTCTCATAACAAATACCTTGTCCATACAAAAAATCACTCCGGATGGGGGTGGGGGATTTTTTTTAATCATGTAAAACAAACATTTGAATCTCAATAAGATAATAATTATTCGAATAATGTATATTATTTTCTAAAAAAGGATCAAAAGGTGTCGAAAATACACTGTCCATGCAACATTCAAATGGAATACGATCACAAGACATTTCAAAGGTCACAGAAACGAGTCATGTAATGTTCATGAGCTATTAGAGAACATTCATATCTCATTTGAGAATAATTATTATTCTTGAAAATGAACCCATTAAATAAAAATTTATTGATCAATTGTTTCCAATAGATCTCTTACAAGTCACGTGAATTATCCACCGAAATGAATTGGATGATAATTAAAAATCATTGTAAAATAATGGATGGAAATATAAAAATCTTATTCCTTATGTTGTCATTTATATTCAAATTATTCCTTCATGAGGTTCACACAACACTATATAATCCAATTTACATTTCCATATAGTCTCATAAGAGATTGTGTACATGTTAACTTCATCATGTGATAGGTTTATAAAATTTCATTTATATTATACACCTCCATTTAGGATCTATAGGAAAATATAATGATTATGCATGACAATGATTGTTCATCACTGTAAGACACGGTATTAGTCATGTGATGCATCACAAGATTAGAGAGTGAATGTATTAGACAACCCTCACAAAACGTCATGAGATTCCTAACCCTTGTAAGATAATTATGGAGAAGAAAATGGGAAATATAAAGGCATATTTCAGAATGAGAATATGATATCCTTCAATAAAAAGAGGTCATATGACCTGTATAATTACTATTGATCCCATGATGACCCCATGAATGGCCTTTATGGTATTGAAATCTCCGTTAGACATAAGAACTTGATCTAAAAAAGGCATCTTTAGAAAGATAGAATAATATCGCTAGAACCTTTGACATGTTCCAATGATATGACAAAATACTTATTGAAAAGATGACTTTGCCTCATAGAATACCATAGAAAAGAAATAATTGATCAAATAGAAATCTTACATAGGTATAAAGGTCTTTTGAAGACCCCTATACATGTATTCATGACTATGTGGGAGCTCCATGACTTGTCCACATGTTTGAGATAAATCCATTTGATCATCCTAGGTACAATATAAATAGTAATGGAAGAACATTCACAAGGTATTTATAATCAAGATAAATCATTGATGATCCATGAAAAGATCTTGCAATTTTATTCACACAAAACCCTTCACCAAGTAAAACCCAAATCTATGAGATAAACACCACATGATGTTGCATTTAAATAAGGAGGGTTGGTCTAAAAATCCATCCCCAATCTTTTAAAAAAAGTCATCAAATGATCAATTAAACATGGGAGTGCAGTATATGACTTATTAGACAGACCAACAACAACATTTAAATGGTGTTCTTCTTGGTAGAATCATGGGAAAAACATTAGTGATCACACGAAATGCATAAACATTGATCATGATCACTTGATATTATATAGAGTACTTATGTTGTGTAAGTATAATAATGAGGAGGACGAATTTCTTATCATATAGGTCATGAGAGACCAAAATTAAACTAAATATAGAGAAACATGTATCACATGCCCAATAATGTCCTAAATAAATGACAATGAAGACAAGAGTGTTTGGGGAAATAGATTTTATTATCTTCATGTTCTTCAAAATACTGATTCTAATCATGAGAAAACAATTTGATATGTCTCCAAATCCATGGAAAAATCCCACAAAATTCTATATGGATCATGCTATATCTCATGAATATTTCATGAAAATAACATGATTCTCTAGGTGCATGGAAACCAAATCTTACTGTGTCCCATGGGCTTGCTAACAAGATATCTCAATGTCCTCCAAAAATGTCATCTATGTTATCTCGTAAAACCATGACATGTAATCTTTGTTTCTCAAGAACACCAAAACAAGTCATGTAGGTCTTACGATGTCACCAACACCTGTTAGTTGGGTCCTAAGATAAAAAATTGACATTCCATCTTTTTTCATACAACATCCTCTAGACATATCAAAAATGATCATGTGATGTACTCTAGACATTCGATCTTTGATCATGTGATGTCATCTGGAAAAGTAATCCAATTCATATGACACCCTAGTTAAATGTAATAATTTACCATGTGATTTTCTTAGTGATATCTCTCATGTTATTAAATTTCCTCCAATAAAGTAAACTAGATCAGGTGATAAAATTTATGCACGTCTGCTAAAAAACTAGGGGATGTCCAAAAATCCTCAAACCTCTTAGGAAGAAAATTAGAACATGTCCTAAAGACAGTAATAGCTTGTTATGATAATAGTAAGTATATGTCAAGATTTTTTATCGAGACATGATATCCTTATCTAGTGGTTTTATTAATGAACAATTAGAGTTTAATAACTAATCAATAAGAAGACATGATTGCGCCAATATTTGCGAAACCTCGGTGTTTAACCCCAAAGAAAATTGATATATTAAAAATATGGTTACATTCATAGCATGGATATATAGGGATCCTTATTGAGGCTCAAAATAAAATATTAATACACCATATTGTATGTTCCCTATGTATATGACATCCCAACAATATTTTCCCAATATCAGCTAGGGGATGATCATTCTTCCTCAACCACTTGCAGATTGAGAAAGAAATTGAACTACAGGAACTTTGATTCCTTCCTTTATCAGGATATATAAAATTCATTATTACGGATGGAGATCATTTTGGAATCCACATCAGTGTATGTCCACCACTTTTCCTACATTATACTCATTGGGACCCAATCCCACCCATGGATAATAAATTATTTATCATCTGCCAGTGGATTGAGAAAAAAAATAGATCTATGATTACTCTAATTCCTACTATAATCAGGATATACATGATACCATCATAAGGACCAAGATATATATTTAAACATCCAATGTTGTAACCTAAAACATTTTTCTTACATCCATATACAGGGAGAATGATTATTTTAATCCCATATTTATGACACCAAGAATAAATAATGTGGTATTTTAGAGTTTCAATGACTATATCACTAAAATCATGAATCCACCCATACAAGGCATCCTCATCATGTAAAGGCCCATTTCAAAACATGATAATAATGCTCTAATATATGGTAATCCACCTCTGGTTAAGTCCAAGAGGTGTGATCGAACTATGACTTGTCTAATTCCTTCAATAATTTGGATGCATAGTTCATGTCTCTATGTTTGGAGCTCAATAAATGTTTCATATGGGCCCTTAGATATATTATTTATGTATGTAATTAAATATATTCAGTTCAAAAAACTACATGGATTTTGATTCCTGTTATAAAAAATTTATAGGATTCCACATAAAGGTTCAATCACATCCTTGTGATATTAATAACCTCTATAGATGAAATGTAATTTATAATTTCAAGGTTATGTGTCATAAAAATATATGTAGTTACTTATTAATGGGAAACTAATGAAGTACCTCGGATACATAGATATATATTCATCAATATACCACCAATTTCATATTGTAGGATTCAACACTAGATCACATTTTAAGGGTGAACATGCCCTAATAAGGATTATGAAGATATAATAAAACATATCTTCAACATATAAAAGAGTCACAAAGTATTAAAAAGTTCCCACAAAAATGGTGTGATGATCCCAACCTACCATATTTTCAACCAATGTGATCTCCTAGGTGTCATTGGTTCTGAAACCGCAATTGATCAACTATCATTAGAAAGGATGTCCATTCAATGTTATGGACGTGGGAGAAACTAAAATTTTATAAGAGAAATGAAAATTGTGAACCTGATAGGAATGATTTTACAGACCTCAAAACCCACAACACCCATAATCTAACCGTTGGGAAAACCTATCCATCACCCCTCTTCTCAAAAAACCGAAATGGATAACTCGATGAAAAATCATTTAACTATACAATCTCCTTCATAATTAAAAAAGGTTCGACTCTCCAAATTTTCATCAGGTCATATTCTTCCTTCAATATGGGTAATCATCCTATCTTCTAATGAATGAAATATAGAAATTATTATAGAAATTTGATTTATTAATTATATTTATTTTTTTACCATCCTTCATTAAGTTAAAACAATGTCTACGAATATGTATGAACTACCATCTCTATGAACTGTGTAATTAATTTTTCTATCTCTATCATTTATGGATGAATAAATATATATATATATATATATATATAAATGATTATATTTATATCATAAATAAAATTTAAATATTGTGGAACCATAATCAGGATTAAACGACCAAGACGACCGAAAAAAATACATTAAAATCAAAGCAGTTAACAACCAAAATAATGATAATAATAAAATATTAATAACAACATGTGAGGAAATGTTATAAATGGATTATATATGATATTATATATATTTATATGGTTATATTATATATTTATAATAAACATTAATTTAATATATAGGATGTCAAAATAACATATGGGTCATGTCAAACATGAGATAAAGGGGTTTCATAACACATTTTATATTCATTGGTTCATATAACTTATTCATTTATTCAATTATAGAAAGATTTTGTGTGTAATAAAAATTTATTTTGTAGTGTTTTGTATCCAATTATATTGTGTTGATTTAAATATTAAATAGAGAATATCTTCATTGACTCACTCTCATTTCAATGATAATATATTATAAGGGGTTTCCTAACTCAATTTTCATTCAATTGGTTATATGGAATTTTCATTGATTTCATTATATTAGGATTATATGTGAACTAAAATTTGATAATTTGTCATCAATTAAAACATATCTTATGAGTATTATTTTTTTTAAAAATAGTTTATCTATAGACTAATTTTTATTTCAATGACATGATTTTGTTAAGTGGTTTCTTAACTCAATTTTCATTCATTTCATAATGTAACTTTTTTGTTGATTATTTTATTTCAAGATTAAGTGTGAAATAAAATATTTCTATTTTATTCTGAATTTACAAATATCATGTGAATGTTTAGATTATTTATGCTTAATGCTTTATTTTAATAAGTCTCATTTCAATTTTATAATTATTTTTAGGGGTTTTCACCACAAAATTATCCTTCATTAACGGAAATTAATAATTAATTTAGTGTTTCTTCTTAAAATTAGTTTATTACCCAAAACATGAATTTATTAAAAAACCTATATTTCTAATGCATTGATGAGTTCTGATTTCTCCCATTCATTGATGGTACTTTTATCATTCATCTTCTTTATGTTTTCATCCTCCTCATCCATTCAACTCTTCTTGGTTTTTCACCCAACACACTAATTCCATATTGGTTGGATGTGTTGTTTTCTATAAGTGTTTGGGATAGTGGAAGTTGGAGTAGGAGAAATGCGGATGTCTCCATACGGAATATTTTTTCCATTTGATTCTATCACCCTTGTTAATTGATTATCCCAGAACATTGTTAATTATATTGGTTTCTATCCTGGATTCCCCTTTTATCCTATTTCTCTTAGGGTTTTATTCCCAAATTCCCTATATTAGTACCAAGAAACTATTCATTCTTATAGTGTTTCATCCCTGGTTATCTCATTCATTCTTCATGGTTGTTATATTAGGGTTTCATCCCACGAACTCCCAATTCTCACTCCATGGTGGTTCATGCATCATGGGTTTTTTATTTTCTCTTTGTTTATCTACAATAGACTTATTTTGAACTCCTTGGTTATGCTCTCCTCTTCTTTGAATTCTTGGTTCTTTTCTCCCTCACAGGTTTGTTCATTATGATGATTAACAAGGATTTTTTGGGATGAATATGGGGAGTGACATGTGGTTCTAGGTGGAATGACCTATGGAAGATATTTGTAGTTTTGTTGCCTCTTCCGGTTATGGTTCAAGTGGTTTTGGTCATATTTATCTTTGAAGAATGACTGTATATTTTGGTTCTGATGGTCCATGCTGATAATGTTTCAGGATGGAGACGATGGTGTCCTTATCAGTGATTTTGATGGTTTCTGGTGGCGGTTTACATTAATAGAGAATCTTTGTGTAGCTCATGATGGTGATGGGGGCCTCGATGGATGTTCTCTATGGATATTTGATGAATGATGCCTTCATTGTTGGAGTATGATTTTCGAGGCATATTGGTGTCCGGAGTCTGATGATGGTTTGATTGAGTTTTGATTTTCAAAATTTCAAATGTTTTTTTGGTGGAAATCTTGTATGTTGAAGTGATCCAGTTGTATTTTTTTTGAAATGAATCATGTGGCAGTGCTTGGATCGTGTTTTTTTGGAGTGATGCTTTAATTTGATTCTGAATTATTAATTTAATATAAATATGTTGATAGTATAAGTGGATTATGCATGAGGGATATTTGTTGGTTTATGTCTGGGTATCACTTAACCAAAAAGTGGTTCTTAAAAATATTAATTATATCTCTAAACTATATATCATTTCCATTGATGGTTCTTTTACTACAATATAAATTTATTTACTAGAGAAATATTAATATATCATATTCGTTACTCAATAAGGAACATGTTGATAAGGATTATAGTTTGTGAATTAAATTTATCATTATGTATTAGAGGAATGTGTTAGAAATGCAATGAAGGGTGTGTTGTTTAATGTTATAGTCCTTCAGTGTATCTATGTGCCTAACGTGACAAATAAGTTGGGAAAAATTATTAAATTGGTTTTGGTTGTATTTTTACCCATATTGTAAATTGTCTTAGCACATAGTATTCACTATTAACATATCACGATTTTTGATATCATGAAACTCAATATTAACTATTTAAATTATTTTAAATTCAAAATTTTATCCACGATATTGATTAATTGATATTATATATGGATGTATTTTTTTGATATATCGATTTAAAGTATTGTGCTCTCAGTTATATAAATTTTTATAGTGATTATGAAATATTGATTCATGATAGATTCAATTGTATCTATACATGTCTAACTATCAAGTATCACCCCACTTTTGTTTTATTTTTCCCATGACGTCAAGAAATATTTTATGAATAATACATCGGTTTTGAGAATTATTTTAATTATATGCATTTTATATTTCAAGTGTAAAATCAGAATCATATATGTATTTGGTTATTTATGACTACTAAACTACATAATAATGTGTGGGGATATCCTTTATATAATTTCCAAATTTAAAAAGTGAACATTAGATCTCATTTACTTGAGTTGGACAAATTATAGTTATTATTAGATGTTTTTTTATAAGAAAACCTAAGAAGTATATTTAAAAAAAGTAATATATAGTACATAATACAATTAAATAATTTGAGGATATATTTGATTATAGGATAATATAATTTTGGATAAAATAGATGTTATTTGGTTTTCTTAGAAAAACAACCCTATCTGGACACTAAAATTGGATGTATTTTCATAATATATGAATCTATGTGTATCGACCTGAAAAATTAGTTGATCGAATATATATCATCCATGATTTTAGTTTATGATGATTGTTCACTTAATCTGAACCTAGTTACACACTCCATGGGGATATTCTTGAGACAATTATCATTTTATATACATACAAATAGGATGTTTATTAGTAAATTAAGAGAATTAATGACCTAGGTTAGACCAAAGGTGTGTGAGATTGAATATAGGGTCTCAGGATTTAGTTATCCTATAAATTATATTTATGATTTGATAATTCCCCACTATTATTATTGTTTATAATACTATTCCTTTTTAAATTTAATGGACTAAACCAAGTGGAATCATGTCAAAAATAATGTTGAACGTATATGCGGTGATCATGAAATCCAAAATTAGATGATGAATAGAGTGAAATATATTCTGAATATTCCTATTCAGTTACCATGATAGGTTATTATGAAACTAAAACATGAAAAAATATCTAAATCCCCCAAAAAAATAAGGATAAATTTTTAGAGAACTCGTGTCGGGGAAACCATGAAGGATATCTTCATTAATTTCCTTCATGTAAAAAATATGGAAATTAACACACAACAGAATGTCTCATTGGAAAAAAATGTTTTCTATGTAGAAATTAAGGGAATATATCAATGATTTATTGACGAAAAAAATAACAGTTTATTAGAGAGATTAAATGTTTATCCAAAGGTACCATTTATATTTAATTGTTTTATATTTGGGGAGTATTGTAATTATCCAAGAAACTTCCTCATTTCAAGGGTTAAATTCTAGTATAATGAATGATTTATGATATTAAAATCATTTAGGTTTAATGATTGATGTTTTTATTTATTGGTATTTGAGGATAATATTGTATAATTTATATATATATATGATATTGTAGATTAATGAGAAATTTAAGGACTGTTCCATAATAAGTTTCATTAAATATTTGAAAAATGTATTTATAGGTATTGATAAACAAGAAAAACTTTTTAATTTTAATTTTATTATAATAGTATTTATAAATAGATGATTTAAATTTAGAAAGTAAATATCATAGTATTAATCACATTGAAATTTGTTAGTGATTTGTTGAAAACATACATTAAATCATCTTTCATGAGGTTTATTTTATTTTTGGATTTATGGAAATAGTTTGAAATTTTATTTGTGGAATAATTATTGTTTTATATTTTGGACCCATATTTTTTTCATGAATACCGTCATCAAACTATTTTTTTAACATTGATCAAATGTTCAAAATCATAGACACGCCTTTTGACCTTTTTTGTGATGATATATTGAAGTGATTTAGAAAATTTATAGGGTTTTATAATGAATACATTATTACAGATTTAATGAAAACATGGGTTAGTATATTATTTAGACATATATTAATTATTCTATCTTGGATATTGGGATAGAGATAATTATGATGGTTACAAAGTGAATCATTAATACAGTAATAGTTTCAAAGAAATTTGACTTCATACTAAGGTTTACAATTTAGGTTAGTATCTAAATATTATTCACTATATTTAGGATGTATGTTTACAACATTAGATGATTATATAGTGATTTATCATGGTTATTAATGATATTTTTTGGGATTCATCATTTGGTTGATGTATATGTGACCTTTAGGATTAAAATGTGGTTTAACATTAATGATTATTTTATATGAATGAAATTAATTTATTGAAATATATGATAAATGGAATAATATCACATTTAAAATTAAAACATTATAAATTTTTGATGATATGGAGGTTAATTTGGATGTAGGGTAATTTGTTTGTTGAATAATTTAAATTAACAATTTTGTGAAACTGTAAATATTTTGAAATAAAATATTTAATTTATCCCGATGAATCTTTATAAATTTTGGATATTAACATACATTGATTTAATAATTTTATTCTAGGATAATTTTTAATGACAATAGGAATATCCTATTATCCTTTGGTGGATTATATGATCAATTACAAGTTTAATTTAGTTCTTCAGTCATTAAAAATTCTTCTTGAATACTCATTATTTTGGATAAAAAATTGAGATTGTGGTGGAAAATGATTAGAATATTAAATTATGATATTCAATTAATGATATTTCTTTATGTTTTTATTCAACATGGAAAAGGAATTCATCCACTTCAGTATAAAATCATAATAAAAATAGTATGCTTTTACCTTCATTTATGATAAATGAATGTCGATTTCACCCCAAACTGAATTTTTTATTATTGTTCCATAACATTCTAAAACCCATGTTATATATTAATTTCTATTAGTGGTTGGTTGTTATACTTCCCTTCCATTTATTTATTTTAACATCCAACCAATTTTCTCCCTCTCTAGGATCCCAAATACATGATATTTAAGGCAACCTTAAGGTTTCCCAATTTACCTTCTGAAAGAAAAATAAATTGTAACACCCAGAGTTTTTAAATATAATTCCAAATTTATGAAACACTTAATATCGAAAAAATGAAACATTATTTTATGTATATATTCATAATCTATATGTTAAACATAATTATTTCTCTTATATGATTCAAAAAATAGGCATATATGGTTTTGATTGGTATCTTTTTTGGTGTCTGATTAAACCAACTTGTTTTTTGATTAATATTAAAATACACTTATGAATATTAATATGAATAGTAATACGACCCTTATGAATAGTAAATCGTATAATTATTTTACTTTCTTACGTTTATAAAATAATGAGATCTTGATTAGTTTTTCGAGGTTATATAAAAAGATTTATAGTTTTAAAATTATTATTTATCAAATAAATCGTGACATTATTTCAAAATTAAATTTATCATACATTTAAAATTATTTTCAAAAATGATGTTCATTTTTGAATTCCACACATTGAATTATGGTTAGAGAAATCTTTTGTGATTTTTCGAAAATTCGTGAATTTTTTATGAATTACAAAATACAGTAATATACCATATATATACATTATCAGTTAAATACACAATTCATAGCATCGTGGATGATACATGAACCTGTGGATCGAACTCCCATACTCTTTTTAATTTTTTGGGTCACAGGGATCATAATTATTCATATTCTTGACTGAAAATATTAAACAAATAATTAAGATAATGGTAAAACACCCCTCTCATCCGTTATAAACACCACCCTCAACCCCCTCTTCCTATTAAACCTATAAATAATATAGAATTGTCTAAATTATACCCAATCCCATTCCCAAGGGCCTTACCCACTTCAAAGACCTTATGGTATCACCAAAAGGCCAAAATGAAGGTCTATAAAAAGGATATCAATGAGAAGAGATCAAGTGGTAAAGATCCACTTTTATTTCTTGTGTTTTCTTCTCAATGCTTATATTTTCATATAATATATTCCCCTCCCTTCACACAACAATATTTAAAAGCTATAGAATAATATATATGATGTATTTTTATCATATTTGAGAAATAATTAATCATCATTCTTCATATACTCTTTCTCTTATTCTAAATATGAAAACATTTTCCTTGATGTGTCGATTTACCGACATCGTGGACAATGTGTCTTCAATTTCATATACATCCTTCAAATCTGGTTGTAAAAAAAATTAATTGTAAAAAATATTTAAAATATTATTTTATTACCTATTTTATTTTTTAAGTTACTTATATTTATAATTTTTTTGGTATATGATGAAACAAGTTAGTGATGCTAAAAGAACCCCCAAAATGATCTAAACAAGTATCACTAATGATTTATCTAATTATTCATCCTCGTACAAATTAAATAAAATTTTTTATGGAATAATTTAATAATATAGAAAAATATTAACAACATTTCATTACAATTATGGATTATTTTTTCCATTAGATAGGAAAAGAATTTACGAACCAACCATGGAAATCATTGAGCACACACAAGAAAAATGGAAATAACATAATGTTATTAATAAATGGATTGAATGATGTTATAAAATGATAAAACAAGGTTTTATAAACATTAATATTTTTATAGAAAATTTTATTAACACTATTTTAACCATTATACAGATGTTTTAATGCTGTTTTATGCAAGACGGATGCAAGGTATGTGATTTCTTAACCTAATTTACATTCTTTGGGTTAACCTTCTAACTCATTAACTATGTGCTACTAAGATTATTTTCATAATGAATTTAATTTATATTTTGATTTATTATCTGTATTTATAGTTTATACAGATAATAAATTCATTATATTAATTCTCACTTCAATTATAGGATTTCTATACAGTTCATTCCTTTTAAAATCATCTTTTTCAATTCTATTGTACGACATTCAAAAGCAATGTTTTTATAAAATTAATCATTTTTTATAATTATGATCTAGTTCTTGGGAATTTTTAATGTGTAAGGGTGGGACCTATATCTCTTTAAAATTCATTGTTTATTTGTATATTGGAGTTTGACCATATGGTTACTCATGTGTAACTGTGATGGTTACCCTATAAGGTACCCGTGAGGTTTACATTGTAAGGGATTCGTGGGGGTTAAAAATCAGAAAGTAGTCACAAGTGTTACAATATAAGTAATTAGTTCCCATAGATACGTTTCTGGTTTTATATATGTTATCTAATTTTTTATGGAATCTTCTTGCATCATAATGTATGTATATAAGGTTGAAAAGTTTGTCTTTCTGAAGATGATTTCATATTCTTATATGTTTTCATTGACTAATGTTTTATTTCATCATTTTTATATATATTACTGAGATTCGTGTTATCATAAGATGTATTTAAATGTTTTTCATAGGTAATATGGTTGTGTATGAGAAAAAAAGATTCCATGTTAAAAGTTATGATGCTTTCTCAAATAATTTGTGTTGTTGTTTTCTGTAAAAAAAGTTATGCTTTGAATGAAATAGATACTTTTTTAATGGTACAAACTCTATATTTTTATGAGTTGATATGTAACTATTTTTTCAAAATATTATAAAATTATAAGCTGGAATGTTCTATGGGATTTTAAAGAAGTGAAACCCAATTGAAATATACTGATTAAGAAGTTTTTTAGGTCAGGTCCTTATAGTTGGTATGGTTGCACGATTTAGATAACATCAAGTGTTATGGTGATGTTAATAGAATTATGGAAATGATATATACCATATTTTTATGTTGAAATAGTATATAATTTAATTATTACCATGAGGATTCATATAAGATAGGTCTATTTAGAATTGTTTTCTGCAGAAGAAACATGGAATATGCATTTTGAGGGAATCGAGTGGCTGAAATCTTTCTGAATCCATAACCATGAATGGTGGGAATGGGAACGAATTAGTTTGTAAGAGTAATTTATTAATTGGGGAATATATTAAATTGTAGTGGTTTACCTGCAAGAGAACAACATGATCTACCACAATGTAATATGATGATAGTAAAACATTTTATTAGGAGACACCCACATGCACTCAATGGATCTTCTGACCCAATAGCGATTGAAGGTGGGAAATGAACCCTCACTTGTATAATAATTAAAAAAATTTACAAGGATTCAATTACTAGAAGGTGGGGATAATGCACCACCCCATGGTTTTAAAAATAAATTAAAATGCATGAAACACTAAATCCTCATATAATGAAAAAAAATTAGCGAGATAGTTATAAACGAGCTATTGAACATAATTTTTCTTCTTTTATGATTTGAATTTGGAAAAAAGGATATTTAAATTTCTTCTTAGTAACTTTTTCGGAGTCTGATTGAACCATCTTGTTTTTAGTGAATAGTAACATACCCTTATGAATAGTAATATGACACTTATATTTAGTAAGTCAACTAATTTTTTTATTTTCATAAGGTTATATGATAATATGATCTTGATTAATTTTTTAAGGTGATATAAAATGAGTAATGGATTTAAAATTGAAGTTATTTGAATAAATTATTATTTTAATTAAAAATTCAATTAATAATATTTAGATAATTATTCTAAAAAATAGCTTTAATTTCTTAATTATATGCTTTGACAATTCATCAGGGTGAATTTTTGTGATTTTTCTGAAATTCATGTATTTTTTATGAATAATAAAAGATAGTAATATATAACTTTTACATACATTATCAATTAAATAAACTATTCCAAGATTCATAGAATATGTAATAACCCTTGATTTGAATTCACATTAATTAATTACTAATAAGGGTAAAATGAATCAAGATTATTCATATTCTTGGGGAATAATAGTAAACTAATGATTAAAATAATTGTAAACCCTCCTCTCTTCCACTATAAATACCACTCTCACCCCCCACTTCCTCTAACACCTCTCACGATTTGGAAATTATCTAAATTATACCCAATCCCATTCCCAAGTCTCATACCCGTGTCCAAGTGCTACTGTTCTCACCAACATGCCAAAACCAAGGTCCTTAAGGTGGATCTTAAAGAGAAGATATAAAGAGGTAAAGACCCGCATTCATTTTATATTTTTTCTTTTTAACTCATTTGTTTTCATATACACTATTCTCCTCCCCATATACAAGATATATGAAAGGTATACTATTATATATATTATTTATTTATTTCAGGTTTATGGAAAAAAATTCACCATTCCTCCTCTACAAATCCTCTTATTCTAAAAATAAAATCATTGTATGTGATGTGTCGATTTACCGACATCATAGACAATGTATCTTAAATATCCTTTACATTCTTAAAATATGGTTATAAAACAATTATAATGGTTAAAAAATATTTTAAATTTTATTCTATAACCTCTCTTATGTTCTGTAATTAATTTATATTCATAATATATAAGGTATATGATGAAACATGTTCATGATAATCGAACAACTGTCAAAATGATCTAAAGAAGAATTGTTAATGATTTATTTAATGATTATTCCTCACACCATATAAAAAATTGTTTACGGAATAATTTAATATTTTAGAAACATATTAGCACCATTTATTTTCAATTATGAAGTTTAGCATCCATTTGAATGGAAAATTAATTACCAACCAACCATGGAAATCATGTGAAGCACGCACCCGATACAATGGAAATAACAAAATGTTATTAAGAAATGGGTTGAATGATGTTATAAAATGATCATATATGGTGTTATAAACGAGAATATATTTCGGTAAAATATTAATAGTACTATTTTAACCATTTTACAATAGGTTTAAACAATTTTTATGGAAGACAAACCCAGGGTAATGGAATTCTTAACTGAATTTACATTCTTTGGGTTACCCTTCTACCTCACTAATTATGTGCTATGAAGATTATTCTTGTTAATAATTTCATAAATATTATGATGTATTATATCGATTTATAGTGTATAAACAGAATAGTTTCAAACTTTTAATTATCACTTCAATTATATGATATTTTTAAAGGACATTTCTTATAATTCATATTTTAAAATTCTAATTTACAAAATTCTATAGCAGTGTTTATTGCAATTATTCATGTATTAAGAATATTTTAGGGTTCTTTGGTATTTTATATGATTAAGGTTCATACCAATATTTCCCTCAAATTAATTTTTTTTTGTAATTTAGACGCCATCCATATGTTTACTCAAGTTGTAACTGCGATGGTAACACCATAAGGTAACCGTGAGGGTTACATTGTATGGTAGATGTGAGGGTTTCAAATAATTAAGTAGTCACAAGTATTAAAATATAAGAATTTATTTACCAATGATACCTTTATAGTTTTATATATGTTCCCTAAATTTTTATGGAATCCTAATGTTTCTCTAATTAATTAAATAAGGGTGAGAAGCATTTCTTTATGAAAATGACTTCATATGATTATAATTTTTCATTGACTAATGGTTTCATTTGCACTTTTAGTATCCATTACTATAATTTTTATTTTCATAACATTTTTTAATTGTTTTTCAAAGGCTATAAGTATGTTTAATTGAAAAAATGAAATTATGTTAAATGTTATGATGTGTTTTCAAATAAATCATGTTTTTGTTTTGTATTATGAATTTTATGTTTTAGAAGAAATAGATACCATTTTAATGGTACCCTCTCTATATACATTTTGGTTGATATGTATGATTTTTTCCCTAAAATTATAAAACTCTAAATCAAAAGGGATCTTTTTTATTGTAAAGATGTTAAATCTAGATGAAATAGCAAGATTATGAAATTTTTAAGGGAGGGTCTATATATTTATTATCCTTATATATGATGTGGGTTTTAAATAATGAATGAGGAAAAATTTTGTGGGAATATTTTATTCAATGGGGATATATTTTAACACCTCCTGATTTCAAATGAACACTATTTTCGATAGAATATACAACACACAACATTAAGACTAAATGAGCTGTGGAATATTATTATTAGACTATTATAGCATCTCCCTTGAATTATTGGGTATTAATATTTTTAGAAATATTATGAAATTATATATATATATATATATATGTCCCACCCAATAAAAATTTATTTATTAATTATTATTAAATAGACATTCAATTTCTTTTCTACGGACATTTTAATCTAAAAAAATGATTTCTCTAATGTTTTTAAGAAAACTATATATATATTGAAACTATTATAAAATATATTTTAAAAAAATTTCATTTTCTTTAATAAAATATTAAAAATATTTTATCTTAAATATTGGGTTTTTTAAAAATGATGGATTTTTCAGTGCATTAGAATAAATACAAATTTTTCCAAAAAAAATTGTCATTCCTAAAAGTAATTAAAAATTTAAATTATATTTTTTGATACTAAAGGTATGTATAATAACTTTTATATATAATAATCCAATTATTTCAATTATAATCAGAATTATTCATGATTTTTTAATAAGTTACATTTAATGCAATTGTATTTTTCAAACTAATGTTTTTTCATTTTTTTTTTAATTTAATTAACAAAAATTTATAACAATTACAATGTTAAATATTTAAACATTGAAACCACATATTTAATCATGAGGCTCATATTTTTTTTGTAGGTCCTTTTTATTTTTAAGCATTATGAATGATAACTATGGTAAACATTATCACCACAATGAAAGATAAATTAGGTAATTAAGGTTAAAAATGATAAGGAAATAAAAATATACCCAGAACATACATTTAAATCATTTTATGATACCATTTCATCAATAATCATCCAAACAATGATCATATATACTTTGTTTCATTATCTTTGATTTTTAAATTTATAATATTTATGTTAAGGATAATGCTAAAAATAGTCACTTTATTACTTTTGATATATATTATATTTAATGATAAATATAAAAAAAAGTTTGTTCATTTATAAATAATTATTCTAAATATAAATTAATTTTTAATCTTGGTAATTTTTATATTTATATTTTAATAATTACATTAAATACTAATACAATGTTGACATCATATTTATTCAAAATACGAAAAATAAAATAAGTTATTTTAATATTTTTTAGTTTCAATATATTAAGGAATTAATTTATTCCAATAATTTTATATATTAATATAATATATTATTCATCTATTAAATTAATTTATCATAATTCCATAATATTCATGATCTATTTAATGTCAAATAAAATTAATAATTCCAAAATGATACTAATGATATTTTATTAAATTATTCAAAATAAGAAATATATTGTACTAGGATATGGTTGATAAGATATTATCTAAAAATGCATCCCATATCCATTTATGGGCGAATTTTCCTTTAATGGTATCTTTCATGGCTCTTATATTGTGAAAAAATATCCTTATCTCGGTTATTATCATGAGGGTGAGTGAGGTGTTAAAAAATATATAAAGGTCAAAATTGAACCAATAATTTTTCTAATGTCAATAGTATTAGAGGATTTATAAAAATTCTAATCATATACTCTAAATATATAATTATTTATCGTATTGGAAATGAAACGAATTTATATTAACATAAAAATTTAGGAGATTCATTGAATGCCCCTCCCCTCACTTATAAAAAGTCACACCTTATCTTGTTTAATTATACAAATTTCAGAAATCGAGATTGAACAAAAATTTGAAAATTTTCTTCCCATAATAATTATTCACATTATATAGGTTTTGTTCATCCAAAAAGGACAACCTTAGTACCCCTACTAAGTGAACTAAAGGAGGTTTCCCTAAGAGAAGGTAATCATCATTACCGAGCTCTTTCTTTTTACTATATGTTTTACAAAAAATAAATATGTCATATAAATTAAAATATATTAAAAAAATATCATATATATTATTATATATTATTATTTTTATGGGGTAATATTAATCCATCTTAACTTCTATCAAATAAGAAATATAAACCATTACTCATGTGTATTGTGAACTACTACCTCACAAACCGATGTAATTTGTTTTCCATTATAGCCTCACATGTCTAGTAATAATGATTGAAATAGTGTATATATATATATATGATATATTTGACACAATTATTTTTATCTAATTATATTATCAAATAATCATTATAAACATCCAATCAATTAGAATATTATAACGTTGGGGGTGCATATGTGAGAACGTCCACTTCACGGAAGTGATGTGATGTATTGGAATTTAAAATCTATATAGATGGTAATAAAGATAGATTTAATGAATATACATGGCATAAAAATGATTGTATAAAGGTGAATTACTATTTTCGTTTATTTTATTATGCATATTGAAATGCGAAAACAATGTTGATATGTACGCACAGATTACCATCTCCTTGAATAGTGTAGTTTGTTTTTCTATCATTTTGATTTATAGATGACTACAAATATATAAATATTGAAGATTTACATATATATATACATATATTATTTTTAAATCATGAATTAATTTATGGATATTATTTAATTTTATGAATTATTCAAGGGATGAGACTACCAAAATCAAAACATACATGAAAAACAATGTAGTTAACAACATAATTAATGATAATAACAAAATATTATAAACAAATGGGAGATAAAATTTTATAAATGGATCATATATGATATTATATCTATGTACGTGGTTATTTTATTTTGTTATATAAAATATACATGTTTTAAATACGATGATAATAGAACATATGAGGCATGTTAATCTTGTGGTATGCGGTTTCTAAACCAAATTTTTACTAATTGGGTTATATCACAATTTCAATGATTATATTATATAATGATGATGTGTCAAATAATATTTTGATAGTTAATATTTTATTCTTTATTATAATATAAGGATCTACATTTTATTCAGATAATTTCATCATTATCTTTTTCTAAATTCAATGATATGTTTTTTGTAATGTGTTTTAACTCAATTTTCATCATCAGGTTATATAACATTTTAATTGTTCGTATAATATAATTATTATGTTTGAAATTAACTCTAATATATTTTTTTATACATCCACTTATGTTTTGGGTATTTATATTTTTTACACATTATATATTCATTGAATAATTATCATTTCAATGATAATATTTTTTTATGGTGATTTTAACCTAATTTTTATTAATTTGTTTATATCACTTATTAATATATTCTATTATATATAAATTATATGGAAATAAAATAAGATTTTATTATGTCATATTGAAAATTGTATTTATTTAGTTGAATTTTTTAATGAAAACCACTTCACTAAAAAATATCATTTCACATATATAATATTTCATGGAGGGTTCTTCACTCAATTTACATTTATTGGGTTATACTTATAACTTATAGACTATTTACTTCCATGATTATTTGTAAAAATAACATATTATTATTTTTGTTTTATATTTGGACATGTTTTTTTTATTTAAAATTTTCGCATATAATCACATCAACAATTAATTCTCACTTCAAGGAGATGATATTTTTAAGGTATCTTGTCTAAGATTCTTCACCATTGATATATATTTGGTATTATTCAACTACTGAAATAAGTACTATGTACATACCAATCCACTGATATTATTAGATAAATATATATTTATTCAATATGATTAATGTTTCAATTCGAGTATTCACATTCATGGTGTTCCATTTTTTATGTTACCAATGTGGTAAAAAGTTATTTTTAAAATCTACTTTTCTGGAATTTATATTATTTTCATTAAAAGAATATTTAAAGTAATTTATTATTCGTAGGATATTTAAGGAATTTTCATTTTATATTTAAATTTTTATAGTTTTTTAAACATGAACCAAATAAATAAATGTTTAAATGAGAAGACGATCACATTTATCATTTTTATGTTGCCCATTTTTTTAATGTCAATATTTATCAAAACTATTTTAAAAAATCCGTTTTATTTACTCAAGTTATTTGTCATTTAATTATAAAAATTTCCTGAATATTTTTAAAAAAAATAATGCATTTTTATAATTTTTTATAAAATTGTATTTTTTAAATTTCTTTATAAAATTTATACAAGAATGTATTTTTTGTAAGGATTATGTTGCTAATTGACTTTCCAACTGCCATAACTATTTTATGATTTGGTACTATTCTTGAATAATATAGTTGTTTTGAAAATATAAATATATAATGAAAAATTAATTTAATGATTCCATTCCATTAACTTTTATTACAAAAAAAACATGAATATATTACAAAACCAATATTTAAAATTAATATATACCTCTTATTATTTTTATGTTAATCAAAGTTATCCCAAAACAGTCACTCTTTTTTGATAATTTTAATTTTATATTAAATTTCTATTAAATGTAAACATTCATTGTATCCGGGATATGATTATTTCTAAAATGTTATACCATTTCTACATATTTTGTAATTCTATGAGTATTTTTTGATTTACTGTGGAAATAATTATATATTTAATTCCTTACTCAAAAAAATATTTATTAACAATGAAAATTGTATATTAATTAAATTAGAAATTTAAAACTTGAGGAATGAGATATAAATAGAGTGATGGGTGAGGAAAGATATTATATAGCCTCTTGGGGAAATAATAATACTAATGTGACCAATTAGTTGACCAAAATTAAAAAATCAGGTTTGGGTGTATGCCAACCCATAGTTTAAGCACACATATAAAAAGGATTTGATGTAAATACATTAGAATTTTGGATATTATTATTTATAGTACTATAAAATTTCTTTTATTTATAAATGATTTATTATTATCAATGATGTTACTGAATTTATATAATCTTGAAATAAATTTACTACTCGATTTATTGATTATATGACATATGTTATCAGTTACTTACCTTTCTATATTGTAGATTAATTATCAATTAAATATAAGTACCATTTTATATAAAAGATAATGAATATATGAGTTTATAAATTTTTCCTTATTATATGCATAAGGATATTATGAATAATATCACAGATGTGAGAGTTTTTTTATATTCTATTTATTTTATATTTCTAATGAAACATTTAAAGCATATAAGTGTATAGTTCCTCATGAATAAAAAACATATAGATACAATGTGGTTAGACCCATTTTATCCTTTACCATGGTAATATAAGGACCATTATCTCTAGTTTATAAAAAATATATCTCAATGGAGTGGAAATTTAGATGAAATTATGTAAAAATATCATCCCAATGAACTGTAATTTTATCAGTTTACCAATTATGTGTAAATAATATGTATCCAAATAAATAAAGTGTAAATATAAAATAATAAAATTAATGGTTACCTCTCAAATAATCTGATAATAACATAATCATTGGATAAGTGAAATTAACCAATGATTATAAATTGGCTTAACAAATCCTTTACCTTATGCTTCCATTTAGTTGAAAGTCATTTAGTCCATTGTATAAAAAATTTAATGTAGACTTAATTTTATACCAAAATTTTAAACAAAATTAAAATTTTCAATATATTCCACCTATAAATTTTGAATACCTCTTTAGAGTTAATTCTTTATTAAAATCATCATTTCATACTGTTATGTGTCTCGTTTGCAATGTATGATTCATTTTGATAAATACACACATTTCTTATTGTTCATGGATACAAAATATATAAATTTTATTCATTTTATAAATATAATATATTTTAAATATTTTTATATTCTTAATAATCCATCAACTATATTGATATAAAAACTATTTACACCATTCATGGATATGGTAGGATGTATGTACGCATGAATACTGTTTTCACCATCCTATTAATGTAATTAAAGAAAGATAAATAATAGTTAACATTTATATAAAAATAATAATATCATAGATATCATATATATATATTATTGACATCATCATAAACATAAACATTATATAGTGATGCAAAATGAAGCGCATTGTTTCGTGGAGGTACCAGCCCACACTTATGTACGTGGGATTTTTTCAGTTACCATATGATGGATTCAAGGTGGATAATTGGTGTTCCATTATCATAATAACAATTAATAGTTTTTAATATATTATAATAATTTTTTTATAATGGATACAACAGATTTAGAAGATGTAGAAGAGGATGTAATATTGAAAACTCCTAGTTAATAGTTGTACATTTGTATTAACAAACCTATGTTGTTTTATAGCTATAGCATTGGAAGGATGGAATTTGGGAAATTAATATAATATATATTATGTAGAGAAGTAAGATATAATAAATTTTTTGATAGTATTTTTGTGAGATAAATGTCTCAGACATTTTAAATAAGAAAATAGATAAGATTCCCTTTCATAAGTGAGGGGAGGGGAACCCTTATAATTGCTTAATGTATTAAATTAATATAAATTGTGTTTTATGATAAAGTGGTTAAAAATATATTTATTTAAGTTATAATTTTCATTTATCTCCAGTAAATCTAATAATATAATATTTTTATAATTGTTGATTATCTTTTCCCCCTTTATCTCTTAGTTTTATCACTGATTATTGCAATTAAGGATTATCATGATATAATAGTTATTTACTCTTTAGGGGTAATTAAATGAAAAATCAAAGGAAAGGTTATACATAAATTGAAAAGCGAACAAATTATAAACCATATCTAATTAACAAGGCCAATGATTATATTCATATATATTTAGAAAATATCTATAATTATATTTCTTTTTATAAATTATTATTAATGACATTATTTGAAATACAAGAAATAATTTAATTTTATATGAGTAAAAATCATGTAAAATGGTCCCCAAAAAACCAATATTATAATAAAATGATTATATGGTCTTATTATAATCATTAATTTATATTTTTAGTGGTTTATATGTTATTTTAATCATTATCAATTGTATTAATCCCTTGCTTAAAATTTTTTTACCTTAACACTTATAATGAAATTCTAAATATAAATGGTTAATAATTTTTTAATACTGTGAAGATTGACACATAAATGGTATATAAAATAATTTTTCATCCATTTTTCACCATAATTTTAGTCTTCTATTTTTATTATTTTTTTAAAATATTTTAGCAAAATATATTTAACATGTAATACTATTAATTTGATTTTATGATCTATTCACAAAATTATATTTTGAAAAAAAAAATGAAAGTATTATAATTATTAAATAATCCATTAAAACATCTCTAATTTAATAAATTTATCTTTTAAATTCTTTATACACTTTAAATCATAAAAATGTTTTACTCTTTTACATATTAAAATAATTTACTTGATTTTTCAATACATTCACAAGCATTGTTTCAACGTTGCATATAAATTTAAGGTAAACATTAAATAAATAATTTTTCTAATTGTTTTTACCATCATAGAAATAATTATTTTAATTTTTAAATAATCATTTTTATTTATTCAAATTGTAAATTTACTCAAATTTATGTCATCAAAAATCATGTGACATTATATTTTCACTTTTCATGTATTACAGAAGAATTGCATAAGTATTTGAATATGTTAATTTATATATTATTGAATAATTAGACTATATACACAAAAATAATCAGTAGTAATTAATATTTAATAAATTATTCAATCAAATCCTTCCTCTTTCTGTCAGAATATCTTTAGGATGAAAATTATTACTTTTCCATCGCTTCACAAACTGAACATTGACACTGTATATGATTTTAAAATTTTCCAATAAGAAAAATATAGTATATATATATATTGACTTATTTTTTTATTATATTTTGATAGTTTTATCTTAAATTATTTGTTACATAATATTAATAAAATATTATATGATATTTATATTTTGGAGATATCATAAATAATGTCATATTTCATTAAAACTATTTTTTTTCTTCAAAATTTTTAATCATGCAGAAAACATAATAAAATAATCCATGTAGATATTTGGCTTTAGGAATCCAAAAAATCTGAATTCATAAAATTTAATTCTAACATGTGGGGTAAAATTAAATAATTTTAATGATTTAAAGAATTGATTCTTATGAAAATGGGTTTTTATCATAAACAATAGCTTATAAAAAAATCATGAATATAAATTATTCTAATCGGATTAATTTAATTATTATAAATCAAATAGTTAAATTTTACATTATTAAAAAAAATCCAAAATAGGGAGATACATTTATATTAAATAGTTTAATGAAAATAAATGAGTGTACAAAAAAATTAGTATTTTTCAATATACACTAAAAAATAAAACTTTTTCAAAAATACCAATAATTTACCCTAAGATAATTCTGATATGTTAATTTAAAAAATAATTTTCATTTTTTAAAATAAAATTTTTAAAAGTGCAATTAATTAATTATAATTTTCACAAAAATAATGAATATTTTTTTTAATAATAAAAGGACTTTATTAAAAATTGAATTATTATTTTCAAATAACTCAATAAATAAATTTGTATTTAGTTGGACTATCTTTCAAACATTTAGAAATTCAATTACACATATTCTTATCTTGATTGGTTGTAATGGTTTCATTTAAAGATTAATTTTTTGATAAAATTTTCCAATTCACGTAGTCCTCGTAATTTCATGTTAAGAAAGGTATCATGTTTATTAATATTTTCACCAAATGTTTTCGAGTATCACACTAAGGGTTCAACTATCACATCAAAACCATAGGAAAATATTAACATGATAATCATCCCCCAGTGGACCTCAATGTACAATAACTGATCCTTGATTACAAACATACAGATAGGGGCATCTTACATAACCACCATGCCTATAAGGGTATTCACAATGGTCTTTATGACAACCATAATATCTGAAACCCTATAGGGAACTCCCGAGTATAAGAGAAATATTAGTGAAAATACATTTGTAAGAAAACCTTATCCTGCCTCTCTAATATATAAACCACTCTAGTATATTTTCTCTCAAATAATGGTTTCCATGACAGGTACCCTTGACCCATCTGACCATGTCCTCCATATCTCCATGAAATTCCCAACACACCACGATATTAACCTAGTATGAATCCTACAATAACACCAATCCCCTACCAGAGGATCCAAACCACATATACTCTAACCTCAATCAACACATTATGATATTGAGGGACCATCAAATCTCTCTATAAGGATACTAATATGTCTCGTATATAAATATCCATTCAAGAAAACCATAAGAAAAATAAATGACCATCTAGAAAAAAAAATCAAATTAACTTTCAACCCTCACTTAGGTTACACACCTCAAACATAACCTGGAAGAGGATTCTAAATCCAAACCATAATTAAATCCTCTAGAAAACACTTTCCAAAAACAAATCACCATATATATGGCCTTCATACACCAAAATAATTCCACTATAGTGATATTTGTGGAAGAATAATCAAAATTTTATACTGATTGGTTCTATTTTGACTATAGAGTGATAAAATGATAAGAACACAAAAAAATGTGTGGGTATAAGACATTTACATCATGTACATGATGTGTATGTTCAACCATTACCGTAGGTTTTGAACCACTTTCCATCCCATTATGTACATCCCAAAGTAGAAATCAGCATCCTCTAGCTCCCAATGTATACTCCCTCATGAGGATTGTGTGCATTCAATTTGATTTTCCCCCACATGATGTAAGTGTTGGAATCATGCATAGCCACCTGTCATGTACCTTTCATGGGCGCTGGTCATGCATCACACATGACCTTATTCCAATGGGAGAAGTTGTATGGAAAGTATAGGGACACAAAAAATGTCACCCCAACAAGACATATCTACAATGGCTACACCAAATATAGTCCCTTCTTCCTCAGCACACCCAATGGTAAGGGAATTTATTTTGAACTACACACAATATACACAAGTCATAAAAAAAAGAAAACCACTATAACAACCAAAACCCAGAAATTTATCCTAAAACCCCATATATTAACCATATAGTGTTCCCTATTGATCATAATACAGTTTTAAAAACATGAAATAATAAAACTACCATGATCGGGGGAAAAACCACCATACCTCAAAGCATAAAAAAGTTGATTTTTTATACATAGATATGCGAGATATGATAGATTATAGTAGATATAGATATTTAGAGGCTCCTCCATGTTATCCCCTCTCCCTACCCCATTCAACTATCTTGCCAATTAAATTCCAATAATGGGAACCTACATATGTGATACGAAAAAGGGGTGGAGATAAAATGAAAAGAAAAACTATAAAAAATAAAATGGAAAGGGAAATGAAAAGGGTCCCAGTCCCAGTTATGACTCTCATTATAGGTTAATGCCTACCATTTCTTAAAACACCCATTTAAGACTCAATCACCAAGAAAAAAATTTCAATACGTTGTTTTATTAAAAATAAACACTATTCAGTCTTGGGAAAAAAATTAAGGTTTCATTAATTAAATAGTAATTATTTCTGAAAAAATCAAAGAGATTAGATTCTCACCAGACAACATTATTATTATTTAAACTTATCAATAGGACCAATAACGAGGTCATAAAAATTAATCGATATCTTTTAATTGGAGAAATTATAATTTTTTAATAAAAAGCTTTTGGTAACGTAAAAAATCTCATTATTTTCACGACTCATGTAAATTAAGGTGGTGAAAAACTCCCCACCATTAATGATTTCCTCCACCTATAAGTTTCAGTGTTTAACGAGTAGCCATGATCACACTATAAGGACATTAGAACCCAATTCCTTCTTGACTATAAATTGATCGACAATAAATATCACAAACCAGTCTCCCAACAAAATAGTATTTTATCATGTATGATCTAATTCTATAAACCATATGAGTTTCCCTATCATCAACCAAAACCAAAATGATAATCCATGTGGACCATGACGTATCTTATATCGAGCATAATGATTTGAAAATGAAAAACCACTAACCCTTGAGTTCCAAAAAATAGAAACAACACATCCTTATATCACCAATAATGATACCCTTTGTACTCATTAAACCCATTAAATTGTAATTCATGGCCTCTAAGCTCTGGGTCTGTTATCTCCACCATAAGAATTTCCTAACCCAACTATTTGAGCAATGAACTGAATAACCCCATTTTGGGTCCACTACACTAGTTTCTGAAAGAACTAAACACAATCAACAAACCCACACATGAACCATTGAAGAAAACCATGAAGTAGCCATCACCTCACATATCCCATATACATATTCCCTCACTAAAAAATATTTATCCAAAAATTCACACGAACCCTATGTATCCTCTTCACGAAAAAAAAATATATCATTAATAACCGCTTAGATGTTCCAATGCCAATACATTCAAAAAACCAATTAACCTAGGACAATATATCAAAAACCATTTTCCATTATCCTCAAAAAATGTAAGTTGCAACAAGATGGATAACTCCCAACTCTACTCATAAAAATTGATGTATATCACTCATTCCATTATCCACCATACAAATAATCACCACTCATGCATAAATCCAAAACCAAATGCACCTAACTATTCACTAACCATGATACCAAAAGCTAAAATAGAAAAAATGAGGGACATGAATCATCTAAACATTTATTATTTTTATAACCAAAGGATCAAGAGTACAACTACCACCCTAATTATAAATCACCAATAATAATCATTCATAAAAACATAATGAGAGATATAAGACCATAATAACCCCACCATTGATGATCATCTCTTCCCACTGAATCCACCTTTGATTAGAGGCCCAAAAGCCACTATATGAGACCCAACATAAAATAATTTTAATGACCAAGACCCTCCCAAGAAAATCGAATAATCTACTTTGGTGATAAACCACCACCTCAAAGAAACATTATAATGATCCACACATCTCTCCATTATCCATTACCTAAATGAACCACCACAAATAGTATAAATGAATCCAACACATGTACTATCCAATTTGGGAATCTATACATCTTTCAATGAAAGGAATAAATCTCAATCACCAAATAACCTCTCACTAGAATAACCAAATGGACTATCATCATTTAGAAGTATGTACACATAGTTAATCTGAGTATAATTTTACTTATAATCAATATTGGAAACAAAATATAGTTCATTGTGGAATATTTAAATAACTAAACATCCCTATTCCATAAAAAACCACACACATGAAAGTGTACTGTGAGTCCTATTTTCCCTGACTGGTAAATGAACAATAGAAACTTCCTCATTGGAATGGTTCAAAATCTATAATAAACCATCAAACCATAATTTCAATTGCATTATAGTACATAAAATCACATATTCACATAAATAAAAACAAAAAATATAAATCTTATCTCTTGTAAAATTATTTTTCATATTGAAAATATTATTCACGATGTACGAGTCAGTTATCTATACATGTTTTGACACATACCAACACCGAATGTTAAATAACTCCCTAAATTAACAAAACCTCACATTGATTCCATTTTTGGTAAACATTTCTAGTTTGACTGTACACATCATCTGATCTATCCCAGCATAATACCTCAAGCATGCCTAAAAAAACAATAGATTCTACTGAATAGAAATGAGTTTATAAAATATATAATGTAGATATTATACCCTCTATTCAAAGGTAAATAAAATTTGAAAATAAAAAAAAACTCGTATACATCAATTACCTTTCAAGTACACAAAATAGGATAGAAACATAATAATTATATTATAAATAAAATGTTTCATAAAATCATAAAGACATAAAAAATTCTAAAAAACATAAAAAAGTGAGCCATTATGATGAAAAATATTGATAACATATTCTCTGTAAATATATACATTGAGATATAGCATCAACTTTTATCAAAACCACATACTCGGACTCCACGACCCTAAAAGTGAATTATACTAATCATAAGACTACATTGGAGAAGAACATTATGATCAATAATCATTAGTAATCCACCAGATCCATTTTGTAAACTACGATAAAATCTAAAAAAATTATTTCGTACACACAAACCAAGGTTCATTTATAAGGGGGTTATAAATAAAGATATGCATGATTCCACCAATGGTAACCCTATAATCTACAGTCATTTGAAGTGAATAAAGATAATATATGACTATCATTGCAAAAATCAATTAACAGTTGACATAAATTAAATACCAAAAAAATAGGCAAAAAAATTACAAAACCAACTAGATGTGGTATTTAGTTTGACATCCATTGTAAAACTACTGCCAATCTAGCCCACATTAAAGGATTTATTTTACACTGATCACTCCCACACATGATACTAGATGTTTAATATGAATCCAAAAGGATCTCCATGACATCTAAAACACAAGAAGAATGAATTCCATATCCTAGGTAATAACTGTAGGTGTCCACATTATAACACACATATACTAGGATATAGTAATGAAATAGAGTAATATGGAATATTGTATGGATTCTTACTAACTCTGAGGCAACCTTTCTAGAACATGGTAGTAATACAAAACTCACTAGTAAATTAAAAAAAATTGTTATGGACCAACCTATTATCTAGATCCATCAAATGTTAGAGACTGTAGAATCTTAACTGCAACACGAGGTAATACATCCATACGCTTGGAGAGGGGATTAACTCTTCTAGATCATCCATTATCTACCTAAAACCATCTAACAATAGTAATCCAAAGTAAGAGGGAACCAATTAAAATCTAAAGGACAACACATGGTCTAATATATCCTAAGATTTTCCTCCTCAAACTAATCCGGAGTAAGAATTACCTCAACAAATTCAACAATTCCCATTAGAACATGGATCGATCTTAATAATTAACCCATGTTAAAAAATATGAACTATATTAACCAATGAACAATGTGTTAACAATGCATGGGAGTGTATTAGTTACATGTATCTCAACATCATTATCAAATCTACAATATTCTATCAGATCCACTTTTTTGGGTAATATGAAGCATAACAACCACACGACCCCTAGATACATAACATAAAGGATGTCTTACTAGGGATTCCATTAAAACACACAAGATCATAATCTACTCGTTTCAATAAATCAGATGAAAATTACTCTAAGTAACGAATAAGATACCCTAGTAGTGGTTCTCAATCAAATATAACAAAAATAATGTCTCCATCATTATAACCCTACTAAAGAGTCCCTTAATGGGCAACCACTATTAATTGATCAATAAATCAAACTCAAGGGGAACCAAGAGCCCCACCATAACTAAAAGGGAATAGAAAATGGTAATCATGAACACTATAATAGTAGGATACACTATAAAGGGGTTACTAAGTACAAGAGACACCTCAATTTAATGACTATTAAAAGAAAACCTCAGTCAGGATCCCCAACATAAAAACCTTCCTTGAGTATTATCTCACCCATAAGGGAAACCAAAACCGGTCCTTATACCTATATCAACATCTCCACAACAGATCGTTGACATTACTGAAACCCCATAGGGTCAACATAGCCTACAGTCTCTAATAGAAAAAATCCTAAATCACATGACCAAAACATGAATATATCTAGCCTCAATAACTGTAATGATCTAAATGGATTACCAATGATCTCCAATGTGATACTACTAAATAAAACTTTTTTGTATTATTCTAAATTAACCTTAAGAAAAACTCATATTGAGTCAAAAATTCATGTCAACTAACGATCTCACAACCCTCACTCTGGTCTCACACATCACACTAAACATGTAAGAGTTTTTTGAATCTAATCCTCAATAAAATACAATAAATTATCCTGAAATCAATAGAAATACCTATATTTCCTCTAAAACTGAATAGATTCATCCATAGTGATATACATGGAAAAAAATTAAAATAGACTACTCAAGGATTTTATTCTGACTTCATAGTAGAAAGATAAAAAAATCATTAAAATGGGTTATATACAATGGGTAACTCTAGCAAAAAATCTGTAACACTAGGAAAAAACCCAAGCCTTGTACCTACAACCAAAAAAGATTTTACTTCAAAATGAATGGATAATCGTAATATATTATATTGAATTTAAACTAACAAGGGTTACCGGGCAATGTACCTATATATATGTCCCATGTAGGGTTAGAAAAATATATGTACGTAGCCATTGGCCATGTACCATGAATTGTCCCTACTTGTCTATCCAACATAGCCATGTGCATGTAACATGGCTAATATAGTTGGTTTGTGGCCACACACTATGTCACACCTATATGGTCTGTCCAACACGACTACATCATATTTAGTACCTTCTTCCTCACCTCACAAAAAAGGATGAATATATGATGTTTTTTCTCTAAACTACATATTGTGTACATGATTTTTCTTGAATAGAATCCTCCAAATCACCCCATTACTAAAATTTCTACCAAAAAACCATATAGTGGCCCTATAGGGGTCCCCATTGAAAATAAGACTATTTTAAAAACATTAAAAATTTAATATATTGGGATTAATTGAAAAATAATTTTTGTAATACTTGTGTGAATAAATTACTTGTGATTTTCTCTCAAATCTATAGGACATACCCACAGACACCTAATATTGATTTGAAGTTGCTCCATGTTGTGATCCCCTCTCCCAACCCTTATTATATATTTAACGTGAATCACCAATAGGGGAACCATCATATGAAAAAATCCAAATGTAAATATAGAAAATAAAATGCAAAATATGAAAAAGAAGGAAATGAAAAGAAAATGATAAAAGGCCCCAACCCAACCCTGATTCCAATGATAGGTTTATGCATCTCCTTAAAAGAAATAATAAATATTTGAATAAAATAAAATAGTATAATATCCATTAAAATCTAAATTAAAAATATAACATTGAAAGAACACACATGGAAGAATTATTTTTTCATTTTTCATCACCCATCCCAGTAGGGTCGGAGACCTGATAATGCTAAGCTTTCCTCTAATGGGATGGGGATAGAAACAAGTTATCAGTAGGAATATCACACACATCGAAGTAATTAAACCAAGGAACCTATTCCTATGAACCCACATACATTTCCATCAAATAGTTCATTGATGATTGTCAAAATAAATAAAAATTACTGTAAACATATATATCACAAAATATTGTAATCATTTTCAAGAAATTATTCAAAAGATGAAAATATAACTCCACTAAAGGAAGAATATAGTAGAGCCTAAATAATTAGAAGGAGGAGACTTATACCAAAAGCCCCATCAGTATACTCTTATGTTTTTCATTCTATATATATAGTGCACCCACTCTCAATCCATTGTGAAAGTAATACAATAACTACATTCTGCATAAGACACAACAAGTGTGGGATTATTCTATGACTATGTGAGTATACAAATTCCTTGTAAGAACTCAAAAAATAAAAAACTGAGTAACTGATAAGAATAATTTTACATGAGACAAACCATTAGGCAATCCAGTGAGAGAAAAATTCAATCTTGATCACTCATCTGCCAAACATAAACCAATTCATCTCATCAACCCCCACAGTATGTCAATGAAGACAAAAAATATTGAATGGTATCCCAGAATAAACCTAGATATGGTGACAACAGACTCTTATGTCTCATGGTCCAAACTATATACCCATCCACAAAAACCAAATTAATGTATGAATGTAAAAATGGATTATGATTGCTCAACTCATGAGACTACCCATCCTGAATGTATTGCAACCAAGATATCTCACAAAAAGGAATATCAAAGCCTATGTAAAATCTCCTCTATCCCATATGGATCTAAATACAATGATTTAACTCTATCCGAAAATAATGAACTATTGGAACAACCTTTCCATCCATTGTTCTAACTGTCTAAGAGGGAATACTTATCAGACAACATAATATATGAATCCACCTAGTGACCAAGAAGATATCCAAAACTCTAGAAGTTGATGCCTCATGGGATCCACTATAAGGAATTATGAAATAAAGCTAGAATAGAAAATGTTTAAAGGTTTATCACACCATAGCCAAAATTTGGAATAACTTGCAAGGAAGTGGATTAACTCCCACATATATTTGGTAATGTATTTTATAAAAACAACACCTATGGATCACCTTGATAATTATAAATGAAACTGGGAATATCCATCCAAGATACACAATCAATATGGATACAATCTCATTAAATTGATCATATCTCAATAAAAATTATAGGTTCTATGACAATGACTCAGTGGGGGATCTTTTTCCTCCTCAAAATATCCTCTTGGGTAGTGGATCGATTGTGAAGTAAATATTGGTCACATAATTTAGAAAAAAACCTACCATAGAAATCAGAAAAAGGAGGTGAGTATTGTTCTATAAATCTCGAATTGATATATACTCAATTATACTAATTATATTTTAAAATTAAATTGAGATGATTAAATCATTAATATAGGAACACACCCACACTACACAAGATTGCGGAATCCAATGTGGGGTAATCATCTTGAGAAGAGGATGTGTTGCTAAAAATCAATATAGAGATAATATCAAGGGGATTCTATAAACTATACAGGTCAAGGTTTCACTAAACCGTGAAACATACACAAAATCACCTAATTTTATAGCTCATAAACCCAAAATATGTCCATCATCATGTCCTATAGATAAAATTATTCAGTATAGGCTACTCACGGTACCATGTATAAGTATAGAAGAATAATATGTGTAAGAGGGGAAAGAATCCAAGGGGAACACGCTATGTGTAAACTCAGTACACAATGTATATCTCGTCAGTTTCCCCTTGTAGTGTCCTTGGAAAGTTATCGGTGCATAAAAGAGGAATACATACCGTGTACCCCAACCAACATGATGTGTGACCTTTTTTGAATCTCTAGGAATGTTTTTTCCCAAAAAGACCTCACTGGAAATGTAACTAAACATGAGGTGTTTTCTTTGTACATGATGTGTCTCTATTTCCTTGGTCCAGTAACATATAATTTGGTCATTCCAAGGAAACACATTATGTGTCCACATGCCTGACTGTGTGTAGTCAAATGGCCAAGTCCTTTGATATGATAATACTTGCAATGTCCCTCGGAAACAACATATAATAACTACATGATGCGTGTACCTCATACACGGTGTGTACTCTCAATAGTCCCTATTAAGTAAAAAAAGAAAATATGACTTTATAATCAAATAAACACCGTGTGATTGGAAATTCGGACAAGAATTTCCATCGAGTGACCTAAACCCCCTTATTTTTACCTGGAAAAAATAGAAGGAATTTATGGGGTCCCTATTATTCATCTAATAGATCTAAAAACTTAAAAACAAATCAAAATGGGGTGGGATGTAAATCTCATAACACACCTTCATCAATTTGAAATGAAAAAAAATTCTAGTGAAAAAGGATGCCCAAAACACATTAATCACATTTTTGTAGACAATCGGCATAAAAAAATCAAAATGGAGTCACACCTCATCATGGAATGTCCATCTCCAAGGGATAAAACCATTTTCCCCCTTGAAAACATTTTAAAAAAAATTGGGGAGGATTTATTCAATATTTTTTCTAAAAATGAATAAAACTCCACTAAACACCTCACCAACACTCTCCCCTAAACGGGATCCAACACTGCCAAACATTATATCGCACCCAGGGTAAAAACACATTATGATCTCTACCAAAATATCATATTTAGGATCAACGTCTCATCTAGCGACTTATTTTATGATTATATCATAACTGCATGAATATCAAAAAATAATTTTAATATTTTTTACATGATTATAATGAGGCTCTCCAGGATTTGTAATCATGTTCCGACTCAGCTCCTAGTATTATAAATATTCCCCATAATGTTAAAATGTCTTACATTGGAAAACTGGAGTCAGTAAAATATCCCCACCACATGTTTTTCCCCACTAATTAAGAAAAATATGAAAAAACATAATGAAATGACCTTTCAAATGTGACTCCATTTCTAGAGAGATCACCAATGGTTCCCATGATGCTTGCAAGCCTGAACATATGGGAACCACAAAGACCAAACCACACTGAATGTATTGCTCAAACTTGGTCGAAATCATGCTAAAAATAGAGAATAGGTTGACTCAACTATGAAATATGGAAAAGACTATGAATCCACCTGACAGAATCTACACAGTCTAGTTGGATGTCAGCCCACAAACCTACACAACAATATAAGGAATGGTTCATGAACCTTGTAGATATCCTATCACGATGACCAAATATTGGAACCCTCTATGAGGTTGGATCCCACCAAACTCAATAGATCCATTCAACCTACAATGGGCACCATTGTGGGTCTACCTCTACCCTGAATGATATCCAAAATACCTCAACCACCTATAAAGGGTCTTCTCCATAAACAAAACACAATGAACAACAGACCAACATGAAAAACAAGAATCATCATTACAGAAACATAAGGTTTAAATTATCGGTCATGACCAACAATATCATGGGTGTACCAATGTTGAAGAAATAGATCATATGAACTTCGTCTCTCCATGTGGAAGGTTTCATCACCAATCCATTAAAATTATTACATACTCTCCACCTTCAATAAATCTGTAGAGAAATTCCACACTGAGCTCAACATGAAGGGTCAAATGAAAAAAGGAAACCACTCCATTACTTCGTTGAGAAATGCTATTGGAGAAATCTTTAAATGAACTATCTAAAACCCTTCCCAGGGTCTATGGGTAACTAATAAAAAATGGTTATATATGTGGTTTTTAGACCAAAGAACTTCATATTTTCAATATAAATCATCTTGCCTATGAGGAATTAAGGTGTTGATTCACGGGTGTGGTTAATACTCCCTAAAAGATTCCTGAACATGATAAAATTATCCACACATAGACAAAAAAACCTCCTACATCACCTGTAGAACGAAATTATGGTACCAAAGAGACCACACTAGGTTTTACATAGCCTCCCAACATCAAAAAATTATCCTAGAAAACCTACAACTCTATGGTCAAGAAAAATAGGTTCCTCTAGTGTCACTAGTTTTTGAAAAGGGTATATATATTAGAAACTTTTTCTCATGAACCATGATAAAATAAAAATAAATCAATGTAGTTACATGTTATAACCTGAACCAAACTCAATATCTATTGGAAAAAACCATTCTGCATGAATATCAACATTTACTAGACCACATTTCCTCTCTTATGTGGGCCTACACAACACAACAACTAACTAACCCATCCCGAACACACATGTAAAGGGAAATAATACACCAAAACTCAACACCATCCTCCTGGGACAAAATTGACTCTCTTGCATAGTTTTGTGTCATGTCACAAGAAAGATTCTTAGTGGATAAAGGCCCCTCTTTCATAGGAGTCAAAAGATGTCAATCCCTACCAACACTAGGTTAATACAATGACATATTCCCCCATGAAGAAGCATGATTAAATAAGTGGTATGGAAAAGGTATCTCACTCCTTTATCTAACAAAACTACTAAAAACTACAAAGGATGAATATTCTACCTCCTACCTCTCATAGTTCTGGTTGGTCAAAAACCTCTAGTGCCTACAACTACCCATGTTAAATTCCACTAGCCCCCTTAGACTGGCTTGGATAACCAAGAGGTGGTTGTGTTGTAAATAGATCAAATCGTCAATTACCTAATATTACTCTAGATCATATTCCACACCCTTATTCTATCAGAACTCACTAAAACGGATGCCTCATCCATAGTAGTTGAATGACCATCTCTTGTAATGTAGCTTGGCCGATAGGGTACTCCAAGACAAGTTTTCCAAAAGAATCACATGAATAAAAATTCTTTGACCCCGTAAGACTATGTTGTTCATATGGTCTTAGTGATTATGGTTCATCCTATGATTCACACCTGTGGTAAGTGGCTCATAACCTATATAGTTCATAAGAAAATCCTACTTATGAAGCTCATGACACACACTCAATCCTATAGTATCATTGTCCAAGGAAAAAAGGGCCATACATGGCTTAGTATGACAAGAGATACCATCCAGAACATGCCAAGGAGGATCTATACCCTACAATGTTGGTGGAAAAACTAATCGCTGTCCACTTGTATGAAACTCTGACTCACAACCATTCCCCTATAAAGTTGAATCATCTCTCATCAGGTCATACCCTTGTTTACACTATGGAAACCTCAAAGGATTTCAACATATATACATATTAAAAAAAATATGTCATGGTTAAAGACTATATCTAGGGAGATGATTCAAGAAGTACATTAAAAACACTAGTCCTATATGATTCATGTACCAAATATTCCTGGCAACCAATGGAAAATTATTATGAGACAACAAGGATGTTATCAGAGTTATAACAAAGGATTCTTTAGCAACCTAATGAATAATGAAGTATCTATCCTAAAATAAAAACTCAAATCACCTAAATACTATAACTATACATCTAAATCCAATTTCATATATTATAAAATCCATACATTTTGGTCCCAAAGAGGAAATCACTCTCATAAAAACTAGCATGAACTATCCCATCAAGGGCTTAACATGACTACATCATGCTTCCAACTAATACGACATGGACTATTTACCATCACTGAGTAGGAATATCACACTCCTAGTATACATTAGACTATGGTACATGTATACACTCACCCAAATACACCACCATTTAATAGGGTAGTTATTAATGAAAAACAATTTAAAAGAATTGTATAAATATATATCCAAAAAAATATGATAAGAAGGTATAACATTAAAAAGTGAAAAATATAATTCCACTAAAATAAATTTGTCAAAGATCAGGAACTACTAATATTTAGGGGACTTATTCTGAAAGCACGACTGATGTAATCCTCAGTATATCAAACCCATATCTATGATCAACAATCTCTTAGGCCCTAGTGAATGTACTATAATAAATATATATTTTACTTGACAAAACATGTGTTAGAAGATCATGAGTAAGAGTGAGTATAAATACATACATTAGGTACTATATAAACCCCAACCAAAAAGGGATTATCCATTAAAAATCAGTTCACTTGACACTAGAAAGAGGGAACCCAAGAGAGAGAAGAAAATAAAACTTTACCATTCCAAAACCATACAATATCATGTTTTTTCCTCATCCACCTCCCCCATTATGTCATGAGAGTGTCATGAGAGAAGAAAAATGAATATAGTACACTCAGAATAAACCCAGATATACCCATAACAGACTCCTATGTCTCAAGAACCCAACCATATTGACATAAAATGTAATAAAACTATGGTTCCAATGTTAAAATCTATATGATTTCTCTCACCATAGGTCTATCCATCAATAGTGGAATGAAACCAAGATAATTCACACTTCGACATCTCATATATGACGTAACACCCCCTCCATAATAGATGGAACTCATCGAAGAGATTTATTTAAATTGAGAAAATTTTAATTAATGGTGCAACCATTCCATCCCTAGTTACACCAATATGATAGGGGAAACACATCATACTGTTCCCTGAATGATGTCACCCAGTGACCAAGAATATCCCCAAAAATCAGGTTGGTCTTACCTCCTATGATCTATTGGGAGAAATACAAAACATAGTGAGAATACCAATCATAGGTAGGGGTATCTCAACAAACCATTAATATCAATCAAAATTTTTAGGAAGTGGATCAACAAACATGTACACTGTTATTTTGATTATGAAATCTCTTCTTAGTGCACCCATTGAGAAAATATATTTAAACAACATGGTCTATTCCAAGATAAATTCTCCACCAGACTACTACCTCATAAAAAAATATTATATATAAAAACTCAGATAGAGGGATTGTGTCCAGGGGCCATTGAGGAATCCACCCACTAATGGAAAAATCCTCTTGGGAAGAGGATCATTACCTGATAAAACAATGGTCAATTAAATTCTAAAACCCTACCAAGGGAAGCACAGAAGGATGTTAGGATCACTTTTGGCCTATAGAAGTGATACGGGATCCAAGCCATTGATTCTGTTGTTGATATTGAATAAAATGACTCACTCTCAAATATTGGAACACACCCACACTACACAAGATGAAGGCCTCCAAACATGTGTCATAATCCGATGATGATGATATTGTACCAAAAACCTTCATAGAGACAAGACCAGGGGACTCACTCAAACCAACTAATAAAGGAATCACTAAACCATGTGACCGTGCACCATCACCTCATGTAATATCTCAAAGTCACAAAAAATGGGAAACATAACATTTTACAAGGAATATAACACAGTATAGTCTAGTCAGAGGTTCCCGTATATGTCTAGAAGAAGGAGATACAAATGGGTGAAAATACTCCAAGGGGACTACATTATTTTTACAGCAAATACATTTAGTTTCTGTCAATAGGGGCCCCATATCCATGTCCCTTGACAGTTCATGGAAAGTAAATAAGGTGTTAAAAGATGTGTAACACAAGAAGCATGATGTGTTCCATCACCCAAAGCTATAGGCATGTCATGGCCGATACATGGCTTCATTAGACGTGTAGTCAGACATGAAATTTATACTCCATTCATGGAATGTATCTCTTTCCAATGTCTATGATCATTTCATATTCCCATGCCTATGTAAATCAACACATCCATGTGTCCATGACTTACTGTATATAGTCATGCGACCATGTCTTTTAACCGGACAATGTTTTTATTTTCCTACGGCTATAAAAAATAGATAACTACACTTTTTTTAACCATAAAAATTGGAGTGTAGTTCCAAAATATCATATTTATTAAATGGAAAAAATATGGAATGTTTTACTAAACTATATTCTATATATTTGGATATTCTAACAATAATTTCCTTTGATCCATAATGAAAATGAAAGTTTCACTAGGAAAACCCATATCGACTACCATGGGGTCCCAAGAATTAGTCTAAGGGATATAAAACCATAAAAAATTACTCAAAAGGTGGTTGGTATTTAATTCTTCTAATACCAGATTCCTCATGGTGAGAAATTGATTCTTTGGGAGAAAAAAATTCTTAAAGAAAACTGATCTTCAATCTGGTGATGATAAGTATCAAAAATGGGATCTAGAGGCCCCTCTCATCATTTTTCATCTATCTTCATGGGATGAAAACCTCTTCTCCCATCCACTATGCTAAAAAACAATGGAGATTGGGGTTATTCATTTAATTTTTTTAGATGTGTAATCCATCATTCATTGCCCTACCAATGCTCGCCCCCAACAAGGCACCTGATGATGGAAAACATTAAGTCTCACTAAGGGTAAAGCCTTAGTTCTGAACTCAAATAATATCTCAAATTTACAATTCATTTGGCTTTTTTGGTAGGTGTTTCATGATTCCAAAAAAACCAATTGTTCATGATAAATTAAATTTTATATTTTTCTCATATCTTCATCATGTCCCTTTGGACCCCAGAATCCCACATCGCCCCAATGCCTCGCTTCTAGAATATTCCTATAAATATTCCAATGTCTTACATAGAAAAACTAGAGTAACTACACTATAGCCCCCTTATATTATTTCATCCCTAAAATGAAAAATCCTAGGAAGAAAGAGAAGAAATTATCTTCCCACTGAGACTCCCACACCAGCGTGCTCACCTAGGGTGCTTATAATGCATATAATCCCACACATATGTAAACATTAAGGAAATAACCCCACCAAAAAACCAACATACCCCAGATCAATATCATTCTATAAAAAGATCACGTTTAACCTCATCTATGATTGGTAGAAAACACCAAGAACCCAGTAGATGGTCATAAAAATGTCTAGTGACACAAAACCCCTCCTACCCACATAATAGTATAATGAAAGGATCATGAACCAAGGAGATACCCTATCACTCTAACCAACTCTATAAACCCTTGATCATGTATGATCCCATCTAACATAAGAGATCATGTTCAACCTCCAAAGGCCTCCACTATTAGTCTACAACAACCTTGTACAAGCCCCAATAGACCTCATCCAAATCCAAAATGATTGTTCCTTAATAAAACAACACCAATACCATGCCAACATGAAAAAAATTTAAATTTTCTAAAACCTGAATGTTTCACTTATCTGGAGCAACCACCCATGTCCTGGGAGCAGCACTAGGGAATAATGACCTCCCCATCATTCAATCTCACCACATGACTAGTTTCATCGCCAAGAATTGAAATAGTGATTTACTTCCTATATTTGGTAAATCTATTAATTATATCCATATTGGATATTATATATTGTGATAACACATAATCAAAACACCAATTTTTTCCTCTTAGATAATTGTGACCATAAAATGGCCACTAAATATTTACTAGTTAAATGATGTACTCGACTCTACCGCAAGGGTCAACATCAAGAAGTTTACCTATCCACCACCTATCTCTAGAATATATTATGGATAAATCTTTAAATTAACCATCTACAAACTATAACATGTTCTACTAAGAACTAATTGAATAAGGGTTAGGGATTTGATCCATCAGACTCACAAACTAGAGATCTACATGAACCTTATTTTAGCCTCTTCAATAATAAGTTCTCAATTCATGCATGGGTTTTCTTGAAAAAAAGTTACAGGAACATGGAAACATAATCCACACAATTCTATAAGATACTCCAACACCACATTGTGAAAAAACAATATGGATTCCCATGAGAACACATTGGGTTTTTCAAACCCCCATATCACACCTCAAAAAAATGCACTGAAACACATAAAATCCATTATAAATAAGAAAGGGATTCTATATTTTAAATATTCCTAGAATATGAGATAAAAATAAGAAATGTTTCTCATGAACCTATAAATATTACAACAAAGGAAAATTAGTCACACTTCATAACATGAACACACTTGATCTCTTCAGTTAGAATCCCCTTTTGCCCGAAGCTCATCCTTTCATATCCCAAATTTCATCTCAAAAATGGGCCTAATAGAAACTGTAACAAATTAACCCTTCCCAAACACACAAGTCAAAGAACTCATCCACCTCACATCGACTCTATCAACTTCAGTGGAACTAACTTGACTGCATGGTTTTGTATCACATCACAAGAATGTATCTTAATGTGGTAATAATCCGTCGTTATTGTGAGTTTGACTCCATTGAATCCTAGAAACAATGGGCTCCATCTATGAACCATTCAACTATGAAAAATAATCAATCATGATGTTGTAACGTAAACATACCTCACACTATTATCTAAAATAATTACTACTAATGTATAAAGGATACATAACATACCTCCAACCTCCCATAGAACCTCTTGGTCAAAAACATCTTTTGTCTGCAACTGCCAATGTCCATGTCCACCAGCTCCTTGAGTATATCCTCTACAAATTTTTTTTGGTGGTGGTGGAAGCAGATAAATCCTCCAACAACCTCCTACTGCTTTATCTCTTATCCCATGTCCATAAAAATGAAAACCTCATTAAAATATAAACCTATGTCATGTCAGTTGAATTACCATCACTCTCACAACAACATGAAGGGTAGGACACTCCCGCATGATATGTAAAAAATAATACATGTATAAAAATCATCAACCGCAGTCAAATAATTTATTCTTGATGTCTGTTTGAGTGATTGTTCATTCGATGCCACATTACTACTACCTACAGATCATGCTAAACATGGATATCAAGAGAACCCTATCTCTAAAGGTAATTATACATTTTAGATCTTATTGTATCATCATCCAGTACCAATAGAGCCATCCACACCTCATTTTGACCATCTGAATATGCTTGAGCCCTCTAATTTGGATCTATGCACTTTTTAATGTTTGTATCTCTACCATACATACCCTCATAGGAATGCCGACCTCAGGACCAAGCCCATCTAAGGTGACCTCATCATGCATTAGGTCATTCCCTCGACCCAACCTCAAATAACCAAAAGTATGTCATCATAGATTCATCATGAAAATGGAGACATGTGCCACAATGAAGGAGTATATCTAGAGATATGTTTTATAATGTGTAGTAAGAACCACAACCCAGTCATATATAATGAATGCACAAATTTTCCCTTCAATCAGTGACTAAATAATCAGAGTCAACAAGCAGGTTATCCGAGACCTGAGGAATGGATACATTGGCCACTGTACCCACAATAAAAATTGTGACCTTAAATCCAAACTTGAATCACTTCAGCATCATAAATATGAAACTCAAAACAAACCCATAACATAGAAAAGTAATATAGTATTGTCTGAAAGTTGAACATTCTCTGATACCACACTATAATGACATATACCACTAGGGCACATTCCATGAATACCCCACAAAATCCTCAAATAGGATATAGAATAGAGACCATTACCAAATAGTAATATCACAATCAAGGGAATCATTATCTTAAGGTAACTATGATTATGCACCCACTATCATCTCCATTCAAGAATGATGATTAAAATTCAAAACTACTCCATAATCTATGCATACATATTTATACTACACTAGTGTATTAATGTAGCGGAATTCAATAAAAAGAGATAAAAATACAACAGAATGAAACTATAAAATAGAAGGTCATACTAAGAACTATGAGACTACTTCCAAAATAATGATCAATAGACTCCTTGGTCTTTCAATTCTAGATGTATTCTCCACAAACTCTCTATCCCCTACTGAATGTGATAGTGCACCAGAAGTCTAAAAAAGACAAAAAATGTTCTAAAATATCCCAATTAGATTTGAGTATAAAAATACCATATAGATACCCCAACTACCCAAACCAAAAAGTGAGTAACTGATACTCAACAATTTACTCGATCACATCCAGAGGGATCAAAATGAGAAAAAAACTCTATCCCAAAAAATATTTACATATAAATTAGATTAGTCGCCTCATCAGTCCAAAAAATATATTATGAATGTTGAGACATAGTACAAGGTCTCATAGAATAAACCCTGAAGTACACACAACAAAAAATTATGTCACATAGTCGAAACCATATATACGTCAATAGAATCAAACATATGATTCCAATGAAAAACCCATATGAGATTAATTTCTCCACAATCCTATACATCCATAGTGGGATGAAACTAAGATTTTTCCCACTTCAGTATATTCATGATGAAGTCACGTCCCCACCATCCCAAATAGAACTCAATTGATATATTTCACACTTTTGGGAAACACCAAACTGATAAAAAACATTGGAATACATGGTGGTACCTAACTGAGAATAAATTCTCAAGGAAAAGTTCTATTGAGGAAGGAGCCTAATTACCTATAAGGTATCAAAAAAATTTGTAGGGTGTTCATCTTAGGATGTGCTTGGGGACACAACTAGAACCGAAAACATAGGGAGGCATATATCACCCCAAACTGTGTCTAAAAAAACTACTTAACCATCAAATCAACTCCCATATAGAGGTGGACATTTCGATTCTATAAAAACATCATATGGAAAAAAATTAATGGCATAGAAGGAAACTGAGTTGTTTATTCTGAGATACACACTCAATTAGAATACTACCTATCGAAAAAAATAGATCTTCATACATAGATAGATATACATTACCAAGGGCTTTCAAGGGGGTCCTTCCACTACTAGAAACATCATATAAGTTAGTGGATTTAGGTCAAGTTAAATATTGATCTCAATGACTCGAACAACCATAAAATAGGAAACACAAAAAGATGTGAGGAACAATCTGGGCCTATCCAAGCACTATGTTCTCAATGAAATTGATAATACAGTAAACTAATACTGACATAAATAACTCAGGAATATGGGAACACACCAAAGCTAACATGATTAGGGAAACCAGAGATATTTCACAATACTATGATTATGACGTGATGATGAAAACCTTCATAGATAATGGACTTAGGGGACTCACTCAACCTTACTGGTCAATTCCTCGCTATCCTAAGATAACCACACTTCATCACCTCACATAAAATATTAAATGCACAAACCATGTCCACTACTTTATCCTATATAGAAAAATACTCAGGATTGACTACTCATGGGCCCTCGACTAAGTCCATATCCTAGAGATGGAAGAAGGGGAAAAGGCTGTAAGGGGACAACAATGTGGGTTTATTCTTGGTACATAGTGTGTCTCTCAATGGTGACCCCTTAACATGTACCCCAATGGTAATAGACATGTAAATGATGCAATCAATGATTTGTACCCCCAAACACTTTATGTGTGTCCTCATTTTTAGCTCTGGGAATTCGATTCCACATACATGACATCATTAGCTAGGTATCCCACACACTATATATATACTCTATACATGAAATTTCTCCCTTCCCTGGGCACTTTATTTTGTCCATTTTCCAAGAATGGTAAGCTCATCATGTTTATGTGTTCTTGACCCTATACAGTAACATGACCAATTCCTTTAACAAAGCATGACTGGACATGTCACTTGGCCACATGAATTGGCTATCTACATAGAATGTTATCCTTATACATGGAGGGTTCTCCAAAAAGAACCTCTCACTAAATGGGAAGAACACATGGTGTGTTCTACTGAACTAAATGTCATGGGATAAGAAATTCCAATTGGAATTTTTTTTGATCCACCTGAACCCCGTGATTTTCACTTGGAAAATACAAATTGACCCTCACGAGTTACCTATTGTTTATCGATGTGATCTAAAACATTAAAAAGACTTATCATAATGGGTATGGGACAAAAATATTGCAAAAAATAATAACTCATAGTAAAAAAAAAATTATTTTTACAAAAAATGATTCTCGAATAACACTGATCCTTGATCTGGTGATGATCGGCATAAAAAATGGTATCTCGTAGCCCTTTCTGTCCTTTGATCATTCATCACCGTGGGAGGAAACCCTCCAGTCCCATCCACATCTTGTGAAACACAAAGGGGATGAATTTATTCATTTAATTTTTAAAATGAATAATATCATGCTCAATACCCTACATATAATATCCCCTGACCAAGCATCAGACATTTAAAAACATTATGTCACACTAAGGGATACACCCATGTGCTAAAGCAGACCACTATCTTAGATTTATAATATTAGTATCTCGTTGATATTTTTTTCATGATTATAGTATATTCACATGATCATGAAAATATATATTTAATATTTTTCATATTAATTAACTAAGGATCTATAAGCCCTAAAATACAATCCCATCTTGGCACCCATATTCTAAAATATTCCCAAAAATATTCCAAAGTCTTACGTACATAATATTATTTTCAACATTAGAAAATAAATACTAAATATTGCATAAAAACTAAAAGGACTCAAATTTCACCAATACACATATCCTTTTGTAAAGACTCAATTCTTTGACCAATGAAGTGGTCAAAACAAATTATAATAACATATCATGGGATAAATATCCAAATTTCCACTTAAACGGTCATTAAGAAATAAATAAAATTTATACTAATTTTCTAATCCCATGATTATGAGCATAATTGTAGTAGGTACTATAATTTTGAATTCTTTTTTGTTCAAATATTTCTTGGGTGGAATTTAAATAACAAATATTGAGTCATTGGTCTCAATGGATAGATGATTTGAATATTTTTTCATGAATCTGAATAATGTCATGTATGTAATTATACACACACCTATGTTTAATGTTTATTTAAATACAACCCTAATAAGAATCATCACTAATTAAGATTAAATAATAATATATCCAAAACATTATATGATAATTTTTCATTAGTGAGATATTTAAATTTAATAAGAAGAGTTATTTCATTGATGTGATTTACTTTTTAATTATAATTCTTTTTGATTCCATAGAGAAATCATGTTGGTTATTTAAAACAAGAGGATGATTGTCCTTTAAAAACTTTTATTTGATAAAATATATAACATGTATATAATAATTTTATTTTTTAATTTTACATGACAATATTATTATGCATGTTGGTATGATCGGGAAAAAGATTTTATAATTTTTTTTATTATCATGTTTTTTTATTAGAAAATGACTCATGAAGTTATTGGTTTTTATTATTTTTTTGGTTTTGAGAAAATAATGTAAAATGGTTAGTAAATTTATATCAAAGGTTTTATTAAACATGAATCTATATAAATAATTTAGTTTTATAAAAAAACTATTATATAGACTATAAAATTTTGATTACATGATTTTCATTAGAAAATATTATCAAACCCACAGTGTGATTAAAATTTTTTGATCATTTTTGGTCATATATATCATGGACCAGCCCAACTAGAATCCCTATAAAGCTTGTAATAAATGTAATTATGAAACGTAAAACCATTCTCCAATAAACCATGGGGTGTGGATAATCATAATTTTTAAAAAACACACATATGTGATTTATTACCCTTATTTGTGCTCTGAATAATTAAAAGACACCAACCAGCTATATATAAAAAAATAATCCAATAACCCAGTTCATGTAATTTCAAACATAAAAATGATACAAATGAAATACCACAATATAATTCCTATTACTATTTCTCTCTGAACACAAACTAAGACCAACATCCACCATGAGTTAGTAATATCCACATATCCCACATCCCAATCTAATAGATAATATATATATATATATGTATAGGTATGTTAATATACCTTTATTTAGTAATTTATTCCACAGTAATACTTTTTTAAAATGTGAAATAATCATACTAATGACTTAATAAATAAACTGTGAAACAAACTCAATAATATATAAAATTGATTTTTTAAACCATAATTTTTTTCTATAACTCTAAATATCTTTTAAAACTATTGTTTTATAGAGTTTGGTCATAACCTTATATAAATATTTATCACATCACAAATTTAACTCTTCCACTAAGTATCCATTTTTTCCACTACACAAACCTTTTATTATATAATAAGTGTTTGTTTCAAGAAATATCTTATATTTTTTAATCATGACATAATACCTACCCAAAATAATTAGTAAAACCATGTGAAAAACATTTCAAAACTTGGATTGAACAATAAAATCTATGTATGTGATTTATTAATAGGAAAAAGAAACTCGTTAGTCCATCAATTCATGTAAAAATTTATCTTTTTAATAATAATATATGAACTCCTAATAAATACATTAATACATAATATTTTCATGTAAATTTTAATAAAAACTATTATAGGAAAAATAAAAAAATATTAATTTTTCTTTTCAGTTATGAAAAACAGCCGAAAACATTTTCATAAACTAATACATTTCACTATTGAGAGGTAGCATAACCATTTATTTAAACATAATCTCATTAGAATACTTTGTGAAGTTATAATATTTCTAAAAAATCCATATATAGAGTAGTTAAATATTGAATGTTACCTAGGAAATATTTTTTTATCAAATTATCTATCTCTATTACAAATAAAATTACTAACTGGGTAAATCCCAGAAAACATTTTGGAGAAACATATTTCTAGTTAACTCCATCACATTACCCAATGCATTTGAGAGCTCTATCGGGAATAATAAGATATTATGGATCACACATAATCATGAGAAATATTTCTATATCTCATCATTGTAAATAATTACCAAAACCGATAACATAATCATAAAATATGAAATCATTAATTTTTTCATTAAACTTATAAATTTTTTTTTACCAATATGAAAAAGACTTTTGGATATGAAAATATAATTTCCATTCTAAAATAATTCAAAAAATACCTGTATGGAAGAGAGTAAGGGAATTTATAGAAGGAATCATGGAATATTGAAAATAAATAATATTATAAAATAATGGTTATGGTGGCATACAAAAATCATTATTATTGAATCCATTAAAATATGATATTCTTTTTCCATATTTTTATTAATACATTGTATATGAAATACATAAAAATATTTCTCGGGAAAACAATTTATAGAAAATCAAAGGATAAGTTTATAATTAATTATAGTATATATAAATATTAAAATGAAATTATTTTAATAATATTTATATGGAATAAATATTTAGAAATATATCATTTAAAAAAATTAAATCGTGTTTACAAAGGTAAAGTGTTTCTTACTCATGTATGGCCCATCACAAAAATTATTTATCTTTTTGGATAATACACATATGATAGTTGTAAAATTTATTATTAAAATTTTCATATTTTTATTACTTTTATATTATTCATTAAATTTTTAAATTTTATTACTTAATAATTTAATTACATGCTAGTAGTTTTGATGATATTCAGATCATATGTCTAAAATGACTTTGGTAGTTTGAATATGGTCAAATAAAATTTATACAAGAATATAAAGAATAATAATCATGAAATAATTATTATTTTTATATATTAAATATAATTTCTAAACCAAACATGAAATATAGTTATGAAAAATGATTTATGTTATAATCATGGAGGAGGTAGGTTGTAAGACCGAATGAGTATTTTTTCATTTTTTGAAAGAAAATGATATAAATAAGTTAATTATCATTTAAAAAATAATAATTATCATTTTTTCATAAATATCAAATTATATATTTAAATATTCATACATTTACCATCCATGTGATTTGGTGATGAAAAATAAATCACATCGCTTCATGGTGGTGGTATAACAATGTACACATGGAAGATGTTATCATTTTTCATTTGATGGAAAGGTAAGTAAATATATTACATATTATCATTATATAGACATAATTATTCCATAAATATAATGAAAATACATTAAAATCATTATAACAATTCGTGAGAGACAATATTTAAAAAAATCAGTTTGTGATGATTTAGTATTCCATACACATGGATGTTGTTTTAAATTACCAATTAGTAGAAGAAGAGATGGATATAGATTTTGAAATTATAACAATAAAATATTAATATATGGAAGATACTAATTTTATAATTTTGTGTATGATGAATATTTGAGGGATAAGGATTAATAAATTGAATAAAGACACTTAGTTAAGAACTATACCTTTTATTTGGACTAAAAAATTCAGTTTATACATAATTTGTTTCTGATCAAACAAAGGAATATAGGAAATGGGTAGGGATTTTAGGAAGGTATTTTTGTGGTTCATGTATTAAATAATGTTCCAAAGTTGTGAGGAGGGTAGGATTAGAGACTTCCTTTTATAATTCACATAAAGGATACACTAGAAATTAGGTAAAAATTAAATAATATATATTTCATAATCATGTCATGTGGAACCAAGGAATGAAAATTATAAAGATAATATGTGATAGGGTATAAATAAACTCAGTCAAATAAATTTAGACATGATTTGATACATTTATATGCATAACCCCTAGAATAACCACTATACAATTATTTTAACCCTAACAAGGATAACGTAATGTTTTACCATGACATCTTTATTATTTAACAAAAATATAAGGGCTCTATTAAAAAAAAATCCAAGATTAAATTAATTTGAATCTAATTTATGAGATTCAACTTCAATAGGTAATAGAGATTAATTTTTATATATGAAAAAAGATTGAAATCCATATACAAGAAAATAAATGATAAAAAAATTAATATAATTTTACATTTATCTCAATAAATAAATTGGTTTAGATATTTTTGTCAATAAATAAATAAAGGAAGGATTTTAGAATTTTTTTAGCAATCCCAAATGGTATGGAATCTTAAATCCATTTTATTAAATGAAAAGACACCAAAATAGTTTCTAATTTGAATAAAATATAACTTACATATTAAAAATAAAATACGGATAAACCAAATTCATATTAATGTTTTTAAATAAATTTTTAAAACCTTAAATATAAATTTTATCAATAATGACTCTGATAATAAGATTAATTATATTATTCAGTCGATTATAACACTTTAAAATTTAATTTTCCACCTATTGAACCAGTTTTTCCCTTAATTATGGTTACAAGTTTTAACTATTGTAACTATTTATTGTGAAATAAATTTATTTGAAAGTTATAAATTATATTTCTAATGTTTAATAAAATTGTAGAATAAATTTTATCAATTTTAATTCATTTTATATTTTTTAATTTAATATTAAATTATTCCTAAAAAACTGAGGAATAAATAAATTTTTCAAAAAATGAATTTAATGTATCATGATTTTTAATAAAAAATTAAAAGTATACTATTTATTATATTAAAATTATTTCAATCAAATTTAATTAAAATTAATTAATTAAATTTAAAAATACTCTTAAATATAATAAATCTATGTTAATACACACATAAAATTAATTTTTTAATAAAAAATTATTATTTTCTTCTATTTTTTGAAAAAACATTTCATAAAATTATCAAAAATTCTTCAATTGATATTTATGACTTATTTAAATAAAATATTATTTCATTTTTTTTAAAACCCCCTTCAAATTGTATCATCATAATATTATTCAATATATAAACAAGTGGGGATATTTATCACTCCTACTTTTTTTTATTCCCATGATTCTTGTTCCAACATAAGTGATTTCAAAAAAATTAACCTTGAAAATCACACTAATCAATGAAACTATCCCTATATAGTTAACAATATTTTTTGTTTGATCCTTAAATTTATAGTTTTCATCAAACTCTATTACTTAGGGACTCTGAATATAGAATACATCATACACATATTTTTTAAACATAAAAACTTGAAATAAAACATATACCTGATATAAAATTTGGGGAAATTCCACTTCATAAGAAATTTTTCAAATCATCTTAAAAATTTCATATGGTCGAATGAGTATTGTACATAAATTTCCAATCTCAGAAAAATGCATAACACTTTTCCATGTAGATGATTTAAAAAAAACATTTTCACCAACCTTGATTGAAAGATCAATGACCTATTTATCTTTATAAATATTACACCTTCTTTGATCCATCCTCATAATATATAGAATAATATTCATATTCTTAACTATTAATTATATTAATTATAGTCCCATTAAACAAATTTTATTAACTTTATCAAAACACATTTTATTCTGAAACCACTTTCCATTTAATTCCCTAAATGGTGCCATAAGTATAATATAAAAAATATATTATTATTAGTAAACATAACCAATTTCAGTTTTTAATATTGTTTCGCACGGATTTCGGGGATGACCTCCTGGATGGGGGATTCAAACGTCCTGATCGGTTTCTAGCGGGTTTGTTCGTAGAACCGGAAACATCCAATGATTCCACCTCCATTTGGACCTACATTCCAAAGGTAGGCACTCATTAGTTTGTGGACAAATGAGGCTTAGGAATTTTCATTGGTCGAGAGGATGGGAGGTCGGACTCATCACACCTTTTTGAGGGGAATTATTGTCTACTCTGGGACACTCTTTATAGATTTAAGTTATGTTCGTGAATCCTTATTACATTACCAAGTATAAAATGATATTTCCTTTAGTTTTAACAATCAATGATTAAATATGCAAGAAATTTAGAAAATCTTATATATGTATTCGAGGTTCTTCATCAATAGAGAATCATCTATATCGGTTTTAGAGATTCTTGGTCAATGGTATCCTTCAAAACATTTATATAAAAGTCTCTTGGTCATTATGATGACCAGGCTGGTTTTAAAGCCACTCATTGGGGCACTTGAAGTTTATCGTCATTCAGAAGGACATGTATTATTTCAAAGTTGGGATCGAACCCATAAATGGGCTACCTACGTATCCTTTGTTTTGAAAAAGGAATCAGAACCCACGTAGTTCGAGTAAGGGTATGATGTTTATGATTGATGGATCAAAGCAGGATGTCACAATTACTTTTACACTCTAAGCTCAAGTGAGTCATGCTCGGTGTGAGAAACAAGAGGTATTAGTAAAATTTAGACAATTTGTGCCATGAAAATATGAAATCATAAGAAATGGTTTGGGGCTTATGTATGTATGACTGCCCAGATAGATGACGGTTTAGGATTCACTTTTAGGGAGAAAATCCATGAACATGGTCCATAAAGGTATATGTTCTTCATGGAGATTTTAATACTCTAATCTTGGGGATTACTCCTGAGGAGGATGCCCAAGTTAGGAGGGGACTTATGATTGGGTTTTACTCCTGAAAAGGAAACCCAAATCAAGGGTAAATTAGGACTGGTTAAGAGAAATTAAGGTACTTGGGGCTTAATCCTGAGGAGGATGCCCATAATTTATGACTGGGACTTATTCCTGAGAAGGAAGCCCAGGTTAGGGATTAAGGCTTGGGGCTTACTCCTAAAAAGGATGCCCAAGATTTATGACTGGGACTTCTTCCTGAGAAGGAAACCCAATTTAGGGGACTTGGTTTGGGGCTTACTCCTAAAGAGGATGTCCAAATTAGAGGACTTGGGGCTTATTCCTGATAAGGATTTCCATATTTTGAGATTGGGATTGGGGATTACTCCTAAGGAGGATGCCCAAGTTAAGGAATTAAGGTTTGGGGCTTACTTCTGAGGAGGATGCCCAAGTTTGAGAACTTTAAGAATTTGGGGCTTACTCCTAAGGAGGATGTCCAGATTAAAGGATTTATAACTGGGGATTATTCCTGAAAAGGAGACCCAGGTTAAGGATTCTCTCATCTTAAAGGATGAGGTTGAATGAATTTACTCTCAATCTTTGGTGACATAAATATGTATAAATCAATATGTTTTGAGAGATATTCCACAGAATTCCTTTCAGATAAGGAAGTCAAATCAAGAAATCATTCCATAAATGGCTTTGAAGAGTATCTTGAAGACTGAATCTTGAATAGGAAAGGTGAAATGGCTTAAGAGGGGTAAAATGGGCAAGATGGGCACCCAGAAAGGTAGGGGCGCGCATGTATTGAAAGGCGCGCAAGTCTTGCGTGGGCGCACAAGTATTGGTCGCGCAGGTATACCTGCGCGGCATGTGGGGTACTTGCGCGATTTTCAACCAGCATTAAAATACTTGAGCGACTCTTTATTAAACCCTTTAGAATCCCCTTGAGGTTCTTCCAGAAAAGGGACGCGCAAATTCTATTGATGGAATAAGGCAGCGCGCAAGTATGACCAGTTCCCTTAAGGGCTGGCCATTCAGGCGCGCAAGTGTTGATGAGTTTCAACACTTAGGCCTTCCTCCCTCTCTTTAGATCTTCCGTTATTGGTAAGAAATTACCTTATAAGTGTTCTGGAAGCTTTGTGAAGAGACTTGGGCGTCGAGAGCTTCAATCCGAGTTTCTGAAAAAAAAAATCCTCCAACCTGGGGGGCCCACGGGGTCTATTTATAGGCAAGAGAAGACCCCGGGCGGTTACCGGGCGGTTACCACTTATGTCACGCAAGTGACTTGCGCGACAGTGAGATAACTTGCGCGGTTTAGTTTCTTTTGATTCTGTGTACATGCCTTTGTTGATTTTTGATGTTTTCTTCAAAGGATGAACCACTTTTGAGCTCAGATATTCCCTTTTCCGATCTTTAGATTCTGTGACGAAAGGAGCGTCAACAAAAGTCCCCCCTCAGAGTTGGATTCGGAGAGAAATGAGGATTTGACTCTGAGGAAATCGAATCCATACAGAGGAAAAGGGGGGCGCGCAAGTCTTCAGTGCGCAGAGGGCGTCGCGCAAGTTTGCGTCGCGCAGGACTTAAGCGCTCTGGGTACGGCGCGCGGATAGGCTTCCTGGCCTATAAATACATGGCTTTTGGCCGTGTGTAGCATCTGATCCCGAATTTCTCGAGCTCTCGCCACGCAGGTCACCTAAGCCGCGCAAGTCTCTTTTCCATTGTTCCCTCGCTGTCTCGCTACTGTAAAGGTAATAGGGCTTGCGCGGTAAATACATGCGCGACAAAAACTTGCGCGGTACATGTAACACTTGCGCGACATCTCCATACATGTGCGCCTTAATGCCTTAGCCATTTTTTTGATTTCTTCCAAAATGTTTGTGAAAAATTAATTCATTTATAAATTAATTTATGCAACTCTTTGTGCAGAATTAATGGCTCTTAGACCCGGATTAATTGATGAACTGGCTAGCAAGCGGATAGATGATATGATGAACATCATTGGCCACGATTACTATACTGTCAAGGATAGTACTCTTCCAGATTTGGCTAAGTATCTGAAAAAATATCATCGCAACTTTCCTCAAAGCACTTATCTACCTTTGTATGGCTATGGTCATCTACAAGAAGTCATTATTCCAGAAGTAATGAATTATCTTCCATTTTCGTGGTTTCAGAATTATACCAATTTTGCTTCAGCAAATATCTCAGGTGGAGGAGTATTTCTAACTGCTGGAATAGTAGATAAGGCTTATGTGATGCATCATAACCCTTTCACACCAGATCTGAAAAAACATACACCTGAGCTTCAACCACATTGTCATCCTTCAATCTTCCGAAATGCTCAGATGGATCAATCCAAAGGCTGGAAGAAATTTTGGGATTTCCGTCCTGGGGGAGGTGTGAAGCCAACTTGGATGTGGGTATACAGGGTGCGACAGACTTGCACAGAGTTTATCGAGGAACTGAAGAGAGCTGCAATATATGAGGCTGTCTGGGTTGGGAAAACATATGTTTACATACATGGTAACTTCGTGCCAGAGATACTCAGCCACTGGAGCCCAGCAACTAATTCCTTCCATTTTACTCATGGAGAAGTAGGTATCAATTTGTGGGATGTCCACAAAATTTCAGGAGCTCCAATCTTGGGCGATATGTATGATGAATTAATTCCTCCCAAGGTTACTTGGAATGATTCAGAGAAGACTCCTGCTTTAGCTCGAGAATTATTTAAAATATTCCACAGGCTCAAGAGTTCAGAGACCTCATTAACTCACTTTAGAAAAGATATTCATCCGGAAGAATGGATGAATGTGTTTCTTACTGAGAATAAAGGGATGGTTCCAAAATAAAAAGGATCCAAGAAAAAGAAATCCAAGGATCCCAGGCCCAGATGTCCTACCACTTGTCCAAAACCGGAGAATAGAGGAGCTCCTGGCACATTCTGGCCAACTCTAGAAGCAAGAGAGTTTGAAAAGTGGGGATATGAAGTGAATCAAAGAATTCCAAAGAAAACTCGTCTTGCGGGTTTCTTGGAAATGTGGCTCAGTGTTTATCTCTTGCCGGTTATGGATTCGAAGGGAGGCATTAGGCCAGGGACCTTCGTCATTGCGGAAAATTTGGCTGAGGGAAAAATGGTTGGGTTAGCTACCCCCATTTTATTAAATATTCACAGGAGTTAACTTCACGTCTTCCAGGGTAAATCTCCTTTATGAATAGTGGGACCATTCCAGGTTTTGTGGGAATGGATCGCCACTCACTTCAGGACATACAATGTACAGAATGGATTACAAATTCCTAGAAGCTCTTTCAGACCGTCAGTGCAAGCATTCTCTGGAATTTCTCCATTAGATGTTAATGGTTATGACATAAAAGTCAGGCTGAGCATGTTTAAGGAATTCAACTTCTTTCTCTATGGGAGTCCGCCATCCGGGCGGTTTGTTGATGATGGGACAACCCATTTGGATTTGAGGGCATACATTCTAGATTGCAGGGATGGCGTGTTAGTAGCCAGGATTGATGGAGAAATCATATGCGAGGCCTATGCTCCATATATATTTGCACACCAATTAAAATGTTTGCAACAGATTGTTGTATCCCCTCCGGTACATGTCAGGTTATAGTAACATCCGATGTTTTCTCGACAACTATGGTTGCTGACATCAAGAGAGAAGACTGGGGCAGTATTTGATCTACCAGTTGAAAAAGAGGCTCCTAATTTGACTACATTTTATGCCAAACACTGGATAGCATCATACCCCAAAGGGATATTGAATCACCCAGTATATCCAGTGGGAAAGAGGAAGAGGACTGAAGAGAAAGAAACCCTTCCTCGTGAAGGTGATGCTTCTCCACCTGAAATAGGTTCAATAGACTACTCTTCTAGAACTGATTCATCGGATTATCATGATGGGGATGATGAGGCACAACCGGCAGCAAAGCGGTTTCGTGCCCGATATAATCCTCCGGCCAGAATTAAAAGACCCACTCCATCAACTCCTGGTGAGTTATTTAATTGTAGTAATTTCAATCACTGCTACTTTATAAAGTAATAAGTCTTACTTTCTTATTCTCTATCTGTAGTTGCAGGAGCTGGGAAGAAATTAAAATCAAAAATTGTAGGACCTTCCTCACAGCCTTTATATCTAAGACCAGAGGCTGTTCAGCTATGGAAGATCTTATACTGTGGTATTGAGACCGCCTGGCTGGATTTTTGTTAGGGCCTACAACTTCCTGGAATAGGAAATCATGTAGCTTCTAAAAATCTTCAATACAGAGATAACCCCAATGAAGTGCGAGCTTACATCAGAGAGCTGGAAATGCTCATATATGCCACTGATGACTCGGTTCCTATCACCATGCGGGTGAAGGAAATGATTGATCGTGGCGCCACTGAGGGGGCTGGTGGTTCTGGAGATGAGGAATGGCAATAGTACGTGGCTCTTAAAGATGTAAGTTTTTCTTTCCTTATTTTCATTGCAACTTGATTTCAGTTGAAGCTTTGTTACTTAAGGAAGTTATTTTCTCCATCTTGCAGCTTGCAAAGAAAGGAACTGGGGTTCCTTCTCCACAGTATAGCCCTGGTGGTACTGCTATCAGGGCTGCTGTTGATTCTCCTCGCGAACCAGGCGAGATATCTCCAGGCCAGCAGGCCATGAATGAGGCACTGGACATAGCCTTCCATTCGCCAATCCAAGTGCCAATAAGGGAGACTACTGATACTCCGAAAAAACAAAAGAAGTCAAGGCAACGAAGAGGGAGGAAATCCATAGCTAAACGTTTCATTAGCAGCGGTAACTCCTTCGAACAATCATGAGATTATATCCATAATCATATGGTTACTCATATTTCTGAGGATTGCAGGGGCTTCTTCAATTTCCCCCTTGAGGGAAGGGAGTGACCCTCCTTCAAAGGCCGTGTAGGGTGCTGTAGAACAATCACAGACCCAAGCTGACTTGGTTGCTCCTGGAGAAGAGCTACCATCCATTCCCAGTATCCCTCCTATTGCTGAAGATGCTGTCCAGGGTCAGGGGTTGCAGGACATAAGTCGGCAAGAAGATGTAGCAAATGCTCCCACTAGTGAGACTAATCAGGATTCCGAAGTATCATTGGATGAAATGATGAATCAAGGAATAACTTTTGAAGAATTTTATGATCATGCTAAGTTGTCATGTGATTTAGAAGACCTTGGGCGTGAGTGCTACCCTTCGCCCAATTTTTTTTTTAAAAAAATATACTTCTAACCATGACGGAAAACAATATGCAGTTTCTTCTGTAGAAGCCGCTGAACTGCCAATGCCTGAAGAGGGTGTGGACATTGATGTCAACCCTACCATTGTAGAAACATTAGCTCAAGTAGATCTAAACCCAATAAACCCTCCTGAGACCCATCTTGAAAATACTGTTGAAACCGGGAAAGATGGGGAAAAGTCTTCTCAGGTTGCTGAACCATCCTTGGGTAAGGGATAACAATATTGGTGATTGTACTTTATTCGCAAGACAATCTATTCTTTTTTTTATCCTTGAAGCTGACTAAATCTTTCAATTAATCATGCAGGACCATCAACTGAAATGACTAGATCTGGAGGTGAGGCCTCAGCCTCTTCCCCAACAGGAATTGAAAGTGAAGAAGCACAAATCAGGGGGGGAATAGCAGGACAGGGCACTTCTTTAAGTGCACTAATTCCAGATTACACACCCCTTCTGAAGATGATATTGAATCAGATCCAGAGATGCTTAAAGCATTCAGCTTTTCACGACGTAAGGCATGGAACAACATATGGAACATCATATCTGGGGTGCCTTTAGAAGAGATACCATCAAAAAAATTTCGATTGTCATCCCAATTTGTTATACTGGGACTTGGTGGTTTTGGGTATGAAAAGATCCATGCCGCAGTGAAACAGATCATTTTCAGAAGGGAGAAAGCACAGGCAAGTCGCGAAGATTTGACCAGAGTGAAATTTTCAGTCAACATAGGCGAATTTGAGGCTGAGGTATCCCAAGCTGAGGCTGATTATGCTGCCAAGATGAAGTATCTAAAGCAAAAAATCAAAGAAAAGGTCATCCAGCAGGTGAAACTCCAACAACAGTTAGATGCTGTTACTGGGGAACTTAATCAGCTTAATAAATCATTGGATGAAACTCATATGAATGGCATGAAATCCATCACAGATGCTAAGAAGGAACTTCAGCAGGCTGAAAAGAGTGAAGCTGGTCAAGTGCACGAGCTTCAAATAACTGTCGATAAAGCTCAGGTTGTTATATATCAAATGAAGACTTATGTTGACAATCTTATGTAATTCTTGAAAAAGAGAAGAGACTCCAGTCTGTGGATGTCTTTCCATCTCCTGTGTATCAATGAAAAACACTTTTGTCTTCAATCATTTGTACCTGCATTCTTTCACTACCTGCTTCAAATTTACTTAAGCCAATGGGCTTAGTAAGCATAGTTTGATTTTTCCTAGGATTATTACAAATAACCCTACAAACTTTGAACCTTTTAATTTCTCAATATTACCTAAATCATACGAAAATGTATATTTAGTGAGCTGGAACTTGACTTTTATTCAGAGTTCCTTTGTCTTTTGTGGGCAGTTTAAAGTCATGCATGCCGGACATAAAGGGGCTAATGTTTAAGGTCAAAATAGCTTTGACCGAAATGGATTAAAATTGATTCAATTCCTTGACAATTTATCTTAAAACATATTACCATACTCAAGTATGAGAGAAAATATGTAAACTATGGCTTAAGAATATTTGAATCTGAGGAATGATTTGAAAAAGAGCTAAAAGGCATTAGAAGAAGTAGTTTCCAAGAATGAAGTTACTATTATTTAACAAAACCCATTAGGGGGTTGAAATATGCAGGGCCACCTATAGGGATTGGCTGCATGGTCAAATAAATAGCATCTTTCGGCTGACAAGTCTGTTATGTGGACTGTTTATGCAAGGCCACCTATGGGCACGTGCTGCATAGTCAGGCAAAAGAACTCCCAGAAATTTACTTTCCTAGTGCCAAAAGCCAGTGAAAGTTTATGGAGATTCAAATTTTCTAAAGTATAGAGTTTGTTGTATGGAAAGAGGTACATGAATATGGAGAAGATATTTCCGAACCAGAATATCGATGAACTGGATGAATATCACTCCTACGAAGGTCTGACCCAAACGTAGGGAAGAAGAATAAATCATAGACTTGAATACTTTCAGATCATGAAAAAGGATATGGGACAAATATGTTAAGGATGGCTATTTTTTGCGGATCCCTACACACTGTCGTTTAAGATAAATAAGGACAAAAGAGGCATTCTTCCCAAGAATGAAGTTACTATTATTTAACAAAACCCGTTAGGGGGTTGAAATATGCAGGACCACCTAAGGGCATTGGCTGCATGGTCAAATAAATAGCATCTTTCGTCTGACAAGTCTGTTATGTGGACTGTTTATGCAAGGCCACCTATGGGCACGTGCTGCATAGTCAGGCAAAAGAATTCTTAGAAGTTTGAAATTTTTGTGATTAGAAGTCATGAAAAGGGTTATGAAGATCTGAAAATATTTAAGGTTAGGATTATAACACATAAATATGGGTATTGTCTAATGTATATAGAGATACATAGGTCAATGATAACCATAATCATGTTGTCGGTGGGTCCTGAATTGAAATTTTTGACTTCACTACGTATCTCATAAGAATGAGAATCAAGCCATACGTAGTTCTTGAAATGCAGTTTAACGTCATACAGGACGAAATTATGAGAAATCTTAGTTTAGGGTCATAAAATTCGGACCATAATAATGAATACACAGTGTGTGTTTTCATGAGGACTTTTCAGCTAAGGGACTAAAAGTGAAATTTGGGGTTAGGCCCAAAAGACTTGGGGCTGGATTAAAGGGATACTCGAACGTTCCTACGTATCCCATAAGGATGGGAATCAATCCCACGTAGTTCTTGAAATGCAGTTTAACGCCGTGCAGGACGAAAGTATGAGAAATCTTAGTTTAGGGTCATAGAATTCAGACCATAATAATGAATACACAGTGTGTGTTTTCATGAGGACTTTTCAGCAAAGGGACTGAAAGTGAAATTTGGGGTTAGGCCCAAAAGACTTGGGGATGGATTTGGGGGATACTCGAACATTTCTACGTATCCCATAAGGATGGGAATCAAGCCCACGTAGTTCTTGAAATGCCCTTTTGTACAAATTTGGTTCGTACATGTGAAGGGTGAAAGGGGACTTTAGTGCAATGATGGTTTAACATGAGATAAAAAATTTAGGCATTACCATGTATGCACGTAGTCTTTTTTTGAAATGAAACATGATTGAAAAAAAATCAATGTCAATAATAATTCTCTCTCAAGTGAGGAAATCAAAGAATATTGTAGTTTATTGTCATACCAGACAAAAGTGTTGTATAGTTTGACGTCGTATAACAAGGACGAACGTGAATCAATGTAAAAAATATTGATTCTAGGGGCGGTTTCACAAATCAACATCATATGAGATGGTGGTGAACCGATGTGAAGAGATTGTTTTTGGGCTTGAACCCTGGGAGGCTGCCTACATACCCATCCTGGAGTGCAAGGATCAAAGTCCGTGTAGTTCAATTAAAGAATGAATTAATGATCAAGTTGTTCTTGGGGACAACGATCTAATTAAAATGTTGTTGGGACTTACACATGGTTAGTGGCCCAAAGGGAGTGTAATGTTCTATGTTTTCTCTAAGCTCACGTGAGTCATACTCGGTGTGAGAAACAAGAGGTAATAATAACCTTAATGATGCACAGTTTAATGTCATGTAGGACATATAAAGGGACTATGCAGTTTAAAGTCTTGCAGTTAGGACTATTGGTGCTGCACAGTTTAGTTTCATGTAGCTAGGACGGTGGGGATAAAATAGTTTAACGTCATGTTGGACGAAAGGGGGACTGTGCAGTTTAATGTCATGCAGTAAGGACAAAATAACACACCATGTAACACCCCAAGATTTCATAGTGTGTTATTCAATAACTTGCACTACACGCAATACTGAGTTCAATTGCACCATGACTTACCAAAAAAAAGCCATTAAAAGAGGTCATGAATAGTATTAACTAAATTTTAAACTTTATATAATCCTTATAATTTTAGAATCCATATTATGAGTTTCTTAGTCATAATGCAAGAACAGATTCATTTTCAGTATTGCACTTTTATAAACTTTTGATAGTGAAACCTTTTTAAATACAATATTTTAAACTTTTTGACTAAATGAAGACATCAAAAAATTTAAAATGAAACATCCCAAGCTTCCACGGTACGCTTTCCTTTGAATAAAACAGTAGCGTGTGTTTTACGCAACTTCGAGTTCTAACACACCGTAACCAATCAAACTAGCTGTTACAAATAGTAATACCTACTTTTTGAAGTTATATATATTTTATATTTAAAAATGGACTTCATTTTTGGAATCGGAATATCAAATTTAGCCTAAGGTGAAATTTTGGTACTTTTCGGATAACTTCCATATTTTGATGAATAGTGAAAATTACTAAATTTTAATTAAAAACAACTTTTTTAATCAAAATAATTAATAGTGATAAATTATGAATTTGAGTGGTTTTAAAATATATTTAGAATATATTTTTACTATTTAATATAATGTTTGTCATTGGACATAATTTTATAATTAAACCGAACATAAACAAGTGTCAATCTTTTGATAGTTATTATCTCTTAAAAACACGCTTTTTGTTTTGACAGCGGGAATTAATTTTAAATTAATTTCTGCAACTTCTGTGTTTTGAATTTAGGAAAATGGATTCCATATTTGGAATCAGGATGTTCAAATTGTGTAAATAGGTAACTTTTATTTTTAGACATTTTGAATAATTACTGCGGTAAATATTTTATTTACCATGGTTAAGGGTAAATCCGGTAAATAAGGGTTAAAAAATAATATTATAATAATACTAAATTACCCTAAAACGTGTCTTAAACCTATTGGTTGATACATGGTCGACCATTGGCATCTTTGGGTCTATTTTGGGACCCCATGGATCCACTTGTAAGTGATAATGACACTTTATTTTAATTTAGTTAAAATGAATACAAAAATGACACAAGCATATATCTTTTAGAACAACAATTGTTACATAGGGTTATATATGTTGGATTTTAGATTATAAATATTCATTAGAAATCTAAAAAGATTTCCTACATAATGATATTTTATTTATAATTTTTAGACATTAAATAATTTATTTTATTTATGACACAATGATGATGCAATAATTACAATAATAGTGAAAAATTAAAATAATTGATATTATAAATACCCAACAAAATATAATATGAAACTTTTAATGAATTAAACTAATTTTCTAGGATAATATGATATATTAGGATTGATTTAATTGACTTTGTTCGAAGTAATCAATCTGTTATGAGTTTCAAAAAAATCAACTATTGAATAGTGTCAAAATTGACATAAAACAGTTCTTAAAACAAATATTATATTATTAATTGATATTAAATTCATAAAAATATAAGGTTCGGCCAAGAGACATATATCATGATAGGATCATCATTAATGTATCACTTGGGGGTATCTTGGATGTATATAGTAAGTTTATTAACCATATTATATAAAAATACAAAGAGACATTGTAAAAGTGAAACTAATTAACTTAGAGTTAATACTTAAAGATAAGTTTAATATAAGTACCCAAACCTGTCTAAATTTTATTGGTTGAGTTTTTTAGACCTATCCCCACCTTAAACTTTTAATAATCAACTTTGGATCCATTAGAAACCGAATATGAATTTATTATAAATTAATATTTCTAGCTTTTCCAAAGGTGCCCCTCACCCCTCTTATAAAAGGGCACTCCTTCTCATTTCTTCACACCTTAAAGGCCTTTTGGTTCGGCCAAACTCTGCCCAAATACTCTCCCAACATCCCTCAATACAACCTAGAGGCCTTAGTTTTATCATAAAGCCAACCTAAGGAGCCCTTTTGATCAAATCAAAAGGAAGAACCCGAAGAAGAGGTAATGATTTCACCACCCTTCTCCAAGTTCATTTCTTCTTCCACTTCTTCTTCCTTTGTTCTTACCATTCTAAAATAATAACTCCAGTATCTAACATATACTATGATGTTATTATAAATATGGTACAATCATATTCAGTATTCTATCCTCCCTTTGAATAACATGTCACCATACGTGCGTACGTACGGCTTACCGTCTCCACGTCGTGGTGTAATTGTTATTCAATATAATATTATTTGAATGGGTATAATAATGATGTGTAACTCATGTAAATAATAAATATAACATGTTAATGATTCTTTATATATGATATACCATCCATTTATATATTATTTTAATATCAAAAGAATGATATTGTCGCTCGTGCGTACGTACGGACTACCGTCTCCACGAACGCGATTAGATTCATTCTCCATCGTATCCATTCAAGTATAATTATCATTTGATGATTTAAAAATGATGTTTAAGGACTGGATATCATTCTGGATATGAATAAGATACAACAACCATGGCTTATGTAACAAAACATATAAAAGAAAATGAGTAAGTTAACTCCCGAAACAACGATAATTCTAAGATATTATTAACAAATCAATGTTAAAAGATCATATATGATATCATATTAATATATATGATTCTTGTATAATTTAATAACAACTATTTCACCATTATACAGGAGGTTAACCTGCCCCAACCAAGGAAAAGTACAAGGTAAGGGTTATTTCACAATCTCTTCATTATCCGAGGTTGTTTATACGTAATAATCTACCGGGATCTCTTTATCATCCACATCCATGATTCTTCAAAATGTATTTAAAAATATTTTTATTATTTACTAGAATATTAGTTAAAGTCATTTATACCCTTTTTGACTTTTATAAGTGGTTTATAAAGGAATCTTTTCGTCGTTTTCAAAACAAGGTCCTTTTTAACCTTTTCGGCAGAATTAAGGTAAGAATGTTTTTTTTAACTTATACGGCGGGTGCGGCTAATTTACGCCGTTATAAAATCTTCAAAACTTCCCTTACAAGCTTATAAGAATATTTTCAACGAAAATGTTTTATTTTATATGGATCTTAAATGATTTCAAAATAAAAAGAGATATTTCTTTAAAAAGAATTTTGATTTCATCTATGTCAACATCCTTTGATGGATTTTACGCTTATTTGAATTTGATCTATTGTGATACAAAACTTCTATATTGTATTGAAGGTTTTGTGATATGTTTGACTGTGGATGTGCTATGTTTATATCATTCATAGTTTATGGTGAAATTATTGACATTTCGTATGCTAGTTTTAATACGAATGTTTATGTTATGTTTAATCCTTTTCATATGGGAATGCATTGGACTTAGTAAGTGACGGGTGGAGCCCGCTATAGCTCCTCGATGCATCGGTAGGTCTCATGAGACAAACTAGTGTCTTGGCACAAGGCCTTGACAAAATATTATTTGTAGTCTTGGCACGAGGCCTTGGCTATGTGGTTATGATAGTCTGGCATTATGCATTCCAACATTATGAAAGTGGTTATTGATTTTTGCATGTGATTATTCGATTAGTAGAATATCCATGTGAATAAGTAAATGGCATTATTTCATTTTATTTATGCCATACCATGTTGAAAGTTCATGTTTAAAAGGCTTTTGTTTTAGTTATACATTGCCTTAAATGTTTATTCTTATTGATGAAAGTTTCCGCTATATTGTTATCCTTACTGGGCATTTGAGCTCACCCCTTTTCTATGTTTTATTTTTCCCAGGAAGTGAAGATGTAAGTTATGAATGACATGCAGGGATATTATGAGGGGATTATAGTGTGGACTGTGGAAACATTATGTTGTTGTAGTAGTTTTTCATTTTATGATGTAATGTAAAACTTATGAATATATCTAGTGTTTCCAAGACTACTAAACCAATCGGTCTTTCGAGATTTGATCTTTCATGTGATCATGCCAATGTTATGTAATAATGCACCGACTCTAGGCAACTAGGGTCGGGGCGTTACAGTTGGTATCAGAGGAGGTTTAGTACAAACCTTGGAAACTAGATTTAGATAAACTCTGATTAGAGCACATAGACCTAAGATGAACTTTGAGGATTAGTATAGAAGAACTTCCTAGAATTTTGGTATTGTAGAGATTTTGTGAGTTTTCCGAGCAATACATCCCTGTATGGATACGAGCAGGTAGAGGCGGCTCTGGCACAGATGTACCTAGGGGTAAAACCCGAAAACACTGCTTTGAGCTAGACTTGAACGGGAACTGGTGCACGACAACGGGCCATGCTGCACTCTTGGTTACGACACTCCCGGGGGATATGCTTAGGATAACTCTCATTTTCGTTACATATCATTTTGAAGGGATTATGAGTATATACATACTCAAAGAAAACATTCTTATGATTATGGATTATATCCATAAATAGTTCAATTTATGTTAACTGTTTTATAAGTATGGGATTATGTGTTTTGATTCATAAACTGATCTAGTTTATGCCATGGTATAGAAATGGCGCCCAGTAGAAGGAATGAGAACTCCAGAAATGCACATGATCCAAAGAGAAGGAAGGATCATATCTTTCATGGTCTTAAGCTAGAATTTATAAGAGAAATAGTCTCCCATGTATTATCATCATATGAAGAAATAATATCATGTGTTGATAAGATAAGTAAAGAGTTTACTGAGTCCTATGGATTTGAAGGGAAGCAAGAGAAGAAAAGGATGGAAGAGAGAAAGATGCATAAAGGGAAGAGGGAAAAGAATAATTTTCCCATATGTGATAATTGTGGAAAGAAACACCCTGGAACTTGCCTTAAAGGAATGGGAGTTTGTTATAAGTGTGGAGGAAAAGGGCACAAAGTACGTGACTGCAAGGGTAAGAAAATGGTTTTAAATGTACAATGCTTCATTTGAAAAGAGTTTGGACACTACGCGAACCTATGTCCCAGTCATCAGACTATGCCGCAAATGATGTTATTGGATAATAACCAAGTTATGATACTACCACAGATGAAGAGGAATGATTAGAGTTCTTATGTTGATTATGTCAATTGAGTGTTGTATCAACAATGTACTTGTTATAATAATTATGGAGTATATAAGGATTGTACTGCAGTACTATTTCATTAAGGACTTGAGATTATGTGGAACAAAGAAGAGTGACTCAATAGCAGGATAAATTTTTGGAAAAAATATGGTTGAGAGAATGATAAATCATAATATAGTTCTGATACTGAGGTAGTGATTTTGGAATAATATGTGATTGTTTTGGATAAATTATATTGGATATTCTTGACTACCTTGGAACTGATTAATGATTTGTATATTCCATCATTGTTGGGGTTTAAAACATTTTTGGATTAATGAAGTATATCCAGCATTCTATATGGAATAAGGGAACATGAATGTAATCAATAAGGAATATGGTAATACATGATGAAGGTATTCATATGCTATTACGGGGTAAAAAGGATCTATATTATGTTTACCTTCTTTATAAATGTTGGACTGTGAGTTTGGACAGAAGTATTTTGGATAGTTCTAGTTTGGATTATTTTGGATTGCCATAAAAGGACAACCCGGAGGTCGGGCGGCAACCCGTCGCGTCCGGAAAGGCTGCGAGACATGAACCCGCAACTGAAGGGCGACAAGGGTGTATCTCCTACCACTGGCCCAAGAGATGTCCTGGATTAAATAATGTAGTTTTTTTTAAAAGATCTGGTAGATGAATTATAAATTCGTTTATTTTGGACCACTGTACGAATAGTATAAATATAATTTTTTTTACGAGTGAAAGATGAGTTTATGGTAGAAACTTATTAATGGATAAAACTCTGATTATAAAGTAAGTATATCTCCTTATGATCTTAGCCAATCTCATAAATAAAATCCTCAACATTAATAAAAGGAACTTAGAACAAAAATGTTTCCCTAGATGGTACCTTAAATCATCACTAATTTATGGCTTTGGGATTGTTGGCCTTTTCATAGCCATGTTCTCTACCACTCTCCATCAGATAATTGATGGTTAGATTTCTCTTCCATATCCATATTTTCGTACATGGAACCCTAGTATGTGTTATTTTCGGTAATCTTCATACTTTCCACTCTTTATTTTAAATAGAGGCCTCATTAATTCATTTTTCGATGTGGGATTTCAACTAAGATATTTTGAAACGTCAAAAATGTGTTATCCCAATACCCTATATTTTGTTGAACCGATGGTACTTCAAATCATCATAGATTGATGAGTTTAAGGACCTCAATTTTATACTTTTTTTGTGATTGATGACCTCAATCACTACCTATAAATATTTACGTTTTTCCTCCAATTATATGTCTCTAATTGCCACCAATGTTCTCCCAATCAATATCATAATTTGGTGGTGACCCTTTGATTTCTCTTTTCCTCATATTAAGACTAAATTTTAGTAACCCAATTTCTGATGTGGGTTTTCCCACAAATATATTTTCTACTTTCAACCTTTTATTTTTTAAGAACAATTTCAAATTGCGAGGACGCAATTTATTGAAGGAGGGAGAATGTAACACCCCAAGATTTCATAGTGTGTTATTCAATAACTTGCACTACACGCAACACTGAGTTCAATTGCACCATGACATACCAAAAAAAAGCCATTAAAAGAGGTCATGAATAGTATTAACTAAATTTTAATCTTTATATAATCCTTATAATTTTAGAATCCATATTATGAGTTTCTTAGTCATAATGCAAGAACAGATTCATTTTCAGTATTGCACTTTTATCAACTTTTGATAGTGAAACCTTTTTAAATACAATATTTTGAACCTTTTGACTAAATGGAGACATCAAAAAATATAAAATGAAATATCCCAAGCTTCCACGGTACGCTTTCCTTTGAATAAAACAGTAGCGTGTGTTGTACGCAACTTCGAGTTCTAACACACCGTAACCAATCAAACTAGCTGTTATGAATAGTAATACATACTTTTTGAAGTTATATATATTTTAAATTTTAAAATGGACTCATTTTTGGATTCGGAATATCAAATTTAGCCTAAGGTGAAATTTTGGTACTTTTCGGATAACTTTCATATTTTGTTGAATAGTAAAAATTACTAAATTTTAATTAAAAACAACTTTTTTAATCAAAATAATTAATAGTGATAAATTATGAATTTGAGTGGTTTTAAAATATATTTAGAATATATTTTTACTATTTAATATAATGTTGGTCGTTTGAAATAATTTTACAATTAAACCGAACATAAACAAGTGTCAATCTTTTGATAGTTATTATCTCTTAAAAACACGCTTTTTGTTTTGACAGCGGGAATTAATTTTAAATTAATTTCTGCCACTTATGTGTTTTGAATTTAGGAAAATGGATTCCATATTTGGAATTAGGATGTTCAAATTGTGTAAATAGGTAACTTTTATTTTTAGACATTTTGAATAATTACTGCGGTAAATATTTTATTTACCATGGTTAGGGGTAAATCCGGTAAATAAGGGTTAAAAAATAATATTATAATAATACTAAATTACCCTAACACGTGTCTTAAACCTATTGGTTGATACATGGTCGACCATGAGCATCTTTGGGTCTATTTTGGGACCCCATGGATCCACTTGTAAGTGATAATGTCACTTTATTTTAATTTAGTTAAAATGAATACAAAAATGACACAAGCATATATCTTTTAGAACAACAATTGTTACATAGGGTTATATATGTTGGATTTTAGATTATAAATATTCATTAGAAATCTAAAAAGATTTCCTACATAATGATATTTTATTTATAATTTTTAGACATTAAATAATTTATTTTATTTATGACACAATGATGATTCAGTAATTACTATAATAGTGAAAAATTAAAATAATTGATATTATAAATACCCAAACAAATATAATATGAAACTTTTAATGAATTAAACTAATTTTATAGAATAATATGATATATTAGTATTTATTTAATTGACTTTGATAGAATTAATCAATCTGTTATGAGTTTCACAAAAATCAACTATTGAATAGTGTCAAAATTGACATAAAAGAGTTCTTAAAACAAATATTATATTCTTAATTGATATTAAATTCCTAAAAATCTAAGGTTCGGCCAAGATACTTATATCATGATAGGTCCATCATTAATGTACCACTTTGGGGTCGCTTGGATGTATATTGTACGTTTATTAACCATATTATTTAAAAATACAAAGAGACATTGTAAAAGTGAAACTAATTAACTTAGTGTTAATTCTTAAAGATAAGGTTAATATAAGTACCCAAACCTGTCTAAATTCTATTGGTTGAGTGTTTTTCGACCTATCCCCACCTTAACCTTTGAATAATAATCTTTGGAGCCATTAGAAACCGAATATGAATTTATTATAAATTAATATTTCTAACTTTTCCAAAGGTGCCCCTCACCCCTCTTATAAAAGGGCACTCCTCCTTCTCATTTCTTCACACCTTCAAAGCCTTTTGGATCGGCCAAACTCTGCCCAAATACTCTCCCAACATCCCTCACTACAACCTAGAGGACTTAGTTTGATCAGAAAGCCAACCTAAGGAGCCCTTTTGATCAAATCAAAAGGAAAAACCCGAAGAAGAGGTAATGATTTCACCACCCTTCTCCAAGTTCATTTCTTCTTCCAGTTCTTCTTCCTTTGTTCTTACCATTCTAAAATAATAACTCCAGTATCTCACATATACTGTGATGTTATTATGAATATGGTACAACCATATTCATTATTCTATCCACCCTTTGAATAACATGTCACCATACGTGCGTACGTACGGACTACCGTCTCCACGTCGTGGTGTAATTGTTATTCAATATAATATTATTTGGATGGGTATAATAATGATGTGTAACTCATGTAAATAATAAATATAACATGTTAATGATTCTGTATATATGATATACCATCCATTTATATATTATTTTAATATCAAAAGAATGATATTTTCGCTCGTGCGTACGTACGGACTACCGTCTCCACGAACGCGATTAGATTCATTCTCCATCGTATCCATTCAAGTATAATTATCATTTGATGATTTAAAAATGATGTTTACGGACTGGATATCATTCTGGATATGAATAAGATACAACAACCATGGCTTATGTAACAAAACATATAAAAGAAAATGAGTAAGTTAACTCCCGAAACAACGATAATTCTAAGATATTATTAACAAATCAATGTTAAAAGATCATATATGATATCATATTAATATATATGATTCTTCTATAATTTAATAACAACTATTTCACCATTATACAGGAGGTTAACCTTCCCCAACCAAGGAAAAGTACAAGGTAAGGGTTATTTCACAATCTCTTCATTATCCGAGGTTGTTTATACTTAATAATCTACTAGGATCTCTTTATCATCCACATCCATTTTTCTTCAAAATGTATTTCAAAATATTTTTATTATTTACTAGAATATTAGTTAAAGTCATTTATACCCTTTTTGACTTTTATAAGTGGTTTATAAAGGAATCTTTTCGTCGTTTTCAAAACAAGGTCCTTTTTAACCTTTTCGACAGAATTAAGGTAAGAATGTTTTTTTAACTTATACGGCGGGTGCGGCTAATTTCCGCCGTTATAAAATCTTCAAAACTTCCCTTACAAGCTTATAAGAATATTTTCAAAGAAAATGTTTTATTTTATATGGATCTTAAATGATTTCAAAATAAAACGAGATATTTCTTTAAAAAGAATTTTGATTTCATCTATGTCAACATCCTTTGATGGATTTTACGCTTATTTGAATTTGATCTATTGTGATACAAAACTTCTATATTGTATTGAAGGTTTTGTGATATGTTTGACTGTGGATGTGCTATTTTTATACCATTCATAGTTTATGGTGAAATTATTGACATTTCGTATGCTAGTTTTAATACGAATGTTTATGTCATGTTTAAACCTTTTCATATGGGAATGCATTGGACTTAGTAAGTGACGGGTGGAGCCCGCTATAGCTCCTCGATGGATCGGTAGGCCTCATGAGACAAACTAGTGTCTTGGCACAAGGCCTTGACAAAATCTTATTTGTAGTCTTGGCACGAGGCCTTGGCTATGTGGTTATGATAGTCTGGCATTATGCATTCCAACATTATGAAAGTGGTTATTGATTTTTGCATGTGATTATTCGATTAGTAGAATATACATGTGAATAAGTAAATGGAATTATTTCATATTATTTATTCCATACCATGTTGAAAGTTCATGTTTAAAAGGCTTTTGTTTTAGTTATACATTGCCTTAAATGTTTATTCTTATTGATGAAAGTTTCCGCTATATTGTTATCATTACTGGGCATTTGAGCTCACCCCTTTTCTATGTTTTATTTTTCCCAGGAAGTGAAGATGTAAGTTATGAATGACCTGCAGGGATATTATGAGGGGATTATAGTGTGGACTGTGGAAACATTATGTTGTTGTAGTAGTTTTTCATTTTATGATGTAATGTAAAACTTATGAATATATCTAGTGTTTCCAAGACTACTAAACCAATCGGTCTTTCGAGATTTGATCTTTCTTGTGATCATGCCAATGTTATGTAATAATGCACCGACTCTAGGCAACTAGGGTCGGGGTGTTACACACCATTTATGTCATGTTGGACGAAACTGCGAGTAGTTTAAGGTCATATGCATGGACCGTGGATGGTGCAGTTTAATGTCATGCTGGACCTTTGATGATTATATAGTTTAACGTCTTTCCGGACGTGAGGGACTTTTATACAGTTTAGCGTCATGTAGTTAGGACGTCACAGTTTAACGTCTTTCTGGACATAAGGGACTTGCAAATAGTTTATGGTCATATACATGGACCAGGGATGATGTAGTTTAAGGTCATGTTGGATGGTTTAGGGAACTTTTTCACAGTTTAATGTCGTGTGGGATGAAGTTGCAGTTTAAAGTCATACTGGACCATTGCTGTATAGTTTAACGTCATATAGCAAGGACGAACTGGTGCTGTACAGTTTAAAGTCATGTAGCTAGGACTAAGGTGAACCAATATGAGGATATCAGTTCTGGGGACTTTTTTACAGTTTATCGTCATGCTGGACGTTGGAAGTGCCACATAGTTTAATTTCATGTTGCTAAGACATAATATAGTTTAACGCAATACAGTTTAGTGTCAGGTAGGACATAATAGTAACCAATGTGACAGTTTAACGTCATTTTGGACAATAAGGGAACTGACACAGTTTAACGTCATGCTGGACGATGAAAGTGCCACACAGTTTAATGTCATGTTCCTAGGACACAATATAGTTTAATTTCTTCTCGGACAAAATATAGTTTAATGTCATCCCAGACAAATAAGGAACTTTTGTACAGTTTAATGTCATGTAGATAGGACATAATACAGTTTAGTGTCATGTAAGACATAATACAGTTTTGTGTCATGTAGGACATCATACAGTTTAACGTCATGCTGGACATAATACAATTTAGTGTCATGTAGGACATCATACAGTTTAAGGTCATGTTGGACATAATATGAACCAATGTGACTGTTTTGGCTCTGGGAAGAATATTTTGTGTTTATACAAAATACTTCTTCAGAAATCTAGCATTAGTTGGAGTCGTGATGTGTTCTCCATCCATTGAGATTAGAGAATACGCTCCATTGGAGTAGACCTTATCTATTGAATAAGGTCCTTCCCTTTTTGGTTCAAGCTTGGGAGGCTTCTTTCCTGGTATCATTGGTGCTCTGAGAACCAATACCAATTCTCCCTGAATGAATGAACGAAGACGAACTTTTTTGTTAAAATATCGTGCTATTCGATTCTGATAGATTTCCAAGTGGTGAAAAGTGCACAATCTTTTCTCATCTTACTGTTCCAATTCATGCAACCGCTTTTGGGATTGCTCATCTGTAGATAACTGATCACAAATGGCTATTCTGAGTAAGGTCAATTGACCTTCAATTGGCAAGACTACTTCTGTTCCATATACCAATGAATATGGAGTTGACCGCGTTGCATTGCGAGTGGTAGTCCGATAAGCCCATAAAGCATGAAAGAGTTTATCAGGCCATGACCTCTTATCTTTATCCACCATCTTTTGCATTATATTTGAAAGAGTCTTGTTGAAGGCTTCTATCTGGCCATTAGCCACCGCATGATATCGAGATGAATGGTTGGACTTAATGTTGTATTCTTGATACAATTTCATTACCTCTGAAGAATAGAAGTTGGTGCCATTGTCCGTCAATATGGTATGAGGGACACAATTTCTAGTAATGATGTTAGACTTGATGAAGCTAACAATGCATTTAGAACTGACTTCTTTGAGAGGTACTGCCTATGCCCATTTGGAGAAGAAATCAGTAGCAGTAAGAATGTACTTAAACTGCTTGGCCGTAGCTGAAGGGTAAGGTCCCACCACATCCATTCCCCATGTGGAAAATGGCCATGAGTATTTATCTGTATGAAGAAACTCTGGAGTTTGATGAATGAAGTTGGCATATACTTGGCATGAATGACACTTCTTTGTGAAATTAACACAATCTAGTATCATTGAAGGCCAAAAGTATTCAAGCCTTCGAATTTGATAAGACAGTCTATGTACAGACTGGTGGGCACCACAGACTCCTGCATGCACTTCTTTTATGACAACCATTTTCTCTTCAACATCAATACATCTGAAGAGAACTCCATCAAAACTACGTTTGTAGAGAATTTTCTCTAGGTGGTTTGGGCTATCATAAAGAGTAAAATTGACCACACGTCGCCGGATTTGTTCTTTCTCGGCTCTATCAGGTGGAAGTGTTCCATTTTGAAGGTATTCCCTGATAGGTGACATCCATCCTGTAGTATTACCATATGGTTCAGGAATGGGACTAATTTCATTAATTTCCTCTATTCTGACTTGAACATAAGGTGAAATTGCACGATGGTGGGCAATACAGATGGTTGTCTCGTCCCGATTTGGATCTGCTAAAGTTGTGACTATATTAGCCAGTGCATCAGCTTGAGCATTTTGTGATCTTGGGACATAAGAAAATATCGGTTCTGAAGGGAATTCCGACATTAACTCTCTGACGTAATCATACAAAGGGATTAATTCTTCTTTTCTGATGGAATAATCCCCATTGACTTGTTTGATTACCAGGTCTGAATCACCTTTCACCTTTAAGTGATTCACTTGTGCTTGAAGCGCTAACTCCAAGCCTGTAATGAGAGCTTGGTATTCAGCTTCATTATTGGTACCACCTTCCCACAAAAAAAGGAATAAGGTAACACTGCCTTATCTGGAGAAATGAGAAAAATTCCTAAACCAACTTTGTTGAATTTAGGATTTTCCATTTTCTTCCCTGTTGGACTTCTAGAAGAACCATCAAAATACATTTCCCATGTTTGAGGACTCTCTTGAATAGAGAAAACTTCCTCATCAGGGAGTTCGATATCTGAATACGTGTCTTCCACTGAAGGATGTTCATCCAGGAAATCAGCCAGAGCTTGGCCCTTAATTGCCTTTTGAGACACATACTGAATGTCGAACTGCTGTAGAATAACCGCCCACCTTGCCAGACATCCTATAAGCATTGGACGACTAAGGAATAATTTGAGCGGATTATTACGAGATACCAGTTGGACCTCGTGATGTTGGAGGTAGTGTCTCAGTTTCTGAACTGCAAAGATTAATGCTAGGAAGCACTTTTCAATACTTGAATACCGGGTTTCTTCTTCAAGCATAGTTCTACTGAGATAGTAGAGACTATTTTCTTTCCCAGCATCATTCTTTTGAGCGAGAAAGGCACCCAATGATCGCTCTAAAGCTGTCACATAGAGGATAAGAGGTCTACCCTCAACAGGTGGCATGGGTACTGGTGGACTCAAGAGGTATTTCTTGAGAACATCAAATGCTTCTTGACATTCTTCAGTCCACTGGTAAGTGAATCTTTTCTTCAATAATTTGGTAAAGGGTAAACTTTTTCCTGCCAAAGTGGCGATGAAACGCCGAATATAGGCTAAATGTCCTTGAAGTCCTCTTAATTCTTTCAAATTCTGAGGAGGTGACATACCAAGGATTGATTTTCTCTTCTCAGGATCAACTTCAATACCACGATGGCGTACAACAAAGCCGAGGAATTTTCCTGAGGTTACCCCAAAAGAACATTTTAAGGGGTTCATCTTCAAATTATGTTGTCGAAGATTGTGGAATATGACTTCCAAATCAGCCAATTGATTAGAAAATTGGTTGGATTTAACCACCAAATCATCTACATAGCATTCAACAAACATCCCTAATATAGGTTTGAATATACGATGCATGGCGCGTTGATATGTTGCACCTGCATTCTTTAAACCCAAGGGAATCACCCGGTAACAAAACACACCTTGAGGAGCTCTGAAGGCTATATATTCCTCATCTTCTGGGGCCATTCGGATCTAATTATATCCAGAATATCCATCTATGAAAGAAAGTACTTCATAACCAGTCGTCGCATCAATTAAGAGTTCTGTAATCGGAACTGGGAAATCATCTTTAGGACAATACCGATTAAGATCTCTAAAATCGATGCAAACCCTAATTTGTCCGTTCTTCTTCTTTACAGGGACAATATTAGCCAACCACTTGGGATATTGAACTTCTCTGACGAAGTTGGCTTTGATCAGCTTATTCACTTCAGCTTCAATTTTGGAATCATAGGTTGGGTGTGTTATTCTCGTGGCTTGCTTAAAACCTCGATGTTCTTTTGGTAAACCCAAATGATGAGTAGCAACATCAGGATCAAGTCCAGGAATTTCTGTATAATTCCAAGAAAAAATATCTTTATTTTGCTTTAGAAAAGAAATATACATCTCTTGCTCTTCAAGGGTCATGGCCGCACTAATTAAAGTGGGGCGTGGATCTTTCTCTGTACCCAGATTTACTTCTCTGAGTTCATCCACAGTGGTAGAGATACCCTCTTCAAATGCTGGAGGAGCATCTCTATGATCTTCCTCTTCCTCTTCATCATGTGTTATTTCTTCCGTTTCTACTTGAAAAGTAGATAAAAAAATGAGATTCTCATGATTATAAGAGATGTCAAAATTTTCACATTTTGAAGAAGAAGCTTCCATTTCCGACCCTATTGATGATAAAGGGTCTTCTTTGGGAAATAAAGAGGAGATGATGGATTGAGAATCGACATCATTATTCACCTCTGGTGTTGCTATAACTTCTTCTGGACTGATTAGCGAAGTATAGACTTGTAGGACTTCAGTAGATGAAATGAAAACGTCACCACTTATGCTTTCATCACTGCTTGGTAGGTTACCAATTTCTCCCATGTTGTCTGGCTCGATCGCCGTAATTGACATTATGGATCTTTCTATAAGAGTATTTTGATTTGGGCCTATTTTGTCAATTTGACTGATAGGTAACACATAATATGTACTCACATGTGAAAATGGATTTATTGGAATTTTCTCCAAACCATATGGAGCATTAACTTTGGTAATTTCCTTCATTGTAGATTTTTCTCTTCCCTTCATGTGATAAAATTCCGCCTCAATGTATTGAGACTCACATGTCTTGAATGGGGCCTTATCACCATACAATGTTCCAACTTGACCATCGAAACCGTATTTGAGACATTGATGGTATGATGAAGGAATAGCTACATGCTGATGTAGCCAGGGTCTTCAAAGAAAGATATTGAAAGGTGAGTCTTGATCAACAATCATGAAATCCTAATTGGATACAAGATCTCCAAACTGAGTTCTGAGTGTAACTTCTCCCAGTGGTTCTTGTTCATTTTTATCATATCCTTGTAACATCATGGTAGAAGGAGATAAATCAGATTCTGTGAGGCCCAATCGACGAAGTGTACGAATGGGCATGAGGTTGACTCCTGAACCATTTTCAATGAAAGCTCTTCAAACTTCTACACCATTGACTTTTCCAGATAAGTACAAAGGTTTTATGTGCCCATGCACAACATCATCTTCATCTTTATCAGTAAAAGATATCACTGCATGGAATTCTGCAGGATTATTCTCTATGTGATAGATTTCAGCTGCAGCAATTTCAGCTTCAAACTCCTGAGGACTTGACAAAGCTTCGATGAGTGCTTCCCGAAGATCTTTTGACAGATTCAAAGCATCCAAAATTGATAACTTGGCTGGTACATGGCCCAACTGTTTCAATATATCGTACTTTTGATCTAGAGGTCTGCGTTTCCCAATAGGAATATGTGGTTTAGCAGGTACCTTGGAAGCAGATGCTTTGGAAGCTGATGCATCTTGTATTAAAGTTTGCAACATCCATGGTTTTGGAAGATTAGACTGATTAGATCCATTTACTTGCTGAGATAAAGGAGATGGAACCTTTAATCGGTCTTCCAAAATAACTGTTCCAAAACTGAGTTGGCCATTGGCAGAAGAACTTGCTTGTTCTTTTTGAGCTCGCCGAAGGGCTCTACTACGAGTTTTTGCTGCATATACAGTGCTAGCAGGGGTAAAATTAGAGTAGTGGCTTCGGAAAGATCCACGTCTTCCCCTATATCCTGAACCTCTAGAACCTCCTCAGATTCCCTTATTTGATACAGGGAATTCAGGCTCATCAAGACTGGAATATGGATCTGTTAATTGAATCATATTAACAGAACCAAAGATTAACTCTTCATCTAATAAAGGCTATGCCTGGTTAGCCTGTTTAGGATGTGCCGTTTGATGGGGCGGTGCCCGTGGCTTTGAAGTATATGGCATGAAATCTGCCAGAGTCAAAGACAATTTAGACTTTGATACATACTCATCTTCTACTGATTCCTCTTTCTTCTTTGAATTGTGCTTCCCTTTTGAGGATTTGTCTTTTGATGGAGGCTTTACTGCATCTTTTGTAGGAGACACAATTGGCTTCTTCAATTGTGTTCACAAAATGGAATGTGTTCGATTGATTGTCTTTCTGACCATCTAATCATCATATTTTTTCGCAGTTTTTCTTTTGACTTCCTGCCACTCGCCTCCTTCCTCTGGATCTGTAGCGGTAATACACACTACATGAGCTTAATAACCCTTCAATTTGACTTGTCCCAAGTCGACCATCTTTTTCAGGAGGTCTTTAAAGACAAAACACTCCTGGAAGGGATGCCCCAACATTTGATGAAAGGGACAATAATTGGGACGGTCTTCATCTCCTTCCTTGTTTGGCCTCTTGGGAACTGGTAATTGAACCAAATTATTTTCCAGAGCTGAAATGAAGTAACCAGGAACTTGCTCACTTCGGAAAGAGTATGTTTTACTCTTCAAATCCTCAAATTGTTTTCGTCATAGATCTCTTTGATCATTTGGACGAAACAACCATTGTTGTTGGTGTTCAGGAGGTGGAGACCTTCGAGAAGATGAAGGTTTTGAAGTAGAAATAGGTACAGGTGCTTGTTTAAGCATAAATGTAGCAGTTTCCGCTTTACCCATTCTCTTTCCTGGAGCTGATGGAATTATACGAGATTTAACCTTATCCTGTATAAGAGAATCATCAATCTGTTGAGCGATTGAAGTAAGGTCTCGAAACCCTCCTGTGTATTTCACAGGGATCAATGGCGTGCGTAATTCATCATGCAAATTTTCCACACAGATTGGAAACAATTCCTCCTGAGGGAGTGCTAAACTCGGGGAATACGTTAATCCCTTTCAACGAGCAATGAAATCAGAGACCCTTTCATTCTCCCTTTTCTTGTAGTTTGTAAGATCGAAAACTGTCATTTTTGGAAAAGTTGAGCTAAACTGAAGAAAGAATTTTTGACAAAGATCCTCCCATCCGAAGATTGACCGGGATTGCAAGCTTGTATACCAGACAAAAGCTGGTCCTTGCAAGGTTCGCACGAAGCATCTTAGTTTCACTGCTTCTTGCTACTCTGGAGTTCCCATCATAGGATCACAACAAGACACATAATGCGTCAAATGTTGTTCAGGGTCGCCTGATCCATTGAAAGTAGGGAAAATAGGGTTTCCAAAACTGGATGGAGGAAAAATTGAATCTACCCATTCAGGGTAAACTTTCTTTTCAGGTTGAACATGCGCCTGTTTCCCATCCATAGTTTCTAACCGAGCTGTTAATGACTCAATAGTAATGATTAACTTTTGAGAAACATCAGGTTGAACTTGGTTTTGGGTAGGTGCAATTAATGGAGCTTGGACAGACGTGGTGGTTGGTGCTACAACTGATGGTAGTGCTGCCAACCGTTGTTGCGTTTGACCTGTAGGATTAGACCTATGAGGTTGTACTGATAAAGGAGGATATTCCTGATCCATCTCAGTAGTTACAACAAATTCCTTCGGCTGACGGACTTCAGCATTCTTATGAAGAAGACTACTCTGAAGTAGTTCTGCATTCAACCTTCTTAATTCTTTCATTTCTTCCTCCTGTTGTGCAAACCTTTGCTCAAATGAGAGCGATTGACCTCCATCAAAGGAAGGGTGAGAAGTAACCTGATTCTTTCCTTTCCCCTTATTTGATCCTTTTCGGAGAGGGGGAAGTGGGTTACTTGAAGGAATAACCAGATTTTGGGTAAGCCTTTGATTACGTGTGTGCACACCTTCTACATTTAGGTCTGTGTGCACAACTTCTTGAGAAGGAACCTCTTCATCTGATCCCTTTGATTGAGCCTCATCTGGTGAATCAGTAGAAACGGCATTGATGACATTAATGGATGCATATTGCATGGAATCCTTTCTATCAGCATTTCTGTGATATTGTCTTCTTCCATGTCCATGATGAGACATGGCATTCCGTTGACTTGATCCCTCGGGAATTTCTTGGAGAACCGTCACTTGGAGAGAATCTCCTGATAGCTTGGCTCTTCGTTCCTCTTGAGGATTATTCCCTAATCGAGAGAATAATGACTTTCTCTAAGGGAGGGATTGAGGATTTGAAAAAGTCCCCAGTCCGGTGGACTGGGGATGTTCCTGCTGCTTCCGCTCAACTCCTCGAATCCCATTTGTTGACTCTGAGGGTTGGTTTAGAGAAGTCCCCAGTCTGACAAGCTGGGGTGTCTCTTGACATTCTATGTCTGAGATCTTCTTAAAATCTCTCTTGATCTTGCGAATCTTAGTTCAGAAATTAGCTAGATGCATTAACCTGTATCCACTTTTATCACCTGGTTCAACAGACCATTGGATGATTTCCGAAACTTCTGTCATTTGATGACGTGTTTTCTCCAGACGAGAGGCTTGTGCAATATTCTCGCCTGCTTGATGTTGGATAAATTCAACAACTTGTTCTCTATATACTTTATTTTGAGAGGAACTATTTGAAGACTGTTTTTGAGAATGCTTTTTATTATGAACAAAGACCATTGACTGTGGCCGACCATGGTAAATAACATTGCATGAAACCATTTTCGGCGGGATTTGCTGACTGGAAAGCACTGTGAAATGTAGTTCTCCTTGAACACCCCATCCTCTGATATGAACACCAGATGGAGCATTGGCAATTAACTGACGCAATTTTATTAGTGCGCCAAGGCATGAACGTTGAAGGGTTCTCTGTTGCTTTTCAGCCTTCGGATACCGAGAGACTGATAGAGATGCCAAATCAATCTGACGTTTTAGCACTTCTATTATCTTAAGATGATTTTCATATTCATCCTAAGATAATACCTTCTTTTTTAATTGACAAATAGTTTTCAACATGTTGAGATGAACATCATGGATTCCATCATCTGTCAACATCTTTAGAATGTCGTATTGGGAGTCAGCCAAAGGCGAAAACATGACTGGTACTTCACCTTTTGCCACTTTTTTCCTCTTGTTCAGCATTAACTCTTTATCATTAAATGAAGATTCTTCTACCTGTTTTTACCAGAGTTGGTGTTTCCTTGTTGCTTAATCGGATTCAACAAGATTGGTAGAGAGATCATTGATTAAACTAGAAGATGCATGACTTAGGGGTGGTTCAGAGAATGACCTACACCATGTGATATCTTCTGATTGAGAAAGTATTTCACTTGTTAGCGATAAAGCATCAGACATGACTGGTTTCGCATTTGAAAGTGCCTCAAGATAAGATGGATTTCTCGGCACTACATTATCCACTGGAGTATTTTCCAGGAAATGTGAATCACTACTGCGGAGAGGACTTTCGCAGCGATGTTCATCATCATGGGGAGGACCACCATAATGGGTTACAGAAAAAGATGAGATCTCTTGCTCCTTGGTCTTCTGACCACACAGAGGGTTCCTGTGGCTCTCATCTGAAGAAGAGACTTCAAGATTGACCGAACTTTCATTAAGAAAGCCTTCATGAAGAAGTGTCTGTTGAAGACCTTCAAAATTAATGTTCCCGTTATTGGGAACTGAGGGAGTAGAATCTTGATTTCTGACAGATAAATGTCTGAGGGCTTCAAGAACTCCAGAATCGAGCAAGGCCTTGTTGCAGATTGGCCTTTGATCTCCTGACTGTGCTGGGCGGATCTTTTTCTTATATGCCTTCTTACTCACTTTAGAATACACTAGTTGACGAAAGTGGTTACTCTAAGCAGGTTTATGTGCCTGATCAGGAATGATGGTCAGGTTAGGCTGATGATCTCCACTCAAATCAGGTGTATGTGCCTGACTTCGTTGTCCGTATGAAATGGGGGAGTATGCCCCATAACCCTCTTGGACTGGAACAGATGTGTGTGTCTGTTCCGGAGTGAATCGTTGATGTGTCACTCCACTGCTAGGGATAGATTTATGTGTATGTCCCTGAAATGATGCTGAAGCTGTTATGATATCCTGGAAAGCATCCAGAATATGAGCAGGAATTTGCTTCTACTCTTTCACCATTGACAAAATATGTTTGGTGACTTCAGCCGCCGGAACGGGGATATATGTCCATTCCGGGCTTAGAGTAGGTGTATGTGCCTGCTCCTTTCCTCCTCTTCCTGTCAGTGAATCCTGACAGTACACAAGTGTGGAGGCAGAGAGTTGAGTCTACCTCCTGTTTGTCGTCGGGGATTTCTGACTGACTTCTCCATGCGCTACCAAGCGAGACTGTTGGTAGGCTTGATTAGTATTAGAAGGTGTATGTGCATGCTGATTACACTTCGCCAAACGCGGTTGACGAGATCCATCATATGTAGTCAGACGAGCCTGCTGACTAGCTGATGATGCATAAGCAGGTGTATATTCCTGCATATAGTACTCCGCCGGATTTGCCTGGCAGGATTGGCTTGATGCTGCCAGACGAGTCTGCTGGACATCGGATTTAAAACGGGCAGGTGTGTGCGCATGTTCGTTATTTTCCACCAAGTCAGGTTGGTGGACTTCTCCAGAGATGGTAGGGATGACAACCTGCCCATTGTTAACCGGATTCCGTCTCTGGCGGTTCATCTTGCCTGCTCGGGTTCGAGGAACCTGAGCTGAATTCCTGGAGTCGGTACCCTCATCATGTTGAGGGCGCACTACCACACGAGTCTGGCGGCGATTGTTGATGGGAGCCCTCAAGAAGGACTCCTTTCTTTTTGAATTAAGGCCCTGCGGGACCTTCTCATTCACTTCCTCAGAGTAAGGGAGTGAATGGAAATTGTGATCCGGGGATAACGACCTGAAACGGTTGGAGACGGTAGTCAGCACTGCCTGCTTCTTGATCGCTGGCTGCCGTTGTCCGGACGACCAGGTAGAGTTGTTAACTTGGAGGGCTTGACGAGCGGCCTCCAGAGTTGGGATAGTACCGTTGCGACGGTATTCCTTAACCAGTGCATTAGAAACCCAGTGTTGAAGACGATGAGTTGGTGATGTCATCCTCAGAGCGGATGACGTTCCAGCAGGAGTAGCAGCATTGGTTTTCACAGCAGCAGACCTCACAGTAGAGGTGTTCACAGCAGCAGTATTCACAGGGGTGAATTTAAGAAAAGCCATTTTGCAGAAGATCTTGGGAAAAGAGTTCCTATTCCATAAAATAGACATAATCATGATGAATCTGGCAACTGCATCTTTTGGATGAACACATGTAAATGATTGGTTTTTTGGCCTAAGGGGCCTAACAAATAAGAATAACATCACTTTAACTTGGTTAAGGATTCACGTCGGGTTCACCATTTTTTGTTTTGCACGGATTTCGGGGATGACCTCCTGGACGGGAGATTCAAACGTTCCTATCGGTTTCTAGCGGGTTTTTTCGTAGAACCGGAAACATCCAATGATTCCACATCCGTTTGGGCCTACTTTCCAAAGGTAGGCACTCATTTTTTTGTGGACTAATGAGGCTTAGAAATTTTCATTGGTCGAGAAGATGGGAGGTCGGACTCATCACACCTTTTGAGGGGAATTATTGTCTACTCCGGGACTCTCTTTATAGATTTAAGTTATGTTCGTGAATCCTTATTACATTACCAAGTATAAAATGATTTTTCCTTTAGTTTTAACAATCAATGATTAAATATGTAAGAAATTTAGAGAATCATTTATATGTATTCGAGGTTCTTCATCAATAGAGAATCATCTATATCTGTTTTAGAGATTCTTGGTCAATGGTATCCTTCAAAACATTTATATAAAAGTCTCTTGGTCATTATGATGACCAGGCTGGTTTTAAAGCCACTAAGTGGGGCACTTGAAGTTTATCTTCATTCAGAAGAACATGGATTATTTCAAAGTTGGGATCGAACCCATAAATGGGCTACCTACGTATCCTTTGTTTTGAAAAAGGAATCAGAACCCACATAGTTCGAGTAAGGGTATGATGTTTATGATTGATGGCTCAAAGCAGGATGTCACAATTACTTTTACACTCTAAGCTCAAGTGAGTCATGCTCGGTGTGAGAAACAAGAGGTATTAGTAAAATTTATACAATTTGTGCCATGAAAAGATGCAATCATAAGAAATGTTTTGGGGCTTATGTATGTATGATGGCCCAGATAGATGAAGGTTTAGGATTCACTTTTAGGGCGAAAATCCATGAATAGGGTCCATAAAGGTATATGTGCTTCATGGAGATTTGAATACTCTAATCATGGGGATTACTCCTAAGGAGCATGCCTAAGTTAGGAGGGGACTTATGATTGGGTTTTACTCCTGAAAAGGAAACCCAAATCAAGGGTAAATTAGGAGTGGTTAAGAGAAATTAAGGGACTTGGGGCTTACTCCTGAGGAGGATGCCCATAATTTATGACTGGGACTTATTCATGAGAAGGAAGCCCAGGTTAGGGATTAAGTCTTGGGGATTACTCCTAAAAATGATTCCCAAGATTTATGACTCGGACTTATTCCTGAGAAAGAAGCCCAGGATAGGGGACTTGGTTTGGGGCTTACTCCTGAAGAGGATGCCCAAATTAGAGGACTTGGGGCTTATTCCTTAGAAGGATGTCCATATTTTGAGATTGGGATTGGGGCTTACTCCTAATGATGATGCCCAAGTTAAGGATTTAAGGTTTGGGGCTTACTCCTGAGGAGGATGCCCAAGTTTGAGAACTTTAAGAATTTGGGGCTTACTCCTAATGAGGATGCCCAGATTAAAGGATTTATAACTGGGGATTATTCCTGAAAAGGATACTCATGTTAAGGATTCTCTCATCTTAAAGGATGAGGTTTAATGAATGTACATTCAATCTTTGGTGACATAAAGATGTATAAATCACTATGTTTTGAGAGATATTCCACAGAATTCCTTTCAGATAAGGAAGTCAAATCAAGAAATCATGCCATAAATGAATTTGAAGAGTATCTTGAAGACTGAATCTTGAATAGGAAAGGTGAAATGGCTTAAGAGGGGTAAAATTGGCAAGATGGGCACCCAGAAAGGTAGGGGCGCGCAAGTCTTGAATGGCGCGTAAGTCTTGCGTGGGTGCGCAAGTTTTGGTCACGCAGGTATACCTGCGCGGCATGTGGGGTACTTGCGCGATTTTCAACCAGCATTAAAATACTTGAGCGACTCTTTATTAAACCCTTTAGAATCCCCTTGAGGTTCTTCCAGAAAAGGGACGCGCAAATTCTATTGAAGGAATAAGGCAGCGCGCAAGTATGACCAGTTCCCTTAAGGGCTGTCCATTCAGGCGCGCAAGTGTTGATGAGTTTCAACACTTAGGCCTTCTTGTCTCTCTTTAGATATTCCGTTCTAGGTAAGAAATTACCTTAGAAGTGTTCCGAATGTTTTGAGAAGAGACTTGGGCGTCGGGAGCTTCAATCCGAGTTTCTGAAGAAAAAAAATCCTCCGACCTGGGGGGCCCATGGGGTCTATTTATAGGCAGGAGAAGACCCCGGGCGGTTACCGGGCGGTTACCACTTATGTCGTGCAAGTGACTTGCGCGACCAAGGTCGTCGCGCAAGTGTACTTGCGCGATAGTGAGATAACTTGTGCGGTTTAGTTTCTTTTGATCCTGTGTTCACGCCTTTGTCGATTTTTGATGTTTTCTTCAAAGGATGAACCACTTTTGAGCTCAGATATTCCCTTTTCTGATCTTTAGATTTTGTGACGAAAGGAGCGTCAACAAATATGAAAGGTAAATGATAGTACATTAAATTATATTGAATCATATCATCCAATGTCTGAATTTTTCTCATATATTATCAACCATATTTTAAATGAAATGTTATTGGGAAATGTAATTCAATGATAAACGACAAGTAAATTAATTATTTTTATGTATAGTTGAATATTTGATTATTATCAAATAAAATTTAATGAGGTCCTACATATAACATAATTACTTATTCAAAATGATGTAATGAATGTTTATCTTAATACACATTTCATCACATGGGATGAAAATGATCACGTTTAGTCAATCGAAAAAATATAAAAAATAAGATTATTACATCTATATGTATTTTTTAATCCCACCCCTAAATCCATGAAGATATTCTACCATTTATATTTTTGGAATATTAAATTTTAAAGCTTCCCATTTGATAATTTTAATTCTATGTTAACTTATTATGAAAAAAATATTTCATAGTAAAATTAGAAGTTTCTTTTATCATTCCATCCCACCAGAAATGATTCGGAAGGACTCTATTCATTTTATTCTACAATGATTAATAGAAAATAGATGATTATGAGCCTCAAACATTTGTTATTTCTTCAAATTGGTTTCACATAATGAACATAACCATTTTATGAATTTAAAAACTCATTCTATGTAAAAATTATATTTAGGATGTTTACCTTTAAATATAATTATTCAGTTTTCTATATGTAATGGTCTTCCATTTATGGTTTTATAATAATGTCTTGTAATGATTATTGTACTAACACCAAGAAAAAATGGTAGTTCATTCAGGAAAATTTCTAAGAAAACATTCATCAAATCATTATTCAATGTTTAATGATCTTGGTATAACATTGTTAATGATGCTTTATATTTCAAAATAAAATCTTTAAAAATACATAATACTTTTCTTGGATGGTAATAAATTATGAATTCAAATTAATTTAACATTCACTACATTCTCCTCTCTCTGATTTTAAAATATTCCTGGGTGAATATATACATTACATATTTATACTTATGAATTTGCATTTTTACTCCATATAAATGATGTATCTAATTATTAAAGAAAACATTACAGCCTCTAGTTCAAGGTCACATGAAGGATAATTTATCTCATTTACATGTAATTGACCTAAAGAATAATCATTTTCATGATATGTTTTAATTAAAATTCATCTTATTACAATCATAGAGCATCCTTGTAAATAATAATGTTACCATTTCGGGATGATAGGGGTAAAACATACGAATTAACTATTATTCTTTTCAATTTATTAAAACATTCATCAGATTAATTTGTTAATATTGAACTAAAAAAATTCATTTTTAATTATTAGGGAGATATATAACTTTATAATAGTTACAAAATCCCTATGGTAATATCTTGGAAATATAAGAAAACTAAAAATCTCAGTGACATTTTATAGTATTTCTTATTCCAATGCCAATTACGTTTTGTACGGATTAAAAATTCATATTTTTTTAGGATGATCAAGGAATGAAAAATTGATTACACAATAATCACATCATATAAATATTACTTATAAATTAATTTGTATCAATATTTAAATAATTATCATTGTTTCTTAGGATCCATTTGCATTAAGAATAAACTAAAATATAATCAATAAATAAAAATTCGGATATATCCATAAATTCGTTGAAAAATATATTCATAGGATCCATGAATTTAACTGGATGATTATTCACCCCAAAGGGAATAACCAAATAATCATAATACCCATACATAGTAAAATAAATTACCATTGGGATTTAATCCCCCACCACTTTCACTTGATGGTACCTAAACAATGATAAAAATTTTAAAAATATTGATTTCCTTAGAAGAGATCATAAATTTTATCAATATCAGTAACTAAATACCGATTGATACCCTTTTTTTCAATTATTTATAATCAATTAAATGAGTCATTTACCTGTATTACATTTTAAAAAATTGGTCATGAGAACCCCATGGTGCAGTGATTTGATGAATGAAAAATTTAGCAAGAAATTATTCTAACTACCTTTTCAATTCCAATAGTTCTTCTTGAGACCTTCGATAAGGGTTTTATTGTTTCCATATAAATATGAACTATGTAAATAGAAAATTATACTTCTTTATTAGGTATAATAAAAGAGAACTCCTTAGAAAAAAATCTTTATATTATTTTTATATCAGTGAATCTTTAATCAGAATAGTTTCTCAATTCTAAAAAAGATGAAAATTATAACATTCATATCAGTCAATTAATAGTTTTTTAGATTCATGGTAAATTATCAATAATATTAAATAATTAATTTTTACAAATATATACTAAATTTTAAACAAAAAATTATTTGGATATGGATTCTATCATAGAATAATAAACCAATATCCAATCCAAGCCAAGAATATCATCAAATTCTATAATGGTACATAAAATAAGTTTTTTTTTGTGAAAACCCTTCCATATTTAATGAAATGAATATTTTAAAAAATATTTTATTACTCATTCTTTTATGATTTTTTTACCAAAACTATGGGATTCATTTAGTAAACTAAAATATTAATGTTGCAAGTAAATTTATATTAAATTAATTAATATTTTGACCTCAGATCAGACATTGGGTTGTCCAAATACGAGTAAATATTTAACTTACATATTACTCCTTCATTAGATGTAATGACATCTGATGAAGTTGTAGTAATGGAATTAACCACGCAATTTTTCATATAATATATTCAATTTTCAACATTTATGATATTAATTAGAAATTAATCATCATAATAAGACATCTAGTTACATTTATAAACCCCTAAAACATGATTATAAATGTTGTTTATTTCACTATAAATATATATTTATTTACATTTACAATATATATATCCAATAATTCATAATATGAATAACTTCCAGATTTCATAAGACATTCCCCAGAGTTATTTTTATGATATATATTTCCAATTGGAACAAATATTTTTTTTACATTTGTATTAATATAATGATTTATTAATATATTATATCCATATAAACATATTTTTCTTATAATATTCATAGAACACGTGATAAAAAATCACTATTTATCTCATCCTAGAACAACAAACACTTTTTTCATTACCATTAAATTTGTGAGAGGGAATTTATTAATGGTCACATTGATCTAATACAATGTAAAAATGATTATTTTTACTATCAATATCATAGATATAATTGTATGTGGACATTTTATATAAGGTTAATATTGATTTATATGCTTCTGCTAAATCATAGTCATTCTGAATATATTCTATGGATTTTTTTATCCTATTTTGAACTCCTATAGGAAAATATTTCTCAAAAAAATAATTCATGAATGTGCCCCATTACAGGTCATCAATATCATTTATTTCTAAATTATTATTAGGAATCGAACAACATTTATTGTGATCAACATAAAAATGGTAAATATAAATAATTACATTTTGAATCTCCGAAAAACACATGACATTGATTATATTTTCTTGAGAATCAATCAATTTCTCAGATAATTCTTTGTAAAATAATCAACTGAATGTTCTAGGGTATTGTCTTATAAAATAATCCATCATCGACAAGTTCCTCTGTTATAAATCTATTTTCTATCTAGCATAGATTGTACTGAAATTTATATACAACGTCCAAAACAACATCACAATAGAAATTTCTTAGTTCCAATTCAAAATATTCCATGTCACTTATTTCAAAAATATTTCCATATTAGTCCCTTTTTATATTTGATTCTATATATCATTAATGGAAAACCATTTTAAATATATATATTTTTGTAAAATACATATGGTATTATCCTTGTTAAATATCATTATAAATCAAATTTATAATCTCATTAGTTTATTTACATAAAATATTATATAATATAAAATTATCGAAACATTTCCTACCATACCATCTATAAGGACCCATATTATAAAATATATAAAATTTCTTATTTAAGAAATAATTAATTTTGATTCATTTATAGATATCATATCTGTATACAGGTTTAGATATTTTTTTATCAACCTTATATTAAAATTATTATATAACAAAGTGGACACTTACACTCAGTATATAATTTTCAAACAATATAAAACATTAATTTATTAAAAAAAATTAATTTCATGAAATATATTATCAATTGTCATCTTTAAATCATCATTTCTTGTAGTAAAACATAAAACCATCCAAAATATTTTTCAAAATATGTGATGAGTACAAAAATCATTGAATGGTAAAAATAAACAGTTAAAAATAAACATTTCTATCCATATATAGTTATATTTTTTAAAAAACATTTGACCAAAAAATAAAAAAATTAATGCCCAAAAAATTCATATCTCTAAAAAAATATTTTCATAATGAATTTCATTAAAATATAAAAGGTAGAATATAACTCATAATCGATTTTTTGCACTCATGAAATGTTTTTCTAATTTTTTTACATTTCTCCCAAATTAAGAAGCATAAACATCACTCTAAACATAGTCTCGTTATTATACATTGTGAAAAAAATAAGACTTTTGAAAAAATAACATATAAAACATGGATAAATAATGTTGGGAACTTATGATATATTATTTATATCAGTCATATATAGTAACTCTTTAAAAAATGAATAATATACCGAATAAATAATGTAGGTATCTTAAGATATATTAGTCATCCTATGTTATATGATGAATAGTCATAATCATGCTCTATATCAGTCCCACCCATCATAATAAAAATTTCCATAGACTATAAAATAAAATATTTCATTTATATCATTACACTAAATAATATTATCTACTCTGATAAAATATTTTCAGGATATCGAAATATCCATTCTATTTAAAATCCATTTTTAGAAAAACCCAGATAAAAGGGATAGAAGGTTTTTTATGAGAAAATTTATGTTTTTAATGGATGATAAATATAAAATATTGTTATATTTGTTGGAAAAACCCATGACGTAGTTTATGTTAATAGAAGATACATCATTTCACTTTTTTATAAGAATGTTCTATATTAAATATTTAAATATATTCTTTTAATAAAACCTTGAATAAATTTTAAAATTATCCTTTAAAATTAATTTTTATATATAAATATGGGAATAAAATAATTTTATGATTTATGAAATGGATGAAAAATATTTCAAACAAAATTCAATAAAATATTTAAAATGATTTTTTAATATAATTCTTTTGTAAGAAAAATTTTAACTCATCACATAATTTTTTTCAAATAATAAACTTATGTTAATTTTAATATTTCTTAATATCATTTTTCATATTTTTTATTTCCTTATTTGTATTTATTATCTTCTTATATTTAATTACTTAATCAATTTTTTTTTATTTAAACATTTTGATGATATTTGAGTCATATATCCTCAATGATTTATGTAGGTTGACTACTGTCAAAGAGATAATTATTATATCATATCCATAATAATAATGATGTCCTAATTTTAATTATTGTAAATATAAAATACTTTTAAAATAAATTATAAATATTTTTATGAAAAAATATTACAATATAATAATGGAGATGATATACCATACATACACAAGATTAAAATTTTCATTTTTCACAAAAAATTATATAAATATGATAAATAGAATTTTATCTTCATATAATGATTATTATATCCAAAATAAAAAAATATTCAAATAAATAAATATGCACTAGTTATTCATTATATTGATAAAAGATGGATCACATCACTTCATAGAGGATATAATACACCTATATACATGAACAACGTTATCATTTTAAAATAATGTGAAAGGTTGGAATATAGATTATATATTATCATTACATAATAAATATGTTTTCATTTATATTATATATATAATCAATCATTTTAGCCATATGTGAGTGGCAGTGATGGAATGTGAATTTCATTGGTTGATGCAGTACCAGTGTGTCGTACACATGAAAGATTGTTCATTTCCCATTTGATGGAAGAGGAAAAAGATAGAATTAATGAAATTAAAATAATAACATTTTTGAATATGTGATACAATAATTTTATGATTTCATTTTTCTATAACATTTGATGTTAGTAGAAGAAAAAAAACATATGTTTGAGAACTATACCTCTTTTTCGATGAACCACTATAGGGTTTAACATAAATCCTTCCAAAGATGGTATTATGATTATCCCAGTACAACGTTGACATGGGGAGAAATATTATTAAAGTTATTTGTTCATGAATTTGAAGATATATATTTCTCAAAATGTGAGAGGAAGTGAGGATAGGATGATTAATTTCATCTTTGAGGGAAAGTAAATACATTTATTTTCGTAAAAGATTAAATGATATATGTATATATCATAATCATGTCAAGTAGACCCAAGGTAACCCAAATTATATTATTAGAAGTAATAGGGTCAAAATAAACCACACAAATCACCTTTATAAAACTTTTGTATAAATTTTAATCCTTACGTCAATGATAAACCACTTTAAAATGTTTTTTACATTAATAGTGAGATGTAATCCTCTTTATAATGATTTATTAATTATACAAACAAAAATTATTGTTTATTTCTAAAAAAAAATTGTACAAAAATATTCATAATTAATCAAACATTCATTTGATTAAATTTATATTGGGGAATGAAATATCTATTAATATTTGTAAATAAAAAAAATGAAAAATTATTTTTTAGGAAAGTTCAATTTTTAAGAAGAATCCTCATTTTACCATTAAATATATTAATACGTTGGCATCAATGAATTTTTTGGTTAAAAAAAGGAAGCGTTTTATCCTTTTAGTGAAAAAATACATAATAAAATCTACCAACCATTCAATTAAATTCAAATATCCAAGAATAGTTTTAATTTTGAATAAAATATCACTCACTTTAATACAATTCAAGCGTGGGAACACATATTCAAATTGATTTTTTAAAATAAAATTTAAAAATGAAGAAATCAATTTTTTTAAACCATACTCATAAATTATTTCTCTATAACATTTTTAGACAATTATAACCCTCATTTATTTAGTTTAACCACTAGTAAACTAGTATTAAAAATAACTATGATTATATATTTCTTTATTTTCTAATATTCATTACGACCCAAAAATATTCTAAATCTATTAAAATATATTATTTTTTCAGATTCAAACTTTATAAGAAATTTTACCAAATTAATATTATTTAATTGGAATATATTAATTTAAAATCAATCCTACTAAACATGTAGAAAATTAAATTTTTAGAAACTATCCTTTTAATGAATAAAATTTTAATAGTACAAAGTTTACATATAATATTGATAATGTTCTTATTGAAATATTTTTAATAAAAATTAGATTATTTAAATTTTTAAATAATCCAATATATACTTTTATATTATAAATTCATTAATAAAAAAGACTAATTTCAATAAAAAAAATCTTTTTTTCCACCATTCATTGATAAATAATAAATTTTGGAAACTTATACAAAATTAAACGTATGAAAATTATTACATGATTAAATTGAATTATACACTTTTTAAAACTAAAACTATATTATATTAATGTCACTATTTTAAATTAAACCATATAAGGCTTGAAAACACAATTTTGTTTGAAATAATACTATTTTTTTTACTGAAAAATATAGCTAAACTTTTTATAATTTATATTTATTAATCTATTGTAAATAATTAATCAAAATGAGGCATACAGATTATTTTCATCACAATACATGTAACACCCCATTATTTTATGAAATACTTTTAAATTTAATTTAATTTTTACTTTATATTGAGTTACATACAACACCATCCTTAGACGAGCAAAATATTGTCATCTAAATTAGATAGAACTAAAGATGAATTTAAATTTGTGGGAAATAAAATTTTTCATGATGATGTAAAATATATAATCATTATAATCATTTTTAATCAGTCAAAAAATTATTTTTAAATAATCTCTATGTTCATAACTAATCATTTCATAATTAAATAATATCTTTACACCAAAAATATGATTTTTTTACTTTTTCTATGAGAATAGTATAATTTTTGTAAGTTTTATATATTTTTTAAAAATTTACTTAATTATAGATTTCATCATGTCAATATTATTATAGGATTTATTTTGAGATTTCTCTGATAATATTGATTTTTAATTGAAAAAATACTTATTTTTATTAAAAACTATATTTTATATTAATTATTCATAAAACCAAGTATATATTGGTATTAGTATTAAAATCATATTAGTTAATTGTGATTTATAATAATACAATAATATTTTTTAAATGACAATTATACATTAATTTATTATAAAATAAATTTACATTTTAAAAATATCATTCTTTTGAATTTTTTAGCATATTTCTGGGTTGATTCAAAAATAACTTCTAGAAATTATTCTTTATGAAATTGAAAAACATTATTTCAAATATGGATTCATAATTTTCAAAAAATTTAAATATGTGCATTTTATTTTGGATAATTATTGTTTATCCACACTCTAATAGGATCTGATTATATGAAATTTTATTTTATTTTGTATTCATTATTACATTCTATATATTTTATTTAAGAAAATGTAAAAAATGACACACTCTTGTTTTTAATATGTATAATATATTTACTATTGTGTAGAATGTAGGATTTTTAATAACTAGTTAGTTTCATGATAAATTATTTATATTCATCATGTTATTTTAAATTTTTATTAATAAATAGTTTAACCAAGTTTCTATACAATGCGGACCCCATAATTATTCAGTTAATATAATAATCAAATAAAACATCAAAAAAATATTATAATTATTATAATTTGAGATATGTAATGTTATCTACAAAATATATATATTTTTACGACATGTTAATAATGTTCTAAAATAATTATTTTTATTTTGTCATAAATTATTGATGTTATTAATGTCAATGAAATGAATTGTTCTAAAAATTTACATTAGTGATATTTTAAATTAAATTATATTTTAATAAATGATATAAAATTCATAATATTATTATATTCATAAATATGAATGTTATATGGTTTATAATATCAAACATGTTCCATTTATATGCTTTTTTGTATTTATATTAACTATATTGACCCTCAACGAGTGAGGAACCATTTTATCATGCTTTTCATGAAAATGACTAATAATGGTTTAAAATAAAAAGGCAGGGGTAAAAATAGTAAAAACATGTCCAGTTTTTATTGGATAACTTATATTATACCCCCATAACCTTATTATATAAATATTGTTGTCTAATGGATACTTGTCCATGAAAATTTCATTTATAATATTTAAATAATAGGAATAATAAAAAATGTTAGTCCCTTTGTTATAGGTATATTTTATATTTTGAAATAGTAACAAAATATAGTTACGAATTAATTTAAATGTAATTTTGTGAATAATGAAATTATATTCATGATGGGGATTTATTTTAAAAAATTACTTGTTATATTATTATCACAAATATTATACAGTTCTGAAATAATATTTATTCAATTAATTGAAAAAATAAAACCATTTCTTTTGAAAATATTAAAATTTAAATAATTTTATTAATTTATAGTGTTAAATGAATTTTATAATTGAATATGAAATATTAGTGTCATGTTAAATAAATTAATTCTAATTAAAACTCTTTATTTATGTATTTTATGTCCAATTAAATGAATATTGTACAAATCACCATTACTGTTATTTTACCAAAATATTATATGATTAAATTAATAAAAAAATTAAAATCATGAAATAAGAGAGTTTAAAAAATAAATAGTCTAAAATGACATTTATTGGCCATTTATGGTCCAATTTTCACCTAGTACGTAAAAATTACAACACATTAATATTGTAATATTTGTTGTTGTAGATAAAATTCATATTGGTTAAGAAAGCGTTAATCAAAATGATAAGGTTTTTAATGAAACCAATACCTATAAAAATAAAATTGGTTATTAGGATTACAACTCTATGCTACCTTATCTTCAAATCCATATACATTTGGTGGTATTTGTATTGAGAATTAAGTTGTTATAATTTAATCCTTTGAACCCTCACCTGAATTGTAAAGGGGAACCTCCTCACAATCTTATTTAGACTGTATTGTTCCGTATTTCTCAAAGAAATCTAAATAATAATCTTATCAACTCACATATGTACATAATTGATTTTATGGGATTCCATAAATACCAACCCCATATCCCTTAATGGGTGATCTAATGGAATCGTTTCATAGAATTAGTAATCAACCTAACTGATCACTTTATTCATAATCACCCTTTTACCACTTATCAATATATAATATTATCCATAAAAATTTAACTTTACTACCCAAAATATATTTCAATGTTATTATGAATATTAAAACACCATTATAAACCTTATTTACCATCAAATGGGAAGTTAAATAATCACTCAGGCATGCGTACAACTTACCAACCAGACATAACAATCCAATTAAGTTATAATCACTATCTTTTATGGATTCTTATTATGATGAATATAATATTAATTTATGATAATTATGAAACAATAATACTTATATAATAAAAATATCATATATAATATCTTAAATTCAATTCCAATGGAAAAATATAATGGCATTCTTACATACATATTGACTACCACGTCCACAAAGCGATGGGATTCATTTTTCATTTATATTCTACATAAATTATAATGAAGATGAATTTGAAGAATATCTATGATATATATGATATAATACCAATAATGGAAATTTGAATTAATATTTATATTTCTTTTATTCCATCTATGAAAAAATTAATATGTTGTTTATGCGTATGTATGGATTACTGTCTCCATGAATGGAGTACCTCATTTATCTATATCCATCTTTTATTAATGACTCTAAATATGTATATAATTAATATATAATATATATATATAATTATGGATATTATGTGGATTATTTAATCAATATAAATGTACATTTATTACAACTATAGAACTGATATTTCCATGACAAGTGAAATAGTTAACACGATGAAATGATAATTTTTATGAAGAATTTTTGGTAAAATTATATGGAGAAATTTTATAAAGGGGTATTATAAAATATTACAGGCAAGAAAATTGATCTATTATAGAATTATAATAATTTATATTTATTATACTTGAGTATAGAGTTCTTTCAATGAAATATGAACTCAAGGTATGGGATTTCTAGTCTTGCTTTTATTTAATGGGGACATTTTCCATATCTACCACTATATTCTTTTGTTTCGTTTATATTGTAAAACATTGACATGTTATATCAGGAATTTAAATATATATATATATATATATATATTAAATTTCATGAATTATAAGAAATTATTATTTATTGTGGGTTAAAAATAAAAATATTTCGAAAGTGGTATGTGATATTTGTTACACTTTTATTTCTAGGAAACACTTTCCATATTCATTACATGTTTCTATTAGATGGGGTATACATAACCCATGAATGTATTTTATGATGTTTATTATGAATTTATGGGTATTAACATATCCATATAAGGTTAATTCTATCTTCAGTCTCATAATTAAAAAGTTAATCATTTGGTACGGGTTTTATAACCCAATATTGTTTTTTATAAATATTTATTATTTATATTCCTATAGTGATGAAATATTAAGATATATGTGTTAGTAAATTTATCAAATTTTTCATTTTATTGTAATTTCTTTACATATAATTTTTAATTTTTATTTTTCACATGATAAGTTCTTAAGAGAATTATATTTTTTTATGAAACATTCATTTTACTTCCCTCTTTGGTCGAAAATAATTTTCACCCATATCTATTTTTTCTAAATTAGTTTTGTATACAAATTTTCTAGTATAATTTCATCTTTAATATTTATATTTTATCATTGTTGACATTTTTTAGTGCATAGATTCAAATGAATCTTCTTATTGTCTTCAACATTTGGAAAGTTGTGTGTTTTCGAACACAAGAATGGAAGGATTGTTTTTTCATATAATGAATGGATGGAATTTAACACATTAATTTCAACAAAATATTTAGAATTATTAATTAAATATTTCCAATGTTATTTTAATAAAAAAATTATTAATAAGATTTCGGAAATTTTTTTTATTTTAAATAAGTTTTTTTAAAATGGAATGTTTATTTTCCTCATGAATATATTACGGATATTTTGATTCATAAATAAAAATAACATTAATTATTTTTTATTAATTACTAAGAAAGTGATCCAAGAATACCATTCTTATTATTTATCATGATGGTTTTTTTTTATGAAATGATTTTTAAGAAGCCCATTTCTTTTTCACGTATTATATAATCATGAAATGTTTATAAAACCCATTCATTTTCTATGGGTTATTCTAGGTTGAATTTTTTATAAAACGAATTTATTTTCATGTATTATCATATTATTAATGAATTATGATTTTTTTGGGAACATATTAATGATTTTTTTTGGGATTAAACCTACATTTCCATCTGATGCATTAGATAAAGTCTGATTTATCATTTGAAAAACTGGGTTGTATTAGGGATTCAATCCAGTTTAGTAAGGGGTTTTTCTAACCACGATAAAATTGGGTGTAAAACATGAATACTAGTATAGTCTTGGGAGTGAACCCATTCTATTTTGATATTCTTAAATATGAACATGTTCTACTATGGAAAATATTTCCTAAATTTATCTATTTACCAAAATCTTATATATTATTCCAATTTTATGCCCACATGGATCACATTAATTCATCTAATGATGATTTATATATAAAATGATGTAATGATTTATTGAATTTATCATTATTTTGATTAATTATTTGAGGGATGTGATTTTTAAATGTTACTCTCCTCTTCACATTCGCTTATACTCATTTTTTACTTTTATTATCATTAACATGACCCATGTTTACACTTACTGGGAATCTCAGATCACAATTTCATATTTTCTATTCACAATATAATGAAATAATATTTTATTTATTACTTGCATAATAAGTGTTCTATTTATTAAGAACTTTTTGGAATGTGATGTATATCATTTATTGTCCATTTTCTATCTCTCTGTAATTTCAAGAACACTAATTTTTGAGATCCTCATTGGTGTATTTATGTAATGAAAAAAATATTAATCTATAAATATTATATATATATATATATTAATAAATGTTTTTCACTTATATTGTTTGTATGAGAGGAATTATTTAGTTGAATATCTGAAAATAAGACTCAAAATCTTTAGTGGGAAGCTTGGGTATAAATATTAGTAATGGATATCATCATACAATTTTAGTGATAACCATGGATATCCTAGGTTATACTAAGGTATCATAGAATAAGGTGTCATTACATATAAATTATATAAATTATATTTTAGGATTATATTTCCCAGTATGATTATTGTAACTCAATATTTTTTTGGTTTTAGTCAATGGTTGGAAGAAGGAGGAACTATCACAACACTGATAGATAGTGGAATAATTTTTCTTATTAGGAAAAAATGATACAAGATTTTTATTGTAATTTTTTTATTATTGGTAACCAGATAAATCATTATATAATTAAAAATATCAACACATATGAGTTTTATAACACATCTAATAATAGAATGATGTAATTTCATAAATACTATAGAGGAAATACTACTCAACATTGAACATATCAATAATGTTTGAAGAAGCACTCATGCAAATTTTTTTGAGGAACAAGAAAAGGGCTTGAGTGTCAAAAATAATAATACAAAGAAATTAGTTGGGATGAAAAAATGGAATGTTTGATTACTTAATTAATTAAAAATAAAGGTTTCCCTAAAGTATCCTTAATGGTTGAATGTTATAAATGACTACATTTTGGGTATAAAATATTTAAATTTCTTGTGGGGGAAACTGAAGATATGAATTTTCATGTTTGTATGATTAATGGTTTTATTAATGATGATAAAGAGGATACTAATGACATCTAATATTTATGGGTTATTTTAATAGTACTTCTAAAGTCCAATAATTTCTATGGAAATTTTTTCCCTTACGTACATGGGAATTTTACGAGTCCGTGAAAATTTACAGCGCTTGATTCGGAGACCCAGAGTGCCGGGAATCAAATTATAAAGATTTTTTTGGGTACGTTCAGTAAATGTACGAGCAGTTTTTTTAAAAATCTGAACTGGTACTCAGAATTGAAAACCGAGGGCACCGTTGAACTCATATCACCAGTATTCCCTTAAGAACACAATCACCTCAATGACAGTTGGTCATGAATGAATGTTATTTTTTGTAGTATATAAAAATAAATCAAATAAAAATATGTCTGTAGCTAATTCTTATTTGGTGGTTAAAACCAACAACTGAAGGTTCAGAGTGAGGTCCACCACACCATAACCTCCCAAGAGAGCTTATGGTGGTGGGGCCCACATGAGTTCTGAACACATCTTATCAATTAAAGTGGTGGGGACCACCTGAGGATGAATCCTCATAAAATCCCTTTATTAATATGTGCCTACACACAAGAATAAATTAAGTGCATACCACCTTAATTAATTCTCCATTTGAATTCATGGATACAATTAAAATAATAGACAATCTATTATTTCATTTGTGGTGGAATCTTTCATTTTGTTGGAAGGGAGAATTGAGGAGAGGAGGAGATCTTGGAGATATAACACTAAGGAGGAAAGAACTCTCCAATGAAGAATGACAGACACCTTCTTCCTTCTTCAACAGGAACAAATGAGGGAGAACCATCCTTGAAGAACACAGGCGACAGCATCCTCGGCTTCTTCATTTCCGACGTCCACGAATCGACATCCTCCATTCCTCGACATCTCCAACAAACAACAAAATCGAGGTTGGGGTGTGTTTTGAATAGATCGTCATTAATTATCCTCCCATGTTGAATTAACCCTCTAATCCCCTTGTTACTGATTTAATGTGGAAGGACTGGGCCAAACTAACATGGCCCAATTCCTCTGCCATTCTTCGTGTGGTGTGTGTCCTTCCAATTATTCGTGGGTGCGAACAAAACAAATCATTGTGGGGGGTTTTTTGAGACGCAATGATATTGAATTGAAGACCCAACATCACAGCGACCTAGAGGAGGTGAGACAACGATAGTGAATGATATATCGGCCCGGTTCGGGAAAGATCATATTTCAAATGTTCTTCTTGCGGGTGGATCAAAACGTGTTTTCAAGGCTTACAAGATGCCCAAAAACACCGAAAATGACTTTGGAACATCGGGGTTACCTAGTATTTGATTTTTTATAAATAACATATTGTCAGAATGAAAGACAGACGTCACTGGAAGCTCACTATCCAGAGGCGTCATTTCTGTAAAATTATAGAATACACGATGTGTGCATCCGATGCACACGCCGTGTAGTACAGGCATTCAGTGGCTAATGTTCCATGCGTCAGACTAGTGTCAAACGGCGTGTGACCCTAGTCACACGACATGTACTCTTTGTACAGTTCGGCAGAGGAAGCATTGTGAGACTCATCATGTATTTAGGGAATACAGGGACATGAGAAGAGTCACATTGCCTGATGACACGACGTGTAATCTCTAAACAGCTTGGCAGAGACAACTTAGTGAGACTTGGTGTGTAATCTTGGAGATACACAGACATGGGCAGAATTACACAGCCAAGAGGCATGGTGTGTACTCTCAGTGCATAATGGAAGAAGCGGCTTCGGAATACTCAGCGTGTATCCCTAGGAAACACGGAAATGGGGTGGAGTAGACAGGCATGTACTCCACCACACGGCCAGGCATGGAGAATTGCATGGTCTACCCTGTGCACCAGTTACATGGGTTGGGAAACCCGGGTTGAGGTCGTGTACGGGCACATGGCCAGCATACATGCAGCTGACCCCAGATGGTTTCTCACGACATGTAACCAAACAACACGACATGTACCTTCTTTTCTACATGACCATCCTTACGACACGGGCCGTTTTACACATCCAGTACCTAAGGTTTGATGACACGGTGTGTTCTCATTCATACACTCCATGTACTTTATGGGAAATGGATTGGTCATCTTGTCCTCAATATCCTGGACACTTTTGTTTGGGTCATCCCCCTATGACGTGGAGGTCCTTTGAGATACATCTATGTGGGACTTCGTGACACTTTTAGTGTAGACCTGTAGCTCAGGGAACAGACCCTCCCGGAGACGAGCGAGTAGAGTACATAGACCTAGTAGCTGGCTGAGACCTAAATACTACATGAATGATTCGACTCAGAGTGATTTGACTAGCCAAAGTGGGGATTACCTCTGTGTGAGCCCTGCAGACCCACGGTACCCGACATGAGGAGTACCTCTGCAGGCTATTAGGGGGATCGCCTCTATGTGACGCATCAGACCCATGGTGGGTGGTGCCTCGGTGTGATTTAGCAGACCCATGGTACTCGACAGAAGAAGTAACTCAGTAGACTAAGGATACTGGGAAGCACATCTGTGTGATGCGGCAGGCCCACTGTACTCGATAAAGGAGGAGTACTCTATCAACAATGTTTCTTATAGTTTGACTGGGGATGTTCATTGATACTACACAAAGAATAAAATCCTGATTTGAGCAGAGACTTTGAATTCTGTGTTTTCCTCATGATTGTGATGGGTTATTTGATAAATTAGGTATATTTATGGGAATATACCTAAGTAATGGATATCTGTTGATTACATGATTTGTGGTTTATCTTTTTTGGATTTTGTGAGACCTTAAGGGTCTCAGGGTCCCTACTGAGTATCATCATAGTCACCCCTACACAGGCTATTCCCGCACCTCATTGTGTTGGATGCAGATGACAGATATCACTGACGGAGGCTAAGAGTGCTAGTACTGGACAGTAACCAGAGGTGGACATTATGACGATTCAGTACACAGAGGAGTCTGACAGATGTGGAGTGCTGAGTAGGCTATCTGTACCTACCTTTCAGGAAGAAACCCTGGAGGACGATCTAGGAGTTTCTCTTTATCGTTTAGCTAGTTTTTTCCCTTTTAGTTGTACTTGTACATTATATATTGGGCATGTATTTATGTCACCTTTAACGTTATAGCACTCCTTTTTGTATATAGTTTTTACGTGGTTTATTCTTCCAGTTGTACTATGTTGTGTTTGTTTACAGTTTTAAAGAAATTTCATTCACGGTATATGGATTTACGTCTTTTGTGCTAGTCGCCAGCCCCTGGCCAATGGAAGGCTAGATTGGGGTAGTCATGATACAAGCCCCGAGGGACGGGTTGGGACAAATTGGTATCATAGGATTTTGTTCTACCGTAGATCATAGGACTCTGATCATTCTTTTATGTGAAGCAATAGTGTTAAGAGTAATATGTATGGTTCTCATTGTAGGGAGTCTAGTGTAGGTGCGATGGCTGACATATCCATAACCTAGAACCATGATTTCTGATTTCCGAATCAGTGCATGGAAACATTTATTGCGTCTGTGTTTTCAAAATGTTTTCTTTAAGTCAGCTCGACCAGGTCAACTCAACAGGTATAAATGTTTTGTCCATGTCAAATCTGTTTCATTTTGGATACCTCATCGTGGACGACCAGTGAGTGTTCTGAGAGTTGTATGATATGGCATCCCACCGAGTGATGAGGCCTCGGTGCATGTCCCCATCATAGTGGATGCTCCAGCGATACCACTACCCATTGGGCTTCCGATACCACTGGCCCCAGCAGCATACTATGCACATCGCTTGAGCGTTTTGCATGAGTTCCTGCTCCAGAGGCCACCCATGTTCAAGGGAGAGATGGACCCACAGGCAGGTGAGGATTGGAAGGAGGAAATGGTGAGAGTAATCAGACTAGTAGGGACACCAACAAACTTCATGGAGATCTGTACTGCTAGCCTTCTATATGCAGCAGCAGGCAGATGGTGGATCCTGATGCTCCAGTTTCATGACGAGGCGACACTACTTTGGGTAGACTTCAAGAGCCTGTTCTGAGTGGAGTTTTCACTATCCAACCATCATGTGGTGTGAATTCAAGAGATAATGCATCTACAGTAGGGTACCATGATGGTGGCGCAGTAATCAGTGAGGTTCACCGACCTCTCGCACTACTCCACAGATATGTTGTGAGACCCATTATTTATGGCTTGGTCCTTCGAGCAGGGGCCGGGTGAGAGATCAGAGATTCCATGATCTCACATAGCATACCGAGACAGACGGGGGTGTTGGAGCGTGCCCTCCTAGGAGAGAGTTTCCATACTAAGTGGTCTCCAGCAGCGAGACCCACCACTAGTCGACATGCAGTGGAGTCTTCTACAGCTGGTAGTATACAGATAGCATAGAGGTCCAAGAGGACAAGATCCATGGGTGGACAACCGAAGGACTCAAGATTAGTTGTGTGGGGAACCCTGGCCAGTGACATACCTTCCAGGACCAGGCAGTGAAACTCTTGTTGTGGGCAGGGTCACATGGCTCGTGACTACCCAACCCACCATACTGACGATCAGCAGATAGATGAGGGACCTCCAAGGCATAGGCATAGGTTCGATCGAGGTAGACCATAGAGAGAAGGTGGACGTGGCAGAGGAGCTGGATGTGCAGCTGGTGGTGGAAGATGATTCGAGGTGTTACTGCCACTACCACAAGGAGGTCGACCCCGACCACAGGGATCATGTGGATAGGGAAGAGCACAACTTCAGGCAGTTGAGGCCTACAATCATGGTGCTCCAGAGATGATACCAGGCACTATCTCTGTCTATTCCACCTTAGTAGTAATTCTTATAGACACAGGTTCTAGTCACTCATTCATTGCCACATCACTCATTTAGAGCACGTAGATTCTAATTGAGCGGTTAGTTCAATCTTTACGACTAAAGACTCCTACGAGAGCTGATTTGATGATTACGCACGGGTTCCGGCATTTCGAGCTTACTCTTTGAGGCAAGAGCTTTGGCTGGGATCTCCTAGTAGCAGCATCAAGGCCTTAAAAATTCATCGTGGGAATGGACTGGTTATCTATATTCCATGCTCAGATAGACTGTATTAGGTGAAAAGTGTGGTGTGTCTACACGGATAGGACCAGGTTCACCTTCACTGGTGAGAAGGGAGCCTTTGCAGTACATTACGGTCTTACTCAGAGGAGGGTACAGCCGATCACTCATTAGATGGCTTTCCTTACCGTCAGAGAAGTTTATGTGGAGAGTCTGACTTATCCTGTAGTGGTGGACCAGTACGCAGATTTTTCCCCGATGATGTTACAGGACTACCTCCTCGTAGAGTGGTGGATTTATACATTGAAATGTACCCCGATACGACACTGATATCTAATATAGCATATCGGCTGGCTCTTACCGAGCATCGCGTGATGAGGATACAACTAGAAGAAATTCCAGGGAAGGGATTCATCCGGCCTAGTGTTTCTCCCCAGGTAGCACAAATTCTATTCTCCAAGAATGCAGAAAGGAGCTTGAGGCTTTTTGTTGACTACCATCGCCTGAATCAAGTGAACATGAAGAACTAGTACTGACTCTTGAGGATTGATGACCTCTATAATCCGCTAAAGGGAGCTCGATGGTTCTCAAAGATAGACCTCAGATCAGGTTATCACCAACTCATAGTTCGAGACGAGGATGTGCCGAATATGTCCATCAGATATTGGTACGGACACTACGAGTTCTTGGATATGCCATTAAGTGTAACCAACACTCCAGCAGCATTCATTGGACTCATAAATAGGATCATCTAGCCAAACCACGATCATATTGTCACAGTCTTCATCGATGACATTTTGATCTTCTAGACTACTAAGGATGAGACTTCCTACCACTTGAGGGGTGTACTGGGCAAACTCCGAGAGCACCAACTTTATGGTAAAATCTCAAAGTTCCAGTTAAAGATCTGAGAAGTTCACTTCATTGGAAATTTCATCTCGGATGCTAGAGTTTCAGTGGATCCCGTGAAGATTGAGGCAATACTTGCTTGGGAGCCACCCCGAATTGTGACAGTGGTATAGAGTTCCTTGGGTTTGGCTGAATACTATCAAAGGTTCATTCAAAATTTCTCCAGAGTTGCAGCACCACTCTAGGCCTTTAAAAATAAGGGGAAACCCTTCGTGTGGTCGGAGAGATTCCAGTTGATATTTCAGGAGCAGAGGCAGAGGCTGACTAGTTCCCCCATTTTGAGGATCTCAGAGTAAGGGGTAGGGTACGTAGTCCACTGCGATGCATCATGGATCATACTCGACTGTGTATGGATATAGGAGTGACTAGTGATCGTGTATAGTACATGGAAACTGAGACACTATGAGAAGAACTACGCTACCCACTACCTGGAATTTGAAGCAGTGGTCTTCGACATGAAGATGTGGCAACACTATCTGATGGGTGAACATTTTACCATGTACTTTGATCACAAGAGTCTTAGGTATATCTTCTCCCATATGGACCTAAACCTGAGACATCAAAAATGGCTTCAGTTCCCCTAGAACTATGACATTGAGATAGTCTATACTCCTAGGAAGGGGAACGTTGTTGTAGATGCAATCAGTAGGAGATCAGGTATACAGATTTTAGGAGAGACGATAGAGAATATGGCTGCCTTATAGATATCCTTTGGAGATATTGATGGAGCAAATTTCCTACCATATCTTACGCTAACAACCACTCCATCAACAAGTCAGGGAAGCACAACATGGAGATGATGACTACAAGACACAACGTGATCAGATATCCACAGGGAATGCACTAGATGGATTTTCTGAAGGTGGGGAGAAAATCATCCTCTTCATAGTACGTTCTATGGTGCCAGTGTCACTTCAGGAGTATGTGTTGAGAGAGTTACACACTTCCCCACTAGAGTTACATCCAGGAGTGGAGAAGATGTATCAGGACCTCAGATAATAGCACTGGTGGCCAGGTTTGAAGAAGGAAGTAGCGGAGTTTGTCTCTCGATGCCTCACTTGTAAGAAAGTGAAGGAAAAGCATCAGGTACCAGCGGGCTTGGATTAAACTTTTGAGGTCCCAGTGTAGAAGTGGGATGGGATATCCCTGGAATTCATGACGGGGCTTCCACATAAAACCATGAGTCATGATTCGATATGGGTGATCATTGAGCGACTCACCATGTCAGCCCACATCCTACCAATCAGAGAGTAGGGTTCATTAGAGAGCTTGGAAAGCCTATATGTGTAGGAGATTTTGCGTTTACATGGTATACCCATGAATATTGTATCTGATCATGATGCACGATTTACTTCACGACTATAGAAGGGGTTGTTGGAAGCTTTTCGGACACTGCTTCGCTTGAGCACTTCCATCCATCCTCATAAGGATGGTCAGAACGAGCAGACCATTCAGAACCTATAGGATATTCTTTATGCATGTTTCCTCGACATTGGTCATTGCTGGGAGGATCACTTACCTTTGGTGTAGTTTTCCTACCACATCATCCATCACTCCACCATAGGGATGACCCATTTTGAGGTGTTTTACCGGAAACCTTGCAGATCACCATTGTGCTAGACAGACCCTAGGGAGTTAGCACTCATGGTACCAGAGATTGTACTGGCTACCACGATTAGGTGCAGATCATCCAGAAGTGGATGAAGACTGTATATAGTAGGCAGAGGTCACATACTGACAGGAGACAGAGACCTTTGGAGTTCGAGGATGGGGACCACGTTTTCCTACGGGTCTGACCTCGATGAGGTCTACAGAGATTTAGCCAAGGCGGCAAGTTAACTCCGAGATTCATCGCACCTTTCTAGGTCATCTGCATGGTAGGTGAGGTGGAATACTGCTTATATCATCCACCTCAGTTGCAATGGGTGCATGACGTCTTCCACGTATATCAGCTAAGGAGATACGTTGATGACCCTTCTCACATCATCGACCATATAGAGCTAGACGCCGATGATGGGGAGACCATTACGGAGGTTCCAGTAGTGATTGAGGATCGAATGGATGATTTACTACATGGATAGTCAATACCTCTTGTGCACGTTGGCTGGTATTATGGCAACATCCAAGGGAGCACATGGGGGAAGGATGCTAAGATGCGTTCTTAGTATCCTGATTTTTTCCCTTAATTCGAGGTGTGGATTATGGCGACGTAAATCCCGGACGTGGGGAGCTTGTAAAGACCCAGAATTTACAAGGATTTTTTTTTCTTAAATACATGAGAATTTTACGAGTTCACGAAAATTTACGGCACTTGATTCTGAGGCCCGGTGTCCCCGGAATCAAATTTTGAAGTTTTTTTTGGGTACATTTAGTAAACGTACAAGCGGGGTTTTTTACAACATTTGAACTGGTACACAGAATTGAAAACCAAGGGCACCATTGAAATTAAAGCGCTGATATTCACTTAAAAATACTTTCACATCGATGGAAGTTGGTCGAGAATGTAAGACAGTTTTGGATTTTTTAAAAATAAATTAAATAAAAATAAGTGTGTAGGTTATTTTTATTTGGAGGTTAAAACCTCCAAGTGCAGGTTAGGGGTGGGAGCCAGTACACCATAACCTCCCATGAGAGGTTATGGTGGTGGGGCCCACCCGATGCTAAACACCTCTTATCAATTAAAGTGGTGGAAACCACCCCATGATGAAACCTATTGAACTCCCTTAATTAATTTTTGCATACACACATTTATTACTTAAGTGGAGCCCCCTTAATTAATTCTCCATTTGAATTCATGCCAACAATTAAAATAATAGAAAATGTATTATTTTATTTGTGTTGGAATCTTTTATTTTGTTGGAATGGATAATTAAGGAGAGGAGGTGCTATTGGAGATAGAACGGCAAGGAGGAAAGAAGTCTCCAATGAAGAATGATGGACATCTTCATCCTTCTTAAAAAAGAACAACAGAGGGAGCACCGTCCTTGAATAACGCTGATGAATCCATCCTTGGCTTCTTCATTTTCGATGTCCATGAATCTATGTCCAACATTCCCCAACATCATCTATGAACAAAAAACTTGAGGTTGGGTTTTGTTTTGAATTGATCGTGGTTAATTATCCTCTCATATTGAATTAACCCTCTAATATTCTTGCTACCGAACTAATGTGGATGGACCAGGCCAAACTAACACAACATAATTCTTCCACCATTCTTCATACATGGAGTGTTCTTCCCATTCTTCATGGTTGCGAGCACAATGGATTTTTTTGAGTTTTTTTTGCAACGCAATGATCTCGAATTGAATACCAAACATCATTGCGACCTAGAGGAGGTGCGACGATGTTAGTAAACATTGAATTGGCCCGGTTATGGGAAGACTGTACTTCGACCGTTCATTATGCGGGTGGATCAAAAATTATTTTTGGTGTCGACCGGAGGCTCAAAAAAACTAGAAATGACTTCAAAACATTTGAGCAACCTAGTATCTAATGTTTCATAACGAACGAACCGTCAAAACGAAAGATGGATGTCACCGGAGGTGCGCTGGCCAAAGGATTCATTTCGGGAAAATTCCAAAATACACGGTGTGTCCTTCCGAAGCACAGACCCTGTAGTACAGGTGTTCTGTAGCTAATGATTTGGGAATCAGATGAGTGTAACACGACATGTGACCCGAGTCACATGGCATGGACTCTACACACAGTTTGGAAGAGGCAAATTTGCGAGAGTCGACGTCTATTTAGGGAATACACAGACACAGGTAGAGTAACATGACCTAATGACATGGCATGTACTCTCTACACAGCTTGGAAAAGACAACTTAGTGAGACTCTGCATGTAATCTGGGAGATACATGGACATAGGCAGAATTACATGGCCAAGAGGCACGGCGTGAACTCTACACGCATAATGGTAGAAGCAGCTTTACCAGACTCGGTGTGTATCCTTGGGATACACGGACATGGGGGGGGATTAAACTAGAATGTACTCCACTACATGGCAAGGCATGACCAATGGCATGGTCTACCCTGTGTACCAGTCACACGGGTTGGCAGAAATAGGTTGGGGCCATGTATGGGCACACATCCAGCGTACACGGAGCCAACCCCAATAGCTTGGACACAGAGTGTAACCAAACCACATGTCGTGTACATTCATTTCTACACAACCATCCTTACTACACAGGGCATTATACAAGGGTAGTACCTAATGGTAGATGACACGTCGTGTACCTCATTCCTACTCGCCGTGTACTTTTTGGGAAATGGCTTGGTCATCTTGTCCTCAATATCCTAAACACTTTTGGTGGGTTATCCCCATATAACATGGAGGCCCTTTGAGATATATCTACTTGGGACATCGTGGCACTAGGAGTATCAATGTGTAGCTCACAGAGCGGACCCTCTCGGATAAGAGAGAGAAGAGTATGTAGACCTAGTAGCTGGATAAGACATGACGACTGCATGACCGATTCAACTCTTTGTGATTCGACTAGCCATAGTGGGGAGCACCATTGTGTGAGCGCAGCAGACCCATGATACTCAACATGATGTGTACCTCTGCATGCTATTAGGGGGAGAACCACTATGTGACATGGATGCCCCACGGTGGGGAGTGCCTCTGTGTTATGCAGAAGCCCCACGATACATGAAAAGTGCATTACCTCAGCAGTCTAATAACAGTGGGATGTGCCACTCTGTGAGGTGGAAGCCCACTATACTCGATAGAGGAGGAGTAATCATTCAGTTGTGGTTCTGAAAGTGCGACATTGAGTTTTACTTGATTATACCCCTAGAATAAAATCCGGTTTTTAGATGAGTCATTGACTTTAGTTTTTTCCCCATTATTTATATGGGTTACTTGAGAACTTAGGTATATGTCTGGGTGAATACATATGTAGTGGTTATCCGTTGATTACATGATTTGTGAATTATACTTGTTATATTTTGTGAGACCTTGAGGGTCTCGGGGTCCCTACTGAGTATTGTTATACTCACCCCTACACAGCCTATTCCCGCACTGCATTGTGTTGGATGTATATGACGGACAACGCTGATGGAGGCTGAGAGCACAAGCACTGGACGGTACACGGAGGTGTACCTTAATAAAATTCGGTACATGAAGGAGTCTAAAAGACATGGGGATCTGAGGAGGTTATATGTACCTACCCATCATGAAGGAACCCCATAGGATGATCCAAGAGATGGTATTTACCTTACAGATTTTGTTTACCCTTTTAGTTGTACTTGTACTTTACAGTTGGGCTTGTATTTTCGGCCCCTTTTACATTTGATCACTCATTTTTGTATATTGTTTTTACGTAATTTTTGCTTCATGTAGTACTCTATTGTATTTTTTTACAATTATAATGGAGATTCCTTCCCACTATTGGGATTTACGCCTTTGTTTCTTGTCTGTAGCCCCTAGCCTATAGAAGGCGGGCTTGGGATAGACACGATACGGGCCCCAAGGGACGGGTCGTGACAGTATTTCATATAATAAAATTAAGAATATTGATTCAATAAATGTTCATGAATATTAGGACATGATTAATATTTAGATTATAGTAAAGAAATATTAGTGAATAAGAAGATGAATCATGGATAATGGTTAATGAATTAAGTGGAATGAATAATGTTTTTATGTATTAGGTTTCAATATTTTTGTTTTATTAGTGTTAAAATAATGATAATCTATTAATAAACATCATAAACCATGAACATAATTTTCTATGGTATTTGTTCATTATGAATTTTGAAACATATGTTGAATGATTCCAATAACCATAGAATGTGATAATACATAATTAGGTTGAAGTGATAATTAAAATTGACTGGGTAGTATTGGAGACCTTGAAATTGCTTAGTGATTTTATGAAAAAGTGATTTATTTCATCCATATTTGATGATGTCTCTTTTTGGAATTATGGAATATATTCAATAATCCATGAACATAATTTTAGAATAAGGATTAGTTTAATTTCGAAAGAAAATATATCTTCATGTGAGGTTAACATAATATATTTGGACACCATCATAGATTTATATATTTTATGTTAATAATGAAATGGAAGGATTGGAAAACATTATGATGTTTTATGTTATAGAATTTTGATATGAAAACGTCTATTTTGGGAAAATTTTCATTCAAGTAAGGTTTTTGTAACCCTTATGTTGAACATGATGTATTATTTCATAAGAATCATACTAAATTTTTTGGGATTTATGAAAATTTTGAAATATATAATTTAATGTTAAAAGTTTCATTAATATTGAGATTTTTTATTTTACTTGGGATATAAGTTTATTTATTTATGAAAATTATTATTATATCATAGATACTATGTGATTAAAGAATATAATTTTTTGGAATAAGAATTTATAAGTAACTAATGATGAATACAGAAAAATTTAAATTAACATTAGAAGTATATATTATCAAATCATTCTTATTATTCATTTCAAACATGGTCCAGAGTATTATAAATAATTTTTATATTTGTTATTTATCAAAGGATTTATTTTGAACATTGATTGTTAATATTGAATTTGGATTAATGTGGTTTTTCATTGTATGAAGGATTATTATTTTTTGGAATTATATAAACTTTTTCTAACAACTGTTTTGTTTTCTTTCTTGACTCAGGATGAATAGCTTCGTGTCCTTTTGTATAATTATGTGATAGATTGAATTTTTTTTGGTGTTTTAAGCAAGAAAAATTCATCTTAAATACACATAATATAGAGAATATAACTATATTGATGTTGAAATTCATTAAATGTTGAAATTACACATATCAAGTATATTTCATTATTTTATAGGATGTAAAATAATTTCTCATCATTAAGAACAATATTTTAAAATAAAAACTTTATCCATTTTATATTTTTTTATATAAATAAATGGTCTTTTAACCCATCACATCTTAATCATTATGTGACGATTAACATTCTCAATAACACATTATTTACCACTCTCTATCAGTCATTTTTAGTTAGTTTCTTCTTCCATATCCATGTTTTCACATCTCACTAATTTTATCTAATTTAGAAACAAAGTATTTTGTTATTCTTTATAACCTTATAATTTCAATTCTCACATATCTGGAGGAAGTTCTATATACCCTATTTTAATGTGTGATTTCATAAAAGATATTTCAAATGTAAATCCTTTGATTTATGAGACCAATTGAAAATTATAATTATGATATTTCATAAATGGGGAATATATAACACCTTGATATTTTATAAAATATTTTCTTAATAAAATTAATTTCTTTGATATATTTTATTATAGCTAACACTAAGCTAAAAATGAATAGAAAAATAGTATTATTTAAATGTTACCATTATAACATGTCCATAAAATTAATAATAATAATGACTTTAATCTACCATATTATGAAATATAAAATTTTCCTACTTTTTTTATTTTATTAATTAATTATTAATAAATAAGAACTATATTTTTTAATGAAGTTTCATTCTTTAACAAATATTTTTTCATTCAAAAATGGGTTTTATGATTTTTATGAGTGAATGTTATAGAATTTAAAAATTTTATAAAATTTATTTTGTAAATATAATTTTATTCTATATTTCATCATTTCAATATTATATTAGGATATTTTGTTTAATTTTTTAAAAAATATAAATTTTTCATTATGGAAATAAATTATTATTTTTTCTATATTTTTATTTTATATTAATTATTTATAAATTAAATTATATTTTGGAATTATGTTTTAAAAATGAATTTGTTAAATTTTATTTAGAATAATATAAATTTTTTTAAATGAATTCTTTAATTGAATTTAGTATAAAAAAAATATTTTTAATATCTTTAGTATTATGAAAAAAATCATCACATTTTACCTATTTTATTTAAAATTTAATTATGGGCTTTCATTGATTTGAGAATTAAAAATTGATTCCATATTTTTAATCACAATTTAGATGTTTGTAAAATAGATACCTATTTTTTGGTAAATAATAATAATAACCTCGGTAATTTTATTACCATTTTAAAATGTAAATCATATAATTAAGGGTTAAATGTAATATGATTCATACTCTAAAATGAGGAAAAAAATACAAAAATTAGATTACATATGACCATTTCATCCATAATAATCCCTGATCTTTCCTTATAGCCTTTTGTTTCTATTTGGATACTATTATTACATTTTAATTATTTATGTAATGAAAGGAAAAAATATATTCAATTTCTTTTAATAACAATTATATATTTAAATTTTGAGACAAAAATATTATATTTAGACATAAATAATAATTTTGAATATAAATTTTTTAATATTCATTTTGGAAATTAAATTTTTAGTTAATAAATAATTCCCGTAAATTCTTATAAAAAACAAATGATGTAATTCTTCAATTGATTGTATAAATAATTAAATGATATTAAATATACAAAAAGTATTTATATTTTGTATCTTTTCTATAATAATATAATTTTATATAATATCATGACATGATAATATTGTATTAAAATATTTTCTTTTGAATTTTTCATGTTTTCATAATGTTATTCAAGTCAAATTAATGAATTGTTATAGAAATTATAATTAATGTTATTTTAAAATAAATAATATTTTATTAAATTAAATAGAAATTATAAAAAAAGTATATTCCCTAAATTCACTATAATATGGTGTATAATATCAATAATTTCATATTTATGTATATTTTTTTTATATAGAGTAATTTTTTTGGCCCTCAAGGAGTAAAAAAAAATTAATCACAGTATGTTTGGAAAGGGTTGTCGAATAGTAGGTAAGGGTAAAACATAGTAAAAATAGGTCTATTTTTTATTGAATTATGAAATTATAATTTAAAAAATCATAGGATCAAAATTGGGTTGTATAATGGGATCGTTTCTTAAAACATTCTTTTAAAATATTAAAATTAATGAAACATACATAATGTCACTCTCTTTGTTGTTAATATATACTACATGTTCAAATTAGATGAAAAATTATTATTAATGAATATTAATATAAATTTGGCAATAATAAAATTATATTTATAATGATAATTTATTTCATAATTTTAGGTATTATATATGTAGCATTACATCTTACCGAAGAATTATTATTTATTCAATTAATTGAAAAATAAAATAAATAATATTGATAATATTAAAAATGATATATTTTGATTATTTTGTATTGTCAAATTAAATTTATATATGAATATTATATATTATTGTTGTGGTAAAATATATTATTCACATTAATAAATTTTTTGGGCTCTTTAGTCAAATTAACAGAATAGTTTCAAAATTGATAATATAGTTTTTTATGAAATTAGTATTTATGAAATTAGTTAAAAAATATAAAAAACATGAAATAAGACAATGTTGATATGATATGTTTTATAATTCCTTAAATTTTCTATTTATGGTTCAATTTTATCCATACAGGTATAAATTGCAACCCTTTAATATTTAAATAATTTTAAATTTATTAAAATTAAATGGATTAGCTAATTGTTAATCAAAATGACAATGATTAAAATGAAATATAACATTTATAAATTACATTTTTTAATCAGAGTAAGAATCAATACTACCTTATATTTGAATCAAAATCTATTTTAAAGAATTTTTTGGAGTTAAATTATTATAATTTAATCTTGTTAGAAATTCCAAAAGATCCCCACTCCTCAGTAATAAAGGGGATCCTCCTCCATCACTTATTTACACTATATTAGTCATTATAGGAAAATCTATAAATTTAACTCCTCAAATTCACTATCAACAATTCTAGTGGCGTTGGAACACTCAGAAGACTAGACAATAGCCCTTAATAGGAGATTTAGATGAGGGATTTCATAGAAAAGGCAACCACCTTAATTGACTACATTTTCTTAAGTATTTTTTATCTATTTAAAAACTGTTATATTAAACATTAAATAATACATTTATTGTCCTAAATATATTAGAATATTTTTATGAATATGAAAACACCATTATACTAAATCTTTTCCATTAATTGAGATGTGAAAGTATCACTCATGCATATATACGACTTTCCTCCCCCATATACAATTACAATTCATTTATCCTTACTAATTTTACTGAAGATTATTATTTATAATTTAAAATTTATAGATTATAATTATGACTTAATAAATCATTTTTAACAATAATATAATGAATGACTTCTTACTATCCAATCTATTGGGAAATAATATTTTCGTCCGTGCTTTCATGTGGACTACCACCTCTTGAAAGCGATATTATTAATTCTTAATTTATATATTAATTTGATATTAATGATTATATATTTTATGAATATCTATTATATATATTATTTAATAATGATATTTGGAAGGAAAATTAATATTTAACTATATCTTATTCTATCCGTCGATAAATGAAATTAATGTTCATGTATTTGTTCGGGTTACTGTCTCTATGAATGATTTAATACATTTCTCTATCTATAAATTAAATGGATCACAATAATTAAGGAGATAATGAATATATATATAAATGAAATTTATATATTTAATAATATAATTAATTTTATTTAACCATAATAATTGTAAAATTATTGGAACTATTTAACTGTAATTCTCATGATAAAATAAATATTTAACAACAAAAAATGGTGATTTTAATTTATAAATATTGATAAAAGGGGTATGTTGAAATATAAAAAATTTATAATATAATAAATACCAATAATAAAACATAATATTTTATAGAATTATAACATATTTTAATTTACGATATTGGATGTTTCCATGCATTAAAAGGAAGGATAACTCGATTTAAGGGATTTTAGTTTCTCTTTTATTTATGTGAGAAATTTGTCTTATTCACCACAATTTTATTTTTAGTGGGTTTACATACAGCCTCATAGAAATTTTATATAAGGAATATTAATATTTAAAAATATTTATTGATTCATTTTATGTTATAATTTAATAGGGATTATAAATCAAACTATTACCAAAGTGGTAAAGGATTTTCATCTCACTTTTATATCATTGAGACTCATATCTTATTGAAAGCTTCATTCCTTTATTCGGTGTATATTGTCTAAATGAATGTATTTTATGAATCATATAATTAAATTTATGGATATTTTAAAATATTTTGAAGGTTATTTTAGTCATGGTATTTATTATTCAATAGTTAACAAAGATGAAAATGTTTTATGTCAATATATCATTTTCTATAGTTATTTATTATGACAAAAAATATAATGATGAAATAAAAATATATAAATATTAGAAACCATAAATATTCAATAATTCAATTTTTTTACTAAAAATAAATTTTTTCCTTTTATTTTCTTCTCTTTACATGCTTAATATACTTAAAATATATTTTTATGGAAAATTTATTCAATTTCACTATTTGATTAGAAAATAGTTTTTCTCATATCCATGTTTTTTAAAACAATATAAATTACGTATCATAAATTATCCTCTGATAATTTAATATAATTTTTATCTGAGTATTACATATTTATAAAATTATTTCAATGGAATCTTTTTTTCATTTTTCAACTGATGTAATTAGTGACTTTTCATATAAATGTATTAAGGGAATGTTCTTTAATTAATAAAAAATGAATCAAATTTTCCATTGACAAATAATAATACTAATATGAAGCTAAAATTAGAAATTCCATGTAAATTTTGAAGGAAAATTTTATCAGTAATATTTAAATTGTTTTTATATTTTACTGTAGAATTTTTTGAAAATGAAACATCTATTTTCAGAAATAATATTTTAAATTTATTTTGATTATTCAACAACAACATCCTACATTAATGAATTTGATTTACTTTAAAAGGTGTCTATGAATAAAATCATTTTATTTATCTGGATAATTTATTTTTATGATGACATGTTTTCTATAAAGCCCATTTCAATTTTGCAAGTTATTCTAAGACGAATGGTTAATTAAACCCATTTATATTCCACGAGTTATGTTATCAAGAAATTATTATGAAACCCATTTAATTCCATTAGATCTAATATGATGAATGAATTTTTATCTTAGAGCACACATTTTCAAAATTTCCTTATATTATGGGTTAGAATTATATTTCACTGTAATGAATTGTAGCAGCGGTGGGTATTATAGTAGTACTACTCACAAAATGAGCCGTGGAAAAAAAATTGGTGGCAACATGCCATGTAATGGGATAAATTCCCTCTAGGACTATAGTATATGTAATGGGTCTCCCTCTACTTAGTGATATGTGGTATTGTCTTTTCTTTAATAATAAAATTTGGCTTTGGCCCCAATATTTATAATTGTCATTAAAATGATACAATTCTAATAAGAAACCAATTTTCTAAGTTTATGTGTATTAAAAACACTTATGTCTTATGAAATTGTTATTCCCTCATTGATCATGTTATTTGAAACATTTAGGATTCATGCCTTATGAATAATCAATATTAATTACATGAATCAATATTTTGATCTATTATATGAAATGTATGATTTGAAAACATTAATTTCACATTATAATACCCTTAAACTCGTGTTATTATAATGTTATCATTATATCACCCTTTAATAACATTAATGGGCAATTGAAATCACCCTTTCTTTTGTTTCCATTCTTTAAGATGTGAAAAAATCCATTATATATGATACTTATATGAATGTTTATATCTATGAATAATTAAACAGGTTATTATGTAGATCAATTATAGAGATTGTTTTATGTGTAATGGCTTCCAAAGACATTAAACCCTTTCTATCCTCGGGTTTGAGTTTTTGTAGTGAAAAAAATATTCATTTTCTATTACATAATAACAATGAATGGGAATTATAGGACACTTTTTCACCTATGATTTTAAAATAATTATAAAGATATTATAGATGTAAGTTTCTACATATGATCCAGAACATGATGAAATAACATAAAACATAATATCATAAACATAATTCACGAGAAATTCCTAAGTATATCATCATAATGTCAAAAAATTCCCATAGTGGATTAAGTCCATTCAGAAATCCCTTAAATAAAAACTCATGAGATATAATGATTTACCCAATTAACAAGAGGGATACACAAATATAGACCAATCAATTAGATAGATTTAAATCATACTTATGTGTGACACATGAGTAAAATAAATAGTAAGCATTATCGAACCAATGAAAAGTCGTTTAGTTTCATTATTCATATTCAAGGAATAATCAAAGGATAAATCATAATGTTTACCAATAAAAGAAGGATTTAAATAATTTTTAGATTTATAATTAAAATATGAAACATTTTTCTTGATAATTGAAATAAAATATTGAGATTTCATGAGAATGATCTAAAATAAAATTAATAGAAATGTATCACTTGGGTGGTTTTTTATGAAATATGTACAGAACTATTTGAAATAAGGAAACATAATATTTCATTATATTAAAATTAAATTTCACCAATAGGGTTATATATAAAATAGTTATTGGGTTTGAAAGAAATTCATAATTTGAAAAAATATATATAACCGAAATAATGAATGGGATCTTAATCTAGGTAAATATTTAATTCAAAATATTCAAAAAAAATATAATAGTAACATGACTATAATAAAGTATAAAATTGAGAAAATTATATATATATTGTAACCGAAGAACTGTGAAGGAGGTATAGAAGAAAACATACTATGCTTAAAAAAATATTAAATATCACATCAATATATAATATTATGAAACTTTTTTTAAAAAATTATTATAATTTTAATATGATTTTCACATGAGATGACGCTGAATGAGGTTTCCAATTGAAAATGAGAAAATTTAAAAAAAAATTAATTAAATATATCGAGGAAAATCCATCATTTAAGTTCATTTATTTTTTAATTAAGATATATTAATATTTTAGAATTATTATAAAAAACTATTTCTGATGAATTTAATTAAAATTTATCTCTAATTATATTGACTGGTTTTAAAATTTGAAATGAAAGATGAAATTCGAGGAGAAAAATTATAACTTGAGAATGTCAATATAGTTATAAAGTACCCCATATATTATAAGGAAAAAATAAATCATATCACATATAGTTAATGTTATGAAATAAAATTAGTACTTTTAATGTTAATTAATTATTTTCATATTATAATTACTGGGGGAAGTAAATACACCATACAAATTAAGATTGGCACCTAATATAAAATCATGCCTCAATGAATGTGTATTGAGAGTAGACTTTAATATAATGAATTATTGAAGATGAAGAAAAAAAATCGATGAATAATGTTAACTATTTCTATTATGTAATTAAATAAAATTATACACAGTATTTAAATAAAATGATTTGTAGAAGAGAAAATATTTCTCAAAATAGAAAATTATCATAAAAAATCCTTACCTCATGTATGAATTAATTTTTAGCATAAAATGAACATAAATAATAATTAAAATAATTTCTTTAGATATATTACCTTGAACCTCATTCATCTATATTTCTTATTCCATTATCCAGAAATATTTATTTTTTATTTACTTATAAAATATTTTTCTTACCATTGTATTTACATTAGTATTTGTTGTAAATTTATTAATAACACATTATATATGTTGAATGAGGTCAAAACCATTATAAAATAGATTAATAATATTAATTTTATTAATTTTTTTATAAATAATATTTATATTCTAAATATATTATTTAATCCATCCTGGATGGGTGGTGATGATAAATAAAACTAAAATATCATGGATTCGGGAGTTAGTATATATAGTGTAACAGACCCTTTTACAGTAACTAGAAGCCAATATAAAATTTATTAAATTAGAACAAGAAAAAAATTATCAGAAACCAAATGAATGAATGTTTGGGTAGTTTTTGTAAACTATATACATAGATCATTTATATATTTTATTTGAAAACAAAAAATACAAAATAATTTTCTTTCGAGAACATAATTAATCTCTCTAGAATACCATAGAATATCATTCATAGTTCACTTTATGGATTCATAAGAAAATATACAATTAATTTTCATCTAAACTACTATATATAAGGGTTATGTAAAATACAAACACATATACTTTAATCAATAAAATGTGATCTAAATAAATTTACACATAAAATACTTGTAAAAAATCACTTTGAAAATAATATTTAAACTATTAATGATGGAATTGATTAATTATTAGATGTTATGATCTTAATAGTCATGATATATATATCTATAATACTTTTGAAAATATATATTAAGGTATATCGGTTGTTATATAGTGTAATCCCATTTAAATAAGGGTAGGAAATTATTTTGTCGCATGATAATAATAATGCATTGAGGGGCTATTAACAATCAGGATCCACTTGTAACTATATGTCCAAATCATTCCTTAAATATATATTAATCTATTTAATTCATGAATAACTATTTCTTATCAACCAATATCAGTATAAATTAACAAATATAGATTCATCAATAATTTCTTAGAAAATAATATAAAATTCAATGTATAAATCTTTATTTACAAAAGAAATATATTTTATGAATAATGAATTTCCTTAATAAATATTATTTTTATTAATTGTAAATTCAATGTCCAATTATAACTCTATCGTGATTATTTCATGGTAATGTTAATGACTAGATAAACAAATCATGTAAGTGAAGGTCAATACAATCCTTAGTTAAAATACTCATAAACTATTTTAGAGGAATAATAATGGTGGTATCAATACAACATATCCCTGGTGGAGTATATATAATGTGAAGGTTTTTTTATCATTTACTAATATAAATAATATAATAATAATATATAAAAATATTATAGAGGAAAATAACATTTTTACATTGAATATACTTTTTTTAGAAAACCATAAATTTCAAAAATATAAGAAATGGAATTTTATTTTGAAAAAAAAAATAATGAAAATAAATCTTTAGTGAAATGAGCTTTTATGAAAATTGAAAATTTTATAAATTCCATATAAGAAAAAAATATTCTACTAAAAACATTTTTAAATTATTATAAAAGAACCTTATAAGAAAGGCAATAAGAAGATTCTTTAAAATGTTTTTAATAAAATTCAAACATGGGAAAATTTTCATAAAAAAAGAATTTGGAAAATGTTAATGATTTTTTGAAAATATTATTATAAATATTTATATGAAAAGAAAAGGAATTTTTTATCAAAGAGAGATACGATTTTGTATTTAATTGAAAACATTTTCTGGATAATTTTTTGTGACAAAGAGTTGAAATATTATTATCACTTGATAAAATAATGAATGAACAGAGGAGATGAAATTGAAATGGTTTTATTATGCTCTGGTAAAATAATTCCCTTTTATATATATTTAAGCATAAAAATCCATATTGAAATTTAATTAGGAAATATCCCCCTAAAAATATCAAAACATTGAATCAATAATTAACTAATGAATCGATTATTTCTATAAATTTTAAATATATAAAAAATAAATACAAAAAATGATAGTTAAAAATAATCAAGCACATAATATTATGATATGAAATATGATGATGATGATATATAACCCCATGAAATTAAATTGAGTTATGAATTTATTTACTATTTAGAAACATTTATGTCAAAATCCCATGTGATAAAATAATTAAAATTAAAAAAATAAAATACCATTAATCGTTAATAAATCATGATTTTACATATAAAATTAAAATTATATACACAATATAAAATAGATTAGGTGCATACATTTGTAGTTTTCTTCTATGAAGGGAAATTGAGATGAATTCTCTTACCCCATCTTCCTTTTAGTTTAAAATGATTTAACCTCCTATATAGTGGTTCAAAAATGTTATTAACTTATGAAAAAAAAAATTACTATTTAAAGAATCATTTATTGTCCTTTTATAAAATCTTATCACCCATTTGTTAAAGATCATTCATTTCTACAAATGTTTTGGTGATAACTCCCTTATTTCTCTTGCATGGTTTAACATTATTGTTCTTATTCTTTATAATATTATATAGTTCCAAAATATCAAGAATTTTATTAACTTAATTAATTTACCTTTATATCATTTATATTTAAATAATTCGTATTTCAGTTTAAACATGCATAACAGATCACATTACATCGTGGAGACGATATGTCCTATATATGCACAAGGGAATTTTTTGTTTCTTTGATATGTGATATGGTAAAGAATTATATGATATATTATTTTTATATGAACAATATCATGTTATATATCATATAGTTTTAAAAAATTTAGACACGTTACTCTATGTGTAATTATTATTTTAAAAATTAATCACATCACTTAATGAGGCGGTAGCAAGTCGTATATATGAGCAACATTATCGTAATTTAGAAGGAAAATATATTAAGAAAATTATATTTAATAATATGATTACTGCATTTTAATCATAAATATATTATATATAAATTTATTCTATGATTTTATACAATTATTATATGTGTTTATGTAAACTGATTTAAAACCGTTCATGAGTTCGTAATCCACCATACACACAATAGAAGATTTTGTTTCCCATTTGATAGAGGTAGATATGGAAACATATTATGAAATAATAATAATAAAATATAATTATATGGTGTATATATATATATTACAGTATTCCATTATTATGAGTCAATTGATGTTGGACAAAGATGAAAGAAATCAGAAGAGCGTTATTAAGAGAATTGCATTCTCTTAATGAATCCTACATTAGATCACCTCTTATAGACCTCAGTATGGCTATTTAAGGGATACCATATGAACTAGAATGTGAATAGAAATTCATAGGATATATTTTGGTATTATTTTGTCTATAAAAGGGTTTTTATTATTATTAATTAGTACAGGGAGACATTTTCCTTTTATGAGTAGGGGAGAGGACACATATAGTTTTTAGAATAAAATATAGTGTGCCGATATTTTTCACATTAAAAAAGGATCCAATATGAACACTTATTTAAACCTATAAGTTATGTGGCCAATTTTTCTTTCTAAAAAATGGGTTTTTGATACATTTTAGGTCATTTTATACCTCTTTTATTTTGACCCCCAGTAAACAAATTTTTCCATTATAATAGTAATTAATTTGTTTTTCTATTTTCAGTATTCAGTTTGGTCATAAATTAATTTTACATTATTTTATAATAAAAATTATTATGATTACAAATATGGATTCAATTTTTCCATATTCAATTAATATAGTTGGTAAAAAGAATTAATATTCAACCAGAAGATACAATGAAAACGCAGTTATCCATAATAAAATGTTTTACCAGTTTAAGAAGATTTTATATCAAAATTCAACATGAAATTGATTCCAATAAAATAATTTGGAAAATTAAATATATAATTTAACTATTTTTACATTTAAATCATTATTCAAATATGTTGTGGAATGTACCTGGTTTAAGGGACAATATAATATTTTAATAAAAAATAGTATTTATTATTATTCATCAAAAAATGAAACTTTTCATAAAAGTCCTAAAACATAAATAAATGTTAACTTTTAAAAGATGATTTAAAAATTATTTCATTGTTTAAAATAAATTCTATGAAATTAATAAAAATTATCTTTATCAAAAGGGTTCAAAACATAGTGAAACATTTTTCATAAATAAATACAGGTGTTTAGAAAATAAATCTTTCTTTGTTCAACTAATTTTTATTTTCTTTATAATAAATTTTTATCAATTTAATTTATTATATATATATAAACCATATATATTTATTAAATTTTTAATAAATATTCATACTAACTAATTTAATGGAAAGTTTATCACATTATTCTTTTTTACAATTCCTTTATACTCAAGGATATGTGTGTCACAAGTTATCGAGAAAATTAGATTTATGGAAATATATTTCATAGGTTGTTTAAGTTCAGTGTTTGGCGTCACATCTTCCAGAAGATGAAATGTTTTGCTTTTATAATTTCATGGTGTTGCATTATTTTCACCTTAAAAGAATTTCCTCCTCACAATTTAATCATGCTCTAAGAAATCAAGGCTTTAATAATCGAAAATTTAATTGCTGATAATCCACATTGTAAATAGGGATAATAGAAAATATTTATATTAAGAGAAAAATAGAATTACAATTATCATTTTCACTAACACATAAATATGTTTCTTATCATGTGAATATGGTTAGTAGTTGATGATATGGATAGAGAAGAAAGGGGTAAATAATTAAATAGACCTATGTATTTCATTGATCATAAGAAAAAGTTGAATGATCAATGCTATATTAACAAACTCAAAACCATATATCCATGATGATTCAAAATACCATGTAATTCATCAAATATGATTTTAGGAGGATAAATTTTGTTTTTTTCCATTTTTTCTTAATTTTTTAAAATTATTTTTTTTCTAATAATATAATGAAATATACTTACTTGATATATCTCTCCTTCACAACCACAATGGATTTTTTTTACACCTCTAGTAATTTCTAAATCATCACTTAATCTAGGAAATGAATATCAAAAATTGATTTTTTTTATTCCCAAAAAAATAAAATTTTCATTTAATAGATCATAAGATCTATAAAATAGTGAAACATATTTCTATATATCTCTAACTACTTTCCAAAACAGATATGGTTTTTTCATGTTTTCCAATATAATATATTAATCTTTAAACCTCAATATTAACACAATTGGTTAAATATTAAATATGTTTCTGTCAAAGAGTTTACATAAAAAAATTAACATATTAACTAGAACATCACATAGGTTCGTGGTTGGAGGATCACTATTATCAGCAATATGGTGTGGGTTCAAGCCCCACATTCATTCCAGATGTGACCAGTTTTCACCTAAAATGGGGTTTATACTTTTTGTAAGAAATTTATATTAAAATAATTTCTATATTGTCACCAATGTTGAATTACACTGAATTTCATTAATGTCAAGAAAATATAACGCATAATGCTTCAAAATACCATTAATCTTATTCTCATAAAATGTAATGGCATTACTATATATACATTTTATTCTTTAAAACATCTAGAAACCCAATAGGTTATATTGTTTTTAGTGTTTCCAAAAAATAGTTAATCTTGGTATACTCCCATCATAACAAACATAAAAATTTATTTCTATGACTTTTAACATATGATCAATCATAGACCCATTAACAAATTATGGTATCCATAACCATTAAGTTATTGAATATATATTTCATTCTAAAGGTAACACACTCCATAGATGTTTCGTCATTCTTATTCAAAAATACCTCCAAAAATATCTTTACAATATAAATATAGAATCCCAATAAATACTTTAACTTTTTTTAAATATTAGAAATTCCTATGTGTAAGAGTTAATCATTAAAATAGGTTATTAAATCTGATAATTCATATATTCTCCATATATAGATAAATAAAATATAAATGGAACCATATAATGAAAATTATTTTATTCTATTGTAATATTAATTATTCTAAGTAATTAATTATAGTATTCCCTCATTTTCCATCGATAAAATAGTTTTAATGTCATATTGAGTAACTTTTATAGGTGTTTACATTCATATTTCTGATGTGAATGAAATAATCCCTTTATTACATATTGGTATCCACCAATCACACTCTTAGAGAACTCCATGATTTTAAAAATTGTTGAGTCTTGGTGTTTCTTAATGTATATGTTTTTAATAATATTTTAAGATGAATATTTACCATATTCATAATATATTTCACTTCAATCATCATCACATTTTTTATTATGGACACCACATTATCCTTCATATTCATTTTCAACAAGATTCTTTAGGTTCGAAACATGGTCTAAAATTATAAATCATAGTGTTAGAAAAAATAATTATAGTGGGAATCCAGTATAATGATTTATAGGAAATCTAAATAATGAAACCTTTTTATCAATACAACAAATATTACGTTTATGCATGTTAATTAGTTTTTATCATCTATCTAAATTATTCATAATGGATTGGAATGAAAATATTAATTATCCAAATAAAATGCCCAAAGAGTTTCAAACAATGTGAAAATTAATGCCCATTATCGTGTACTGTGTAAAGATTGATTTAATAATAGAGTTACTTTTTTAGAGTTATTACACCTCCATACATCTTTTCTATATCAAAATCTTCATTTTGTATCCATATAAGTATGTATTCTAATTAAAACCCTCACAATATATTCCTTTATAGAACATTATGATATCTTTCTTATATTTACCCTTAAAGTCTATCATAAGGTTATTTTACCTAATATAGTTTTTCATTAATCTAGTTCCTAATGTTTCTAATAAAAATCATATGATAGAAATTGTATCTTCCTCGACTATATTAATCCAATGTTTAATTATGATTTATTACAATATCACTAGAAACAGGTGATCATATTCTAGAGGACCAAATAGTAGTGAAATATTGGTATACTAGATACATAAATAATATTTATATTTCATTTTAGAATAAAAAGTAAAAAATAAATTTTTTCCTGAATATAATTTTTCCATATAGAATATACTTACATATCATTATGAACACACTTATAATTTTCTTATGAATAGAAAAAAAAATAAGTTTGAGTTTAAATTCTTATTACGGGTTAAGTGCAACAAAAGATATTATTAGTCAATGAGAATAATAAACATTGAATAACAAATATATTTACACATATTCTATTTAATAAAAAATTAATTTAATAATTAAATAATTAATAGTTAATATGTAATGCGAAATGTCTAAAAAACAAGGAATTTAATCAATAAACTTAGATTGAAATTAATCTCCATATAACATCATTTGGAAAATATCATGGAAAATAATAAATAAACTCTTAATGATGGAAATTATTAATTGTTAGATTTCAAGCTCTTAGGGACCATTATTCATATACTATCATGACCTTTCATAAGGTAATATAATACTTATGGGTAGGAAATCTCTAGAAACCCATTTAACAAATGATAGGAAACTAATTCAACTTATGTGACTAATTATGAATCAATAAACTATCAATAACCATTCCCACCTATAATTTATATTCCTATTAATTCATCTTATATTTAATAGTCAATAAAATTCATGAATCACTATTCCTTTCCAACTATATTATTATTGATTAAAGAATACATATTTATCAATATTTTACCATTAAATCAAATAACATTAAAATTAAAACATAGTGTGTAAATATGATATTTTGTTTACAAAATTACCATATCCATGACAAATAATAAGTATATTTAGGTGAAATTTAAGTTGTTAATATAATATAAATGTGAATATTTTAAGGGAAATAAAATTAATAAAAAAATTAAAGGAAGTGAATTTAAATACTATCCATGGTTTAAATAATCATAAACCATCCAATGTATGAAAAAAGAATATATTAATAAATATTTTCCACATTTACTATATGAAAAATAATTTTATGATTTAATTGAGGAATAAAAATACCATATTAAATATTTAAAAACATTATTGTGTAATATAACCTTTCTAAATTGAAAGACATGTTTTTTAAAAAACTAGAAATTTCCACAATATTGGAAAAAAATTATTTTAGAAATAAATCATTTAAAATATAATAGGAATATTCTTAGAAATGATAGTTAATGGAAGTAGATAATTATATTAATTATATATATGTAAAAAAATCCATTAATGATATTTTAAAAAATAGAAAAAAGTTCCTTGTTTAGGAAGAGAAAAAATTATACATTTCAAACCACATTTTAAAAATTCATACATTTTGCAAATAATCATTAAATAATAATTTTGTGTAATTATTTTAAAAATTTATAACCTTTTAGATAAATGATATGGAGGGAATGGTTTTTCAAAATGAGGGGATAAATGATGTCATGTTTCATTAAAAAATTTCTCAATCATTTTAAGTACTAATGAGTGTAAAGAAATGGAACCATTACATGGAAATAATTATATTTGAGAATAAAATTAAATGGTTTTATTACCAAATGGTCAAATAATTAACTTCAAAATAAATTAATACATAAATAATATCAATTAAAATGAATAAACTCTTAGAATGATCATTTCATTGAAGTGAGAATGAACCAATCAATATATGGTTTTTATCAAATGGAAATTCACAAAAAAAGTAGAAATAAAATAATGGATTTTAAAATTTCCTTAAACCCAAAATCTAATGTTATTAAAGTCAATGAATATATAATATAATCCAAAAAAATGATATTGAGTTATGAAATTATTTACCACTTTGTAACATTAAATATAGAAACATATTTTGGTGAAATAATTCAAAATTAATCCTTATATACCATGAATTATTAAGGACTCATGATATTAAATTTCAAATGGGAAGTATATAAAAAATATAAAATGAATTTGGTTCATTACATTATAATATGACCCATTCAAGGGAAAATGATTTTAAATATATTAAATTACACTTCATTTTTGTTGAAGAAACATTAAAATACTATTTTTTTAAACACGTTACTAATTTATACAGGAACCATATTAATATTTCTAATAAAATATATGATATTTTTATAACATATTATAACTATTTCCTTATTAATAATTCATTGTTTCAATTTTTTATGTGTCAATTTCATTGTACTCTCATGATTGTTTTAACATAAATGTTATAGTTCCTAAAAATACTATAATATTAAAGCATATCAAGATTCATATTAATGTCAAAAATGTATGGTTAATAATTTGAAACATTTTTTGAATCATTATTGAAATATGAAAATACAGAATGGATCACATCTATTTTTTGAGACGGTAGGTCATATGTATGCATGATTGAAGTTATAATTTTCTTAATGAATGAAAGTGTAAATAATTTGGTGATATGATTGTTTTAAGGAATCAATATCATATCATATATATATATATTATATGTTCATTAAATTTATACATATTACCTTCCTTTTATTGAGTTATTCAAAATATAATTACAAAACATCACGTGGCGGTAGTCTTCTCCACAAACGAGTGATGATATCATAATTTAAAGGACATGAAATGTAAGAAGGTACATGTGATATTGTATTTTAAATTTAATAATAATATTATAAATAATATATATATATATATATATTAAATAAAAAATTATATAAAATCTTGATATGTATATATGTATAATGAGTTACATTGGATTGTGAGGCGGTAGTCCGCCGTACACACGATCGACATATTCTTTAACAATTTTATGGGGAATGAGATGGTTAAATATTATTACATAAATATAACACTATATATATATATTTTATATGATTATTTTATTATATATTAAGTTTTAGTACAAAAGTAAAGGTGGAATAGTAGAAATAAAACAAAAATAGTTCCATTATGAAAATTAACTTATTTTAATAAAACAAACTTTTGATCTCCTTGTATGAACCATTGGGTTTGATTTTTGGGGATACAAGTAGATCTAGAATGTATATAAGTATTTTTAGGATTTATTTTTTAAGTTATTTTTATAGAAAAAGCTCTTGATAGGTGTGTAGATTTTAATGGAGTGAGTGGTCATTATAAAGTTGGTTTAGTAGGAATATCGGATTTATTTTTTCAAATGAAGTGTACCCATGTTTTCCTATGAAGAAACTCTATAAATTAGGCCATTGTAGATTGTTAGAGGTGATAAGGATAAAATTTATCTATTAAATAGGTTTTGGAAAAGTTCTATTTCATTTTTAACCACTAAATATTTAGTGTAATCCACAGTGAATTCATTTCTCCCTTAACTATGGTAAATAATTTTTACTATTTTAACTATTCATTAAGGTTAAAAAGTAAGGTGAAATTAAAAATTAATATAAATTATATTTAATTAAAATATATAATCATTTTTCTAAAATTAATTTCATATAAAGGGAAGAATTATATTTAAAATTAAACTCATGTTGGAAATAAATATGAATTTTTACAAATAAAAACTATTACTATTTTACAAATTGATGTATATAAAAATTAATAATAAAATTTTTAAAAAATATATATTTGGTATTAATAAATAAATAATTTATCAAATTTAAATTTTAAATCCAAATTCTAAAAATTAGTATTTATATGAATTAAAATAAAATGTAGTTTTAATGAAAAATTATTTTTTAATTAGTTGAAAAATAAAACTTTTCAAAAAAACATAAACCCAATATAATATTGATATTATTATTTCAAAATGGAATTTAAATTTTTAAAATTCTTTTTATAAAATTGTTAAAAGATAATGTTTACATAAGTTCTCAAAACTAGATGAAACTGTTTTCATTGAAAATAATGTTTTTCAGAAAAAAAATTTCATTCAAATGATTCCTATTTTTATTTATAATTAATATAAATCAGTTTATTTATTTTTTATTTCTTTAAAAGGTATCTGATAGATAATTTTTTATCACAATTCAAACCCAAAAATTTAACTTCTGGGTTATAATATATTTTATTTTAAATTTCCTTTAGACATGTGGTCATGTGTGTCACAAGGTGTCAAATACAGTAAATTTAAAGATATATGTTTCATTTTTTCTTAAGATCAATGTTTCTTATAAATAAAATGATAAATAAAAATTCACATTTTATAATATTTATGTTTTACAAGCACATCATTAATGTCTCCATTTCTCAATGAATTAGACTGGATATTGGTATATTATAATTTTGACATTCTATAATCGTATATATATAATAGATATCATATTTATAAATGCATTAAATAAATTTTATTATACATTAATAGAGGTGGTGAAAAATTTAAGGCATTTCTTTATGGATGTTGTAGTCAATGCAGCTCAAGAAAAAAGGTTTTTTTCGTAGCGTAGAGATACGAATAAATAATGGTTATTTTATTAATATAATGACATATAATTATGATAATGATAATAATTTCATAATATTTTTATGGATATAAGATATTTTTAATAGAATTATTGGGTCTAAAATGTTTTGAATAAGGTAATATTTGTATTGGAGACTTGATCTTCCCATAGAGACTACCATAGAAGTGAATTACTTTAGAAGAATTCATGAGACCAAGGGATTAAAGATGCAAAATTCATATATAAGAGAGTCTGTTTTTTTAGATTTACAATGGAAACTGTAATGGGAACTATAACCTTTTGAGGGTGGAAGTGATCCACTTTTACATGGGAATAAAAAAAATTGAACACCCTTTACTATTCCATTCTATCAAAATGATATTCCTTAGAAAAATACATCCGATATTCATTATAATGTATTTTGTGTTAATATTTGGTAGGGAAATCATCATAAAAGGATTTATACACACGTTTTAAATAGTTTTCAAGCCTTTTCCTATATATTTTTTTTTTCATTTTTACATTTTTTGAATTTTGCCTTGGTAACTAGTTTTTTAACGAAAAAAATTTCTTATTTTTTACAAATATAATGTAAACGATATTCCCAAATTTTCATATTTTGAACCCATATTTAATCATCTATAAAAAAAATTAAATATAAAAATATGATAAAATAAATTTAAAATTTCAATATATAATTTGTAAAAACCTATTATTAAAAAAATAAAATTCATCCATCATGTGTTCTTGAATCATATTTAGTATCTATTATGAATTTAATGATTGTTAATATAATTTTTTAATTTCATAAAAATATATTTTGGTAATATTTTAAATTTCATAAATTTCATGTATTAAATAAATATTACATGATATTAATAAAATATTTCAACCAATAAACATTTTTACCATTATCAAGGTAATGAAGTTAAATTAAACTAATATTATAATTATGAATTAAAATTAAATTGAGAGTATTATATAACATTGATCTATTTAACTCAAATAGAAAAAAAAAGTATATTTAATTTATAAAAGGGGAAATGTGTGACTTTTAATATAATAATGTAAGAGTAGTTTTTATTATGAAATATTACTTGAGTATTGAAACATATATTTTATAAATTCAATTTTCTTCTTCATGTTATTAGTCGTTAAATATAATTGTTTTTATAAAAAAATATTTTCTTAATCATTTATGTCAATCTTGTATTATAAATGTAATAGCTTTTTAAAAAAATCATATTTTTTTACTATTCACCTAAAAATCAATTACTTTAGACAGACCCCAAAAATTCATCATAGGACAACCTTGATATTATGATTTCAAATAAGAATTTCACATTAAAATTTTAAAATTACAAATTTTAAATATTTATATTTTAAATAAATAAATAAAAATTACAAATAAAAATTATTTTATTTGATAATGATGGTATTAAAAATTATGTTTTGTTAATATTATTTGTCATTGAATTCTAATTGATGTGATGTTAATAAATTTTTTTATATATAATAATATTTTTTGTTTTCAATTTTTTTATTAGTGAAATGTTTATAGTATTTAATGTAATATTTCTATTAATACAACTATTCCTTTTATACAGTATACGCTTTTACAAATTCTATAATTTAATTACAGACATTATATAACATATATTTTACTATACCATTTGTGTTGGTTTTTTTAAAAATTATATAAATACAAAATATCATAACTAAATATTTATAATAATAATAATTATTATTATATATTTAATGTATTAATATCATATTCTTTTGTGAGTTATATAATTTTAAATTTACTACATAATAATATATGAAATTAATATAATTATTTGATATATTATCAATGAAAAATTTTGAATGACTATATTTAAAATGACCGTATTTTCGATGAACATGTTTTATATAATATGAAGTATTAGTAAAATTACTTCATTGCTAATTTTTTGTTCCATATTTTCTATTTCTGAACTCACAACATGATTTCTCATTTAATTGTATTTTTCTCATTGTATGTTTTGTCATTTTAATGGCTATTCTTAAAGGAAAAGTATGTAAATGGGAGTTTCTAATTATAATGATGTTATTATTTTCAAAAAAAATCATCTTATATGTTTTTTATTTTTATATGATGTTACCATCCATGACCTGTCATAATTCATAGAATATGATACATTTTTTCAGATTCCTTTATTGTAATTTTCCCTTATAATTGAATAAATATTCATTAGATTGGTACATACATTGTCTGGGTCAATCTATATTCATATTATTAATTATTTTGAAACAATATAAAATCATTATAGAGAAAAAATAATGGCTCCAAATATTGGGGTAATTACAAAAAGGATGGATTAATATTGTCAATATTCCAAACGGAATCCTTAAAAATCTATGGACATAATCCTACAATAAAAAATTGGAAAAGAAACACTATCACATAACTATATCCCCTTTTAGTGGATTTACATGAAGATATAATTTAAGAACAATGAAAAAAGATAAAATGATAGAGTAGAATGAAGTAAACATATCATAGTATCAAGAATAGAAAACCCACATGAATTAATAAGAATTACAACTACCTATAATATGTATTATCACAAAAATATATCATTAATTATCCCCAGGATATTTAATGAAATGGGAGGACATGAGTATAGGAGGAAGAGGTCTCAAATTATAATAAAAAATTATTATTAATGTTTTATCTTATAAATATAGATTTAGCTTTGTGTTGTGCATATTTTAAATCATTTCATGGAAATCATAAGGAATTTTAGCCAAACCATCCCAATTTTACACATTATAACCCCAAAGTAATACAAGATCAAGGAGAAATAGAATGGGGTCATACAAGTTATTATAATCATATACTTTTAGGTATAGAATCAAATTAGGATATTCCACCATGGCATGGTGCCATGACCCGCCTTCACCAAAAAGAGGAAAGGGTCAGCATATTGTCAGGCCCTTCCTTCTTTAAGTTGAAGATGAGATAATGACCCCCGAGACTTGCCTTGAATAGGTCCCAGAGTGGCAACTAGAACCAAGGGTATTGAATCACACACAAGATGGAAGGAATTACCCTTTTCACATTAATAGGATTGGGAGATAAGATAGCAACCCCAACAACACCAAAGCTGAAAGTAAAGGTAAAGCTGAAGTAAACCAGTCCCATATTCATGTTCAAAAGTAAATGTCATAAGTACAAGGAGACTGTAAAGGTAATGTACAAAAAGAGAAAGAAAATTGAAACTACAACTATCCCAAGGTCTGAGCTAGTACGGTCCTGCATAATCCTGGTAGTCCTCCTGGAAACCTAAAAACATTTTTATATATGTTGGGTGAGCATACAAGTACACTCAGTTGGGAAAACCAAAGACTCTTGTGCACAAGTGAGGAGTCATTCTAATGCCCCATGGAAAAAGATATAACCAAACACATAACAAGGTAAACTATCCACCCAAGCCTCACCAAGGCAAACTCCACAAATAACACTATTCATGTAAAGTATAGAAATATCACATCAATGTTTGGGTACCACATGGCACATTCCCACTTGTTATTAATGACATCATATGCATCGAGCCAGTCCCGCCATTCTTACCGCAGTCCCAAAGCCAAACCCTGCCCACACACACCTGCGCCACAACCTCACCACAGTCCCACTACCAAACCCCACCCGCACAAACCTAGGCCATAACCATTATCCCGCCCGCAGACACCTGGGCCACAACCACCACACACAACCATACCCGCAAACACCTGGGTCAAAACAACTACTGCCATGTCCGAAGACACCTGGGCCTCATCCCGAAGACACTTTAGAAACAACCTGTGGGCAAACACCTGGGTCTACCACCACAACTACCCCGCCCAAGGATTATTGGGCTAACAATGGACTTCAAGCCATCACAGCCTACCCGATGATACTTGGTCTATCCGGAAAAGAATTAGAAAAGAGCTAATAATAATACACTACTAGAAGTCTTGGGAAAAACACCATCCCCCGTGAAATGGCGGTGTTCGGCACTATATACTCAATGTGGGTGGGGAGTGAATACGAAACATAAGAACTACAAATATATGTGTAATTAACAAACACTCAACCCAACCTAGGGTTTCCAAAGTGAACCCAAGCACAATAACACTCATCCATATTCATAGGAAGCACACTGCTCACAGACGAGTCACAAATCAACCCTAGAACCAATCCCCATTTATGCTATTCTTGCTTCCATGTTCAACTAGTCTCATTTAAGTAATGTTCTACACTACTGAGCAACTAACAGAATAAGCACAAACCAAGGGAAAAGTTACAGGCAACAACAATTTAAGCATTCACACCTGGTTCCCTTGCAAGGTCCCAACAACAAAGGGATATGTGAGATCCCTCGAAGTACTAGAACCAAAGAAAACCCTGAGATACATCCCCATGTTGACAAAATCTAGGAGACAACGGTTTCATAACAACATAGGATCCCACCCAAATTTGTGATATAAGCATAGTAATCACACAGCCTCAAATTCACAACCAGTGAAAGTATAACAACAAGGGATCCCATCCCCATCCGCATCGCTCCAGTAATTAGCCCAGGAAAGAAACAACCAAAATACTACCACTAACACAGGGTAGGCCCATGCAGGTATTCTCAGATTCAAAAGATTTAACACACTCCATGGTCTCAATTCCACTGTACTTTAACCGGGGTTATCACATAAAAGGGTTGATCCTGGTGATTTTAATTTATTTAACCGAGTATATGTAATTAACTAATTCCATGTAATAGTTATTTAAACAGGGTATTGAGGTTCATTTGTGCGCAAGGAAAGATGAACAACGGCCATGATTTTCAGTGAGCACAAGCCCATACAATTCACAACACATAACAACATAATAAGAGTAGCAGAACATCGGTCCTACCCTCCTTCATTATTTAAAGGTCCATTCATTATCATTATTAAATTAGGTTTCATCAATTTCCACAGAGAAAAAATAATACCAACCCCGCATGATACACATAATGATTGAAAAAGGATAAAATCCATACCTGACGGATCAATGATCGACATTAAGTCCTAGCCTGAGTAGCAGGAACTCCACAGAACGCGATCAAGGAAAATTTCGAGGGGTTACTACTCGTCGGGAGGAAGGGTACCTTGAGCACAGGGTGATCGAGAAAAAGAAATGTGGGGATAAGCCTTTAGGTTATAAAGACTGAGATGTCATTACTGGGATGATTAAGATACGGAGAGAAAACTCGAAATAACGGAAGAACCGAGATCTTGGGTTGACCACACAGCTAGGACACCCCACACGTAACTTAAGAGGTCCCCGCCATTCGGGGTGGTTAAAAAAGACGCACACCTCACCAATCATTTAATTTAAACACCATTAATGGGAATTAATGGGCTTTAAAACTGGCTTAAAGGGGTCAAAACATGGTTTAATGATCAATCTGCGTAAAAAGGAGGTGCTATTGGAAAAATCGTGGGGGAAGGTGAGAGCTATGGGTAGCTGAGAGCTACCGGTTGGTGACACCTACCAGTATCCGAGAGCAACTGGTTGGCAACACCTACTGGTAGCTGAGAGCCACCAGTTTCCTAGAGCTACCGGTGGCCGAGAGCCACCGGTAGCCAAGAGCGACCGGTTTCCTAGAGCTACCGGTGGTCGAGAGCCACCGGTAGCCAAGAGCTACCGAAAGCCGAGAGGTACCGGTGCCCGAGAGTCACTAGTAACCGGGGGCCACCGGTACACCAAGGTCACCGGTATGCTAGGTCTACCGGTAGGCCGAGGCTACTGGTAGACCAAGGCAACTGCTAGTAGTCAAGAGAAGCTGGGATGGCCTTCCCGACCACCCATAACACCTCAACATCAGATTTTTACCAAGAAATGGACCCCAAAAACCCGGGCCATTAAATTAGATACTTCTCAGACTATTCTCATCCCCGAGAATATATGAACAAACCAGAAAAAAAGAATAGTGGGGTCCAAACAATCACCCTCTGAAGATACTTCTCTGGGATAGATCTCTGAGTTGTTCGAAAGCTGGAACAGAACCCTCCCTCCTACATCCAAAAATACTCCCCCAAGAGTTATCAACCAAAAAACATTCACAATAAGCATAAGGATCACACTTTCCAACACTTGAGTTAGGGAGCCCCACCTACATGTTAGGATATTATCCGCTTTGTGCGGCACTGACTCGCCTGCATGGGTTTAATTGCATCTACATTAATGCATCCTGACTTGCTGTCAGGTATTCTGATCCTCACATATTCATACACACCCACACAGAGTACAAGGAAAAGTTCAACTAATAGCTAAAAAAACAAGCATTTCATATATTAAGGCACAAGGTACAAAATCTCAAGGATAAAAACAAAAACAACAAGGAAGTCAAAATAGTTCTGGGTACTGAACACGTAACTGGGCCTCCCGCTCCCAAGTACTCTCTTCCAGGACACCATGCATGCACAACACATGAAACAAGGGGATGGTTCATCCTGGAAGTACATTCTCCTTACGATCCTAGATCTTGATTGGTCATTCTATAAAGGTCGCGTCGTCTTCGACATCTAACTCTTCCCAATCGATGACGTGGGAGTCCTCGTGTAGATATCGATGATGCTGGGAAACATGAAATATGTTGTGAACTTTCTCCAACTGAGGTGGCAATGTCAGCTAATATGCCACCTCACAACTCGTCCCAACACCTCGAAAGGCCCGATAAACCTAGGGGAGAGCTTACTCCCCTTCCCAAACCATCACTACCCACGTTGAGGTGAAACATTATAGAACACATGATTCCCAACCTCAAACTCCAAGGGCATCCTCCTACAATCGGCATAAGGCTTCCGCCGGTCATGGCTGCCTTCATCCTTTGACGCACGAGTTGAACATTCTCAGTGGTGCCCTGCACCACTTCTGGGCCAAGAATAGATTCTTCCCCAATCTATGTCCATCAAACGGGTGAACGACACAACCTTCCATACAGGGCCTCAATTGGCGTCTTAAAAATATTGGAGAGGAAGCTATTTTTATAAGAAAACTCCACTAGAGGCATGTGTCATACCCATGATCCCACAAAATCATGAAACCATGTCCGCAACTTTTCTTCCAATGTCTAGATCGTTCATTCTGTTTGAAAATCTGTCTGAGGGTCGAAAGTCGTGCTAATACATAGCTGGGTGCCAAAGGCATGTTTTAATCCCCTCTAGACTCATGAGGTAAACCGCGTGTCTCGATCGGAGACAATATATATCAGGATCCAGTGCAACTGCACCACCTCATCCACGTAACTCTGTGCTAAAGCATCCACTGCACTCAACTCTTTAATGGCCAAAAAGTGAGCCGACGTCGTCAATCGGTCAACCACCACTTAGATAGCATCGTATACTCCTTGAACCCTGGGTATCCCTATGACAAAATCCATAGAGATGTCATCCCACATCCTTTCGGGGACATTTAAGGGTTGCAAAAAACTGACTGAAACACGGTGTTCAGCCTTCACTTGCTGACACACAAGACACTTGGCCACAAACTCTGCCACCGCCCACTTTACCCCCAGGCACCAAAACTGTCTCCTCAATCCTTTCTACATCTTTGAGAACCTAGGATTTACCACTAAATACGAGCCATAGAACTCACGGAGAACACCATTATTCATCATCACCATAACGAAAATCCTTCCATGGAAAAGCATCTGATGTTGAATATCCTCTGACCATCCCTCAGGATCATTACCCTGATAAACACGATCTCGCATCACTTCCACCTCTGATTCCCCCCACTGAGACTCTTCCATCTACACCACTAAATAGGGAACTATAGTCATTTGAAACAGAAAACCCCTTCCACTATCCACCCTTGCATCCAAATGCAAGGCCACTAATCTTTCTTCACTCTCCAAGCATCTTCAGATTCCTGAACTACTTCCTTTTGTGATTTCCGGCATAGGGTATCATCCACCACGTTTCCATTCCATGAGGTGTAGGAAATCTCAAAATCATAATCCTAGAGGAACTCCATCCACCTTTATTTCCTTAAGTTCAGGTCTCGCTTGGAGAAGATAAACTTCATGTTTTTCTGGTCTTGAAGACCACAAAGTGCTCTCCGATGAGGTAATTCCGCCACAAATTTAGTGCAAAAACAACCGCCGCAAACTCCAGATCATGGGTGGAATAATTATTCTCATGGGGATGTAACTACCTAGACCCATAATAGATCACCCCTTATCATTGCATCAACACACACCTGAGGCCCTACCTGGAAGCATCACAGAATACCTCATAAGCCACCCCTTCTTCTGGAAACCTCAACACTGAGGAACTAACCAACTTCTCATTCGAATTGCTGAAGACTGCCTCACACTGCTCACTCCACATAAATTCTTGGTCCTTTTTGGTCAAGGATTTCAAAGGTGCTACAACTCGAGAGAATTTGGGTATGAACCTCTGATAGTAACCTACCAACCCGAGGAAACTATAGACCTCTACCACATTCTTGGGTAATTCCCAAGAAACAATCGCCTCAACCTTCGATGGGTCTACTGTTACTCCCTTCATAGGACACTAAGTTCCCAAGGAATTGCATTTCTCGTGTCTAAAACATGCACTTCGACAGCATCTGATAGAGCTGGTGTTGTCGGAGGACCTCCAATATCATCCCTAGGTGCTCAGCGTGATCCTCCTCTAATCTTGAGTAGATCAGAATGTCGTCAATGAACATGACCACGAACTGATCCATATACTCCTGGAAGATTGATTTCATAAGCCCCATTAACAAAACTGGAGCGTTCGTAAATCCAAACGGCATGAAAAGAAACTCAAAGTTCCCATATCTACACCTGAAGGCTGTTTTCGAGATGCCACCCTCCTTCTCCCTCAACTAGTGATATCCATACCATAGGTCAATCTTTGAGAACCATCCTTCCCCTTTCAACCGTTCAAAGAGATTGTCTATCCTTGGAATAGGGTATCGATTCTTGGCCATTTCCTGATTCAGCCTTCTATAGTCTATTCACAGCCTTAGACCACCATCTGCCTTCTTCGCAAACAACACATGAGCACCCCACGGTGACGCACTCGGTCGAACAAAACCCTTCTTCATCAGATCGTCAATCTGAATCCGCAACTCTCATAGCTCTGAAGGCACCACCCTGTAGGGAGCCATCGAAATTGGAAGAGCACTAGGCTGCAAGTCTATCCCAAACTCGATATCACGTTGAGGGGGTAGAGTCGTCACCTTTTCAAGAAATACGTCCATAATCTTACTAAATATCTCTAGTACCTCCACCATCTCTGCATCTGTTGACTCTATTAATAGATAAACTAATAAAGAGAGGAAGGTTCCTCTGGCCTGCTGCTCTTCTGGACACTCCGCTCGTCTGTGAATGTAACACATCGACCACCCAAGTCTGAAAACACAATCCTTCCTCGGAAGCAGTCAATGATGGAACACACAGAGAATATCCAGTTGATGCCTAGGATGACATCCTATGGTTGTATATATAGTAGTAGTATATCCATTACCGACTGATGCGGCCCTATCATCAGTCTGAATCCTCTACAATCATATAACAAGTCGGTCTGACCTCTGACTAGTGTGCTCAGCACCAGGGGCACTAGAAGTCTCTAAGCATCTAGACCAATATCATGGGCTCGACCGGATTCAAAAAAGGAGTGAGAAGCTCCGGTAATGAACAAGGTGTAATCAAGGGTACTAAATAAACTAATTGTACCTAGAACGGCCTTCGGTCCTGCAGGAACTGCTGCCTCCGCGGAGTGCAATTGTCCACGCCCAGATCCTCTTCCCCTCAGCTTTCGGCCACCTCCCCAACCACTCCCTAGTGGAGATCCCTGTGGAGGGCCCTGAGTTCAGCCTCCCCCTGAAACGTCTACCCTCAGAGTAGCAGGAGCTCGCTGCCCCTGCTGCTGCTGCTGCTGAAAGGGCCTAGCTGGATACTGCAGCTGAAGAGGATATTGGGCCTACCTTCCACCTCCGTACTGTACTTGGTTCGGGAACTGATTTAGAAGGTTCCCATGGATCCTAAAGATGATGCATCTCGGCCCTGGGCCGGAAGGGAAAGGGAGGGGGCCAGGGCATCGGAACTGGAACTACTGAGGCCTGCTCCATGTTGGTCGGAACCAAGAGGGTCCTGATGCTTAAGGACTAGTGCTGACGACCTATCCCTTTGATGGTCCTACCTGAGTCTCATCTCATGATACACCTCCCACCATGTGCATCCTATCCACCACTTTAGCCTTCTTCAAGACCTCTAGGTATGTTGGTAAGGTGAAGGGGGTAACATCGTACTGGAGGGAAGGTCGGACCGCCTCCTCCAAATATCTCACCGGAGACTCCTCATCTGGAACGAGGTCCGAAGAAAATTGAAGGAGATATTTGAACTTGATCCCAAACTCTCTTACTAATATACCCTCCTATTGGAGGGAGAGTTGCTCTTTCCTCTTCTCAGCATTTATCATAGAAGAGAGAAATTTTGCCCGAAACACCGCGAAATCTGCCCATGTCACCTTAGTCTCCCTCTTCTCCCCCAGATAAAGTGTCCACCACTGACGTGATGCTCCCCGCATCTGGCTTATTGCCGGAGGATCCCAGTACTCTGCCGGAGCTCGGATCAAGCTGAAAGCTATCACCTGGTCCTCCAACCAGCTTTCTGTCTCCATGTCTGAGGTGTTGCCTTCAGACTTCCCAAGTTTCTTCTACTGGAAAGCATGAAGCGACTTCTGCCACTGATCATCCTCCTCCTCCTCGGCATCCCTCTGTCGGTTATCCGTGTCAACCTCCTGGGCCTCGATCACCCTCACTACCCGTGGTCGCCTCCCATGTGCCATAGCTACAAGTAAGCAAGGAATTCCTAAGCCCGAGTAGTGCAGAATATTGTCCTTGCATTTTATTTGACTTCTTTATTTAATTTTAAATCCACATAATACCCAGAAACACGATAACACAATTCATTAGGATTCATGTACATTTCCTAGGGTCTCTACCTTGCAATCAGTGTAGCCTCACTTGGTTGTTTGGTAGGTCCAGAGTCCTTGCATCAGATCACGGCGGGCCCTAAAATCCCATGTCCTAGTTGGTCTTCCTTGGCCTATTTAACAGACCAAGATCACCCAACACTGTTGACCTACCATCCCATACATTCCTCATTGTGCCTAACTCCAGACTCCATCCTATCTCTCAACTGTCACCTCTGATACCACATTGTCATGACAATCATTCACCAAAAGGAGGGAAAAGTCAGAAGATTGTCAGGCCCTTCCTTCTTTACGTTGAAAGAGAGATAATGACCCCTGGGACCCGCCATCAATAGGTCCCAGAGTGGCGAATAGCACCAAGGGTATAGAATCATACACAAGATGGAAGGAATTTCCCTTTTTATTTTAATAGGATCGGGAGATAAGATAGCAACCCCAACAACACCAAATCTGAAAGAAAAGGTAAATCCGATGTAAACCATTCCCATATTCATGTTCAAAAGTGAATGTCACGAGTATAAGGAGACTACAAAGGTAAAGTACCAAAAGAAAATGAAAACAGTAACTGCAACTGTCCCAAGGTCCGAGCTAGTACGGTCCCGCACAATCCATGTAGTCCCCCTGGAAACCTGAAAACAATTTTTTATACGTAGGGTGAGCATAAAAGTACACTCAGTAGGGAAAACCAAAGACTCTCATGAACAAGTGAGGAGACATTCTAATGTCCCATGGAAAAAGAGGTTACCAAACACCTACCAAGGTAACATATCCACCCAATCCTCACCAAGGCACACTACCCAAATATCGCAAGTCAAGAAAAGTATAGTAATAGCACATCGATGTTTGGGTACCCCATGCCAATTTCCAATTGGTTATTGATGATATCCTACACATCGAACCAATCCCACCTTTCTTACCACAGTCCCACTGCCAAACCCCACATGCGCACACCTAGGGCACAACCTCGCGATAGTCCCACTACCAAACCCCTCCCATACACACCTGGTCCATAACCACTATCCCGCCCGCAGGAAACTGGGCCACAACCCCCACACACAACCATAACCGCAAACACCTGGGTCAGAACATCTACTACCACGCCCAAAGACACCTCTTCCTCATCCCAAAGACAATTGGTAAACAACCTACATGCAAACACCTGGGCCAACCACCACAACTACCCCACCCGAGGAATCATGGGCTAGTAATGGACTTCAGGCCATCATAGCATTCCTGATGATACTTGGGCTATCAAGGAAAGGGGGAAGAAATGAGCTAATAACCAGCCATTAATAGAAGTGTTGGGGAAAACACCCCCCACCATGAAATGGGGGTGTTCGTCACTAAGTGCTCAACTTAGATGGGGCGCGAATAATAAACATAAGAACTACAAATATATGTATAAGTAACAAACACGCAACCCAACATAGGGTTTACAATGCCATCCCAAGCACAAGAACACTTGTCCCTATTCATTTGAAGCACACTTCTCATAGCCGAGTCACAACTCACCCCCAGACCCAATCCCCATTTATGATATTCTTACTTCCATGCTCTTGTAATATCATTTAAATAACGTTTTGCACTACTGGGCATCTAACAGCATAAGCACAAACCAAGGGAAAAGTTACAGCCAACAGCAATTTAAGCATTCACACCCGGTTCTCTTGCATGGTCACAACAAAAAAGGGATAAGTGGGATCCCTAGAAGTACTAAAACCAATGATAACCCCAAGATACAGCCCCATGTTCCCAAAATTTAGGAGCCACCTGTTTCTCAGCAACAGAGGATCCCACCCCAATTTGTGATATAAGCAGAGTAATCACACAGCCTCAAATTCACAACTAGAGAATGTACAACAACAGGGGATCCCATCCCCACCTGCATCGCCCCAGCAATCAGCCCGCAATAGAAACAACCAAATAGCTACCACCAACACACGGCAGACCCATGTAGGTATTTTCAGATTTAAAAGATTTAACACACTCCATGGATTTTATTCCACTGTACTTTAACCGGGGTTATCACAGAAAAATGGTTGATCCTGTTGATTTCAATATATTTAATCAAGTACATGTAATTAACCAATTCAACATACGATTATTTAAAGAGGGTACCTAGGTTCATTTGTGCGGAAGGAAAGACCACCAACGGCCCTGATTTTCAGTGAGCACAGGCACATAAAATTCACAACACATGACAACATAAAAAGAGTAGAAGAACATCAATCGCATCCCCCTTGATTATTTAAAGGTCCATTCATTATCATCATTATGTTAGTTTTCATCAATTTCCACAGAGACAAAAGCATGCCCTCCCCGCATGATACACAGAAGGAGATAAGAAGGATAAAATCCCTACCTGGCGGATCAAGGAACGACATTAAGTCCTCAAGTGAGTAGCAGAAACTCCACGGAATGCGATCCATGAAAACTTCTAGGGTTTACAACTTGTCAGGGGGAAGGGCACTCCGAGAGTAGGGTGATCGAGAAAAAGAAACATAGGGAGAAGCCCTTAGGTTATAAATACTGAGATACTATTCACGTGACGGTTAAGATACGGAGAGAAAACTTGAAACTGTGGAAGAACATGGATTGTGGTTTGACCACGCAGCTGGGACACCCCGCACGTAACTTAAAAGGTCCCCTTCCTTCGGGGCGGTTAAAATAGGCGCACACCTCAACAATAATTTAATTTAAACACCATTATGGGACATTAATGGGCTTTAAAATAGTCTTCAAGGGGTCAAAACCTCGGTTAAAACCCAATTTGCGTAAAAAGGAGGTGCTATTGGAAAACCTGTGGGGGGGTAGGCGAGAGCTACCGGTTGCCAATAACTACCGGTTGGAGACAACTACCGGTAGCTGAGAGCTACCAGTGGGCTATAGCTACCGGAAGCCAAGAGCTACTGATTTCCTAGATCTACCAGTTACTGAGAGCCACAGGTAGATGAGAGCGACTGGTTGCCTAGATCCACCGGTGGTGAGAGCCACCGATAGCCGAGAGCCATGGGTAGCCGAGAGCCATTGGTGGCCGAGGGCCACCGGAAGCCCAAGGTCACCGGTATGCTAGGTGTACCTATAGGTCGAGGCTACCGGTAGGCCAAGGCGACCGCTAGGAGTCACGAGAAGCTGGGATAGCCTTCCAGACCACACAAAACACCTCAACATCATATTTTTACAAAGTAATGGACCCCAAAAACCCAGGCCATTACACATGGTCAATGAAAAATCACCTCGAATAAGTGTCACAACCTCACATAAGCTCCCACATTCCATAACTCAAACCATTGTGATGCCATGTAATAGTGGATTCAAACACATCTATTTTTCCCTCTATAAAGATGAACCCAATTTTTCATGTACAATAATATTCAACACCCTTTCTCAATAACCAAAACACTAACTATTAAAGAAATATGAATGAGGAAAATCTAGTACTAAATATTTTATACCCCTCAAAAGATTATCAACATAAAATATAAAAACCAACCCCATAATGAGAATAAACAAACCACCATAACCCACACCATGTATGATACCACTCAAATAGAAATATAATCATTAGGAAAATTAAACACACTATATATAAAGGAAAACACATCACTAACATCAATATAATATCCAAATTTGTATATATAAATTAATAAAACATAAAAAAAGATAGGATTATGAGTTATTGCCTCTAAAAAATTCCACAAACAGTCCTCCAAGGCACCATATATCCACGGGATACAACCTGAGTAAATGATTTTCCCACAAAACACCTCTAATAATGATCCTAAATCATAGTCAGTCATTATGAAAATGATTCATCATCATTACCTTATAACCGAGCCCATTCCAGGATATAAGAGTCATCACGAAGATATCAATGAATAATTTAAAAATGTAATACTTTTCAAATACATTCCATCAAGGTAGTAATTTCTAACCGATGAAACAACTCACATATGTGATCCGACACCACAAAATGAAAACCATAATGAGACCAAATATTATTCCCATGATAGATCTTAAATATCTCATGATAAGGAGAGACTAAAAATGAAAATTGATAACCAACCTCAAAATATAGTGTTCTTCCCCTATAATCTTTATATAAATTCTTATCGCATGGTGTATCCTTTATATTATTATGAATTACATACACTTACTCTATAGTTCATTACATTTAATCAGGGTCTAAGACTCAAGAATCCTCCATCATAAACCCATCAAAATGAATATATTCAAAGTTACTAATAAAATTATTTAAATAGAAATATATTAATTTTTCAGTGATATGATTTATTAGTGGAAAAATAATCCAATCGAAGGTGTTTTATCTCATTCACCTACAAAATCCAAAACATTATCGTAAAACATTTCATTTTATGTTTTCATTGGCTTCCCCATTCTAACAATACAATTATAGATGGAAAATAATGATAAGGAATAAATTATATTGACAAGAATATTAAACACCCTCATTCCCTCTCAGGGTTAAATATATATTATGATTGGATATAATCATTTTATGTAGTAAATGAAGCTAAAATTTACAACCAGACATCTCCTGGATATATTATCTTTATTGATAAACTCCTTGATATCCTTGAAATGTGTTCAGTTCATTAACCGATACATAATCACATAGATATTATCACATCCTACTTGAGAACATGGAAAATGTGTAATAAAATCCATTGATTTATCATTCCACTCATATTAAAAAGTTTCTAGTAGCTATAATAGATCTACAGGAACATAAGGCCTATCTTTTAGTTTCTAATAATTCAAACTCTATGAATAAAATTTTACACCAATATTTTCATCCCCATGTAAAAATTGACACATCAAAAAATAATAAATAATTTTTATAATAACCTGAAGAACCAAAAATAATCTATACAAATTATATAAGTTAGATTTGAGCTTCACCACCAAAAAAATTGCCTCTAATGAAAAAAATACCATGTTCTTGATCATTATTCAATTATTCCCCATTAGCATCTCCATAAAAAATATGGCCCTTCTAAATTATAGTCTAAAGATATCCAAATTTATACTCTTCCTCCAAATATATCAATTATGAGAACATTTTCATCTAGAAAAAGAAACATATACCATCATCATCTTTCATATCAAGATGCAACTGTACATGAATCTGTATCACCCCCCTTACATCTATATAAGTTAATTCGGTAAACCCATGTGATATAAATGGGAATAATACATTACTATAATCCCTTCCCCTAATTCATAATATATCTAAAATTCATAACTATATAATCACACTACATTTTACCACTATTTTATATTCAAATCACCTTGAGAGAACTAATATTTCAGACTATTGTCATCCACGAAGACCATAAAATCACCTGGAAACGATAGTTTCAGAAGAAAATAAAGAAAAACATAACTATCACTAGATTTAGAACATGGGTAGAATAGATACATCAATGAGTATGTGACTAAAAATACATAGATCATATCACCACACATTCCTAATAAAAAAAGTCAGCCCATGTTGAGAATCATTATAGAGTCCATCAATAATGATTCCCACTACATGAAATAAATGAAGAAAGGAATTAACCATTTTATTCTTAAGATAGCCAAAACTGGGCAATAATTTTTCAATAAAAATGAATCTATGATCCATCTTTTCCAAATATGTCAAATGAAAAACATTTACATGTAAATTTTACAAGATACTCTAGTAATAGCTTTTAAAAACTCCAAATAGTTTGAACCTTTGAATATTTTTTTTGAGTCACTGAAGGGAAATAATCCTAAAAAATTGGATTATACACTATAAATGAATTCTAATATATATCATGTCTAGGGAAATACATGTTGCACGTATAAATCTCTCAGTTGAAAAATTTATTATATACCACATGTAACTGAAGGAATTCCAAAAAATTCCATAAATGCTGAAAATGTGCCTCCAAATTATTTTAATATATAAAAATTTAATTAGCGAATACTATCATAAACTAATCCAGAAATATAAAAAGAAAATATTTTATAAGTCTCATGAAATAAGTTTTTGTGTTTACTACACAAAAAAGGCATTACAATGAAATATAGTTACCTTACATAAATATAAATGATTTTTTTGGATTTCATCATCCTTTTTCATCATTTTATGATTCATTGACTTCATATCTATCATAATAAACTATGTTTTTTTAAATGATTACATTAATTTTAAATCCTTTTTAGGGTACAAGAATTCAATACACAGACTTGATTAAAACTATGGTAATCAATATACAACCTCAGACTACTAAAAACCTTTTATTTATTAAAATGATACCCCCAAAAAGAAAAACACTATTTTGATTTATAAGATTCAAAAATAGATCATCAATATGAATTGGAATCTCCTGAAACATTGAATGTACCATTATTTATGGAAACATAGATCTCATAGATATTTATATTATATCTTCATCCCAAATATGGTATTTCATTATAGGGCTAACATCAAAGGATCTAATTCCATAGAAAAGAGGAATAATTTAAAGTCCAATGACCTTAACATCAACTATAAGAACATTGAAGAAAGAGTCTATATGTAATAATTATATATCCTAACACCCTACTCCACAATTAAAACAACATTTCCCTCTCCACCTAAAATTAAACAACTCTTCCATAGATGAAATCCACAATATACTTTATTCAATATGGCTAATCCATTCTAAGCATGACATAATATGGATTCAAATAAAAATATAGGAAATACTATAATGGATTTTACTCAAACATCATTAAATAAAAATTTCAATAAACATTATATAAGATATGATAACTTTTTACTACAATATTCAACAAAATGAGCATCACAAGTCTCTCCACCACTAGTTCGAATACTATGTGTAAATAAGGTGAAATGAAGTAATGTGGCTATTAGAGATAAAATAATCTATATTAAAAGTTAAAGACAATAAAATTCCTCATTAAATGATTGATTTCAAATATTTCACTAGAAACTCTTTGGAATGCATCTAATGCTTCCCTTACCCTCTTCCCCACTAACATTGATGATAATCCCCATTGAAATTATTGTTATACATATGTGTTCTATAATCCGGGTCTTTATAGACATTTCATATTCGTATGTTTTCTTCTTTCTTCTATTAGATGTAGTATTGATCCTATTTTTGATGATGATGAGGTGCCATAGACAACTACTACAAAAGATATACATGAAAATGTATTCCAGATCCATGTATACTGTATAGATGGTTAGTTATTAGAATATTTAGAGGAAATGTAATTTAAATGAAATTACTCAGACCAGAACTCATTATAAATGATCTTGAACTATTATGTATGGGGAAACAAGAAATATTATTTCCTATTGGATCATTCTTGTAAAAAATTAAACTATCTAGATAATCAAGACCATACATCCAATTCCCCACTTCAATAAACTCAAAAAATATTACTACTTGGAGGTTCTTGTTCACTCTAGAATATTATCTATTACATCATCCTTTAACATCATGTCCTATTATGTTATCTATATAATTGTTTAGAATTGGAACTGTATCTCTAGATACAACCCATAGTATAAATTTCATTCCATATCCTTCTCATAAATAAGGATTCTAGAAGGATAAAAAAAATGTCCCTTGAGTTGAATTTCAAACTCCCACACACTAGCGATCCCATACTAGATAGAAAGAAACACCTTTAATCAACATCATAAAAAGAAACTCAAAAAAATCATCATGTGACATCTCTAATGATAATTCTAACTATATTACGTAAGAAAATTAATGATGTAATCCAATATCAATTCAATGTACAAATAATAATGGAATAATTATGAAGAATATTTATACACATCTATATCACTTGATCAAAAATAAACCCCTGATGCATCAATATATTTTGAAATTAGATCACACATTGTTACTTTCGTCAGGAAACATACATATCAATATCTACTCCCCAATGGCCTCTGAGAGAATCTTGTTGTACTACATTATTCATAACCCCGTGAGGATGGAAACTATCAGCCATATCGATAGTAACAACATAAATTCCTATTATTAAAAATAGAATTTAATACAATAAATTATTTAAAATCATATTACCTTCATATATTATGTTAATTCATAAGAATCCCAATCAAGCAGGATTCATGTAACACATATATGTCTTTATTATATTTTCAATATCATCTCAAATTTTATATTTATTAACATTCATGACCTTGGATTAGATAATAAAAGGCGTTAATCATCTATTTCTAACCTAATATACCATTCCTATATCACATACTCTTTCAAGTCAATGTAATTTCCCTAAAAAAATGGATGTCATGACCAACCAAATATAGAAAAATTTATAATAAATATCAATTAAATAATTTTATTCCACTTTTTCAAAACCCCACCCACCAAAATGTCTTCTATATCAGATGTGAGGATTCGTAGGTCCTCCAATTCCATCCTTTAATAAGCCTTATGTTGAATATTAGCACTAACTATTTGAAAACACACATATTAGTGGAATTAACCTTATATATCATAGGAATTAATAAATTACATTACATCAAATAACTAAAATAATAAATTAGAAATATCTTAATTCTTTTAATTTTATACATCAACCAAAGATAAATAGAAAAATACCATGAAAAAACTCCAATGATAAACACTGTATGGACACCAAATAAAAATCAAATAACCATACATTAGAAATTTCCAACCAATATAATAGTGTCATATTTTAAACCAAAACACTTTTACACAAAAAAATAATGTAAGAATATCATTATAATATGTAGGATCATCCATAAAAACAAATTACTAAAGTATATAAGAAGTATAATAATTTTTTTATGAATAAACAATGAAAGCAACAAGTTTTTTATACCCTGTCAAACTAGTTCTCTCCCTCACCACGATTGAACCACCTATAACAAATTTAAGTATATTAAAAATTAATATAAAAATAATATATAAAAATATATCTTATCAAGTTTCATGGTGAATTATTTCCCTTAATCCCCCGATGACTTACTTTATAGTGATCTCATCCACATTAAATCATCATAACTATTTAATCAAAAATCCATATATCCATATCACAATATAAACTACATAACCATATCACCAACCACATATCCAATTATTCACATATATATTTTATCCGCATAACACATGATATTATTGTATGAAATTTGAATGACATCAACCTCCTGTCAGTTTTTACTAATTATGCCATCATAGATCACCCACATAATCATTTGATACATCGTCGATCCATTAAACCCCATTAGGCATTTAGTATAGAGAGTGAGGAAGGATGGTATAAATCCATAAATGTTCTAAAAAACATGTATTTTGTGGAAAATAAACAAATATTATACCTTATATAATAATTTCTTATATTACATGACATGGATGGTGGATCATATGAAATAAAAAAATATCAATGAAAAAATATAGTAACAAACAAAACCAAAATGTTCGTGTACTAAAAAACACTATTCCACTATAACTACATCAACCACCACTAAAAATCAATAGTATTATCACATATAACAAAAAAACATAACCAACTTCACTAACACTACATAGTATGTAACACCCCAAGCTTCTACGGTACGCTTCTCTTTGAATAATGTGATAGCGTGTGTTGTACGCAACACCGAGTTCTAACACACCATAACTAATCAAACTAGCTGTTATGAATAGTAATACCAACTTTTTGAAATTATATATATTTTATATTTGAAAATGGACTTCATTTTTGGATTCGGAATATCGAATTTAGCCTAAGGTGAAATTTTGGTACATTTCGGATAACTTTCATATTTTGATGAATAGTGAAAATTACTAAGTTTTAATTAAAAACAACTTTTTTAATCAAAATAATTAATAGTGATAAATTATGAATTTGAGTGGTTTTAAAGTATATTTAGAATATATTTTTACCATTTAATATAATTTTGTTCATTGGACATAATTTTACAATTAAACCGAACATAAACGAGTGTCAATCTTTTGATAGTTATTATCTCTTAAAGACACGTTTTTTGTTTTGACAGCGAGAATTAATTTTAAATTAATTTCTGCCACTTCTGTGTTTTGAATTTAGGAAAATGGATTCCATATTTGGAATCAGGATGTTCAAATTGTGTAAATAGGTAACTTTTATTTTTAGACATTTTGAATAATTACTGCGGTAAATATTTTATTTACCATGGTTAAGGGTAAATCCGGTAAATAAGGGTTAACAAAATAATATTATAATAATACTAAATTACCCTAAAACGTGTCTTAACCCTATTGGATGATACATGGTCGACCATGGGAATCTTTGGGTCTATTTTGGGACCCCATGGATCCACTTGTAAGTGATAATGACACTTTATTTTAATTAAGTTAAAATGAATACAAAAATGACACAAGCATATATCTTTTAGACAAACAATTGTTACATAGGGTTATATATGTTGGATTTTAGATTATAAATATTCATTAGAAAGATAAAACGATTTCCTACATAATTATATTTTATTTATAATTTTTAGACATTAAATAATTTATTTTATATATGACACAATGATGATGCAGTAATTACTATAATAGTGAAAAATTAAAATAATTGATATTATAAATACCCAAATAAATATAATATGAAACTTTTAATGAATTAAACTAATTTTATAGGATAATATGATATCTTATGATTGATTTAATTGACTTTTTTCGAAGTAATCAATCTGTTATGAGTTTCACAAATATCAACTATTGAATAGTGTCAAAATTGACATAAAAGAGTTCTTAAAACAAATATTATATTCTTAATTGATATTAAATTCCTAAAAATATAAGGTTCGGCCAAGAGACTTATATCATGATAGTTCCATCATTAATGTACCACTTGGGGGTCTCTTGGATGTATATTGTAAGTTTATTAACCATATTATATAAAAATACAAAGAGACATTGTAAAAGTGAAACTAATTAACTTAGTGTTAATTCTTAAAGATAAGGTTAATATAAGTACCCAAACCTGTCTAAATTCTATTGGTTGAGTGGTTTTCGACCTATCCCCACCTTAACCTTTGAATAATAAGCTTTGGAGCCATTAGAAACCGAATATGAATTTTTATAAATTAATATTTCTAGCTTTTCCAAAGGTGCCCCTCACCCCTCTTATAAAAGGGCACTCCTCCTTCTCATTTCTTCACACCTTCAAAGCCTTTTGGTTCGGCCAAACTCTACCCAAATACTCTCCCAACATCCCTCACTACATCCTAGAGGACTTAGTTTGATCAGAAAGCCAACCTAAGGAGCCCTTTTGATCAAATCAAAAGGAAGAACCCGAAGAAGAGGTAATGATTTCACCACCCTTCTCCAAGTTCATTTATTCTTCCACTTCTTCTTCCTTTGTTCTTACCATTCTAAAATAATAACTCCAGTATCTCACATATACTGTGATGTTATTATAAATATGGTACAACCATATTCAGTATTCTATCCACCCTTTGAATAACATGTCACCATACGTGCGTACGTACGGACTACCGTCTCCACGTCGTGGTGTAATTGTTATTCAATATAATATTATTTGGATGGGTATAATAATGATGTGTAACTCATGTAAATAATAAATATAACATGTTAATGATTCTGTATATATGATATACCATCCATTTATATATTATTTTAATATCAAAAGAATGATATTGTCGCTCGTGCGTACGTACGGACTACCGTCTCCACGAACGCGATGAGATTCATTCTCCATCGTATCCATTCAAGTATAATTATCATTTGATGATTTAAAAATGATGTTTAAGGACTTGATATCATTCTGGATATGAATAATATACAACCTATCTTTTACAAACATGTCTTACGTAACAAAACATATAAATAAAATGAGTAAGTTAACACCCGAAACGACGATAATTCTAAGATATTATTAACAAATCAATGTTAAAAGATCATATATGATATCATATTATTATATATGATTCTTGTATAATTTAATAACAATTATTTCACCATTATAAATGATTTTAACCTACCCCAACCAAGGAAAAGTACAAGGTAAGGGGTTTTCATCTCACTCCTTATTTCCGTGAGATTCATGCCATATTGCCACCATCACCTTTTGTGTGGTGTATGTACTGCCCATAATTATATTCTTTGTGTAATACACTCTAATTTATGTTTATTTACATATTAATTGTATGATACCTCTTTTATGGGTTGTATGTTTCATAATTTACCAAATTGGTAAGGGTTATTTCACAATCTCTTCATTATCCGAGGTTGTTTATATGTAATAATCTACTGGGATCTCTTTATCATCCACATCCATGTTTCTTCAAAATGTATTTCAAAACATTTTTATTATTTACAAGAATATGGGTTAAAGTCATTTATACCCTTGTTTGACTTTTTATAAGAGGTTTATAAAGGAATCTTTCCGTCGTTTTCAATACAAGGTCCTTTTTAACCTTTTCGACAGAATTAAGGTAAGAGTGTTTTTTTAACTTATATGGCAGGTGCGGCTATTTTCCACCATTATAAAATCTTCAAAGCTTCCCTTACAAGATTATAAGAATATTTTCAAAGAAAATGTTTTATTTTATAAATATATGTCTCTTAAATGATTTCAAAATAGAAAGAGATATTTCTTTAAAAAGAGTTTTGATTTCATCTATGTCAACATCCTTTAATGGATTTTGTGCTTATTTGAGGATGATATAATATGATACAAAACTTTTATATTGTATTGAAGGTTTTGTGATATGTTTGACTGTGGATGTGCTATTTTTTATATACCATTCATGGTTTATGGTGAATGTATTGACATTTCGTATGCTAGTTTAATACGAATGTTTATGTGATGTTTAAACCTTTTCATATGGGAATGCATTGGACTTAATATGTGACGGGTGGAGCCCGCTATAGCTCTCGATGCATCGGTAGGTCTCATGAGAAAAACTAGTGTCTTGGCACAAGGCCTTGACAAAATCTTATTTGTAGTCTTGGCACGAGGCCTTGGCTATGTGGTTATGATAGACTGGCATTATGCATTCCAACATTATGAAAGTGGTTATTGATTTTTTCATGTGATTATTCGATTAGTAGAATATCCATGTGAATACGTAAATGGAATTATTTCATTTTATTTATGCCATACCATGTTGAAAGTTCACGTTTGAAAGGCTTTTGTTTTAGTTATACATTGCCTTAAATGTTTATTCTTATTTATGATAGTTTCCGCTATATTGTTATCCTTACTGGGCATTTGAGCTCACCCCTTTTCTATGTTTTATTTTTCCCAGGATGTGAAGAAGTAAGTTATGAATGACCTGCAGGGATTTTATGAGGGGATTATAGTGTGGAAGGTGGAAACATTATGTTGTTGTAGTAGTTTTTCATTTTATGATGTAATGTAAAACTTATGAATATATCTAGTGTTTCCAAGGCTACTAAACCAATCGGTCTTTCGAGATTTGATCTTTCTTGTGATCATGCCAATGTTATGTAATAATGCACCGACTCTGGGTAACTAGGGTCGGGGCGTTACAGTTGGTATCAGAGGAAGTTTAGTACAAACCTTGGAAGCTAGATTTAGATAAACTCTGATTAGAGCACGTAGACCTAAGATGAACTTTGAGGATTAGTATAGAAGAACTTCCTAGAATTTTGGTATTGTAGAGATTTTGTGAGTTTTCCAAGCAATACATCCCTGTCTGGATACGAGCAGGTAGAGGCGGCTCTGGCACAGATGTACCTAGGGGTAAAACCCAAAAACACCGCTTTGAGCTAGACTCGAACGGGAACTGGTGCACGACAACGGGCCTTGCTGCACTCTTGGTTACGACACTCCCGGGGGATATGCTTAGGATAACTCTCATTTTTCTTTACAAATCATTTTGAAGGGATTATGAGTATATACTTCCTCAAAGAAAACATTCTTATGATTATAGATTATATCCATAAATAGTTCAATTTATGTTAGGTGTTTTATAAGTATGGGATTATGTATTCTGATTCATAAACTGATCTAGTTTATGACATTGTTTATAAATGGCGCCTAGTGGAATAAATGGAAACCGTATCAATGCACGCACTCCAAGTAGGGATTGCCCTCCTGCTCAAGATAATTATAGTGGGGCTGGTGATGCAACTGGTGCTGATCAGCTAATCACCATACTGGGACAACTTACTCAGGTTATGAATAATAACCTTACCCGTATGGAGCACCCTGATCCTCAACGTGGAGGATCAATGTTAGATCGATTCATGAGGCAACAACCACCAACGTTCAATGGGAATACAAATCCCTTAGTAGCTGAGCAATGGATATTTTCCCTAGAGAAAATATTTCAGGCTTTGGGGAGCAGTGAAAGGGAAAAAGTTATCATGGCAGTTTACCGCCTCACTGGAGATGCTGATCAATGGTGGTCATTGATTCAAAACATGAAGGAAGATGATGAAGTATCAAATATGGAGTGGAGGGAGTTCAAAGATCTGTTTTTAGAAAAATACTTCCCTTGCGACCATCGAGCAGATATGGAAAGGCAATTTCTCAGTCTGAGACAAAAGGAGGATGAGAATGTCACAAAGTATGAGGCTAACTTTACAAGGTTAGCGAGGTACACTGGTGATTATATTCGCAACCCAAGAAGTAAGATTGATCGTTTCTTTGATGGTTTAAAACCATTTCTCCGTCGAGCATTAGTCTCACAATCCTTTTCATCGTACGAAGACATTGTCTCATGTGCTATCAAGACCGAAAAGGAATTCTCTAAGTCTTATGACTTTATAGCAAAGCAAGAGAAGAAGAGACCTGCTGATCAATCTGGGAATGGAAATAAGGGGAAGAAAGAAAAGGTTGAATATCCATCATGTGGTAAATGTGGGAAGAAACACCCCGGTACTTGCTTGAAGGGAATGGGAGTCTGTTACAAGTGTGGTGAAAAAGGCCACCAAGCTCATGATTGCAAGGGGAAGAAGGAAGCTACCAACGTTCAGTGCTACAATTGCAGGGAGATGGGGCATTATGCAAATGCATGTCCTAAGCGTCAGGAGAACTTACCTCAGAAAAGGCCAAGGGATCAAGGCCAGGCTTATGCTATCACTACTGCTGAGGTAGAAGCTCCGAAAGACGTGGTGGCAGGTAATTTAATGGTTTCCTCAAGTTTAGCAAATGCATTATTTGATTCTGGATCATCGCATTGTTTCATATCTTCCCAGTTTGCTAAGAAAATTAGATATTTCCAATTTGATTTAATAAGGGAGTTGTCAGTTAAAACTCCTAAGGGAAGTATCGTTGCAACAAAGTTTTGTGAATCAGTCCTCATTAGAGAACATAAATTTTCTTTATCTGCTGATTTCATCGTCATACCTATGATTGAGTTTGATATAATCCTCGGTATGGACTGGCTTTCGGACTATGATGCGAAGATTTATTGTAAGAAGAAAGAGGTTATGATTCATGATGATAATGATAAGGAGCACCTTATTTTTAGAGCAGAATCGTCACCACCTAATTCTTATTTAGATCCACCCCCAGTAGCTCAACTTAATTCAATTATTGGGGAGGAAGAGAATGAAATAACTATCGGTGAGGAAAGGAATGTTCAAATAGAGGATGTACCTGTTGTGAAAGAATTTGTAGATGTATTTCCGGAAGATTTACCTGGACATCCTCTAGAACGAGAAGTTGAGTTTTCTATTGATTTGATTCCTGGATCAAGGCCTATATCGAAGACCCCTTATAGAATGGCCACTGTAGAGTTAGTCGAACTAAAGAAACAACTATAGGAATTGAGTAATAAGAGATTTATTCGCCCTAGTGTTTCTCCATGGGAGCCCCTGTTCTTTTTGTTAAAAAGAAAGATGGATCTATGAGGTTATGTATCGACTACAGGGAGATCAATGCTATAACGATAAAGAACAAGTATCCCCTACCTCGTATTGATGATTTATTTTTATTTGACCAACTGCATGGAGCTCAATACTTGTCAAAGATTGACCTTCGATCTGGATACCATCAGTTGTGTGTGAAGAAGGAAGACATTCCGAAAACAGCATTTCGAACCAGGTACGGGCATTACGAGTTTACTGTAATGCCGTTTGGATTGACTAATGCACCCTCTGTATTCATGGATCTGATGAATAGAGTTTTCAAGGAGTATCTCGATGAATTTGTGGTGGTATTTATTGATGATATTCTGGTATACTCCAAAACCTACGAAGATCATGAAAATCACTTGCGCATTATCTTGAAGACTCTGAGGAGGCATGAATTATATGGGAAGTTTAGCAATTGTGAATTCTGGCTTTAGGAGATTTCTTTTCTTGGCCATATTGTCTCTAAAGATGGAATCTCTGTTGATCCTTCTAAGACCAAGGCAATCCAAGAATGGCCAGCACCTACGAGTATAACTGAGGTACGTAGTTTTATTGGTTTGGCAGGTTATTATCGACGTTTCGTCCAGAATTTTGCCCGATTGGCTAACCCATTAACGAAGCTCACACGTAAAGGGGTTAAATTTGTTTGGACAAAAGAATGTGAAGAATGTTTCGAAGAACTGAAGAGAAGAATATTCAATGCTCCTATATTGACTCTACCATCGGGGAATGATGGGTTCGTTATTTATAGTGATGCATCGAAGAAAGGACTTGGCTGTGTCCTTATGCAGAATGACAGAGTTATTGCCTATGCACCACGACAGTTGAAAATTCATGAACAAAACTATCCTACTCATGATATCGAGTTAGCAGCAGTGATCTTTTCTTTGAAGATATGGAGGCACTACCTCTATGGTGAAAAATGTGAGATTTATACTGATCACAAGAGTTTGAAGTATATTTTCTCACAAAAAGAACTCAACATGAGGCAAAGGAGATGGCTTGAATTACTCAAGCATTATGATTGTACGATACACTACCACCCAGGGAAGGCAAACAAGGTGGCAGATGCTTTGAGTAGAAAAGACCATGGAGTTTTGAACAATATGAGAATTGAAAGGGATCCAATTTTTATGGATCTAGTGAAGATGGACATGGGAATAACCAGGGAAGGTGAAACATCAATGCTTTTTCAAATGGTTGCCAAACCATCTTTACTAGAAAGGATTAAGAGTTCTCAGACCGATGATGAAGAATTCCAAAAGAAGATTAAAGCTGTGAATGATGGGAGATTGAGAGACTTTGTGTATGAAGATGGAATTTTGAAATTCGGGAAGAGACTTTGTGTTCCCAATATACCTGATCTAAAAAGGGAATTGCTGGATGATGCTCATAGTTCCAATTTCTCTATACACCCTGGGAGCACCAAAATGTATAGAGATTTGAAGGAACATTTTTGGTGGGACAACATGAAGAGGGAGATTGTAGATTTTGTGTCAAGATGTATGGTTTGTCAACAAGTGAAAGCTGGAAGGCAACAGCCTGGAGGAGTCATGCAACCTCTTCCCATACCGGAGTGGAAATGGGACAATATTACAATGGACTTTGTCATGGGGCTACCAAAGACTCCTAGAAGGAACGATGCAATATGGGTTATTGTTGATCGTCTTACCAAGTCAGCTCATTTTCATGCTATAAGAGAAGATCTACCTCTGGAACGTCTAGCAAGACTATACATTAATGAAGTTGTGAGACTTCATGGAGTACCCCTATCGATTGTTTCTGATCGTGATCCTCGTTTTACTTCAAGATTTTGGAAAAGTCTTCAGAAATCCCTGGATACTGAACTTCATTTTAGCACTGCTTACCACCCTCAGACAGACGGACAATCAGAACGGACTATTCAAACCTTAGAAGACATGTTGATATTTTGCTCACTTGACTTTCAGGGTATGTGGGATCAATATTTACCTCTAGTAAAATTTTCCTATAACAATAGCTTCCATTCGAGTATTCATATGGCACCATATGAAGTGTTATACGGAAAGAGATGTCGTACACCAACCTGTTGGGATGACGTTGGTGAAAGAAAACTTATAGGCCCAGAACTGGTGGAGGAAACAATGGAAAAGGTGAAGGTAATCCAAAATCACATCAAAGCATCTCAAAGTAGGCAGAAGAGCTATGTCGATAATCGAAGGAAGGATTTGGAATTTCAAGTCGGTGATCATGTTTTCCTAAAGGTATCTCCGTGGAAGGGAGTCATACGGTTTGGTAATAAAGGTAAATTGAGTCCCAGGTACATCGGACCTTTCAAAATTCTAGAACGAATTGGGGTTGTAGCTTACCGATTGGCAATGCCGCCAAGTCTCTCCAAAGTTCACGATGTGTTCCACGTATCTCTATTGAGGAAATACATGCCTGATCCGACGCATGTACTCACCTATGAGGAATTAGAACTGGAACCCGATCTGTCTTATTGCGAAGAGCCCGTCAAGATTCTTGATACGAGAGAACAAGTGCTGAGAAACCGGACGACGCGTCTGGTAAAAGTTTTGTGGAGAAATCATAAGATGGAAGAAGCAACGTGGGAACCCGAGGAACTTATGATGAAGAACTACCCGAGTCTTTTTATGAAGTAATACCCTAGAAATTGCGAGGACGCAATTATTTGTAGGAGGGGAGAATGTAACACCCCAAGCTTCTACGGTACGCTTCTCTTTGAATAATGTGATAGCGTGTGTTGTACGCAACACCGAGTTCTAACACACCATAACTAATCAAACTAGCCGTTATGAATAGTAATACCTACTTTTTGAAATTATATATATTTTATATTTAAAAATGGACTTCATTTTTGGATTCTGAATATCGAATTTAGCCTAAGGTAAAATTTTGGTACATTTCGGGTAACTTTCATATTTTGATGAATAGTGAAAATTACTAAGTTTTAATTAAAAACAACTTTTTTAATCAAAATAATTAATAGTGATAAATTATGAATTTGAGTGGTTTTAAAGTATATTTAGAATATATTTTTACCATTTAATATAATTTTGGTCATTGGACATAATTTTACAATTAAACCGAACATAAACGAGTGTCAATCTTTTGATAGTTATTATCTCTTAAAGACACGCTTTTTGTTTTGACAGCGGGAATTAATTTTAAATTAATTTCTGCAACTTCTGTGTTTTGAATTTAGGAAAATGGATTCCATATTTGGAATCAGGATGTTCAAATTGTGTAAATAGGTAACTTTTATTTTTAGAGATTTTGAATAATTACTGCGGTAAATATTTTATTTACCATGGTTAAGGGTAAATCCGGTAAATAAGGGTTAAAAAAATAATATTATAATAATACTAAATTACCCTAAAACGTGTCTTAAACCTATTGGATGATACATGGTCGACCATGGGAATCTTTGGGTCTATTTGGGGACACCATGGATCCACTTGTAAGTGATAATGACACTTTATTTTAATTACGTTAAAATGAATACAAAAATGACACAAGCATATATCTTTTAGAAAAACAATTGTTACGTATGGTTATATATGTTGGATTTTAGATTATAAATATTAATTAGAAATATAAAAAGATTTCCTACATAATGATATTTTATTTATAATTTTTAGACATTAAATAATTTATTTTATTTATGACACAATAATGATGCAGTAATTACGATAATAGTGAAAAATTAAAATAATTGATATTATAAATACCCAAATAAATATAATATGAAACTTTTAATGAATTAAACTAATTTTATAGGATAATATGATATATTAGGATTGATTTAATTGACTTTGTTCGAAGTAATCAATCTGTTATGAGTTTCACAAAAATCAACTATTGAATAGTGTCAAAATTGACATAAAAGAGTTCTTAAAACAAATATTATATTATTAATTGATATTAAATTCCTAAAAATCTAAGGATCGGCCAAGAGACTTATATCATGATAGTTCCATCATTACTGTACCACTTGGGGGTCGCTTGGATGTATATAGTAAGTTTATTAACCATATTATATAAAAATACAAAGAGACATTGTAAAAGTGAAACTAATTAACTTAGAGTTAATTGTTAAAGATAAGGTTAATATAAGTACCCAAACCTGTCTAAATTCTATTGGTTGAGTGGTTTTAGACCTATACCCACCTTAACCTTTGAATAATAAGCTTTGGAGCCATTAGAAACCGAATATGAATTTATTATAAATTAATATTTCTAGCTTTTCCAAAGGTGCCCCACACCCCTCTTATAAAAGGGAACTCCTCCTTCTCATTTCATCACACCTTCAAAGCCTTTTGGTTCGGCCAAACTCTGCCCAAATACTCTCCCAACATCCCTCACTACAACCTAGAGGACTTAGTTTGATCAGAAATCCAACCTATGGAGCCCTTTTGATCAAATCAAAACGAAGAACCCGAAGAAGAGGTAATGATTTCACCACCCTTCTCCAAGTTCATTTATTCTTCCACTTCTTCTTCCTTTGTTCTTACCATTCTAAAATAATAACTCCAGTATCTCACATATACTGTGATGTTATTATAAATATGGTACAACCATATTCAGTGTTCTATCCACCCTTTGAATAACATGTCACCATACGTGCGTACGTACGGACTACCGTCTCCACGTCGTGGTGTAATTGTTATTCAATATAATATTATTTGGATGGGTATAATAATGATGTGTAACTCATGTAAATAATAAATATAACATGTTAATGATTCTGTATATATGATATAACATCCATTTATATATTATTTTAATATCAAAAGAATGATATTGTCGCTCGTGCGTACGTACGGACTACCGTCTCCACGAACGCGATGAGATTCATTCTCCATCGTATCCATTCAAGAATAATTATCATTTGATGATTTAAAAAAGATGTTTAAGGACTTGATATCATTCTGGATATGAATAATATACAACCTATCTTTTACAAACATGTCTTACATAACAAAACATATAAATAAAATGAGTAAGTTAACACCCGAAACGACGATAATTCTAAGATATTATTAACAAATCAATGTTAAAAGATCATATATGATATCATATTAATATATATGATTCTTGTATAATTTAATAACAATTATTTCACCATTATACAGGAGGTCAACCTACCCCAACCAAGGAAAAGTACAAGGTAAGGGGTTTTCATCTCACTCGTTATTTCCGTGAGATTCATGCCATATTGCCACCATCACCTTTTGTGTGGTGTATGTACTGCCCATAATTATATTCTTTGTGTAATACACTCTAATTTATGTGTATTTACATATTAATTGTATGATACCTCTTTTATGGGTTTTATGTTTCATAATTTACCAAATTGGTAAGGGTTATTTCACAATCTCTTCATTATCCGAGGTTGTTTATATGTAATAATCTACTGGGATCTCTTTATCATCCACATCCATGCTTCTTCAAAATGTATTTCAAAACATTTTTATTATTTACAAGAATATGGGTTAAATTCATTTATACCCTTGTTTGACTTTTTATAAGAGGTTTATAAAGGAATCTTACCGTCGTTTTCAAAACAAGGTCCTTTTTAACCTTTTCGACAGAATTAAGGTAAGAATGTTTTTTTAACTTATACGGCGGGTGCGGCTATTTTCCGCCGTTATAAAATCTTCAAAGCTTCCCTTACAAGCTTATAAGAATATTTTCAAAGAAAATGTTTTATTTCATAAATATATGTCTCTTAAATGATTCCAAAATAGAAAGAGATATTTCTTTAAAAAGAGTTTTGATTTCATCTATGTCAACATCCTTTAATGGATTTTATGCTTATTTGAGGATGATATAATATGATACAAAACTTTTATATTGTATTGAAGGTTTTGTGATATGTTTGACTGTGGATGTGCTATTTTTTATATACCATTCATGGTTTATGGTGAAAGTATTGACATTTCGTATGCTAGTTTAATACGAATGTTTATGTTATGTTTAAACCTTTTCATATGGGAATGCATTGGACTTAATATGTGACGGGTGGAGCCCGCTATAGCTCCTCGATGCATTGGTAGGTCTCATGAGACAAACTAGAGTCTTGGCACAAGGCCTTGACAAAATCTTATTTGTAGTCTTGGCACGAGGCCTTGGCTATGTGGTTATGATAGTCTGGCATTATGCATTCCAACATTATGAAAGTGGTTATTGATTTTTTCATGTGATTATTCGATTAGTAGAATATCCATGTGAATAAGTAAATGGCATTATTTCATTTTATTTATGCCATACCATGTTGAAAGTTCACGTTTGAAAGGCTTTTGTTTTAGTTATACATTTCCTTAAATGTTTATTCTTATTTATGATAGTTTCCGCTATATTGTTATCCTTACTGGGCATTTGAGCTCACCCCTTTTCTATGTTTTATTTTTTCCAGGATGTGAAGAAGTAAGTTATGAATGACCTGCAAGGATTTTATGAGGGGATTATAGTGTGGACTGTGGAAACATTATGTTGTTGTAGTAGTTTTTCATTTTATGTTGTAATGTAAAACTTATGAATATATCTAGTGTTTCCAAGGCTACTAAACCAATCGGTCTTTCGAGATTTGATCTTTCTTGTGATCATGCCAATGTTATGTAATAATACACCGACTCTGGGTAACTATGGTCGGGGCGTTACATAGTAACAACAAAAGATATCATAAAATAATCTACATTTCATTTCATATTCATTATCAATTTCATGAATTCAATTTTTCACATTCAAATATTTCAAGTAATAATGTATATAAACCTTAAATTTTCTATTTATTATTAACCACATTAACATTAACTCTCCAAATTACATTAATAATTATATATTTATTTCCATCCTTTAAAATTACACCTAATAACCTCTATTTATTCATTAATAAATAAATTTTATAATTCATCTTCGAAACATTATATTCACTATTATCAATATATCATTTTTCTTGCACAAACTATTTAAATTTCATTTAATCATTTTATAAATTCATTCTAACATTTATCTATTTACCTCAACATTATCTATAAGATAAAAAACTAGTCTTGTTAATGATTTAATTGATCTGTCACCATTTTATATTTCCTGGAAACTAAGAAACAATCACAAAAACATATAAAAACTCCATTTCAAAAAAATATCCAACTTCACAAATGTAATGAACCAAACAAGGTTGGTATGAATAATAACCTAATAAGAGAATCCATGTGGTGGTAAAAACCCAAAAAACTAAACACTCCACATAAAAGACTATATAGAGAAAAACTAACAGAGTTAATGAAAAATTAAGAAGGGAAACATATCTGAGAAATACAACACCAAAAAATGATCAACGAGAATGAAAAATAACATAAGACAGAATAATGTATCCTATTTCCCATCCATAACCACCAATTTACCTCACTAAGAAGTCGATGAAACCCATTTTAACACATTATAATACATAACATCCTCTAATTTACATTTATCCTTTGAAGAAACAAATACCGACACCTCAATGGAATATAAAAGTACGTGAGAAAAAATACCAATACAATTTCATCCAGGAATCTATAAAACTTCTAATTCCAGTGAAATTTTGGAATTATCACTAAAAATTTCAGGTTTTCAAATTATTTTTAGAATATAATTTTTTTTTATAAAACATCAATTTGTATCCATGAAAATATTTTTCATATAAACAGTAACCTATAATATGATAATTATGTTTAATTTGGCATGAAGTATTATATAAACCTTTTAGGGATACACCATAAAATAAACATTTGAGAAATAATGAATTAAATATTCCATAATGTATAAAACCAATTACAAATAAAAATAACCATGTTTGGGACCTAGATAACAGGAATACAATATTAGACACCAAAAAACAAACACTAATACTTATATAACATGAATCCAACTAAAATCAAGTCCTGGCATAGTTTATGAATATCAAACCACTATTTTTATCACACAACATAAAGTGATGTAACCTTTTTTATGCAACCAAGGTACAAAATGTTCTGTTTATATTGAATCCCATTTGAATATCCATGATCATAATTTAGAAAACTTTTTAATTTTGAATCACTACATCTTTCATTATTAAATGTGAATTTAAATTCCAAAACCTAATTTAAATCATTTCATCGAACACATAGTGTGCAAAAAAATGTTATCAAATTAAAAAACTTTAAAAATAACGATCTATTTATTAAAATCCATTTTTAAATCACCAAAATAAATTATATAACGAATAAAATAATAATTTATAAAAAACTGTAAATCAGGAGTTTGATCCTTTTTATAGAGACACTAATAATTACCAAAGGGGAAGACTGATCAACTTTTATAATGGAGACTAAAATGAGTATATCTAGTCATCATGAACCTAAAATGATATCAGAAAAAATTATTTCAATTTAAGTATCCTTGTATATAGAATCTAGATCTCAATTGGGTTCCTATAAGGTAAGGGGAAAATATATCAATCAATGGTCTAAAAGGAAGAAAAAAAGTAGAAAAAAAGATACATACCATGAATAGATTCATCACAATAAATAAAAAAACAATGGATAATATAAGTTATGAGGACTCTATAGTTTTGGAGATGTTTTTGTTTTATTTTAATGGGGATAATGAGGTGTTAAGATAAAAATAACTACAGGAAATAGTAAAATTTAAATTTTTTAGAGGTTCAAATCAAGACACAGAGTTAGGCTGCATGGTTAAACAAACCATTAACTAAGCATGTGTGGCCACTATCACATTAAAAAAAATAGAACATTAATACCTAAAATATGATTCATGGTTTAGGGAAATCATTCCCATGCTATGTGACTCCTCTAAAAAATTCAACAAAACACATGTAATGTTTCCCTAGACAGCTGCATAGTTTGATTCAATATTCTCAAACTATACAAAACATCATTAGAACCTCATAGTTTAGTATCACACTATCAGTACTAACCATGATCATAAAATTTATTCTAATCATATTATCTCAAAAAATATATTCTTTCAACCCCTACTTCACAAAAACAACGAGAATAAACGACAGAATAAACCATGATTAATATAATGAATAATATTAACCCATAGGGAATCACAATTTTCCTAGAAAAAAAATCATTCATCCCCCAAAAAGTGAAAATGATTATATTCTAGAAATAATTGAATGCCATTAATGCCTCAATAATGATTCACTATCCCCCATCTCATATTTATCCAATATGATCTTCTATAGTATACAAATTTTCAGATATTATTTAACACGATGTAGTTTTTCATGATGATCCATAATCAAAACGAGATTCACATTGATAGTGAAATAAAGATCAAGATTAATATATTACAGTTTGATGCTATGGGAAGGTTATGTTAGATATCAACTATGTTGGGATACATGTAACATGAATCTAATCGATGTCACGATGATGAAAAATCTAAATGATAACCCACCATTCCAATTTTCTCAATGATATGAATGAGAAAGAAAATCATCAATGTCAACTTACCCTACAGACACAACTGATAGTATCCTAGGAATGGTGAATATCCTATAAAGACCTAATTACCAATATCAAACTATACGGGGTATTGAAGGAAGTCTACATTGGAAATCTAGCATATCGGAGTAGTCACTGACATTCCAAATAGAAAGTCCAATTTTTTCATTGTCTCCAAAACAAGGGTCATCCTAACCAAAGATCGATCTCATAATTATAATCTATCTATTTGAGATCTACATAGAAACACATAAAATTATTTTAAGGGTTTAATCTTTATGTATTCCTGCTAAATACCATCTTATGAAAAATGTGAATAAATAATGATTCTTTTCCCATGAACTACAATAATCTAGAACACAAGATCAATTCATACCATTAATGATCCAAATTTATCGCTTAGTTTTTCCATCCTTATACAGTGGATTTTAATTTTTAATTTCAATATGTAACTCATCTACTCCTACCACCATTTCCAAAACCATGATGTAAACCATGAGACCCTATCTAAAATGATTACATAGGGGACTCTGTGAAGCTTTAAAACTATTGGAACCATGACTGTTCATTATTGTAAATGGAGTATGGTTTCTATTTGTTTTCAATCATCTAATATATGATAAGGGAGATTTCAAGGAAAGGATCATACAGTTCATTCCATAATCAGTATTGAAGGAGATATTATTACCCATTTTTTTCCAAATTCTTCGGGTCTGAAATTTGAAGTATGGGAAGCATTATGAAAAGTGAATTTTCATGAGAACCTCATGAAAATATAGAAAATTCTCGAGTCTAGTAGATATGGGCTTAATGAATTGTCATTCAAGAGGATATGAAGATTGTGACAGTTTTCTCTACGATTATGAGAATTTGAGCATTGTGGCGCCTTGAAGAGATTTCACGGAGAGCTCTACGGTAATGATGACCACTACGAATGAGGAATATTTATGGAGATTTTGTGAAGGGAGATGCATTGTGATATTGTTTTTGACTTATCTGAAAAGTAATTTGGAAGAAGTGGAGTGGTGTGTTCGACCATGCCTATAAATAAGAGGCCACCCCTCTTCATTCCACATGAACTTGAGAGAAAAAAATACAAAATCACATTGATTTTGCAAGGAAAGGGGTCTTCCACGAAGCTTGTTGTCTATGAAATTTTGTGATTTGTGAAAAGACAAATTTAGTCTTGAATGAACTATATGATTATATATATTTAGCGCTTCATGAATATAGGAAGTTTTGTGTTTGGAACATTAGCATCTCGAAGGATATTATTCTATGAAGGTCGTGTGCTTCACGATAAAAGTGGGTTCTGAAAAGGAATCCTTGATTGGAGAATCTTTTTTAACTACCAAGACCATAGCTTTTCAAATGGTTGAGCTCTATGAAGCAGTGTGCTTTTTGAATTAGTGAGCTTTATGAATTAGTGTGCTCTGTAAAGGTGTGTTCTCTATAAATTGCAGTACTCAGCGAAGAGTTGATCCTCACAAAGGGGGATCATAAAGGACAATATTAGATATATGGGATAAGTGGATTGGGATATAAGTGTGAAAATACTCATGTCGTTGATTTGTGTAGTGTCTTGTTCTGAATAGTTACAATGGTTTCAATACAAATATATCGAAGTGACCTATATGTTGATAAATTGAGTTTGACTTCACTCAAAGTAGTGAGCGAGGAAGCGTCAACAGAAGTGATCTGAGGGACACAATGATATATACATATACCATTGTAAAGGTAGTCTACCTAGAACATAGTGACTATGAATGAAATTTTTTCTTCCACATGTAGTGAATATTAGTGGACTTTGGTATGACTGACACACTATCAGTGTATGATCCTTGGATGAATCCTTTTGTGGTGAACAATGTAAAATTTGTGTGTCATCTATTTGCATGAATTTTTCATACATGTTTAACTAGTTCTTACTAATATTGGAATAAGATAAATCTATTTAAAAAAGAATAATTTTACACCTTGGTTCACTCCTCCCCAATCAGGGTGTTTTGGGGTCTTTCAAGTGCTATTATAGCATAATGGTTGCTGGTGTAAGATTTGTATTTCTCTGTCATCAAGAATTCATCCAATGTCAGGGGAGTCCCCTTCTTCGATGGATGTTATTTCAAAATTTGGAAGAATAGAATCTCATCTCATCTAAATTCTCATTTAATAGAATTCCCCTATTCTAATATGAAAGGTATAAAAGGTACTTATCCAATATGAATGTCTTTGACTGATACATATAATAAAAATCTTAAATCATATGCAAAAGTTCAAAATTCTCTCACGACGGATCTTTTTAATCAGATTTATTTAATGTGATGACATTGACCTCAGTAATGTCAATGTGGAAAAAACATGAAAAAATTAATGTAGGATATATTAAAGTGTAGGAGGATAAATTAAAAGTTCTTCACAATAAGTTTAATGATATGATGATGCATCCTGATAAAAATATTGATTCCTTCTTTAATCAAATTACTAAAGTGGTAGGAGCAATTCGAGGTCTGGGAATATAAATAAAAGTCCTTGATATTGTAAATATCATATTGAGAAGTATTCCAGCCCTTTACAATTTTATGACTTCATCCCTTGATTTATTATATATATCAAAATCTTTTATGGATGATCTACTAATTATCCTGGTGGAATATGTGATTAGAATCAAACCACAAGTCTCTACGACCCATTTAACCAAGGAAATGGGATTCAATTCCTTGGAAAAACTGAATTTTTTTGATATAGTGGTGATTATATGGAGGAAAAAATAAAATATTTCTCTAATTGTCTAGAATTTCAATAAAGGAAAAGTTAAATTTAAATGTAAGTTACATCTGGAATGTTTTCATTATAGAAGACTTTGAAACATTTCCCCTTAGTGCTCAAGAGATATCAATATTATAAAGAGTTAAGATAAAATGTTTGAGAATCCTCATTTATGTTTTCTAAAAAATTGATACTTCAAAACTACAAATAAATTTCAAAATAACGGTATTTTCGATGGAAAGAAATATGACGATAATAATTTTTTTGAGGAAGAATAACCCGAATTTATGGTAGGAAACTCTGTCTCCATGATGGCTACCATTGAAAATCCAGAACCATTGATAGATAAAGCTAGAGATAAAAAAACTAATACTAATTTTGATCATAAGTTATATCATAACGATGATTTTGTAAAGCCTGCCAAATAAATTTACAAGAAGAAATAACTTTAATGCAATAGTGGAGGAATCATCCGAAAATGTTGATTGGTTGGAAGCTAAAATTGAACTACTAGAAGAACTGGTGAAATTATAATCATTAATCCTTGAAAACAGTTATGATGTATTTTAACTCAAACATAGAATTGAATAATAGGAAAAGGACATCAATAAACTTAACTTGAGACTGGAGGAATGTCTGAAAACATTGTGAGAATCAGGCAATAAGTTTTTACAATTATGAGTAAACTCTAGAGTGGATTGAATTCAAAAGAAGTAAAGAAGAAAATACAATTTGGAAAATTATTAGTTGTTGAGTTACTAGCGAGAGATTAGTGTGGTTCTATTGGATTTGAAAATATTTGGAGTCATCAAAGTCCTGATTGCGTTGGAAATATGGGAATAAATTATTATTATGGACGATAAAATAAAACAGATAATGTTGATCAGAATAAAGGAAGTCTTAAAGTTGATAATTTTGAGAGACACCAACAGTTTTGAAAAAACATTCTTTAAATAAAACTGAAAGGGGAACTGATCATTATCTACAGGCTTTAAAAAATTGATAGGTAGTCAAACAATTTTACAATGAAGAAATACTATGTTTAAATAGATGTGAGAACACATTTCCTCACATGAAGCATCAACTCTGTGGATAGCTAGGTTATACTTTGTCATATTGTGAAGAGGTTAGGAGCTAATTTAATGGTGAAGAGATAGGAATTCAATGAAGGAGGAAAAATTCATATCAAACATATTATAGAAGAAATATTTTCTATGGATACTTCTTTTATTGTTATAACATTGGCCATAAAGTTGTACATTACAGGAAGAGGAATGATATTAGATTTTCATAAAACACTCTGAGACAGGTGAAAACTCACAAACCATATTATATTGTTATCTCAAACAAGATTTCAAATTTGGATGAAGAGCATGAATATGAATAACCCATGTGCATGTAATATGTATTTGAAAGTCCATCAGTATCCTACACTCAATCCAAGATCTCATGGAAAGAAAAGAAGAAAATTGAAAAATCCAATCATAATTATATATCCCTCAAAGATACATAGAACAAAAGCACTTGAATTGCTGATTATGGGTGTTCGTCCCATATGATGGGTAATTATGACCTGTTATGAAATGTCAAGAAAAGGGTTGATGGAACATTGAGGAATGCTAATGATGGTGAATTGAATATAAAATGTATTGGAGGTAATGACCTAGTTAATTGAGAGTTGACAAAAATTTATGTCATACTTGTGGATATTTATCATCACATTATCCTCAGTTTGAGAAAGCTCTATGAACCAGGACTTATAGTTATATTGAATCAAAACGAATGAACTATAAAGTGAAATATAGGGAATTCTCTAATGAAAGGCAGAACAATAGATATCAACTTATATCAGGTTGACAGTAAACAGAATATTTTCTATCTAATAGTTGAAGAAGGAAAAATCTTCTTGGATTAGAGATTGGGGAACATCAATCAGAACGATTTGAAATATATATCTAAGCTGCTGATAGTCATGGATATCCCTATCCTGAAGCATGAACGAGAAAAGGCATGAAAATATTTCATATGAGGGAACATGGTCTCCGGTTCCTATCGTCCAATGAAGGAAAAAACATCTAATCTTCATGACCTCATTCATACAGACATATGTGGCCCAATACATGCTACCATAACACATATGGAAAGGTACTTCATTCTTTTACTATATTATTACAATATAATGTATTGTGAAATGGTTATACACAGGAAGTGACATGTGTTTTATTTCATGAAATCTTATCACTGATCACTGATAATGATACTGGATGTACAATAAATGTTTTGTGATCTATAAATGGAGGGGAATATACATCTTTTATGTTTTAAAATTACACGCAAAACATGGGATATGACATGAGGTGGTTGTTGTGACAACTCAATAGAACAATGGAGTAGTCGACCGCCATAATCAAAAAGTGAACAACATGGATTAGGCAATAAGGATTGAGATTTGTATCTCTATCTATTTCTGGAATAAAGCTGTTGAATATATTGTCTACATTGAAAATTGAATGGGGAATTATATTAGAGAGACAAAGACAACATATAAATTGTGGCATGGAAGAAATCCTTATTTATAATATTTTTTTGTTTTCGTAAGTAAATGTTTGATCCAAGGCAATGAAGGAAATAAGGGGAAATATGGTTACAATACACATGGAGGAATATTTCATATGTATTCAATGAACTATAAATCCTAGAAGTGTTTCAATAAGCAGTTAAGAAGGATTATGGAATGTAGTGATTTAATGATCATTGAAATGAAATCAAAAAAACAATCAATTAATTACTATGATGATGAGATTGAAAATGAGGAAGCATGTGAACATGGATAAAATGGAAATATAGAAGTAGAGTAATGTTTAAAAAATTCTAATGAGTCACATCATGATATTCACTCAGAAGGAGAATCAAATTACGAAACCATGGTTGAATATAATTCAGTTGAAACTCATAGATTATATCAATGAGTAATTATTGATCAATCCCGCATCATTGGGGATAATAATACACCCAAAAAAAGAGAATAACGAATAATTCAAAATATGCATTCTTATCAGTTGTGGATCCATCTTCATTTAAAGAGACTGCAAAGGATGAATTATGGGTGAAAGAAATGAATGAAGTGTTAGATTATATTGACAAGAATTAGACCTGGGATTTAGTAAATAGACAAAAAGGACACAACGTGATTAGTACTAAGTGGATATTTAATAATATATAAATATGAGCATGGTAATTTTATCCAAAATAATGCGTGACTATTTTTCAAGTGATATTCATAGATTGGAGGTGTCAATATTGGGGAATGATTTTCTCTAGTGGCTAGATTGGAGTCAATCAGGCTATTTCCTTCCATAGAAATTCAATGAGGGTATAGAGTGTATAAAATGGATTTCATGAAAACATTATTAAATGTTATTCTTGATGTAGTAGTCTACATTGAACAAATAGTGGGTGACAATATTATATATGATGAAATGAAGGTATGCAGGTTGAAGAAATCACTATATGGAATAAAGAATGAACCACAGGCATGGTACTCTCAACTGGATTCTCATTTAAAAATGATTTATTCCAAAAGATGATGATTGCATCAAAAAATATATGTGAAGTATTATATTATGGATTAGTTTATTGAATCATTATACATTGATCATATTATTTTCAATGGAAGTAGACAGGTATCAGTGGAATAATAATCCAAACATATGAAATCATAATATGAAATTTCAATGATGGGTGAACTCAAATACTTTTTAGAACAACAGGTGATTCAGAAGAAGGTTACAATTTAATTTATCAGAAAAATTATACCCATTGAATAAATTTCTTATACAAGATTCCAAACAAATGGAGACTCCGATTTCAGTTGTAAAAAAACTAAGAATGTATGAGCCCGGGTCATCTTTATATCTCACAATTTATATTAGAATCATTGGAAGATTAATGTACCTAAAAATGACTCAGCCAAATATATCATTTTCAACACACTAAGAGACCGGAAGTCAATGTAATATGAAAGAACAACATATGATGGTAGTGAAGTAAAATCAAGAGTTACATTCAAAGAACTAAAAGTTGTGGGTTATAAATTTTTTATGGAAGAGATAGTGAAATATCAACAGATTTTGATGTTGACTGGGCTTGAGTTGTTGTGGACAAAAAGTCCACAAGTGGTGGAGAATTCTATATTAGGAAGAAATTCCTGGGTTATTTGATAAGTAAATATGAAAATAAATCTCTTAGTACTGATAAAGGTGAATATATATCCTCTACTAAGGTGTGAAGTAAGTTTCAATGGATGAAGATGAAACTGACATACATATGTGATGAGGTGAAATAATAAATTGTGATATACTGTGACAACAACATAACACTTGAACTTATGAAGAATCATGTGTAGCATTATTGTACGGAACATATTGAAATCATATATCACATCATCAAAGAAAAATTTTATCAAGGAATTATCCAAATAGACTATGTGGGAACCAATAAAAAAGTGGATGGGATTATGTCCAAGCCACCATCAATAGCTATGTCTGAAAAACATCGGTTTAATCTCAGTGTCCAGCCACCTCCTACTAAATTAAAAGGTAGCACTTTTCCCATTCACTATAATTTTTTAACATTTTTATTCTGTTTGTGGAAGTACTGTTGGCTTATGGGGGAGATACATTCTAGGGAGTGTTTTTCAGGTGCTCTATAATGATCAAATACTAGTCTTTGTGTTTATTTCCAATATGGGAGAAATGGATCAATACAATGAGAAAATGAGGAGGATGAAATGTTTTTATGGTCATAGGATGGTTTCATGATAATGGATAATTTCAAAGGATAGAAAGTAAAGGAATAAAAAAACACGAGGAAGTAGTTAGAGAATTTATTTGAACACACAAGAACATGATTCTTGTCTTCCTTCTTGTTTTATACAATAGAAATTTATCACGTCGACATAGAGTGTTGGATGGGTTGATTCTTTCATCTCAGGTTTTGATAGTGGCTGATTCTATATTAAATTTATCTGTATATTTACAACAAACGAAAAGAGGGAAACTATTGGAACAAGGACTATTAATTACTGCAAATTGAGCATTGTGGTGGGGCGAAGAGATTTTATGGATAGCTTTGTAGTTACAATTAGAACTGCGAATGAGGAATATGCATGGTTCCATGTGGTGGGAGATGCACCATGAAGATGTTTTTGACCAATCTATAAATCACTCCTGAATAATATGAGCTTCACATTCAACAGTTACTTTAAAAAATATGACCCCTCTTTATTCCACATGAACATGAGTGTGAAAATACAGAATCGAAGTGATTTTGTGATGTAAGGGGTGCTCCTCGAAGTCAGTTTTCTATGATATATTTTTCATTTCAAAAAGACTAATTTAGTCTTGAATGAATTAAATTCTTCTATGTATTGATTACTTCGCGAAGATAACACATTCTGCATTGGCATAGTGAGATTCGTGAATGATGTTTTTCCGTGAAGGATGTGTGGTTTGTAACGACAGTTGGTTCCATAAAGTATGTTTTTCTTTGATAAGGTGTTATCACTGCAAAGGATAGAGCACTATGAAGGTTTGAGCTCTATGAAGTAGTTTTCTATGTGATTTATTGTGATATGAGAATCAATGTTCCCTATGAAGGGGTGTTCTCTTATGTGAAGTGTTGTGCTCTTCAAAGAGTTGATATTTGCGAAGGGGGTTCAGAAAGGACTATATTGGATATCTGGGATAAGTGGACAGGCTTTCAGTGTGTATCTACATAGGTCATTAATTCATATAGTGAATCATTATGAACAAATAAAAATAATTCAATTCCAATCTAGTGAAGATACCATTAGGTAGATAAAATGAGTTAGAGGTCTCTCAATGCAGTGAGATAGGGGGAGTTGATGGAGGTGATATGAGGGACGCATTGAGCTATCCATATACCATTGTAAAGGAAGTTAACCTGAACAAAGTTTCTATGATTGACCAATTTTATTCCACATATATAGATGATTAGTGTTCTTTGGTATGACCGACACACTGTTGTCTTATTCTCTATGGACGTATCCTTTTGTGTTGAACCAGGTAAAATGTTTGTTTCATCTATTTTCATTCATTTGTCTGATAGGTTTAATAGGTTCCTACCAATATGGGAACAAGATCAATAAGTTTAAAAAGGACATCTCGACACACTGATTTAAAAATTCCCTCTCATAGTGTTCTATAGTCCATAAAAACCCTCTCATACATTCAAGTTCATGAACTGATGTACCTTCATCATCATTTTAATTGGGTTTAAATGAGATGTTTTCACAAGTAGATAAATTATATCCCAATCAAAATACATCCCACAAAGATTATGTGGTAAACTAATAATTAATACCATAAATATCACAACCCACATTTATGCTTGGATGAGATAAGTTTGCAATAATACAGTAGAACATGGGTGATACTATTTAGTTCTCTTATAATTAAGGCACTCTGACACGAATCCTATAATAGACTACCTCAACCTTGACAACCAATAATGATTTTTCATAACATGATAAATATTTTTCGTACTTACGTGTATGTAGAAAAACAAACCCAATGTATATTATCCATCAATTAATTCCCCATTTACATATTAATAACCAATTTTCTTCGAAAAAACACATCATAATGGGAGACAAAGGTGAACCACTCGATGTCACCCGATTGTTTATGATTTCAAAAATGATGCGAAAATCTATATCCAACACATGATTAGTCCAAACCCAGTAATCAAATAATGTTTCAACCTAAATTTTGGATGATAACACCTTCCCAATAGTCACTCCCAAGCACATCGCCTGGATCAAAAAACACAAAGACCACTCCTCTACTAATTTCTTTAAGGCTTGAGTTAATAATTTATTAATAAATTCATTATAAAACATGATATATTTACTATGAGTATATGAAATATTAAAATAAATATTATGAAGATACTCAAACTAGTTTCTATGTCACAATTACAGATCCATCTCATTAGAATATATATTATGTTATTCTGGGTAGAGTATATGATACGTTGTTCCCTATAGAGATTGTGGAACCATGTTTTTAGTGTGATAAAAACCAAAGTATACTAATGATAAAGGGTATTTTACTTCATCCTAGGATTATTCTATTTGTAAAATCAAAAGGACACTACCTTCATTTCTTATATCAAGACAGATCCTAATCATATACCTAACCCATAAAAAAGATCAAAATAACCTAGAGATAGAACAGTAGGAATCCAATCTAGTGTGGATGTAAACCTATTAATCATTCCTTCAAAATATATTTGAAATTTTCTATTAAACTCAAACATAACACCGTTTTGAGATAAATATGTCACTGGAATATTATTCATTTATAATTCTTGAAAAAACCTCCAAAATCAATTGCACAATCCTATGCAGATATAAATCTAAAATACATTTATGGCTAATCTGAAGACATTATTACCATAGTATTTTCATGATCGACTAATATTCCCATATTTGATATATAATTCCCCAGAATAATCACTTCATGGATATGTATTTAACAAATGAAAATATATCCACACAGGAGATGTTCTTTCAAGATAATAAGTATTATATCCAAATCATCCATCTGTTCCTCCTATATAATGGAGTCCAAAAAAATAGCATCACCAATCATAAATACAAATGTGTCAAAGAACTAATAAAAAATATGTTTCATCGGTGACATAAATACAATGAGAGACTTTGTTATATTTAATGTCATATGTGGAAACTCTAAATTCCCATTTTAGATTCTAAAAACTCTACTAAGTATATTGTAATCTCATATTTTCAACTACTGGTACCCTAACCATAGAAAAATATTATAAAACTATTGATCCCTTATAAAATAATCAAAACTATAATAGATTATTGTTGATAGATAATTATTCATAATGATTATATTTTATATCATTTTTAAATTAATGAAAATGAAATGTAATCCATCATACTACATAGAAAATAGAACAGTTTAAGACCATGGTGACATTATATAATGAAATAATCAATTATCCTAAAGATATGTTAGTTCAAATTTAATATCCTTTAACTAGGACAGTTTCATTCAATAAGATGTAATATAATTAATTAATGCACTATGAAGAATAAAAATCATGAAATTCAACAATCTCTATGGTGGTAGCCTAGAAAAATCATCATGAAATACCTCAAGGGGCTCACTAAACACTTCTGGATGTGGTCTGATAATGAGAGGGTAAATTAAATCAATGAACATCTTTGAAAACTATAATGAGATCACCCCATAATAATAAAAAACATTCCTGAATCACTCTAATCTGGAATCCCATATACATAAATAATACTGATGAATCCTAAGAGGGGTTAGAACAAGACTAGATGATAATGGTAAATCTTGGATTTAATTCCTATCATCTAAGCCATTCAAATAATAATGATTAATATAACAAGGTCTGTGGAAAATAATTCCCATAAAAATTTAATGTTTGATATTTTCACATAGAACACAAGAATTTAAAACATTATTCATATCTCCTTCCAAAAGGTATGGAATAATAAAACCTGAAAAAAAGTTTAGTAAATAATATGATCATATAAAAAAATTTATGTTTTGAATGAATAAGTGTCACCTATATGAAATAAGCATTTCACCATATAGGAAGACATAAAAACTGTACCTCTATTTGAAGATTCCCCTACCTCAAATTCCTTCTATGAATAATCTGTTTCATAAAAAAACAAGTCATAGATCATCCTGGATCCTTTTTAAACATAATAAAATCCACCATTTATTGATGATAATAACCACCTCCTTTTGAAACCTAATAATGAACTTTAAACACCACGGTGATTTTGGATTTAGCTTTACATCCATGTTAATTCCATCTAAGAAATTGATAAACATGACAAGGTTCTCCAAAATGATGACATGTTTGGGAAAATTACATAATGTTATATATGTATTGAATATTCCATCAACAATTATATAATAAAAACAATTACTAACTTGAAAATCCCTTAGAACTAGTAATGTGGAAAACTGGAAATCATTATGTTATATGAACCACAAAGCATGAATGATATTGAAATAGCACATCCACATTTCAATAGATCACAACCCATTTAATAAAAAATATGGTATATTTCATAATAATATATTTTATCAATTAATAATATGATTTATAAAAATATGTTTAAATATATTAATTTTCTCTGATATATTTAGTGAGTAATTATTTAAGAAAATACCATTTTCACTATAGGAATCACTTATTTTCATAATGCTACAAAACTATAAAAGAATAAATTTTCATAAAAATAAATAATAAATAATGTACAGGAAGATATAAATTTTTAATTTGTGATTAATGTGAGAAAATTTACTTAAGAAATATATGTTAAAAAAATTTCGTATATTGTTGGAAAAGCCTTAAATAACCTTTTTTGAGAAAATTGAAAAATATACATTTTAATCGATTTTGACAAAAAAGTGAAAACTAGTAATAAATGAAATATAAAATTTATGGAAAATGAGTAAAAAATTTGTGAGTTTTTCTAAAAAAATAATGACTTTCAAAATAAATATTCTATAATAGAATCTTAATTAAAAACAATATCGATTAAAGATGCGAATGTGAATTTTAACATTACATTAGCACAAATTTCTTTTTTTATATGTCTGAAACATCATTTTAGTGGTCTTAAATATATAATTAACTTATAAAAGAATCATAATTATAGTAATGATATCATATATGATCTCTTCTAACGTTTTTCCGCACCTTTATTAATAATATTTCATTCATTTTATTATTTGGGTGTTAATTTCCATGTTTTTTCAAGCTTGTTTTTTCATGAAAGCATTGGTCATCATATATATGATATATATCAAACATATCTAGAAATAAAAATATCATAAAAATAATATTTAATAATTATATATTTTTTCTAACCACTCTAAAATGATGAATATAGAAAATCAATCACATCGTTTTTTGGAGATGGTAAATTGTACGTACACACGAGCGGAAGTATAATTAATATATGGTTGAAAGGGTGATGAATTGAATGGTATATTAATTTTATTCAATTAAAATTATATAATAATTATCATATATATCTATTATTTTTATCATTATACACATCCATTAAAGGTGGTGAGGAAAAATATATGACTCCACATTGTGGAGATGGTACGTTTTAGCTACCCACGTGTAATGTTTTTTTCATTGGATAGATAAAAAGTGGAATATGGTTGTAACATATTATTAATAACATATTATCATATACATGATATTTTATTTATTACATTATATTTTACGCAACATTTAATGATGATTTAGAAGAAGAAATGAACTTAGATGAATAGGTAAAATTGATTATATCCTCATTGGGAGACATCCTTTAAATATATTATTAAGGGATCTATCGTGGGTATTTTTTCAAGACCAGTGTGTCCGTAATATTTTATAAGGATGTTAATAATTGAAATGGTTAGGGTTTGGTAGATTTAAAATTCTTATGTGGTGTATAAAAGATAGGTATTATGTGTATTTTTATAAATGAGGTGCGAGGCTCTTTTGGAACGATTAAAAGTATTAATTTAATATAACATATTTTTCATTTTAAAATTAATAAAATTTGTGTTAGTTAAAATATAACATATAATGGGTAGAAATAACTTCATACAATTATTTTTATACATGTTTAAGTAATATTTATAACATTATATTATTGTTCTGAACCTTATTTAATCCTTTTAACTCTAATTTTGGAGACGTAGATTTTCACTTTCTAAGGTTTAATATTTTCTATAGATATTGATAATGTTACCATAAATGAATCAGGTATAAAATTTTCAACCTTATCTAAATTAGTTGACTAAATTTCAGATTTTTATAAATTTTAATTATTTAATTGAATAATATATTAATATAACATTAATGTTAATTTTCACATTATTCAACACAAGAACTTTTACATAAAATAAATAAAACAATATATATTCATACAAAATATTTTAAAATTTTAATTAGATCTAAATTATTTCAATAAAATCATTGGATGATATTAACTATCAAACTTTATATTTATTTTAGTATTTTTATAACCATTTATTTCGTATTACAATTAATTTAATAATTAATGCATTATCATTGTGTAATAAATTTTGATAATTATTTATTAAAAGTGAATTATTAGGATGAAGGTAACAATTTAAACTTTAATTTTATTATAGTCAAATATATGTTCTGAATAACCTTATGTTAAAAATTAAATACGTATTAGAGACATTAGTATGACATACTTCACTTCTCTTAAAATAAAAAACTATTAAATTACTAATGTCATACATGTGGCTCCAATATGGCATAAATACATCTAAATGATTATTTTAGTCTAAAATAAATCATTAAAATAAATCATAAAATGTTTTGGTGTAATTTTTTAATATTTATAATATTTTTTTAGACATACATAATCATTTTACGCTTAATGTGGTACCTAAAATTACTATCATTAGAATTTATATTTATCAATAACAGAAGATTACTATATAGTAAATTTGGGCTTTTAGATTTAAAATATGGAATGCATTTTTAAAATTTTGAGACATATTATATGAATTTTTTTTAATATTAATAACATAAATGGGGTGAAAAATTATATTTCTAATGAAAAAATGTAAAATATTTAAATGTTTTTATATTGACATTAAATATTAGAAAGATTCCAATTACAATCACCGAATTACTCGATGTACTATTGATCTAATATTTCATTAAAAAATTAATATATCATATATCATATATAATTATTTTGATGAAAATTGATATTGCATTTAAAATTCATTATTTTTTACTATTCATAAAAATGAATCATATCATAAAATTACCAAAAATTCAATGAACAAAAATTTTGATATTTATATTTCAAAAATTTATTTCATTTTATAAAATATAATTTATAAATTTCTTAAAATTTAGTTTTAGAATTAGCGGTCCATCAAAATGTGCCAAAACCCCTTTTAGAAAAATTAATCTTTTATGGGTAAATGTTTGTTTATTTTTATATAATGTCCAAAAAACATAGAAGATGATTTTAAATCTCTATATTGGACATAAAAATTTTATAATATGTTTAATAATATTCATTACCTATAAATTATTAGTTATTTTATAAGTTTCATTATAAATAATAATAATAATATTATATTATGGTTCATTTAAGATCGGTGTTGTGTGCAATGTAAGTTATCAAAGAAGTTATATTTAAAAAGAGAAATACCATAAAATATTGGATTGTTACGTTCAAACCTAACTGAATATATTTATTCCTCAGAATTTCAACTTTTGAATTTAAAAATATAATGTTGATACTTGATAATTCATTTATGGGAAACTCACATCGGAAAAAGGGTTAACAAAACATCCTATGAAAAAGAGGGAATGAAAAATTAGAACATAGACAAACAAATTAAAATTTTGAATACGATAACATTATTTGAAACTGGAAACCAGAAAATGGATGATAAATATAACTACCATGTTATAATACAGAGTGATAGAGAATATAATCATTATAAAGTAAACTATAAAAACTAAAAAATATGGTATCCATTAAAAGACCATTGATTTACTAGAATGTAAAGAAAAAAAATATTTTTTTTGTTCCAAAATGTTTTTCAAATAGTTGATATACTCTGTTAAGATCCAAATAAGCACTTGAGATAATAAACATACTTGATTAATTTACATTTCATGGTTATAATCTCATCCTTTTTCATTTCATCGATATATTTTCACATAATTTTCTTGGGATATAAATGGATATTCAATAAGAAATTAATATACCTGAATCACTTTAATGAATCATATAGTCCAAAAATAAGTCCTTCATTTTTTAAATTATTACTAAAAACAAAAATAATACAAAAAATATCTAATAAATTACACCCTAATGTCAAATAATAATTTTCAATGTTCAACATTATCCTTTCAAAAATTAAGACTTATCCAAAATACACACGTTAAGATTCACATGAAAAACTTTATTTGGAAGGTCAATATATTTCCAAATTCAACTTTACATCATATTTACCCAAAAATAATAATAAAGTACTTTTGGTAACACATTAAATATATGAATTCATATATCACATTTAAACCGTAATGAAATAATCACTGATTCAAATTATTAATTTGAAGGTACATTTCTTAAATAAAAATATGTCGTATTCCTTGAAAAGATAACATAAACCATCAAATCAATATTCACATTCATATCCAAAAATAGTTTTCCATAAACATATTATTTTAATTATTATCTAAACATAAATTATACATTAATGTTTAGAATCCCTTAATAAAGTTTATTTCAAAATATCAACATTCCAGAAAATCCCATTTTTGGTTATATATACCCTTCAACATATAATCTCTAATACTTGAAGAAGAATTTTTGTATTAAAATCCATATATATCTAATGATTTCTATAACATTAATATCCATGATCAAATAATTTAACCAAATAATTTTTGATCCAAACAGAAACACATTAATCATTTCAATTTGACTATAGTAATATCTTAAGAATAACCTCTATCAAATTGCTTATTATGATCTATATTTATTTTTCACACCAGAAATTAATTTTCAATTTTCCAAATTTCCTTAAAAATTATTACAAAAACATTACCAACTTTATTTCCCTTCAAATCATGGGCCTGATGTCCTTTTTTCCCACATTTATATAAAATTATCATTCAGTTCAAACAAGTATCGTGGTGCTTCATTCTAATATTTTCACATCTATAAAGATACTTATTTTTTTATTCATCTTATTTATTTTTCCACCTCCTAAATCAACATATGTTGTTTATATTCAAAACCATTGGACTTGAATAAATCTGATTCTATCTTTATAGCACAAGTTATTATATGCACATTTGAAAAAAAAATTGTTGAATCAAGACCATTGGAGGACATGATTAGTTCCATGAAACAATCCATCAACCATTCTATTTGGATCAGGTATGTAATATTTAGTATGGATTTCTATCCTTTTAATGTTTGATTCCTTTTTAGTGACATTCTTATCCTCCTTTTTTCCACATATTTTTTCTTTATATCTACTCTATGTTTACGAGGGAAATATTTTTTAATGAAATATTATTTAAAATCATTTAATGCCATGTTTTCTATTTATTACTCCTATATATAATTTTTTATTAAATGATGATCATTGATCTGAATCTCCCAAGATATGATAAACTTCTAGGAAAACATTCTTCTTTTTTGAACTTCCCAAAGAGAAAAATATATTTTAGAAGAAACATTTCCATTTTCTCAACTAATAATGGATTTTTACTCCAAATGAATAATGTCGGTTTTTGTGTCATGAATCAGATAAATAGCATTCTGGTAAATTTTGGATCAATGCACTCCATATGGGTATGGTTATTTGTTAAAACCCAAGTTAGATATACCAGTATAGGTATGTTTTATTCGGAAACAGTTGGACATCCACCTCCAGAATCATTATCTTGTATGGGAGTGAAATCCCAACATACATTACATTCATTGATATGGCTTACCTTTATTATAATATGTGTAATTTATAAAAAATGAAATATAGTTATTTAGATCATAAAAATATAAAACTTAATGTATAATCTGAAAACTATTAAAACACATAACCTAAATTGGACATTTTGGTACAAATAAACACCAAATCATATTATTATTTTATTTGGATATATTTAAAAATTATATAATAGGGTTTCTTTCTATAATATATTTTTTCTGAAATTTATTTCCCAAGGTTTCATCTATGCTTCCTTTAATAAGAACTGAAAAGATCTCGAACCTAGTATCCTAGAGATAGTGGTTATATTATTAAATTTGAATATTATAAAATAAATCACATCCTAATGGACCTAACAAATTAGTAGTTTTAAAAAAAATATATATATACTCAAAACTTATATTACAATTGACATTATAAAATATAGCATAATGATTACATTAAGAAAATAGTTATTTTCTTATATTTTCTTTACATGTCAATCATAATATACTTCTTGGAATCCTAGAGAAATACAACATAAAAATGGAGTGAGATAAAATACTTAGTAATGGTCGACATATAGTAGAATATATTATAAATAAATAATCATAAATATTAAGGGAAGGTGAATAACTGAAATAAAATATAGTTAAACCTAATATTGAGAAAAATATTTCTATAATAGTTGATAATTGTATATTCCATATAAATATTCACGTGATAATGAAACCTAAGCATGGATATTATATTCATCGAATAATTACATTAAATATCAACAAATAATCTCATAAATAGGGAATTCAAATCATGGGACATCATAAAAAACAAAGGCTTTGTCCAGGGAACCATATATAAATGGGAAAGGTCTTGGCCAAGACCCAAACTAGATTGTGTCATGAGATCGAGAAATGCATCAAGGGGATATAGTGGCCCCAAACCGTCACATACTTATTCAATTGAATTAATGATAGTAATGAGGAGAAATATATGCCCCAGAAACATTCTTATTGAAAATGTATCATATGAAATGTGAGTACTTTAACTATAAACCATGAATGGTATCTTACCAGCACACCCACATTCGAAAAAAATCAAAATTGATTTAATCAAATATATCTGATGGTATAATATGAGATTAAATTAATTGATAATAAGATTCAAAAAAGGATTCTGGCATAGATTAAAATACTCTAATAAAACTATTGAAAAACTATTAATCAAAAATACCATTTTCTCAATAAAAATCACTTAATTTGAAAACACTACACAATTACAAATGAACACGTTTTCATTGAAAATAATTATGAGAATGTGTATTTTATGTTTTAAAGAAATTAGGCCTATGTAATATGAACAAATATACTCATTCCATATAAGTTTAAAAAAACATTCATTCAATATGTTTTTGGAAATACCTCATAGAAACATACATGAAAAACAAAATGATATACCTTTTAATGATTTTTTTAAAATTAAAAAAAGTGTTAAATATTAAATTAAAAAATAATTGGATAATTTGAATAAAATTTTAAAACATTTTTAGAAATAACTAACACAAAAATAATTATTCCCCAGAGGAGACTTGAAGAGAAACAATCATTATTTCTGATGTGATTTAGAATTGACCACATACCCTTGGTATTAATTCCTCCATTATTGTTCAAAACCCTTTTATAAATGTTTTAAACAAATTATAAACATATAATAGAATATTAATAATAATTATTATTTCATATATGATCCTCTTTTAACATTTACCACTAATTTATTAATTATATTTTATTCATTTCCCGGTTATAGGTGTTAATTTCTATGTTTTCATATACTTATTTTGACTTAAAATTCTAGGGTATATTTTATAAGATATAGAAGAAAGAACAACATAATAATATTAATTTAAAAAATATATTATTTAGTCCTTGAATAACTTTTTTCCACAATATATTTTTTAATATATACAATGAATCACATGGCTTCATGGAGACGGTATGTTGTACGTACGAACGAGTGATGATATCATTTTTATACCATTGATGGGGAAAGGAAGTCAGTAATATATTAATTTTAAAAAATGAATACCATGGAAAAATTATCCAATATATTTATTATTTCCAACACCATACGGATACAATTAATGTGGAAATGAAAAATAGATTACACAACACTTGGTGATGGTAAAATGAACGTAAACACAAACAATGGATCATTTTTAAAATGAATAAATAAAAGGCGCAATATTGTTTTATAATGATCATAATAATATCATATTATATTTTTTATATTTATTAATTAAATTGTCAAAGATTTATAAAATGAAGAGTAAGTATAGGAAGAAACGAACATGGATGTGTTAGTAAAAGTGATTACCTCTTCGTTGGAGGACTTCCTTTAGATCTCTTATTAAAAAATCTAGTATTTGTATTGTGGGATTAAAAAGATATATAAAAAATATATAAGTATTTGGGGAAGATATGTGGGTAGGTTTTGGGAAAAATATAAGGATTATAGTTGTTTGATGAAGTGGGTGATATGGTTTTCAATTGTAATAGTGGTTATGGGAGTTTTTAGAAACTCTCAAAATATTCAATTAAGTTAAAATAATTATAAATTTAAAATGGAACAACAGTGATTTATTTCTATACATTGATTAATATGAGTCGAAATCCTGTCAACACCAAATTCATAGACATGATTAGATCATGTTCTTATCCTTATATGTTTGTATTAACACATACTTATTCACTTTAACTTTTACCATGACTACATTATTTTATCTCTTTTAGGGTCTATATTGTTAAAATAAAATGAAATACTAAACCTAAAAGGATCATTGTTAACATTTTAAAGAATATATTAATTTTTTTAAAATTTTAGTTTTTTATTATTTTTATATCATTTAATGAAATATTATTGACCTTTATATAAAATTAATGTCTCTTTTGTCCCAATTGATTACATTGACTTTTTAAGAAATCAATTAGACAATGTATCTTTGAAATAAATCATTTAAAACAATGCGAAAATTTTAAATTTGTCTATAATATTCTTGGATGACTTTAATTATCTCAATTTATATTCATGTAAATATATTCATGATCATTTATTTGATATAACAATGAATTAATAAATTATTTCATCATCATTAAGTATTCCTTTAAGGAAAATATTTATTAAAAAATCTCATGATGAATATAAAAATTTTATCTTTCAAATTACTGTTTATTTTCTATTATTTGTTCTTAATAACCACAAATTAAAATGTAAGTAATTATAAAAAACTACATTATGGAATATTTTACTTTTTTAAAAATAAAAAACTACAATAGAAATATATTCATCTAAGTGGATTTCACACTCAAATGATTATTTTAGTCGAATATAGTTATGAATGAAAATTATTAAATGTTTTTTAAAATTGGTATTATTTATAATATTATTTTTACTTTTATTTATATGTTTTACCTTTAACGGTGGTAAGTAAAATTACTATGCTTACTATTCGTATTTTCCACAAATAAAATGGGAAATAATTAATTAATTTTGACCTCATGACTCTAAATATGGGATTCATTTTTCAAAAATATAAACACACAATTGGGTAAAATAAAATTTAAATTAATCATATAGATTTGGAGAAAATATTTTTTCAATGTGAAAACATGAAAAAGATTGATATGTTTAATACAAAAGTTCAATATGAAAAATGATTTTAAATACCAATATTGAATTTATATATTTATTATTTATCTAATTTTAAATTTCAAATAATTTACAATATAATTTAACTCGTAAATTATTTAGAATAAAAATATTTTTTCAACTAAAATGCATTATTTTTTTTACTATTCATCAAAAAATGTAACATATAAGATTAATACGAAAAAATAAACCAAATTAAATTATGATATTATGATTTTAATAATGAAGTTTATTTTTTAAAATATAATTTATATATTTTTAGAAATTTTGATTCAAAATAATTGTGGCTTCAAAAGAGAGCCAATCTTCTTTTTGAAAAATATAGATTTTTATGGGTAAAAGAAGTTTTATTTTTATATCATAGATCGAAAACTCATAAAATGAATGTTCAACATTAGATTTAGAGTATATATTTTCTAATATTTTTAATAATATTCATTCCATATAATTTATTGGATATGTTATAATTTTTATTTTAAATAATAATTATAATAATAATATCATAATTCATTTAATCTCGTTGTTGTGTGCAATGAACATTATCAAAAAATAATTAGATTTAAAAAGAGATATATTTTAAAATATTAATCTATTATAATTATACATAAAATGGGGAAAATTAAGCATAATAAATGTGATCTCAAAAACATATTAGGGGTAATTATAAGGATTAGTAACTAATTATCATCAATAATTGTACTCTTAGAATAAGGGTATGATGGCATAATTAAATTACATGATCATAATAAAAGAGCATTTACAAACATAAATACATGGATAATAAAACAAAAAATGATTCATATTTCTTTATCAAAGGAAAGAGTCAAAGGAACTACAAATCATGATCTATTTGATTTCAACCATGATCAAATGAATCATTCTATGCCCATAAAAACCATAATGAAAATGTATTGGTGTTTTGGAATATTATCAGGATAACCAATTTTAAACTCATTATATAAATAATGAGAGACCAGCTAAATCCATATGATAATTCATCTAGAAACTCCCTTCTTCTCTCCTATCAAGATAAGGAACATTACTGTAACACCCCAAGCTTCCACGGTACGTTTCCCTTCGAATAATGCAATAGCGTGCATTGTACGCAACTTCGAGTTCTAACACACCACAAGTAATCAAACTATCCATTATGAATAGTAATACCTAATTTTTTAGATTATATATATTTTATATTTCAAAATGGTCTTCATTTTTGGTTTTGGAATATCTAAATTATCCTAAGATGAATTTTTGGTATTTTTCTGAGAACTTCCAATTTTTATGAATAGTGAAAAATACTTAAAAACAACTTTTTTAATCAAAATAATTTATAGTGATAAATTATATTATTGAGTGGTTTCAAAGTATAATTAGAATATATTTTTACTATTTTATCCAATGGTTTCATTAGAATTAATTTTACTTTGAAATTGGACCGAAACAATTGTCAATCTTTTGATATATTTTGTTTCTTAAAAACACGCTATTTGTTGTGACAGCGGGAATTAATCATAAAATTAATTAATGAAACTTATATTTTTGTAATTTTGTAAAATAGACATCATTTTTTAATTCGGAATATCAATTATATCTTAGGGTGAAATTTTGGCATTGGTCTGAAAAACTTCAATTTTTGATGAATAGTGAAACTACTAAGTGGTAGTTAAAAAAACTGAATTTTTCAATAAAACATAATTTTACCGCTTCTTTGAATGGAATTTCGAAAATCCGAGAGACAGGGTAAATATTAAGAAGTAAAATTTTGTTCAATGAGATGAAAATAATTTTTGGTGAATACTATCTTTTTACTTTTATTTACTACGGTTAAAAGTAAATAGGGTAATTAAGGGTAAAAATGATATTAATATTACCCTAACAAATGTCTAAATTCTATTGGAAAAGTGTATCTCGACCAAAAAAAACCTTAGAAAAAAATATTATCATTTAGCTCCACTTGGATTAGATTAGGACATTTATTATTATTTAATTCAAAGAAGAGTTAAAAGAGTTAAAATCAATGATTATTTACTAAAACATTTTTAATATAGGTTTATACATAAGATAAATTTGATTGTAAATATTAATTATAAAGATAAAAATATTTACTACATAATGATATTTTACTTATAATTTTTAGACAATAAATAATTTCATTTCTTTATGACACAATGATGATGCAGTAATTACCATAACAGTGAAAAATTAAAATAATTGATGTTATAAATACACAAATAAATATAATTTGAGACATTTTATGAATTAAACTAGTTTTATAAGTTAATATGACATGTTAGGAATGATTAAATTTTTTCGAAGTAATCATTCTTTTATGAGTTTCACAAAAATCAACTATTGAATAGTGACAAAATTGACATAATAGAGTTTTTAAAACAAATATTATATTATTAATTGATATTAAATTTCTAAAAATATAAGGATCGGTAAAGAGACTTATATCATGATAGGTGTATCATTAATGGACCTCTTGGGGGTCGGTTGGTTGTATATAGTATGTTTATTAACTATATATTATAAAAATACAAAGTGACAAGGTAAATGTCAAACTAATTAACTAAGAGTTAAAACTAAAAGATAAGGTTAATATAGTAACCCAAACATGTCTAAATTCTTTTGGTTGAATGGTTTTCGACCTATCCCCACTTTAACATTTTAATAATAAACATTTGAGCCATTAGAAACCGAATATGAATTTATTATAAATTAGTATTTCTAGCTTTTCCAATGGTTCCCCTCACCCCTCTTATAAAAGGGAACTTCCCCTTCTCATTACTTAACACCTTCAAAGCCATTTGGTTCGGCCAAACTCTGCCCAAATACTCTCCCAACTTCCTTCACTACAACATAGAGGCCTTAGTTTGATCAGAAAGACAACCTAAGGAGCTCTTTTGATCAAATCAAAAGGAAGAACCCGAAGAAGAGGTAATGTTTTCACCACCCTTTTTCAAATTCATTTCTTCTTCCACTTCTTATTTCTTTGTGATTACCATTATAAATAACTCAAGTATCTTATATATACTGTGATGTTATTATAAATATGTTACAATCATATTCAGTATTCTATCCATCCTTTGAATAACATGTCACCATACGTGCGTACGTACGGCTTACCGTCTCCACGTCGTGGTGTAATTGTTATTCAATAAATTATTATTTGGATGGGTATAATAATTATGTGTAACTCATGTAAATAATAAATATAACATAATAATGATTCTTTATATATGTTATACCATCCAATTATATATTATTTTCATATCAAAAGAATGATATTGGCGCTCGTGCGTACGTACGGATTACCGTCTCCACGAACGCAATGAGATTCATTCTCCATCATATCCATTCAAGTATAATTATCATTTCATGATTTCAAAATAATGTTTAATGACTTGATATCATTATGGATATGAATAAGATACAACCTATCCATAACAAACATGGCTTATGTAACAAAACATATAAAAGAAAATGAGTAAGTTAACACCTGAAACGGCGATAATTCTAAGATATTATTAACAAATCAATGTTAAAAGATCATATATGATATCATATTTATATATATGATTCTGGTATAATTTAATAACAATTATTTCACTATTATACAGGAGGTTAACCTACCCTCAACCAAGGAAAAGTGCAAGGTAAGGGGTTTCTTATCTCACTTTTAATTCCATGAGAATTCCATTGTTCACCACTTATTTATTACATGTGGTGTGTGTACTACCCATGTTTGTATTCATTGTGTAATATACTTTAATTCATTTATATTTACATCATCATTTTATGATCCTTCTTTCATGGGTGTATGTTTTGTATGTTACCAAATCAATAAGGGAATTTGAAATTCCAATTTCTACTCATTTGGCTTTACGCATACTTCATTGATTATTTTACTCCAAGATTAGGTGTAGAATCACTATTCATTGGATTATGTCATAATTTACACTCCCCTTTCTGTGGATATAATTTTTATACACATAATCACTCCATTGATAAATTCTCAAGTCATCGGTATGAACTTGATAAGAGTAATTTTATCTCAATCTCCATTTGTTGAGTTAAATATCCAATTCATTGGTGTTGTTTTTACAAGAATATGTGTGAATTTCATATGATTGATTTACACTAAATATCCAATCATATTGAGTGTATTTATATTTGTCACACATAATTATGTCGTTTATTTATCCTTAACATAATGATATGGTCTTTATAAGAGAATTCATCTCAATTTACATTCCATTGACACTTCTTTGTTGTTATACACCAAATCACTTTTATATGGTGTATATAATGTACATTGACATAGTATATCATGAATACATTTATTCTCATGATATTATAAAGTTTTTATTACCTCAATTCTTTGCATTCAAATGTCTCTAATTTGGTTAGAAACTCTAACTAAAATACATTTTTAAGTGTTTTAAAGATTGATTATTCTAAATCTTTCTCATTAATGTCAATGTTTCAAAAATGGTTTTATGTATTTATTTATATGGACATTAAAGTTTCCAAATCAAAATTCAGTTTAAAAGTTTCAATGTGTTATGGGACACTTTGATTCAAAAATATATTTTTAATGAATTCTTGACAAATAGTGTGACTTTTAAATGTTTTTAAGAAAAAGGGGGATATTTCTCTCTAATAGTTTTGATGATTATTTTCATCTATGTCAATAATCCTTCATCATTCTCGATTGAGGTTATTATTATACAATACAATCTTCCATATTGTATCGAATGAGTTATGTTTGACTGTGGATGTGCTATTTTTATACCATTCATGGTTTGTGGATAATGTATTGACATTTTGTATGCTAGTTTTAATACGAATGTTTAAGTTATGATTAAAACTTTTCATATGAGGAATTCATTGGACTTAGTAAGTGATGGGTGGAACCCGCTATAGCTCCTCGATGCATCGGTAGGTAACATGAGACAAACTAGTGTCTTGGCACAAGGCCTTGGAAAAATCATATTTGTAGTCTTGGAACGAGGCCTTGGCTATGTGGTTATGATAGTCTGGCATTGTGCATTCCATCATTATGAAAGTGGTTAATGATATTGCATGTGATCATTCGACTAGTAGAATATCCATGTGAGTAAGTAAATGGCATTATTTTATTCTATCTAAGCCATTTTATGCTGAATTTCAAGTTTAAAAAGGCTTTTGTTTTAGTTATAAACTACCTTAAGTGTTTATGCTTATCTATGAAAGCTTATGCTATAATGTTATCCATACTGGGAATTTGAGCACACCCCTTTCAGTGTTTTATTTCTTTCCCAAGATTATGAAGAAATAATTTATGAATGACCTACAGGGATAATATGAGGGGATATGAAGACAAGCTGTTTTTTATGATGTAATGTAAAACATTATGATTGTATCTAGTGTTTCCAAAGATACTAAACTAATCGGTCTTTCGAGACTTGATATTTCTTGTGATCAGGCCAATGTTATGTAATAATGCACCGACTCTGGGTAACTGGGGTCGGGGCATTACAGTTGGTATCAGAGAAAGTTTAGTACAGACCTTGGAAGCTAGATTTAGATAAACTCTGATTAGAGCTTGTACACCTAAGATGAACTTTGTGGAATAGTATAGAAGAACTTACTAGAATTTTGTTATTGGATAGATTTTGTTAGTTTTCCGAGAAATACATCCCTGGCTGGATATGAGCAGGTAGAGGCGGATCTGGCACAGATGTACCTAGGGGTAAAACCTGAAAACACCGCTTTGAGCTAGACTCGAACGGGAACTAGTGCACGACAACGGGACTTGCTGCACTCTTGGTTACGACACTCCCGGTGGATATGCTTAGGATAATTTACATTTTCTTTACAAACCGATTTGAAGTATTATATATATAAGATGATAGTAAATGACCTTGGTTAATCCTAATGTGTTTCAAATTGAGAATATGGTGACATGTTAATCTCTAAATGATTTTATGACTACTGTTACTCACACAATGATTTCTGGTTTTAGTCAATGTCTGGATTCCAAGGAAGTCATAGTGACTTTGAGAATGATGCACAAGGTGGGAACGGTGGTGGAAATGAGCAACAAAATAAAATGTTGATAGGCGTAAAAGATATCGTCTTTATTCCAAATCAATTTTCAAAAAATATGATCAACAATATATATATTAACCAATTTCCGGACTCAAAAAATAAGATAAAGGTGATGAATGATAAGTGCTCCAGTAGTGGAGACCATAGAGAAAGGAATCCATAATTTCCATAATGCAGGAAATGTGGAATGAGACACCCCGGAAAGTGTCTCAATGGGACAAAGTATTGCTTTACATGCGGGAAGGAAGGACATAATTTGAAGAATTGCCAAAGAAAAATGAAGAGTACTATGGAAGAAGATAAAAATGGTCCCAAGAGTCTATTTACAGTCATTTGCTGTAAATTTAGGGGACCTGGCCATTACCCGAGTGAATGCCCTATTCTATAGGATATTTTCATGGTCAAAGAAGAAGATATGTAGAAATAAATGGTTGGAGAAATGTTTAAAAAGTATTAGTGCTCCTTGTTGAGGGGTTTACTTTGGAATAATTTTCTCTGGTATTTGTAACCCCACAGTTTTCCATGTGAGAATGATATTTGAGGAAGAATTATATCTTCTATTGTGGATATAGTTATAAATAATCATTTGGTTTTATATGATCGTTGGGTTTGAGGAAATTATAAGTTATCATAATTTGGGATGAAAATGCAAGGTATGAGATAAGATTTGTGGTAAAATTATGTTATGGTTATTTTGAAGAATTTATTTCATTTTGGTAAAAATATAAAACATAGTTTTTGAAAAATGACACCATGCAGACTGTGTGACAACCCATCGCGTCGGACAAAGCTGTGGGAATCGATCCCACAACCAAAGTGCGATTGGGATTTATCGCCTACCACTGGACTACGTGAAGTCCCTGGATAGTGTGACTAATTATTTTTAGTTAAATGATTTTATCGATCAATAATAAGTTGATTTGGGTTCTTATGACTTATTAAATGAATACCCTTGGTATAGGAAAATGATGTGGTGATTAAGTGATAGATGTTATTTTGGAAGTTGTTCGCTTTGTTGTGAACACTATATGCCCAAGGAAAATAGAATAGTATGGTATTTCATTTGAAGAGTAATGTTGTATTCTTATCTAGGTTTTTATTAGGGATTTATAGTGATTTGGGTTGTTTATGGAAATGATTAGGATAATTACTTTTAAGTATGTGACTTTAAGAGTAATTAATGACCTTTGGAGATACAATTTAATGTGGAAGACTACATTCTTAATATGTTTTGGTTTTAGTTTTCATTATATTAAATGATTTTAAGGTAAATTGATTATTGAATGGTATTTATTTAACTTTGGGGTATTGTTGGTTTAATTTGGGAAATTAAGATTAGTGTTTATTTATCTCAAGGAACATCCTTTTGGGGGATCATTAGATCTTATACTAACCATTTTGGTTTTGATTAATCTCTAAAGACAATGTATATATATAGTTCATTCTGCATGGATCATGTGATTCTATAGAAGTTTATTCTAGCTCTTCCAGTGTGACCAAGTCTTCTTGAATACTCATCGTTTAAAAAAATGAGTTAGTGGTGGAAATTTATTAATGAATGAAACTCTATTTAAAATGTAAGTATATATCTTTATATTCTTAGTCAATATCAAAAATGAATTCATCATCCTTATCTAATGTAACATAAAACAAAAAACAATGTTCTCCGTTTACTTTCCTACAAGGAGACTAATGGTCGTTTGTCCCAACACAAGTTTGTGGTTTTCTTATTGTTAACTTTCTCCTGATCATGATTTATATCCCTCTTCATCAGAAATTGACACTTAGTTTATCATCCATATACATGTTTTCCTACATGGAATCCGATTATGGGTTATCTTGGTTGACCTTTATACCTCTCTTTCTTTCTTTTAAAGTGATAGTTTTATTAACTTTTTTTCCGATGTGGGACTTTCCATTATATTCCCAAGAACAATTTTAAAAATTGTGAGGACGCAATTTATTGAAGGAGGGGAGAATGTAACACCCCAAGCTTCCACGGTACGTTTCCCTTCGAATAATGCAATATCGTGCATTGTACGCTACTTCGAGTTCTAACACACCACAACCAATAAAACTAGTCTTTATGAATAGTAATACCTACCTTTTGAAATTATATATATTTTATATTTCAAAATGGACTTCATTTTTGGTTTCGGAATATCGAAATTATCCTAAGATAAATTTTTGGTATTTTTATGAGAACTTCCAATTTTTATGAATAGTGAAAAATACTTAAAAACAACTTTTTTAATCAAAATAATTTATATTGATAAATTATTTTATTGAGTGGTTTCAAAGTATAATTAGAATATATTTTTACCAATTTATCCAATGGTGTTGATTAGAATTAATTTTACTTTGAAATTGGACCTAAACAATTGTCAATCTCTTGATATATATTGTTTCTTAAAAACACGTTATTTGTTGTGACAGCGGGAATTAATTATAAAATTAATTAACGCAACTTATATGTTTGGAATTTTTTAAAATAGACATCATTTTTTAATTTGGAATATCAATTATATCTTAGGGTGAAATTTTGGCATTGTTCTGAAAAACTTCAATTTTTGATGAAGAGTGAAAATACTCAGTGCTAGTTAAAAAAACTGAATTTTTCAATAAAACCTAATTTTACCGCTTCTGTGAATGGAATTTTGAAAATCCGAGAGACACAATTAATATCAAGAAGTAAAATTTTGTTCAATGAGATGAAAATAATTTTTTGTGAATAGTAACTCTTTACTTTTATTTACCACGGTTAAAAGTAAATAGGGTAATTAAGGGTAAAAATGATATTAATATTACCCTAACACATGTCCTAATTCTATTGGACAAGTGTATCTCGACCAAAAACAACCTTGGGAATAAAATATTATCATTTAGGTCCACATGGATTAGATTAGGAAATTTATTATTATTTAATTCAAAGAAGATTTAAAAGAGTCAAAATCAATGTTTATTTACTACAACATTTTTAATATAGGATTATACATAAGATAAATTCGATTGTAAATAATCATTAGAAATATAACAAGATTTAATACATAATGATATTTTATTTATAATTTTTAGACATTAAATAATTTAATTTATTTATGACACAATGATGATGCAGTAATTACAATAACAGTGAAAAATTATAATAATTGATATTATAAATACACAAATAAATATAATTTGAGACTTTTTATGAAATAAACTAATTTTATAAGTTAATATTACATGTTAGGAATGATTAAATTTGTTCGAAGTAATCATTCTGTTATGAGTTTCACAAAAATCAACTATTGAATAGTGTCAAAATTGACATAAAAGAGTTTTGAAAACAAATATTATATTATTAATTGATATTATATTTCTAAAAATCTGAGGTTCGGCCAAGAGACTTATATCATGATAGGTGTATCATTAATGGACCACTTGGGTGTCGTTTGGTTGTATATAGTATGTTTATTAACTATATATTATAAAAATACAAAGTGACATGGTAAATGTCAAACTAATTAACTAAGAGTTAAAACTAAAATATAAGGTTAATATAGTAACCCAAACCTGTATAAATTCTATTATTTAAATGGTTTTCGACCTTTACACACATTAAAATTTTAATAATCAACTTTGGAGCCATTAGAAATCGAATATTAATTTATTATAAATTAATATTTCTATCTTTTCCAAAGGTGCCCCTCACCCCTATTATAAAAGGGCACTCCCCCTTCTCATTACATCACACCTTCAAAGACTTTGGGATCGGCCAAACTCTGCCCAAATACTCTCCCAACATCCCTCACTACAACTTAGAGGCCTTAGTTTTATCATAAAGACAACCTATGGATCCCTTTTGATCAAATCAAAAGGAAGAACCCGAAGAAGAGGTAATGTTTTCACCACACTTTTTCAAATTCATTTCGTCTTCCACTTCTTATTTATTTGTTATTACCATTCTAAATAACTCCATTATCTTATATATACTGTGATGTTATTATAAATATGGTACAGCCATATTCAGTATTCTATCCATCCTTTGAATAACTTGTCACCATACCTGTGTACGTACAGCTTACTGTCTCCACGTCGTGGTGTAATTGTTATTCGATAAATTATTATTTGGATGGGTATAATAATGATGTGTAACTCATGTAAATAATAAATATTACACAATAATGATTCTTTATATATGTTATACCATAAAATTATATATTATTTTAATATCAAAAGAATGATATTGTCGCTTGTGCGTACGTACGGACTACCGTCTCCACGAACGCGATGAGATTCATTCTCCATCATATCCATTCAAGTACAATTATCATTTGATGATTTAAAAATAATGTTTAAGGACATGATATCATTTTTTATATTAATAAGATACAACCTATCCATAACAAACATGGCTTATGTAATAAAACATATAAAATAAAACGAGTAAGTTAACACCCGAAACGACGATAATTCTAAGATATTATTAACAAATCCATGTTAAAAGATCATATATGATATCATATTAATATATATGATTCTTGTATAATTTAATAACAATTATTTCACCATTATACAGGAGGTTAACATACCCTCAACCAAGGAAATGTGCAAGGTAATGGGTTTCTTATCTCACTTTTAATTCCGTGAGAATTCCATTGTTCACCACTTATTTATTACATGTGGTGTGTGTACTGCCCATGTTTGTATTCATTTTGTAATATACTTTAATTCATGTATATTTACATCATCATTGTATTATCCTTCTTTCATGGGTATATGTTTTGTATGTTAACAAATCAATAAGGGAATTTGAAATTCCAATTTCCACTCATTCGCCTTTACGCATACTTCATTGATTATTTTACTCCAAGATTATGTGTAGAATCACTATTCATTTTATTAGGTCATAATTTCCACTCCCCTTTCTGTGGATATAATTTTTATACACATAATCACTCCATTGATAAATCCTCAAGTCATTGGTATGAACTTGATAAGAGTAATTTTAACTCAATCTCTATTTGTTGAGTTAAATATCCAATTAATTGGTGTTGTTTTTACAAGAATATGTGTGAATGTCATATGATTGATTTACACTAAATATCCAATCATATTGAGTGTATTTATATTTTTCGCACATAATTATGTCATTGATTTATCCTTAACCTAAGGATATGGTCTTTATAATATAATTCATCTCAATTTACATTTCATTGAGACTTATTTGTTGTTATAAACCAAATCCCTTTTATATAGTGTATATAATGTACATTGACATAGTATATCATGAATCCCTTTATTATCATGATATTATAAAGTTTTGATTACCTCAATTATTTGTATTCAAGTGTCTCTCTTTTGGTTAGAAACTCTAACTAAAATACATTTTTAAGTGTTTTAAAGACTGATTATTCTAAATCTTTCTCATTAATGTCCATGTTTTAAAAATGGTTTTAAGGATTTATTTATATGGACAAAAAAGTTTCCAAATCAAAATTCCTTTTAAAAGTTTCAAAGTTTTATGGGACACTTTTATTCAAAAATCTATTTTTAATGAATTCTTGACAAATAGTGTGACTTTTAAATGTTTTCAAGAAAAAGGGGGATATTTCTCTCTATTAGTTTTGATGATTATTTTCATCTAGGTCAATAATCCTTCATCATTCTCGATTGAGGTTATTATGATACAATAAAATCTTCCATATTGCATCGAATGAGTTATGATTGACAGTGTATGTGCTATTTTTATACCATTCATGGTTTTTGGATAAAGTATTGACATTTCGTATGCTAGTTTTAATACGAATGTTTATGTTATGTTTAAAAATTTTCATATGAGGAATGCATTGGACTTAGTAAGTGACGGGTGGAGCCCGTTATAGCTCCTCGATGCATCGGTAGGTCTCATGAGACAAACTAGTGTCTTGGCACAAGTCCTTGGCAAAATCTTATTTGTAGTCTTGGCACGAGGCCTTGGCTATGTGGTTATGAAAGTCTGGCATTATGCATTCCATCATTATGAAGGTGGTTATTGATATTTCATGTGATCTTTTGACTAGTAGAATATCCATGTGAGTAAGTAAACGACATTATTTTATTCTATCTTTGTTATTTTGTGCTGAAGTTAAAGTTTAAAAGGCTTTTGTTTTAGTTATAAACTACCTTAAGTGTTTATGCTTATCTATGAAAGCTTCTTCTATAATGTTATCCATACTGAGCATCTGAGCTCAACCATTTCAATGTTTTATTTTTTTTCAGGATTATGAAGAAATAATTTATGAATGACCTGCAGGGATAGTATGAGGGGATATGAAGACAAGATGTTTTTTTATGATGTAATGTAAAACTTTATGATTGTATCTAGTGCTTCCAAGGTTACTAAACTAATCGGTCATTCGAGACTTGATCTTTCTTGTGATCATGCCAATGTTATGTAATAATGCACCGACTATGGGTAACTGGGGTCGGGGCGTTACAATTACACAATTGTTTTTAGGACAATCTCAGTACACCCATCATATAAGCTATATTAGGCTCACACGACACTATCTTGGTGAACCCATAATGTAATCTATGTGGGGATCATCTAGTGAAATCTAGGAGAATAAATCTTATAATCTTTATTAGGATCATCCATAAGGTGTAATATAGAGAAACCTGTCATATAAAATATTCCTTGAATAATACTATGAATAATGTATATAGAGAAACCATTTTTTTCCTTACCAACCTGATTAACCTATTAAAAATGAATTATTAACTTGATAATATCTTTGAAAAAAAATAAATTTATATAAATAATGATGATGATGTCATAAAAATATATCCACTATTTAGTATAATTATCATCAAGGGTTTTTTATATTGATGAATGAAAATGTCCTTACAATATCAATAAAAATATTTGTGAGGAAAATAACCTTTTACGTTTAAAATCATATTAAAAACATAAAAAACGGGAAAATATTTATTTGAAAATAAATTTTGATAAATATAGAGGAATGTTAAATAGAATAATGGTCATAATGGTGAGAAAATCCATTTATTTCATAAATTTAAAAAATAAACATTGTATTCAAATATTCTGTAAATGGAGAAAAAACTGACCCATTTAAAAAATGCTAAGAAAACATCTTTTTAAAACATTTTAGAATATGATAAATTCTATGTGAAATAGTTTGAGGAAATAATTTTTTGAAGAACTAATTTTAAAACATTTTATAAAACGTGGATGTAATATCCCGGACCTCTCTGATCCATTACTCTATGGAAATATGGTGCTTGAGGTGATATGGGAGGTCAATTGTGACTTATCCCCATCAAATTTTTAAATATAAAATTCTACGATGAGTTCCATTGGTGAGACTAATGCGAACCGTTCCATCAGTGAGACCGATAGAAACTGTCCCATCGGTGAGACCGATGTAGAACCGTTCAATCGGTGAGACTGATGTGATGAGTTCCATCAGTGAGATAGGTGTGAAGAGTTTCATCCATGAGAACGATGTGAATAGATTCATCGGTGATATTGATAAGAAATGTTTCATCAGTGAGACTGATGGGAACATTTCCACCGGTGAGACAGATGCGAACAATTCCATCGGTGAGACCGATGGGAATGGTTCCATCCATGAGACCGATGCGAACTATTTTATCAGTGAGACCAATGTGAACTCTTACACCAGTGAGATTGATGTGATGTGTTCCTTTAGTGAGACAGATGTGAATAGTTCCATCGGTGAGACCGATGTGAATAGTTTCATCGGTGAGACACATGTGGACAGTTCCATCGGGGAGACCGATGTGAATAGTTCCCTTAGTGATTCATTTTGTGGATAGTACCATCGACATTAGTGATAGTACCATCATTATCAATGATTCATTATGTAACATTACCATCAGAATCAGTGAGTTTTTTTATGAATAGTACCATCAAATCAGTGAGTCATTCTATGAACATTATTTTCAGATCTGTGAGTCGTTTTGTGAAAAGTACCATCAGATTGGTGTGTCATTCTGTGAACAGAACCATCAGATCATAGAGGCATTCTGTGAATAGTACCACCAGTATCGGTGAGTCGTTCTGTGAACTGTACCATCAGATTGATGAGTCGTTCTGTGAACAGTACCATTAGATAGGTGAGTCGTTTTGTGAATAATATCATCAGTATCGGCAAGTCCTTCTATGAACAGTACAACTGGATTGGTGAGTCATTCTGTTAATATTACCATAGGATAGGTGAGTCATTCTGTTTATTGTACCATCGACATCGGTGAGTCGATCAATGAACAGTACCATCAGCATGGGTGAGTTTTTCTACAAATAGTACCATCGATTCGATGTGTCCTTCTGTGAGTTATACCATTGGATTAGTGATTTGTTCTGTGAACTGTACCATCGGATCAATGAGTTGTTCGGTGAACAGTACGATCGGCATCGGTGTGTCGTTCTGTGAACATTACCATCAACATCATTGAGTAGTTCTATGAACAATACCATCAGCGTCTATGAGTCATTTTGTGAACTGTGTTTCCAGGATCGTGAATAGTGTTTCCATCATCCTATTGTTCCTCCCCTTTGATGTTTTCTTTGAAATAAAACACATTCAAGGCATTTTTATGCGATTTAATCACAAATAAAATGCCATAAATCATATATTAATTTTTACTTAGGCCTGGGATGTATTTATATGGACAAACTGTGTGGTTTAATATGATCCACTTTTAATGGATAATCCAGCGTATCATAGACCGCTTCTCCATAATTCTTCTAAAAGGATGACAAAACATCCCCCCTTGTTCTAAATTGTAAGAGATACTCGAACGTTTCCTTATTCCCATAGGTGTGGTATCATCGAACATTAATCCTCAAATCATTTCCCCTTGAAGTTTCTTCCTGCTGTATGTGCTCCTCCTGTTTTGGTATAGTCAACAAGGGTCGATCTATCATCAATATATGTTATGATTTATCATCATTATTTTGGGATAATATTCTCTTATTTCTTATTTCCATTATATTGTATGTGATCTCCATTCGACTAATGGATTATTCTTGGGTTTTAGTTAGTGCGGTCGTATCGCGGTATCCTCGTGTGGAAGCAGTTGTCATAGGAGGAGGAGATAGTGATATGTTGTGTGGACTGTTATCATATAAAGAGAATCAAGAACCATTTGAGGTTGGGGATTCGTTCCTTCTCTATTTATTTTTTTAAATTGTAGAGTTATCATGTTTTATCCCACAAGATAAAAATAGAATTGACATATTAAATATTTTAACAGGATAAATAAATTGATATCTATCATATGTTTTTGACTCGTTCTTTTCTAGATAGTGTGATATCTATTCTTTTATAGTTTTTCTTTTCATTCATAATGGACATTGGTAAAGAACATAAACTGGGATTAATTGTAAATTATTTATCAAAGATAAAGAGTATAGTAAATGAATTGGGATCTTCTTGTTGTAATTTGAGGCTAATAAAATTGATACAGTAATCATGATTAATTAATATTTTATTGATTAATGTTTTGGTTTCCCATAGTTAGAACCTGAAAAAAAATCGGTTAATTTCAAATGGATTTAATGACTAGATTTTTTATAAAATTTAATGCCTCATATTGTTCTGAGTAACCCTCTTTCATTATTAAGGGCTAAGTGCCCAATTGATATGATATGTTTTCCTGCTGGTTGTGATGCGAGCCTATATGGTTGTTGTGATATGTGGGGGAAGGGAGGTCCATTGGTTGTGGAATCAGTTCATGCATTGAGTGCAGATATGCATCATTTTATTCATGTGGGTGTTAGGGAGGACACCGAATATGGCGAAACGGGTCGGATGTGAATGTTTGGAAGCTTTATTAATAATTTTGGTTGTTTATCTACATTACATTCCCCACTACTCAAGTTATCTATTCATGCTTACCCTTCTTCCAAAAGTGGTGACGACGTGCATGGTATGCCACATGATTTTCGTGTTTAACTTATCAAGGGAGGATGGTTCTATTCTAATTCTATAGGTTGTCAAAGACACGATGGGAAGTTCATCTACTCACCGCGTTAAGCCCCATTATGTTTAGTATCTTAGAATTTTTTTCTAGAATTCATGGGAATATGGAAAAGTAATTCTGTTAATAAATTATTGTATAAATTATGTTAACCAATGTGGAAGGATCTTGTTGTAACGCAATACTGGGGTTTCAACTTAAAGGAATAGTGGACTTTGGGTTTGATGCTAATGAATTATAATGTGGAAATTGTTAATCGTTAATTAATGTTTATATAATTAATGAATTTAATGTGAACCTGATAAAAAATGTAATGAATGAATGTAATCAAATTATTTAAATGGTTTTGTGCTTATAGGATACCTAGTCTTAGAATTGGCCATCGGGAGTCTGAGATACATTAGACGTAGTTGATTCTGATACTAGGTTATGCCCATAGTGAGGTTTTGATCAATAGTATATTTTGTACTTTTTATGTTTCTTTATGCTACACCACACCATGAGTTAGGGAAACTAACATCTTGGTGATTCAGAGCCCTGGGTGGTGGTATTTTCCCCCATAATCTAGTGGGAAGATGGATGGCCAACTACCCCCTTTGGCACCACTCTCTTCTCTTGTTAGTTACTTTTGCAGGTAGCCACACAGTTACGTTTCCCTATATATGTCAATAGAGGGATGTAGTGGCTTGTGTTTATTCACACAAATACATTTTGGATATAGATTTCTATGCACTACTATTGGTGTAACATGTATAAGTTGCAATGGCTTGGGGATCCTAACTTGGTGTGTGGGCTGTAATGGATAGAGGTATAATTTCAGATGCATGATACATGTTATGCGAGTTGTGGTGGCTCCTAGAAACTACATGGTTACTATTCATACAAGGACATGGTTTTTTCATGGGGTGCATGTTGTGGTGCTTCCCTAAGGTGTTTGTGGCTATGACTTTTTGGAGAGAGATGCTTAGGACGTGAAACATTAGTGAAAAGTGAAAAAATAGTGGGGAAGTAGTATGAGGGTACCATTTATATTATTTATTATATTATATACTCTTGTATATGAAAAATGGTGTGAGTATCCATTGTGAGGCTGGGAACATAGTATGCCTGTTTATTTCATGAGTAAGAATCACTTGTTTTTTACTATGCTTTAGCATGAATTCATAACTTTTTCACATGAGGATCCAGGGAGGATACTACTAAGCATACTGTTATACTAACCCTATGTATATATAAACTGTTTTTCAGGTCACTTGGAGTAGGTTGGAGATTAGGATGATTTCTAATAGCCTAGGGTTGCAGGAACTATTTAGGCTCTGTAGTTTCTGTTGATTTTAACTTTCCTTTAGTACTTATAGGTTTACCCTTTCATTTGTAGTTTTTTTGAATTAAAATACATATATGTACATGGTATTTATTTTTTTATTGTTTTATGATTTGCAGTTGGTTGGTGTATGTCTTATATATCTCTTTCTCACGTGTTTTCTTAGAGGGTAATGCCTCCCATTTTGTGTGTTTACTATACCCTTCATGCTAGTCGCCATCTCGGGGCATACTGGAGGTGGGACTCAGGGGTCATTATCTTCCTTCCTACATTGCAGGACCTGGAGGGGTACACCTTATGCGGTGGGGTTCATGACAGAGTGGAATTAGAGGTCTGGTTTGATGGATAGGAAGGATTTTGGTGTTAGGCACATGTGAGTTTGCATGGGTTGTTAGGGAAATGGTATCAGTCAAGTTTAGAAAGTGATGTAAACACTGTAGACCAGCTAAGAAATATGTGTTTAGGGCCCCCTGTGATTTGATTCAAGGACCATTATGTTTGCAATGGCTACTAAATGAGGAGATACTAATTGCAGGGTAGAGACCTAGGAAAGGATCATTCATCATTCTTATTTGTTCTTGTGTTTGAATGGGTAGACCTTGGGATAGGTAAAACTAAAATGAATAAAAGAAAAAAATTAATTAATAAATGTTGAGTCTCTTATATTCCAGTTTTTAAGAGCTCTAATGGTTTGTTACTATACAATTATGGCTCCTTGTCGTTTTCCTCGTCAGGATCACATTGAACATGTCCACTAGGTTCTGATAGTAGATCACTGTATGGTAGAGGTCGATGATGACAACACTAGGAGGAGGACACTCCGAGAGTTTCAGCACTAGTGTTTATAGATGTACAAGGGCTCCATTTCAGATGCAGTCATGGAAGACTAGTTGGAGGAGTTCGATATAGGATTCAGTTCACTCAATTCTCGGAATAAGCACTGGGTGACCATGGTTGTGATGATGCTTCGTGGAGAAGAGAGGAAGTGGTGGTTCTTGTTCCTTGTGGGTCACAAGGATTTAGAGATCTCATGGTAGGAGTTATGAGAAAAGTTTAGAGTCAATAATCTTTATTCTACCGAAATGGCGTCCAGTCTCCTGGTGATTCATACCCTTCAATTGGGGACCTCTTGTGTGCAAGATTTTGGAATCCATTTCAGGATCCTTTTACGATATTTATCATTGTTATTGCCAAATGAGGAGGCTAGTGTGAGGCATTTCGAGGATTATTTTCATCTAGATTTCTAGTGCCATGTCACCCCATTTATGTTGAAGACATATCATGAGGTACTGCAAAGGGAAGAGGTCATTGAGAGGAAATTTTCCAAAACTGAATCATCACGATAGGGGAGTCTTCATGTTTTGTAAATAAGTACTGATGTTGTCTGGTGTTTCCATTTTTTATGGCACAAGAGTTTTTGTTCAGTCGGGGGTCGGTCTCAACCCTCATCATATAATTTCTCCAGGGGTAGCGGCTTGCATGCCTATGATAAGGGATAGGGAGAATATTTTTATTATGGTGTTCAAGGTCATAAGTAATGATAGTACCCGACCATTCAGAGTAGTCATCGTTCACTAGGTGTTGCTCTCTAGGTTCCTCCCTTGAGGCAGTTCCAGCCGAGGCAGTAGCAGTAGGTTACACCATCTTTGGGTCAGTAGAGGGTATATGGGGAAGGGAGAGGACAACCCTAAGATTCTCCTCATCCTCAAAGAGAAATTCTCGGATATGGTGGTGGTCATAATCAGGGTGAGAGAGGTCATGGAGGAGGTTGCGGTCATCTACATGCATTAGTGTTGCTAGCGTCAGGTGAGCCATACATCGTTGGAGGTACCCATTTCTCATTTTCTACATGGGTGTATGAGTTGTTTGATTCAAGAGAGAAACACTTCTTCATATAATCTACCCTTGTCTATTCTTTGTACATGAGGTAGAGAGGATTCTAGTTCCCTTGGCATTGACTATTTTAGTTTGAGGTTGAGCTGACTTGTTTGAAGTCTATAAGGAATGTGAGCTAGTTCTGGGGTAGCACCGCACTTGGCGAGATTTACTATGTTTACCGATACAACCATATGTTGTCATCCTTATCATTGATTTGTTGTATTCATTGCAGTCTATAATTTATTTATTCATGAGGCAGGTTGTGTTCTTCAATAAGGGTGGAGATCCAGTGGAGTTTGTTGGAAAGAGAGACCCTCAGATGGGTTAGGGTCATGTTTCATCCATATCATCATTGATGTATGAGCTGATGTTGAGTTCTTCAGAGGTTCAAAAGATGGTGTTTCCTAGGGATGTAAGAAAGTACCTCTATGTCTTTCCAGAGGTGGTTGTAGTAGTACCCCCATGATGAGAGATCAAGTTTGTGATCGAGATACAACTAGGTACATATTCAATCCATATGCATCCATATAGGATGGCCCCTTATGAGTTTCGAGAGCTATGTATATACCTTGATGGTATGTTATATTTAAGTTTTTTTTGGTCGTGTGTGTCACCATGGGGTGCCCCAGTTTTGTTCATGAAGAAGGAAGACCACAGTTTGGTGTTGTGTGTCAATTATTGTCGCTTAAACAAAGTGATAGTAAAGAATCTCCATCCTCTTCCATAGATTGATGATTTTATCAATCAACAGAAGGGTGAATGGTTGTTCTCAAAAATTGAATTGTGGTCCTGATATCATGATATGCATGTTAAGGATAAGGATATCCCAACGACTAATTTCTTTTTTCATCATGGGAATTATGAGTTCCTTGTAATGTCATTCGGTGTTATGAACTCTCCAGTTGTGTTCATGGGATTGATGAACTCTACGTTCCATGAGTTCCTGCACAAGTTCATGGAGGTTTTCATCGATGACATCCGTGTGTACTCCATGACTGGGGAGGAGAATGCAGAGTATCTACATGCCATTTTGGGAGTTCTCCATCAACCTCATTCATTTGGGAAGTTTTTAAAGTGTGTGTTTTGGCTCGAGATGTTTGTTTAGTGGGGAATTTTGCGTCCCAGTAGGGATTACATGTGGATCCATCAAAGATAGAAGAATTTGTGTCTTGGGAAACCCAAGACAGTGGTAGATATGCATTGTTTCCTTGGTCATGCTAGCTACTACAGGAGGTTCTTTGCTGATTTATCTTGGGTTGTGACTACTCTGACAATATTGACCTAGAAGGATCAGGAATTTGTGTGGACTGATCAATGTTAGGAAGCTTTTGAATATCTAAAGGAGAGGTTTGTAAGTGATCTAGTTCATTGAATTCCATAAAAGGGAGTTTCAGTGGATGATTTCTATGATGCTTTGTATCTGGGGTTATCATGTGTTATGATGCAGCATAGATCAGTTGTTTCTTATGGGTTCCGGCAGTTATGTCCCCATGAATGTAACTATTACAACAATGATATTGAGTTTGTAGCCATGGTTTTTTCTATGAATTTTTTGATACATTACCTCATTAGTGAGAACTTTGTGGTTTTCACCGATCATATTAGCCTGATGTATTTTTTCTCCAAGCATGACTTAAACTTGCAAAATCATCGATGGATGTATTTCCTACTGGAATACTACTTTGAAATATCATATATACCCAGAAAGGGGAATGTTGTAGCTGATGTGCTGAGAAAAAATTCACATAGTGATGCAACCTTCGAGGAGTGGCATGTGGAGAGCCATGACCTCAAAGAGATGTTGTTGTGTAGACATTATATTTCCTTGGTTCGTGTCATGTGGCGACACAGTGGTGTGGAGGAGAGTACCTGGGATCATGGGTCACAAATACGTGTTCAGTATCCCATGTTGGTTGATTTTTAACTCCTTCCATGTGACGATGTTCACTTTGTGGATTTAGACCATTCATGATTATGAGATTGTTTTAATTGGTTTATATTTGTGGTTTTCTCTCGTTTTGGAGGTATCTCGATTGGTGGTTGTTAGGAGCCAATTTTGGTTTCCCTTTAGGTGGGTTTTTATTTCTCAAAGATGAAAATGTTTTGAGAGGTATTTGATGTAATGGACTGGACCAATCTGGTCTATTCCTCTGCAAAAATCTGTTATTTGAGGTGTTTTGTGAGGTCAAGGTGACTTATCCCCATCACATTTCCAAAATTCCAATTCTTCGAATAGTAACATCGGTGTCAACGATGCGAACCATTGCATCGGTGACACCGATTGGATCAATAAAATCGGTGAGACCAATGAGAACCCTTCCATCAGTGAGACCGATGTGAACAGTTCCGTCGTTGAGAATGATGTGAAGAGTTCCATCGGTGAGACCGATGGGAACAATGCCATCAGTGAGACAGTTGGGAACCATTCCATTGGTGAGACCGATGTGAACAGTTCAACTTGTTGAACCATTGTCAACAGTTCCCTCGGTGAGAACAATGTGAGGAGTTCCATCGGTGAGACCGATGTGAACAGTTCCATTGGTGAGACTAATGTGAATAGTTCCATTACTGATTCATTCTATCAATAGTACCTTCGACATCAACGAATATTTTTTGAATAGTACCATAGGTATTAGTGAGTCCTTCTATGAAGAGTACCATCAGAATTGGTGAGTCCTTATGTGAATAGTACCATCATATTAGTGAGTACTTCTGTGAACAATACCATCAGATCAATGAGTCATTATATTAACAGTATCCTAGGATCAGTGAATCATTATGTGAATAGTACCATCAAATCGGTGAGTCATTCTGTGAACACTACCATCGACATCGGTGAGTCATTCTATGAACAATACCATCAGATCAGTGAGTTGTTCTGTGAATAATACCATCTGATTGGTGATTCATCCTATGAATATTACCATCAGTATCGGTAGGTCATTATGTGAATAGTACGGTCGGATCAGTGAGCAATTTTATCAATAGTACCATCAGATCTGTGAGTCGTTCTATGAAAAGAACCATCGGCCTTGGTGAGTTGTTCTATGAACACTTCCATCAGCATTAGTGAGTCATTCTGTGAACAATACCATAAGATAGGTGAGTCCTACTGTAAATAGTACCACTAGATCAGTGAGTTGTTCAATGAATAGTACCATCAGATCATTGAGTCGTTCTGTGAAGAGTACCATCGGCATCAGTGTTTCATTTTGTGAAAAGTAAAATCAGCATCAGTGAGTCATTCTATGAATAGTACCATCGGCATCGGTGATTCATTCTGTAAATAGTTCTTCTAGGATCATGTATAGTTTTTCCTGGATCGGTAGGTGTACAGTGTTTCCAGGATCTCGAATAGTCTTTCCAACTTCCTACAGTTCACCCCTTTGACATTTTCGTTGATGCAAAACGCCATCAAAGCCTTGTTTTAAGGGATTTAAAGATGAATAAAATACCATAAAACTTATATTAATTTTTCCTAAGGCCCGAGATGTATTTAGTATGTCAAACCGTTTGGTTTAATGAGATATTCTTTTATTGGAAAATTCAGTGTATCTTAAATCGTTTCCCCGCAAATGTTCTAAAAGGATGATATATCTTCCTACCTTGTTCTACATTGTATGAGACGCTCGAACCCTTCCATCTTCCCATATGAGCGGTGGGATCAAACATTAATCCTCATATAGTTTCCCCTTGATGTTTCTTTATCCTGCATGTGCAACTCTTGTTTTTGAGCAAGCTGCAGGGGTCGACCCTTCATCGATATAAGGTATGATTTATCATCTTTCATTTGGGTTAATCAACTATTATTCCTACTTTCCATGTTATGGTATGTTATTTCGATACTTATAATGGAAGTTTATTGGGTTTCAGTTGATGCATTCATTTTGCTGCATCCTTGGGTGGAAATAGTTATCATGGGAGGAGGCGATCATGAACCGTTGTGTGGATCATGATCATATAAAGAGCGTTAAGAACCTTTTGAGGTAGGGGAATTGATGATTCTAGATTATTTTAAATGAAAATGTAGAGTTAACATGTTTTTTCCCACTGGATAACAATTGAATTAACATATTTAATTTTGAAAAGGATAAATAAATTGATATCGATCATATGTTTTTGCCTCTTGTTTTTGTAGATAGTGTGATATCTATTATTTCATTGTTTAGAAATTATTTCTTGATAAAAATTAGTAAAGAACATAAACTAGGATTAATTGTAAATTATTATTTAGTGATAAAGAGGCATGTAAATGAATCTGGTTCTTGTTTTTGTAATTTGATTCTAATCAAGTTGATGCAATAAGAATGATTAATTAATTTATGATACCTTAATGTTTTGGTTTCCCATAGTTAGATCCTATAAATAATATATTTTTGGATTCCATATAGATTAAATGAATCTTTTTTATAAAAGATAATTCGTCATGGGGTTCTGAGTTACCCTCTTGCTTGTTTATGGTCTAAGAGCCTAGTTGATATGATGTTTTTTTTCCTGCTGCTTGTGATATGATCCTAGATGGTTATTATGATATGTGGGGGAAGGTAATCCCATTGGTTGTGGTTGTAGTTGATGCCTAGAGAGCCGAGATGCATCAGTTTATGCATGTTGGTTGTTTATCTACATTACTTTCCCCACTGCTCTTGTAGCTGTTCTTTCTTACACTTCTTCCAAAAGTGGTGAAGACGCATGTGGTAAACCACGTGCTTTCAATTTTTATCTTCATGAGGTAGGATTGGTATACTCTCTTATTATTGTTGGAAATGACTCAATAGGTAGTTCATCTACTCACCATGCCCGACCACATTATGTTTAGTATCATAGAATGGTTTTCTAGAATGCCTAGGAATATGGGAAAGTAATGCTGTTAATAAATGATTGAATAAATTATGTGAACCCAGGGGGTTGGAGCTTGCAGGGATGCAATGCTGAAGTTGCAATTCAATGGAACAGTGGACTTTGGGTGTGTTGCTAATGAAATATAATGTGAAAATTGTTAATTGTTAATTAATGATTAATGAATTATTTAATGTAATTAACAATTGATTAAAAGGGAAAAAAGAAATTCAATCAAGATATTTAAATGGTTGTGTGCATATAGGATACCTAGTCATAGAAATGGTGGCCAGGATTCCGAGAGACAATTGATGCAGTTGAGTCTAAGTCTAGGATATGCTAATAGTGTGGTTGTGAGATATAGTGTTTTCTATAATTTTTGTGTTTCTATATGCTACTCCACCTCCATCAGTTAGGGAAACTAACACCCCATGGATTCTGAGCCCTGGGGGTGTTTTCCCCAAAATTATAGTGGGTTAATGGATGGATGACTACCCCATTTGACCCCGCTCTCTTCTCTTGGTTTTACATTTGATGGTAGGCACAACAGTTAGTTTTCCCTATATATGTGTGTAGAGGGCTGTAATGGATTGTTGTTAATCACAGACATATATTCTGGATATAGTTTCCTATGGAGTACTATATGTGTAACGTGTATAGGTTGTGATGGCTTTAGGATCCTTACAGGGTGTGTGAGATGTAATGTCTTGAGGTATAATTCCTGGCGTATGCTACATGTTATGCGAGTTGTTCTAACTACTACAAACTACCTATTTACTTTGATGACATGGAGATGGTGGGTTTGTTGCATGAGTTGTATGTTGTGGTGCTTCTCTCATGTGTCTACAGGAAAGCATTTTTGGAGAGATATGCTTAGGATGTGAAATGTTGGGGAAAGTGGTAAACTAGTGGGTAAGTATTTGCGGGGTACCCTAGATATTATTTATTATATTATACACTCTTGTATGTGATAATTACTAAGAGTATCCATGGTGAGGATGGGAACATGGTATACCAGTTTAGGTGATGATTATGTTTCCCATCCTCTTAACTTTTATTTAGGATGATTTCACTAATTTTTCACGAGAGGCTCCGGGAAGGATCCTACAAGGTATACTCTTATATTCACCCTATGTATATATTAATTGTTTTTCAGGTCACATGGATCAGGTTAGAGATCAGGTTGGTTTCTAATAACTTGGGGTTCCATGAGCTGTTTGGGGTTCGTGTTTGCTGTTGTTATTACATTACTTTGGTACTTGATGTTTTCCCCTTTCAGTTGTAGTTTTTTTTCATGAAATTACATATCTATATTGGGATTTCATATTTTTAGTTAGATTTGGTTGGTGTCTCTCTTATCTCTCTCTTTTTCATGTGTTATCTTAGAGGGAAATTCATCGCATTTTGTGTGTTTAATATACCCTCAGTGCTGGTTGCCAACCCCAGGACTACTTGAGGTTGGACTTGGGGATCATTATATCCTTTCACACATTGTCGGACTAGGATGCGCACACTTTGTGAGGAGGGGGTTGTAAACCTGTGGTATTAGAGGTCTGGTCGAGGGATATGATGGAGTTTGTTGTTAGGAACATGTGAGGTTGCATGGGTTAGTAGGGTAAAGTTATAAGTCATGTTTGGAATGTGATGTAAACACTATATACCGGCTGAGACATAGGCATTTAGGGGCCCATGTGATCTGATTCACAAACCATTAGTTTTACAATGGAAACAAAACAAGGTGATACTAGTTGCAGGGTAGAGACCTAGGAAAGGGTCATGAATAAATATTCTTTGCTCATGCATTTTTATGGGTAGACCTTAGTATAGGTTAACATAAAATGAATAAAAGAAAAAAAATAATTAATGGTGAGATTTCTATATTCTAGGTTTAGGATCTCTAAGTATTTGTTACTTTAGAGGTATGGATCTAGGTCAACATCCTCTTCAGGATCACATAAAAGATGTATAGCAGGCTGTGCCAGAAGATCGATGTAGTGTATAGGTCGATGATGACAACACATGGAAGAGGACACTCTGAGAGTTCCAGCGACAGTGTCTACAGAAGTAGGAGGGCTCTGTTTCATATGAAATCCCGGAAGACAAGTTTGAGGAGGTAAATATAGCTTTCAGTTATATCCATTCTTGGATGGTGAACTAGGTGTCCATGAATGTGACGATCCTATCTGGTGAAGTCAGGCAGTGGGGGTTCATGTTCCTCAGTGATCATGAAGAGTCAAAGATCTCATGGGAGGAGTTCCGAGACATGTTTATAGTTTACTTTATTTCTTATACTACAAAGGCGTCTAGTTTGCAGGAGATTTGTACCCTTAAATTGTGGACCTCCAGTGTGTGAGAGTTTGAAATCCATTTTAGGAACATTCTACATTATGCTTCTGAACTATTTCTAGATGAGGAGGCCGGTGTGAGGCATTTGGAGGATGATTTTCATCCGTATATCCAATGCTAGCTCACCCGATTTATGATGAAGACATATCTTGAGGTAATAGAAAGGGATGAGGTCGTCGAGAGGACATTAGCCAAAACTGGATCATCATGGGAGGGGAGTCATCATGTTTCTTAACGAAGCAAAGTTGTGGTCCGGGGTTCCCGGTTATTAGGGAAAAATATTTTCTTTTATCCCAAGGGTATTTCCCGGCCCTCAGCATCACGTTTCTATAGGGTCAGCGGCTCTCAAGCCTATGCCAAGTGTTCAGGTGCATTTCTTTCTTGTGGTAGTAGAGGTCATTAGCAGCGAGAGTGCCCGACCTTTCAAATTAGTCATCTTTCAAGAGGTGTTATGCTCCAAGTTCCTCTATTGAGGTGGTTCTAGCCTAGGCAATAGTTGTAGGTTTCACCATCTTTGGATCAGTAGAGGGTATATTGGGAAGATAGACGATAGCCCCATGAAACTCCTTGTACTAAGAGAGAAGAGAACGACCATGGTGGTTTTCTCCATCAATGTCAGAGAGTTCATGGAGGTGGTCGTTGTCAGCTTCATGCTTTAGCATTGTCAACTCCAGGCGAGCCATACATCATTCGACGTACCCTTTTACTGTTTTATTCTTAGGTGAATGTCATGCTTGATTCTAGAGTGACACACTCCTTCATATCACCTTCAATTTTACATGATTTTGGACTATGGTTTGAGAGTCTTCCAGTGCCCTTGGTCTTGACTAAACCAGTTGGAGGTCGAGCTGACATGTTTGAAGTATGTAGAGACTGTGAGCTAGTGATGGGGTTGCACCACTCTTGGGGTGATTTATTATGTTTATGGATACAACCAGTTGATGTCATCCTAGACATGGATTGGTTGTATTTGGTGCAAGATATTGTAGATTTCTTTTGGATGTAGGTTTTGTTCTTCGATGAGGGTGGAGATCTAGTGGAGTTTGTTGGCGAGTGAGACCCTTGGTTGAGTTAGAAGAGTGTTTCCTCCTTATCATACATGATGGCTGAGCTTATGCTGAGTCATTTAGAGGTTAATCAGTTGGCGTATAGTTGGTTCGTAGCAGATTACACTGAGGTATTTCCAGAATTGGTCGTAGTATTACCCCCCTCAACGAGAGATCAAGTTGGGGGGTCGAGCTATAGTCAAGAGAATCTCCTATCTCTATTTCTCTATATAGGATGGCCCCTTCTGAGTTACGGGAGCTTTGTATACATATTGATGGTCTATTACTGTGCAGTTTTTCTCGGCCAAGTGTGTCACCATGGGGTGCATCGATTTTGTTCGTGAAGAAGGATGATGGTAGTTTGTGGTTGTGTCTCTATTATCATTGGATAATCAAAGTGACAGTGAAAAGTTGTTATCCTCTTCTGAAAATTGTTGATTTTTTTGATCAACAGAATGGTGAATGTTGGTTCTCAAAAATTGACTTACAGATAGGATATTATGAAATGTGTGTGAAGGATGAGGATATCCCAAAGAATACATTTTGTTATCATCATGGGCATTATGAGTTCGTTTTAATGCCATTATGTGTGACAAATTCTCATGATGTGTTCAGGGGATTGATGAACACTGTGTTCTGTGAGTTCCTGGATAGTTTGTGGTTATTTCCATCGATGACATCATTGTGTACTCAATGTCTGATGAAGAGCATGTAGTGTATCTACACACCATTTTGGGAGTTCTTTGTCAACAATAGCTAATTTAGAAGTTGACGAAGTGTGATTTTTGGGATTGAGAATTCCGTTTATTGGGGAATATTGTGTCCAAAAATGAAGTAGTTTTGGATCCATTGAAGATAGAAGCAGTTGTGTCTTGGGAAGTCAATAAGATAGTAGAAAATGTGTGATGTTTCCTTGGTCTTGAAGGCTACTACAAGAGGTTCGTAGATGATATATCATGGGTTTCGACTCCTCTTATAGAATTAAACATGAAGGATTAGGTATTCATGTGGACTGACTAGTTTCATAAATATTTTGAGCATGTAAAGGAAAAGTTTTTAAGTGCTCCAGATCTTTGTCTTCTAGATGAGGGAGTTCAGTTTGATATTTTATGTGATGCTTCACATCTAAGGTTAAGTTGTGTTCTGATGTTCCATAGATCAGTTGTTTCTTATGGGTTTTGGCAGATGCATCCCCATGAACTTAATGATTCCACCCATGATCTTGAGATTTCAGTCGTGGTGTTTGATCTAATGATGTAGAGACAATAACACATGGGTGAGATCTTTGTGGTTTTCATTGATCATAATAGCTAGAGGTATGTTATGTATGATAAGGACATAAAATTACGATAGCATATGTGGATGGAGTTATTAAAGGAATATAACTTCAACATATTATATAGACCTGGAAAGGGGAATTTTTTACCTGATGCGCTGAGACGGAATTCACGTAGTGATGCAACCTTGGAGAAGTGGCATGTGGTGATCCATGACCGAAAAGAAAAGGTTTTTCATAGTCATTATATTCCATTGGATCGTGTCTTGTGGCGACACAGTGGTGTGGATGAGAGTAGATGGGAATTTGAGCCATATATACGTGCTCAGTACCCCGAATTGTTTTATTTTTAACTATATTCAAGTGACAGTGTTGTCTTTGTGGTTGTACAACATTCATGTTTATGAGATGGGTTTCTTTTGATGATCATTGTGGTTTTCTCTCTTTTGGAATGTATTTTGATGGTTAGTTGCTCAAACCCCATTTTTGTTTCCCTTTATATGGGTTTTGAATTCTTGAGGATGAGAATGTTTTGAGAGGTTTCTGATGTAACGGCTTGGACCTCTCTGGTCTATTCCTCTGTGGAAATCTGGTGTCTGGGGTGTTCTGGGAGGTCAGGGTGACTTTTCCACAACACTTTTCCAAATTTCCAATTCTGCGAACAGTTCCATCGGTGAGACCGATGAAAACCGTACCATCGGTGAGACCAATGAGAACAGTTCCATTGGTGAGACTGATATGAAGAGTTCCATTGCTGAGACCGATGGAAATAGTTCCATCAGTGATACCGATGCGAACATTCCCATCAGTGAGACCGATCTGAACAGTTCCATCGCTAATACTGATTCGAACAGTTCCATCAGTGTGACTGATGTGAATAGTTTCATAATTGATTCATTATATGAACAGTAGCATAGTCATTGGTGAGTTGTTCTCTGAATAGTACAATCAGTATCGGTGAGTCCTTCGGTGAACAGTACCATCAGAATCAGTGATTTATTATATGAACAATATGATCCTATCAGTGTGTCATTCTGGTAATAGTACCATCGTATCAGTGAGTCATTCTCTGAACTTTACCATCAGATTTGTGATTCATTCTTTGAACAGTACCATCAAATCAGTGATTTGTTCTGTGAAGAGTACCATCGGCATCAGTGAGTTGTGATTTTAGTAGTACCATTGGACCCATGGGTCATTTTGGGAACTATACCATCAGATTAGTGATTCATTCCATGAACAGTACCAACAGGTCGGTGAGTCGTTAAATGAATAGTACCATCCACATCAGTGAATGGTTCTATGAATAGTACCGTTGGATCGGTGAGTCGTTCTTTGATTAGTACTATCCTATAGGTGATTCATTCTCGGAACAGTACTATTGGTATTGGTGAGTCTTTCTCTGAACAGTACAATCAGTTCAGTGACTCATTCTGTGAACGGTTCTATCAAAACTGTGAGTCGTTCTATGAACAGTTCCATCAGCATCGATGAGTTGTTCTATGAATAGTACCATCAGATCAGTGAGTCGTTCTGTGAACAATACCATCGTCATCGGTTTGTTGTTCTGTGAATAGTACCATCTGCATCAGTGAGTCATTCTGTTAATAGTTCCATCGGCATAAGTGAGACATTCTGTGAAATGTGTTTCTAGTATCGTGTATAGTGTTTCCAGGATCAGTAGGTGTAAAATGTTTCCAAGATCGTGAACAGTACTTCCAACTTCCTACGGTTGGCCCCTTTGACCTTTTCATTGGTGTAAAATGAATTTGAGGACTTGTTTTAAGTGATTTAAGGGAGAATAAAATCCCATAACTCCTACATTATTTTTTCCTAAGGCCCAGGATGTCCTTAATTGGTAAAACCAGGTGGTTTAATGTGATCTTCTTTTAATGGAAAATCCAATGTATCTTAAACCACTGCTCCATAAATCTTCTAAAAGGATGGGATATCTTCCTCCCTAGTTCTAAATTGTGTAAGACACTCAATCCTTTCATTCTTCCCATATGAGAGGTGTGATCAAACCTTAATCCTTGGAATGTTTCCCCTTGATATTTCTTCTTGCTGCATGAGAACCTCTTGTTTTGGTGCAAGCAGCAAGGGTCGATCCTTCATCAATAAAAGGTATGATTTATTATCTTTCTTTTGGGTTCATATTCTCTTATTCCTCATTTCCATGTAATGGTATCTGATCATCATGCTTATAGTGGAGTTTTCTTGGGTTTCGGATGGTCCGGTCGTATCACAACATCCTCTGGTGGATGCAGTTGTCATTGGAGGAGGTGATCGTCATCCGTTGTGTGGATAGTTCTTGTATAAAGAGTTTTAAAACCATTTGAGGTCGAATATTTGTTTCTTCTCTATATTTTACATGAAAATGTAGAGTTACCATTTTTTAACCCACTAGATCATAATGGAATTGGCATATTAAATATTTAAGGGGGATAAATAAAATGATATCAATCATATTTTTTGCCAAATGTTTTTCTAGATGAAATTATATCTATACTTTCTTTGTTTAACATTTTTTTCTTGATGAAAATTGTTAAAGAACATAAAATGGGATTAATTGTAAATTTTTTGTCAGAGATAAAGAGGCATGTAAATGAATCTTGTTCCCCTTGTTGTAATTTGAGGCTAATATAATTGATGCAGTAAACATATTTAATAAATTTCTGATAGCTTATTGTTTAGGTTTCTCATATTTGGAACCTACGAATAATAAATTGGTTAATTCTATATGGATTAAATGACTTGTTGTTTGATAAAATATAATGCCTCATTGGGTTCTTAGTTACCCTATTTCTTGGTTATGGGCTAAGAGCCCAGTTGATATGATGTTTGTTTTCATACGACTTGTGATGTGAGCCTTGATGGTTGTTGTGATATGTGGGGGTAGTGAGACCCATTGGTTGGGGAATTAGTTAATTCCTAGTGTGGCGAGATGCATCGGTTTATGCATGCTGGTTTCATGGAGGACACCAGATTTGATTAAATGGGTTGGATGTGAATGTTTGGATACTTGATGAATCATTTTATTTCATTATTTTCATTACATTCCCCATATCCCAAGACAGCTGGTCTGGCTTACCCTTCTTCCAAAAAAGGGGTGAAGACATGTAGGGTATGCCACGTGATTTTTGTGTTTAGCTTCTCGAGTGAGGATGGGTCTGGGCTCTTTTAGTAGTTGGAAAAGGCTAAAGGGTAGTTCATATACTCACTATTTCGAGCCCAATTAATGTCTTGTATTTTATAATTTTTTTCTAGAATGCATGGGAATATGTGAATGTAATGATGTAAATAAATGATTGAATAAATGATGTTAACCCATGGGGTTGGAGAATGCGGGTACACAATGATAAGTTACCAATTTAAAGGAACAATGGAATTTGAGTTAGATTCTAATGAAATATAATGTGGAAATTTTTGTTAGTTAATTAATGTTTGATGAATTAATAAATGTAATATGAAACCGATAAAAAAGGGAATAAAGGAATGTAATAAAGCTATTTAAATGGTTTTGTGCTTATAGGATACCTAGTCTTAGAAGTGGTGGTCGGGAGTCTAAGAGACATTAGATGCAGTTGATTCTAATAAAAGGATATGCCCATAGTGTGGTTGTGAGATTTAGTATATTCTTTAATTTCTATGTTTCTATACTCTCCTCCACCTTTTTAGATAGGGAAACGGAATCCCCGGGTATTCTGAGCCCTTGGGGTGTTTTCCCCAACATTCTGGTGGGAGTATGGATGGATGACTACCCCCATTGGCCCCACTCTCTTCTCTTGGTAGTTACTTGTTCTCGTAGGAATAGTGGTTAGTTTTTCCCATATATCTGTGTAGAGGGATGTAATGGATTATGGTTATTCACAGACATATATTCTAGATATAGTTTCCTATGAACTACTATAGTTGTAACGTGTATAAGCTATGATGTATTGAGGATCCTTACTCGGTGTGTGGGAAGTAATGGCTTTTGGTATAATTCCCGACATATGATACACGTTATTCGAGTTTTGGTGGATCCCAAAAACTACCTAGTTACTTTTCATACATAGAAGTGGTGGTTTTTTTCATGAGGTGCGTGTTTTGGTTCTTCACCTAGGTGTCTGCAGGAAAGACTTTTTGGAGAGATATTCTTAGGAAAAACAACATTTGGGAAAATTAGAAAACAAGTGGGGAAGTAGTGGTGGGGAACCCTTGATATTCATTATTATATTATATACCCTTTCATGTGATACTTGGGGAGAGTAGCAATGGTGAGGCTAGGAACATAGTATACTAGTTTAGGTGATGAGTTAGTTTCAATTGTTGTTCACTATGCTTTTATACATTCATTACATTTTCAAAAGAGGATTCGTAGAGGATCCTACTGATTATACTATTATACTCACCCTATGTATATATAAACTAATTTTCAGGTCACATGGAGAAGTTTGAAGATCAGGATGGTTTCTACTAGCTTGGGGTTTCAGGAGCTATATGGGATTCCTGGTTGCTGTTGTTTTTTATTTTCCTTTGATACTTCTAGTTTTCCCCTTTCATTTGTATTATATTTTCATGAAATTACATATGTGAATTTAATATTTTTTTATATTTTTTCTATGTTGGAGTTGGTTGGGGTCTGTCTTATCTCTCTCTTTCGTATGTGTTCTCTAAGAGGGAAATTCCTCCCATTTTTCATGTTTATTATACCCTTGGTGCTAGTCAACAACCTAGGTCCTACTAGAGGAGGAACTCGGGGGGGTCATTATCTTCATTCTCACATTGTCATCATATGAGAGGTACACCTTGTGGAGAGGGGTCATGAAAATTTATATTGAAGGGATCCATTTTCAATCCATAATAAGATAAAAGATCAGTATCAATTACAAATGATTTTTTTTTTATTTGTTTCTTAATAAATAGTGATTATAACTTAAATATGAAATAAAAAAATATTAATAAGTAATGTAGAATAAAAATGATTAACTTCATGAAAATAAATTCATTTGATTCGCCCTAGGAACCATGAACATAAACAATCAATAGAAGAATGGATATTGTAACATCAATATTTTTCCACTTTAGAAACAATTCAACTATAATCGCCTTGATAGAATAAAATCAATTGAATCCTTAAATATCACTAATAGAATGGTATTCATGATGTAAATTTTTTAATTGAAAGTATATACACCTCATAAAATCGGTAATGATCCTAATATGAATGTATTCTCCAATGAAATAGAAATTGGTATGGATAACACTTATAAGGTCTATATCATTGAAATGATTATTATTCAATGGAGAGATTATTTGTTAGAAATCATAATACGTATTAAACAAGTGAAAATATATAAAAGAGCTATTTATTGATCCATACCCATTTAATCATATAATGAAAAATGTAATTAAGATTTGTTAATAGACAATGAATGGAAATTGAGTAAAAAATCCCTTTACCACATAGTATCATTCAAAAAAATTCCCTAGAATAAAATAATTAAAAATTTCACATAAAATACCATTATTATTGGTATATTAATGAAACCAAACGTGGAATGGTATGTATAAGAACCTTACAAAACAAATTAGGTTTATAAAAACACATATTCCTCAATAAACAAAATTTGAAACAAAATCCCTTACATCGGGTCCTAACATTCCATGTATATCCTTTAAAACTAATATAATAAACACATATAAATAATTCATTTATTGGGAAGATTTTATAGGTTTAATCCTTCAATAATAATACAAATATTTTATTTATTTTAATGAAATGTTTATTTAATTAATAAGTTAGGACCACATGAGGTTTTTTTAGCACATTTAGACCGTAATTTTCAAAACTACCTAGGTGGGTTAACCATGGTTAAATGGATCATTGTACCATCATTTAATTAATAATAACCATTACAAAATAATCATTTCAATACATGAATTATTATTTTTTTTCTAACTATTATAAATATTTATGAAATATCAACAATGTTATAATTATGGAGATAATATGTCGTACTTAGACAGTGTAACGTTTCAATTTTCAATGATAATTTTTTAAGAGGTAGGTATTATTTTTATATTTATATAATGAAAATAATTTAATACACAACATATTATTTGTTTTATAATAATTATATATATAATCAATGTGGTTTGGTGATAAAAAAGAATCACACCTCTTCATGGAGGTATTTTTCCACATGTATGCATGAAGGACGTTTTCATATTTTAGTAAATTAAAATGTATGAAATAGGTGTTATATTATATTTAAATAATGATAAATATTTCTTCAGTATAAAATATATACATTAAATCCATCATTACAACAATACTCGAGAGATAGTGTTGGAAAACACGTTAGATCGGTTCACGAGGTGGTGGTCTACCATGAAAAATAATGATGCATTCCGTACAAATTTTATAGATTCTAGTGATGAATATTTGTTGTGAACATGACATAATAATATCCTAAGTTATGTAAGATTCTAATTTTATTATCCCTTCATTTTTGGTAAATATTTAATGTATTCATAATAATAAATAAAATGAAAAGACTCACATAGAAACTATGCCTATTTTTTCAGAAAACAACTTTTTCATAACTTTTTTAGACCATTATGATTGTAAATTTACCTAAAATAAGGTCACAATAATGTGGTGAGGAATTTTGAGAAGATATGTTGGTATCTATTTTCTGAAAATGGGGTTTTATGGGTGTTGAAATAATAAGAAGAGGAATATTTTATATGAGAGGGAAGGGGCACTTTTGGAATTTCTTAATGTAAGAAAATAGTAAAAATTAATAGTGATTAAAAAATGGATCCAAATTTTTAATATTATAATATAATAGGAGTATGATTCTAAATTCACTCATAAAATAAAATTTATACTTTTTATGATAAAATATTAAACCATATGGTTTTATTTTAACCTCGCACTATCCCATTTCGCACTTACCGTGATTTCATGATTTTTTACTCCTTATAAACAAATATAGTAATGATAAATGTATGAAATACAATAACTGGACCATGTTTGATATGTTAGGCCATATAAAAATAATATTTGGGATGATAATGTTTTTTAAATTTTTATATCATTTAAAAAAATTATTTTCTTTAAAATATCAACAATTTCAATATTTTGATCTATTCAATTAAATTAAAATTTGTATCATCGAGAAAAAAATGAAATTAGAATGAAATATTTTTAATACATACCAATCATTTTTTCTAAAAAAAAAATTTTCCACAATAAATATATCAAATTATTCAAATATTGATATTTTTAGTATCATTAATTTATATTTCCATTGTATAATTAATCTATCATTAATGGTTTTTCCGAATTTTATGTTATTTATTAATTCAATAAAATTTATAAATAAATAATTATTATGAATATAAATCAAATATATTTAAAATGATTATTTTTAGCTGAACATATCCTGTGTTTATCCCCATGTTATGAAATATTATAGTTATTAAAAAAGGATTGTAATATTTTTGAATTTCATTATATAAAATAATAACATCCAAAAAGCTAAGATGGGTCACCTAACAAAATATAGGATGTTTATTGATGAGGTGGACTCATGTATTAGAATTATTTCCTTTTTAAGGTTTATTTTACTATCCTTACCATATTATTTTTAACCATTATTTACATGACTTACCAATAAACACTATAAAAATTACTATGATTACTTATCATATCAAATAAAAATTAATGTAAAATATTTACTGTATTTAAAATTCATGATTCTAAATTTGGATTCTATGGTTTAGAATTAAATTCATCGTTATTGTCAAAATTTATTCAAAATTGAATAGGAAGAATTCAATTTAAAATAATTTTAATAAAAAAATGGAATTATAAGATGTGTTTTTACTAAATTTAACAAATTCATTTGAAAAAATAAATATTTGTTAGATTAATTTAAAAAATTACTAATTGAATTTTATAAATATTCAAATATTGAATTTTATTATGTAAAAATTTTATTTTAAAATGTGTTTCTAAATAAAATTTTCTACTTTTATTTGTTCATTGAAAAATCAAACTTTTCCAAAAAATTAAAAAATTTCTCCACATGATATTATTTAAATGATAATTTAATAAAATATATTAATTATATCAAATAAAATTTCAAAATATTTGAAAAAATCATTATATTTTTTTCTAAAAAAAAATAAAATGTCCAATTTTAAATAAAACATTTATTATTAGAATAAAATGAAATTTCTATAAATTGAGTGATTATTTAATGATAATTATAAAAAAAAATTTTTAATTAGGATAGTTATATATATTTCAAACTATAGTTGATCCTATTATTACCAACCAATTAAAAAACTAGGTTATAACAGTAATATTTGGATAATAATATTTCATGTTCTGTTTAATTTTAGTTTTGTATATCTTATAATCTATATGATATATAATTTTTTTTTAAAATCATGATATATTATTGTACATCAATTTTTAATCTTTCATATCTCAATTATTCATTTCCTTGATAACTATGTCAAACCACCACCATAATAAAACATGTTTTCACCCATTCTGAACTATAATAACCAAGCATGCCACGGTGATACTAAACATAGAATGAATAAAAAAACATTCATAAATAATACAAAATAACAATTAATTACATATATTCAGGCTTCAATTTTCACTCAAAAAATTAAAATAATAATTAGTAACAAAGAGAAAATCTATATTTTAATATTTACTTCAATTGTCATTTTTAAATTAATATTCAATTATAAATATGATGATACATTCGAAAAAATATTCATATTTTCAATGTATTATATTTATATATTGTACTAGGATATAAAATAAAAAGTATATTATGAAAATCTAATAAATCAAATGTGAATAATTTTAATTTTATTCAATTTCATTTGTCTAATTTTTATCATCCATTGATCATTTATTAAAATTTACCTATGTAAAAAATATTGATAATTAAATATTTTTCAAATAATATAAGAAAATATATCTTTAATCCCATAACAAAAGAAAATCATTAATTTTCACCACACAATAACATAGAAGAAAATTAGGTCATAACACTGTTGTACCCCACACTCTTTGATTTTCATGATCACAATCACTTTCATATGTGTTTAACCTTATTTTTAAGTGTTGTGAATGATAGGAAAAAGATTGCCAAAGGATTGGCCCAAGAATGGACAAGAAATGGACTGAAATTCAGTCCACCGGCCAACCGGTGTGATAGCACCGGCCAGCCGGTGGAACTGGCAGAGGGATTGCCCACTGCCAGGTTCCACCGGTCGACCGGTGGCTCTGTCACCGGTCGACCTGTGGCACCCAGCCCAAATAGTCTTTGCTACTGTCTTGCCACCGGCCAGCCGGTGGCTCCTCCACCGGTCGACCGGTAGAGCCTAGATCAAGACTCTTCTTCTCTACCAAGGCACCGGCCAGCCGGTGGATCTGTACCGGCCAGCCGGTAGCCCAGTCAAACTAGCCGTTGGCTTTGACCAGTCAACTCCCACTTGGCTCCCAACGGCTCTTTAAGCCTCTCCAACGGCTCCGAAGCCTCCCCAAGGGTTCCATGCATATAAATAAAGGCCAAGGAAGCCCCGGACACCTACCGGAACGATACGGAAGCCCACGGACACCTTGTTGATCATTTGGCGTACCTCCGGTGCATTCCTCCAAGGGAACCCCAAGTGCTCCATCCAATTCCACATTCAAGAGCACCCTCAAGAAGCTTGGGAGAGCACGCTACATCAGCTCCATCATCCAATTGGCGCCCAAGTCTTCCTCCAATACGGTTTTTATTTTATATTTCATTTTGAGCATAAAATTGGGTTTGTGCCTACAAACCCCAACCTTTTCTCTATCCTCCCTTTCTTTTGGGTTTCACACCACCATTAAGGTGTGAAGAGGTTTCTTCAAGCCTTTCCTTTTAAAAGGCTTGTGTTTCGGTGAGCTAGCCTTCACCCGTTAAAAAGGCTAGTGGGTTCTTGCTAAACCATTAAAAGCAAGTGGGTTCTTGCTAAACCATTTCAAAAGCAAGCTGTAATAGGTCCTAGTGCTACCTCAAAGCCTAGTGGGTTTCTTACTAAAACCATTGAAAAGCAAGCGGTAGGAACCTCTCAACGGTTGAGTTGGGAGCGGAGACGTAGGCCGGGTTTTGGCCGAACTCCGTTATCAATTTCTTGTGTGATTGCCTCTTTATTTCCGCTGCATCTTTCACTTTGATTTTAATTTGTTAATCAATTTTTTAAAAGGCAATTCACCCCCCCTTTTGCCATCATTCCCCGCTTTTTTCCAACCTTACAATTAGTATCAGAGGAATAATTTGAGTAATACCTTAAAAGGTTTCAAATTCCAAGATCCTATTTTTTTGATGGCTTCTACCGCTTCTTCCTCTCAATCCCCCGAGGGCTACTCTTTGGATCGTGCTCCATTCTTTGATGGAGCCGATTATAGTTTTTGGAAAACCCGCATGACCACATTTCTTAAAAGTATTGGATATCCTATTTTTAAAATTGTCATGCACGGTTATACTCTCTCTAGTAAAATGAATCTCAATGGACCCCCGTAGACATTGCAAATTTCGAGCTTGATGGCAAAGCCATGAATGCTCTACATTGTGGGTTAGATAGAAATGTTTTTGATCATATTTCTTCTTGCACATCTTCACATGATATTTGGAAATGTTTAGAGCTAACCTATGAAGGTACTAGCGAGACTCCAAAGCAAGAACCCGCTCAAAAGCAAGAACCCGATGCAAAATCCGTACCCGCTTGCCCACTTCACAAGAAAAGGGCCAAGAAGAAGAAGAAGAAGGCTTTAAAGAAAACTTGGAGTGATAGCTCCTCCTTCTCTTCTTTCTCCTCAAGCGACATGGTAATAATTGCCTAATGGCAAAACATGAGGTATCTTCCTCCTCTTCCTCCTCCTCCTCCTCTTGCTCTTCAAATTCAAATTCTTTAAATCATCTATCTTATGAAGAACTCTCACACGCTAGAGATCAACTTGAAAATGGTTTTCATGAACTCTCTTCAAAATTTGTTTCTTTGAAAAAGAATTTCAAAAATCTTTCCTCCGAAAAAGACCAACTTCTCAAAGAGAAGGAGGAACTCTCCCTAAAAATCCAAAATTTCCCCAATGTTGATTCTTTGGAATCAACCATCAAGGATCTTAGAGAAACTCTAGCCAAGTTCACCCAAGGTGAACACAATTTGTCCAAACTCTTAGGTTCTCAACGAGTATCTAGAACCACCAATGGAATTGGCTACACCAATATAGCTTCCTCCTCCCATGCACCCACTGTTTTTGTAAGGGGGAGCTCCGAATTTAAATTTTGTAACTATTGTAAAAAACCCGGGCACCTTATTTATGAATGTAATTGTAAAAACGCCCGGTATGGTCAACCCAAATCGATTTTTTATTCGGACGAATTCTATAGGAGAAGACCCGCCATGAGACAAGTATGGATTGAAAAATCCCTTCTAGCGAGTCTCTCCGGGCCGAAAATCATCTCTTTTCAAAATCCCTCTCCCCGGTGATTTTTTGTTTTTATTTAGGGGGAGTTAGGATCTTTTAAGCTTTTTTGTTATTTCAAGATTTTCAATTCCAACTTTCAATTTCAACTCTTGGTTTCAAAATTTTCAATTCAAAATTTTCTATTCAATTTTTGTTTCAAAACATTCAATTCAAACTGTTATTCAATTTTCATTTCAAAATTTTCAACAATTGATATCATTTTGAATTGATTTAAAATCTCGTTTTTCATCGTTTCCCTCAATCAAGTTTTATGCCCCATTCTATTTTGATAATCACAAAGGGGGAGAAAATTCTTGATTGATTGGGGGAGAAATCTTTCTCTCATGCATTGCTTGTTTTCATTTGATCATTTAAAAGCATGCCTTTCATTTATGTTTTTACTTTAATTGTTTTGGTGATTGTGATCATCAAAATAGGGGGAGATTGTTGTACCCCACACTCTTTGATTTTCATGATCACAATCACTTTCATATGTGTTTAACCTTGTTTTTAAGTGTTGTGAATGATAGGCAAAAGATTGCCAAAGGATTGGCCCAAGAATGGACAAGAAATGGACTGAAATTCAGTCCACCGGCCAACCGGTGTGATAGCACCGGCCAGCCGGTGGAACTGGCAGAGGGATTTCCCACTGCCAGGTTCCACCGGTCGACCGGTGGCTCTGTCACCGGTCGACCTGTGGCACCCAGCCCAAATAGTCTTTGCTACTGTCTTGCCACCGGCCAGCCGGTGGCTCCTCCACCGGTCGACCGGTAGAGCCTGGATGAAGACTCTTCTTCTCTACCAAGGCACCGGCCAGCCGGTGGATCTGTACCGGCCAGCCGGTAGCCCAGTCAAACTAGCCGTTGGCTTTGACCAGTCAACTCCCACTTGGCTCCCAACGGCTCTTTAAGCCTCTCCAACGGCTCCGAAGCCTCCCCAAGGGTTCCATGCCTATAAATAAAGGCCAAGGAAGCCCCGGACACCTACCGGAACGATACGGAAGCCCACGGACACCTTGTTGATCATTTGGCGTACCTCCGGTGCATTCCTCCAAGGGAACCCCAAGTGCTCCATCCAATTCCACATTCAAGAGCACCCTCAAGAAGCTTGGGAGAGCACGCTACATCAGCTCCATCATCCAATTGGCGCCCAAGTCTTCCTCCAATACGGTTTTTATTTTATATTTCATTTTGAGCATAAAATTGGGTTTGTGCCTACAAACCCCAACCTTTTCTCTATCCTCCCTTTCTTTTGGGTTTCACACCACCATTAAGGTGTGAAGAGGTTTCTTCAAGCCTTTCCTTTTAAAAGTCTTGTGTTTCGGTGAGCTAGCCTTCACCCGTTAAAAAGGCTAGTGGGTTCTTGCTAAACCATTAAAAGCAAGTGGGTTCTTGCTAAACCATTTCAAAAACAAGTTGTAATAGGTCCTAGTGCTACCTCAAAGCCTAGTGGGTTTCTTGCTAAAACCATTGAAAAGAAAGCGGTAGGAACCTCTCAACGGTTGAGTTGGGAGCGGAGACGTAGGCCGGGTTTTGGCCGAACTCCGTTATCAATTTCTTGTGTGATTGCCTCTTTATTTCCGCTGCATCTTTCACTTTGATTTTAATTTGATAATCAATTTTTTAAAAGGCAATTCACCCCCCCTCTTGCCATCATTCCCCGCTTTTTTCCAACCTTACAAACACAACATGGACTCTAAGATGAACATTGAAGAATGTATGGACTTTTTCTAACTATCAAAACATTAATCATGTTTTATATTTAATGATTTTAAAAATTTATAAGTAGAATTTATTTTTGATAATTGGGAAGAGAAGTTCAAATGCTTCATTAGAAATTGTGATGAGTTTGAGTCCTCTTTTATTGGGGGAACACATTAATCATTTTTTAAATTAAAAAATATAGACAAGAATATAGTATACGTAATTTTACTCCTCAAAATCTATATAAAACCCATTAATTTCCAATTTTATATTACATCTTATTAAGTAAATATTCAAAAAAATCATCATTATCCATTCTTGAATCATATAGGTATAGTATCATTGGAAACATAGACACATAAAAAACACATTCATAGGAGTCTCCAATTAAATTCATCATAACTAAAACCCTTATTAGATGTATCATATCTAAAAAATTATTCACAGCATAGTGAAATGAATCATATGAAAGAGAGATCTAAAATTATAAGTTATAGTAAACATGATAGATAAAAATGATAACATAAGAATAAGAATATAATAAGGGTTTGAAATCCTGAAAATAAAATTAGAAATCTATACCCTACATATCATAAATCATAATCTTGATTCATTGAATGAATAATGGTAGTTTATAGGAAATGGATCATAATGGAATCAACAAACATGATTCATGAGAGTATAACAATTTGATAAGACATGTAATTGTGGAATAAAATTAATAATATAAATTCATTTCCTTATTAGTGAATGGTTAGTAAAAATATTTTCATAGTGGATTAGTTTCACGTCCAAATCAATAATAATAGTCAAGGTACACTCCTTGGATTATCATAGTGGATCAAACACAATCATACAAAATTGTAGTAATCGATGATTCCACAGAATACTATCATCATGATAGAGTCCCTTACAAATCTGGGTTCACAACCCAATGTAATATTATTTATCTAAAGAGATATTTCATGCACCCAAGGAATTATGGGTTTATATATGTCACACCACTAAATAAATTATATTCATAAATAAGTCTTTTATATGTTCAGTAAAATTTATCATACCAAAACCCATAAAAATAAATATATTTCATAATCTTTATATCATATCATAACCCAACAGATCAGAAATATGTTTTATACAAATTTCATCATAGAATAACCTGTATAAAAGAAATATATTTCATAATTGATTCAACGTAATATAACATATAGAAAATTAATGGTTTTTATAATCATATGGAATCATAGACATAAACCATTAAGAGATGAATAATGATGGTACCCATTGATCATATCCCTATTAAAGAAAAAGTGATATTAATGGTTATTTTTTAGGAATAAAAATTCAATTAAAAGATCATTAAAACGATTTTAAAGATATAACCTTCCTATTTTCAAATCTGTTCTTTAAAAGAAATTTTTCCAAATATTATCAAAAAAATATCTTTGAAAATAATAATATGAAAATGTAAAAAAATCATTAAATAATTGATAATTCCTGATCGTGGGAAACTCCAATCATGATATATAAGTTTAAAAAATATTTAATTTACACATTGGAATGAAGTCAAAAGATCCTCATTCAGAATAATAGAAAAAATTCATTCTAAGGCCATTTAAAATAAATCCATCATTAGTAAAAATTATTTTATGAAATAATAGGATCATTATAAATAAATTCTCTAATTTTTTTATTAAATGTGGATATTGGAGTATAATGATTTTTGACTAAAGATAAAAATAATCTTAATTTTTTTATAAATATATTTCTAGACTCCTGAGTACACAAGGTGATAATAATGAAATAAAACAATTTTATTTTATTGAAAACACCATAGGATAATAAATTTCATGAGTTTCAAGAGATGTAGGTTATAAAATTTCTTCATAAAAAATATATTCATTAAAAACCCCAACAAAAGATGAGATTTTGACATAAAACCCTTACAACATCGGTATCATATGAATAATGAGACTCATGAGAGGAATAAAATTAAATTGATATTTATATCTATATAAAATTTCTATTAATAATGATAAAATATATTCATGGGTGTAATATACAGCCCAGAAAAAAATAGGTGGTGATGCCAGGTGTATTATTGAAATAAATTTGAGATGAGAATCCCATATTTTATTTCCAACATCCTATGTATTAATTGGAATATAAAGTATATATAAATTTATTATATATATGTTTTATAACCATAATAATAAATTTCATATCATATATTTTTTAATTAAAACCATTTTTTTCTATTTTATAATAATTATTTATCAAACCCACTCTTCCGATTAATATACGCTTATTTTTTCATATTTGTTTTCATTCATATGTTTTAGTCCCTATATTTTGATCTATATTTCATCATCTCAAAAATTTTAACCATATTATTAATATCATATATATTACTTATATAATTTTTTATACTCATACATAAATGATATAGTGTGAGAAATGAATTTCAATGTTCACAGAGATGATAGGCCACACATACGTATGAGCAAGGTGTTAATTTTTTTACAGTTGAAAATAAATAACGTTAAATAATTTATATAGTTTCTAGATTAATTGTTAAATAATTTATAATAAATATTCATTAAATACATCCTTATTTCCATCAGTGTAAGACAAAAATTAAAAACAAAACACATTGATTTGGGAGGTGGTAGTACACATGTCCATACGTGCAGTGTTATCATTTACCAATGGTTTGGAAGGATAGAAGTTAGATATGATATTATAATTAAAGAAGTAAAATTATTTCATAATTATCTTATGTAAACATTTATGTCATAAAAATATTCATCTATAAATGATGTTGTGGAGGAATGAATAATATCATAATGTGGAGATGAAAATCTATATGTACGCACAAGTGATACATTCAATTTTCATAAAATGTAATTAGGGTAAATTAAAGTAGTTAAATATTATTATAAAAATTATTTATTTTTATGTTTCTTATTATATTATTGAAGGAAGAAAATAATATATTTATTTTTGGTTATAGATCAATTAAATGAATGTGATTGACTAAAATGATTACCTATCCTTTAGAATATCTCATATAGATATCCTCTTTAAGAACATATGGATTGTATATTGTCACAAACTGTCTCCCAGGGCCCATTCCATGAGTACCCAAATCCCACATTCCATGGGCTAGGGGTAGGAGACTAGCATCATAAAGGTATACCCCTAAAATGGAAGGTATTGCCTTTAAACCTTTATACACACACGCCCAACCACACCCCAATACACTAAAAGGGGAAAACGGTATACCACTAAAAAAAGATGAGTTCAAGTATAGGTGAATATAAGTGGGCTAGACGGAAAATCCAATAATTAACTGAAACATCAAAGTACAAAAAGGAAAATCTGATTTCCATCTGTGGAAAACCCCACATGATCGTGAGAGTAGTGAAGCTACTGGAAGTTGAAGTAGTATGTCTTGCCTTCCTGGTCCTACTTGGCCATACCATTTCCTAGGCCACCATGTACATTGTTTTAGAATCCATCAGTCCCGACCCCCTGAGAACCTCTGTCGAAATATCGATCATCTACACCAGAAAAAACATATGTGGATGAAGCCTGTGTAGGGGTGAGTTTAAAAATACTCAATAGGGACCCTAAGACCCCTGCATATCTCTCATTAATCCAAAAAATAAGACACCAAAAATATAAAAAATATTGTGGAAATACCACCAAGAAAGACCTCAACCACATAGCACAAAGTAAATGATGAATCTCACACTAGGTATATTCTAGGGTAGTGATAGTATCATCATAAGTCATATCATTAAAATCTTCAACTCCTAGATAACTCTTCCTTTGATGAGTACAGTGGCCCTTCTAGGAAACACAGAGCCCCTTCCTAATAAGTTTGGACGGATGTGGTAGTCATCCCTGATGAGTATCATGGGTATGCTAGTTTATAAAAATCATCTCCCCAGGGTGGGCCTACTGGGTCACACAGAACAACTTCCCACTATGGGTGAATTGTGGTATTCCTCTTTTCAAGTATCATGGGTCTTCCAGGTCACACACAAATGCTCTCCACCATGGTCCTTATGGGTCACACAGACCCGCTTCACCATTAGCCATTGTCGAGCCATTTTTTTGGTCTCAACCAATGGTAGGGTTCCATACATAGCACTCTTGGTATAACAACTCTTAAATCCATTTCTCACATCACTATGTCCATGATAATCAAAAAAATAATGAAAAGAGATCCACCACATAAATAGGCTCCCAACGATTCAAATGACTCGTCAATTGGTTGATAAATTTTCAAGAATCGTGTGTTTTATTAAACAGGTGGTAGTTTACGACGAGACACAATCGGACCAACCTGACCAACCCAGCATGGGGGTCTTACCTAGCTCCGTTTAATTAATGGAATCGAACGTACCTAGTTTGGGAAGGTTTTAGTCTTCTTCGGACTGGCCAGTGGGCGAGGCCCAACAGGCCATGATGGAACTGACTCTGTTTGGATGAGGGTCTAGCCTGATGAGTCTCCTGGAGACTCGGCCTTTTCCATCTTGGCCCGAAGAGCACGGGTCCATCCTACCGTCGTGGGTCTGACCTGTCAGAACGGGTCCGACCCCATGTTGTGGGTCCGACATGCCGGCGTGGGTCTTATCCACTAGGTTGGGGGCACAGCCCGCCCTCCTTAACCTGGTCTACCAGGGGGTGGAACGACAGTTCACTACGTGTTAGGGAGGTGATAACCGAGTTGTGGCGCGTCGTAGGCCATGAATCCTAGACATGTGCCACTCCCTTTATATGATGCCTAGCGTCGTGCCTCCAAGCCCATGTAGTTGGTCGGGCTTGGCTTCTTGCGACAGTAGTGCTCTGACGGTTATGCCGTCATGGTCCACCGCTGCTGGCCACCAGAGTTTCTCCAGTGGTCAGTTCGATGACTCATCTACGCCAAAGGGTCCCTCGAGTCGCCTCCATCCTTACTCAGGCCCTAGAATCGATCTGTCATCACATCGAGAACACGGAATCCAAGAACGCATGAGCGGGGGTGCTCAGGCATTTTTCGTGTCAGCTCTGTCCCTCCGCGTTATATATTTATAATCAAAGAGGAGGCATGAGGATTTTTTTGATCATTAAATAATATTATTATTTCTAGATAAACAAATCCCCAATAGTGTAACCCTCTCTCATTATCACATAACGAATGGGTCGTCCTATTCGTGGGATGGTCCACATTCATCATTTATAGAAAATAATGGGGAAAACTTCAAAATCATTTAAAACCTAAAATCATAGAGATTGGATGCTGAAGAGTTCATCCTTGGGAGTCTAAGACGTCGATGTCATCACTTCCATCTCAGTTCTTTTATGTGCATCGAATACAATGAAGATCCATTAGCGTTCTTCATTCTTCATCCGAGGGGAGATTCTTTGATGTTTTGACAGAGAATGCTACAAGTTTAATTATCAGGCACTACACAATAGATTATTAAAAGAAAAAAAGTGCAGGGAAATTGTTCCCATTAATGATGATCATTAAATTAGCCATATTTAATGAGCCAAATTTAATAAGTGAATAATATTATAGTGATACGGTTTCAAAAAATCCATTATTTACCCCCAAATAATGTGCCTCGTTGCCGCCTCAACGCTGCACCACACGGTGGTCGTCTGCCACTCGACGACAGGAAAAAAATAAAATGAATTATCTAAATTAATTTTTTATTTTTAATGAAAATTCTGACAAATAACTTTTCTTCTTGGATATTTTAAGATAATGTTATGTCATTTATTAGGGAATCTCGCTTCTCCGAGTTCAACGAAGCCCTATGATATTTGATCTGAGCACGGGATCAAAAGATATAAATACCCGCATGAACATTTGCTGAACGTACCATAAAAAATTTCAAAATTCCATTTTCGGCTCTCCGGGCCTTGGAATCACATTCCATCAGAGTGTGAAGTCTATGAATAATTCCATATAATAAAAAAATTACACATAATTTCAGATATATTACATTATCCCACCTACAGGATTTATGTCCCTAAATCCCAAACAAAATATAAAGAAACAAATGGGGGTACTAAACCTAAATCTGATCCTCCCTCTCCCATGTTCTCTCCTAGAGATTCATGTGCTACCATCAAAATCACACCAGAGGTATAGACAACCCACATAGGACCCACTCCTGTATATCCTCTATCTTCACCGAGAACTCTACAAATTTCACACCATCATCAATGCCCAGCTCACCCTAATCGATTACGTTCAATGGATCATTAACATACCGACACATATGGGACATGTGAAAAAAAATCATGCACCTAGTCCATCTATGGAGGAAAGGCTAGGTGGTACACCAAATCATTAATTTTTCTCAGTATCTTCAAAAGTCTGATTATCTTAGAAGATTTATTGTCGCTCAGGCCATATCTCTACAATACTTGTCGAGATTTTACCCAAAAATAACATGGTCTCCCTCAAAAAACTCCAAGGGTCTTCATCTATGATCAGAATAAGAATTTATCTTTCTATTTGTCGTCCTTATCTGCTCCAGAATGATCTTCACCTTCTTTGTGGTATCCCACACCAACTTCAGATCAATGAGTGGTGACTCCCCGAGGTATGTCCAACTTATGGGTGGTCTTCAAGGCTGAGAATACAAGGCATCCAACAGTTACATGCTAATGGTTGAGTGATAGATTTTTTTATTCAAACTCCACCAAAGGCAGGAGTTCCTCCGAAATGCAACCAATGTTACGGATGCAAGCACGAAGCATGTCCTACAATGTTTGTATGGTCCGCTCTGTTTGACCATTCATTTGTGTATATAAAGATGATCTAAAGTGAAGCTTCAACCCGAATGCCTCTTCTAATCCCTTACAGAACCGCGATTGGAAGCATGAATCACAGTTCGAGACAATCATCGAAGGCACTCCTTTAAGCTGCATTATCTCTGGGATCTAGATGCATCTCAATCCCTCTACTAGTCCCTTCTCCCAGATAGGTAGGATGTCATCTAACGTGGTGAGTCTGTCAATGATCACCCAAATAGAATCATTTCCTCTTGATGTAAGTGGGATCCCCCTCACTAATTTCATCGAGATATCATCCCATTTCCACTATGGTACCTTGATGGGCTGGACCAAGACTGCTGGAACCTGATGTCTGGCCTTCACTTGCTTACATGTGAGGCAAATTTAAGTGAGCTTAGCCACCAATATCTTCATATCTGGACAATAGTACTGATGCCAGAGGTCCTGGTACATTTTCAAAACTCTAAGATGTACCACTAGAGGGTACAGATAAACTTCCCCCAACACCTCCTCCATCAATGTCACTTGTACTAGGATGGACACTCTGAAAAGGATTGTGTTCTCCCCAGCTATAGAAAATCCATCTGGAGCCCATCCTAAGGATAATCGGGCATTTCATGCCTCAAAATTAACATCCACTAGTTGTGCCTTCCTGACTCAATGTAAGAGTGGGGATGTACTATTCATCGACTAATGGTAGGCTCCTTAAACATCATCCACAAAGGATATCTGCATCATGACTACTTGTTCTGTATCCTCACTCAACAGTGTAAAATCTGTCCTCTTGCTGAGCACAGATGCTACCACGTTCCCATTCCCTTGAGTATGGATTATCTCAATGTCATAGTATGGATGAACTCTATCCGTCTTAATTGTCTCATGATCAAGTACTTCTAGGAGAAGATATAACTGAGTCTCTGGTGGACGTAGTAAACTGTAAAATGTTCACCGATCATGTAGTGTCGCCACATATTCAAGGAAAAGTCCACTGTTTCTAGATCTAGGTCATTGGTCATGTAGTTTTTCTCATGGTTCCTTTACTACCATGATCCATAAGTAATCCATGCTTTCTCCTTCATCAAGACACAACCTAGTCATGTCCCTGATGCATCGTAGTAATCATCGTACCCAATGACCTCCTATGGTAGTCTGAATATGTGGGAACTACATAGTCTCTATCTCATTTCCTAGAAAATATACTTACATATTTATATCCAAAAAAAGGTATTTCACTTCTGTTTCAGGACTGATATGGATTATGATACTCTAGAAAAGTGGAGTACAAACCTCTTATTGTAAACATCCAATCCCAAGATACACTGCACCTCAGTCACACTCCTGGGGGAAGCCAAGAAATTACTGCCTCTATCATTACTAGATCTACCCCAAATCCGTCCTCTAAGATGATGTGTCCCAGAATGTGGACCTCCCGAATCCTCAACTAACTCATCAAGAGATTACCATAAATATGTTTCTCTCGGAGTGCATCCAAGACTATCCTTATGTGTGTAGCATGTTCCAACTATGAAAATGAGTACACCAAGATGTCATGAATGAATACCACAATGAACTAGTAAAGGTAAGGCTGGAATGTCTTATTCATGAGGCCCATTAACACTGTTGGGGTATGGTCATGCTTGAAGGCATCACTAGGAACTCATAGTGGTCGTACCAGCACCTGAAAGGTATTTTTGGTAGATCCTCATCCCATACTCAAAGATGGTGATAGCCTGATCTTAGGTCAATATTTGAGAACCACTTCACACCCTTCAGCTGGTCGAAGACGTCATCAATTCTGGGAAGTGGATACTTGTTCATCATGGTCACCACATTCAATAACCATAAGACCATGCAAAACCTCAAACTCTCGTCTTCCTTATTGTAAGAAAGCATAGAGGATTCAAATGGTGAAACATTGGGACTTACGAACACCATTTTCTACAAGTCATCTAGTTGTACCCTCATCTCACAATGCATAGTAGGATCCATCCAATATGCCAGTGCGGATATTGATGTCGTCCTAGGGTACAAGTTATGCCAATATATACCTTTCTATGTGGAAGACGTCCTAGATCATCCATATGAAAAACATCCTCATACTCATCCACCACTACATGAATACTCAGAATCCTCTTATCCAATTCACTAAGGTTTAGACTAGCCAATTTGTGAGTGATCGCATAAACCCTCCTATGAGAGAGTATGTCCTACGGTGCAAGGGATTCCTTCTCACAGGAGAAGAAAAACTTGGTCCCATTTCTACAAAGACACCACACTACACACCTAAAATTTTCTATATGTCCATGGACTACGGATAACCAATCCATACCGATGGTGACATCATAAGGAATTTAGGATTCTACTAAGAGATCCCAGCTAAGACTCTAACCTCCTAGAGTAAGTTCACACTGTCGGAACCAGTGTGTTGTCGTCAAATTATCTTTTTTTGGAGTCTGTAGCCATAAGGATTGAGCCAATAGATCCACCGAAATCTCTGAGATATGAACAATATACATGGTGAGGAATGAGTGACTATCACCTTTGTCTATATAAATAGAATATAGGATGGAGAAGACACATATCACACCTCAAATCATATCTCAAGAACCATGTTTATATGCCTCTGCTTTAGGGAGCTCAGCTCACCCGTGTCCACCAGCTCCCTGAGGGTAGGGTGGACCACCTGGGGGTGGTGTTGTCAACACCTCAAAATATAACCCAACTCCTTCTCCATGGCCAGATCCCCTACCACGTCTTCCACCTTGAGAACCTCCTTGATCGAACCACTTCCGCTACCTCTGTGGCCCCTCGACCATCTGTTGGTCATCTGTACAGCGTGTTAGGTAGTCACGTGCCATGTGTCCCTCCCAGCAACATGTGAAGCACTGCATGGATCCCTACTGGCTCCCCATGGACTGGGATCCACGCCCTACTGACCTAGATGCCTGAGGTTGTCCTCTGATAGACCTGGCCTTCTTGGGTTCATGTGCCTTCTGTTTTCTACCTACAGAAAACTCTTTCACTTAGCGTCTGATGACATCTCTAGCTATCAGATCCTGCTCCTCCAAGAAGGTCTCCATAAGAAGGGCTCACTCTAGATCCTCAGTCGGGTTAGGGATGCCAAGAGACAACACTAATTCCCAGATCTCCCTCCTAATTCCATGATCAATTAATAGTTCTCAAAATAAATGGCCTCTCACCATTTTTGTGGAGTAGTGAGATAGCATGGTGAACCTCACTGTTTACTCAACAACCATCATTATGCCATTATGTAGGTGAAGAAGATCCTAAATGCGTACAGAGCTCATGGTCCTGGGAAAAAAATCCTCTAGAAAATCCACCCAAAGTCTTTCTAGGTGAGGGTCAACTCATCATGTGTCTAGTTGGTCAAGATCCACTATCACCCTAATGAGCCTAATAGAAGGATCACTTCACAAATCGTCATCTGGTCAAGAATTTTCCTCACTAAGAGAATGAACCACGTCATAACCTCTATCTAGTCCTTAACGACTAGAGGATATGTCTCTCCGATGAACCTAGTAGGTCTCTACCTCTTAACGTTTTACAAGTTACCAAGTCAACAGACGCCCTCTTCTGGAACCGCCGGCTGTAGATGCTGAAAATCAGGTGGTGGTAGCACTGGTGCACCACCTTTTGGGGCCATATCTAGAACTGGTGTATGAAAGGATGCCTCATCGCTTGTCGAGCTGTCCTTATGACATCATATTGAGATCCTGGATTCCCATCCACATGGATGAATGTTGAGATAGATCAAGATATAGCATGATAATATAGTTAATCCTGTTGAGATGACTTTTATTCAATATAATGAGACATTTATACAACTAGTATTTTCACGTATTGTGCAGAAAATAAGAATTAAAGGACTTTGTGTATTGATATGTAAGCTACCACACCAACACTGGACTCCCTAAATATAATGGTCGGACTTGAAATATTTGACATTATTTCTCCAAAACAAAACACAGACTCCTGGTCACTAAGTTGGGACCGAGTTCCCTATGATACCACTTTTTCTCGACCCATCCCCTGGGGCCTGTGTCGCGACTACCCCAGGCCTTCCATCCATAGGCCAGGGGATGGCAAATAGCATCGAAATGGAATATACCAAAAAATGGATGGCATTGCCTTTAAACATGTATAAACACACTCCCAACCACATACCAACACACATAATGGGAAAACAATTATACCACTAAACCAAAGCTGTGTGAAATTACAGGTGAATTTATGTGGCTCAGAATATAAACGTAACAACGAATTGGAATAGAAAAGTAAAAAAAGGAAAATCTAATGGTCTTCTGTAGAAAACCCCACCTGATCATGAGATTAGTGAAGCTAGTGGAAGCCGAAGTAGTATGTACTTCGTACATGGTCCTACTAGGCCCAATAAGGTCATAGGCCACCAAGCCCACCATCATAGTGTTCATTAATCTTTTCCCCCTGAGCACATCAGTCGAAACATCGATCATCTGCACTAGACACAACATGTGCAGTTGAAGCTAGTGCAGGGGTGAGTATAACAATACTCAATAGGGACAATGAGACCCCCAAATGTCTATTAGTAATCCCCAATGAGAAACACCACAAGGAAAATACCATAGAGGTACTAAAACCATGAATTACCTCAACCACATAGAAGAAAGTAAAATATAAATCTCACACAATGTATATTATATGGTAGTGACAGTAGAATCATTAGTCATATCATCGAACTCCTCGTCTGTTAGATAACTACTCCACTTTCATGTACAGTGGGTCTTCTGAGTCACAAAGAGCCTCATCCCACTAACCATGGATTGATGTGGTACACATCCCTAATGAGTACCATGGGTATCGTGGGTCACATAAAACCGCTCGACACCTTGGGCCTTCCGGGACACACATAGATGTTTCCCACATTGTCCGAACTGATTTTCATCTTCTGCCGAGTATCGTGGGTCTTCTAGGTCACACAGAGCCACTCCCCAACGTGGACCTATCGGGTCACACAATACTGCTTCTCACTGGGTCGTCATTGAGAAGTCATCATGTCGTATCCAACTGTAGGGTTCCATAAATAGAGTGCATGGGAGAATCTTTCATCAAGACATTATTCACATTACGATGTCCATGAATGTCACCACAATTCCTGACAAATTATTTATCTCATCATGAGTGTTAAAACACTAAAAATGGCTCGTTAATCAGAGGAGTGATTTCCATAATACATGCATTTTAGTAAACAGGGGGTGGTTGCAACATAGCCCATTCTGACACGGTCAAACCAACCCGAATAACCCGACCAGGGGGTCCCACATACCCTAGTTTAATTTGATGGACTTGAGATGACCTGGTTTGGGTTAGGGTCGGTCGGGTCTAGCCTGTCCAAAGGGCGAGGACATATCGGCCTCACCAGACCCGACCTGATTTGGCAGAGAGTCCAGCCTTCCAGGACCCCCAGTGAACCTGTCTAGTTCGTCCCGACCCAATGGGAGTGAGTCCAACATACTGGCACGGGTCCGGCCCGCTGGGTTGCAGGTCCGGCTCGCCAACACAAGTCAGGCCCACAGGGCCACAGGACCGGCCCAACCTTCTAAGCTGGTGCCTGACCCGCCTACCTTAGCCTCGTCTACTAGGGGTAGACTGGTGGGGTGACACCCTGCCAAGACTCATGAGTCGAGCAGCATCCGACTCCAGCTGGCCCCACGGGCGCGGGTCCCCTCCAGCTGCAGTTGATAGACCGTGGAAAACTTCCACCTGTGTGGCCCCAACGCGGGTCTCCTCTTCCATGTGGTGCCCAGCGCGGGATCACCCAGCTACTGTGGCCAGCTGGACACATCTTAATACCACACTGGCACACAGATGGTCCCTTCCACGGGCCACCAGAGTTCCTCCAGTGGTCCGTTCTCCGATTCATCTACGACAAAGGGTCCTTGGGTCGTGGCCATCCCTGCTAAGGCCTCGGACACTAAATACCACAACTTTGGGAATGCAGGGACGAAGAATATGTGAAAAAAAGTGTTGGGGCCTTGTTTGTGTTGGCTCGGGCCCTCTGCATTAGAGTTTTATAATCAGGAGGGAGGATCGATGATTTTTGTTCTATCATACAAAAATAATCATAATCCCAGATAAAGAATCCCAAATAGTGTAACACTATCGCATAAACCCACGATGTGTGGGTCACCATGTTAATGGGTTGATCCGCATTCGTTGTTTCTAGAAAATAACATGGAATAAAATCTCAATCATATTAAACCCTACATATTTGATTCTTGATGCCAAAGCATTCATCCTTGGGAGTCCACGGCATCAACGTTGTAACTTTGGGTACTTTTCTTTGAGGTGCATCGAAGGAGATGAAGATCTGCCAGTGTTCTTTATTCTTTTTTGGAGTGGTGTTTTTCCTGAGTTTCATTACAGAATCCTCTATGTTTAATTTCCAAACACCACACACCGAATTATTAAAAGAAAAAAAATCACAGTGACGATGCACCCATTAATGATGGTTATTAAATTATCGATATTTAATGAGAAACATTTAATGAGTCATTATGATAACAACATGATGGTTTTAAACGATACATTATTAACCCACCATTAATCTGCCTCGCCGCCACCTCATCGATGCACCGCAGAATCCCCGTTTTCCACTCAACAATGAGAAAAAATAAAATAATTCTTCTCAATTATTTTATTATTTATCTTGAAAAGTACGAAAATTTATTTTTGTGCTCAACCCTTACAGGTCTAAGTTATGTTATATCTAGGTGAATACTAGAGCCCAAGCTCAACGGTGCCCTCATATTTTTTATTCGAGCGCTGGTTCAAAAAATACAAAAACCCTCTCATAAATTTATATAATGTAGCTTTAAAATGTTCAAAATTCCGTTCTGGGCTCTCCGTGCCTCGAAATCATTTTCTTCAGAGTGTGCGATCTCAGAATAATTCCATATAATAAATAATAAATTTACATGGAATTTAAGATAAATTACATATATTAGGAGGAATGGAACCTTTATAATGTATATAAGTTTGTTTATTAAGTTTTTTATTTTAACTCCCATATAGAATGCTTATATGTAGTGAAGAATTTATAGGAGTATGTTCCCATTTAGAATTGGTGGTAGGGTACTTTTTTTAATTTCATAAAATATTAATGTATAATAAAGTAATTATCTATCCAAAATTCCACAAAAATTCAAGGTATAAAATTTTAAGATAAGGTGGGGTGGAATTTGGATCACAAAATAAAAAATTTACTATTTTTATTAGTCTTATCAAATCTTATCTTTTCATTTACCCCTTAGTTAACCCATTTTAACATTAACCATAACAATAGATTTATCACTCTTAAAGGGTTATAATATTAATTATATGTTAAATATTTAATCATAAATGGGAAATTGTTGAAAATTTAGATGATATATTATCCATGTTATCCTCTTGGAATATTTTTATAAATTATAATTAATTTTAATTTAATTTTTTTTTATAAAATTTAATTACTATAAATTTTGACACTATCAATTTAATTTTAATTTTATCACAAAAGTATAGTATTTTAAATTAATAAATTAAACCCAAAAATATTATTTGATATTAATCAATTCATTTCATGAAACACAATAAATTACTAAAATTATATTACATTTAATAATTTTAATATAATTTTTTTTGGAAAATATAATGCATCATACGTCAGCTTTGTATATATATTTTGAATAATCATATAATTTGTAAAATTTTCAAATTATTCTATATCATGAAAAAAATGTTCATGTAATAGTAGATATTTATATTAGTTCATAACATTATTGTCTCCCTACACCGAAAAATAATATATATTTTAAACAAATAGTGACATTTTGTATCTTTCAACGTTTTAAATATTATATAGGTCATTTTCACAGACACATAATGGCATGCAATGAACATTCCTTGAAACTAATGTTTGAATATGGTCATAGGACATTACATCCCCAACATTTTTCCTAACCAGTTTAGACATGTATGTAAAAAATAATACATACCTCATAAGAAAAAAAATCAACCGAACAATATAATTTGAGGCGAACCGTGGTATGTTCTTCATTAAACATGACATAGGTTTTATATTAGACTACATATCTATCTAAATTATTACCTTTCAATATTTCATTTCTTTACATTAAACCTTACAATTTATAATGTAAATTAGAACAATTTCTTAATCTCTAAAAAACAAAAATTCGAAAAAATTTCCTATCATAATATAGATTTGTTGGAGTTTTAATGTAGTTAATATAATATATTATATCATTAAATTAAATACTGTTTTTTGGGTACCATCATTGTTAACATAATTCAGCAAGATATTCATAATTTTTAAAATTTCTTATTGATGTGGTAGTGTTGTTATCTAAACTAGTACATGATGTTACTAGTAACATGATATATTATTAGTGTGTAATTCAATAGGATAAATTATATTTTTTGACAGATTGTCTTACAAGATTCTCTGATCTTAAATGAAAAATCCTTGGTTTCATAAAAGTAAAATAAAATAATAAAGAATAAAATTAAAACTATTAAATTAAGATAAACCTAAATGAAACATAATTATTAATATTTTAATTTTGATTAAAAAAAAAATAAAATAAATTCTTCAATACTTATGTATTCTTCTTCCTGGTATTCTATTTGGATCATAACATTAAGAATATTTTTAGAACGAATAAATTAAATTAAAAATATGGTAGACATTTTAAATAAGTTTTAAATAATTTTTAAATAAGTGTGAATGATTATATCTAGTAATTAAAAAGGTTAATGATAATTTTAATATTTACATGGGATATATAGTCCACTCATATATAAACATTATATTTTATTTCCATAAAAATGTTCTGAGTTGGAAATTATTATATTTTTATATATAAAATCCTTATATTAAAATAAAATATAAATATTAACATTATAAATAATATAACATACTTTTAATTATAATTTAATAAATAAATATAGAATAAACTAAATGGATAATAATTCATCGGTAAATAATAGATGTTCTAAAAAATATTAATTTTTTTATGTTTTGTATTTTTTTAATATATCACATTTAAAAAATAGTATTAATATAATTTACTATATTTATATATAAATAAAACAATTTACATGCCATCAAAGATTAGTAATTGTTAAATGATTCATAATAGTTACTTTATTTATATTTTGAAAAGATTATTATCTTATAAAATATTTAATATATTAATGTTTTCAACTTAAATTACTTTTTTACTAAATATTTTAATTAAGATTAATTAAATTGTACTTTTATTTTGGAATAGATATAAAAAAATTATTTGGGTTAGTTTATTTTTCTGATGAAATATTTCATCATGGTAAAAAATTAATATACTGTAAAATTTTGAAAATTGTGAAAATAATTAGTAAAGTGACAAAATTCCCAGATATTTTTCTTTTATAGGAATTAATTAAAGGATTAATGAGACATACACATCTTTTATAGTTTTTAGAGTTTGTCAATAAAATTAATTTCATTTCTCATAATGGAATTGATATCTATAAAAAATCCACTCAAATTACATTATAAAAGGAACCCTCCATTATGAATTTAAATTCATAAATATATTTTTGTTATTTATACATAAATTTATAAAATTACCATATAATAATCCTCTCCCTCATTTATATAATTCTAGTTATAAGAAGGAGTTCATCACCCTCTATTTAAAAGAATTTATTTAGGGAATATTTTACGATTCAACATAAGTATTATCTGTTTGTAAAAATTTTTATTTATGTTCATCCTTTAACTCATTACATGTATTTAACCTTTTCATAAAATAAAATATAAATAATCATAAAACTATAATAATGATATTATAATAATTCATGGAAATATTCTTTCACATTAATTTGATATAACATGTTTTCATTTAGGATTGTTTGACCACGTGAAGAATATTTCAATAATATAATTATCTTGAATGAGTATGAAAAAATAAATACTAGAAAATATGAAATAAATAATAAATTTATTTATGTCTATAATTGTTTAATAAGAATATAAAAAATTTAAATCACTAATATAATAACTCTTTATGGTTGGAACATAATCAATAAAATGAAACACAATATTATATATACAAATCATAATTATAAAATATGTGACATAATAATGGGACTCATGTATATCAAACATATTTGTATAATTTGTATTAAATTTATTAGTAACGATTAATATTTGATAATGGATCATGAACCAAAAGTGTTATATCAACAAATGTGTGGAAAATAGAAACATTTACACCTGGGGATTAATATTGACATTAAATAAATAAAAAAATTTGAAATAAAAAATTATAAATGAAGGGTATCCAATAAATTCAATATTTTTTTAATATATTAACAGTAATATTATATTGATTATATATTAATATAGAGTGTGTTTAAGGAACTATTAATATGTAATAAGGGTTTTTGTAACTCAATATCTTTTCATTGAGTCATACTCTTTCTTCTAGTACTATAATGTTATAATTTTGATATATTATTCCCATTTTATGTATCATATTTTATTTCCTGATTTAAATCCATTGAAATTAAATATCCTTATAACATTAGACTGTTAGATTGATTCTTAGTTTATAAAATAAATCAATGTATATGAAATCATCCACCAATCATTTTGGGTAATTATCTTGAAAATCAGTCTGCTTTCATAAAAAAATGTTTTTTCATATTTATTTTAGAGGAAAATTTGAATTCAATTTTAGAAATATAATATTTCTATTTAATTATATTTTAAAAAACAATTTTATAAATTTTTAGTTATTTCACCTACGTTAAAAATGAAAATATTATGGCTACATACTTCTTTTAAAATTCATATCATTTTTTATATTTAAAACTATATGTATTCTACTTTTATTTTATTTCAATTAAAGGAACCATTATTGGAACATTTTGGTAAATAATGTTTCAAGAAAAATTAAAGTTATTTTGAAAATGATTATTCAGTGTCATATAATATTTGTCTTATGATAATATTACCAAAAGAAGTTGGACAATATTATCATGCCTGTCTAAATTATTCATTTCTTCAAATGAAATATCCTTAATATATATTCATAACATATTATTCAGCTATCACTATCTTTACACTCTTATGATTTTTATATTTTGGGTGATATAATTTTTTCTTATCCAATATAACATTTGAGTATTCCCTATTTCATAACTCATGAAAATATTATATAACTCAATATATAGCCATGAGTAAATATAACTATTTTTAGGATTTATATCATGTGGCACACATATTTATTGTTATTTTGTTATGTGATGGGTGGTATTCGAATTATATTTATCTCCAATTAATTAGGTAATACTTAATATGTAATGATATTTTTATGTTATCGAAGACATGTGGTTACCCTAGCTTATATTGTTAAAGGAAAATAGTGATTCCCCTAATCCATTACATTATAGGATAAATAAATTTGTCATATTACATTATGATATTAATTTCATGATGTTTAAAATTCATATATTATCATAAATTTTTATTATATACAACAGATTACTATGACTCTCACATTCCTATTTTATGTCACCGTGTTTTTTGATTATTGATTTTATATTCTTATTCCATTCTAAATGTTTTTTTAATAACAATCCATAAAGAGTTTTATATTCCAATATCTTTATTTTTAATTTCTATTTCAAGAATAGTGATCAATTATTATGATTTGTTTATATTACTCCATTAATCATGTTATTTCATCCTAATTAATTTTCCTCACATGTTTATGATATAATTATAATCCCTCATTGAATCATTAAATTTTACCCCTTATTCTATTTTTACATTCACTCATTTCTTGTGTTTGTTATTTCTATAGTTAAAACACAATATTATTATATATGATATGTTCAAATGATATTTTACTGTGGAAATATCATATGGAATAGATATTTTTTTGTTGTTAAATAAAATAGTTATGTACATAATATTGAAATACACTAATGCTTTGGATTATGGGGGTGTATTTTATTTGTGAGGTGTTATGTATATCATGATATATTATTTATAATATATATGTGTCTTGTTTTTTCCATCTCATTATAGAAATTTCATTTTAATAATTGAAATTTTCTAAAAAATCTAAATAATTTGGAAATATTATAACATAATTATTTAAAAAAATAATGAATTTTTTTAATGAACCTATTTCTCTCATATATAATATTTTTCACATTGAATTGGATAAAAAAAATTTGAAATTAACTCATAATTTGGGGAATCCAATAGTTAATTTATACGAGTATTTATATTGGTTAAAGGCTTCTTGTATCATAAAAATTCCTTGCGTAGAAATTATTATGAATACAATAATCTAGTGTTCTTAAAATATTAAATAATTATTATATGGTTAATTAATTTAACTATATATGTTATTTAAAAAGTTTCTTTAATCAATTTTCAAACATGTAAATATTCTCGATATAATTTTTGAAAAAAAATTAACTGACCTAATGAGATCAATTATTTGAGATATTTGTTTATCTCATTAAGGTTAAAATGATTATTTAGGTATAATGGAAAAACATCTTTTATAAGATTTCATAAATCAAATAGATTTATCAATTTTAGATGATATTTTGTTTAGGAAAACATAATATATGTTTTCATATTGTTTGCAAAAAAATTTATAATGTTAGTGATTCCGATTGTCACAACACGTCACCCAGGGCTCATGTTGTGACTACCTGAAGCCCACCTTCTGTAGGATAGGGTCTGGTGAGTAACACCGAAGGCATATTCCCTAAAACTGGGAAGGTATTGCCTTTATAACCTTTATGCACACACAACCAAGAAGACAACAATATTCGAACTCAAGTCAACTGTATAGAAAAAAGAGTGATGAAAGTAAAAAGGGACCAGAATAAAAGCCGAACTAAGAAGATACAAGTAAAACTGAAAATACAATACAACTGAAGAAAGAGTAAGAAATCTACTGGGTTTTCCTCTGAGGTTCCCATATGAAGGGTAGGTATAGATCGCCTCCTTAGCACTCCACGTCCAGCCATTACCTCTGCATACTGACACGCCGTAATGTCCTCCTTTGGGCACTGTACATTCATGGTACTCTCAGCCTCAATCAGTGTTGTCTGTCATCTACATACAGCACAACAAGGTGCGGGCATAGCCGGTGCAGGGGTGAGTATAATGATACCCATTAGGGAACCCAAGACCCTCAAGGTCTCACAAAATATACAATGGATAAACCACAACGTATGAAAACATCAGATAACCCAACATAGGTATATGAAAATATATATACATGAGTTATCATGTAATACATCTCAATCGTGAAGAAACACAGAGTTTCTGACTTAGCTCACACCTCGTATAACTTAAGTACAGTAGTAGACACAATTAGATTTAACTACAGAATCATCTTACTCTGTAAAGAAGCTAACCGACACATGATCGCTAGAAGCTGACCCACACATGATCGCTTGGTGCTAACCCACACAGGATCACCACTTGATAACCCACATAGGATCACAAGGACATGACCCACACAGGATCGCTAGGAGCTGACCCACACTTGATCCCTAGGAGATGACCCACACATTATTGCTATGATAGAAGCATACCCACAAAGGATTGCTACGAGCTGGCCCACACAAGATTGCTAGCAACTGACCCACACATGATCCCTAGGATAAGAGCTGACCCACATAGGATCGCTAGGATTGGGGTTGACCCACACAGGATCTCTAGGATCTGACCCATACAGGATCTCTAGAACACCGACAGTACGTCTTTATAACCACACGCTATCCTAGTACATTGTCACAACTAGCTACATGGTTCCCTCAATAAGCATGATCATCTCTGGGAGGATCTACTCCACAATCCATATTTCGATAATCCAACTTCCACAAAGTCCCATGAAGATGTATCTCAAAGGTCTGCCATGTCATAGGGGTCTCAACGCAACAGACGATTCTTCAATCGGACGACCAGTCTGTGTGTTATTAGCCTTTTTGTCCCAGGGCCATGGGTGGATTCATGCTCTATCCAACCTGACTATACAAAATTAAAATCTAAAACTCTCGTGGGGTATACTCAAAAGGACCGTCTCGCTCAATGAATTCAAGATCTTCTAACGGCTCCTCAAATGGTCTTTTGGTGCCAATCTTATGGCCTATGTAAAGTATAGGGTTGTATTTAGTTTGGGTTTGTTCTGACCCAATCGGAACAACCCACCTCGGCCCAACCCGCTGGGTCAGGCCCAACCCGTGGTGCAGCATGGCCTGCTGGATGGTTTGGCAGGCTGCGAGGGCCGAGAGGGGCTCGACCACAGATGGTACGAGGGCGTGTGGGGCGGCTCAGCTACGGGGGTGCGAAGAGGGCACGAGGCCACATGGTGGCTTATTCGGGGCGGTTCGGAGGGCCATGTGTGGCGCGGACGGATAATCTCTGAGAGAAGTGGGTGGGACGGCAGCTCGGGCGACAATGGCTTGGCAGAACAGCAGCGTCAGCTCAGCCCAGTCGGGGGGGGGGGGTGGCTCGAAGGAATGGTGGCAGCGGCTCGGGCTGGGGCTCGGCCCTGTCGGTAGTGGCAGCTCAGTGGAAGGATGACAGTGTCTTGGGAGGCAGTGGTGGCTCAGATGGTGGCTTGGCCTTGATGGTGGCACGGAGTAGAGGAGGCCGTGGGTGCCGCGAGGCGGCGTGGTGAGGTCGTTGGGTGGCGATGGCCGTATATGGAAAAGTTCCATGGGGCACAGAGCTTCGTTCCTTCCCGACGGACGGTTGATCCAGCCTCTCTCTTTGTTCATCACCGTGTTGTAGTCCACCTTCTTCCATCACGAAGAACACAATAAGGAAAGACAACAGATGGGGTGTGCATTGTTTGTTTGGCCCGCCCCCTCCGCATTATAGCGGTAGAAAGTGGTTCAGACAAATTTGTCATGAACATGTATGGAAGATGTTTAAAAAAATCAATCCCCACATCCCTCATCAATCCTTAGTCCCAATCCCACAATAAATTTAGAAGGGGAGAACATGGGAAGTGATAATCATATATAAATAAACCCCTACCTTTTTTGTTTGATTCGTTAAAGATTGTCCGCAGGGAAGGAGATGATGTTGTTGGGAATATTCAGACATCGTTGACGTCAGCGTTTCCTTGATCGTCAATTTGCTGAAAATAAAGAAGTTCTTCGTCAATGAATGTCCCATGGAAGAGGTCGAAGTCAAAGTTGTCATTCATCATTGGCATTCTTCATTGTCAAAGGAGTTCTTCGTAGTCAAAGGCATTCTTCGTAGTCGATGGAGTTCTTCATAGTCGAAGTCGTTCTTCGTAGTCAAAGGTGTTCTTTACAGGAGAAGTGGAATCCTCCAATAGTTATCTTCTCAGAGTTCCACCCAAAAATTAATGAGGATCCAATATAATTAACATAAAAAGAAATTATGTTGGCACATTCACAAAATTTTGCAAAAAATAATGTGGTGTGTTTTCATAATTAATGTGGAGGAAGCCCAATAGGCTCCTCCACATTATAAAGGGAGATGAGACGTTTCTCTACAATTAAGAGGGGTCGGGTGGTCCCCAACTCTAGGAATTAAAAATGGGGGTTTATTATTGGGTGGTCCCCTCCACCATAACCTCACAATGTAGGTTTAGTTCCCGTGGATCCCAACTCTTAACATTCAAATGGAGTTTTAGTTCTGGTGGGTCCCTATCTTCCAACACCGACATGGGTGTTTTAAATAAATATAAAATGTCAGACACTTTTATTTATATTTTATTTTTTCATGAATATTTCTAAATCTACCTTCAACCCTTGAACTACTACGGTCACAATGAAGGTCTCCTTAATCTAATACTGGCACTGCGAGTTCAACGGTTTCCTTGGATTTCAATTCAGAACACTGGTTCAAATGTTAAAAAAACGGATTGCACGTTTACTGTGCGTACCCAAACAAAAGTTCATAAATTTATTCGTGGCACTCCGAGCCTCAGAATAAAACGTCGTCAATTTCCGTGGACTCATAAAATTACCATATATAAAAAAATACATGGATATTATAGGTCTTTATATTCTCCCCACCTCAGGGCTCTACACACCCGTAATCCATAACATAAACTAAGGGAACAATTGGAGGTATTGATCATGCATCTGAGTTTCTCGCTCCCATGTGCTCTCTTGGAGGTTCTCATGCTGCCAACATATGCGCACCAAAGTTATCGACCACCCAAGAAGGACCCGCTCCTATCGATCCTTGATATTCACTAGAACTTCTGTAAAGGTCTCCCCATCATCGACATCTAGATATGCATGGATGATGATGTGAAAAGGGTCATGCACGTATCACCTCAGCTGGAATACGTTGAAGACGTCATGCACCAGGTAAAACTGAGGGGAAAGTGTTACATAGTAAGCCACCTCGCCAACTCTGCTGATGACTTGGAAGGGTCCAATTAACTTCAGAGATAACTTTCGGCCTTGTCCAAATCTATGTAAACCTCATCGAGGTGAGACCCGTAGAAAGAGGTGGTTTCCATCCTCTAACTCCAGAGGTATCTGTCACCTCTCAGCATATGACTTCTACCTGCTCTGTGTAGTCTTCATCCACTCCTGGATGATCATCACCTTCTCTGTGGTAGCCCGTACCATCTATGGTCTCACTAGTGCTATCTACCCTAGGTCAGTCTAGCACAAAGGTGATCTTCAAGGTCGCCCATACAATGCCTCAAAAGGTTTCATCCCTATTGTGGAGTGATAACTATTGTTGTATGAAAAATCCACTACAGTCAAGTGATCCTCCCAACTGTGACCTAAGATGAGGATGCAGGCACATAGCATGTCCTCGAGGATCTGAATAGTCTACTCAGTCTGGCCATCTATCTCGGGATGGAAGGTGGTTCTCAAATGAAGTTGGGTCTCAAAAGTCTCTTGCAACCCCTTCTATAGTTGGGAAGTAAACCGTGCATCGTGATCAGAGACAATCGTTGAGGGTACTCCATGTAACCGCACAATCTCTTGCACATAGAGGCATCCAATGATCTCTACTGAACCTTTCTCTCTGATCGGTAGGAAGTTGGCCGACTTGGTGAGTCAGTCGATGATCACCCAAATCGATTCATGTCCCCTGGATGAGCATGGAATATCCTTCACGAAGTCCATGGATATCCAATCCCACTTCTACTTTCGGACCTCTAAAGGCTGAACCAAGCCTGCTGGTACCTGATGTTCTACCTTCACTTGCTGAAAAGTTAGGAATCGTGAGACAAACATTGCTACTACTTTCATCATTCCCGACCACCAGTGCTGTCGTCGGAGGTCCTGGTACATCTTGACCACTCTTATACATACTGATAGAGGGGAAGTGTGGAACTTCCTCAACACATCCTCTTAAAGTGACAATGGAACCATGCTATGTCCTCTGAAGAGGATGACGTGTTACCCACCTTTAGAAAATCCATCTAGTGTATGCCCTATGGATATCTAAGCACGTCGAGCCTCGCAGTCAGCGTCCCAACGATGCGCCTCCTTAACTAGATGAAGACGTGGTGGAGTGACTGTAAGAGATTGTAGAAAGACTACACCATCCTGATCCACAAAGGATAACTAAAAAAGAGGCCATATGCTCGGTCTCCTCCCCTATCAGTTTTATACCAGACATCCTGCTGAGTGCATCTAATACAAAATTCCCCTTCCCAGGAGTAAATACTATCACAGAGTCATAGTCCTGGAGGAACTCAATCCAACGTCCCTACCTCAGGTTTAGGTCCTTATGAGAGAATATATACATGAATCTATTGTGATCATAGTACATAGTAAACTGCTCTCCCATCATGTAATGTCTCAACATAATCAAGGTGAAGACCACTACTGCTAACTATAGGTCATGGGTAGCGTAGTTCTGCTTGTTTTGTCTCAACTGTCAAGAACCATATGCGATCATCGCTCAATCCTTCATCAGGACACATCCATGTCTAGTCCCTGATGTGTCGCAGTAGACTACGTACCCCATGCCCTCCTCTGGAATTCTCAAGATGCTGGCACCAGTCAGCCTCTACCTTAGCTCCAGAAAACTCACCTTGCATTTTTCCGGCCACATGAAAGGTTTCCCCTTCTATGTCAACCTTGACAGTGGTTATGAAACTCTAGAGAAATCTGGCACAAACCTCCAGCAGTATCCAGCCATGCCCAGAAAACCATGTACCTCCATCACACTCCGGGGTGGCTCCCAAGAAAGTACCGCCTCAATCATCGGTGGATCCACTGCCACTCCAGCCTCCAATATGACATGTCCCAGAAAATGAACCTCTCGAAACCATAACTGGCACTTCGAGTGATTAACATAATGTTGGGTCTCTCATAGTGTGTCCAGCACTACCTAAAATTGATAGGCATGTTCCTCCTCAGTGTTAGAGTAGATAGGAATGTCGACGATAAATACTATGACAAAGTGATCCACGTATGGCAGAAAGATTCTATTCATGAGTCCCATGAACACTGTTGGAGAATTGGTTATGCCGAATGGCATAACCAATAACTCGTAATGGCCATACCAATGTCTGAAAGCCGTCTTATGCAAATCCTTGTCTCGCACTCTGAGTTGATGATAGCTTAATAAGAATCTTATCTTCGATAACCATCATGGTCCCTCCATCAAACCAAAGAGGTCATTAGTCCCCAGGAGTGGGTAATTTTTCTTAACGGTCTTCTGGTTAAGGCGATGATAGTCGACACAAAATCTCAATCTACCATCTTCCTTCTTGGAGAATAGAATTGAGGCTGCCCTGGGAGAAACACTGGGCCAGATGAACCCATTTAGTTGCAAGCCCTATAGCTGTACCTGCAGCTCACGAAGCTCCACGGGAGACATCCGATACACTGGTGTAGATATTGGTGTTGTCCCTGGGTAATAGTCAGTGAAACAGTCCATATCTCTATGAGGAGGTATAACTGGAACATCATCAGGGAAGACATCCACATACTGGTCCACTACTATATAATAACTCTAAATCTCCACATCAATCTTTCTGAGGCATAGGATAGCCAACTGATGAGTAAATAGCTGCACCCTCCTCCGGGTAAGCCCATCATCATGTGCTACAAAGGCTCCCTTCTTTCTAGTGAAGGTAAAAATCGTCCCATCCCTGTGGACACACATCACATTGCGCCCAATATAGTCTATCTGAACATGGACTATAGATAAATAGTCCATAACCAAGATGATGTCATAAGTCCTCGATGCAACAACAAGGATATCACAACCGATGCTCTCGCCTCCTTGAGTAAGCTTGCACTACCGGAACCAGTGCGTAATCATCGAATCTGCTCTTGTAATAGTCTCTAGATGTAATGATCGATCCAACAGCTCTACCAGAATCACCAAGCTCCAAAAAACGGCAGTGGGAATTATTGAGTGACTGGAAACTGTGTCTATAAGTACTACAGCTAAGGTAGAGTAGACCCAGATCGTACCTCATTTGTTCTCTAGAGCGCCATGGTTATACACCTCAGCTGCCTAGAGCTGAGCTTGCCCAATTCCACCTGCTCCCTGTGGTTGGGGTGGACCTCATGGTGGTGGTGGTGGCAACACCAAGAATCATCACCCACCTCCAGCTTCATGGCCAGTTCCTCTGCCATGTTCGCTTGCTGCTTGCGGACCACCTCGGTCGATCCTCTATATCTGCCTGGGCGGTCCTTCGACCATATGCTGATAATACATACAGCGGGTAAGATATTCATGATCCATGTGACCCTTCCTGCCGTATGTGTAACACTACCCTCTCTTGTCATGTCTACCTCTGCCTCTGGTGCCCTGCACAACCGACTCTAAATCCAACGGTTGTCCACATGTATGTCCTGTCCTGTTGGACCTCTGCAACATCTGTCTTCTGCTAGCTGAAGAAGACTCTGCTATGTGTCATAAGGTGGTGGGTCTCGCTGTGGGTGACTACTCAGTAAGGAAACTCTCTACTAAAATGGATCTATATAACACCCCATCCGACGTCGGGATGCTAAGAGAAATTAACCATGCAGTAATATATCGCATGATCCCCTGCTCCAAGGTCCAGGCCCAAAAAAATGGGTCCCGAACCATATCTGTGGAGTATCTTGAGTGGTCAATAATCCTCGGTGAGTACTAAGGCACAATCATGTTTCCTTGATACAAAGGAAGTAGCTTCTATATGCGCACTGCACGAATAGTTTCTGGGACAGACTCTGCCTGAAACAGGATCTTGAAATCTTCCCAGAGAAGGGCCATCTTGTCGTGAATGTGGAGCATCAAGCTCCATCACCTGCCTGATTCTTCAAGTAGGAAGTTGGCAACAGGGATCACCATTAGATCGGCTGGCGTCCCTACCAGTCGTAAAACTCTAACCTCAGCTTCCATACAATCCTCAACTGCCTCTTGATCCATCTCTCCCCTGAACCTGGGTGGCCTCTAGCGTTGGACTCGTGAAATGCGCTCAAGAGGCTTGAACCTTCTACTTATAGGGCTGGTGGAATTGGTGGCCCAACGGGTAACAGTACTTTTGGTTCCTCTGCTCGAAAAGGGCCCTACACAGAGTACTCACCGCTTGGTTGGATATTAGTGTTTTCTACTCTCGGAACCCTAGATGGTTTTCTAGGTGGAGGTATATTGAAACGAAACAGGTGCACCACGGTCAATAAGTTATACCTGGTGATATGAATCAAGAGATCATAAAGAAAACACTTCACAACACATAAGCAATCAGTGTTTTGGTGCACTGAGTAAGAAATCGGATGTAAAGGTCCTTGTGTATCGATACGCCGGCCGCCATACAAACACTGGATTCCCTAAACAAATAACCACACTAACTAGAATTAACACTATTGAAATTAACAGAAATATCATAGTCTTATGTTATACGGTAGAACCAACTCCTCTGATACCAATTTGTCACGACCTGTCCCCTGGGGTCCATGCCGTGACTACCCCAAGCCCACCTTCGATTGGATAGGGGTTGGGGACTAGCACCAAAGGCATATTTCCTAAAACTGGGAATACGGTACCTTTATAACCTATAATCACACTAATCCAAGCACACAGCAAGATATGAACTCAAGTAAACTGTATAGGAAAAAGAGTATTGAATGTAAAAATGGTGCCGGAATTCAAGCCCAACTGTAATGATACAAGTACAAATGAAATACAATAAAACTGAAGATGGAGTAAGGAATCTACTAATACATCCTCTGAGGTTTATACCTAAAGGGTAGGTACAAATCACCTTCTAAGAACTCCGCATCCACCCGTCTACTCTACTTACTGACATGCCATATATTCCTCCTCCAGGCACCGTCTAGTCTTGGTACTCCCAACCTCAGTCAACGTTGTTCGTCGTCTGCATCCAACACAACAAGGTGCGGTCATATCCCGTGAAGGGGTGAGTAAAATTATACTCATTGGGGACCCTGAGATCCTAAAGGTATCAAAAAATCTACCAAGGATAGACCACAAAGTATGAAAACATCAGATAACCATACATAGCTATATGCTTATACATATGCCTATGTTATCATGTAATCCATCTCAATAATAAAGAAACACAAAGGTTATAACTCATCTCACACCAGTTATTACTTAAGTAAAATATTAGAGATGATTAGATGTAACTACTGAATCGTCTTACTCTATAAAGAAGCTGACCCACACAGGATCGCTAGGACCTGACCCACACAGGATCGCTAGGTGCAGACCCACACAGTATTTCAAGGTGATGACCCACACAAGATCGCAAGGAGCTGACCTACACCGGATCACTATGAGTTGGCCCACACATGATCGCTAGGATATGACCAACACAGGATCGCTAGGTTATGATCTTACCCAAACATGATCGCTTGGATAGGAGCTGACCCACCCAGGATCGCTAGGAGCTGACCCACATAGGATCACTTGGATAGGAGCTGGCCCACATAGGATTGCTAGGATTTGACCCACACAGGACCCCTAGGAGCTTTCCCCCATAGGATCACTAGGATATGAGCTGACCCACAGATGATCGCTAGGTGTTGACCCCTACATGATCGATAGGATAAGAGCTGACCCAAATATGATTGTTAGGGGATGACCCACACAAGATCGCTAGAACACCACCAGTATGCTGTCAGACCCACACAGGATCCTAGTATATCATCATATCCATCTACATGGTTCCCACACTAAGCCTTCAAATCTCCAAGATGATCTTCTCCACAAGTCACTGGTTGATACTCCAACTGCCAAGAAGTCCCACGAAGATGTGTCTCAATTGTCTGCCACATCATAGGGCTCTCAACGCAATAGATGGAACATCAATGGGACGTCTGGTCTATGTGTAATTAGCCTTTTTTTCTCAGTGGCCCGGTTGGATTCGTGATCAATCCAACTAGACCGTACCCCGTCTTAATCAAAAACTCTAGTGGTGTATACTTAGCGCGACCATCTCCCTCCAATAATTCCAAATTCAGTAATGGTTCATCAAACAGATGACTGGTGAAAAATTTATGGACTAAGTGAAGTGTAGGGTCATATTTGGTCTAGGTCCGGGCTGACCCGACCTGACCTGGCCTCGACCGACCAGATTTGGGTCAACCCAGCCTGACCTACTGGGTCAGGCCCGGTAGGGCGTGAGGGATAGAGACAGCACCACGGCCCGGTTCGGGCGACAGCGTCGGCTCAGCGGGACGGCAACTGCGCCTCGGCACGGTCGGCGGTAGCAGCTCGACAGAATGGCAGTGGAGGCTCAGGCAATGGAGGTGGCTTGTATGGCATCTCGGAAGGTGGTGTGGAGGGGCAGAGGCCTTGGGTGCCACAAGGCGGTGCGACGTGGCTATGGGGTGGTGATGGCTGCAGACGGTGAAGCAAGACGGGGTGCAGAGAACCATTCCTTTAATAGCGGCCTGTTTAGCCGGCCTCTCTCTTCGTTTCTCACTGTGGTGTAAACCACCTTCTTCCATCGTGAAGAACACAATAAGGAAGAATGGTGGAGGAGTCGGGCTATGTTGTTTTGGCCTGCCCCTTCTGAGTTAGAATGGTAGCAAGAGGTTCACAACAATGGAATAATGAATGTGTATGGAAGATATTTAGAAACATAAATCCCCAAAACCCTCATCAATCTCAATTCCAAATCCCGCAAAATAATAAGAATGGGAGAACATGGGAAGTGATATTCATATAAAAATAAACCCCTACCTCATTCATTTGATTAATTGAATATTGTTCGTGGGGAAGGAGATGATGTCGTTGGGAATAGTCGGATGTCATTGATGTCGAAATTTCCTCGATCGTCGGTTCATTGATGTTGAAGACGTTCATCATGAATGAATGTCTCGTGGAAGATGTCGGAGTCTATGTTAGTGTTCCTCGTTGGCGTTCTTCATAGTCGAAGGCATTCTTTGTAGTCAAAGGTGTTCTTCGTAATCGATGGAGTTCTTCGTAGTCAAAGGCATTCTTCGTAGGATAAGGGAAATCCTCTAATAGTTCTCCACTCACAATTCCACCCAAAAAAGAAAGAGGTTCCAATATAACTAACTTAAGAAAAAATTATGTTGGCCCACACACACATGTTTGGAAAAACTAATGTTCTGTGTAGGCATAATTAATGTGGTTCATTGGAATAATTAATGTTTAGGAAACTCAAGAGGCTACTCCACATTAAAGAGATAGTTTAGAGGTTGCTCCTCCATTAAGAGGGGTCGTGTGGTCCTCGCATCTTTGAATTCAAATTTGGGGTTTATGCTCGGGTTGTCCCCACCAACATAACCGAACAAGGGAAGTTTAGTTTTGGTGGACCCCACCACATAACATTTAAAGGGAGGTTTAGTTCTGGTGGGTCCCCATATCCCAACACCCACATGGGTGTTTCATATAAATTAAAAATATCACACACTTTTATTTTTATTTAATTCTTTCATATATTTTTGAAAAGCTAACTTCTACCCTTGACCTACTGTGGTAGAGGTGATGGTATTCTTAAGTGGATACTAGTGCGAAGAGTTCAACAGTGCCCTCAGATTTCAATTCTTAGAACCAGTTTAAAAGTAAAAAAACATGCTCACATGCTTACTAAACGTACCCGAACAAAAGTTCAGAAATTCATTCAGGGATCTCCGGGCCTCGGAATCATGCGCCGTCAATTTTCGCAGACTCAAAAAATTCCCATACATAAAAAAATTACATGGAAATTACGGGTATTTAAAGCGATGGATATGGGAATGAAATAAATATAAAACATATAAATTGACCAAATCCAACATGACTCACTTAAAAATATAGAACTATCATAACTAATAAGGGATTATTTTTCACTAAATTTGGTTTATTTGGGTGGGGTTAATTTTTTTATAATTTTTCCGAAGACATCTAGATTATGTTTTATGTAAATAATAATTATCATTACCAAATACAAAATTATATTAAATAAATAACAATATAAAACTATTATGTTCTAATGAAATCAAAAATATACAATGACCCCACCTATAATAAGAATCATTGAGATGTTTTAAAACTAATGTTGAAATCACATCTATCCAACAAAACAAGTGTATAAAATAATATTTAATGATATTTTTTAAATATAGTCCAATATTTTTACTTAATATGTATTTTTAATTCATAAATAAATGGTTCTTGTGGTAGGGAGATTATGTTGGTTAACAAAGTCTTGCACCATATTTTTGTAAGATTCCTTTCAGTTTCAACAATGAATATGAGTGTGTACCCTAAAGGCCACCTTTAATATGGATTTATATAATATCAAATTCATTTCATTGGTTTCCATTAATATGAAAAAAAATAAAAAATTCTATATGATTCCACAAGGTAAATGGATGAAACTATAAGTCATGCCATGTATATGAACACCCATAAAAACTCATCAAGATGAATTCTAATTATCATAAAACTCCTCATCTTTATAAGTAGCTATACAAAGACATGAATATGTTGGTCAAGTGTTTTATTGAAAAGAGGTCTAACAAGGTGTTGAATAAGACAATGAAAAAATCAATGAAATTAACAAACTCATATTTAAAAATAAAAACATTCATTTTTAAGTATAATATTCATGAGAAAATGCAGCATAAATTAAATAAACAAGAACATAGAATTTCTATTATATTTTAATTTAACAAGATCATATATTTAATGTTCAAACCACATTATGACAATGAGATATGGTAAACATGAAGGTAGACTTACATTTTAAAGGATTTGATATCTTTTACAACACCTTCCTTCTTCTCACTTAAAGGAACAACCCAGATCCATTGTCTTAATGAGTTCATAAAATAATTACTTTTTTTACACGTACAGAACCAACTTATTTTCATTCTGCTATAATATTAATAACCATAATTTCCTTTTACTAGGTAAGGATGAACCTCAGTACTGTTAAATTTTATTTGGAAATTAAAACCAATAAAATATTTTATTAGAGGCACAAATTTTTGTGAGTGGTATTCTAACTCAATCTAAATAATAAATAGTAACAAAACATCATTATAAATAAAAATATAATAAAATTAAATCCATATATATATATCTGTGTGTGTATGTGTGTGTGAAAACAATTGTTAGGATAAGTGTAATAGACCATTATAGAGTTAAGTAAATCAATAATGATTTAGGTGAACCAACACAACCTTGAAAATTTAAAACATCTATAGATTAATTGTAGATCTCTCAAATAGTTAATTGATTTAGTATTATTACATTGGAATTATATGTATCTCTACTGATATTATTCAGAATCTATATTTTGTAAAATTTTCATTATCTAACTCACTTCAATTAAATCTCCACAATCTTTATCACGTGGGTACTTCCTTAATATTAATCATAGCCAGTATTGGTTAGAATAATATAGATATAAATATATTATCATTTTCATCATTTTAATACTAATTCCTACTAAAAAATAATTCAAATTTCATTAATCAATTAACAAATTTTAAAAAACTAAAAACATATTTTTTTAATAATTATAAATGATTATAATATAAAAAAAATAAAAATAAATTTGAAAAAATAAAAGTAATTGAAAATCTAAAAAATAGTATGAAACATAGTATCATAATGAAAAATAAAATTATGTGAATATTTCATTGTAAAGTAAATTTACATAATGGTGTTGTAACATTATATTATTGAGAATTATCCTATATTTTTAAATACTATTAGTGGAATCATATATTAATTCATGAAAAAGATCATAAATCATAAAAAAAGAAATTTATTAGTAATCCAAGACTAATATTTTTGCATGTATTCCCATTAATATTAAAAACCAGGTTGGTTTCTTTATTTATATATAATAAACATAATTATTCCATTTTAGTAAATATAATGATATTCTATTATGAATATGGGACAACAATTTTCCACATCCATTAAATTTAATATGAAATTAATGTATCTCTCATGAATATGTGTGGATTGTTGCATCCACAAATGGAAATAATTAAGTTTCTATCCTCATATTTCATAGGGTTATATTATGATAAAAATAATATTATTTGATTATATTCATAAAATAATTATGATTTTTAATTTTATTATCTTATAAATGTTATCACCTACCCATATGTTTTAATATGGTAACGTTGGTCATGTGTACATGTGGATTTACACCCCCATGATGTGATGTGACATGTATTTATTTTATTTATTGAGTGGAAGGTAATAAGGATTTTTATAATAAATATATATTATTACTATCATATATTTATGTTTCTAGAATTATAATTTATTATTTACAATTCATTTATTCAACATAATGAATATTCAAAACATCACTCATGTATGTGTAGAGAGGGAAATCTCAAAGAATTGATGGAATTGTTTTTTAATTAGTAATTTTTCTGAATTGTCATAAAAATGTATAAAATTAATAAATAAAATAAATATTTTGATTAATATTCTGAATGGGGTAACATTAGGACCAAGGGTAATTTATCGGAACCATCGAACCAAATACTACATAGAAAGTGAACCATTGTTCACCTGAGTATCCATTCGAATGAAGAAATTGTTAGTAAAAGGATTATTATAAATTATAAATTATTGAAATATATAATTTTATATATGAATATTTAATTTTAATATATTTATAATAATACATATTTATTATAAAATAGTTTTGAAAACATATGAATATGGGTGAGACATGAGGTAAGGGACTTATTTAGAAATCTATTTTATTTCAAGATTATTAATGATAAATATTCTCTAAGGGAAATTATATATGTTATTTTATATTAACACCATATATTTTATTCTCCTATTATAACTCATATAATTTTCATTTAATAGTAATATTTTCTTCTATTTGGTATATATAATGATAAAAAATGTTTTAAACATAAACAAACAAAATTTCCTTTTTGGTCGATGACCATTTTTTTCCTGTACATACATTATTTAACATGTATTCATGAATTTTTTATTATTATACACTTATTTATTGAAGAAAGTGTTATCCATATTCTAATTTCTATAAAAAAATTGAATTTTTTTCCATCTTATGAATGTGGTACTTCTTAATAATGGAGTAAATTGAAGCATTGTTTAAACATACACCGCATGAACATGTTTTGAAAATATCAGGACTAAAATTGTTATTGATTCATAATTTATATGTTTATATGGTTATTTTAAATGAAAATATTTCCCTTATATTTGGAAACTTTTTAGATTTTTAATATGTTCCTTTAAAATGAAAATATTATTTTTCTTAAGAAATAATCTAGAGGTCCTTTAATTTTATTTTCATCCAATGCAAAAAGACAGATGTTACATCACACATATTGGGGATATGAAATAATAATTCTGTTCATATTATATTCTTAGATGATTATTGAATAGGATCATGAAATAATTGTGAAACACATTTCCATTTCCCTCGGTTAAGATATGATGACTCCAAAAATGTGTTGGTGACCCAATGCATTACACAAGAATTAATTATGATTATGTTATTGTTGATTATATAATATAAAAATAATAATTAGAATTTAAATATTTATTCATTTTCAAGAAAACCAATTTAAGGAAATATGGTAAATTGGATAGGATTATGAGTAACCAATAATGTGAAATTATTTTCCCTCCTAATCAAAACATTAAATGTCAGAATCAAGTATCCAATTATGTTGACTAATGATAAGGTTATATTATATAAATATCTCTTGAGATGATGGATATTATTGTGTAAATTATTTTTAATATATATGTTCAAATTTTGATATGTGATTGTGACTTCTATCTCTGATCACAAGATTGTTAGTGGATAATGTTTTGAATTGATATGTTTACATTTTGACACCTGAGTGTGATTTATACTAGATATTCTAATAAAATTATGAATATACATTATTCCTAATGTCTATATTGACATTGTGATGCGTGATTATGATTTATTATAACCATTCCCAAAATATTATAAATTTACATGATTGGGAGAATCTACGTTGACATGATCATGATTTTCTATGATTAAGATTCCACATTCCAATGTTATGCCCGTTTAACTGTGATTACTACTTTAGCATCCTTATTAATAATTATTTTCGAAATGAAATCATTTCTTATATTATGATATATTATTTTCTAGTTATAAATCTTATACACTAAGAAAATGGAATATATTTTGTTACCATAAAATTTATATCATATTATTCATTATAATGATTTATTTCTCCCAAGTTATCCATTACTGAGATTTTGAGATCAATATATCCTATGTTTTTCTCCAGCAATTTTAAATGAAATGTTTTATTAATGATATGTATCGAAGGGAACTAATCTATAAACATTGTGGGAGATATTATAAATCATTTAATAAATAAAATTATTATGTTTATAGTCTCTAAATACACTAATCCTTTATTATCCTCAGGAATATATATTCTTTTGAAATGTATTTAAAATATTACGAAAATAGTGTAATTTTTATGCATGTCATGCATGGGTCACCTCATGTTCTATTATTTATTATGCTCCACCTCATGAGTTGGTAATGGAATTAAATTCCAATATTTGAATTAGATTAGAATTATATTCTTAATAGCATGGTTTTTATAGATATGGATTCATACCTACTCTACAACCCCACTCCCTTCTATAGAGATAGAGTTATATTTATGAATAAATGGGATTTTGTGGATTATGGTAATTAGATATGTTATTATATTTTTTATAATGTATCCTAGTTAAGTCATACTTATATATGAAGTATTTGGATGGTTAATGTTATATAATATACTTTTATTATTTGTGTATTTATGAATGAGCTATAATGGATTATGGTATAGTGTATATTTACATCGAGTTGTGATGGATATCAATTTTCTATGTGATTAGGATGATGTGATAGTGATGTAAATAGTTATTAGTTTCGTGAGATGTAGTATTTGTTGGTAATGTGGCTATTATATTTTTTAATACGTGTTGTATGAATTATAGAAGGGATATGAGAACCTAGACGTAAGTCATCAGGGTTTAGGAAGACTAGTTAATTGGGGAAGTGTTAGAGTGGTACCCATATTAAATATATTCCTTTTATTCTATTATTAAAAATTTATATTAATTACATGGTTAGAGTTCCTTCATAATTTTGTAATATTGTTCTCATGATTTAGACAACATTTTGGTTTTTATGATTATTCACCTCGGTTTAGTATTCCCTTCCTCATTTTAGGAGAGTTTTTTGGAGAGATCATATTGAGTATAAATTTCTGGTAAAACAAAATATTTTTTTACTCATGTCAGAGTTGAAAAGTGAATTAGAGGATATGTCCCATCCATTGAAAATCCCACAATGCCTAATTCAATGATGTTGATGGTGGTGGTGCATCCCCTATCTAGGGTGGGGGGGATCTCTTCATCTATAGTTGATGCTCACCTCTCCTCATTCATCCCCTTATCCAACTAGATATTCCCCTAGGATTCTCGAGATTAAGATATGACCCAAAGTGGTTGCTGTATCCAACGACATTCTATAACATCCTATTTTGATGGAATATTTCCCGGAATCCACGACATTAGCTAATTTGAAATTTGTGGCATGTTTCAAATCTCGTAGACCTTCATTGGATTCATTAAATATATTTTTTTCAATTATTTTTCTTTTATCGATGAGGTGGTCCTTAGAAATCATAAAAACTGTCATATTATTATTTAGTTTTCCACAGAGGTAGATATGATAATGAAATGGTCCAAAAAACCTCGCTTCTACAAGGGTTTTCATTTCTATCTATTTAGTTTCTTATATGACAAAGATATGAATCATGATGCTTGAACGACATCATAATGGGATAGTCTTCTCGAACCCCCATCCATTTTCAAAATCCATCCATCCTTAATATGTTATGGGACATGTTCTGTCATTTTTTTCACGAACAAATGTACTAGTTCTGTTATGCAATGATTTTTTCACATTGGTGCATTGAGGATTATGACTCTAAACCACTGATGGAATGAGTCTGGATCTATGTTGGTGAAGCATTTAGGTTCATGTAGACAATTTTATTTGATTTTTTGACTAGGTTTTTCCATCGTTCAAGATATTAGGCCCCCACGTAGCATACTGGTCCAGATTTCATTAATATTCATGATACAACTATGATTTCTTAATAGGATATTAGTTTGGACCCTCCCTTAGTTAAGAAAAATGCTACAAATCAAGACCCTAGTGTAGAGTATATCATTTATATGTTCATTTATGATTTTTATTCTCCCAATTTTCCATCCTTGTTTGTACCTAGTTCATTAATTAATTTATTTTTCTGATATAGTCATGGTCAGAGTGGTGGTGTAAGGACAAGAGAATTATCACCCCTCTACTAATTCGTCATAAGGCTTTCAAATGGGTTCTAGGATGAATGAAGTGTTACAAAACACTATTGATCTGAATGTTGTAGTGACTATGAGTTGTGGGGTGGCTATGTAGTGTAGAGAACCAAATCCACTAATTCCCAAAACCACTTCTCCAATATGGTTGAAGTCGAAAAATTAAATGAAGATATTGTAGGATTGAAAACCATGATCAAATTGTTTTATAAAGAGGAAAGTCTACTTATGTTATTCAGAATATGAGGAGCCAAGTGAAAATGGAGAGGAATCCCAATTTAATTCGGATTATGGGAAGGAATCATGTGTCAATAATGGCTTGAGTAAAGGTAAATAATGGTCTATCATATGTGGAAATTTTATAGTTTAGAATGGGGAAAAACACCCTGTAAAGATTATTCCAATATCCAAAAACTAATAGTAACCATATAAGTTGGCATGTTATGCAAAAATAGAAAATATATAAAATAGGGGGATCATTATTTATTGAAGGTGTGAAGTAATATTACGGAACGATGAGAAATCCGACTCGTAATATGGATTGAAATTCACCATAGGGTAGAGTCAAGGTGCAACAGGTTAAAATATTTGAGGAAATATGAAGCCAGATGTGATGAAAAATAAGAGATGAGATAAAGAAATACATGGAACATGTTTTAAATTAAAATGATGAAATGTTATAAAAATTACACTATTTGAATAATTTAATATATGATATTAGATAGGTGTTTGAGGGAGTGATTCAGGTCTTAATTAATGATGGGAAAAGGAATTGTATTGACAAGAAACACCACATTCTGTGGAAAAGATTCAACGGAGGGAAGATCAATTTGGAGGAATATATGAATACATAGAAAAAATTGACGATAACATTCAAGCTCAACTACAAGATAATTTTGATATATATGTAACTGAGTTGAATTGAAGGATATTTAGAGTAGTTAACTATAATATTTTGTGTTTTGTTTTTAATGACTATGTGACCTCTATTGTGGTTAATTTTGTTGAGTAGGGCAGTTTGTTTTCTCATTATTCATCATAAGTGTTTTTCAAATAAAATGATTCATTTTGGTTCAGTTTGGAAGGAGTTTTATGGTGATAGGTATATAAGTAACTAGACCATGGAGTCTATTTAAATGATTTTGGAGTTTGTGGTTCTATTTTGTATTTTTTCATATATATTCACTTTTTTATACATTATACGATATTACATGTATTAGTGGAGTTCATTTCCAAATATTATGATGAATATTTTTATTTTCATTCATTCTAAGTGTATTGAGGGTAATAATTTCATTATTTTTTATTTTTTAAACCTCACTAACACAATATCTTTGAAAGAGGTCATTGGAGTCACTCTTTTAATAATTAATTACTTGGAGTAGTCCCAGTGAATGGGGGGATGAAGCATTTTGTATTTTAAATTGATGATAATGATATTTTGTCATAAGATAAATATATTCAAGGCTATTGTGATGTAGATTCTCTTTGGGTAGACTCAACCATATATTAAACCATAGATACTACTTCTTAATTATTTATTATTAGTGAATGAAATTATAATGATTATTTTTGTTTAGTAACATAATTTATTATCTGAATTATATTTCTTGATACAACATTTGAAATATATAGTTATAAGTCTTAGTGGAATTCTCATGATTGGGGTTAATTAAAGATTGAAATTTATTTTCTTTGGAAAATTTAAAATAAAATCCCCACAAATTTAAAGAACACGAAATTAATAAATACAATATATATATATATATATATAATTTGATAAAAAAATTATAATTGAAATTATCAACACATATTTATAATAAATGATATTATACACGACTTTGAAATTATTTTACTCACACCAAACTATATATATCAATTTAAATTCCAACAATAATATTTTTTTCTAGTGCTGGGGAAGAGTGGGCTTTCAACAGCAGGGTCGAGGAGGTGAAACCTGTGGCAGTGGAGAAAACAGGGCCTATAGTGTATGATTGTCCTGCTGTGGTGACTTCAGAAGGATATAAAGATGGGAAATCTAGTCTGAATAATACTGCTGGAGGGATACTCATTACAGTTCCAACAATAAAATGTTTTCAGACTCTGGAACAAGAGGATTTGGAGGTGATTAAATTAATTAATATTGATGCCAATGTGGAGAATGGTCCTCAGGAGGATTCTGCTGGAAATGATGAAATGAGGATAGTGATGTATGAAGATCATGAATTGGTTGAGCAACCTCAATGCTTAGCTTTAATTGATATTAATTCTCCATTGCAGCACAATCAGTCAGCAACTTATCCAAAAGAGGTTTTCCCTAGAAATGGGGGGATATTTCTGAGAGCGATAAAGAAAATAGTGGTGTATTGGTAAGGCTCTCGTATAGCAACATTTTCCAGGGTGGGGTAGGTCTAAATACTGGTATGAAAGCTCATAATGAATTTAATTCTTTGGAGTGGTTGAATCTCTCGTGGAAGTAGGCTGAAGTACTGAAACAGCATGCAAACATGGAATGGAAATCGGCCCCTGCAGAGGAACATTTCAATAATGGGTGTAGAGATAGTGATTTGGTGCAAGGTGGGGATAGAAACAGGACTGAGGATGGAGGAGTGGAATCTGCTACTCCAAAAAGAAGAGGCATGAAGGATTATTCCTATTTACCTCAACCGTTGTGCACTAGAGTCTCCTTTAAGCACGGCCATGGGGTGACCCTAGCTTTTAAAAAAGGCATCCTGGACAAGCAAGATGTTCTTGGAAAAATCACTTTGGATGAGGTGAGGCAGGACTATAATGGAGATTTCATGAGGCATTTTAACCTGACTTTTTAATGGGGAACGACCACTGCGGAGGACTCCTAGCTTGGTTGTGATGATGTGTATGGAGACTTTGGCTTTTAGTTTTTGCTGGTTGCTCTGGGTGTTTGTTTTCTTGGTATGTTTTGGATGTGTTTTGTGGGATTGATTGTAACTTTAGGTTTCTCACTTTTCCTAAAAGTGTTTGGAAAATAATAAAAAGTATTTTGGATAGTGAAATAAAATATTAAATAAAATTGTCCAATTATAATAATGGGTTAATTTGATGGTGGAACATAGTTATCTCCACATAACAATAAGATATTTCCAAGAATTTTTATTGAATCTAATAAACAAATCCAAAACCTATATCATGTGTATCAATCAACATCATGAATTGGGTTAAAAATTAAAACATCCTTTTGATATATATATATACTAAACAAATCGGCTTCATCAATTATACTTCAGTGATAGATGTAATGGTTTAAAAGAATGGGTATCCGAACAAACTATTTTATTTTGGAAGATATTTTTATAAATAAATAAAAATAAAAATAAATTATCAAGATTATAAAGAAATAGAGTAAGTGAAAAAATTTAGGGATATTTTAGGAAACACTTTACTGATCATGTTTAGTTGGTCAGTAGGGATATATTTTATTTAACTAATTTTCCGATATACTTATTGTGTATATTCATATTTAGTTTGATATTTCTCATATTTTTAAACATTTTTACAAAAAGAACAGGTATTGTGAAGCATAAAAATGAATCTAATTAGATATCTTCTAGTTTTATACTTCTTACATGTGAAGCTTATTCATATTTGAAAAATATTAACTACATGTATCTCGTTCATGATAATGATCTCATAAATCATATGAATGATAGATTTCATATTCTATAACACCATAATTAAATTATAATATATAATTATTGGACTATTAGGCTTAGAATATCCACATTAACGTTGGATTCTTGAAGCTTTTGATAATATTTGACAAGGTCCTTTTGTCTTTTTTTCAGTACAGTACACGGTTTATCCTTATTTCATCCAATTCTGTCAATGAAAAGTTATGTTCTGAGAAGTCTTCCTTTATAAGATATCATTTTATTACAGTCATTCCACATACGGTCCACAAGAAAACCTTATATTCAATCTAAAAATTCTTTTAATTTTTGATACATTTGACATGTAACCATGTTCAATATTTAGTAAAATTCTATTGATCAGAAAATTAAAGGTATTTCTTCATGATATACTGAAATGCTTCATTTCCATGATAAAAAGTCACTTTTCCAACTAGGATTGATTGAAGACTTTAATTTTTTTGATCTATGTGAATTAGTCCTTATATACATGAAATTTAATATAGTTTTGGTCAATCAAGTAAAAAAATTAGTCAATCTAAGACATATTATTTCTTCTTAAAAATATTTCACTATTATAAAACATGTCACTTATTAGAAATATATTAAACATTATTTGGGATCATTATAAAATTAATTGATATAAAATTCAAAAAATCACCAACTTTTATAACAAAATATCCTAATCAAGATTTTTAATTTTAGAAAAACAATACTCACACTAAAATGAAAACATAATGAATTTCACTTTATGTTCATGATATACACAACTACAATATAGACTATCCCCTTTTAGGGTTATGAAAAGGTTATTAAATGAATTAGGGAAAAATAACAAAATATATATGTGGAAATTAAATATAGGAAAATTAGAAATCGATATAATGAAATCCATTAACAAAAAAATTATTTAATACACATTTTATAATAATTTTAAAAGTTTATTGCAATTCACAATACAATGTAAACTATTAAAAACTAAAATATAAATCATATTTAGATTCCAGAATGCATTTGGGGTATATATAAACATTATATTTGTCATCAGAATTATAAGGTATTGTATTGGGAATACAAGAAGAAGTTTCTCTAATAAATAATATCTAAAAAATTGTTCTGATGTTCTTTACAGGATTATTAGGAAAAACAAGATGTGGAATGAGGTGGGTAATATATGTATAGATACATAATATGTAGGATGATTATTAGGTATAATGAAAATTGTTAATGTCTTCACTAAAGTATTATTGGAATAATTTTAGTTTTGATCCATTAGCATTGTGAAATCACCTAATGAAGGAGTTCCATGACCCAAATTCTAAAATAAACAAGGTAATTACAATAAAAGATCTCTAACAGTGATATAATTAATTTTAGTAGGTAATCTTGATTCTTGAATGACATAGTCAATGGAGGTATATTGTGATTACTGGCTATATTATTAAATAATAAATTCCCATCATCCATAGTAGAAATCATTTTTAAACTTTACTCAATGTAATAAGTTATATTTTTTCAATATTTACAAGTATTTTTTTCCTTCATCCAATAATAAATATAGATTATTGTATTTTTGGGTTTTATAGGTGGATATCATCATATCCAATGTTTCTAAATAAGAATACATGATATTATTTAACTCGTCCATTACAATATTCTTATCAAATAATTTTCATATCATTTAGTAGAAGGTGGTGTAGTTTTAGAAGATATAGGGAAACCATGAGGAGTATCAATGGATGAAGAGTCTCTTACAAGATAATTTAGATCACTATGATCTTACTCCAATATAAAATCATGAAAATATGTTTGAGGTACTCCAATATTCCTATTGATCCTACAAATTTCATTTTCCATTCTATTTATATTGAAAAAGAGTTGGGGTGGTAATTTCTGTACAATATAGGATATTTCAATTCATATAACTTCTTCTATAGTTTTATTAATGATATTTTAAAATCTGTAAGGTAATTCAGAAATATGTTAATTATATTGATTCTATAGTCATTCATGTCATAATGAGTAACACAAGATGGATATGTAGTGTGAAGTGTTGAAGATTCTTATTTAGGAGGTGATATCATAATATCTTATTCATCATCGTCATCATATAATAATGGTGTTATTCCTCTGATCATAAAATAATCTGAATATTATCTAACACATTATAGTTGTTACATGGATCATTGTACTTATTAGAGATTCAGAGGATTATTTTTAAATAATATCATCCAACACATGATCCACAGTCAAATATAAAACGATTTATTAATTTATTTTTCAATACCTATGAGAATATACCTTAATCAATTGCATCAAATAAATCTGATCTATAAATTGTTCTACAAAAACAATAGGTGTAACTAGAATAGCATGTCTTCTAGGATTAGGTGGATTTCCTGATTTATCATGATAATTATAATGATCAAAATCAAATTAATATATAACAATCAAATATCCATGTGATTTCTACCCCTAAAAATTATTGTACCAATTGGATATTTTCCATTCACATCCACATGCATACTTCCTTATTCACTCTTATTCACTTAAGGAACATCATCATCAAAATATTAATTATCTTAATATTTGAAAATAGTTATTCTATTAGGATTAATAATAGACTATAATTCATCATGAATATCAGAATAAAATTAAATATCATTTGAATACAAAGACGTAGGAGTTTAAGAATGTCTATAAAAAACATTTCAAGATGTAGAAACTTGAAGTAGTACAACTGAGAAAAATGAATTGGTTTAGAAGGACAACACAACTCCTCTATTTTAGAATAAGAACACATTTCAATTGATTTTCTTATTATATTATCATAATAAAAAATCTATGTATTCTATCAAACAGTATTCTACAACTTCATTAGATTCAACACCTAGTTCATATTTTTAATTTTTCCTCAACGGGTTCCATAGAGGATTATTTTATTAAAATTATCATGGTCTATTACCCATTACCTTCCCCATGAGTTCCTATTCACTCTTATTATAATATAGATTGTCCGATTTAGACACATTCCACTTCATGAAATATCTTCCCCACCCATCAAGAATAATCCACATTAAGTATACAAATATATAAATCATCTAAGAATACGTAATAGAGTTAATACAGGAAAAGTTTATACACACATCATTCATATAACTTACAATAATTATATATATAATTATATAAATCCCATTTTTAATTATATTGGAAATAATTAGTAATGTTTCATTGTATTTCTAAATTCACCATTCATTATGTATATCAAATATTGAATCAACTTTATCAAAAATCTGTAATATACAATCAATTCCATAGAATTTAGCATCCCAAGGATCCAATAAAAATTATGATTTTCATGATAATTCTTAAATTTAAAACTCAAATGATGAAAGGGATAATGAATTATGAAATCCAAAAATTATAGTTCCTAAATAAAATTCATGTTTTTCCAACTACATCAATGAATCCCCCAACCATTCTCTATTCATTGGGGTTAATTTGAAATACATTTTCTCAAAAAAATTCAACATAATATTTATACATAAATATTTTTCACAATATGGTTAAATAACCTAATATATCGGGGTGAATCAAGGAATGAAAATTTAAACTAATACCCCAATAGATATTATTTCATTATTAAACAATTTTTTCCCTTTTTTGTAGAAATATGTGAGGAGAAATGAAAGATTCCATGAGAAAAAACAATTTATCATGGTTCACCCATATCATGTTATGTCCATAGATCATAAAAAATCAATGTTCCTATATAAAAAATCCACTAATGTGAACTTCTTTTAAAATGTTTACATTAGATTGTCTATTCCTTCCATATTACAACTAATTAGAATTTGATAACTCACTTCCCTCTCAACTAATGTGTGCTCTCTGCTCCTTCATATGTGTATGAACATGGTTCATACATTATGTATTAATCATCTCATTTCATTTTTTTCTTAAGAAAATGAAGGAAAATAGGTCGAATGTTTGATGTAGGACTATTACCTTACCTGAATGGTGGTTAAACGATGTGTAAATCCTAGTACATGTCTTGTATTCATGTAGATAGAGAAGTATGACCCATTTATGAAGTGGAGGTGGAAATCAGAAGAAGGGGTGAAATTTATAAAATAGACAACATGCATTCTCAAATAGACATTGATTTTTTTTTATTAAAACTGGTAGTAGAATCATTTATTTATTTTCTAGAATGAGGGCTCACTGGGTTCATGAACCATAGTCTTCAATCCTTGTTTCTCCTCCAGTTTGATCATATATACACTGATTTGATAGCTGTTAAATGCATTGGAACCCAATCGGTAAGCTCTTGATTCCTCATGATCAATTATTTGTGATTTCTTCTATCAAAAAATTTATTGATCCTTGATAATTATTTCTGGTCTAATAGATCTAATCAATTATAAATTTAATTAGAGGATGACATTAGATGAGGAGATTCATACTAGCAAGAGGTAGGTGGTCTCATTCATTTCGTTAAATGTCAAGTTGATTATATGTGATGAATTTTTATACACCCATTTTTGGTGTCTCCTGGATTAATAATTAACCTATTTTATTTCATATTTCTCATTATTTAATTCATTAAGTGATTAAAATTTTTCTTTAGGTTGTTTTCCATAATTCAGGGACACCCATGGGTGTGTTTTCCTTGGATGACCATTTATGGACCTGGGTCGAGGATGCCTATGGGTATTCCTTGGATTCCATTTTTATCGGTTGGTTAAAATGAATTGATGTTAATGATAGAATTACAATGTTTTAAAATTGTAATTGTTTTGTTCAAAGGTATTGGAATGGTTTTTCCCATGACCCATGCTTATTCCAATAATTATTTATGCTTGATTTAAATGTATTGATCCAATTGTGAACATGACCATGTGAGATAAAAATAATTATTAAGCCTTGTGACAGTTTAAATTTCATTATAGTCTTATTATATGAATTTTTAACATGTGAGTTACTATTGTTTAAACCAGGTAATTGTTTAATTTACCTGTGTTTCTTGTTATATGGATTTCCCAAGTGAATTAATATTTGCTAAATCTATGTAATACTTTAAATAACATGTGCCACTGTTTGTTTGTTTTACACACTTGAGTAATCGAATGTCCACACACTAAGAGGATAATCAGACTATAGTGTTCATTCTTTGAGTGAGCCAAAATTGTTGTGGATAGGCTCATTGAGGCTTTAATTAATTTTTCCCAGTGAAACATAAATCGTTGATGGAATCCATGGGTTGAATCTGTTTGAATTTCTGACATGTCTTTATTGGTACATGTCGATTATTTATAATCCCACCAGTATATGATTATTAGATATGGAATTATACCACACCTAGAGTGATACTGATATTCCAAAGTGGATCTCTACCATGGTCTTATAGGATGTGGGTAGGATTGCATCTAGTGTTATACTGGGTTTCCATACTGGTTTGTCATGGCGATCATGTAGGTTGAAAATTGAATTTCACCTAGAGTGATACATGAATTCCTAATGAGTAATGTCATGGACAGGCTCAAGTTATAAATTGAATATTAAATTTAAATCTCTTCTGACGTGTCTTCCAAGACAACAAGAAATCTTAGATTCAGTCATTACTTACTTCTTTAGATGTTCTTCTGAGGTATATGTTAAACTTTTTATACATTTGGGTTCCTATTCTTAGGAATAATCGCGAGACATATATATTTTAATGTAATCGAATTATTTAATGAAAAAGAAATGAATGTAAATGAATACCAGTTCTTATTGGAATGATTACTTTTGAGTACTTCATATCTTAATACATTCATTATTGTATGATACGTGTCATATAAATATTCACTGAAAGATTCTCATAGATCAATGGTGGTTTCCTACTAGTATTTAGTCTCACACTCTACAAGGGTTGTTATTTTGTGCCCAAATGGATTATGTTGTTTCTTGTATCGATAATAGTAAGAACACTTCTATAGGTACTTGATTGTTGTTTAGGAGGAAGAGATCTTGGAAAAAATATGAGGACTGTGATTATTCAATGTTTCTTTTCTTCCTCTGAGTACTATTAGTACTTATATTTTTAATTGTAATGAATCAACCCGGGTTGACCCTAAATCGGTCATGCGAGCCGATCTAAGACATGGACTATAGGGTGTTCCCGATCAACATGGGCTGGACACCTGTGCCGAGAATCATAATAAACCAGTTGGGAACGATTTATCCCATAACAAAGATAAATAAACATAAACTGAACGAGTAGATAAATAAAGGGAAAAACACCAAACAACTTGGCATCAAAAAATAATAATAATAATAATAAATGAGGAAATGTGACATACCAAAGGTGACATCGTGGATCACCACGGAACAAAAACCGCACTTTCTCCCAAAAGCAATTTGATACTGAAACCTACAACTGAAAAGTAAAGTGGTCATGAGCACCGAGATTCTCATTAGGAATTCCAAAATATAACCACGTTCTATGCCCATGCCTTTAGTAAGTAATCGAATCATTCCAGTTTGGAAATAAGATATAATAAAATATTGTTTTTAATTATTTTCAAATTCAAGTAATGAGTGTGAATTTTCAAGTAAATCATTTCACTCCCACTGCATTTTCAAAATAGGTTCCAAGCATGCAATAAAGTTTCAAAATGAAAAGAAACCAGTTTGGATTTAAATCTGGTTTTCACAAAAAATAAATCAAGTATGAAACAACTGAAATGAAAATTTCATCACAAATAGCATGTTGCAAATGAGCAGCTTGGGTAATCCCTATTGGTAGCTAGCATAAGTGGGAGACTAGAAACCTCATACCTCGGTGAAACATGGTGTATAAACCACTTCCCTCTGAAAACATGTCTTAGAAGACCACAAGCCTTAGAAAATGTGGCATAGAAGACCAAGACCCTCAGTAATTCGTATTATTACTTAGTGTTGTTTCATTAATCTTTCTAGACGAATCGGGACAACCCCATGTTGTGTCATCCAATGTACTAGTCTAGGTCACCTACCTGGATACCCATGTTTCCCAATGTGCTCTTTTTCAAGTGGTGGTGTGTTTTCTTTATCAAGAAAACATATATGTACATAACACTTTCTTTTTCGAAAACCCATTAAACCTCTCACCACCGTTCTCCCTCCTTAAGCGCATTCCCCCTCTTACACATCACACAATGAATAAGCATTAAATTTGGCATATAGTGACACATTCCACATAAAAATAACTTTTTTTAAACCAAAGGGCCGTACCTCAAGATAGGTTTTTACATTTTCATAAAGCACTATTAAAATGTAAAATGAGCTTAATTACATAAATGTAACACATTTTACAATTATCTATCCAAAGGCCAAACACCATTGGAAATACACATTACAAATTCCAAACAACTTAGGAAATAATTTTTCAAGAAAGGTCCCTTAAGACCAATGGAATTAGAAATATATTTTAATTTCCAAAAAAAGGGATAATCACTTCTGGAATCCGCAACTAGATTTCATAGCATGAGTATATAGAATAAAGGAAAAAAATATTTTGAAAACAAGAAAGTAATTATGAAATTCAAATTAGAGGCATAAGCATAGGGGATGTACCCCAATCATGTCGCTATTTGTCAACGAACACTTGAACTGACATTTGGCGCATAGACACACATGCATTTATACACATATATATACACCCCTAGCTGCATTTCACATATTCCCCATGCCATGAGGAAATATGCAAAAAGATGGAATATATATATATACCTTATCTTATGCATGTACCTGTAGGATACCTCGACACCTAAAGCTCAAAAACATCATAACGAGGTCCAACACACTATAATAATAATTTAATAAAACAACTAAACACTTTTACTATATATAAAACGTTTCAAACTAACACATCATGGGTTTTCACCAATGATACACCACATACATAACTCATAAAACCCATTTAAATTATAAAAATAAAAGCACATAATCAATTTAACCATTTCCAAAGGCCATTTAAAGTCAGCACACAAATCGTAACCAATTCCAAAACAAGCATTCCATTGTTTACACCATTTAAAATTTATATTTAGAAATACATGACAACTAAAACAAGCGAAATTATGCATATATATTTTAAAACCTACACCCAAACCCATTTTCACCGTATGTGCCATTGAAAACGTGATTCTCACAAATTGAAAAATTAAATAAACCATTTGTACAATTTATAAAACACATAAAAGATGTACAACAAGATTTGACACAAAAAGTATACAAAAATTCACATTAAGAAACCAACTCCAACCCAAATGCATATCAAAATCTTTCAAAAACTAGTTTCGCATCATATGCACAATGAAAAAAGTCATTTGAATAATTTATAAAACATTACCAATGTGAACACCAAGGCTTAACACATGGACCATACCCAAATTCCAAAAAAAAATCAATTTAAAAGTAAAAACATGCTTGATTTTTATCAAATTACTACTTCGTACCTTTCATAATAGTAAAGGTACATGTCAAAATAATTTACAAAATAAAATCAATAAGAACAATTATTTTCATGTGAAACCACCCAATTTCAAGTGAGAAATATTATTTTTAAAACCAAAATCATAATGAACCTTTTCTAAATCCACTTATACGCCATGAAATTCACCCATATTCCATTTCTTTTTAAAATAAAATGCACTCTAAAAAACATTCCGACAATATTCACATCACTTAAATAATTTAAATAATTAATAACAAGATAAAATAGAATTCATATCCCTTTCACGACATAATAAACCAAGAACTATGTTTATAAAAATCAATGAAAACTCAACATGGGTTCTCACAAAATCAAAACATTCATATCAATTAAACATGCTAATAACACATCGATATCATATTAAACCTCCAGTAAAACTATATTCGCACAAAGTAAACAAATAAATGATAATGAAAAATAAATTAAATATGATAATTAATTCATCAAAGAACACTTATATGAGGAAATATTTACCTTCAATGTCGAAACATCGGATTCCGACACAAAACATCGATCGTGCACCAATTACACCACATAGAGAAAAAAGAGAACCCAAAATAACAATAGTCAATCATTATAAAAACACCAAACACATTAGTTTTTGGGAAAATTTCAGTAGGGCGACAGGATGACCTCAAATCAACTAGAAATGGAGGGATACGAGGGGAGGAAACCAAACATTAAGTGACCAGATCAAGAATCTGGAGGAAAACCTGTTGAAATATGATCTGTAGAGGGAGCTCAGGAGGAGGTGGTGCGAGCAGAAATGGCTTGGACAGAGGGGGGTGAATGGCTACCAAATAGTGGGGGAGTGGGGCTCCAGTGGTGGCTCACTGGAGAGAGGCTGTGGGATGGAGAGGATCCAAAGGGAGGGGATGTCGTTGGTTGAGGGGTGTGCATCGGTGGCTTCAGTGGGAGGGGGAGAAGATGAGTGGGTCAAGGGGGAAGGAAAAAACGTAGGATGGGGGAATGGGGGGGTTGCAACGGGTAGGAAGAGGTGACAACAAATAAAGAAATAAAATAATAATAATAAAATAAGATTATTATTAAAATAATAATAATATAAAAATAATTGTAAATAAATTCGAAAGAACAGTATTAATATTATTTATAATAATCATAATAAAAATTATAATAAACTTAATATGATATTAATAAACATAATATACTTAACAAAATTAATAGAAAGATAATAATATTAACTTAAAAACAATAACCCTATATTAATTATCTTAGTGAGAATAATAATAATAATAATAATAATAATAATAATAATAATAATTACCATTATAATAATTATTAAAATACATAATTAAAACTCATTTTATTTATTTATCTTGAACATGAGGTAGGCCTCACGATGACCTGGTACAAGCTACACATCATTGAATATGCCCTGCCCATGCACCATATGATGTCATGGGAAAATCATTCATTAATCATCAAAATGAAAAAATTTCAAATAGGCTTGGGCCACAACTCGATATAATCTTTCAAAGTATGTTAAAATAATAAAAAGAATAATATTTTAAATGTTCTGGTTCGAAAATTCTACCCACCATAAAAACATTCTTCCCCTAGAAAGTCACCCAGCAAAACGAGGAATAAACTCGAGTTCGAAACTGAACGAGGCCAACAAAATCACAAACTCAATGTGAATTTTCACTCAATCAGTCACACTTGACCAGTTCTAAGCGAAAATTCAAAGAGAATATCAATTAGGAAATAGGGTGGGTTCTCTCAATCACTTGAACCTGAATAGGACAGCCAACATGGAGACTCTCAACATGGTATAACTCTAGAACTGCTAACATGAACCAAAGTGGAAACCACCAACAAGGACCAAGACTCCCAAACAAACCAACTCTCGAAGAATGGATGATAAGATTCCCAGTGGGTCTCACACCATCTAAGAACAGACCATATTTATCCAATTATCCTTGACTAATACGGGCCCAACATAAACCTACCCACGATCTCATCACACAAACCAAACCCCCACCACATGGGGTCCTCGACAAAAGACCCCAAACCAAAAGTAGGACCAAAAACCTATTCATTATTTCCCACGAAACATGATTATCCAAAATGATCACATCCAGAAACATTAACAGGTCACTAAAGGAGCTAGTCACAAAAGAGGCAATCAACTCGAGACTCAAAACCATAAAGAGATAACCTTCAATGCACACATTTGAGGAGGAAAAACTACTAGAATTACCAAAAAACATGATCAACATGACACCTTAAAACCAAGGTGGGGTATTTTAAAAAAAAAGACCGGAATAAGAAAAATAGAACTGTACGCCTCTTACAGCAAAACAGAACCTTCAATGATGAGAGGGCTACAACCGAGAAATTCCGGTCATCCCCATTTTAGCACTGGAGAAAAAAATTAGACCAAGGTTCCCCACACCCAACAATTCTTGACTATGGGAAAGGCATCACTCTGAGACATTTGGCTGGAGATCTAACATCTTGAATCATCTTCTGCCTCAAAGTCCATTTCTTACATCCTCCGATCGAGACAGGTTCTAGCGATTTTTCTATCAGATCCTCTCTTAGTTCCCCAAATGGGCACTCTGGCAGCTATCCTTCAGAGGATGATGGCAAGGCGACTTAAAGCACCCAAACTAGCCACACCATAAGTAAATAAGAGAGTTCCCCAACTAATAGAAGATATAATTGATAGGAAAACTTTTCTGACATAGGTTCCTCTGTTTTTCTCTCCTCACTAAATGGGGAACCATCCCAAACAACAAAACGAATTACTCCTCCAACCCTGGACGAAGAACCCACACATGTGAAACTTTAACAGATTTCATGACACTACCTCCAATGAAATGGGAATTAACCCCTTGAAATGACTGGCATAAGCTTCAATATCTGTTGGACTTGTTGGACACTCATGAGATCTGCCACTTCCCTCACCTTCAATTCCACAGTTAGAAACCATCAGAAAAGACTGATCTTAAACACCTTCCAAGACACCCCTTCATGCAACAAAATTGGAATTATCTCCACCACCAATCCAAAGTTGAACCTTCAAATAGACCAGAACCAACATCGACACTCATATCTTTGGGATTTTCTAATAACCTTGAAACACCAATTATTTCACCAAGCCAGTCCACTACCTTCAATAGATCATGGTCACCAAAGAAGATGGACAACAACCAAAAAAAATTCAATTCCACCACTCCGCTAAGTGTTTGGGTACAACCAGAAACCATGAAAGACTCACTAGCAACCTCTGGGACTTTTCTAGGTAGTTTACTCAAAAACAAGAGGCATAAAGAGAATACAAATTCATCAAAAATCAAGATTCCACAATTCCATCAAAAACTACAACTCAAACTCAAATCAATATTCCAACCACAATTCAGTATGTCAAAATTAAGAACTCTTGAAAAAAAACTAATAACAAAATGAGAACACTAACCCATTTCTCACTCACTTTTCAAAATATTTAAATTAACATTTTGACAACCGTCTTTTTTTAAAAAAAAACAAAAATATAGAAATACACCCATTGGTGTCCCATGAAGTCTCAAAAATACATATACATATTCATATATATATATATATACATATACATATACCTTTGTGATAGCTCAATCACTCATCCACACATACCACCTATGATCCCTATTCCACATGCTTACCTCTATATATGAGATCCCTCATATGAATACAAAGGGTTAATTCAAAACATGTCTCTTTCTCAAAACAGATCATTCAACGTAAAGCACAAATCCCCAACCAATTTGAATATAACACTTATCAATAAAGAAACACTTTTTCCAAATTCCAAAAAATTTTCCAATTCAAATTCCAAAAAGTGTACAAATATCCCAAGCCCATTTACCACTTTGAAAACATATATTCCATTAAAGAAGACAATTTTCATTTTAAAACCACTTTCCCACTCCCAACACACATTCCCCTTTTGATAAAACCTTTTTGAATGAACCATTTTATTTTTTTAAATCCACTAAAGTATGTCAAAACTAATCCCAAACATAACCCACATTAAAACTTCCAAAAATAAAGGACTAGTTGAAATTCCAACCCAGTAGCATGGCTTAGCAGACCATGCACCGAGCGAGAATCCACCACAGGAAGTATCTTGAACCGTGCACTCGGGTTGTACATGGTTTGATACTCAATGCAAGCCTTTTGCTTAACACTGGATCGCATCCTTTGTCATCCCTTATCCACACAGACCAAGCAAAAGAAGAAAATTCAAATCCCAGACTACCCCTAGAATCTCGAGTCTCTCGAAGAGAAAGGGTTCATGATATCCTTCCCGCACATACCTTTTGAGTCCCAACACACCTAATCACCAAGCTACCTAACATCCCAAAAAAAACCATCTTATACTATTTTGTCATGAACCAACTTGGGTTGACCCTGAACAGGTCACCCGATCCAGTCCACAACATGTCCGAAGGGCGTTCTTAATCCCCACGGGATGGCCACTAGTATCGGGCAACAAAATAAACCAGTTGGGAATGATTTTTTCCGTAACAAAGATAAATAAACATAAACTGAATAAGTATATAAATGAAGTAAAATAAAATTAACAACAAGGCAGAAAACAAAGAAGAATAATAATAATAATAATAATATATGAGGCAATGTGACATACCTGAGGTGACCATGTGGGTCACCACGGAACGTAAACTAAACTCAGTCCCAAAACTGATCAAAGACTGAAACCCGAACTAAAATATAAAGTAGGCATAAGCACCAAGATTATCATTAGGAATCAAAAAATATAAGCACGTCATATGCCTCTTCCTTGAGTGAGAAATCCAATCATGGTAGATTTGAAATAAGATATAATAAAATAATGTTTTTCATTTATTTAAAATTCCAGTAGCGAGTTTGAATTTTCAAGTAAAGCATTTAACTCCCACTAAATTTTCAAAATATGTTCTTTTCATGCATTAACATTTCAAAATTAAATGAAACTAGTTTGGATTAAAATATTTTTTTCACAAATAAGACATTATGTATGAAACAACTGAAATGAAAATTTCATCACAAGCATCATGTCGCAAATGAGAACCATGGGTAATCTCTATAGGTAGCTAGCTTAAGTAGGACCCTAGAGACCTCATACCTCGGTGAAACGTGTCATAAAAACCACTACCCTAGAAAAATCTGCCTTCGAAGACAACAACCCTCAGAAAACATGGATTAGAAGACCACGACCCATAGTAATTCATATGTTTAGTTATTGTTGTTGGGTAAATCTTGCTAGACGAACTGGGACGAACCCCTGCTGTGTCATCTAGTGTACTAATCTTAGTTACCCACCTAGAAATCTAGGTTTCCCATTGTTCTATATTTCAGGTGATGGTGAGTTTTATTTATCATGAAAATATATGTACATAACACTTTCTTTATCTAAAACCCATTCAACCGCTCACCATCATTCTCACTCCTTATGTGCATTCCCCCTATTCCGCATCACACAATGCATAAGCATTAAATTAAGAACATAATAACATATTAAACTTAAAAATTATTTTTCGAAAACTGAAGTGGGAGTGCCTTAAGAGAGGTTTTTCCTTTTTTTCATAATGCACTCTCAAAATGAAAAACATGCTTATATACATAAAGGGATCACTTTTTACAATTAACTAGCCAAAAGACCAAAGACCATTGTAAATACACATTACCAATTCAAAAACACTTAGGAAATCAATTTTCAGGGAAGGTCCCTTAAGACCAATGGCGTTCTAAATACATGTAAATTTCCAAAACAATGGAAAATTACATCTACAAACCGCCACCAGATTTCATAGTAGGTGTATATGCATAAATGGAAAAAATATTTTTAAAACAAGAAATCAATTATTGAATTCCAATTAAAGTCATAGGCATAGGGGGAATGCCAAAAATATGTTGATATTTGTCGACGACCACTCGAACTATCATTTAACACATACACGCACATGAATTTATACATACATACATACATATATATATATATATATAATCTTAGCTGAGTTCCACATATTCCCCATGCCATGATAGATTATATAAAAATATGGCATATATATATATTCCATACCCTATGCATGTACATGTTGAATACCTTGACACCCATAGCTCAAAACCATCATATCGAGGTCCAATGAAATAAACAAATAATTTAATAAAACAATTAAACACATAAACAATCGATAAAACATTTCAAAATAACACATCAAAGGTTTTCACCAATTATACACCACTTACATAACTCATAACCCATTGAAAATATTAAAAGAGTAGCATATAATAAATTTATCCATTTATAAATGCCATATCAAATCATCACAAAAACCATGACCACTTTCAAATCATTCATTCTGTTGTTTAAACCATTTACAATTTACATTTATAAATACAAGACAACTAAAACACACCAAATTATGAATTTATCTTTAAAAAAAATACACCCAAAACCATTTTTACAATAACATCCATTGAAAATGTGAATTACAGAACTTGATAGACTAAATAAAGAATTTTTACAATTTATAAAACACCTTAAATAGGTACAAAAATATTTTACACCAAAAGTACACAAAAATTCACATTAAGAAACAAATTCAAACCCATATGCATATCAAATTATTTCAAAAACTACATTCGAATAACTTTCACAATGAAAAAATTCATTTTCATAATTTATAAAACATTAACAAGGTGCACACCAAGGCTTAACACATGGACCATACCCAAATTCCCAAAAAAAAAATCACTTTAAAATTTGAAACATGGTTGATTTTTATCAACTTCGAACTTCGCACCACACACAAAAGTAAAAGAAAATGTCAATTTTTTTAACAAATTAAACTCATTAAAAAAATTATTTAATTTTGAAAACACCCAATTTCAAGTGAGAAAAATTATTTTTAAAACCAAAATCATAATGAACCTTTGATAAAATCACTTCTGTGCCATGCAATTCACCCAAATTCCTTTTCTTTTAAAAGTCAAATGCACACTAAAAATATTTCCATCACCATTCCCATCACTTACATAATTTAAATAACCAATAACATGATAAAATAGAATTTTATGTCCTTGCATGACATAATAAACCAACAACAATGTTTATAAAATACAACGAAAGGGTCAATATTGGTTCTCACAAAATCAAAACATTCATATAAAATAAACATGCTACTAAACACATAGAAATCATATTAATCTTCCAATAAAACTATATTCCCACCAAGTAAACAAATAAATTAGTATTAAAATTTAATAAATTAAGATAATTAATTCATCAAACAACACTCATATGAAGAAACATGTACAATCGGTGTCGAAACTTCATATTCCGACACAAAACTACGATCGCGTGCCAATTACACCGCAAGGAACCTAGAACGAACCCAAAATAACAAGAGTCAATCCAAATAAAAACCCGAAACACATTAGGGTTTGTCCAAATCTCATTAGGGAGATGGGGGTGACATCAAATCATTTGTAAATGGGGGGATAAGATAGGAGAATTTCATACCTTGAAGGACCAGAAAAAGAATACATTAGAAAATCTGTTGAAATCTGAGCTGAAGAGGGAGATCGGGAGGTAGTGGTGTGAGAAGAAAGATCTCGGATAGGGGGGTGGGTTTTAAAGAGATGTAGATTGGTATACTGGTGGTGTCTCACCAGAGGGAGGTTGTTGAAGGGAGAGTGGACGATGTGAGGGGAGGCCACTGGTTGGGGGTGTGCGTCGGCGGCTTCAGCTAGAGGGGGAGAAGAGGAGTAGGTCAGGGGGGGAAGGAAACATGGAGGTTGGGGGAACGGGGGGGGGGGTCATGAAATGTTGTAGGAGGTAAAAAAACAAAAACAAATACAAAAACAATAAAATAATATAATAATAATAATAAGATAAAAATAAATGTAAATAAATTAGTAAGAAAAATATTATTATTATTATTATTAATCATAATAAAAATTATAATAAACTTAATATGATTTTAATAAACATAATATACTTGAAAAAATTATTATAATGTTAATTATATTAACCTAATAATAATAACCCTATATTAATAATCTTGGTGAACCTAATAATAATTATAATAATAATAATAATAATTATTATTATTATTATTATTATGATAACCATTATTATAATTTTTAAAACACATCATTAAAACTCATTTTATTTATTTATCTTGAATATGAGGTAGGCCTCATGGTGACCCAGGAAAATCCTGGCAATATCGAATATTACATGCCCATGCACCAGATGATGTCAAGGGAAAATAATCCATTCATCAAAAAAATGAAAAACATTCAAACAGGTTTGGCCTACAGCTCAATAAAAATTCTCAATATCTCTTAAAATATTAAAAATAATAATATTTTAATATTTCAGGTGTGACAGTATTCCTATATTGTAACATGTTTTGGATGTTTTCCAAGATCATATTACATGAAAAATTATCCATTGAATGTTATAACATCTTGATATTTATATTATCTATGTTTCACTGTTAACTTTTGTTTCATGATCTTACTACTTATTCTATTATATTATAATTATTATTTCTTATTTGTTACACTATGTTAATGAGGGAACAATTTCCACACAATCACTCCTAGGCCATTACTGCTAGTCAGTATCCTTTGCTGTTTGGGGAAATTAACTTGAGCCCTTATGGACAACCAAGTACGAGGCTCTTTTGAGTTGAATCCAGATCTGACACATTACAATGTGGTATCATAGGGAGTTATTTTATGGTATGACTTATGTTTTTGGCATCATTTGATAAGGATAATATTTATATGGAGTTTTTTATAGAAATTATTTCGAGAGTAGCTACATCATGTATAGGGAAATTCCAAATTACCTCTAATTTAATTGTGATTTTCTAATTTTTTGTTGTTATAGTTTATTCAATTTCAACGTTGGCTGATGTACTTCTTTTTTTATTATTGATATCATTTTGGTTCTATTTGGTTTAAACCTATTGATATTATGGTATTATATCTCATGGAACTTATGGGATCTTGTTATAAATCACATTGCATGCATTCTTTCCATTCCATTTAGAGAGAATTACTAATTTCATGTTGTTGTGTTAGATATCTTTCAATATTTGAATTCTATTTTGAATGTTACCATGATAGATATACATGTTGTTGTGATAGGTGTATTGGTATGTGTTATGCTTTTAATTGAATGGATTCCACAATTTGATCCCTCAGGTGTATGGGCCTTGTTGGATCATAATTCTCATGGACCATGTTTTACTTGTATTGAATCATTATATGATATGATATGGTTGGAAACCAAGTGTAACATCCCAAGAAAGTAATGAATAATAGATATTTTTATCTATGTCTATTAATTATTAAGATAGTGTTATAGAGGCTTAAAATGAAAATAAATACAATCTTATGCATGGAATACACTAATATTCTTAAAAGATTGTTTTAGTGCCTTTTGATGGCAAACCATTTTTGAATCTATATTTTGACAATTTTATAAACAATGTTTGTCAGAATAAACTTATCCTTTATGATTGGGACATCAAAATTTACCTTGTGTGAATTTTTGGTATTTTTCTGACAATATTCATTTTTTTTAATGAATAGTGTAAAATACTGCATTTTACATCAAAACTGCTTTTTAACCTAATTTATTTATATTATTAGATTATGTTTTGAATTGGTTTTAAAGTGAAATTAGAATATATTTTTACCATTTTATCCAATGGTGGTCATTGGAATCAATTTCACTTTGAAATTAGACTTAAACTGGTGTCAATCTTTTGATACTTATTGTTTTGTAAAAACACGCTTTTTGCTCTGGCAGCGGGAATTAATTATTAAATTAATTAATGTGACTTATATGATTTTAATTTTGTAAAATAGACTTCATTTTTGAATTCAGAATATCAAATATAGCTTAGGGTGAATTTTTGGTAATTTTCTGAAAAACTTCAATTTTTGATGAATAGTGAAACCACTAAGTGGTAATCAAGCAAACTGATTTTTCAGTTAAATGAAAGTTTACCACTAATGTGTATTGAATTTTGAAAATCCGACATACATGGTTGTCATTAAAAAGTAAAATGTGGTTTTATGAGATTAAAATAATTTTTTTGGTGAATAGCAACTTATTAAGTTTTTAATCGCGATTAGTGGTAATTAGTGTAGTTTAAGGTATAAATAATGCTTTAATAATATGAAATGACCTGGAAACATGTCCCAAACATATTGGTTGTGTCATGGCCGACCAAGACAAGCCATGGGTAAACTTGGGGACCCCATGGAGACATTTTGGTTGGGAAATGACATAAATAACGTTTTATTTAGTGTAAAAGTAAAAATGACACAAACATAATACGTTTTACGAAAACAATTTTTACATGGGGTTATAAAGATCATATTTTTGATTATAAATAGTAATTAGAAAGCTAAAACGATTTCCTACATCATAGTAGTTTTTTTATAATTTTTAGACATTAAATAAATTAAATTATTTATGACATAATAATGATGCAGCGATGACATCATTATTTGATGATTTAAATAAAATGGAAAGACAATGTAAAATCTATGAACTACACATGTCAAAAACCAATTGGATTAGTTAATTTCTAACCCTTATCACATTATGCACGAATTATATCAATGTGGGACCTTTTAAAACCGAAAAACATTTTCAAATAAAGTAATATTTCTTTACATTCCAAAAGTGCCCCTCCTCTCCTCTTATAAAAGGCCCCCACCTCTACCAAATTTCACACACTACTAAAGCCTTTGGCTCGGCCAACCCCTGCCCATTTACTCTCTCCACATCCCTCTCCTCATCCTAGAGTATTACCTTTGGGAAGAATCCTTTCAAAGGAAGCCTTTAGAATCAAATCAAAAGGAGTTACACTTTTAAAGGTAATTCATTCTCTCATGTTCATTTGTTTTATTTTGCTTCTCCAACCCCCTAAACTCTTTTTATTTACTTCTTTTGTAACAACACCAGTATCTTCAATATACTAGGATGTTGTTATAAGAATTATTTGATCTAAACTCTCACACAACTGCATCAAATGGTTAAAGAACATACGGTTTCCGTGGATGGCGAAATTCTGCCTCTCGAAACGATGATTGTTCAACACTCATTTAACACCTTCAAAGGTGGCCATTATGATGTCACTATTTTTATATATGATATATAATATGTTTATGTTTTCCTTAAGAATATTTTTTTTCATTTTGGGCATACCTTTATGGTTTCCATTATGGGTAAACACGATATCTTCATTTTTGGAAGTGCGGACTACCGCCCCCTCAAAGTGATTTGATTCGTTAAATACCATATGTGGGACATATAAAGGATGGAACTATGATATTATATATGATATTATACTGGAATTATAATATACCTTTATATAATTATGATTCTATTCTATAAAATACAAAATAGAAATGAAAGTAGCGTTCATTCGTACGTACGGCTTACCGTCTCCATGAACGGTGCATTTCATTTCTTACCTCTAAATGATTATGTAATATTATAAATGCATGTATGTACTGGATATATATGACATATATGATATCTACATCATGAATACCATTTTGGATATAATGAAACTTTGACCAAATTAACAACATGTAAGTGTAAGAAGTCTATTTTTGACTTAAGAACCAAATACCGACAAAATGAACATTATTAACTTAAATGATTACATGATGTTCATAACATGGTATAAAAGGAATAATGAAATTGAAAAAGATTCTTAAGCAAGTAGAGATTAACTCAAGTTTATTATTCAAGAGATTAAAGAACGGTCGGGTCAAGTCGGATACGAGGTATGGGACTTCGTCTCAATCTCCTTTCATTGAGGCATATTTTATTTTATACACCACTTTCTTTTATACGGTGTATAAATCCCTTTGACTTTTACGCTTATTCAAAAGGAATCTTTTTTATACGAAGCGTTTACTAAATGACAAAAGGGAATGTTTTTTTCGTACGTATGTGGCGACAACGACTTCTCCGCCGTCGTGACCGTTATTTGAGTTCCAGCTTCCTCTACAAGCCATACCTTCTTTTTAAAAGAAAAATAAATACCATGTTTTACTTTTCTTTTATTTTAGTATTGATAATGATTTTCATAATGTTTTTATATCAATGTGTTGTATTGATATCTCGTGATTGAAATGTAGAAATTTTATGTTTCCTTTATGTATGTTTTATGTGATATGATTATGTTATGGTTCTTGGGAATTATTATGAAGATGGCGGGTTCCGTGATAAACTAAGGGAGGGTGAGACCGTTATAGCTCTCCAATGCATTGGTTAACGTGAAGGAGTGAAACATTAAGGTTTCTCCGAAGAGATTTTAGGGAATATATTGTGATGGGTATTCCAAACGTAACCAAGAGGGTTACTCCCTATGTAAGAATGTTATGAATGACTCAAGTTACCTTTATGTCTTATGATTTCTATGATTTATTCATGATTTTATGAGGTATGTTAAAGTGCCTATGTTTTATGGGTAAAGTATGATTTCATTCTTATGTATATATGAACTCATGTTTCCTTTCCATGTTTTTTTTATAACCCATACTGAGTTTTTATGCTCATTCCAAGTTTTTGAAATGTTTTTAACAGGTCAAGGGAAAGGTACATGATAAGATGATAGAGTCAAGGATGTGTCAAGAAATAATCCATGTTTTATTTTAAATGTGTTTCCATTGATGGGAATGAAGAATACTATCTTTATGTAACCACTTTGTTTATATGTGGATTGTAATGAAAGTTTTATGATCTAATTCTCTAAAACTCTAAACCCGAAAAGATCCTCAATGTGTAATCTTGTAATAACTCAAGATTAAGTAAGGTTTAAGGATGGGGCCTTATAGTTGGTATCAGAGGTCGGTTTAGATAACTTTTGGAGTTATAATTCTATTAAATGATTATCCAAACATATTTTTTTCGAAATGATATAGCATTTAATGATTACCATGTTGATTCATCTAAGACATGTTTGTTCAGAATGGTTTTCCGCAGAGGAAACAGGGAAGCAGTGCTAGGAAGGAATACATAAGGAAATAACCTTCCAAATCAGCATCCAGAAATGGTCGGAATTGGAACTGAATAGTTTGTTGCAGTAATGACACAGTTGACTCAAGCGATAAATGGTGGTGGTATCCATGCACGAGATCAGCCAAATCAACCGCAGAGGAACATGTCAGTGGTGGAACATTTCATGAGGCAACATCCACCATCATTCAGAGGATCATCTGACCCTGTGCTAGCTGAAGGGTGGATTAAAGCACTGGAGAAGATTTTTGATGTCATGGGGTGTTCAGGCAATCAAAAGCTTAGTCTTGCTATTTACCGTTTGGACGGTGAAGCAGATCAGTGGTGGTCTATAGTTAAAAATATCAGGGATGCCGATGAGATTGATGCTCTTGACTGGGATGAATTCAAAGGTATGTTTCTTGAGAAGTATTTTCCTAAGGCTGTTAGACTTAGGATGGAAAAGCAATTCTTGGAATTGAGGCAAGAGGAAGACTCAGTGGCTGCCTATGAAGAAAGGTTCACTCGATTGGAAAGGTATCCTCCAAATTTTATCCGGGACCTTGATAGTAAAATCAATCGTTTTTACTCAGTATTAAATCCAAAGTATCGAAGGGCATTATCTTCTCGTGAGTTTAAAAGTTATGAAAAGCTTGTTCGATGTGCTGAGATGGTGGAAATGGAGTTTGTCGATGACCAAGTTTTCTATAACAACCAACAGAAGAAGAGACCGAGGTGGTAGGAGAAAGGTAAGAATTCTTCAAAAAAGTCTGATGGTAAGAGAACTAAGTTTCCAGTTTGTGATAAATGTGGCAAAAGGCATGCTGGGGAATGTCTTCTGAATTCTGGGAAGTGCTACCGATGTGGTAAGATGGGACATAAGGCTCGTGATTGCACTGAAAAGGATCAAGGTGAAGGTAAGAACAAATTTGATTTACAGTTAGTGAAATGTTATAAGTGCAATGAGATGGGTCACTATGCAAACGAGTGTCCGACAAGGAGCTTGAGTGATGGGAAGTAGTTAGACTACAAGCAGAAAGGGGTGGGGAAATCCTTTGCAACTACTTCAGCAGATGTCGGGCCATCAAATGAAGTTGTATCAGGTACTTTGTTTGTTTTTTCAGATTATGCCAGTGTGTTATTTGATTCGGGGTCTACACATTCTTTCATATCTGAAACCTTTTCTAGTAAAATGGGAATACTATCTCAAGAAATGACTCCTGAACTTTTGGTAAAAACACCTGGGGGAAGTGTCGAGGCAAAAAGAATTTATAAGAATCTTCATATCCTTATATGTGGAAAGAACCTACTTGCAAACCTTATTGTTCTACCTCTAGTAGAGTTTGATGTTATCCTGGGTATGGATTGGCTCTCTATTTACCATGCTAAGATTGACTGTAGAGCTAAAGAAGTTTCTTTTCAGAAAGACTTTCAGTTTGTTTATAAGAATGAACCCTTACTTTTGATAACATATCAAGAGGCTGAGAAACTTGTTAAAGATGGAAATGAATGTTACCTTTCACATGTTGTTGAAAATAAAGGAACTGTTCAGATTAATGATGTGCCAGTGGTAAATGAGTATCCTGATGTTTTTCCTGATGAGTTTCCTGGAATAATACCAGATCGGGAAGTTGAGTTTACTGTTGACTTAGTTCCTAATGCTAAGCCAATTTCAAAACCCCCTTATCGAATGGCACAAATTGAACTTTTAGAGTTGAAGGAGCAATTGCAAGATTTATTAGAGAAAGGTTTCATTAGACCTAGCACATCACCATGGGGTGCTCCTGTTTTATTTGTTAAAAAGAAAGATGGTTCTGTGATACTTTTCATTGATTATAGAGCCTTGAATAATATCACTGTTAAGAACAAATATCCTTTTCCTCATATCAATGATTTGTTTGATCAGCTCCAGGGAGCTCAGTTATTTTCAAAGATTGACTTGAGATCAGGGTACCATCAGCTGAAGGTAAAGGAGGCAGATATTCCTAAGACCGCATTCCGTACGAGATATGGCCATTATGAATTTGTAGTAATGCCTTTGGGGATAACCAATGCATCTACTGTATTCATGGACTTAATGAATAGAAGTTTCCATGAGTACATGGATAAGTTTATGGTGGTTTTCATTGATGATATTTTGGTGTTTTCTAAAAGTAAAGAGGAGCATGAAAAACATTTAATGGTTATCTTGAAAACCTTAAAAGAAAAGAAACTGTATGGGAAATTCAGCAAGTGTGAGTTTTGGTTGCAACAAATTTCTTTCCTTGGTCACATTGTTTCTAAAGATAGAATAACTATTGATCCTGTAAAAACAAAAGTTGTGGAAGAATGGCCAAGACCCACAAATGTAACCGAGATTCGTAGCTTCCTTGGTTTGGCGGGCTATTACCGAAGGTTTGTTAGAAATTTTTCACGGTTATCTAGTCCAATGACTAAGCTAACTCGGAAGGGTGTTAAGTTTATCTGGACAAAATAATGTGATGATTGTTTTCAGGAATTGAAAAGAAGATTTGTGAATGCTCCAGTTTTGGCACTACCTTCCAGGAATTGTGAGTTTGTTATATACAGTGATTCTTTATTGAAAGGACTTGGTTGCTTCCTAATGCAGAATGATCATGTAATTGCTTATGCTTCACGACAGTTGAAAACTCATGAGGTAAATTACCCTACACATGATTTGGAATTAGGTGCTGTTGTTTTTGCTTTAAAAATTTGGAGGCATCATTTGTATGGAGTAAAGTGTGAAATATATACCGATCACAAAAGTTTAAAGTATATATTCACTCAGAAAGAGTTAAAAATGAGACAAAGGAGATGGCTGGAATTAATCAAGGATTATGATTGTACAATTCATTACCATCCGGGAAAAGCAAATAAAGTGGCTGATGCTTTGAGTCGAAAAAGTAATGCTTCATTAACAATGTTGCATTTGGAACGTGATCCTTTGGTTAAGGATTTGATGAACTTTGTCATAGAAGTTGTTGGTGCAGGGAGTCCTTCTGTTTTGTTTCAGGTATCAGTGAGATCATCTCTATCAGATAGAATCAACCAAGCACGGAAGCAATATAGTGAGTTGCAGAAAAATGTAGAGTTGGTTCAGAAAGGTAAGTTGCCTGAATTCAACATTGATAATGATTGTGTTTTGAGATTTGGGAAGAGATTGTGTGTGCCTTGTGATTCACAGTTGAAGAGAGAGTTGTTATGTGAATCTCATAGTTCTCCGTTTTCAGTTCATCCGGGCAGTACTAAGATGTATAGAGATCAGCGGGAGTATTACTGGTGGGATGGAATGAAAAGAGATATTGCTAATTTTACTATGAAGTGTTTGACTTGTCAGCAGTTTAAAGCAGAGCGGCAGTAACCGAAAGGGATGCTTCAGCCTTTACCAGTGCCAGAGTGGAAATGGGAGAATATATCCATGGACTTTGTTGTTGGATTACCGAAGACATCTCGAGGTAATAATGCAATCTGGGTTATTGTTGATCGCTTGACCAAATCTGCTCATTTCCTTTCTATACGAGATACTTTCTCTCTTGATCAACTTTCCTGTTTGTATCTTAAAGAGATAGTCAGGTAACATGGAGTTCCTCTCTCCATTGTATCGGATCGTGATCCCAGGTTTACTTCTAACTTTTGGAAAGGCCTTCAGAAGTCGTTGGGTACTGAATTAAATTTTAGTACAACTTTTCATCCTCAATCAGATGGGCAGTCAGAACGAACAATTCATACATTGGAGGATATGCTACGAGCTTGTTCTATGGATTATCAGGGATGTTGGGACCAACATCTTTCTTTGGTTGAGTTTTCATATAATAACAGTTTTCATTCCAGTATACAGATGGCACCATTTCATGAATTATATGGGAAGCGGTGTCGAACTCCAGCTTTCTGGGATCAAGTGGGTGAAAAGAAGTTGATGGGACCCAAATTGGTAGAAGAGATGGCAGAAAAAGTTCAGCTGATTCAGAAACACATGAGAACAGCTCAGAGCAGGCAGAAGAGTTATGCGGATAACCAGAGGAAGGATCTATCTTTCGAGGTAGGTGATCATGTTTTTCTCAAGGTTTCTCCTTGGAAAAGTGTGATGAGATTTGGTAAAAAAGGAAAGTTGAGTCCAAGGTTCATTAGACCATACGAAATTCTGGAGAGAGTTGGATAAGTTGCATACCGAGTGTCTTTACCTCCGAGTTTATCTCAGGTACACAATGTTTTTCACATTTCGATGTTGAGAAAGTATATTCCAGATCCATCTCATGTTTTGAGTCCAGAGGTAGTTCAGCTGGAAGAGAACCTATCTTATGAGGAACAACCGGTCCAGATTCTTGACCACAGGGAGCAAGTGTTACGGAATAAGGTGATTCACCAGGTAAAGGTTTTGTGGAAAAACCACATGATTGAAGAGGCAACATGTGAATCTGAAAATGCAATGAGGGATAAGTACCCACATTTATTCGATAAGTAAATAAATTGCGGGGACACAATTTTCTAAAGGGGGGAAGGATGTAACATCCCAAGTAAGTAATGAATAATAGATATTTTTATCTATGTCTATTAATGATTAATATAGTGTTATAGAGGCTTAAAATGAAAATAAATACAATCTTATGCATGGAATACACTAATATTCTTAAAAGATTGTTTTAGTGCCTTTTGATGGAAAACTATTTTTGAATCTATATTTTGAAAATTTTATAAACTATGTTTGTCAAAATAAACTTATCCTTTATGATTGGGACATCAAAATTTACCTTGTGTGAATTTTTGGTATTTTTCTGACAATATTCGTTTTTTAATGAATAGTGAAAAATACTGCATTTTACATCAAAACTGCTTTTTAACCTAATTTATTTATATTATTAGATTCTGTTTTGAATTGGTTTTGAAGTGAAATTAGAATATATTTTTACCATTTTATCCAATGGTGGTCATTGGAATCAATTTCACTTTGAAATTAGACTTAAACTGGTGTCAATCTTTTGATACTTATTGTTTTGTAAAAACACGCTTTTTGCTCTGGCAGCGGGAATTAATTATTAAATTAATTAATGTGACTTATATGATTTGAATTTTGTAAAATATACTTCATTTTTGAATTCAGAATATCAAATATAGCTTAGGGTGAATTTTTGGTAATTTTCTGAAAAACTTCAATTTTTGATGAATAGTGAAACCACTAAGTGGTAATCAAGCAAACTGATTTTTCAGTTAAATGAAAGTTTACCACTAATGTGTATTGAATTTTGAAAATCCGACATACATGGTTGTCATTAATAAGTAAAATGTGGTTCAATGAGATTAAAATAATTTTTTTTGGTGAATAGTAACTTATTAAGTTTTTAATCGCGATTAGTGGTAATTAGTGTAGTTTAAGGTATAAATAATGATTTAATAATATTAAATGACAAAGACACATGTCCCAACCTTATTGGTTGTGTCATGGCCGACCAAGACAAGCCAGGGGTCAACTTGGGGACCCCATGGAGACATTTCGGTTGGGAAATGACATAAATAACTTTTTATTTAATGTAAAAGTAAAAATGACACAAACATAATACGTTTTACGAAAACAATTTTTACATGGGGTTATAAAAATCATATTTTTGATTATAAATAGTAATTGGAAAGCTAAAAATATTTCCTACATCATAGTATTTTTATTATAATTTTTACACATTAAATAAATTAAATTATTTACGACATAATAATGATGCAGCGATGACATCATTATTTGACGATTTAAATAAAATGGAAAGACAATGTAAAATCTATGCACTACACATGTCCAAAACCAATTGAATGAGTGTATATCGAACCCTTATCACCTTATCCACGAATTATATCAATGTGGGACCTTTTAAAACCGAAAAACATTTTCAAATAAAGTAATATTTCTTTACTTTCCAAAAGTGCCCCTCCTCTCCTCTTATAAAAGGCCCCCACCTCTACCTCATTTCACACACTAATCAAGCCTTTGGCTTGGCCAACCCCTGCCCATTTACTCTCTCCAAATCCCTCTCCTCATCCTAGAGGATTCCCTTTGGGCAGAATCCTTTCAAAGGAAGCCTTTAGACTCAAATCAAAAGGAGTTACACTTTTAAAGGTAATTCATTCTCTCATGTTCATTTGTTTATTTTGCTTCTCCAACCTCCTAAACTCTTTTTATTTACTTCTTTGGTAACAACACCAGTATATTCAATATACTAGGATGTTGTTATAAGATTTATTTGAGCTACACTCTCACACAACTGCATCAAATGGTTAAAGAACATACGGTTTCCGTGGATGGTGAAATTCTGCCTCCCGAAACGATGATTGTTCAGTACTCATTTAACACCTTCAAAGGTGGCCATTATGATGTCACTATTTTTATATATGATATATAATATGTTTATGTTTTCCTTAAGCTTCTATTTTTTTCATTTTGGGCATACCTTTATGGTTTCCATTATGGGTAAACACGATATCTTCATTTTAGGAAGTGCGGACTACCGCCCCCTCAAAGTGATTTGATTCGTTAAATACCATATGTGGGAAATATAAAGGATGGAACTATGATATTATATATGATATTATACTTGAATTATAATATACCTTTATATCATTATGATTCTATTCTATAAAATACGAAATAGAAATGAAAGTAGCGTTCATGCGTACGTACGGCTTACCGTCTCCATGAACGGTGCATTTCTTTTCTTACCTCTAAATGATTATGTAATATTATAAATGCATGTATGTACTGGATATATATGACATATATGATATCTACATCATGAATACCATTCTGTATATAATGAACCTTTGACCAAATTAACAACATGTAAGTGTAAGAAGTCTATTTTTGACTTAAGAACCAAATACCGACAAAATGAACATTATTAACTTAAATGATTACATGATGTTCATAACATGGTATAAAAGGAATAATGAACTTGAAAAAGATTCTTAAGCAAGTAGAGATTAACTCAAGTTTATTATTCAGGAGATTAAAGAATGGTCGGGTCAAGTCGGATACGAGGTATGGGACTTCGTCTCCATCTCCTTTCATTGAGGCATATTTTATTTTATACACAACATTATTTTATACGGTGTATAAACCCCTTTGACTTTTACGTTTATTCAAAAGGAATCTTTTTTATACTAAGCGTTTACTAAACGACAAAAGGGAATGTTTTTGTCGTACTTATGCGGCGACAACGACTTCTCTGCCTTCGTGACCGTTATTTGAGTTTCGGCTTCCTCTACAAGCCATACCTTCTTTTTAAAAGAAAAATAAATACCATGTTTTACTTTTCTTTTATTTTAGTATTGAAAATGGTTTTCATAATGTTTTTATATCAATGTGTTGTATTGATATCTCGTGATTGAAATGTGGAAATTTTGTGTTTCCTTTATGCATGTTTTATGTGATATGATTATGTTATGGTTCTTGGGCATTATTATGAAGACGGGTGGTTCCGTGATAAACTAAGGGCGGGTGAGCCTGTTATAGCTCTCCAATGCATTGGGTAACGCGAAGGAGTGAAACGTTAAGGTTTCTATGATGAGATTTTGGGGAATATACTGTGATGGGTATTCCAAACGTAACCAAGAGGGTTACTCCCTACATAAGAATGTTATGAATGCCTCAAGTTACCTTTATGTCTTATGATTTCTATGATTTATTCATGATTTTATGAGGTATGTTAAAGTGCCTATGTTTTATGGGTAAAGTATGATTTCATTCTTATGTATATATGAACTCATGTTTCCTTTCCTTGTTTTTTTTATAACCCATACTGAGTTTTTATGCTCATTCCAAGTTTTTGAAATGTTTTTCACAGGTCAAGGGAAAGGTACATGATAAGATGATAGAGTCAAGGATGTGTCAAGAAATAATCCATGTTTTATTTTAAATGTGTTTCCATTGATGGGAATGAAGAATACTATCTTTATGTAACCACTTTGTTTATATGTGGATTGTAATTCAAGTTATATGATCTAATTCTCTAAAACTCTAAACCCGAAAAGATACTCAATGTGTAATCTTGTAATAACTCAAGATTAAGTAAGGTTTAAGGCTGGGGCCTTATACCAAGATTTGGTCTTTGAGGTACATGGGATCTATTCAATCAGAGTTTGGTGGATCATGTTTAAGCCCTGAATTTTGTTTTTATGTTCTATATGTGGATGCAAAACATTGATTTGTGTGGAGTATTGAACCTGACGTCTTGGAATTTTCCATAACATTGTTTTAAATTTCAAAAATAGGGGTTCAAGGGAATTTATAGGTAGTTAATGGAATTTATGTTAAGAAAAATAGACAATACAGTGTGTGGTTATAAGAATCCACGGCTTATGTTATTCTGTTATGGAAGAAAAATATTCTTAAGTAGACTCCATATAGTATGTGTACACACCATGTGGTAAGTAACCCTATTTTTAGCCATGTTAGAGAGAACACAAAATAATGATATTGGAAATGTAAGCATCAGTGTAATTTTTTTGAACACTGTATAGTGTTACTCAGGAAGAATTTGTGAAGTTATGACCAATTTAAAGTACTTTTCGAGGAGTGGATACTTGATTACACGTCGTTTATCACTCAGACATGGTGTGTGTCTTGGGTGGTTACATGACCAGTCTGGTAGAAGTACATGCCTAGGAAGGATCTTGAGTGTACACATCGTTTATGGTTTCCCCACACCGTGTACTCCTCTTTTTTGTAATCTATGCAGGGTTTATTCTCCAGTTTTTTTCTTTCACTCTTGAACTGCGAACATTGAAAATGAACATGAGTTGAGGTGTTTTAATTTCCATGCAGAGTCATTCCACTAGGAAAACCTCTAAATGTATGATAGGAGAGTGAAGATGATCATACACCATAGGTGGTGGGCCAAGCCCCACTATTGGATACTCTAGTTTTTCCTGTTGAGGTACCAGCTATTATACTAAATGTAGGTGTAGATGCAAAATTATGTGAAGGAGTTATGAGATTCATGAAAAAAATTTATTTAGTACCATGACTAGAAACTTCTATGGTGGAGTTGACATGATTGTTCCAGAAACATCATCTACCCAAATTTTCGGGCGATAGAGGACCACAATCTACAAAGTCATGGCTAGAGTACAGGCTTACGATCTTCGATCATATAGAGAACCCTCCCAAGAAGAGGGATATGATCGAGACGTATATTCATCTTGATTCTGCTAAGAGATGGTGGGATGTTATCACTCAATAAAAGAATCATCGTAATATTGAATATGGATATTTTATAATATTCTTCTATTATAATTACTATCCCAAGACACTGAGGTCCAAAAGATTCCTGGAGTTCACACATATGGTGTATGGAACTTTATTAGTGATGGAATACATGGACAAATATTCTTATCTCCAATGTTTTTCACTTATTTTGATGGCAGATGATGTATTGAAGTCTAGGATATTCATGGATGGTCTTAGATTTGATATTTGGTCATATGTGATTGTATTCATGTTGCCTTCTATATCTGCTATTGTAAATTAGTCTCTATGTACCACGAATAATCTCATGGAATCTAGAGGTGTGAACCAAGGTGGTTCAGCACCAATATCTGATAATGTTGTAACTAATATTAAGAAGTGTCCTATGGAACATTATTTCGATGAAAATAGTAGTTAGGAAGTATCTTTAGTTATCTAATTGTGGGTCTACTGGTGCGGTAGGCCGATAATATGAGGCCATAGTGTCCACATGACCTTGTCTAGTGCCAATATTGAGAAAATATGGGTCACCTTCAATGATTATCCAAGAAATTTCCCCTAGTATCTAATCATATAGGGTCTACACCGACTCTACGTTTAGGTGTAAGTATAGTAGATCTCCATCAGTGAATGAATAGGAATGCAGTAGGTCATTCAGTAAGATTTAGTGATATTGGATATGGTAAAAAACTCCATGAAAATAGAGACATAGGGGTGGATCATCATAGGTTAGTCAGGCAGTGTCTTAGGGTTGTGATACAGGTTAGACATATGCACTGCAATAAACCCAGTAGAAGAAGGATCCCAGACCCACTACTGTCAGAGATATTATTCTACTTGCTTCCATTTTATCTTCTGCAATTTTTATTTTGGGGATTCACATAGTATCATATTTTTTCCAATTGTGTGGAGCCTTGGGCTTTATCTTTTTACTTATGATGTGATTATGATGCTAGACACTCCATTGGGATTATAAGATCAAGTGTGCATTAGTGCAAGGAGTTCCCTATTGAGGATGGTGGTTGTAACTTCAAATGGGACCTACATATATTATATATTGAAGGATTTGATTTCATTATCAAAATGGATGAGTTTGTATCATTTAAAGCCTTTTACAATTTCTATAGCAGAAACATGAGCATTATATCACCAGAGGGAAGATTATTTCTACAGAAGAGTGATTGGGAAGTCTGGGTGAGATGAGTTGGACTTGATCCTCAAGTTTTGGGAAAGATGACAACCTAGATTATGGGTATGCGTCATCATGATCAAGAAACATTTCATTTGGATTTTCCTCATGCCGTTGATTATTTAAGGGATTTCTTCTTAGATGAATTTTTAGGTTTATCTCTAGTGAGAGAGGTAGAGATCTCTATTGAGATAGTTCCATGACATGAACTTGTGTCTATTCATCCTAATAGGATGACTATGATGGATTTGAAAGAGATCAAGATGTATCTAGAGGATTTGGAGACTAAGGGTTTCATCTAACCAAGTAATTCTACATGGGGTTCATTGGACCATTTTGAAAAATAGGAGGAAAATACCCTCAGTCGATGTGTGGATTACCAGAAATTGATCAATTTTATGGTTAATAACTGGTGTCCCCTACCGTGAGTAGATGATCTATTCAATATTCTCTAAGGAGAGCTTTTATTATTTATGTTATATTTGAGATCTGGTTATCATCATGTGTGTGTTATATTATCAGACATACCTCACACTCCCTTTCAAAGTAGGTATGGATGGAATGTGTAATTTTTCTTATCATTAATTCTCAAGAATGATCCGAAAATATTTACGGAACTCATGAAACAATATTTCCATCCTTATCTTGATTTATTTTTTTGGTTTTTGTGGATGATATCTTGGTTTATTCCGACAATCGACATGACCATTCCAAAAATCGCGAGACTGTATTGAGAACGCTATGAGAGAATCAGTTATATGATAAACTCACCATGTACAACTTTTGGATAGATCTAATTCACTTCCTAGGTCACAAAAACTTAGATATATTAGTATTAGTGGACCTAGAGAAGGTGAGAGATGTAGTTTCCTTGGAGCATCCTTAGAACGTCTTTGAGGTGTGGAGTATTCTAGGTCATGCTGGTTACTATAGGCATTTAATAAAAGAATTTTTAGGTTTAGCAGTGTTGTAGAATTTCCTAACTACAAAGGTTGTGAAGTATGTGTGGACAAATTCCTATGAGATGACCAATCTGGAGCTGAAATGGAGATTTACTTTAGCACTGATACTGATTTTCATATTGTTGGGGAGCAGTTACACTAAGTATAAAGACTCATCGGGTATCATGCTAGGAGAAATTATTATGAAAGGAGATCGATTCACTATGTATTTATCTTGATAGTTAAGGCCTCATGAGTGTATTTATCTAACACACGATCACGAGATAGATATATGTCATCATTCTGGGCGATGTTGGAGACATTACATATTGGGATAGTATTTTGTGTTGTATATGGACCACAATAGCATCAAGTACACATTTACACAGCCTCATATGAATCTGAGGCAGTGAATGTGGAAGGTATTCTTTAATTATTTTGAGTTATTACATTAATAAACGTTGGGAAAAGGCAATGTAGTGGCTGATGCACTATGCAAGATGACTCAGATATAGTCGGTGGAGCATACAAGTAGTGAGGGGATGCATCTGGATTTGTTCTCAGAGCTATATATGGAGGTTCACAACAGTCTAGGACAGAATTTTCTTCATTCATCACCTATTACCTCTACCATACTAGAAAGAGTTAGGGTGAGGTAGATATCAGATTATGAAGGCATATTTATATGGGAAAGTGTGACAGGTGAGTGCCCTCCTCCTGGATGGACCATAGGCATGGATGAGGTTTTTTGTTTACAAGGTCATGTATGGGTTTCAGAAAATATGTTGGAGCATCTGATGTGGGATTTTCATGCCTCTATATAGGAAGTGAATCATGTTTTCATCAAGACGTATCAAGATATACATCGTTAGTATTGGTGTCCATTTATGAAAAGGGATGTATATGGTTTATTCCTGAGGTTCCCCACTTGTCAGCAGATTAAGTCAAAAAAATAGTGACCAACTTAACTTTTACCGTCAATACACATTCCTGAGTTGAAATGGAATGATGGAGTGATGGATTTCTTGATGGGGTTATCGAGGTCTTCTTAAGGAAATAATACAGTATTGGTTATTGATGACAGGATAACAAAGGTTGTATATTTTCTTCCTCGATCAATGAAACCTTTAGTGATGATGATCTTGGGAGGTTGTACATCTAAGAGATCATGCGAACACACAGGGATTCATAATCTATCTTTTTTAGGTAGAGTTGTCCATTTTTTACTCATTTTTTGAGAGGGCTACAAAGGGAATTGTGTATATATGGGCTTCTAAACACGTCTTACCACCATCAGACAGATGGATAGTCAGAATTAACAAATTAGGTGATGGAGATCATGCTTACGGGAAGCTTCCTATATTTTTGGGGTTCTTGGGAGATAAAAAAACCCTTGATTGAGTTTTCCAATAAACATAGATTCCATGATAGTATTCATATGTCACCATATAATGATTTATATGGTACACAATGATGATCACAAATATGCTGGCTTGAGGGATGAGAGGCAGCTATGTTGGGACGTCATCATATTCAAGAGACCACTGAGTTGGTGAAGTTGATTCAGATGTGGTTTTCTACTACACAGGCTTGTCATTTATATTTGGGTGATCACTCTAGATTACCTCTAGAGTTCATGTTTGGGGATAAAGTTTACTTACATTTTTCACTTCATCCAGGAAAGAAGAGGATCAGGAGACCACATAAACATTAACTGATAAACATTAGGACATTTGAGATTACGGAAAAGGTCAGTTGGTTTCCAATCAGTTATAGTTACCTCAGAGGTACCGGGCTATGCACGACGTCATCCATGATTCTAAGTTGTGAAATTGATTTTTAGACCCATCTCTTACTTTTCAACCTGAGGATGTTCATTTAAAGATAGAGGAATCTTTTGAGGAGATTCATATTAAAAATATGGATCATAGAGAAAAGGTATTCCTTGCCCAGTCTATTCCTTTAGTAAGAGTGATACGACAACCCATCTAAGTAAAATAGAAAACATAGGAGAGCGAGGCCAATGTATGATCACAGTTTCCGTAGTTTTTATTAGATATTTATTCACCCCCTTGGAACATAAATTTGGGAAAAATATCATTAATGAGAGAAGTTTGTAAGATCAAAATTATTCTGTTAAGTTATGTTTCTTTTCTTTAAATAATTTTCTTAAGAATACGAGGGAAAATAGGTTTACTACTAGCTTCAACACTATTACGCAATGGAAATAGAGTTTACACACCAAGTAAATCCCAATACATGTTGTAAGAGCATGTTGGAAGGTTTTCTGGAATCATTTATAACGTGGAGGTCGACGTTGGAAGATTAGAAGAAATTTGGAAAATAAACGACATGCCTTTTCAAGTACATTCCATGTATTGTTTTCTTATTAAATTGGTCAGTAGCCACATTTCTTCATTTGTTGTACAGAGGGTTCACCATGTTCATGAATCAGTAGTACAGAACCATAGGGTTGAGAGGCATCTCAATAGGGTTCTGAGTTTAAACCTACAGTTTTCCAACCCGTTGGTATAGGGGTGTCACAGTGTGGCACATCGCTGTACAGCGTGGAACACCATTGTCCCCACTATTTTCAAACTGTGGGGATTTAAATTCAAAAAACGAATATGGTGGGATTCTACCGCAATATTCCCCACAAGCAGGCCGCCCCCTCTAACCAACTGAGCACACCACATGTTCAATATATATATATATATTAATATTAATATAACTACTTATCCAAAAATGATGAAGGTGAAAATCGAACACATAACTGGTTGGAAAAGGATATGTCGCATGACCGGCTGAGCTGCCGAAATTTTGTTAATATATCCATACATCTATTTACCTAAATTAAATATAACCCATTTCCTTAGAAAAAAACTCACCAAAATTCGAACAATGAATCGTCTTCAATAACACATACTTCCTGACGAACCAACCTACAGATATTACATGTATTTATATGTGTATATTTGTAATTATATAAATCCAAACCGTGTTCCCACCAAATATAATTGTTTCCCCGGTTAATTTTTTCCCACCATATTGTAGGAAATATATACCGATGGTTTGGCCAAAACATGGGTATAGGTATTCAAAACAAAACCCTTAACACCAACATTTTTGAAAAACCATGGGTATAGGTCTTCCGATAAAACCCTATACCCAGGTTTTTGTGAAGAACATGGGTATACGTATTGAAGAAAAAAACATATATACCCACGGTTTTGAAAATCTGTGGGAATTGGTCTTTAAAAAAATATATACCCACCGTTTTCCCCAAAACTGTTGTTATACATGACCAATACCCATGGTTTTCCAAAACCATGGGTATAGGTACCCTTATTATCGCCATACCCACGGTTTTTCGAAAACCCATGGATATAGGCCCATTTTCTAGTAGTGTCATGTACTATTGAGTCTTTCTTCTTGATTTATTCTCTCGATATAGTTATCATGACTAGATAGTTAATGCCCTTTTGGTAGATCTACACCATTCTATATCGATTTAGAGTTGGATGTTGGATGAGGATATTCGTACTAGTACGAGGTCGGTGGCATCATTACATTTGATAAATGTCACGTTGATGACAAGTTTCATTCTTCCGTGAACCCATTTTTTGGTTTCCCCTTGATTAATAATTAGCCAATGTTAATTATTATTGTTTATTAGTTAATTTTTTTTGTCATTCAAAAACATTTTAGGGTTTTTACCTTGATTAATGGCTACCCCATGGGTGTGTTTCCCTTGGATGACCATTTATGACCATTTGTATGAGGATTCCTATGGGTATGCCTTTGATTACATTATTATGGGTTGTTTAAAATTAATTGATGTAAATTATGGAATTAAAAAGTTGTTAGATTTTAATTGTTTTGGTGAATGGTATTGTAATGGTTTGATCTTGGCCTATGATGATGCCAATACTTGTTTAATCTTGATTGGAATCTATTCCTCCAACTGTTAACTTGATAATGTGAGAAAAAACTCATGGTTAGGCCACGTGATAGTAAAAATTTCCTGATATTATTGTAATATAAATTTTTTCCATCTGAGTTTCTATTGTTTAAACCATTTAATAGTGTAATTTTCAGGTGTTTCGTGTTCTATGAATTTCCCACGTGAGTTTATTATTGTTAAAGACCTATAATAGTTTAAATTACTTGTGTTTCTTGTTGTGTGTTTTAGCCATGTTAGTAATCAAAACACTAAGACAAAAGAGGCTAGTCATGATTTTACGATCAAGACATGAGCAAGCCATGGGTGTAGCATTCGGGCACATGGATGATATACATATTTTTCATGAGTGAAACATGAATCATTGAGGGATTCCATGGATGTACTCTGCTGAATTTTCTTACAATACTTGAATGATCCCAGAGGATTCCTTATAAGATAACTAGTATTGGCATAGTTGAAATTGAATTATACCACTCATACAGTGATTCTGGGATTACAGAGAGGTTCATTAGGGTAGGCTTATAAGATTTTGGTAGTTGTTCACCTAGAGTTATATAGGGTATCCAGAGAGGTTCGTCGATACATGCTTGTAGGTTGCAGATAGAATTCTACATGGAGTGATACTTGAATTACAATATAGGAATGTCGTGAACATTCTTGGGTTATTAATTGATGATTAAAATGAAAAATATTATGACGCATCAACCAAGCCCAAGAACAATCTTGGATTCTTTCTTTACATACTTTTTTAGATTGCCATATAGGGTATATGTTGTGCTTTCTATTACAAGGGGGTTGTCTTGAAAAGGCCAAATCATGAGAACTATATAATTCAATGTAATTGAATTTATTAATTGACCTAAAATGAATGTAATTAATTAAGAGTGATTGTAAGATAGTTTAACTTTTTTATTTCCTTTCATACTACTTTCATTATTTTATACTACCTATTATATATATATTCACCAATAAATTAGAATAGATCATCGGTGGTTTCCTACTAGGATATAGTCTCACACCCAGTTTGGGTTATGATTTTTGGCCCAAATATATTATGTTTTTTTAGGTTTTGATAAGGCTTTGAAAACTTATACAAGTACTGGATTTTTGTTTAGGAATAGGGGAGCATGAGACCAAGACTAGGTTTCTGATGCTTCTCATTTTCTTTTTTAACTTTTTTAAGAATTCGAATATATTTTTTTATTACTGAGGTGTAACTTATTTTGGCTATTTTCCTAGAACATATGACTTGAAACATCATTAGTTGAATGCTATGACACATGTTTATTTATATTATATGTCTTCCACTATTTACTTCTCTTTGCTTGGAATTACTGCCTCCATTATTAAATTGTTATTATTTCTATAGTGATACACTCTACCAATGAGGGAATAGTCTCCCTACTATCAAACATATGCCCTCACTGCTAGTTGGTAACCTTCAGAATTTGGGGAAATGTAATTAAGGCCATGTGGACAAATGGGTATGGGGAAATTTTTTGTGGCATATGTATCAGGGACATTAAAAAGTGGTATCATAGGGAGTTATTTTATAGTTTGGCTTTCTATTTGTTAATATTTGAATGAGATAAGAAGTAAATATAGTTTGGTACTAAATATTTCCCCAGAGTGGCTACCCCATGTATAGGGAAAAACCAAATTACCAAGAATTTAGTTGTCTTTTCGGAATATGAGTTGTTACATTTGATTCAATTTTACCATTTGGTGACAGACTTTTTTGTGATGTTATTGTTGATATCATTTTGGTTCTATTTTGTTGCAACCTGATCAGATGAGGGTATTTTATATAATGCATCATATATAATAACTTGTTAGAAATCACATTACATAGATTCATACCATTCCATTTAGTATGCGATACTGATTTCATGTTGTTGTGATAGATAATGTGATAGATATGTATACTATTGGGACATGAAACATGATAGAGATACCTAATGTTGTGATAGGTGTATTGGTATATGTTATGGTTTTAATTGGATGAAGGCCACGATTATATCATTGAGGTGTATGGGCCCTCTTGCATCATAATTTGTTGTAACATTATTCATATGTGTATTGTATCATGATATGATATGCTATGGATGGATGGCAATATTTGATCCATGAAGTGTATGGACCATCATTGATCTGAATTTGGTGGATCATGCTTCTAAATTGATTTGTGTTATAATATGACATATGTGGATTCCAAACATTGTATTTTGGGGAGTATGGGCCCCACAGATTACAATTTATATTATTATTGGTTTCCATTTCAATGATAGGGTTTCTTGTGAAGTTCTAGAGAGTTTCTAGACTTGCTATTAGAACACCCAAAAAACACAACTTGTGGTTCTATGAAAACATGTTACATGTTCATATGTTTGGGAATAAATATTTTCTTATATAAAAACTGTGTAATATATGTACACTTTGTGTGGTATGTGATAGTGTGTACTACTGTGTCAGAGACAACATAGAATAGTGGTCTTACAAAAGTATGTAGCCATGTACTTTTGGTACACACCATGTAGTGTTACTTAGGATGAACCTATGTGGCACTTTCCATGTAAAAGTACATTTCCAGGAGGGGAGACTCGAGTACACGGGATGTAATAGTCTAAAACGCCGTTTATCTTGGGTGGTTACACTCATAGGATAGTGGAAGTACACACCTGAGTAAGATATTGACGGGACACAACATGTATAGTTTCTACATTAATTATACTCATCTTTTTATATCATTAGATGGTTTTATTATCCTATTTATTTGATTAACTCTTGAACTTATATCTTTTAAAATGAACTTCAACTATGGTGTGTGCCTGATTTTGTAGAGTCATGACTTCATCAAGACTTCTAGAAGTACATCTGGATAGTGAATATGATCATACCCCAGACGTAGTAGACAATGGATTACCAGTGGATCATCTAATGGTGATTGTTGTGGAAATAATTGTTATGACATATGCATCTACAGATGCACAGTTCCATGAAGGCTTGATGAGATTCATGCAACCCATTTTGGGAGCACTACATCCTGCCACATCTATAGCACAACTGATGTGAGTGTTACAACAATAGCATCATCCCATGTTTTTGGGGGATGAAAGACCATAGACTATTGATTCATTGATGTTGTCTCTGCTTATGATTATCGATCATAAAGAGATGCCTCTCAATGTTTGGGTAATAATCGTGATGTATATACTATGTGATTCAACCAAGAGATGGGGGGATGTTATCAATAATGTATAGAATCATTTGAATAAGGAATGTGGAGATTTTCAAATAGTCTTATATGATTTTTACTATCCTGATATGATGAGGGATGAAAGAGATCAGAGGTTCATGTATCTAGAGAAATGATCTTTTTCAGTAATGGACTACTTTCTTTGTTTTAGTCATATCCATCATTTTCACCTATTCCCATGGTCGATGTTCTATCAAAGGCTAGGCGATTTGAGAATGGTCCTAGGTTCAACATCTGATTACTAGTGAATGTCTTCTGGTATTAATCTTTTTCTAATATTTTTAATCAGTAAATGATTGTTGATCGTAATCTAAGGTAACATGGAGGTGCGAGATAGGGAGGTTCAACACTGAGATCTGGTACTGTCCCAACCAGTAGTAGAATACATCGTCTAGAGATTTATCTCAGTCATAGTAGCAGTCTAAAAGTATATTCAGGTATCCAAGGGAGGTGCTACCAGTGTGGTATCCCTGTCCATTTGAGGGAATAGTGTCTACATGACCAAGTCATGTGCTGATCTTGTAGAATTAATGGTCTTCATCATCACTTTTGTAGGTTGTTTCCACTGGTTTCTAGAGATATAGGGTCTACACCGACTCCACATTCAGGAGCAGGGTCACCAACATCTCATCAGTTAGTGAAATGTAATTCATGAATCCTACCAGGATGAGGTACTGTTCGTGTCCACAGTATAGGACATACTTATGTAGTGTAATAGAACATATAGAAGTAGGATCCTTTACCCTCAACTGTCATTATAAGTATTCAAGTCATCTCTATTTTAGCTTCTGCACTTCTTAGTGCAAGTACTTCACATAGTTTCATATATGTTCCCATTTAGGAGATACATGAGATTTTTAATTCTACATATAATGAGGTGATTACACTTTACAATTTGTTAGGGATTAGAAACGAATGGGTGCGTCAGTACAAGGAGTTCCCCCCTGAGGTTGATGGGTGTCACTTCTTATGGGACATATATGTCTAAGAGATAATAGGCTTTGATGTCATTCATTTAATGGGATGTTTGGTCTCATTTCATGACATTTTTTATTTCTTTTGCCTTTGGGTGAGCTAAACGTCACTAGTGGGAGAATAGTTTCTACACAGGGGTGAAGGGGATGTCCAAACAAGCTGAGATGGACCCGAGCATCGTGGGTTGGACAAGATGATAGTCCATATTGGGAGTATATATTTATATGATCATGGAACATGTCATATGGATTTTACTCCTCGAGATGATCATTTCATGGACATCTTACAAACCAAAATATTAAATTTACATCTTCTAAGAGAGGTAGAGTTCTCTATCAATCTTGTGACATAAGTTTCACTAGTATCAATTCCTCCTTATAGGATGGCTACAATAAAGTTATAAAATCTCAAGAGGATGATAATGGATTTTTATAATAGGGGTTTCATATGAACTAGTAATTTTTTGGGGTTTTTATGTTCTTTTTGTAAAAAAAAATTGATTTTACACTCATGATAGGCATGGATTACAGGAAATTGAACCAGTTTATAATTTTGAACTGGTATCTTCTTCCATGAATAGAAGATCTCTTCGAACAAATCTAATGTGCTCGAGTACTCTATATGATCAATTTGATGTATTTTTATCATTATGTTCATGTTATATCATTGGAAATTCCTCTCCCATACTTTTAGAGCATATATGAAATTTATGTGTACTTGTTCATGACATTTTGTCTCATGAATGCACCAATAGTCATTATAGAACAGATGAACCAAGTGTTCTATTCTTTTCCTGATTCATTTGTGGTGGTTTTCATGGTTGATATCTTGTTGTATTATCATAATCTACATGACCATTCCACACATATTTAGATCAAATTGAGTACACTATGAGAGAATCTGTTATATGATATGATAAAAAAGATCCACATTTGGATGGATCATATTCACTTCATGGGTCCCATAACCTCAGAGACAGGAGAATTAGTGGACCCAGAGAAGGTTGGAAAATTATTTTCATGCGATCAACCTAATAATGTAATTAAGGTACCATGATTTCATGGGATGGCTTGTTAATACAATAATTTCATAAAAGGATTTCCAGGATTAGTAGTGTCGTTGATGGTCCTAACTAAAAAGGGTGCGAAGCTTTTGTTTATAGATTCATGTGAGACAAAATTTCAGGAGCTGAAAGGAAATTGACTTCGACACTGATACTGATTTTTTTAGTGATCGGACAATGTTAAACTATGTAATGAAAGGAATCAAGTATCAAGCTAGGTGTAACACCCCAATCTTCCATAGTACACATCTCTTTGAATAATACAGTAGTGTGTGTTGTACGCAGCTTCGAGTTCTAACACACGCCAAAACCAATCAAAGTAGCCGTTATGAATAGTAATACCTAAATTTTTAAATTTTATAAATTTTATCTTTCCAAATGGACTAGGTTTTTGGATTCGGAATATCGAAATTAGCCTATGTTGAATTTTTGGTATTTTTCTGAGAACTTCAAATTTTCTTTGAATAATGAAAATTACTTAAAAAAACTTTTTTAATCAAAATAATTAATAGTGACAAATTATAATATTGAGTGGTTTTAAAGTATAATTATAATATATTTTTACCATTTTATCCAATGGTGGTCATTAGAATTAATTTCACTTTGAAATTGGACATAAACAGTTGTCAATCTTTTGATATATATTGTTTCTTAAAAACACGCTATTTGTTGTGACAACGCGAATTAATTATGAAATTAATTAATGCAACTTATATGTTTGGAATTTCATAAAATTGACATCATTTTTGATTTCGGAGTATCAATTATATATTAGGGTAAAATTTTGGCATTGTTTTGAAAAACTTCAATTTTTGATGAATAGTGAAACCACTAAGTGGTAGTTGAAAAACTGATTTTTTGTTTAAATAAAACATTACCACTTCTGTTATTTGATTTTCAAAAATCCGACATACATGGATGTAATTAGGAAGTAAAATGTGGTTCAATGGGATTAAAATAATTTTTGGTGAATAGTAACTTTTAAGTTTAATTAATCACGAATAAAGGTAATTAGTGAAATTTAAGGTAAAAATGATATTATAAAAATATGAAAACACCTTTACACTTGTCCTACCCCAATTGGATGAGTCATGGCTGACCAAGAAAATCCATGGGTCAACTTAGGGACCCCATAGAGCCACTTTGGTAGGAAAATGACATTAAAAACATTTTATTTAATATTAAAATAAAAATGTCAAAAACAAGAGTTGTTTTAATAAAAAAAATTTTTAAATGGGGTTATAAAAGTCATATTTTTAACTATAAATATTAATTAGAAAGATAAAAAATTTTCCTACATCATGATATTTTTTTTATAATTTTTAGACATTAAATAAATTAAATTATTTATGACACCATGATGATGCAGTGATTACCTCATTAATTAACGATTTAAATAAAATGAAAAGATAATGTAAAATCTTAGCATAACACTTGTCCAAAGCCTATTGGATGAGAATATTTCAAACCCTTATCACATTATCCATGAATTATAAAAGTTTGGGGCCTTTAGAATCCGAAAATCATTGCATAATAAAGTAACATTTTATTACTTTCCAAGAGTGCCCCTCCTCTCCTCTTATAAAATCCCCACACCACTACCACCTTACTCACACTTTCAATGCTTTTTGGCTCGGCCAACCTATGCCCAAATACTCTCCCAACTTCCATAACTTACTCCTAGAAGCCTCATTATGGGCAGAAGTCTTTCCAAGGATGCCATTGGCTCAAATCAAAAAGAGTTACCCGATTTTAAGGTAATGTCTTCTCTAATGTTGTTTTGTTTTATTTTGCTTCTCCAACCCCTTAAACACTTTTTATTACTTTCATTTGTAACAATAAATGTATCTAAAATATACTTGGATGTTTTATGATAATTATTTTGTTTACACTTACACACACCTTCTTCTAATGGTTAAAGAACATACTGTTTCTGTGGGTGGTGAAATACTGCCTCACGAAACGATGATTGTTCAATATTATTTTAACACCTCTAATGGTGGCCATTTTGATGACACTATTTTCATATATGATATATATATTATGTTTATGTTTTCCTTATGCTTCTATATTTCTCATTTATGTCATACTTTATGATTTCCATTATGGGTAAATGTGATAATTTCATTTTAGGAAGTGCGGACTACCGCCCCCTCAAAGTGATTTGAATCATTAATTCCATATGTGGGATGTATAAAGGATGGAGTAAATGGTATTATACATTATATTATACTGGAATTATATTATACCTTTATATAATTATAACTTCATTCCATTAAATATGTAATGGAAATGAAAGTAGTGTTCATGCGTACGTATGGCTTACCGTCTCCATGAACGGTGCATTTCATTTCTTACCTCTAAATGTAATGTAATATTATAAATGAATGTATATACTATATATATATGATGTATATGATATATACATCATGAATATAATTATTTATATAATGGATATTTTACCACATGAGAAAAAGTGTAATTATAAGTAGATTTTTTTTTACTCAAGTACCAAAGATCGACAAAACGACCGTTATAAACTTAAATAGTTACATAATGTTCATGACATGGTAATAAGTGATATAAAAGAAATAATGAACATGAAGAAGGTTCTTAATCAAATATAAATTAACTCGAGTTTTTTATTCAGGAGGTTAAAGAACGATCGAGTCAAGTCGGACACGAGGTAAGGGAACTTCTTAACCCAATTTCCATTCTTTGGGTTAATCTCATACTTTCAAATTATGTCATGATATTATTATGTTCTATCTTGTAATTTTACTTTATTTATGTGTACTTATAGTGAATACACATAATAGATCTATTTTATTTTAAAAATTATCTTTGTAAGGACTTCGTCTCAATCTCTTTTCATTGAGGCATATTTCGTTTTATACACAACTTTCTTTTATACGGTGTATAAACCCCTTTGACTTTTACGTTTATTCAAAAGGTTTTATTTTATAATTATGTGATTTTTAAATGATTTCAAAAAAGAGATATTTCTCTCCAATATATGAAAATCCAGCACAAATTTATACGTATTTAACGCAAGCATAAAAATGTTTTCAGGAAACCTGACTCTCAAGTTTCGTAGACAGGAAGGGATTGGGCATGGACCCATCATGGCCTGTAATTAGTCGAGCAGTCTCAGAATTAGTTATTTTGTTTTCAGAATCTTTCTTAATGTTTTCAGAAAAACACTAAAGTATATTTGAGCAATTTTAAACGTAAGTATCTTTTAAAAAATTTGCATCGGTAGGTCTCATTAGACAAACTAGTGTCTTGGCACGAGGGCTTGACAAAATCTTATATGTGGTCTTGGCACGAGGCCTTGGCTACGTGGTTTTGATAGTCTGGAATTATGCATTCCATCATTATGAAAGTCGTTATTGATATTGCATGTGATTATTCGACTAGTAGAATATCCATGTGAGTAAGTAAATGGCATTATTTAATTTTATTTTTGCCATATTATGCTGAAGTTCAAGTTTAAAAAGGCTTTTGTTTTAGTTATACATTGCCTTAAATGTTAATTTTTATTTATGAAAGCTTCCGCAATATTGTTATCCTTACTGAGCATTTGAGCTCACCCCTTTCAATGTTTTTATATTTTCCAGGATGTGAAGAAGTATTTTATGAATGACCTGTCGGGATAGTCCGAAGAGGATAGAAGTGTGGACTATGGACACTTTATTATTGTAGTTTTTCACCTTATGATGTAATGTAACATTTCTGAATGTATCTAGTGTTTCCAAGGCTACTAAACTAATCGTTCTTTCTAGACATGATCTTTTATGATCATGCCAATGTTACGAAGTAATGCACTGACTCTGGGTAGCTGGGGTCGGGGCGTTACAGTTGGTATCAGAGGCAGTTTAGTACTAACCTTGGAAGCTATATTTAGATAAACTCTGATTAGAGAACATATCCCAAAGATTGACTTTGAGGATTAGTATAGAATAACTTCCTAGAATTTTGGTATTATAGAGATGTTGTGAATTTTCCAAGCAATACATCCCTGTCTGGATACGAGCAGGTAGAGGCGGCTCTGGCACAGATGTACCTAGGGGTAAAACCCGAACACACTACTTTGAGCTAGACTCGAACGGGAACTGGTGCATGACAATGGGCATTGTTGCACTCTTGGTTACGACACTCCCAGGTTATATGCTTTGGATAATTCTCATTTTGTTTACAAACCACTATGAAGGGTTATGATTATATACTTCCTCAAAGAAAACATTTTTATGACTATGGATTATATCTATAAATAGTTCAATTTATGTTAAGTATTTTACAAGTATGGAATTATTTATTTTGATTCATAAACTAATCTAGTTTATGCCATTTTTTAGAAATGGCGCCTAGTGGAAAGAATTGAAACCATATCAATGCACGCACTCCATGTAGGGATTTCCCTCCTGCTCAAGATAATTATTGTGGATCTGGAGATACAACTGGTGCTGATCGACTTATTACCATACTTGGACAACTCACTCAGGTTATGAATAATAACCTTACTCGTATGGAGCACCCTAATCCGCAACGTGGAGGATCAATGTTAGATCGCTTCATGAGGCAACAACCACCAACATTTAAAGGGGGTACAAATCCATTAGTAGCTGAGAAATGGATAAACCCCTTTGAGAAAATATTCCACGCCTTGGGGAGTAGTGAAAGGGAGAAGGTTGTCATGGCAGTCTATCGCCTCACTAGAGATGCCGATCAATGGTGGTCGCCGATTCAAAACACAAAGGAAGATGATGATGTATCAAATATGGAATGGAGAGAGTACAACGATCTTTTCGTAGAAAAATACTTTCCACATGACTATCGAGCCGATATGGAAAGGCAATTTTTGAGTTTGAGGCAGAAGGAGGATGAGAATGTCGCAAAGTATGAGGCTAACTTTACAAGGCTAGAGAGGCATGATGCAGATTATATACGTAACCCAAGAAGTAATATTGATCGTTTCTTTGATGGGTTAAAACCATTTCTCCGTCGATCATTAGTCTCATAGACCTTCTCGTCATACGAAGATATTGTCTTGTGTGCTATCAAGACGGAAAAGGAATTCTCTAGGTCTTATGACTTTAAAGCAATGATAGAAAAGAAGAGATCTTGTGATCAATCTGGAAATGGAAATAAGGGGAAGAAGGGAAGAGTTGAATATCAGTCCTGCAGTAAATGTGGAAAGAAACACCCAAGTCCTTGCTTGAAGGGAATGTGAGTCTGTTACAAGTGTGGTGAAAAAGGCCACCAACCTCATGATTGCAAGGGAAAGAAAGTTGTTCTCAATGTGGAATGCTATAATTGTAGAGAGATGGGGTATTATGCAAATAAATGCCCTAAGCGTCAAGGGAACTTAACTCAGAAGAGGCCAAGGGATCAAGGCCAAGCTTATGCTATCACTACTGCTGAGGTTGAAGCTCCGAAAGACGTGGTGGCAGGTAATTTAATGGTTTCCTCAAGTTTAGCAAATGCATTATTTGATTCTGTATCATCGCATTGTTTCATATATTCTCAGTTTTCTAAGAAAATTAGATATTTCTAGTTTGATTTAACAAGAGAATTGTCAGTCAAAACTCCTAAGGGAAGTCTTATTGCAACAAATTTTTGTGAATCAGTCCCCATTAGAGCACATAACTATTTTTTATCTTCTGATCTCACTGTCATACCTATGATTGAGTTTGATATAATCCTCATTATGGATTGTCTTTTGGACTATGATACAAAGATTTATTATAAGAAGAAGGAGGTTACAATTTTTGATGATGATGATAAGGAACACTTTATTTTTAGAGAAGAATCGTCACCACATAATTCTTATTTAGACCCACCCCTAGTAGCTCAACTAAATTCAATTATTGGGTAGGAAGAGAGTGAAATGACTAAGGTAGAGGAAAGTAATGTTCAAATAGAGGATGTACCTACTGTGAAAGATTATGAAGATGTGTTTCCGGAATATTTACCTAGACATCCTCCAGAAAGAGAAGTTTAGTTTTCCATTGATTTAATTCCTGTGTCAAGGCCTATATCGAAGACCCCTTATAGGATGGCCACCGTGGAATTAGTTGAACTAAAGAAACAACTAGAGGAATTGAGTAATAAAAGATTTATTCTCCCTAGTGTTTCTCCATGGGGATCCCCTATCATTTTTGTTAAGAAGAAAGATGGATCTATGAGGTTGTGCGTTGACTACAGGGAGATCAATTCTATAACAATAAAGAACAAGTATCCACTACCTCGCATTGATGATTTATTTGACCAATTGCACGGAGCTCAATACTTTTCAAAGATTGACCTTCGATCTGGATACCATCAGTTGTGTGTGAAGAAGGAAGACATTCTGAAGACAACATTTTGAATAAGGTACGGGCATTATGAGTTTACAGTAATGCCTTTTGGATTGACTAATGCACCTTCTGTATTCATGGATCTAATGAATAGTTTTTTCAAGGGATATCTAGATGATTTTGTGGGGGTATTTATTGATGACATCTTGGTGTACTCCAAAAGCTATGAATATCATGAAAATCACTTGCGCATTATCTTGAAGACTCATAGAAGGCATGAATTATATGGGAAGTTTAGCAAGTGTGAATTCTAGCTTCAGGAGATTTACTTTCTTGGCCACATTGTCACTAAGTATGGAATTTCCGTTGATCCTTCTAAGACCAAGGAAATCCAAGAATGGCCAGCACCGATGAGTATAACTGAGGTACACAGATTTATTGGTTCGGCAGGTTATTATCGACGTTTTGTCCAGAATGTTTCTTGATTGGCTAACCCATTAACGAAGCTCACATGTAAAGGGGTTAAATTTGTCTGGAAAAAAGAGTGTGAAGAATATTTTGAAGAACTGAAGATAAGATTAGTCAACTCTCTTATATTGACTCTACCATCAGGGAATGATGGGTTTGTTATTTATAGTGATGCATCAATGAATGGACTTGGTTGTGTCCTTATGTAGAATGATAAGGTTATTGCCTATGCATCACGATAGCTAAAAATTCATGAGTAAAACTATCCTACTCATGATCTCGAGTTAGTTGTTGTAATCTTTGCCGTGAAGATATGGAGACATTATCTCTATAGTGAAAAATGTGAGATATATACCGATCAAAAGAGTTTGAAATATATTTTCTCACAAAAAGAACTCAACATGAGGCAAAGGTGATGACTTGAACTACTCAAGGATTATGATTGCACGATACACTACAACACATGGAAGGAAAACAAGGTTGTAGATGCTTTGAGTAGAAAAGATCATAGATTTTTGAACATGATGAGAGTGGAAAGGGATCCTATTTTCATCGATCTAGTAAATATGGATATGGGAATTATCATGGAGGGTGAAACATCAAAACTTTTTCAAATGGTTGCCAAACCATCTTTACTAGAAAAGATAAATAGTTCTCAGTCCGATGGTTAAGTGTTGAAAAAGAAGATTAATGATTTGAATGATGGGTGGTTGAGGGACTTTGTGTATGAAGATGGAATTTTGAAATTTGGGAGGAGACTCTGTATTCACGATATACCTGATTTAAAGAGATAATTGTTGGATGATTCTCATAGTTCCAATTTCTCTACACACCCTAGGAGCACCAAAATGTATAGAGATTTAAAGGGACATTTTTGGTGGGACAAAATGAAGAGGGAGATTGGTGATTTTGTGTCAAGATATATGGTTTGTCAACAAGTGAAAGCTGGAAGGCAACTACCTGGTGGAGTATTACGACCTCTTCCCATACCTGAGTGGAAATGGGATAATATTACGATGGATTTTGACATGGGAATACCAAAGAATCTTAGAAGAAATGACGCAATATGGGTCATTGTTGATCATATCACGAAGTTGGAACATTTTCTTGCTATAAGGGAAGATCTACCACTTGAACGTCTAGCAAGACTGTATATTAATGAAGTTGTGAGACTTCATGGAGTACCCATGTCGATTGTCTCAGATCGTGATCCTTGTTTTACATCAAGCTTCTGGAAAAGTCTTCAGAAGGCCTTGGATAATGAACTTCATTTGAGAACTGCTTACCACCCTCAAATAGATGGACAATCAGAAAGAACTATTCAAACCTTAGAAGACATGTTGAGATCATGCTCACTTGACTTTCAAGGAATGTGGGATCAATATTTACCTCTGGTAGAATTTTCCTATAACAATAGCTTCCATTCAAGTATTCGGATGGCACCGTAAGAAGCGTTATACGGAAAGCGATGTCACACACCAACCTGCTGGGATGATGTTGGTGAAAGAAAACTTGTAGGCCCAGAACTACTGGAGGAAACGATGGAAAAGGTGAAGGTAATCCAAAACCACGTCAAAGCAGCTCAAAGTAGGTAGAAGAGATATGCTGAAAATCAAAGGAAGGATTTGGAGTTTCAGGCAGGAGATCATGTTTTCTTGAAGGTATCACCATGGAAGGGAGATATACGTTTCGGTAAGAAGGGTAAATTGAGTCCCAGGTACATCGGACCCTTCGAAATTCTAGAACGAATTGGGGATGTAGCTTACCGTTTGGCAATGCTGCCAAGTCTCTCCAAAGTTCATGATGTGTTCCACGTATCACTGTGGAGAAAATACATGCCTGACCCAACGCATGTACTCACCTATGAGTAATTAGAACTGGAACACGATCTACCTTATTGTGAAGAGCCCGTCAAGATTCTTGACACAAGAGAACAAGTGCTGAGAAACCGGACGACTCGTCTGGTAAAAGTTCTATGGAGAAACCATAAGATGGAGGAGGAACCGTGGGAACCCGAGGAACTTATGATGAAGAATCTCCCGAGTATTTTATACAGTGATATTATATGAAATTTCGAGGATGAATTTGTTTTAAGGAGGGGAAAATGTAACACCCCACGCTTCCAAGGTACACATCTCTTTGAATAATACAGCAGTGTGTGTTGTATGCAGCTTCGAGTTCTAACACACGCAAAAACCAATCAAAGTAGCCGTTATGAATATTAATACCTAATTTTTGAAATTTTATAAATTTTATCTTTCCAAATGGACTTTGTTTTTGGATTTGGAATATCTAATTTAGCCTATTTTGAATTTTTGGTATTTTTCTGAGAACTTCCAATTTGCTTTGAATAGTGAAAATTACTTTAAAAAAACTTTTTTAATAAAAATAATTAATAGTGACAAACTATACTATTGAGTTTTTTTAAAGTATAATTAGAAAATATTTTTACCATTTTATCCAATGGTGGTCATTATAATTAATTTCACTTTGAAATTGGACATAAACAGTTGTCAATCTTTTGATATATATTGTTTCTTAAAAACACGCTATTTGTTGTGACACCGGAAATTAATTATGAAATTAATTTATACAACTTATATGTTTGGAATTTCATAAAATAGACATTATTTTTGAATTCGGAATATCAATTATATCTTAGGGTGAAATTTTGGCATTGTTCTGAAAAACTTCACTTTTTGATGAATAGTGAAACCACTAAGTGGTAGTTAAAAAACTGATTTTTTGTTTAAATGAAACATTACCACTTCTGTGATTTGATTTTAAAAAATCCTACATACATGGTTTTCATTATAAAGTAAAATGTGGTTCAATGGGATAAAAATAATTTTTGGTGAATAGTACCTTTTAAGTTTAATTAATCATGATTAAAGGTAATTAGTGAAATTTAAGGTTAAAATGATATTATAAAAATTTGAAAATACATTTACACTTGTCCTACCCTTATTGGATGAGTCATGGAAGACCAAGACAATCCATGGGTCAACTTGGGGACCCCATGGAGCCACTTCGGTAGGAAAATGACATTAAAAACATTTTATTTAATATTAAGATAAAAATGTCACAAACAAGAGTTGTTTTACTAAAACAATTTTTAAATGGGGTTATACAAGTCATATTTTTGACTATAAATATTCATTAGAAATATGTAAAGATTTACCACATCATGATACTTGTTTTAAAAAAATTAGACATTAAATAAATTAAATTATTTATGACACTATGATGATGCATCGATTACCTCATTAATTAACGATTTAAATAAAATGAAAAGATAATGTAAAATCTAAGCATCACACTTGTACAAAGCCTATTGGATGAGAATATTTAGAACCCTTATCACCTTAGCCTAGAATTTTTGGACCTTTATAATCCAAAAATCATTGTATAATAAAGTAACATTTTATTACTTTCCAAGAGTGCCCCTCCTCTGCACTTATAAAAGGCCCCCACCACTACCACCTTAGTCACACTTTCAAAGCATTTTGGCTCGGCCAACCTCTGCCCAAATACTCTCCCAATTTCCCTCCCTTACTTCTAGAAGCCTCACCTTGGGCATAAGTCTTCCCAAGGAAGCCTTTGTCTCAAATCAAAAAGAGTTACCCGATTTTAAGGTAATGTCTTCACTAATGTTGTTTTGTTTTATTTTACTTCTCCAACCCCTTAAACTCTTTTTATTACTTTCTTTTGTAACAAAAAAAGTATCTAAAATTTAATAGGATGTTTTTATGATATTTATTTTGATTACACTTACACACACCTTCGTCTAATGGTTAAAGATCAGACTGTTTCTGTGGGTGCTGAAATACTGCCTCATTAAATGATGATTGTTCAATATTCTTTTAACACCTCTAATGGTGGCCATTTTGATGACACTATTTTCATATATGATATATATATTATTTTTATGTTTTCCTTATTCATTTTTATCTCTCATTTATGTCATACTTTATTATTTCCATTATGGGTAAACGCGATAATTTCATTTTAGGAAGTGCGGACTACCGCCCCCTCAAAGTGATTTGAATCGTTAATGCCATATGTGGGATGTATAAAGGATGGAGTAAATGGTATTATAAATTATATTATACTGGAATTATATTATACCTTTATATAATTATAACTTCATTCCATTAAATTTGAAATGGAAATGAAAGTAGCGTTCATGCGTACGTACGGCTTACCGTCTCCACGAACGGTGCATTTCATTTCTTACCTCAAAATGTTTTGTAATACTATAAATGAATGTATATACTGGATATATATTATGTATATGATATATAAATCATGAATATAATTATGGATATAATGGATATTTTACCACATGAACAAAGTGTAATTATAAGTACTTTATTTTTGACTCAAGTACCTAAGATCGACAAAACGACCGTTATAAACTTAAATATTTACATAATGTTCATGACATGGTAATAAGTGATATAAAAGGAATAATGAACAAGAAAAAGGTTCTTAAGCAAATAGAAATTAACTCTAGTTTATTATTCAGGAGGTTAAAGAACGATCGAGTTAAGTCGGACACGAGGTAAGGGAACTTCTTAACCCAATTTCCATTCTTTGGGTTAATCTCATACATTCAAATTATGTCATGATATTATTATTTCCTATCTTGTAATTGTACTGTATTTATGTGTACTTATAGTGAATACACATAATAGATCTATTTTATTTTAAAATTATCTTTGTAATGACTTCGTCTCAATCTCCTTTCATTGAGGCATATTTAGTTTTATACACAACTTTCTTTAATACGGTGTATAAACCCCTTTGACATTTACGTTTATTAAAAAGGTTTTATTTTATAATTATGTGATTTTTAAATGATTTCAAAAAAGAGATATTTCTCTCCAATATATGAAAATATAGTGCAAATGTATATGTATTTAACTCAAGCTTAAAAATGTTTTCAGAAAATCCGACTCTCGAGTTTGGTAGACAGGAAGGGATTGGGCGTGGACCCATCATGGCCTGTAATTAGTCGAGCAGTCTCAGAATTAGTTACTTTGATTTCCGAAGCATGCTTAATGTTTTCAGAAAAACACTCGAGTATATTTGAGCAATATTAAATGTAAGTATCTTCTAAAAAAATGGCATCGGTAGGTCTCATGAGACAAACTAGTGTCTTGGCACAAGGCTTTGACAAAATCTTATTTGTGGTTTGGCACGAGGCCTTGGCTACGTGGTTATGATAGTCTGGCATTATACATTCCATCATTATGTAAGTGGTTATTGATATTTCATGTGATTATTCGACTAGTAGAATATCCATGTGAGTAAGTAAATGGAATTATTTAATTTTATTTTTTCCATATTATGTTGTAGTTCAAGTTTAAAAAGACTTTTGTTTTTGTTATACATTGCCTTAAATGTTAATTTTTATTTATGAAAGCTTCCGAAATATTGTTATCCTTACTGAGCTTCTGAGCTCACCCCTTTCAATGTTTTAATATTTTCCAGGATGTGAAGAAGTATTTTATGAATGACTTGCAGGGATAGTCCGAAGAGGATAGAAGTGTGGAATATGTAGGCTTTGTTATTGTAGTTTTTCACTTTATGATGTAATGTAACATTTATGAATGTATCTATTGTTTCCAAGGCTACTAAACTAATCGGTCTTTCGAGACTTGATCTTTTATGATCATGCCAATGTTACAAAGTAATGCACCGACTCTGGGTAGCTGGGGTTGGGGCGTTACACTAGGAGTAGCTCTTTTGTGAGGGGATTGTGTCATTGTGTATGGATCATAGTAATTAAGGCCCCATGAGAGGGATTACCCAACTAAAAATATCATGTATGCAACAATAATTCATGATTTATTTTGTTGGTGATATTACTTATTTGGAGAGTGTATTGTGGTGTAGATGGAACAAAGAAGCCTCAAGTACATTTTTACTCAGCATGATATGAATTTGTGGCAGCAAAGGTGGGTAGAATACCTTCAGTCATTTGACATCGAGGTTTCCTACATAGAAGATAAAGGTAATTAATTGGATAATTAATTTACCTTGAGGAATCCTTTATAGGTAGTGTAGTTTTCCAATAGTAAGTGACAACTTATGGATTTTTTTCTCTAAGATGGATTTGGCTGTGCATGATTTTCAGGGATGAACTAATCATTCATACAATTCTGTTACCTCTACCCTACTGGAAATTGTGAGGATAATGATACTATTTGATTACGAAAAACTATATCTACGAGAGGGTGTAGCAGGTGAGGACCCTCCTCTTGACTGGACTATATGTGCAGATATTGTTCTTTATTTAAATGGAGGTTTATGGGTTTCAACGGACATACACGAGAAGCTGATGTGGTATTTTCATTCCTCTGTATGGGAAGTACATCCTCATTTCACCAAGATGTATCAGGATTTAGATTCTTAGTATTTGTTTCCTGGTATGAAAATTGATATAGATGGTTTTGACATGAGGTGATACAACTATCAGCAGGTAAGGTGGAACGTCAGTAACCAACCAGACTATTAGAGTAGCTAACTATTCTTGAGTGGGACTAGAATGATGTTGCAATGTATTTTTTAATAGGGTTAATGAGGTCTCCTCGAGGTAAGGATGTAGTATGGGCTGTTGTTGGTAGGCTCATTAAGGTTGAAAAGTTTCTACCATTCACGGATAGATTCAGTGTTGATGAGTATATGAGGTTTTAAATCTGGATGATTTTATGACTACATGGGGTTATACATTCTATTTTTTCAAATAGGTGTTCCCATTTTACTTTCTATTTCTATACAAGGCTATAGAGGGAACTAGGTACAAAGGTTCTTATGATCAAATATTACAACCCATAGATAGATGGCCAGTCCGAACACATGATTCAGGTGCATGAGGACTTGCTTCGGGCTTGTGTCCCGGATTTTGGGGGTTTGTGGGAGAGACACATACCTCTGGTTGAGTTCAAATATAATAATAGATTCCATGATACTATTCATATGAAACCATATGCGGCTTTATTTGGTAGACCCATACGATCACCCCTGTCTTGTGTGGAGCTAGGAGATGGAGCTACGTTGGGACCCCGTCTTGTCTGGGAGACCACAGAGATGGTGTAGTTAATTAAGAAGTGGATGGCTACTTCACAATGTCATCAAAAATATTATGATGATGGTCATAGAAGACCTCTGGTGTTTGAGGTCAATGAGTATATTTTCCTATGTGTTTCACTGAGGCTTGGAAAAAATTGTATCACGAGATATGGTAAGCATTCATTGAGATACATCAGGCCATTTAATATTCTGAAAAGGGTCGGGCTGGTTGTCGACCAGTTGTAGTTACCTCAGAGGTATCTGGTAATGCATGATGTATTCTATGTTTTTCTGCTATGACATAAATATTCAGACTCATATCAAGAGTTTCAACCCAAGGAGGATGATATATAGGTAGAATTTTCCATTGATGGGATCATATTTCAATTTTGGATCATATCACGAAGGTTCTCTATGGTCGGACTATTCCATTAGTATGGGTGATATGAAAACACAAACGAGTAAATTCTGAGACTCATGAGATGGAGGATGATGTACAATCACATTGGAATGAGTTTTTCACATATATTTATTCACCACCCTTGGAAGGGAAAATCATGGATGAATTAATTTGTAGATGGAAGCTTGTATGAACCCAGTTCTTGGTTTAGATTACGAATCTTTTATTTATAGTTTTATCTAAAGAATGGGGGGACCGGTTGAGTATTGGCTGCAATACTGTTACAAAATGTGACTGGGGGTTACACGATGTCTAAATCCTAGTACACATTTTGTAAGAATGTTATCATGTAGTCATTACTCATTTATGAAATAGAGGTGGAAGTCGGTAGAAGGATTAAAATTTGGAAAATACAAAGCATTTATTCTCATGTACAGGATGTGTACTTTTTTGGATAAAGTGGTAAGTACCCTCATTTTTTTAATTTCTAGATAATGGGATCATCAGGTTCGAGAACAAGAAGTGCCGAACATTGTTTCTCCTCCCATTTGATCATTAGAACACCGATTTGATCGTTGTTAGATACGTTAGAACCCAATCGGTTGGATATCAATTTCTCTTGACCCAATCATTGGGATTTATTCATTATACCTAGTTATCGATCCTTGAATTTTTATGCTCATTTTATAGATCTACTTCATTATAGAAAGAATTTGAGGCTAACGCTTGATGAGGAGTGTCATACTAGAATTAGGTAGGTGGTCTCATGTGTTTTGTTAAATGTCATGTAGATTATATGTGTGTGAATGAAACTCAATTATTTTTATGTGTCTCTATTATTAATAATTAAACTATGTTACTTCATGTTGAGGATTAGTTAATTGGATAAGTGATTCGATTCACATGTTAGGTTTTTTTCCTTGATTAAGGGTCACCCATGGGTTTGTTTCCCATAAGTGACCATTTTTGTCTATTTGGTGATGGATGAATATGGGTTTGCCTTTGATTCCCTTTTTATGGGTTGGATAAAATTAATTGATGTTATTGATGGAATTAAAAAGTTTTCAGATTTTAATTATTTTGGTTAAAGGTATTGAAAGGGTTTTCTCATTGACCCATTATTATTCCAATAGTTGATTCGCCTTGATTGTAATGTATTGATGAAACCTTGAACATGCACATGTGAGATAAAAATCATGGTTAAGCCTTGTGATATTCTTAATTTAATGATTGTACTGTTATATAAATTTTTCTCGATGAGATTTACTATTGATTAAACATTTTAATAGGGCAATTTACATGTGTTTCTTATTGTATGAATTTCCCACGAGAGTTTATTATTGTTTAATACATATAATAGTTTAAATTACATGTATTGATTGTTTTGTGTTTAAACCATGTCACAAATTGAAAGGCCAAGCCTTAAAATGATGGTTATGCTATTATGGTCAGGCTGTGAGAGATCCATGGGAGTAGTGTTTCTAGCTCATAGAGGCTTTACTTATTTGTGTGGAATGAAACATGGATCCTTGAGGGATTCCAAGGACAGAATTTATTCGCTTTGGTTACATGTATTTTTTGATTCCTAGGGATTCCTTATAGGACCACTAGTATGGGCTTAGTTTACATGGACTTATACAACACCTTGTGTAATATCCGGATTCTAGAGAGGTTCATCGGGATGAGATTATAGGATGTTGGTAGGTTTGTACTGTGAGTTATACTAGGTTTCTAGAGAGGTTCAATAAGATGGGATTTTAGGTAGTAGATAGTATTTCACTTGGGGTGATACTTGAATTCTAATGTAGGAATTTCAGGGATGAGACTGGGTTATAAATTGAATATTTAAATTAAATTTCTTATGACACGTCTACCAAGACAACGTAGAATCTTCGATTCATTCCTCACCTACTTTTTTATATATCCTTATAAGTTATATAGTGTTCTTTCTTTTACACGAGTTTTGATGGGTATAGGATGGATCCTAAGACTTATATAACTCAATGTAATTTAACTAATTAATGAACTTGAAATGAATGTAAATGAATACCAGTTCTTGTATTACTATTTAATTTGAGTACTTCCTAGCTTACTACTTTCAATATTGTATATTATCTGTCATATATGTATATTAACTGAAAGCATGGAATAGATATTGGTTGGTTTCCTACTAGGATTTTGTTTCAAACCCTATTTGGGTCATGTTTTTGGGACCAATCTGATTAAGTTGTTTCATGTGTAGTTAATGGTAATAACCATTCTACATATACTTTATTGATGTTAAGGAGTAGGAGAGAATGGGTTTAATCTGAGTCATGTGCTGTTTTTTGTGTTTTTTTGTTTTTTTGTACTTTTGGTACTTATATTTGTATTTATGTAGTGTAACCTATTTTTACTATCTTCCATGAACATATGAGATACAAAATCATCATTTTTATGCTATGAAATCTCATAATTGATATTTTATGTCTTTAATTGTTTACTTTTATTTCCTGATATTACGGCTTCATCTATTATATTATTATTATTGATAATATGTTACTCTAAAAATGAGGGAATATCTTCCACACTATCACACCTAGGCCCACAATTCTATTTTGTAGTCTCTGGTGATTGGGAAAATGTGCTTTAGTCCATGTCTCCAATCAGGTATTCAGCTGTTTTTAGTGGTATCCAGATATAAGACTTCACAAGATTTCTATTATTTAACTCCTTAGAATAATTAATTACTAAACCTCATCTAGTGAATCTATATGTTCCAATTTCATTCTAATGAGTAATACCCCTTTTTCATAGATTTATTTGAAAACTAATTATATTTTTTCACAATATTTGTTTTCATGCAACATTTTTATTACTCATCATCAATTGTACCAAATTATTTGAAACATTTATTTATTTTTTCATATAACTCCATCTTGTGAACACCTTGTCCTTTTTGTCGTAGAAAATAAATCATTAACACAAATTTTAGATAATATTGGAACTCATTTGGTCTTATAGGTAAAAGTCCAAATTCTATGTGGAAGTAATTGTTGTGTCATTCTAGTGAGAATGGAATATCATTACACAACACTTTCATTATTTAGATCCAAAATATTCAGTAAGGGTTGATCTTGTTAAATGATATGGGTGGACAGCAATTTATATACATGAATGATGATATGCGCAACATACGTTCACACTTTTCTCTATAGTCAAAACATTCCATGAGCATGAAAATTTAATGATTTGATGTCTCCATTGGCATGAAAATCCATTTCTATATTAGAGTCGTTCATAAATCATTATACGTCACCCAATTCTTATTTTCATTATGTTTCTAAGCCCCTATTCAAAAAATTTCCTTTTCATATTTCAATGTTATGATCATGAATCATCAATTGCACATGAAATTTTAGAACAGAACCCCCCCCCTTGCATTTAAATATTACAATTTATAGAAATTTTATTCCTTTTCCAAAAAAACATTTCCCTTGCTCAAAATTTTCATCAACAAAAATACAGAAAACATTAGAAAATAACACCATATTAAATAAACATTTTTCATTTCCACTTACATAGAATCCAATAATTTTTATTAAATTTGTGCAAACATTTCATGTCAAAAATCTACCTAAAACTCCTAAAATTCCAATAGAATCCCGATTTCTCAACAAAAAACATTGACCAAATAACCATGTACGGTTACCTTGAGGTATTTTTATGAATATAATACCATAATAATTTTCAGATAGAAAGGTCATCAATTTTACAAAACCACACAATCCATCCTTATTGATGAATCACATTCTAAAAAAATGATTTTATAAATTTCAACTATTAAACAACAACTTCATTATATTTAATTACCATTGCTTGGAAAATCAGATTCAATTTATATTTCTTTTTCTTTTATTATAGGAGTCTTCTCTTGAGTGGGTGTTAAATATAATATTCTATTTGAATATATCTTCTTCACTATAGTTCCAGAGGTTTTTGTGAAGGAAATTTTTTTAGAAAATGATAGGCTTATGGTTATATGGGGATTATTCTTTTGTGATATGAAAATATTAATTCGAATCAGAGTAATTTTTATCATTAGTGTGAGAAAATATGGAAATTTATTAATCAATAGAAAAATAACTAAATGAATTGTGTAAAAAAAATTAAAATTATTCTGCATTTGTTTGGGTAGATTGACTAATATTGTGACTCGACACAAGTTCAAGTAAGATATTTAGAATAGGATGAACTACTACATGAATAATATTTATAAAATCCTTGACAGTCATTGTTGCCTAAATAATGAAATGAATTGTTTTCACTGGATTTTGTTTACATTCTGTTATGATAATTGGGACAAAAATACTATTAATTTGTGAAACAAATATTAAATATCAATCATGAAAAATTATTACATCTCAATTAATGTTTTATATATATCCTAAACTCCCTATATCTATTGTTTTTTTTAAAATATCCATTTCCATATTTTTTGTTCCAACGAATTCAAGAGTCATATCATCCTATTTAAAATTATATCAGAAATTGTGATGTCTTATATCATATTTTTTCAAAATGACATGATTGATTATTATAAATTTCTCTAGTAATTTTAGTTACATATTCCAAATATATGCGTAATAATATAAATACAAAGTCTAGTAATGTTTTTTGATATATATAATATTCTCCGATAAATTATTCTACCCATTTAATTGGAAATAACAATATAATATATAACTAAACTCTACCTTTTTACTAAACTTTGAATATAGAGATGTTCCAAAAAAGTGACATATTCTATATTATATTAATAAACCTAGAAAAAATCTAGTATAAAAGGAATAAAAAACTATATAATTCAAATTCATTATCTATATGATAGAATAATGAAAAACTAGTTTTCTCTTGAGGTATTTGAGTTTAAATAAAAAATTTAAATGAGATTCCCTATGGTTTTCTTGAATATGAGTCTACATAGACACACTAAACATAATATTAGGTTAAAATAGTAATGTAATGAAATATTATAATAATATCTTTTTAAATATTTTGGTCAATTTTGTTACTAGTTTCATCTAAATCAAATTTATAGGTTGTACTCATACAAGTATCATAGCTATTTTTTACAATCAATATAGAAAAATTATTAAATATAAATTTTTATATAATTATGTGAATGAAAATCCATTTTTTGTTTTGATATATATGAAAACCATGAATTTATTTTAACTGAAACATTAATCACATTTTCAATTCACTTTTCATATTTATAGAAAATTATATACACAAATAGTTATTAAATTATTGAAAAATATTATCATAAATATTTATTTTTATAGCCAGATAAAATTTTGCGATTATATTTAATTATATTGTTAGGTTATATATGTCATTTGAAAAATCATTTAAAATTAAAAAAGTGCTTATCATATCATACAATAATCTAGGTGTCTTTTTTATAAATAATGATTTTTTAATGGATTAAAAACTAGATTCGGTAAATGAGGTTTTAAAAATCATGGGAATATTCAAGAAAAAATCCTTAATAACATAATCATTTTGAAATTCACACATTACTTCCATTTTATGTATATTGAAATTTAAATAAGACGTGTATAATAGTAATATTCCAATTTTTACAAGTTTATCTAGTGGTGCAATGATCTTTTCATAATTAAAACCATCCTCTTGTCTATAATCATGTTCAACAACTATATATTTGTTCCTAACAATATATTAAAATTCATAAACCATTATTATAAATAAATATTTAGTTAAAATACCATGTTTTGGGTCAACCAAAAGTATATGAGATTTTATGTTTTTATTACCATTATTAATATAACATAAAAACCCTCAAAAATATGTTAATTGGGGGGAGTCATTAAATTATAGTAATTTAAGTCATTAGTTCGTAAAATTATCTTTCATAGTCATAAAGGTCTAATTTGTCTCTTCATAGTGGTTTTTACATAAATCTATATCATGAAATATGTCTTATAGGCATTATTGATATTAATGATTTATATATAATCCTCAAAGTAAAATTATGAAAAAAACATTGAGGTGAATTTGTCTCATAAAATGTGTAATGAATAGATTCTTGACTATTATTATTTATTTTCTTAAAGATAAAATAAGAATTTATAGATAATAAATAACCTAATAATTAATTCCTCATCTATTTGTAAATTTTATTGAAATTATCTTTTTCATTCAGATTACGGTCTGGAAAAAAATCATTATATAAATTTACCTATGGTTTACACTATTCCATAACTCAAAATAATTATTATTTACGCTTGAAATAACATATAATAATTCATTACATTGAAATATATATTTATATATTATAGGAAAACATAAACGGATAATTTTTAAACATTTATAATTATCCATGAAATTTCATAAGGTGTTTTATTTATCCTATCAATAAATCCATTTTTCATGTGTGTAGGGGGAATACTAATTGTGTCTATAGCCATGTTTTTAATATATAGTCTCAATTTCTTTATTCAAAAATCAAATACATGATAAATTATCATAATGTTAAGGGTATTTTCACAAGGATTCTCGATATATTTTTAATACTTGTAAAAATATAATGAACTATAAATTTTGTACATTAATAAAATTACTGATGGGAATGATAAAAATTAATAAATAACCACATAGGAATATTTATTTCCACATACAATAGAGACAATATATGATACATACTAATAAATTATAATTTCTTATAGGTGTTGAAATGTGTAAAGATATTTATTTTAGTCCAATAAAATTATTTTTTTCAATCCCATTTGAAATGGTTTTCACACTTTGAATTACTTGAATTAATATTTGGGTAGAACAATAACTAAACCATTTCTATATTGATTCCTATGTGAGCCTAAATTTTTTAGACCAAGGCTTATATTTAATATCCACTATTTTCTATTAATATAACATGAAAATAAATATTTTGGGATGTTATTGAATCTAAATTTATATATAGCCATTATAATTTCTCAAATAATTAATTAATAATACATTATTAGAATCATAAATTATAAAAGATTTATTTTCAAATTTATCAAGATAAAGATTATTAAGAAAAGTTAAAATACAATGAAAATTATACAATAATCAACTAAAATATAATACTTTATAAAGGGTTATTTTTTAGATTTATATATTTATCGAAGTATAATTATATTAAATTTATCATTGTCACCAATAATGACCTTTCCCCCTTCAACCAATATCATATTCTTGAATATATAGTTGTTTCCATTTATTTTTATGTAAAATCCACTATCCAAATACCATAATATTTTACTAGATATTTTAAAACATATTTTCTACATAGTCAACCAGGTAATTATTTTGGTACACAAACATTCCTAGACCTAGAAATGAAAATAATTATTTTCGTATCCATATTTGTTTTAAAGTCAAAATAGTAAAATAATGAAATCATATCAAATTAAAGGTCTTATTAAGTCTAAAATAATGAAAATATTTCCATAAATAGTTTTTTATTTATCCTTGAAAATTAATGTAAACATTTAATCTACGAGTCAAATAATTCTTTTATATCTATTATTTATATCATAAATGATATTTTATATGAGTTCCTAATTTTTGTTGTTTCATATTACCCAAAATTATATTCATTGTATTTTTACCTTTAGTAAAAAATATTAATTACTTTTTGGGATATTCATTTTAAAATTTAAAATTAATTTTATATTTTAATAGTTTTCAATTCATATCATCTTATATAAAATGATTTATTTTATCAATAATATGCAGTGAACACAGTGAACTCATTTTCATCATATTTTTATTAATATATTAATGTTCATTCATATTTTCGAATATCATATAACAAATGATTCAAATTTTTCTCATGTCATTTAATAAATATATAATGAATTATCATAAAAATTTATACATATATTGTGTACCTTAGATATAGTTCTCATGAGGAAATGATTTTTTTTACATAATCCCTATAATAATCATTAATGGTATCACCAAATGAAATCAATGATTCCTTCCTCAGTTTATTTGGTATTTTCCATTTTCAATATATCTATTTATATTCTTTAGCATTGTATCGTTATCCTTGATGTTTCTATTTTATTCATATTCATAGATTTTAATATATCTAGATGAATTGAAATTCTTCATATTCTTCTTCATATCATATTTTACTCAGTTATATGATCCTCTAAAAACCTTTTCTTACTTTATTATTTTGAAAATATCATTGAAATAAAACCAATAGCCCCATCACTCTTATATTTAGTTTCATTCCCATATTCACATTTATCCTAGATTATATACTTTTATTAACACTCATACACATTGAATTCAAGAAAGTTAATTTTTTTCTAAATCCTCATTGTATGATTCATATTATTATTTTCAATTTATAAGTTTACAAATTAGTTAATTTCATTAAATATTGGTAATATCATGTTATTATCTAATGGAAACTATTGTCCATCTAAAATTTTATTTTAGAAGTATTTTCTGTAAAAAAAAATATTTTTTATGAATAGGTAGTCTATGTGAAATAATTATTTTAAGGGACTCATTGAAACATAAATAAATTTCATAAATAGATTCATCAATTTTCTATTAAAATGTAGCATATTTTTTATATAAGTTTTTAAGTCAATTTCTTAATCATTTTTCATGCCTTCATGAGAAATAAAATTAGGATCCAAATTTTTAAAAATAATAAAACATGATGAAATATGGTAAAATTAATCATCCTCTGATACACATAAAATGATATTGATTGAATTTTAATTTTATCAATATATTTATTGAGTTACATCAGTCCAGCATTTTATAAGTTTTATTAATTTTTTTATATTTATATTCATTTTTATGGAAAATATAAAAACATATTCTATCGGTATATAATTTTATTTTTATTTCCCATTGGGAATAATTTTGAATATAAATGAAGGGGGAAATTGGTAGCATGGACTTCATGTATTGATGAAACAAATAATATAGAATAGTAAAAACAATAGAAATTAAAAAGACACCCATTACATGATTAAACAATTAATAATATAAAAATAGAGATCCTGAAATTATATTCCTGATTCTGAACATTATTATATGTTGAATGATTAAGATGGTGGAATTGATTTTATTATAAAAATATTTCAATTTTGATATCCCCTAAATCTAAAAAACATACAAATTATCAAATACAATAAATATATTTAAGTTAAAACTCTAAAATATTCCTCAAATGAATGACCAATATGTTGTTAAATGAAATAAAATTACTTTCTCAATGGAAATTATTAAACTCCGACCAAACAATATATATTTATTTTAAAAAATTAAATTAAAATTAGTATATATTTTTTAAAAACAAGGTTTGAAAACACATAGTGATAATATAAATAATAATGTATGTTCTTGTTAATTTAGATTATGGAGTGGAAGAAAATATTATATAGAATAGTGGAAATAAGACTAGAGTGTCATTATAAGATGGATATTTTCCCACTATACGTGGAAATAATACAATACAAAACATGTTTATTAGAAATAATAAACTTATCTATATCCTATATAAGGTGAATTAATCGACAATGTAGATCATGTTATAATTATACTTCCACACAAAAGGAATTACAGTATAAACCAATCAGAAACGTAGTTATTTATAATTATTAAATTGGACAAAATAAAAGAAAGGGTGTCTTATTACCAGTTTTTATATTATAAGATATTTTTATTAAAAAATCTAAAACAAATCGATTAAAAAATATATAAATACAGAAATTTTTTATATGATACGATTAAAACACTTCTCTTACCACGTTCAATTAATATGTATGGTTATTTTCTATTTGTATGATCATCCAGTAATTTTGGGAGAAATTATAAATGTTATTTTGTATTTCTCATAGATTTTTTGATGATGTGTATAAAATTAATGTATCATGGTGACTGAAAAATAAATTCTACTGGTAATCGGTTTGTTTGGTACTTATAGTGGAGGAGTCTTCTTTGAATTTGAAGAATATTATTGTCTATAAAGCCTTATGAATAATATCATCATGAATATCCTTATATTAATTGATATTAGCATCTTAGAAACAAAAATGAGTTGGATATATATTTTTATTGAAATTATATAAATGGTAGATTAAAACACAGTATAGATCTTGATTGGTCGATATAACTTTAGGTAGGTTTCTCTATTCCAGTGGTTAGTCTCTTACAAAGTAGTTCCATAGTTCAACCCCTTTGGTTGATGAATAAATTATGGTTGGGGGTTATTTATTGCATGTAGAAGATTAATTTTATAGTTGGTCCAGATTTGGTTGATTGTAATTTATTCAAGTCGATATATGATTTCACTGAATTTCAGCTGTGGTAGAAATACATCCATTGTGGATCTTCAATAACATGTTATCAATATGATTTTAGAAAGATATCTTTATAGTCAGTCAAAATGCTTTATTTGGTTAATCTGCAAGGTAGATTCCTTTCAATGGTTGATTTAGTACATTGTAATTTTTTCTCTATAGTCGATAGTTTTTCCATTTGTTCGATGAAATATATATATATATGATAGATCTAGTGAAAATAATAGAGAATACATAAAATATAAAATTTTTTTAAAAAAATATTTTATTATCACAAAACACATAACTTATTATACTTCCAATAAATATCTTATGGATTATTAAAAAAAGAAATTTTTAGAATAATAAAACACTAGGTAATTTTTTTTGAATGAATAATAGATTAATTTAAAGATACTAGAGATATAATTTGTATACATATCTTATAAGTTAGATATAATTTTATCTTCTACTTATTAACTAAATTTCTATTATCTTTACCTTATAACATGGTATGGAATTTTATTTTTTATTATAAAAACAAGGTCATCCAATTTTCCAATATTCTATCATCTATCATACCTTATTTGGTTTCTTTTTTAAATCATTTATACTCATTACAACATGTTTGTTTCATTTCTAATGTGTGTTTTATTTCTTATACTTCTTTGACGAAGTTACAATATCATTTAGAATATAATAGAAATCATTCCATTTAATTATTGATGTCTTCATCACATTATATCCTGTAACACCTCACATATGATATGATAAACTCCAAATCCCCTTTCATTATTTTTTTCAAGAAGGCCATAAATTCATATAATTATTTCTACGGTATCACCATTAAAATGGTTCTTAATCCATGTATATGTGGTGAAATATCCTTTACTAATTCTATCTATTGTTTCTAATAAATATATTTAATTTCATTCAATATGGTATGATCTTGAGATTCACCACACTAGAACAAAATAATCATGTAATCATGAATGAAAATAACAAGGTTAATCTTCATTATGATCTACTAAAATTAAAGTATAACTAAATATTCGATTAAATTTATACATATTCCTTGGTAAAATGAATTCATTCGGTGAATAGAAAAAATTTATACATTCAAGATACCGGTAATTAATGTTTTGAACTTTTTTATTCACCATGAACAAAGTCTCCATGGCCCTAAATTTACTATATGTTTCAGAGGATTACAAAGGTTCATTGAATTGAATAATAACTCAAAATTATCTGATTCTATAATAATTTTTTAAATATTTCAAATATTAATTATAGAAACATTCTTCAGAATATAAAATTTAACATTTTTGTCTCTATACATTTCAGAAAATGTGTAATATATTAATTTAATGATATTAAACTTATGCAATTTATCTTATGAAGAAAAAATGGAAGATATTATTATCTTATAAAATTATTTCAAATGTTATTATCTCTTCACTAATCTTAATATTGAAAAAATATAATAGAAGGTATAATCATTCTCTATATGATATATTACCTATAAAAAGAAACCTACACAATATAATAGAGGTAGAAAATTTATAGTTAAAAAAATTATGTACTGAGATAAAATACTCATAAGGAATTTACTTTTGTTTAAATAAATACTTATATTATATCATACCCTATCCATGTTAAGGAAAATATTATATAAGAGTGTTAAAATCATTTCTTATTGTAAAATAGTTACAATGTTCAATATATTATACTTTACCTGCCCATATAAAAATAATTATTTGAATGAAAAATTGGTACATTCCATCCAAACCTTCATTTATGTTGATATGTTAGAAATTAAAACCTTAATAAACTATATAGGAAAACACCTAATGTGATTAATCACAAAAATTTATTTAAATACAAATTCTCTTTGTGTTTTGAATGATTTAACTCTGTTTAATGGAAACATACTCTTCCAGTTTCCACTACTCTAAACCATTATAAAAATAGGTGTGTTCTATGGGATTTTTTATTTATGATGAAATATTCTGATGGATTTACTACCAATTAGGAATGTTATAATTTTTTTGTATCATATATTTGTTTATCTTGTCATTTTTTAATCCTTCTTAAATTAATATCGAAATATAATTTTTTAGTCTATATGTAACATCCCTTGTAATTATAGAATAATAATTTGTCACATTTATTAATATTTATGATTTATATAGTAATTTTTAGATAATGTTTCTCTATGTTCTATAGCATACTCAACAAGAAACAACGAGTTTTTCAAAAATATTTGTTGCAAAGAAGACTGAGTTATACTGAAAAATAATACATTACAAATATTATTATATTAAATTGTAGATAAAACCTATACATTTAATTAGAGATAAAAAACATAACTAACTATATTATTTTTACACATGTTTTTTAAAAAATTTTACATTCATCAAAGAATATTACATTCAAAAAATGAGAATAAATCTAATTTTAAGCATAAAATACTCTAATATTTTTAAAACATAGATTTACCACCTTTTGATGGATAACGATTTTTAAATATTCATTTTGAGAATTTTATATTTTCAATTTTTAAAAATAATCATGTTCATTTTAATTGGTACATAACAATTTACTTTTGTTGAATTTTTTCTGTTTTTCTGAAAATATTCATATTTTAATGATTATTTAAAAATACTTCATTTTAATTCATAACCAAATTTTCATCTAATGTATTTTTATTATAAGAGTACAATGAGAATTTATTTAAAGTATATTTAGATTATTATTTTGTCATTTATTCCAATGATTCTCATTGGAAGTTGTAGCCACTCAGATTATGGCCCTATCAGACTTTGGATTATTTCTACGAATAATTCCAGATCTAGGCGTGAAGACGACATGAGATTTTGAGGCCCGGTGGGCCCTGAATTAATTTTATAAAAATATTATGTATTTTTGTACTATGCACAAGGCTGGGGTGTGAAATCTCATAAACAGTAGCTCAGAATCGAAATCTGAGGGCACAGTTGCATCTGGAACGTTCCATTTACCGTAGGTGAAGTGTAAACATTGCGATCGCGGGTCTGCGGTGGAAAGTGCCATGAGGGGCATTATTGTAAATAAATAGAAAAGTCTATTTATGAGATTCAGCTCGAATAACTTCTGAACAGAGTCTCGGATCGCAAATCTGAGCTGGTCATTGCATTCAGAACGACGTGTTTACCCTAGGGGTGACCTTAACTATGTCAACTTCTTGTGCCGAGATGGAGGTCAGTTGGAAGGGAGTTATATGACTTGTTTAAAAAAAATAAAACATAAATTCATCACCTCCCTCCTCCCTCATGTGTAGTGACAACCTCACCCTTCCCGACCTCCTTTCTTCACTGAATCGACCCAAAATCGTCTATTTTTTGTGTCGATCGTTAGCGGATTGAGATTCAGGATGTCGCTGGCGTCGTTCTGCACCCGAAGCTTCGACGTTTCACCCGTGAGGTAGGTGGTTGTATTTTTAATCCCACGATCCCATTTTTTGCTATGAAATTTTTCGTTTTGAGGTTGTTGCAGGGACGATCGCATCCTGTGGGTTTCATCGATGCTTTCGGATCGCAAAACGGTCCAAAAGGGTGCCCCCGGCGGTACGCGGAAGGTCCGCCGGCCCGACAGCGGCGTGGCGGCACCGGTGCCTACAGATCATGGGGGCCTGTCGCGGACCGACGAGGCCAGCCACCCAGCGCAGCACTGCTATGTGCCATGCGGTGGAGGGCCTTCGGCGAGGGATGACCGGCTGCGGCGGCCGGTCCGACCCCTTTTTTCATACTTGGGTTTTTAAACCCCCGTTTCATGCAATCTGAAAGTCATATTTGCGTGTTGTCTGAGGCGATGCATCCCTGAAGATGAGGCGGACCCTCCGGTGTGGGTTTGATGGTTAAAAGGTTCAGGATCATGGCCAGGGAGTTACAAACGTTGAATAAAATAAAAATATTTTATTATTTTACGACTTCGGGCCGTTGTAACTTCTACCCGGAGCATCCAAATGATGTTTCGTCAGGGGATTTAAGACCCTGATGGTATAACAAGATTTTTTAGATGGTTTTGGGTGTTCTGACTGAGTTTGTTATGTGGGCCCCATGAGGCTGGGTTTTGGTGTTTGTAGAGAAACGCATCTTTCACTCCATGAGTCCGATTTTGGCTGATGAAGAGCCGATCCTGTGTTTTTTTCGATAGTATCGTAGTGGTGTGATCCTTTCAATTGAGTTTTTGGAACGAGGTGTGGGCCCCACCAAGTTGGGCTCTGGTGAATAGTTCCTTTTCCACTAGGTTTTTGTTTCGGACATTCGAGTAGTCGATTCCATGTGTTTTTCCAATTAGATTATTGTGGTATGATCCGCTTGATGAGTTTTGGGATCGTTGTGTAGGCCCCACATGAGCTAGCTACAATGAATAGTGCCTTTTCACCGGTATTCCGTTTCGGGGGAGTAAGCATCCTATCCTATGTGTTTTTCCATGTGGATCACGATGGAGACCTCGGTGTCGGCCTTGGAGGTGCGCGGTGTGGCGTTGTGGTGAGTCGCTCGGGTTAGAAATGTTTGGACCATCAGTGGTTGAGGGTAGTCCCTTGGTTCATTCCTACAAGGTCTTTTGCAGCATCACAACACAAGTGTAGGCTTATGATCCTCTCTATGGGATGTTTAATCTGTTAGAGTTGTGGAATCCCTCTGGTGGGCTGTAGTGGGATTCTCTAGCATCGCTACCCTAGATCGGGTTCTTGGAATCGATGTGACCATTTATCCATGGGCGGTGATCCCTTATCGAGGTGGATAACCCCGTAGGGTTGTGGCATCATCGGAATTATGATCCCCTACATGGTGTGATGGTCTCAGTAGGGTTTTGGCATCGTCGGGTATATGATCCCCTACTCAGCATGAGGTGTATAGTAGGGTTGTGGTATCGTTGTTTGTGTGATCCCCTGCTCAGAGCATGGTTAATTGTAAGGTTGTGGTATCTTCAGTTTGATCCCCTACATCGCGAGTTATACCATATAGGGTTTCGGTATCATCGCGAAAACCATTATATGGGAGATGATCCTCTATCTGAGTGGCGTGCTTCTGTTGAGCGCCAGATCGGGTTGTGGTATCCCCCAATGGGTCCTGGGTGTGATCCCCTATCTGCGAGAACTTTTCATGCCAGATCGGATCATGGTATCCCCAAACGAACCCTGGGAGTGAACCCCTATCTTTGATCTTCATGTACCAGAGTGGGTTCTGGTATCCCCTAGCGGACCTTAGGTGTGATCCCCTATCTGAGGAGTTTGGTGGTTATGTTCTTTTAGCGGGGTTTTCCTCAGTGATGGAATTCGACGAGCGTGGTCTCTCAGGTGAGCATCTGAGATGTTTTCATGGGACCCGATGGAGTGTATCTCTCAAGCATGTGTCATCTGGGATGACAGGGATCGTGGAGTGTGCTATCCTGGTTGTGGACAATTGCTGGTTATGATGTCGATACCTTAGGTGGTTTGTTGTGTGAGCGGGGAAATCTGGATTGTACAAGGTGTATGTATGGCAATACACCTAAGCTGAGCTGGCTAGTTTTTTTTAGCCAAGTATGGTCACGAGATTGAGTTTTTCTCTCATTTGGGTTCCCTCTGGCTGGGATCATCGGACTGTTCCCTTTCATTTCCTCTCATTGGATTTGGGTTTTTGGGGTGCCTACTGAGTATGTTTATACTCACCTATGCACGAGCATTTCCCACACATGTTTATGTCTTGTGCAAACTACATGCCTTTTGACGGAGTCCTTGGAGGACCTGGAGTAGGCAGAGCTGAGTGAGCGAGACTGACTGGGGTGTTTGCTGGTGGGGTGCCGAGGGAGCTTTCCAGCGGGTGTTTGTGGAATTGTTCACCTTTTTCAGAGCAAGTTTGACGGGCTTTGTAGTTTTCTTTTTGTGGGCCATATTTTTCCCTTTTATTATTTTATTGTTGCACTCTACTTGGGATAGTTGTATGCATGCATTTTCTTTTCTATTTAATATATCTATGCACTGTTGCATAGAGGTGTATGTGGGTGTGTGTGTTTAGGTACCTTAGGCTAATGCCTCCCATGTGTGTGTGATAGCCTACTCGGCGTTGTTCGCCATCCCCTAGCCTATTTGAGGAGGGCTTGGGTTGTCACGGCTCGGGCCCCATTGGGTCAGGGCGTGACAGAGTGGTATCAGAGGAGGTCCCACCTTTGTGATCTCATAGTGTATCTGGCCTAGCTTTGAGTTTGGTTTGGGTTGCATTGCGGCAGTGTTATGATGTTTTAAGATCGGATTTTAGGCCAGAGACTCTAGTGTTGGTGTGGTGGCTGACGTATCCATACACTTGGACTCTGATAACCTGCCTTTCGACTCGAGACATTCGTACACTGGTCGCAGGGACATAACGGTACATGCATCATATAGGACTTGGTTTTTGGGTTATCCTTGTCCTTCTTGAGTTAGCTCTCCAGATATACTTTTTGACTATTGTGTGTGTTGAATGTATTTCAGGATGCCTCCATGACGACAGCAAACGAGGGTTCTGCAGGAGGATTGTGGTGACGATGCACCCCGTGCAGAGGTTGTGGACCAGGGCGCAGGTTCAGAGGTGGGACCTCCAGGTGGTCCACCAGTTGAGCCACCACATATCAAGCAGCTGGTTGTACTGGCAGTGTAGGACGAGGTTACACACATGCTGAGTGGACTTCATGAGTTCTAGAGGCAGTGACCTCTGAGGTTTCGGGGTGATCCAGACCCCAGACAGCTGATGACTGGCTTGAGGCAGTCACCCAAGTTTTCCGCCTAGTGAGGACACCTCCAGATCAGATGGTGGTCCTAGCAGCGAGCCTTCTGCATGGTTATGTTGGGCGATGGTGGAGCCTAGTGATGCAGTCCCAAGATGAGGAGACACTCACGTGGGCAGAGTTTGAGCGTCTTTTTAGGGAGGAGTTCTATCCGGTGACTCTGAGGTATGTGTGGATTCAGGAGCTTCAGCAACTTCGGAAGGAGGGTATGACCATTTCAGAGTACTTAGAGAGGTTTACAGACCTGTCGCGCTACTCCATGGATATGGTTAGAGCCCCGTTCTTTAGGGCTCAGACCTTCGAGTAGGGATTGCATAGGGACATCCGAGCTGGTGTGGTTTCCTTGTGCCTGCCCGCCTATGCTGGAGTGTTGGATAGAGTATTGGTGTTGGAGAGCTTTCTGGCTGAGCAGATCCTGCCTGGTTTTGCTGGGCACATGAGAGATGAGGCCTCGTCAGTCGGATTGGCATTTGATAGTCGACGATAGACTCAGGGGCCCGGTCGTGAGCGATGTTTCAAGAGGTGACCCCAGGATGGAGGATCTGAGGCTCAGGGCTCAGAAGGCTCGTAGGAAAGTTTTGGTAAGTCATAGGAGAGGTGGTGTTACACTTACGAGGTTCGGGGAAATATTTCAAGAGATTGTTTGACTTGTCGTGCTGCTGAGAGGGAGCCGGTTGATGGACCACCTTGGCAGAGGCAGCGTCTCGAGCAAGGAGGTCCGCAGGGCGACGGGCGTGGCGGCGGAGTGGGTGCAGCAGGAGGAGGTGGTAGGTGGTATTAGTTGACACCACCCCCACCCCCCAAGTGGTCCACGCCAAGATCAGGAAGTAGGGGGTCGAGGGAGAGGACAACTGCTTTCCCTGGAGGCTGTTGACCTAGAGGCTCCGCAGATGGATAGAGGTACGCCTTGTGTCCTTTTTACGTTTTGCGGTAGTTTGATAGACACTATTTTGTGGTACTCTTTCCTTTACATTGCTTGATTGAGTTTTTTAGAGTGTTGGTATGACCTTGTGTGGGTGTTGTTCGATGTGCATCGAATGCGTGAGGAAGAGGGATCCTTCCCCCACCGAGACATGTTTTTGGGACATGATTAAAACTGTACGGGAGAGTCAGTTCCGCCCAAAGTGGATAGTATCGCGGTGTGGTGGATGAGTCCCTCTGACTTATGTGTTTGGGCATGGGTGTTGGTTGTAAAACTCCTTGGTGTGGGAGACCCAGTTGAGAGTCTAGTCACTTTCCTTTTGCTTTTGGATTTTCAGGGACGAAAAGTTCTACGGGGGGTGTAGCGACTTGGATTTTGGCCCTGTCTATCTTTGGATTATTTCTCCGAATAATTCCAGAGCTAGGCACGAAGACGGTGTGCGATTCCGAGGCCCGGTGTGCCCGGAATTAATTTTATAAAAATATTAAGCATTTTTTCACTATGAACATGGTGGAGGTGTGATATCTCTTAAATGGTATCTCATAATGTGAAACTGAGGGCACGTTTTCTTCTAGAACGTGCTGTTTACCTTGGGAGAAGTGTAACTTTGCGAGCATGGGCCTACGGTGGAAAGCGCCACGAGGGGCGTTTTCATAAATAAATGGAAAAGTCCATTTATGGGAGTTGGATCGAATAACATCTAAACGGTGTCCCGGAATGAAAATCTGAGTCCGCCATTGCGTTCATAATGGCACGTTTACCCTAGAGGTGACATTAACTTTGTCTGAATCAGGTGCCGGGACGAGGGTGAGTTGGTGGGGAGTTATATGAGTTGTTTAAAATAAATTAAAACATAAATTCATCACCTCTATCCTCCCTCACGCGCAACGACAACCTCACCCTTCCATACCTCTATTATTCTCTGAATCGATCTGGAATAATTCATTTTCTATGCCGATCATCAGCGGATTGAGCTTCAGGGCGTCGTCGGCGTCATTCAGCACCCGAAGCTTCAGCGTTTTGCCTGCGAGGTAGGCAGTTTGCGTTTTAATCCCCCGATCCCATTTTTTCTATGAATTGAATCATTTTTAGGTTGTTTCAGTAAAGATCACATCCTTGGGGTCGCACTGATAATTTAGGATCACAAAACAGACCACAGGGGTGCCCCCGGTGGTCCGCAGAAGGTCCAGCGGTGCCGTCGGGGTGCGGTGGCCCGCGGTGGCTGGCCACCCAGTGCGAAGGCGCACCGGAAATGCGGGCAGCACTGTAGGCCATGCCACAGAGGGCCGCTGGCTTGGGCGGGCCGGCGGTGGTGGCCGGTCCAGGCCAGCCCGACCCCTTTTTGTCATACGGGGGTTTTTAAACCCCCGTTTCTTGCAATCCGGATGTCGGATTCGCGTGCCGTCTGCGGTGACGCGACCCTGACAATGATACAAACCCTTTGGTGTGGGTTTTAGGTGTAAAAGGATTGTTATCATGTACTGAGAGTGATAAATGTCATATCAAATAATAATATTTTATTATTTTACGACTTCGTGCTGTTGTAACTTCTACCCGGAGCATCTGAATGACGTGTCGTCAGTGCCATTAAGACCCTGTTGGTACGACGGACTTTTTGAGATGGTTTTCGGGTGTTGGGACATAATTTGGGGTGTGGGCCCCATGATTTTGGGTTTTGGCGTTTGAGGAGAAACGCAGCTTTCGCACATGGATTCCGATTTTGGTGGATGAATAGTCGATCCTCGGTTTTTTTCGAGAGGATCTCAATGGTGCGATCCGTTCGATGAGTTTCGGGATTGAGGTGTGGGCCCCACTCAGGCAGGCTCCAGTGAATAGTTCCTTTTCCACGGGGTGTCCATTTTGGATGTACGAGTAGTTGATTCCATGTGTTTTTCAGAGGGGATCATCGAGTTATGATCCGCCTGATTGGATTTGGGATCGTTGTGTGGGCCCCGCACGAGCTAGCTATGGTGAATAGTGATTTTCTGCTGGTAGTCCATTTCAGGTGAGTAAGCATCATATCCTGCGTGTTTTTTCACGTGGATAGCGATGGTGGCCTCAGTGTCTGCCTTAGAGGTGCACGGTGTAGAGTTGTGGTGGGTCGATTAGGTTAGCAATGTTTGGACCAGCAGTGGTTGAGGGTACTCCCTTGGTTCATTCCTCTGAGGGTTTGCACGGCATCACAACCCTAGTGTAGGCTTGTGATCCTCTCGATGGGATTTTTAATCTGTAAGAGTTGTGGTATCTCTCTGGTGGACCGGAGTGGGATCCTCTAGCATCGCTACCCAAGATCGGGTTCTTTGTATCGTTGTGACCGTTTATCCACAGGCGGCGATCCCCTACATAGCTGGTTAACCCCGTAGGGTTATGGAATCATCGGGATTATGATCCCCTATGTGGTGGTATGGTCTCAGTTGGGTTGTGGAATCATCGGGTATATGATCCCCTACTCATCATGAGGTGTATATTAGGGTTGCGGTATCATTGGTTGTGCGATCCCCTACTCTGCATGTGGTTTATAGTAGGGTTTTGGTATCATCAGTTAGATATGATACATCTGGAGTTATACCAGATAGGATTCTATTATCACCGTGACCACCTTTATATGGGTGATGAACCTCTGTCTGAGTGTCGTGCTTCTATCTAGCGCCAGATTGAGTTGTGGTATCCCCCAGTGGGTCCTGGGTGTGATCCCCTATCTGTGAGAACTACGTATGCCAGATCAGGTCGTGGTATCCCCTAGCGGACCCTGGGAGTGATCCCTTATCTGTGAGCTTTGTATACCAGAGTGGGTTATGGTATCCCCTAGTGGACCCTAGGTGTGATCCCCTATCCGAGGTATTTGGTGGTTATGTTGTTTTAGCGGGGTTTTCCTCAGTGACGAAATCAGACAAGCGTTGTCTCACGGGTGAGTATCTGAGATGTTTTATTGGGACCAGATGGAGTGTATCTCACAGGCATGCATCATCTGGGATGACAGTGATCATTGAGTGTCCTCTCCTAGTTGTGGACAATTGCTCGTTATGAGGTCACTACCTCAGGTGGCTTGTTGTGAGAGTTGGTTAAATCTGGATTGTTCAAGGTGTATGTATGGTAATACACTTGAGCTGAGCTGGCTAGTTGTTTTTAGCCGAGTATGGTCACGAGATGGAGTTTCTCTCTCGTCTAGGATCCCTCTGGCAGGGATGAGTGGACTGTTGCATTTCAGTTTCTCTATTTGGTTTTGTGTTTTTGGGGTTCCTACGGCGTATGTTTATACACACCCCTGAATGGGATTTTCCCGCATATGTTTGTGTCTTGTGCATCCCACAGGCCATTCGATGGAGTCCTAGGAAGACAAAGAGCAGGCGGAACTTAGTGAGCAAGACTGACCGAGGTGTTTGTCATTGCGGTGCCGAGGGAGCTTCCTGGAAGGTGTTTGTGGCAGCCTTCCACTTCTTCAGAGCAGGTTGGATTCACTTTGATGTTTTCTTTTGGTGGGCACTGTTTTCCCTTTTGTACTTTTTTTGTTGCACTATGGTTGGAATAGTTGTATTCATGCATTTTATTTTCCATTTAATATATCTCTTCACTGTTGCGTGGAGGTGTATGTGGGTGCATGTGTACAGGTACCTTAGGCTAATGCCTCCCATGTGTGTGTGATAGCCTACTCGGTGCTGGACGCCAGCCCCTGGCCTATTGGAGTCGGGCCTGGGGAGTGGACGTCGAGCCCCGTTGGGTTGGGTCGTGACAGAATTAATTTCACATTTAATTTTGATATAAAAACATGTTAATCTTTTGATGGTTTTAACTTTTTAAAAACCTATATCTCATTCCAACAACGTGATTAACATCAAATTTGATTTTTCATATTTTTTGAATTTAATTTTAAAAAAACTAACATTATTGAAATATGTATGAAAATTTTGGTTTAATAGAGTCAAAATTATTTTCATTGAATAGAAACTTTAGTATTTTTTTACAATAGTAAAATGGTAAATCAGTTAAATACAGATAAACATAATATTATAATAAAATAGAACAACCATAAAATTTGAAATAATACTATTTTATAGGAAATGACAAAAAAAACATAATTCTAGGGATGGATATTCCGCCTTTGGAAGCCACATGGGTGTGATTATGAAATTTATATCTATTAATTTAAATTAAAGAAAAATATGGTATAAACATATATCTTCTTAATAAACAATTTTAATATGGGTTTATATAGGTGATATTTTAGACTATAAATAGTAATTATAAAGCTAAATATATTTCCTACAACATGGTATTCTATTTATTATTTTTTGACATTAAACAATTAAATTTAATTATTACACAATGATGATGTAGTGATTGCTTTATTAATGAAGGAATCAAATAAATGATATTATAAATATTTAAATAAATATTATTTAACATTATTTATGAAATAAAAGAATTTTAAATGTGAATATGACATGTTAGATGACTATTAAATTTTTTTTAATGTTATATCTATGTTTTATTTTATTTTAATTGAATTGGTTTAATAGTGTTAGAATTGACCTAATTGATATTTTTAAAAATAATAATAATTGAAATTAAATAAAAATAAAAAAATTATTTTCAAATAATAAAGTAGATATTATAAGGTCAAAATATTCATAAAGTATACATTTACACAAAATTTACCATGTTAATGTAAAAATTATAGCCTCTTAATATTTAAAATATTGTTACCACAATTAAAATTAAAAATAACTAATTAAGGGAAAACCAAAAGGTTATGTTTAGAAAAAATTAATAGAACTCTAAAAATTATTGGTTGATTTTATGTAGAACAATAATCATCTTATATTTCAAATAAAATAGTTTTTAACAATTTACAAGTGAAATTTATTTTATATTAATTTACGTTATTTATAATTCAAAGGGTGCCCCTACATTATCCTATGAAAAAGTACACATTCCTCTATATTACTAAAAAATACCATGCCATTGATTTTATAAAGTTTATTCCCAAATCCATTCCTAGAATCCATTACCACATTATTGAGTCTTTATGTTAGGTAGAGCACCATCCTATGAGGGGTAAATGTGTTTTTTAATGCTGATCAACTGAAAATGAGTTATCCTTTTTTAAATTATTTCTATTTTATTTCTTCGTCCACATATTTAAAATTTCCTCAAAACATGATGAAATAATAACAACAGTATCCTAGATATATTAATAATTTATTACGTTAATATCATCATGTAAACACATCCCTACTTTAATTAAATTGGAAAGGAAATTCATTGTTTTTACATACATGTGACTATCACCTCTGTGACCCAATCTAATTCATTTTCCATAATAATATCTAAGGACTTGTTTCAATAATGTTATTAATGTTTATATTTTATATTTATGATTTCTTAATTATTATAAGATGAAATACATCAATTACATTCATACTTCCATGCACATAAAAATGATAACATTGTTCATGTGTATGTGTGATCTATCACCTCCACAAAGCAATGGGACTCATTTTGATTTTTATATAACTTGTATAAAATATATAAATATATTTAAATAATTAATAATATATTAATTATTTTATGATCCTTACAGAAATATAATATAATAATTTCCTTCTTTACATAATGTTCAATGAAAAATGGACAATATTACTCAGGAGTATGTACGACTTACCATCTCTACTATTACACGATTGTTCATTTTTCATAGAATAAATGAATGGTTTGATATAAAAATTATAATTGACCTATAAAAATTATAATTATTTAATTATTGTTATTATGGATATGATGTAATTATGGACACATAGACTAGTGACATCAAACCAATTTCATTTTCGACTCAACTACCGAATATCGAAAAAATGTCGGATATAAACTTATAGAATTATGAAATATTTATAACATGGTTATAAGTGAAAAAAGTTATAATAAAATTGAAAATGGTTATCAAGAAATCACAAATTATCCTACATTTATTATTCATGAATAAAAAGTAACATACGTTATGAATCAAACTCAAGGGAAAAGAAAATATTAACTAAATTTTCAATCATTGAGTTAAATATCCATGCCATTAGTTTTGATTTTCTAAAAATATATATGAATGACATCAAGGTTTTTACAATAAAATTCAAGTTATATTGGGTGTATTTATATTTTTCATGGACAATTAATTCATTCATTTATCTTAATAAAATTTTATGATCGTCGTAATGTAGTTTATCTCAATCTCCTTTCATTGAAGCATATTTCGATAATATACACCACTCTATTTTATACGGTGTATAATAAACCACTTTGAATATAAATTTCATTAAAAGGATACCAAATGGAATCTTATTTGTGCGGAGATTTTTATTAAATAAAAAAGGAATTCTATGTTTAAATATGCGTTGACAATGACTTTCTTCCACCCTGAACATTATTTGGAATTTGGATTCCTCTAAAATTCGTAATGTGTTTAGAAGAAAAGTAAATACCATACTATATTTTTAGGAATTATGGTATTAAAAATGGATTTGAGAATAATATTATTATATCAATATATTTATATGATATATTGTTATTTTAATATTTTAATTTTATTTGCTTCATTAATCTTGTTAATTTGTTATTATTATGTTATGGTTCTTTGACATTGCTTATATATAAAGGTGGTTCCATGATAAACTAATGGTGGGAGAGCCTATGATATCTCTTTAATTCATTGAGTAATGAGATAGAGGTAAACAATAATGTTTATCATAAGATACATAGGGAATATATTGTGATGGGTATTCCAAACTTTACCGTGAAGGTTACTCCTTATGTAATAGTGAAAAGTACAATGTAAATATGAAATGGATTCCAATAGATACCTTTTTTAAGATTCTTATGATTTCTTGAGGCATGTAAATAATTTTAAATTTTATAGGTGAAAATAATGATTTTGTGAAATATTTTTGTTGGTTTAAAATATTCATAGACTATTGATTCTATTCCTTATTTAATATTCCTTAATGATATTTTTATGTTAATCACAAGTTTTTGTAATGTTTTCCACATGGTATAAGGATGGGTAAGATAAATAAACAAGTTAAGAATAAATTTTTCAGGAAAAGAAAGGGTTTTTTTAAAAAACTTTTTTGGAATAAATGGATATTATTTTAGTTGTATCCAATTATTATAAATTTGAGTTTTATGTAATGGTTATGGGTTAATTCTCTAAAACTCTAAACCAAATAAATATCATCAATTAGGGTTCTTAAGATAAATCTTGAATATTTAATGTTTAAGGATCGATCCTTATAGTTGGTATCAGAGGCCAGTTTAGATATCTTTAGAGGTTAGGGTGTTATCTAATGATAACATATAAGTTTTATATAACCACATTGGTTATCATAATTGACTGATTCATAGTTATTTTATATAAATTTAATGATTTTTAGATAACATCAATAAGTATATCTTAGTATTTTTTTCATCCTCAGAAGATAGTATATGATGGTTTTATTGATATACTCACACTAACCATATTGGTTTTAGTAAATAAATGTAACTATTATAAACAAAAGATACAATGTGTGTGAAGAAAAATGTTGTACTTCTCTAAATAAGAAATCAAATTAAATTACAACTACAATGAAAATATTCAGGGTTATTCTAAATCAATTATTACGATTCATAATTAACCATCGGAACCTTGGTGTGTTTTCTATGCATCATATATGTAAGAAATTCATAATTTTGGAAGTTCTGGTAATGAACATAAAAGTATGAAAATTCATCAACATATGTGTCACATATGTTGAAAGAAAAACCAAGGAAAATGTATTGAATGGACAGGAAGATTTTACGGATGTGGTAATTAAGGACATAAAGAAATAACATGCCAAGGAAAAATAAAGTGTTCAGTTGACTCCATGAAATGGAATGTAGTTATTTCTGATTTATCAATTGAATTTTTTAAATGTGGGGAGTATGGACATTATAAATATCAGTGTCCTATGAAGATTTCTCATTAATGGGATTAGGAGAACAGTATAAATATATTTTTAGAAACACCTAATTCCATTCCAATTGAATACGAGATAAATGAAAATGGTCTATTAATGGTGTGTATGATTTCTGGTCTCATGGTTTGACATTATTGAATATTAGGTAAGGATTCATGTTTTTGTTTGTAGGAAATACGTATTGAGGAATAATTTGGAATATCAAAGTTAATGGATAGATAATTATGTTTAATGATTAAGGAATATAAATATAAGGGATTAAAGAGTTATAGTATACTGTAGGATGATGACATGTTTAAAATAATTAATACTCTTTTGATGATGGGAATACATTAGACGACCTTTTTATAGTATGTGTAGCCCTGATATTTTTTATTTTAAAATTTTATTTGATTAACAATTATATTTTATTTTGAGGAAATAATTACAAATGTATGGATAACTATTAGGGTTTTTTTGCATCATTGATTTTATGTAATTATGGGTTATAACATTTTTCCTTTCAAAATGAAATATATTAGATAGTCTCTATGGTTAAATCTTGTTAGGGTTATTTTTGATGATTTTATCTCATTTTGGGAATGACATATGAATTAAATAGTTTTAGAAAAAGGAAAACTCGTTTTATGTGTGACAATATATCATTTTAGATAAGGATTCATGAATTTAATGCTCAACCAATGTGTGACAAGGCTTTATTGCTTCCACTGGCTTACATGAAGTCCCTAGTTAGTATGACATTATTTTTTAGTAAAAATAGTTGATGGATTAATAATAATTTTATTTTTTTCTAACATATATTTTATCAAATTTATATCCCTAGTATTGGAAAATGATTTGGGGATTACGTGATTAATTTTATTTTGGATGAAATTCAATGTTTTGGGAACTTATAATTAAGGTAAACAAAATACATTTGGATTTTAATAGAGGAGTAATTTTTGAATTATATTTTGTATGAATCTATGATTTTATTATCGACACATTTTGATTCAATTTATTTATGTAAATTAATATCCTAAAATAGAGAAAATATTATACAGGTAATTATTATTTGGTTTGAGATATTAATAGTGACTGATTTCATTTGGAGATATATGTAAGAATTTATCATGGAAGACTATGTGATAAACTAATTTGAAATTTTGGGTTTTAGTATGTTTTTTTATGAAATGTTAATGATAGCTATTTTTTTAATTATTTATGTTGAATAATGGGTTTTATAGATGAATTTTGGATATTAAAAGTAGTTTTTATTCATCAAATGGTTTACTCTCTTTGGTGAATTTTTTTGCATTATCCTACCCATATTTGTTTTAGATAATGTTTCAAGGTATCAGAAATAGATAAATAATATATTGTGGATTATGGGATTCTCATGAAGTTGATTTTAGTTCCTTAGTCACTAAAAATGAATCTTCTATACTCATCTTTTGGTTAAAAAGATGAGTTTATGGTAAAAATTAGAAAAATGATGAAACTCTACTTCTCATGTAAGTATATTTACTTATGTTACTATTATAATTAGTAAACTAATTCTTTAACAATAAGAAAAGGAACATTTTTTTTGTTTTTACTTTTCCTACTATGAAATCAAATACCATTCAAAACATCACATATTTTGTGGTTTTATGATTGTTACATTTTTCATGATCTTGTTTTCTATCACTCTCCAGCAGAATATGATGGTAATTTTTTATTCTATATCCATGTTTTCCATCATGTAATATTAATATGTGTTTTCTCATGTGACTCTTGTTCTTCACTTTATTTATTTTAATTTGGATGTTTTGTTGACATGTTTCTTGATATGGGACTTCAATGATTTCATTTTGAAAAGTGAAGACATAGTTACCGAGCCCATATTTAAAATTCTGAGGACACAATTTCTAAAAGTGGGGAAGGATGTAACATCCCAGGTAAGTATCAATAATAATTTTTCATATTTATTAATACTTATTAATTATATAGTAATTATACCTTAAAGGGACTCTTTGTTCGATAGCGTACTTGACCCATAACAACAGTTTTATCTGAAATCTTTTTTTGCATACATGTTTTGTTATACAAAAAAATAATACATTGTAAATATATTTATTTTAAATGGTAGTCAACACATAGTTGTTTTATAAAATGGAATGAATAGAACTAACTATATTATGTTTACACTTGTTATTTAAATATTTTTACATTCATCAAATAAATGTTAGAGGCTTAAATTGAGAATAAATCCAATGTTAACCATAAAATACACTAATATTTTCTAAATAGTGGTATTCCTCCTATTACTGGTGAACCTTTTGAAAAAATATTATTTTTATCTTTTATATGTTCTATTTATAAATAAATAAACTTATTTTTTGGAATCATGAAATCATGATTTTCATTGGTTTATATTTTTTTATTTTTCACATAAAATTAATATTTTAATTAATAGTTAAAAATAAAGAATTTTAAATCATAACTACCATTAAATACAGTTTATTTGTACTGTAATATTATAGTTTGAAATGGTTTTAAAGTATATTTATACTATGTTTTTTTATTTAATCCAATTTTGTTCATTGGAATTAATTTCATATTGAAATTTGATACAAACACATGCCAATATTTTTATGGTTTTTACATTTTAAAAACGCATTCTCTCACTCAGAAAAAGGGATTAAATTTAAATTTACCTTTTCCACTTTCGTGAATTTAATTTTTAAAAACTAATAAACATGGTTGTAATTAGTAGGAATAATTTTGAATAATTGGGTCAAATTAATTTTTGGTGAATATTAACTTTAGTATTTTATTTACCACAGTTAAAGGGTTAATCGGTTAGATAAGGATATAAATAATATTATAATAATATAAAACTACCATAACACTTACTAGAATCCTATTGTATGATATTTGACGACAAATTCAACCCTTGGGACTAAAATTTGGCTTTTGAAAGCCACATGGGTGTGATTATGACACTAAAAACTTTTAATTTAATGTAAAGGAAAATATGTTATAAATATATATCATTACACTAAAACAAATATAATATGGGTTTATATAAGAGATATATTGAACTATAAATAGTAATTATAATATAATAAATGTTTACTATATAATATAACATTATTTATAATTTTATTTATTAAATAATGAATATTAATTATGAAACAATGATGATGGAGTAATTTCTTTATTAATGGAAGAATCAAATAAATGATATTATAAATACTAAATTAAATATTATCTAACATTATTTCTGTTATAAAAATATTTTATAGGTTAATATGAAATACTAGAATTATATTACATGGTTTTTTTATGTTATCTCTCTGTTGGATTTTATTTAAATTCAATAAATTTAATTTTATTAAAATTGTAATAACTTATTTTTATATATATAATAAGTTATTAAATTATTTAAAAATACTAAAAATATTTTTAAATAAAAAATTGTATATGATAAGGTAAAAAAATTTATAATTATCCATTTCTGTGAAATTTACCCCATAAAATTAAAATTTATATCCTTCTAATATTTATTGTTTTGTTACCTCAATTATAATTAAAATAGAATAATTAAGTTCAAACCAAAAATATGATGTTTAAAATATTGTAAATTCATGTCTAAAAAATATTGTATGATATTATTTAAAACTATAACCATCATATATTCTATGTAAATTATTTTTCTACATTTTGGAATCGAAATTTAGTTTATAGTAATTTAATAGTTTTAATAATTCTAATGATCCTCCTCCCCTCTCCTATAAAAATAAACCCATTCCTCTTTTTAACTCCCACTTCTATAGCATTCTGGTTCAGCCAATATCATCCCAAAACAATTGGTTAAATCCCTAAACACATTATTAGGACTTATGTTAGGAAACAAATCATTTTTAAGGGTGTTAAGGTGTTTTTCAAAGGTGATTAACTGAGGAAGATGTATCGTTTTTAAGTATTTCAGTTTTCATTCTTCTTACAATTCATTCAAATATCCTCCAACCATGATGAAATAATAAATAAATTATCCTAAATATACTTTTATGTTATTTTGTTAATATCATCACTTGAATTTATCTATACTTTAAATTAAATGGGAAAGGAATTAATCGTCTGTCCATACATGTCAACTATCACCTCCACGAACCAATCTAATTTGTTTTCAATAACCATCTCATATTACTAGTTATAATAATAGATTTAATATTAATATTGTATATTCATTAAATATTTATTATTATTATTATATAATAAATAAATTATTATCATACTTCCATGAACACAAAAATGATAACGCCATTCGGCCATACGTGTGAACTACCACCTCCATGAACTGATGTGACTCGTTTTTATTTTTTATACCACTTATATAATATATATAAGAATATTGAAATGATAAATATGGTATAAGTTATTTTATTATCATTCTGTGAGGATAAAATAATACATACCTTCATTCTAAAATTATTAATGAAAAATAGAAAATGTTACTCATGTGTACGTACGACTTACCGTCTCCATGATTAGAAAATCGTTTGTTTTTCAAACCATAAATGAATGGTTGAATTTAGAATGTATAATTTTTGAATAAAATTAATTATTATTTCATTAATATTATTATGGAAATGATGGAATTATGACCACATTGACTAGTGACATCAAACTGTGTTCATTTTTAACTTAAGTACTTAATAGCATCAAAGAATCCGATACGAAATTAATGATTTATGTATTTTGTATATAATGGTAATAAGTGATCTAAAAGAAATAGTAAACTAGAAAAATGTTCAAGTAAAATTAGCCTATTTTTATTATTCATGAATAATAATGAACATACGTGATCAATTGAACTCAAGGTAAGGGAAATCTTATCTCAATTTCCATTAATTGAGATAAATATCCAAGACATTAGTTTTGTTTTTCAATATTTATGTGTGAATGACTTATGATGTTTTTACACTGAATATGAACATATATTGGGTTTATTTATATTTTTCACACATAAATATTTCACTGATTTATCTTTAATATAGATATGATATTTATAATGGACTTCTTCTCAATCTCCTTTCATTGAAGCATATTTCAATGATATACACCACCTTATTTTATAGGGTGTATAATCAACCCCTTTGATTATTTATTTAAATAAACGTTTTACAAAAGTAATATTTTTATATGAATAATTTTACTAAATGAAAAAATAAATGTTATTTCACATATGGGGCATCAACGACCATTCCACCACTATGACCATTATTTGGTATTTAGATTACACTACCAAAAATAATGTTTTTAAATGAAATGAAAATACCATATTACCATTTTAAGTAATTTTATATTGAAAATGTTTTTTTGAATTGATTCTTTATAGAAATATCTTGAAATGATATCTTATTATTTCCCTGTGGAAATGTTGTTTTTCCATTATTCTTGTTAATATGTTATGATTATTTAATTGTTCTAGGGAATTTATTATATAAAACGGTGGTTCCTTGATAAACCAAAGGTGGGTGATTCAATTATAGTTCTCCAATGAAATTGGTTATGAGATGAAGGTTAACATTATGGTTTCTCGTAAGAGATTTAGGGAATAACCTGTGATGGATATTCCAAATGTAACAATTAATGTTACACCCTATATAGCTGTGAAAGCTATAGTGTAAGTCTGATATAGATGCCAAAAGTTATCTATATGATTTATGATTTCTAAACAGTTTTTAAGGAATCTTATGATGTCTTGAAATATGATAAAAATTGTATGTTTTATTAGTGGAAACTATTATTTTTTTGAAAATGTTTTCATGGGTTTGAAATATTAATGGAAAACAGTTTTATTTCTTATTTTATATTCATTACTGATCTTTCTTTCTCATCCCATGTTTTGGAATTGTATTACATAGGGTACAAGGATGGGGAAGATAATGTAAGAAGCCAAGATGAATTTTATCAAGAAAAGAAATAATTTTTTTTATCAAAACAATTTATATTTTTGAAGAAATGTATATTGTTTTAGTTGTATCCAATTTTAATAAATTTAATATTATTTTAATAGTTATCACATGATTCCTTAAATTACTAAACATTAATGGTTACTCAATGTGAATTACTGATTTAACTCATGATTATGTATAATTTATGGTTTGGGACTTATTCTATCAACATCTTATTTCAATTAAATAACTTAACTATTATACTAAAATGTTGTGAAATAATTATACATCACATGATGCTTGGATGTTAGTCTCAAAATACCACTTTCCATCTTATAATAAATATTTTAATATTTAGATAACTCGTGTATAAACTAAAGAAGATCAAAATTAACTTCATAATATTATTTCCTTATCATATTTTTTTCTCAATATTTGTAAAATACATTATTATCTCATTGAGAAATTGATTATCAATATCATCACCATTTGATAAAAAATTATCAATAATTTAATCATATTATATTTAGAAGTCATCTATATTATCCATATATCAAATTCTATTCTATGTAACATTAACATAGATTATGTTTATATTATGTTAATCCTCACTGTTTAGTCCACTTATATTATTATAAAATTTATTTAAACTAGAACACCAAATATATTTCATGTATTTAAATATTTTGGTTAATTTTTTCACTGATGATCCCATATAATATTTCATCTCAACTTTTTCCATTGGAAATCTATATATAATGTATCCTTTTTTTACATTAATAGATAATAAAATTTTATGTATCATCACTGGTTTTATTATTTTCATATTTTCCTCACAAATAAATTTTCAAAATTATTTCTTTGGCATGAAATTGTTCAACCAAAATAAAAATGTGGTATCAATAAAAAAATATTTTATGATGAAAAATTTGTGATAAATTTATAATTATTTGAAAATGGTTAATATGTTGAAGGTTTATATGACAGATGATTAATCAATATTCATTAATATTTTCAGTTTTGAATATTTTTTATAGTCCATCTATCTGTATAATGTTAATTTTTGTAAAATTAAAATCAAGTTGGTGGGAAATAATTATTTATAAAAATTAAATATTTTTTTAATAAATATTATAATCTAAAAAACAAGTTTTTATGAAAATAAAAAAAATGATTTAGGATATAATATAATTATAAGATTAATATGTATTTGAAAAATTTAAAATACAAAATATTTTGGGATGATATAAAGAATTTCAATGGATAGAGTGAATCTCACCCCATGTATCTATATATAATAAGGGTATGTTATTCTCCTGGATCTAAAAGTTACATATTGATCTCATATTTATAATTTTTCTCTTTAAAATTCATTGTGAAACCTGGTGGACTTCTTCAAAAACATTAGACACAATCAAGAAAGGAATAGTAAATACATTAAGATAATTAATCCAATGAGGTAGTACTGTTCATGGAACATTCCTAGTTCATATTCTGAGAACATTAACACCAATCATAGAATCTGATTCAATCTATATATGAAACCATCTATTATGGACAATCATTCTACTACATATTCTATTCTTAATCCAATATAGTGATAGAAAAATCATTGAAATAATCCATGGTGGGTATGACAGAGTCCTCCACATCTATATGGTCTTATCATGGTAGTGTCCCTACCATGAAAATTAAGCTTGATCAAAAAGGAATTAGGGGAAATATCCCTCAAATGCACATTGGCTATAAAAGGGTTTTTAGACCTTCTTCTCATTTTCGATTTCCTACAAATGTTCTGGATATAAATGGTATTATTTATTGAAACATAAGAAATATTAGAGTTAGTGATGATGTCCCAATGTAATGATATAATTATGACATGGAAATAGGGGTTATGGTTGTCTAATATGAGCTCATTTTGGACATTATACATGTAAAAATGATATAAACAAAAATAGCTAGAATAATGTTTTGTACTTATTCACTAATAGTAGTAGCATATAATGATTTTGATAGGTTCTTAGACAATTCATTCTAGTGGATACCGAGGAAAACGTTATTCTATAGATAATCCTATAATCGGTTTTCAAATCAACATTTGAGGAATATGGGGTATAAATTTTCAATATACCACATACATAGTTTTTAGGCTTCTGCATGGTGAACACATATTCCCTATAACCGATCATTTCACAGAAAGAAACCTATCAAAATTATATAGGGAATAATCCTTTTCAATGGAATGATGATGTGGGTTATGTGATTCAATTACCATGATGGGATTTTTATATTTCCATCTCAATTCATAATTTAGTGTTTTTTCGTTTTGGAAATCCCATTTTGATTATGTTTAATGGAGATGAGTCCCCTATAAAAATTCATTTTAAATTTATGGGAAATTTGATTAGGAGAAAACACATTCATATTCCAAATGATGTATATAAATTCACCATTCATCATGTTCTATTGTTTTATAGGTACATCCATGAATTCATTGAATTATATGCCAAGTTAGGGGCTACTCCAAGAGTTCATGTTACATTATATACACACCATCCACATGGATTTTTTATAATATCTTTTACAGATTCTATGAGAGTCATCTGGAAAGATACAAAAATATATTTTGATAATACATTAAAATTATATTCACGCAATCTATTTGAAAATCATTTAAGGGAATGATCATAATATGTTAACATATTCTATGTGAAATTTCCATGAAATTATTTATTAATTTTTTTATGAACATTGATTTCCCAATCCTTCACTATCAATGGGAGTTATAAATTAATTCAAATAATCTATAATATTATTTAGTTCATGAAAATATAATATTGAGTTCAAATTTATGATCATGTTTGAAAAATATTGAGATGCCCTTTTTCCATTATTAAATCAAAAAGGAATAGATAAATCTAGAGGTGATCAACGAGTTTACCAGTGATATTATCCCATCATAATACATAGATTATCCTTTCTAATTGGATTAATAATTGATGGTGTTAGAGAATATTATTTATGGATAACACCTTTTTATTTTCCTAAAAAATATAAAGACACCATGATAGATCAAATTTACTACTCCCTTTTTAATTCCAATAGATCATGAAATATTATGTTTTTATGAAAACAATTCCACATCCATTGAATGTGATTGAGTTATTTCAACTAATGAATCCACATGAAAATTAATCATATTATATAGGGACATGTTTAATGGTAAATATATTACTTTTATATGAATGTACAAATAAGAGGATTTCACCAATATAAAGCTTGTCTGTTGGATGGAAAAATTGACAATTAACATGATATATTTTTAGAGGAAAATTTGATCAATCTATATAATTCATCTACTAATGTGATAATTTAAATTGTGAAATAGAAGGTCTAATATGGGTACACATTTCTATGTTTCCTAGGGTATTGTAAGAATCCTAACTAAGATGAATTGAGTATAATAGAGATCCTCAAATAGAAAAGGATTGTGTTGATCAACCTGATTAAAATATCATAGAATCTACACTTCCTAATTAATATAATGAGAAACATAATTTCATATTGTCAATGGAATTTGATATGTCAATTTTTTGGTAAAATATCCCATTAGTCACTTTCTTCTTCATTATGTAATCTTTTTTTTAATTAGAAAATATAGAATTATGAATCTTCTTTCCAAGTAAGAATTCAAATTATTTTTCAAAAATGATGTATATAATGATATTCCACATCCTAGTATCAATGAAATTACTAAGGATTATAGGGATAATGTTCCCAATTGAACATAGTCTGATGTATCTATTGTAAATTGAATTTCATTCTTGAGAAGAAGATCTATAATTATGGGGTTAATTCTATATGGAATCCGGGCATGGTGAAGTAATTATGTAATAGTATTGGTGAAATTAATTTGTAAAAAATCTCAATAGAGTGGAAATAAATTTTTGAGGATCCAATCTAGTCTAGGTAAATATTCAAGGTTCAAAGATAGATTCCAACTTTTATCTTCCTCTTCATATGGATCCATGAATGGAATTCTACTTTTATGATCCATAATGAAAGTAGGAATTTGTTTATCATTGTGTTAGTTTTGTAAAGTACATCATCTGAGTAAATATATATATATTTATTGACCAGAAAATTAGTTATTTTTCTTTATAAAGAGAGGTATAAAGCATTAAAACTAATAGTATTATATCATGTTTTTATTATTTTTTCCATATATAGATTAAGGAATAATATATAATTTTTCATTATTATATTTTAGAAATATCACTATGAGATAAAATATATTTGGCATATCCTAGAGAGTTAAAAGGTCATAAAGATTCGATATTGATAATATTTCTTCTATAGAAGGAGAATTATCATTATTTTTTCTTATTTGGTTTCAATAAAGATCATTGTAACATCATGTACTCGAATACCACTAAAAGGTTCTTGGAAACTGCTTTCCCAGGTGGCCTCATGTACATATTCTTGGATTCTAGAGGATTCCATCTAGAAACGAGGGCCTAGGTTGTGTCTGTGGGGATGCTAGTCCATTATTACTTGAGTTATGGCATCATGATAGCAATACTATAGATTTTTAAGAAGTTATATAGCAGTCAGAAAATAGATAAATAACATAAATATTCATATGATTCATTATGTAATATAATATATAGATGATGGTTATACATTTCCTATCTCTATAAATAATCAATAATAGGTATACTGTAGAAAAATGCAACACATGTATCAAAAAACCAAAAAATAAAAATATATATTATCTCTAAATAGAATCATTAGCGTAATCTTGGTACATCCCCTCGTGATTCTAATCATGAAACAATGTTAAGAATCTTAATATGGTTGTTTTCCCCAGTCGAAACCAACATCCTTAAAGTCTGTTCGAATACCAAAGGTGGCCTGAAAGTGGTGTGAGATATAGTCCCTACTGGTTACAACCCAATGTTCTATGACAAATTCCCTTATGAGAGATATAACTAGATAGAATTGTGTGAAATACATATGAAAAATAACCAGTAATGAAAAGAAATTTTCCCAGTGAATATCAAATACAATTAATGTGATATAGTATATCCCAACATGGTTCCATAAAAAACATGGTCTAATATCATATAATTAGTAATAAAAAACCAATACTCAAATAACTAACAAATCCTCAAAAACATCCATACATGTCATGTCAACCACATCCTTGTCATATCATCTACAAATTGAACAACCACAACCCTGATTTATAACCAGAAGTGTTAGAAAAATCATATTCAAACCATACAAACAATAACATCACATTTACCATGATCGTACCATATAATCAATGGTCATTATTGAAATGTCCATATCCAAGGTATATTAGAACAACTCATCCTCATTGATTTCCCAGAGAATATCAATTGATACTCTATTAGTCCTGAGTTGGGGTCCAATAAGCATGTCTACTAACCATTCCAACAATAAGCCCATGAAAAAATAGATCCAATGGGTATTAAGGCTCAAGGAATCCCACAAAATTAAAAACTAATGTTTAATATCTATCAAAGGCATTCACTACCGCATTCAATATATAAAAAATATTATCTATTGAATATAATGGATCATTCAATATTCGTTCTATATCATTTAAAAACTATTCAATTACATGATTATTCCAAATCATATACAATTCACCAGAAACCAATGAGTTATACCATTAATATAGAATTTCCATTAAATACATTTAATAAATTCAGTCAAGGAATTTCAGGTCAACTCATGTAAATCGAGGAAATAAATCACCTAATTAATCAAAAATAATTAATTAACATAAAAACATCACTCTTATTACTAGGAAATCATAAAACACATCCCATTAGTGGATTAATAAATATAATGGTCATAGGTCACACACATTGAGTGGCCAAGGTTTGGGAAACAACTTCCAAAAAATCTCAAAATAACTAAAGGTAATCCTTAATCAGTTCCATTCCATTTATTTCAATTAATAAATTCATTTTTAGGGATGTTCTAGGAAATCTAGTAAGTAGAATAATGGAAACTAGATAAATAAATAACCAAAACAATTTGGAAAAAGTATATACCACCTAATGATGGTGTTTAGTAGAGTGTGTGTCTATTATAAACTCCATATTCAACAAAGATCTTGTGGAAAAAAGAAGAATGTATTAATATCATGAAAATAAGGGATACCATCTTACAGAAAAATAACTCTATAAATACTAATAAAATTGATGAATGGAATAAAAGGAATTATCTAGTCACCAACCTAGATCCTAAGAGAGTGATTGTGTTCGATTCCATGTTTAGATGGATGAATGGGAAAATTCCTAGAATGTGGATTCCAAAAGGGGTCTGCCAAGGTCTATTCTTTTCAAATAAAAAAGGATAAATAATTTTATGTTAATTTTTTTAATTTAAAATTAATAAAGTAAATCATAATATTAGGCCGCATGGATTTGTCTCACTTTTTGAAAAATTATTCACAAATCATGTTTCCACTACTGCAAGAAGGGAAACTCATAATATTTTCACAGACAAGTTAAAAATCCTTTTGAAAATAGTGTCTCAGCACGATATAAAAACCTATAAATGGTCCCAAAATTACATTAACCTCAAATCTCCTTATTTTTAAAACAATATTGGCTACCAAAAAACTCTGATAATCCTTGCATGGTTTGTGGTAATCATGTGGGATACCTCAAACAGCTTCTAAAAACTGTGTCACATTCTTATTCCATCCCAAAATTTGGTATTCGGGTTCCATTGAATCCTCGTACAACCCGAACACCAACACAATTACAAATGGAATATACATTAGGCTATAATAGAGTAGTTAAACTAAATTGAAAGATATTTTTACATTATATGAAAACCACAGTTCCTATAATCTCCAACCTTAAATAATTTCATCCCATAATTTCCCTCTCAAAGGTGGTAAATATTCAAATAAAAAACTCCATCCATTGAGAATGTACATCAGTCTCCTATTACTAATTCAAATCCTTTAAACGGTTATGCTTCCATATCACTCATACAAGATGAAAAGACTAGCCTGGTAGATCCTTTGTGGCCATGTAGAGGATATGAAATAGATTCTACATAATGTGTGCATATACTTATATCTCATCCCATTATGATGAAAAACATGATAAATGTCAAATTATAACAGTGAAATTATGATACATCAATGAAATCATGAATGGATCGAAACCTCTAATGTGACCACCACCGAACGTTTACCAGCCTGAATCTACCAAGAATTAGGAATGGATTAACATATCCTAGAAAAAGATTACCATGTCTCCTGGTCCACTTGTGTCCCATTCATTCTGAAACATATAAAATACCTGATCCCCAATCTCAAACTCTAGAAGTTATCTAAAATGATTGTCAAATGATTTTTGTCGAGACTATATAGTATCAATGTCCCTTTTGTTCTATTAGACAAGCATAGAAATCTCTTTTTCAAGATAATTTCCCACAAATAATACCTCACATTCCTCTAACTATCTGATGGGAAATCATCATGGAAAAACATAAAAATAATAATAAGTTTTCATCTTCATATATTCCATATAACTATTTTGTAGGCCTATTTAACCAGGGGTACATTCCTCTCCAACAGGCCCCCAAAATCATGGATGCATGATCAAAGTATGTACTCATTCATCTATATAATATGATCTGACATACAATCATTATAAGGGTGGTATTCCCTTTTTAAAATCACATGTGTACAGAGAGACCTCTCAAAAAAAATCTATAAATTATATGTATATCAAGCATCCAAATCTAAAATTATATTTCGTGGAACCCCGTGACTTTTTAATATCTCATGAATGTATAAAATCCCATGAAAATCCACATTAATGGACTCATGGTTCAGCAGTAAGGGAGAAACATTCATGAACCTATCAAAAACAACCCCCATTAAATTCATCTATACATCATCCTACTTCCACATAAGAATAGGTAACTATTGTTTGATTCAATATTTTCACTGATTTTTTTTTGTCACCAACTGAAATGTGGAACACCTTGTACAAAAACTATTTACCTCTCAATTCATACTCACCCACCAGTACTGGTGAAGAAAGTCATGCAATATCTTTTTGACACAAAAATGCACTACCCATTCTAAGGGATGAAATTCCTATATCAACTCCTCACATACGTCCACTAGAAACCAAATGTAACCATCGACATATAGGATATCAACATTTTCTATGGACTAACTAGGAGGAGGGTAATCACCTTCATCACTCTCCCATAAGACAAGGCCTTCACAATTGTATAAATTTGATAAATTAACTATATGCAGTATTGTTGTGGTAATAGAAAATGATGAAGGAAATGTTGAACATTGATTTTCATGTGCCTCCATGTGCATCTTAGAGAAAAATCCAAAAGATAAAATTATTTACAAGCCAAATGATGTGCCTATATTTGATTCCTCTTGTTTAGTGCATCGACCACTACATATCACTTCCCATGGATGTTGGAAATATCGATGTTGAAATACTATAGGAATTCAACCCACATTCACTTCCTCAAATTAAAATAATTCCATGTAAAAATATACAAGTTCCTTTTTGGTCAGTGTAAAAAAAATCTCTCATAGAAAAAAATGTCTCCAAAATCACAAATCTTGAACGACTGTATCTAATTCTATATCATTCATATAATAATTCTTCTCATGTTACCTCAGCATCCATGACATATACACCATGACTCTATATGTAGGCATGAACACTTCTCTAATATGATACATGATGTTCCTCGATACATAATTTATGTTATTAATGGATATGAAAGTGATTAGTGTTGAATTTAATATCCCTTTAAACTCTTGAAATGATGTCTTGCAGGTATCTGTCCATAAAAACATAACACCCTTCTTATTCAAGGTTGTCAATGATGTTGTTAAGAATGGGATATCTAGAATAAATTCCATTAATATTCATATAGCCCAAATAAAGTACATATATCAAAGAAAATATTGTTATGCTCCTATTAAAATATAGCTCTCACCTTCTCAAGGTCAACTAAAACTCATGTCTTTGAGATAAAGTGGCCTAGGAACTTAATCTGATACATCTATAAGTGGAACATTATTATCATAGCATACAATTGATACTCTCTCAATGTATCCAATATGATCTCATTATGTTTCTAATGGCCGTGTAGTTTTTGATAATATGAAAACATATCTTCCTTGAATTCCATGATAAATGAATCCAAATAATAATGGAAAAATTGGTTCATCAGTGCTATGAAAATTGATGGTTAGTTGGTGAGACTGAATGATATAACATGATACACATATAGGCCATAACTGCAACAGAATGTTTTAAGAGGAATGTCTACAGGTTGAATAACTAAATGGTTATATCACAAGTGTAACTATGTTTTTGATAACTCCCGATATCCAGGTAGCTGATCAACTATATTTTCTATCAGTGGAATGGGATATCAGTTCTTAACTATCAGCTTGTCCAATTTTGGGAAATCTACTCACCTACCACTGGTATCGTATTTATTTTATTAAAAGGACCATGTAACCCCATAAAAACTTTAGGTATGGATAAACCCCACAGCCTCCAAGTACTCTAGATACCTCTTGATCTCTAGAAAAATTATCATATACATTATGTAATAAGGAATAGTTAATGATGCATCTCCTGGTGCGAGACCCATGGAAAATTCAACAAATATTTCCGGAAGTAAAATAGAATCACCACCCAGGAAAAATTACTTGAAATAATCAACCACTCAAATAATTTTTTCCCATAATTATCCCTGCACATATGTACATCCTACAACCATATCCCCAAAAGAGTTTCACTCGTTATAAAAGCATATGAAAGAAATATCACAAGATTGGTGATGTATACCTTAGGTACAAATATGAAATGATGAAATGAAACTGTTTTAAATTGAGAAGATACAAGTGTTGAGGATACAAAGATTGTAACTCTCACTATAGATGGTCTGGAACCATACCCCTTGGGATTAGGGTATAAATAATATATTTTCCTGAATAATGTCCATATGACACAACATCACAACCTGGAGTAGGAGTTATATGTTTTCATAGTAAAAATGTTTTTTGTAAATTTAAACCATTACCATGACCACCTCAGCCGAATTCATTGGTACTACTTTATCTCCCAGATTGACATGGAAGTGAGAAATATATTACAGAACCTTGTTTCAGAGATGACCTCCTACAAATCCATACTATAAGTATGGCCTGTCAAATAACATTGTATGTGTCCCATCCTACCCTGATATCAACACACTACATAGTCACGAAGGCATTAATTAATCATGTGTCCCTGTCTTCCACATCGATGATAGAAAAACGAAGCTAATTGTACACACAGTCTTACTGGTACTCATCTCACAAGATTCCTCAAAACAGTGCTCCCTGCCAAATGACACAAACCCCTTGGCTTGAGAGACTCCACTACTCGTCTCTACACCCCCATCATCCATCATTGTGAAATCTATAATAAGTTATAATTTACAAAATTAGTAAGAGATGCCAATCTGAAAAATTTTACCACATCTTGAAGAAAATTTCAGAGAAAATTCTCAAAGCGCAACTCCCTATATCACTACTTAGAAAAGAATATCAATGAAAAACATAGTAGATATATAAATTGTGGCGATTACTCTATAAACGTCATATCATCCTACTCCAAACACCTGAACTCACTGAAACAATATTCTCTCATAGTCTTTGGGTAGAAGTATTCATATAACATACATTGGAAATCCGCCTAAACCATATCTCGTAGCCTGTCATCCTAGTTCTGAGCATCCCACTGCACATTTCTACTCTTCAAAACATATATATCATTAACTTAACTCTAGTATTAGAATGATTCTAAAAATTCATGTTGACATATTTAATAGTCTAAATCCACATCTCGAAAAATATGGACCGCTATCCCCCTAAAATATGGCAGGTTGATGCTTATAGAACACATGCATCAACTCAGAAATAAACATATTTGGCTATAGTGAGGGATAAAATGTATTCAAAAAGAGATAAAACCCCTTGAAAAACTATACCTCAGTACATATTTCAATAAAAAACATTTAGTTTCAATCCTTTCACTACGAAGGATCCATTGATAGAATGCATCCCACTGTATTCAGAGTGTGGCCTTCTCCACCCTCCTTGCGTACAACTAGAGGTCATCATGGTGCAATTACTCTACAATGAAAAACACATTCATAATAAAATAATGATATCAATGATTATAGATCAAAACCATATGTCATATTAATAGCATCCTATAACCATATTATAAAAATATATTACTCCAGAACCTAAGACTGGTAAAATGGAATAGTATCAAAATTAAATAGAGACACTATATCATTCCAACTCAAAAGCTATTTCTAGGTCAATTTCTATATTTTTCAAAAAAAAAAATCAATTTGGTTTCATATTAATTTCAAATTTAATTTTAAATGGTGAACAAAAATGTGGTTAACTTAAGATCCATAAAGACCCATACTCCTACAGATCCAAAAGATGGAATCACCCTAATCCATACCCTAACACGCTCTAGTCCATTCAAATCATGGTTTATGACTCAACAACCCACAGTTGGCTTCATAGGGTATCCAATGTAGCCAAATCAAGAAAATACTGCATAGGTTACAGAAGGCATGACAGTACCAACCATGTATCCTCAATCCACTAAACAAAATTATATTATTGTATTATGTATATATATCACTACACCTATCAAAACATCAGGAAACATGAAATGAATACTATATGGAATAGAATAATTCATAGAATGTGAATCCTATAATATTCCCAAAATGATAGATGAATTATAATACCATCATTCATATGTTTCCAAAAAAAAATTGAACCCTCCATCATATCAATAATCACATTAGAATTCAATTTCATGACCCAAATGTGGAATCAAATCAACTATAATAGTCAAACTCTAGGAAACATCAATTTACATTAGATTCAGTTTTTATTTTTTTCCAACATGTTTGTTAGCTACACCCAGACACAACTCATTTCTAAATTCCAATACATTCATATCCAATTATATTATCTAAAATAGTAAATAAAACCTGAAAATAAATATAATCAGATACCACACTATAACTCCCCAAACCCAAATGACCCTAAATAGTTCCAAAAAACCAGTTGGCCAAATGTCCTCAATCCTATCTCCCTGAATTCTAGAGGTGTCCAAATAGAAGCGAGGGCCTATGGTGTGTATGTAGGGAGATAATGAACATATTGAAAGAGTGTAAAAAAGTGTAATATAAATCACATTAAAATACCGGTAGTAGTATATCTTCTAGAAAATAGATATACAATAAGAATATAAAAAAAATTCTTGAAGTAATCTCATATATATATTATGGTGATAACTTCCATGTCTCTGCAATGCATCCAAAATATGTAGACATATGTACAATAGAGTACACGTATCAAAATACCAAAAATACAAAAAGGTTTTATCAAAGGTTCAAACCATGATCTTCAATACCGTATCATTATCTCATGCTTATAATAATTACACAATATTAAACATCAAACTATGAGAACATTACCCGATAATTACCTATATTTATAAAGACTGTCTAGGTACCCAAGGAAGCCCAGATAGGGTGTTAGATATATTCATTTTATGAAACAACAAAATAATATATAACATATCCTCGATATATTATATGAAAAGATAATTATGATAACAATACATATTAGAGACAAAAATTAATGAAAATTAGGTTTCCTGTGGTGTATATACTACAATAAAAGTGATATTGTATATACAACACAGATCCCTACAAAACATGAGTAAATATCCAATAACAATGAATCCACAAACAATACAGAAATAACTAATGCATCCTCTACACATATCTAATCACATGATGTAAAGAATGTTTATTCTTTATAATCATGAAATCAAATAACCATGACCACAAAATATAACCAAAGCTTCTATAAAAATCATGTCTAATCTATATAACCATTCATGACACATTTAACATGTCGATGCTGTCACGACCCGTCCTCGGGGCCCGTGTCATGACTACCCCAATGTAGAGACCCAAAGATTGACGTACATGGACATTAAATTACTTTAGCGGAATACATAATACATAATAAAAACAGACACACAAGGACCGTAATAGTTTAGTGCCTTTGGAAACTTGGAACGTAATCTTCTAATCGTGGTGAAAGATCTTCAACATCTCCCATAAAGATCTTTCATTTTTTTTTCTTACCTAAAACCTTTCGTTATATCCTGGGGAAAAGAAAACATAAAACGGGTGATCTCAGATGCTCAGTAAGGGTAATCATGGTTAAAATAAAACATACCATATATATTTGAACTTAAAAACATGAATATAATGTTTAAACATTAAAAGCTTGAGAAATGACATAAAACATGGAAGTACGTAAGGCATAGATCATAAAGAAACATTAAGAATGAAAAAATAGCATGGGAATAAAACATTTAATTGTGGAATCCATTAAGCACATGTAATGATTTCCATATAAGCCAAGGCATTGCTGCCAAGACCATCTTAGTGGACAAAGTCCCTTTCTGAATCGAGTTCACTCCTCGTTTCAATCCTGTTTTACTGAACCGATTTAACATGCCGTTCCAGCCATGTCTATATCATGAGATATAAATCTTTACCCAATGCATTGGAGGGAGATATAGTTCCCACCCATCTCATAGAGAAATCATTCTTACTTGTTCCACAAAATAAACTTAAAACATTCATCATAACCCAAAGAATAAAATGGGTTTCATAAACATCATCCCATCATAACATAATCCATATCAAACAAATGGATATTTCATCATAAGAAAATTGAAACCATGTAAATCATAGATACATTATACTTAAAACATACACATATGAAATAATTTCATCTTAGATGGAAAATGGTTTTGATAAAACACTTGAAATGAATTCTTGAGGAAAATATCATTTCTTCATCAAAATCAATTTCTTTTCACAAAACGTCATGCAATTTTAAAAGAAAGATATTTTGTTTAAAATAGTCATGAAATCTTTTTGAGGAAGCTTCATGAAAATAAGTCTTTATAAAACCATAAAAATTCGTTCGTGCCGTATAATTTAAAAAAAACATTCTTTTCATACTTTTGCCGGAAAAGTCAAAAAGTACCTTGTAACGTAAACAAAAGAAAGATTCCTTACATACCATGTAGTAAAAGTCAAAAATGGGTAAAACATACTTTAAACATACATGAAAAAACATTTATAAAACAAGTACATGGATGATAGAAATAACCCCAGTAAATACTTACAAATATCCAATCTCGGATAAAAATGAGATTTGAAAAATTATCCCTTACCTTAGGTCTGATATGCTTCGTACGTATCCGACCCTCCTGTATAATGATTTAAATAATGTTATTTGCTTATTACATAATCATATTAATTATTATGATATCATATATGGTTCACTTATGACTCTATATTACCCGTTCTTTTGTAAATTCCATGTTAAAGAGTGTTTGGGGTAAAATCGTTTCATTTGTCGTTCGTGTTTTGACTTGTAATTATTCATATGATTACTTAGATCATGATTAATTACATCCAGAATGTAAAACATGATTTATATATAATATATATTCAGAATATACATATATGTAATATATTTATAAATGGAAAGAAATACACCGTTCATGGAAACGGTAGGCCGTACGTACACATGAACGTTGTTTTCGTTTCCTCATTGAATTGAATGGAATTAATTGGATGACATACATATATATATATTAATAAATCCAGTATCATTATTATTTCATATATTTTATGATTATTTATTATATATACTTTATAATCATTTATGTATGGTTAATAATTGAGAATGAATCTCATCGCGTCGTGGAGATGGTATTCCGTACGTACGCACGAGCGATGATATCGTTCCCATGATCGTGGAATTTTATTGGAGTGTATGTATACTATTACAGAATCATTATCAATTTACAATAATCATATATAGTTATTATTTACACCATTATACCCATCCAATTAAGGTGGTGGTGGAAAATAGATTACACCACGACGTGGAGACGGTATTCCGTGCGTACGCACGCGCGGTGATTTCGTTTTCCGTAGGATGGATAGATGGTGAAATAGGGATGTTTCATACTTATAATAACATATCAGTATATGAGTGATACTGATGTTATTACTTCATAACGAAACAACCTAATAATAATAATTGGAAGAAGAAATAAAGGTGAAAGAATCGGTAACGGAAATTACCTCTTCTTTGAAGCGCCTCTTTGAGACCTCCTCTTAGGGCACTAAAATTGGTCTTTGAAAAAGACCAGTACCTCAAGGGTTTTTCTAGGGAAGTGTAGAAGATAATTTGTCAGGGGTTGGCCTAGCTTGAAGGCTCAATGTGGTGTGTGGATGAGAGGAAGGAGGTTCCCTTTTATAAGGGAGGAGAGGGGCACCTTTGGAATTCTTAAAAATATTGATTTATAATAAATCTGACCCCACATAAAAACCTCCGAAAATGACTCATATTTAAATATTAGATGATATAGGGTTGTAATCGCATCAACCAATCAAATTTAGACATGTTTGGATCTTATTTTAAACCTTATCATTTTGATTTATCCTTATTTAATCTATTTAGGTTTATTTGTGGTAATAAAATTCTAAATTTTCAATTATAACAAATAATTACTTATTTGTTGTGAATTTTCCATAAATGTTTACTTTATAACATTATAGGCCATATAAATTTAAATTTATAATTTTTACATATTTTTGTGATTTTTAAACCATTTTATAATATGTTATTTTTATAAAATAACAATAGTGTCAATTTTGACACTATTCATTTATTTGAATTTAAATAAACTATATACAGAAGATATGTTGAAATAAAAGCTTTAATAGATTCATAAAATGTCATATGTATCTATAAAAGTAGTGTAGAACATTAAATAGTTCATATAATATTTATTTTATTATTTTTAAAACCATTTATTTGGTTTATCTCTTAATAAAATAATTACTACAAAAATTTTGTATAATTATTTAATATACTTATATTTTGCATAAAAATTAAAAATAAAATCCTATGATGAATATAAATATATTAAATTTCGGAATAATAATTTTACTAGAATTTATCATCTTAAAATCACAATAGTTAAATTGTTATATTTATTAAATTATGAAGGTGACAACTTTGGAATCATTTAAAATAAAATAATATAAGTGTCATAATTGCTTGTATAAGACTCCAAATGGTCAAATATTAGACCATTGGATGATTATTGTTTATATTTACATGACCAATAAGTTTTGGTCAGGGTTTTAGGCCTTTTGTGGTCACTATTAGTTTAATATCAACTATATTCTTGATTTTTCACTAGATAAATAATTTCTGCATCAGTATTGTGTCACAATTAATGATAATTATTTAATACCAAAAAATTCTAAATTAATTCTCATGATGTAGATACTTTTGTTAGATTTCTGTAGACTATTAATTTTCTAAGTTTCATGATGTTTATCACTAACTTAAAATTATTATACTTATAGTATTTAAGAGAGTGACATGTTGTCACTTTCTTTGGTTTTAATAATAATTAAATTATTTTCATGGACAAAAGTCCATTAAATGAATCTAATCCGACCCTTAGGTGATATGGGTCGACTTTTAGTCATCCAATAGTATTTTCCCATGTGTTAGGGTAATTTTATAATCTTATATTTACCCTTAATTACCCGATTTAACTTTAACTATAGTAAATAAAATTTACCGTAGTTACTATTCACAATGCCGAAAAATAAAAAGTATCTTATTAACATAATTTGGACCCAATGATTTCAATTATGGAATCCATTTTTCCAAATTAAATACACAAAAGTTTCAGAAATTAAATTAAAATTAATCCCGTTGTCGAAAGAAAATAGGTTTTTCTTGAAAACATTGCAAAAGATTGAATTGATTTAACCTACGAATTCAAGGTAAAATAAATGCTAATGAAATACATTATATTAAATGGTAAAAATATATTCTATTTATACTTTAAGACCATTCAATATTATAATTTTACTACAAAAGATATTACGATGAATAAATTTGTTTTTAATTAAAATATAGCGTGTTTTTACTATTCATGAAAATATGAAAGTCATCAGAATAAAATGAAGAATTTATCCAAAGTAAATTTTTATTTCTTGATTCCAAAGAATAATTTTATTTTTTCAAATGGAACTTATAAACATTTCAAAAACTATATTTAAATTGGGTGGACCATCAAAAGGTGCCAAAAATGTATTTTTTGAAAAATACTTATTTTACCCTAAAAATTTATTTTGTTCTTATAACATGTTCTAGAAAATGTGTAAGATGAATAATAATGTTATAAAATTATAAAATCAGTTAATACTATTCATAAAGGCTAGTTAATAATAATATTATAATAATATAACGTTGTTTAGTAACACCCGAAATTGCGTACAACACATGCTATCGAAGAAGGTCGCAATTGCGTGTAATGCATGCCAAGTCAGGGTTGCGTATAGTGCAAGAATCCTATGTTGTTTCTTATAACAGAATCCAACCATATTTCATTTATACATTGAATATATATATATATATACTGAATGTTGCGTAGAATAACTATTATCAAAATTGTGTGTAACACGATCCAAGAATAGTGTTGCGTATACTGCAAGCTAATACGGTGTTGCGTATAACACAAGGTAATCTTGGTGTAGCATACAACACAAGACATTAATGAAATTAAAAGAATATTTTTCATAAAATCTCAGGGTGTTACATTCTACCCCCCCTTAAAATTAATTTCTCCCTGGAAATTCGTCGGGGTTATAAATGGTTTACTACTCGAAAGTTTGTTTAATATAAACCCACATCGTAAAAAGGAATACAAAAACATGGATTTTAAAAAATAAAGTATGAAATGTAATGGTTACCCAAATTAACTCATCACAGTGTTTCCACGTAGGAGAACATAGGTGAAAATATGGATATGGAAGAAAAATCTAACCATCATGTTCTGATGGAGAGTGGTAGAGAACATGGCTATGAAAAAGACAACAATCACAAAGCTATTGATTTGTGATAATATATGGTACCATCTGATTAAACGGATATAAAGGAACTAGGACAACATTTTTTGTTTTCAAGATCATTTCCCTTAAGTTGATTAATTAAAAGAAATACTTACATGATTTTGGTACAATTTCACTGTTGTTCATGCTTTGAACAATTTCCACTTCATCTCTTAAAGAAATGAAGTTGAATTTGATATTCATGAAGTGTTAGTAGATCATGTGATAGAATGATGGGTCATTCCATCTGTTTCAAACTAAAGGTTAACAAAAGTTATCAAATATACTTAAGTCCATCTATGGTGAGGTTAATCGTATACGATTCCAAAAAGGAACTTACACTTCATATATCATACCGCGTAATATAATAAAACTAGTTTCTACTAACTAGGGACTTCATGTAGGCCAGTGGTAGGCGATAAAGGCTAGTCGCACTTCTGTTGTGGTTCGATTCCCATAGCCTTGTCCGACGCGATGGGTTTTCTTCCATCCTACATGTTTTCCTTTTTCTAAAGCTATATTACTATAACATCCCATCAATAATATCGAAAAATGTTCTATCCTAACTTATGTCCAACATAATCCATTCCAATCTATAGGCTTATCTAAAATACTTCGGTCCAAGCTCACAGTATAAAGAAAATGATTACTTGAAATGTCACATAACAATCACGTGAATGCCATTATTTATCCCCCATATATCATAAGATATATCTTGTTGGTCAAATTACAAACATGTGAATACCTTAATCATGTATTCTCTTGAAGAATGAATACCCATTAATTGAACCATAGTGAAAACATGAATGTAGTCAAAAGTTAACTCATTCCACATACCGAAATCCAAAAATTCTATATACTCAAACCATGATATAACCTTCTCCTTATATCAGTCATGAACTCATGAATACGGTCAAACATTTCATTTTCTCATTTTCCTTTCATTGTGTGCATATCATCTTTTTTTCCAAAAATATCTCAATCACATTCTATGGTTACTGGTACCATTGAAAAACACAATAGACCAATACATAAATATTCCAATATTCCATGATACTATATACGACATTATTTTGGAACCCCATTACATAAACACTTAATCATTCAACCACATCGTTGTCATATTCAACATCGCCAATAGTGATCGCATGTGACTTACCTTTTTCCTTTGCCTTAAGTGGTTTTTCCTGTCGATCATCACTAACCCTTGGATTAGGGAATTTATTAGCATAATTCCCTATTTCCTTGCACTTGAAGCATTGAAGTGTTGGTGGTGCGTTCTCTGCAGTATTTTCTTTATTCACATCATTAGAAACCGTTTTTCCATTACATCAACACTCAGGTGCTCGATGAACTTCTTTTAAACATTTAAAACATTTTCTAGTCCCTTTAAGACAATCTCCACCATGCTTCTTTCCACACTTTGAGTATAAGGAAACAGTCATCTTCTTTTCACCATTATTCTGAGATTTCTCCTTGAACTCCATCTTTCGTTTCATGTCAAAACTATGAGATGGATAAGTAATAGCAACTTCCATTTCTACCTTGATAGCACAACACAAAATTTCTCCATAGCGAATGAAGGCTCTTATAGCTATTGCCCTTCGAAGATTTGGTTTTAAGCCACTGAATAATCGATCAACTTTACTTTCAGGTTGGATGATAAATCTAGATGCATACCTGGAAAGCCTTGTAAAATTCGCTTCATATATACCAACAGATTCATCATCCTTTTGCTTTATTTCAAGAAACTCCTTCTCCATCTTTGTTCAAAGAATACGAGGGAAATACTTTTTGAAAAATAAGTTCTTGAACTCGTCCCATTCCATGGACTCAATTTCATATCTTGGCCTTGTATTCTTGATTAGATTCCACCATTGATCAACTTCACCTTCCAAACGATATACTTCTAAGATGATTTTATCATGTTCAGAACATTGAATAACTGAATATATCCTTTCAGTAGTACTGATCCATTGTTCAGTAACACGTGGATTAAAAGACCCACTGAAAGAAGGTGGACGTTGCATCATGAAGGACTCAATAGAATATTGTTCCCTTATCTGCTCATTTGGATGTCCAGAATGATTTTTAGCTTGTGTAATTATACTAATATGATTTTTCACTCCATCTCCCATAACATTTGTTTGTTCATGAGGACAATCATTGCATTTTCCATTACATTGATCAACATGGTTCCTTCAGGTTCCAGCCATTGTCTAAAACCCAAAAAGAATAGTGTGAGAGGCAAAAATAACCCTAGGGAAAACAACATAATAAAGGGGGAGTACCATCAACATATAACATCTTGGGTTACCGTAATTTTAGTACTATAACCAATACTTAACCTTAGGGAAATTCCTATACATAACTTAGAAATATCTCTACGGATCTTACTAAAGTTCTCGCATCCTAGTTTCCAAAGGTTGACTAAACCATTCCTTTGATACCAACTATAGAGACCCAAAGCTTGACGTACATGGACATTAAATTACTTTAGCGGAATAATTTATACATAACAAAAACAGACACATAAGGACCGTAATAGTTTAGTGTCTTTTGAAACTTGGAACGTAATCTTCTAATCGTGGTGAAAGATCTTCAACATCTCCCATAAAGATCTTTCCATTTTTTTTCTTAACTAAAACCTTTCTTTATATCTTGGGGAAAGGAAAACATAAAATGGGTGAGCTCAAATGCTCAGTAAGGGTAAGAATGGATAAAATAAAACATACCATATACATTTGACCATAAAAACATGAACATAATGTTTAAACATCAAAAGCTTGAGAAATGACATAAAACATGGAATTACGTAAGGCATAGATCATAAAGAAACATTATGAATGACAAAATAGCATGGGAATAAAACATGTAATTGTGGCATCCATTAAGCACATGTAATGATTCCCATAGTATCCCAGGCATTGCTGCAAAGACCATCTTAGTGGACAAAGTCCCTTTCTGAATTGAGTTCACTCCTCGTTTCAGTCCTGTTTTACTAAACAGGTTTAACCTGCCATTCCAGCCATGTCTATCTCATGAGATATAAATCTTTACCCAATTCATTGGAGGGAGATATAGGTCCCACCCATCTCATAGAAAAATCATTCTTACTTGTGCCACAAAATAAACTGAAAACATTCATCATAACCCAAAGAATAAAATGGGTTTCATAAACATCATCCCATCATCACATAATCCATATAAAACAAATGGATATTTCATCATAAGAAAATTGAAACCATGTAAATCATAGAGACATTATACTTGAAACATACAAATATGAAATAATTTCATCTTAGATGGAAAATGGTTTTGATAAAACACTTGAAATGAATTCTTGAGGAAAAAATCATTTCTTCTTCAAAATCAATTTCTTTTCACAAAACCTCATGAAATTTTAAAAGAAAGTGATTTTTTTTAAAATAGTCATGAAATATTTTGGAGGAAGCTTCATGAAAATAAGGCTTTATAAAACCGTAAAATATTAATTTGTGCTGTATAAGTTAAAAAAACATTCTTTTCGTACTTTTTCCAGAAAAGTCAAAAAGTACCTCGTAACGTAAACAAAAGAAATAATCCTTACTTACCATGTAGTAAAAGTAAAAAATGGGTAAAAAGTATTTTAAACATACATGAAAACACTTTTATAAAACATGGACATGGATGATAGAAATAACCCCAGTAAATACTTACAAATATGCAATCTCGGATAAAAATGAGATTTGCAAAATTATCTCTTACCTTAGGTCCGATATGCTTCGTACGTATCTGAACCTCCTGTATAATGATTTAAAAAATGTTATTGACTTATTACAGAATCATATTAATTATTATGATATCATATATGGTTCCCTTATGACTTTATATTACCCGTTCTTTTGTAAATTCCATGTTAAAGAGCGTTTTGGGTAAAATCGTTTCATTTGTCGCCCGTGTTTTGACTTGTAATTATTCACATGATTACTTAGATCATTATTACTTACATCTAGAATGTAAAACATGATTTATATATAATATATATTCAGAATATACATATATATTATAGATCGATAAATGGAAAGAAATACACCGTTCATGGAGACGGTAGGCTGTACATACGCATGAACGTTGTTTTCGTTTCCTAATTGAATTGAATGGATTTAATTGGATGACATAGATATATATATATATATATACATAAATCCAGTATCATTATTATTTAATATATTTCATTATTACTTATTATATATACTTTATAATCATTTATGAATGGTTAATCCTTGAGAATGAATCTCATCGCGTCGTGGAGACGGTATTCCGTACGTACGCACGAGCAATGATATCATTCCCATGATCATGGAATTTTATTGGAGTGTATGTATACTATTACAGAATCATTATCACTTTAAAATAATCATATATAGTTATTATTTACACCATTATACCCATCCAAGTAAGGTGGTGGTGGAAAATAGATTACACCACGGTGTGGAATGGTATTCCGTACGTACGCACGTGCGGTGATTTCGTTTTCTGTAGGATGGATAGATGGTGAAATAGGGTTGTTTCATACTTATAATAACATATCAGTATATGATTGATACTGATTTTGTTACTTCATAATGAAAAAACCTAATAAGAATAAGTGGAAGAAGAAATAATGGTGAAAGAATCGGTAACAGAAATTACCTCTTCTTTGAAGCGCCTCTTTGAGACCTCCTCTTAGGGAACTAAAATTGGTCTTTCAAAAAGACCAGGACCTCTAGGATTTGTCTAGGGAAGTGGAGAAGAAAATTGGGCAGGGGTTTGCTGAGCTTGAAGGCTCAAAGTGGTGTGTGGATGAGAGGGAGGAGGTGCCCTTTTATAAGGGATGAGAGGAGCACCTTTGGAATTCTTAAAAATATTAATTTATAAAAATCTAACCCCCCTTAAAAACCTCCAAAAAAGACTCATATTCAAATATTAGATGAGATAGGGTTGTAATCTCATCAAAAAATCAAATTTAGACATGTTTGGATCTTATTTTAAAACTTATCATTTTGATTTATCCTTATTTAATCTATTTGGGTTTATTTGTGGTAATAAAATTATAAATTTTAAATTATAAAAAATAATTACGTATTTGTTGTGAATTTTCCCTAATTGTTTACTTTATAACATTATAGACCATATAAGTTTAAATTTATAATTTTTAAATATTTTTGTGATTTTAAACAATTTTATAATATGTTATTTTTATAAAATAACAATAGTGTCAATTTTGACACTATTAATTTATTTGAATTTAAATAAAATATATACCGAAGATATGTTCTAACTAAAAGCTCTAATAGATTCATAAAAGGACATATTTATCTATAAAATTAGTAGAGAACACTAAATAGTTCATATAATATTTATTTTATTATTTTTAAAACCATTTATTTGGTTTATCTCTTAATAAAATAATTACTACAACATTTTTGTATAATTTTTTAATATACTTGTATGTTGCATAAAAATTAAAAATAAAATCCTATGATGAATATAAATCTATTAACATTCACAATAATACTTTTACTCAAATTTATCATCTTAAAATCACAATAGATAAATTTTTATATTTATTAAATTATGAAGGTGACAACTTTGGCATCATTTAAAATAAAATATTATAAGTGTCATAATTGCTTGTATAAGACTCCAAATGGTCAAATATTAGACCATTGGATGATTATAGTTTAAATTTACATGAAAAATAAGTTCTGGTCAGGGTTTTGTGCCTTTTATGGTCACTATTAGTTTAATAAAAACTATATTCTTGATTTTTCACTAGATAAATAATTTTTGCATCACTATTGTGTCACAATTAATGATAATTCTTTAATCCCAAAAAATTCTAAATAAATTCTCATGATGTAGATAATTTTGTTATATTTCTGTAGACTATTAATGTTCGATGTTTCATGAAGTTGATCACTAACTTAAAATTATTATACTTATAGTATTTAAGAGAGTGACATGTTGTCACTTTCTTTGGTTTTAATAATAATTAAATTATTTGCATAGAAAAAAGTACATTAAATGAATCTAATATGACCCTTAGGTGATACGGGTAGACATTAAGTCATCCAATAGGATTTTTCCAAGTGTTAGGGTAACTTTATAATCTTATATTTACCCTTAATTACCCGATTTACCTTTAACTATAGTAAATAAAATTTACCGTAGTTACTATTCACAATTCCCAAAAATAAAAAGTAGTCTATTGACATAATTTGGACCCACTGATTCCAAATATGGAATCCATTTTTTCAAATTCAATACACTAAAGTTGCAGAAATTAAATTAAAATTAATCCTGTTGTCAAAAGAAAACGGGTTTTTCTTTAAAACATTGCAAAAGATTGAATTGATTTAACCTACGAATTCAAGGTAAAATCAATGCTAATGACATACATTATATTAAATGGTAAAAATATATATTATTTATACTTTAAACCCATTCAATATTATAAGTTAACCACATAAGATATTACGATGAAAAAAGTTGTTTTTAATTAAAATATAGCGTGTTTTTACTATTCATTAAAATTTGAAAGTCATCAAAATAAAATGAAAAATTTATCCAAAGTAAATTTTTATTTCTTGATTCCAAAGAATAATTTTATTTTGTCAAATGGAACTTATAAACATTTCAAAAACTAGATTCAAAGTGGGTGTGCCATCAAAAGGCGGCAAAATCGTATTTTTTGAAAAATACTTATTTTACCCGAAAAATTTATTTTGTTCTTATAACATGTTCTAGAAAATGTTTAAGATGAATAATAATGTTATAAAATTCATTATTTAGTTAATACTATTCATAACGGATAGTTCATAATAATATTATAATAATATATTGTTGTTTAGTAACACCCGGTATTGCGTACAACACACGCTATCGAGGAAGGTCGCGATTGCGTGTAATGAAATCCAAGTAAGGGTTGCGTGTTGTGCAAGAATCCTTCTGTAACACCTCGAGCTTCCATGATACGCTTCTCATTCAATAATGTAATAGCTTGCATTGTACGCAACATCGAGTTCTAACACACTGCAACTAATCAAAGTAGCTGTTATGAATAGTAATAACCACTTCCTAAATTTATAGAAATTTTATATTTCAAAATGGACTTCATTTTTGTATTCTTAATATCGAAATTAGACTACGTTGAATTTTTGGTATTTTTCTGAGAACTTCTAATTTTTTATGAATAGTGAAAATTACTTAAAAACAACTTTTTTAATCAAAATAATTTATACTGATAAATTATACTATTTAGTGGGTTTAAAGTATAATTAAAATATATTTTTACCATTTTATCCAATGGTGGTCATTAGAATTAATTTAACATTGAAATTGGACATAAACAATTGCCAATCTTTTGATATAAATTGTTTCTTAAAAACACGCTATTTGTTGTAACAGCAGGAATTAATTATAAAATTAATTAATGCAACTTATATGTTTGTAATTTTGTAAAATATACATCATTTTTGAATTCGGAATATCAATTATAGCTTAGGGTGAAATTTTGGCTTTGTTCTGAAAAACTTCAATTTTTGATGAATAGTGAAACCACTAAGTGGTAGTTAAATAACTGATTTTTTATTTAAATGAAATATTACCACTTCTGTGATTTGATTTTCAAAAATCCGACATACATGGTTGTCATTAATAAGTAAAATGTGGTTCAATGAGATTAAAATAATTTGTGGTGAATAGTAACTTTTAAGTTCTTAATCGCGATTAGAGGTAATTAGTGTAGTTTAAGGGACAAATAATGTTTTAATAATATGAGATGAGCATGAAACTTGTCCTACTCCTATTGGATGAGTCATGGCCGACCAAGACAACCCATGGGTCAACTTGGGGACCCCATGGAGCCACTTTAGTTGGAAAATGACATTAATATATATTTATTTAATGTTAAAATTAAATTGACACAAACATGAGTTGTTTTACTAAAACAGTTTTTAAGTGGGGTTACACAATTACAAATTTTGATTATAAATATTCATTAGAAAGATAAAAAGATTTCCTACATCATAGTATTTGTTTTATAATTTTTAGACATTAAATAAAATAAATTATTTATGACATCATTATGATGCGGCGATGACCTCATTATTTAACGATTTAAATAAAATGAGAAGTTAATGCAAAATCCAAGGCTTACACTTGTCCAAATCCTATTGGATGAAGCGATTTCGAACCCTTATAACCTTAGCCACGAATTATATAAGTGTGGGACCTTTAGAATCCGAAAATCATTGTATAATAATGTAACATTTCAATCTTTCCAAAAGAGCCCCTCATCTCCAGTTATAAAAGGCCCCCACCTCTCCCACCTTATTCACACCATCAAGCCATTTGGATCGGCCAACCTCTGCCCAAATACTCTCCCAACTTCCCCCTCTTACTCCTAGAATCCTCACTTTGGGCAGAACTCTTCTCAAGGAAGCCTTTGGCTCAAATCAAAAAGAGTTACCCGATTTTGAGGTAATGTCTTCTCTAATGTTGTTTTGTTTTATTTTTATTCTCCAACCCCCTAAACTCTATTTATTAATTTATTTTGTAACAACACCAGTATCCTCAATATACTAGGATGTTGTTATAATAAGGATTCTAGCTACACTTACACACACCTACATCTAATGGTTAAAGAACATACGGTTTCTGTGGATGGCGAATTTCTGCCTCACGAAACGATGATTGTTCAACACTCATATAACACCTTCAAAGGTGGCCATTAAGATGTAACTATTTTTATATATGATATATAATATGTTTATGTTTTACTTATGCTTCTGTATTTCTCATTTATGGAATACTTTATGATTTCCATTATGGGTAAAACGCGATAATTTCATTTTAGGAAGTGCGGACTACCGCCCCCTCAAAGTGATGTGAATCGTTAATGCCATATGTGGGATGTATAAAGGATGGAGTAAATGATATTATATATGATATTATACTGTAAATATATTATACCTTTATATAATTATGATTTCATTACATTAAATACGAAATAGAAATAAAAGTAGCGTTCATGCGTACGTACGGCTTACCGTCTCCATGAACGGTGCATTTCATTTCTTACCTCTAAATATTACATAATATTATGAATGAATGTATATACTGGATATATATGATATATATGATATCTAAATCATGAATATAATTCTGGATATAATGGATATTTCACCACATGAACAACTTGTAATTATAAGAAGGTTATTGTTGACACAAGTACCAAAGATCGACAAAACGGCCGTTATTAACTTAAATAATTAAATAATGTTCATAACATGGTAATAAGGGATATAAAAGGAATAATGAACATGAAAAAGGTTCTTATGTAAATATAAATTAACTCTAGTTTATTATTCAGGAGGTTAAAGAACGGTCGAGTCAGGACAGGACGCAAGGTAAGGGAACTTCTTAACCCAATTTCTATTCTTTGGGTTAATCTCCTACATTCAAATTATGTCATGATATTGTTATGTATTATCTTGTATTTGTACCTTCATTATGTGTACTTATAGTTAATACACATAATAGATCTATTTTATTTATAAATGATCTTTGTAAGGGAACTTCTTAACCCAACTTCCATTCTTTGGGTTAATCTCCTACTTTCAAATTATGTCATGATATTATTATGTTGTATATTGTATTTATACTTTCTTTATGTGTACATATAGTGATTACACATAATAGATATATTTTATTTAAAAATGATCTTTTTAAGGGACTTCGTCTCAATCTCCATTCATTGAGGCATATTTTGTTTTATACACAAATTTCTTTTATACAGTGTATAAACCCCTTTGACTTTTACGTTTATTCAAAAGGAATCTTTTTTTATACGAAGCGTTTTACTAAACGACAAAAAAGGAATGTTTTTATTTCCGTACTTATGGGGAGACAACGACTTCTCCGCCGCCGTGACCATTATTTGAGTTTCGGCTTCCTCTACAAGACATCATTTTTTGTAATGAAAAATAAATACAAAGTTTTAACATTCTTTTATTTTGGTATTGAAAATGGTTTTGAAAGCGTTTTTATTATATCAATGTTCTGTATTGATATCTTGTGATTGAAATGTGGAAATGTTATGTTTCCTTTATGCATGTTTTATGTGATACGATTATGTTATGGTTTATGATATGTTTAAACCTATTCATATGAGGAATGCATTGGACTTAATAAGTGACGGGTGGAACCCGCTATAGCTCCTTGATGCATCGGTAGGTCTCATGAGACAACTAGACGTGGAATTGGCAGAGGCCCATTTCCAATTTGATTTATGGTTTTGGCTGAGGCCTTAATCATTTTAGACGTCTTGGCCGAGGCCTTGACAAAGTGTTTCAGAATGTCTGGCATTATAAATTCCCTCATTATGAAAGTGGTTAATGATATTTCATGTGATTATTCGACCAGTAGAATATCCATGTGAAGAAGTAAATGGCATTATCTCATTTTACTTTTTCCATATTATGTTGATGTTGAAGTTTAAAAGTCTTTTGTTTTAGTTATACATTGCCTTAAATGTTTATGTTTATTTATAAAGGCTTCCGCAATATTGTTATCCTTACTGAGCATCTGAGCTCACCCCTTTCAATGTTTTAATATTTTCCATGATGTGAAGAAGTATTTTATGAATGACCTGCAGGGATTGTCAGAAGAGGATATGAGAGTGGACTATGGAGACTTTGTTATTGTAGTTTTTCACATTATGATGTAATGTAACGTTTACGAATGTATCTAGTGTTTCCAAGGCTACTAAACAAATCGGTCTTTCGAGACTTGATCTTTTGTGATCATGCCAATGTTACGAAGTAATGCACCGACTCTGGGTAGCTGGGGTCGGGGCGTTACAGTTGGTATCAGAGGCAGTTTAGTACTAACCTTGGAAGCTAGATTTAGATAAACTCTGATTAGAGCACATAGACCAAAGATAGACTTTGGGGATTAGTATAGAAGAGCTTCCTAGAATTTTAGTCTTATAGAGATGTTGTGAGTTTTCCGAGCAATACATCCCTGTCTGGATACGAGCAGGTAGAGGCGGCTCTGGCACAGATGTACCTAGGGGTAAAACCCGAAAAAACCGCTTTGAGCTAGACTCAAACGGGAACTGGTGCACGACAACGGGCCTTGCTGCACTCTTGGTTACGACACTCCCGGGGGATATGCTTAGGATAATTCCCATTTTATTTACAAACCACTATAAAGGGTTATGAGTATATACTTCCTCAAAGAAAACATTTCTTTTTATGATTATGGATTATATCCATAAATAGTTCAATTTATGTAAAGTGTTTTATAAGTATGGAATTATCTATTTTGATTCATAAACTAATCTAGTTTATGCCATTGTTTAGAAATGGCGCCCAGTGGAAGGAATGGAAACCGTATCAATGCACGAACTCCATGTAGGGATTTCCCTCCTGCTCAAGATAATTATTGTGGATCTGGAGATACAACTGGTGCTGATCAACTTATTACCATACTGGGAAAACTCACTCAGGTTATGAATAATAATCTTACTCGTATGGATCACCCTGATCCGCAACGTGGAGGATCAATGTTAGACCGCTTCATGAGGCAACAACCACCAACCTTCAATGGGAGTAAAAATCCTATAGTAGCTGAGCAATGGATAAATTCCTTAGAGAAAATATTCCATGCCTTGGGGAGTATTGAAAGGGAGAAGGTTGTCATGACAGTTTACCGCCTCACTGGAGATGCCGATCAGTGGTGGTCGCTGATTCAAAACACAAAGGAAGATGATGACGTATCGAATATGGAATGGAGGGAATTCAAAGATCTTTTCTTAGAAAAATACTTTCCTCGTGACCGTCAAGCAGATATGGAAAGGCAATTTCTGAGTCTGAGGCAGAAGGAGGATGAGAATGTCGCAAAGTATGAGGCTAACTTTACAAGGTTAGCAAGGTATGCTGCCGATTATATACGTAACCCAAGGAGTAAGATTGATCGTTTCTTTTCTGGGTTAAAACCATTTCTCCGTCGAGCTTTAGTATCACAATCCTTCTCATCATACGAAGATATTGTCTCGTGTGCTATCAAGACAGAAAAGGAATTCTCTAAGTCTTATGAAAACAAAGTAAAGCAAGAGAAGAAGAGAATGGTGGAACAAGAGACAGATAAAGAGAAAAAGGGAAAGAAGGATTTTCCATTATGTGATAATTGTGGGAAGAATCACCCTGGTACTTGCCTAAAAGGAATGGGAGTTTGTTATAAATGTGGAGAAAAGGGTCACCAGGCTCGTGATTTGAAGGGAAAGAAAGAGGCTATCAATGTTGAATGCTAAAATTGTAGGGAAATGGGGCATTATGAAAATGAATGTCCTAAGCGTCAAGGAAACTTACCTCAGAAAAGGCCAAGGGATCAAGGACAATCTTATGCTCTTACTACAGTTGAAGCAGAATAACTAATGTATTGGTACTTTTGGACTCATGGATTATATTATGGTTATAAGAATAATATGATATATATAAAGATTGTACTGCAGTACTTTTTTATTTCAGTAAGGTTTTAATATGATTAAGGTAATCATATTTTTACTATGTGACAATAAGAGAAACTTTTCTTTGTTTGGGGAATCTGATGTTACAATTGATTTTGGAATTTAGAGACCTTTTACAGAAAGTCTGGACGGAGGTATTTTGGATAACTATTAAGGTTTGAGTGGATTAAGTTGATCTTTGGATAGTATTGTTTATGGTTAAAAAATTTATGAAGATTATTTTTGGAATATTATGATACTATAGTTTTAGGAAAAGGACAACCTGCAGGGTGGGGCATAACCCGTCGCGTCGGACAAAGCTGCAGGAATCGAACCCACAATCAAAGTGCGACAAGCCTTTATTTCCTACCACTTGCCTATAGGAAGTCCCTGGTTATTACAAAATAGTTTTACTAATCTAAATGGTATGTGTTAATATTTGTAACCTTATACAATTAGGATAAATAGAATATTTTTGAGTTCTATTATCTTTTTGAGTGAAAGATGAGTTGAAGGTTGAAACTCTAATTGTCAAGCATAAATATATATATACATATCTCTTATTCAATGAATAAATTAATTCTTAAACTTTAGTAAAGGTATATTAAAAAAAAGTGTTATCCTAATACCTTATGTCTTGTTGAACTGATGATATTTTAAATCAACATAGATTGAAGGCTTTGAGGCCCTCAATTTGACAGTTGATTGTGATTGATGACCTCAATCACTCCCTACAAATATTTACATTTTCCCTCCAATTATATGTCTCTAATTTCCACCAATGTTCTCCTAATCGAGATCATAATTGGGTGGTGACTTTTTCATTTCCCTTTCCCTCTTATTAAGGCTAAATTTTATTAATCTTATTTCTGATGTGGGTTTTCCACAAAGGTATTTTCTCTTTTCAACCTTTTATTTACAAAGAAAAATTTCAAATTGCGAGTACGCAATTTATTGAAGGAGGGGAGAATGTAACACCTAGAGCTTCCATGATACGCTTCTCATTCAATAATGTAATAGCTTGCATTGTACGCAACATCGAGTTCTAACACACTGCAACTAATCAAAGTAGCCGTTATGAATATTAATAACCACTTCTTAAATTTATAGAAATTTTATATTTCAAAATGGACTTTATTTTTGTATTCGTAATATCGAAATTAGCCTATGTTGAATTTTTTGGTATTTTTCTGAGAACTTCTAATTTTTTATGAATAGTGAAATTTACTTAAAAACAACTTTTTTAATCAAAATAATTTATACTGATAAATTATACTATTTAGTTGTTTTAAAGTATAATTAGAATATATTTTTACCATTTTATCCAATGGTGGTCATTATAATTAATTTAACATTGAAATTTGACATAAACAATTGCCAATCTTTTGATATAAATTGTTTCTTAAAAACACGCTATTTGTTGTAACAGCGGGAATTAATTATAAAATTAATTAATGCAACTTATATGTTTGGAATTTTGTAAAATAGACATCATTTTTGAATTCGGAATATCAATTATAGCTTAGGGTGAAATTTTGTCTTTGTTATGAAAAACTTCAATTTTTGATGAATAGTGAAACCACAAAGTGGTAGTTAAATAACTGATTTTTCATTTAAATGAAATATTACCACTTCTGTGATTTTATTTTCAAAAATCCGACATACATGGTTGTCATTAAGAAGTAAAATGTGGTTCAATGAGATTAAAATCATTTTTGGTGAATAGTAACTTTTAAGTTCTTAATCGCGATTAGAGGTAATTAGTGTAGTTTAAGGTACAAATAATGTTTTAATAATATGAGATGAGCATGACACTTGTCCTACTCCTATTGGATGAGTCATGGCCTACCAATACAACCCATGGGTCAACTTGGGGACCCCATGGAGCCACTTTAGTTGGAAAATGACATTAATATATATTTATTTAATGTTAAAATTAAATTGACACAAACATGAGTTGTTTTACTAAAACAGTTTTTAAGTGGGGTTACACAAGTCCAAATTTTGATTATAAATATTCATTAGAAATATAAAAAGCTTTCCTACATCATAGTATTTTTTTATAATTTTTAGACATTAAATAAAATAAATTATTTATGACATCATTATGATGCGGCGATGACCTCATTATTTAACGATTTAAATAAAATGAGAAGATAATGACAAATCAAAGGCTTACACTTTTTCAAAGCCTATTGGATGAATAGATTTCGAACCCTTATCACCTTAGCCACTAATTATATATGTTTGGAACCTTTAGAATCCTAAAATCATTTTATAATAATGTAACATTTCAATCTTTCTAAAAGATCCCCTCCTCTCCACTTATAAAAGGCCCCCACCTCTCCCACCTTATTCACACCTTCAAGCCATATAGCTCGGCCAACCTCTGCCCAAATACTCTCCCAACTTTCCCCTCTTACTCCTAGAATCCTCACTTTGGGCAGAACTCTTCTCAAGGAAGCCTTTGGCTCAAATCAAAAAGAGTTACCCGATTTTGAGGTAATGTCTTCTCTAATGTTGTTTTGTTTTATTTTTATTCTCCAACCCCTTAAACTCTTTTTATTCATTTCTTTTGTAACAAAACCAGTATCCTAAATATACTAGTATGTTGTTATAAGAAGTATTCTAGCTACACTTACACACACCTACATCTAATGGTTAAAGAACATACGGTTTCTGTGGATGGCGAATTTCTGCCTCACGAAACGATGATTGTTCAACACTCATATAACACCTTCAAAGGTGGCCATTAAGATGTAACTATTTTTATATATGATATATAATATTTTTATGTTTTACTTATGCTTCTGTATTTCTCATTTATGGCATACTTTATGATTTCCATTATGGGTAAAATGCGATAATTTCATTTTAGGAAGTGCGGACTACAGCCCCCTCAAAGTGATGTGAATCGTTAATGCCATATGTGGGATGTATAAAGAATGGAGTAAATGATATTATATATGATATTATACTGGAACTATATTATACCTTTATATAATTATGATTTCATTACATTAAATACGAAATAGAAATGAAAGTAGCGTTCATGGGTACGTACGGCTCACCGTCTCCATGAACGGTGCATTTCATTTCTTACCTCTAAATATTACGTAATATTATGAATGAATGTATATACTGGATATATATGATATATATGATATATACATCATGAATATAATTCTGTATATAATGGATATTTCACCACATGAACAACTTGTAATTATAAGAAGGTTATTGTTTACACAAGTACCAAAGATCGACAAAACGACCGTTATTAACTTAAATAATTAAATAATGTTCATAACATGGTAATAAGGGATATAAAAGGAATAATGAACACGAAAAAGGTTCTTAAGTAAATATAAATTAACTCTAGTTTATTATTCAGGAGGTTAAAGAACGGTCGAGTCAGGACAGGACGAAAGGTAAGGGAACTTCTTAACCCAATTTCTATTCTTTGGGTTAATCTCTTACTTTCAAATTATGTCATGATATTGTTATGTATTATCTTGTATTTGTACCTTCATTATGTGTACTTATAGTTAATACACATAATAGATATATTTTATTTATAAATGATCTTTGTAAGGGAACTTCTTAACCCAACTTTCATTCTTTGGGTTAATCTCCTACTTTCAAATTATGTCATGATATTATTATGTTGTATATTGTATTTATACTTTCTTTATGTGTACATATAGTGATTACACATAATAGATATATTTTATTAAAAAATGATCTTTTTAAGGGACTTCGTCTCAATCTCCATTCATTGAGGCATATTTTGTTTTATACACAAATTTCTTTTATACAGTGTATAAACCCATTTGACTTTTACGTTTATTCAAAAGGAATCTTTTTTTATACGAAGCGTTTTACTAAACAACAAAAAGGGAATGTTTTTATTTCTGTACTTCTGCGGCGACAACGACTTCTCCGCCGCTGTGACCATTATTTGAGTTTCGGTTTCCTCTACAAGACATCATTTTTTTAATGAAAAATAAATACAAAGTTTTAACTTTCTTTTATTTTGGTATTGAAAATGGTTTTGAAAGTGTTTTTATTATATCAATGTTCTGTATTGATATCTTGTGATTGAAATGTGGAAATGTAATGTTTCCTTTATGCATGTTTTATGTGATACGATTATGTTATGGTTTATGATATGTTTAAACCTATTCATATGAGGAATTCATTGGACTTAATAAGTGACGGGTGGAGCCTGCTATAGCTCCTCGATGCATCGGTAGGTCTCATGAGACAACTAGACGTGGAATTGGCCGAGGCCCTTTCCCAATTTGATTAATGGTTTTGGCCGAGGCCTTAATCATTTTAGACGTCTTGGCCGAGGCCTTGACAAAGTGTTTCAGAATGCCTGGCATTATACATTCCCTCATTATGAAAGTGGTTAATGATATTTCATGTTATTATTCGACCAGTAGAATATCCATGTGAAGAAGTAAATGGCATTATCTCATTTTACTTTTGCCATATTATGTTGATGTTGAAGTTTAAAAGTCTTTTGTTTTAGTTATACATTGCCTTAAATGTTTATGTTTATTTATAAAGGCTTCCGCAATATTGTTATCCTTACTAAGCATCTGAGCTCACCCCTTTCAATGTTTTAATATTTTCCAGGATGTGAAGAAGTATTTTATGAATGACCTGCAGGGATTGTCAGAAGAGGATATGAGAGTGGACTATGGAGACTTTGTTATTGTAGTTTTTCACATTATGATGTAATGTAACGTTTACGAATGTATCTAGTGTTTCCAAGGCTACTAAACTAATCGGTCTTTCGAGACTTTATCTTTTGTGATCATGCCAATGTTACGAAGTAATGCACCGACTCTGGGTAGCTGGGGTCGGGGCGTTACACCTTCGTTGTTTCGTATAACAAAATCCAACCATATTTCATTTATACATTGAATATATATATATATATACTCAATGTTTCGTAGATTAACTATTATCAAAATTGTGTGTAACACGATCCCAGAATAGTGTTGCGTATACTGCAAGCTAATACGGTGTTGCGTATAGCGCATGGTAATCATGGTTTAGCATACAACACAAGACATTAATGAAATTAAAAGAATATATTTCATAAAATATAAGGGTGTTACACCCAAGCCCACCTTCCATAGGCCACGGGCTAGCGACTAGCACCAAGGTGTAATTACTGGTAAAAAGGGAAGGCATTGCCTTTGTAAAGTAAACAAGCACCACAGAGCAAGCAAGAAGAAGTAAATACTATGTAAAAACTGGGTACAACAGTAAGTGTGGAAAAGTAAGTGGGATAGAATAAAAACCCAAACTGAAAGTAAAGTACAACTGAAAATGGGAGTACAGCAACTGAAAAGTAAAGTCGCAGCCTCGAGCCGTCCACAGGAAGTCCCACCTGAATGATGGGTACAAATAGCCTCCACAGCTCCTCGGGTCCAGTCGTCCGCTCCGAGTATGTCCTGCCCAGTGGTCCACCTCCAGGTACCGACCTGCTCCGCAAGCCCCAACCACGATCAACGTTGTCCGTCGTCTGCAACCAACACAACGTAGTGTGGGCATAGCTCGTGCAGTGGTGAGTATAAGCTACTCAGTAGGGACCCCGAGACCCCCGAAGGTCTCCTAGAATCCACAAAGGATAATCCACAAAGGAAAGATACAATCACGAAATAACATACGACACTACTTAGGTATATTCCCATACATATACCTAAGTCATCAATTCTCGATCGGCTCCAACATCCGAGCTCAAGTACAACCCAATCCATACAGGAAATCAAAACCCAATCCACACAGGAAAGCATAATGTAATCCACACAGGATATCAAGTCAATCTTATCGAAGATGAGGATTGAAAGTCATGATTCATCTCACACAGGTATACTTCTTCGTATGATGATAGAGATGATCCGTTGTAACCACTGATTCATCTAAGCCGCCGGACCCACACAGGATCGATAGGTACTAACCCCCGCAATGACCCACAAAGGATAAATAGGTAACTAACCCCCGCAATGACCCACAAAGGATTGATAGATAACTAACCCCCGGAACGACCCACACTGGATCGGACCCACACAGGATATACTGGCACTAGCCCACACAGGACCGCTGAGCGTTGACCCACATAGGATCTGGCCCACACATGATTAGTAGCACTGATCCATGTAGGATCGCTGAGTGCTGTAGTCGTCGTCGTCGAATCCACAGATAATTTCTGTATAGTCATCATCGTCGTCGTAGTTGGAGCCAGCTCTAGGGTTCATGTACACAACAATCTCATTCGGGAGGGTCCACTCCACGAGCCAACGGGCTGATACATCTACTAACACATAGTCCGGAGTTGATGCATCCAAAAGTTTTGTATATTCAACAAGAACTCAACTTCATAGACGGGGCGTCAATCGGACGCCCGGTCTGAGAGTTATTGGCGTTTTCTTCCAAGGGTCCCAATAGGTTTTTAAGTCAATACCATCCCGATCGTACACCAACTGCGTCCAAACCTCGAGTAGAGTAAGCCAAAAGGTTCGTATCACTATGAGGAATCCATCAATGTTGACGGCACGTCAATCGGACGTCCGGGGCTTAAGTTATAAGCGTTTTCGCTCCGCGGTCCTGGTTGGTTTTGTGTACATACCACCCCTACAAGACCCAAAGTTTTCCAAAACCTTTAGTGTAATATACTGAAATGACTATCTCGATCCAAGGATCACATCGCAGTTGACGGTGCATCGATCGGAGGTCCACAGCCCAAGTAATTGGAAGACGACCATAAGAGGTCCGGTATTAGGGGGTTCGGGACCAGTCCGACCCGGCCCGGTACCCCATGGGTCGGCCCGAACCGGGTCGACCGACCCGGGTCTGGGTTCGGCCCGCATAGGCGTTTCCCGACCCGGTGCGCTGGCGGTGGCCAGGACCAGGTGGCTCGGCCTGTTCGGCCGAGCGGATTGAGGTGTGGGGTGGCGCGCTGCCCCCGCCTATTCGTAACCGAGGCCCCCATGTGGGGGTCCGCTCTTGTCTGGCCAGTAGGGGTTCGTAACCCCCGGATCTTCCTATGACCGGTCGGCCCACTCCGGTCGGCCGGCCATTGCCGCCATGGGACCGGCATGGTCTGGTCCCCCTGCTCTGACGCTAGTGGCCCGGAACCTGCCATCAGTCCTTGCTCTGCCGCGGACATAGCCGCGGCCTTGGTCCATCTGGCGCGGCGCACCGACGCCGCGCCCCCCCGCTGCGGCCCCGCTCCGGTCGCCGTGTCTTCGGGTTTTTCCGGCGCAGCGCGATGGTGCCACGGCTTGGTTCAATTTCAATTGGGCGGCGTAACGGTGTCGCGCATCCTTACCGCATGTTCCTATACGGTGTGACGACACCGCGTCACTTTACTTTGAACCGTAACAAAAAATAAGATAAGGGAGGAGGGTCGGCCGTGTTTGTGCGGTCTGGCCCCCTCCCGTTAATCGATAGCAAGCGGTCCAATTGACGAGTAACGTAGACGAAACAAAATCATGAATATCAACAACAATAAAAAATTCCCCTACCTCAAGAATAGTTTGAACGGTCGTTCATCGCAGAATTGCACGTTGCGGAAGAAGGCGTCTCGGAAGGAACGTCGTTGTCATCGCGGTATATGGAATCGCGTAGTCGATCTCCGAAGATTCGGTGTTCTTCATCAGATATCGGTGTGTTCCTCGCGTTCTTCACGTTATTCGATGATGAAGATGATGATCATCAAGCCCCTTAGATTTTCTCCAAATCCTCTCAATGCAATAAGTTCCAACCAAAATAAATTAAGTAATTCACTTATTTTATTAACATGACTTCAATATTGAATTTCAAACATTCAAATTAAACTCACCTATTAATTAACATACGTTATCAAATTAATGGTAAGTTAATGGAGTTAGGGAATATGAATGGGTGGGGTTCGTGTGGGCCTCACCGCCCTCATAACCTCTCATGGGAAGTTGGGTGGTTACCCAACTTCCACCAGAAGGTTTTAACAACTTAGTTAAAATAAAAATTGTAGCTCAATTTTTATTTTAACTTCCATAATTTTTATCAACTTCTCCCATTTTAGCGCAACTATGGAAAAGGTGTTCCAAAGCAATTACCGGCGCTGCGAATACATCAGTGCCCTCGGAATTCGATTCTGAGCACCGGTTAGAAAGTTAGAAAAATCACTCTCGTTCGTTCACTAAACGTACCTGAGCTAAAATTCGGATAGAAATTACAGGCAAACCGAGCCTCGGAATCAGGTGCCGTCAGAAACTACATTCTTGTAAAATCCAAAATAAAATTAAGAAAAAATTTCCAAAAAATTTTACAGGTCTTTACATTACTCCCACCTCAGGATTTTACGTCTACGTAAAGATACATAATAAACTAGGTAAACAAATGTGGGTACTGAGCACGCATCTGAGCCTCCCGCTCCTAAGTGCTCTCCTGGAGTTTCCGTGCTGCCATCTGATGCGCACTAGAGGAATCAACCGACCATGTAGGACCTGATCCAGTCGATCCTCAATCTCCACCAGGACATCCACAAAAGTCTCCCCATCATCAATGTCCAGCTCCCCTTGGTCAATGATATGCATCGAGTCATGCACATATCTCCTCAGCTGAGAAACGTGGAAGACGTCGTGCACCCGGTGCAACTGAGGTGGTAGAGCCAGGTGATAAGCAACCACACTAATTCGCTGAGGACCTGGAAGGGTCCGATGAAGCTCAAAGATAACTTGCCGCCTCAGCCAAATCTCCATAATCCACATCAAGTTGAGACCCGAAAAAAGATGTGGTCGCCATCCTCGAACTCCAGTGGCCTTTGCCTCCTATCTGCATAAGACTTCTACCGGCTCTGAGTTGTCCTCATTTTCTCTTGGATGTCTTGGACCTTCTCTATTGTGGCCTGGACCATCTCCATTCCCACAAGTGCTGACTCCCCAGGGTCTGTCCATCACAGTGGTGATCTTCATGGTCAGTCGTACAACGCCTTGTATGGTGCCATCTCGATGGTGCAGTGGTAGCTGTTGTTGTACGCGAACTCCACCAAGGGTATGTGGTCCTCCCAGCAGTGACCAAAGTTGAGGACATATTTGTGGAGCATTTCCTCGAGAGTCTGAATGTTCCTCTCTGTCTGACCATCTGTCTAAGGGTGAAAGGCGGTGCTCAGACGTAGCTGCGTCCCGAATGCCTCCTGCAACCCCTTCCAAAGCCGGGAAGTAAAACGAGAATCTTTATCGGAGAGGATAGATGATGGCACACCATGAAGCTATAAAATCTCTTGAACATAGAGACGTCCCAAGCTCTCCACTGATCCCTACTCTCTGATGGGTAAGAAGTGGGCCAACTTGGTGAGTCGGTCGACAATCACCCAAGTGGAGTCGTGACCTCTGGAAGTGCATGGAAGTCTTGTCACGATGTCCATAGATATTTCATCCCACTTCCACTCCGGGACCTCCAAGGGCTGCACCAAGCGTGCAGGTACCTGGTGCTCTGCCTTCACCTGCTAGCAGGTGAGGCATCAGAAAGGAACTCTGCCACAACCTTCTTCATGCCCAGCCACCAGTGCTGACGTCTGAGATCCTGGTACATCTTCACCACTCTCGGATGTACCGCCAAAGGGGACGTGTGAAACTCTCTCAGTACCTCCTCCCGTAAAGCAACTGGTACCAAGGTACGTCCTTTGAAAATAATGTTGTGCTCTCCCCCTAAAGAGAAACCATCAGGTGCATGTCCTAAGGATATCTGCGCACGTCGCGTCTCATAGTCAGCGTCCCCACGTTGTGCCTCTCTGACCTGATGTAGTAGTGGAAGAGTGACTTTGAGTGACTGAAGGAAGGCTACTCCATCGTTATCCACAGAGGATATATACAAAGCGGACATCTGCTATGTCGCATCCCCAAGTAGTTGAATGCCCGTCCTCCTACTGAGGGCATCGGCCACTACGTTCCCCTTTCCAGGAGTATAGACTATCTTAAAGTCATAATCCTAGAGGAACTTGAGCCATCGCCGCTGTCTCAGGTTCAGGTCCTTCTGCGACAAGATTTACCTAAGACTCTGGTGGTAAGAATAGACTATAAAGCACTCGCTCATCAGATAGTGTCGCCACATCATCAGAGCGAAGACCACTGCTGCAAACTCTATGTCATGGGTAGCGTAGTTCTGCTCATGTTGCCTCAACTGACGTGATCCATAGGTGATCACGGCCCGCTCCTGCATCATGACACATTCGAGTCTGGTCCCTGATGTATTGTAGTAAACCACGTACCCAACTCCCTCCTCTGGAAGCCTCAAGATAGGCGCACTGGTCAATCTTTTTCTCAGCTCCTGGAAGCTCTGCTGACATCATTCTGACCACACAAAGGGTTTCCCCTTCTTCATCAAAGATGAGAGTGGTGCTGCAACTATATAGAAGTCTGGCACAAATCTCTGGTAGTATCCAGCTAGACCTAAGAAACTCCGCACCTCCGTCACACTCTTAGGTGGCTCCCAAGAAAGCACTGCTTTGATCGTCGTAGGATCCACCTCAACTCCCGCCTCAAGGATGAAGTGTACCAAGAAGTGGACCTCATGTATCTAGAACTGACACTTCGAGAGATTTCCATAAAGCTGGTGCTCTCGGAGTGTGTCTAGTATAACCTGTATGTGGTAGGAGTGCTCATCCTCAGTCGTTGAGTATATCAAAATGTCGTCGATGAAGACCACAACAAATCGATCGAGTTATGGCTAAAAGATCATGTTCATGAGGCCCATGAACACTGTTGGAGCATTTTTCATGCCCAAGGGAATAACTAAGAACTCATAGTGGCCATACCGACATCTGAAGGTCGTCTTCTGCACGTCCTCATCCCGAACTCTGAGCTGATGATAGCCTGACCTGATGTCTATATTCGAGTACCACCATGCTCCCATTAGCTGATCGAATAGGTCATCAATCCTCGGTAGCGGATAATTGTTTCTCACTTTCACCTGGTTCAGGCGACGATAGTCAACACAAAGTCACAAGCTCCCATCCGCCTTCTTGGAAAACAATATCAGGGAAGCCCAGGGTGAAACACTGGGTCGGATGAATCCCTTGCCCTACAAGTCCTCCAACTGTACCTATAGCTCTCAAAGCTCAGTGGGGTCCATTCGATATTATGGAGTGGATATTGGGGATGTCCCGGGGTACAGTTTAATATAAAAGTCTCCCTCTCTGTGAGGAGGTAGTCCTGGAACGTCGTCGGGAAAAACGTCTGCATACTGATCCACCACTGTAGGTAAGCTCGAACTCCACACGTCAACTGCTCCTAGGATAAGGCTAGCCAACTGATGAGTGATGGGCTATCCTCTCCTCTGCGTGAGTCCATCCTGTGCTGCAAAGGCTCCCTTCTCACCAGTGAAGGTGAAACTACTCCCGTCGGTGCGTACACATCTCACCTTGGCCCTAATACAGTCGATCTGAGCATGGACTATAGATAACCAATCCATGCCCATGATGACATCGTAAGGCCTTGACGCCACTACTAGGAGATCCTAGCCGAAGCTCTCACCTCCTAGAGAAAGATCACATTTCCGGAACCAATGTTTAATCGTCGAGTCTGCTCCCGTAGGAGTCTCTAGTCGTAAGGATCGAGCCAACGGCTCTGTCGGAATCTCCGAGCTCCGAACAAGGGCAATGGTTATGAAAGAATGACTCTCTCATGTGTCTATAAGAACTGCAGCAAGGGTGGAATAGACACAGATAGTACCTCGAATCATCTCAGGCGCACCGTGGTTGTAGGCCTCCGCTGCCTGAAGTTGTGCCTGTCTCTGCCCGCCATCTCTCTGTGGTCGGGGTGGACCTCCTGGTGGTGGTGCTGGTAGAGCCTCAAAGCGTCTCCCACCACCTAATTCTTGGCCAGATCCTCTGCCTCCTCTGCCTTCTCCCTATGGACCGCCACGGTCGACCCTCTACCTCTTCCTAGGTGGTCCCTCAACCATCTGCTGCTCTTCGGCACGGCGGGTCGGGCAGTCACGAGCCATGTGGCCCTGCCCGCTTCATGCGTAGAACTGTCTGCCTCTCGAAAGACTGGCTTCGCACTGAGTACCCCGCATCCTTGAGCCAGTGTCCTGAGGTCATCTCCCTGAGGGTCTAGTCTTCCTGGACCCATGTGTCATCCGTCGACTGCCTGCAGCAGAAGACTCTACTATGTTCCGCCCTGCGGTAGGTCTTGCTGCTGATGTAGGCTCAGCAAGGAAGCTCTCGATGAGAAGGGCTCGCTCCAGTACCCTTGCATGTGTCAAAATGCTGAAGGAGATCATCGATGCCCTGATCTCATGCCTCAGTCCCTGCTCGAATGTCCGAGCCCAGAAGAATGGGTCCCGTACCATGTCTGTCGAATAGTGCGAGAGATCTGTGAATCTCGCCGAGTACTGGGCGACCGTCAAGATGCCCGGCCGCATCTATAGAAGCTCCAGGATGCGCAACACATGAAGGGTGGCTGGGAAGAACTCTGAGTGGTAGAGGCTCTCAAAGTCCGTCCAGAGGAGAGATGCCTCGTCGTGCACCTGGAGCATCAAGCTCCACCATCTGCCTGCTGCCGCGTGCAGGAGGCTCGCTACGAGGATCACCATGATGTCATCTGGTGTCCTCACTAACCTAAAATCTCGTACAACTGCCTCCAGCCAATCCTCGGCTACCTGAGGGTCCGTCTCCCCGCGGAACCTTGGTGGTCGCTAACACTGAAACTAGTACAGTGCACTAAGGCGATGTGCATCGTCAGCGGCTGGGGCTGGTAGCATCGGTGGCTAGGTGGGTAGAGGTATCGCTGGTTCCTCTGCTATCAAAGGGCCCTGTACCGAGGCCTCGTCGCTCGGTGGGCTGTCGTCACGCAGAATGCTCGGAACCCTAGCTCGCTGTCGTCGTGGGGCCATCCTGAAATGAAACAGGTGTGCCATGGTCAGAATAGTATACCTGGTGAGCTCACCCAAAGTAATCACAAAGAAAAATTGAAACACACATGCAATCAATGATTTCGTGCATTAAGTTGGAAATAAGAAGTCAGGGTCCAGGTGTACGGATATGTCGGCCTCCACACCAACACTGGACTCTCTGGACTGTTAACCACACCCAATAATCGTAACACTATTGCTTCACATAGAAAAAGATCAGAGTCCGGAGTTCAACGGTAGAACTGAACTCCTATGATACCAATTTGTCAGGACCCGTCCATGGGGCTCGTGCCGTGGCTACCCCAAGCCCGCCTTCCATAGGCCAGCGGCTGGTGACTAGCACCAAGGGGTAATTCCTGGTAAAAAGGGAATCCATTACCTTTGTAAAGTAAACAAGCGCCACAGGGCAAGCAAGTAGAACTAAATACTAAGTAAAAACCGGGTACAATAGTATGTGCGGAAAAGTATGTGGGCCGGAATACAAACCCAAACTGAAAGTAAGGTAAAACTGAAAAAGGGAGTACATCAACTGAAAATTAAACCCACAGCCTCGATCCGTCCACTGGAAGTCCCACCTGAAGGGTGGGTACAGATATCCCCCACAGCTCCTCGGGTCCAGCCGTCCGCTCCGAGTATGTCCCGGCCAGTGGTCCGCCTCCAGGTACTGACCTGCTATGCAAGCCCCAACCACGATAAATGGTGTCCATCGTATGAAACCAACACAACGTAGTGCGGGCATAGCCCGTGCAGGGGTGAGTATAAGCTACTCAGTAGGGACCCCGAGACCCCTGAAGGTCTCCCAGAATCCACATGGATAATCCACAAAGGAAAGATACAATCACAAAGTAACCTCCGACCCTACTTAGGTATATGCCCATACATATACCTAAGTCATCAATTCTCGATCGGTTCCAACATCCGAGCTCAAGTACAACCTAGTCCACACATGAAATCACAACCCAATCAACAATGGAAAGCATAATGTAATCCACACAGGGTATCAAGTCAATCTTATCGAAGATGAGGATTGAAAGTCAAGATTCATCTCACATAGGTATACTTCTTCGTATGACGATAGAGATGATAATTTGTAACCACTGATTCATCTAAGATGTCGGACCCACACTAGATCGATAGGTTCTAACCCCCGCAATGACCCACAAAGGATCGATAAGTAACTAACCCCCGCAATGACCCACAAAGTATCTATGGGTAACTAACCCCCGCAATGACCCACACAGGATCGGACCCACGCAGGATTTATAGGCGCTGGCCCACATAGAACCGCTGAGTGCTGACCCACACCGGATCTGATCCACAGAGGATCGGTAGCACTAATCCACCTAGGATCGCTGAGTGTTGTAGCCGTTGCCGTTGAAACCACAGAGGATTCATGTACAGTCGCAGCCATCTCTAGGGTTCCCACACATAGCAAGCTCGTTCGGGATGGTCCGCTCCATGATTCGAGGGGCTGATACATAAACTGACACATAGTCCAAAGTTTATGTATCCAAATGTTCTGTATCGTCAATAGGAACTCTACGTCACAGACGGTGCGTCAATCGGACGCCCGATCTGAGAGTTGTTGGCTTTTTCGTCCCAGGGGCTCGGTTGGTTTTTAAGTCAAAACCAACCCGACTATACACCAACTACGTCCAAACATCGAGCAGAGTAAGCCAAAAGGTTCGTCTCACTATGAGGAATCCATCAAAGTTGACAGAACGTCAATCGGACGTCCGAAGCTCAAGTTATAAGTGTTTCTGCTCTGAGGGCTCGGTTGGTTTCGTGTACGAACCAACCTGACTGAACCCAAAGTTCTCAATAACCTTGAATGTAATATACTGCAACGACAGTCTCGATCCAAGGATCGCATCGTAGCTGACGGTGCGTCGATCAGAGCTCCGCAACCCATGTTATGGGAAAAATATCGTAAGAGGTCCGGTATTAGGGGGTTCGCGCCCGGTCCGACCCGGCCCAGTACCACCTGGGTCACCCGAACCGGGTCGACCTGACCCGGGTCTGGGTCCGGACCGCTTGGGCGTGGCCCAGCCCGGATAGCACGGCCCGGCCCGGCCTGGGCGTGGCCGGGCCTGGCGGCCCGGCTCGCTGGCGCTGGCCAGGGCCTGGTGGCTCGGTCGTTTCAGCTGAGTGGATGGGGGGGGAGCTGCCCCCCGCATTTTCATAACCATGGCCCCCATGTGGGGGTCCTCTCTTGTCTAGCCAGCCGGGGGTCGTAACCCCCGGCTCTTCCTCTGACCGGTCGGCCCACTACGGCCGGCCGGCCGCTGCCGCCACGGGACCGGCATGGGTCAATCCCCATGCTTCGACGCCGGCGGCCAGGAACCAGCCGCCAGTCCTTGATCCCCTGCGGCCTGAGCCACGGCCTTGGTCCGTCCAGCGTGGCATGATGGTGCCACACCCCACCTCCGCGGCCCCGCTCTGGCGGCGGTGTCTTCGGGTTTTTCCGGCACGGCGCGACGGCGCCGCGACTTGGTTCGATTTCAATTGTGCGGTCCGACGATGCCGCACATCCTTACAGCATGTTCCTACACGGTGCGAGGGAACCGCGCCACATTAATTTGAACCGTAACAACACAAAAGATAAGGGAGGAGGGTCATCCATGTTTGTGTTGTCCAACCCCCTCCCGTTAATCGATAGCAAGCGGTCCAATTGAACGAGTAACGTCGACGGAAGAAAATCATGAATATCAACAACAATAAAAAATTCCCCAACAGCGAGCGTAGTTTAAACGGTGGTTCGTCACGGAATTACACATCGTGGAAGAAGGCGTCTTGGAAGGAACATCATTGGCGTCACGGTATATGGAATCGCATAGTCGATCTCTGAGGATTCAGCGTTCTTCGTTGGAGATCGATGTGTTCCTCGCGTTCTTCGCGTTCTTCGACGATGAAGATGAAGATCTTCAAGACCCTTAGCTTTTCGTCAAATCCTCTCCATGCAACAAGTTCCAACCAAAATAAAAAAATTACTTAACTTATTTTATTAACATGACGTCAGTATTGAATTTCAAACATTCAAATTAAAATCACCTATTAATTAACATAAGTTATCAAATTAATGGCATGTTGATGGAGTTAGGGAATATAAAGTGGTGGGGTTCGTGTGGGCCCCACCTCCCTCATAACCTCTCATGGTAAGTTGGGTGGTTACCCAACTTCAACCCAAAGGTTTTAACAACTTAGTAAAAATAATAATTGTAGCTCAATTTTTATTTTAACTTCCACAATATTTATTAACTTCTCCCGTGTAAACAAAACTCCAGAAAAGGTCTTCCTAAGAAATTACCAGTGCTGCGAATCCATCGGTGCCCTCAAATTTGATTCCGAGCACCGGTTCAAAAGATAGAAAAATCCCACTCGATCGTCCACTGAACGTATCTGAGCTAAACTTCGGATAGAAATTCTGGGGACACCGAGCCTCAGAAGTAGGCTCCGTTAGAAACTACGTTATTGTAAAATCCCAAAGAAAATTAAGAAAAAAATTTCCCATGAATTTTATGGGTCTTTACAGCTGTCGTATAATCATTTGTCAGACCATAAAGGGTTGGATTCATGGTATAGAAGACCAATGAATCATCATGAAGTCCAAAAAGCTTCTCGATGGAAACACGGTTAGTCATGATTTAGGTCTTTAAGGATCATGTCTACCAAACATGTCATTTTTTAGCCCATGATAAACTAGAAGCAAGGGGTAGAAAGTCCTAAAAAATCCCATGGAATCAGGGAACATAGTGAAACCTCTAACCAATGTGTCCACTACCACATTCAAGATCCATGGAATAACATCAATGAAATCTAATAAAATCAGTATTCAATTGTTCCATATCATTTCAAAAGAATTCACTACCTTATGTATACCCACTCATATACAATTAACATTTACAAAATCCAATGAGTTTATGCACCCATATAAAATTTCCATATAACTCATTTAATCAATTCACGAATTAAATAACATTTCAACTCATGTAATGTGAGTAAATTCATACATTAATTAATAAAAAATGTTCAATTATCTTTTTAATAGGTCTCCTCTTACCTGGTAAACTAAAAAACACCCCTTGGGTTGATTAATAAATGGAAAATGAAAATGGGAACAACCCTTAGGTGGACATGGCTGGGGACACAACCAAAAAAAACATCTTAATGTAAGTAAAGGGAATCTCTAATAGGTTCCATTCAATTTATTTCAATTAATCAATTCATTTGGAGTGTCACATAGAGATTTACACCAGGAGGAACAACATAATCTTTTTTAATAATCCTCCAAGACAAACAAAGAACGTATATACCACCTACTGTCAGCCGGTAGTATAGTTATTGTCTAGTATCAGCTACTAAAGCCTCCCAAATCAAGAGATAAACTATGAATACATTAAGAACATAGAAATGTTCCATAAAATATTTCACCTAAATAACTCTATTGATACTATGAAGAATAATGTAGGGAAAAGGGAATTTAATACTCATTGACCTATATCCAACGAGACCAATGACAATCGATTCTATATTCAGATGCAGGAGAAGGATAATGTCATATAATTTGGCTTCCAAAAGGGCTCTCCCAATATTAGAACACTCCAATTTAGAATAAATGAGAAAAGGGTTTATTATACAAATATTTTTAAGGAAAATACGTAATTTCACCAAAAATATTAGGCCTTTTGGGTTCCGGACATGGTTTCCCAAACTGTGCACCAACCATGTTCCCACTATGATAGGAAGGGTACCACCACAAGGCTGTAATGAATGGTTGGATAAACAATGAAAAAACCATGTCTCAAACCCACTATAAAAACCTATAGATGATGTTCCATGAGCATGTTCTTCAAATCACATGATTTGCATAACTATGTGAGCTCCCCTAATATCTTCCCGACCTATATGGTTTTTATTAACCATTTGATCTATCCCACAAGGTTTCTATATACTATGAGGCATTCCTATTTCTTCCAAAAAGTTGTGTTCAAAGGTATTAACAAGCCTTATACACCACCAAAGCCACCATGACCTCAAATAGAATTGACATTTGGATACAATTAACCATTTAAACGGAAATAAAAGTGATATATTCCGGATATGAAAACCTGATCTCACACAATCATCTTCATCAGATCTAATTTAACACACAGTATTGGAAAATTGATTTTTTTTAATCAACTATCTTAGCAATATTTTTCAAAGTATCATTATTCCAACAAGTACTTATTGTGTGATACAAAGGGTTTCCAACTAATATAATTGTATGATAAATTCTCTAATTCAAAAAATTACAAGCCACCCATTAAAATTTTTTATGGAATATGTATTTACCTTGTACTATGTGTGGGAATCTCAAAATAATAGGATTGTGATTTGAGTGCTATTTTTGGAGGGTAAATCCAGTGACTCTAATTTCATCACATCTATCTACAATTTGAACAAAACCTCTATCCATTTTTCTCTATTTTCAACCATTTATTATATATAATCAATGTCAATTCATCCATAGTAATTGAAAATTAAAAAACATTTCCTGGATTAATGGATGAGTAGATTCATAAGATGAAATACTGTTCAAATTGGCTACAATATTTTCATATTGTTTTAGGATACCGTTGGTTTGTACTAAAATTTTCTATGTGTGATAATTTCATTATACATATATTTTAGCCACCACAAGAGTTTAATTATCTTATTATAAGAGTCGGAGGCATAAAAAGGAGATAAATAAGGTGTGATAATTTCAAGAAAAAGATAAAAATATTTTTTTTAAAATTTTTTATGTAATTTTTGATCCGAGACTTATTAATTTTATGGGCCTATAGGTGTTCCATATTAATTTCATGAACATTATGGGAGATAAAGAAGTATTAATGTTTTTCCCACTTATATGAATTCTAGTTATTGAATATATTTTTACGATGAGAAAGTCCAATTACCAATGGTTTATGGGTCATAATTTAATTTCTTTTGGCTATGACTATGGGATAATTCATAGTAACATAAAAATTCTAGTATATGATCTCTATTGTTTAAGTTATTTGCCTCTTATAAAAGTACCTATTTGTTGAGTCATCGGTATGTTTATTTTCATCTCTTTTCCTTTAATTTTCTTCCCTCTTTCCAAAATAGTTTTATTAGATAATTCTTTCCCACTATATATAGGGATTTTGGGTATATCCTAGATTGATTAATGAGGCTTCATTTCCTGATTGTAGTCATCCAATAATTTTATACTGAGGGGTGAAAAATTTAAAAGAACGTATAGGTTCTGTTTGGATGATTTTACATTCAATATTCCTAGGATATTTAGAATGTGGAACCCGGAGTAATGGGTCATAAACATCATCATAAGAGGAAATATTTCTTGGTATATTTTTTGTTGTGGTATCATGATTATGATTAATTATATGTACCTGTAATTATTATATGAATTATGGCCCACATCAATAACAAGATGGCCTACATTTTTCTAATTTCAGTCCTTGATAGTAAATACTTTTTATAGGGGAAAGATTCATCTTTAGAGTCCCCTTATATCTTATTCAAATGAGTCATTTACTATGAATGATTACTTACAATAAAAACTATCCTTTTATATTCAACCAATTCCAATCGAGATAAATTGATATATGAACTGGGATGATAAAGATATCCCTGATCAATTGTATTCTATATGATTTAATATCAAATTATATCTAAAGGATAGTTTTAAGATACTTAATTTGGAGTGATTTGGAATCCACTTATACCTCCTTAAATCCAATTAAGGATTTAATCAGGGTATGAATACCCACATCCATATCATCAGTGGCCAAGGGTTTTTTAGTAGTTTGAGGGATAGAGGACTATGAAGGGACCCTAGGGTGCTAGTTCCTTGAATAAGGATGTCCTAGAAGACTGGTCAAAGGCTGCATATATATGGTGACTATGAACTAATATCTTTTAGTTAACTTTTCTATTCTTATATAATGATTAATCATACCATTTATCATTGTAGAATATTCATATTTTTATATTATATCACTTAAAGGACATATAACCCAAGAACCTATAATTTTTATATAATTTGGACCGTCATTAATTTTAAATTTCTATATTTTTACTACCATTACATATTATGTAGAAAACAACTTGAAATGATGTATTATCCATATTCACCTAACAAAAATCCTATCATAGTTCCAAAATAATGGCTTTTCATTTTATTGATCTAATCTAATCATATTTCCTAGAGAGGATGTAATGTAAAATTAGTTTTGTGAGTTACAATAGTGAAATTTGAGTGTAAAGATTTATATATATACCATTTTGATATTATTTCACACATTTCTCAAATCAGTGATCCTATCCATATCATGTATTAAAATAAATTCACGGCTCATTGATATTTATAAAAAGTTCTACATCATCTTTTTTGCAATCACATGAGGGGAAAACAATGCGATAAAAATATTTTCCCATGATCATCATCCTCTAGTCATCAAATCCTTATATATTTGTGATTATCCTTAAAAGGTCATTGAATTTCCAAATCGCATCCCCTTTTAGGGTAATGAATCTCACAATAATATAGAACATACATAGATTTATTCTCTATTTGATGACATATTTTTTGTTGAAACATGGTCCATTCAAATTTTTCAGATAATTCTTCATATTGGATATCAATATTAGAAAAGGATAGATTCATGTATGATTTTACCAACTCCAATAAAATTCATTATATCTATCTCATAAAGAAGAAGAATATTCTCTTTTTTATTGGACACTAAATGATGGAAAATGTATTTTTAACCAATATTATCTAATGAAGAATAGAACTGATATGTGTTAGTGGAGTATGAAATATTCAAATCATCTTATAACACATGGGGATCATAATATCATATTGTTACCTATTTCTACCATATCCACCTTAATTAAAATATAATTTTGTATACATAAACTATTTTATCATGATAATATATGATGTGTTGTCCCATCAACTACACATATACTAGACATGTATTATATGAGACATATTGTTTACTTCATAAATGTTTTTCAAATATAGAAGAAAATTATAGTTGAAGATACTTTTTTCTATATATATATAGACATTATAGTAATAACCTTCCACAAATGACTAATTCCTTAAATAATAACCATTGAAAATAGTTTAAAAAATGATTCTGCTGAAAATTTAGTCTACATTGAGGGTTCAAAAATTCTTATTTCCTTTTCATTGTCACATTCAAAATGATTTGTAGAAGGCCAAATTGTTTTCCATTTAAGAAATTTGATATCGTAATATTTGAATCTTTTGATAATGTTTGGACTCTTCTATTGTGTTTTTATTTCGGAAATATTTATTTTTTTCAACATGGTGAGTATAACACAGAATAAATGAAATTTTTTTGTTCATGATATATAATAGTATCAAAATTATTGACATAAAATAGTTTGAGAGTATGCTCATAAACAACAATCTCTGAATGGTTATTTTTCTCTTGATTTCAAACCTTCTCAATTTTATGATTTTTTTTAGAATCAATTGATGAGTATATATATATATGAATGCATGAAAAAATATATAATTTCTTATAAATATTAATCCCAATAAATCAATTTTTTTATTTTCATATTTTTATTCAATGAAATATTTTCATTCATAAAATCGTCATTCCCTATGGAAAATAAGGTGGATGAAAATTTAAATGAAATAAACAATTTGTTTAGTAATTTGGGTCCTAATAACTAGACTATCCAATGTACTAATGATTTTCAAAATATTATTGAGAAGATGAGTCATTAGTTAACTTTGAATCATATGGAAAATCAAGGAACAAAGAGTTATAACAGGGAATGTATAGATTTTTCCTATTAAATATCTAAGGTATTTTATAATTAAGCCTTAATTACATGATCCAATAATCAGACAAAACATTATAAAATTAATGGTATTTTATATTTGTAATATTTTTAAAATTATAAGCTTACATCCTTATTATGATGGTGATTTGTGGAAATAATTTTATTATTAGGATATGTATTCCATTTCATAAATACCTAACATATGGTTAGGTATTATATTAATAGTTTATGTACATTTAGTTCATATGGATGTTAATTTTATTGTTTCCAAATTTTTATAAGTCCACATAACTGATCTCAGTTGGTATTGATGGGGGGACTATATTTATAGTTGGAATTATAAAATCTCAGAAAACCAAATAGTAATATCTGTTTTTATTTAAATCCACTTATTAATGATATATATTTTTTATAGAGAGATAGTGTAACTATATATTATTTAGTTATAAAACAAAATTTTACAATAAAAGAAACATTAATATGAAAAACTATAAAATTACCAATATATGGATATTATATATTTGGATCACACATGGTCCAAAATCATGTTCAAAGTACGTTGGGGATTGGAATGAAATTATGGTTTTCAAGGTATGAAAACGTTTTTTAGAATATCCTTGAAGATTTTTTCTTATAGATAACCATTCTAAAGGAATAAAAATATTTTTTAAAATCAATATATTGAAAATTTTAGTCCTCCAAAAGTTATTTTAAGAATTTAGATAAATATTATGTTCTCATAACTTACATTATTTAATTTTTCACAATTATAAAAATAATACAAATAGGTATATATTTTAGAGATTATAATTGGAAAAATTAATGTATAATTTGTGTCTTCCATGTTAGTCTGAATTTATGGTTTATCACATTTTGGATATATTTTTTATTGAGGAATATTATTTTTATATAACCTTTTATAGTATGTCAGACATAATAGGAAAGTATAAAGATACTATAAAGGAAATATTATATCCTAATGAAATTTATTTTCATCTGAAAATAGAGAAATTTGAAAAATATAGATAATAATAACCAATGAAGATAAAATATAATTTTTTAATTTCTAGTAAAATTATCTTATTACTATATCAGTGGATTAATGATTTGAGATTACTAGATTGTTATTCTTCACATTTTAATGATGTGTAAAAATGGTCTCATTAATGGGTAAAAATTTATGACTCGGTGTTATAAAAGAACAATTACCATCGCTTCCTTAAAGAGGGTTATTAATTTTATTTTGATTCTGGATGTGTTGACTAAAATATCATATTCATTATATGATTATTATATGTATAAAATAATTATTTTCACAGAGTACACTATAGAAATATTTTTTTATAATTTTATACAAATTGGAAAATGTATTTCCACACACCTCCTATGATTCTAGCGAGCAAATTATATTAAAATTCTCACATGAATAAAATATATAGGACTGATAAATTTTTTATGGATTTACCCATATTAGAGATCTATGATGAATTTGAAGAATATTTTATGTAAAAATCAAATGTTGAATGCTTAGTTCTTGAATCATACTTATAGGAGGCAATTTCAAATTTATGGTCTTTTTATTTTTAATATAAATATACACAAAAATATAGTTTAATGGGTTGTAATGAGGGGAATTTTTATGATTCAATTGACTAAATATTGTTATCAATCAATATCTTTTTGAATTTTCTTGTTGGTTATCATGAATGATTGCTTTAAGAGGATGAAGAAAATTGAAATCATAAATATCTTCTACTCAATTTTAAAAAAGTTACATGATTTGTTAAATAAGTGATTAAAAAAATATTTGATTTATTTAATTAAATTAATAACAATATTTTTATTTTATATGATTATTATATAATTTATTATTCATATAAATTACCTTAACTACTATGGAATAATGTCAATGTTTATATTTTGTCAACTAGTTTCAAATAAAAGAACGATAAATTTTTTATTGTCAACAAAATGAAATATATTTATTAATTTCCCAATTTTTAATTAGTTAATATTTTATCACCTATAAAAACAAATAAATAAAATGTATAGTTGATTATGTGAATTGATTAACCCAATATATATATATATATAATATTATAATACATATGTGGTTAATGTATTTTGATTTCCTAAACAAAAATATGATGAATTAAAAAAAATTAGTGAATGTTTCTGTGTATTAAAAATGATCCTATAATAGAAAATGATGAGGTTATTTTTATGAATGTGTCATGAATTGTTTTAATTATGTTTTCCAAGGAATAATTAATAAATGTATGTAAATTTCTTTATTTTTAAACTAATTGAAGGTTCATAGTCATTAATAAAATCTATTTGTTAACAAAAAATATTCAAATCATTTTGAGATAAATAAACAAATTTTGAAGACACATAAAAAAAATAATACTAATTTTCTAATTTCTATACAAAATTGAGAGATTTATTGGACTTATATATTTCAATAAAAAAGAAATGTTACGACGATTAGTTTCTGTAAAATTAGTTATGTTCTATATAGATAAAATATATTAATTTTTTAAGGGGAATTAAAAATATATATCTATTTATTGAATAGATAAAAAACCATAATTTATGGGTTTATGTTGTTGATAATGATGATTATGTGACAGATGAATTTAAAATATTAAGGGATGATAAAATTTAAGATTATTTTTAAATTAATGATGCAGAGGAGGAATATGTAGAAATTAAAACAAGTTAATATATTTATAAAAATTTAGTATGATGTATTACATTTTAGTTATATACATAAACACAATATATTAAATGGATATAGTAAATATTTTTATGTTTTTTATATTATAATTTATTTAATTTTTTAAAGTAATATTAATTTCATTCAGTTCGTGTAAAATATGTTCCTGGCTTTTTAAATTCATTTGAATTTTACAAGAATTTAATTTTTTTTTGTAAAATTATTTTTTCTTTCAATAAATGTATTTCAATGAGATAATTTATAACATTAATGGAGATGGGATAACTATTTTTGAGACACACATATTTTCAATTAAGGGAACTGACTTCGAATCAACTACTAGGAGTCTTCTAGTTCTATTTTGATGAATTCTTCATCATCATATTTATTTTTTATATAAATAAAATTATATATTTCCTCCCTAATAAAAGTATATTTTAATATTAATTTAACTTATTTTTATTTCAATTTATTTTATATATTAATTATTTTATTAATGAGAAATATTTTAATAGAATTTCACTTTTATCATTTACCCATTCAACATATATATTTTTAAAATATTATATAAAATTTAATTTACTCTGCTATTAAATAATTGAAGTGTCTATTCTCACCTTTAGTGATACTGTGAGATTTTTTATTTAGGATTCATGGAATTATTATATGTCTGATCATGTATATTATTTTATACATAACCTTAAGAGGGGATCTATGTACATTGGATCCATAAATATCTTTTATATGACTTTTTTGGATTATCAACTCGATTATAACACCACCCAAACGTTAAATATATTGTAAAATTACACAAAATGGGAGTCATTTAGGATGGTATCACATTCTAGTTGATATAAATGATAGATATAGTATGTAACACATAGTATTGGGAGTAATAATTTCATTATACATCATCAATAATTGGTATGTAAAATTATTTAATAATTTAAATATAACTATTTTTAACACTAAATCCAAAAGATAAATTTAAGATGTTTGTGGTTAATCTATCCATTACAGATCATGATGTGTATATGAAGATGTAAGATCATGGAATTAAATGGAAAATTACAGATTATATACCATAGAATAAACTGGCTAGTACTTTTTCGTTTTGTTAAATTAAAAAAAATATAAATTTCATTTATATTTTTAATTTGTAAGTATTAGGATGAAGGAAAAACATGAGGTTGATATTTCTTGGATACAATAGAGTTAATATGATATATATAGTATGGATGATAACTCTTGTGAGTCGCGTTTTTATAGGGAATCTTAACTACGGGTGAAAACGATTGGTATTTAGAAAGGTTGGGTGATCATTATTGGATAATTATTTACTTTTAATAGTTAGTATTATAATTATTAAGTGTAAAAATTTACCTAAAATGGAGATCATTTGGGATCATTTTCATTCGCTGATGTATAGTAAGATGTGGGATTGTGATATCAGGAGAAGACTATTCAATGATAAAATAGAGTGAAAGTATATAATCAACATCAGGGGGAGAAACCTCATTTATGGTAAGAGTGGAAGAACAATAATTTTAAGGAGTATATTTGGTGTAATATATATAGGTTAGGGATCGAGTTTCTTGCACATTAAGGAGGTGATTACAGATGAAGTTAGATTATTATTTTATTATTATTTACGATATTTTTTCAGTACAAAATATTATTATAAGAATGTAGGTCTCTTTATATTTTTTTAGAAAATATAAATTTTTTATTAATTAATTAATATAATTATAGTTATTTAAGTTAAATATAGATGAACATTTCAAATAATTTTTGTGATGTACTTTTAAATCAATCATAGTTACGTTTACATGATACTATTTTCGATAGAATTAAAATTTCAATAGTAAATAATATTTTAGACATCGTTCGTGTAACAACATAGGTAATTATAAAATTAAATTGTCCCCATAAATAATTAATATTCATTAATTATATTTTATACCATTATATTTATAATGATTTATTTATTTCAGTTTTAAATAAAAATGGAATCAATTTCATAGTTAATAATTTTTTTATATGTATCATATTTTTTATTTTAATTTTTTACTTTCAAAATTTCATAATTTATATTTCAAAAAATGAATATAATTACTTATTTAATCATCTCAAAATTATCATAGTGTTATTTTTTATATTTTTTGGAAAATGTAAATTATTTAGTGAATTGTAAAAAAAGATGATTTTAAATAAATATTCCTTTTCTTGTCATGTATTTACAATGAAAAATTATATTTTGGATTATATTTAAAATATGATTAGGTATTTTTGAATAAAAAAAATATTTTATTATTATCAACAGTTAACATTAATTTAGTAAAAAAAGTTTCATACTATAAAATAAAATTTCAAAAAAATTATTTTCATTGAATTTTTCATGAATATTTTAAATATATTTTATTCCAATTATTCGAATTGAAATTGATAAAAAGAAATAAATATATATAATTGGAATTTAATAATTTGGTACTGATGTCACATTAATTTATGTTAATTAAAAATAATAACATTAGTAAAAAAATTTAGGATCACAATTATAGTTAATATTAGTAATTTTTTAAAATAAAATAATCAGGCTTAAAATGACCGAAATGTTCTTAAATCATATTGGAATGAAATAAATTACCCTAATCTCATCTCATATTTAAAAATGGTAAATTTTTTAAAAAATTTCATTTAGTAAAATATTATTATATTTAAATCTTTTAAAAAATTCAATGTATGTACTCTCCCCTACATATAAAAAGATACATCTTCTTATCATTTATCCACACTTATAGAGTTTCTTATATAATCTAGTATAATGACCCATAATTTACATACATGGTTATTACATAAGATTTGAAGCATACATAATACAACATATAATAAAACCATGGTAGGACCATATAGTTATAGTGTCTTTAGGAACTGGGAAACATAAACAACTAGTTCATAAAGCATCTACATTGTCTGTCGTTTATTTCATCATATCTAGAGTCCCTTTGGAATATCCTACTTAATAACATTCTTCCTAACTTGGGAAAAAGAAAACATACAAAAGGGTGATATCAAATTCTCAGTAAGGGTAAACAAAGGAAATATCATATTCATAAGAACATAGCATTTCAAAAATGATAACCTGCAAAAGAGATCATTATATCATATCATGGGATAAATCATAGTAGTGAAATTTAATCCCAATAATCATAACATAAATCATGATACTTTGTGGAATATACAAATAATCATAGAAAATCATTTTATATTAGTCGTGGCTCTTTTCCAAGACCATCATAGTGGACAATGTCCATTACTGAACTGAGTTCAGTCCTCATTCTAGTCATGTATCACTGAACCAGATTTAACTGTCGGTCCAGCCATGTCTATCTCATGAGATATAAATCCTTACCCAATGCATTGGAGTGAGATATAGGTCTCACCCATATCATAATAAAACAATTCTTATGTGTTCCACAAAATTATAAATCATATATCATAGCATAACCAATGTAATAAAAATGGGATTCTTAAACATCATGTCATCATAAAATAATCCATATAAGATAAAAGGACTTCATAAAACTAATTCCATCATAACATAATCAAATCAATTTAAACGTAGGGATAGAAACATAACCCTATATTATCTTAGATGGAAAATAATTTGGATAAAACACTTGAACTCCATTCTTGAGGAAAATATCCTTTCTACGTCAAAAACCTTTTTCCTTTCTTAACAAGTCATAAAATTTTAAACTAAAAGAAGTTGATTAAAAATAAACATGAAAACCTGTAAAGAATGATTCATGGAAATAATTTTCAATGAAATTATAAAAATCCATTCATACCGTATAATTTAAAACTAACATTCTTCTCATACTTTGACAGGAAATGTCGGAAAGTACCTCGTACTAAAAACGACAAAATACTCCTTTCATATCTTTTACAAAAAAATTACCAATTCGTAAAACTAGATTTTAACAATTTTAGGAGGATAAAAATAATATTACATATTGAGGATACATGGATGTGGATGATAAATATTCTCCAGTAAATTCTGAAGTATAAAGAATCTCGGATAAAAATGAGATTGCAAGAATTTCCCTTACCTTGGCTCTGATTTTCTTTGTACGCATCTGAACCTCATATATAATGATTCAAAAAAAATTCAATGACTAATTAATGAATCATATTCATTGTTATGATATCATATATGGTTATGTTATTATCTTCTTATTAGTAATATTTAACTGCTACTTGTTATTAGGGTGTTCATTGCTTTATGTTCTTATGCATGTTTTGTCGAATAAATTCTTATTATTTTTTATGGTTATAGATACCACATTTCCAGAATGGTATTAGTGTAATATATATAATATTTATTCATTCAATTCATTTATATAATCATTATTCAATGAAGATCATGTAGAAAGAGTCGCATCACATCGTGGAGACGGTAGGCCGTACGTACGCATGAGCGATGATATCGTTCCCATGATCATGGAATTTTATTGAAGTGTATTTATACTATTTTAGGATAAATATCACTCTAAAATAATAATAATATATAGTTATTTTTTACACCATTATACCCATCCAAGTAAAGTGGTGGTAGAAAACATATTACACCACGGCGTGGAGACGGTATTCCGTACGCACGCGCGGTGATTTCATATTCCATAGGATGGATAAAAGGTGAAATAGGGTTGTTTCATATTTATAATAACATATCGATATATGAGTGATAATGATGTTATAACTTCATAATGAAACAACTAAATAAGTGGAAGTATAAGAAGAAATAAATTTGACTGAATTAGTAACATATATTACCTCTACTTCAACGCGCCTCTTTGAAACCTCCTCTTAGGGTACTAATGTTAGTCTTTGAAGAAGACCAGGACCTCTATAATATTACTAGATGAGTTAAGAAAAGTAATGGGCAGGGTTTGGCCGATCTTTAAGGCTCAAAGTTGTGTAATGAGGAGAGGGAGTAGGTGCCCTTTTATATGGGAGGAGAGGGGCACCTTTGGAAAGTGTTAAAAAATTATTTTATTATAAACTTATCTTCAGTTTAAAAAGTCCAAAAATAATTAGAGATGAAGATAAGATGACTCATGGTAGAAATAAAATCATCCAATCATAATTGGACATGTTTCAGATAATATTTTAATCATATAATATTATTTATTTAAAACATTTATTAATGACGTAAATAGTCCATCATTATTGTGTCATAAATAATTTAATTTATTTGATGTATATAAATTATAAAAAACACAACCATTTAGGATATCTTTTTATCTTTCAAATTAATATTTATAGTAAAAAATATAATTTATATAACCCCTTATAAAAATTAATTACTAAAATATTTTTGTTAATGTCAATTTTTCTTTACAGTAAATTAATATATCCAAATTGTCATTATCACTACCAAGTGGCTCAATGGGGTCCCCAAATTTACCAAATTATGCCAATGGTAGGAAACTAGTCATACAATAAGTTTAGGATAAGAGTTAAGCTAATTTTTAATTATTATAATATTCTTTTATCCTTGAATTACCATATTTACCTTTAACCGCAGTAAATAAAAGTCAGAAATTACTATTCACCAAAAATTATTTTCATTTTATTAAACCACATTTTACTTCTTGATAACAACCATGTATGTCATATTTCGGAAATTTAATTCACAGAAGTGGTAAAATTTCATTTAAATGAAAGAGTCAGTGTTTTTAACTACCACTATGTGGTTTCACTATTCATCAAAATTGAAGTTTTTCAGAAAAATAACAGAGATTCAGCCTAGTCTATATTTTATATTCCAAATTCAAAAATGATGTCTATTTTTCCAAATTCAAAACATATAAGTGGAATTATTTAATTTTAAAATTAATTCCCATTATTAAAACAAATAGCATGTTTTTAAGAAACAAATAACTATCAAAAGATCGACATTGTTTATGTCCAAATTCAAAGTGAAATTAATTTCAAGGACCAATATTGGATTAAATGGTAAAAATATATTATAATTACACATTAAAACCAATTAAAAAGATAATCTATCCATATAAATTATTCCGATGAAAAAAGTTGTTTTTAATTAAAATATAGCGTGTTTTTACTATTCTCAAAATATGACAGTAATCAGAATAATATGAAAAGCATATCCAAATTAAATTTTTATATTCTGATTCCAAGGAAGAATTTTATTTTTTCAAATTGAACTTATAAACATGTCAAAAACTAGAGTTTAAATGGGTGCGCCATCAAAAGTTGGCAAAACTGCATTTTTTGAAAAATACTTATTTTACCCGAAAAATTTCTTTTGATCTCATACCATGTTCTTGAAAATAGGTAAAATGAATAATAATGTTATAAAATTCAACATGTAGTTAATATTATTCATAATCGCTGGCCTATAATAATATTATATAAATATATCGTTGTTTAGTGAAACCCGGTATTGCGTACTACACACGCTATCGAGGAAGGTATCGATTTTGTGTAACAAAATCCTAGCTAGTTCTGTGTGCAGGGAATGATTCCTTTTATGTTGTGTATGACATAAGACATAAAAAAATATAATTCTAAAAAAATATCATAGTGTTACATTCTACCCCCTTAAAATGAATTTCGCCTTCGAAATTCATCACTTTGTAACAAACAGATGAGGATACCTCTCCCTCTCATATACTCAAGCTCCCATGTAGATTCTTCTAATTGGTGGTTCCTCTGTAAAACATTCAACAAGAGAATGGTATTGTTCCATAGAACTGTTTTTCTACGATCCAGAATCTCTATCGGCTATTCTTCATAAGAAAGATCTTGCTTTAGTGGTATAACATCTGAACTTAGTACATGTGAATGATTGGGTATGTACTTTATCAGGAGAGATACATGGAACACATCGTGAACTTGAGAGTGATTCGGTGGAAGTTCCAATCGGTAAGCTACCTTCCCAACAAGATCCAGTATTTCTAAAGGACCGATATACCTAGGGCTCAGCTTTTCCATCATTCCAAATATCATTGCTCTCTTCCAAGGAGATATTTGTAAGAACACTTTATCACCCAATTCAAACCCTAGGTCTTTTCATCAGTTGTTGGCATAACTTTTTTGTCGACTCTGAGCTTCTTCTTATGAGTTGTTAAATAGATCTATCCTTTTCTGCCATATTAAAAACAAGATCCGGTCCTAATAGCTTTCTTTCCACAACTTCATCCCTACAAGTTGGAGTCCTGCATTTCTTTCGATAGAGAGATTCATAAGAATCCATCTGAATAATTGAGTGAAAGTTATTATTAAGTGAAAATTTTCTAAATGGTGGGTGTTGATCCCACAACCTTCGAAATCCATAGAGAAATATCTTAACATATATTCTAGAGTTTGAATTATTCTCTTAGACAGAATGACTGTCTGAGGATGATAAGTATTGCTAAAACACACCTATATATCTAAAGTATGCTGAAGACTTTATTAGAACTTCAATGTAAAAATTAGATACCGATTAGATATAATGGAAAGTAGTAATCCATGCAATCTTACCACTTCCTTCACATATATCCTAGCATGCTGATCCAAAGTGAAATATTCTCCAACAGCACTGAAGTGTGCCAACTTCTTAAGACGATCGACTATAACCTGGATAGAATTATTTCCTTTGGATGTTTTAGGAAGTCCAGTGACAAAGTCCAAAGTGATGTTTTCCCATTTCCATTCGGGTATGGGTAATGGTTTTAACATTCTCGTAGACTTCCGTCTCTTAGCTTTATCTTTATGACAAACCAAGCATCAAGAGACAAATTTAGCAACATCTCTTTTCATGCCATCCCACCATAAGTACTCTTTCATGTCCCTGTACATCTTTGTGCTTCCAGGATGAATAGATAATGACAAACTATGAGCCTTATCCAGTAGATTCTTCTTTAATTCTGGGATGGGAGGAACACAAACCTGATTCTTTAACCTTATTAACCCATCACAATAAAGGTTGAAATCAGGAAAATTTCTCACCTTCTTTTGAAACTCTACATCTTCTTTTTGTTCCTCTTTAATATTCACATGTGTATATGGTTTAACATTAATTTTAGAAAGATAAGACTTTTCCCCTTCCGTTATAATTCCTAGATCCATCCTTTGTAAATCGATAAATATTGGATCTTTTTGTGATCCTCATCATGGATAAGCTAGCAAGGTCTTGTCGACTTAATGCATCTGCCACCTTGTTTTCTTTCCTAGAGTGGTAATGAATTGAGCAGTTGTAATCCTTAATCAGCTCCAACCATCTTCTTTGGTACATATTCAACTCCTTTTTTGTGAAAATATACTTTAAATATTTATGAACAGTATAAACATCACACCTTTCACCATAAAGATAATGCCTCAAAATCTTTAATGCAAATATTACCGCATCTAACTCCAAATCATGAGTTGGGTAATTTTTCTCATGGATTTTCAACTGTCTTGAGGCATAAGCTATCACCATATCGTTTTTCATTAGAACACACCCCAATCCCTTCTTAGATGAATCACTGTATACCACAAACCTTTCTCTACTACAAGGCAGTGTGAGCACAAGTGCACTGGATTACCTTCTTTTCAACTCCTTGAAATTCTCTTCACACTCCTCCGTCCACACGAACATAACTCCTTTTCAAGTAAACCTAGTGAGTGAATTAGATAATCCTGAAAAATATTTCACAAATCTTCGATAATATCTAGCCAAACCAACAAAACTTCGGATCTTAGTTACTATTTTTGGTCTCGTCCATCTTTCGATAACCTCTGTTTTTACTGGATCCATAAATATCCCCTCTTTTGGGATTATGTGAACCAAAAATGAAACTTTATGAATCCAAAATTCACACTTGATAAATTTGGCATAAATCTTATCCATTCATAGGGTATTTAATACAATTATCAATTGATCATCATGTTTTTCCTTCCTCGTTGAATTAAAAAAATATCGTCTATAAAGACTACCAAAAACTGATCAAGAAAGTCTCTAAAGACTCTATTCATTAGATCCATGAAGATAGCAGGGGCATTATTAAGACCAAATGGCATCACTATAAATTCATAATTTCCATACCTTGTATGGAAATCCTTCTTTGGTATATCTTCATTTTTGACCCTAAATTTATGATACCATGAACGAAGATCAATCTTGGAAAAGTATTGAGCTCCACGTAGTTGGTAAAATATGTCATCAATGTGTGGGAGAGGATACTTTTTCTTGATAGTGATCTTGTGAAGTTCTCGATAATCAATGCGGAGCCTCATTGATCCATCTTTCTTCGTAACAAACAGAACAGGTGCTCCCCATGGTGATGCACTAGTGCGTATGAATCCCTTATCAAGATTCTCTTGGAGTTGCTTCTTCAATTCATGAAACTCAATTGGGGTCATTCTATATGGTGTCCATGAAATATGAATAACATCAAGTATGAGTTCTATTGAGAACTCAACTTCACGATTAGGTAGAATAACTGGAAATTCCTCCACGAAGACATCATAAAACTCATGTACAATGGGTATATTCTTAATATTGAGTTTCTATCCAACCATTTGAGATAAATAACATTCATTTAGTGGAATCAAGACCCATAATATGGGAGAAATTTCTACTGGAAGGCTATGTTCATCCTTGCATTGATAGACGATCATAGATTGATCTGGAATATTAAATTTGATTTCCCTTCTTTGGACATTGATATGAGCTCCGTAAAAAAGCCAATCCATGCCAAGATTCACATAAAATTACACTGTAGGAAGGATCACAAGATTTTCAGGAAGAACATTACCACAAACTTGAATTTGAGATGAATTATAAACTTTTGACGAAACCATTGTGCCATTAAGAGTTGTCACAGCTAACTCAACATCTAATTGTTGATGTATTATGGTGATAACATTTGAAAATTCTTTAGAAATAAAATAGTGGGAGCATCCAGAATCAAATAAAACATTTTCTACTTTAGAGTGGATGGTAAGTGTACCTTTCACCACATTGTTATCCTACTCCACATCGCCGATAGAAATTGTATATTACTTTCCTTTGTCTTTGGCCTTAAGTGATTGTTGACATCAATCATCATCAAAAACCCTTGGATAAGGGCATTGATTGGCATAAATACCCATTTCCTTACACTTGAAACATTGATTTGTAGGACGTGCATTCTATTTATCCCTTTCTTTGTTCGCATCATTAGACATCTTCTTCCTATTATTTCTATATTCAACTACCTGATCCCTTCTTTTCCACACTAAAAACATTTACTTGTCCCTTTAATATAATTCCTTCCATGTTTCTTTCCACACTTTGACTATAAGGAGAAAATCATCTTCTTTTCATTGTGGTCTTTATATTTCCCATCAAATTACATTTTACTCTTCTTATCAAACCCATATAACTGATGGCTTACTCCAATATCCATCTCAAACTTGAGAGCACATCAAACTATTTCCTCATAGATACTGAATTCACCTATGGCTAATTCCCTTCAAAGACTTGGTTTTATGCCACTAAAGAATCGATCGATCATACTCTCACGTTGGATAATAATTCAACAAGCATACCTTGAAAGTCTTGTAGAAAAAATATCATAGATACCAACCGATTCATCATCTATTTTCTTCAGTTCAAGAAACTCATTCTCCATCATTGTTCGAAGAATATGAGGGAAGTACTTATTTAAAAATATGTTCTTGAACTCGTCCCATTCCATGTACTAAATTTCATCTCTTTGCCTCGTATTATTAATAATATTCCACCATTTATCAGCTTCAACATACAAACAAAATACTTCTATGATGAATTTAACATGTTCAGAACATTGGAGGACTAAAAATATCTTTTCAGTGGTACTGATCCATTGTTCAGCCACTAATGTATCAGTAGACCCGCTGAATGAGGGTGGACGCTACCTCATGAAGGATTCAACAGAATTTTGCTCCTTCTTTTTCTTGTTTGGAATCCCTATATAGTTCATAGATTGAGAATGTTGTGTGAGCATGGATACAATATTATTCATTCTAGCTCCCATAACGATTGGTTACTCAGGGGAACAATAATTGCATTTCCCATCGCATTTAGCCTTAACACGGATCCTCCGGGTTCCAGTCATTAACTAAAACCAAGAAGTATAGTGTGAGAAACACTAATCATAATACGAAAACCACATATTCAGGAATAAAATATCACACTTTATGTCTTATCATAGTTTATTCATGGCCATTTCTAAAATACTAATATTGTGTTCTATGCTTAGACATATCCTTAGGGTTCTTACTAAGGATTTCACATCCTAGATTCAAAATTTTACTATACCATTCCTCTGATACCTAATATAATGACCCATACATTACATACATGGTTATTACTTCAGAATTGAAGCATACATATTACAACATATAATAAACCATGGTAGGACTGTATAGGTATAGTGTCTTAAGAAACTGGTAAACATAAACAAATGCTTAATAAAGCATCTACATTGTCTCCCTTTTATTTCATCATATCTAGAGTCCCTTTGGAATATCCTACATAATACATTTCTTCCTGACGTGGTGAAAAGAAAACATACAAAAGGGTGATCTATAATTCTCAGTAAGGGTAAACATAGGAAATATCATATTCATAAGAACATAGCATTTCAAAAATCATAACCTGCAATAGAGATCATAATATCATATCATTGGATAAATCATATTAGTGAAATGTAATCCCAATAATCATAACATAAATAATGAGAATTTTTGGCATACACACAAAATCATAGAAAATCATTTCATAGTAGTCAAGGCTCTTTGCCAAGACCATCATAGCGGACAAAGTCCATTACTGAACCGAGTTCACTCCTCGTTGCAGTCCTGTAACACTGAACCAGATTAACTTTCCATTCCATCCATATATATCTCATGAGATATAAGTCATTACCCAATGAATTAGAGGGAGATATAGGTCCCACCCATATCATAATGAATCTATTCTTATGTGTGCCACAAAATCATAAGTCATATATCATAGAATAACCAATGTAATAAAAATGGGATTATTAAACATCATGACATCATAACATAATCTATATAAGATAACAGAACATCATAAAATTAATTCCATCGTAACATAATCAAATCAATCTAAAAGTAGGGATAAAAATAGAACCCTATATTATCATATATGGAAAATAATATTGATAAAACACTTAAACTCCATTCTTCATGAAAATATCCTTTCTACGTCAAAAACATTTTTCCATTCTTAACAAGTCATAAAATTTTAAACTAAAAAAAGTTGATTAAAAATAAACATGAAAACCTGTAATGAAATCTTCATGGTAATAATGTCCTATGAAATCATAAAAATCTATTCATACCGTATAAGTTAAAAAAACATTCTTCTCGTACATTGACCGGAAAAGTCAGAAATTACCACTTACTAAAAATTAATAAATACTCCTTTCATATCTTTTAAAAAAACTCACCAATGGGTAAAATTGGATTTAAAAAATTTTAGGAGGATAGAAATAATATTACATATTGAGGATACATGGATGTGGATGATAAATATTCCCCAGTAAATTCTGAATTATAAACAATCTCGGATAAAAATGAAATTGTGAGATTTTCCCTTACCTTAGGTCTGATTTTCTTCGTACGTATCCAAAACTCCTTTATAATGATTTAAATAATGTCATTGAATTATTACAGAATCATATTTTTTGTTATGATATCGTATATTTTCATGTTCTTATCTTCTTATTATTAATATTTCATTGCTACTTGTTATCCGGGTGTTAATTGTTTTTTGTTCATATTCATGTTTTGTAAAATTAATTCTTATTATTATTTTTAGGTTATAGATACCAAATTTCCAAAATGGTATTACTGTAATATATATCATATTTAATCATTAAATTAATTTTTTTAATCATTATTCAATTAAGATCATGTAAAACGAGTTGCATCACATCGTGAAGACGGTAGGTCGTACGTACGCACGAGCGATGATATCATTCCCATGATTGTGGAATTGTATTGACGTGTATGTATACTATTGCAGGATCAATATCACATTTCAATAATCATATATAGTTATTATTTACACCATTATAACCATCCATGTAAGTCGTTGGTGGAAAATAGCTTACACCATGGCTTAGAGATGGTATTCCGCACGCACATGTGATGATTTTGTTTTCCGTAGGATGGATAGAAGGTGAAATAGGGTTGTCTCAAATTTATAATAAAATATCAGTATATGAGTGATACTGATGTTATTACTTCATAATGAAACAACTAATGAAGAGGAAGTAGAAGAAGAAATATATTTGGAAGAATCGGTAACGGATATTACCTCTTCTTCGACACGCCACTTTGAAAACGCCTCTTAGGGAACTAATGTTGTTTTTTTAAGAAGACCAGGAACTCTAGAATATTACTAGAGGAGTTGAGAAGAGTAATGGGTGGTGTTTGGCTGAGCTTGAAGTCTTAATGATTTGTAAAGAGGAGAGGGAGGAGGTTCTGTTTTATAATGGAGGGGAGAGGAACCTTTGGAAAGTGTGAAAATATTTTTTTATTATAAACTTATGTTCGGTTTCAAAAGGTCCAAAAATCATTAAAGATGAATATAAGATGACTCATGGTAGAAATAAAATCGTCCAATCATAATTGGACATGTTTTGGATAATATTTTAATCATTATAATCTTATTTATTTAAATCATTTATTAATTAGGTAAACACTGCATCATTACTGTGTCATAAATAATTTAATTTATTTGTTGTCTAAAAATTATAAGAAAAAACACCACCATGTAGGAAATATTTTTAGCTTTGCAATGAATATTTATAGTCAAAAAGATAATTTATATAACCCATTATAAAAATTAATTACTAAAAGATTTTTATTCATGCCAATTTTGTCTTTACATTAAATTAATTAATCCAAATTGTCATTATCAATACCAAGTGGCTCAATAGGGTCCCAAAATATACCCAATGATTCCCATGGTCGTCCATTACTCATCAACTAAGTTTAGGAAAACTGTTAAGGTAATTTTGAATTATTAAAATATTCTTTTAACCTTGAATTACCCTATTTACCTTTAACCGCAGTAAATAAAAGTCAAAAGATATTATTCACCAAAAATTATTTCCATCGTATTGAAAAACATTTTACTTCTTGATAACAACCATGTTTGTTAGATTTTTGAAATTCAATTCACAGAAGTGGTAAAATATCATTTAAATGAAAGGGTCAGTTTTTTATCTACCACTAAGTGGTTTCACTATTAATCAAAAATTGAAGTTTTTTAGAAAAATACCAAAAATTGAGCCTAAGATATATTTGATATTCTTAATTCAAAAATTATGTCTATTTTTAGAAATTCAAAAAATAAAAGTGGCATTATTTATTATTAAAATTAATTCATGTTATCAAAACAAATAGCGTGTTTTTTAGAAACAATAACTATCAAAAGATCGACACTTGTTTATGTCCAAATTCAAAGTGAAATTAATTCCAATGACCAAAATTAGATTAAATGGTTAAAATATATTCTAATTAAACTTTAAAACCAATTAAAAAAATTCTAACCATATAAATTATTGTGATGAAAAAAGTTGTTTTTAATAAAAATATAGCGTGTTTTAACTATTCATTAAAATATGAAAGTTATCAGAATAATAAAAAAAATTATCCGAATTAAAGTTGTATATCCAGACTCAAAGGAAGAATTTTATTTTGTAAAATTGAACTTATAAACATGTTGAAAATTAGATTTAAATTGGGTGCTCTATTAAAAGGCGGAAAAACTGCATTTTTTTTAAATACTTATTTTAGCTGAAAATTTTATTTTGTTCTCATACCATGTTCTAGAAAATATGTAAGATGAATAATAATGTTATAAAATTAAAAATTTAGTCAATACTATTCATAACAGCTAGTCCATAATAATATTATAACAATATATCGTTGTTTAGTGAAACCCTGTATTACATACTACACACGCAATCGAGGAAGTTCACAATTACATGTAACGCAAGCCAAACTTGTGTTGTGTGTAGTGAAATATTCCATTGATGTTGGGAATAATATAAGATATAAAAAATATATAATTCTCATAAAATATCAGAGTGTTACATCTAGTCCCTACCCAAATACCATCATAATATCCCTCCATTGATCATCAAATACATGTTTTAATCATAATATATAAAGACCCATAACCTTGTAGCCTAGATCTGGTGGTTACTTTTTTAATTTGACATTACATACAAGTGATCACATCCCAATGGAATATATAGTTTAGTATTTATAGTAAACTAGATATATACATGATTGCACTAGTTTAATATGAATATAAAATGATATCATAAGACTATATCTTTCATTCCTGATATCTTTCATAATATACAACTTCATAACCAGGTGAAGGGAAAAAAATTAAAATTTGAGCTCATATGATCTATATGGATTACATAGATTTGAATATAGTATGATTAAATATGGAATAATCAATATATAATGGTCAATTATATGAAACACATTCTGTTTAATCAATACCTTGATCATGGATAACAAAATTATATGAATAACTGATGATCATAGAATTTAACAAAAATAATCACATGAGATTGAAACTTATTAATATATATTTTAACTATTAAAAAAATAAATTTAAATAAGTAAATAATATCAAAATGATGTAATGAATAATTCCATACATCATAAACTATGTTTTAAGTCCATGTTTTAAGACATCTTATATAAATGCATACGGCCTCAGAAAAATACCAAATCTAGTTTTCCTTATGAGAACTACTGATGTTTAATGGGGATTTATAATAAATGGCCCAATAATCAAATAATTATTTCAATTCATTAATCTTATGATCAATAATTACTTCCTAAAAATGACATAATAATCATAATATTTTAGTATAAATAGAACTAGCACATGAAATATTGAAAATATACCTAGTCAAACTGATCATAAAATATCTAGAGAAAGTATAACTAGGATATCATTAAACATATCCAAAATTACGTGATCCCCACCCTGGGGCCCACCCACGTGCCTTAATGGGTCATCTAACTAATGATAGCCCCCATAGGCCAACACATGTCCTTTCTAGTGTCTTTTTTCCTCACTCACACACACCCGAGAAACTTCCCAGAAGGTCACCCAAGAACTGTAGCTCCTACAGATTTTTATGGAACTTACAGTGATTCTGCCATCACTTATATACTCAACATAGTGGAATAGGATCATCAGCATCTGCAGAAACAATGGGGCAATCAAATTCATTACATAAAAAACGGTTCCATCCACTGGCATCTAGAATTATGCTTCTTCATGCAGTGGATGTGTTCCTAGACGTAGAAGACACATGTCCTGGAAAAGTGAGAGGTAAAATTACTATAGCTTCATCTATAGTCACTGCTCTATTTGATATGGGTGCATCTCACTCATTTATTTCATCCCATTTTTTAATCTCCTTAATCTATCTTTGGAGATTTCATCTTTTGTGGTGGATATTACTACACCCCTTTGTACAAAGAGGGAGAAGGGTATCTGAAGTCCTACTTGTGTCTTCTCTCTATCATATGTCGAGCTTTCTTGGAGTTTTTTGGTGCTCGACATGAAATATTTTGACGTCATATTCAGGATTTATTGTCTCATTTCCAATAAATCCTAGATCGATTGTTATCTTCAATGGGTCTACCTTATTACACCTTGTGGTGTGCCTCTTGTCTATTAAGGAGAATGGGACCCACGGTAAAGAAAAGATAGACCATCTTATCCAGAGTTGGGGAAATTTAAATTAGTGGTTTCTTTTCATCTAGGGAAGGATTAAATGTGTGGTGATCTTTCTTCTGTCATTACTGAGTTTACCTATGTGTTTCCTTATGAGTTCTCTGGTTTGCCACCATTAAGGGAGGTTGATTTTTCTATTTACTTAATGCCTGATACTCAACCAGTTTATATTACCTCTTAGTGAATGACTCCAAACGAACTAAAATAACTGATATCTCATTTATATGATCTTCTTGATAATAGTTTTATTCACATGATTGTGTAACCTTGGGCATCCCCAAATCATTTCTCCAAGAAGGTTGATGGTTTTATTCGCTTATGCGTTGATTATTGAAAGCTAAATGAATTTATGATAAAGATAAAATATTCATTACCACGAATTGATGATTTTTTGATCAATTGAAAGGGGTGAAGTGGTTTTAAAAAATTGAGCTTCTATCTTGTTACAATTAGTTGAGGATAAAAGAATCTGGCATTTAGAAGACCTATTTTCAGAGTAGGTATAGCCATTATGAGTACTTTGTTATAACCTTCACCTTATCAAATTCTCCTATAGTTTTAATGCCTTTGATGAACAAGGTGCACCTTCCTTTTCGGGAGCTTACCTAGTTAGAACTCCATAGTTAAGAATGATTGGCATAGAGTAGTGATCAGGATGGGTTACCATCTAGGATTTTTTCCAAGGTGTGTGTGAGTGAGAACAAAACACACTGGAAAGGACATGTGTTGGCCTGTGGGGATAATTATTAGTCAGATGATCTGTTCGGGCATGTGGGGGGACAATGGGTGGGGACCATGTGTCTGCAGGGCAACTGGTGGTACCTGGTAGGCCAGGACCCAACGACCATGTTAAGGCGGTGGTGTCTGTGATGTCACCAGGAACCAGTTGTCACATTTATATCCAAAATTGAGAATATGTAAAATAAATGGTTCTTCTTATTTTTTAGTTCAACTAACATAAATATATAATTAAAAATAGTATTCAATAAATTAATCTATTCAATTTGAAAATTACTTTTAAAAAATAATAATTTTTAGAATATTATGAAAAAAAATCCTTTAAAATTTTTATAAAAACCAATAAAGAAGGAATCAATGAATTTTATGGCTATTATGTTACAGAATTCAATTAAAGATGAGAATTTTGAAACAAATATTCCTTAAACATTTTCACCAAGAAGTAAATGATTACCTAATTCACAAACTGATAAGAATATTATTTTAAAAAAAATTACGTAAAGAGGAAACGGTAGAAATTTACATTATAATATCACAGTTGTAACATCCCAGATCAGGATGCCACTAAACTGGTGCTCTATACCCAGTTTACCACATAGAATCATTCACATTTCCCAAAATGTAAGTGGGTGCTGACTAGAATCAAGGGCCTAGGGTGTGATAGTGGGAAAACTATGCCATCATTAACAAAGTGCAATATAGTGGAATAAATAATAGTACTACAGAAGAAGCAGTAAAAAACATAAAACTGAAATAAACAGCGGAACATTTAAAATGTATATAACAATGCATCATTCAATATTAATGATAATGCATCATGTCACATTATCTAGGAAAGTATCCAAAACATGATTCATTATAGTCTGATACAAGATACAACACAAAGGTAAAGAAACAAAAAGGAATACCCATAATAATAACAAGGCATATTTTGTTCCCATGATCTCATGATACGAACAAAAATTCAAGAACCTATAGTAGGTGGCTTTCCCGTACTGATTCATGTTATACTATAATCTATTTGGGCCCAAAAGCATGACCCAAATAGGGTGTGAGAAATAAGTCCCGATAGGCAAGTACCCATGATATGTGCCTAAATATCAATGAGTATATGCAATAGTAGTGTACAATAGTGAAATCAGTAACTTGGAAGTACTCAAATGTAAACAGTACTGCATGCATTGGATTCCATTTTCATTAATTATGATCATTTAAACCACAAAATTACATTTTATTATATATGTCTCGAGACTCAGACTAAGTGTGACAGTGCCCCATTTAAAGAATTCACAAATGATACCTTAAAGTCTATTTAAACAAGGAAAGTGATAACTATATCTAATATTGTTCTCTTCATTGGAAGACACACCATATGTCATTCAATTACAATATTTAATTCAACAACTCGCCCATAGGCATAGTGAAACCCCACCTGTCGGCATAATAATCAATCTAGATGGATCCTGGAATATTAGTATTTCAGAAATTTTTAGGGTAAAAACTTCTATATAATCATTTCAGCATATTTTAGGGTAAAACCCAGTATATAATAATTTCAAAATGTTTTTGGTCCAATCTCAGTGTATAATCATTACAGAATGTTTCAAGGCCAATATTGATGTCTAATCATTTCATCACAATTATCAAGACTAGTAATTTACTCCATTACATAGTTAACAAAATAAAATGTCACATTGGAATTATACATGTCAAGAAACTAGTGAAATAAACTATCACAAGGCTTAAAAATTTATACTCACAAGGGTAGATCACATTAGAAGCCTATTATGTAATCTAAAAATTTCAAGGATTAATCATATATACTCACATGGGAAGTATATGTATAACTAGAAAAAAAGTGAATTAAACAATCACAAGTCATAAACAAATATCATCTATTGTGGGCAAAATTCCAATAACAAATTACATTTTAAACATCTATAAAATGGAAAACAAGGGAATTCCAATAAGCATCTTAGGCCAAATGGTTAAACAATGCTAATCCAAGGTAATCACACCCATAGGGAGTCCCTTAATGAGACAGAACTTGTTAAAAAATGCTTTAATTATTTTAATCCATCACCTAATAATTATAATGAAACAACAAGTGTCTATTTCTATTCATGGTTCCACCCTAAACATGGGATAACATCACTAAGACACATATAAACAACTCAGTATTTAGTGAAAGGAACAAGACCAACTACCTCAGTGTTGTACAACTCTCCTCATCCAGTGTTAGCTTATTATTAAATATAGAAAGGGGTAGATCTATAAAATAGGTATAAAATCTCATCCTTCATTAACTAGGTCAAGAGAAGAAATCATGAAGCACCTCTTTAGAGAAATCCATATCTTACTGATTGGGTTCAAATGTATGATTGGTTTCAAATGTATCCAAATGAAATTAAATTAGAGTTCAGACAATGATTCCGGATGAAATTTTTCTTTGGGCACGCTGCTCGTCGAACCTTATGACACCTCTATCCATTTTCACAAAAACGATGCTACTACAAAATTTTTACCAAAAAATGCAAACGGCATGTAATGGAAACTACACACCATGTACATATATTTTTCACATAGGCCCTGGCTGTAAAATTATATTCCATGAACTGAGATATATGTGGCGTGTAACGATATTACACACCATGTGCATGAAAATACATGGCATGTAAGCCTCTTTTTCATGCATTTTTTTAGTATAAACTGAAAAAGAAAGATGTATACCTCAATTAAAAATTTGGGTTCTTACAAACCCCACCCCTAAAAGAAATTCATCCATGAATTTCCCTTCCAATGGTGGTGAAAAAAAACTCAGAAAATAACTCTAGCCACTGTGATCCTAAATTAGTCTCCCTCTATCATGTCTCATCTCGTACTTGAATATGCTAACATAGCACTCATACTTAAAGAACATACTGGTCATGAAAAATGTTTTTTCTATGATTCTGACTGAAAATTTATTTTTATATAAAACACAAAAGGTGACGAGGCCAAGAACCATACATCCCAGACACTCAAGAAGTCCGATAATGGTGTAACCCTAAGGCATCCCCAATCAAAAATTACCAAAACTCATTTGGAGGGGTGCCCAAGATTTTATAGATAATGATCTTGTCCCCGGGACTCCCAATATTTGATAGTGTATCCAAAAAAAAATCTATCCAACCATCTATGATACATGGAACTCAAACTATTGTGGTTAAAAAGAGAAAGATGAGCCTTAAAGTTAATATCAAAACTAAGAAGCATAGAAGACATCATGCTTAGTTTTATTTCTCTAAGGTAACTACTACCAATAGTTAATTGACATAACTATTTCCAAAATCATTAATAGACCAATGTATCTCAGTGAACACTTACCCTGTCTCTTGATCCTCTTATATACCAACCATGGTGCAACACATAGAAAAAATCATTCCCTATCCTTGAACATCAAAGGTAATCTATGAAGATTGACATAAGATTTATGAAAAGATAATAGAGTAGCCACCAACTTCTGAATCACCTGAACATGTCTAATGGTCTCCAGGAAAAGTCGACGTCCCATCATAGCTTCCTCTCCCTCCTCTTCCCAAGATTGGGGTGATCAGAATTTCATATCATACAAATCAACATATGGATCCATCTGAAATGTATCCTAATATATATCATTATAGGATAAATCAATCAGGGGTATGTGTATCTCTCAAGAACCCAAAAATTACAGGACTCATGCCCAAATCATTTAATCCAGCACCCGAATCATAGGATCATAATTTTTATCCATCTGGCAGTGGTAAGCTATTCTTACAAGAACCTGTGTACCCAGCACCCTTTGTAGAACAATACAGAATCGATATGTAACCTAGACATCACTATCTAAAATTATATTTTATGGAACCTCGTGTAGTCATAAAATATCACAGATGTAAAAAATTTCAATCTCATCAACAAAGAAGGTTTCTTGATCCGTATGAAGATTGAAACCATCACAAGTCTCTTAATAACAACTCAAACAACATCATTACCAAACAATTCTTCTCCAGTGTAATACTCTACCAAGCTTTCCCTTGATAATTCTAACAATGTTATTGGCATTTTTCTGCATAAATAGGCGAACCCTCACACAAATGAGGTCATAATAGTGGCCTTATAGCAATGAATTGTCAAACCCCGATTGATCTTACAAAAACATCTCATGAAATCTTCACTCAAATGACATTTCACTCTTCCCCATCACACCAACCTTAGAATGGAAATGTTTTCAAACTTGTTCACTCAAACCATACATATAGAACAGTAAGGTTAATGAGACCAACCATCATTGGATGAAATGTCTCATATATTCCCGTTTTAGGAGGCTGGAGTATTGTCACAAAAACACAATAACTTCTCCCAAGGCACCATGAGTCCATAATGAAGAAAAACATAATTCAATATCCATCCCACTAGAATCATTACCTCTTTTTAAAACATCACATCTAATCTCAACTATAATTCTAGGATAACCTCAGATTCATCCACTCATACTTCAAGAGACTCACCTAAGTGGTACCGACTCCCGTTACAAGTGATACATTAGTACAAGGCTGAAAGTACAAATAAGAAAACTTATTGAACCTAGAGAAGCATATTCCAACCTGTCATGTAAATGAAAGAGACATGCAACTAGAATCTATCCATGGAATTCCAACATATAAACCCAAGTATCACTTTAGGATTATCTAAGACTCATTTAAAACTAGACATCTAGTACACAACACAAAATGAGATGATGAACTAGACCAAAAACATTCAATTTTATCACAACATATAACCAATAAACATTTAGTGAATTCAGGATGATGTCAATATCAGGGATATACATTTCTCTTATGATGATTAACACTAAGAGGATTTAAGGGGTCAATATAAAACAATAGTCGGACCACAAATGGTTGATGTCCTGAATGAGAACATAGCTTCACCTACCAATGCACCATCATTTAACATATCACAAAGCATTTATCCCATGATATTTCTTTAAAAGCCTACGGTTAATCATCAAGGTCCACCCATGATCATTGTTTCCTTACAAGGTATGCACACATACCCAAATATAGTAAAATTGTGCTACCAAGAAATAAAAAAACATGAAATGGGACTCGATAACCTCAATGTAATTCAAGTAGAAATGAACATCTATGAATGGTCCTTGATTGTGATCCTTTTATCTAGAAGAACACATTTAAATAGAATAGATGTTTCACTTCCAACCTATGAGTGTCTTAGACACTATGAAGGAGTAAAAACTTCTCTCAAAGATGCAAGTTCATAAATATCTTAAACGAATGAGTGTTGATCCATCAACCAGGATCACAACGTCAAATCACTTGTCCTGAAAGCTGAAAATTCAACTGACAAGGATGTCCAAAAACCCCTTTCATAGAAAGTCTTCATGAGCAGTGGGAATAACTTGGTTCCAAAACATTGAGACCACTCTACTCCATAGATAATTGAGAACAGACACAATATAATCAATCTCAATGATTTAACTGATCTCGACAACACATTTTTTACATTTAATACTTGACGGGTATGACGTATGTCAACATATATTTTCCTGAGTTTACAAGAACAAATGGGAAATTATTGGTACTATTTATAGGTTTTCCAACCTACATATCCAATTAACAGAAGGATCACCTAAGAACCGGATTGAAAGCACATCATCAACACAACCATTTACACTGATGACGACATAGCATGTCACCCAAAACATATGGAATGAGAGGTTAACATGAAATCCTAATCAGCTTACCATGTTCAAGACATGTCTAACCTACTAAAATGAGAATTACCCAATGCTCATTCCCATATAATGGGGAAAGATTCAATGATCATCCATCAGAATAGGGGTTTCCTCAATAAAGTCACTAATGTACTAATATGTAAATTGAATCCTGGGAAGAACCAAATTCAAAAATGTTGTAGAGGAAAACAATTCAAAAGTTGTTAAGGGTGATACCTACCATGATCTAGCCCCTTATGAAGAATAATCATCAACTCATAGAAATAGTTCATTCCAAAATATATTTACTATGCTAAAATAACCTTTATTAACTTATCCAATTCTAAAATAAACACCCTATAGATGATCAGTCATATATCTATTCCAAATTATAACTCCAAGAAGTTAAACTACCCTTACACATGGTCTCTGGGTGTATGAAAAACATGAATCTAAAAAGCACATATATCAAAATAGGACAGTTCAACACTTTCCGCGAATAACACACCCCTCTACCAGCCCCACGGTTTATGTATAGGTGTCAAAAAATGATAGATACTACCAAAATCCCATGACTAAGGTTTGGTTTGGTAAAGTCAAACACTCAGAAGCATCCAACAACATGGATCCTCACAAAAAGTACACAACAGAGGGATCCTACAAGGGACTACCTAGAATAGAATAGTTCATGAGAACCATCTCATAGATCATCTCAAATCATGATTTTCAACTTGGTTGGTCTGAACACCGATCCAATCAACCACGCCATGTACACTATCAGGTGACAAATGAAAACGGTAACGGGAGGAAGATCGTCTCCATTTAGATAATTTCTATGCCACCCATTAAAATTCCTCATAATTCTATACAGGTTTTTCCATTTTGATACATGTGGATAACTACTCATAAAATACTAATCATGCGTCCAAATCCAATAACAAGGGTTGAAACTGGAATATACCCTTAAGGGGTACCAAAAAATAAGTACACGACGTGTAGAAACGACACAAGGAGTGTAAGCTCAAGCCCTTACATAGTTGTGTACTTCCACTGGCTTATGTAACGCCCCGACCCCAGTTACCCAGAGTCGGTGCATTATTACATAACATTGGCATGATCATAAGAAAGATCAAATCTCGAAAGACCGATTGGTTTAGTAGCCTTGGAAAATGCCAGATATATTCATAAGTTTTACATTACATTATAAAATGAAAAACTACTACAACAACATAATGTCTCAATAGACCACTCTATTATCCCCTCATAAAATCCCTGCAGGTCATTCATAACTTACTTCTTCACATCCTGGGAAAAATAAAACATAAAAAAGGGGTGAGCTCAAATGCCCAGTAAGGATAACAATATAGCGGAAAGAATAAACATTTAAGGCAATGTATAACTAAAACAAAAGCCTTTTAAATATGAACTTTAAACATGGTATGGCATAAATAAAATGAAATAATGCCATTTAATTAATCACATGGATATTCTACTAATCGAATAATCACATGCAAAAATCAATAACCACTTTCATAATGTTGGAATGCATAATGCCAGACTATCATAACCACATAGCCAAGGCCTCGTGCCAAGACTACAAATAAGATTTTGTCAAGGCCTTGTGCCAAGACACTAGTTTGTCTCATGAGACCTACCGATGCATCGAGGAGCTATAGCGGGCTCCACCCGTCACTTATTAAGTCCAATGCATTCCCATATGAAAAGGTTTAAACATAACATAAACATTCGTATTAAAACTAGCATACGAAATGTCAATAATTTCACCATAAACTATGAATGGTATAAAAATAGCACATCCATAGTCAAACATATCACAAAATCTTCAATACAATATAGAAGTTTTGTATCATAATAAATCAACTTCAAATAATCTTAAAATCCGTCAAAGGATGTTGACATAGATGAAATCAAAATTCTTTTTAAAGAAATATCTCCTTTTATTTTGAAATAAATTAAGATCCATATAAAATAAAACATTTTCATTAAAAATATTCTTATAAACTTCTAAGTAAAGCTTTGAAGATTTTATAATGGCGTAAAATTACCGCACCCGCCGTATAAGTTAAAAAAAACATTCTTACCTCAATTCTGTCGAAAAGGTTAAAAAGGACCTTGTTTTGAAAACGACTGAAAGATTCCTTTATAAACCTCTTATAAAAAGTCAAACAGGGGTATAAATGACTTTAACCCATATTCTTGTAAATAGTAAAAATGTTTTGAAATACATTTTTAAGAAACATGGATGTGGATGATAAAGAGATCCCAGTAGATTATTACGTATAAACAACCATGGATAATGAAGAGGTTGTGAAATAACCCTTACCTTGTACTTTTCCTTGGTTGGGGTAGGTTAACCTCCTGTATAATGGTGAAATAATTGTTATTAAATTATAAAAGAATCATATACATTAATATGATATCATATATGATCTTTTAATATTGATTTGATAATATCTTAGTATTATCGTCGTTTCGTGTGTTAACTTACTCATTTTCTTTTATATGTTTTGTTACATAAGTCATGTTTGTTGTATCTTATTCATATCCAGAATGATATCAAGTCCTTAAACATCATTTTTAAATCATTAAATGATAATTATACTTGAATGGATACGATGGAGAATGAATCTCATCGCGTTCGTGGAGACGGTAGTCCGTACGTACGCACGAACGCTACTTCCATTTAATTTTTATTTTAAAAGAATCGAATCCAAATGATACATAGGTATATTACTATTCCAGTATAATATAATATTTTATATATGTTACTTAAGTTCATTAACACCATCCTTTATATGTTCCATGTGTGGTATGAACGAGTCATATCATTTTAAGGGGGCGGTAGTCCGCACTTCCTCAAATGAAATTATCGTATGTATATACAACATGAAACGAATAATGGTGTGAAATAAAATGGAATTACAGAAGCTTATATATAAAATATATATCATTAATATCATATTTAATTGCAGTTCCATCATAATGGCCACCATGAGAGGCGGTAAGATGTATTTGAACAATCATCGTTTCGTGAGGCGTTAGTTTGCCATCCACAGAAACATTATGTTCATCATCCATTAGATGGAGTTGTGTGTATGTGTAGTTTGAATCCTTCTTATAACAACATCCTAGTATATTGAGGATACTGGTGTTGTTACAAAAGAAAGGAAATAAAAAGAGTTTGGGGGTTGGAGAAGCAAAATAAATGAAAATAATTTAAGAGAAATCGTTACCTTTAATTTAGGTAACTCACTTTGGTTGGAACCAAAGGACTTCTTGAAATGCTTTCTGCCTAAGGGTAAGATTCAAGTAGGAGGAGAGGGATGTGGGGAGCTTAGTTGGGCAGAGTTTGGACGAGCCAAGTGGCTTGAGAGGTGTGAGGAATGAGTAGAAGTGGTCTCCTTTTATAAGGGGGAGGAGGGGCTCTTTAGGAAAGAGTGAAAGTATTACTTTATAATATAATTATATTCGGTTTATAATGGTCCAAAAATCATTGAGGTCGAAGATAAGATGACTCATATTCTAAATAACATCAACCAATAAGAATTGGACAGGTTTTAGATAATATTTTAATCATTATAATCTTATTTATTTAAATGATTTATTAATGAGGTAAACATTGCATCATTATTGTGTCATTAATAATTTAAATTATTTGATGTCTAAAAATTATAAATAAAATATCATTATGTAGTAAATCTTTTTAGCTTTCTAATGAATATTTATAATCGAAAATTCAACATGTATAACCCTATGTAAAAATTGTTCTTCTAAAAGATGTAAGCTTATGCCATTTTTATTTTTATTTTAACTTTATTAATATAATGTGTCCCTACCACATACAAGTGGATCCAAGGGGTCCCCAAATTGACCCAAGGATGCCCATGGTCGGGTATGTGTCCACCAATAAGGTTAGGACACGTTTTAGGGTAATTTTATATTATTATAATATTATTTTTTAACCCTTATTTACCGGATTTACCCTTTAACCATGGTAAATAAAATATTTACCACAGTAACTATTCAAAATGTCTAAAAATAAAAGTTACCTATTTACACAATTTGAACATCCTGATTCCAAATATGGAATCCATTTTCCTAAATTCAAAACATAGAAGTGGCAGAAATTAATTTAAAATTAATTCCCGCTGTCAAAACAAAAAGCGTGTTTTTAAGAGGTAATAACTATCAAAAGATTGACACTTGTTTATGTTCGGTTTAATTGTAAAATTATGTCCAATGACCAACATTATATTAAAAGGTAAAAATATATTCTAAATATACTTTAAAACCACTCAAATTCACAATTTATCACTATTAATTATTTTGATTAAAAAAGTTGTTTTTAATTAAAATTTAGTAATTTTCACTATTCATCAAAATATAAAAGTTATCCGAAAAGTACCAAAATTTCACCCTAGGCTAATTTTGATATTCCGAATCTAAAAATGAAGTCCATTTTGAAATATAAAATATATATGATTTCAAAAAGTAGGTATTACTATTCACAACGGCTAGTTTAATTAGTTGTGGTGTGTGTTAGAACTCGAGGTTGCGTACAACACACGCTATCGCATTATTCGAAGGGAAACGTACCGTAGAAGCTTGGGGTGTTACATTCTCCCCTCCTTCAAATAATTGCGTCCTCGCAATTTCTAGGGTATTACTGCATAAAAAGACTCGGGTGGTTTTTCATCATAAGTTCCTCGGGTTCCCACGTTGCCTCTTCCATCTTATGATTTCTCCACAAAACTTTTACCAGACGCGTCGTCCGGTTTCTCAGTACTTGTTCTCTCGTATCAAGAATCTTGACGGGCTCTTCGCAATAAGACAGATCGGGTTCCAGTTCTAATTCCTCATAGGTGAGTAAATGCGTTGGGTCAGGCATGTATTTTCTCAACAGAGATACGTGGAACACATCGTGAACTTTGGAGAGACTTGGCGGCATTGCCAATCGGTAAGCTACAGCCCCAATTCGTTCTAGAATTTCGAAAGGTCCGATGTACCTGGGACTCAATTTACCTTTCTTACCAAAACGTATGACTCCCTTCCATGGAGATACCTTTAGGAAAACATGATCACCGACTTGAAATTCCAAATCCTTCCTTCGATTATCGGCATAGCTCTTCTGCCTACTTTGAGCTGCTTTGATGTGATTTTGGATTACTTTCACCTTTTCCACCGTTTCCTCCACCAGTTCTGGGCCTACAAGTTTTCTTTCACCAACGTCGTCCCAACAGGTTGGTGTACGACATCTCTTTCCGTATAACGCTTCATATGGTGCCATCTGAATACTCGAATGGAAGCTATTGTTATAGGAAAATTCTACCAGAGGTAAATATTGATCCCACATACCCTGAAAGTCAAGTGAGCAAGATCTCAACATGTCTTCTAAGGTTTGAATAGTCCGTTCTGATTGTCCGTCTATCTGAGGGTGGTAAGCAGTGCTCAAATGAAGTTCAGTATCCAGGGATTTCTGAAGACATTTCCAGAATCTTGAAGTAAAACGGGGATCACGATCAGAAACAATCGATAGGGGTACTCCATGAAGTCTCACAACTTCATTAATGTATAGTCTTGCTAGACGTTCCAGGGGTAGATCTTCTCTTATAGCAAGAAAATGTGATGACTTGGTAAGACGATCAACAATCACCCATATTGCATCATTCCTTCTAGGAGTCTTTGGTAGCCCCATGACAAAGTCTATCGTAACATTGTCCCATTTCCACTCTGGTATGGGAAGAGGTTGCATGACTCCTCCAGGCTGTTGCCTTCCAGCTTTCACTTGTTGACAAACCATACATCTTGACACAAAATCAGCAATCTCCCTCTTCATGTTGTCCCACCAAAAATGTTCCTTCAAATCTCTATACATTTTGGTGCTCCCAGGGTGTATAGAGAAATTGGAACTATGAGCATCATCCAGCAATTCCCTTTTTAGATCAGGTATATTGGGAACACAAAGCCTCTTCCCGAATTTCAAAATTCCATCTACATACACAAAGTCTCTCAATCTCCCATCATTCACAGCTTTAATCTTCTTCTGAAATTCTTCATCATCGTTCTGAGAACTCTTAATCCTTTCTAGTAAAGATGGTTTGGCAACCATTTGAAAAAGCATTGATGTTTCACCTTCCCTGGTTATTCCCATGTCCATCTTCACTAGATCCATGAAAATTGGATCCCTTTCAATTCTCATCATGTTCAGAACTCCATGGTCTTTTCTGCTCAAAGCATCTGCTACTTTGTTTGTTTTCCCCGGGTGGTAGTGTATCGTGCAATCATAATCCTTGAGTAATTGAAGCCATCTCCTTTGCCTCATGTTGAGTTCTTTTTGTGAGAAAATATACTTCAAACTCTTGTGATCAGTATAAATCTCACATTTTTCACCATAGAGGTAGTGCCTCCATATCATCAAAGCAAAGATCACTGCTGCTAACTCGAGATCATGAGTAGGATAGTTTTGTTCATGAATTTTCAACTGTCGTGATGCATAGGCAATAACTCTATCATTTTGCATAAGGACACAGCCAAGTCCTTTCTTCGATGCATCACTATAAATAACGAACCCATCATTCCCCGATGGTAAAGTCAATATAGGAGCATTGACTAATCTTCTCTTCAGTTCTTCGAAACATTCTTCACACTCTTTTGTCCAAACAAATTTAACCCCTTTACGTGTGAGCTTCGTTAATGGGTTAGCCAATCGGGCAAAATTCTAGACGAAACGTCGATAATAACCTGCCAAACCAATAAAACTGCGTACCTCAGTTATACTCGTAGGTGCTGGCCATTCATGGATTGCTTTGGTCTTAGAAGGATCAACAGAGATTCCATCTTTAGAGACAATATGGCCAAGAAAAGAAATCTCCTGAAGCCAGAGTTCGCACTTGCTAAACTTCCCATATAATTCATGCCTCCTCAGAGTCTTCAAGATAATGCGCAAGTGATTTTCATGATCTTCGTAGGTTTTGGAGTATACCAAGATATCATCAATAAATACTACCACAAATTCATCGAGATACTCCTTGAAAACTCTATTCATCAGATCCATGAACACAGAGGGTGCATTAGTCAATCCAAACGGCATTACAGTAAACTCGTAATGCCCGTACCTGGTTCGAAATGCTGTCTTCGGAATGTCTTCCTTCTTCACACACAACTGATGGTATCCAGATCGAAGGTCAATCTTTGAAAAGTATTGAGCTCCATTCAGTTGGTCAAATAAATCATCAATACGAGGTAGGGGATACTTGTTCTTTATTGTTATAGCATTGATCTCCATGTAGTCGATACATAACCTCATAGATCCATCTTTCTTTTTAACAAAAAGAACAGGGGCTCCCCATGGAGAAACACTAGGGCGAATAAATCCCTTATTACTCAATTCCTCTAGTTGTTTCTTTAGTTCGACTAACTCTACAGTGGCCATTCTATAAGGGGTCTTCGATATAGGCCTTGATCCTGGAATCAAATCAATAGAAAACTCAACTTCTCGTTCTGGAGGATGTCCAGGTAAATCTTCCGGAAATACATCTACAAATTCTTTCACAACAGGTACATCCTCTATTTGAACATTACTTTCCTCACCGATAGTTATTTCATTCTCTTCCTCCCCAATAATTGAATTAAGTTGAGCTGTTGGGGGTGGATCTAAATAAGAATTAGGTGGTGACGATTCTGCTCTAAAAATAAGGTGCTCCTTATCATTATCATCAAGAATCATAACCTCTTTCTTCTTACAATAAATCTTCGCATCATAGTCCGAAAGCCAGTCCATACCGAGGATTATATCAAACTCAATCATAGGTATGACGATGAAATCAGCAGATAAAGAAAATTTATGTGCTCTAATGGGGACTGATTCACAAAACTTTGTTGCAACGATACTTCCTTAGGAGTTTTAACAGACAACTCCCTTACTAAATCAAATTGGAAATATCTAATTTTCTTAGCAAACTGGGAAGATATGAAACAATGCGATGATCCAGAATCAAATAATGCATTTTCTAAACTTGAGGAAACCATTAAATTACCTGCCACTACGTCTTTCGGAGCTTCTATCTCAGCAGTAGTGATAGCATAAGCCTGGCCTTGATCCCTTGGCCTTTTCTGAGGTAAGTTCTCCTTACGCTTAGGGCATGCATTTGCATAATGCCCCATCTCCCTGCAATTGTAGCACTGAACGTTGGTAGCTTCCTTCTTCCCCTTGTAATCATGAGCTTGGTGGCCTTTTTCACCACACTTGTAACAGACTCCCATTCCCTTCAAGCAAGTACCAGGATGTTTCTTCCCGCATTTACCACAAGATGGATATTCAACCTTTCCCTTCTTCCCCTTATTTCATTCCCAGATTGATCAGCAGGTCTCTTCTTCTCTTGCTTTGCTTTAAAGTCATAAGACTTAGAGAATTCCTTTTCGGTCTTGATAGCACATGAGACAATGTCTTCTTACGATGAAAAGGATTGTGAGACTAATGCTCGACGGAGAAATGGTTTTAACCCCTCAAAGAAACGATCAATCTTACTTCTTGGGTTGCGAATATAACCTCCAGCATACCTCGCTAACCTTGTAAAGTTAGCCTCATACTTTGTGACATTATCATCCTCCTTTTGTCTCAGACTCAGAAATTGCCTTTCCATATCTGCTCGATGGTCGCGAGGAAAGTATTTTTCTAAAAACAGATCTTTGAACTCCCTCCATTCCATGTTTGATACTTCATCATCTTCCTTCATGTTTTGAATCAATGACCACCATTGATCAGCATCTCCAGTGAGGCGGTAAACTGCCATGGTAACTTTTTCCCTTTCACTACTCCCCAAAGCCTGAAATATTTTCTCTAGGGAAAATATCCATTGCTCAGCTTCTCTGGGATTTGTACTCCCATTGAACGTTGGTGGTTGTTGTCTCATGAATCGATCTAACATTGATCCTCCATGCTGCGGATCAGGGTGCTCCATACGGGTATGGTTATTATTCATAACCTGAGTAAGTTGTCCCAGTATGGTGATTAGCTGATCAGCACCAGTTGCATCACTAGCCCCACTATAATTATCTTGAGCAGGAGGGCAATCCCTACATGGGGTGCGTGCATTGATACGGTTTCCATTTCTTCCACTAGGCGCCATTTCTAAACAATGGCATAAACTAGATCAGTTTATAAATAAAAATACATAATCCCATACTTATAAAACACTTAGCATAAATTGAACTATTTATGGATATAATCCATAATCATAAAAATGTTTTCTTTGAGGAAGTATATACTCATAAACCCTTCATAATGATTTGTAAAGATAGTGAGAGTTATCCTAAGCATATCCCCCGGGAGTGTCGTAACCAAGAGTGCAGCAAGGCCCGTTGTCGTGCACCAGTTCCCGTTCGAATCTAGCTCAAAGCGGTGTTTTCGGGTTTTACCCCTAGGTACATCTGTGCCAGAGCCGCCTCTACCTGCTCGTATCCAGACAGGGATGTATTGCTCGGAAAACTCACAAAGTCTCTACAATACCAAAATTCTAGGAAGTTCTTCTATACTAATCCTCAAAGTTCATCTTAGGTCTATGTGCTCTAATCAGAGTTTATCTAAATCTAGCTTCCAAGGTTTGTACTAAACTTCCTCTGATACCAACTGTAACGCCCCGACCCCAGTTACCTAGAGTCGGTGCATTATTACATAACATTGGCATGATCATAAGAAAGATCAAATCTCGAAAGACCGATTGGTTTAGTAGCCTTGGAAAATGCCAGATATATTCATAAGTTTTACATTACATTATAAAATGAAAAACTACTTCAACAACATAATGTCTCAATAGACCACACTATTATCCCCTCATAAAATCCCTGCAGGTCATTCATAACTTACTTCTTCACATCCTGGGAAAAATAAAACATAAAAAAGGGGTGAGCTCAAATGCCCAATACGGATAACAATATAGCGGAAAGAATAAACATTTAAGGCAATGTATAACTAAAACAAAAGCCTTTTAAATATGAACTTTCAACATGGTATGGCATAAATAAAATGAAATAATGCCATTTAATTATTCACATGGATATTCTACTAATCGAATAATCACATGCAAAAATCAATAACCACTTTCATAATGTTGGAATGCATAATGCCAGACTATCATAACCACATAGCCAAGGCCTCGTGCCAAGACTACAAATAAGATTTTGTCAAGGCCTTGTGCCAAGACACTAGTTTGTCTCATGAGACCTACCGATGCATCGAGGAGCTATAGCGGGCTCCACCCGTCACTTATTAAGTCCAATTCATTCCCATATGAAAAGGTTTAAACATAACATAAACATTCGTATTAAAACTAGCATACGAAATGTCAATAATTTCACCATAAACTATGAATTGTATAAAAATAGCACATCCATAGTCAAACATATCACAAAACCTTCAATACAATATAGATGTTTTGTATCATAATAAATCAACTTCAAATAATCTTAAAATCCGTCAAAGGATGTTGACATAGATGAAATCAAAATTCTTTTTAAAGAAATATCTCCTTTTATTTTGAAATCATTTAAGATCCATATAAAATAAAACATTTTCTTTGAAAATATTCTTATAAGCTTCTAAGTAAAGCTTTGAAGATTTTATAATGGCGTAAAATTACCGCACCCGCCGTATAAGTTAAAAAAAACATTCTTACCTCAATTCTGTCGAAAAGGTTAAAAAGGACCTTGTTTTGAAAACGACTGAAAGATTCCTTTATAAACCACTTATAAAAAGTCAAACAAGGGTATAAATGACTTTAACCCATATTATTTTAAATAGTAAAAATGTTTTGAAATACATTTTTAAGAAACATGGATGTGGATGATAAAGAGATCCCAGTAGATTATTACGTATAAACAACCATGGATAATGAAGAGGTTGTGAAATAACCCTTACCTTGTACTTTTCCTTCGTTGGGGTAGGTTAACCTCCTGTATAATGGTGAAATAATTGTTATTAAATTATAAAAGAATCATATACATTAATATGATATCATATATGATCTTTTAATATTGATTTGATAATATCTTAGTATTTTCGTCGTTTCGTGTGTTAACTTACTCATTTTCTTTTATATGTTTTGTTACATAAGTCATGTTTGTTGTATCTTATTCATATCCCGAATGATATCAAGTCCTTAAACATCATTTTTAAATCATTAAATGATAATTATACTTGAATGGATACGATGGAGAATGAATCTCATCGCGTTCGTGGAGACGGTAGTCCGTACGTACGCACGAACGCTACTTCCATTTAATTTTTATTTTAAAAGAATCGAATCCAAATGATACATAGGTATATTACTATTCCAGTATAATATAATATTTTATATTTGTTACTTAAGTTCATTAACACCATCCTTTATATGATCCATGTGTGGTATGAACGAGTCATATCATTTTAAGGGGGCGGTAGTCCGCACTTCCTCAAATGAAATTATCGTATGTATATACAACATGAAACGAATAATGGTGTGAAATAAAATGGAATTACAGAAGCTTATATATAAAATATATATCATTAATATCATATTTAATTGCAGTTCCATCATAATGGCCACCATGAGAGGCGGTAAGATGTATTTGAACAATCATCGTTTCGTGAGGCGTTAGTTTGCCATCCACAGAAACATTATGTTCATCATCCATTAGATGGAGTTGTGTGTATGTGTAGTTTGAATCCTTCTTATAACAACATCCTAGTATATTGAGGATACTGGTGTTGTTACAAAAGAAAGGAAATAAAAATAGTTTGGGGGTTGGAGAAGCAAAATAAATGAAAATAATTTAAGAGAAATCGTTACCTTTAATTTAGGTAACTCACTTTGGTTGGAACCAAAGGACTTCTTGAAATGCTTTCTGCCTAAGGGTAAGCTTCAAGTAGGAGGAGAGGGATGTGGGGAGCTTATTTGGGCAGAGTTTGGACGAGCCAAGTGGCTTGAGAGGTGTGAGGAATGAGTAGAAGTGGTCTCCTTTTATAAGGGGGAGGAGGGGCTCTTTAGGAAAGAGTGAAAGTATTACTTTATAATATAATTATATTCGGTTTATAATGGTCCAAAAATCATTGAGGTCGAAGATAAGATGACTCATATTCTAAATAACATCAACCAATAAGAATTTGACAGGTTTTACATAATATTTTAATCATTATAATCTTATTTATTTAAATGATTTATTAATGAGGTAAATATTGCATCATTATTGTGTCATTAATAATTTTAATTATTTGATGTCTAAAAATTATAAATAAAATATCATTATGTAGTAAATCTTTTTAGCTTTCTAATGAATATTTATAATCGAAAATTCAACATGTATAACCCTATGTAAAAATTGTTCTTCTAAAAGATGTAAGCTTATGCCATTTTTATTTTTATTTTAACTTTATTAATATAATGTGTCCCTACCACATACAAGTGGATCCAAGGGGTCCCCAAATTGACCCAAGGATTCCCATGGTCGGGTATGTGTCAACCAATAAGGTTAGGACACGTTTTAGGGTAATTTTGTATTATTATAATATTATTTTTTAACCCTTATTTACCGGATTTACCCTTTAACCATGGTAAATAAAATATTTACCACAGTAACTATTCAAAATGTCTAAAAATAAAAGTTACCTATTTACACAATTTGAACATCCTGATTCCAAATATGGAATCCATTTTCCTAAATTCAAAACACAGAAGTGGCATAAATTAATTTAAAATTAATTCCCGCTGTCAAAACAAAAAGCGTGTTTTGAAGAGGTAATAACTATCAAAAGATTGACACTTGTTTATGTTCGGTTTAATTGTAAAAATATGTCCAATGACCAACATTATATTAAAAGGTAAAAATATATTCTAAATATACTTTAAAACCACTCAAATTCACAATTTATCACTATTAATTATTTTGATTAAAAAAGTTGTTTTTAATTAAAATTTAGTAATTTTCACTATTCATCAAAATATAAAAGTTATCCGAAAAGTACCAAAATTTCACCCTAGGCTAATTTTGATATTCCGAATCTAAAAATGAAGTCCATTTTGAAATATAAAATATATATGATTTCAAAAAGTAGGTATTACTATTCACAACGGGTAGTTTAATTAGTTGTGGTGTGTGTTAGAACTCGAGGTTGCGTACAACACACGCTATCGCATTATTCGAAGGGAAACGTGCCGTAGAATCTTGGGGTGTTACATTCTCCCATCCTTCAAATAATTGCGTCCTCGCAATTTCTAGGGTATTACTGCATAAAAAGACTCGGGTGGTTTTTCATCATAAGTTCCTCGGGTTCCCACGTTGCCTCTTCCATCTTATGATTTCTCCACAAAACTTTTACCAGACGCGTCGTCCGGTTTCTCAGTACTTGTTCTCTCGTATCAAGAATCTTGACGGGCTCTTCGCAATAAGACAGATCGGGTTCCAGTTCTAATTCCTCATAGGTGAGTACATGCGTTGGGTCAGGCAAGTATTTTCTCAACAGAGATACGTGGAACACATCGTGAACTTTGGAGAGACTTGGCGGCATTGCCAATCGGTAAGCTACAGCCCCAATTTGTTCTAGAATTTCGAAAGGTCCGATGTACCTGGGACTCAATTTACCTTTCTTACCAAAACGTATGACTCCCTTCCATGGAGATACCTTTAGGAAAACATGATCACCGACTTGAAATTCCAAATCCTTCCTTCGATTATCGGCATAGCTCTTCTGCCTACTTTGAGCTGCTTTGATGTGATTTTGGATTACTTTCACCTTTTCCACCGTTTCCTCCACCAGTTCTGGGCCTACAAGTTTTCTTTCACCAACGTCATCCCAACAGGTTGGTGTACGACATCTCTTTCCGTATAACGCTTCATATGGTGCCATCTGAATACTCGAATGGAAGCTATTGTTATAGGAAAATTCTACCAGAGGTAAATATTGATCCCACATACCCTGAAAGTCAAGTGAGCAAGATCTCAACATGTCTTATAAGGTTTGAATAGTCCGTTCTGATTGTCCGTCTGTCTGAGGGTGGTAAGCAGTGCTCAAATGAAGTTCAGTATCCAGGGATTTCTGAAGACTTTTCCAGAATCTTGAAGTAAAATGGGGATCACGATCAGAAACAATCGATAGGGGTACTCCATGAAGTCTCACAACTTCATTAATGTATAGTCTTGCTAGACGTTCCAGGGGTAGATCTTCTCTTATAGCAAGAAAATGTGCTGACTTGGTAAGACGATCAACAATCACCCATATTGCATCATTCCTTCTAGGAGTCTTTGGTAGCCCCATGACAAAGTCCATCGTAACATTGTCCCATTTCCACTCTGGTATTGGAAGAGGTTGCATGACTCCTCCAGGCTGTTGCCTTCCAGCTTTCACTTGTTGACAAACCATACATCTTGACACAAAATCAGCAATCTCCCTCTTCATGTTGTCCCACCAAAAATGTTCCTTCAAATCTCTATACATTTTGGTGCTCCCAGGGTGTATAGAGAAATTGGAACTATGAGCATCATCCAGCAATTCCCTTTTTAGATCAAGTATATTGGGAACACAAAGTCTCTTCCCGAATTTCAAAATTCTATCTTCATACACAAAGTCTCTCAATCTCCCATCATTCACAGCTTTAATCTTCTTCTGAAATTCTTCATCATCGTTCTGAGAACTCTTAATCCTTTCTAGTAAAGATGGTTTGGCAACCATTTGAAAAAGCATTGATGTTTCACCTTCCCTGTTTATTCCCATGTCCATCTTCACTAGATCCATGAAAATTGGATCCCTTTCAATTCTCATCATGTTCAGAACTCCATGGTCTTTTCTGCTCAAAGCATCTGCTACTTTGTTTGCTTTCCCCGGGTGGTAGTGTATCGTGCAATCATAATCCTTGAGTAATTCAAGCCATCTCCTTTGCCTCATGTTGAGTTCTTTTTGTGAGAAAATATACTTCAAACTCTTGTGATCAGTATAAATCTCACATTTTTCACCATAGAGGTAGTGCCTCCATATCTTCAAAGCAAAGATCACTACTGCTAACTCGAGATCATGAGTAGGATAGTTTTGTTCATGAATTTTCAACTGTCGTGATGCATAGGCAATAACTCTATCATTTTGCATAAGGACACAGCCAAGTCCTTTCTTCGATGCATCACTATAAATAACGAACCCATCATTCCCCGATGGTAAAGTCAATATAGGAGCAATGACTAATCTTCTCTTCAGTTCTTCGAAACATTCTTCACACTCTTTTGTCCAAACAAATTTAACCCCTTTACGTGTGAGCTTCGTTAATGGGTTAGCCAATCGGGCAAAATTCTGGACGAAACGTCGATAATAACCTGCCAAACCAATAAAACTGCGTACCTCATTTACTCGTAGGTGCTGGCCATTCTTGGATTGCTTTGGTCTTAGAAGGATCAACAGAGATTCCATCTTTAGAGACAATATGGCAAAGAAAAGAAATCTCCTGAAGCCAGAATTCGCACTTGCTAAACTTCCCATATAATTCATGCCTCCTCAGAGTCTTCAAGATAATGCGCAAGTGATTTTCATGATCTTCGTAGGTTTTGGAGTATACCAAGATATCATCAATAAATACTACCACAAATTCATCGAGATACTCCTTGAAAACTCTATTCATCAGATCCATGAACACAGAGGGTGCATTAGTCAATCCAAACGGCATTACAGTAAACTCGTAATGCCCGTACCTGGTTCGAAATGCTGTCTTTGGAATGTCTTCCTTCTTCACACACAACTGATGGTATCCAGATCGAAGGTCAATCTTTGAAAAGTATTGAGCTCCATTCAGTAGGTCAAATAAATCATTAATACGAGGTAGGGGATACTTGTTCTTTATTGTTATAGCATTGATCTCCCTGTAGTCGATACATAACCTCATAGATCCATCTTTCTTTTTAACAAAAAGAACAGGGGCTCCCCATGGAGAAACACTAGGGCGAATAAATCCCTTATTACTCAATTCCTCTATTTGTTTCTTTAGTTCGACTAACTCTACAGTGGCCATTCTATAAGGGGTCTTCAATATAGGCCTTGATCCAGGAATCAAATCAATAGAAAACTCAACTTCTCGTTCTGGAGGATGTCCAGGTAAATCTTCCGGAAATACATCTACAAATTCTTTCACAACAGGTACATCCTCTATTTGAACATTCCTTTCCTCACCGACAGTTATTTCATTCTCTTCCTCCCCAATAATTGAATTAAGTTGAGCTGTTGGGGGTGGATCTAAATAAGAATTAGGTGGTGACGATTCTGCTCTAAAAATAAGGTGCTCCTTATCATTATCATCAAGAATCATAACCTCTTTCTTCTTACAATAAATCTTCGCATCATAGTCCGAAAGCCAGTCCATACCGAGGATTATATCAAACTCAATCATAGGTATGACGATGAAATCAGCAGATAAAGAAAATTTATGTGCTCTAATGGGGACTAATTCACAAAACCTTGTTGCAACGATACTTCCTTAGGAGTTTTAACAGACAACTCCCTTATTAAATCAAATTGGAAATATCTAATTTTCTTAGCAAACTGGGAAGATATGAAACAATGCGATGATCCAGAATCAAATAATGCATTTGCTAAACTTGAGGAAACCATTAAATTACCTGCCACTATGTCTTTCGGAGCTTCTATCTCAGCAGTAGTGATAGCATAAGCCTGGCCTTGATCCCTTGGCCTTTTCTGAGGTAAGTTCTCCTGACGCTTAGGGCATGCATTTGCATAATGCCCCATCTCCCTGCAATTGTAGCACTGAACGTTGGTAGCTTCCTTCTTCCCCTTGTAATCATGAGCTTGGTGGCCTTTTTCACCACACTTGTAACAGACTCCCATTCCCTTCAAGCAAGTACCAGGATGTTTCTTCCCGCATTTACCACAAGATGGATATTCAACCTTTCCCTTCTTCCACTTATTTCCATTCCCAGATTGATCAGCATGCCTCTTCTTCTCTTGCTTTGCTTTAAAGTCATAAGACTTAGAGAATTCCTTTTCGGTCTTGATAGCACATGAGACAATGTCTTCGTACGATGAAAAGGATTGTGAGACTAATGCTCGACGGAGAAATGGTTTTAACCCATCAAAGAAACGATCAATCTTACTTCTTGGGTTGCGAATATAATCTCCAGCATACCTCGCTAACCTTGTAAAGTTAGCCTCATACTTTGTGACATTATCATCCTCCTTTTGTCTCAGACTCAGAAATTGCCTTTCCATATCTGCTCGATGGTCACGAGGAAAGTATTTTTCTAAAAACAGATCTTTGAACTCCCTCCATTCCATGTTTGATACTTCATCATCTTCCTTCATGTTTTGAATCAATGACCACCATTGATCAGCATCTCCAGTGAGGCGGTAAACTGCCATGGTAACTTTTTCCCTTTCACTACTCCCCAAAGCCTGAAATATTTTCTCTAGGGAAAATATCCATTGCTCAGCTACTAAGGGATTTGTACTCCCATTGAACTTTGGTGGTTGTTGTCTCATGAATCGATCTAACATTGATCCTCCACGCTGCGGATCATGGTGCTCTATACGGGTAAGGTTATTATTCATAACCTGAGTAAGTTGTCTCAGTATGGTGATTAGCTGATCAGCACCAGTTGCATCACTAGCCCCACTATAATTATCTTGAGAAGGAGGGAAATCCCTACATGGGGTGCGTGCATTGATACGGTTTCCATTTCTTCCACTAGGCGCCATTTCTAAACAATGGCATAAACTAGATCAGTTTATAAATCAAAATACATAATCCCATACTTATAAAACACTTAGCATAAATTGAACTATTTATGGATATAATCCATAATCATAAAAATGTTTTCTTTGAGGAAGTATATACTCATAAACCCTTCATAATGATTTGTAAAGATAGTGAGAGTTATCCTAAGCATATCCCCCGGGAGTGTCGTAACCAAGAGTGCAGCAAGGCCCGTTGTCATGCACCAGTTCCCGTTCGAGTCTATCTCAAAGCGGTGTTTTCGGGTTTTACCCCTAGGTACATCTGTGCCAGAGCCGCCTCTACCTGCTCGTATCCAGACAGGGATGTATTTCTCGGAAAACTCACAAAGTCTCTACAATACCAAAATTCTAGGAAGTTCTTCTATACTAATCCTCAAAGTTCATCTTAGGTCTATGTGCTCTAATCAGAGTTTATCTAAATCTAGCTTCCAAGGTTTGTACTAAACTTCCTCTGATACCAACTGTAACGCCCCGACCCCAGTTACCCAGAGTCGGTGCATTATTACATAACATTGGCATGATCATAAGAAAGATCAAATCTCGAATGACCGATTGGTTTAGTAGCCTTGGAAAATGCCAGATATATTCATAAGTTTTACATTACATTATAAAATGAAAAACTACTTCAACAACATAATGTCTCAATAGACCACACTATTATCCCCTCATAAAATCCCTGCAGGTCATTCATAACTTACTTCTTCACATCCTGGGAAAAATAAAACATAAAAAAGGGGTGAGCTCAAATGCCCAGTAAGGATAACAATATAGCGGAAAGAATAAACATTTAAGGCAATGTATAACTAAAACAAAAGCCTTTTAAATATGAACTTTCAACATGGTATGGCATAAATAAAATGAAATAATTCCATTTAATTATTCACATCGATATTCTACTAATCAAATAATCACATGCAAAAATCAATAACCACTTTCATAATGTTGGAATGCATAATGCCAGACTATCATAACCACATAGCCAAGGCCTCGTGCCAAGACTACAAATAAGATTTTGTCAAGGCCTTGTGCCAAGACACTAGTTTGTCTCATGAGACCTACCGATGCATCGAGGAGCTATAGCGGGCTCCACCCGTCACTTATTAAGTCCAATGCATTCCCATATGAAAAGGTTTAAACATAACATAAACATTCGTATTAAAACTAGCATACGAAATGTCAATAATTTCACCATAAACTATGAATGGTATAAAAATAGCATATCCATAGTCAAACATATCACAAAACCTTCAATACAATATAGAAGTTTTGTATCATAATAAATCAACTTCAAATAATCTTAAAATCCGTCAAAGGATGTTGACATAGATGAAATCAAAATTCTTTTTAAAGAAATATCTCCTTTTATTTTGAAATCATTTAAGATCCATATAAAATAAAACATTTTCTTTGAAAATATTCTTATAAGCTTCTAAGTAAAGATTTGAAGATTTTATAATGGCGTAAAATTACCGCACCCGCCGTATAAGTTAAAAAAAACATTCTTACCTCAATTCTGTCGAAAAGGTTAAAAAGGACCTTGTTTTGAAAACGACTGAAAGATTCCTTTATAAACCTCTTATAAAAAGTCAAACAAGGGTATAAATGACTTTAACCCATATTCTTTTAAATAGTAAAAATGTTTTGAAATACATTTTTAAGAAACATGGATGTGGATGATAAAGAGATCCCAGTAGATTATTACGTATAAACAACCATGGATAATGAAGAGGTTGTGAAATAACCCTTACCTTGTACTTTTCCTTGGTTGGGGTAGGTTAACCTCCTGTATAATGGTGAAATAATTGTTATTAAATTATAAAAGAATCATATACATTAATATGATATCATATATGATCTTTTAATATTGATTTGATAATATCTTAGTATTATCGTCGTTTCGTGTGTTAACTTACTCATTTTCTTTTATATGTTTTGTTACATAAGTCATGTTTGTTGTATCTTATTCATATCCAGAATGATATCAAGTCCTTAAACATCATTTTTAAATCATTAAATGATAATTATACTTGAATGGATACGATGGAGAATGAATCTCATCGCGTTCGTGGAGAAGGTAGTCCGTACGTACGCACGAACGCTACTTCCATTTAATTTTTATTTTAAAAGAATCGAATCCAAATGATACATAGGTATATTAATATTCCAGTATAATATAATATTTTATATATGTTACTTAAGTTCATTAACACCATCCTTTATATGTTCCATGTGTGGTATGAACGAGTCATATCATTTTAAGGGGGCGGTAGTCCGCACTTCCTCAAATGAAATTATCGTATGTATATACAACATGAAACGAATAATGGTGTGAAATAAAATGGAATTACAGAAGCTTATATATAAAATATATATCATTAATATCATATTTAATTTCAGTTCCATCATAATGGCCACCATGAGAGGCGGTAAGATGTATTTGAACAATCATCGTTTCGTGAGGCGTTAGTTTGCCATCCACAGAAACATTATGTTCATCATCCATTAGATGGAGTTGTGTGTATGTGTAGTTTGAATCCTTCTTATAACAACATCCTAGTATATTGAGGATACTGGTGTTGTTACAAAAGAAAGGAAATAAAAATATTTTGGGGGTTGGAGAAGCAAAATAAATGAAAATAATTTAAGAGAAATCGTTACCTTTAATTTAGGTAACTCACTTTGGTTGGAACCAAAGGACTTCTTGAAATGCTTTCTGCCTAAGGTTAAGCTTCAAGTAGGAGGAGAGGGATGTGGGGAGCTTAGTTGGGCAGAGTTTGGACGAGCCAAGTGGCTTGAGAGGTGTGAGGAATGAGTAGAAGTGGTCTCCTTTTATAAGGGGGAGGAGGGGCTCTTTAGGAAAGAGTGAAAGTATTACTTTATAATATAATTATATTCGGTTTATAATGGTCCAAAAATCATTGAGGTCGAAGATAAGATGACTCATATTCTAAATAACATCAACCAATAAGAATTGGACAGGTTTTAGATAATATTTTAATCATTATAATCTTATTTATTTAAATGATTTATTAATGAGGTAATCATTGCATCATTATTGTGTCATTAATAATTTAAATTATTTGATGTCTAAAAATTATAAATAAAATATCATTATGTAGTACATCTTTTTAGCTTTCTAATGAATATTTATAATCGAAAATTCAACATGTATAACCCTATGTAAAAATTGTTCTTCTAAAAGATGTAAGCTTATGCCATTTTTATTTTTATTTTAACTTTATTAATATAATGTGTCCCTACCACATATAAGTGGATCCAAGGGGTCCCCAAATTGACCCAAGGATGCCCATGGTCGGGGATGTGTCCACCAATAAGGTTAGGACACGTTTTAGGGTAATTTTGTATTATTATAATATATTTTTTAACCCTTATTTACCGGATTTACCCTTTAACCATGGTAAATAAAATATTTACCACAGTAACTATTCAAAATGTCTAAAAATAAAAGTTACCTATTTACACAATTTGAACATCCTGATTCCAAATATGGAATCCATTTTCCTAAATTCAAAACACAGAAGTGGCAGAAATTAATTTAAAATTAATTCCCGCTGTCAAAACAAAAAGCGTGTTTTTAAGAGGTAATAACTATCAAAAGATTGACACTTGTTTATGTTCGGTTTAATTGTAAAATTATGTCCAATGACCAACATTATATTAAAAGGTAAAAATATATTCTAAATATACTTTAAAACCACTCAAATTCACAATTTATCACTATTAATTATTTTGATTAAAAAAGTTGTTTTTAATTAAAATTTAGTAATTTTCACTATTCATCAAAATATAAAAGTTATCCGAAAAGTACCAAAATGTCACCCTAGGCTAATTTTGATATTCCGAATCTAAAAATGAAGTCAATTTTGAAATATAAAATATATATGATTTCAAAAAGTAGGTATTACTATTCACAACGGCTAGTTTAATTAGTTGTGGTGTGTGTTAGAACTCGAGGTTGCGTACAACACACGCTATCACATTATTCGAAGGGAAACGTACCGTAGAAGCTTGGGGTGTTACAGCTTAGGCATGTAAAAATAAAAGGTAAGCGACCTGTCATACTGGGACATGGTGTGTACTCATGTATTTACTCATATCCATGTACTCCCACATGACCATATTCACATAGGTTTTGCCTGAGAAATCCCACCTAGCATGTACCAAAAGTACACATATGGGTGCTTAAAAATTCATCATCCTATGTTCCTTCTCACATGACCAGACACATGGTAACATACCATATGGTATGTACTATGATTACATGAGGTCTAACCAAGAAAATAATTATTAATTTCCCAAACAGTAAGAATACACAATGTGTATGGATTGACTACACATAGTGAAAACTGGGTTTTTCATGAAAGAAACTCTAGATTGCGTAAAAACCTATATTATTTTGAAAAACCAACAAGTGGTATACAAAATTTCGATCTGTGAGGGCTCATAGTCCCCATGAATAAAATATTTTCACCCAATAATAACATGTCACAATATAATTCTATATGAAAGGATAAAAAATGATCCACCACATTTCAATCCAAGAGGACCCATACTTATCATGGGAAAAAGAATTGCATCCATCCAATTCAGCCATAACACATACCAATACACCTATAAAAATAGTAGGCATATCAATAATGGTACCTATAAAAAAATAATTCATATATAGAATGACATCTATCACAATCTCATACAATCAGAAATTCTATCTAAATTGCATGGCATGAATGCATGGAATGTGATTTCTAACAAGTGCCTAAAAGATGGATGTGATGGAATACCATCCTCTCATTAGGATCCACCAATTTTTAAAGGGAATTATATAAAAAACAACAATACAATAAAAAATTCTCAGCCATCTGTGAAATAAAATCAACTGTAATAGATCAAAACCCAAAAATCAGAATTCAATTTGAATCATTTTGGATTTTCATTGTATGCGAGGTAGCTACTCAAAATATTTTCTTAATATCATGTCCAATTGAATTTTTATCGCTTCCAATTGTTTCCAAAAAACAATAAAAACCAAAAAAGAAAAGATCCCTAATACCACTTTGTAATATCTCATATCTGGATGCCACTCAAATGGTGCCCCATACCCATTTGGACACATGTACTCAAGAGAATTTACACAAATGCTATAGGATACCAACTAGTAGTGTGGGTTGACCATTTGATAATAGTGAAACTATCCCCTCATTTTCATATTTTAACATAGTGGTATGAATAAATAATAAAATAGTATAAGCAATACACAACATACAACTGAAACAAATATAAGAAGACAGATAAGATAAATAACCAAGAATCGTTCAATAAAAATTTTGATGCAACATGTCAAATTTTCTAGGAACGCAGTGAAAATAAGATACATTGTTGTCAAATAAACGATATAATACCATGATACATAAATGCAAATGAAAACTCCAAACCATCAAAAGCATCGGGTTGGTCCCATTCTATTTTGATCCTAACTACAAATCATGTAACTGTAGAAGGGCACTTCCCATATCGAGACCTACAATAATATAATATCATTAGGATGGAAATCATGACCTGAATAGGGGGTGGGAAATAAATCCTAGTAGACAACAACCCATGATCTATGCCTAGCTATCAGTTAGTATATGAAACATCAATGTACAATAGTGAAAGCTTTAACTAAGATGTACTAAAAACAATAAACAATCATACAATCACTAGTTTCCCTTTTCTTTCATTATGTTATGTTCAACTACACATTTACATTGAATTAAATAAGTCTCAAGACCCGAACTAATCCCGTCAATCCCTATTATAAAGGACAAACAATACATACCTCAGAAGCCTATATAAACAAGTAATGTGATGACCAAATTGATACATGTTTCTTGGATTGGAAGACACACAATAAGTCATTCCATTTCAAGATTCAATTCAACACCTCACTCGTATTCATAGAGAAACCCGGCTTGCAGTCATAACAGTTAATCAAGAATGATCTCGGTATTTCACCATGTTTTAGAGCCAATCCTGACGTACAAACCTTTCAACATAATTAACAACTCATGTAATTTACTACATTACATGGTTAACATAATAACAACACATGTGGGAATTATACATAATAAGAAACATGTGAATTAAATTATCAAAAGGCATAAGAATTTATACCCACATGGGAAGCTGAAATCAGAATCCTTATATATAATCTAAAAATTATAAGGATTAAAAAAATATACTCACATGGGAAATTTATATATATCATGAAAAAATGTGAATTAAACTATATTAATTGTTAATTAATTATCATCTCACATATGAAACATTAAATTAACAAGGTTTACCTTAATAAACCATAAAATGGGGAAAATTTCATTACCATAGGCATCATATGCCAAACATCTAAATAATGGTCATATGAGTGAATCAAACCCATGGGGTGGCCCTTAATCAGACCAAACAAGATAAAAAGGGATTAAATTAATTTAATCCATCACCTAATTATCATTAAGAAACAACATGGGTCAATTTACACTAATGAATACTCACTAATCATGGGAGAACAACACGATGGAAAATATAATCAACTCAATATTTAGCGAATGTCACAATACCACATACCTCGTAGTCTTAAAACTCTCATATTCTAGCGTTAGCCTGTAATTGTCCATATAATAGGTTAGATCTACACAAGGATATAAATTATCAACCTTAGATAAAAGGTCAGGAGAAGAAATCAGGAAGATTTCTTCAAAAGGAATCTATATCTTACTGATTGGCTTCAAACCCCTCTAACAGTAATCAAATCGGAGTTCAGAAGATGATTCAAGATGAAATTAATCCTACGGTGCACAACTCATCAAACTTGAATGATCCCTCTATCCGTTTTCACAAAAATTAAACTACTGCCTTATTTATCCAAAAAAAAGAAAAGTACATGCCTTGTACTAGAAACTGCAAGGTGTATCGCTACATTTTCAATAGAGGTCATGGCTAGATAATTACATGCCATTTACCAGGATGTACATGACGCGTACACATATTACAAGGTGTTTTATTGATAATAAATGTTGTTTAAGAATATTTTCCTTCATTTCCTTAATTAACAACATATAAAACAAATATTTGTACCTCAAAGAATAAACGGGGTTCTTTTAATAGTATAATATTAGAAAATTCACCGAAATAATTTAAAGAATATTTGGACATGGATGAAAATTATTCCTGACCATAGAAGAAATAAACTCTATTTTTTTAAAAAAATACCAATAATAATACTAATTCCAAGAAGAATATGGTTAGATTAATTGATAATTACATAAATAACTGTTGGATAATAAAATTAATGTAATTTATCAAATAAGGATAACATAATTTACTCAACATAAATTCAATCACAAATAATCCTATTTAAAATTGTATTGAAATCCAAATACCTTAGAAAATTGTTACCATTCAAATTAAAGACCCTTGGTTGAAATATATTGAATTGTAACTATATATATAATGAATTAATATATATATATGAAATGAAATTAATAATATTCATTATCTCGAACTCATAAAAATAAGGAGTTTAAAATAGAAAATTATCTCAATTAAAAAATATAGAGACATAGAACCCTTTTCTGAGGTCCTATATCCATTGTATTTTTGTGAAACTCAAGTATAAAAATTAATGATTTATTATAATTTTATTACATAACTATAATCAGACATATAATTCTATATCGTATTAACTTATAAAATTTTATCACCAATTTATTGACATTTATTTATTAAAATCACTATTTTTATTGATAACTTCTTTGTTATTCATGTATGTTTTGGTTCAGTAGTTTTGGTCCTTTTACCTTGATCATGGATCCATAACTAGAAATTTTTTATCATGAGATAATTATTATATATATCTGTATATTCATTATATATATAGTTAAAATCATCCAAAATTTAATGATATATGAATAATAAATACATTGTTGATGGATACGGTGGGTCGTATGTTCAAATGAACATGATTTTTACTTTTTGAAGGATGGAATGATCAAAATTTATCAAAAAAATCAACTTTATAGAATAATAATTATATAAAAAATTTCTTAAATATACCTTATATATATTATTATTACCATAAAATAAAATCAAAAAAATGAGAAACAGACCACTTCACATCATAGAGGTTGTATTCCACACAAAAGAATGAGCGACATTATTATTTTGCAACTGATTAGAAGGTTAGAATGTAGATATTATATTATAATTATGTTATAAAAAAAATTCTAAATATAATATGTATTATTTAGTTATATATTTATCAATATTTATGTAATGTGTTTATGAATGATGAGCTTGACTATTGTGTGGAGAAGGTAAGCTATTTTTATGCACTAGTAATGTTTTCACATTTTTTTAGGATGGGAAAAGGTAGAAATTTTTTATAAACTCATCTTGAAAATATATAAATATATCTATGATAATGGTGTCATTTTGTTTCTTATGGTTAAAAAAATTAGTGGAATTAGAAGAATAAATAAACATGAAAATGTCTATAATGAAAAATTCAACTTCTTCTACAGACATCTTTAATATAATTATTAAGGAACATTTTAATGGAATTTAAACAAACACATAAAATTCATGGATATGGATGTTTTAATGATAATTATAATGATATTATTTGATCTAGGTCACTCCATAATCTGGAAAAAATAGAGAATGGGTTTCGAATTATAAGTGAAGTTATGGTCACACATGGAATTACCGAAAGTAGTTAATTAATATAGATGAATTATTATCAAATATTATATATAAAAATAATATATATGATCAGGAAGAGTCTGAATAATCTCATAAATTAAATTTTGACTTGATTTGTTGATTTTTTAACCATATGTTTTATTTTTTACTACCATTAATCATTTTTACAATTTTCATGATGTCATGATTATTTTTCTCAATAGTGGTCATGAAAGATAATATAATTGGACAAGTGAACCATAAATGGAACATGAATTATATTTCAAATTAAATCACATTAATTTGTATGAATATATGTTGTTTTTGAATTTAAGGATATTTAATAAAATATTTTTTACTATAAAATACCCATAATGTCATTTTTGGAAATATATCAAAATATTATAATATCATATGTGTCTATCTCATCTCAAATGTTTACAAATAGACCTGGATTAAAATACAATGAATATAGTGCCTTTATATAATCATGTAATATTATCTTTATAAGATTAAATTACATTTTAAACATAATTTATTTGTTTATTGCATTGTTTAACATGTTATATATATAACAACAACAATAAAGTTTTCAATCATAAATGATTTTACTTTTACCATATGGTAATTTTTTTCATAAATTACAATGGGATTATATTTTAGCCTATTTATCATCATAAATTTCCTATTTAAATATTAGTATAATTTTAAAATCATTTAATTTTATATTATATAACATAAAATATCATCAATTTCATTTTTGATACTATTTAGTTATTATGACTTTAAAGACTATGTGATAGAAAATTCATTTTACTTTAACCCATTAATAAATCAACAAAATATATTAAATGTTTCTAAAAAAACATTGAATAAGGAAATTCAAAAAAATTAAATTAATTATATTATTTTTTAAAATGATTTCTTTTATTTATTTATGTATGGAAGAAATAAAATATCAACATTTCATAAGTATATAAGGTAATTATTTAATCACTCAAATTTAAAGAAAAACTATCGTAATGAAAATAATTTAATTACACCAAAAATAACAATTATATTCATTCACAACTTATCTTTAACACAATGTTAACAAATAATATAAATTTAAAAGAAATATAGTTATTTATTATAGTTTTCATTCTTTAAATATTATATAGGTCATTTTCATTGAAAAGCACCCCATAAAAAATAAAATCATTTGTCTATGGTGCTAAGGGTATAATTAAATTCATCTAATTAAAATTAAGATGAAAATTGGTGTCCCTTTAATGTTACTTGACTATGGTTTACCCTATTTACCCTTTCACTATGCTTACAACTTTTTTATGTTTTTTCTAATCAATATAGAATAAATTATGTATACCTTTTAAAAAATATTTAATATTCAATTTCTAAACAAAAATCAATTTCTCAATCTATGACATCTATGAGTGAAAAAAATAAATTTTAATATAATTATGTAAAATGTAATGAAAAACTATTTTTAGAGAAATATGTTTTTAGCATAAAAATCAAATATATAAAAATAAGGAAAATTTTTCTCAAATTGAATTAACTATAATATTCTAAATAAAATGAATAATATGTAACTTTGAGAGTAAATAAAATATATAATGGGTCTCTTAAATTTTTTTAATATATTAATATAAATGAAAATATTTTAAAAATCATACTTTTTCATATTTAACTGAAAAAACTATTATTTCATAAAAACCCATAATTTCACTCGAATCTAATTATGATATGATGATTTAAAATAATATTCACATATTTAAATAAATTAACTAAAACATTAAATAATTAAATATATTTTCAAAACATAAAATTTCATAAAATCTTTTTTAATGGAAATGAATATCTAATGCATAAAATAAATCTACTAAAACATTGTTATTATTTCCTCTTAATTAATCACTACACATGTACTGAGTTTGAAAATTATAAACATTTTTTATAATTTGATTTCCCGTTTTCTTACCCACAAATAAAATTTCTAGGATACAATTTTCTCTTTTAATAAATAAAACAGTAATATTATATCATTGTTTACTTAATCATACTGTTGAGTATTCAGAATGTTATTGATATTAGTGTTATAAATTTTCAGAGCATTAAATTATACCCCATACTAGTTGGGTTCCATAGAAGTTTAATGTTTTCATCATAGGTATACTTTTCTAAAATTCATTTTTTTCAGGATATCCATATTATAGGGGGGATTATAAAACATCTTTTAAAAAGGTAAGTGGTAATGATAATGGTTAGATAAAATAACATATAATTATCTTCTTAGATAAAGTGAAAATTGGTGGAAATTAAAATAAAAACCTAGAAGTGAACACTAATGTTCAGGGACTGATATAAAGTGATACATAATATTTTCGTGTGAAATATAACAACCAAAAAACCATAAATCAGGGACGTTTGAAAATGACCATCTATTCATCAGAAATGATGAGTCTATAGATAACATTTTTATTTCCAGATCATTTCCCAGTATATGACTAATTTATCTAAAATCGAGACTAAATAATAATGAATATAATATACTTTGAATTATAATAACATATTTTAATCAATTTTCACTATATTTTCATCTGTTTATCCAAGGTACAATTATTCATGAGGAATTATTCATTTCAAAATAACTAAAATAAAATTCTAATAGATCACATAATATAGAAAAAAAATCACTTAATCTTATATTTAATGAACCCAAAATGGTATTCACATGTATGATTAAACCAAATATTATAAATAATCATAAGAATAAATAATTTATTAAAATAAAAAACTCAACAATAAAACCAATAGTATAAAATTGATCTTTCCCTGAAAAAATAACCCTACGTTTAAATTATTCCTAATAGAATTATCATGAAATAATTTTTTATCCTAAATTGTTATCTCATAACCTTCATCTTACAAATCAAAAACATAATACCATTTTTCAAAAATAATTATTTGTGTTAAAATAAAATTTTATATAAACCCTAATAAAATAAAATATATCTAAAAATATCATCAATCTCCTCATATTAAAAAAAATTCAAAATAAATGATCCTAAAATGTTATTCCCAAAATAATCATTAATATTATCTATGGAATTTTTTAATTAAAAAATATTATTCCAACGAGGACGTCATGTAGGCCAGTGGTTGGTTTTTTACCCTTATTTCCCTTTAGTTATTGTTTCAAGCCTTGTGGAACTAATTGATGCATTAGGTCATAACCCAAATTTCATGTTTATTTATAAATATATCTTTAAATAATTACTAAATATTTCAACAAATAACATTCTCAATAAAATAATTAATAATGTAAAGAGTTTTATTTTCTCAAGTGTCTCCAAAAATATACATAATCATGTTAAAATACTATAACATAATTCCTTAAATGGTGTATATATTACTTATGATCATCCCTATAATTTTCAACATAAGAAACTTTAGGTTTATATCATATCATGATGGAATGTTATATGATTTCATAGTCACTATTCTATCAATAAACATAATAGTTCATATAGAAAATTATAATTTTTCCAAGAATATCCTTTGACAGTGTCAAACTAGTTGTTCAATGAGGACATATTTTCCATGCTCCAAATTGATGTATACGAAATAATAAACCAAATCATTTTGGGGTTATTACACTTAGACACATGTGGGGATCCCCAATAACTTTTCATGTCTAATTGATTCATCATGAGAATTCTACATTCAACATAATCAAAATTCCATAATAAAAATAATGTACCAATATAGAATGGAGTAGAATATGGAATGTCAATACATTCCCTAGTTGAGCTGACTATAAAATATCTAGATAGGGAATACAGATGAAATGATTACAACATATTCTCAGTGTATAATATGAAAAATAAATGGTTATTTTTTATTATTAAAATATGTACCATAATAAGGAAATTAACAAAATCATCTGGAAAATATATTTTTCACTTTCAAAAAAAAAATAAAAAATAAAAATTTCATTAATATTGGGAAATTATTTCAATGAATATAATTATAGAAACTTATAAAATAATGATAAAATCATTGAGTGTTAATAATGGTGGAAAATATTATTCATACCGATTACATTATAATAAATATTCCATCCATGTTTCAAGTGATTATAAAAAATGTACCTCATCTATTAAATGAAATTAGGTCTCCATTGAATTGAATATAGGGAAATAAAAATACCTTAAATTTGATATTTATAAATAATATTATCTCATTAAAAAATTTATTCAATGCATTTTAATAATAATATAGTCATAGAAGAAAAAGATTCATGACTGAAGATGAAATAAATATGGTTTCTTCTCAAAAACATTTTCCCAATCATTTTAAGTAACACTGTGAAGAGAATAGTAATATTTAATGAAAATAATTTTAATAATGACAGGATAATAAAATTATAAATTTTTTTTGATATTAATAATATAATTTCCTCCATGGAAATTCATGAATATAAAATCCTTAAATAAATTTTATTATAACATTAATATATTAACAATTTAATAATAATTCAATCAACAAAACATGGATGAAATATTCATAATTATCACTATAAATACAATAATTAAAAAAGGATCGATGAAACATATTTTAATGGGTATTTTCACAAACCTCATAAAAATAATAGTTTCATAAGACCAAACTTGTCACAATTAAACAATATTGATATATAATAACTTTAGCTCATGTCCAACATAGTTTTAAATGTTAAATCCTCATGTATAATAAATAAATATTTATTATATATCTATTAAAAACCATAATCATATGAATAATATAAAATATATTTTGGTATAACATTATATTACTAATTTATAAATAGTTTTTTATTAAAATTATTATTTTGTGTCTCAACTGTTTCGTATTTCATGAATTTTATTGTTTGGCAGTTTTTCTTTTCATAATTATATTGTGGTTATACAATATTCTTAATGAAAAAAAGAATATAAATTTCATGTATATTTGAAATATACATAGTTATAATCCTAAAAAATGTATATATAGAATTATGTATTAACTGTACAAAGAGGTGTTAGATTTTATATATGCATTGACTCAATTGTATCTTTCCAAAAAATCCAATGAAATAAAGGTTAATAATAATTCACCATTAAATAATAATTATTATATCATATATATATATATATATATTATATTGATTAAATATATCTTAATTACAATCCATGTAAATCAGAAATGAAAATCACATCATAGCACTTTGTAGAGGTGATATACCACACTAACAAACGAGAGACATTGCCATTTTCCAAGTGATTGAAAGTTTATAAGGTTGATATGATTTTATAATAAGAAAAGAATAGTTATTTCAAAAATATTATAACTATATTCATTTGTTAAATATTTTTATACATCAATGTAATGGGGTAATGAAAGCAAAATTACACCATTATGTGGAGACAGTAAGTAGTATATACACACAGTTGGTGTTTTCACATTTCATTTGACAAAAATTAGATGGAAACAAGATGTACAATAATAATAATAAAATATAAGTAAGTTTATTATACCATATTTATTATTTTATTATGGTTACTTACAAGTACAATAAAAATATACTTCGAAGAGTACATAAAAGGGAATAACACTTTTTATAGAGACTTCATTTAGTTACCATCATAAGGACACTTGGAATTATATTTTATAATGATACCCCAAATATATTTCATGTCTTGGGTATTATAAACTAGAATTAACCTGGGTTATGTTGATCTAGTTTCCTCAATAATATTTAAATAATATTTTTACAGGGTGTCCATTTCTATGTGATGTTAAGCGCACTCATGGAATTAAATAATGTGTTAAATTAGTATAAAATAATTTTTATGTAGAAATTGATACAAAATGGTATAATTAGAATATAAAATAATGATGATTTAAAATACTCCTATATAATAAAACATGAAAATGTATTAGAAATTTGTTTACCCATATCTCTTAGTTTTAACCCTTCATTAATAGTTTGGACAGTTTTCATGATCAAAAAGTTTTTTATTATTTAGTGGTAATGAATGTTAGTGTAGAATAATAATTGTAACAAAAATGGACCACGACAAGTAATTTAAATCATCTTCTATTCTGTTTTATGAATGTATTATTTTTATGAATTTTAAATAATTTTATAATTTATTATTATGACATTTTATTAATGATAGTTTTTATACATACCATGTTATTAATAGTTTTTTCTAGTGTTTAAGGATGATTATAGAAAAGTATGAAATGATTGTGAAATTCCAAATGTTTTTTCATGAAAAGAAAACATGATTAATTTAAAAGGGTTTTTTATAATAAAAAAATGATACTAATTAGAAGTTCCAACATTATGATGTATTCATTTTTTTAAAAATTATTTATGGAATAATTTTCTACAAATATAAACCTAAAAATATATAGGGGAATATATTAAAATGAATAAATTTTAAAAAATAAATAATTAGATTAATAATGCTAAAGAAATTCCTAATTCATAATATATTATTTTCTTTTTTCTTGAAGGAATTAATAATTATATTTCATATAATATTGAGGAAAATTATATTCAATGGATTTATATTTCCATATCAAAAAATATTTGTGATTGATAACTACTTATATTACTAATAGTATCATTATCATCTAAATTGTAAAGTTAGATCTCAAATAATAATATTTGTTTATTGATTTTGAGTAGTGGAATGATTATGATATATCCCTATCACAAATACCTTTTCATGAAAAAAATACATCATAAAAATAATTAATTTTATTGTTGAATAAATCAAACAAAAACATCCCAAATTTCCATCGATTTCTCCTTGAAAGTAATTAATCCTATATCCACCATGGATATCCCATATTAAATTCACTTTATCATCTAAAATTATTCCCCCTATATTTTCTATTACCACTATTAAAAATTAAGGATATAAAATGAAATTTTTCCTTGGTGATTTATATTCATTATACATTTATTACCACAACTAAAAATCTCAAAATATACAGCCATTATAAAATCATACCCATATAAAAATAAAATATAAATAAATTACATAATATAAAATATTTTTGGAAATCATTTTTTATATTTATAATATATCTAAATATTTAATTATTAAAGATATTACATTAACCAATATTATAAAAAAAATATTTTATTTATCATTATGATCATAATTACACATCAGTATAGGTTTCTCATTTAACAAAAAATAACAAATTTTTTTCAAAATACAACTAATTTATTTCATTTAACACAACTATTCTTTTATATTGAATCTCACAATTTAATTACACTATTTAATTCTAAGACATAACACTTGTTTTTTACTATTTCTATCAATTTATATACGTAACCTCCCTAAACGCATTGGGAATTTTTTCTAGGAGAAATGGTGGTAGAGGTGACTGGAGGAGGTCTCATGGATAATGGAAATGTCAAGGTGGAAGAAGGGGGTATTTTAGAGGTTAGTGGTGCCTTCTTATTTGTAATAAACATTTTTTATATATAGATCCTAAAAATAGCTAATTGTGGTATCAACAAATGGTTTCTCATGATGGTATCTAATGATGTTATCACTTGACGTTTTCTCTTGGAAATATCACATGGCATTATCATGTCCTCATTTTCCATAATTTAAACCTTTTCCCATATTATATTTCTTAATGAAAAATGATTTTCAAACCTTTATTATGAAAACATACATATGTTTTTAAAATACGAAATTTATACTGTAACACCCGAGACTTTTATGTTATATAAATCATCAAAGGAATCTTTTTCTACACAACACTTGCTTGGCTTGCTTTACACGCAATCGCGACCTTCCTCGATAGCTTGCGTCGTACGCAATACCGAGTTTCACTAAACAACATTATGCTATTAAAACTAGCCGTTATGAATAGTAATAACCACTTTTTGGAATTTTATAATTTTTATTTTTCAAAATGGACTTCATTTTTGGACTCAGAATATCGAAATTAGCCTAGGGTGAAATTTTGGTATTTTTCTGAAAACTTTCAATTTTTGATGAATAGTGAAACCACTAAGTGGTAGGTTAAAAACTGAATTTTTGCATAAAACATAATTTTACCGCTTCTGTGATTGGAATTTCGAAAATCCGAGAGACACGGTTAATATCAAGGACTAAAATGTGGTTCAATGAGATGAAAATAATTTTTTGGTGAATAATAACTTTTTACTTTTTTTACCGCGGTTAATAGTAAATAGGGTAACTAAGGGTAAATATGATATTAATATTACCCTAACACATGTCCTAATTCTATTGGAAAAGTGTAATTCGACCAAAAACAAACTTAGGAATAAAATATGACCATTTAGGCCCACTTGGATTAGATTAGGACATTTATTATTAATTTATTTAAAGAAGGGTTAAAATAGTTAAAATCAAAGTTTAATAAGTAAATCATTTTTAATATGGGGTTATACATAAGATAAATTCGATTGTAAATATTCATTAGAAAGATAAAATGATTTCCTACATGATGGTATTTTATTTGTAATTTTTAGACATCACATAATTTAATTTATTTATGACACAAAGATGATGCAGTAATTATCTTATTAATGAAATATTGACAAAATTGATAATATAAATACCAAAATAAATGTAATTTAAGACTTTTTATGAATTAAACTAATTTTCTAGGTTACTATGATATATTATTGTTGCTTTAATCAACTTGTTTCGAACATATAATTCTGTTATGACTTTCACAAAAATCATATATCAAATAGTGTCAAAATTGACACAAAATAGTTTTTAATTAAAATATTATATTATTAATTGTTATTTTATTCCTAAAAATCTAAGGTTCGGCCAAATGACTTAGATAAGGATATATATATTAATAATAAACAATTTGGGGTTCGTTTGGCATGTTATAGTAAGTGTATTAACCATATAGTGAAAGAAAACAAAAAGACACGGTAAAAGTTAAATTAATTAACTTAGAGTTAAATCTAATTGATAAGGTTAAAATAATACCCTAAACTTGTCTAAATCCTATTGGTTGATAGGATTTCGACCCATCCCCACTTTAGCTTCGAAATAAGACCCTTTGGAACCATTATAAACCGATTTTGACTTTAATATAAAATAATATTTTGAGATATTCCTAAGGTGCCCCTCTCCTCCCTTATAAAAAGGCACCTCCTCCCCCTCCTCCTCACACCAATTTGAGCACTCAAGCTCGGCCAACCCCTGCCATTTTCCCTTCTCCACTTCCCTAGAATAATCCTAGATGTCCTGGTCTTCTCCAAAGACCAATCTTAGTTCCTTAAGTGGAGGATTCAAAAAGGCGTTCCAAAGAAGAGGTAATATCCATTACCGATCTTTTCAATTTCTTTCTTCTTCAACTTCTTCTTCTTTAGTTGTTTCATGATAATGTAATAACATCAGTATTACTTACATACTGATATGTTATTATAAATATGAAACAACCCTAATTCACCTTCTATCCATCCTACGGAAAAATGAAATCACCGCGCGTGCGTACGTACGGAATACCGTCTCCACGCCGTGGTGTAATCTATTTTCCACCATCACCTTACAAGGATGGGTATAATGGTGTAATGAGTAACTATATATGATTATTATGAAGTAATATTGATACTGAAATAATATATATATATACTCCAATACAATTCCACGATCATAGGAACGATATCATCACTTGTGCGTACGTACGGAATACCGTCTCCACAATGTGATGCGACTCGTTCTACATGATCTTCATTTAATAATGATTATATAAATGAATTGAATGAATGAATATGGTATATACTACACTAATACCATTATGGAAATGAATTATCTATAACCTAAAGATAAGAATAAGAATTTATTCGACAAAACACGCATAAGAACAAAAAGTTATAAAGACCCGAGTAACAAGTAACAATGAAATATTACTAACAAGAAGCTAATAATATGACCATATATGATCTCATATCAATATGTATGATTCTGGAATAAGTCAATAACATTATTTAAACCATTATACAGGAGCTTCGGACATGAACAAAGCAAATCGGACCTAAGGTAAGGGAAATATCACAATCTCATTTTTATCCGAGATTGTTTATTCGTAAGTATTTACTGGGGTGTATTTTATCATCCACATCCATGTTCCCTCAATATGTAATATTGTTTCCATCCACTTGAAATAGTTTAAATCCAATTTTACCCTTAGGTGAGTTTTTAGTAAAGAATATGAAAGGAATCTTTTGTCGTTTTTCCGTACGAGGTACTTTTTGACTTTTCCGACAAAAGTACGAAGAATGTTTTTTTTAACTTATACGGCATGAATGGATTTTTAAAACATTACTTCAAAGAAGCTTCCTTTACAAGTTTTTATGTTTATTTTTAATCAACTTCTTTTATTTTAATGTTGTATGACATGTTATGAAAGGAAAAATGTTTTTGAAGAAGAAAGGATATTTTCCTCAAGAATTCAATTCAAGTGTTTTATCAAAATTATTTTCCATCTAAGATAATAAAGGGTTCTGTTTCTATCCATATTTTTACATTGGATTGACTATGTTGTGATGGAATTATGTTTATGAATTCCTTTATCATATATGAATTGATTTATGATGTCATGATGTTTCAAGAATCCCATTTTTGTTATATGTGTTATGCGATGATGTATGTTTTATGATTATGTGGCACACATAAGAAAGGATTCATTATAAGATGGGTGGGACCTATATCTCCCTCCAATGCATTGGGTAATGATTTTATATCTCATGAGATAGACATGGCTGGAACGGAAGGTTATTTCGGTTCAGTGATACAGGACTGAAACGAGGAGTGAACTCGGTTCAGAAAGGGACTTTGTCCACTAAGATAGTCTTGGCAATGAGTCATGACTAACAAGAAATGATTTTCCATGATTATGTGTGCATGCCACAAAGATTCAAGTTTTATGTTATGATTATGGGGATCTCATTTTCACTTCTATGATTTATTCCATGTTAAGATATTATGATCTCTTTTGCAGGTTTTAATTTTCAAAAAGATATGATATGATTTTTATTTCCTTTATTTGCCCTTGCTGAGCATTTGAGCTCACCCTTTTATGTTTTCTTTTCCCCAGGCCAGGAAGATGGATATTAAGTAGAATATGCTAAAAGGGACCCTAGATATGATGAAATAAATGGGAGACACTGTAGAAGATTTATGAACCAGTTGTTTATGTTTCCCAGTTTCTAAAGACACTATACCTATACGGTCCTTTGTGGTTTTGTCATATGTTGTAATAAGTGTACTTCAATTTTGAAGTATTAACAATGTATGTAAAGTATGGGTCGTTACAGTTGGTATCAGAGGAAAGTTATAGTCAACCTTTGGAAACTAGGATGTGAAAGCCTTAGTAAGAACCCTAAGGATAAGTCTAAGCATAGAACAGAATCTTAGAAATGGCCATGAATAACCTAGGATAAGACCATAAGCATGAAAATTTTATTCTTGAATTATGTGGTTTCCTATTATAATTAGTGTTGCTCACACTATTCTTCTTGGTTTTAGTCAATGGCTGGAACCCGAAGGAACCGTGTTAATGAGGAATGCGATGGGCAATGCAATGATTGTCCCCCTGAGCAACCAAACGATATGGGAGCTGGAATGCAAAATCTTGTAGCCATGCTCACACAACTTTCTCAAGCTATGAATCATGCAGGATTTCCAAACGAGCAAAGGAGGGAGCAACATTCTGTTAAATCCTTCATGAGGCAGCGTCCACCATCTTTCAGCGGGTCTACTGATCCATTAGTTGCTGAACAATGGATTAGTACTACTGAAAAGATATTTTCAGTTCTTCAATGTTCTGAGCATGATAAAGTCATCCTAGCAGTGTATCGTTTGGAAGGAGATGTTGATCAATGGTGGAATCTTGTTAAGAATACAAGGCAAAGAGATGAAATTGAGTCCATGGAATGGGACGAGTTCAAGAACTTGTTTTTCAATAAGTACTTCCCTCGTATTCTCCGAACAAAGATGGAGAAAGAGTTCCTTGAACTGAAGCAAAGGGATGATGAATCTGTTAGTACCTATGAAGCAAATTTTACAAGACTTGCAAGGTACGCTTCTGGTATTATTATCCAACCTGAGAGTAAGATCGATCGATTCTTTAGTGGCTTAAAACCAAGTCTTCGAAGGGCGTTAGCCATAAGGGACTTCAATAGCTATGAGGAAATCGTTCGATGTGCTCTCAAAGTCGAGATGGAGATTGGAGTAACCCATCAGTCACATGGGTTTGATAAGAAGAGGAAGATGGAATTCAAAGAAAAATCTAAAGAGCACACGGAAAAGAAGATGAGCTTTTCCTTATGCTCAAAGTGTGGAAAGAAACATGGAGGGAGTTGTCTTAAAGGGACAAGTAAATGTTTTAAATGTGGAAAGGAAGGTCATCGGTCATTTGAATGCCGTGATAATGGGAAGAAGATGTCTAATGATGCAAACAAAGGAAGGGATAAACAGAATGAACCTACTACACTTCAATGTTTCAAGTGCAAGGAGATGGGGCATTATGCCAATCAATGCCCAAATCCAAGGGTTGATGATGATGGTCGACGTCAACAAACTCTTAAGGCTAAAGACAAAGGAAAGTCACATGCAATTTCTATCAGCGATGTGGAGTACGAAAACGATGTGGTGAAAGGTACACTTACCATCCACTCTAAAGTAGCAAATGTTTTATTTGATTCTGGATCCACCCACTCTTTTATTTCTGAAGACTTTTCTAAGGGTATCACCGTACTACCTCAACAATTAGATATTGAGTTAGCTGTGTCAACACCTAATGGCACATCAATCGCATCAAAAGTTTATAATTCTTCTCCGATCGAAGTTTGTGGGAAAGTGCTTCCTGCAAATCTTGTGATACTTCCTTTAGTGGAATTTGATGTGATTCTTGGCATGGATTGGCTTTCTCTACATGGAGCTCATAACAATTTCCAAAGAAGGGAAGTCACATTTCATACTCCAGATCAATCTACGATCGTATACCAATGCAAGGATGAACATAACCTTCCAGTGGAAATTTATTCCATCTTATGGGTATTGATCCCACTAAATGAAGGTTATTTATCTCAAATAGTTGGTGAGAAACTCACGATTAAGAATATGCCCATTGTAAGGGAGTTTGATGATGTCTTTCCGGAGGAATTACCGGGTCTTCCACCAAATCGTGAAGTTGAGTTTTCAATAGAACTCGTACCGGGTGCTTTGCCTATTTCAAAGACACCTTATAGAATGGCCCCAATTGAGTTGCAGGAATTGAAGAAGCAACTCCAAGAGAATCTTGATAAGGGATTCATACGCCCTAGTGCGTCACCTTGGGGAGCACCTGTTCTATTTGTTAAGAAGAAAGATGGATCAATGAGACTCTGCATTGATTATCGAGAACTTAACAAGATCACTATCAAGAACAAATATCCTCTCCCACACATTGATGACTTATTTGACCAACTACGCGGAGCTCAATACTTTTCCAAGATTGATCTTCGTTCAGGGTATCATCAATTAAGGGTCAAAAGGGAGGATATACCAAAGACGGCTTTCCGTACAAGGTATGGACACTATGAATTTATAGTGATGCCATTTGGTCTTACTAATGCCCCTGCTATCTTCATGGATCTAATGAATAGAGTCTTTAGAGACTATCTTGATCAATTTGTGGTAGTCTTTATAGACGATATTCTTGTCTATTCAAAGAGCAAGGAAGAGCATGAAGATCACTTGAGAATTATATTGAAGACCCTGAGAAAGGAGAGGCTTTATGCCAAATTTAACAAGTGTGAATTTTGGCTTCAAAAAGTTGCATTTTTGGGTCATATAATATCAAAAGAGGGGATATCTGTGGATCCAGCAAAAACAGAGGTTATCGAAAGATGGTCAAGACCAACAACAGTAACTGAGATCCGAAGTTTTCTTGGTTTGGCTGGATATTATCGACGTTTTGTAAAAGATTTTTCACGATTATCTAATCCACTCACCAAGTTGACTCGAAAAGGAGTCAAGTTTTTCTGGACAGAGGAATGTGAAGAGAATTTCAAGGAGTTGAAAAGAAGGTTATCCAGTGCACCTATGCTCACACTACCTTGTAGTGGAGAAAGGTTTGTGATCTACAGTGATGCATCCAAGAAGGGATTGGGGTGTGTTCTTATGCAAAATGATATGGTAATAGCTTATGCCTCACGACAGTTGAAAATCCATGAGCAAAATTACCCAACACATGATTTGGAGTTGGCTGCGGTAATATTTGCATTAAAGATTTGGAGGCATTACCTTTATGGTGAAAGGTGTGATATTTATACTGATCATAAAAGTTTAAAGTATATTTTCACACAAAAGGAGCTGAATATGCGCCAAAGAAGATGGTTGGAGCTGATTAAGGACTATGACTGCTCAATCCATTACCACCCTGGGAAAGCAAACAAGGTGGCAGATGCATTAAGTCGACAAGACCATGCTAGTTTATCAATGATGAGGATCACAAAAGATCCAATATTTATGGATTTACAAAGGATGGATCTTGGAATTATAATGGAAGGGGAAAAATCTTATCTTTCTCAAATGAATGTTCAACCATCTATACATGTGAAGATTAAAGTGGCACAGAAAGAAGATGTCGAGTTACAAAAGAAGGTGAGAAATGTTCCTGAATTCAACCTTGATTGTGATGGGATAATAAAATTCAGGAATCAGGTTTGTGTTCCTCCCATCCCCGAATTAAAGAAGGAGCTGCTGGATGAGGCTCATAGTTCATCATTCTCTATTCATCCTGGAAGCACGAAGATGTATAGGGACCTGAAAGAATACTTCTGGTGGGATGGCATGAAAAGAGATGTTGCTGAATATGTCTCTCGATGCTTGGTTTGTCAACAAGTTAAAGCTGAGAGACAGAAGTCTAAGGGGATGTTACAACCATTACCCATACCCGAATGGAAATGGGAAAACATCACTATGGACTTTGTCACAGGACTTCCTAAAACATCCAAAGGCAATAATGCTATCTGGGTCATAGTTGATCGTCTTACAAAGTCTGCACACTTCATTCCTATTAGAGAGGATTTCTCTCTAGATCAGCTTGCCAGGATATATGTAAAGGAAGTGGTAAGATTGCATGGAGTACCACTTTCTATTATATCTGATCGAGATCCGAGATTTACCTCAAAGTTCTGGAGAAGTCTTCAGCATACTCTGGATACAGAGTTGAGTTTCAGCACTGCTTATCATCCCCAGACAGATGGTCAGTCTGAGAGAACAATTCAAACCCTAGAAGATATGTTGAGAGCTTGCTCTATGGATTTCAAAGGAGGTTGGGATCAACACCTACCTTTGGTGGAATTTTCTTATAATAATATCTTTCACTCCAGTATTCAGATGGCTCCTTATGAAGCTCTCTATGGAAAGAAATGCAGGACTCCAACTTGCTGGGATGAAGTTGGGGAAAGAAAGCTATTAGGACCTGATCTCGTTGATGAAATGGCAGAAAAGGTCAGATCTATTCAACAACACATAAGAGCAGCTCAGAGTCGACAGAAAAGTTATGCCGACAACCGAAGAAAAGACCTAGAGTTTGAAGTGAGCGATAAAGTGTTCTTACGAATATCTCCCTGGAAGAGGGTTATGAGATTTGGAAAGAAGGGGAAGTTGAGCCCTAGATATATCGGTCCTTTTGAAATACTGGATCGTGTTGGGAAGGTAGCTTACCGATTGGCGCTTCCACCGAATCTCTCTCAAGTTCACGATGTGTTCCATGTATCTCTCCTGAGAAAGTACATACCAGATCCTTCACATGTACTCAGCTCAGAAGTTGTACCGCTGGAGCAAGATCTTTCTTATGAAGAACAGCCGATAGAGATTCTGGATCGTAGCGAAAAAGTCCTACGAAACAAGACCACTCGCTTGGTGAAAGTTTTATGGAGAAACCACCAACTTGAAGAAGCTACATGGGAGCTTGAGGATATGATGAGGGAGAAGTATCCTCATCTGTTTGTTACAAAGTGACGAATTTCGAGGGCGAAATTCTTTTTAAGGGGGGTAGAATGTAACACCCGAGACTTTTATGTTATATAAATCATCAAAGGAATCTTTTTCTACACAACACTTGCTTGGCTTTCTTTACACGCAATCGCGACCTTCCTCGATAGCTTGCGTCGTACGCAATACCGAGTTTCACTAAACAACATTATGCTATTAAAACTAGCCGTTATGAATAGTAATAACCACTTTTTGGAATTTTATAATTTTTATTTTTCAAAATGGACATCATTTTTGGACTCAGAATATCGAAATTAGCCTAGGGTGAAATTTTGGTATTTTTCTGAAAACTTTCAATTTTTGATGAATAGTTAAACCACTAAGTGGTAGGTTAAAAACTGAATTTTTGCATAAAACATAATTTTACCGCTTCTGTGATTGGAATTTCGAAAATCCGAGAGACACGGTTAATATCAAGGACTAAAATGTGGTTCAATGAGATGAAAATAATTTTTTGGTGAATAATAACTTTTTACTTTTTTTACCGCGGTTAATAGTAAATAGGGTAACTAAGGGTAAATATGATATTAATATTACCCTAACACATGTCCTAATTCTATTGGAAAAGTGTAATTCGACCAAAAACAAACTTAGGAATAAAATATGACCATTTAGGCCCACTTGGATTAGATTAGGACATTTATTATTAATTTATTTAAAGAAGGGTTAAAATAGTTAAAATCAAAGTTTAATAAGTAAATCATTTTTAATATGGGGTTATACATAAGATAAATTCGATTGTAAATATTCATTAGAAAGCTAAAATGATTTCCTACATGATGGTATTTTATTTGTAATTTTTAGACATCACATAATTTAATTTATTTATGACACAAAGATGATGCAGTAATTATCTTATTAATGAAATATTGACAAAATTGATAATATAAATACCAAAATAAATGTAATTTAAGACTTTTTATGAATTAAACTAATTTTCTAGGTTACTATGATATATTATTGTGGATTTAATCAACTTGTTTCGAACATATAATTCTGTTATGAGTTTCACAAAAATCATATATCAAATAGTGTCAAAATTGACACAAAATAGTTTTTAATTAAAATATTATATTATTAATTGTTATTTTATTCCTAAAAATCTAAGGTTCGGCCAAATGACTTAGATAAGGATATATATATTAATAATAAACAATTTGGGGTTCGTTTGGCATGTTATAGTAAGTGTATTAACCATATAGTGAAAGAAAACAAAAAGACACGGTAAAAGTTAAATTAATTAACTTAGAGTTAAATCTAATTGATAAGGTTAAAATAATACCCTAAACTTGTCTAAATCCTATTGGTGGATAGGATTTCGACCCATCCCCACTTTAGCTTCGAAATAAGACCCTTTGGAACCATTATAAACCGATTTTGACTTTAATATAAAATAATATTTTGAGATATTCCTAAGGTGCCCCTCTCCTCCCTTATAAAAAGGCACCTCCTCCCCCTCCTCCTCACACCAATTTGAGCACTCAATCTCGGCCAACCCCTGCCATTTTCCCTTCTCCACTTCCCTAGAATAATCCTAGATGTCCTGGTCTTCTCCAAAGACCAATCTTAGTTCCTTAAGTGGAGGATTCAAAAAGGCGTTCCAAAGAAGAGGTAATATCCATTACCGATCTTTTCAATTTCTTTCTTCTTCAACTTCTTCTTCTTTAGTTGTTTCATGATAAAGTAATAACATCAGTATTACTTACATACTGATATGTTATTATAAATATGAAACAACCCTAATTCACCTTCTATCCATCCTACGGAAAAATGAAATCACCGCGCGTGCGTACGTACGGAATACCGTCTCCACGCCGTGGTGTAATCTATTTTCCACCATCACCTTACAAGGATGGGTATAATGGTGTAATGAGTAACTATATATGATTATTATGAAGTAATATTGATACTGAAATAATATATATATATACTCCAATACAATTCCACGATCAAAGGAACGATATCATCACTTGTGCGTACGTACGGAATACCGTCTCCACAATGTGATGCGACTCGTTCTACATGATCTTCATTTAATAATGATTATATAAATGAATTGAATGAATGAATATGGTATATACTACACTAATACCATTATGGAAATGAATTATCTATAACCTAAAGATAAGAATAAGAATTTATTCGACAAAACACGCATAAGAACAAAAAGTTATAAAGACCCGAGTAACAAGTAACAATGAAATATTACTAACAAGAAGCTAATAATATGACCATATATGATCTCATATCAATATGTATGATTCTGGAATAAGTCAATAACATTATTTAAACCATTATACAGGAGCTTCGGACATGAACAAAGCAAATCGGACCTAAGGTAAGGGAAATATCACAATCTCATTTTTATCCGAGATTGTTTATTCGTAAGTATTTACTGGGGTGTATTTTATCATCCACATCCATGTTCCCTCAATATGTAATATTGTTTCCATCCACTTGAAATAGTTTAAATCCAATTTTACCCTTAGGTGAGTTTTTAGTAAAGAATATGAAAGGAATCTTTTGTCGTTTTTCCGTACGAGGTACTTTTTGACTTTTCCGACAAAAGTACGAAGAATGTTTTTTTTAACTTATACGGCATGAATGGATTTTTAAAACATTACTTCAAAGAAGCTTCCTTTACAAGTTTTTATGTTTATTTTTAATCAACTTCTTTTATTTTAATGTTGTATGACATGTTATGAAAGGAAAAATGTTTTTGAAGAAGAAAGGATATTTTCCTCAAGAATTCAATTCAAGTGTTTTATCAAAATTATTTTCCATCTAAGATAATAAAGGGTTCTGTTTCTATCCATATTTTTACATTGGATTGACTATGTTGTGATGGAATTATGTTTATGAATTCCTTTATCATATATGAATTGATTTATGATGTCATGATGTTTCAAGAATCCCATTTTTGTTATATGTGTTATGCGATGATGTATGTTTTATGATTATGTGGCACACATAAGAAAGGATTCATTATAAGATGGGTGGGACCTATATCTCCCTCCAATGCATTGGGTAATGATTTTATATCTCATGAGATAGACATGGCTGGAACGGAAGGTTATTTCGGTTCAGTGATACAGGACTGAAACGAGGAGTGAACTCGGTTCAGAAAGGGACTTTGTCCACTAAGATAGTCTTGGCAATGAGTCATGACTAACAAGAAATGATTTTCCATGATTATGTGTGCATGCCACAAAGATTCAAGTTTTATGTTATGATTATGGGGATCTCATTTTCACTTCTATGATTTATTCCATGTTAAGATGTTATGATCTCTTTTGCAGGTTTTAATTTTCAAAAAGATATGATATGATTTTTATTTCCTTTATTTGCCCTTGCTGAGCATTTGAGCTCACCCTTTTATGTTTTCTTTTCCCCAGGCCAGGAAGATGGATATTAAGTAGAATATGCTAAAAGGGACCCTAGATATGATGAAATAAATGGGAGACACTGTAGAAGATTTATGAACCAGTTGTTTATGTTTCCCAGTTTCTAAAGACACTATACCTATACGGTCCTTTGTGGTTTTGTCATATGTTGTAATAAGTGTACTTCAATTTTGAAGTATTAACAATGTATGTAAAGTATGGGTCGTTACAGTTGGTATCAGAGGAAAGGTATAGTCAACCTTTGGAAACTAGGATGTGAAAGCCTTAGTAAGAACCCTAAGGATAAGTCTAAGCATAGAACACAATCTTAGAAATGGCCATGAATAACCTAGGATAAGACCATAAGCATGAAAATTTTATTCTTGAATTATGTGGTTTCCTATTATAATTAGTGTTGCTCACACTATTCTTCTTGGTTTTAGTCAATGGCTGGAACCCGAAGGAACCGTGTTAATGAGGAATGCGATGGGCAATGCAATGATTGTCCCCCTGAGCAACCAAACGATATGGGAGCTGGAATGCAAAATCTTGTAGCCATGCTCACACAACTTTCTCAAGCTATGAATCATGCAGGATTTCCAAACGAGCAAAGGAGGGAGCAACATTCTGTTAAATCCTTCATGAGGCAGCGTCCACCATCTTTCAGCGGGTCTACTGATCCATTAGTTGCTGAACAATGGATTAGTACTACTGAAAAGATATTTTCAGTTCTTCAATGTTCTGAGCATGATAAAGTCATCCTAGCAGTGTATCGTTTGGAAGGAGATGCTGATCAATGGTGGAATCTTGTTAAGAATACAAGGCAAAGAGATGAAATTGAGTCCATGGAATGGGACGAGTTCAAGAACTTGTTTTTCAATAAGTACTTCCCTCGTATTCTCCGAACAAAGATGGAGAAAGAGTTCCTTGAACTGAAGCAAAGGGATGATGAATCTGTTAGTACCTATGAAGCAAATTTTACAAGACTTGCAAGGTACGCTTCTGGTATTATTATCCAACCTGAGAGTAAGATCGATCGATTCTTTAGTGGCTTAAAACCAAGTCTTCGAAGGGCGTTAGCCATAAGGGACTTCAATAGCTATGAGGAAATCGTTCGATGTGCTCTCAAAGTCGAGATGGAGATTGGAGTAACCCATCAGTCACATGGGTTTGATAAGAATAGGAAGATGGAATTCAAAGAAAAATCTAAAGAGCACACAGAAAAGAAGATGAGCTTTTCCTTATGCTCAAAGTGTGGAAAGAAACATGGAGGGAGTTGTCTTAAAGGGACAAGTAAATGTTTTAAATGTGGAAAGGAAGGTCATCGGTCATTTGAATGCCGTGATAATGGGAAGAAGATGTCTAATGATGCAAACAAAGGAAGGGATAAACAGAATGAACCTACTACACTTCAATGTTTCAAGTGCAAGGAGATGGGGCATTATGCCAATCAATGCCCAAATCCAAGGGTTGATGATGATGGTCGACGTCAACAAACTCTTAAGGCTAAAGACAAAGGAAAGTCACATGCAATTTCTATCAGCGATGTGGAGTACGAAAACGATGTGGTGAAAGGTACACTTACCATCCACTCTAAAGTAGCAAATGTTTTATTTGATTCTGGATCCACCCACTCTTTTATTTCTGAAGACTTTTCTAAGGGTATCACCGTACTACCTCAACAATTAGATGTTGAGTTAGCTGTGTCAACACCTAATGGCACATCAATCGCATCAAAAGTTTATAATTCTTCTCCGATCGAAGTTTGTGGGAAAGTGCTTCCTGCAAATCTTGTGATACTTCCTTTAGTGGAATTTGATGTGATTCTTGGCATGGATTGGCTTTCTCTACATGGAGCTCATATCAATTTCCAAAGAAGGGAAGTCACATTTCATACTCCAGATCAATCTACGATCGTATACCAATGCAAGGATGAACATAACCTTCCAGTGGAAATTTATTCCATCTTATGGGTATTGATCCCACTAAATGAAGGTTATTTATCTCAAATAGTTGGTGAGAAACTCACGATTAAGAATATGCCCATTGTAAGGGAGTTTGATGATGTCTTTCCGGAGGAATTACCGGGTCTTCCACCAAATCGTGAAGTTGAGTTTTCAATAGAACTCGTACCGGGTGCTTTGCCTATTTCAAAGACACCTTATAGAATGGCCCCAATTGAGTTGCAGGAATTGAAGAAGCAACTCCAAGAGAATCTTGATAAGGGATTCATACGCCCTAGTGCGTCACCTTGGGGAGCACCTGTTCTATTTGTTAAGAAGAAAGATGGATCAATGAGACTCTGCATTGATTATCGAGAACTTAACAAGATCACTATCAAGAACAAATATCCTCTCCCACGCATTGATGACTTATTTGACCAACTACGCGGAGCTCAATACTTTTCCAAGATTGATCTTCGTTCAGGGTATCATCAATTAAGGGTCAAAAGGGAGGATATACCAAAGACGGCTTTCCGTACAAGGTATGGACACTATGAATTTATAGTGATGCCATTTGGTCTTACTAATGCCCCTGCTATCTTCATGGATCTAATGAATAGAGTCTTTAGAGACTATCTTGATCAATTTGTGGTAGTCTTTATAGACGATATTCTTGTCTATTCAAAGAGCAAGGAAGAGCATGAAGATCACTTGAGAATTATATTGAAGACCCTGAGAAAGGAGAGGCTTTATGCCAAATTTACCAAGTGTGAATTTTGGCTTCAAAAAGTTGCATTTTTGGGTCATATAATCTCAAAAGAGGGGATATCTGTGGATCCAGCAAAAACAGAGGTTATCGAAAGATGGTCAAGACCAACAACAGTAACTGAGATCCGAAGTTTTCTTGGTTTGGCTGGATATTATCGACGTTTTGTAAAAGATTTTTCACGATTATCTAATCCACTCACCAAGTTGACTCGAAAAGGAGTCAAGTTTTTCTGGACAGAGGAATGTGAAGAGAATTTCAAGGAGTTGAAAAGAAGGTTATCCAGTACACCTGTGCTCACACTACCTTGTAGTGGAGAAAGGTTTGTGATCTACAGTGATGCATCCAAGAAGGGATTGGGGTGTGTTCTTATGCAAAATGATATGGTAATAGCTTATGCCTCACGACAGTTGAAAATCCATGAGCAAAATTACCCAACACATGATTTGGAGTTGGCTGCGGTAATATTTGCATTAAAGATTTGGAGGCATTACCTTTATGGTGAAAGGTGTGATATTTATACTGATCATAAAAGTTTAAAGTATATTTTCACACAAAAGGAGCTGAATATGCGCCAAAGAAGATGGTTGGAGCTGATTAAGGACTATGACTGCTCAATCCATTACCACCCTGGGAAAGCAAACAAGGTGGCAGATGCATTAAGTCGACAAGACCATGCTAGTTTATCAATGATGAGGATCACAAAAGATCCAATATTTATGGATTTACAAAGGATGGATCTTGGAATTATAATGGAAGGGGAAAAATCTTATCTTTCTCAAATGAATGTTCAACCATCTATACATGTGAAGATTAAAGTGGCACAGAAAGAAGATGTCGAGTTACAAAAGAAGGTGAGAAATGTTCCTGAATTCAACCTTGATTGTGATGGGATAATAAAATTCAGGAATCGGGTTTGTGTTCCTCCCATCCCCGAATTAAAGAAGGAGCTGCTGGATGAGGCTCATAGTTCATCATTCTCTATTCATCCTGGAAGCACGAAGATGTATAGGGACCTGAAAGAATACTTCTGGTGGGATGGCATGAAAAGAGATGTTGTTGAATATGTCTCTCGATGCTTGGTTTGTCAACAAGTTAAAGCTGAGAGACAGAAGTCTAAGGGGATGTTACAACCATTACCCATACCCGAATGGAAATGGGAAAACATCACTATGGACTTTGTCACAGGACTTCCTAAAACATCCAAAGGCAATAATGCTATCTGGGTCATAGTTGATCATCTTACAAAGTCTGCACACTTCATTCCTATTAGAGAGGATTTCTCTCTAGATCAGCTTGCCGGGATATATGTAAAGGAAGTGGTAAGATTGCATGGAGTACCACTTTCTATTATATATGATCGAGATCCGAGATTTACCTCGAAGTTCTGGCGAAGTCTTCAGCATACTCTGGATACAGAGTTGAGTTTCAGCACTGCTTATCATCCCCAGATAGATGGTCCGTCTGAGAGAACAATTCAAACCCTAGAAGATATGTTGAGAGCTTGCTCTATGGATTTCAAAGGAGGTTGGGATCAACACCTACCTTTGGTGGAATTTTCTTATAATAATAGCTTTCACTCCAGTATTCAGATGGCTCCTTATGAAGCTCTCTATGGAAAGAAATGCAGGACTCCAACTTGCTGGGATGAAGTTGGGGAAAGAAAGCTATTAGGACCTGATCTCGTTGATGAAATGGTAGAAAAGGTCAGATCTATTCAACAACACATAAGAGCAGCTCAGAGTCGACAGAAAAGTTATGCCGACAACCGAAGAAAAGACCTAGAGTTTGAAGTGAGCGATAAAGTGTTCTTACGAATATCTCCCTGGAAGAGGGTTATGAGATTTGGAAAGAAGGGGAAGTTGAGCCCTAGATATATCGGTCCTTTTGAAATACTGGATCGTGTTGGGAAGGTAGCTTACCGATTGGCGCTTCCACCGAATCTCTCTCAAGTTCACGATGTGTTCCATGTATCTCTCCTGAGAAAGTACATACCAGATCCTTCACATGTACTCAGCTCAGAAGTTGTACCGCTGGAGCAAGATCTTTCTTATGAAGAACAGCCGATAGAGATTCTGGATCGTAGCGAAAAAGTCCTACGAAACAAGACCACTCGCTTGGTGAAAGTTTTATGGAGAAACCACCAACTTGAAGAAGCTACATGGGAGCTTGAGGATATGATGAGGGAGAAGTATCCTCATCTGTTTGTTACAAAGTGACGAATTTCGAGGGCAAAATTCTTTTTAAGGGGGGTAGAATGTAACACCCGAGACTTGTATGTTATATAAATCATCAAAGGAATATTTTTCTACACAACACTTGCTTGGCTTGCTTTACACGCAATCGCGACCTTCCTCGATAGCTTACGTCGTACGCAATACCGAGTTTCACTAAACAACATTATGCTATTAAAACAAGCCGTTATGAATAGTAATAACCACTTTTTGGAATTTTATAATTTTTATTTTTCAAAATGGACTTCATTTTTGGACTCAGAATATCGAAATTAGCCTAGGGTGAAATTTTGGTATTTTTCTGAAAACTTTCAATTTTTGATGAATAGTGAAACCACTAAGTGGTAGGTTAAAAACTGAATTTTTGCATAAAACTTAATTTTACCGCTTCTGTGATTGGAATTTCGAAAATCCGAGAGACACAGTTAATATCAAGGACTAAAATGTGGTTCAATGAGATGAAAATAATTTTTTGGTGAATAGTAACTTTTTACCTTTTTTACCGCGGTTAATAGTAAATAGGGTAACTAAGGGTAAATATGATATTAATATTACCCTAACACATGTCCTAATTCTATTGGACAAGTGCAATTCGACCAAAAACAAACTTAGGAATAAAATATGACCATTTAGGCCCACTTGGATTAGATTAGGACATTTATTATTAATTTATTTAAAGAAGGGTTAAAATAGTTAAAATCAATGTTTAATAAGTAAACCATTTTTAATATGGGGTTATACATAAGATTAATTCGATTGTAAATATTCATTAGAAAGCTAAAAAGATTTCCTACATGATGGTATTTTATTTGTAATTTTTAGACATCAAATAATTTAATTTATTTATGACACAATGATGATGCAGTAATTATCTTATTAATGAAATATTGACAAAATTGATAATATAAATACCAAAATAAATGTAATTTAAGACTTTTTATGAATTACACTAATTTTATAGGTTACTATGATATATTATTGTTTATTTAATCAACTTTTTTCGAACATATAATTCTGTTATGACTTTCACAAAAATCATATATCAAATAGTGTCAAAATTGACACAAAATAGTTTTTAAATCAAATATTATATTATTAATTGTTATTTTATTCCTAAAAATCTAAGGTTCGGCCAAATGACTTAGATAAGGATATATATATTAATAATAAACAATTTGGGGTTCGTTTGGCATGTTATAGTAAGTGTATTAACCATATAGTGAAAGAAAACAAAAAGACACGGTAAAAGTTAAATTAATTAACTTAGAGTTAAATCTAATTGATAAGGTTAAAATAATACCCTAAACTTGTCTAAATCCTATTTGTTGATAGGATTTCGACCCATCCCCACTTTAGCTTCGAAATAAGACCCTTTGGAACCATTATAAACCGATTTTGACTTTAATATAAAATAATATTTTGAGATATTCCTAAGGTGCCCCTCTCCTCCCTTATAAAAAGGCACCTCCTCCCCCTCCTCCTCACACCAATTTGAGCACTCAAGCTCGGCCAACCCCTGCCATTTTCCCTTCTCCACTTCCCTAGAATAATCCTAGAGGTCCTGGTCTTCTCCAAATACCAATCTTAGTTCCTTAAGTGGAGGATTCAAAAAGGCGTTCCAAAGAAGAGGTAATATCCATTACCGATCTTTTCAATTTATTTCTTCTTCAACTTCTTCTTCTTTAGTTGTTTCATGATAAAGTAATAACATCAGTATTACTTACATAATGATATGTTATTATAAATATGAAACAACCCTAATTCACCTTCTATCCATCCTACGGAAAAATGAAATCACCGCGCGTGCGTACGTACGGAATACCGTCTCCACGCCGTGGTGTAATCTATTTTCCACCATCACCTTACAAGGATGGGTATAATGGTGTAATGAGTAACTATATATGAATATTATGAAGTAATATTGATACTGAAATAATATATATATACTCCAATACAATTCCCCGATCATAGGAACGATATCATCACTTGTGCGTACGTACGGAATACCGTCTCCACAATGTGATGCGACTCGTTCTACATGATCTTCATTTAATAATGATTATATAAATGAATTGAATGAATGAATATGGTATATACTACACTAATACCATTCTGTAAATGAATTATCTATAACCTAAAGATAAGAATAAGAATTTATTCGACAAAACACGCATAAGAACAAAAAGTTATAAAGACCCGAGTAACAAGTAACAATGAAATATTACTAACAAGAAGCTAATAATATGACCATATATGATCTCATATCAATATGTATGATTCTGGAATAAGTCAATAACATTATTTAAACCATTATACAGGATCTTCGGACACGAACAAAGCAAATCGGACCTAAGGTAAGGGAAATATCACAATCTCATTTTTATCCGAGATTGTTTATTCGTAAGTATTTAGTGGGGTGTATTTTATCATCCACATCCATGTTCCCTCAATATGTAATATTGTTTCCATCCACTTGAAATAGTTTAAATCCAATTTTACCCTTAGGTGAGTTTTTAGTAAAGAATATGAAAGGAATCTTTTGTCGTTTTTCCGTACGAGGTACTTTTTGACTTTTCCGACAAAAGTACGAAGAATGTTTTTTTAACTTATACGGCATGAATGGATTTTTAAAACATTACTTCAAAGAAGCTTCCTTTACAAGTTTTCAAGTTTATTTTTAATCAACTTCTTTTATTTTAAAGCTGTATGACATGTTATGAAAGGAAAAATGTTTTTGAAGAAGAAAGGATATTTTCCTCAAGAATTCAATTCAAGTGTTTTATCAAAATTATTTTCCATCTAAGATAATAAAGGGTTCTGTTTCTATCCATATTTTTACATTGGTTTGACTATGTTGTGATGGAATTGTGTTTATGAATTCCTTTATCATATATGAATTGATTTATGATGTCATGATGTTTCAAGAATCCCATTTTTGTTATATGTGTTATGTGATTATGTATGTTTTATGATTATGTGGCACACATAAGAAAGGATTCATTATAAGATGGGTGGGACCTATATCTCCCTCCAATGCATTGGGTAATGATTTTATATCTCATGAGATAGACATGGCTGGAACGGAAGGTTATTTCGGTTCAGTGATACAGGACTGAAACGAGGAGTGAACTCGGTTCAGAAAGGGACTTTGTCCACTAAGATAGTCTTGGCAAAGAGTCATGACTAACAAGAAATGATTTTCCATGATTATGTGTGCATGCCACAAAGATTCAAGTTTTATGTTATGATTATGGGGATCTCATTTTCACTTCTATGATTTATTCCATGTTAATATATTATGATCTCTTTTGCAGGTTTTAATTTTCAAAAAGATATGATATGATTTTTATTTCCTTTATTTGCCCTTGCTGAGCATTTGAGCTCACCATTTTATGTTTTCTTTTCCCCAGGCCAGGAAGATGGATATTAAGTAGAATATGCTAAAAGGGACCCTAGATATGATGAAATAAATGGGAGACACTGTAGAAGATTTATGAACCAGTTGTTTATGTTTCCCAGTTTCTAAAGACACTATACCTATACGGTCCTTTGTGGTTTTGTCATATGTTGTAATAAGTGTACTTCAATTTTGAAGTATTAACAATGTATGTAAAGTATGGGTCGTTACATATACACTCCTTTTCAAAAATATCTATAGATATTAAATGCGTCATAAACATTGAATTTAAATAAAATCCTAATTAGTGGTCAATTATGATCATATATGTATTCTAAAATCCGAAATTTTTCATATTAGTTAATCGTAAGATTAATATGTTTATATTGATCATTCTTTTATTCATTTTATTTATACTATCGGTTCTAAATTCTGTCCCCTTAGAATAATGAAGCTCTATTTCTATTGGAATGAGTTCATATTCTATGTTGTTCCATTGACTATGTGAAACCCCAGTTTGTTTTGTAGTATAACATGTGAACCTTATTCATTCATTATATGGGATCCTTTATTTATATCAATGTTTTATCAGGTGTAAAATTTATCATTTTTATACATTGTATTGTTTCTTCATCTGTACTAATGAATATAATAAACAATTTTACATGAAATTGATGCAAAAGGGAATCATTTACTTATTTTACAACCTTTTGATAATGTGATATTGATCTTACATATCCTTGTTTTACGACATACGATAATGGATTTTTAAATCCTTTTCTTTAAATATATTTATGGTTTTAGGGAGCTTTTTAAAAAAATTGTTCGATATCAACCTAAATATAATTTGTTAAAAACATATATCTAGTTAAAGAACTGTTTTTTAAAAAATTTCTTCTTCCAGGAGAATAACTATAAATAAGAAGTGCAATTGATGGAAATTACCTTGAATAGTATAGAAAATGATATTTGACATGTTTTGGATTCATTTATATTTTCAAAAGTGCGTTATTTTGTATGGCCATTCTATGAGGGTTTTTTTTATATGTGGTGATGATGTGGTTGTTTTTACAAGGATGGGGTTGGGACTATAATGATGGCCATGTGGGAATTTTGGCATGAGAATAATGGGACTCCTATCACTTTGATGTCCCGTGTTATGCAAGATTTCCATGTAGGCATGTAAATAAATAAATGATAACATTGAAATCAACATGTTATAGTCTGGTTTGGAATTTCGGTTAAAAATAATATTGAAAACCTACTTTTATGTGAGTTTTTAAATATAAAAGATTAGTATTTATAAAAGAAATAATGGGTGGGAAATGTGGAATTTCATTGATGGAATATATGATATTAGTGGGATATATATATGAAACAAACAGTCTATCTAATGTAATATCACTTGTAATGTGAAATCTTAAAGAGTTTATTTAAGTGAGATAGAAAATGAAATCTATATTTTTTAGGGAAGTGTTATGAATTTAGTGTGGGAAATGAAAGGTGAGAGGTTTATGAGGTTATGTAGTGATATTATGAGTTTTGATGGTGTTAGTTTTGTTAGCTCATAGGGTTATCTTGAGTTATATGATAATATATATATATATATATATATTATTTTTGATTTTTTTTATGAAAACCACCCATTTCAAGAACATAGTTCTAGAAACCAATAGTTTTGGTGATGTTTTTCCTATCATCCATATGGTTAGTGTGGATGGATGGCCCCTCGCTCTTTCATACTCCCTATTCTAGGTGATGATGACATCCATAGAGTGTGATTCGTAGAATATAAAATGAACATTATAGATGTGATTTTGTGTTATGGGTGTCTTTTGGTGAGGTGTGGTGTGATAAAACATGTGTTTTATAGTGAGATGATTATATGGATTATTACAGGGGTCTTGCATGCTAGGATTAGGGAACATTGTGGATTCCCATCATGTTCAAGATATCCTATTTTTCTGGTTATAGCTGTGATGTTTTGGGATGACCCAGAAGTCTATTGCCATGATTTGATGGTATGCAATGTGATGAGATTAGATATTATACAAATTATATGGTAGATCATGGATTAATATAATTTATTTGTGATACTTTCTAATAAATTGGAATGTTCTATAGGGTACCCTTTCTTAGATAATATGCACATTATGTTTCTAATGAATTATTTGGTAGACATACAATGATGATGATGGTAATAGTTAGTTAACCTTTTTTTGTGTTGTTTGTTTCTATTGTTTATCCCTCCTATATTAGTATTCATGTTTCATATGAAAAAATAATGTTTTCTTCTAAATGAGTATACACTTATTCTCACCCCATGTATATAAAATGATTTATAAACTTCTAGGTTGAATCTATTTCTTTTGATAAGAATTATAGCTATAACCTTTTGACTATTTATATTTCACATATTTAGATTTCAATCATGTATATATTTACTTAGTCTTTTATATGTATCTTTGTTTCATATATATTCATTGTCAGTTAGTTTTTTTATTTATCTTATGATTTGAAATGGAATTTAATTCTCACTGATGTCCTATCTCTCGATACTATTTTAATATAGATGGTAATTCATCATAGTTATTATAATTTTATAGGTTGAGTTCCAGTCTTTGACCTAATTCCACTTGTGTAAATACCCGTAAAATTCAAGGGAAATTTTTTCTTAATTTTATTTGGGATTTTACAAGAATGCAGTTTCTGACGGCACCTGATTCTGAGGCCCGCTGTGCCCAAAATTTCTATATGACGTTTAGCTCGGGTACGTTCAGTGATCCAACGAGCGGGAATTCCTATCTTTTGAACCGGTGCTCGGAATCAAATTCTGAGGGCACCGATGGAACTGCAGCGCCGATTTTCATTGTCATGAGAGTAGATGATAAAAATTGTGGATGTTTAATTTATTGTTATTCTACAATTTTTATTTTTCTTGAAGTGGTTTAAGGCTTTGGTGGAAGTTGGGTAACTACCCAACTTCCCAAGGGAGGTTATGAGGGTCGTGGGGCCCACACGAACCCCACCCCTTCAAATTCCGAACTCCCTCAACTTGCATTAAATGATGACAACTTCGCTTGAATTAATTAAGTGGAATTGTTTCAAACCTTTGAATTTCAAATTCTTATCTTGTGTTAATTAAATATGTCTCGGGCTTATTTTATTTGGGGTTCCAACCTTGTGGAGAGTTTTGGGAGATAAGGCTAAGGACTTGAAGATCTTCTTTGATCTTCGACGAAGAACGCGTTGAACTCATCGATCTCTGACGAAGAACGCCGAGTCCTCGGAGACCGACTACGCGATTCCGTATACCGCGACGGTTCTTCCATGACGTCTTCTTCCGCAATATCTCCTTCTGCGACGTCTCTACCCGCGACGAATCCTCATTCGACGAACCTCCGTTCAAGCTCACACGAGGTAGGTGTTTAAATTTTATTTTTTTATTTTGGTCGTGAATCCTACCTTGTCGTTCTTAGTGAAATATGACCTTTTACTATTGACTAAGGATAGGGGGCCAGACCGCACAAACACGGCCGGCCCTCCTCCTTTATTGATGATGTTTTTATTGCGGATTGGAACGAAATGGCGTGGTGTCGTCGCACAATGCGGGATCATGCGGCATGGAATTAGCAGCGCCGTCATGCCGCGCTGTGAAATTGAACCAAGTCGCGGCGCCGTCGTGCCGCGCCGGAGAACCGTAAAAACACCGCGGCCGGAGCAGGGCCGCGGCGGAGAGGTGCCGCACCGTCGCACCGCACCGGATGAATCAAGGTCGAGTCTGGTTCCCGGCCGCGGCAGAGTAAGGAGACCGGCGGTTGGATCCGGCCCGCCGGTGTCGGAGTAGGGGGACCGGCTGTGCTGGTCCCGTGGTGGCAGAAACCGGTCGGCTGGGGCCGGCCGGCCGGATAGAAGGACAGTCGGGGGTTCAAACCCCCGGCCGGCCAGCAAAACGGCCCCCCATTAAAGGGGGGTCACGGTTAAAACCAGGGGGGCAGGCGCCCCCCACGCCAAACGGCTCGGCTGTTTGGCCGAGCGCCTAGCCAGCGCGTTGTGCCCAGGCCGGGCCGGGCCGTGCCCAAGCGGGCCGGACCTAGACCCGATTCGGGTCGACCCGGTTCAGGTCTACTCGGGGGGGGGGGGGGGGGTGTATCGGGCCGGGTCGGACCGGGCCCGAACCCCTTAATACCGAACCTTTTCCGGTCAGGCGCCCATAACTTGTCCTACAAGCCTCCAATCGATGCACCATTAGTTGAGATTCGATCCATGGATTTAGACGGTCGTTTTGGTATATCGCACTCAAGGTTTCGGAATACTTTGGGTTCGGCCGATTTGGTTCGTACACGAAACCAACCGGGCCCTCGGAGAGGAAACGCTCGTAACTTGAGCTCCGGACGTCCGGTTGACATGTCGTCGACATTGATGGATTCCTCTTAGTGAGACAGATCTTTTGGCTTACTCTGCCTGAGGTTTGGACACAGGTGGAGTACGGTCGGGTTGGTTTTGACTTAAACAAAACTAACCGGGCCCCTGGGACGAAAAAGCCAATAACTCTCAGACCGGGCGTCTGATTGACACGCCGTCTGCGACGTTGAGTTCATGTTGACGATATGAAACTTTTGGATATATCAACTCTAGACTATGTGTCAGTTGATGTATCAGCCTCTTGGCTCATGGAGCGGACCCTCCCGAACGAGCTTGCTGTGTGAGGGAACCCCAGTACTGGCTGCGTTTGCGACTGTGACGACGGCGACGACTGTACAGAGATCCTCAGTGTATTCGACGGTGACGAATATAGCACTCCGCGATCCTATGTGGATCAGTGCTACCAATCCTGTGTGGGTCTGATCCTGTGTGGGTCAGCGCTCAGCAGTTCTGTGTGAGCCAGCGCCTACAGATCCTGTGTGGGTCCGATCCTGTGTGGGTATTTGCGGGGGTTAGTTACCTATCGAACCTGTGTGGGTCAGACCCTTCCTGGGTCATTTCGGGGGTTAGTTACCTATCGATCATGTGTGGGTCAGACCCTTCCTGGGTCATTGTGGGGGTTAGTACACATCGATCCTTTGTGGGTCCGACGACTTAGATGAATCAGTGGATATATCTGATCATCTCTTTCGTCATACGAAGAAGTATACATGTGTGAGCTGAATCCTGTTTTACTTTCCTATGTGGATTGTGTTGTGCTATCCTGTGTTGATTTACGTTTTTTGTTCCTGTGTGGACTGGGTTGTACTTGGGTTCGGATGTTGGAGTCGAACGAGAATTGATGACTTAGGTATATGTATGGGCATATACCTAAGCAGTGTTGGATGCTACTTCGTGACTGTATCTTTTCTTTTGTGGATTTTCCTTTGTGAATTCTAGGAGACCTTCGGGGGTCTCGGGGTCCCTACTGAGTAGCTTATACTCACCCCGGCACGGTCTATGCACGTACTACGTTGTGTTGGTTGAAGACGACGGACATCGCTGATCGTGGTAGAGGCTCGCGGAGCAGGACGGTACCTGGAGGTGGTGGACTGGGCGGGACGTACTCGGAGCGGTTGGCTAGACCTGAGGATTAGTGGAGGATTTCTGTACCCACTCTTCAGGTGGGATTTCCAGTGGGCAGCTCGACGTTTCGGCTTTAATTTTCAATTGATGTTTTCCCTTTCCAGTTGTACTTTACTTTCAGTTTGGGTTTGTATTCTGGCCCACTTACTTTTCCGCACTTACTGTTGTACCAGCTTTTACTTAGTGTTTCATTCTACTACTTGCTTTCTTTGTGGTGTTTGTTTACTTTCCAAAGGAAATGCCTTCCCTTTTTATCGGGAATTTATGACTTGGTGCTAGTCGCCAGCCCCTGGCCTATGGAAGGCGGGCTTGGGGTAGTCACGGCACAGGCCCCGAGGACGGGCCGTGACAAATTTGTATCAGAGGATTTCGGCTCTACCGCAGAACTTGGTACTCTGATATTTTCTATGTGAAGCAACAATGATTAGCGTATTGGGTGTGTTTATCAGTCCAGGGTGTCCAGTGTTGGTGCGGCGGTCGACGTATCCGTACACCAGGACCCTGACTTCTGATTTCCGACTTAATGCAAGAAAACATTGATTGTGTGTGTGTTTCAAGTATTATTAGTGATTACTTTGTGTCAGCTCACCAGGTATACTGTTTGATTTTGGCGCACCTGATTTATTCCAGGATGGCCCCACGACGGCAGCCAACTAGGGTTCCGAGAGTTGTGCATGACGACAGCCCACCGAGTGACGAGGCCTCGGTGCAGAGCCCTTTGTCAGCAGAGGCACTAGTGGTAGCTCTACTCGTCGAGCCACCAATGCTTCCAGCCCCAGCTGCTGACGATGCACATCACCTTAGAGCACTGCATGAGTTCCAGCACCAGCGACCACCCAGGTTCTGTGGGGAGACAGACCCCCAGGCAGTCGAGGACTGGCTGGAGGCTGTGGTACGAGTTTTTCAGTTAGTGAGGATACCAAAGGACCTCATGGTGATCCTTTCAGCGAGCCTACTGCACACAGAAGCGGGCCGATGGTGGAGCTTGATGCTCCAGGTGCACGTTGAGGCATCTCTTCTCTGGACAGACATTGAGAGCCTCTTCCGCTCGGAGTTCATCCCAGCCACCCTCCGTGCGGTGTGCATCCAGGAGCTTCTTCAGTTGCGACAGGGTAGCTTGATAGTCGCCCAGTACTCGGTGAGATTTACCGATCTCTCGCGCAACTCTGCAGACATGGTAGGGGACCCATTCTTCCGGGCCCGGACCTTTAAGCAGGGATTGAGACACGAGATCAGGGCATTGCTGATCTCCCTCTACATTCCGACTCAGGCAGGAGTACTGGAGCGAGCCCTTTTCATCGAGAGATTTCTTTCTCAGTCTACACCAGCGGCAAGACCTACCGCAGGGCGACACGTGGCAGAGTCTTCTGCAGCCGGTAGTAGACAGATGTCTCAGAGGTCCAAGCGGGCCAGACTATTGGGCGGACGACCACAGGATACAGGCTCGGAGGTGCGGCGCACACGCAACAGAACCAGTCTTACGAGTGGAAGACAGTGCTATGCATGCGGCGGGCAGGGATACATGGCTCGTGACTGCCCGACCCGCTATGTAGAGGAGCACCAGACGGTTGAGGAACCACCTAGGCAGAGGTAGATGTTTGACCGTGGCGGTCCGTAGGGAGCAGGCAGATGAGGCAGAGGAACTGTCCGAGCAGCAGGTGGTGGGCGACTCTTTGAGGCTCTACCACCACCACCACCAAGAGGTCCACCCCAACCTCAGGGGAGAGCACAGCTTCAGGCAGCTGAATCTTATGATCATGGAGCTCCAGAAGCGGGTGGACTAGTGCGGGACTAGCTCCAGGAATATAGGCCTTTGCCCATAATTCCTCTAGCTTCATATTTTGTGTTTCCTTGTGTCCTTGTACTTTGAGTTGAAGTAATAAAAGACACTTGCATTGGTGACATTTTCTTTCTTGTCTTTTGTTTGTTATTACTAAGAGGTGCCGGTTAAAAACTATTAACTTGACCCTCACTTGCGATATTCTTACTAGAGGAGACCTAGTGACCACACACTGATGCTGACAGTGTGACTCAACCCTTGGAGGTGAGAGTAACGATTGGATCTCTTGGTAGCAGCGTCGAGGCCTTACGATGTCATCCATGCCATGAATTAACTAATCATGATGGGATTGACTGTATTAGGCAAGGAACGTGGTTCATCCATGGGATGAGACCGGATTTCCCTTTTTAGAGAAGGATAAATCTTTGCAGCATTGCATATTGTTAAGGAGGAAGGGGAAACCCTTCATGTGGTCAGACAGATGTCAGCAGAGCTTCCTGGAGCTGATACAGAGATTTACTAGCACACCTATCTTGAGGTTTCCTTGGGAGGGAGTAGGGTACGTAGTCTACTACGATGCATCATGGACCGTACTCGGATGTGTCTTGATGTAGGGGCGGGCCGTGATCGCCTATAGATCACGTCAGTTGAGGTCGCATGAGCAGAACTACGCTACCCACGACCTGGAGTTAGCAGCAGTGTTCTTAGCTCTGAAGACATGGCGACATTATCTGATGGGCGAGCGCTTTACAGTCTTTTCTGACCATCAGAGACTCAGGTACATCTTTTCTAAAAAGTACATGATCCTGAGATAGCGGCGATGTCTCGAGTTCCTCCAGGATTATGACTTTGAGATAGTCTATACTTCTGGGAAGGGGAATGTGGTAGCCGATGCTCTCAGTAGGAGGATGGGCATTCAGCTACATGTGTAGGTGACAGAGCAGCTAGCCTCTTTGCAGATATCCTTTGTGGATAGAGATGGAGCAACCTTCCTTCAGTCTCTCACAGTCACCCATCCACTACTGCAGCGGGTCAGAGAGGCACAGCGTCGGGACACTGACTGTGAGATGCGGCGTGTACAGAAATCCTCAGGACAGGCACCTGATGGTTTCTCCTTTAGAGCAGAGCACGACGTCCTTTTCAGAGGACGTACCATGGTACCAGTCACCTTAAGAGAGGAGGTGATGAGATAATTTCACACTTCTCCCTTGGCGGAACATCCTGGAGTGGCGAAGATGTACCAGGATCTCAGACGACAGCACTGGTGGCCGGGCATGAAGAAGGTTGTGGCAGAGTTTGTTTCTCGATACCTCACCTGCCAGCAGGTGAAGATAAAGCATCAGGTACCAGCAGGATTGGTACAGACCTTGGAGGTTCCAGAGTGGAAGTGGGACGGTATATCTATGGACTTCGTGACTGGACTTCCACACACTTCCAGAGGTCATGACTCTATTTGGGTGATTGTCGACCGAATCACCAAGTCAGCACACGTTCTTCCCATCAGAGAGCAGGGATCATTGGAGAGCTTGGGACATCTCTACGTTCAGGAGATTGTACGGCTTCACGGTGTGCCATTATCTATCATCCCCGATCTAGATGATCACTTTACTTCCCGGCTTTGGAAGGGGTTGTAGGAGGCGTTCGGGACGCAGCTACGTCTGAGCACAACCTTTCACCCTCAGACGGATGGTCAGATGGAGAGGACCATTCAGACTCTCAAGGACATGCTCCGCGCATGTGTCCTCAACTTTGGTCGCAGTTGGGAGGACCACCTACCCTTGGTGGAATTCGCGTAAAACAACAGCTATCACTCCACCATCGGGATGGCACCATACGAGGTGTTGTACGGCCGACCTTGCAGATCTCATTTGTGCTGGACAGACCCTGGGGAGTTAGCACTTGTGGGACCGGAGATGGTTCAGGCCACGGCACAGAAGGTCCAGGTCATCCAAGAGCGGATGAGGACAGCTCAGAGCCGGTAGAAGTCTTATACTGACAGGAGGCGGAGGCCACTAGAGTTTGAGGATGGCGACCACGTCTTCTTGCATGTCTCACCTCGACCTGGATTACGGAGATTTGGCCGAGGTAGCAAGTTGTCTCCTAGCTTCATCGGACCATTCCAGGTCCTCAAAAGGATTGGCGAGGTGGCTTATCGCCTGGCTCTACCACCTCAGTTGCACCGGGTGCACGACGTCTTCCACGTATCTTAGTTGTGGAGATACGTGCACGATTCAACACATATCTATGACCATAGGGAGCTAGACGTTGATGACAGGGTGACTTTTACGGTGGTCCCAATGGAGATCAAGGATTGACAGGAGTGGGTCCTGCATGGACGGTAGATTCCTCTAGTACACATCAGATGGCAGCACGGGAATCTCCAGGAGAGCACTTGGGAGCGGGAGGCTCAGATGCGTGCTCAGTACCCACTTTTGTTTCCCTAGTTTATGATGTATCTTTATGGGGACGTAAATCCCTGAGGTGGGATTAATGTAAAGAACCGTAAAATTCAAGGGAAATTTTTTCTTAATTCTATTTGGGATTTTACAAGAACGCAGTTTCTGAAGGCACTTGATTCCAAGGCCCGGTGTGCCCGAAATTTCTATACGAAGTTTAACTCAGGTACGTTCAATGAACGAATGAGCGGGAATTCCTATCTTTTGAACCGGCACTCGGAATCAAATTTGGAGGGCACCGATGGAACCGCAACGCCAATTATTTCTTAGGAACACATGTTCCGGAGTTGCGTTGTCATGAGAGTAGATGATAAAAATTGTGGAAGTTTAATTTATTTTTATTCTACAATTTATAATTTTCTTAAAGTGGTTTAAGGCTTGGGTGGAAGTTGGGTAACTACCCAACTTCCCAAGGGAGGTTATGAGGGTGGTGTGGCCCACATGAACCCCACCCCTTCAAATTCCTAACTCCCTCAACTTTCCTTAAATTATGACAACTTAGCTTGAATTAATTAAGTGGAATTAATTCAAACCTTTGAATTTCAAATTCTTATCTTGTGTTAATAAAATAAGACTTGGGCTTATTTTATTTGGGGTTGAAACCTTGTGGAGGGTTTTGGGAGATAAGGATAAGGACTTAAAGATCTTCTTTGATCTTCGACGAAGAACGCGAAGAACACATCGATCTCCGACAAAGAACGCCGAGTCTTCGGAGACAGACTACGCGACGCCGTTTACCGCGACGGTTCTTATGCGACTTCTTCTTCCGCAATATCTCCTTCTGCGATGTCTCTACCCGCGACGAATCCTCATTCGATGAACCTCTGTTCAAGCTTGCACGAGGTAGGGGTTTAAATATTATTTATTTATTTTGGTCGTGAATAATACCTTGTCATTCTTCTTGAAATACGACCTTTTGATATCGACTAACGAGAGGGGGACGGACTGCACAAACACAGCCGACCCTCCTCCTTTATTGATGATGTTTTTATTACGGATTAGAATGAAATGGAATGGTGTCATCACACCACGCGGGATCGTGCGACAAGGAATGCGCGGCGTCGTCGCGCCGCGCTGTGAAATTGAACCAAGTCGTGGCACCATCGCGCCGCGCTGGAGAACCGTAAAAACACCGCGGCCGAAGAAGGGCCGCGGAAGAGAGGTGCGGCGCCATCGCACCGCACCAGACGAATCAAGGTCGCGGCCAGTTCCAGGCCACGGAGGATTAAGGTGACCGGCGGCTGGTTCCGGGCCGCCGGCATCGGAGCAGGGGGACCGGCCATCGCCTGTCCCGTGGTGGCAGAAACCGGCTGGCCGGGGCGGGTCGGCCAGACAGGAGGACATTCGGGGGTTCAAACCCTTGTCCGGCCAGCAAAACGGCCCCCATTAAAGGGGGGCCACGTTTACAATCAGGGGGGCAGGTTCCCCCCATGCCAAACGGCTCGGCCGTTTGGCCGAGCACCTGGCCAGCGCGCTGGGCGCGCTGTGCCCAGGCCGGGCCAGCTGCCCGGCAGTTCCGCCATGCCGGGTGGCGCCGGATGGGCTGGGCCGCGCCCAAGCGGGCCGGACCCGGACCCGGTTCGGGTCGACCCAGGGGGGGTATCGGGTCGGGTCAGACTGGGCCCGAACCCCTTAACACTGAACCTTTTCTGGTAGGACACCCATAACTTGTGCTACGAGCCTCCGATCGACACACTGTCAGTTGTGATGTGATCCTTGGATTGAGACGGTCGTTTCGGTATATTGCACTCAATGTTTCGGAATACTTTGGGTTCGGCCGAGTTGGTTCGTACACGAAAACCAACCGGGCCCTCCGAGCGAAAACGCTCGTAACTTGAGCTCTGGATGTCCGGTTCACATGCCGTCAACATTGATGGATTTCTCATAGTGAGAAGAATCTTTTGGATTACTCTGCCTGAGGTTTGGACGCAGGTGGAGTACGGTCGGGTTGGTTTTGACTTAAAAAAAACTAACCGGGCCCCTGGGACGAAAAAACCAATAACTCTCAGACCGGGTGTCCGATTGACGCGCCATCTGCGACGTTGAGTTCATGTTGACGATACAGAACTTTTGGATACATCAACTCTGGACTATGTGTCAGTTGATGTATCAGCCTCTCGACTCGTGGAGCGGACCCTCCCGAACGAGCTTGTTGTGTGCAGGAACCCTAGTGCTGACTGCGTTTGTAACTGTGACGACAACGACGACTGTACAGAGATCCTTAGTGGATTTGATGGCGACGACTACAGCACTCAGTTATCCTATGTGGATTAGTTCTACTGATCATGTGTGGGGCTGATCCTATGTGGGTCAGCGCTCAGCGATTCTGTGTGAGCCAGCGCCTACAGATCCTGTGTGGGTCCGATCCTGTGTGGGTCTTTGCGGGGGTTAGTTACCTATCGATCCTGTGTGGGTCAGACCCTTCCTGGGTCATTGTGGGGGTTAGTTACCTATCGATCCTGTGTTGGTCAGACCCTTCCTGGGTAATTGTGGGGGATAGTTACCTATCAATCCTGTGTGGGTCAGGCCCTTCCTGGGTCATTGCGGGGGTTATTACCTATCGATCCTTTGTGGGTCTGACTACTTAGATGAATCAGTGGATATATCTGATCATCTCTATCATCATACAAAGAAGTATACCTGTGTGATCTGAATCCTGTTTTACTTTCCTATGTTGATTGTGTTGTGCTATCCTGTGTGGATTTACGTTTTTCATTCCTGTGTGGACTAGGTTGTACTTGGGTTCAGGTGTTGGAGCCGAACGAGAATTAATGACTAAGGTATATGTATGGGAATATACCTAAGAAGTGTCGGATATTACTTTGTGATTGTATCATTCCTTTGTGGATTATCCTTTGTGGATTCTGGGAGACCTTCGGGGGTCTCTGGGTCCCTACTGAGTAGCTTATACTCACCCCCGCATGGGCTATGCCCGCTCTACGTTGTGTTGGTTATAGACGACGGACAGCGCCGATCGTAGTAGAGGCTCACGGAGCAGGACAGTACCTGGAGGTGGACCACTGGGCGGGACGTACTCGGAGCGGTCAGCTGGACCCGAGGAGCAGTGGAGGCTTTCTGTACCCACCCTTCAGGAGGGATTTCCAGTGGGCAGCTCGACGTTGCGGCTTTACTTTTTAGTTGTTGTTTTCCCTTTCCAGTTGTACTTTACTTTCAGTTTGGGTTTGTATTCTGGCCCACTTACTCTTCCATACATACTATTGTACCAGCTTTTACGTAGTGTTTACATCTACTGCTTGCTTGCTCTGTGGTGTTTGTTTACTTTCCAAAGGCAATGCCTTCCCATTTTATCGGGAATTTACGCCTTGGTGCTAGTCGCCAGCCCCTGGCCTATGGAAGGCGGGCTTGGGGTAGTCACAGAATGGGCCTCGAGGACGGGTCGTGACAACCTGGAGGTGTTACTCAGGGGTAATTACCTGTCTCCATTCATTATGGTATACTTTTGAAGAGATTGGGACAAAATAAAGTTGTATCAATGTAATTTTTTTGAGATATTTGTAGGATTTTAATGTTAGGTATTGAAAGAATTTAACTTAATTGTAACGAAATGAAATCATTTGATCATTGTGCATGACATTTTCCAAAGAATACCAACTAGGAAATGAGATTATATGGACCCCATTATTCAAAGAAATGAATCTGAGGGTACAAAATTACCAAGTGATTTGGTGTCTCTTGTATGGTATATTCCTAAGATGGTGAAATTATATATTATTACTTGTGTTCATATTTTTATTTGGTTGGATCTATGAATTGTAAGATAAATTAAATAAATATTAAAAATATCCATAGGACCAAGAAAAAGAAATATTTGTTTCACTATTATTTACAGATCATAGAAATCATATGTATGTGGATCAAGAATTTAATAGAAAATAATCTACTCTATTTGATCACACGGAGGATTAACCAGTACATGATGATTATTATTAGCAGATTATATTTCACACTTTCATGCATCATGATTTGTGGATGTTTAAGGAAAATGTTTTAGTCATTAATATGAAGAGTTGACTAAAGGATCTTGAGATTGAGTTCAACTTTATATGGACTGTGGTTGTGTACTATGTTTCACAAGAAGTTATTTATCCGAAAGTATATATTCATAAATTGTGGATGATCTTCCTTGGTGAGTATATATAGGTAGATGTTTTATGAGTTGAATTTCAAAATTGAGTTCTAGATTTTCTTCATTTAATTGAATTTGATGTGAGTAAAAATATATTATATTCTTCCCATAATAAGAGGAGTTTTTACGTGAAGGATCTGAAGATCAAGATCAAGGATATATTTTGATTTTCCAACTATAATTTTTTAAAATATTTCTCTTATGCAAGACATCATGAGGAGGAACTACATCCATATATCCAAAATGTAGTTGTTCATTTCTATTTCCAATGTATATAATGTTCTGGAACAAATACAAGGTTATTGAGGACATTTAATCACAAGGAGGGTCACCATGAGAGGGGAACCATAAGGGCAATTCAAGGAGCAGGGTTATAAGAATTAGGTTCCATGCCACATATTCATTGAGGTTACAGCTTGTATAGATTCAATTTCAGTAGCTTCCCTTATCCACATCAAAGGGGAGTGGTTTCAATGATTCTCACTGAGGATTAGAGATAGATTAATTAAATTATATGAATCATTTCATCATCCAGATCAGTGACCCATGGCTATGTTATCTCAGTTTTTTATAGGTGGATAGGTTTTTTTCAGCATCAGTAGTTTTTATCAATGAGACCATTTCAGTAGAAGAGATAGAAGATATATTCTCCTCGGGGTGGGGATAGAGAAGGTACATTATAACATCAAGATATTACTTATCATTCAGTGACCTCTACCGATTAATATCCATGGATACATCTATCATAAGATATATAGATGTGCTGGTAATATTCAATTCATATAGTATAGGTGGAAGTTATAGAGGGGTTATAGATTATTTGAGGTACACTTAACTTGATGGGTACTCTTATATTCACTTTTCTGATTTAGGAGATTCACACTACTATACTTCTTCCATTAAAATCTATAATGAAGGAGTATATATATAGAGTATTCACATAACCCTTTTGTTGACTACACCAATTAGAGTATAGACTAGCTTGAATGATGTGCTCCAGGGGTGTAGACTGATGATGAGGCCACATCAGTCTCTTGGGGACCTATTCTTCCTTCATATTCCTACATATTATTTCATCCCCATCATAAAAGGGATGTATTCTATGAATTCAATTTTTAAATTCTTTTATAGGTGATTAATTTTCTTATATGTGACTATAAATAGTGATGTCTTCCTTAGATATCATTGTTCCCTGGTGCTAGAAGATATATAGACCCACTTAATCAATTTATGGTTTTGTTTTCTGGGTCATTAGTAAAAAATGGAATGTTTTTGTATTCCATGGTAATTTCTTGAGTTTCTTGATGTTTTTTATGAGGTGGTTTTAAGGTTACCCCCTCGACATGGTATCGAGTGTAAGATAGATTTACATCCTAGCTTTTCTATGACTTTGATGGATCATTATCAATTATAACCAAATTAGTTGTGGTAGTTTTGGTTTTAGATAGATGATATAACGTATAAGGTTTTCATCTAGTATAATGTGTGATCATGGGGAGCTCTGATGATGTTCTATATGAAGAAAGATAGTAGTATGAGGTTTTGTATCTTCTACTAGGATATAAAACATGTGGCATTCAGGAATAGTTACATTCATTCAATGATACATGATTTTTTTGACTTGTAAACATGGTTGAGTTTGTTTTCTAAGATTGACTTGTGGTTTAGATATCACCATATGAGTATAAAATATGTTGATATCCTAATGTCTACCTTCATATATAGGTATGATCACATTGAGTTTTTTTTCATGTCGATTGGTGATACAAATGATGAAATTTTCATTATGGGGATCATGAATTATGTGTTCCATGAATTCACGGACTATTTCATATTTATATTCAACAAGAGAATAAAGATTTATTCAATGTCATTAGAGGTAAATTTTGAACATATTATAGCCATTTTGACTGTTCTTTAACACCGCCAGTTGAATTAAATGTTTTAAAAGTGTATGATCTGGATTATATTGGGGCTTCTCTTCTTTCATGTGATGTATCAATAGGGTGTGGTAGTTTAACTGTAACTGCTTGAGGTAGTTTTTTCATGGTTAGCACCCAAGAATGTAGGGGAGTTTTGTAAGAATCCAGAATATTATAATCTACTACTAGAGGATCATACATGACTTCTTGTAGATTTTGAAACCATTAATAGTTTTTAATTGGGAGGACAATGATTTTAAATGATCTAATGAATTTAAGACATCATTATAATATTTGATGGGGAAGTAGGTCAGTGATTAGGACCATCAATTTCCTTAAGAGGTTGTGTGGTTTTAGGTTTTTTATGATTCTTCCTCTCTATTCATGGGATTTTTTTGATGTAGTGGGAGGAAGTTATATGAAATAGGTCTAAATAGATCCATAACCATGAGATAATATATTCCCCAAATATTCTAGAGTAGATGGTAGTGGTTTTTGTGCAAAAGTTGGGGCCATATTACCTCAGTTGGGATATGTTTTTGGTATTCACATATTAAAAGTGCATGAGGTATATATTTTTATGGTGCGATCAGAATATATAACACTGGTAGTGGATGCATTTTTTCAGGATTATGATTTTGTGGACTTCTAAACCCTAGAAAAAAGGAATTTTAGGTTTTATATTTTAGAATGATGTCTCAAAATAAGGTTTTTGGGAGTCTGAAGATACATGGAGGGATATTTAATAGTTGTAATACCTACACATAGATTCAATAGTTGTATTTGGTGGTGTATTATTATTTCAGAAGAGATTTTAATCTTATATTATATAACAGGTGGATGACTATCATTGGGGAGACCTAGAGGTAGAGATGATGTGTGATCATTATAGCTATGATGATTCAATAGAGGGATGGAAGGCAGATGGTAAAAATTAGATTTTATTTCAAAGGAGGATGTATATTCTGGTAAGGAAGTTTATGGAATTACTTTATATGTATCATATATCACCTTTAGTAGTACATCGATGAAATTCAAAGATGTACCACCGCTTGAGGAAGCAGTAATGTTGGACTAATATGAAACAAGAATTCAATGTTTTTCGGGTTCAATATTTTTTTATCCATAAGGTAATGGATGAGAACTATATTATTTAATGTTTATTATATCATGTGGATGTTGTTGAGTGGAAATGGGATCACATTTCTATGGATTTCATCATAGGGAAACCCATGTTAAGAAAGGATAAAATGTTCTCTGGGTAATTATAGATCGTATTTTAAAATCATCTCATATCCTAATTATCATGGATTAAGGAATTATTTATGTTTTTATGGGGATGTATATGGGCGAGTTGGTTTAAAAATATAGAGAGCTAAGATGAATTTTCTTGGATTGGGATTATCATTTTCCCTCATGAGTATAAAGTGGACTTCATTATTCTTTTGCAATTGAGTTCTACACCAACACTACTTTCCAACCTATGACATATGGGAATAAATATATAACTATAAAATGACTTGAGGGTATGTAATGAGCATCCAATATATACTTCAGTGGATCAGGGGAAAATCACTACCCTTTGGTTGAATTTTCCTATAATAATCCCTATCATACATCTTTTTTCAAGACCCCATTTGAGGATTTTTATGGGTGGATATGTTTTTTTATATTATTATGGGTTTAGGATGTGGACTCAACATTTCATAGACCATATGTGTTGAATATTACACCATATAAGTTTCATGGTGTTTATGGTAGGATGAAAGAAATGTAGAATCGATAAAAGTTTTAGGATGATTACTGGAGGAGGCCCTTGGAGTTTATTTTTAGATAACATATGTTTTTTTGGTTTCACAGCAACATGGATGGAAGAGGATTGGAAAAAATAATAATATCTCATCATAGTTTTTTTGGACATTAGAGTTTTTGGGATGTTAAGGTGACTTGGCATGACAGCTGGATAATTATCCATGATTCGAGTGTATTCATGAAAATTTCAACATCTATTACACCCATTGGTATCTTCATGATGAATCACATGAAATTTAAAAGGTGGACTTTGATATAATGTTTAATAAATTGTTCTTGGAGTAGCTAGGGGAGTTTTAGGAACATTGATAGGAGTTTTGAGGTTAGAGAAATTCAACATTTCATTTTATGTGGAAGAATTATGTCTTATAACCAAGTAATTAGCAGCCTGAGATGCAGATTCATTCCAAATACACAGAGTTAATTTGATCCTTTTGTGAATTTCATTTTTTCTGTATTGATGTGATATTTAGCTTGTATTGTTTTTTATGAGCAGTGATTTTTACTTGATTTTACGATGTATGATTAATGAATTAATACATATGATGGATGGAAAACATGATCCTTAACTGATATTCATCATATCTTGATAGGATCTATACAATTTGGGTGATTCAGTTCCATCTAATGTAGATAATACCTAGACATGGGTGAAGGAATTCCTTATTTTATGTACTCGAGCCGCTACATATTGTTGGTTGGGGTGGTTTTTATGTTGGAGCTATGTAGGGTTTAAATAATTTTTAAATTTTTTATATGGAATAGGGGATAAATATTATTTTAAGTGATGTTGAAAATGTTATAGGTATATTTATGGATGGATATTTTGATCATTCACATCTTTCTTTCTAGGTTGGATTTGACAATATAGGTAGATAATAGTTTTAGAGGTATATAATGTAATGGTATGAATATTATATCCAACTACATTGAGTGAAAAAATGTGGAATAGGTACATGGAAGAAAAACCATGTATCTTAGATGTATTCATAAGAAAAAATGTGGTGTTTTATATAATTAAAATTCCTCTTTATGGCAGATCGTGAAAATATATTCTGGTGATAGATCTAGATTTTTTCTCTTGTAAGTATCAACCTTAGTGTAGTGGTATATTATAGTGTTGAAATATAGTCGTTACTTATTATGTTAGTAGACTATTCATGGAGAAAGTTTTTTCTAGAACATTATGTCTATATCTTTTGGTGGAAACAAAATTAGTCTGGTGGTATATCTTGATGGTATCTTCTAGTGCTGGATAATGATGATGTATCCTAATAATAAACTCTAAATGTATGTCACTGCAGTTATCAACAAGTTGTAGCTAGTTCAATTAATTCCAAAAGTTATATTGTTTCCAATTTAATGTTTTCAATGATGATAAAATCAATATAAAACAATTACTAAGGGAATTAAGAGATTGTTTAAAATAGATATTTATATACCCTCATTCTTAAATATTATAATATTTTAAATGTGTCATCCTTGTGGAATTTAATTATATCACCATTAATGTTCAACTAAAACCATATATGTGACTTAAAATTTTAATGATTACATATCAATTAATTTTAATATAACGGTTATTCTTTAACTAATTCTTTCACAATTTAACATGATATTTTAGATTTTGAAGCCTTCTCCTTGGAGTCATGGAATAATGTTTATATTAGTTCAATTTATTTTATTATGTGGTTATATCCTGTTATTATAACCCCTATTTTTTAGTGAATTAGATGATGCTTTTTTATTCTGCGTATAGGATCCTACATCTCCCTTTATGTAGTGTAAAGTGGGTGGAGTAATTTTTATTATCTGGTGGGAGATAGTTTTTATATATATTAACGATGATAATTAACAAGTGTAATTGAAATTTAAGTGAAATAGAATCATTGTCACGTGCGATTGATATTTTATATCTTGTTATAGATCTTATCAATTCTTGTTTTACCAATAAAAATCTCGGTTGTTGGATTCATTTTTTCCATTGTAGCTATGATTTTAGTGAACCCCTATTTTAATGATTGTTTGATATATCTGAAAATAGATTTTTTAATAACTTATATATGGTAAATGAAATGGACGCCCGTTGAAAATTATTCTTGTGTGATAATACCAAAAAATATTAAGTTCAAATGATGAAATACCCTTTTAATAATTTAACAAATGATATTTCACTATCGTTAAAATGTGATGTGATGTGTGAATATGATTCTTTATGTGTGGTCTTAATATTCATTGGTTTTTATGGAATGTGGTGGTGACATAGTAGTTTTAGTGAGGATGTGTTTGCATCCATTATGATAGTTATGTTAGATTATTGGCTCGAGGATGACATGATCTATATCATTATTATTATTTTTCTTATGTTATCTTCTAGAGTATTACTATAAATATACAATTATAATATTGAAATAAAAAAGTAATGGGATGGCTTGAAATATTTTATTAAAAGCATGATAAGCACTTTAATTAAAATGAGTTGTTAAATATAAAAAGTTATTTTTTATTAATTAATTAATTAAATGGAAAATTTGGTATATATATGATGGAAAATGTGGAATAAATTGGATATAAATATTAAATAAATGGTTTGTTTAAATGTAAAATGACTGGTAATGTGAAATCTATATAAAAGGATTGAATTGAGAATGAAGATTAAATGTGTTTTCTATGTTTTGTGGGGTGGTGTTATGAATTTCATGTTTCTATAAAATATTGAAAACAATGTGAGGTTATATACAGATAGTGTGAGTTAGGATGCAGTTTTTGTTGTGAAACAGTAGGTTGGGATTTTTTTTATGATATATATTTATATTTTATTTCCTATAAATTTTATATATGATCCCCAATATTGTTGAGAACCTATTATTGAAAAATAAAAATTTTTGGTGTGTATTTTCCAACTCCATGATGATGTGGTTTGATGGATGGCCAATTGAACTTCCCTAATCCCAATTATGGAAATAATGTCCTAAAAAAGTTGTGATGTGTAACGCCCCGACCCCAGTTACCTAGAGTCGGTGAATTATTACATAACATTGGCATGATAACAAGAAAGATCAAATCTCGAGAGACCGATTGGTTTAGTAGCCTTGAAAACACTAGATATATTCATAAAGTTTTACATTACATCATAAAGTGAAAAAATACTACAACAACATATTGTCTCCATAGTCTAGACTGTTATCCTCTCATAATATCCCTCAAGGTCATTCATAATTTACTTCTTCACATCCTGGGAAAAAATAAAACATAGAAAAGGGGTGTGCTCAAATGCCCAGTAAGGATAACAATATAGAGGAAACGTTCATAAATAAAAATAAACATTTAAGGCATTGTATAATTAAAACAAAATCTTTTTAAACATGAACTTCAACATAGTATGGAAAAAATAAAATAAAATAATTCCATTTACTTATTCACATGGATATTCTACTCATCGAATAATCACATGCAGTATCAATAACCACTTTCATAATGATGCAATGCATAATGCCGAAATTTAATTTCTGTGTCGAGGCCTCGTGCCAAGACCTATGGGATAACTGTAACCGGAACCCAACCTGGAGAGCCTCTGTAGCCGGACTCCATCCCGGAGTGCCTTTAATAACCGGACACCAACCCGGAGTGCCTTTAATAACCGGACACCAACCCGAAGTGCCTCTAATAACCAGACACCAATCCGGAGGGCTTACTTTTACCGGTCCCCAACCCGGAACTTACTAGTCCAACAGATTCATCTTAAGAAGAGGATGAAATATAACATAAACATTCGTATTAAAACTAACATACAAAATGTCAAAATGTTAATCATAAACCATTAATGGCATAAAAATAACTCATCCACAGTAAAAAATATCACAAAACCTTAAATACAATATGTATGATTTGTATCATAAAAAATCAACTTGAAACAAGTTTAAAATTTATCAAAGGATGTTGACATAGATGAAATAAATACTATCTGAGAGAAATATCTCTTTTTTTGAAATCATTTAAAAGTTGCATAATTATAGAGAAAACCGTTATTTTGAAAATATCATTATAATCTTGTGAAAGAAGCTTCAAAGGTGTAATAACAGCGGAGAATAACCGCACCCGCCGTATAAGTTAAAAAAAGACATTCTTACCTTAATTTTGTCAAAAGGTTAAAAAGGACCTTGTTTGGAATACGACGGAAAGAGTCCTTTATAAACATCTTATAAAAATTCAAAAAAGGGTATAAATTTCTTTAACCCATATTCTTGTAAATATTAAAAATGTTTTGAAATACATTTTTAAGAAACATGTTTGTGGATGATAAAGAGATCCCAGTAGATTATTACGTATATACAACCTCGGATAATGAAGATATTGCGAAATAAACCCTTAAAAATTTGGTAACTTACGAAACATACAACCCATGAATGAGGTATCATACGATGAATATGTAAATACCCATAAATTAAAGTGTATTACACAAATAATATAATTATGGGCAGTACATACACCACACAAAAGGTAATGGTGGAAATATGGCATGAATCTCATGGGAATAAGGAGTGAGATAAAACCCCACAACCTTGTACTTTTCCTTGGTTGGGGTAGGTTAACCTCCTGTATAATAGTGAAATAATTTTTATTAAATTATACAGGAATCATATATATTAATATGATATCATATATGATCTTTTAACATTTCATTGATAATAATATCTTAGTATTATCGTCGTTTCGGGTGTTAACTTACTCGTTTTATTTTATATGATTTGTTATATAAGTCGTGGTTGTCATGGATAGGTTGTATATTATTCATATACAGAATGATATCAAGTACTTATATACTATTATTAATCATCAAATGAGAATTAGACTTGAATGGATACGATGGAGATTGAATCTCATCGCGTTCATCGAGACAGTAGTCCATACGTACGCACGAGCGACAATATCATTCTTTTGATATTAAATTAATATATAATTGGAGGAAATATCATATATACAGAATCATTATCATGTTATATTTATTATTTACATGAATTACACATCATTATTATACCCATCCAAATAATAATATATTGAATAACAATTACACCACGACGTGGAGACGGTAAGCCGTACGTACACACGTATGGTGACATGTCATTAAAAGGATGGATATAATACTAAATATGGTTGTGCCGTATTTATAATAATATTAATGTATATAGGAGATAATTGATTCATTATTTTAGAATGGGAATAACAAAGAAAGAAGATGTGTAAGAAGAAAGGAACTTGAAAAAGGGTGGTGAAATCATTACCTCTTCTTTGGGTTCTTCCTTTTGATTTGATCAAAAGGGCTCCTTAAGTTGGCTTTATGACTAAATAAAGGCCTCTAGGATTAATTTAGGGAAGTTTAGAGAGTATTTGGGTAGATTTTGGCCGAACCAAAAGGCTTTGAAGGTGTGAGTTAATGAGAAGGGAGAGGGCCCTTTTATAAGAGGGGTGAGGGGCACCTTTGGAAAAGCTAGAAATATTATATTATAATAAATTTATATTCGGTTTCTAATGGTTCCAAAGTGATTTATTTAAATTTTAAGGTGGTTATAGGTCTAAAACCACTCAACCAATTGAATTTATACAGGTTTGGGTCATTATACAAACCTTATCTTTAAGTATTAACTCTTAGTTAATTAGTTTCACTTTTACAATGTCTTTTTGTATTTTTTTATATTATATGGTTAATAAACTTACTATATACATCCAAGAGACCCCCAAGTGGTCCATTAATGTTACACCTATCATGATATAAGTCTCATGGCTGAACCGTATATTTTTTGGAATTTAATATCAATTAATAATACACTATTTGTTTTAAAAACTCTTTTATGTCAATTTTGACACTATTCAATAATTGATTTTTGTAAAAATCATAGAATAATGATTACTTCTAAAAAAGTTAATTAAATAATTTCTAACATTTCATATTAATGTAGAAAATTATTTTAATTCAAAAAAAGTCTCAAATTATATTTATTTGGATATCTACAATATCAATCATTTTAATTTTTCACTATTATGGTAATTACTGCATCACCATTGTGTCATTTATATAATAAATTATATAAGGTCTAAAATTTATAAATAAATTACCATTTTGTAGGAACTCTTTTTACCTTTATAATTAATATATATAGTTGAAAATCCATTATATATAACCCTATGTAAAAAAATGTTTTCTAAAAGATATATGCTTGTGTCATTTTTGTATTCATTTTAACTTAATTAAAATTAAGTGTCCCTATCACTTAAAAGTGGCACCATGGGGTCCCGAAATCGACCCAAATATTCCCATGGTCGAACATGTATCAACCAATAATGTTAGGACACGTTTTAGTGTAATTTTTAATTATTACAATATTATTTTTTAACCCTTATTTACTGGATTTACCCTTTAACCATGGTAAATAAAATATTTACTGAAGTAATTATTCAAAATGTATAAAAATAAAAGATACCTATTTTCAAAATTTGAAAATCCTGATTCCAAATATGGAATCCATTTTTCCAAATTCAAAACACAGAAGTTGTGGAAATTAATTTAAAATTAATTCCTGCTGTCACAACAAATAGAGTGTTTTTAAGAAACAATATATATCAAAAGATTGATAATTGTTTATGTCCAATTTCAAAGTGAAATTAATTATAATAAACACCATTGGATAAATTGGAAAAAATATATTCTAATTATACTTTAAAACCACTCAAATTAAAAATTTATCACTACTAATTATTTTGATTAAAAAAGTTGTATTTAATTAAAATTTACTAATTTTTCACTATTCATCAGAATGTTAAAGTTATCCGGAAAGTACCAAAATTTCACCTTAGGGTAAATTAGATACTCAGAATCCAAAAATGAAGTCCATTTTTAGAGATAAAATTTATAAAATTTCAAAAAGTAGGTATTACTATTCAAAACGGGTAGTTTGATTGGTTGTGGTGTGTGTTAGAACTCGAAGTTGCGTACAACACACGCTACTCTATTATTAAAAGGAAAGCGTACCGTGGAAGCTTAGGATGTTTCATTGTAAATTTTTTTTATGTCCCCATTCTAAAAAGTAAATTTATTTAGTAAAATTGAATATATATAAATGTTTAAAATATTGGATTTAAAAAGGGTTCACTATTAAAAGTTGGTAAAAATGTAATACTGAAAATGAATTTGTTCTTACATTATGTCTAAGAAACTCATAATATGGATTTTAAAATTATAAGGATTATATAAAGTTTAAAATTTAGTTAATACTATTCATAACATCTTTTGAACGACTTGCATGGTAAGTCATGGTGCGCTTGAACTCTGTGTTGCGTGTAGTGCAAATTATTGAATTATTTTAAAGAAATAACACACTGTGAAATCATGGGATGTTACATTCTCCTCTCCTTCAATAAATTGCATCCATGCAATTTAAAATTTTTCTTCTAAAATAAAAGGTTGAATATAGAAAATATCTTTGTGGTAAAACCCATATCGGAAATTGGATTGATAAAATTTAGTCTTAATAAGAGGAAAAGAGAAATGAAAGGGTCACCCCAAAATTATGATCTTTATTCGGAGAACATTGGTGGCAATTAGAGACATATAATTGGATAAAAAACGTAAATATTTATAGGTTGTGATTGAGGTCATCAATCACAAACAAGTGTAAAATTGAGGGCCTTAAATTCATCAATCTATGATGATTTAAAATACTATACTATAACGCCCTGACCCTAGTTACCTAGAGTCAGTGCATTATTACATAACATTGGCATGATCACAAGAAAGATCAAATCTCGAAAGACCGATTGGTTTAGTAGCCTTGGGAACCCTAAATATATTCATAATGTTTTACATTACATCATAAAGTGAAAAACTACTGCAGCAACATATTGTCTCCATAGTCCACACTATTATCCCCCCATAATATCCCTACAGGTCATTCATAATTTACTTCTTCACATCCTGGGAAAAAGTAAAACGTAGAAAAGGGGTGATATAAAATGCCCAGTAAGGATAACAATATAGTAGAAACTTTCCTAATTACGAATATACATTTAAGGCAGTGTATAATTAAAAAAAATCCTTTTAAATGTGAACTTCAACATAGTATGGCAAAAATAAAATGAAATAATGCCATTTACTTATTCACATGGATATTCTACTAATAGAATAATCAAATTCAATATCAATAACCACTTTCATAATGATGGAATGCATAATGCCGAACATTAATTTCTGTGTCGAGGCCTCGTGCCAAGACCTAAGGGATAACTGTAACCGGAACCCAACCCGGAGAGCCTCTGTAACCGGACTCCATACTGGAGTGCCTCTAATAACTAGACACCAACCCAGAGTGCCTCTAATAACCAGACACCAACCTGGAGTGCCTCTAATAACCGGACACCAATCCGGAGGGCTTACTTTTACCGGTCCCCAACCCGAATCATACTAGTCCAACACATTCATCTTATGAAGAGGATGAAATATAACATAAACATTTGTATTAAAACTAACAGACAAAATGTCAAAATTTTAATCATAAACCATTAATGGCATAAAAATAACTCATCCATAGTCAAAAATATCACAAAAACTTAAATACAATATGGATTATTTGTATCATAATAAATCAACTAGAAACCAGTTTAATATTTATCAAAGGATGTTGACATAGATGAAATCAATACTATCTGAGAGAAATATCTCTTTTTTTGAAATCATTTAAAAGTAGCATAATTATAGAGAAAACCTTTATTTTGAATGTATAATTATAAGCTTTGAAGGAAGCTTCAAAGGTGTAATAATGGAAGAGAATAACCGCACCCACCTTATAAGTTAAAAAAAGACATTCTTACCTTAATTTTGTCAAAAGGTTAAAAAGGACCTTGTTTGGGATATGACGGAAATATTCCTTTATAAACCTATTATAAAAAGTCAAAAAAGTGTATAAATTTCTTTAACCCATATTCTTGTAAATAGTAAAAATATTTTTAAATACATTTTTAAGAAACATGGATGTGGATGATAAAGAGATCCCAATAGATTATTACGGATATACAACCTCGGATAATGAAGAGATTGCGAAATAAACCCTTATCAATTTGGTAACTTACGAAATGTGCAACCCATGAAATAGGTATCATACAATGAATATGTAAATACACATAAATTAAATAGTATTACACAAAGAATATAATTATGGGAAGTACATACACCACACAAAATGTAATGGTGGCAATATGGCATGAATCTCACGGGAATAAGGAGTGAGATGAAAACCCCTTACCTTGTACTTTTCCTTGTTGGGGGTAGGATAAAATCCTGTATTATGGTGAAATAATTGTTATTAAATTATACAATAATCTTATATATTAGTATGATATCATATATGATCTTTTAACATTGCTTTGTTAACAATAACTTAGTATTATCGTCGTTTCGGGTGTTAACTTACTCGTTTTCTTTTATATGTTTTGTTAAGTAAGTTGTGGTTGTCATGGATAGGTTTTATATTATTCATATCTATAATTATATCAATTCCTTATATACTATTATTAATCATCAAATGAGAATTAGACTTGAATGGATACGATGGAGAATGAATCTCATCGCGTTCATGGAGACGGTAGTCCGTACGTACGCACGAGCGACAATATCATTATTTTAATATTAAAATAATTTATAATTGGACGGTATATCATATATAAAGAATAATTATCATGTTATATTTATTATTTACATGAATTACACATCATTATTATACCCATCCAAATAATAATATGTTGAATAACAATTACACCACGGCGTGGAGACGGTAAGCCGTATGTACACATGTATGGTGACATGTCATTCAAAGGTTGGATATAATACTGAATATGGTTGTGAAAAATTTATAATAATATTAAATTATATATGAGATATTGGATTAATTATTTTATAATGGGAATAACAAAGAAAGAATAAGTGGAAGAAGAAAGGAACTTGAAAAAGGGTGGTGAAATCATTACCTCTTCTTCGGTTTCTTCCTTTTGATTTGATCAAAAGGGATCCATAAGTAGGATTTCTGACTAAAGAAAGGCCTCTAGGATGAAGTGAGGTATGTTTAGAGATTATTTGGGTAGAGGTTGTCCGATCCAAAATGCATTGAAGGTGTGAGTTAATGAGAAGGGAGAGTTCACTTTTATAAGAGGGGTGAGGGGCACCTTTGGAAAAGCTAGAACTATTATTTTATAATAAATTTATATTCGGTTTCTAATGGATCCAAAGTGGATTATTTAAATTTTAAGGTGGTTATAGGTCTAAAACCACTCAACCAATAGAATTTAGATAGGTTTGGGTCATTATACTGACCTTATCTTTAATTATTAACTCTTAGTTAATTAGTTTCACTTTTACAATGTCTTTTTGTATTTTTATATTATATGGTTAATAAACTTACTATATAAATCCTAGATACCCCCAAGTGTTCCATTAATGATAAACCTATCATGATATAAGTCTCTTGGAATAACCTTAGATATTTAAGAATTTAATATCAATTAATAATACACTATTTGTTTTAAAAACTTTTTATGTCATTTTTGACACTATTCAATAATTGATTTTTGTAAAAATAATAACAGAATTATTACTTCTAACAATTTAAATTAAATAATTAATAACATGTCATATTATTCTATAAAATTATTGTAATTCATAAATTGTCTCAAATTATATTTTTTTGGGTATCTACAATATCAATCATTTTAATTTTTCACTATTATGGTAATTACTACATCACCATTGTGTCATATATATAATAAATTATATAAGGTCTAAAATTTATAAATAAATTACCATTATGTTGGAACTCTTTTTACCTTTATAATGAATAGTTATAGTTGAAAATCCAACATATATAACCCTATGTAAAAATTTGGTTTCTAAAAGATATATGCTTGTGTCATTTTTGTATTCATTTTAACTTAATTAAAATAAAGTGTCCCTATCACATACAAGTGGAACCATTGGGTCCAAATATTAACCCAAAGATGCCCATGGTCGAACATGTATCAACCAATAAGTTTAGGACCCGTTTTGGGTTAATTTGTAATTATTATAATATTATTTTTTAACCCTTATTTACTGGATTTACCCTTTAATCATGGTAAATAAAATATTTACTGAAGTAATTATTCAAAGTTTCTAAAAATAAAAATTACCTATTTACACAATTTGAACATCCTAATTCCAAATATGGAATCCATTTTTCCAAATTCAAAACACATAAGTGGCAGAAATTAATTTAAAATTAATTCCTGCTATCACAACAAATAGCGTGTTTTTAAGAAACAATATATATCAAACGATTGACTATTGTTTATGTCCAATTTCAAAGTGAAATTAATTATAATGAACACCATTGGATAAAATGGTAAAAATATATTCTAATTATACTTCAAAACAACTCAAAATCAAAATTTATCACTATTAATTATTTTTATTAAAAAAGTTGTTTTTAATTAAAATTTAGTAATTTTTCACTATTCATCAGAATATTAAAGTTATCCGAAAAGTACCAAAATTTCACCTTAGGCTAAATTCGATACTCCGAATCCAAAAATAAAGTCCATTTTGAGAGAAAAAATTTATATAATTTCAAAAAGTAGGTATTACAATTCATAATGGCTAGTTTGATTGGTTGTGGTGTGTGTTAGAACTCGAAGTTGCGTATAACACATGCTACTATATTATTCAAAGGAAAGCGTACTGTGGAAGCATAGTATGTTTCATTGTAAATTTTTTTTATGTCCCCAATCTAAAAATTAAATTTATTTAGTAAAAATTGAATATATATATATAAATTTAAAATATTGGATTTAAAAAGGGTTCACTATTAAAAGTTTGTAAAAGTGTAATACGGAAAATGAATTTGTTCTTACATTATGTCTAAGAAACTCATAATATGGACTCTAAAATTATAAGGATTATATAATGTTTAAAATTTAGTAAATACTATTCATAACCTCTTTTGAATGGCTTGTTTGGTAAGTCATGGTGCGCTTGAACTCGGTGTTGCTAGTAGTGCAATTTATTGAATTATATTAAAGAAATAACACAACATGAAATCTTGGGATGATACATGATGGACATAAGTTAAATGTGTTCTATTGAAATATAATTTGACTTGGTGGACTATGTGTTTTCCATTGAGACTTTATGAGATTGTTGTGGTGCTTTTAGGTGAGATGATGGGATAATTAATAGTGGGGGTCATGTATTTTATGAGGATGGAACAAGGTGGATTCCCTTAATGTTAATAATAACCTACAGTTCTGTTTATGGTTGATATGTGTTATGATGGACTTGGATTCTATGGGTGTGATGTGATGTGATGTGATGTAATAAAAATGATGTGGGATCACCAAGACATATAAATTTGAGGTGTGAGAGTGGATAATAATTCACAAAATATAGTAGGGTACACTTTCATCAATGTAGTTCACATTATATGATTATACATTGATGAAATATTTTTGTGAGCATTCCATGGTTTACATAGTCATTGTTATTTGACCTTTTTAGGTGTTTTTTTTCTGTTTTTATCAATGTTTAATTAGTATTCTTCTTTCACGTGAACATAAGATACTTTTTCTCTATTAAGTTAACTTGAATGTCTACACCTACGTATATACATGGATTTTTTGGTTTCCCGGATATTTATGTTGATCGTGTTAGATATTAATATAATGAACCATTGTAATATTGTTATTTTGCAACATTATATTATACAGTTTGGGTATTTTTTTCGGACACTTTTATCTATATATATATTAACTATATATTTATTTCTAGGTAGCTTTGGATCCTTATATGCTAACGTTTTATAGGTAGTTTATTGATCAATTAAATACTACCTCTTGATACTATGATTTTATATACGCTAATTCCCCACATTTATGAGAATTTAAACACTCAGTGATAGTCTTCATCCTAGGGCCTATTAGAAGTGGGACTCTAGCGGTCATTATCTCTCTCCACTAAATATGGTTTCTTTGGCTGGAGGGGGTCGTGGTAATAAAAAAAAATTCAACTCCATTTATTTTCAATGAATTATTTATACATTTTAAAACATATTTACGAAAAAAAAAATTAAATTATACATTAAATTCTTGTGAAATAATTTCAATGAAAACCTCAAGTCAAATCATTAAAATATCATTAGGTAAAAACACTTGTATGTTTTTTGGATATTTTTTTACGAAAATAAAACCTATGAATAGGTTTATCACGAACAAGCTGGGGATTTATGGACATAAGTTAATAAATATAATTAAAAATGAAAATAACTATTTAGATTAATTTTCAAGAAAATCAATTTTAATATTTTATTAGAATTAAATTTCTATCATTGTATCCCCACCCACACTCTTATATTAATGTTAACTATGAAAATAAATTATCTATATTGTCTTTTAGATTCACGAGGATGAAACATATATTCCACATCACTATATAGAGTAATTAAACATATGTCTGAACCTATATAACAAGTGAGGGTATCAAGTGGAATGGTTTGTGTTGGAATTGTGAAAGAGTTGTGTGGTTTCTGTAGGTATAATGAAAAACAAGTTATTACAAAAATAATTAATTAGTTCCTCTTGAAATATAATTAAACCTATTCCGGTGGATTACATGTCTATGGAGACATTATAGATTCATTAAAAATCTAATAATAGTATTTATAAAAATAAGTATTAATAATATTCAACACGTAGATAAGAACTCAAGTAAATATTTCACAAAATTTTAAGGAAGAAGTTACAATATTAATTGGTCTACATTCAATTTTCATTAGAAAACATGTGAAACATCCACTAAAATAAAACTAACAATTAATTTGTAAAATAATTTAAATTAATAAAGTAAATAATATCCAAAATATTTCTCATGAAATTATTTTTTATTTATGGTTTTAATACATTATTAATAAATATAAGAATTTTAGTAATTGAAATTGTGTCATTTTTATTTAAAATGAAAAAAATGGTGACAAGGTTTTTAGTGAAATACATGGACTTCATGTTCATTGTAACAAATCTTGATTTTTGAATACACTTTCTCTAATCAATCAACAAGTTTTATCTATTGTTTAACTCAAAACAGTGAAATAAAATGAGCCTCATCTAATTAGTAGAATATTATTAAAATAATTTATTATTAAATAAAAATAGAAAAATAAATTTTATAATTATTTATAGAAGCATTCAAAATTGGATTAAAAAGACTAATTTTTTTTACAATGTCCATTTTTTTTAAAAAAATTATCTTTAAAAAAATTATCTTTATATATAGTAATTTCGTTGAAATAATAAATTTTTAAATATCAGTATTTTAATAATTTTATATCAAATATTTTTTTAATTTATAATGATTATATTCTCATAGTTTGAATTATCTATTTTTTTAAATTATTCATTTTTTATTCAATAGTGTAAAGTATTGTTTTCTAACAGAATTTTGAATTATATGAATTTACTATTTTATAATGTATTCATTAAAATTATTAGAAATATTAATTTATCAAATATTTAATTAGGAGTAATATTATATACATTAATAGTTATATTTAAATTATAAATCCTATGTTTAAGGTTTAAAGAAAAGTTAGCATTGTATTCAAACATAAGTTTAATTATAATTATTATTTAATTATAAATATTTATTTGAAAATTCATCTTTGAATATGTATAAATTATAAGGAAAATTATATTTTTTATAGTAATATAACTTATGTAACATTAATTAATATCATTGATAATTTTATAACACATATAAATTTAGTAGCACAGTTTGAAAATTATATTTATGCATCACGTGTATTAATTATGAAATTAAATAATATAGAACATAAAGTATATTTTTATAAAATTATTTTAAAATTTTAAAGATTCATTTAAATTTTTTTCAATAATGTGAATTTTAATTTTGGCAATTAAAATTATTTTTCTTGTTAAAAGTATCAGTAACCATGGTAAAATAAAAAAGGGTAAAATAGTTTTAGTTCCTGTAAAAAAAATAAAACATTTAATAAAATCCCACCAATTATGTGGATGAGATGTTTATTAGTAAAAAATATAACCATATATTATTTAAATATTATGGATTACTTTACACATGAATAGTGATAACTCCTTATTGAAATTTAATGGGTAATTCAAAAATTACCCTTCTCTTCACTTACAAAAGAATATAAAATTTCCCACTTCATTATACACCAATCCTTTCAAATTTTCTCCTGAAAATGATAAATTTTTCTCCTCATATAATCCAATATCATTTTAATCATTCAATTGTCTATATTAGGTATCTTATTTCCTATAAATCAATGTATATTTGAATGTAAAATAAGAAGTTCTCCCTTGGAGTATAACATACTCTAATGTTTTTTATTCTTAATTTTCCCCACAAAATCATCTTGTATTAACAAAAAAATTAAGAAAATAAATAAAAGAAATAAATTTTATTATGTTCATACAATAACTGTTATTAAATCATTTCCATGCACTAACAAAAGAAAACAAATTTAATCATGTATACATATAGAAAACGAAAATCCCAAAGAGATTTAGTTTGATTTCCATCACTTCCTTTAATGGATGGTAATAAGTATATATTTAAAGAATTAATATTTTCAATATGCCTCAAATATTATTCATAAATAATAATTTATTATATATCTTAATTATATCCCATTGGATGGGATATGGAATTGTTAATCATTCATATGTGAATATTGTTACCTCCAAGAATGGTGAATAAAATTTATCATCACTATCCTATCTAGTTAGTAATAATAATGAATTTAAAAAAGGTAGATTATATTTATGAAATGTTTCATATTCTATAAACATTAGATTAAAAAAAATTAACATAATAAATCATTATAACATTTCCTTATTTTGTTTGAGTATACCACCTATGTGAATGAGGTTATAATATTTATATGATGAATGACTAAGGAATGTTATTTAATGATAATATTATGAAATAATATATTTTTATATGTTTTATTTATTATTTTTATGCCTTATATATATTTTTTATATTTATTAATCTATCACCTTCTTATTATCAAACAAACAAAAACTACTTCGAAACAATTTCTATTTTCCCATACCAAATCTTTTTCATTGACCAAATGAAAATTTTATCTAATGAATAATTAAAACCCCATGATTTTGATTCTTGGATAATATATAAAATATGAACTTTTATTAATTAAAATTAATTTACTATTCCATTACAAAATTAGTGAAAAAGTATAAATCAGATCTTCCATAAACATAATTTGATAAAGATAAAAACTACTAATATATTTTTATTAAATGGTAATAAATTAAGTGTATAAATGGAAATATATATTTAAATAAGTTTATAGAATATTTTTTATGATTTCTATTTTTTTAAAAAAATTAGAGCATGTTTGAGTAAACGAGAATACATGGTAATGGTTTATTTGTCACATTTAATTCCATGATAAACATATATTATTATGCATCTAGATCTCTTTGAAAAATATTGTTACGTAATAATTATTGAATTAATCCATATTCACGAAATTTATGGTCTTTTGTGATCAATTTATTTTTTTCATTAAATGTATTTTAATTAAATTGATACAATTATTATAAGGTTATTTGCTTACTCAAATCCATTCATTGATTGATAATGCATATTCCTGAAAATATTTCTTCCATGATTTATTAATTTTACATAACTTTTTTATTTCATGTCACATTCTATTTCATTCTAGGATAAATGACACTTGATTCAAATAATATATCTCGACGAATTTATTTAACATTATAATTTTGTAAGTATTGAGTATAAATCTTATCCTTCGTAATGATTGTTCCCACCATTGTCTATATTTTCCATACTCACCCAATGTTATCCTTAAAATTTGTTAATTCAATTTCTTGTTATCTCTTGTAACCATCATATTTCACTTATCATATTTTAAAATAGATCTTTTGTTAATCTCTCTAGTATGAGGGTTTTCAAAAAAGAAAATTCAAAATATTAAAAATGCTTTCTATCCTTAAGGATAATTTATTAATAATTATTTATACAACTAATTTAAATGATTGTAATATAAAATAAATTTTTTTAAAATGTAATATATTTTCAGTGATCTGTTACAGAAATTTATTTCCAAATAATCAATTTAAAATTTTATTTTCTGGTTTTCTCAAAATTACCTCTACAAAATTTGTTTTCCATGTGGATGTAGAATCATATTTTGCAAAAATTATAAATTATTTATATAAAAAATATTTTATAACTTCAAATACATTTATAGCCTTATAAATAAAGTAATTATTTTATAAGAAATTATTTTTCATGAATCCCCAAGTAAATTGTATAATAAAATTCACTTTTTGGGATGTTGAATTTTAGGTATATACCAATTTCATTTTTTATGTATATTTTTATGACTCTATCTTGAAATGTTAAGAAACCCATTTTTGTTTTTACTGGTTCTTAAGGAAGAGATAAATTTTTTTCATGTGGAACACATATGTATATTTGATTGATGGGTGTTGTGATATATTATTGTCCAATTCATTCCTGATGGTTTTAAATCTCATGATAAAATTATAGATCATTGTTTTATGAAACCTAAGTCAATTATGGTCATAGTTTTCTAAAACCTATGTAACTTATGGATCATTTTTTAAAAAATAATTCATTGAGAGACCGTGTGTTTGTGTAACCCAAGTAACATATAGACCACAGTTTTATAAATATAATGTCAATTATTGATCATATTTTTTGGATACCCAAGTCACTTAATAACCATAGGTTTATGAAATGTAAGTCACTTATGAATCACTAGTCTGTAAAATCATTGTCACATATAGATGATATGATTTTAAAACCTAAAGAAAAAATAGATCATAGTATTAAAAAAAATAGGTCACAATTGGAAAATATGAATATAAAACTTAAGTAACTAATTGGACTTAGATTTATTATATCGAAGGACATATGTAAGTATTTCTTACACACATAGTTGTTCCAATAGTTATAGTAATTTAATAATTACTTGAAATTTCATGTCATTATGTATATTATTATTCTCTATGGTCCATGTTTATTATATCATGTTTCTAACCTCATTTACACTACTATATGTATACTATTTTTACACTACTTGACTTTCTATAATTACTTATGGATAACCCATATTTTTTTATGTTCCTTTAAATAATATATTTATAATATACTCAAGTTTTCTAATATTCTCCTGATCTATCCCTTGAGAATATATTGATTATTTTTATTTTACTATGAATTATAGTTCAACCATTTCATATATTTCCATTACCATATTTATGAATATAAGGATAACAAATGCGAAGTGTAGATGGGATTATATTGGAATTCAGTTTTGGATAAATTTTTCCAAGTATAATAATTTTATTTTGAAACTGCTAGTCTTCATATAATTTAATCCTTTGAATCTATTTATACTGTGATTATTTTTTATATTGACTGGTTAACTTATCCAAATTTTTTAAAATAAGGATTTCATCATCTTAATTTGAATAAAATATATTTTTATATAATGCTTTATTATATAATTCAGTATTATGAGTCTATGGAACTATATTGTCAATAATTAAGGTTCCACCCAATAAAAAGAGATGTTTTGATACAATATAATGATGAAAATTATTAATAAAATATATTTTTATTGAGATATGAAATGGTGAAATTTAATATTGATAATAAAAATTATCAAAAAAAATAGATTATATTTTTTTTATGAGATAGATATTCCATTAGAGACATTAGACCAACCCCTTTGACTGGAGATTCCCACTGTATGTGGAATTTACTATCTTATATATACTTTTAGTGTCATTTTAGTCTTAATATGGATGCATTATTTTGAAACCTCATTATAGTATGGAGAGACCATATTACATCTTACACAGTATGAACTACATATATCTTATCCATAATTCTATAGATTATTATCATTGTAGTATTAAATTTCATAGATTGGATAGTAAAATATTAATAAACAACAGTGAATGGGACCCTTAGGTTGGATGTTCATGGATTAACATTAAAAGATTGAATCTCATTACCCCTCAGTTAGCTATCAAGGTTCTTTATGCCACTAATTCTATAATGGAGTACATACCTGTAACAATGGAATTGTATTAATAGTTATTTCTATAGAATTTTATAGGTTTTACACCAATGTTTTTGGTTTATTTTGTTATTATGTTTGATCATTAGTCTCTATTTATAACAACATTGAATTCTAACAAGACCATGACTAATCTCAGGGGGATGAAGGTGTGGTTAGAGAATATTTTTTCTAAAGGATTTACCCAAAAAGTGTTTCTTATAGAAACACCTATTTTATTCCATAAGTCTTTGGATAATAGACATAGCCTTTTTATTAACTATAATTCCTTAAATTAGGTCATATTTAAGTACACACATCCTCTATTTTAAATAAATGATGCCATTAAAAGTATAAATAAAGAAAAAAATGTTCTCAGTGATTTATCTCAACTGTGGATATCACAAACATTTTTGTGGAAAGAAGGACATACAAAATATTTTATTCAAGTGTCCCGATAGAATGTATGAGTTCCTAGGGAGATATTTTTGTGTAAAACATATCCCAATGATGTTAAAGGGACACATGAATGAATATTTACGGACATAATTAGACTATATGATTGTGGGTTTAATCAATGAAATATTCAATTTTTTCTTGGATAGTGGGGGATATTACATGAATCCATGGATTATCTTAAAATAATATTATTATAAAAAACTATACAGAATGAATGTTATGTGCGTGTTTTGGATTTTGGATTTTTATTTCCATGGACACAAAATTTTAGAGGGAGATGTTGTAGTTGATCCTGAAAAGAGTGATTCGATGATATCTTATGATCCCCCAAGAATTTATTTTAGGTTTCAAACATTTTTGTGATACTCATATACTAATAAATATTTTTTATATACTTATTTCATTTTTTAATCTTGAGTAATTTCATTACCTATAGGGGGTATCATATGTTTGGTCATAGAGTTTCTTGAGAACCTTTAGGGAGATAAATTAAATATTTATCGATGATCATGTGTCACATATACTTTGGGATGGAGTGGATTATGTGGTTTAATATGATGAATTCAAAGAAGGTCTAGGTTGTGTTATAATGAAAAAGAATGGTATTTTTTTGTTCTAGTGAACATAGACAATAAGATCAGAACTACAAGAATCATGACATATATATTTATAATGTTTAGTTTTCCATGAATTTGAGGATATATTATCTTATTGGTGATAAATGTACGGTCATTATATATAACAAGAGACTCAATTTTGTTCTTTCACAAAGGGAACTTAAATTGAGTCATATTCAGTTGAAATAATTCATCCAAGAAAATGATTTCAATTTATATTATACTCTAGGGATGTAAAATGTTTTTGTATAATTACATAGAATGAAATATCAAATCATGATAATGGAGGAGTATTATGGGAATTAGTATTAATTATTTTTTATATGTGGAGTAAAGATACACTTTTTTATCTTTGTTTTATAATGTTAAACCCTACAAATATTCACTAGGTGATGGATGGTCCACATCAGGATATTAACATTGAGGTTCTAGAAGACCATATTCCCGATGGAGTTTCATCCAATAAATTTTATAAAGGTATGGATCCTTAAAATATTATATTTTTAAAATAATAATTGTGTTTTCAAGGTTATTTCATGATGTACCTCTTGTTAGTAGGTTAATTCTACAGACCATGTTCTTGTATATATATTCTAAACCCATGGGGGACTTGTGTGAAGTTGTATAATATATCGATGTATTTCATGATATTAATTCATGATTGAAAAGGAGACAATAAACAATTCGTGCAGTTTTTGAATTAATTACAATGTAACCTAATTTCCTTCATATTCTTCAGTAGATTTCAATAGAGTGCTTGTGAAATCTATACATGAATGATTTTATAACTATATGGAGTACCCTAAAAAACTGTCATTGACCACAACACTAATTTAAAATATAATTTTCTGATTATTTTTTTGGATCTTTATAGAATCCAAATATTTTATAGTATGGAATTTTACCCCCAATAAAAATCATTTACTAAATAGTCATATTGTGGTTCATCTATATATTCTACGAGTTTTCATGATATATTTTTGTAAGAGTTTCCCTGATCACATTTTCTTAGTAGCATTAGAAGAAAATAAGAACTATCACCCTTTTATTAGAGTGTAAATTTTGAGGAGTCATATAGGAGACCATGTAGTTCACCCTTTAATTTGAATATAATTATTGATTGATCTATTATGGGGCTGAAGCTAGTTCAATTCATGACAGAGATTGTTCATGTGATCTCGGAGTGTATAAGGATATCCTAGAGGTGGAATACGACCTATTTTGGGAGAATTAACACATGCATGGAGGATGAGGATGAATATATGTATTCTTGAAGGTTTCACTTAAATTTATTTTACTAAGGATTGCATTGGGTAATAATTTATCCCTAAGCTTTATTGGGTCATTCCGTTTGGTGGTTTATCACCTAGGAAAACCCGCACAGTTCGACTATTTCACAATGTTTTCCAGACGTTCCACCTTAGTATTTAGGTGAATATTTCATATCAAATTATAAATTCAAAAATGTTGGGTGTTGAGTATGACTTGATCTTTATAACACACAAATATGATGTCGAGAATTAGTTTGATATTATCTGTATTGGGTGAGTGTTTCCCTTTGTTCATGTACTTTGGTATTATGAAAATTCTTGGGTGAGTTTGTTTGAAATATAGACATAGATATCATATCATAACTCTCACCCTTTTGTGTAATTTTTGTTAAGGGGATAATCCTTTAATAGATGGGATGATGTTGTGACATGGATTTCATTAATATTTTCCTTGAAAATTTTTAATAATATTTTTTGGGGGTGACACGATGCTGGTTTCAATAATTTTATAATTATTGGACATAAAAAATTGATAATATACTAAATATATCCTTTTAATATCTATTAAAGGGAAAATGTAATAACACTATTAAACCTTTATGATATTTGAGTAGATTTTCATTCAATAAATAACTTTGATTTTTAATGTGAAAATGTTGTAAATAAAATAATAGGATATTTTTGTGATATTGATAATGTTGTTATAGATTCATTCGATCCATGTTATTGTAGATATAGTACATCATGAAATGTTCCATGAAATCTTTATTCAAATAAATTTCAGTCGGTAAACATTCTGTAATTAACATAATGCTACAAAATGGTTCATGATGTACTGTTTATATGGTAATATAAGTCTCTATACTTATGTATTTATTGTATCAAACTTGAATAAGATGATGCTATGTAAAGGATATATAGTAGTGGTGCATCACTCATAATTATATTCAAACAATGTATAATTATTTCACTAAATACATATAGGATTCCTAATGGAATATAAACCCATATATAAAGGTCTTTTATTGAGAATCATATTCTCATAAAGTTCATGTGATGTTCACCTATGTGTATGTGAATGACATGTATGGTTTTTTAGATTTATTTGTATTTTTATGGGTTTGTATTCAACTATGTATAGGTTTCTATAGTTGATCATTCTTTAATATAAAAATTTAATCAAAACGGTTGAAGTAGTGGTATATATTCTGGATTTGAAAACATAAATTGGAAAAACATAATCATATAAATGTAGATTGATTAATACATTAAGTATTATTAAAGAGAAATGAACTTTATAAAGGATAGTGCTTTTCTGGATTCCATCATAATCATAAAGATCCTAGAATTTAATGACAATGAATTCATGAGAAATTTCTAGATGATATTTTGGAAAACATTTATTTATGAAATATTAATATAGGTGGTTTTAGAAATATGAACGTGTTTTTGAAAATGAATTGGATTAGAATAATATATTATCATATTGAAGTATTTATTGATTCTTTCTATATTATGATCTAAATGATTTAGCATGGATGGTTAAACTCAGGGTTTCAGAATATATGCTATTGAAATATTTCAATTTAATGATATTAAGGTTTTAAAAGTACTATTTTTTGGGGCCTTCATATTTGAAAATTTAAAAATATTCTATTTCATGAAATAAATTATGATAAAATGAGGAGACCTCGAGTGTTGAATAGTTAGGATCACCACCATACAATAATTTTGATTGAATAAGAGAACATGGTTTGTAGGATTTTTCATGCAGTTCCACTGAAATAATATTAGTATGTTGAAGGGAAGTTTTAGAACCATATAGTAAGGAGTGAAATCCCATTAATATATTATACATTGAGAGAAAAATTCTCATAAAACTATAAAAGTGAATAACATATTTGGTTACTATATAATGGATAATAGAATACAATTTCATTATGGAACGAGAGAGACTTGGTGTCATGCCATGGACGGGATGACCTAACAATCTATACATGATCTAGAATTTAAACATACTTGAAGGGAATTCTTGATCCTGATTGGATAGGGACTAGTACCTAGGTATCCAATAATAACAACAAGGAAACGTTTTAATGACAAAAAACATGATAACATGGAATATATATATATATATATATATATATATATATAAAGATACCAATAAATGTATTATTCCATAAGAGAACTAATATCAATGGTAATAAATCCAAGAAACCATCCAAAATCAAAATACATGTCCATTAAAAAAAAGGCTACCCAAACAACAAATAACTACTCCATATTATAAATAGAAAGTAACCCAATATCTCTCCACCAACTACCCATGCCCAGCTAACATAAAACACCACAACTTTACTACAATACCGGTCAATTTACCACATCACACTGACTGAAAACTATTTCTTATTTGATTATCAAATCACTTATAAGGAGGAAGTGAGAAACCACTAGATTCATCAAAATAGACAAATAAAAGCATATAAAACCCAAATAAAAAATCTGGTTCTACCTCTACCCAGCTGCTATAAAAAGTGAATGCCCTCCACAAAATCATCAGAACTTGGCATACAGTGTCGTGCAATGCTGCACAGGCATGGAACCGATGGCCAAGCCATACCCTCTCAGTCTTCCACTCCAAGTGACATGCTGAAGTGACGACCTCATTCTCTGAACCCCGTCTGAGGCGGAACTAGAAAACAAGATGGAAACAAAACAACCAAATTCATCTTGATAAACATAGACAGATTATAGAATACCCCCTTTCAAATGAGTAAAGTAAAGGAAAACCAAGCACTAGTCAGAAATGTTTGTGGTAGAATCATTGAAGAAAAAATTAATTCTACCGTAAACTATTTCTCTAAACAACGTCCAAGATATATTGGTTACCAGGATGTGATGCTCTCCACTTAACAGGTCTTCAAATGAAGGAGATAGTGTATCCCAAACCTATATATACTCCTCCATGTTGACCAACCCATTGTTAAAACACCAAACCAGAACTGAATCATGTTTGTCAACCCAAGAATACAGTTCCTCATTCAGATTCACATCAATGATTCGACTCATCATCTTCATCGTGTCCTCTTCGAAGGCACTAAGAAACAACACCTACACTACCACAAAATTATCCAAACTTAGAATCAGATTGAGCTTACCATATGGTTTCAGTTGACACATGGCCTCTGTGTCCAACTTCTCCTCGATTTTCCTTTCTACTGGCCGAGACTTCAAAGGGGGTGGCAAGGAAGAGGAGACCTTCCTGCCCCTACACCTCTTGTTAATTCTATTAGTCATCGGGATGGTTTCCCCAGCAGATTTATTCTTACTTGTTTCAATGGTTTCCTCCTCACAGTCCCCCAGCTTGTCTTTTGAATTATTCATTGACCGTGTCTCCGTAGGGAGTTTAAAGTATGATTAGTCCTTTCTCGGTTTCTGGTTTCCCTTCTGGGTACTACCCCTCCTAGGACATGGGATTCTGTCACCCAGAACTTGAACCTCACCCTCAACATCATCAGCAGGCTGACTATATTTGTCATAACTAGAATTGAGGACCTTCTTCCCATCTATGGATAACCTAGGCTGCTCCTGCTCATCCAGAACCGGGTCTGCATTATGTAGGCCATCAAAACGGTTTCCCAACTCAATAACAACCACCTCATTTCTAGGAATGGGTCTGAAATCCGAATACTTACCATCCCATTTCTCCCTCAGCATTGCTTTCAAATATTTACCACTCCTTGAGCACACTACATCAGCATATGGGGCACCTAGGAGGTCCTTAGGACCTCCCAATTCCACCGTTGGAGGCTTAACCCTCCATAGATCCTAGGTACCCCTAGTTCAAACCCCAATTGCCACTTCTGGTTGCTTCCCCAAGACATCTACAACTATTTGTTTAATTACCAACTTACTTTCTTCTCGGGAATGAGCTACCCTGGTCACAACCTCAACACCCACTACCGTACTGGTCACAAGAGGCTTGAAATGATTTTCTCCACCCCCATCACCGTGCCTGTATGAAAATCTGGAGCCGTGCCTACAGGCAGCAGAGGAGTGGCCTTTGCGTTTGCAAACTAGACAGAAACTGGCCCAAGATTTATATATAACCTGCTATTTACAACGGTACTCCTCATCCAATATGATCCAAACAAATTCAAGAGGCACCCTTGAGGCATCAATTCGACACAAATTCGTGGGTTAACAAGATGACAAATCGATTTGTTTCATCTATCAGAGAATAAATACCAACCTACTTGGGTTCAAAGCATCCTAACTATCAAGGGATTTTGAAACGGTAAAGGAAAGCTGGGAGAAATAACCCAGATCGCAACCAAAGGTGAATCGCTCTTCATGTGGAAGTCGTATGTCCATCTGTGGAGGAAAAAAGTGGGAACCATTGTAGCTGCGGGGGCTCTAGACCAGGCATTAATCAAGTCCTCTTCCGACATTAAATTAACCATGATATTCTTGTTCTCTATTAGTCCCATGGTTTCCCTATCCTGTAAATCCCACGAGCCAAAGACATGCCTATCAAATGAATCCTCCGGAGGCCTTCGTTGATAGAATCAAGCTATTAAATTTAGGTTATGGAGTGACGAAGCTTTGTTTCAATTGGGAAATCAAAATCGGAAGATTCAGGTGTCTTTTATGTAACTCCGGAACCTTGGGACGCAATAAAAATTTATAGAAAGGGGGGAGGAGATCAGGATTGGAAAAGGGGGAGAAAGAGGCCGCCTCTCCCTTAAAGGATGACGGAGGTCCCTCCCTCAGCGAGGGAGGGACCGGCCTAGACGACGCCATCGTCATGAAACAGGAGCAGAAGACATAGCGTGCTGCTGTCGTCTAAGCCTGCTTCCCCACCACATCAGACAAAAAGATTCTCAAATCACAGATGGAATGTGTATTCCATGTGATAAATAATCAAGTAAAATCCCAACTATGAGTTCCATACATATACTTTATCAAACAATCAAAATATTATAAAAATATGAAAAAATGGAATGATATTTTTTTCATAATTATATGAAAATTATAATAAGAATACTTATTCTTTTCATAGTTCTAAAAATGATACTATATTACATCAGTATAAGAAAAAATTCAAATAAACTATCAAACAAGGAATACATCCTTTATAATAATGAGTACATAAAAAATATTACCAAATAGATCGTATAATAATGAAGATATAACCTAGGATGACATTTTTTTTGGCTAGTCTAGTATCAAATACCACAATAATCATCTAGTGACATATGAAAGTAATCATGTACCTAGAACATAGGTCCAATGAAAAAGAGAAAACCCAATGGATAAACCCCCTATGGTGTCAAAGAATCATTTATAATGAAAAATATCGCTTAGGTAATTTGGGAAAACCCTATTGTTCAACCCCCTATGGATACATGTATGTGGCCCTATATGATACCCCTATTTTTTATCCAAGGTTCCCATGTTCTACATATATAAAATCATCAATGTGTATATCAAATTTCATAAAATATTTTCAAAAAATAAATTTTCATTTAAAATCATGCATTCAAAAACAATTTCATAGACAACTTCATTGTTATTTGAAAACATCATTCTTTTATCCATGATGATTTGAGAGAAACATCATTTATCACAACTAATTGATGCATGAATATAATGATGTTTGTGTATCATTCCAATCATCATTTATAAAAAAATTTTGAAAACATGATCATTTGAGGTTCATCAAACAAATACTAAGGATATTACTACCAACACTACACTTGGTTTCTCATGATAATAACATTGGGATATATGTATCAAAATGAAATGGTAGACACAATAAAGTAATATAAGGAACTAGAAATCAATTCCCATGTCTTAGAATTTAGTTTCTATAATAAAAATGTTGAAAGAGAATATAATACATCAGATTCCTCATCAAAAATTATATTTAAAGCTAAATAAATATGATCCTGAATCAAGGAGAAAAATAAACAATTGAATTTATTGAATGAAGATAGTAATAATCCCATGATTGATAGAATATAACAAAAAAATATAAATCTGAGTATAATCCATGATATCTGAATAAATGTAATGAATATGACTAACCATACTAACAAAATGAAACCCAATTTATCAAAGATCAGAAACATCAAGAAGAGAAGATCAAATGTTCCACGATTTATCAAGGGAATACACTTTATGTTCCATGTAAATATAATGTTTGTTAAGTGATATTGAGGTATTAAATCAAGGATTTAGTGCCATAAAATTACACAACAACCCTTAATTAACAATCCCATACCAAAATCACTATAATTCTAGTGGTTCCCATTGACTAACTATTGGCCTCTCCATAAGTGCACTATCTATTTTCAGGACTAACTAGTAGACAATTGATTCTAGAAGAATACCTGAAGCCTAGGTTCCCCTATATATTCCTAATGGAGATGATTTTCCACTAGTGAACCAAAACTACATACCTAATCCACTACATAGCCTCTTAACCTCCAAAATGTTTGTGAGGACACATCTTACTCCCTGATGATACATGCTCATATGTCTCTTGAGAATCAAAGATTTTTTTCTTTAACTCTTTAACTAATGAAACTGTCATCACAAGAAGGACAATCACTTATGGATAAACAATATTCACTAGATTCTCCACAATAGACATGTTTGGATCCAACATGAAAGTTCTCCCAATTCAGATGTTTAAAATTATTAGGATAATTCTTCTCGAGATTAGATATGGGAAAAAATAATGAATAGTAATGAACTATGATTGTAATTTGAGTCAATAAGTTAGTTTTCCAAGAACCAAAGTGATATATAATGGTATAATAAATCTAAGATCCATATTCCCTTATATTTATAGTTCACAAGGACACAACACATGGGGATCATTCAAGAGGACATTATCAACAAGGAAATACTCCAATGGAGGTAAACAATAATCAACATTCGATTTATACCAAAACATTATATATAACCAATTGTTTGAATATATCCAAAATCCTCATTAAAATATAATAAATGATACTCAGACCCATGATAGTGGTTTTACAAACCATTAATGAATAAACATGTGACATAGATGATACACCTTGAAAAAACTCTAATGGATCTATTCCAAAAAATAGATATTATGTTGTAGTATAAAAAATTATGCCACTCCCAAATATCCATATGAATATCCTGTAAAACACCTGATATACAATGAAATAACATCCTTTCAGGTCTAGATTACATGCCTTATCTATCCATCCATTTATATATGTTAATATGTACTCAACCTCAATATAGTTTCCATCTGCTATTAGATACGTTTCTAGAACTCGAAAGTAATCCTAGAATCCCTTTTAATGAAAATGGTACAGGGAAACCCATGAAACTACCTAATTTCATACACATATAACTTAACATGATCATCATCCTTGGTGGTGTCCCTAATCATAATAAAATGAGATTATGTGGTTAAAATATTAGTCACCAACTTCATAACATTCCTTCCATATAGATATCATGGTAATAAAACTATTAATTCTATGGATTCCTCTTCCAGTTTCTATATTATTATCCATAGATGTTGTAGTGAACCAAAATTATTTTTTTGATACACTTTAATCTTCTTATATATGTAATAATGAGACACTAAATTAGTGATTCCATGCTTCATGCGCGACCACCTAAAACATAGTCTCTTATCATAATACAAAAGTAATATTATCTCATTGAATGAACCTTGACTAATTGTTACAAAAATGAAAAACATAATTTAGAAAAGATAAATTTATGAAAAACTGACACCTAATGAGATGAATTCCATTTGAGGTGAAATACCATGAAAATTCTGTATCCCCACCATGTAATGATTCCATGATCCCACTAAAATAATCATTATTTTATTTTTATTATTGAATCAACTTAATGAGAGATTTTTGTAACTACATATGGGTAAAATTATATTATACTCAACCTTCAATCCATCTTGATGTAACTGATAAAAATTTATCAAATGATTAAATTCCTTATTTCATCACAAACTACTTAAGAATTAAATTTTCAACTGATAAAACAAGTAAAAAATCCCCTTCAAAGGGGTGTAGGTGATGTAAATTTCAATCTTATAGAGGTACTCTACCATATAATACTTATGATGTTTAGGTCCTTATGGAATAATATACAACTCCAGATAGTTTGTTTAGAATATAATATGAACCTCTCCATGAATAAATAATTTCACCATAACATAAGACTGTTCCTAGTAGTGTTGAGATCCAATTCACTAGTTTGATAATTCTTATATTTCTTCCATTATTGTTAAGAACCATACTAAACCACATGATCATCATATAAGGTCATGCAACTCATTCCATTTCTAGAATAACCATAATAATAAAAATAGCCCATAAAGGGTTCCTATAGTTTCATAATAATAACTAATATTATTATCCATTTAATCTCACCAAAAAAATTCATCACTATAAGTTCTAAGGATAATTTCACATTTTTATTGGAAAATGAAGATAATTGCAATTCTTGATTTGATAAATATTTTTCAAAGGGATAACAATACCCTGATATACCAAAAAATCATGATACTATAAGTAAATTTCATTGTCTATTCCCATGAAAGGAAATCCTTTTATATTTTCATGGAAAACTAATATTGAATGTAGTGAAATTACATTCCCCATGAACATAAACTCCAGATCTTGAATTATCATTTTAATAATAATGTATTATGTTGGAGTATCCTTAATATTTCCAAAACTAAAATCAGATAGGTCTAATTCAGTTAATCAGTTTCAAGATAGAATATGAATTCTTACAAAATTATCAAATTAAAGGCATTGAGAATCTATTAGAATATTCATTTCCTAAAATCAATTAACGTCGTAAGATAATTTGTTAGGAAAAATGAAATAATTATTTATTCATAGTGTACATAGAAAATATTCAATGGGGTCATGAGGATATCATAATACTTTAATATATGATGATTATAACCATACTGAAGCTAAATGGTTTAAACAATATTTCCATTATAATAGATCAAATATTTTACCCACATAGGGAAAGGATATTTATTCTCAAATATTAATAGATGCATCCTTTGATAATCAATGCATAGATAAACATAACCGTCATCCATCTTAGAAAAGAGAATCTGGGAATCCCATAGCTAAACAATAATATAAAAAATACATTATTATGTTGGAAATAAAATTAGATATTAATATTTTTAGCTCAATAGTTTAAATATATTATGTGTGTGTTTAAATCATAAGGGTACTAGGAATCAGATTGAGAGAGAACACTACCTCGCTTTCTAGAGTATCATTGGATATTTCAGCAGGGGAAAAATTGGTAAAATACCAACAAACCATGGGATGAGTATCAGGATACGATGAATCATCATGATCTCATATAAAATTGATATGATTTGGGAGAGAAGGTATTTCATAGATATACCTCATATTCCACTCAACCAAAAATACTTGGGGGTCCCATTTATGTCAAATACTGAAATGTGACAATGATATGAAAAAAATTATATTGATGAGAAACCAAAAAATATATCTTGATAATTATATAGAAAATATCAAAATCATAAGACGAATAGTCATATAATAATTGAAAATTATATTTTGAATGAAAACACGAAGGAAAATTAAACCCTTTCACCTTCCTCTAATCCAGATGCATCACTAGATACGAAATGTAGGACCCACCTATATATGTACTTTAAAAAAATCTTAAACATAGGAAGAAATAAAAGGAGTGTGAAACTAGTATCAAATATCAATTTTTAAATATAATATTAAAAAATTTGATATCTCTCACTATAGTTGGGAATACATCCAACTTGTATATGATTATAGGAACACTAATATCCACTGTATATAGAATATGAGAATCCTTCTATTGATAGATACCCCCACCACCAATGATTTGATCATAACACTTCTTCTTGTTCACATGTGTTATATAGAAATTTACACTGACATGAAGTGGGAAAACAAGTAATATTATATTTCATACTAAATAAATATATTTCTTCATTTACATGATGAATATTTCATTTTTGGTGGTATGATTCTACATATACACATATGACTAGATATCAAGTTGAATGCTCTGTAGTTATTTATAATCCTTCAAATTATTATTGATCACCATCTTGGGAGAAAAATGAAAAATCATAGGAATGTTGTTTATTCCTCCTCTAAATGAATAATCTTGAAAAAAAAGGAGTGGAAATCCATATATATATATATAAAATCATTGTATGGTCTATGATAAACAGTGAAATAATCTGATCTTGAATCCTGTTCACTACAAGACCATGAGATAATTTTCATGAACCATAGATTCCCACCACTTCTTTACAAGACCCTCCATCTTAAATGTTTCTCATGTCACCTTGAAAATGTAAGGTTTTTTCAAAAAAATAAATCTCTGTATCAGTGTTTTCTAGAAATTTCTATTCTTCTTAAGGTTCATTAGTACCCTTCATGAACACAATATTCTAGAATATGAAAACATGTTCCTTATCTATGTATCTTACTTCTCTTGGAAATTATTATTTATCATTGTAATGAAAAATTAATTAATTATAATTCATGGTAGGAAAATTCCACAAAATATCCATGATGAAATTTTGATTAATTAGAGGATTACCTAGTGGATTATTTCCCGCTGCACCATATGAAAGAATCCAAGGAATATTTCATGTAGTTATATATCTAAAATCCAACAATGAGAAGGATTCTATCCAAAAATGAACCAATATTTGTTTAAAGTAATGTTATATAAGACTAAAATGAGTTCATGGAAATTAGTATATATTTCAGAGACACCACCCTAAATCCCATTGTGATATAAGGCTCATTATGAAGAGTGTAAAATGAAAAGTCACTACAAACATACCACTTAAGACCAATTTATCCTATATCCTTCCATAAAAACATCCCAATACCCACAAATATGATGTTATTCATCCCTATGATAAAAAAGTATCATGAAATTCCCAAGACAACTGTTGAAGTTAGGCTGAAAATATGATTTCAGAAATACTTAAAGGGAGGTCCTAATCTCCATGAGCTTCATACAAGAATCCAATCATCTAATAATAACCGAATGGTGTGATTTTTCAATAATGAAAATAAGTTACATGATATATATATATATATGGATAGCAAGATAAGAAATATTCATCAATAAAAATCGAATTGTTGTATCTATAATGGTAGGAAATGATCAAAAACCATGGAACATGTCTATAATAAAAACTAATGGTATCTCAAATAACATCCCACCAATTTGTGTGATACAAGTGAAGTACCCACAATCTCACCAAAAACTAACCATTCCCAACTCACATGAAACCAAAATACCTCTCTGAAGTTACATTCAAATTCTTGTATGAGAAAAACAGGTCTACACAAAGCCATGTGAGTGTGTACTATGAGGGGAAAATAGACCGAGTAGGATCCCACCCAAGTGTTCCATAACATGTCTCTCTCTCTCTCAAAAACAGTATAGTTAGAATATACAAAAAATGGAATGATAGAATACTTTTAACATTAATATAAAAATCATGGTTAAACAATTTCCCCTTTTAATAGATTTAATGTAGAATCTATATATCATAGTTAAAATTTTATTTTAAAAGAAACTATTTATCAAAGCGTGCATCATTTATAATTTCAAGACCATGATAAAACAAAGCATATCAGAAAATCCACAATATATATAACACTAGGATAACATAAATATGGGGAATATAGATATCTCGAACCTTAGTATTCCATTCCCTAGTAGATATGGCTGAAGTAATTGAGTAACACCCTATGGATTGACCCCCAACAATGTCAAATAATCAAATGTCTATAAAAACTTTGCAAATGAAACTGAGGAACACCACATGGAAGAACACCATATAGAATTAAGGACATGCCCAAATATCATACGTTCACCAAGGTTACCAAGTATCCTATGTGTTTTTTTATTTGTAATCCATTTAATGGTATTATTTAGTTTCATAAACAAATTGAAAACAATACTTTTCAAACAAAATAAAGTGTTGAATGAATATTAATTAACAATTTCACAATTCATTAAAGACATATTTCCTTTACAAAAATGTGGGAACTAGTGTTTTATAAAAAAACCAATTATTCATTCATATCAATAATATCATGGATAATTATTTCTAATAATTTAGAAAATAATATAAAAAATCGTAGCATGTTTTTTTCACTAATGAAATGATAAGGATTGAACTACATACCCAAAAAATTTGTTCTATTGAAAACAAAATTGAATTCCATACACCATAAGGGAAGAGAACACATAAGAAAGTTAAATTAGGATTGATTAAATGATTTCAAAATCTTAAAAGTGAATTTACATAATCACGTGAATAGAGAATAAGATTGGATACCACACCCCATGTAGAATGTGAGATCAGCAACCAACCAAACAAGATCTTTCCTTCGTGAGAAAAAAACCTAATGAATATATGAGAATCAAAAGGGGAATCAAAACACAATTCATTTATCTGAAAAACATACCATAGATCTAATTTCCATCATTGAAATAATGAAAAAAATTATTAAATTAGATAAAACATAATAATTTATTGAAAACTATAGTACCTCAATGAATTAAAAATAGATTTAATATACAATTCATGAAACAATGAGTGTAAATCAATGAAACACTTTTTTATTATATAATATCATTATAACCTAGCTGTTTGATATAATTATTCCTCTTTTGTGATTTGAATTTTGAAAAACAGATATACTCAATTGCGATCAATATATTATTTAGAATCTCATAGGATCAACATATTTTTTTATGAATAGTATGTTGACCCTTATGAATAGTAATATACCATTATAAATTTTAATGTGACCCCTATCAATATTTAACTCACCCATTTAAGTAGAAATAAAACATATGTTCCTTATAAATTAAATTGAATATTTTAAAAATTAATTATTTAGTGTTGATGTTTTTATGAGAAAAAATATATAATTAAAATTTAAATAAACAATTCATTTAAATTTAAATTAATTTATATAAAATTTATTACTAAATAAATATTGTGTTGTTATATGATTTTAGGATCATATTATAAGACTTGAGTTAATTTTTGAATGTATTATAAAAATATTTTTAAATTTAAAATCAATATTTTTCATGTAAATAGTAATTTTATATACAACAGAATGTTAACATATATATTTAATTATTTTAAAACCATTAATTACATTATTTGATTCTACACATTAAAAAATGGTTTTGGTGGTTTTTTTTTGGATTTTTCTAAAATACATAAATATTTAGAGGATATTAAAATACAATAATTAACGATAAATTATAAATACATGATTTATTCAGTCATAGATGATATATGGGTGACATAAGATCACTTGGTTCAAACTAAAATTCACATATTACTATTCCTGTTCAAATGAATCAATATTCTAAATTTTTATGTGTAAAATAATAAAATAATTATTAAGATCTTCAAAAATCACCCCTCTCCTCCATTGTAAAAACCACCACTCACCCCATATTATCCTCACTCCTCTAAGACTTCCTGAACTTCAGTATTCTACCCAAATAAACATATATATATTATATCCTCATCCAAAAGTTCTTATAATTTCAAAAATTCCAAAATCCCTTCCCCTATAGAGGTTCTCAAGGTGGATATTTCATGAGGTAAACCCTCTTCCTTTTTCAATTTAATTTCACTTCATTTCATTTTAATTTATTATTCTATCCCAGCCTTCTTGGAAAAAATGATCATGATCACTCTTGTATAATTTATATACTAGAATGATATCATTTTAGTAGAAGGACCATCAATAATATCCTTACTCTCTCTCTCAATTTTATTTTAAAAACATAATCATCCTCTGGGAACTGATGATTTACATCCTTCATGGACGATTAAGTTTCATTCATAATTTTATCCATAAAAAATACTAATTTATCCATTTTAATGGTTGAAACAAACTTTGAAATGAATATTTAAATTATTTTTCTTTCCTGGATGTACCATATTTACATAATAGTAAGAGATAATACAAAATTAGTTCGTTATGATCAATAAGAATAATTATAATCTAAATGATTATCAATAAATATATTTTCTAATGATTCACCCTCAGAATATATAACCAAATGATATATATAACCATTTAAACTTTTTTATTCTCCTTTACAGCATTAAATTCCAATTTATGATAATTATACCAATTTTAAATGAACTTTATTTATTATAATCAAGTGAAATGATCAAGAAATCAAGGAAACGAACAATCCAGAATAGTGAAATTGAATCATATAACTTATCAACAAGGCCATAAATGAACATCATAAAACAATGTTGAAAAAAATATATGTATATAATGTTCTTATATAATTTTTTAATTGATTGTAATTTGATTATCAATGATCTCAAGGCAAGTGCAAAGCATGTTTGAATTTAAGGTAAGGGTTTTCTACCCGAACAACCATTTTTTTCGGGTTAGTCTTATTATATACATACCTCAATGAAATTATTAATTAATCTTTTGTAATACTCAAGAATTCTGTTTTTAATTTCCATATATGTTCACCAAATATAATCCTTCTTTATTTTATTTTGAGTTACAATTTTGAAAAGTATATTTCAAACACATTTCATGATAAACAATCCCATTTCATAGAAACTACTCAAATTCTCACCTATTTTAAAATGCACTATATAATAATTTTTTAGACACCATTATTTTTCTAAAGTCTCTCATCAAGTAATGAAAAAACTAAATTAATTTAAATTTGGTTTTATGTGATGATTTTTCAAAAAGAACTATTCATTACAATGTAAAAGAGTACTTATCCTTAGAACTACTTGATAATTTTATATGAATATTTTAACCTATGTCAAAAATAAAATTGACTCTTATGTTTAATTGGGGTTGATATTTTATGATATCAAATTCCTTATTATATTGAATTTTGTATTATTAGTTTGATTGTGGATGTTCTATCATGATACCATTCAAAATATTACTCTAAATGGTTAGTGTCTATGTTAAATTATTTAGTAACATTAATTAAATTTCATACATTAGTTTCAATATATATGTATTTTTCATTTATGTTTATACACATTTATATGAAGAATGAATTATACTAATGATGTTATTGGTGGGGTCTGTTAGAGCCCCTTGATTCATTGGTAGGTCTCATAAGAGAAATTATCCTACATTTTTACCCACTATATATGGTGTCTTGGTCATGGCCTTGATGGTATGATTATGATTCCCAGAATTATGTAGTATCATACTATGGAAAAATATACTGATAGTCTATGGGCTTATTAGACTAGTAGAATATCCATGGTTATGTTTTATGGCATTATTTATTCAGTTTTTTCCTGTTATTTTATGCTAAACATTATTATTAAGGAATGTGTATTTTTTTATTCATCATTCCTATCTTATATGTTTATGATTACTTTTGAGGTATAATTTAACATTACTAAGAATCTATGATCACCCATTTATTATGTTTTATATTTATCCTGGATTCAAATAAGTGTATTATGAATGACTTGTATCAATAATATAGGGGTTGTGAGAGTTACTAATGGATCTAGTGTATTATATTTAATTTAATATTTTCATGATGAACTTATGTATGTATATATTCCACAATGAATACTAATGTATTTGTTCCTCACAGATATGAACTACTTGTAATCATTAAAATTTAATAAAATAATGCACCAGCTCTGGGATACTAGATCAGGGCATTACAGATTATAAATGATTAAATTTCATGAATACGATTTATGAAATTTGTGTGAAAACATGGAATAAATCTTCTTTAGTGTTGATTTATGGTTTTTATATATTTGGGTACTTTTAGTTAATTTTTTTAACAATTGGTTTAGCATTACTATTTTGAAATATTTGTTTTAAAACATGTGTTTTTTGGAAATACTGAAATGTTTTTTTTTTGAAAAAAACGTTTTAAAAATGGTAATTTATTGAAATGGATTGATGGAAAAATGGTTTTCAATAAAATGGTGAATTTTTTGAATGGGTTTTGGTATGGTTTTTGTAAATACTTAGTGTGTGTATTTATATTTCATTGATGTGGCTTGGTTGAAATATGACCTTATTTGTAGTGCCAAACATGTAACAGAACATGGTATATATTTATCTTATGGAAACTTGGTAGATCTATGTGAAACCACTCATGAGTATGGATCTCTCATTAGGAAGAACGCATGGTTGGTAATGTTTACATGTGTAATGGATTGGTTTTTTCAAAGGGAACTTGTGAAAAAGGATAAATCCTTGTTTGGGTTCTTTCATTTTAAATGGTTTTTCCTAGGAAATTGTTAATATAGAACTTCTTTATATAGGCTTATAAACTATTTTGATGTTGTTTATATTTAGTTATAAACAATTTTAGAAATTTTTTTTTTTAAATAAATTTAAATAAATGTTTCTAACTCTTCTCCCCTAGTGGCGTGAGGATGTAAGTCATTGGGGGAAACATACTGAGTTTTAGTACTCACCCATTCTTTGTCACTTTGGTGCTTCTGCAAATGTCATATACAGGCATGGGAAAAGGAATAATATCACATTTCTAACAATAATAAAGGTTAAATCATGCCCAAAATGTTTTAAAACCCATATTTATTTATTTCAATCCATTGTAGTCTTGTGGATGTCTCTTAAGGACATGTAGTGTTCCTCCATCTTTCTCATTCCAATTGGGATAACGATGGATGTTACATGTTGTTTTATCATTGTACTTCCTTAGAGGAACAAGTGGTAATCTGTTTTATGTTACTTGGAGTTGAAATAATTCTTTCTTATTCCATGGGTTGTAATATTATAATGTAGTATACATTTTAGAACTTGAAATTCTTATCATAATATGATTCATCTAACCCATTTATGCTGAATTTTATGATACCATAGTGTTGGGTAAATAAGTGTTTTGGATACACATATAGAATTTGGAAGTATCATTGTCATGGGATTATCCATTGAGATGAACATGACATGCATCAGGGGAATGACATCCCACTAGGAGTGCATACATCTGTTTGAGTAATGATCAATGAGTATTTGAAAATGTATCTATTTCTAAAAAAATAGAATTTATTTCAAATAAATGATTTTGAAAATGATCTTTTTTAAGGTATTTTAGAAAACTATATTATTTTCAATAAGAATGTGGAATGTTTTAAAATTTATTAGAATATGTATATGGTTGAATTCAAGATGTAATATTGTGATAGTTGATGTTATAGAAATGGAAATACTAAGAAATTAATTTCTAAGGAGTGAGACTTATGTTGTTTATTGAAGATTTAGAAAATTGTACCTAGTAGGAATCATAGAAACCAACCAAAATAAGTTGTTGGGTATGTGGTTACACCTAAACCACGGGTGAACCAACATTTTATTTAGAGTATCACCCAGGAATTCCATGACATGGAAACTAGAAATTAGAGGCACATGAATAGACAACTATACCATTCTGTCTGTTTCTAGAATTGGAATCCACCAAACTCAAGTGTGATTTTGAAACAGAAAATGTATAGGTGTTGATGAACATGATGAATAATATCTTCGAATTCATTGGAACACAAGTGGATTTCATTGAAAAGATGGTGACATTTATGTCAAAGGATCTTGCATTCCAGTGGCGGTAACTGTGGTGTTGGCTAAAATAGATTATGACCTTAGTTGGGAGGATTTTGAAGAATTGTTCAACAAAAAAAATCTATCCTCACGTGTTGAAGATCCAGAGAACAACAAAATTTTTATGTGTCATGTAGGACAATATCTTTTCCATAGAATGTGATGATAAATTAATGAATTAAGTGAATGTTTCACCAGAATTTATAGAGAGTGTGGCCTCGAATGAACGCATCTTCAAATCCGGGATATGGTTGGATATTAAATCAAATATTGTGGTGCTCGGTTTTATGGGTATACAATGATGGTGAATAAAGTGTCAGTGGTTGAACATGATATTTTAGAAACTATTGGAGGAAGAAGTATGATGATAACTATAGGGAATAGTGGGATCTCTAATATAGAGAGCAAGAAGAAAAGGTACACCTTTTTACAAGCTGGGAGAAGAAATCAAAATGAAACACCTTGATGAACAATTATTTTGATACTTACATTTTCATGACTCTTAAAATTATAGTAATAAGGGATTTTGGAATACAAAAAATATTTAATAAGTTTTTATAATAATATTTTCATCATTTATAAATTAAAAAAAATTAGTTCCTAAATAAAAAAGAATTATTTACAGATATAGTAAAACTTGAACTACGTATAAATGTATACATATAAATTTTATCTTTCATATTTGGTAAGTAATTAATGTATTATATATAGGAGAGATTTTTTTATATTGATGTTGGGTTAAATTATTTCTACACCTAATAAGGCGTTTCATATCCTTATAATTTTTCTATAATATTTAATTTAGTTACCTTTTTTCATTAAATAGTTGATCATTATTTTATGATTATAAAAAAATATTTATAATAGTTAGTTGATAAAGCATGTTTCTTCTATGAAAATTTATTTTTATCCTTCATTTTATTAAATGTCTCTACCAATATGTTATTGTATTAATATATATCAATATTTTCCATATATTCATTACTATTTTTAGTCTTATAAATAATATAAATATGTTTAGGATATAATAAAAAAATATTTGATACCTCATATATTTTTTCATGAAACACATATTTTTTAATTTCTATCTTCTATACATGACATAGAAAAATATGATATATTCTCAAAAAACTATATAGAATTTTCATAAATTTTTTTATGTATTTTAACTTTGTAATTATACATATTATTTTTATTGATTATGGAACAATCTAAATTTATTTTTCCCTTTTATTTTATACTCATACTATGCCACATCATTATTTTAATCATCTTTTTCCAATATTTTATTAGATTTCTATTTTTTTAATAATTAACTCTATAAATATTTCTATTGGATAATTTATTCTTATTTTTAAAAATTTGGAATCATATGGAATGGTGAAACATTTCATCATTACTGTCAACAGGTGGCTCATTATCATTGGAACTATTATCTTTAACTTTTTATTTTATCTTAGATTCATATGTCATAAAGGGTACTATCTTCTATTTTTCATCATATTCCACTAATTTATTTACATGATGTTCCTCCTAATATATATTGATTTTTCAAATGAGTTACTTCATTCTTAACTTAATTGTGTCAGATTATTCTCTAGTGGAAACAGAAGTCCCTCTCCTCTAATCAGGTAGACATCATAGAAGACACATCACTTGATTACTGCTAGATATATTTTTTACATGCTCATTAATGATGTATAATATTTCATTAATTCAACAATATTTATTATAAATATATTTATTAATATTAATTAGGAATGTATCATATGTAATTTTATAATTATTCAAAAACATTTTTCTTAAATATTAGGTTCTCCCATGAGATATGGAAAGAGTATGAAAAATCATAAATGCTTTCAAAAAATAATACATTCACTTAAATTAAAAATTTTAATAAATAAAATATAACACATTCATTGATTTATAATTTTAATCATAATATTTCAGAGTGGTACCACTATAATTAGCTACAGTAGTTTTTGGTTTTTAATAATTGTCTTCCATAACATCCAAAATATCAAATTGAAAATATTTTAGATGAATTATCTTCTTAATATTTAACTGGGAATAATTTTTCCCATTAAAATATGTAGGTTAATTATAAGAAGTTCATTTAGGTTTATGATTATCCAAATGGATTGAAATTTATTACTAATAAAAATTTAATATCTTTAAATATAAGTAAATTGTTATAAAAATGAATTTAAGAACCATTAATAAAATAATTTTGTTGATGTGTAACACTCAATAGAGGGATTCATGTTTATGAATAAAAGTTATATTAAATAAATAAACATAAATTGACCATGTTATTGAAAATAGAAATTAAAAAAAAGTGGAGTTAAATAATTTGAAATTTTAAAATGCTTCTCAATAGATTCATCAGAACTCAATTTAAAAAATATTGAAAACACATGATATATTTTGAAACCAATTTAATAGTACTTGTATACAAATATAATAGGAATGATGAAAAAAATATCAAAAAATATTTTTTATTATTTTTAAAAAAGACACTGGTTTTTTAATAAATACACATAAAACAAAAGTATAAATCAAATTATAGAATATAAATATGGGATTTGGTTTTAAGACATGTCCTAACCCCTCCACCTAAAATTTAACCATTTCCATATATTTTATTATTAAATAAATAGATCAACATACTATATAAGGTTATTTTAAATATTAATAATAGAAAGTGATAGAAAAACACCTTCCATAGATCTATATATTTGAAAAAATTTATCTGCCGCAAATTTCCTCTTCCAAAACTATATATGGTATTACATATGAAAGGATTTGAAAGAGACCATAGAGAAATATTCAGATTAGTATATGAGAAAATATTTAAGATAAATAGAGAATAATAAAACAAATCTTAGTGGATAATCCTAAGTATAATGAACAATATATGAGAGATATGAAGATGTGGTGAAACTCAATATGAATACAATTTGTTTTTCTAGAGTCCATGAATTGTTTAGTGTATGGATAATAAAAATTTAAACTGTCACTTTAACAAAACATAGGTTCGTGAACTATTCGGAACACATCATATATTTATAAAAAGTTTACATATGTGATAATTAATTCTTCTCTAAGAGAAAATATAGATATACATATATATAATATACATGAGGTTATTTTCCTAAAAAATTCCTTCCAAAATTAATAGTTGTAGATAAATAAATATAGCATTAATTTTTCCATTATTACAATTAATGTGTTTAGAATTCCTATTTTTATGGCCACTATAATGAAAAATGAATCCCATTAATAACACAATGAAATATTACTTTCAATTAGCACAATAATAATATTTCATAATGTGGTAGGTAGTTCTGCTCTGTGGTCTTTTCAATGATTCATATGGTAGCTTAATTACGTTTCACATTCAGTTCATGACATAAAGATAATTTTAACTTCAGATACCTGGTTCATAGTTTATTACAGAATATAGTATTAGAACATCATGATGTAGGTTCCAAATAGTTACCTGACCCTCATGGTCAGTTCATATTCTTTACACAGTGTGTATATAAAGAATGTGTTATGTTTTTATAGTTTTTTCGATACATATCCACTTGTTCAAGATTTCCCCGAATACCATTAACTAGGAATAAACTTGAAATTAAATTATAATTTTTTAAACATGAAATTGTATCATTGAAATAAGAAGGTGTAGATATAAAGAAAAACTATGTATATCATCATTTATCATCATTATTTGATGATACATAAAAAAATTACATATTAAGGAAGCACTTCATTCCAAAAAGTTGATCGATGGAATCATCAATCCATGGATAATGAGACATTTTTTTATCATGATCTTGTTTATTTTGTTTCAATAAATGAAAATATTAATTGGATGATCATTTTTCTTTCCATATAGAACAATTCACCCCATGGTGAAGATATTGGGTGTACAAGATCCTTCTTCATATTTTATTATAATTGGTTCATTAGTACATTTGTTTCAATGATGGCATCTCAATTAGAGGTTTTTTATATTTTATCCCCTCTATGAATGAGTTCAATTGATAACTCAATTTAATGACTATGATGATGACTATACTATTATACATGGAATATATCAGTACATTACATTACTATGTAAATTTCTTCTTGACTATTCCCCTTTATTGACTCCATTATTAGATATATATAAGATTCCAAAGAATTAAACATTATATGTTATTTAGGAGATGTTTCTTAAGGTGATTTATAACTCTAGTCATATTTTTATATAATAATATGATGATTTAGGAAATGAATATTAATTTTCATTTCTGGAAGTTGATGCGGTCTATATATAAGGACAACTAGTCCATGCTATGTATAAAATTGAATTCTTCTTAATGAAGTATGATAGGTTTTATTAAGACATTCTACTAAAATATTATTGGGGAGGAGTTATATTCATCTGATAAAACAATTTTACTATGTTCTATTGTCCCTGATAACTCAACCACAATATTTAGAGGTGGAATTCAAAAAGTTCAACATAAAAATAATGATATGATAGAATATAAATAACTATATTCAAATAATAAATATTCTATTTTTTATTAATATCTAGTATGCCATCAATCCCTTATTTACATGGATCTATCTGAAAAATAGTTTTTATATATTTTCATCCTTTCTCACATTTCCTACAAGGATAATTTCATCTATTATCACATACTACCCATGGAATTGTAAAATTATTTGGAAAATGTCCCCATTCATTAGAGATGAACCATCAGACAATAGGCTAATGATTTATTTGCATCTTATTTTCATCCTTCAAATTAATGGGATACATATAATTTTAGAATTCATTTGAATGATTCCCCATAATTCTATATTTGTATCATTTCCTTGCTCCCTTGAACAAATATAAATAGTAATTCTTCCCACATGCACATCAAGTTGGAATTATTATTTTATTCATGAAATGGGGATTATCTAATGGTAATCTAAATTTTAACTCTATCCTCAACTTATTATATCCATTCCCATGGGACAATTAGGAATCAAAAATCTCCATTAAATTATTATGTCATATTAAACTATGTCATAATAATTATCAATGTCTCATCCCATTATATATTTTATCAGACATGGATTTAATCTAAAAAAAGAAGTAGTTTCCCTTAATTTCAACTACCATGAAAAATCCATATGTGTTACACTAAATCCCTCCGATGTTTTATTCATAATAACCACTATATCGGTCATTATGTTTTTATTTTAAGGAGATCCCTATATTTTCATTTGTGGAGTTTTTAAAAAAACATTTAGTGAAACATATCATCTTAAACGATCCCTATTCAATGGATTCAATATCTTCCTTGTGATTTTTATTCTTGATTAGTTTCCACTACTAAATGGATTCTTTTTATAAATGAGAAACAACAAGAATGCAATTCTCCAATTTATGGAATTAGATGATATTGAATATTTTCCTATATAATTTGTTAAATTACTCCATAGTTAAGGGATTAGAATATCAAAAAAAAATTGGACGAACTTTATTTTAAATAAATCGACTAAAACTTTCTCTCTCTATCTTAGGAGTAGTTAGAGATTCAATATGATTCAAGTACTTAATCCAAACATAATTCAGTTATTCAAGTACTTCCATGATTTTCTAAAAAAATTATCTCATCATATTAGGTATGTCGTTCGGAAAATAGACTCATTTCTCATTAAATGTATTTTTTAAAAGATCCCTCCTATTTCATTCCATATTAAAAAAATAAATCCATTTTTGTGAATAGGACACATTATTCATTGACAATAAAAATAAAAATAAAAATTTACATAGAAGTAATGAAATATATAACCTAATAGGTGATTCACTATGAATCAATCTATGTTACCCACGGTATTCTATTCAATTAGATAAATTATAATGGTATAAAATATTTTATAATAGTTTGTAATGATCATACGAATTTTGTAAAGAATATAAATTTTTATTGTCTTTAATTTTGTGTATTATTAATCCCTCTCATTATGAATTGAGTGAAGATAGAGTAAATTGTATACTGGACTTATTTATGGTGGTTTACCCATGGTGCATTCATGCTATAGCTGAGTCCACATACAAATATGTAGAAATGGAGGTACATTCTAGGAAAAAAACAAACTCTATAAAGTAAAAAACCGTTTCAATGATTTATAATATTTTGATGTATCCATAGGGATTTTTCTAAAATATCTATAGTTCCAATCCCCCCAAAAAAACCATTCTCTAATTCCAAATTCAGAAACAGATATATATATATATATATATATTATGTATTATTTCATGAATTATAACATATTGATCCCTATAATACAATACAACATATCAAGAGGCCAATTTTATGGAATTAAAAAATCATAAACCATAAAAATGATAATATTAATTCAAATATCAAAAAATTTCTCCTTTTTTCATTGAAATATTAATACTATATAGGATATCATCGGGAAATTCATACAAAAATATGTTAGATATACTTCTTAATAAGGGAAGAACAAAGAATGATATATTAAATTGTATTGAGTCATGAGGCATATCATGATAAATAGAAAAGGTGGGAATCATATAAATAATCATTGAAGAATGAAATTGGAGGGTGATATCATATGATCAATGAATCAGAGGAATGTGTAAAAAACATAAATCTTGAAATTATAAACATATATAGATGTCCACTATGACGGAAACATAACATAGTGTTCTTAGGATAACTAACCATTCACTATATATAGTATATACCTTTAATAAAACATTAAATAATTTGACGTAATTCTATCAGGGAGGAACCTTAATTATATAGAATTACATGTGCCAACTTTATTATATATTACAAGATCATATATCAATATTTCAAAAACACGAGTTAGGAATGTCAGATTCAAACTTATAGTGTAACATCACATGTAAATAGGGAATATAACACATTCATTTCTATTAAAATTTGTGAAATAAATATTAATTTTACTTTAAATAGGATTCTATGTTCGATGGGGTACCCGATACATAACAATGGGTTTCTTTCAAATATTATGTTGAATAAGATGCTGAGTCATAATGAATAATAATAACATAATATTATTTTAAATGGTAGTTAATTCCTAGTTGTTGTATTGTAAATAATGGACAAAACTAAATATAATATTAATATACGTGTTTGTTAAATGTTTCTACATTAGTTTAGAAAATTTTGGAGGCTTAAAATAAAAAGGAATCTGATTTTCAGCAAAAATACTCAAATATTCATTAAAAGTTAGATTTATCTCCTTTTGATGGAGAACACTCTTTAAATATAGTTGTGGTCACTTTTATATGTTTTATTTGAAAAAATAATATTCTTTTTTATAATCAAGACATCAAAATTAAATTGGATAAAAAAATTTATTTTTCTCATAATGTTCATTTTTTAGGAATAGTTAAAAAAACTGCATTTTAATTAAAAACTGCCGTTAAATATAATTTATTTATATGGTTAGATAATATTTGAAATTTATTTTAATTATTAATTAAATTATGTTTTTACCATTTAATCTAATTTTTTCATTCTATGTAATTTCACTTTGAAATTGGACATAAACAAGTACCATTATTTTCATATTTATTATTTCTAAAAACGCGCTTTGTGTTTTGACAATGGGATTTAATTTGAAATTAATTTCTGCCACTTATATGTGTTGAATTTTAAAAAATGGATTCCATATTTGGTATCAGTATGTTCAGATTTTGTATATAGGTAACTTTTATTTTTAGATATTATGAATATTTACTTCAGTAAAAATTTTATTTTCCATGGTTAAAGGGTAAATCTTTTAAATAAGGGTAACTAAATTTTATTATTATAATATTAAATTACCCAAAAATGTGTACTAATCCTATTGGATGATACATTTCTTACAATTGACATCCTATGATCGATTTTGGGATCCCATGGAGCCAGTTTGGAGTGATAATGACACTTTATATTTATTAATTTAAAATAAAGACAAAAATGACTAAAAAATATATCTTTTACTAAATCAATTTTTACATATGGTTATATAGGATATCTCTTTGACAATAATACTAAATATAATTATATTTCCTGCATTATGATATTTTTTTATAATTTTTAGACATCAAATAAATAAAATTATTTATGACACAATAATGATGCAGTGTTTACCTCATTAATGAATTAATTAATTAAATAAGACTATAAAGATTATAAAAATTTCCAAACCCTATCCAAATCATATTGGATGATTTTATATATAAATTATTCATATTATCTTTGAAATTAATTTGTTTTATACTTTTAGAAACCAAAATTCATTATATAAGAAAATAATATTTCTAAACATTCCTAAGGTGCCCCTCCTCCCCCTTATAAAAATCCCTCACATCTAACCCATTACTCACAATTCTCAAGCCCCTATTCTCATATAAAATCTACCCAATTATGTTTCTTAGATACCTATCATACTCCTAGAATCCTTTCCATTGGAATAAGGCAATTCAATTAAGCCTTTTGGTTCAAATCAATGGCAGATACCTGATTTAAGGTTAACATCTTCTCTTGAGATCTTTTATTTTATTTTACGTATTCCAACCCATAAACTCTTTTTATTACATTATTTCATAACAAAATCTGTATAATAAATATAATAGTTTGTTTTTCTGAGACATATCTAAACAAAACATACACACCCCTACATATAATGGTTAAAGAACATACTGTTTCTGCGGATGACGAACTACTACCTCACAAAATGACGATTGTTCAATTATCTCCTACCGCCTCTCATGTTGGCCATTATAATATAACTGTATTTACATGTGATATATATTATATTTATATTGTATATATTCTTTTTTATATTCCATTTTTATAATACTTTTATGGTTTCCAAATTAGGTAAATACAATAATTTCAATTGAAGAAATACGGACTACCGCCCCCTCAAAGTGATATAACTCATTCATTCCATATGTGGAATATAAAAAATATGGAGATAATTAAATTATATATGATATTTTACTGAATTATAATATACCTATTTATCATTACATTTTAATTAAATGAAATATGAATTAAAAATTAAAGTAATGATCATGCGTACGTGCGGCTTACCGTATCCATGAACATAGCATTTCATTTCATTCTTATAAATGTTATGTAATATTATAAATAAATATATACTAGATATATGTGATATAAATGATATCTAAACCTTGAATATTATTCTGTATATAGTTATCTTTTGACCACATGGACAACTTGAAAATATAACAAGATCATTTTGGACTCAATTACCAAATATCGACAAAAAAAATTATTAACTAAATGATTTCATAATATTTATAACAAAATAATAAGTGATATAAAAGGTAAAATAAATATTTAAAATTTTCTTAATAAATTATAAATTATATTTATTTTATTTTTCATGATATCATATAATGAACGGGTCAAGTTGGACACAAGGAAATGGGTTTCTTATCTCACTTTTAATTTATTGAGATTTCCATTGTTCACCGCTTATCTATTACATGTGATGTATTGTGTACTTACATGTGATATATATTATCACAATTCTATTTATAATAATGGTATTCTATTATTTATTTTATGGGTATTAACTTTTTTTCATATGACTCGATTGATTACAATGTTGTAAGGGGTTTTCATCTCACTTTTTTATTCACGTGAGATTCATGATATATTTTCAACTATATAATTTTGTGTGGTCTATGTATTGACCATGATTTTATTAATTTTGTAATATAATATCATTTTTGTTATTTACATATTCATTGTATGATTCTTATTTCATGTGGTGTATATTTTGTATATTAACAAATCTATTAGGCAACCATTCACCCTCCTCTCTTTAAAAGACATTTTTTGTTATGTATTTTAATTTACATCTTATTATGTTGGGATATGTTACACTATATATTTATTGATTTAAATTTTATTTCCAAGTGATGATATAGATTTTTCTCTCTCATCAACTCATTTTCAGAATTTTTATCTGATGTCGTTAGGCAGTCGAATTTCTGTAAGAGAACTTTTTAACCCAATTTCAATTCTTTGGGTTAAACATCTACTTTTTGATTATGTCATTCTACGAATATGTGTGAATGACCTATGAAGGTTTTAAACATAATATAAAATCATATTCAGTGTATTTATATTTTTCACACATAATTAAATAATTTATTTATCCTTATTCTAAGGACACGATCATTATAAGGGATTTCGTCTCAATTTGCATTCCATTCAGACTTCATTGTTGTTATGAACCATTTCATTTTTATATGTAGTATATACTATCCTATAGAAAATTGTATAATTAATAACTTTATTATCTTGATATTATATTTTTTTATATATTATTCCTCAATTATTTTTATTCAATTATCTCTCATTTGGTTAGGAACTCCCTAACTAAAATATCTTTTTAATGATTTAATCTTATAAATCATTATCTTTAATGTCCACGATTTAAAAATGGTATTAATGGTTTATTTATATGGACATTAATATTTTAAAATTTTAATTCTTTTAAAATTTTCAATGTGGTGTATGACACTTTGATTCAAAAATCTAATTATTAAATGTTTTAAATGTTTTTGAAAAATGTATGAAAAAGAATTGATTTTGTGAATATCTTGGAATGATATATTGTTATTTCTATATGGAAATTGTATCTTTCCATTATGCTTTAATTATTTGTTATGAATATGTTATTTCTATTTGGAATTATTTATGTTTACAGGTGTTTCTAGGTTAAACCTAGTGAGGGTGAGCCCAAGATAGCTCTACAATGCATTGGGTAACGTGACATAGGTAAATGTGAATGTTTCCCCTAAGAAATTTTGTGAATATACTATGATGGGTATTCCAAATGTAACTCCCTATGATGATATGATAGGAAAAATATAAGTATGTTAGGTATTCTATAAGTTAATTTTATGTTTTATGATTTTTGTGTGTTTTTCATAAATCATCTGATTTCATAAGTTATGTTATGATTGAAAAGTATGGTTTCATTGAATTGTATTTATAGATGGGAAAATGTTTTCTATCATTATTTTACACCCCTTAATGAGATTGTTTTGATCATCCATTGTTTTTGAAAAGTTTTCCACAGTACTTAATGATGAATATGGTCATGGATGGGATCAACAATAAGTAATTATGTCTAAAACAAGGAAGTATACATGTTTATTTTTAAGAGTTTTAATTTTATGAAAAAATGGATAATGAGTAGTTGCTTCTATATGTAATTTTCAAGTTGATATGTAATAGTTAAGGCCTAATTCTCTAAAACTCAAAACCTGAAAATATCCTCAATGTGATTTATTCCTTAAATTAAATATTATGTAATTTTTAAGGTTGGGTCCTTATAGTTTGTATTAAAAGTCAGTTAAGAAAACATTAGGGATTATGAGTTTTAGTTAAACACATGGTTAGTCCATATGTATATTATTTTAGTTAATTACTTATTTTATATGTTTTTTAGATCAAAGAAAGTGGGTTGGAAATGGAAGGAGGAGGATCTCAAACAACATTTCTATCTCTTCCTAATGGCATGCATGTAGTAATTATTGCAAAGTCACGTTCAGATGACTGTGATACTTATTCTAGAATAAAACTCACTTGGAAGTAGTTTTTTGAGATATCAAACACATCCACTATACTTTCATAACATCTTGGATCATGGTTTGTATTTAATCAAATCATATTTGCTCAATATTATCATATTTTTGAGAGAGGTAAATATTACTGTGGAATTTATTTATATTTTACCTTATCATAGGATTTAGAAGAAAATTATGATTTTGAAAAAGGTGCAGTAGAAGGAGACCCTTATGAAATATATTTATATTTTATTTTACAATATAGTCTCTCAAATCATACATATGGTCAGTTAAAAGGACTATTGATTGAAATTTTTAACTCAAACTCGGTCTGAATGTTTTATTAAAATCATGTTTTATCAGAATTTTTAAAATTATATTGCATACCTGATTATTTTTGGATACTGTTTTTCTATGAACACCCATATGACCGAAGTTGTAAAAGGTGGTTTTTGATAAAGGAACCAAATGATTGTGAAGGATATCTAAATCATTTTTGCAGTGCATGAACCTTTAACCTACATGAAAAAGATGATGACAAAACCATATGGACACCATGATCAAGGTATGTTGTACTTTATATTTGGAGTAGTTTTATTCTATCATATGAAGGTGAAAAAAATTGACAATATATAAGATGTTGAAGTCATAATGTATTTGGAAGAAAAATAAATGTATAAGAAGAACATTGAGGTTAAACAGGATAGAGATATTTTTAGGTTTATAAAAAGGACATACTATAAGATGGGTGATGACCCATCGCGTTTGACAAGGCCACATGAATCGTACCCACAACATAAGGTAGATAAGGGCACATCACCTACCACTGTCCTACATGAAGTACCTAGGTAGTATGAGTTATTATTTTAAATTAAATGATTTAATAGATCAAGAATAAGTTGGTTTTGGGAAATTATGTTTTAGTAAATGGATGTCCTTAATATAGGAAAATGATTTAGTGATTAAGTGATAATGTTTATTTTAGAAGATGTATGATCTTTGGGAAACATTATATTCTAATTGGAAATAGAATACTATAAGATATCATTTTTTGAGTTGTGGATGAAATTTTATTTTGTAAGAATCTATATTTTTATTATGGGCATATGACAATTTGGTTTATTTTTGGAAGTTATTAACCTATCATAGAGAATATGTGATTAGGATAATAACTTTTTAGTTTTATACATTTAGAGTAACTGAGGTTATTTGGAGATAAGTGTTAAGATTAATCTTGGAAGATTACGTGATTAAATACTTCTGAGATTTTGGTTTCAATATTAGTTTGGATTACATTGAATAATATTATGGATAGTTGTTTATTGAGTGGTCTTTGTTGAACTTTGGTTATTGTTTGAAATTTTTTGAGATTAAGAGTAGTTTTTAATTTTTTAAATGATTATCATTTTATGGTATTATCTGATATTGTACTAACCATTTTGGTTTTGGTTAATTTCTAAAGACCAGAGAAAAATATATTTCATCTTTTTTGGAAAGTAAGTATGTTTCCTTGCGATCTTATTCTATTTATTAATAAAATTATTCAACTCTATGAAAATGATCTTGAATAAAAAATCTTATAAGCTCTCTTTTATCATCAGACTTTTACTAAACCACAAATTTATGCAATTGCGGTGGTTAACTTTTAATGATCGAGTTCTCTATCACTATTTATTAATATGTGAGAGTTATTTTCTCTTACATATCCATTTTTTCATGGAATACAAGTATTTTTTGTCTCCGGTGACCTTTTTAATTCACTTTATTTTAATGTGATATTTTTATTGAATCTTTTTATGATGTGGTACATTCAATGAATTTTATAATCCCAATATTAAAACTGTAAGTTTGTAATTCCAAAAAGGGCAGAAGGATATAAAATCCCAGGTAAGTAAAAAATATAACAATTTCATATTTATTAAAATTTGTGAATTAAATATTAATTTTACTCTAAATCGGATTTTATGTTTGATGGTGTACCTAATATGCAACAACGGGATTCTTTGAATTATTATGTCACACAAAATGTTGAGTCATACTGAAAAATAAAAATATAATATTAATTTAAATAGTAGTTAACACCAAGCCATTGTATTAGCTGGAATGGACAGAACTAACGACAATAAGAATATACAAGTTCGTTAAATGTTTTTACATTTATCAAATAAATTTTAGAGGATTAAAATATGAATAAATCCTATTTTATGCATAAATACTATAATATTCATTAAAAGGTCAATTTACCACCTTTTGATAGAGAATCCCATTTAATCCTAGTTTTTTTCACTTTTATATGTTCTATTTGAAAAAACAATATTCTTATTAAGAATTATAGCGTCAAAATTTACTTTGCATATAATTACTGTATTTTTTGGATAAAGATAAATTTTGTATGAATAGAGAAAAAAACATTATTTTAATTCAAATATGCATTTTAATCTAATTTATTTAAATGGTTAGATTATCTTTTAATTGGTTTTAAAGTGTAATTAGATTATTTTTTTACCATTTTATACAATGTTCTTCATTTTATGTAATTTCACTTTCAAATTGGACATAAATAAGTGGAAATATTTTGACAGTTATTATTTCTTAAAAATGGGTTTTTTGTTTTGACAATCGAAATTAATTTTCAATTAATTTCTGGCACTTCTATGTTTTGAATTTGTAAAAATGGATTGCATATTTTGAATCAGTAGGTACAAATTTTGTAAATAGGTAACTTTTATTTTTATACATTATGAATATTTACTCTAGTAAAAATATTATTTACCATGGTTAATATGTAAATCTTGTAAATAAGGGTAAAAAATATTGTTATAATAATATTAAAATACCCTAACATGTGTCTTAATCCTATTGGTTGATACACTTCCGAACATGGGCATCTTTGGGTCGATTTTGGGACCCCATGCAGCCACTTGGGAGTGATAATGACACTTTATAATAATTAAATTAATGTAAAGACAAAATTGACTTAAACATATATCTTTTAGTAAATAAATTATTAAATGGGGTTATATAAGTTATATCTTAGAAAATTATTTGAAATATAAAATTATTTCCTACATCATGATAGTTTTTTTATAATATTTATACATCTAATAAATATAATTATTTATGGTAGAATAATGATGTAGTGTTTCGCTCATTAATGAATGATTTAAATAAATAAGATTATAAAGATTAAAACAATATCCAAAACCTATCTAATTAAAATATTATGATTTTATTTAGATCATGAGTCATCTTATTTTAAACATTAATAAGTTTTGGACGATTAGAAACCATAAATCATTATATAATAAAATATTATGTTTAAACATTTCTAAAGATCCCCTCCTCCACCTTATAAAAAGATATAATTATAACCCATTAAAAACCTTTCTCAAGCCCCTTGGCTTGCCTAAACTATGCCTAATTAATATCCCTACATCCCTCTCCTCCTCATAAAATCCTTCCCCTATGAAGAAGGTAATTAAATTAAACTGTTTTGTTCAATCTAAAGGGAGATACCTGATTTTAATGTAACAAATTCTCTGAAGTTATTTTAATTTAGTTTACTTCTCCAACCCCATAAACTATTTTTATTACATTATTTTATAACAAAACAAATTTAATTAATATAATCAGTTGTTTTTATTATAATGATATTAACTACACTTACACACATCTCCATCTAATGGTTAGAGACCATACTGTTTCTGTGGACGGCGAACTACTGCCTCATGAAATGATGATTGTTCAAATATCACCTACCACCTCTCATAGTGTCCTTTATGATGGGATTGTATTTAAATGTGGTATATATTATATTTATATTTTTTTTATTATTTATTTTTCATTTATAAAATACCATTATGGATTCCATAGTAATTAAATGTGATTATTTTTTTTGAGTAAGTGCAGAGTATTTCCCCCTCAAAGTGTTATGACTCGATCATGAGATTCATGGAACATATAAAGGATAGAGACAATTAAATTATATATTATATTATACTAGAATTATAATATACATATTTATCATTATGTTTTCATTCCATTAAATTTGAATTATAAAAGAAAGTAGTGTTATTGTGTACATACGACTTACCTTCTCCATGAACGGTGCATTTTATTTCTTATCTCCAAATGTTATGTTCTATTATAAATAGATTTATAATGGATTTATATTATATATATTATATCTAAATCATCAATATAATTCTAGTGTTAATGAAAATATGACCACATGGACAACTTGTAAATATAACAAGTTCCTGTTTTACTCAAGTACTAAATATCGACAAAATGACCATTGTTAACTTAAATGCTTGCATAATATTTATATCATGGTAATAAGTGATATAGAAGGGAAAATGAACATGATGAAAGTTCTTAATCAATTAAAAATTAAATTTAGTTTATTATTCTAGATATTAAAGAAACAGTCGGTCAAGTCGGACACGAGGTAAGGGGTTTCTTATCTCACTTTTAATTTCGTGATATTTCCATTGTTCACCACTTGTTTATTGCATGTGATGTATTGTGTAATTAAATTTGATATATATTAACATGATCCTATTTTTATTCATTTTATTATATGATTCATTTAGTGGGTATTAACTTTTGGTCTTACGACTCGATTGATTACAATGTGGTAGGGGATTTCATCTCACTTCTTATTCCTGTTAGATTCATGCTATATTTTCCACTATTTACTTTAGTGTGGTTTATGTACTACCCATGATTGTATTCATTGTGTAATATAATTTAATATATAGGTGTTTAAATATTCATTGTATGACCCTTCGTTCATGTCGTATACGTTTCGTATGTTACCAAATCGATAAGGGAACCCTTCACCCTCATGTTTTTAAAAAACATCTTTTTGTTATGTATTTTAATTTAAATATTATTATGTTGGAATATGTTCTTATATAACCTCATTGATTTAAATTGTATGTCCAGGTGATGAGACATCATTTTCTCTCTCATCAAATCATTTTATGAATTTTAAACTAACGTTATTAGGATGTAAATTTTTTGTAAGGGAACTTTTTCACCAAATTTAAATTCATTGGGTTAAACTTCTACCTATTGATTATGTCATGCTATGAATATGTTTGAATGAAACATGATTGATTTATATGGAATAAAAAATAATATTGAGTGTATTTATATTTTTAACACATAATTATGTAATTTATTCATCCTTAATCTATGGAAACCATCAACATAAGGGATTTCGTCTCAATTTACATTACATTGAGACTTCATTGTTTTTATACCCCCTTTCACTTTTATATGGTTTATATATGGTCCTTTGGAAAATAATATCACGATTAACTTTATTCTCATGATATTATAAAGTTTTTATTATATTTTTTTATTAATTATTTGTTTTCAAGCATCACTCATTTGGTTAGGAACTCCTTAACTAAAATATCTTTTTAATGACTTAATCTTTTAATTCTTTCTCATTTATGTCAATGTTTTCAAAATAATTTTATGGTTTTATTTATATGGACAAAAAAATTTAAAATTTTAATTCTTTTAAAATCTTCAACGTGGTATGGGATACTTTTATTCAAAAATGTATTCATTAAAAGTTTTAAATGGTTTTGAAAATTGTTTGAAAAATCATTGATTATGTCAATATCTTGAAATGATATATTGTGATTACTATGTAGAAATGTTATATTTCCTTTATGATTGTTTTATTTGTTATAAATATGTTATGTTTATTGGGAATTGTTTACATTTATAAATGGTTCTATGATAAAAATAGGGCTAGTGAGCCTGATATAGCTCTCCAATTAATTGGGTAATGTGATGAAGGTAAACGTGAATATTTCTCCTAAGAGGTTTTGGGAATACACTTTGATGGGTATTCCAAACGTAACTCCCCACGTATAAGTGAATGTTACAATGTATGTATGTTATGTATTCCATGAATTACCTTTATGATTTATGATTTCTGTGTGTTTTTCATAAATATTATGATTTCATAAGGTATGTTATGATTGAAAAGTATGGTTTCATTGAATAGTATTTATATATGGGATAATGTTTTATTTCCTTATTTTATGACCCTTACTAAGCTTTTTATGCTCATCCTATGTTTTTGAAATGTTCCTGACATGACTTAAATATGAATAGGGTCAAGGATGGGATTAAGAAAATTTCTTGTTGTCTAAAACAAGGAACTAAAATATTTATTTTTAAGAGTTTTTCATTTTAATAAAAAAATGTCAACAGAGTAGTAGTTTCTACGTGTAGTTTTCAAGTTCATATGTATTAGTTATGGCCTAATTCTATAAAACTCTAAATCTAAAAAGATCCTCAATGTGAATTATTCATTTAATTCAATATTATGTAATGTTTTATGGAAGATTCCTTATATAAATTTCAATAATTACGTAAATTTATTTATATTTATCTAAAAAACCTTTAATGAAAATATGGTTGTGAATTCAAAATACAAAGTTATGTGGTGGTAAATCATGAGAATAATTTTGGAAGCCCAACATGTGAAAAAAATGTAATGGAAGGGATTATTGATGGAGAAGTTTTATGTCTCATTAATAAGTCATAATCCTTATATTATGTGATTATTATGAACACATGAAAAAATATCCACATAGAAATCAAAATGAATGTAACAAAGGAATAACATGTATTGCGTAGAGGAGTGAGAGAGTGCATATAATATATATTTCTTCATATGCTCGGATGTGAGATTCCTATAGAGATTTGGGTCCCTTCTAATGGATGTAATAATATTGTAATAGGGTGATGGATTTGTTAATGATATTATGATGGAAATAAATTTTGGTAGATAGGAGGGGCTTTATAGAAAAATTAAAATAATTTCTTATAAATTTTTATATACATCCCTTAGAAATATATGTTGTGGTTTACTGGAAGCAATTGTATTAAAAATTGTTTTAACTATTCATTTTAGACAATTATGGCCATATTTTTACATTTCCATGAAAGATATAAATAAATATCTTATACTACATTCGGAATGTAAATGTAATATATGTAAAAATTATCAAATTTTAAAAGAAAAATATAAATGTTAGATTTTGGAAAGTTAAATGTAGGTTGAAAAAATAACATTAAATCATTAAAATAAATTACATTTTTTAAAACCATATTTTTTGACATGGATTATCTTTTATGAATTAATATATCCTTATTACTGATTTGTGAACTGATAAATCCTACTAAAAATCGTATTTTTTTACTATTCAATGAAAAATAAATTATTATAGAATTTTTTGAAGGCATAATCATCAAATAAATTCAACATGATAATTTAAAATTTCTTATTTATTTTATCAAAATAAATTAATATTTATAGAAACAATATATTCAATATAAAAATTACATATTATTTTATAAAATTTTATTTTCAATGGATAACTCATCATTTTTTAAATTTAATTAATTCTTATTTTTATAATATCATATTTATTTTATAAAAATTTATTATCATATATAATAAATTTTGAAGATACATTTTAACAAGTATTTAACTTTTATATTAGTTACTATTATTTTTCCAACAACCATATACCCGTAAAATTTCAATGCTCAAGTAACAGTCAGATACCAATGGTCATATTTCTCTATACACCGTATATCTATTCCACCATTATCTTAACCTATGATTTTTTAATTCACATGTAATTATTTAACACTTCTCTTGATAATATATGTCATATTCATGATTCTACTATTTCTTTTCATTATCTTAATAGAAGGAGTGATCTTCCTTGGATAAATAATTCCTATAGAGTGTGCATTAGTTTATGAATTATTCAGTTTATCTAATAACCTTTTACTATTTTTTTTATTATAGAAAATACTATTCCATGATTTGTAATGATCCAATTAAATATAATTGTATTTATCAATGTTTTTATGATGAAATCGTCCTTTTGAAGCACATTTTTTTACTAAAAATGTCTTTTGAGGATCTTACTGTTATCAAGTCCATGTGCTTTATTGAATACAATATTTATGAATATGACATAAATTAATTTAAAATGGGATATTTATATATATGTGTGTGTGTGTGTGTGTGTAATTTTGTGTCCTTTCATTCATCCCTACTTTACAAATTTCACCATTAAAATATCATTTCATACATTATGGTGAAAATTATTGGGATGAAATATATTTTATTATTATTTTAGACAATAAAATTTATACATATATAAATAGTTCTTCCAAATATCTATGTCCAGATGAGTTTTAGGATTTATAGGAATGTTGTTTTCATAGTTCAAGAAAATCACATACACCGGTTTATAGGAACTTCCATTCTCTAACATTAACAAGTCACAATTTAGTTCATGTGATGGATATAGTATTTACGTGATCAATATGGATATCTAGAACATTTCACCAACTTGAGACATGTTTGTTGGGTGTTTTAGTTTATAGGGTTAATCTTTGAAGAAATCATGGATCTCAATGGGGCCAAAATAACTAGTATTTGACATCACCTTCTTAAAAACCACATAAATCAATTCCCATGTGATGTTTGAAGGAAAATTTAATCTCAAAACTCAAATTATGTATTTAAAATGGTTTTCAATATATATAATTTATTAATAAGATAATGATTAGATATGTTTTTTAAGGGTATATAACTTTTTAGTCAGTTCCTATCCCATTTTGAGTCCCGGTTTCCTTAATTCTCCAATTTCTTACCAAAAAACCAGAGTTATGGATTTTTTTCATAATTGAATTATATTGTTCAATATGAATTTTCATGTTAACTATTTTATTATATAATAACATCACTAACTAAATATGTTGATCCAAACCTTGTATAATGTTCATTGATGTGGTTTTTATCACATCCATAATTTTATGGGATATATGAATAGACTGGATATTAGTCTAAGGGTGATAGGAAGTACTAGTGACCACATATTTTTTCTTATTAAATTTTATACTTTTCTACAAAATTTAGCATAATCTCATATCAGGTGAAAATAAAATAAATATTGGCGTCTGATGAAACCTCACCCATACCCTAATTTTTATCCTTGCAATTTTATTGAGTGGATCTTCCTCTGGAATGGAAAAAAATGTGTATTATTTATTCGAAGATCTATCATTGTCCATATGGAACAATTCAATTTCATTTCATTAAAAAGAACCATACTAAAATCTACGGTGTTTTTATCCTATTTCTACATTGTTATTCGTATTAAATTCATCATCCCATTGGATTTTTTTTCATTTTTTCATTAAATTGATGGAATATAATGAAAATTAATGTGTATTCAATAATATAATTCATTGTATATTCCCACCAATAGTATTCTCAACAAAATATATATATATTTTTTGTCTATAAGTTGATGGAAAATTATGATATTTGATAATTATTCAATAGATCATTCATTATGTCTTGGTATGATTATACTCATAGGCATGACCCAAATCTCAGAAATAATTTGTCATCAATGATGAAAACTATTTATATCATGTGCATCATTACATAAACCATATTATAAATAACTATTTAATCCTATATATATTCCATTATTTTCTCTAGAGCTGATGGATGAGAATGTATTTATAGAATGTATGATGTTACTCCGTCGTTTATGATACCAGTGTCAATCACAATAATTTATAAGATTATTATATACTTATCATTACTCATTATGGATGACATTTCAGGATCCATTCTATTTATATAATCCACCACATTATTATTCTTCACGAAATTGTAGTTATTTAAGAAATTATAATCAATAATATACTCTATCAACCATTATTGGATAATACTAATCTCTTTTATTTAGATTATATACTTGAGAATACTATATATGTTATATATATAATACTTACATTCATAGAAAATATGAAACTACATGTTTCATAAAATCATTAATATCCCCAACTCCATAAAATGAATTGGGTAATTTTCCTCATTCAGCATCAACATTAGATAATCATTTTGTATAAATTTAACATTTTTCATGAGGACACAACCAAACCTATTCTTTGAAGAATCACTATAGACCACATATCCTTCCCCATAAATCGGTATTATGAGTAAAAATACATTTTCTATAATATTATTTAATTGTATTAGTTTCTCTTTGCATTCATTATTTAAAAAATACTTCACACCATTTTTTGTTACATTTGTGAGCATGTTTGAAAATAATGAATTTTTTGTTAATAGTCACTAATTGTAAGAAAATTATCCATGGAAACTATCAACATCGATTATAGATATTGTTCGAGTATATTACTCAATCACCTATCTCATTAAAGGATCCATTTATATTCTTTTTTACGATAACATATTAACTAAATAAGATTATTTTTTTAGTTTAAATTCAAATTTTATAAACATTGATATTTTTTCCATTTTCCCAATTTTTATGAAATGTGTAATCGAATTATCCTTTTATTCCACCTTGCATTTGTAGTACATTATAATATCATCTATAAATACAACTATGATTTTTTCATGCTAAGCACTAATGAATATATTCATTTTTTGTGAAAATATTGATGGTTCGTTGGTAAATCTAGTTTAATTTGTTATGAACTGATATTGTCCTTACCTTATAAAAAAGGATATATTTTATATATCCACCATCCTCAATATTATTTTTCAATACCATAATCAATTTTATGCTTCAGTGATATACCGGGTTTGTAATGAATGATCAAACAAGTCAAAAATAAATCGAATGGGATATTCATTCATTATAATGAACTTTTTTAGTTCATGGTAATAAATTTATAAATGTATTGACCCATCATTTTTCATGTCATAGAAGACCAATTCTACTTTTTTTTAAAACCCATTTGAATATAAACCTATTTTCTATATTATTTTATTGAATTTTCTTTTTCTCTTCTATTTTAATGTTATAATCACGATATGGAGTCTATGATACTATCAAATCCACATGAATGGTTTCTTTTAATAACTCAACCTCATTTATAGGAGGAATACCAATACAATAATCAAAAAATACATTTTCATTTTCACATATAATGGGATTACCTTCAAGAATGGTCTCATTATTTTCTTAAATTATTTTACCATGGTATTATTATCATTATGAAATGTTATCATTTCATGAGGATATACATTAGTAGGATACTAATCCTATTAATTTTACTTTTATAGAATCATAGGATGATTTAAGACATGGAAATTAATTTACTTTTCCCAACAGTTGATATGGTATCTATATAAGGACACCCAGTTATGATTATATTAAAATATCATTCCACTATAGTTAGTATTAATGATTTTAACGAGAATTAAATGCTCAAAATATTGACTTGAGAGAAGTTATATACATAATATGTAAAAATTTCCACATTCATTATTTTCATTGATAACTGGAATTCAAATTTTTTAGGTGGTGATTTAAAATTTATTCTAAACATTAATTATATGAAAGTTAAATAGAACTAGTATAAAATAGTATATTATATAATTTAATTAAAGTCTAGGGTACCTATCATCACTTCATTACCTGGATCCATATCATTAGTAGTAGTGGAATTTTATTTTCATTTATCAATTATCCTTAGTGGTTTCTTTTTTTATTATGATTTCCCATCATATTATTTGGTAAATGATTTATATATTTTCCATGTTTATTATAGTTAAAAAATTTGAGAATAGGATGAGGAATGATATGGAAATTATTTTCCTCTATCACATTGTTGGTGTTTATCCATTCCCAGTATTTCTTATGTTGACTCCAAACACATACACATTTGTAAAATATCGTTTTCCCTTGATGAAATTTTAAGTATAATTCTTTCCATATTTATGAAATGTGCATTTTTTCATATTATTTTTTCCCGTTGGATTATCTGATGGTCCTATAGAGAGTAAAATATATCTATCAGTTCTTTTCTCAAATCTAATTGCACCACCAGGAATCACTAATTTCCATTTCATCATTAAGTGTATAATGTTACATTTTCTCATAGGTATTAAAGTCCTTATTTTATATGGATTTTAAAAGAATCATATTTAGTCTAATAATGGAGTATTCAAACATAGTTTTTTTATCATGACAATGATAAAATTGTTACATGAATTACATATGTTTTTTTATTAATAATCCACAATAGAGAAGTAAACTTTTTTAGGGACTATGGACCTCCATTTCTATTTAAATGTGTATAGTGTGGGGAAAATATATAACAATAAATATCTTCTTCCACCCATTAAAATAGATATATTCAATGTATTCTATGGGAATTTTATCCTTGATAAATGTCCAGAATTAATCAAATCTTCCTTTATGTTTTTCAGTCCTTCTCTCATCTTATTAGATATTTAATTAGGTAAATGGTCACTTTCCTGAACATATATCTTGATGAAATGATTCATTCTATTTGATATAATTTTGTAAAATTAACGAATACTTGTGTTGAAGATATGTTATTCAATAATAACAAAAAATTGAAAACAATGTAACATTGAAACAATGGGATAAACATCTAATATTTTGAATCTCCATGTATCAATCAATGTTATATGTGATATAATATTTAAATTCCATAACCAAAAATGTAACTCAAATCATTGATAATGGGTTTTTCTGTGTATAATATTTATCGAAATCATATCCCATGGGAGTTTTTATCCATTTGCATTGCTTTTTTCCCACTCAAAATGAACTTACCGAATATAAGGTCATTGATAAACATGAATTTTATAGGGTTATTACACTTCATTCATTTTTACCATAACCACATCAAATAATCAATTTCCTAGATAGGGGTGTAATTGTTAGCAAACCACAAACTCTATACTATACCAAAATTATTAATCTTTCTAATATTTAGAGTTACCACCATGGTTTTAACTAATGTTATTTAAAACTAATTCCAAATGATATCTAGAATACTCTTTCAAACTAAATTTAATAACAAAAAATTTTAATTCATTTTATTTTATTTTTTAACTTAAAAAAATATACAATGAAATCTGAGTAACCGAGTTTCGTCAATTATTTAAGAAATTAGATACATACACCATATGTAACGCCCCGACCAGAGGATCCCAGAGGTGGTGCATTATTTTATTAAATTTGAATAGTTACTAGGAAAGAAATCCTGAAGTAATGTATAATTTAGCTATCATGGAAGGCTAGATTACATAATTGATACCCATAATACATTGAATAATTGAAAATGAAAACCCGATACAAAATATAATGAAATTAACAGCCTCCTTGAATTATTATTCACTAGATTCATTTTCATAACATGGGGAAACGAAACATAATAACAATGATTTCATATTCTCAGTAGGGATATGTAATGAAAAAGTAAAAATGAATGAATATGAATATATTAAAATGGAATGTTAAATAACTAATAACATGTGACATTTGAATAACTATATAAGGAAATATTATTATATAACAAAACTAATATGAAAAAATTCCATTAAATCAATGATTTGAAAATTAAATGAATCCATAGATATGTCGACACAAAGTATCATGGATTAATAATAAATCAATTCTCAATGAAGGAAATGAATAAAAATCATATTTCATGATTCCTAGGCACATTATACCTTTTTTTAATAGATAGTTTAAATTATTTTGAAAACTAGTTCACCTCTAGATACTACTAATGCATCGATATGCATTCATTAACCGGTCCCCAACCCATATGGGCTTTCTTTGATCAGTCCCCAACCCATGTATTGCATGTCCAAAAAATTCCTCATATATTTACTAAAAAATTAACCTTATCAAATATCCATATTGAATAAATAATATTGTTTTTTCTATAATAACTAAAAGGGGGAAAACTAAAAATAAAGGGTGTTGACATTAAAACATTCTTGAGGATAAATAATCATTAATCATTATAAAGTGTCCCATACCGCCTTGAAATACTAAAATCAAAATAACCAGAAAATTATGAAATTAAATGAAACATAAAATATCTTGAGAATAAAGGGATTCATTATATATCATTTATATTAACTATATTAACAAAATAAAAGTGAATTGGCACATATTAATAAATAAGTCTCAATTGAATGTAAATTTAGATGAAATTAACTTACCTTAACATTCCATTTGTGGTGTGGTATTTACCACCCTCTATAGTGCTTTAAAATATATTATGAACATTTACCAGAACTATATTTATTTTAATAATATCAGATATTAACATCTTATAATATTTTAATATCTATTATGGACACACTTCTCTTATTCTGACTATTTTATGTGTTAATTTCCTAGTGTTCTCATGTATGTTTTGACATGTGAACATTTTTTACTATTAATTAGATCGTTATATCATAATATAAAGAATGTAAAACATGACTAAATTAAATTATATATTCATTATATATTTATTTATAATATTCCATAATATTTGGATTTTATAAATGAAGTGCACAGTTCAGGGAGACGGTAGGTTGAACGTATGCATCAACACAACATTAATTTCATCGTTTTATTAAAAGAATTAAATATAAATTTTAATTATGTATATTATATGTCTATAATAATATCTATTTTATATATTTTACATATTTTTATTAAAATCATTCTTTTACATTTTCCATGTATGTCATGAATGAGTCATATCTCTTTAAGGGTGTGGTAGTCCACACTTCTTTAAATGAAACTATATTAATTATACAACTTGAATAGTATAGAAGATTTTTATAAATAAAAATTAATGAATCATAAATATATTAAAAATAATTTTTATTTGATATATAAACATATTTTCCATCATAATGGCCACCATGATAGGTGGTAGTGGAAAATTAAATAATCATCGTTTCGTGAGGGTGTAGTTCATGGCACACAAGAACAATAATTTCTTTACCCATAAGATGGATGTGTTTGTAATATTTGATCAAAATATTGGAATAAAATAATCCTTGTAGATTGAGTATACTAGTTTTGTTATTTAATCATATAATAATAATTTTACGGGGAGTGAATAATGGAAATGAAACTAAAAATCATAAGAGAATATGTTACCTCTTAATCGGGTAACCTCTTAGGGGTTATACCTAAAGGCATCCCTAGAATGATTTATACCAAAAAAATATGAATATAGTTCTAGGAGAGGGATTTTGGGAATATAGTTTTCTATATATTATCCATGATTAATAGGGTTGAGAGGTTTCCACAAGTGAGAGAGTTAGTGGCCTTTTATATAGAAGGAAAATGACTAACTTGGAATTTTTGTAAACAAGTTTGGACTAAATATATTATTACCTAATAATAAGTCATATAATATCATAAAACCTAAATAATGGAAGTCTTATGGACTATATATGGCATGAAAATGGGTTTTAAAAAATTTTATATGTTATTTGGTCCCTTAAGATAAAGGTTTAGTCTATTATTAAGGTAAATTTTACTTAATAATTGTTAATAATTTTGATTACTTTCACTAATAATTTTAGTAAAAAAAATGTTTCTCTTATTTGAATCAAAATATTATATCAATTATATTGGTTTATGTCATTTTTTTAAAATTCAATTCACATAAGTGGAAAAATAACATTAATGCCAACCTTAGAGAGTGGTGAAGTAACTGGGTTTAGTAGAAAAATGTTCACAAGAATGTTAGATTTTTATATTCAACATTAAAGTAAAATTGATTATAAAGATATTAATTATATTAATAAATGTATCAATGATCTAATTTTATCATAAAAAAAATTTAATATGTAATTTCTCATCAATAATTCATTAAATGAAAAGGTAGTTTTAACTAAAATGTATTATTTTTCACTATTAATGAAAAAATGATGTTTCTCAGAAAAATACAAAAAATTTACTATAAGATAATTGTAAAATAATTAATTAAAATAAAAATTTTATTTTATAAAATTAAATTGATAATTGTGAAAAACTTTAGATTTAAAAAATTATCATCATTAAAAAGTGGTAAATATTTCTTCGTAAAAATATAAATTTTAGGTGTAAAATTGGGTTTGTTCTTATCTTATACTTATAAAATAAATTGGATGAATAAAAATATATATTACTTTATATATAACATTAATATTGCATTAAATTAATTAAATAATTATATTTAATTAGTTTTATTAATATTAAACTTCTTTGTAAGCATAATGATAATAATACTTCTTTTTATATACAGTTGTTTGTTAATTTCGTTTCTCATTAATTGATAATACATGAATTCATTTTATATTGACATAGACCATAAATATTTATAAGTCAGTTAATACTATTCCAAATTTCAAACATAACATCTATGTTAAATTTTCTTAAATTAACCAATAATATTTTAATAATACATTATTATTTAGTGAAAATTGTTCTTGCGTGTAGAACATGCTATCGAGTAAGGTCACTATCTCGTGTAGAAAAAAGATTTCAAGGAAGGTTTCTCTAGAGTGAAACATAAGATAACACAGTTTTATGTTCCTTAATATCTATATATTTTATTTAATTTTTTTAAGAAACTATATATATTATAAATTATCCTGATATTATATTCCCTTATGTGCTTGGTGTCTCATGTCATACATGTTATCAAATAAAAGGTTCTTAATATTGAATTTTGGGTTTTAACACCATAAAATTGAAAGAATAAATTCAAATTCCCATAATATTCTCCTAGTTTACTTCAAACTCTTAATAAAACATTGGATAACCTGGGTACATATATATGAAAATGGTGGAGCTATAATGCCTACAAAATAAACAATCAATCATAAAACTAAGAAAAATAACGAGTAAAGTCGAATATCAAGATAACATGAATATCTGAGAATAATTAAAATTATCATTGATGCATGACATGGGAGTAAAATATCATAGGTCAGATAAATCATATGAATGATTCATAAATTTAAAAAATATATCATAAAAATATATTAAATTCTAAAAAACAAGACATCCTAACATTGTGTGCAATGGTTAACCAACCATTCACCATACATGGTAAACCATGAGATGAATACATTACCTAATGCATTAGAGTGAAAATATGGTTCACCATTCATATGTATAAAATATAATATTATATATATATCATATATCATAATATAATATTTCATAATTTCAATCCCATAAGTAATTATTGTGGGTTTCATACATAGATAACCCTACTCAATGATGTATATAACTATTAAATTATATACCCATGAATGAAAATTATGTTGGGTATTCTTAAAAAAATAGGTATAGAATGGAAAATCAATGAGACAATATGGGAAGTATAATGAGTTTCAATTAAGTTTCATCGGTGTGATTAATGATTGAGAAGCATATTATCCTATTGATAGGACAAAATTTGGAATCTAATGGATGAATATCAATATACTAGTACATAACCCCTTTGAAATAAAATGTATTATAAAAAATTAATTTCTTGTATTTAAAAGTGGATAGAGAGAACCCTAATCATAGATATCACATCATATATAGGGATAAAGGTTTAATTGAGACCATGAGGCCTTTAGGAAAAAACATAATATGATACTAAGAGAATATGGTACTAGCTAATGATATTTGTAGGGAATTAAATGGGGTAGATATGTAGGTATTTATAGCACAATTAGTATAGTTTTATTTTAATACCTAAATACAGACCTTATAAATTTAGGTTGTGGAAAATGGATGAATCTTGGGTTACCTATGGAATTATATCTTGGTTTTAGACATTTAATGAATGGTTTTTTAAATTTATAAACGAGATAGTTTAAATTTCATTTTTAATATTACATTGGTCATTGGATGGTAATATTTCCCCAAAACATGGATGATTTAAATTTCAATTTCCTTTTTATACTTTTGAAATTGATTTACATGTTATAGAATCATTTTATATCACAAAAATACATTATAAAAATAAAATAAATTATATTTATCTTTGATTATCATATATCAATAATAAAATTTTTATATCATTTAAATGTACTGATGAAACATAAGGAAAATGGAAAATAATATATTTTAATATTCTACAAAGAAGTAATTTAATTTAGAAATATCTCACCACATCTCCATAACCTAATTTTTACAATATGATTTCAAATATATTTTTAACATTATTAAAATTAATTCCTATGAATGTAAAGAAACTATTTTAAATAAAAATTATTAGTTTATATAAAGTACATCTTTGATGTACGATACAATATTAATTAAATTTAATAGATTATACTTTTTTAATAATATCGGACATATTGATTAAAATTTAAAAACATAGTGTTTTAGTTTTTTAAATAAATTTAAACTGGTATTTAACTATTATATTGGGTATTATTACTATTCAACTGGTCATATAATGGTCACATTACAATGACATATAATAATAAGATCCCAACAGTCATATTTCACTTTACTACCTATATATATTCCACCACTCTCAAAAATATTCAATACCTACATCCCATAAAAAGGTACCAATTTTACATTTATAATTCCTATCATATTATTGATACTTCTGATTATATTTACAATATTTATGGGAGGAGTAAAATTCACGGGATAATTCTGGTCTATAGAGTTTACATTAGTGTGTGAATTATTATTTTTTCATTTATCACATGGTACTAGTTTTCAATATTTTAGGAAATATTATTTCCTGATTTGTAATGTTACTATGAAATGTGATAATGATTTAATTTTATTTACTAACAAAACATTCATTGTCAGTCATGGATTCCTATATTAAGAAAACAAATTCACGCAATTAGACATTCTCTTGTGAATTTGTTTTATAGTATAAGATATTATTAAATATGAATGAAATTAAAATAAAAATGGAATTTAAAATATTAAATTATGGATTGTTGTAATAATAAATCATCAAAGACATAAATATTCTTAAAAATAAATAAACTGATAATTTTATATTATCTTGGTAATTTTATCATCAAGAATTCATATTTCCAAATATGAATAATTTCCCATGTCTGTTTAAATGTTAGGTTTCCAAATTATTGATATAAATATATATATATATATATATATATATTCCCATAACGTAATATCAGAGGTTTTTATGTTCTATTTTCATTTGGGATTAAAATATTGTTAAAATTAAAATTCCCCATCACATGAAATATAGTTTGATAAAAGGATAAGATCGTGAAATAAATGAGGGATGATATAAACAATTTAATAATTCTTATATTTTATGAGAAGAGGGTGTGGATGAATGTGATTTTGATATTATTGTGAAATAAAAATAGAAAATTGAAGGGTTTTTTCACATTTAGTAAGGAGTTAAATACTTATAATATGAGAGAAAATGGAATAATGAAAAGAATTATTTAATATCCAAAAAAGATAAGAAATTATTGTGTTATTATGGAAAGATAAATGGACACCATAATTATTTTTGGAAAGAGGATAAAATATAATCACTTAAATATCTTTCTTAATTTGTAGGGGTATCTGTTACCAATAATTGAAAGGTATTGAATCATGTAAATTTCTATATAAATTTACAAATGAGAATGTGAATATTATAAGGGATGTAAAATAAACTATGAAACTCTCACTGATAGGTTATCTTGTTCACTATAATGGATGAAAATGTTTTTCCTTTTGAAGCAGTATGTAAAAATTTTAATTGTTAGGGAAGTTATCTGAGAGACAATGTGCATCTGCCCTAAAATATTATAAAGAAAATTATACTAGGTGGGGCCTAGCCAAAAACTAAAAATTAATGAGTTTAGTGTTTTTGGTATACTAACTCTTCTTTTTTATAATGCTCTTATGCAAGGTGATATTGGTGAATGAAGTATAAATCCACAAGTCTTTATAATTTTCAATGTCTGGTTTATTGGACCATAATTACATTATGTTGTAATGGATGGTGTAAGAAATTTTTTTATAAAATTATGGTTAGGCAGTTCAATCAACAGAAGAACTGAAGATAAAAAATGAATGACCTATACAATTTATAAGTTAAGATTCGGTTATGCTTTAATTTATTGGAACTTTTTATAGAAGTATTAACTTGTGGGGGTGAGAATTCATTTTTTAGTTATTATTATAAATTCTAAATTTATCAGTGTTATAAAAATTTGAAAATATACTATATAAATAAAATAGAAAACAAATTATGTTTTATTGAGTTTTGGAACACAATGATCTTAGTCCACTCTTATATCTCTAATACATCATGAGGAAATGGGTATTTACTGAAACATCACTTTTTAATGAGAATGATATCTCGATTATATACAAATAAGAACATAATGTTTTTTCAACTGGTGTTATTATATTTTAATTATTATGGAGTCAAAACATAACTTCCTTTTATCTATGAGGAACAAACCAGCCTTCCTTTTCAATAGTATGAATAACCCAATGGAATCTTCTGGAAGGGAAAATATTAAACCAAAGCTATAGAGGAAAAAAAATAGTTAAAATAATTTCTATAGATAAATAATAGAAAGAAATTGAAGTAATATCTTGAGAAGATGACATTGAAATACAATAAAATAATTTTTCTTTGATCACAAATGGGATAGAGTATGAAAATGATGAAGATATTTAGTGATGAGGACAACAGAAGTTGAAGAAGTTTATTGATCAACATTTATAGTAGCACAAAATGTATTATCATATCCTTGTTGAAAGAATCATCTTCACAAGTACATTTGTATAATCCATAATGAAGTCTCCTAAAAATTTGGAAACAAATATATATAGGAACATGTCTGCATCCATTTTCTACACAACACTTTTTAGTGTATATTAATAAAATAGTAGGACTATTGCCTTATATTTTTGAAGTCATCATGAAAATAAAATATAATCAGGCTAATATATATTTATGAAATATTAAAATAAACATTTAATATTATAAGAATAATATTTACTAAGAAAATAAAATTTTAAAAATATTTAAATTTTGAAATAAATCTATAGATTCAACATAGAATGGAAAGTTAGAAAATAGAGCATCATAAGAAAAATAATCTATAAAAACAAAAGTCCAGCAAAAATAAATAATTAAACTATTTTTAAATAATGTTGAAATCATATTTCAATATTAAATTTTGAATGTTTGACAATATAATTTATTTAGATAACACTGACTAAAGTTAAGAAAATCAAAAAAATTGAAACAATTTTTTTTCAAATGGTTTGTCATGTATTACCGTTAAAAATAGAGAACGTCAAAAAATTACCTACAATTGGAAATGATTAATAGTGGAAAAAATAAAGTATTAACTATCACTGAATCATTAAGTACAAATTAAATGAATTAAACAACACTAATATAATTTATATTCTTTTTAATAATAAAAGGCTACATGGGAAAATAAAAATTTTCATACCAATAGATATCCATTGGAGGATAAATTTCATTCACATTGGCGCCAAATGTGGGTTAGTGTAAATATAGACAAATATTAAAAAATAAACATAAAAATTGGCAAATTTACTAATATTTATCAAAGATGCATTAAAAAATAAAAAAAAAATATAATAAATTGAAACAAAATATAATTCCATACTTTAATTCTCTTAGTTAAAAAAATATAATGAAAATTTCAGTAACCAGGATAAAAAACAAATGTACGTTTTCTATAAAAACTAATATGAATGATTAGAAGATTAATCAACTATTTAATTAGGTAAAATTTCATTTCATCAAAAGAAAAAAAATCTTTAAAAATAATGAGGTTGTGAAAACCATGACACAATTCATCAAGGAAAAACAAATGAAAAGTAAAAATATAAATCATCAATGATTTTCAATGATTGGTATCTCTACCCAGTGTTGAGGTTTAATGGTGGGTACATTTAGTCAATGACGATCTTCTATAAGGGGGTCATTGATCTAATTTCACCCTTCAAAGGTGATAATAAATACTCACTGTTTGTAAAACCCAGTGGTGACTCAACACAAATGGGAAACAATCAAGTAAAATGTTTCATATAGAAGAAATTACTGAAAATGGAAAAATATAGAATAAGAATATGAGCCACTGATGAACACTTGCTCGAGCCACTACTTTAGAGGTGACATAAACATAAAAAAGATGAGATCAAAAATGATAAACTCTATTATAATGAAAATTAAATAGAGGAAAATAAGATGTTGAGATGGATATTGGATAAAATAATATCATTGGTCAGTCATATATGGAAGACGATGATTGGAGGAGTAATAATTCATTCATGAGTTTAAATGAAATTGAGGAAGTTTAAAAACAGTGTGTCGGACATGAGGAAAAAATAATATGGTTTTGATAAATAGAGAGGAGATGTAATGGATGAGATTGGAACTCAGTTTATAACATTGATCTGAATTTTAAAAGAAATAAAGGGGATTGAACTACATATAACTAAAAATTCATTAAATGATGGCTGTAAAAAAACAGTACACACACACACACTCTCTATCTCTCTTCCTACATACCATAGAGGTGATCCATGCCACATCTATGCAGGTGAAACCCTTGGGACTTAAATAGGATAACGAATTGCGCTATGTGAGCACTATGATTGACCAATTTTCTATTCCTGCCACGATGGTTGGAACTCCCATTAGGTTAGACCTCAGGGTCCCCTTAATATTTTTTTATGGTTTAATTAATGTGTCCTAACTAGAAGTTTTATATTTTATAGCACATAAACAAAATAAAAAGTATAGTAATAAAAACAACAAAATGTCATATCAAATAATTAAATAAATTAAATAGAAATGATATTTTTATATAAAATTTATTTTCAATTATATTTTATAAAACTGTAATTTATAAAAAAAAGATAGAGAAAAATTGAAAATTCCTAATTGAAAAAAAAAATCTTCCCTTCATGTAAATTATAGAAAATATTTTTTATTAAATTTGTAAACAATTTAATATTAAATTATTAAATATTGAAAAACATTACCCTATTTTTTAAATTTATCTGAAATTTATATGAGAATATTATTAAATGGAACCACGTAAAATAATATATTTAGATATAGTATTAAAAAACACAATTCATTTTCATTGTTTAACTATGAAAATTTTTAATCATTATGATATAATTATCATGATAGGATATTGTAAAATATCAGTGAGGTATAGAATATAACAAATAGTTCCAATATTCACGTAGACAATATTATTTTATGGAATGTAATTAGAATATGATAAAGTTATTACAATTAAATAACACAAAGAATAACCATTGAATATATTTATCAAAAATTGATATATACTAATAAAATTTTAATCATTCATCAAATCATATTACAAAAATCATTTTTTGAAATTTTACAAAATCTAATAGATTAGTGAAAATATCAGCTAATTATTTCTTAGTTGGTATAATTTCTTAAAAAACATTACCATTATTCACTTGATCCATATGGAATTGAAATATGATATCAATGTGTTTAGTTCTTGAATGATTAAGAGTATTTTTATAAATTGAAATAAATGTAGTGTTATCATAGTAAATAAGAATGTAATAAAAATTATTATTGAAATAATAAAAAAAATTCTTTATCTAAATTCTCTAAAAATAGAACCTAGTGGAAAACTATATATAGACCCAACTGTTGATAGTTATACAAACAATTTTATCTTATTGTTATATGAAAGTAAAATTATTCCTAAGAAGTGACATATACATGTTGTCCTTTTCTTATCAAGTCTACAACCACCATAGTTAGAATTTGAGTGTGATAGTAAATCAATGAAATTATCTTTATAATAGAACAATCCTATATTAAACACACCTTTCACAAGACCAATTAATCATTTAACATCATTAAGGTGACTTTTTTGGGGTTTTACTGATATATAACACACATATATGAAAAAAATAAAATATGGCCTAGAATCAATAAGGTACAAAATACATAACATCATGGCTCTATACAACATACCAAAAAAAGACATTCCAGATTCATCTATATGTATTTTAGAGTATGTGGTTATAGGGGTTCTAATAGTTTTTGAAGAATCATTTCAACACTTTTTAATGAGTTATTTTTCATACATATCATGAGTTATGAAAATAACATTTTTTTCATTGATTAATTTGTAAATAAATGAAAATTTTCAAGTCCCCCACTATGAACATATCAAAATCATTTTTTATTATTTTTTAAAATATAATATAAAATTATTAATTTTTAGAACAAAAAATAATATCAAAAACATAAATCTGTTTAATCACTATATGATTTTGAACTCATTTTATAAATAATGTTGGATCTACAATACCTTTAGCAAAATCATTTTGAAATAAAATAATGTTAATCTTTCAAAACAAGATTTAGTGGCTTCCATAAGACCAAATAATGCTTTATATAGTTTGAAAACATTATTTGGAAATTCAATAGTTTTTAAACTAGGTGTTTGTTAAAAATAAACCTCTTTGTAAATTACTCTATTTAAAAAAATCACGTTTTACATCCATATGAAAATGTTTAAAATTTTTAAAACGAAAAAATTATAATAAAATCAAATTGGCTTATAAATTCTTGAATGGTGAAAACAATCATTAGAATCAATAGGTTACCGTGGGAAACTATTTTTTCCTTATTTCTATTAATATTACCATATTCATTAAATTTATGTAAAAATTAAATTTGGTTCTTATTGACATTTTGTATTTAGGTAACTCAACTCCACTATTCATTCAGTTTTTTACAAATAAAATAACATTAAGGTTTAGTCAAAACCTAACCAAATCCAAATAAACCAAAAAATGGCCATAAGTGGACTTGGTAAGGAACCAAAACCATTACTATATGCACTCCAAAAAACCAAAATAAGAACACATCGGTCCACTCACACCCAACCCAGCACTGCCCTGCAGTCTGGCCATGACACACATCCCATCACCACACCTTATGAGTGCTGACTGACATCCTTGCCAGATGCTATAGTGGATGCTAGAGAATAGAACATCGGAGATAGTACAAACAAAAACCAACATATAGATGAAGCTGGAGGGTAGAACCTACAATACAATGAAAAATAATTTCTACCAGGATGGACCATCCATGTCTGGAAACCCGTATGGAATACCATTGTCACTATAACAACCAAAACCACCCCAAATCTCCATGGGAAATTTGAACCTGACTAGGATGGGGTCATATGTGGAGGAACATGGAATTAATGGCTGAGGAGGATAGATAAATTATTGAACATAACAAGGGGAATGAAAAATACAGTAGCCACACAAGGCCAGACTATACCATAGTAGGAATGCAGGAAATCAAAAACACAGAGTCCCTCAAGCAGAACAAACCATGGAGGCTGAATGATGAAGTTGGATTCATCGATTGGGCTCCAAATGTAGAACCAGTGGATCCCTAAATAGATAAAATGAGATAAATCCTTCAACCAAATCATATACGGGTATTTGGAATTATATGAATATATAATGATTTACTCATAGGCATTGTGACATTAAAAGAGGTTAAAAGACGAATGGAGCTTGACTGATAAATCTTAAGGTACAACAATGAGGTTATGGTGGATAATGATAAAATACAACCATTGAACTGGAATGAGGAACAAGGAAACATCATATATAGTTTGAATTCATGGGTGGTTAAAGTGGGAGTATATTCATAGACATTATAATATGTTTTGTCATATAAAGGTGAATGATGGTGGACTATGCGACATAGATCGACATCTGTGAAACTGTGGTGGTACCCAAGACGAACACCACACTGTGAAAATGACACAACTCGACCAGTCTACTAATAGTGCCATTAGCAATAAGAAGTTGAGATGAAATGAATCCCTGTAGGGATGGAAAAGTTCGGTAATAAGAAATCTGTTGACTTTTGAAAGGAGATATCATACTTGACTGACATCTCTCAAGAACCATGATGGTAAAGGCCTACTACTCTAGAATAACCCTCAAGTGTAGTGATCATTTTATGAAACTAAACTATATTTGATATTATATATCTATTAAAAATTTTATTTTGATAATTCATATAAATCAACAAGTAAATATATTTCCAAGAAAATTAAATATTAGTAGGATAAAAGGTAGCTACAAATGAATAATTAACATTGAAATTTAAAACAGAATATATCTTTCTAATTCTACATTCACTTTTTCATATAATATTTTATAAAGAGTTATCTTTGTTATTTTATAAAATTATTGGATCAAATAAATAAAATATAATCCCCCATAACTGATGCATCATTATTTTTAGATTTTTCTATATCATATATAAATTATTTAAAATATTAACAATTATTAATATAATAATTAATTTTTTTCATTGTTTTAAATGAATTTAACATGAATATATTCATAAATTGTAATAATTATTTAATTTTATACCTTATAATTCACACTATTATTAGATTATTCCAATAAGATACCTTTATCACATTTTGAATCACTCTTTTCTTGACAATATTTAGTATTTAAAATATAAAAAGAATATACATAAATATTAAAAGAATAAATTTTCAGTTTCTTATTCATAAAAATTTCATAAGTAGTTTTCCAAATATGGTACTAATGTAAACTCTATTTAATATATAACAATAAATGTTAATATATTCATCCCAAATATATTTTTTAAATTTGAATTCATTAAGAAATGTTCCTATCATTTCTTAAATCGTTTGATTTTTTAATCTCTAAAAAACCATTCTATTATGGTGTTATAAGGGTATAAAAATTATGAATATGACAAATATATTTATCTAATATTTCAAATTCATATTTTATAAATTCTCCCCCTTTACCACTTATAATAAAATAAATTATGTGTACTTTTTTATTTTGAATTTTCTTATATAATGTAAAGAATATATTTAATGATAAACCTTTATGAGATAAGAAAATGGTCCATTTAAATATACTAAATTCATAAAATTTATGAAAAAATATCTTTTCGAACATATACTATACATTCATAAGTGTCCAGAAAGATCAAGATGTAGTAGTTCTATACATCAATTAGTATTAACCATATTTACAGATATTAAATTTTTTGTGTGTTTCTTACCTTTTAGAAATAATCACATACATAATACATACATGTACTATACATTAAATGTTCTAGAACGTTACCATGTTTTTCAATATTCTAAAACTATCAATGTTGAACATTTATTAATCTTCTATGCTAATGAATGTTATTTTATTTTCAACATTTGAGCAATTTAATTTTTTTGAGTCAGTTCTGCAAATTGAATAGAATATTTATATTCATTTCTATAAGAATAAAATAATAAATTAGTTTATTTATAAAAAATCCCTTTATTATCTCCAAATATGACATTAATTCCATAAATACATAGTTGTGATATGATAATTAAGATATTTTTAATCCCTTTTGTAAAAAGTTCTTTAAAAATTATAATAGAAGTTAATAAACCTATATATCCAAACCATTTATGATACCTTAACAGATGTCAATGAAATTGAAAATACCCCCATGAAAACTATTAAAAGATACAATGTTAGGAATTTCACCAGTCATGTTCCTTGATCTCCAACGGTCTACGTACCAAGTGACATTGGAACACTTCAGGCTAGTTTCGTACAAAAAAAATTTATAAGATTCTTATTTTACTACCATGATAAATTTAGGTCCAACTTGATTAGTATAAAAATATATATTTACCTATATAGATTTTTCAAATATTTGTTTAGTAATCTAGAAGTCAAGGTTTTAAAAATTAAAGTCTTAGTATGGCCTAAAAACCAAGTATAATTTAATTAAAATTCATCTACATAACACATTTTCACGTTAAAATTATAGGATATGTCATTTGAAATAGTTCCATTAATTCATTTCATAAAAAATAGTTCTATACATTTTATAAAACCTATTACTATAGAAAATAACCATTTTATAATATTCATGATTGTTAATAGAAGTTATTTTTTCCAATTTCTTTTAGCCTCAAGAAAAAATAGATAATGTTTTATTTAGGAAAATAATTTCTTTTTTATGGTTTTTATTCACTTTATGAATATATTTATACTCATCACAAGATTTATTATTTGAATATGATCTATAATTATTCATTATTCATTTTAATTATTACGATTATTTCATTTTTTAACAGTTTTATCTAAATCATTAAAAAATAATGTAAAACACTTATTTTTAAATTCCATAGTTTTTTACTCAATGTATTTTTTTTCTTATTTTATCATCTATATATTTTAACAAATTAAATATTTATAGAATTTTTCTCTAATATATTACATAAAAAACATTAAAATTTTTATATTCTTATTTTACGTTCTTATTTTTCACTTTACAGTTCCCAATAATGTCAATCCATTCATAATATCTCACTATAATTTTTTTTTAGTTAATTATTTAATATCATATTCACTACAGTATAAATAACCAAAACAATAATTATAGTCAGAGTGTATAATATTTATTGTAGTATCCAACAAAAAATGTTTTTCGGATTTCCTTCTCAGTTTCAGAACCAACATCACTTATGTCTCACTGTTTTATATAATTATGACATACATTTCCTTGCTCTTCTTGTATTTCTTTCCATTTCTATTCTGCTTTAATCTGGGATTTTCTAATTTTATATGATTACTTTTCCTGTACTCAAAAAATATTAATTAAAAACATTATATTTACAAATTTTTCCTCTTTTACTATAGTTTTTTTTAAAAAAACATATACTATGAAACTTCTTAAATAATATATTTCCCTTAAAATAAGTGTGAACTAATTTGGTGGAATATACAATTTCACTTTCCTAACTTTTTTGTAACTCATAATCTAATGTATAAGAATAAAAATTTACATTTCATTTAAATTTTAGGCATTTACCTTTATAATGATCATGGAAATTTCCATTATTTATTTCGACCTTGTTTTAAAGAAGTTATGATATCAACTCATCCATAGAATATTTTGTAAAATACTTATTTTATTTAATAACAACATTCATTTTATTCCATTTCCTGGGTAAATCATAAATTTTTCATTCAATCAGAGCTTCATTATTCATAGTCTCTCCAAGAGAAATGATTATTTTGATAATTATAGGAAATATTTTTTATATATCATTTATTCATTCTTGATCATTCATCCTAAATTTTTGAAACTCAACTCTACATATAACTATCACGGCTCTCTATAACATATCAGTTCTTTAATGAGTGACTTTTAAAGTGATACAAATCTAGAATCAATTTTAAACGACAAAATATTAATATACATATATCTACTTAATAATCAATATAATATATTTATACCTTTTTAATTTAAAACACATTTCAAAGATTCATTATCAGTAATAGTCTCTAAATAAACTTCTAGTAGATTATATGATTGTCACATTATGTCCCAATAATCAATAATTCTACTTTTATATATTCCTAAATTATGTCATTCCAATAGAAATAGTCTCATACATTGAATTAGGTGGTATGATTGCATTCAACATCTCAAAATCCTAATTTTCAATAACAATGAAAGTGATCACTTCCTTATATTTTTATTTATAGGATAATGGGTAAATCAGAAATAGAAAATGAAACAACTAAAACCAAACCCAAAAAAATAATCACCCACTGATAGCAGTTATTATGTCCATTTATATGGATGTAGTTACTATATCATGGGTTGAATTGACCTTTTTGAAACATTATTAAAAATAATAAAATTATATAAATTATAACTGTGTTAAAATATTTATCTGAAATAAAAAGAGAAAATCCAGTATGCTTTTATTGAGGATTGGGTCACTAATATTTCAAACCTCTCACTAAAATCCTCTACCCATAGAGGATTCTATTATTTAATAAATACACAATTTTGAATGGGATTGATAACATGATTACAAAAATTATAAAAACAATACTTTTTCACACCTGGTTGTATAACCCATAAATTTTGAAGGTGTCCCAACATACCTTCTTTTTTTATTAGGAGGAATAGACTGGTTATCATTTTATATTGGAGGAATAACTCAAATATATCATTCATAAGGAAATAGGATAAATAGAAACACTAGAAAACAATAAAAAATCATAACTAATTAAAACAAAGATATAATAGAAAAAAATAAATTAATAACATAAGGAAATGATATTGAAATTAGTTTCACATATTGTTCACTTATCAAACCAAGGATGTAAATGGAAAGTGATGAAGATCTTTCTTAATAAGAATAATATAATTTGAAGAGGACTCTTGATCAATTGTGAGAGCTGCATGAAATGTATTATCATATGATTTTCAAATGAAACATATGCACATGTAAATGTGTTTTATCATAGATAAAATATCCCAAAACATTAAAATAGATATATAGAGTAGTGTGTCTTCATCCAATTACCATAGGACACTTGTTAGAGTTTAATAATAAAATAATATAATCATTACCTTATTTTGGTGAATTCATACAGAAAAAATAATAATATAGTTAATATTTTTTATTAATTAACAAATATATCAGATAATATATTAATTATTATAATTAATAAAATTTTAAAAAAGATAAAATACTGAAATTTAAAAATAATTATCTAGATTAAACATATAGAAGAATGTTGAAAAAATAAAGCATTGAATGAAAAAATAATATTGATGATGAAGAGTTTCTAAATAATGCTAGAATATTTATTATACAATATAGTAAAAAAAATTCATAAAAATAATAATAATCACTTGATAATTTAATTTATACTAACAAAACTAAATATAATTTATAAAATAAAAAATTTATAAACAAATTTAACAAATTTTGGGTCAATACCTACCATTGAAAACAAATAATGGTGTAACATTTCATACCCCCTGAATTGTGTAATGGAGAAAAAATAATGTATTACTAGCCTATTAGATATTAAGACTAAAATTGAATAAAACTAAAATAAATTAAATGTACATTATTAATAAAATTATTCTTTAGAACAATAAAAATTTTCCTACCATTAGACGTTGAAGGATTAGTAAAATACCTAACGTTGGCTTCCAATGGCGTGATAGAGTAATCCAAGACATATATTAACAACGAACATAAAAATGAATAACTTATCTACTATTTATCAGAGAATAACAAAACAATAATAATAAAAAAGAATAAATTAAAATAATAGATACAACTGTATATCAATGCTCATCGACAAAAAATTAAAAAAAAAGATTCTGAAATCCATGATATTAAAAAGAATATTTTTTTAAATAATTAATATATATTATTAAAAATACATAAAAAAATTATAAATTAACATTTCATTTCAGTAGTAGTAGAAAAAACTCATTTGGTAGTTTGAGGCTGTAATGATCATGAAATAGTGCAGTAAAGAAAAAAACAATGAGTGAAAATATAACTCATCATTTATGTTCAATGGTGGATAAATTTACCCACATTTGAGGGTCAACGATGTGTAAATTTACTCACAATTGATCTCATGGGGGTGGTTCTGGGACTAAACATTACACTCCAATGGTGAGTATAATTAGTCACAATTATGAATTTTACAATGATGATAATAAGAACTCACCATTGGTAAAAACCAATAGTGACACAAAACATATGGGTAAACAAAATGTAAAGGGATAGATATAGAAGAAATCTTATATAATATAAAAATAAGAATAAGAATATGAGGTTTCTAATAACATCATTTTTTCAGACTACTTGAGAAAGTATGTAGACGTGAAAAAAATAAGAGATCAAACATGATAAACAATAATATAATGAAATTTGAATTAAGGAAAATGAGATATTATAAAATATTCCATAGAGGTAAATTTCATTGGTATGTCCACATTGGTTGATGATGATTAGAGGTAGAGGAACTTGAATATGAGTAGAAATGTAATCTAGTGCACTAAATGAATAAATTCTCTAGATATGATTAAAAATGGTCAAATGTGAAAAATATATAGAATATGTGAAGGTTGATATTAAAAACTAATTAAAAATTCTTATCCCACAACTAAATGAATGTATGGGGAAAAAACAGTATTTTTCCAAAAACATGATGATTGATGGTCAAAAAATCAGTACACAAACACACTCACCATGTGGACCACTTAGGGGATCCATGCCGAACCGACGAGGGTGCAAACCTTGGGACTTATAAACATTTTTGATATGAACTATGTGATAACTATTCTCATCCATGGTTCTATGTTGGCAATGATTTCTGGACCTACATCAAAATTAGTCCTATGGGATCCGTTCTAATTTTTTGATTATTTTATTTATGTGCCCTTATTAGGATGAAAATGTTTTAAAACACTTTTACATAATAAAACGTATAAAGAAAAAAACCAAATTTCATAAAAAATAGTTGATAAAAGTTATTATATATAATATTTTTTAAATAAAATTATATTTAATTAGATGGTATGATAGTTTTATTTATAAAAATATAGAAATATAACATTGATAATACCCAATTCCAAGTGGTATTAACTTTTAAATAGTATCTACACCTTAATTCACCCCCTCTTGGGATATCAAATCTAGTTTTAGGGATAAAAACTCATTAAAGTATACCATAATAAAACATCTTATTCCATGAATGTTTGTGGAATTGGGATATTTAATGGGTAAAGGTATAATTTTCCTGGAAAATTTTTGAAACAATATTTCTAGAATTTAAACACTTTTAAAAAAATATTTTGAACTATTTATTTTTATTTTGTGTTACGTGGTGGTGGGGTGATAATAAGGAATGGAGTATAAGAGACAACATTTCTTAGTTTAAATGGAATTTCAAGCATAATTATAGAATAATTCATCTTTTTTTATGTCATTCCCTTAATGGTTGGTTTTTTATAATTGAAATTAATGATTTCTTTTCAAGGTCACTATATAAATGTTTTAAAAGAGGATAATTAATGAGGTTTAAATGTTATATTCCTATAATACAGAATTTTATTACTAAAATATTTATCTTCCCTAGTTTTTAAGAGTTGCAGATCAATCTATAGTATTATACCACATTTAATATCCCTCTCTCATTTTATAATGTAGATCATTCTTTTATGTTCTGTTTTTTAATGTTGTTCTTTGTGGAGAATTGGACAAAAGTAAATGGGGATTGTAGTAGGATCAAAATGCTATGGTAAATTACCATTGACATAAGTATTTTTTATTTATGTTTCTACCTCACACTATAGAATCATAATCTCTCTTCTTCTGAAAAGATATTAATTGATGAACATGGTTATTTGTGATAAAATAATAATTGACAATTATAAATGATATAATATTTTATCTAACTATTCATTTTCTCTAATTGGATGCACAATATGATATTTTATATTTTCTAAAACCTGTTTTTGAGGAATCTTATTATTTTATTGTTATTATAACATAATAATAATGATGATTCAAATAATTCATTTTTATGAAATTTAATTTCATTTCTTTCTCAGTGCATGAAAAAAATTATACATAGTTTTTAGTTCTCTTCTCATGCTAGTGTAGTTATTTAATTATTTATTACCTAAAAAATAATATATGGATGAAGCCTCCATGTTATTCATGAATTTAATGTAGGTATTTTTTTATTCTTATATTGATATTAGTTGATCATATTGATGTTAAATAATAAATATTGTCAATTATTAAATTAAATAATTTGATAAATTATTACATCATAAACAAAATATAAATTGAATATTTATTTTGTATTATGAGATGTTCCACTATAAAAAACAGTTTTATTATTGTATCATATTTTATTTCATCGACAAACTTGAATGTGATCACCTCCATGGGTGGTTGGGTGTTCCTTTATCCACCGTTATCTTGAAAAGTGTACTCCTTTTCATTGAACACATGTTTTATTTTGGTGTCATGATTCTATAATGTTGGATCACCAACAGATTCACTAGTATTGATGCATGGTATAAATGATGAAATAATTTCCTTTTTGTAGGATGAAGAGTAGTGAATGATGATACACTAGATTATGATGGATGGCTAAGAGACATTTTAGATAGTTTCAATAGAGGCCCCTCATTACCTAGTGTCAAGATACACCTGCATCATGACTATATGGGGGGATTTACCATAGCATGAACTTTTATCCATTATAGGTTTAAATTTACCCACATCATTCTAATTAAACCCCCCAATATACACACCAAATATTCTTTCGAGATGAAGTGGCATGGATTCACTCTTTCATAAATATTATATTCGATGTTACCCACAGTTACACACCATATTTTTTCTTTACCACATAATTTTTCATGTTACCATAGACATGGTGAGAAAATGATCTATTCTAACATGATATATACCTCCATTATGTTTATTATATATATTGGGTTTGGTATTTCAATGTGTAATGTTAAACGTTCCTAAATAACATGAGAACAAACATGTGGTGTAATTCCTAGACACACCTTGTACATTTTCCAAGACATTATTACCTTCCTAATGTCACATTCTATGGATGAAGAGGATAAACAAAGATATACCCCGATTATATATTGACTATCTCATGTACTTTACAGATAGTATACTACAGTAAACACAACATTATATTTTTCATCATATAGAATGAGTTTTGATTTTACATAACTAGAATATTAGGATATACCTATATTTATAAAAAATAATGGATATAATATATACTAGGTTATATATTGTATTCACTGGGTTTTATCACCCTGTAATGTTTTTTGGACTCATGAGTAGGCCATAGAGAGAATATTTCCATGTCATTTATAAAATTATGAAACATTGAACAATTAGAAATGTTTTTGTTTTTGTTATTTTCTTCTTTTATATTAGGTTAATAAATTTTATGACAAGTGGATTGTTTGATATTTGGAGAATGCGTGGAGTTACGTACTCCCCTGTGTGTTGGGAACAATCCTCGATCTATACAGTTCATGTATTTCCATGGAGATAAAAATATTATATAGAATGATCTATATATATTAGATAATGTTATGTCCCTCCATTGTATATTGATTTTGGGTACTCATTCTGTGGTTTCATAACTCCTTTGTATTCTAATGTGTGATCCTCTATACCTGTAGTTGGCACTATGCCACATGTCCGAGTGATGTCCTTCACATAGTTTAGGTATTACATTAATTAATATTTATACTCATTGATAGGGGATTATCTTACACTAAGGAAGTGTAATGATTTATTTGATATTTATTAGTATATTTATCTTGGTTTGTGCTAGTTTTTTTTAATCATGTCCTATAGTATATGAATCCTATAGTGTGGATATATGAGGAATAATGTCCTGATTGACATTTGTTAGCTATTTTCTATAAAGTGTATCTAGATTTTTTTGTTTATTTTACATAATTTATCCATTATTTATTTGATATTATGGTGTTATACATGGTATATTAACTCTCACACATCACCATTTTCATGCCTACAATGGTTTTGTATGTCCATAAAATGCATAGTTCTCTGTTGGACATGAAGTTCAATGTGTAGGTAGAGCTGGTATGCAGAGAATCTTAGTGGTACATATTTTATATAGATCTTGTGCCACTAATAATTTGTAATTGAGTTATGTTATTTTATTATTTTAGGACATTAATGGAATTAAGATGATGTGTTCATAGATTTCCCTTGTTAAATTTTTGTTTTTATATGTAATTGTTGGGATATTTTATCTACATGATATATTTACATTAATATTTTTGACTACGGGCCTATGTATATTTTGTCATGGAGTTTTTTAATTATTCATAGGATCATAGTAAACGTCCTTCAAAGTATGTAATATAATTTCATTTTATGTGTTTCTATACCTTGGAATATTTTAGATTGTCTTGAGGTGGAAGAGTCTTCTCATTGCTGGTGCAGGTGAGGTCTCATTGTGTTTTGTCCTATTAATTATTATTATTATTATTTGTGATAAAAAATGTGAATTTTTTAGGATTTAAATGGTGGGGTGTCAATGTAATATATAATGATAATAAAAAGAAGTAATCATTTAATGTGAGTGAAGGTGAGTCATGAGTTGGAGGGTATCTGATTTTGTGTGATATGATGGGTGTTTTGAGTATAGAGATAAATTTTTTTAAATATAAAATATAAAATATAATTAATAAAAGATATAAAAATGTTGGATTATCACCTACCTATATAAATGAGTAAAATTATATGTGATACTATTTTAAAAAAATATAATGATTCATATTATTAAAGGGAGTGGAGCCTGGCCTCACCCCTTATAATGTTCATTATTTTTTGTCTCCCTCCCACTTTATATCATAAGTAATTATTTTTTTATATTACAAAACATATATTATATTTCTAATTATTGAATAAAAAATTTAGTTTGATTCATCACATCATGATAAAATTATCCCATCTATTTCATTCAATATGGAATAAATTTTATTTTCTATTTGGACTAAATTTGAATTATTCAATTAGTTTGGTGATTTTTCTGACAATGAAATTAATATTTTTTTGGAAATTTTATTAAGTTGAGAATAAAATAATCATAAATTCATTATTATTATTCATTATAGAATTGTGAAATACACACTTTTTTCATGTAATTTCATTTGTTTTTAGCTTTTATTTCTTTTTAGTTCTTGTAAATAGTGCATTATATAGTTAATAAAATTAAATTTATTTAGATATTAATCATTCAACATTTCATATGGTGAAAAATTAATTTGAAATATCATATTACATGAAAAAAATACTTATTCATAATAATTTCACTTTCATTTTGAGTTACGTATAACATTTGATTCAAATTCATACGTTTTAATTAAAAAAAATTAAGTATTATTATTATTTACACTAGTCGTTATGAGACTACATTAGGAGGGTAATGTATCATATATTATAGTATTAAAATATAAAATAACCTCATTTTAATCCAATAATTGTATTCAAATAATTTATTAAAGTAAAAATATTACTTGTTATTTTCTAAAATAATATGCCAATCAGTAGACAATCATATCTTATGGTCCTAAGAAGGAATTTTTCTCCCAATGTGTCATTTAAAATATTCTCTATTATATATCATCTCTCAAATAATTTCCTATAAAATGGCGTGAAAAGTTTCTGTTGAGTCAATAAGGTTTTCCTTATGACTTTTCCATTCCTTCTTGTTTTGAAAATCACAAACACCTTATCTTTAAGGAAAATCGCTTTTATAAGGAAAAATGCTTTGTTAAGGAACATTTCTTTTATAAGGAAATTTGCTTTCTTAAGGAAAATCGCTTTTATAAGGAAAATTATCCTTATCATATTTTCATTCATTTTTTTCTTAAGTATGAGATTCGGATTCACTTTCTCGGAGTCATTAAAACTTTGATATAAAAGCATTCTGTTTTTAGGATTCGGTTCTGGACAAGAACTATAAGGAAGTTTCATTCCGAATTCTGGATTTGAACTCTGACTAAGTTCTATTCCAGATTCAGGATACAAATTCTGAAGAAGAATTCTCATTACGAATTCTAATGAAGAAATCCCATTCCGAATTCTCATTACGAATTCTAAAGAAGAATTCTCATTACGAATTCCAATGAAGAATTCTCATTACGAATTCCAATGAAGAATTCTCATTACGAATTCTAATGAAGAAATCCCATTCCGAATTCTCATTACGAATTCTGAAGAAGAATTCTCATTACGAATTCCAATGAAGAATTCTCATTACGAATTCCAATGAAGAATTCTCGTTACGAATTCTAATGAAGAAATCTCATTCTGAAATCTCATTGCGAATTCTGATGACGAATTCTCATTACGATTTCTGATGACGAATTCCTATTCCGAATTCCTATTCCGAATTCTCATTCCGAATTCACCTATTAAACAGAATCTGATTATCATTGTTTTATACACTCTGAATTTACTCACTCTGAATCTTCACTCCGAAGTTTCTATTCCGAACCATTTTGTTAGAGTTTAAAACGATGTCGTACATTCTGTTACACTTACTTTGTTATAAAACGATGTCATCCATTTTGTTATAAACTAACCGTTTTCTAAGTGGCACGTGTACAGGTCCCTCCGAACTTTAAGGAAAATATGACCGTTGGAGAAGGAGCCGACCTTACCTATAAATAGGAGCTCATTTGAAAGAGCTCGGTGCTGTTGAAAAACAACTGAGTTTTGTGCCTACATGCTGTTGAAGTGATTTCTAGAGAGAGAGTCTCTTATTAACTCTCAAAGCTTCGTGCAACTCCGAATGTTGGTGATTACATTCGAGGGCTTCCGAGGATAGGAAGACAGAGGTGCTGACTACCTTAAAGATCGAGGGCTTTCTTGCTGAGAAAGACAGAGGTTGTCAACTACCTTGAAGTTGAGGGCTTGCGGGGATAGCAAGACAGAGACACCGATCTTCGTATCGTGGGCTTACCCTGGTGTGGGTAAGACAGACTTGCTTGAAAGTATAAATCAAGGGACCTTTATCCAAGGTTGTTGGATACCCTTCTCTTTGGGTTAAAAGACTATTATCTTGTTACTAGTAGTTTTACTACTTGTCTTTATTCCGCTGCAATTTTGTATCTTAAGGAAAGTATAACTTTCTTATACTTCCTTCCTTACTCTGATTAGTTTAGATTCTCTACGCTTTAAGGTAGAATCTTATATTGTAACTTTTGTTAAGTTTCAATTTCCGGAATCATATTTCCGGAACCTACTTTTGGAATCCCTTTCCAAGTTCAGTTCGGTGTTAGAGGTGTTGTGAATTTACTTAGTTTAACTTTGTTAAACATAGCTCTTTCCTTTTCTTAAGGAAACTCTAGTTATTCATAACTAACTTTAAAGGTTCCAAAGGAATTTTTAAAGTATACAATTCACCCCCCCTCTTGTATATTGAGCATCTCATATTATATTTCGATCCTACAATTGGTATCAGAGGTTGGAAACCTCTTACTCTATACCATTCTTACATTTGGTATCAGAGCAAAGGTTTCTGAAATACTTGTACTCACATACAAGTTTTTCTTGCTCACTTTTCTATTCCGAACTTTGTCATTCCGATTTATCCATTCCGAACTTTTCCCATTCCGAACCTTGTTGATTCGATTCTAAGCTACTAACAAGTTTGTGTGCAAAGTTATTTTCAGTATGGTAGGAATTAATGTTGGTTTGATTGACAATATGAATCCTACAAGGCCACCAATATTCGATGGTAATGATTATGAATACTGGAGAGATCGTATGAAGACTTTTGTTATCAATACTGGAGTAGACAACTTTGTAATGCTTACTGGATATTATAAAATTCCTGACAAGGAAGTCAGAACCTTTACTAACCAGGAAAAGAAAGAATATCAACTCAACTATAAGGTACGCAATACTTTATTATGTTCAATGACTAGAAATATATATAGCCAAATTTCTTCTTGTGAAGCAGCTAACTGTATATGGAAGAAGTTAGAGGTTACCCACTTTGGGACTTCTAAGGTGATTGAGACTAGGAGAGCTATGCTTAGAGCTGAATATCATGGCTTCAATTTTCCTTATGGAGAACCTATCTGTAATGTTCAACAAAGATTTATGACAATTGTCAACAGTCTACAATCTATGGGAGAGAAAGGTTTAGATGATGAAGCTCTTGTGGGCAAGATAATTGATATTATGCCCAATGAGTGGGAATCCAAGAGAATGGCTATAGATGAGAACAGGAAGGTCACTCAAATTACTCTTGATGAATTATTTGGAACTCTTCTACAACATGAGACCAGAATGAAGAGAGATGCTGACAACATCAAGAAGAAGAATGGAAATGGTACTGTTGCTTTTACTACAACTTCAAATCAGATGAAAGCTAAGACTCCTGAGAGAGTAACCAGATCCAAATCGAAGAAAGTCATTTTCCAATCCGAATCTAGTGAAAGTGAAGTTTCAGAAAATGAATTATCCAAACTTGCTCGAAGGATGAAAAAGATAGCTGGACAGAGAAACTTTCAATCCAAGTATAAGAAGAAGGACAGGAAAGATAAGAAAGATGGAGAAGTTACTTGTTATGAATGTAAGAGAGCTGGACATATTAGACCAGATTGTCCTATGCTCAAAAAGAAAGAAAGGAAGGAAAGACATTCAGAAAAGAACAGGAAGAAGTATTACAAAGCTAAAGCTAAGAATGTTCTGAAAGCTAATGACACCTGGAGTGCCAGTGGTGGTGACTCTTCAGATGAATCTTCTGAATATGAATCTTCAGGACAGAAGAATCTTGGTCTTATAGCCAGATTACCTATTGATAATCATTGTCTTATGGCTAAGGTACGAAATGCTGAATCTTTGACCAATCTTTCCTTAAATCCTAATGATAGTAAGTATTATAACTCTTCTGATGAAGAATCATCTTCTGATGAGGAAAATACTTTACCTACTTATGAAGAAGTCTCTAGATTTTCTGAACTTCTTGAGATTGAGAATTCCAAACTCAACAAGAAACTTGATAAAGCAAATTCTAGGAATTCTATTCTTACTAAAGAGATATCAGATCTTTCTAAAGATCTTGATAAGAAAAATGCTTATTTTGAAAGTATTTCAAAAAATCTTGAGGAAGTAAGTTCTGAGAAGAATAATCTTTCTAAATAATTAGAAAAAGTAATTTCTAAGAAAAATGTTTTCGAGCCTAACTCTAGTTCCAAAACTAATGATTTTGAGGATAAAAACTTGGTTGTAAAACTCAAGTCCGAAATTTTTTCCTTAAAGAAGTGTTTATCAAACTTTACACATGGTAAGGAAAATTTTGATAAGATGTATTCTCAAATACGACCTTTAAGAAATAAATCCGGATTTGGTTATACCCATGCAAAACCAGTTTTTAGTAACAATTATTTTGTTCCTCAAAGTGCCCCATTTTGCACTAAATGTCAATGTGGTGGTCACTGGGCAAAAAATTGTTCCTTAAACAAAACCCAATCCTTAGGTTTTCATAAAGCTTACTTTTCTAAGAAAATGTGGATACCTAAAATTTTATTGTCTGGAAATCTCGGATCCAAACAAGTTTGGATTCCGAAAATCTAACTTTGTTCTTAATTTCAGGAAAATAAAGAAAGTTCCAGCAACAATATTTGGTACATGGATAATGGATGTTCCCGGCACATGACTGGTAAAAAAAGCTTTTTTGAAAAGATTATCAAAACAAAAGGAGGAAAGGTAACTTTCGGAGACAATTCTAAGGGAGAGATTGTTGGTATTGGTAATATAGTTCTTTTGGGTAAAACTTTGATTTCAAATGTTCTTTTTGTTAAAGGTCTTAAGCACAACCTCATTAGCATAAGTCAGTTATGTGATGAAGGTTACCTTGTGAATTTTAGGAATGATAAATGCTTAGTTCACAACTCCAAGGAAGAATTTATTCTCTCAGCCAACAGGCAAGAGAATGTTTACACCTTAAACGTAGAAGACCTAAGAAGCCAAGATTTACCTTGCCTAAGTGCAATGGAAGATCATTCTTGGTTATGGCATAGAAGATTAGGACACTGTAATCTTAGAAACCTATGTAAACTCTCTAAGAAGAAACTTGTTAAGGATCTACCGGAGCTTAGATTTGATTCTTCTAAAGTTTGTGATCCTTGTCAATATGGAAAGCAACATAAATCTAGTTTTAAGTCAATCGGTGAAGTCTCAACAACCGATGCATTACAGTTAGTGCACATGGATCTTTTTGGTCCAACACAAACTGGAAGCATTAGAGGCAAATACTATGTGTTTGTTCTAGTTGATGATTACACTAGATTTACTTGGGTCTATTTTCTAGCAAGGAAATCTGAAGCTTTTTCTTATTTCAAAAGTTTTAGAGCCCAAGTTAAAAATGAGAAAAACCTTCCATTGAAAACTATTCATAGTGATCATGGAGGAGAATTTCAAAATTCTGATTTTGAAACTTTTTGTAGTAAGAAAGGTATTACTCACAACTTTTCAGCACCTAGAACTCCTCAAAAGAATGGTGTAGTTGAAAGAAGAAATAGAATTCTTCAAGAGATAACTAGAACCATGTTGAGTGAATATTCTATTGCTAGACATTTCTGGGCTGAAGCTGTAAGTACTGCTTGTTATACTATAAATCGAGTTTTGATTAGACCTTTTCTTAATAAAACTCCTTATGAGTTATGGAATGGTAGAAAACCAAGACTTTCCTACTTCAAGGTTTTTGGTTGCAAAGTATTCATTTTGAATACTAAAGATAACTTACATAAATTCGCACCAAAGTCTGATGAAGGGATTTTATAAAGTTATTCCACAACCTCTAAGGCTTATAGAGTTTTTAATAAAAATACTTGTACTGTTGAGGAAACAGTTCATGTAAAATTTGATGAGTCTGATCCTTTTGTTTTTAAAATCTCCCAACCTACATCCTCGGATGTGTTTTCAAAAACTGATTGTCAACCTTTGATAGAAGAACCTTCTGATAAGGAAATTTTTCTAGAAGATACTTCTGAAACATTTACCCCAGAAGACTTTCTACCTTATGTTGATGAACAGGTTTTACAAAACCCAAATCAGGTGTCTCTTAAGAATCATCCCAATGATAGTATCATTGGTGATGTAAATCAACTTGTAAGGACTAGAAGTTCCTTAAGAAATGAAGTAGAACATCTAGCATTTCTTTCCCAATTAGATCCTAAAAGCACTGATGAAGCTTTAGGTGATGATGATTGGATCAAAGCAATGCAAGATGAACTAAATGAATTCGAAAGGAATAAAGTCTGGACCTTGGTTGAAAGACCTAAAGAAACTTCTGTTATTGGAGTAAAATGGGTTTTCAGAAATAAATGTGATCAAAATGGAGTCATTGTTAGAAATAAAGCTAGACTTGTTGCTAAAGGCTATAATCAGAAAGAAGGAATAGACTATGAAGAAACCTATGCTCCAGTAGCTATACTTGAATCTATCCGCATTCTACTTGCCTTTGCAGCATTCTTTAATTTCAAACTTTTCCAAATGGATGTGAAATGTGCTTTTCTTAACGGTTATGTTCAAGAGGAAGTTTTTGTTGAACAACCTCCTGGCTTTGAAGATACAAAATATCCAGATCATGTTTTTAGACTTACCAAAGCTTTGTATGGGCTCAAACAAGCCCCACGAGCATGGTATGATAGACTTACTGGATTTTTGCTTCAAAATAACTATGTTAAGGGAAATGCAGATCCAACCCTTTTTATAAAGAAAGATAAGAAAAATGTTTTGATTGTTCAAATTTATGTTGATGACATTATATTTGGCTCAACTCAGCAATCTTTGACTGACTCTTTTGCTAGTCTAATGAAATATGAGTTTGAAATGAGTATGATGGGTGAGTTAACATTTTTTCTTGGTTTTCAAATTTCTCAAAAACCAGAAGACACCTACATATCTCAACATAAGTATATTAAAGATCTTCTTAAAAAGTATGGTTATGACAACACTAAGAGTATAAGTACTCCTATTGGTACCTCAAACTCTTTAGATCTTGATGAAGCTGGGAAACCAGTAGATCAAACATCTTTTAGAGGTATGATTGTAAGTCTACTTTACATAACAGCTAGTCGACCTGACTTAATGTTTTTTGTATGCTTATGTGCAAGATATCAATCCAATCCTAAGGAATCTCACTTAAAGGCAGTAAAAAGAATTTTTCGCTACATTAAGGGAACCATGGATCTAGGATTATTTTATACTTCTGGAAATGATTTTGTTCTAAAAAGCTTTTCTGATGCTGACTTTGGTGGATGTAGAATGGATAGGAAAAGTACATCCAGAACTTGTCATTTCTTAGGAGATTCATTAGTTTCTTGGTCATGCAAGAAGCAACATTCTGTTGCACTCTCCACTGCTGAAGCTGAATATGTAGCAGCTGGAAGTTGTTGTGAACAAGTGTTGTGGATGCAACACACACTCACAGACTATGGCTTGAGTTTTACTAAAACTCAAATTTTGTGTGATAACACAAGTGCCATTGCCCTAAGTAAAAACCCTGCACATCACTCTCGTGCAGAACACATAGATATTAGGCATCACTTTCTTAGGGATCACACACTCAAAGGAGATATTATTCTTCAGTTTATCGGAACGCAAGATCAACTTGCTAATATTTTCACAAAAACTTTTCCTTCTGATAGATTTGAATATATTAAACAGAAGTTAGGAATGATAACCGAAAGGTAATCTTCCTTAATTAACTTTCTGTTGAAAAAAAAATCTCCTTACAGTAATAAACTCCTTTTCATAGGGGGAGTACATATGATTGTTTGTTTAACAAAGTTTTTCAAAATTTGTTTTCAAACTTTTCGGAACGAAAATTTCCGGAATGGAATTTCCGGAACTACAATTTTCCAGAAAGGATATTTTCGCACAGAATACTTATGGAATGGAAGTATTTGTATTGAAAATTTCCGGAATGGAAAACTTTCGTACTGGTATTTTCATAACGGAACTTTCGTACTGAATCTTCCATAACAAGTTTTCGTATTTACTTTATCGTATTGAGTCTTTTCGTATTTACTTTTTCGTATTGAGTCTTTCGTATTGATTTTTCGTATTTACTTTTTCGTATTGAGTTTTTCGTATTTACTTTTTCGTATTGAGTTTTTCGTATTGACTTTTCGTATTTACTTTTTCGTATTGAGTCTTTCGTATTGACTTTTCGTATTTACTTTTTCGTATTGAGTTTTTCGTATTGACTTTTCGTATTTACTTTTTCGTATTGAGTTTTTCGTAGTCATCTTTATATTACCCATTACGAATAACTTTCCTAAGCTAATCCGAAAGGTATGATTTCCTTACTGAAGTTTTCGTAATCATATTTTACTTGCTGGCAATTTCTTATAGTTTGTTTTTGGTTTTTGGATTTCTTAATTCTTTACTTTAATAAAACCTCAAAAAGATCGGATTCAAGCTTTCAACCGTTAGATCTGATCTCAGATCATTCTAAACCGTTAGATCAACCAAGGAAGTTGAACCGTCATCCAATTGCCTATATAAAGGGGATCCTATTTTCTCGTCCCACATCGATTTCAAGCTTTTGCGTGCTGAAGCTCTGACTCTCTGATTTAAGGCCATTCCGAACATCAGTCTTCTTGTTTCCGAACTTCTCAGAGGACTTCTAATCCGAATGTCTGCAGAGTTAGCTTCTCAAGAAATGTCTTCAACCAAGACTATTTCTCAGTGGTTAGTCTACAGAGAGAGGTTAGTTCATCCGAATTTCTTCAGCAACTACGATTCTATTATTTCAAAGAATATCAAGCTGAATGGCTGGGAAGGTGTTGCGGTATCAAAAACCGGCAACAAAGATGAAGTGTACTCTGACTTGCTTGTTGAGTTTTATGAGTCAGTTGCTTTCTTCGAGGAAGATAATAGAGAAAAATTTTCTTTCAAATCGTATGGCAAGACATATATGCTTTCCTACACCAAGGCTGCAAGCTTGGTAGGGCTAAGTTATGAAGGGGAAGCTGAGTTTATTTCCCACGTATTTCCAGACTCTTTGGGTAGCTTCAACAAGGAAAAGGCATTAGAAATTCTCGGATTGGATGATGACAAGGCTCCGAAAATAGCAAGCCTATCTACAAACTTCCGGATTCTGGAGTTATGGGTACAAGGCCTTATCGTACCGAGAAAAGGAGATAAGGATAGCCTGAAAAAGAGTGAGATATATATCTTAGATTTCCTAATAAATCTAATAAAGTTCAACTTGATGAAGCATATTCTTCTTAACATTGAAAATTTGAAGAAGGGGAATCTGAGAGCTCAGATCGTGATGTACCCGGCAATATTGTCAAAGCTCATAGTTCGGTGCCTAGAATCTTTCAAGGTAGCTTGTAGTTCTAAGCCGAAAGTTTTCAAGATCATGTTGCTCAGTGATTCCACTCTTAAAAGGATGAATATAGCTTTTGACAAGAAGTCTGGGAAGTTCATTGACCTACCTCCTCAAGTAGAAGTGACTCCGAAAACTGCTGATCCGGAATCATCCAAGCCAGTAAGGAAGAGGAAGCTGAATGAAGTGGTAGTCGAAGCTGAGGAACCTAAGTCTAAGGAAGTCCACTCCGCACCTCCTAAGTCTAAGAAGAAGAAAACCTATACTGATGAGGTTGCAGCGAAGTGGAGAGCTGACAAAGAGAAGAGGAAGGAAGGAGATCCGTAGTTCGGATTGGATCCTGCAGAGGCTAAAGCTCTGAAAGAGAAGGCTGCTGATGAACTCGAGAAACAAGAAAAGGAAAAGAAGCTTAAGAAGAAAATGTCCGAGGATGAGGTAGCTCAGGCTTTGTTAAAGTTCAACGAAATGGTTTCAGCAACCATTCCCGTTCCGAGATCTTTCTCTCTGGAATCTCTACCTGAGACTCCAGGAAGAAATCTTGTTACTCCGGAAGAGGCTGTTGCTACTGAGGAAGTAGAGCAAGTGGAAGAAGTTGAAGAAGCTGCTGAAGGAAGTGGTGAGACAGGAGATGTGCTCAAACAGGTAGATGAATACAAGGGAACTCCTTCGGAACACCTGTCGCTCCGAACATCTGAAGCTCAATCTTCAAAGCTTGTTACTCCGACTATGGAAGAAGAGAAAGGAGAAGAAGAAGTTTCTTGTCTGAGAGGAGAAGAACATCTTTCACTTGATGCTGCTCAGAAGGAAAATGTAGAAGTTGCTGATGAGGAAGATTTGGTTGTTCAAGTGTCCGATAGCGAGAAGAAATCTCCGGAACAGGTTTCTATTCCGGAAAAAGATAAGGGGAAACAAATTCTTACTGATACCCCGAGTTCAGAAAAGAGTATGAGGAAGGAAGCTGGTAGTTCTTCTAAGAGGAAGTTGGAGCTTATTGAGGAAGAAAATTCTCCTAGCAAGATTTCAGATTCGGAGTCATCTTCGTTGGGGCACGATTTTGTTGTTCAGTCCTTGAAGAAGTTGGTGGGAACCATTCCAACCTTCTCCAGTATTTACTCTAGATGCCAGATGCTTCATCATGCGCTGAATCAGAAAACCGACTCCGTATCCATGGTAATGGATAAGTGTGTTGAGAATGAAGCTCAGTTCAAAACTTTCTTCGTTGGTTACGAAGCATATAAAAGATCTTGCAAGAGGATGACAAGCTGGTCTATGAAAACTGTGGAAGAGATGAGGTTGCTGGATGAGTTTCAGGATAATGTTAAGGATGTATTTGAAACCGAGGACAAGAAGTTTCATAAGCCGACTGCATCATTCGAAGAGAAATTGACAGAGGAAAAGAACATTCGGATTCAGGAAGTGAGAGATCTGAATGGAAAGCACAACTCCGTTAATCAGAGTTGGAAATTTGAAAGGGATCATCGGATTGATTTTCTAGAAAGGATGAAGGCTCAGGAAGAGAAGATGAAAGTTCAGGAAGAAAAGTTGAAGGCTCGGGAAGAAATCATTGAAGCTCAGTCAGCAAGAATAGTCGTCTTAGAGAAGCAAGCAGAGGAAGATCACAAAGACTTAAAGAAGATCAAGACAATTCTTAAGGGGCTCATGTCGAAGGAGAAAGATCTGAAATGACCAATCCGATCTTTTTGTTGTAATCTGTTTTTGTTGCTGACATTTCAAATATAATGAGAATTGTGTTTGTTGTTTCGTTTGTACTAATTTTTCAGGTACTTTGTTAAGTTTTTCCATTCCCTCCAATTCTTTTTGAAAATCACAAAGGGGGAGAAGGAAAAGATCCTTAAGAAAAAGAGGAAATCTAATAAGTGCTTATCAAAGGGGGAGAAAGGAAAAATACCCAAGGAAAAAGAACTCTAATAAGAGTTTGTTTAAGGGGGAGTTTTTCTTAAAGAAACATCACTCTGGAAATATGAATACGATCCTTAGAGTTTCAAATCCTAAGGGGGAGTTAGTCGTATTCATCTATATCCTTAAACCAAGGGAGATAAGCTTTATTGTGTTTCTTTCTTCTTAGAATAGATTTTTCGTAAGGATGTTTGTGCTTTCCAAAATGGGGGAGATTGTTGAGTCAATAAGGTTTTCCTTATGACTTTTCCATTCCTTCTTGTTTTGAAAATCACAAACACCTTATCTTTAAGGAAAATCGCTTTTATAAGGAAAAATGCTTTGTTAAGGAAAATTGCTTTTATAAGTAAATTTGCTTTCTTAAGGAAAATCGCTTTTATAAGGAAAATTATCCTTATCATATTTTCATTCATTTTTTTCATATGTATGAGATTCAGATTCACTTTCTCGGAGTCATTAAAACTTTTATATAAAAGCATTCTATTTTCAGGATTCGGTTCTGGACAAGAACAATAAGGAAGTTTCATTCCGAATTCCGGATTTGAACTCTGACTAAGTTCTATTCCAGATTCAGGATACGAATTCTGAAGAAGAATTCTCATTATGAATTCTAATAAAGAAATCCCATTCCGAATTCTCATTACGAATTCTGAAGAAGAATTCTCATTACGAATTCCAATGAAGAATTCTCATTACGAATTCCAATGAAGAATTCTCATTACGAATTCTAATGAAGAAATCCCATTCCGAATTCTCATTACGAATTCTGAAGAAGAATTCTCATTACGAATTCCAATGAAGAATTCTCATTACGAATTCCAATGAAGAATTCTCATTACGAATTCTAATGAAGAAATCTCATTCTGAATTCTCATTGCGAATTATGATGAAGAATTCTCATTACGATTTCTGATGACGAATTCCTATTCCGAATTCCTATTCCGAATTCTCATTCCGAATTCACCTATTAAACAGAATCTGATTATCATTGTTTTATACACTCTGAATTTACTCACTCCGAATCTTCACTCCGATGTTTCTATTCCGAACCTTTTTGTTAGAGTTTAAAACGATGTCGTACATTCTGTTACATTTACTTTTTTATAAAACGATGTCGTCCATTTTGTTATAAACTAACCGTTGTCTAAGTGACATGTGTACAGGTCCCTCCGAACTTTAAGGAAAATATGACCGTTGGAGAAGGAGCCGACCTTACCTATAAATAGGAGCTCATTTGAAAGAGCTCGGTGCTGTTGAAAAACAACTGAGTTTTGTGCCTACATGCTGTTGAAGTGATTTCTAGAGAGAGAGTCTCTTATTAACTCTCAAAGCTTCGTGCGACTCCGAATGTTGGTGATTACATTCGAGGGCTTCCGAGGATAGGAAGACAGAGGTGCCGACTACCTTAAAGATCGAGGTCTTTCTTGCTGAGAAAGACAGAGGTTGTCAACTACCTTGAAGTTGAGGGCTTGCGGGGATAGCAAGACAGAGACACCGATCTTCGTATCGAGGGCTTACCCTGGTGTGGGTAAGACAGACTTGCTTGAAAGTATAAATCAAGGGACCTTTATCCAAGGTTGTTGGATACCCTTCTCTTTGGGTTAAAAGACTATTATCTTGTTACTAGTAGTTTTACTACTTGTCTTTATTCCGCTGCAATTTTGTATCTTAAGGAAAGTATAACATTCTTATACTTCCTTACTTACTCTGATTAGTTTAGATTCTATACGCTTTAAGGTAGAATCTTATATTGTAACTTTTGTTAAGTTTCAATTTCCGGAATCATATTTCCGGAACCTACTTTTGGAATCCCTTTCCAAGTTCAGTTCGGTGTTAGAGGTGTTGTGAATTTACTTAGTTTAACTTTGTTAAACTTAGCTCTTTCCTTTTCTTAAGGAAACTCTAGTTATTCATAACTAACTTTAAAGGTTCCAAAGGAATTTTTAAAGTATACAATTCACCCCCCCCTCTTGTATATTGAGCATCTCATATTATATTTCGATCCTACAGTTTCTATACTTGAAATGGAATATTTCTGAATTCTTATAAATTTTTACCAAACCAACAATGTATGGAAGCCAAAAAAATGATACGAAGTCCCCCATAAAATTCAATAGATAAAAATTTCCACCATTATAATTTTTGAAGACATAATGATATAACCTCATTTAATGAAATAAAATCCATTATAATTCAAAAAAACATCCATCTACACACTATTGTCTCCTAGTCTCCTAATGAATAATATATTCATCAAAAAACACTCTCATTTGAGTACCCCGAAAATGTTTGGAGCAGAGGTTGTATCATCCTACAAGAGTAATTGTTCAATATTCTATAATCTCTAATTTATAAGAAATAACATGTGTTTTACATACATGATCTTAGTTATCCATAAAATATATATGAATCAGTCATTTAATTTCATTGGGAAATTCAATAGTGATCATGATACAGGGTTTATGATATAAGAGAGATTCTAAAGAAGACGGTGGAAAACCCAAAATCATAACATTAAATGATTGAAAATTTACACATCAATGTATCCCATTGAAATCATATTTCCACAGGTAAATCAACCCAACATATGAAAAATATTACGATGATTAAAAAGTATAAATTATATTTGATTGATAATGGTACAAAATTATGGGATTAGTGTAGTCCCATTTTGATGGTCAAACTAGATTTTTTGATTTTAATAAATTTTATTATATTCAAATAATTTCTCCCCAAATTTATGAACTCAATATATAAGTAAGAATAACCCCATGTGGTTAGTATAATAGATATGACAACTGCATCTCTTGATATCTTCAAATTATAGGGACATATATTTTCCAATTTCTTATTTCTAACTTAGTGATTTAATATTAATGAGATGTTCGGATCAGTGATAGGTAACAACCATTTTTATTCAGTGTGATTTAGTCACTATACTAGGGAAAATTAACATGATACCTTACTTAATCATATATTTTATAAAAATGAATATTTGGTCGAGATTGAAATGCTCAACAGAAGTGGTTAGGTAATCTAGTGTACGCATTGGTCTCTGTCACTCAAAGTATTTCATGAGAAATGATTTTGTTGAGTGATATTGGTAATTCAATAAACATCTTAGTATTATTAACAATACTAATCAGGATTGAATTTAATTTATGAATTATGATTTTTGGACCTTTATATTATCTAATATTTTGTGGAGGTGGATAAGGTGACAATGGACTTATATGGTTAATAGGAGTATATTCACACATTTTTTGGAATAGTGATAGATATTCAAATATGATCAATCAATGTTTATTAATAAATTTTTTCAAAATACTTATCTCATTTTCATTTACTTTTTTGATTTCAAGTAACATCCAACACACCCCCATTGATTGTCATTTTTCATTATTAAAATATTAATATAAATAAAAAATGATTAATTAAGGAACATATTATGATCTTTACTTCCTTGAGAGATTCCTATAAGGTAATACACATTTCTTATACCATATGATTTTTAAAAATTATAAATTATTAGATAATCCATATTAATATAATTTAATCCATATCATTTTTTACATTTTTGATGAGGAAAATATTTTACACTAAAGTATTCATCAAATTTTTCATTTAATCCTTTTTAATCTATAAAATTAATTCATTATAACCTTGGATCATGAATAATATGTTTAAATGGAATCTATAAGATTATTTTTATATGTATTTTTAAATGTAGAGAAATTACCCATATAATTATGAAGTTAAAACATGAATTTCTCAAATGCACATTAATGAAGTTAAGGGTTGATCAGTAGAAGAAGTTACCCAAGAAGAGTGAATAGAATATATAGTCCTAGGAATGAAATTATTTTAATCTACCATTTAACATCATGAATATGTGCTTTAGGATATCAAAAAGGATCTTGAGAATAACATCCCATTAACTAAGTCACTTGTGGATGTGTACCTAAAGGACATTGTATGATGTATTGTCGCATATTGTGAATCAATAGTGGTTTATTTTTATAATAATTCATTTCAAATATATTCAACTGAAAAGAATCTATCTCTTAATTTCCTTATTTTTATATTTATGAAATAGTACATTATAGTATATCTCTAGAGGATTTTGGTGAGGAGGATAAAATTTTGGAGAAAAATATTAAATTGTGGATGAAGGTTATAGTTTTTACATTCATTGATAATTTCAGAGATGGTAAGAAGTTATTAGATCAATATCCACATTCTATATTGTATATTAAATATGATACCCTTTCATAAAGAACATATGCACAATAATTGTAGGCTGAAAATCCATAATTTAATGAATTGAAGGGAATCTACTTCACTCAAAAAATAATAATAGTTGTTTCTAAATAAAAACATTTTGGAAACACCAATATATTATAATATTTAATCCAAAATATATTGAATCCTATGAAAAATAATAATATCTAAGATTTTGTGGTTCAAATAAAAATATACACAACTACGAGTTGATTATATATATTCTACTTCCATTTTTATCCATATATAGTGAAAAATGTAACACCAAAAGGGGATTGTACCACCCAAAAATTTCCCATTTTAATTATATTTATAATAATTTGATATTTAAATAGATATATTTTTATTCATTTCAATTTACATAAAATTATAGGTAATTAATTAGGATTTTAACTAAAAAATATACTAGATAATGAAATCTTTGTATATAGTATACCCCTTTTTTGATTACAATTAAAATTGTTCTTTTTGAATTTGTTGAACATAGTTTCAAAATGGATTGTATAATATATGTTTGATGGAGGGATACATTGTTATTGTAGGATAATGTGTTAACCCATACAATTGAAAATAATTCTTGAGTTCAATGGGATTGATGTTCACCTTAAAATCATTAATTATTATGTTTATATAATTTGGGAATTGAAATTTAATTAACATGTTTTCATGTAATAAATTTGAATGACTTACATCAATGCGGATCTAGAGCTAGATTGCATTACAGGTCAAAGAATATTCAAAACTACTAAAGTCTATAACCTAGTTATACAGTAATAAAAAACCATGTTGGGAAGAATATATCCCATAAAAAATATAATTACTAAATGGAATAGAATAATAAAATAAATTATATCCAACAATAAATCCCCTAAAAAATTTCATGAGTCTCTATAAAATGAACACAAAGTGTATACAACCAACAAATTTATAAGTGACTACGAATATATAATATATAAACACTAAAAAATCCTCATGAAACTCAAACATCTTTTTAAGTGAAAACCCCCATTCCTCCTTAGTTCATCCAATGGAATAATTTCAAAATTAAAAGAGATGTTATATGAACATGAATAATAAATTATGTGATTAAGATCAACATATACCTGTGTTTGCATTTATGTTGTGACCATAGAGAAACCAGTATTATTTTGATAAATACCCTATTAAAATACATTAGAGAATGATCCATGAAATGCATGATTTAAATATACATATAAAAATAGCACATTAATTATTTATTTAAAAATTAGCATGATTAGAATAAATAGGATTAATATACAAGAACAAAATAATGTATGAAATCCACTTTCTCTAATGAAGAAACTATGAAATTCAATACCTTTAAAATATATAATTATGGGGAGGTCTCCTGGAATTGTTGATGGGGTACCTATGTTCTCTATATCATATTCATCATATAATATAAATCTGTTCCTATATATTGCCTTACAAACCCAACATACATTGTGAGGGGAACATCATATTCCATGAATGAATATCCTATTATTGAAATTTGTTCTTCACATAGATCTTTGTCAACCTAATGAAGTCAATGATGGGAGTGTTTTTCCCAAATTAATCACAACAATGAATACATACTTCCTCCTACAATCCTTCTAGTGAACTCAAAGGGATCACCAACTTTGTATTACTGATTTTATATTCCCTTCCTCCCCATTTCAAATTAATATCAAAGTTGAGTAAATTAATGATATTATAAAGTATGGGTTGGTAATTAAATTACATGAATCAATTTTCAAATTCCTATGAAATAAAATCAATATAAAACAAGGAAATATATGGTTTTTATCTTATCATAAACATTGCACAAATAAAATTTAACTACATTTTTTTATTAAATTATAGTACTATAAATTCTATTGATTTTATAAACCAAGGTAGGAAAATATTATAATATTAATTTTTTTTAAAAAAGTGATAGAATGTTTATAGTATGTAAAATTTCATTAAAGGAACTCAGGTAGTAACAGTTTAAAATATTTGGGAATATGAAAAGATCAATATCACATTATCTATTCCTTAAAAATATACCTTGGGAATGTTCCTTGGAATATTAATAACAGTGACATAAGAAGATATCAATAATACCTTATAAACCTAAAAAATAATAAACAGATAAATTAATAATGATATAGAAGTGAAAACACATATCAGTGATGAATGAGATGAAAACACAACATCAATCCTAGTGTGATTGATAAAGAATGTGACTTTTAGAATTCAAAATAAAAAAATCTATATTTTCGGGTCATTCACATTGGCATGGTACACCCATGAAATATATGAACCCTAGATGTAGATAGTTCTTATGATAGAAATTTTAAATATAATAGGAAGATGAATAAAGGGAGAATAAAAGTATAATAAGGAATACCATTTATCTCAACGAAATAATGCAGTGAAGAATGTTAAAGAAGGTAACTGAGGGATCTTCCTTCTTTCCTATTTCGTGCATTCCTATAAAATGGGATTAATAGGAACATTATTATCACTAATACATGGAAATACCTTTAATTTGTAATATTATTATAATTATATTTTTCAAATAAAATTATATAATACTTTAAAAAAATAATATTAAAATACCGACAGCAAAATAAATTACCAAATTTATGAAATTAGTAAAGAAATTCACAATTATAATTCAACTATATATATTAATTTTCATAGAAATAATAATAATGAATCATTACATTCCACCAAAAAATTTAATAAGTAAGAAATTAATCTTTTTTAAAAACATCAATGAACAACACAGATTTATTAAACAGATTAAAATTATCGATGAATAGTCTAATGAAAAATTAAATCACATATTGGGAATCCTGAATGTAAAATTTGATGCTCTAGGTAAATTCATGACTCGCAAGGTAACTATTCAGGGTAACTTGGTTCATGAACACAGACAATGAAACCCATAAATTTCATTAATTTTTTTAGAAAATCAATAGTATTCACAAAAATAATCAAAAGAATTTAAATATAAAAATGTAATGGGTCATATCCTTGAAAGAAGTTCCATATAATGTTTGAGGTGTTCAACATTATTGGAGGAATTTTGGGGGAGGAAGGAGGTGATTCATTAGTAGGTCCACTAGGTTAGATACCCTGAGAGAGGGGGTGAATCAAGGTATGCCAGATTAAAACAACTGCCCCTGTTGGTCTTGTCTCGCTATTAATCAAGACTCTCTTCTCTCTCTTTCCTGCAGAAAAGTATAAACAAAAGCTAAATCATGAACATGAAACATCGATTTTTACTCGGTTCACCCTTACTGGGAAATGTCCAGGGACCATCCACCGACAATGTGCCGATTTACCAAATCCACTAAAAGCGCACCGATGTTTACAAAGTTCGGGATAGATCACTTCTATTCACAGGCTCACTGCCTTTACATTTTTTAGTGATCGCTCACTACTTCCCAAGGGTCACTCCCTATTTTTCTCTCTTAGGCTCACTATAGGTGGAGAGGATCACCTTCTTCCTCTTCCTTTGCTCACTACTCTAGAAAGGATCCACTTACAGTTTATAGACATGTAGGTCTCTTCACAAGCATAAAGGAATGCATCTTCCTCTGTATGTAGATTCTCTGTTGAAGTCTAACATTCACTCGTAGATGAATCTCACTTTGCACTGGAGGTATCAGGAAATATTCCAGATTCCACACTGCCCTGAATCACTTCTGAGAATCAACCTTACTTGGCGCTCTTCTTTAAGAAGGCACGCAAGTCTCGGCGCACAAGTCAAAATTTTCACGCAATTCAACCTCAACCACTTGCGCGACATAAGCTTCTGCAACTCCAAACTTGTGCGATACACTTCCTTCCTCACCCAAATCACCTTAGTCGCACACCTATCACCTGGCGCACAACTAATACATACGTGACCACACACCACTTGTGCGACAATCACACCAACACACCGGGAGCTCTGATTTTTCAAAGTCCTGAACTCGCTAAAAAATGAGGAGGGGTGGTCCTATATTTATAGGAATTTGGAAAACCTACGCGATGGTGCACAAGTCTATTCTTGGCGCGCAAGTTTCGGCGTGCACATCTCTGCTGCACATACCACTTGCGCAACCAACACTAAAACATGTGCGACCCTTATCCATTTTCCATATTTTGATGTTCTGATCTCAAAAAACATACGGCACGAATGTTTATTTTCCTTCAAGTACACGGCATAGAATTCCCTTTTCAAGAAACCAATTTTCTCCTTTTATTGATTTTTAGGCCCAAAAAATTGGCAACCACTAGAAAACGGAACCACCTTGAATCGTCTCTTTTTGTAAGGCCTCCAAATCATCCATTCCATTTTCTATGTTCTTCAATTAAAGATGGATTTTTTACCAAATCACTTGAACACAATATTCCACCATGAAATCCACTTTGTCAACAAATTTTTATGAAATGGTTTTCATTGTCAAAAATCACTACACTGGTGTCCTCTTTGTCACCAAACACAATCACCTCAAAAATGCTTCAATGATACCTTGAGATATATTTTCCCAACTTTCATACTATCATTTATAAGGTGAAGTGTAATTATGTAATGGATTATTATAAACCTCAATGGAATCCAATCATAATATGAAGCTACAGTGTCGATTGGGTTCTATGAGATAGAGTCTCATGGGGGATGTTTCGACAGTTTTTCATTTTTTTAGGTTGCTACAATGTGGATATTAGTTCTATTGTAACATTATGTATGGGAAATGAAATTATTCATCATGGTTTTTTTCCATATTTTGTGGTCTTTTTATTAATTTATATGACATGTGGAATAGACATCACAATGATTTATGGATGTGGATTTGACCAATCATGTTTTGGAGTCATAACTTTTTTTATGTTGTAGTTTCATCCAGGGCATGAAAATTTATGATGTGGTGTGGGATATAGCACTATAGTCTTATAAATTATAGTTTTCTTATAAATTCAAAAATACCCTTTGAAAATTTATTTCTAACAACGGTGTCTCTTGAAATCAGGACTCCTAGGTGCATTATTCTGAATAACTTTGAATACCCTTTATCAGATTCAACCACTACATTCTAGAGATCGATTCATTGGGACTTGAGTTACATTTCCCCTTTTTATTTTGTACTACTTCACCATTCATTTTTTTTCTCGAATTCTACCATTCCATTATATGGATGTTGATCTCCACTGTTCTCAAGTAGTTCTTTCGATGTTTGGGGCCTTATATTGGTGTCTATTCTATATGGATTTTTGTTCCTAGATAGGGGTGGTGATCATAGATACATTATTTTGTGTTTCATTCTAATTTCTAGATCAATAATATCATTGTGGAAGGGGTTTCATTCATTATCCATGTTTTTGTCATAAATCATAATATCATATTATTTTTTTATCCATGTGTAATGGTTAAATTGACTTTAACGAATATTTAACAAGAATTAATGATTTTTTGGGTTGTAGTGATCACATGTGCTTATTCCATGTTGGTAGTTTCTCTCTTTATTTTATAGATAATATCATGTATATTGTCTTTTATATAGTTTATCATGTTTTTTATTCTTGTAAATTAGATAAGTAATTTAAATATTCTAATTCTTGTTGGATAAAATAATAAATAGATTTTTTTATAATATTTTTCCTGGCGTACATGTAATTCATAGTTATGTTTGAATAAAGTGTTCAAAATAACAAATTTATTATTAATTGAATCCATAGTATTCCCTTGGTTGTATCATATGTTAAATTACTCAATTAATAATAGATGATAATGTTTTGGTTATTTGATAAATAAAATTGTTTGCGGCCAAGCAATAATTTTCTTATGTTGGAATGATGCCTTGGTTCTAGGACATAGATGAGATGTTATCCATTTTCTAATGGTTTCATGATAAATGGTAGGGGATTGATGTGTTTTCAGTCATAGTTGGCACCTAAAATGGAGTGATTGGTGTTTATATTTGTAATGGTGTTGGGGATGCTACAAATATGTATGGATAAGGTTTATTCTAGGATTTTCAATGGATTTTTATGCTGAATGTTGTAATTATTTATTGTAATTGAATATTGTTCAAATTCAAAATGTATTCATTTAATGATTTTTCTATTCTATTCCCAATAAATAACAAAATTGGATGTGTATAGTTTATAAAAAAAATTCTGGTACATTAGAAGGATTCATATAGTACATAGAATAATGATGTATTTGTGTCAACTAATTTAACCAATGGGATTTGACGTCTAATAGAATGAGTAATGACTTTAACAATTATATAACCCTTAGATTTGTTATATTATTTTATTAGAGAATGTATTTCGGTTGAATATATAATTTCAAATTATAAATTTTCAACGAAAAATTTAAACTAAATGTTTATATTTTTTCATATTATAATATATCTAGTCTTTAGTGTTGTAAACTCGGTATATGGGAGAAAATAATTATATTTGAGGCTGAGGATTCTTAGTTTCTCATAGTATGTTTGTGAGTTATATATATTATTTATGTTATTTTATTTCATAAATTATCCCACCCATGATGTTAGGGATTAAATAGTCTAGTTCATATTGTGATGGTGTTCTCTCAAACATCCATACTGAGGAGGATGGGATGGTTTACTACCCCTATTTCCCCACTCTCTTATTCAAGTTGTTATATATATTTCTACCCATGCTGGATACCTTACCATATGTTTGTGTAAAATGTGTTAATCAGTTTTTTTATTTTATAAACATGTATATCCATATATATAATGTCTATTATTGTTATAGGGATGTTGTGTATGGGATGTGATAACTTTTTGTATAATATACAATAGACCGACTATGGTTGATCTAAGAAAACTACATGGTATTTTGAGGGTATGAGATTGTTGATGAAGTGACTATGGGATGTAGGAGGTAAATTTTTTGTTATGGATTCTTAGGTGTTTTCAGGAAGGTTTTTTTGAGAAAATTTAATTAGACCTGTGTTGTTGTAGTAGTGTTAAAAATTAGTGAGGAAGTGGTAGTGGGGGAACTTCATCTAATATTTTATATGGTGTTATATTATAAATTTTTTAAGAACCATGATGGGAGAAAAATAATTTTTCGTCCAACATAGAATACCAAGTTAACTGATGGGTTAGATAAACTATTTTTTCCATTGGTCTATAGTATACCTACTTTATCCTTTCCATGAGGTGATATGGGGAGGATCCTATTGATTAAACCTATTATTCGAACCCTATATATGAAATGAAAATTAGACACTACAGAGGGTTTTTGATCAACCGTCACATTACTGACATGTGGAGTTTCTTTGGAGCTATATGAGCTCCACGTTTACTGATAAGTATTTTATTTTGGTGTCTACAGTGCCTTTTTCAGTTGTTTTAATTTTATTGATGTTACAAGAAATTTAATTGGATCATTTATTTATTGGAAGTTGTATTTGTTTTATGGGTTTTTCTAATCTCTTGTTCATCTTATTCTTCATTGAGGTTATATTTTCCCATTTGTGTGTTTAATATATCTTTACTGATAGTATCCAACACTCGGCCTAATGTTGGTATTCTTTGGTAATATCTATATCCATTCACATATTCTTAGCCTATTTAGGGTTTCTTTGTTTGGAGGGGGTTATGATATAGTGGTATTAGAAGTCATATTGGGGGATTTGATACAGTATAGTTATAGTAAATAGTGAGGAATTCATGGATTTGTATAGAGATGGAATCGGATTACCAATGAATGTAAATTAATAAAGGGATACTATCTGTTAAAAAGGAATTTAGTTCCCTCTATATTTTTCTTTAAGGATAAAATTTTTTACAAAGCCTACAAACGGAGGATATAATGTTCATTGGATAGTGTCTTAGGAATGAGTCAAGTAGCGTTCTAATATAATTCTATGCGTGAAATAGGATAAAATTGGGTTTAGGTTAAAAAATAATTAATTAAGTATAAATAATCCTTATTTTAATATTTGGATTCCAAAACCATTTTTCGATTTTACTGGTATGAATGATTTTACACATCTATATCAGTTTTTTTCTTAAGATTATTATTTTGACATGTCATTAAATCATCATAACAATTAGGCCAATGATAATGATAACTTGAGTGTGGAAACATCAATAGTTTTAGAACCATATTCTGAAGAAGTTCGATAGATCTATGTTAGAATCAAAAAAAGAGGAATTGTTTGAGGATGTGTAGTTATCCTTCTATTTGATCTATTCATGGAATAAGAAATAGTTTTTCTGTGGTGATGATTGAGTATGGTGTCTCTGGTTAGTAGTGGTTCTAATTCCCTAGTGATTATGAGGAGTTTCATGTTTCATGGGAGGACTTATATGATATGTACTATGCCGAGATTATCTGTTGACCATAATTGAATGTAATTTTTAGGAACTTCTTACACTTTAAAAAGGTATTTCCAGTGTGTGAGTGATTGAGATCCATTTAATAAACCTTCTCTTTAATGATTTACACATGCTTCCAAATGATAATTCCATAATAAGGAATTTATTGGAGCAATTACATTAGGAGATAAAAATATATTATACCCCAATAATACAATCAATATATCTTGAGGTACTGGAAAGTGAAATTGATTTTGAGAGGTCACTGCCCAAGACTATATCTTTATGAGATGAGAGTTGCAAAAAAATTTGATGTAGAAGATCTATGTTCAATGGTTCCCATTTTTTTAGAAAATTTGTTTTCAAATATATATTTGTATTTAAGATACATTAACCTCGCATTTCATTGGGGTGATATCTCTCATTACACTCTTAATGGATTATTATTTTTTCATATGGACTCCATGATCATCAGTAACTAGAGTATCCAACCATTGTGAGAACAAAACATGATGATAGTGTTCTTGTTTATGTTCCATAATTATAGAAGTATCATCAAGATCAAATCATTAGGGTGACATATCCATTGAATTTTAGAGGGTAAATTAGGAAGCAAGGTGACAACCCCATGATTCACCAAATACTTTTTATGTTCATCATTACCTTGGATTTCGTCACCATTAGGGTGAGAGTGGTCATGGTGAATAATGAGGTGATCATCAGTTTTTAGTGTTTAAAACACTATGTGTGTGATGTATTCTTATTGATATCAATTTCAGGTATTTTACTTGGTTTAATGAAATTATTTTTTCATAAGATACTCGCTACCAAATTTCATTTATCTAGGTCCATGTTTTTGGGTAATTCGGTGGAGAGTATACAAGATACCATTGTGTTTAATTTTCTATTTACAAGTTGAGATTATTTGTGTCGTGTATCTATAGAATTTGAGATTCTGTTGGGGGAAACGCCTATGTTGGGGAGAATTCAACTGTTTGAAGATATATAAATACTTTATCATCCTCAATATGATTATATATATTTGGAATGAGTAATAATGGACTTATTTCTTATGAATATTCTTAACAATGATTCTAATTATGATTCTTCTATGTTCATCAGTGACCAATATTCCTAGATCTGTCAAAGGTGTATTCCGTACATGTCTTCTATGATAGATGAGTTGATCATTTTTCTCCATGTTTCAACTAAAAGTGCTTCCCAGGGTCATGGAAGAATACTGTGATTACTTTACGGATGATGTATTGTAACAAAAACCTAATAAGATGTTGAGTTTTTTATAGTGTTACAGTAGAGTGATTCTCGAATTTCACTATTACCATATAGGATGGTTCTTCTTTATATAATAGATTTGTCGATATGGAAATTAAATATCTTATTGTGTGGTTTAGGTTGGGTTTCATCTGTTCTGTTTAGAAAGAAGGCCAATGGAAGTATTTGTCTCGGTTGTAATTATGATTATTCAAATTTGGTGATCGTAAAAAATCAAATTCCTTATCCATAAAGTGATAATTATTTAAATCATCTAAAGGGATATGGTTAGTTATTGAATAGCATCTTATTATTGGAATATCATCAAATTTGGGTGAAGGATGAAGATATTCTAAAAGACTAATTTCCAATATCATTATTAGAATTAATAGTTTTTTAGACTATCATTTAGTGTTATAAACAGTCCAAATGTATTCTTGATATTGATTAATGTTGTCTTCTAATAGATTTAAGACCATTTTATTGTGGTTTTCATTGATGATATAATTGTATAATCTATTTCCAAGGATAATAATTCAGAGAATATATGGAGAGTTTCATTAGTTCTTCTTCATCAAAAATCTTTTTAGGAAACTATTTAAGTGTGATTTATTGGCTTTAATGTTTGATAGATAGAGAATGTATAGTTTTATAGTGGAGTATCCATGGATACGTTAAATATTATGGTTGTTTATTATTGGGTTTCCACCTAGAATATAATTGAGTGGTATAGTTTCATTGGTCATTTATAATTTTACATGAGGTTTATACATAACATCTCTCAGATTGAGACTCCTATAATATCCTTAACCACAATTGATAAAATATTATAATACACTTTCCAATTAAAAATTGATTTCCGGTATCCAAATTTGAATCTAGACGGCCCCCAATATCATAATTTTCAAGAATATGGTGTTTATTCTATAGTTTTTTGTTATTATTGATGCATTTTATTATTTTGAGTCTTTTTTAAGTATGTGGTTATTTTTTCCAAAGGGTATCAGTTGTCCAAGAACAATGAACATAACAATATCACACATTATCTAGAGTTGTTCATGGTTTTTTTTCATTAATTTTATGCTGACACTATCTCACTGGTGAATGATTTGTGGTTTTCATCAATCAAAAAATACTAAAGGTTTTGTTATGTTAATGTGATTTTATCATGTTAAAATATTGTTGGATATATTTATTAAATTATTTTGACTTCATAATTTATTATTCACTTATAATTGATAATTTTATAGAAAATTAATAATGACAATAAATTTGTAAATGAATAAAATTGAAATTTAGATAATGATTTTTTTTAATTATTTCACATTATATTTAATAATTTTAAAAAAATTGGGTGAATACTAATTAAATTAATAACATGGATTAACTAAAAGAAAATTATTATTTTGGAATTTTTAGTATGATTATGAAATTATTGTTTAAAATATCCCATACATTATGTTAGCAGTTATGTAATAAATGGTCAAAATATTCTAGCGAACAACTGTACAAATTAAATTAAAATAGTCTTCCCAACTGGTTCATCTAGATAAGAACCACCAATAGGATAAAATGATTGATCTATAAGAGGAATAGGCTAGAACACACATGGGATCAAAGTATCACACTTGTTTATTGGGATATTTCATGAGATGAAGGAAGGATGGAGTCTCTGATACAAACAAGAATGACAAGAAATACAAGTCCACTGACTAGAGTCTTACATGAAAGATTTTTGCAGATACGTTATTTTTTAATATTAAGTGGTCTACTGAATTAATATTTGATGTGGGATATAGTGTCTATGTTAACTATTCACAATTATACAAACAATTTAATTTTTCGAAAGTGACACAAGGCCCCTACTCTAAAATTTCACATTATCCACCTTTTCCAATCAGAAACACTACACATCCATTCCTGGATAATAATAAACTGCTTAAAACCTAATAGGATTGTCAATAGTAACCCATAATTCCACCGTGAGGCTCGGTGTAACTATGAACTCCCACTGGAGTTTAATTTAACACATATAAGGACAAAGTATTTCAATGAGAAGGAATAGGGGTTTGACCAGGAGACTGTGAAGTCCATATGATGATGTTGAGGAACCACATACTTGACAATGACAATCTTATGACTTCTATTTTAAATTCATCCACATCTATCAATAATTAATATATTGGTGCCCCAAGTGAATTAACTCCCACTATTACGTAGACATCACCCTTTCATCATATAATATCTAGAGTTCAAATAGTGGGTATGGGGGGTTTTTATTAAGATATGTACTAATATTTGGTCCCCAATAGACTAATTTTATTAAATAATTTTATGTAATATTTGTTATTATATTGTTTTGATGGTTCGAAATATGGTAGTATACATGATTTTGTGAAGATATTTTGACTTCTCCATGGGTTCACTACAACACTATTTGTAAGACCGATTAATACCAACATAGTAGAGGTTATTCGATGGATCCTGAATTTTTTTTATAGTTACCAAACATGGTAGTTGAATTTTTGAAAGGAAGTAGAATTTGTGGTCATGGGGTGGTTTGCTATGTTATATACATCCAGGTCCATGTAGAAGAAAATAATATGTAATATATGTTAAATTGAATTATTATTTCCCATTACACATGGGAATTTATCATTATAATTACCAATGAATTATATCCTTAGGATATCTATGAGATACACCATAAGTTTAAGGGAGAATATATAAAGCATAAGCATTGGATCCTCAGCTTGATAAAAGGTGGTGAAAATTATGCTTTAAAAAGGATGATCTACCCAACATTTTAAAATTTTGACAATAATATATATCAGTAAAGGTAAGATAGAATAAAGAATAGATAATTTGAATTATAATGAAGATACATTGGATTCCTTCCACTTTAATGTGGAGGAAAAAATATGGTACAGAGGTGTATTTTTACTGGGTTGCAGGATAATGTTGTTTATTTACATTGCTACTTGTTTTTAGTATTTAATTCTCATGTAATTTATATGAGTTAATTTTTTATTATATTTTTTCTTCTATTAGATGTTTTCTCCCTCTAATTATTCAATCTCGTTAAATTTCAACATGATTATAAATAATTGATCAATATAAATTTATGGGGAGTAATCTAATTTTGATACAAAGTCTATGATCAATACATTAATAAAGTTAACACAAGGATGATTTTAAGATTGTTCAATACCTTCTAAAATCATATAAAAATTTACTTCCTATTCAATAACCATTCACCATTTATTGAGGATGTAAAAATGTAGGGTGATTAGATATTTTTGAGTGCATATTAAATTAAAATCTAGTGTATGAGAATGCTCTCATGCATACAATGCACTATGTTCATTATGTCGATATAAAATAATATGATGAAGCCTCTCATAGTATATGTTTTTTGAATGAAAATACTTTATAATATAATTAAAATCAATCTATTTTCACAATATCTTCATGATTTATTTAGTTTTTAATTTCATTCCCAAGCACACATTTTTCCATCATTTTAATAAAAAATGAAAATACCATGAAAATACATTATGTAAAATATTATTATTATTTTAGAGACTATAATTATATTCATGTGAGATTATAGTGGCCATCCATTATTCTACCATAGGAAATATAATGTACCTTTCCACCTCCCTAAAATAGGTGTGTTAATGCTCTATGTTAGAAGTAAAATAGTGATTCCATGCTAGAGTCAAGATATTATTGGTGTGTGATAGAAGATCACTCTATGAGTCTTTATGATATGGGATTTGTTGGGTGAATGTTATTCATTTTTCAAAAATATTGTGGATGAATTTAGTACAATGGTTAGAGGAGTTCCTACTAGTGGTTTCTGAGGAATAAATTTAGAATTATTATTTTTAGATGTGACTCCCTTGAGGGATAGTAAGATGGTGATCTACACTGGATGTAGTTCAAGGTTAGATATTTTTCCTTTATTGATTCATATGTGGTTTTTGGGTGAGTTATATATCTCAGCATTATTGGTAAAAACTGATGTGACAAATATTTTCATTTACTGAGAGTTTTGTTTTAATTTAATAGGTTTTGGAATTATATTATAGAATTTATGTCATGATATATTTCCTATCATATGGTGAAGGATGAACACTATGTTCTAGGTGGTTTCTGCCCCCATTATATGTTCCGCAATAAAGATGGAGAGGATGTTTTGAGGGATTACATCACTTTTTTCACACAAGATTTGGGATTCAATTATGCTATATTTTTTATGGTGGAATGTTTAAAAAAGATAATCTCAATTTTTAGTGATACATGATTTGAGATGAGTATATGTTCTTCATGATAGTATCTGAAGGGGGTTATAAGGGTTCGTGGATTAATGAGGAAGATCATATTTCTTAATGATCCTAATTTTTCCTATATGATTTGGATAGGAATTCAATATTATTTTTCACTCAATTATTCATTGACACAATTTTTTAACAAAAGAGAGATTTCCATATAGAATGAACCATCTAGATATTGGAATAAATTTTTAATACATTATTCCAATGTATTGAATATCCACGAGTGAGGCATATATCCTTGGTGGATTTTTCAATCAATGAAGATTCCATTACATAATTTTCATAAAACCATTTTAATATTTTTATGGATGAATATTACATTATCCATTATACATGATTAGGGTTTAAGTGTCACTAACTATCACTACATATTTATAGAAAATCATGAATATTTTGGTTCAAATGATTCATGAAATAATATATGTATTTCAAGACCATAATATGTCTTATATCAATCATAGGAAGAGACCTATGTCATTTGACGTTAGATATCAGGTTATATTGATGGCGAATAATCATCATGAGAATAAAAGGGTTGTATTTATGGGTGAACATTCAGCTAGTTTTTTGGGACCTTTATGGTGTTGTCTTTTGTTGGATTCATCATTTATTAGTTAGATCATACAACCCAAATGAGTTAGAGTCATAATTAATTTCAGGATTCAGAGTTCACCAATATCTTCATGATGACACCCACGTCATATACTAGTGTGAGATAAAAAACTGATGCTTAATAATCCATTAAGGGGTGGAATATCGAGAATTTAGATTTTTATGAGAAGGTTTTTCATCAAATTTATATTACCTTAGTTCATTTCGATTAGAAAATAGGTGGTGTGGAGGAGAGAACCTAAGAATGTGAGTCAAAAAAAATAAACTCAGTATCCTGAGATTCTTGAAACATAATTAATATTTTATAATAATTATTTCTGATATTGAAAGTTATCAATCTAATGATATGGTCTTTTCTTTCATGATTCCTCGGATTTTGTTTTTTCTTGAATGAGATGTATCTCCCCTAATAGTTTATTATTGTTTTTTGAATTTTTATTCTAAATGAGGTGGTTAGGTTTATATGATGTTGATATCCTTGTGAGGTATCTCATGTGATAGTTATTTTTGTTCCCTTTTTTCCTTCCCTTCTCATGGATTTGGGTTTTAAATTTTTTAAGAGGACAAAGTATTTAGGGAAAATTTTTGTAATGATATGTATCCTTGCATCTCATTCATCTATATGTTTTTGGTATTGGTTTTGTCTATAGGAATATTAATAGAAGAAGGATGGTAGTTATAATAAAATATTAGATGAAGAGTAAAATTGAACCATAGAGTATTGTGTTGTACGATGGACCCCAATCATGATATGAGGCTATTTCTAGGATTAATAGTTACAAAAAAGGCTGTATGGGGTGGATTTATTGGTTATTACATTTTATTGGTTGGTACACCCTCAAGAAGAGTGACAACTATGATTTATCCAATAGAAATAGAATTTTTATGGCATGGTAGTTTACCTTTCTCCTTTTCTTATTCCAAATTTTGTGTTTATATATTCTTAATTAGTCCATGTTTCTTTGTTGTATCACTGACAAGGTGTTTTAAAATATTTCCTTTTTCTTTACGCCAAATTTTTCCTTGATTCAAAATCGTTTCTCTGTGTTAGGGGTTGAATTGTTATGGTCTTCTAAATTCTATTTTTCCAAAAAATTACAACACCCACCTCCGTCATTAAATCTTCCCATTATTCCTTCCAAAACTATAGTCACACATGAGTTATTTTTTTATTCATATCATTATCTTTTGACCAAATTAAACCCCCACATTATTGATTCTTGTCTATGGTGATATGATTTATGTTTACCCCGTTCTATTATGTTTTTTGTTTTATTTTTCATTTTTCTCATTTTCTACCTTTCTATTATATGCGTTTTTATCTCATTAGTTCCCATGATTTTATTTTGATGTTTTGTGGAGAAATCATGGTATGTAATCCATTAGGGACAGTTGTTCATTGTGGGAAAGGTGTTCCAAGATCTAATATTATTGTTCAATATTTATTTGAAAAACATTGAAATAATTTAGGTTGGGGATTCATTTAATCTCATTTATTTTAAGTGAAATAATAAATTCCTCATTATTTATCTCAGTAGAGTATAGTGTAATTACCAATAAATAAAATATAACTAGATTAAAATAAATATTTGGTTTTTTATTGTATTTATTTCATGTATTTACACATTGTCGGTAGCATGCCTCTTGACATATTAATAATGTGAAATATAATGTTTATTCAGTGGATAAGAATGTTTTTTATTGGGAATTTGATAAATAAAGTAGATTAATTAAATATGTTTTTAAAAAATAATTAAATGAAATCTATAATTATTATCACTCTACCTTGTGTTAATAGAATTGGTTTTTCTCTATAAATCATGTTATTAAAATATTTTAATTGATGATAGTTTATGTCGTAGGATTTCGGTGGTTATAATAAACTTAAATTTAAATGGTTAATACAATATATTAATGAATTATAAATTTTATATCATCAATTTCTTGGAGCCATGTGATTTTTCATTCTTATGAAACTAGAATGGCCCCATTCTAGAGCCCAAAATCTATATTAAATATTTTTTTTGGATTACTACAATGTGATAATACATAGACTGAGGATACATTTTATATAATGTGGTGTGATCATATGATGGTTGATGGTTTGAAGAGAAATGTGTGGGGATTTATTTGTTTTTATTGATGTTAGAGACTATGGTGAAGGTATAGATAGTGATATGCATAGTGGTGTTAGGGATGTAATTAGGATTGATAATCTAGGTTGAATCTGGGAATTCCTATTATTTTATGTGTCAAAATCCAGGATTATGTCTTATTGATAAACATACTTTAATTTTTGGAAGGACTTGTGACTTGTTTTGTAATTTCATATCCCCACTGTATAACTCAACTGGATGTGAATAGTTTAAACATTTTTTATGATTTATATTGTTGATTTCAAGATTACCTATAATTATGGACATAAAAATAAATTAATTTAGCCCATGGGGTTACAAGATTATTAGAAAATTGAATTAAGAAATGTATTCTGGTACCATAGGATTGATTTGATTAATCATCTATGGAATCTAATTCAGTTAAAAATTTAATGGGTAATTAAATGTTTTATAGAGACAATTACCTGAAAATATCTTAATTTTATTTATTATTATTAGGTATTATTTCCTAAGTATTTTAAACTAGGTGACTGAGAGGTTATAATTATAGTTTCTATTGAGCATACATAGTTTCCCATTGTGTGTTTGTGAGCTATATATATATATTTATTTATTTTGATATTAATTTCATCATCAACCCCACCCATTTATATAGGGAAAATGAAACCTAGTGGCAATTTATAGGGTGTTTTCCCTGAAAATTGTGTTAATGAGAACTGGATAGCTGATAAAACCCATTTCCCCACTATCTAATCCTATTAGTTTTATGAGTTGGTAATAATATTTTGAACTTATCCATATATGTGCTTATATGGACATACTGACATGTGACTATTTCACAGACATGTATCCTCAAACATGGTATCTTAATACCTAACGATTAGTTTTTTTGGATCTTATAAAACAACTTTGTTTCGATTAGGTGAATGGGTTTTTGATTATGTGATGATGTGATATATATTTTTTACAGTTTCACATGGTTTTTGGGTATGTTCTTTTATTGTAGAGTGATGGATAATGAATTGTAATAACAGATTAGAGAATAAAATGTGTCTTATTGTGGTAGTGGGTGTAACTTTAATGAATCTGATTTTGATAAGAAAATCCTTTGAATATTTCTATGTATATATCTGGATCTCTCTACAAAGTCCATGCATCATATAAGAGTCTTGTGACCCGATAATTAACATATTAAAAATATTATTATAATTTAAATCACTCATGTGAATATTTTATATTTAAATGGTATTCCCATTGTTTGGGAACTGAGATGGGAAACTGATATCATAGTTGATTCCATAATATGGGGTTTACATGTGGTACAACATGACATTGGTCATTTTTGGATGATCATTTGAGATAGTCGTTGGTGAGTATGTAATGTGAATTAATATAATACATCTAGTTACATACCTCATAACCCTAAAATGGGGAAAATTCTATAAATGAATCATTATTATTTTTTCCTCGGCTATTCAAATTAAAATTATAGAATTAGAGTATGATACATCATTCATTTTTTCATTTGATAATCAATAATCAAGGACAAACAAATCAACCTAAATAGTGTTAGGGAAAGATAATGTAGATGATGTCCTTATCCAACACTAATTGACACTTTATTCATTATATATTGATCCATAATTAGTGTTGGGTTCATTATTTTTTCTTTCATTTTTGTTTTTAACGGTTAATCATTGATTTATTATCAAATTTCATTTTTAACGATTTTGGTTCTTTTCATCATTATATAATTGAAAAATAATATTGATTCTGGTTATTTGTAATTGAAGCACTTTATATTAACCATTAATTTCCAAATATTTTAATTTTTGTGTGGGTTCACATTGTACAATGATGGATACAATTAATTAATTTTCTTTCAGCCCCACCAATCATCTCATTATTTTACATTGGGCCCTGGAGTCATAGATCGACATTGATTTACGGATTCATGAGTAATCAAAAACCATGATTCATGAGAGTTTCATTAATGTATTAAATATCAGTGGTCATGGGGAAAATAAAGTTGTTTTTTGAGATATGAGTGATGGATACTGTGATTCAAAATTTGAATCATTGATTTGAGGTGTTGTGGATTCACACAGTGATCAGGTTTTGTGATATCCGACCAACTGAGGTTAGAGTTCGTTGTTTCATGATAACCTCTTATATTTGTGTGGTTAAAAACTCCCATCTGGATGAAATACTATTTTGGTATTCCATGAGAAAAAAGGTGTTTTTATAAAAATTTATATAATATAAATCATGTATCTAAGAGGAACAGTCAAAAAGTAATTCTCTGGCATTGGGGGATAGGGTTTCGTGTAGAGATGAATATCATATACCATGTATGGAGATATAGATGAATTGTGACATTGTTCAGGAGTCCCATATTATAATTAATGAGTACACAGGAACATAAAAATCCATGTACATAGGCATGGCCGGAGTACATAGACATGAATATGTTCTTTGACATGAAAAGGGAACACATGCATGACTTGTTTACAGGAAAATGTGCCAGAAAGACATATGAAAGTCCCAGTTGTCCAAGACATGTCGTGTAACACAAGTAAAATCCATGTACATTGACAATTATTTATAATAAATATCACGTGGATAATATTAATAGGAGACTATGGTAGGTCACACACCATTTAAACCCATGTACACATTGTTTACTCATTTTAGGAACATCAATATTCCATATATCATTCTTCAAACCCACATTTTGGAACACGATTATCCTATCCTGAGTATTTTTCAACATGGGATATTATTATTGTAATTATAATTTCTTTTAAGACTTGAAATGAGGTGTTACATTCATAAATATTCCTTAGAAAATGATTTTCCTATAGTGGTGATTTGGTAGGATCATAAAAGTGGTTCCCATGATGGTAATCCCCAAACACAGTTGGGTTTCTATCACTTATACTCTTTACACAGGTGGAGTATTTCCCCTTCATGTTATAGAGTTATTGGGACATCATTATATTTATTATAACCCCTTACTATAGAGAACCACACATTTAATACAAAGATATTACTTCTTTTTAGATTCATACTCATTTCATTTCAAAAATAAACCCCAGAGATTCATAATAGTTTAGTGTTGTTTGGAACATAGATTCATAAGGAACTGGATCGTAAGTGAACTAAATAATCTCACAATATGTTATTCATAACTACAACCCTTCATTAAAAAAGCATACTTAATGACTTTCATCATAACTTGGGGAAGGGAATCATAATAAATGGTTGGGTTATTTTCTCAGTATGGGTAAATATGTGACAAATCAAGGATCACATAAGCATGACATTTTAATTTAAGAAGAATAACATGAACTTTTCATTTGAAACCAATATCCATTATATTAATGACAATAAACATTTGACATGAAATAAATCAATGATGTTTAAAGGACATTAATCATAAACGGACCAAAAAACATGATCCGTGGGAGAATAACATTGTCATAAGACATAGATTTGTGGCATAAAAATATGTATGCACAATGATTTCCCCAGTAGTAAATGGATCAATAATAAGAATATCATAGTAGAATTGGTTCACTCCCAAAACTATATTAGTATTAAAGGATTACTCCCAAAACTATCATAGTTGAAAGAGTCTCTTAACAAAAAGGGTTCACTCCCCTTTCTAGTCCTATTTATCTCCCGATATATCCATCTTCACCCAATGAATTAGAGAGAGAAATAATTATTAAACCACCTATAAAATAAAGAAACTCAAATTTTTGTGGGCCAAAATATCATCATACATTCATCATATCAAAACCCATGAAGAGAAATAATATTCATAAGCATTAGTTTATGATATAACTAATTGAAATGAAATGGTTTTCATAATCATTTCATAAATTCATAAAATAATAAACTATATAAAACATACTCAATTCATAAAAATAATTCCATTCTTATCTTATATCGCCTATATATTGAGTAATCATATTATTATTAGATCATATCCCTAGTAAATCTAATAAGTCATTATATTTTGTGATCTTAGATAGAAAATTATTTTGAAGGTTCAATAGTAAAATTATATGAGGAGAATATCTTTTCTCAATTTGAAATGAAATATATAAATATATAAATTTACAAAATATTAAAGAAAATAGTATCAATGAATATAACATTTAAAAATGTAACGGAATTGTAAAATCATTGAGCTATCATGAAGTCAAAAAAATATAGTTCATGATAGAAAGGTTAAATTAATATTCATATCAAATTTTAGAAAAAATGTATAAAATAACCCATCTTGGAAACAGGATAGAATATTAATTTAAAAAATTTAGAAATGAAATTCAAAAATCATAGTATCACATTAAAAAAAATCTTTTTAAATGTATAAATATAGAATAGAATTTTGATCGAAGAGAGTAATAAGGTTGATATTACTTAAAAACATTCTTTAAAACTATTATATACATAATATTTAAAATGAAAGGAAAACATGTAAATTATTGAAATTAATATATGAGAATGAAAATAATCAGTTTTTGGAGTGATATATAATTAGATTTAATCATCATAAACATGAACATAAGTAATCCCAGTGAACAATGAGATTATAATGAAAAAATCATACCAATATGGTAAAATTTGATTTGTATTACCCAATAATGAATGAAACATAGATGGAAATATTTATGAATCAAATTTTAATTTCTATAATCATAATATTCATTAATGGTTAGTATATACACCATAAAAAAAGAAACATGTGGTGAATGAGTCATGTGCCCCATAGAAATAAAAGTGATATGACAATCCCATAACTAAAGTATCACATTTCATCATGCATAACATAAAATCAAATATAATAAATATACATATATTATAAATATATTTCAGACCCATATTAATATTTATCATAACATATATTATATTATTATAATATTTTATCATTTTTATTAACAATTCATTGTTGAAATAATTATTTCATGTAATAATTTCTTTGTTTTTCATATTGGTATTTGTTGGGTATTTTTATCTTTATAATTTTGTAACGCTTCCATAATCTATATGTTCTTATCTGTTAAGTAAATATAATATATATATTAATTATATACATGTTTAGAGTCATTCAAAATGTATATATTGAAAAATAAAGTACACCATCTAGGGTGACGGTGGGAAATATGTACACATGAATTTTGTTTTCCATTTTTCTGATAGATGGACTAGTGTAATAGTAAATAATTATTCATATTTGTAGAATTATTTTTATAAAATATAAATAATTTATATTAATTTGATATATATTTATTAACATTTTTTTCCAAAAAATATGAAAAATAAATCATATCACTTATTTGATGCAACATTCCACGAGTGCATATGAGCGATGTAATCTTCATCTAACGGATTGGTATGATAGAAGGTATATATGATATTTTAGTTAAAATTGAATAATTATTTCACAAAAATCATATATAAATATTAAATATATCATTCTATATAACTATTAGAGGTCATGATGGAAGAAAATTGGTTCGCTTCATGAGTATTTAATTGACCATACATATAATCGATAGCTTTATTTCCCATTTTATGGAAGATGAGATGGATATAGGTTTTCAAATTAATATAATAAAATATTAGTATATGGGTGATACTAATATTATTAATTGATTATAATTTAATAATATTTGAAGGAGGTATATGAATATATAAAACAGAAATGAATGGTTATGAACAATACCACTTCTTCAGACAGCCTCTTTAGGCGTATACCAAATACCTTTCTATCATTGTTTTTTGATCCAAAAAATTAGTATAGTTCATGGGGACGGATGTAAGAAAGTTATTTGGGTATTTTTTGGAAGAAAATTCCACTTGATGTGTCGATATGGGAGGATAATGTGCACAATTATTATGTGGGGATGTGGACATCCTTGCGTTTTCTGAAAAGAATAAATGGTAATCATATTTTATAGGATGATATTGGATCTGAAAGAAACAATTATGGAGAATTTGAATAGATAAAGACCTAATATGGCCAGAATATATAAATTAAACAGTTTTTTGTATTTTATTTACACTTATCCTTTTATGTTAACCCCACATAATCACGTTTTAACATTTACCATGTTAATTAATTATTAATATTTAAAAAATTAGTTATGAACAAAAATTATGTTTACTATATGATATAACATTAATTACACCAATTACAAATTTTGAATCAACATTATCATATTAAAATCACATAATGGGAGACTTTTTTTTTAATTAAACATACTAACTTCATAAAAAGTGGTTCTCGAAAGAAATGTTTTCATATGTGTAAATATTTTTTAATAGAAATTTTAATATAAATATTATTATAGTGACCTAAATTATATTAATAATATAATTCAAGTATTTCTTCTTTAAAATTTAATTTTAAAAGATGAATATTTTAAATTTTTTATTTGAATAAATATTTCAAATAACAATTCACTATTTTCCACAATTCAATTAAAATTTATTCCTTATGAAATATTATCAAAAACCAAATTGTTATATAATATTTAATGTTAATTTAAAATATTCATAAAAGATATTAAAATAATTTTTATAATATATTAGGAAATAAATATTATTATTTCTTAATTAAAAATATTTTTTAGGAAAATGTTTTTCTGATGAATATAAATACTATAATAAACAGTCAGTCATGATTTATAAAATTATTTTACATTTATAAATAAATTTATAGCTATTTTTAAAATTTTGTTTATTCTTATTCTAATTGATCAATTTAATTTCTAGGTAATAATTTTGTTGTTTAAAAATAATATTAACAGTATATTGTAGGTTGATTAAATTCATTGTTTCGTGTATCAAAATATATTCATTTAATTTCAAAAAATATATTTCTGAAAAATATTATGGATTTAAATTCATTGCATCATAAAATTAATTTCAACATCAAAATTATTTTACAATAATAATCAAAATTAGGATACTTCTCTATGAACTTATACATAGGTTCCCGTGTAGCTTCTTCAACATTTTTATTCGTACAGAGAACATTAAATTGATGATTTTTCTTTTTCTATAGTACAATATATGAGTTGTAAAATATTTATAATGTGTTTTCTTAAATTTAATGGGATTTCCCTACTATTGTGACCTTTAATCTCAAAAAATGTGTTGAATTAGTTTTGTACTTCTTCAAGAGATATACATTTAACACATCATGAACATGATATATGTTTTTTGGAATCAACAAGATATCTGATAAAATGGATACGTGATAAAGAATATATAATGGTAAAATTAACATTGGGATAGACAATAAATTCTTCTAGAATCTCATATCATATTTACATAGATAAATTTATAAAAACACCTTCTCAACAATATCAAATTCAATATAACACTGACAATTGTAAGTATAATTTTTTTTCAAATTTTTGTTTCCATGATATTCTACTCAATGGAACTGAATTTAACAACCATTTCCTTAGCATGATCATGTCCCAATATAAATAATTATCCATCCTCATCCAAACACATTTGAGTTATTCACTTCCTTCTATGGAGGGCTTCATATTAATACATCTGAATATTGGAGTAAAAATGGTTATTTTATGGAAATAAACTAAAAGAATGTGTTGGTCACAAATACCTTTAAAATACAAATAAATTGTTTTCATCATATACTATAGGGTTGTAATGATATTTTCATACATACCATCTATTTTATGGCGATAAAAAGTATTGAAACATAAATTATATAAATAGCCCACTGAAGTCATTTCTATAACACTTATGAAAACTATAGTTCGCGAATACATAAAATAGAATGTAGTATTCCAAGAAACCATACCACTTTATTAATATATATTTCGGAATAAAGACGAAGATATAATTCTTCTATAATAGAGATTAAGTGCGTTGAAATTTAATATAGATCCAATAAAACCAAAATATAATTGTTCACATTAGATGTTCTGGGGATTTCTGTAAATAATCATGACTGATGTGTTCCCATTTAATTTTTATTATGTGTAATGGTTGTAATGTCCCCTTTGACATTGGCCTCATAGATTTAACATTATGAAATATAATAAATTTGAAAAAAAATCAATAATATCTATCTTCATGCAAACCCACCTAAAATACCCATTAATGAATCAATAAAGATTCGTGGACCCATAAAGAATACATAAAGAATACATAATGAATACTTAATGAAGAAATATGAGACACCCCCTACAAGTCATTCAAATTTTGTATCGATGGAACACATACATGGTTATTGAATATATTTTATCCATCATAATCAATGTTAAACATGAGAGAATTTCTAAACTTCTTCTACAATTTTGAATCATCCTTCTATGCCTCTTTAATCATTACATATATTAATGGTTAGAAACACATTTGTGAATGAGAATGATACTCCAATTCCTTCATGATTACTTGATTCAACCATTTTAAATAAAAAAACATTTCATCATTTTTTATCCCCATAATAGATTACTAGAATGATCCTTTCACCAAAAAGAATCATCCACCATTTCTATTTCTTAATTTAGTGATGTATGGAGAATTCATAATAATTATTCAACTGAAACTATATTTTCATGGGAATATTCAACTCTTCTTATGTGAATATATACTTTAATAATTTATGATCAATATATATATACCTCCTTTGACCTAAAATATTATTCTTATCATTAATCAATCCCATATACAGACTCTGATAGAGTAAATTATTTATCTCTTGAACCAAAATTTTGACCATTTTATTGGGGGACATTGAAATAGGTGTTCCACCATGTCTGATTTCTATTAAAAACATCATTATTATGTTGAAGTCTATGACAGTAATCTTGAAAGAAATTAAATAAATCATCAAAACTATCTATATAATCAATGAGTATTTTATCCTAAATTATATAAGATAAACACATTATATGAACATGAATAATGAAACATGAAATGGATGTGATCTCCATAATAATTTCATATTTATCATCATATTGGTAGACTTTAATATGTTTATATGAACATCAAATTTGACTACCCATCATCGTGAATTTATTTTATATATATATATATTGAGATATATATTCCAAACCTAGGATAATACCAAATTCTTCTAGAGTGAATATAAAACTATTTTCAAGAATCACATTCCATGAAGCATAAATCAAAGAAGAATCACAGACTATATATTAAATAATCATAAAATTTGGGTTTGTCACTAATAAATCATCAACTAATCAATTGGTTTGTTTTTTATATTCATAGAAAATTAATTACAAATAAAATAATTGGTTAATATACATAAAAGAAGACATTAGTAGTTCTAGAGTGGATGGTTTCTTTACCTTACACTGGGTAGTTGTCATACAACTCGTCAAAAATAGTGATCACTTAAGATTTACCTATATCTCTAGGCTTAATATGATGTTGTCATAGATCATGATCATTAACCTTAATATTTGATCACCTATTATAATAATTCATAAAATCATTTCATTGGAAAATATGGAGTACAAGTTTTGAATTATGTGGATATTTCACTTTATTCATATCAATTTCCAACTTATTTCAATAAATTTTCGTTCCATACACATGATGAGATTATATTCCACTTTTAAAACACTTCCTATTAACTAGTATAAAAATTCCTACAAGATTCAATCCCATTATTATGGTTCTACAAATCTTCTCACCATGGTTATTAGAGTTTTTTTTAATACCATGTTTAATTATTTATAAAACCCACGATATATAAATGAAAAATATGACTCCATTTACACCTTTATATCATATTGAATTATTTGATCAATGATATAGATGTCCCTTATGGATAACCCCATTTGAGGATTTTTTTAATCCAGTCAGTAAATTATCCTTCTTAGATACCTGTTGGATGGAAATACTATAAGTTTTTCTTACAAGTAATGTAAAAATATATTCATAAGTACAAAATAAATTCCACATCCATACACTCTTGATTAATTAGTTAATTCTTCATTTTCATATGATGGAAATGAATTTATTACCTCTTTAAGAACAATAACGTAAATTCATCACACTCCATGGAGTGAATTTCTTCATGATACCTTTGTTCATTATATAGTCCCCATTAATCAAGTCCACCATCAATATGATAATCCAAAAAATGGATCATTTATGATCCCAACACAGGATGGTGGGAACTAACTTCTCAATGGTAATAATCCATTTCTTAGATACTAGTGGATCAGTAGAACTTATAAAAGAAGATGGATGTTTCAACATGAAAGACTCAAAAAATCATCTTCCCTTGTTTTTTAATTAGTATATTCATCATGATATATAGCTTATGAATTTTGTGTGATAATATAAACTGGATTTTGATTTAAATATCCCATTAAATCTTATTTTTTAGGAGGAAAATGATTGAATATTTTATCACATTCATTATTATCATAATTATTTTGGGTTCTATCTATTAACTAAAAAAACATAGTGTAAGAATCAATAATCATATTAAAAAGTCCCATAATCATGTAAAATGATATTATATTGTTTCAAAATCCAAGAACGTTCATTTAAATCAATGAAACCAATGGATTTACCTATGAAATTTATGATCATTATTCAAATCCATCATGATGGTTCATAAAAATGTTTTTTTAGAAAAATATCACATGGGAGTGTCAAACATGGTGTGTGGAATGGTTTTTTTCATGAAATAGGTAATGATTATGTCAAAAACCAATGAACCATTTTTGAGGATATTGCACTGAGGTATAATTGTGCAAGTAAAACATCAATTACTTTTATACATAAATGGCTGTAATTTATTATAAACCACTCTCTCTGTCTTTCCTAAAAAAAATCAAGGATTTTTTCCTATGCAAAGAATTATCCATAGGGTTATCACTAATGTTTTGTAATATTAGTTCCAAATAATAATTGAAAATGTCCCCTCATACCATCAATAGGGACCCGCACTCTTTATAGATAGATATTACATTTAAATATATGAATACCCCTTCCATTTCAAAAATACATGACTGAGAACTGTAATGGATTAGTGTATTGGAAAACATAATATTATTAAAAAAAATATAAGTTAACCACATCATCTTCTTCTAATGTTATTCCTCGATATAACACTAATTATTCATATCACACTTAATACCTTTCTTTATAACATGGGGAAAGTAAACCTAAGAACGTGTAACCTTTGATTCTTAGTGAAGATAAACAAGTGATATATTTGTGATCAGATAAGCATATCATGTGCTCAGTGGTTTGATAATATTATAATAACATTTGAAAAAAACACCATGTATATCAAAAATAACAATCCTGGGGCAATGAATAAAACAAGGTATATCATAAGACCAAAATCATAACGGAATCAATGAATAGGGTTCATGAGACAATAATATTGGCCAAATACATAAAATTTTTCAATAAAATAAAATAATATTAAACCATTTCATTAGTATTAAAGGATCATTTACTAGATTATCATTTTGGAATAGGATCACTCCAAAAACCAAAATGGTAGTAATGGTTAATTCTCAATATTATCATACTGAAAACAGTACCATACTGAACTGGGTTCACTCCCCATTCTAGAACAATTATCGCATGAGATATCCATATTCACCAAATGAATTGTGGGTCTATATTATTCTAGACCAACCCATCAAAAAATTAAAAGAAAAAATATATCCAACTGAATAATATAATTCATTCATATTTTCATAAATAGTTAAAAAAAGGCTTCTCATAGTAATTTCATCATGATATAACCTCTGGAAAGGAAAGGGGGTTTATAATAATCTAATCAATTCCTCATAGCATAACGCATTGAAATGGAATGGATTCAAAAAAATCATCATAATATAAAATAATCTATAGAATGAATAAGGATTATATCATTGGATCAAACACCTAGAAAATCATTGATAACATCAAAGGATATTGAATTTGATTGAATATGATTTTAAAATATCACTTTGAACATTTATTGAGGAAAAGATCCTTTCTAATTGGAAATATCATATTTAAAATATAAAAACATATATAATATTCAAAAAACATTGAATTAAAAAAATTTAAACTTATAATGGAATCATTAAATCATTGAGAAATCATAACAAAAATTAATATTTTTCACTTTGTAAAAATTAAAACCAATAATAGTTTTCCATTTTTTGTAAAAAGTCAAAAGTATCTCATTTCATAAACTGATGAGAACATTCATTTTAAATATTTATAAATGTAAACTATGGATAATAATTACATTTAGTAGTAATAAAATCATAACAATAAAATTTAAAACACTTTTATAATACATGTATACTTAATAAGAATGATATTAATCCCAATAGTGAAATAAAGTATATTTTCCTTAAAAAAATATTTGGATTCTAGATAATATGTGGAATATTAAAGGAAGAAAATTAGTTTATTGATATATACATTTGATAAGAAAATTAAATTTCTTCTACAGAGATTGATCACAATATTTAATCATCATAATATTGATCATATACAATCCTGATAAACAATGAGTCTATAAAGTAGAACCCTTGACACATTAGTTAGTGTAAAACCCTTAGCATTTTAGTTACTATGGAATAGTAAGACACATGAAATAATGATCGTGATATAGTCGTGCATGTCCCATAATATTAAAAAGAAGAATCATATTTGACCTTCATGTGACATTTATACATAAAAATAGAGGTGTATATGATATCACTCCAAAAAAATGTAATTTTGCGACATTTTTCAGGATGCACCATAAATTAGAAATGCTTCACAAAACCATTACTAATTTAACTACATTTCTTAAAAAACAACTCTATGTTAGGAAGTGTTTTGAAAAAATATCGCTAAATTAAAATCGTTTTTATAAATTGTTGCTAAATTAGGGATGTTTCAAGGACAATTTTGAGAAATAACATCATTTTAAGAAAAAAATTCCTTAAAATATATATTTATATTACTCATTTCCCCAAGTTGATTTAAATATATATTTTGATATATATATATATATATATATTTATTTATTTATATTAATATATATAAACACATACACATATTTATAAACAAATATTTTTACATATATTTATATATATATAAACAAACACAAATATATAAATATAGACACACACACACACACACACACATATATATATATATATATATTAATTTTAGGCGTGTTTATTTCGAAAATGCTGTTATTTAAGTGGCCTTTTGAACAATGTTCTAAAACATGGCTTATTATTTATATATATATTTATTTATTTATTTATTTATTTACATCTAAAATTATTATATTTATATATATACATACAAATATATATTTACACACATACACACACAAATATATTAAAATAAATAAATATTAATATATACTTATAATACATATACATAATATGTATATGTATATATATATATGAATATGTATATGTAATATAAACAGACAAATATATATATATATAAACATATAAATAAACAAAAAATTTAGACATATATGTATATATAAAAAATATATATCAACATAAAATAGAAATATATATATGTATATATAATATAAGACATAAACATAAATAAATATATGTATATATATATTATAACCATACAATATAAACACATATATAAATATAATATAATATAAACATATATGTATAATCAGAAAATATAAAATATCTACATATCAATATATAGATACTAATATATTAAAATATATTTTATATTAATACTTAAATACCTAAATGTATTTATATGTATATAAATATAACATAAAACAATTAAATATTCTAAATTTAGTCATATTTTGAGGAAACTATATTCTTTTAGTCACATTTGTACCAATATTTTAAAAGATGGCTAATTATACATAGACACGCACACACACACACACACACCAATACGAAGATATATTTTTACCGAAAAACACACAGAGAGATATAAATATAAACATATATATTAATATAACTATCTATTTTTATATTACACAAAAACATATATATATATATGAACATGTATTAAATATAATATATACATATATATAATATAAAAATATAAATAAACATAAAATATAAATATATATTTATAATAAAACATAAATATATATATAAACATAAATTATAATAATAAAATAAAAACATATATATATATATATGTGTGTGTGTGTGTGAGTCTGTGTGTGTGTATATATATAATAATATATAAATTTTTTAAATATTGGGTTTTAATTTATATATACATAACTATAAAAAAATATAATTATTTATTAATATCAAAGATAATTCAATAGGCTTTATCATTTGTTGTGAACCATAGGTCCAACATTCGAATTATGCTAGATATTATATCCCATTGTTTTGGTTAGCTTGTACTTGGAAAGGGGATAGGTAGTACTTTAGGTAGAGATAACAAACATGGAAAGGATGATTTTTGGCGTACATGGTACTGGGTGAGTGAGACCTTGGCCCGGCATGTGGCCTAATGGATGAAATTGAGGGTTGGTGGGCGAGAAGGGGGATTACATGGTAAAACTTAAGGGTCAGGGGGGAAGATGTATTGAATACTAGATGAGTTAGAGGGAAATGGTTTTGGAGTTAATTGGTAAATGGAGGGCCTTTAGGGTTGCTATGTTGGTTTTATTTTTTATAAAAAATTTATAAAAAATTAACTATATAAATTAAATAACATTTTATAGATATTTCGGCCATTGAGGATTCATGTATAGATATTTCTAGAAAATTTTGGTAAATGACTTCTCAAAAAATACTAAAGTTTATAATCATTGGTAAACATTACTAATTTAGTGACATTTATTAACCAATGATTTATTATAACATCAGTTAATATAGTGTCCCTAAATAATAAAATTAATAAAAATTTCTAAATTATGGACACCTATTTGAGTAAATATGTTGAGAAATTTCAAATAATGAATTGGAATGTAAGAACCCGAAGCTTCAGTTTCATGTACGGATCTCTTTTACAGGTTTTTTAAGGAAAAATGGAGAATCTGGAAATTTTCAGAGTACACGCCATGTACTTTATGAGTACACGTCGTGTACTCCTCGGCCACTCGAAACTGTTTGTTGGTTGAGACCGGGCCACACACACAGTGTGTAGGGGTGACGTGGAGGCTTATTTTGGTGGAGTACAGAAAAACCCACTACACGCAGTGTACTTTAAGAGAACACGCCATGTACTTTTTGTATTTCATTAATTGACCCGGGGTTATGCCTAATGAAAGAAAACATATTTTTTATGCCTAATTCCTTCCAGAACGTCCGATGAGGCCGTTTCTTCTCTAAGACACCGATCCGTCATCGGTTCTCCGAATCAAACTCCATCGGTTGCAGAAGAATTGCAGCGGTGAGTTCATGGTTCTTCTTTAGCCTCGTTTCCTGATTCTTCCTCTCGTGTGAGTTGTCTGAAGTTGAACATTTTAGATGTTTTTGCAGATCTACTCCATTCTAGGCTGATTTACGGGCCTGGGTTCAAGTATATAGATCTCCTACGATCGAGGTAGGTGGTTTGTTTCCCTACGTTTATGTTCTTTGAGTTTGGGTTGCAAAAGTGTAGGATACCCATGTGTCAGGCATCCCATGCATAGGATTTTCATTCTATTGTTTATCTTCCCTAGATTTCTTATTATATTATGATGAATTGCTACTATTATATGATTGGTTGCTTGATTGAGGATCACCCCTTAGGTGTTTCTCCCTCTGTTTGGTTGTTTATCACAGTTTGGTACCGTTTGCTTGTGAGGAAAACCCTATTGCAATTGTTAGTTTCTTGTTAACACTGATTGCATGTGTTTCCTGCTGTTTAAATGCTTTGTTTCATGGTAGCTATTAGCCAAGTAGTTGTTTAACTTACATAGTACTGCTAACAGTCGATTACGCACTACTTGACTGCTCAGGGATGTGAGAACCTGGTGCGTGAGATCAAAGAGGGAATAGACGATTAAGTTCATCCCTAGAGGGTCTATTGTTTTTAGTTTCGTATGCAGGAGCTATGGGAATAGGACTTTGTGCTTCCCAATTGTGTTCTTAGTTACCCATGCATCGAGACCATAGGAGGAATTATACGTAAGTGTTTCCTCATTGAGTCTGTAGTTATCGTTTCAAGAAAAAAGTGGAATTGACATGAGAGCTTCCCAGAGTGTCTATGCCTTGTTTGATTACTAGACTATAGGGGTCTACTAGTTTAGCCACCCAGAGAGTCAGGGTGAATTTTGATTTTCGGTTGTGATGATACCATCATTCCAAAGAACAAGCTTGGGTTTGTATAGCTTGTGTTTAGGTATTATTTTTAGATACCTTATGTGTTACTTGCATATCATGGAAGAGAACACTTTGCTGTGTTTTCCCTAGTTGTGTAATTAAATGAATGTGAATGGAAATTGGTAGAATTGTTTACTTCATTTATTTGCCTTTACTTTTTCTATATCACTCACTGACAGTAGGGCACAAATATTGTGGTGGTTTCCTACTGGTTTTAGTCTCACACCCTGTTTGGGTCTTGCTTTTTTTCCCAAACAGATTATATGGTTGCAGGTATATGTAGGTATTGTGGCCCTTCTACCTCAGGTACTGGATTTTTGGCCGGAGCTGGAGGGCATGGGACCGGGCCTTGGCCCGCGATGTTGCTAAAGTTATTGTTTACATTTAGTTCTTTGGTTTTAGTTTTATTTCAACACATTGTTTTGCTTACTTCTTTCCATAGATACATGTACCATTCTGCATCATTATTATATCAAGTATTTATTTTACTTTTAGTTCAGTTGTTGCATGCTATTTACTGCTTCCTCTATTATTTATGCTTATTCTTCCACTGTATACTTCACCAAATGAGAGCATAGTTTCTCCACTGACTCACCAAGGCCCTCGCTACTCGTCAGCTGCCTCTGGCGTTTGGGGAAACGTTCTTGAGTTCATGTGGCAAACTGGATATGGGGCACCAGTTATGCGGCTCCGGACTCAGGTCGTTACAATGGGGAATAAAAGGAGTTTTCTCTCTTTTTTATTGCTTTCTGTTTTGCGACAATAGCCAAGGATAGGAATAAATTGTTAGTTTTTACTCAATTGTGCCCGGGATTAATTAACCTGTATACAGGGAAAACCTATATTACCTCATAATTGCAATTTTCAATTTTTTTCAAGTGTTACAGATTATTATATTTCACCATTGGGTGATGCATATGTTTTGTGTTGTTACAGTTTATATGAATATGGTTCTATTTGATTGCAACCTGATGAGATGAGGGTGTGCCATCTAATTCATAATATAGGTACTAGGTTGGAAATCACTTGTCATGCATCTTACCATGCCATCTAGGGTGCATTAGAATTACATGTTGTTGTGATAGATGTCATGATAGATTATGCATGTAGTCGTGGTAGTTGATGTGATAACAATAATTGTTGCGCTGATAGAGTATTACTTCTTTTCCATCCTGTTTAGCATGGGTGCCAAGCTCTGGTCTTGGAGGTGTTATGGTCCCTCGAGGATCAGAATTTGGCAGATCATTGTTTGTTATGCTGTTTAGTTGTTGTATGCATTGTTATGATGCCATGCTTTGATTCGCGGGGAGTATGGGCCCCCACAGATCAGAATTTGCACATAGCTGGTTGTTTTTCAGTGTTTCTAACGTTCGGAGCAGTTTTAGAGCTACTTCCCGGAAAAACCCAGAATACACGGCGTGTAATTTATTAATACACGCCATGTAGTTTTTAAACTGTGTTTCTATCTGTGTAAACAAAAAAAACATAGAGTGTCAGAAGGACTTCATGAACACGCCGTGTACCATAAGTACACGCCGTGTAGTAGTCAATCGTGTACTCGTTCATGTCACCAACAACAAGGGTTCGGGAAACTCGTGTAGTATACATCGTGTGTTATAAGAACATGCCGTGTAGGATTTTTCTGGGTACCCTACTGTGTCATGAACAACACAAGTTAGTGTTATCCATTTTTATAAATGTCGTGTTTGTTCGGAACATGCTGTGTAGGGGTCAGCCGTGTAGCAGGCTGTGTAACCTTCTAGAAGGGCCACCGAGCCTGTATAGTACACGTTGTGTGTTATAAGAAAATTCCATGTAGTTTTCTCCTAGGTGACCAGCCATGTCACAAACAACACGGGTCGATGTGATCTATCCTTATACAAGCCGTGTTTGTTCGGAACACTCCATGTAAGGGGTTAGCCGTGTGGCCGGCCGTGTAACTGCTACACGGGCCGTCGAAGCCTGTATTATACATGCTATATCATTAGTGCACACACCTTGTAGTTTAGAATTAGAAAGACCGTGTAGGTTAGCCATGCAAAGAGACTCGGGCAGGGGAGTGGAGTTCAAGTACACGCCGTGTTTTGGAACATCACGTCGTGTAGTCTGGAACGTTACACGACCAGTGGTGGAAAAATTTCATTCCCATGTAAATGGCTTTAACAAACACATTGTGTAGTTTAATATACATGTCGTGTAGTTCAGTTTTTCAAATTTAAGTGTTTCTCTCTCCTCTTCCTGTTTTGTACTCTTGTGTTTTCTGTCCTTGCTGATCCTAAATCGGAGGCATGATTTTGATCTTTTAGGACTATGGAACCAAGACAGCCTCCCGTTGCAGGTCAGGAACCAGGCGGTGACCGTACACCTGATACGGCAGACCAGGGTCTACCAGCACTTCTGCCGATTGTTTCGGATATGGAACCTGCAGTGATTCTGGACATGGATGCAGACACTCAGTTCAGAGAGGGTTTCATGAGGTTCGTGAAAACCTTCCAGGGAGCTCCGCATCCAGCCCCATCTTTGGCAGAGCTGATGTGAGTCTTCCAGCAGCATCATCATCCCACTTCCACAAGGGATGGTGGACCTAAGGTTACAAAGTCATGGCTAGAAACCATTCTTCCCATCTTCGAGCATCTGGAGACACCCCCAGACAGAAAGGTGAAGCTCGCGACTTACATGCTACGAGAATCTACCAAAATATGGTGTGATGTAGTCTCACAGGCAGGTCACCAGCAGACTATGGCTTCGGATGAATTATAGCATATGTTCTACGACTAATTATATCTAGCGATGTTGAGGGATGACATGGCCAGAGAGATCATGAACCTACAGCAGGGGACTCATTCAATTATGGAGTATTCCTCCTGCTTCACTGAGTTACATCATTTTTCTCCTGTTCTGGGAAATGACGAGTTGTTTTTGGCAAGGAAGTTTGAGGAAGGCCTCAAACTAGAGATCTGATCGCAGGTGAACGTTTTCCAGTTGACTTCAATTACTCTGATAGTCAACCAGGTGTTGATCACCAAAATAAATCTGAGGGAGACTGGAGCTTTTGACTAGGGCGGTTCAGTATCCAAGGATGATTCATTTCATTCTGACAGCCGGAAGCACCACCGAGAGTCTACTCGAGGTGACTCGAGGAAGTGAGGTGTATGTTCTGGTAGACGGGATCTTCCTTTTGGCAACCCGATGGTGTTCTATCAGTGTGGAAAGAGTGGGGATAAGAAGACTCAGTTCCCGAGAGATCCAGTGGAGTGCCGAGCTTGCAGCAAGATGGGTAATCTGTAGCATTTTTGTAGCATTCTTCTTCCTGCAGCTAGTGAAGGAGGATCTGTTTCTACCCCTCCTTCAAGAGCAGGATTACTAGTCCCACCGCAAACTGGGGTCTAGAGTTCTTCGGGTCGTGCAGGCCAAGGTAGAGGTCATGGATGCGGTAGTCAGGCTCAAGGGGGATCAGCTCAGGGTTATCAGGCTGCTACACAGGGCCGCAGTACTGGCGAAACATTTTCAGTAGAGCAGATCCATCAGGAGTAGGATCCTGGACTGTCCACAGTTTGAGGTACGATCTTAGTAGCCTCAGTTTTATCTTCAGCCTTTTTTGATACTGATGATTCACATAGATTTATCTCTGTTTCTATCGTGGAAATTCTTGAGCTCTGTGTATTTTCATCTACTGACATGTTAACTCTCGACACGCCCTTGAGAACAAGGAAATCTAGAATACGTCAGTGAAAGGAGTTCCCTCTCATGGTTTCAGGGTATCGTTTCCTATGGGACCTCTAGTCCTGATGATGATGGGCTTTGACGTCATTCTCAGTATGGACTGGTTGGTTCCCTTCCAGGAAGTCATCGATTGTTATCGCCATAGGGTGAGTTTTGTATCATGAGAGGGTGAATAATTCCTTCATAAGGGTGAGTGGAATGTTCAGGCGAGTCGATCCAGACTCGGCCATCATAGGCTAGGAGGAGTTACGACCCAGATTTCTAGTCTTTGTCTGGATGACCAGGGGACTTCACTGTTAGATTTTTCTCATGTGGTTGATCGCTTTCCAGATGTCTTTCCAGAAGACTTTTCAGGTTTTCCTCCAGAGTGTGAGATAGAATTCTCGATTGAGCTCATCCCAGGAGTAGCACCGATGTCCATTCCTCTTTATTAGATGGCTACACCTGAGTTTCAGGAGCTCAAGAAACAATTGGAGGAGTTACAGACAAAGGGTTTCATCATACCCAGTACTTCTCCTTGGGGTTCACCTGTCATGTTCGCGAAGAAGGCAGACGGTACCCTTAGTCTTTGCATGTATTATCGGAATTTGAACTTTTTTACGGTCAAAAACTGATATCCCATGCCAAGGATTGATGATCTCTTCAATCAGCTTCAAGGAGATAGGGTGTTCTCGAAGATCGATTTGAGGTCCTGCTATCATCAGTTGCGCCTTAAGCCTTCAGATATACCTCTGAAAGCCTTTAAGAGAAGGTATGACCTCTACGACTACATGGTTATGCCATTCGGCCTTACAAACATGCCAGCAGTTTTCATGGCACTGATGAACCGAGTGTTCCAACCTTACTTGTATTCCTTCTTCGTGGTCTTCAAGGATGATATCTTTGTGTACTCTCACGCTCGACACGACCATGCAAACCATCTTCAGATCGTTTTGAGTACACTGAGAGAGCGTCGGTTATATGCTAAGCACTCAAAGATCCACTTTTAGATAGATGAGATTCACTTCCTGGGTCATGTCATCTCAGAGACAAGAGTATCAGTAGACCCAAAAATGGTGAGAGAAGTAGTTACCTGGGAGCATCTGAAGATCTTCTTCAAGGTACAAAGCTTCTTGGGGAAGGCTAGTAACTACAGGTGGTTTATACAGGACTTCTCACACCTAGCAGCACCATTGACGTTCTTGAGTAAGAAGGGGGTGAAGTTTTTTTGTTCGGAAGCCTGTGACTTAGCCTTCCAAGAGCTGAAGGGGATATTGAATTCAGCACCGATTCTAGTTCTGCCAGAGCCGATCAAGAGTTACACAGTTTTCTGTGATTCATCTGGCATCGATCTTAGAGTAGTGATTATGAAGGAAGATCATGTTGTCGCGTACGGATCTCGATAGTCGAGGCCACATGAGAAGAACTATCTTACGCACGACCTGGAGTTGGTGGTTGTTGTTCATGCTCTGTTTTTTTGGAGGAACTATCTCATGGGAGAGAATTTCATGGTATATACTGACCACAAGAGCCTCAAGTACATTTTCACGCAATGTGACTTGAATCTGAGACAGCGGAGGTGGGTCAAGTACCTACTGTCTTTCGACTTCGAGCTTTCTTATACACCTGGGAATGGAAATGATGTGGCAGATGCACTGAGCAGGAGGACTCAGTTGCAGGCAGTTCAAAAGGCCAGCAGTGAGTGCCAGCTCATGGATCTGTTCTCTGAGATGCATCTAGAGGTGCACGACAGACAGGGTCAGACAATTCTTTCTTCTGTAGTTGTTACCTCTACTCTTTTTGATCGAGTTTGAATGAGGCATCTATCAAAACCTAAATGCCTTGTCCTATGGGAGGGTGTGTCAGATGGAGACCCTACTGCGGGGTGGATAGTGGGTGATGACGAGGTGATATGTTTTCTTGCCTGCGTGTGGGTTTCAACGAACATACGGGAGGAGATGTTGCGGGATTTCCAGGCTTCAGCTTGGTTAGTTCATCCTGGTGTCACCAAAATGTACCAAGACATGCACTGTCAGTATTGGTGGCCTGGTATGAAGAAGGATGTGGTTGGTTTTTTTTTTGCGGTGTTCCACCTGTTAGCAGGTGAAGGCAGAACATCTGCAACCTGCAGGGCATTTGCAGCAGTAACCCATTCCCAAGTGGAAATGGAATGATGTCACGATGGACTTCGTGATAGGTTTACCGAGATCGCCTCGAGGAAATGATGTGGTCTGTGTTGTAGTGGAGAGGCTCACGATGGTTTCACACTTCTTGCCGATCAAGGAGTCCTTTAGTGTTGATTAGCAGGGATGGTTGTACATCTGAGAGATTGTACGTCTTCATGGAGTTCCACATTCCATTTTTTCAGACAGGGATGTGCATTTTACATCGCACTTCTGGAAGGGGCTATAGAGGGCGTTGGGTACACATGTACTTTTGAGTACATCATACCATCCCCAGACTGATGGAAAGTCCAAGCGTATAATCCAGGTGCTTGAGGATATGCTCTGAGCTTGCATTATCGACTTTGGAGGTTCTTGGGAGAAGCATATTCCTCTGGTGGAGTTTTCCTACAACAATATTTTTCCGGAGACTATTCAGATGGCACCATACGAGGCTTTTTACAGTAGGCCATGCCAATCAACTTTATGCTGGCTAGAGGCAGGAGAGGCAGATTTTCTGGGACCTCATCTTGTTTAGGAGACCTCAGAAAAGATTGAGTTGATTCGGAAGAGGATGGCAACAGCACAATCTAGGCAAAAGTCTTATGTTGATCAGCGGAGATGACCTCTGGAGTTCGAGGTTGGAGATCGGGTTTTTCTGCGTGTCACACCAAGGTTGTGAAATAAGAGGATTCGGAGACAGGGTAAGCTTTCACCAAGATACGTTGGGACATTTGAGGTTCTGGAAACAATCGGCCTGTTTTCTTACAGGTTGCAGTTACCTCAGAGGTACCAGGATATGCACAACGTCTTTCATATTTCTCAGCTTTCTACGGTATTTCTCAGACCCGTCTCATGTTTTTCATCCCGAGGAGGTTGAGTTGGAACAGGATTCATCTTTCAAGGAGAATCTTATCAAGATTGTTGATCATAGGGAAAAAGTACTCCATGGATGGTCTGTTCCTCTAGTATGGGGGCTATGGCAGCATGGCCGTATACAGGATGAGACTTGGGAGAGGGAGGATGATATGCAATTAAAATGGCCAGAGTTGTTCAAGGTTTCTTATTCTACGTCTTGGTAGGGAAATTCGAGGACGAATTTCTATAAGGGGGAAGTTTGTAAGAACCCGGAGCTTCGGTTTCAGGTATGGATCTCTTTTACGGGCTTTTTAAGGAAAAATGGAGAATCTGGAAATTATCAGATTACATGTCATGTACTTTATGAGTACACTCCGTGTACTCCTCGGCCACTCGATGTTGTGTGTTAGCCGAGACTGGGCCACACAGACGGTGTGTAGGGGTGACGTGGAGGCCAATTTTGGCGGAGTACGGAAAAACCCACTACACGCTGTGTACTTTAAGAGTACATGTCGTGTACTTTTTTATTTCATTAATCGACCCGGGGTCATGCCTAATGATGGGAAACATCTTCTTCTCTACCTAATTCCATCCAGAACGTCTGAGGAGGCCGTTTTCTCTCCGATCCACCGATCTATCACCGGTTGTCTGAATAAAACTCTTTCAGTTGTAGAAGAATCATAGCGGTGAGTTCTTGGTTGTTTTTTAGCCTCGTTTCCTGATTCTTCCTCTCGTGTGAGTTATCTGAGGTTGAACGTTTTAGAAATTTTTGCTGATCGACTCCGTTCTAGGTCGATTCACAGGACGAGGTTCATGTATATCGATCTCCAAGGATTGAGGTAGTTGGTTTGTTTCCCTATGTTGAAGTTACTTGAGTTTTGGTTGCAAAAGTGTCGGATACCTATGTTTCGGTTATCCCGCATTTAGGATTTTGATGCTATTGTTTATCTGCCCTAGATTTCTTGTTAGATTATGATGAATTTCTACTATTATATGCTTGGTTTCTTGATTGAGGATCACCCCACGAGTGTTTCTCCCTCTGTTTGGTTATTTATCACCGTTTGGAACCATTTTTCTGTGAGGAAAACCCTATTGCAATGGTTAGTTTCTTGTTATCACTTATTTCATGTGTTTATTGCTATTAAAATGCTTTTGTTTCATGGTAGCTATTATCCAAGTAGTATTTTAACTTACTTAGGGCTGCTAACAGTCGATTAAGCACAACTGGACTCCTGAGGGCTGTGAGAACCAGGTGCAGGAGATCAAAGAGGGAATAGACGATTAAGTGCTTCCCTAGAGGGTTTGTTGATTTTAGTTTCGTACTTAGGAACTATGGGAATAGGACTTTGTGCTTCCCAAGAGTGTTCATAGTTACCCACACATCGAGACTACAATAGGAATTAGACGTAAGTGCTTTCTCAGAGAGTCTGTATATATCATTGCAAGACTAAAGGGGAATTGATGTGAGAGCTTCCCAAAGTGTTTGTTCCGTGTTTTGATTACTAGAATATAAGGGTCTACTAGATTATCCACCTAAAGAGTCATTGTGAATTTTGATGGTTGGTTGTGACGAGTCCACCGAGCCAAAGAACAAGCTTGGGGTTGTACTACTTGTGTTTAGGTTGTCTTTTTAGATACCTACTGGGTTACTTTCTTATCATGGAATAGAAAACATTACTTGTTTTTCCTAGTTTGTGTAATTAATTGAATGTGAATGGTAATTGGTATAATTTTTTACTGCATTTATTTACCTTTACTTTTGCTATATCACTCACTGACAGTAGGGCACAAATCTTGTGGTGGTTGCCTACTCGGATTAGGATCACACCCTGTTTGGGTCTCGCTTTTTGGCCCCAACAGATTATATGGTTGCAGGTATATGTAGCGATTGTGGCCCTTCTACCTCAGGTACATGATTGCTGGTCGGAGCTGGAGATTATGGGACAAGGCCTTGGCCCGCGATGTTTCTGGAGTTTCTATTTACATTTAGTGCTTTTGTTTCAGTTTTATTTCAGCACGTTGTTTTTCTTATTACTTTCGACAGATACATGTACCATTCTGCATCATTATTATATCAGACATTGCTTTTACTTTCAGTTCAGTTTTTTCAAGCTATTCACTACTTCCGCAATTGTTTATGCTTATTCTTCTGTCGCATACTTTACCAAATGAGGGCATAGTTTCCCCACTGACTCACCAAGGCCCTCACTACTAGTCGGCAGCCTCTGGCCTTTGGGGAAACATGCTTGAGGTCATGTGGTGAACCGGGTACAGGGCACCAGTTATGCGGCTCTGGACTCGGTTCGTTACATGGCACATTATAAAAAGTCAATAATTCAAAAAAATGCCCTTATTTAGTGTTTTTTTGGGCATCTTTTCTAGGGAAATAAATATGATATAAAAATCCCTTACCTCAAGTTAAAAATTAAAATACAATTTTATTACCCAATTAATAATAAATATAGTTTTGTTTTAAATATATTCCTGAATCACAATCATATGTATTCTAACTTATATGATTTAATTGTAACCTTTTATTACCTGTTTGTTAATAATTATTTATTAAAATTATTAGTTTAGGTAATAACTCGCTTTATCATTTATGTTTTTTAGTAGTTTTGGTTCCAACAAATTGATCATGTCTTTATAATCACTAGAATTTAAAACATGGTATAAATGTAAATAATATTCATTATATATATATTATCAGTCATCCATAAAATATCATATAGAATAATAAATTACAATGATGCACCCAACAAGTCATATGTAGTCATGAACACTATTTTCCATTTTAAGAATAACGGAATTTAAGAGTGACATATATTTATTAACCTTTATAGAATCATTTTTATATCATATATATCATATCTATTCATTAAATATATCTTTATTATCATCCATGTTAATGAAAAATGAAAAATATTTCATATTTCTTTGTGGAGGTGGTTGTCCACATGTACACATAAGTGACATGATCGTATTCCAAAGGATTATAAAAAAATAATATAGATGTGATATTATAATTCTATAAGTATAAATGTGTAATAAATATCACATATAAATGTGAAATATGTTATTATTTTGATCCCTAAGAGGTTGTGATTGATAATGATTTACATGGGTTCACCAGATTGTCTACCCCCAAACCCATGATCGATTTGGTGGTAGGGGAGATGGATATAGGTTATTTCATTAAAATAATAAAATCTTGATGTATGTTATATTTTGGAATTATTATTGAATAATAATTTATTATAATTTTATTTATGAATAAGGATAAATAAAGGGATAATAGACAGTTATGAACTATTCAAATTCTTCAAAAAACCTATTTATGTTTATACATAATTCCTTCTTAGGAAGTTTTTCTGATCAAAATATAAGATGAAGGTTATGGGATGGGATTTTTTTATGTATTATCTGAACCAAAATTATCTTAAAGTGTTGAAAGGAGATGATAAAGGGTATCCTTTTATTTGTGGTGGAGATCACATAATATTAATTTCTCAATAAAATAAGATATCTCCACATTAAAGAAAAAATAAATGGCTCCAATGTGGACAATTAAAGAACCATAGATTAAGAAAAGTTACAATATGGATAAAACTATAAATTAGACTCATTTTACATTATATTAACTCATTCATTTTAAATCGAAACGCTATGTAAAATAGTTTTAACCGTATCTGCAAAAAAATAATTATTATAATTATAACTATTCATTATGTAAAAAAATGAGTTAAAAACATTATATAATCTTAATAATTATTATTTCAAATATTAATCCATTATATCAAATTTAATTCATATAAGTGGAAGAATTTAATTCAAAATTAAATTTACTAGTGCGAAGAAATGCAGTTTTGCAATGAAAAAATTTCATATTTATAAAATATTATTATGTTAAATTTGAACAAAAAATAGATTCAAATTTATTAAAATATAATAATAATCAAATAAATATAAAAAAAATTAAGTTTAAATAAAATTTATAATAAAATTTATCCTTATAAATCATTTTATTTAAAATGAAATTTTCAATAAGTTGAATTATTTTACTATGTTCAATGAAAAAATAATCTTTTTGATAACATTATAAATAAATAACATTAATATAATTTAGACAATATTAATTAAAATTTTATGCTATTATTTTAAAATAAATTTTTTAATAGTGGAAACAAATAATGTTTTTATTTGTTCACAAAAAACTATAAAATCATTTTTGAGGAAAATGTAACTTAGAAGCAATTGATGACTTTACTAGAAATTTTTTATTTATTTTTTAAATTTTTTATTTATATAAAATATTCAAAAGTATATTTTAAACTATAGTTTTTCCTATTCATATCATTATATTTAATGACTAGTTTATCATGGTCATGATAAATAATATTTTTAATAGTATGTTGTTTATCTTTAATACACATTGTTGTATTTAAAAAATGTTATTAATTTTTTTATAAAATATCATTTTGTTACATTAAACCACCATAAAATTATTTTTTAAAAAAAAATTACATTAATATGATACAAAAAATTCCGAAACTTGTTCATCATCAAATTTTCATGTTCCCACACATCTTCTTCAGTTTTTTTTCTTATAGTTAACATTATATATATTGCTGGTCTTGTTTCACAGTGATTTATCTATATGATCAATGATTTATTATGGATTATATTCAAAAGAAGGATAATTCTCCATTAATAGGACTTATGATATCAGTATACGTGATGGATCAGGTATGCACCTCTACAAGATAGATACATGGAATAAAACATGAACCCATGAGAGATGGTCAGTGGAAGCATGAAGTGATAAGCTATCATACATACTCAATCAAGAATCCTGAAGTGTCTAATATACCTAGGAATCAAATTTACATTATTATTGGACCTTATAACCATCTTCCATGGGTTAATTTATAGAAACACATTCCCACAATCTTCAAATTCATGATCACATTAACTATTTTCATCCTACTTTTTTTCGACTCCGAGCTGCATTGATGTTATGTTTAATTTATATAAAATTAATTTCCATTTTCTTCTAGGTATGGGTCAAATAGGATTCTTTATCCAACTTCATAACAACATGTTATAGTTATTCACTTCTTTTTTTACATGTATCCATAAGGATTAATATAGAATGCACAAGTCAATGATACTATTGTAAGAAAACTATACTATAGGATGGTGATGATAACAAAAACATTTGAATATATAGAATATGATTATAGAATTTACTCTAGGTTATGAATGATCATATTAGACTAACAATAAATATAAGGGTGATATAAAGTGATAAACCATAACCATGTATCCAGATCATGATGAAGACTTTAGTAGAATGTTGAGGTAAAACATGGATCAACATCATATATAATAGAATGTCATATTTCATGTAACCTTACAACATAGTTAATTTATATTGTTGTAAGATAATCAAGAGATATGTTTTCTTTGATATCTATGAAGTATGATTACATTATAAAGAGCTTGAGTACAACCAAAATATTTTTATTCTCGTTATATGGTTTGGTGAAGTCCAACAACAAAATCCATGGGGTATTTTTACCATTTCTATAATGCTATGGGCAATAGTTGTAACATTCCATTAAAAATATATTTCATAGACTCAACATGTTGACATACCAATCATCAATATACAGACAATTAAATTTAACTCTTAATTCCATATCACCATAAATACTATTTCAGATCTCAATAAATTTTCTTAATTCTAGGATGAATAAGGAATAAATAACAATATGGATCATCTAAAAAATCCTTCATCAAATATGGTATTAACGAAAACCATATACTATTCTTGAACCCATTAGTTCAATAAAAATAAAGTTTATATATAGGAACAATTATGTCATTCTTCTTCATCTCTGCATCTTCCTTCCACACCACATTAACAATTACATTGATATATGGATGAAAACTCATTTAAGGATTTCATGGTTTCTCTCCATTATCTATGATCTATAGATCTATCCGTTTCAAATATAGAAATATTGTCTCTTTTTTGACCCATATCATTAATAAGAAAATATTATCCTTTTAACATAATGAATTTTCCACCGTGTTCACTTTATTAGGGAAGTAATGTATTGATAATTAATAATCAACTGTAACCCTTTTCTATATCACACATTCAACTCATTATGTTGAAATATATAGTTTAATTTCTTTTATAATTATATGTGCCCAGATTTATCTATGAATATATCTCTCCTATATCATTAATCGAAAAATTAACTCACCTTATTCCAGATCATGAATTGATTAATTTTATTCATGTGAAATTAATTGTCACACAAAAAATGTTATCAAATTACCATTCTAAATGATGACAATCTTGAATAACTTCTTTGATGCATCTAAAAAGATTAAAAACACCTCCCCACTATTGGGTAATTTGAACAATGTTTCAGTGACTAACACTAACTTCAATTCTTTGATTTTTTCCTCACATTCATATATTCAAATGAACATATTTTCCTTTTGAGTTGACATGGTTAGTAGATTAGAAAACCATTAGAAATGTTAATAAATTCATTGATAGTATCCATCCAAACAATGAAAACTACGGATCATATTCACCATGATTATTCTAGCCCAATTATAGATAATGTCTCTACTTGGTGGATTCATAGATTTACCCACTCTTGATAATATATAACAACAAATGAGCACTTTTTTAGACAAAATTAACATATTTTAATGTTTTCATATAGTTTTTCATTAGGTTTTTTATTACAATCCTCAATTGATCTACAAGATCTTCCTTGATCAGTTAGTATAGATGAGTATCCTCCATAAATTCTACCACTCTGTTTCAAGGTAATATATAATGTCCTTATTCATTAAATCCACTGATATAGTGTTGGAGTTAGAAAGAAAAAATAAAATCCCAATATATTAGTTGTTCACATATATTATACAAAATTTAGTATTTGTTATATCCTCCCTCTTGAGCCACAATTTATGATATCCAAACTGAATATCAGTCTTCAAAAAGTATTTATATCAACACAGCTGATCAAATATGTTATCAATAAGGGAAATAGTTTGAATATTATTTTTTTGGGTCATCTTTCCTTGTTGATAATCAATGAATATTCACATGAATCCACATTTAATCTTAATAAAAACAATTATTTAACCCCTAGGTTAATTTTCTTAATGAATCTCTTGTTAAGTTTCTCTTATATTTTCTTCTTCATTTCCTTAAAAATAATTGGTTCCAAACTATAGAGAGTATTTTAAAAATGTGTATACATATGTATGATTTCTATTAAAAATAAACAGTATGATTTGGTGTACTTCCATTGATCTCATTCATAAATACGTCAAAAAACTCTCACACAATGTTAATATATTTTACACTGATTTTATACCTAAAAAGGTCAAATAAATACGACTTTTGAATATAAATAATATCCCATAGTGTGGATGTGATATCCATTAGATGTTTTATTTATCATCACACTGGAAAATAATCAAATTTTAGTTCAGATTGTCCAAAGTGACATCCCTTGGTAATTGATTTGGGAATTATATAGAGAATCAAAATGCATACATACAATAAAATAAAATTCAACCACAGGTAGAATTATATTGTTCATCAAAATCATCTACCCAAAAAGATAAAATGGTAGTAAATAATATACATGAGATGTGATCATCATTCCATATGTGGTTTATTTATTAATTTGACATATAATCATTTGGGTGGAATTTTGATTACTATATAAAATTCCTGAGATAAAAAATTATTGGTAAATATAGAGATAAAAAAGAAATTAATATTTTTAGAGTGTATGATATGTGTACCTTTCACCACATCATTATCATAAACCACATCAAAAATAGTGACAACATGATATTTCATTTTATCTCTTGAATTAAGCAGTTATTAACATTGATCGTCATCATTAACCTTTATTTATGTGAAATGATCATCATTATTCCCATTCTACTTGAATTTTAATCACTGTATTGTGTGTGGTGAATTTTTTGGATCATTCCCTATATTTGTATCATTATTATACAATTTCCAAAAAAATATTATTTATCCAATTTATGACCTTCCATTCCACAACTATAAATTTACTAGTCCCTCATCACATTTTCCATGATTTTTATAACAAACATCATGCTTGAAGTCAAGATTATCTTATCTACTCCAGGTAATCTATAGTTTTGTTTTATTTCTGTATATATTTTCTTATCAAAATTATGAGATATGTGGGTAACTACAATATCCATTCCCACCATGAAATAACATTAAAGTTTTCTTCATCTATACTAAACTCTCATATTTCTAAAACCCTTAAAAGGCTTCATTTTCACCCTATAAATAATAGAACAAGCATACATTCAATTTTTTTGATAATACTAGAAGTATACCTCACAAGTCATATAAAAGATCCCTAATAGGTACCAATTGATTCATCATCCAACTTTTTTTTATCATGTAATTTCTTCTCAACATTATAATGTACAATATAAGGAATGTGATTCTTGAAAAATATGCTATTATTATTATCCCACTCTATAGAGTCAATTCATTGAATTTACCTCATGTTGTTGTTAATATTCAACCATTTATCTACTTCTATTTCATTTTTATACATAGGGAAAATTATTTTTCATCCTATAAACAATAGATAATGTAAAATATCTTCTCAATTATATTGACCTATTTATAGAAAAGTAGTGGTTTGCTAAAACAACTAAATTATAGTAGACACTTCCTTTTGAAAGAATAAATATAATGTTGTTATATTGATTAATCATTTGGAATTTAGAATTATTCATTTATTAATAATGTTTTTTTGGGAATAGAAACATGATTTTCTATTCGGGTTCATATAATATTTGGTTATTGAATAGAAAAATAATTTTATTTTCAATATCATTCAAAAATTAACATAGTTGTTTTTGGTTCCATTCCTTGAATTAAACTAGTAATCATAGTGTAAGGTACCATAATCATAGTGGGTAAAAATGTAATATTTGAAAATAAATTATAGGGTGTCTAAACTATGAAACATTCCTTTTAATATATAAATCATTAGGGTTTACTTGGTTTATTTAGTATCATTATTCAAATATTTCATGATGTTTTGTGAAAATTTTGTGAATTTTTAATACATATCACCTAGGGGTGTAAAATCCAATATGTTCCAATGACAGTTCTTGTGCACTAATTGATGATCGATTTAAATCCAAATAGTCATTTTTTAGAGTTATCACCCCTTGGTAAAACAATTCTAGAGCCACGACCATTTTTAGTATCATGATAGGGATTTAATTTCATGTAATCAGCTCGCTCTATCCATCAAAACAATTTCAATATATTTTTCTATAAATTAACATATCCTCTAAATTATCCATTGATTTATCACTAAATTATTCTCATAATAGTTAAAAATGTTATATAAAACCATCCTATAAGATGAACTATAACACACCCCACATTCAATAAATAGATATTAAATTTTAATAGATGAATATTCATATATGTTCACTATTAAATTCTTGATGACTGTATTGTTTTACAATATTTGGAAACAAGGAAAAAATCATGTTCTTAAGAGAACTAAATCACCTTTGACTATTTTCTTCATTACTAGAAACATTATAAGAAATATCATACATAATACATTTCTTTATAACCTAAATAATGGAATCATTATAATGGGTGAGGTCAGAAATTGATTAAGGGTAAACAATGGATATATCAATGATCACATAAGTATAAAATTAGTATATGGATATAAGAACTTGAAATAAATATTTTAAAACAATATCATGTATATCAAAGATAATAATCTTTAGGAATTTAATAATTAATTAGAGTTAATAATACATGAATCATAAGAAATTAATGGATATGTTCTAAGAAAGCATACCATTTTCAGAAAAACAAGATTCATGTAATATTTGTAATAATTGAATATCATATCCAATGTAATTGAGGATATTTTACCAGAATATCATAGTTGAATGGGATCACTCCCCCAAAAAATCCTAGAAATCAAGCATTCCTCCCAAGACTATCATATTTGATATTTGACCTTAGTAATGTAGGTTGACTAACCATTCTATTCCTATTTATCTCATGAGATATCCGTCCATACATTATGCATTAGATGACTATGTAATTTTGACCCAAACAATACATAATGAAATTCATATAGATGCATTCTAAAATATCCTAAAACATTCTTCATATCTAAACCTAAAAAAATATGTTTCATAAGTATTTCATGATCTAATTACCCATGGAAGAGACATGATTCTTAAAATAATTTCTTCAATTCATCAAAATATTACCCATTGAAAAAGAACGGGTTTCATAATTAACATATCTTCATAATCATAAACCATTAAAAGAAGGAATATGGATGTATCATTATATCATATCCACTGAAAATCTTCTGAAATATTGAAGGAATTTATATTATATTAAAAATTATTCTAAAAGATCAGTTGGAACATTTTTTGAGAAGATTAACATTCCAAATTGAATTTAATTATTTTTAAAAAATATATTTCTAAAAAATTAAATGAAACATTTTATTTGAATATAACCATGAAAACAAGTAGTTTATGATTTATATCATTTAATTTTCATAATACCATTCAATTCTAATAATTCAATAAATATTGAAAAAATAAATCCTTTCACATTTTTAGTAAAAATTAAAAAGATCATAATCTCAAAAATAGATAAGAAAATTATTTTTAAAACATTTTAAAAAAAATTAATCACTGCTAAAAATGACTTTTTAAAATCATAGTAACATAATAACAAAATTATTCAAAAATATTCATACATTTAAGGAAATTGAAATTAATTATTCTTCTATTAAAAAGAGAAGTTAAAAAATTATATAAATACATTATTTTTCACTCAGGATAACACAGTGAAAAAATGTATGTAAAACACGAAATTTATATAAATAACTAATGGTGAATGACATTCATGAAGTTTATGGGAGTTGTGGAAGTGTGGTTGGAAATGCGCCCAAATTTTATTTTTAACATCATCAATTATTTTTCTGAGATCAATACGACGATCAACACCAGTCTCCATGGAATATAATCAATGATTTAGATAAAGAAGCAAGAGTCCTGAAAATATTATAGATGATCTAGCACATCTTATTTATAAAAAATTTAATTAATTTCATAAAGAAAATAAGTCGTGGATTTTGGGTATTTTATTCGTTGGTGATGCTGATTGTTCGGAATTACCATTATAAATTATCTTGTTGGACATGCAAGGATACCAACTATAATCCCTCTAGTGGTGATCCACACATTCTCTGGTGGCCTCTAATCGACAACGCTTGTTCTCTAGGTGCTAGCGCGGTGAAGCGAGTGTCTTTTTTCTATCATTCATGATCGCTTGTTCTTAGGTATTGAAGAACGTCTCTCATTCTTGAGAGGGGAGAGAAGTGGATTCAAGAGATAAATTGTTTGGATCAACAATTCTCAATTCCCCAGGTGTGTGGTGTGGTGTATGGAACAATAGTCATACATGTCTATTTATATACATTGAAAATAATTTACAATATTTAATTGAAAAACTTCAATTAAATACATTCGTGAACATAGAGAAAACCCATGATCATAATAATAATATCGTGTCATTATTTATGGTGCACCAACTTTTGAAAAAAGGAATTACAAATAAAATTATGTGTGACAAAATAATACAAGCTTCATTAATATTTTAACTTGTTCCATGTAGTTAAATAATTATTTATTGTCTTGCAAATAATTATTTTACTACCAGACCGACCTTGGGCCACTCAGAATACACATCCATTTAATGAACACCCGAATAAATAAATAAATAATTTATTCTCTTAAATAAATATTTTCTTTACAAACTAGTAAATAAATATTTATTAAATATTCAATCAAATAAATAAATTTATTGTATTGAATAAATGAGATTATATTAACTTGAAAAAAATTATTCCATGGTCTTGCAAATATTATTTACATAATTAATTAAATTCAAATAGAATTTAACCGAGACCACCAAGAACAGTTAGTGTATGACCCTATAGGATTCATTCTCATTGGCATTATATGGGTTTACCTAAAGTTCAAGAGTACTGTCTATCATTGGTTCAAGGAACCCAAGAGAAAGAACATAATATTACCACAACAACGTCCACATATGAAGGATCACTTTGTAATATAATCCCTTTTTCTCAATATATCATCATGCAGGTTTCATGATAGTGTCATCAACTTTTATGATAGATACGTCATTCTTTGACTACCTGAAATAAACTCATCGGTACACTATGTTCATGGAATTTCGGGTGATAGTTCTATTTCAATCAAAAGGATGAGATATCAAATTCCATAAATTGAAGGGAAAAATCCTTACATGATTTATCCCTTAATAACATGCCACTCATGACGCACTCAATTTACCCTACATCCCTACAACAGTCTGTGTGACAGTTTTCATTAGTAAATAAAATTTCCTTAGTCGTGAAACATATTAAGGGTTATTTTAATGTCTAAGCATCATTAAAAACGCTCACATATAGATATATAAGATGACACCAAATCATGAAGAATTCCTAGTAGTAGTTCTATTCTCATAATATCTTATATTTGAGATTACCATGTGAAAACATAATGAGAGGAATCCTCAAATACTTACGAGTACTCTATCCTAATGGTCTGCATGCTATGTTTCCCATCATAGTTTTTCATCCAACCGCTGAAATATATTTAAGAATATTGTTATAGATTTTCATGTTTCTCATCATATCAGGGAACTAACAGGACTTTATCAATGCAACAAATACTATAGGGCATTATTACATCATAGTCAGGCAGAACAATGAATAATATGTAATAATACATTAAATATCCATATAATAAAAGTAAAACATGTTGGTTCTAGGACATAAACTATTACAAACTTCCACTTGAACTAGATCCAACTACATAAGACTTTCAGTCTTCTAGTCCTCACACGGTGATCATGTTTCTATTGAGTTAAGGCTTTATTCAATGGGTCTTCCATGTTGTCTTCTGTGGAAATACATGTCACTACAACTTCACATCTCTGAGAAAAATCCCTCAAGAGATGATACTTTCAAAGTATGTTCTTCATCTGCTGATATGATCTTATCTCTTTTTCAAGACCCACCACTACAGAGTTATCACATTATAGTGTGATGGGATCGTTACTGCTATGTACCATATCTACCTCATAGATGAAACTTTACATCCAAACATCTTCTTTAGTTGCCATAGAAGAAACAATATACTCAGACTCTATAGTAGAATCTATGACCACACTCTGCATTGAGGTCTTCCTACTCACCACACCACCATTCAAAGTGAAGATGTATCCCGTTTGCAACTTCATGTCATCTTGATCAGTTTGGAAACTAGAATCATCTTATCCTCTAATGACTAGTTCCTCATCTCCTCCATAAACTCGTAACATATCATTATTATGCCATATATACTTTATGATAGTCTTTTCTTCAATCCAATGCCAGGAACCCAGTTCATCATGATATCTGCCTACCTCACTCAATGTATATACGACATAAATCCTAGTATAGAGCATGACATACATGAATGGACTTATCACTGATTCATATGGATTACATGCCATTATATTTCTTTCCTCATGTGTCTGAGGACACATTTTCTTAGAAAGTTGAATGACATGTGACACTGGCGACAATCTCTTCTTGTCTTGTTCCATACTGAATCTCTTCAGTATCTTATCAAGGAATGTACTTTTATATAATCCCAACAATCTCTTGGATCTATCATGATGGATATTGATCCCAAGAATATATGATGCCTCTCCCTAGTTTTTCATTGAGAATAATTCATTCAAACATGCCTTAACAAACTGTAAGACTGATATCTCATTTCCAATAAGTAATATGTCATCAACATATAATATTAGGAAAACAAATGCACTCCCACTAAATTTTTTTTAGATACAAGGATAACATTAATTATTGATAAAACCATATTCTTTTATAGCTTCTTCATGATGAATGTTCCATGACCAGGATGATTTCATTAATCGATAAATGTATTTTTGCAACTTTCATACCATATTGGCATCTTTTGGATTAACAAAACCGTCAAGTTGTGTCAGGTAGACATATTCCTAAAGGTTCTCGTTATAGAATGTTGTTTTAAAATCCATTTTCCCAATCTCATATTCATGGTAAGCCATAATGGCATGTATAATTTTGATGGATTTTAGCATTTCAATTGGTGAAAAGGTTTCATTATAGTCAGTTCCTTGACATTGTTTAAACCCTTTTGTAACAAGTAGTTTCTTATAGGTACTGACACGTCCATCCATGTCTAGTTTCTTATCGAATACCAATTTCCAACCAAAATAATTTACATCAACTGGAAGATCTACCAAAATCCATATAAGGTTGTGGTAAATGGAATCCATTTCAGAATTCATGGTTTCATGCCACTTGGAAACTTGTGTTCCACTTACTACTTTTATGTAGGTTAGAGGATCATTATTATAAACTAATAACGAGTCACCATACTCAGTTACTAGAAAACTAAACCCTTTGGGTTCTGTAACATCTATTGTACTCATACTCAATACTTGTGTCTCTGGAACAGATTATTCTTCCAAAGGTTTTGTGGAATATTTTTGTGTACCAACTCTTGTGTACATAGAGCCTCGACATCATTGAAGTCTATCTCGCTCAAACTATTTATTTTGGAGATGTTCTCCCTCTCACGGAATATGCTTGTATTTCCACTATAAACTTTTTTTCTGAGGGTTTGTGTAAGTAATATCACATTTTTTTCGTTTGGGAATCCTATAAAGGTACACATTGTTCCTCAGGGTGAGTGTTTTTTACCTGAGGAGGCCTTAACAAATGCTTCACTACCAAACACATGTAAATTTGATAACATGGATTTTCGTCCACTACATAACTCATATGGAATTCCATTTATCTATTTAGTTGGTATGATTTTTAGTATGTGTGTCGTGTTTGTAACACATTCCCCCAAAAGGATAATGTAAGAATTGTTTGACTCTTCATTGACATCATCATATTCAAAAAGGTGTGGTTACTACTTTCACTTACACCATTCCGATGAGGTGTGTAGGGAGGAGTGAGTAGGAATAGTATCCCAAACTCCCATATGTAATCAGTAAAGTACTGATTAAGATATTCCCCACATCATCCTGATCTTAGTTTCATAATCTTCTTACCAAGAAGTTTCTCAACTTCATTATAATATTCCTTGAACTTATTCAAGGAATCTAACATGTACCTCATTAAGTAGATATATCCATATGTACTAATATCATCAGTAAATGTTATGATGTATGAGTACCCACCCATTTCTTCAACTATAAATGGTCCACACACAAAGGTAAGAACCAATTCAAGAATATCTCAAGTCCTTTCCCCTTTCCCACTGAATGGTGCTTTGGTCATTTTCCCTTGTAAACATGCATGACATAACCGAGTGGTTTTAGATCAATAGAATATAAATTACCATCATGATGTAACTTTGTCAATGGTTTCTCATTTACATAACCTAGCTTGTGATGCCAAATTTGCGTGTGTTTTGTGTCATTTTAATTATATATTTCATCGATTTCCATTGCATGGTTTGTGTAATAAAAAAAATAAAAACCATTGTCTATTTATTCCCTACCAAAAAAAATCTATATGTACTAATGATAAAACACTCATTTCCAAACATGAAATAAAATTCATATATATCTTCTTTGGATACTTAAATTTGGTTATTTTTTATATAAGGAACAGAAAAACAACCCTTTAACACCAATATCATCCAAGTTGGCATAGTTTTTTGGAAGTCCCCAATAGCTACAGCAGCAAGTATGGCTCTATTGGATGCTCATTGATCTACCCACCCTTGATCAATATTCCTGAATCTTCATGGTTCCAATATTTGGATACATATATGATCACCAAAATTTATGTCTAATAACCTATTTATAGAAATAGATAGATTTAATTCAACAAAAAACACACCTGAAGCTTCCCCTTGTTTCTTAGGCTTAGTGCATATAAGGCTCCAACCTTAAACCTTACTTTATCTTGAGTTATTACAAGATTACACATTGAGGATCTTTTCAGGTTTAGAGTTTTAGAAAAATTATATCATAAAACTTACATTACATACTACATTTAAACAAAGTGGTTACAAAAAAGATAGTATTCATTTTTTCCCATCAACGGAAACATATTTAAATTCAAAACATGTATTCTTTCTTGACACTATCATCATATCATGTACCTTTCCCTGGACCTGTGAAAAACATTTCAAAAAACTTGGGATGAGAATAAAAAGCTCAGTCAGGGATATAAAAATAGGGAAAGGAAACATGAGTACATATACACATAAGAATGAAATCATACTTTACCCATAAAACATAAGCACTTTAACATACCTCATCAAATCATGAATAAGTCATAGAAATCATAAGACATAAAAGTTAACTTGAGGAATTCATAACATTCTTACGTAGGGAGTAACCCTCTTGCTTACGTTTGGAATACCCAACACAGTATATTACCTAAATCTCTTCAGAGAAACCTTAACGTTTAACCCCTTCGCGTTACCCAATGAATTGGAGAGCTATATCGGGCTCACCCCACCTTAGTTTATCACGGAACCACCCGTCTTCATAACAATGCCCAAGATCCACAACATAATCGTATCACACAAAACATGCACAAAGGAAACATAAAATTTACACCTTTAAATCACAAAATATCAATAGAACACATTGATATAAAAACATTATGAAAACCATTTTCAATACCAAAATAAAATAAAATTAAAACATGGAATTTATTTTTCTTTTAAAAATAAGGTATGGCTTATAGAGGAAGCCAATACTCAAATAATGGTCACGACGGTGGAGAAGTCGTTTTCACCGCATACGTATGACAAAAACATTACGTTTTGTCATTTAGTAAAATTCTTCGTATAAAAAATATTACTTTTGAATAAGCATAAAATTCAAAGGGGTTTATACACCATATAAATGAATGTTGTGTATAAAACAAAATATGCCTCAATGAAAGGAGATTGAGATGGATTCCCTTACAAAGATCATTTTTAAATAAAATAGATCTATTATGTGTATTCACTATATGTAAACATAAATAAAGTACAAATACAAGATAGGACATAATAATTTAATGACATAATTTGAAAGTAGGAGATTAACCCAAAGAATGGAAATTGGGTTAAGAAGTTCCCTTCCAAAAATTCGACAGCCAAACGACGTCACTTAAAAATTCATAAAATGAGTTGATGAGAGATAAAAAGTGTATCTCATCACTTGGTCATAAAATTTACATCAATAAGGATATATAATAACATATCCCAACATAATAGTATGTGAATTAAAAGACATAACAAAATAAGTCTTTTAAAAAGAGGAGGGTGAAAGGTTCCCTTACCGACTTGGGTAACTTTCGAAACGTACACCCCATTGAAGAAGGGTCATAAAATGAATATGTAAATAACCATAAATGAAATTATATTACACAAATATTATAGTAATAGGAAGTACATACATCACTCAAAGGAAATGGTGGAAAATGTAGCATAAATCTCACGGGACTAAAAGTAAGAAGAAAAATCTCTTACGAAACCTCAGCAGCCTAATGGCGCCACTTAAAACTTCCAAAATGGATTGATGAGAGAATATATGGTCTATAATAATATGAACATAAAAATTACAGTAAGATTAATATAAAATAACATCTGAATCATAATAAATATGAGCTTAAAAGGAATGACATAAAAGAGTGTACTTAAAAAGAAAGATAGGGGTAGGATCCCTTACCTCGTTCCCGACTTGACTCGATCATTCTTCAATCTCTTGAATAATAAATTGAGTTAATTTCTACTTCCTTAAGAACCTTTTTCAAGTTCATTATTACTTTTATATCACTTATTACCATGTCATTAACACTATGTTATTATTTATGTCAATAACGGTCGTTTTAATGATCATTTGTACTTGAGTCAAAAATAAACTCTTTATAATTACAAGTTTTTCATGTGGTAAAATATCCATTATATCTAGAATTTTATTCATGATGTAGATATTATATATATCATATATATCCAGTATATTCATGCATTTATAATATTACATAACATTTAGAGTTAAGAAATGAAATGCACCGTTCATGGAGACGGTAAGCCGTACGTACGCATGAACGATACTTCCATTTCTATTTCATATTTAATGGAATTAAAAACTAATGATACATAATAGTATTTTAATTCCAGTATGGTATAATATATAATATCATTAAATATATCCTTTATACGTACCACATATGGTATTAACGAATCAAATCACTTTGAGGGGGCGGTAGTCCGCACTTCCTAAAATGAAGATATCGCGTATACCCATAATGGAAGCCATAAAGGTATGCCATAAATGAAAAATACAGAAGCTTAAGGAAAACATAAACATATTATATATCATATATAAATGTAGTGACATCATAATGGACACCATGAGAGGTGTTAAGAGAAGATTGAACAATCATCGTTTCGTGAGGCAGTAATTCTCCATCCACAAAAACAGTATGTTCTTTAACCATTATACGACAGTGTGTGTAAGTGTAGCTATAATAAATAACATAAAAACATCCTAGTATATTGCAGACACTTGTTTTGTTACAAAATAATGTAATAAAAAGAGTTTAGGGGGTGGAGAATCAAAATAAAACAAAAGGACTCAAGTGAAGACATTACCTTAAAATCGGGTAACTCCCTCTAGTTTGAGCTCAAAGGCTTCCTTGGGAAGACTTCTGACCAAATTGAGGCCTCTAAGAGTTATAGAGGGATAGGTAGAGACAAAATGGTCAGGGTTTGGTTGATCCAAAGGCTTTGGAAGTGTGGGTAAGGTGGTAGAGGTGGGGGCCTTTTATAAGAGGAGAGGAGGGGCACTCTTGGAAAGTAAAGAAATGTTACTTTATTTTAGAATGAGTTTCGGATTTTAATTGTCCCACATTGATTTTTTTCGAGGATAAGGTGATAAGGTTTCTAAATCCACCCATTCAATAGGTTTTTTACATTTTAGGTCTTAGATTTTACATTATCGTTCCATTTTATTTAAATCGTTAACTAATGAGGTCATCGTTGCATCATCATGATGTCATAAATAATTTAATTTATTTAATGTCTAAAAATTATAAAAAAATACTATGATATAGTAAATCTTTTTATCTTTCCAATTAATTTTTATATTCAAACATCTGACTTGTATAACCCCATTTAGAAATTGTTTTAGTAAAACAACTCATGTTTGTGTCATTTTAATTTTAACATTAAAAAAAGGTATTTATGTCATTTTCCAACCAAAGTTACTCCATGGGGTCCCTAAGTTGACCCATGGATTTTCTTGGTCGGCCATGACTCATCCAATTAGGGTAGGACATTTTTCTAGGTCATTTCATATTATTAAAACATTATTTATACATTAAACTACACTAATTACCTCTAATCGCGATTTAAAACTTAATAAGTTACTATTCAGCAAAAAATTATTTTAATCACATTGAACCACATTTTACTTCTTAATGACAACCATGTATGTCGGATTTTTGAAATTAAAAACACAAAGGTGGCAAAATTTCATTTAAATGGAAAATCATTTTTTATAAGTACCACTTAGTGGTTTCACTATTCATCAAAAATTGATGTTTATCAGAAAATTACCAAAAATTATCCCAAAGATATATTTGATAATACAAATTTAAAAATTATGTATATTTTAAAAAATTAAAGACATATAAGTTGCATTAATTGATTTAATTATTAATTCCCGCAGTCAAAACAAATAGCGTGTTTTTATGAAACAATATATATCAAAAGATTGACACTAGTTTAAGTCCAATTTCAAGGTGAAATTAATTCTAATGACCACCATTGGATTTAATGGTAAAAATATATTATAATTTCACTTTAAAACCAATTTAAAATATAATCTAATCATATAAATAAATTATATTAAAAAGAGGTTTTGAATTAAAATACAACATTTTTCACTATTCATTAAAAATAGAACTTTTTCGAAAAAATACCAAAAATTTACAAAAAGTAAAATTTCATGTCCCAATTTTAAAGAAGAATTTTATTTTGTCAAATATAACAAATAAAATTTTCAAAAAGTGCATTTAAAAGAGGTTCGCCATCAAAAGGCGATTAATCGACCTTTTAAAGAATATTAGAATGTTTACGCTTAAAATTGGATTCATTCGCATTTTTATTCCTCTAACATTTATTGTAAAAAGTAATAATATTTGACAAACATATATAATCATTTTGTAGTTAGTTCTATTCATTTCCCGCCATCACAACAGCTAGGTGTTAACTACCATTTAAAATAATATTATTTTATTATTAGAATGCAACATAAGATTCCCAAGAAACTCATTGTTGCGTGTTTGGTACGCCATCGAGCATAGCGTCCCCTTTAAAGTTATATTAATATTTTATTCACAAATATGGATAAATGTGAAAATTTAATACTCTTTATTTACCTCGGGTGTTATATCCTTCCCCCCTTTTGGGAATTGCATCCTCGCAATATTAAAATTGGGCTTGGAAACATCATTGAAAATCCCACATCAGAACATGATTAAGTAAAACTATCACTTTAAAATAAAGTAAGATAAGTACGAAGGTCACCCGAGTTAACACATACTAGGATTCCAAGTATGAAAATATGGACATGGAGGAAAAAAAAGGGTCATGTTCTGATGGAGAGTGATAGTAAATATGTCTAGGAGAAAGTTAACCATAAGAAAATCACAAACTTGTGATGGGTTAAATGGTACATGATTCCCTAGTAGGAAAAGTTAACAGAAAACAATTTTGTTTTATGTTACTCTTCATTAAGGAATTTATTTTTTATCTTAAGGAAACATACTTACTTGTCATGTTGACTTTCAACTTTTACTATATTTCTTACACAAACTCATACTTTCCCCAAAAGATGTGTATTTAGGAAGACTTGTTCACATTAAGAGTACTATAATCAACTTCTAGAGAATCACCTAGTCCAAAAAAGAGAACTATATACTTCCCATATCTTTAGACCTTAACCAAAACCCAAACCAAAAAGGTTAGTATAAGATTAGATAATACCCAAAAAGGATAATCCTTTAAAAAAAACAAATCTATTCTTAATCTCCAAAATTTATCAAACAATACCCAAAGTTCAAAAAAGACCATTCAATAAACAAATTTTCCATAAAATACTTCAAAGTAAACCAAACTAATATTGAAACCCAAATATTTGAAGGATTTAGTCACATAGTCTTCCAAGGTACAAATTAACACTTATCTCCAATTAACATCAGTTACTCTTAAAGTCTCGTATTGAAAAGTAATTAACCTAATCACATATCCTCCATGATAGGTTAATAATTTTCATAAATAACCCAAAATCAACTTACTCTTAATTCATAAAGTCACCTAAATGAAAAGAATAATTCATACTAACCAGGGACTTCATGTAGTCCAGTGGTAGGCGATAAATACCAGTTGCACTTTGGTTGTGGGTTCGATTCCCGCAGCTTTGTTCGACATGATGGGTTGTCACACGGTTTGTGTGTTGTCCTTTTTCCAAAACTATATAATTCATAAAACATTCACCAACAACGAGATAAAACTTCAAAAATAATCATAACATAATTTAACCTCAATTTTATCTCATGCCCTTCACTTCCATCATAACATATAGTAACCCATAATTACCTATAAAGTAAGGACCATATAAACCCAAATGTTCCTTTATAACTATGTCCACAAATGAACATATAACTATTCCTTGAATAAAATTTTCATATATCAGGGTTACACATACTATAAAAAGTCTTCTAATGTAACCCCATCATCAAAAGAGACTTAATACTCGTAATAATTTCACCATAACACTTGAAGCCCTTATATGTTGACTTCTTACTCATTCAGCATTCTTCACGATCCATTAACCATTCCATTCCAACTTATTCTGAAATAATTATTTCCTACAAACAAAATCATGAATCATATCCTAATATTCCAAAATATGAAAACAAAAGTTATGAAATAATCCATACCTATGATTGGTCATTGTCAGTTTCGTCATCCTCAATCGGAATGGCATTAGGTATTGGTAAACGAATATTTGTACGATCTTGGTGATCCCATTCACAAAACTTCTTCATAGGACATTTGTTTTCATAATGACCATTCACACTACATTTAAAACATTCAATTGATCACTTAGAAAGAACTTCTTTCCCTTTCCTTGATTCAACTGGATGCTTCCTTTTTCCATGGCAGGTTCTTACTTTATGACCTTCATTTCCACATCTATAGCATATTTCTGTCCCTTTGAAACATATTCCTGGGTGTTTCTTTCCACATCTTTGACACATAGGTTTTTGAACACACTTACCTTTATGATTGTTACTTGTAGTTCCGTAGGGATTTGTTTCTCGCATATATGATGCCTTAGAGAAATCACCAAGGTTTAGGTGGTCAATCATGACTCTAGATAGTTGGTTGAGGATAAACACAAGTGTTCTCATTGCCGCTCCCATATCATTCAGTTTCGTGCTCAAAATACTGTCACAGTTTCCTTCACATCCACTGTTACTTTGGTGCCTGGTAGATCCAGCCATTTACTAAAACCAAAAAGGTCAGTGTGAGTATATCAACAAAACCATCATGTACTAATGAGGAATATAAACACTAAGATATACTTACTCATTCACTTTATCTAAAACTAGGACTCTTTCTGAAATCCTAACCATTATGGTAATGTAACTTATGGCTAGATAATACCCTAACCTATAAAGTCAGCTAAACTGACCTCTGAAACCAACTACAAGGCCCCAGCCTTAAACCTTACTTAATCTTGAGTTATTAGAAGATTACACATTGTAGATCTTTTCATGTTTAGAGTTTTAGAGAATTAGATCATAAAACTTGCATTACATACTACATTTAAACAAAGTGGTTACATAAAAGATAGTATTCATTTTTTCCATCAACGGAAACTTATTTAAAAATAAAACATGGATTCTTTTTTGACACTTCCATGACACTATCATCATATCATGTACCTTTCCCTTGACCTGTGAAAAACATTTCAAAAAACTTGGGATGAGCATAAAAAGCTCAGTAAGGGATATAAAAATATGGAAAGGGAACATGAGTACATATACACATAATAATGAAATCATAATTTACCCATAAAACGTAAGAAATCTAACATACCTCATCAAATCCTGAATAAGTCATAGAAATCATAAGACATAAAAGGTAACTTGAGGCATTCATAACATTCTTACGTAGGGAGTAACCCTCTGGGTTACGTTTGGAATACCCACCACAGTATATTCCCTAAATATTTTCATAGAAACCTTAACGTTTAACCCCTTAACATTACCCAATGCATTGGAGAGCTATATCGGGCTCACCCTCCCTTAGTTTATCACGGAACCACCCATCTTCATAACATTGCCCAAGATCCACAACATAATCGTATCACATAAAACATGCATAAAGGAAACATAACATTTCCACCTTTCAATCACAAGATATCAATACAAAACATTGATATGAAAACATTATGAAAACCATTTTCAATACCAAAATAAAATAAAAGTAAAACATGGTATTTATTTTTCATTTAAAAAGAAGTTATGGCTTGTAGAGGAATCCGATACTCAAATAATGGTCACGGCAGCGGAGAAGTCGTATTCACCGCATACGTACGACAAAAACATTCCCTTTTTTCATTTAGTAAAACTCTCCATATAAAAAATATTCCTTTTGAATAATCATAAAATTCAAAGGGGTTTATACACCATATAAATGAATATTGTGTATAAAACAAAATATGTCTCAATGAAAGGAGATTGAGACGGATTCCCTTAGAAAGATCATTTTTAAATAAAATAGATCTATTATGTGTATTCACTATAAGTACACATAAAGAAAGTAAAAATACAAGATAGGACATAATAATATCATGACATAATTTTAAAGTTTGAGATTAACAAAAGAATGTAAATTGGGTTAAGAAGTTCACTTCCAAAAATTCGACAGCCTAACGGCGTCACTTCAAAATTCAGAAAATGAGTTGACGAGAGATAAGAAGGGTATCTCACCACTTGTTCATAAAATTTACATCAATAAGTACATTTAATAACATATCCCAACATAATATTATGTGAATTAAAAGACATAACAAAATAAGTCTTTTAAAAAGAGGAGGGTGAAAGGTTCCCTTACCGATTTGGGTTACTTTCGAAACGTACAACCCATTGAAGAAGGGTCATACAATGAGTATTTAAATACCAATAAATGAAATTATATTACACAAATAGTATAATAATAGTAAGTACATGCAATACTCAAAGAAAATGGTGGCAAATGTAGCATAAATCTTATAGGACTAAAAGTGAGAAGAAAATTCTCTTACGAAAACTCGGCAGCCAAACGACGCCACTTAAAACTTCCAAAATGGATTGATGAGAGAAAATAGGGTCTCTCATCATAGGAACATTAAAAGTAAAGTAAGAGTAATATAAAAGAACATCTCAATCATAAGAAAGATGATGTTAAAAGGAATGACATAAAAGAGTGTACTTAAAAAGAAAGAGAGGGGTAAGATCCCTTACCTCGGGTCCGACTTGACTCGATCGTTCTTTAATCTCCTGATTAAGAAACATAAGTTAATTTCTAATTCCTTAAGAACCTTTTTCAAGTTCATTATTCATTTTATATCACTTATTTCCATGTCATGAATACTATTTTATTATTTATGTTAATAATGGTCGTTTTAACGATCATTGGTACTTGAGTCAAAAATAAACTCTTTATAATTACAATTTTTTCATGTGGTAAAATATCCATTATATCCAGAATTTTATTCATGATGTAGATATCATATATATCATATATATCAAGTATATTTATGCATTTATAATATTACATAACATTTAGAGTTAAGAAATGAAATGCACCATTCTTGGAGACGGTAAGTCGTACGTATGCATGAAATCTACTTCCATTTCTATTTAATATTTAATGGAATTAAAACATAATGATACATAATAGTATTTTAATTCCAGTATGTTATAATATATAATATCATTAAATATATCCGTTATATGTACCACATATGGTATTAATGAATCAAATAACTTTGAGGGGGCGGTAGTCCGCACTTCCTAAAATGAAGATATCGCATATACCAATAATGGAAGCTATAAAGGTATGCCATAAATGAAAAATAAAGAAGCTTAAGGAAAACATAAACATATCATATATCATATATAAATTTTGTGACATCATAATGTCCACCATGAATGGTGTTAAGAGAAGATTGAACAATCATCGTTTCGTGAGGCAGTAATTCGTCATCCACAGAAACAGTATGTTCTTTAACCATTAGATGAAGGTGTGCGTAAGTGTAGCTAGAATACATAACATAAAAACATACTAGTATATTGAATATACTGGTTTTTTTGCAAAATAAAGTAATAAGAAGAGTTTATGGGGGGTGGATAAGCAAAATAAAACAAAAGGACTCAAGTGAAGACATTACCTTAAAATCGGGTAACTCCCTTTGGTTTGAGCTCAATGGCTTCCTTGAGAAGACTTCTGACCAAAGTGAGGCTTCTAAGAGTTATAGAGGGATTGGGAGAGACAAAATGGGCAGGGGTTGTCCGAGCCAAAGGCTTTGGAAGTGTGGGTAAGGAGGTAGAGGTGGGGGCCTTTTATAAGAGGAGAGGAGGGACACTCTTGAATGTAAAGAAATGTTACTTTATTTTAGAATGAGTTTCAGATTTTAATGGTCCCACATTGATTTTTTTCGAGGATAAGGTGATAAGGGTTCTAAATCCACCCATACAATAGGTTTTGGACATGTTTAGGGATTATATTTTACATTATCTTTCCATTTAATTTAAATTGTTAAATAATGTGGTCATCACTGCATCATTATGATGTCATAAATAATTTAATTTAATTAATGTCTAAAAATTATAAAAATATATTATGATGTAGGAAATAGTTTTATCTTTTCAATGAATATTTATAGTCAAATATATGACTTGTATAACCACATTTAAAAATTATTTTAGTAAAACAACTCATGTTTGTGTCATTTTAATTTTAACATTAAATAAAAAGGTATTTATGTCATTTTCAAACCAAAGTGGCTCCATGGGGTCCCCAAGTTGACCCATGAATTTTTGTGGTCGGCCATGACTCATAAAATGAGGGTAGGACATGTTTCTAGTTCATTTAATATTGTTAAAACATTATTTTTACCTTAAACAACACTGATTACCTCTAATCACGATTAAAAACTTTATAAGTTACTATTCACCAAAAAATTATTTTAATCTCATTGAACCACATTTTACTTCTTAATGAAAACCATGTATGTCATATTTTTTAAATTAAAAACACAAAGGTGTCAAAATTTCATTTAAACGGAAAATCATTTTTTATAAGTACAACTTAGTGGTTTCACTATTCATCAAATATTGAAGTTTTTCAGAAAATTTCCAAAATTTCACCCTAACATATATTTGATATTATGAATTTAAAAATGATTTCAATTTTACAAAATTCAAAACATATAAGTTGCATTAATTAATTTAATAATTAATTCTCGCTGTAAAAACAAAGAGCGTGTTTTTATGAAACAATATATATCAAAAGATTGACACTAGTTTAAGTCAAATTCAATGTGAAATTAATTCCAATGACCACCATTGGATTTAATGGTAAATTTTTTTTCTAATTTAACTTTAAAACCAATTTAAAAGATAATCTAGTCATATAAATAAATTATATTAAAAAGAGGTTATGAATTAAAATACAACATTTTTCACTATTCATTAAAAATTGAACTTTTTCGGAAATATACCAAAAATTTACACAAAGTAAATTTTGATGTCCCAATTCTAAAGAAAAATTTTATTTTTTCAAATATAACACATAAAATTGACAAAATGTGGATTTAAAATAGGTTCCTCATCAAAAGGCGGTTAATCGACCTTTTAAAGAATATTAGAATGTTTACGCTTAAAATTGGATTCATTCGCATTTTTAATCCTCTAAAATTTATTGTAAAATGTAAAAATATTTGACAAAAATATATAATCATTTTGTAGTTAGTTCTATTCATTCCTGCCATCACAACAGCTATGCGTTTACTACCATTTAAAATAATATTATTTTATTATTAGAGGGCAACGTAAGATTCCCAAGAAACTCATTATTGTGTGTTGGGTACGCCATCGAGCATAGCATCCCATTTAAAGTTATATTAATATTTTATTCACAAATATGGATAAATGTAAAAAATTCATACTCTTTATTTACCTGGGGTGTTACAGTGCAGTTCTTCTTTCCGTGGCCCTTCTTTCTATATGCAAAACAAATAGCCTCATGTTTACTTACCTCCCCTTTGATCTTACTTTTATTGGAAGGTAGTGAAGAATATTTGGGCTTAAATATCATCTCTTTATCTTTCCTCTTACTCACCATTTGGAAAGAAGAATTTTCATGTTTCATATCATTTTCCACATGGACAATGAGGATAAGATGATCTGATAAAGACATCTCACTGTAGTTAATATTGAAATTGAAAAAAATATAATAGAATCTCTGAGGTAGTGATGTGAGAATGATAATGATGCCATGATCTTCAGGGAGTTTAAACCCTAGAGCTTACATGGACTCATTGTAGCTAATGAGCTTGACTAAATGAGGCCCAGATGGGGAACATTAACTAAGCTTACTCTTAAATAGTGCATTAGAGATCTCAAAACCTTCCTTTCTTGATCTCTCATGGTAAAAACCATGAAGGTACTCGAGCAAGCTATAAGAATCCATGTTTTCATGAGAGATCTTGATCTCACTCAATATTGATGATAAAATCAACCTTTTAACATAAACCATGTCATTCCTATGTTTTCATAGACTAGGAAATCCTCATCACTAATCTCTTTGGAATGTGGATCAGGTAATGATGACTCCAGTACGTAAGATTTCTATTCATGGCATATGATAACCCAAATAAGTCTAAACCAATCATGGATGTCACTACTAGTGAGGATGTGGTCTTTATCCTGAATTGATAGAAGGGATAGTGTGGTTTAAAATCTTTTCATTTTTATTCTACAATGTAATGAGAATATCATTAGTACTTTCTTGACTAAATTTTATGTGAAATAATAAATCATATTAAGTCTCTCGCTATTTTATCAATTCACAATGGACCTCAGCATTGCATTCAAAATGTCAAATTTCGATGAAATTCTAGTGGTAAGGATCTATATTCCCCTTCAAATAACCTCAACAATGGTTGGTCATGCTTGTAGAAGGGTTTATGTAGGTGGATCCTTTCCAATTGTGGGATTTCAGCTCCTTGATCTGTTGAGTGGACTCCTGAATCCTAAAATCATGATGTTGGATTTCTTAAACTCTTACCTCCAATATTACACCAAGTCTAGAAAGGGCTTCTTATCATGATATAATATGTTTATGTCAACCTGAAACATTTCATAAGGGCTTCCTGTATAAAAGTAATTGTCCTTACATGGGTTGGTCAAACACATAGTTTAATTGAATTTTTCCCTTAATCAAGTAATGGAAGTCTTGGTATGACTTAATATTTTATTTTAGGGATTTATATATCTTATAGATGAATTTATTATTATCATTATCACATTATTGTTAATATTAAGTGAAAATTACTTAAGTGATTAACTATGTCTTGATAAAATTTACGCATAAGTCTGGTTTTGTTAGTTCCATTTTGCATGCTTATTTAATTAATTAATTATGTGATCTTGAAAATACATCCATAATGATAAACCATACTACTAACAGAAATTAAATAAAGTAAATGGCATGATCATGATCTCTTCTAATGGTTAGTTTATCTAGATATTGATAAACTAACCCTGACCTAGCGGAGAAACACCTTGAACCTTTTGGGTTGCTGTTTACAGCATCCACCTGTCCACCTCTGTATCTCATGGGACTGGTTTTGTCTCAACTACATCATTATCCTCCTCCCCTTGCTTAGTAGTTCCATAAATTTTATATGCCTTTTTTAACGCACAGGTAAGTTAGGTTTAAAAAGGGGTTTATATAAAAGAAACCTTGGGCACCTAGGCCCTACATATATTGAAGAGAAGGCTCGTAGTCCATAAAATTTAATTCGAATAAATATATTAAAAGAAACCATCCAAATAAAAATTTATTTGTCTAGCACATGACCACCATACATGAAACAATATTTACGCATAAATAAAACTAGATTTTAAATATTTAATCATTATTGTTTAAGATAAATCACAGTTGAATCAATTAATTATCATCTTTAATTAATCAATCCTTTTATCATGAAACATTTTCTTAATTTCCTTGAGAATATCATCTATCATAATTTTAAACAAATAAATTAATTTGAAATTATCTTTTAATATATCATGTACCTCAAAGGCAACCTATTGAATTCCAATTCATAACTACCCAATTAGTAGAAATGAACACTACATAGATGTTAAATTAAAAACATATTTATAAAAAACCTATCACATTTTGTACCTCATCTTTATGCCCACATGATGGTACATGTATGAAGGGTTTGTATAATATAATAAAAAATTTTAATAAACTGCGTAATTTGGATGAGTACACAACATTTAGTTCAAACTACATGACGTGTAAAATTTTTCTCCATCCATCTGAAGTACACACCCATGGAAAAAACATGGGAGTGTACATTGCACATCATCAGAGTACACGGGTGTCCAATAGGCCACTTGCTGTGTATTTCCTCATTACAGGGTCTCCAGCCGGGAAAGCAGTGTACGTGCTACATGGTACAACACTAACCTAAAGGTACTACATGTCGTGTCCAGTGGGCCACACAATGTGTAATCCAAAAACCATGTTCCACCTATTCCTGGCCAACACACGAATTAATTAAGACTTAGAAAAACTCCAATGAAAGGGCTTGGTTTGGCAGACCAGACCCGGTGCATTGAACCTTGTCTACATGGTGTCTACTACTATATAAATGATGTATGTTATTGTGTTGTATGTAGAGGAAAATTTGGAACCTTTGGATAATATCCTCTATTTTATTTTAATAAAAATTAAAAAGAAAAGATCATTTCTGTAAGGTAAAAGTGAAACGAAAGAGGGGGAACAAATCTCGAGATTCAGATTTGCAGAACGATTAACTTGAATTGAAACAACTAAACTATTAAATGCATAAATCATCAAAAAAAATATTTAAATAATTATGAACAACGATGTAACCCCTCTGATACCACTAGAGGGTTCTGGGCGCATCAGAAGAATTGTTGGGACGACACCCAACATTGATTTTTACCACGATCAATAATTATTATGGGATCAATACAATGATGAACAGTAGTCTCCACAGAATATAATCAAAGATTTAGAAAAATAATGAAGAGGCATGAATGATTTATAGAGGATCTTTCACATCATGTTTATAATTAATCTAATTAATTTTAAAAAAATATACCTGGATATTCGGTATCCTATTTTTTGATGATATTGATCGTTCATAATTACCCTTCTAGATTATCCTATTGTGCTTGCAAGGATCCAAAATAGAATCCCTCTAGAGGTGATCCACATGTGCTCTGATGGCCTCTGATCGACACAACTCATTCTCCGAGTGCTAGCGTGGAGAAGAGAGTGTCTTGTCCTGGTTGTTCTTGATTGCAAATTATTTGGTCTTAAAGAACGTCTCTTGTTCTTGTGAGGGGGAGAAGAGGATTCAAGATAGAAATTTTTTGGCTCAACAATTCTCAATTCACTAATCATGTTGTGTGGTGTATCGACCAATAGGAACACTTATCTATTTATATAAATGGAATTTTAGTAACAATATTTAATTTAAAAACACCAATTATGTACATTCACGAACATAGAGAAAGCCCATGCTCATAATAATAATACCATGTCATTTTTTATGGAGCGCCAACTTGCGCAAAACAGAATTATAAATAAAATTACAAGCCAGAAAATAATATCAATGTCATTATTATTTTAACTTGTTAAAACTAGTTAAATAATAATTTAACATCTTGAAAATAATTATTTTACTATGGTATCGGCCTTGGTCTGCTCAAAATCCACTTCCATTTATTGAACACCAAAATAAATAAATAAATAATTTATTCTATGAAATAAATATTTTATATAAAAACTTGTAAATAAATATTTATTAAATGTTCTGTATTATAAAAAAATATAGTTAATTTAATTTATGCGATCATTTTAACTTGAATAAAATTATTCCACAGTCATTAGAATAATATTTTTTTCATTACTTAAATTCAAATAGACTTTAACTGAGAAGACAAAAACCACCTAGTGTGTGACCCTATAGGATTCATTCTTATTGGCCTTAGGTGGGCTTGCCTAAAGTCCAAGAGTACTATCATGAAATGGGCCAAATAACCCAAGATAAAGAACGTAAAGTCACAACAACCACATTCACATACTAACACTCACTTTGTAATATAATATCGTTTTCTCAATATCTCATCAATAAGGTTTTATGATAGTTTCATTAACATTTATGCATGATACGTTGTTCTTTTACTACCTTAAATATCCTCATCATTACACCATGGACATGGAATTTCGCATGACAGTTCTATTTCAATCAAAGGTCCAAGATAAAAACTTTCTTAAATCAAAGGGAAAAATCCCACATCGACTTATCCATTAATAACATGCCACTTGTGATGCACCCAACATACCCTGGATCTCGTCAACTGTCTGGGTGATGGTTTTCGTCTGTAAATCGAAGGGTACGAGTCATGGTATGTGTTAATGATATTATTAATGTCTAAGGATCATTAGACACACTAGAAGATAGAAATATCTAATGACACCAAAACATTAAGAATTATTACTAGTAGGTCTGTTCTCATAATCTCATATCATAGAGATTACCATTTGAAAACATAATGAGAGGAATTATAATCTACTTAGGAGTACTTTCACCTGACGGGCTGCATGCTAAGTGTGTCATCATAGTATGTCATCTAAATACAGAACTATATTTAAGAATATTGTAATATAATTTAAAGTTTCTCATCATACCGTGGAACTGCCATGACCTTATCAATGCAAAAAATACTATATGAAATTATTACCTCATAGTCATGAAGTAAAATGAACAATATTTAATAATACATTAAATATCCATGTAATCAATGTAAAACCAGTTTGTTCTAGAACTCCAACTCTTATAATTCTTGACATTCTTCAGATATAGATCAATATATTTCATCATTGGAAACATAATCATAATAATTCCTAGTATATAAAGAAAATCTAGTGTAATACCCTTTCCACTATAATTATATTTCAATTATGTTCCCCATGATAGAAGGAAACATGTAAAAATATTTATATCCAATAATTTTAATATTAATAATGATAAGATTAATTCATGGGTAGTATATACACTACACAAAAGTAACATGTGTAAAATAATGCATGTGTCCCATGAAAATTAAGGTGATATGAAATTCAGTTACCACACATATCGACTATATTCATAAACATTAAAACAACCGAATAATAAATACAGTATTATAAAGAATTTTTTATAGAACAAAAAAAATATTTATTATACCTTATATGATTTAAAATTTCCTATTTTTATCCAAATAATAATAATTGTTTGTGAACATCACTATTTTGGGTAATAACTACTTTGTCTTACATGTATGGTTTGGTTTGGTAGTTTTGATCCTTACACATTAACCATATTTCAATAATATCCATAATTTTATCCATTATATAAATGCAATATAATTCTATTCTATATATGTTTCTATTGATACAAATATGTAGATTAATAAAAATGAACTACACAGTTCATGTAGATAGTAGGTTATACATACGCATGAACGTTATCTTCCATTTTCATCGATGGATGAATCAAAAGAAATGTGAATATTAATTAAAAATTTAATACTAGTTTTTATAATATATATATATCAAATATATTCAACAAATCTGTCATTATTACTACCAACATAAATATAACGTGAAAAATGAATCACAACTCTACATTGAGGCGGTAGCCCACAGGTACGCCTGAGTGGTTTTACCATAATCAAATGGATTGTAAGTTTAAGAAGTAAGATAATATATTTTAATATTATGAGTATAATTATTTCATAAAAATAATATAAAATTTTTTAATCCATAATTATATCAATCCATCAGAGTGAGTGATGGAAAATTAAAAATAGTGGTCGTGAGGCGGTAGTCCTCCTTTTAGACGGTCGATTGTTTTTTTCCAAGTTTATAGATGCGAAGATTGATATAGGTTATTTCATTATCATAATAAAATTTACTCATATGTTAGATATATTAGTTTTCTTTAATTATACAAGGATAAAATTTTATTTAGTATTAATAATTAATTAAATGAAAATGCATGGTTATTAATTGTAATTAATTTTTAGAAAACCTTTTTATGTTTACAACAAAATCATTTATTATATAGTTTTCTATTAAAAAGAATACATAAGTCATTTGGAGGGATATATGTATTTTATTGGGGAACTCATTGGTAGAACCAATATCTATTTATGTGTACAATGAATAGGAGAAGGGATTCCCTTTTAAAAGTGAGCGAGATGACACACATCGAATTATTTTGAAGAATAAAATATACCAACATTTTACACAGAGAAAATGAATCCAAATAAGCCTTTATAAATTAAAATATTTGATAATTTAGAAATACTTCTTTGAAGAGGAATTATAAATGTTTTATTTCATTTTAACCCTTATATTTATAGTTTAAATGCCAATACACCCATTTCTACCATAACCATGATAACTAATTTTTATTGTTTTCCCTCTTCATTATGAACAAAAATTATTTTTCATATTATTATATAATATTAATTTTCATTATTAAAAATATGGATTCCATTTTTTTCAAATTAAATTCATATAAGTTATCTAATATAATTTTTAACTAATCCTCCAGGGAAGATGAAAATGTTTGTTTTCTAATGAAAAAATTTCACAGCACAATTAAACCTAATATTGTATTATAATGAAATAATTGGAATAATTATAAAAAATATGTGATAATTATATTTTATAGATATATTTTAAAATAAACATAACTATATAAACTATTTAAATGAAATTTAGGTTTTTTTTAACTATTGATATTTAGTATTCATCATTTTTTTAGTTTTAGTAAATTACAAAAAATTAAATATACGATAACATTTTAATGATAAATTAAATACCAAGGAAATTTTTTTAAAATAAATTATTTAAATGTATAAAAAATATAAATTTTTATTTCTTCAATAAAAATAATAAAAAAATTGAGGAAAAATGTATTTTTAAGCATATAATGACTTGAATAAAAGTAAATACTTATTTATAAATTTATATTATTTATCTAAAATAATAAAAAATAATTTACTAAATTTGGAATTTAATAATAATATTACATTTTTTAATGGATTTTTTATAATGGTAATGTGTAAATATGAATATTCTGTCTATATTATGGTTTGTTAAAAATGGATGTAGTATGTAATGAAAACAATGAAATTTTTTAAATATTTTTTAATAAAATGACATATTGTCATATAGATGGTCCAAGGTGTGATTCCTCTATGTACTGAGTGGAACCCCTTGATGCCCATGGGAATTACTCTGATATCTAATGAGTGGAACCCCCATAACACCCAAGGATGAGTCCTTTATATTTTAAGTAGCATCCCCTTCATGCGTCATGGTGAATGACCTCTACCCATAGAGTGTAACCCCCTATTTCAGTAGAAAATGGGTCCTCAACTAGAGATTATGTCTTCTTGACTGTGGATCATAGTTTTGAGGTGCAGTTCCTCCATATATTTTCCTTTTATGATTATGTGAGATTATGGACATCTCAAATTGACCTTTGAAGCTGTAGACAATCTATTTTCTCATAGATGGGCTAGGGAAATATTGATCTTGTTTCTATCTCAACTGTGTTTTTAGGATCATATGTGTTGGGTTTAATTAAACTTTTTCTAGTGGTTGACCAGAATACTATTTTATCATTCAATTTTTCCCGTTTTTAAGACACTAAACTTGGAATGTATATACTCACATATGCTTGGGATTTTTCCACTCATGCCATGTCTTTTATAGATGAAAGGTTTATTAGTGGCGACAGTAGTTGATCATAGTGGTACATTGGTTTAATTGAACTTGTTCCCTGGTCAGACATGGATATAATGTTTTGATCTCTCTATATATTTCAATCATCCACTTGTTTTCATTATGGTACTATATTTCTAGAAGGTTTTGAATTTTTTATGTTTATTATTTTGTAATTTTATATAAGTCTGATGTATTCCCTTGAAGTTATTTCATGAATGGTTATACTCAAGAGGTTGAAATAATTTATTATTTCTCTTCAATTTCATAGTGGAGATGGTTTTTTTATCATTGGAGATTTATTTTTGGTTGTTGACTCCAATTTCAATATATGAATACCCTACAAAATTCACCATTACCAAGACTGTTGGATGGAATACTGGGGTGTCTCACCCTCCATTACACTAGATAGGGGGCTAGTGGGTTGGGTTGTGATATAGTGTTATTTGAGGAGTTTTTTAAAAGGTTGATATTGGACTCAGAAACCATGTGGGGATTAGTTATTCAACATAGGTCAATGGTTTCAATGTGTCTGAAGTGTGGTTTCTAGGCTAGAGAATCTGGTGCCGGTATGATGTCCAGTGTATCATTTCACTATGTGTCTAAATAAAATATTTTTGACTCACCATACTAATACATAGTTTTAAAGGAACCAATAGTACATGAATAATATATGATTGAGTCCTTGTTAGGTCTGTCTTGATTCAAATCCCCATATATTGTCATATTACAATGGTATTTCTTATTACATTTCTGGAGTCCTTGTGAATAATTCTATCTAAGTTACCAAAACAAGATTATGATGATAATTGGATGATTGAAGAGGCCACAATTCGTGGGATATCTCATGGGGGTACCCTACCAAAGGCTAGAGGGAGTTCTATAGACATTCATGTAGTTGATAGTACAAAAAATTAAAGCTAGTGATGAATGTAGTATTATGGAATGACATGATTTTAAGAATTAGAGACCTATGAGGTTCCATAGTGTTCTAGGTTCTCAAACAGTATAGCATTGCATTATGTTGGTGATATGAGTATTCAGGATTTTTCCACCCCCAACTGATCTGATGGATGGCCTTTTAGCTATTATTTTTCATGTATCATTAAGAAACATGTGATGTTTTACCACATAGACCCATAAAGAGATGATTGTATCAGGGAATGAAATCCAAAATATGTTTTGTGATGAGTATTACCCTTAATGATTGTTCCCTATGATGATTTAGGATCTTCTTTATCCACAACATGGAGATTTGATGGTTTTTGAGTATGATTCAAGGTTAACTAACCTCACACATTAATAACTCAATATATTATGAGATGTATTCTAATGGATGTAGATTTTAGAGTAGTTACATTAAAGATACACCTTTTATAATGTAGTCTACTTGTGCATACTTACTTATAATAATGTGTTATTTTGTGATCTTGTTATATTGATATTCCTAGTAGATGTAAGACAAGTGGATGGATTCAGTAGTGGACATCATGTGGATAATTCAACACTAACAACAAGTAGAAATCAGTAATATGGGTCTTAGGGTAAGAGACTATATGATATCTAGACTTGTGAATGTGGATCTACCATGTAGGTTTTTATAGAGGATCATGTTAATATAGAGATGGGTGACTCTATGACTATGATAGTTGAGTTCACATGGAACAATATTTAAAATCCTAGCATGTTGTAGAGGGAAGACATGAAGAAAATGAACCCTAGTGATAGAGACATCATCAAGACTACAGATATCTATGGAATGGCCAAGATGATTCTTAATAAGTAGTGTTGGAAGAAGAATAGATTAATAACTAGAAAGATGAGGTGATATTATATGCTGATTCTATAAGATACTTTTCCTAGCACCACTAGGTGTCCCACACTAGGCCTAAATAATTGTTGATCAGGGATTTAGGTAGCTATAAGATATGGATGAATATGAAAATGATGCTTACGGTATTATTTGAGGAACAATCGATACCTTTTATATAGTTGATCTAGTAATTTTAGACACATGAACAAGTAATTATACCATCTCAATAACCCTTATATGATATCTATATCTCTCTATTGATAACTTAGTTGAGTTGATATGGATAGGGGTTCATACTGGAAGAAATTATTTTGTATCTCATATCTACTGGTATTATGATCTAGTTCTCGGTAGAGATAGTTTCTCATACGAGCACTTTGTCATCATGATGAAAACTTATGGAATCATAATGGGTATGAATTTTTTTTATGGTTTGGGCCTACATTTATTTTCATCATATGAATTGTATATACATTTGGATATATGGGATGCGGTTCTCTATTATGGGTAGGAGATATCACAGGGATGACAGGGTGGGTATAGTGAGTAGGAATCAGTAACCCATCAACCTTTATTTAGAAAGATTATGTATTGGTGGAATGGGATATTTTGTAATCTAGATTATTTTATAAGAATAATTTTTTATGTATTTATTAACTATGAATTTTATGGACTTAATTCTAAGTGGGGAACATAATTTAACATCAAATTACACCACAAGACTATTCAGTTATCTTTTGGTGTAATATCCTATAAGCCCTACCGAGATCCAAATAATAATGTTAACATTGTTGGACCTTCAACCTAAGGGATTTATCATACCTAATTTATCCCCTTGGGTAGCTATAATTTTTATTGTGAAATATATGGGTGGGATATTTATGATTTCTTTTGATTATCATAACTCTAATCAAGTGATGATAAAGAAAAATTACCCATTGTTGAAGATTGATAAAATTGTCACCATTTGAGAGGATTGTGTGGGTTCTCGAAGATTTATCAGAGGTCTAAGTACCACCATTTTAGTGCTAGTGTTGAATATATTATAGAGATTTCATTTTGATGTGCCTATAAATATTATAAGTTCTTGGTGATGCAATTGGGTCAAAGGAAATCACCTTTAATTCAAATAGATTGTATAAACAAATTTCTTCTAGACACACACAAAATGATTTGTTCTCATCATCCTTGAGGACATACTGATATACTCTCCATCAGATGAGTATCACATAATGGATTTGAGGATTGTTCCAGAAATACTCTTGGAGAACCAACATTATGGTGTTCTCTCGTTGTTCCAGATTAGGATATGATAGGATCAAAATATAGTTATTTTCGTATCAGAGTTTTGTTTAGCTAATGACCCATTAAATTTAATAAAATTCTATCTTGGTTGAAAAACATGTTATTATTAGATGAAATAAGTTTTCTTGTATTGGTAGGGTACTAGGGGGTTTCTAGAAGGCTTGTCATGGATTTCGTCCCATTTTATTAGATTGACTAATGAAGTGTATCTGTTTACCTAGATAGAGTAGTGTGAGGGAGTTGTTTAGGATCTTAGATGAATATTGATGAGTTCTCTTGTGTTGAGACTACTAGAGGTGTGAATTGATTATATAGTGTTATAATATGAATATGGAGGTTGGATATGTTTTGTGTTGTTATTTAACTAAGTTGTGATCACTTATCAGTAAAGGACATTAAGACCCCATGAGTAGAACTACAAAATTCATGACCTAGAGTTGGTAGTGGCATGATTCATTGTGAATATGTTGAAGCACTATATTATGGGAATGGGATTTTTTTTACTCAATGCCTTAATGTATCAAATACATCTTCACATTGAGAGATACTAACTGGAGATATAAGTGTTGGTTTGAGTTCCTTTAGATCCATGACTATGAGATTGAATATACTCATGGGAAGGAAAATTTTGGTGTAGATTATCATATAAGGATGTCTCATTCAATATTAGTGGAGGAGGTATCTGTTCAGTTCTCTTTATTGTAGAAACCCTAGGGTAAGAGATGAGTGATGTTTTTATTTAGTATACAGTGGTGAAATCTCCGCATTTTTATCATGTGAGATAGTTTATGTTGTGTAACTTTATCATTGTGAACTATATGACTAGATAATCTCAAGAGATGGCCCATCTTGAGTTTCCAATTTATTGGAGACATCGTTAATTTTCAGGTATTTTTGGTAGTTCTAGTCATGTTTTCAGATGAGGTGAACATTTATTCTCATACAACCTACATTGATATATATCACAATGGGAAAAATATGTTTAATGAACATCAGTGATAGTTTTTAGTGGCCAAAAGGAGGTTGGGAATTGGGATGTTTTTCTCTTAGTTTCTCATATGTCGACATGTACTGGATGAGAATTAAGTTCCAATAGGTTTTAATAATGTATTTATATTCTCCTTAGAAAAATTGTTATGGAAAATCTATGTATTTTATGATGAGGCATATTCAAAAAATTGAGAGTCTGAGATGAAAAATAGTTGATTATTAGATGGCTTAACAAGTCCCCACACTTTCTTAACATCCATGATTAGAGTCTGGGTGATTTTTTTGGGTGGTTTTACATGCATCATATCATCCAACATTATGGGGTAACCTCAATGATTTTCTCTGACAGTACTGCAAATATGGAATTTATCAGCTTTAGAAAAAGCAATTAACTCTGCTAGAAAAGTGATTTTAATCAAGGAAATGATTAGGGGGTCCATTTTATCAGATCTCATAAAATTGCTGATAAAGGCCCCTTTTATCAGTGAAAAAAACTAAATGATGTATATTTTTTTATCAATGCATTTTTTAATCGCTGATAAAAGAAAAAACATCAAAAGGAGTTAAAAAATAATATATTATGAGGAGTAGGTTTTAACAGAACTTGACCTCCCTTTTATTAGCTCTAGGCGGAGCCCCCTACCTCTCATCCCACATTTCCCTTGCCTGTGCAACCCCATCACACTTGCCCACACAGCCTTGCTTCCACCAGTACTCAAAACTTGCGACTTCCCCCCTTGCACGCATACACCATTACCACTAGGACATATAGTTTTTTTCTCTATTTAATGATATATCTATTTATTTATATATATTTTTATATATATTCAATTATATATATATATATTCATATTAATTTAAATATATTTAGTTATATTATTACATATATATTTATTCATATATTAATATTTATTTATTTATTCGTATATTAATATAAATTTATATTTATATACATAGTTATATTTATTATAATATTAATATAGATTAATATTAATATATGTGTATTTAGTTATATTAATACATATATATTTTTTCATATATTAATATATATTTATATATATTTATCCATATGTTAATATATATATATATATATTGAGTTATATTTTTTCCTCTATTAATATAGATTCATATTAATATAAATATATATAAATATTTTAATACGTATATATTTATTCATATATTAGTATATATATATATATTTATATATTACTACATATTAATCTATATATATATATAAAATTTATAAATTTTTATCTGTATATTTATTTTTATATTAATATATATTTATAAGATTAGTTTTAAATAAATTTATAAAATATTTTTTATGTGGGTTTATAAATAAATACATATATATATATACAACACACACACAGTCACTCACAAAACAAACACAAAGATATATAGATATATATATATATATATACGAATAAATACATATATATATGTATCTAAAAATCCATAGACTACTTGAATGACAATAACTTCTAATCCAAAAGTCTGTTTCAACTCCACAACAAGTCAAATCAAATAAAATGAAAAAATATTCAATAATTTATGTGGTACAGGCCTATAGTACATCAGGATCAGAAGTCATACCAGTTTGAATGATAAAAATCTGGATATCTCGACTAAAAACAGAGTTTTGGAGGCCTTTTAGGCGTTTTTTGGCCTCAAAAAATGTGATGGAAGGGTCTCGTCTATCACTTGTGCATAGAGATCGATGCAAGATTCGTTTTTATAGGTTGTATAGATCAAATGGATAGCTAGATAAAAAGTTATGGTTGTTTGATGTAAAGTTACATTTTAAACTTATTTTAGATCTTTTGTTAATTATTTTTTTTTGATTTTATGTGTCTTTAAATTTTTTTTAAATTATTATTAATCGAGTATTTTTAGAAAATTATTAATTAATAATACTTGTTAAAATATGTTAAATCAATTATCACTAAATTTATAATATATTAAATGTAATAGTCAATTTAAACTTATCTAAAAAAAATTTAAAAATTATATATTATATTGTTAACAATATAAATATACTTATAAAAAATATTTTTTTTCATGAATTTTTTATGAAATTTATCAGCGCTAGAAAGAAGCGTTGATAAATCCCCCCGATCAGAGCTACTAAAGATTACAGATAAATGGGTCCCCTTCAATAGTGCTAAAGGAATGCATTGATAGGGGGCTTTATCAGCACTACAAAAAGTGCTTATGAGGGGTCTCTTTTAATAGCACTGTTAAAAGTTCCATTCATCAGCCCTTTTTTAGCGTTGATAAATACCCCCCAATATCAGTAAATTCTTTTAGCGCGGTTAAAGGGTGGCACTGTCGAAACCCATTTTTTTGGTAGTGTCACCTAGATTCTTTGTTCACATTACTATTGTAGAAATTCTTGTGGGATGCCTTTATGACCTAGTTTTCGATTAGAATGAACTTTCAACTATAGAAAGATGATTATACCTATAATATTATCTTGTTTATGGAGGATATATTAATACCATACATTTTTTTTCATTATCTATAGTTGTGAGGATCACATCCCATTGGCCCAGTTTGCATATAATAACCACTATCACTATACAATTGTCATGTTACCATTTAAGGCCCTATATTAGAGACCTAGATGGTTAACCTTGTGTTTAACTGTGGTCGGTGTACCATGTATTCTTGGTCCAAATATAGTGAAGGTAATGTAATTAGACATTCACGTAAACCATGAGAATCTGATAGCAACTGTGATAAGTTATAAATATAACAAATAACAACAATGTTTCATTTGGTGTTTGATAAAGGGATATTTTTTCCTAAGAGTCTACACATGTTGGGGATTGTGGATATTTTTTTAGTGAATCAATATGTCCTTGAGGTTCATTGGGATTTTCAAGATCCAATAGATCATTGGTATGGTTTATTAATTCTATTCCTTTCCCACACATCTAGATTGAGTGCATGATTTTTTCCATGTGTCTCTTCTAATGTGATATTTATATGGAGAAATAAACATGATATACTGGGGTGAGATGGACATTAAGGATGGGGAAACATTCTTGGAGTACCTAGTGGAGATTTTGGATCGACATGAGACTAATCCTTATGGATTTATTTTCTATTCTGTTCATTTTAATTTGATTAATGGTAGAGAGATGTATTGATCCTGATAGTGTGAGGTCCAAAAATGGGATCAATATCCCAGTATATTTAGATTTCATTTTTTTATGAAAAAATCATGAAATATTTGATAATTTAATATATTTGTTTTTGTTGGATTAGTGAATTGAATATTTCTATCTTTAGGTTAAGATTTTTACTCCAATTTTGAACAGCTTTTTTGTGTCTTAGTAGTATATAATTAATATAATAAAAATGTTAATATATTTTACTTCACATGAGTGAATAATTTATATTTAAATGGATTTAAATTTTTTGTAACCTTAGATAGGAAATCTGATATCATGGTGAATTTTGAAACATAGAGTTTACCCAAGGCATAAATTAATGTCAGCTGTCACCAAACATTCATTTGATGAATTCATTGGTAGGTTCATTATCTAAATTAATTGCTTTAATTAGTTAATTTATATAATACCCCTAGTTCAATAAATAATATAAAAATATATCATTAGTCTTTTCTTCATGGGTTATTTTCATAATCCTAGGATATTCGGGGGAGGATTAAGAATTCCTTATTTTCATTGGAAGAAAAATGATTGAGGACGAATGAATCGAGGTGAACCATGAGATGGACATTAAACCGATAGGATATTCTTATAGACAACTATATGATGAGTTTTTTCACTAGAAAAAAATCCATAATTAAGGATGAAATCATTATTTATGGTTTCTTTTATGTGATTGAAGATTAATCATGGGTTTATTGTATGTTTTATTTTATTAGTTATTTACATTTATTTCATGAGCGTCGAATTGAAATATAATTTCTTCATAGTATATTTTTTATTATATTCCCTAATTTAAACTCCTGGTTTAAAAATATTGTAATAATTGGACAAGATCTCATTATCAAATGGTATATATTCATCATTTATTTTTTTTCCTTCCCACTGCTCTTTGCGTTTTTTTATTGACCCATGGGGTCACAGTTTACCATTAATGAGGTCGGTTCAAGATATATTGAACACAATAATTCAATATGCTTGAATGATTCATGTATAGATTGTTAGTTTAGAGATTTATCAATGTCACAAACCAACTGGGGATGACTATTAACTGGTCATCTGAGCTGGTCCATGGCATGGCCCGAGGGGTGTTCTTTATCCCCATGGGATGAAATCTACTATCGTGCATCAACACATAAATATAGGAAGGATTTGGACCATAAATAAAATACAAAAAAAAATAATTAGTAATTGATGATGAGAAAATAAAACTTGTAGTTGGATGAAAATAAATTATACATGCCTCATTTTGACTTTTCAGGTCACCACCCAACTCAGAACCAAGTCTGGTCGAATATTAATAAGCTGAACTAGGAACTGGAAAAATAATTTGAACCTAAAACTGGAATGATATAATAGGTGCGAGTACCGAGATTCTCAGTAGGGATTCCAGGAATAAACCATTGATCCAAATGTTCTCTTTTCTGAAGTAGTCAATAAATGCACTTTTGAAATACACATATGAAAGTAGGTTATTCACATTTTAAAATAATTATCATGTTTTTCCAATTTAAAGAAAACATAACACATGCTACATACCATTTCCAAAACCATTTCCATTTTATATACAAGACCAAGGCTATGCAAAAATAAAATATGTAAGCAGTACAAGATAGATATAAACTACCAGGTATAGGTGGAAGTAGAGAATAAATATAAATACATAATTAACCATGGGTGATCCTAAACATCCCAGGAAGACCTATGGACGTACTCGGTTTGGAACCCTTTGTCGGCATATGGTGAATCCCTATAGTCAATAACAAACTAATAACCGCCATGACAAACGAAATCAGCATCACTCTTAATCTAGCCTCTATACCTACCAATGGGTAGCAACCGGTCCAATCGGGGCTGATACGAAACCATCACTCGATCAACTAAAAGATTCCCAGGAACCCATAGTGGTCTTAATAAAAATATTTTTTATTTAGGTTTCCCTCAGATGCGTAAATCACCATGTCGGGTGGTCACAACACATGCCTACCCCAAACACGTGTGTTTCCTATGCATTAACCCATAAAGGGTTTCCCTATATAGGAGCGACCCATATATATATTCAATAATTTAAAATTAAACAATGTGACAACTAGACATATAACTTTACATGATCAAATAACTACACAAGACATCTTATGATAACCAATTTACATTTTCAATTCCAAATGGGCCTTAAAAACAACCTCCTCTTATAAGGCACACCAAAAGCCAACCGAGAACACACTTTTGAGTTTCTATTTCAGGATATCATTTATAATTAACACAAGATTCACTTGATAATGAAGGAACTATTTTGGAATAAATGACATGGTTTTATAAAAAAATCACTTCAATGCGTCATTTTCATTTGAGGGAACATCCATGTGCACTCCTAGTGCACCCATGGATGTGCCAAAATCTAATGACACACCAATATACAAGAGTAAATTTCAAAAAAAATTACATAATACCAACCATTAAATTTGATATCAAATCCAACCAACCACATTATTCCAAAAACAAAATGCCACTCCCTTGAAATAATAGAACCTTTTCCAAATCATTTTTACACACTGTAAAAATAAACTATTACCATGTTACACACACCAAACTAACTTCACTACAAAACAGCCCTATCACATCAACTAAATGGATATGCATCTCAGGAAATATCAAAATTCCAAAAAATAATAATTTTCATTACAATCGACATTAATACTAATCATTTCTTAAAATTGTTAAATTTTACTTCATAGAGAAAGAACATTTAAAACTGTATTCTAGGTTCGTTAAACGAAGAATTTTTACACAAATAGTTTTGAAATTCTATTTTTGATAACCTCAACCAACTCCAAAATGGTATACCAAGTTGATCATGGGTTCCATATAGGTGTTAAAGAAATTTATAAATTTTACAAAAGATGTAAGCATCAAATGAATGTCGTAGGAAATTAATTTTTGGAAAAACCTACACATAATCAAGGGACTATCTGATTTTTTTTAACAAATATAGTTATCATAACAACATTGAAATTTATTAACTATAGTGATTATAATGGTGAAAATAAAGTTTATAAATTAATTGAAATCTTTCTTGTTCCAATTGAAATCATCAAAAAAGGGGAAGGATGAAAATGCCTACGTCAATGGGAAATCGGGTTATGATGAACACTTTGGCACCTGGCAAAAAAGGCGGCGACCACTTGTAACTGGACCACACTTGCAAGCACATACCTATATATATATATATATATACATATATTCAAATGTCCATAATCCGATGCACCTATTCCCTACTCCATTAGGGAATACATATATGGAGGATATATTATATATATATATATACCTTAATATATGTGTGTGCACAGCTTTAATGTTGGAAATAACTCAATACAACAATTACAAGGACCATAAAAACTCAGAGGAAAAGTACAATGCACACAAAACTAAATTAATATGAAACCATAATCACTTTAATAGGATTAAATAAATTTGCGACGCAAAATACAGGGTTTAGAACCATACTCGAGACATTGTAGACATAGTTGAAAAACCTCATCCGCCTCTCCCTTGGAGGAGGATGCTGGAACATGGAACAACGAATCCTGATACATCAATTGCATACAATATAGAAGTAATACAACACAATCTGATATTATCCCAACATTCGGGTTTGGCTGAATCTAAACTGGGTACCCGAAGAGAAACAAATTTCCAAAGTGATGAAGGAGAAGGGGTGTAAAGACAATAACTCGATGTATCGTGGGAGAAAAATGAGAAATATGAAAAAACCTCAAAAAACTAGGGAAATCCGAGGGGGTCCTGAACCACTGAGACTCAGTCGAGGGATCGTGCACGCCTGTTGAAGGTCACGGTCAAAAAAAGGTTATAGCCTTCAGAAGCTTTCACCATGGAGGCCGATGTTATGGAGGCCCGGTCATGCAGACGTGTCGCGCCAAAGGGGGGTTACCAGGGGTGGTGTGATGCTGCAAAGAGGGGGGAAGGGGATATGCGTGAGAGAAATATGGGGAGAGGGGAGGTGTGTGAAAGAAAAAAAATATGGGAAGTGTGATAGAATAAAAAAATTATGGGAAACGTGAGAGAATAAAAAAAGAGGAAAACATGATGGGTAAATAGGAAAAAATGATAGAGGGTTAAATCCCCAAATAAAATTAATATTATAAAAAATTAAAAATAAGAAAAATAAAAAATTGATAATAATAATTATAAATAAAAAAAGAACAATAATAATATTCATAATTCTATAAAATTTCATTTCAAATAATAATAATATTAATAACTACATAATAATTATATTTATAACCATTTTAGTGAACATAATATTATTATAAATTATTAATAATTAAAAAAAATTATACACAAATATTATTTTTTATTAAATTTTATACAGTGAAATTATTTTATTTAAATAAAACTATATTTATTGTAAATGATACACATATTCATGGGTACTTGGATAGACCGCATGGCTACCGCCGACTATGTAGTGCATGTGCACCGGTCTGAAACCCACCAAAAATATTAAACATCAAAACTTTTAGATCAATGCTTGACCATCACCTTAGAGAGGCTAACCAAATCAATGAAATAATATAAAATAATATAATTTAATGGTTGGGGTGTGAATGTTCACCCCATCCAGAACATTATGCACCAAGACAGTCACCAAGCCAACAGTTGACACCACTTGAGTCCATGACCAGAAAAAATCAGAGGAAAAAAAGAGCCTTGGGGTGACCATTCCCAACACACGTCACTCCCAAAAAATTCAAGGAGGAACGCAATCCGATATTGAAGAGAGAAGATAGGAGGGTTCTCCCCACCACGAGAATTCACTAATATGGAAACCCTTGAATCCCAAACACCCCACGCCCTAGGGGGGGAATGCGGGAACTCCCAAAATGAACTGATTTATCTTTCCCATATGGACCTAATAACAATCATGAGACATAAAAGAAAATCTTGCTACGAAACAACCTAGAAACTTAATGGTGAGAAATTTACTCAACACCTCCCATCAATTTCACGAAACGAAACATCCCCTTAACGAACTCAACTGAGACTGACGCAAAATCAGAACAGATCCTTTTACTCATTGGCCCAACGCCATTCAAGGACAATGAATGATTTGAAATTGATAGTATGAGTAGATACGACTACTTGGATTATGGTAAAATGAGCTCATCATGCTGCCACAAAAAGGATGAGCTTACGACGACAGCGATACTAGAATAAGGAAACGTTGGATATTTCCATCCCAATCCTGAAAACAAGATCCATTCTATGGGTTCACACACCCTCAGAAACTCCTGACTGTGTGCGACGTTCACCCCATGACATGTGGCTGGGGCCCTGATGGCAGAATCATGTCATGCCTCATAGTCAAAAATTTCCATCCTCTAGTACCAAACTCCTTCTTTCTGATGATTAAAATGACCATTGTGGTGGAACTTTTTTCAAAGGGATGCAACATGACAACATAGAATTCCCGAACTGAACATGCTAGTGACACACATGAGAATGGTCCGAATAATTGAGAGTCAGTATCGACAAAGAAGATTTTTTAAAAAAAGGTTTCTCTAGCACACCATACTCACAAGATGTGGAACATCCCTAAAGATCGACTGCCCTTTAACCACAACCCAATTGCTAACGACAATGAATCACCCAACCTCCAATAGTCAAAAAACTAGACCCTTTAAATATTTATTTCCCAAAAATTGGAAGACAAGGTATACTCCTATCAAACCACCACACAACTTCTAAAAGACCTCAGATACATTGAAGGGAAATCATCACTCGATAGGAACCAAAAAAATGGCATGACTCACTGGTAACATTAGTGACCTCTATGGGAGGCATACTCTGAACAACATGAAAAAAAACAATCTAAATCTGCATCAATACAAATCTCAATAAAGGTAACATCCCACGCCACAAGAAATAGGACCTTAAGACAAACATATACAAACACAAGAAACAATTAATTTTCCAAAAACCACTATTTCTTTTAAATTTTCAAAGTTCAATAATGGAACCTTATGAACTGTTAGATGTGCATTTATCTAATATCACATACATCATCCAATGACAAGTTACCTAATGCACTCTCTGTATATACCAACACACATGTGACCCTCCATAATGAATGTCAAGGTCCATGCATCTCTTTTCTTTATCAAATCAAAATAAATATTAAACCATCCAAATCAAAACACTTACCCTTTTAAAAACCCACTTTAAACATTTAAAAATATTTATGAAATCACTCCCATTATAAAACCATTTTAAATATAAATGTCTAATTTCAATTTCAATACACACTCACATCAACTGAAATGAAAATGAAACACCAACAACGAAAATCCATCAGAATGAGAAACTAGTGTCTATGCCTAACCAGTCGACATGGTGGTGATCCATTCCCCACAAATTCCATGATACTAAGAGAACATTAAATAGGAAACTTGGACTCCACATATGTCCCCCCCCATATGAGGCAACAACATAACCATTTTCATCTCTATTTCCATATCACAATCCAGGAAAACCAAAGATAAAAGTCTCAAATCTTATACTACACCTCGTGACTCGAGTATCAGTGCGAGCAAGAGTTCACGACACTCTCCCCACCTACCTCCTGAGTCCGGACAGTCCTAATATCCTTCTATCAGACACCCCAAATATCAAGTCCCCCCTCTAATATCATTTTTTCATGAACCAACCCAGGTCGACCTTGAACCAGTCACCCGATCCGGTCCATGGAATGGCCAGAGGGTTTTTCCTAATCCCCAATGGATGGAAAGTAGTATCAGGCATCAAAATATAAAATAGGGAATGATGTGGCCTAGAAATAAAAGAAAACAAAACAAGTAATAGTTGAAGATGGAAAAATAAAACTAGCAGTGGAATGAAAATATAATGTACATACCTCCATGTGAGCTTTCATGTCACCACCCAATTCAAACCCAAGTCTCCCTAAACATTGAGCTATTGAACCAGGAACCTAAAATAGAAACATCAACTGCAACTGGGAATATATAATAGGCATGTGCATTGAGATGCTCAGTAGGGATGACAAGAAACAACCACTTAATTCAAAAGTTCTCTTTTCCGAAGCAGTCCATAAAAACAAGATTGAAATACAATTATGAAATTAGGTTTTTCACATTTTAAAATAAGAAACATTTTTTCCAATTTAAATAAATCTCAACACATGCTACAAACCTTTTCCAAAACCTTTTATTTTTTATAGGCAAGACCAATGTTGTGCTAAAATAAAATAGGTATGTAGTGAAAGAAAGAAATAAACTAACAGGTATAGATGAAAGTAGACAAGAAATGTAATTACTTAAGTAACCATGGGTGATCATAAACATCTCTAGAAGACCCCTGAACACACTCGGTTTGGAACCACCATGTGGGTGTATGGTGATGCACCATAGTCTATAACCAACTGATTTCCCTCGCGATAATAGAAATAAGTGACAGTCCCCATCTGGAATCTATACATACTAGTGGTTAAAAAACCGTCAAATAGACATTGTTAAGAAACCACCACTCGATCTACTAAATGATTCCAAGGAATATATGGTAGTTATAATAAAATATTCTGTAAGTTTGAGCCCCTCAAACGAATGACTCACCTTACCGTTTCTTCACCGCACTTGCCTACCCCAAACACAGATGTTTCCTATGCATTCACCAATAAATGTTTGCTTTAGATAGAATCACAGCATATATATATATTCAATAATTTCACATTAAACAAAGTGAAAATTATTCCTTCAAATTGACATGATCATAGAATTACCGAAAACAGTGCACAAATACAACTTTACATTTCAAATTCCAATTGGGCCTCAAAATCAACCTCATGTTATAATGCACACCAAAGGCCAACCAGGAACAATATTTTGAGTTTCAGATTCGTGATATCTTTTAGAAGTCTGAAAATAGTCACTTGAGAATGAAAGAACCATTTTGAAAAAAAACAACACGATTTTATAAAAAACATCAATTTAATGTGTCATTTTCATTTGAGGGAACATCCTTGTGCACTCCTACTACAACCATGGATATGCCAATATATAATGACAAAACAATAACCAAGAGTATATTCCAAATCAATTTCTAGAAGACAAACCATTATTTTTGAAATTAAATCCAACCAACCACATTATTCCAAAAACACCAAACCACTACCTTGAAATAATAAAACCATTTCTAAATCATTTTAACACATTGTAAAACCACTCTATTACAAAGTTACATGCACTAATCAATCTTCACAGCAAAACTTCCTTATCACATCAATATAAGGGATAAACATATCATAAACTAACCAAATTTTAAAAGCAATCAATTTTAATTAAAATTGAAATTAATACTAATAATTTCATAAAAATCCTAAATTTTACATCAAAGAGAAAGAACATTTAATATTTTATTCTAGGTTCTTTAAACCAAGACATTTCATACAAATCATTTTGAAATCATATTTTTGATAAACCAAAAAAACTCTAAAATGGTATAGAAAGTTAAGCATGTGATCCATAGAGGTTCAAAACAAATTTATAAATTTATATAAAAATCTATGAATAAAAGGAAATCCTTTGGATAGTAATACATGGGAAACACCTACACTTATTTAATGGAATACCTCAAAATTGTTTTAAAAAATTCAAACTATCCTAAAAACACTGAAATGCATTAACTATCATACTTATAATGGTGAAAATAAAATTTATAAGTTAAATGAAATCATGCAAGCACCAATAGAAATCCACAGAAAAGGGAATGGATGGAAACACCTACCACATATGGGAACATGGCAATGCTAATAATTTGGAACCTGTCAAAAAAGATGGTGACCACTCGTAACCTACTCACGCTCACACGCACATACAAATATATATATATATATATATATATATACATCTCTATAATCCAATGCACGTATTCTCCACACCATGAGGTAATACATACATAGAGTACATATTATATATATATATATATATATATATTCCTTAATATATTTGTTCTCACACCTTCAATATTTTCCAAATCTAACTAAAACAATTACAAGAACCATAAAAACTCTGTAGCAAGGAACAACTCACACCCAACCAAATTAATAAGAAATAATAAACACATTAATACCCTTAAATAAAGTTCTGATGACAAATATAAGGTTTCGAACCTTACCTTAAACATTGCTGGCATAGTGTAACAATCCCATCCGCCTTCCCCTAGGTGGCATATTCTGGAACATGGGACAATGCGTCCTGATATATGAATTTCATACCAAATAGAAGAATGAATACCAAAACTAGATTTTTTCCCAATCTTAGTGATTTGGAAGAATCCAAATCGGGATCTGAATAAGGAACAAATTACCAAATTTATGAAGGAAAATGGGTCTAAGGACCGTAATACTATGAATCATTGAAAAAACACGAAGAAATCATAAAAAAGGCTCAATGAATGAGGGAGATCTGAGGAAGGGGTGGGGGTCATGCGACATCAAGTCTCGGTTGAGGGTTCGTGCGCGCCTGTTTTAGGTCACGGTCAAGGGGAGATGACGACCTTCATATGCACGGAACATAGAGGTCGATGTAGGGGAGGCATGGCCATGGAGACCTATCATGCCAAATGGGGCTTACAATGGTGTGGTGTGATGTTGAAAATAGGGGTAAAGGGGTGACGTGTGAGAGAATTAGGGGTAATTTGGAGGTTCTTGGAAAAAAGGGGAAGCATGATGTGTAAAGAGAAAAATAAGAAATTGGGATAAAACCCTCTAAAAATTAAAATTAAAAATAAAATATAAAAAAATTAAAAGTTTCTTATAATAATAATAATAATTATTATTATTATTAATATAAGAATCATAATTCTATTAATTTTTTTTAAATAATAATAATATTAATAACACATTAATAATTATATTTATACCAACTTCATTGATAATAATATTATTAACATTTTTTAATAATGAAAATATTTTTTTTCTAAAAAAATTTTATTATTATTATTATGATTTAAAAATTTAAATTAATTTATTTACATCAGAAATTATTTATTTTAAATGTTAGACATCTTCATGAGAACATGGAAAATTCTCGCTGCTACCGCCGACCATGCAGTGCCCGTGCACCGGTCCAAAACCCACCTAAATTATTAAACGTCAAAAATATTTTACCATCGCTTGACAAGCACCATGGAAAGGCTAACTAAAGCCATGAAATAGTATTAAATAATTTAATTTAATTGTTTGGGTATGATAATCAAGGTGGTTTTTAGAATGCTGGTGATGGTTTCAATTATTCGATATCTATAGAGTTGATGGTTAGTGAAGAGGCTTCACACAGGTGATCATATTTCTAATTTTCAACAAATGAAACCCAAACATAAATTATTGATCATGTCACATTTTATTTATTATGGTTATACACTATGGTTTTCTATAGAAATGGAGGATTCCAAATTCAAGTATAGAAATATAGTTTATTTTTTTCTAACTATGTGTTATGTATGTTTAAGGAACACATCCATGTAATCCCTTGGATGTTCTAGATTGGGTTTCAAAATGAAAAAAATATCACATTTTTTGTATAGAGATATAGAGTTTATGTGACCTAGTACATATGAATCATCATTTCCTATATGATTACATTGTTATTGTTCCATATAGACACACATCCATGAATAATGTACATAATAATGACCATGTATATGGAAATGGATATGGTAAATTGGCATGACCAATGTACATGGGTACAGTCTAGAATAATATGGCTAATCTCCAAGTGGAAAACGAACATCGTGAACCACCTTTACTCACCATGTAGTATAATAAGGATTCCCAAGAAACTTCCTACCAAAACACATTGTTTTATAGGAGTTATGTCAAAAATACTATCAAGATGTGGTGGGGTGGTTGATTTGGAATTTATAAAATTGAGATAATTAATTTAAAAGATATATCAGATTCATTCATGATAGTGAAATATAAATTGGGAAAATAAACATATGATATTCTTATAGTGCTTTATATCTAAATGACCCTACACTACTCATCATACTATTATGAATGAAGATATATGGGACCCACTATTACCACTATAATATAATTTTATAATGAATATTTCCCACCATGAGTTACAACCTAATAACAATTCTTTTCATTATGATTTATATACAAAAATAATTATTTTGGTTCGTACATGGTGTCATAATCTAAACTATTTTTCTTTCTCTACATGGGGGGAAAACCAATGAATTAATTTTTTTAGGAACAAAAAAGTAACATACATTTAAATGTGTAGTATAAACCATTAATAGTATCCACAAAGGGTAAGAATAAAAAGATGAAAAGAACTATAGAGATAAACGAATCCTTCACGTATAATGTTTGATCGAATAATTAAAGATCCTGAAATAATGGATCAAATAATTTATTTTTGGCTGGGATTAGTAGTAGATAACCTAAAATGAAACACATTTACAGTTCTTGAATACCCTCTACCTCATGTCCCAATCATATACATTGTTTATATCAAATCATTGTCTACAAAGAAACATTTTTCATAAAAACATGAAAACAAGAAATCAATTATTTCATTATATTTAAAAAAAATTTGTTTTGGGTTTTAAATGTTCATTTCTTAGGTAATAATCCATGTGTAAATCACTCATAAATGATAAATAAATTTCCTATATGTTTTCTTCAACATCATGTAAAACGACACAAACCATACTGCGGAACTCGTTAGAACAATTACTATAGTAGTAAATAACAAGAATTACTATTTGTGGAATAATCCATGATAATAATCATAATTGAACTATTATATTTTATTTGATTTAAATTTTTGTATTTTAAATACCATAACTATAGTGTGAGTATCAATATATACCTAATACCATCTGAATAATATTTAATACAAAATTTGCCAACAAAAAACTATTTTCATTGAATCTAAATAATTCACGAAAAATTATAAAAAAACACAACACTAATTATATCTATAGTAAACATGAAAAAAATTTAAATGTGGATGATAAATAAACCAAAGCACATATCTAGGTTTTATAATATATTTTATAAATTCACAGATCCACATAGGGAAATCCATTTAAGAGATTATCATGTATCCATTTCTCGTTACATTATAGAATCTATATTGACAAATATATCTAAGTGAATTTATATTCTAATTTCACATAAGTGAACTCACATAACTTTTTCATGTAACTAATTTCACATAGGTAATTCTAAAAATATATAGATATCATGACTTATAATATTAAAAAATTTAGAAAAGATCAGGAAAATAATATCATCTTTATTATATCCAATTTAATTATATTTAAATAATTTCTTTTTATTCTCATATAATCAAGATTCACCTTAGTCAAACTTATATAGGTCAATTTATCATTAAAATATTGTTAAAAAGTTTATGTAGAAAGATTTATAATTAAGACTAAAAACATGCATTGCATTATAAACTAATGTAGGACATGATAATGATCAATTTCGAGTTTTATGCATTCTAATTGTATGTATATTGTTTTGTAGATATTAAAATTAAAATTAATGACTCAATTTATTGTTATATATCCCATTTTTAGTGTGAAATAATGAAAGTAACTGATTATGTAGAATTGGATATATGAATTAGTTATTTAACACAATTGTCTATGTGAATTATCTATGTGGAAAACTAAAAACAGGTAAAAAAATATTTTATTGTCCAAAAACAATTAATCCCTGAAAAATATATTATTATTTTAGATAATTTTAGAATCATTCAGAACATGAAATTTAAAAATATTTTTGGAAAATATAATATTTTGATCTATTAGAGATTATGAATATTAACATAAATACACCATAAAAACTATGAAGTGATTAAAAGAAAAATATATAAATATATTCGTAATTATCAAAATATAATGTCGATAAAGGATCCATTAATCATTCTCAACATTTATAATAATTATAAAACCATTTATAATTTTAAAACTTCTTCCCTTATGAAATTATAAAAAAATTATGTTTCAATAGAAAAATTAAATTCTATTTGAAATGATAGTGTATCTTAAAAAAATTAGTTTTTTTATAATAGTGATTATAACCATTTAATATATTTCTAAACATCAATTTTTCAATTAATTTTACATGGATTCATAATATAATGAGAATAATTTTAAATGTTTTGTGTATAGAATAATTAGAAACACGTCATTTTATTCTTTTATTGAAAAATTGTTTCTAAAATATTTTAATATTATATACTCTGTATGATAAGATTTAAAATAATAATATAACAGACATATATGTATAGAAATTATAGAATAGTAATATGAAAAACATGTAACATTTTTAACATATTAATTGTAAATATAAATATTATAGTATATAAAGACAAAAAAAACACCAAAATTCATTCTATAAAAAATTTTGTTTAAATAAAAAAAATAAAATGTTCAAACATGATTTTATAAAACTTATTTTAGTTCAATTCCATAGTAATGATATCAAAAATCTTATTTTATGTCTATATGATTTCTAGAATTATATTTCCATTCTGTAGATGATGTATTTCAAAAATAGCATAAAATAATTGTTCTTATCCATAGAGTGTGGTAAGGTATTTTTTGGAAATATAAAAAGAAGAATTATAATCAAATAAAATATGAAACATATTAAAAATAAAACCAATATAAAACATATTTTTCATTGTTCATAAATATTTTAAACAATATGATATGAAAATTATATATTTTGATTCCATAACTTAAATATAATAATTTTATTCTTTGAGGACCGAGAAACTGAATATTTTATGACTAAACAAAACCTAAATTTTGTAATCTTTCTATCTTTCTTTCGTACTCCAAAGAAAGAATCTGAATAGCTTATATAATCAATGTTATCTTCATATGGATAAAATAAACAATGTTTCAAAGATACTTTAATATATATAATAATCCATTTAACTAATTTAGTATGAAATTCCTATGGTTTAATTTAGAATCTTCGACAGGTGATAACTTAAAACTGTAAATAAATCCGAAAATTAGTAATATATAATATTATTCTAGTTATTCTTCCATAATTTTCTTTATCAACTAATTTTATAGATTTATCTTAATTATTCTTCAAATTAGTACTCATGTGAGTATTTTCACTTTTAAAAGATTCTAAGAAAAATATTTCAGCATTAACATTAAAATACATTGATTGGTTAATAAAAATTCCATTAAATAATTGATAAATTGAAAAAAAGAATGAATTTTAATTCCCCCATTATACTATATCATATTAAAAATTAATCCAATTAGATAATTCACTACTACGTTCTTCATTTAAAGATGAAAATACATTATCGTAAATTTAGATTTTTAATACTGAAACACCATTAGAACATTTCTTAGTAAAAAATTTAGGATAGACCTTTTAATTATAAAATTTATTATCTAATAGAAAAATAGATTTCTTTTCCTATCATGCTCGTGGAGTTTATTTCGATTGATATGCCGCCTTATATAGTAAAAAATGATAATGTTGGTTTTAATTTTAAAAAATTTGGGGATATATCATATATTAATATTCAAAAATATATCAATTTTTAAAAGATGTTTTAGAATTCATTTCAATTAATTTCAATCCCTGAAAAATAGCATATCATAATAATATACATGAAAATATTAATATTAAAATAATACCAAATATGCTTCTAAACTAGAAACAGGTGAAATGTATTCCTCAAAATCAAATCATTATTCTTGATAATATATTTGATAAAATAATATAGAATTAATTTTTTTAGTATTTCCATATTCATCATGTTTATTTTTAATAATACACTATTTTCTAATAATGTAAGAATCATTTGGTGGGTTATCTAAACTTTATAATGTTTTCCTTATAAAATTATTCAATTCAACATTCATAGAATGATCCAATTAGCATAATATAATTCCGTATAAGTTTTATTTAGTACAGAATTACAAAAAATACAATGACAATTACAAATATTCATAATATATTTTATTATATGAACATTTAATTCAACATTAACAATCACATTCTCTATTGGATAATTTCTATGATTATTCTATTTTATTCATTAATATGTTTATATTTAAATGACACATCATTTCCATCAAAATTAAAATATATACGATGAGTAAATTCTTCTTCAAAATTAATGTTTCTAAATTATTCCTTATGATGTTGAATTTTCTCAGTCTCTAAATCCAATGTTATTTTATCAAATTTGTATGAATTTTCCCTTTAACCAACTTTTTTCTTTTACAATACAGTCTATATTCTATACTATTATTTGGATATCCTTATACAATACCTTCATCATATTTTTCATCAAATTTTTATAATATATCCATTGTACTAGTGGATAAATACTTTATATCCAAATAATATAAAATAGAATATTTTTTTTATTCTTCCCATATTAAGCTCGTAAGGTTTATTTTTAAAAGGTGGTATTAAAATATTTATATTACTAACATAAAAATTTGTATTCCATTTTTATTACATGATATATTATGGTTATTTAAACTCAATTATTAGAGTCCTAGAAATATCTTGAAGAGAGCTATTTTCTAAATCAATACATACTATTTTATATGGGGTCTGATGGGATGAATTTTTTTTAATTGAAATTTTCATCAAAACATATTATTAAACTCTATATTTTTTAATCAGCTACCATAATAACTTATAATTGAAATAAATAAGGCTTTATTATATTTTTGGATTAATTAAAAAAATAAATTAATATGTATATTGTTTCTTATATAATATTTATATGGTAAATAAATTTATTTCATGAGAAATCATTAATTATAACAACACTACATCTCATATAACTAAAAATAGTATGTTTGATAGATAAACAATGTATAATATCAAATGGAATTAAAATTTTTGATTCATTGGTTTTCTTGTAAATTATTTTCTATTGTATCTATTTGATGAAAAAATCATATAAAAAGGCGTTGTCCTTTATTAGATATTGTAGCAACTGAATAGATTGATTCTTGGATGGATTTTTCATTATCATGAAAATATCATTCCCAAAAATTCTATTCCACAAAACTAATTTTATGTTTTAAATCATTCAATTTTTTTATATTATTAAAATTAATTTAATAAATACTATCTTTTCAGTTTTTAAAAAATTGTACACAATTATCCTAAAAAATAAAGAACTTATCATTTAAAAATTTATAAAAAAATTCAATTATAAAAAAAATATGATAAATAATAAATAAATTATGCTTTAATACTATAATATATTAAACAATAGAAATAATTACAAAATTGTAAATTCCAACATCACAAGAACAAATTTCCTTCCCATTAGAGTTATCACCAAATATAAAATTACCTCCATCACATTTAGTTAATGATATAAATTTTGATATATCACTAGTCATGTTTCTTAATCATCCACTCTTCCTATATTGAAAATGATAATTATTCTCCCAAGACTTACTTATTATAAAAAAATTATGAATGTTTTTGTACCATTGAATATTTGGGTCTAATAGAATTAAAATATCAATTGTTGGAAATCCTATATAATATCTTAAAATTGATTATAGAAAATATTGGGAATAATGATTTAGGAATTAAGGTATTAGTATATACAAGATTTTTTTAATGTTTCAAAGAACTAACATTGGTATAATGGACTTTCATATGACATCTAAAACAAGTAACAATAGTTGTGAATCCATTAGTTCATTTGACAATGAAAGTGTTTTAAATTTTATTTATATGATTATTATAACCAAGGCATGATATCTTTTTATTCGTTTTATTTATACTTTTTATTTTATCAAATTTATCTCTTCCTTCAAAAAAATTATATAGGTTATTTTTTAAACACTAAAATTAAATTTGGATCTATTCATTATCCTGAAGAATGGAATCAAAATTACTTATTTAAACATCATGAAATTTTGATATAAACAAAACTTCATTTTTTAATTTTACATATTTATCATGATATATTATTAATATTTTTTTATGAATTTTCAATATTTTAATCAGAATAATTTTTTCCATCATTGATGGATTTAATTTTATTTTTATTATACCTGAGAAGAAATTTATATTGTATCTTATGTTTACTGTATATAACATTGAATTTTTAAATTATATTTTCAATTCAATCAATTTATTTAAGAAATTATGAAATATATGGATTTTTAAATTCAGATATATAAGAAGAAACAAATTTAATCACTTACATGATTTAAAGAATCTAGTAAGCACATGTTTGAAAAATCTTTTTCAAAACTAGATTCTTCAATTGTACTTTAATTTCCTGTGATACTCCAACTGGATTCCATTGCATTATTTTTTCCAAAATTTAATCCTCTCATCATTATACTTATTTTTTCTTGGTCATTCATTTTATATGTGATCCATTTACCTTTACTCATAAAAGAATACATCTTGAGCATCCTTAGAAATATAAATTCCATCATTCTTGTTATTATATGAATCTAAATGATTGCAAATTTGAGACCTCCTTGAGTATCCATTATTTCATATATATCCACATTATGAAACATTTAATTTATCATTAATTCTAATACTCTATAAATTGGAATCATTAGTGTAAGTAGATACATTTGATTTAATAGAAATTACCCTCTTCTTTGAATGGTATTTTTCTATAATATTTTTATACACTAAGTAATATTTTAATAGTGATCCTATAAGATCATAAATTGTGTATCCCTTGATATTATTAGTTTTTAATATAATTACCTTTTCAGCAGTCCATGTTTTATGAATAGATCTATGATGTCTACAAAAAAGAATATGATTTTCAAGAGTATCTCCTAAAAAACACATACCATTAACATTACTAGTAAATACCTAGAATTTTTTTTATAGTTTCTTAATATCCCATTTTAAATTACTCATATTATGATCTTAACATACATAACATTTTTAGGATATGTTTATCATATCCATGATGTGTATATTCCGGAATTTTGCAGTTGTATTGAGAATTTTTAAATGTGGAAACATGTCTATACACATTTGTATTTATTTAAAAATATAGGTTAGTCATTATCATGTAATTCAAAACATAAGTCACTACATCATTGATAAAAAAATATTCAAGTTCACAATAGTGAATCTTGAATGGGTTTTCCATCATTTTCCAATGATCAATGATATATTTCTTTAAGAAAGATTCCATTTATTATTTTAAATAACCATACTAAATACAATTAAAATGATGTGGTTGTTAGCTATCAATATATCATTTGAACGAGTTACTTACATCTTAAATTGACAATTCCCCAATATGGTAATGTTAGAAATTTTCTCATCTAAATGGAAGATAAATCTAGGGGTTTATGATACTAATTTTGGACTAGAGTTAAGAATACAATATAACCAAGAGGTGGTGGATTGGCCTTAAAAAATTAATTAATGAATTTAAAGGATATATTGGAATTGATAATGTCAGTGAAATAGAAATATTGGAAATTGAAAGATGATATTTTTATAATATTTTAGATATAAATGATCTTACACCGCTCTTGATACCTGTTATGGATGGAGAGATATTTCCCAAATTATAACCATTATAATGGAATCATATAAATAATTTTACCTAGATGAAGTGAAATCAAAATTAAAATGTCTTTCTCCCTATCGGATTAAAACCAAATCAATATTTCCCTTTTCTACCTAGTGTTGCAACATGAATAGTCTACCTTTTCTCCATGGAGTCCCAATCTAAGGACTAAATTTTTATTAAGATTCACAACATAGTTACCAAAATTTTAATGGGTAGAATACCCATATACAATTACATACATATAAGAATAATATGAATATGTAACAACTAAATAAATATATTAATTCACAATAATATAATTTATTATTTAACAAAAAAAATCATCCACAAAAAAATATAAAATGATTTAATTTTTGGATGGGAGTAGTAGTTCATCACCAAAAAGGATTCACTTGTTATGTTCAATAATATCTACAACCATCTACATATATCTGATATAATGTTTGTATCCACTATATGAATACATATATCCCTTTCTCATAATATATTTAAAATATGAAATATGTTTCTTCTCTATTTTTTGTAATGAACTAATTTTGAGTTTTATATGTGAATATCCCAAGTAATGATCCATGTGTAAATATTTAATTAATGAAAAATGAATTTTACATAAGTGTTCATATATATCTTGTGAAAAAAAATTAAAACTATACAATGGAACTCATAATAAAAATTAAAATTGTATTATATAAGAACCATTTATACCATTGGAATTTCCCCCTATAATAATAAATTTTGTCCCTTCAAATTTTAGTTAATTTTAATTAGGATATTCCAATTCCAAAAATTTCAATATCAATATCCACACATGCATTATCCCATATGAATCATATTTAATTCATCATTAAACTAAATACAACCTATTCTCATGGAATATAGTGAATTATTTTTTTATTAAATAATTAATAAATTTAAATTTTATCTAAAATAAGCATATATAAAATTGAAATTAGAAATAATATGTAAAGAAAATCACATTTTTATGTTTTTTAAGATAATGTACAAATTCAAAGTATACTTTTGGAAAATAACTATTGGGGATACTCATAGAGTCATTTCAACAATATAATAGAATATACACAACTAAATCTATATAAGGTATTTCACATACATGATTTTACGTACCATATTTTATGAACAAAATTTTACGTACTTGGAGATAATGTCAAATATTTCATTTTAAATTTCTATTTTACATTAAAAATTTATAAGTCATGCTATAACAAATTTAATGAATCTCCTACAAGAAATTATGTAGGTAAAATCCATTATATAGATTCACTTTTGTCACTATTTTTAATTTTCTTTATTCAAATATTTTACATAACGATAAAAATAAATTATGTTCAATAAGATTTTTTTACAAGAAATAGAAATTGATTTTTTTTTCAAGGTATTTAGTTTATAATTTTAATTGAATATATTATTATCATAAATGATTACACAAAGATGATACAATATTTATTAAATTAATAGAAATGTAAAATAATTTACTCTAAAAATACTAAAAGTAATAAAATATTGTTATGTTATTATTCTCCATAATTTTTTTATTTAAATACTATATATTATAATTTTTTTAACTTTGACTATTCTAATTATATTTCTATATTGTTTTTATTCAATTTAAAATTATTTGAATAGTTATTACAGTGAAATTAATACTTTATTATGATAAAAATTAATTATTAAACTATTTTAATATAACAAATTATTTTTTTGAGAAATTAGGATTATATGTATTTTGAAATGTCAAAAATTGGTCACTTATGAGTCAATTGTTACATTATATGTAAAATTATAACCCCTTATGTCATTATTGATTTTTATATTAAAATTTTCTAACCAATGAGTTAATCCAAAAGATAAGGTTTTTAATGTCCAAAAATACTATATAAATATCATTGGATGATATATTTTTATCCTTATACACTTTTCCTTCCAATAGATGTCCATTTTCATTTTTTTTATTATAATTACTTAGTTATATTTTAAACAGTATCAAAATTCTACATGTGTCTTTTCTATACATTATAAGATGACACCATTTATCTCTTTCCATTTCATTATTTTGAGACATATATCACATCCAAAACCATGAAAATTATAATATAATCATCCATAGACACACTATAGTGGTTTTTCTCATCATAAAATATTGTTCCAATATTTCTTAAGAAATGATCTAAATGAGTTGTCCTAAAGAGGTGGTTACGCTCTTACCAAACCCGATTTAATTGATTTCTTCTTCTACCTCCATTAAATTTGTGAAATTCATCATAAAATAACAAATTTATTATACTCGATATACTTAAATTTTACCAATATAATCCAAACACATTTATATGGAAACATTTACCTAAAAATGGGATATTAATATGTCCTTCAATTGTATGTTAGATTTATCGTCCCCACATAGAAACTCAATTCATTTTCCCCCACTAGCTGTCATGGATGGTTACTATGGTGGGTTTAGATGTTTATATAATAATTTTATGATATTTTTATTATTCTATAATTATAATATCATTTTTACCGTCTTATCATCCAATCCATAAGAAAATGATAACATTTCTTGTGTGTACGTTTTGACTACCACCTCCACAACATGATGTTTTTTCCATTTTATGTTTTTATATATTTTAATAATGGAATATTTAATAAATATATATGATTTATATGAAATATTAGTTATAATCTAATGGAGAATTTTTTATTTTACTTTATTTCCCTTTCTTCCTTAAAATTTAAAATCATTGTTCTTGGGTATATAAATCCTACCCTCTCAATGATTAGTGTATTTCATTCCTCAATCTATTATCTTTATTTGTATAACTTTAAATACATATATAATTAATATATATTATATTAAAATCATAAAAAAAATAATGGAGAGGATTTATCCATGAACATTGCACATGGAACAGAACCAACTAACAAAATTTCTCATGATAAACTAAAAATTTAACAACCTAACATGATTAGTGTAACAAGGAATGATTAAAAACATCTATATTAAAATGAAATAAGTGGATAATATGTTAATTTATAAGTATGTAAATAAATTATCTATATAATTATAATAAATATAAAATAATTTTAAATGTGGTTTAAAGACATTAAATAGAATTCTAACTTTATATATGTGTTTGAGTTGCAATAACATTGTTTATTTTGATTTTTTAGGATAATGTGTTTTATGAATAAATATCATGATCAATATCTTACAAATTTATTGAAATTTTATCTCCAATATTAATTTCTAATGAATATAATTTTTCCTTTAATTTTCTTCACGTAAATTACTCAAGAGTCCAAAAGAATGTTTTAATGATAAATAATATTTTTTATATTTTTTATGGAAAATCCTTTTTCTTCCATGTCCATGTTTTCTAAAAAAATCAATAAAATGTATAATATTTTCATAATATATATTATTTTCATTTGTACCAATTATTATATTTTTACCAAATTATTAAAAAGAATATACTTTTCATTTTATAATCAATCTAATTTTTACATTCTATAGAAAAATTAAATAAAATCATTATTTTAACATACATGCCATGAAAATAACTTCTTTACCTCAATACCTCTCAATTATTTTTATATTTATATACATGTTTGAATGAATGTTTTCACAGATATTTCTTTCTATAATATTATGAAATTATATATATTTTAATTATGTGATATCAAAGTGAAAAGGGTATTTTTCTCAACAAATATTCCATGTGATCTTTTGAAGTCATTTTCATATAAAAATACATCAATTTATGACAAATGTGATTTATAAGGGATATAATACAATTTTACAATCTTATTATTTTTATGGATATGTTATTATTATGATTATTTTATTTTTATGAAACAAATTTATTTTCCAAATGTGATGTTTTGATGTAATGATAAATTTTTATGAATAGAATTTCATTTCCATGGGTTATAATATACGATGAATGAATTATTATATTATGTAATAGATTTGAATTTATTTTTATAATACTATATATAGTTCCATGATTATATAACATTCCAATTATTTGGGTAATTTTATATATCAAATGCAATAAGTATGATTGGAATGGAGAGTTATCCTTGTTCTGTAGGGGACTATGTCAACATTGAAAGCCTGGGGAGTGAAACATGAATAATATGATTAATTTGATAGAAATAACAATTAACTAATATATTATTCACAATAATTCTTTAGTAATAATGTGAATTTTTTTCTAATGTGTATGAAAAATATATATCTTATGCCAATGTAAAACTCAGATGGATCATGTTCTTTGATTCCTCTATGATTTATTTCTAAAAAACATAAAATCTTTATATCAGGAATAAATATTATGATATATGATATGTAGGGTATGGTTTCAAAATTTTTCTCATGTTATCATAAAATTATTTAGATTTTATGTTTATGTGAATGTTGGCAACTCTGAGTTTTACCATTACATCGAATATGAACTCACCCTTTCTCATGAATCCATCCCCTTGGTTATGAGGAATGATTTTAATTATGAAATTATTATTAAGGATATTAGTTATGAAAATTATTTTCGGTAAATTTATAGATATTTTATGAATAAATTTTTTATTTATCTATGTTTCCAAATAAAAAAATGATATATAATTTCTGAAGGGTCTGTAAATTTTCTTAATGAATGTTTAACTACTAAGATGTAATATATATGTATGTAAAATATGGCTCACTAGAGAATTGAAATTTCATTTTATATTATTTTGGATAATTTATTATTATATTTATTTGATACTTATTTATAGACACATCATGAACATGGTAGTATAGAAAACCTTTTTTTCTTATGACTTAGTTTAATATGTTTATTCTCTAGGATTTAGTATGGTTTATTTTTCATATACATGAGTTTTCCAATAGAGAATATGGTTGAGTATAAATTTAATTCTAACCAAAAATATATATATTCAATTTTTAGGACCACAACATTTGTTTGGCAATTTTTGTTTCCATTAATAGCTCATCAGATTTCTTAAGAGTAGATTAGTATTAAAATTCACATCCAGGGAAATTCAATTAGTGATTATAGTTCATATTCTATATGGTTCAGTTTTTATGAAATTTCCTTCATGTAATGTAAACCTTAATTTCTTATTAGATTTATTTTTTTTGGATTTATTTTTTCTCTCATTCATTTTATTCTTGTTTTAGGAAAATGCCTTCTATTTTTGTGTATGATGCACCCTAAGTTCTATTTATCAACATGTCACATATTTGAGGTAGGATACAAGAATCACTATCATAATTATATCATTTAAAAACTAAAATGAGTACCCATGTGGGTTTGGGTTCATGAAAAAATATTTTAGTAATATTACAAAAATATAAAATGGGGGTATTACAATTTATGTGCATTTCATTTGAACATATAATCACATAATAAATTAATTTTATCTTAGGTAAATATTTTTTTTTGTAAAAAACCAAATCCTAGAGACACCTCATCCAAATTATTAAAGGAATTTGAACTAGAGTGGAAGTACCAAATGGGATCTATAATATAATTCCTATGCTAACATAACACAAGAGGGGTTTTTAAAACACCAAATCCCATACATAGTGATAAAATGAAATTATAGATTTGACTAAACAAAAAATGCTTCATTCCATTTATTATTATAAATAATCATGATAGATTAATGTTGTACTTAAATGGTTTATCTATTTATTATTCCTTTCATTGTAAAATTTCAATTCAAATCAAGATATTGAATTTAAGAAAAATTAATGTTTGAAGTTTTAATGGGAGATGGATAGTAAGTGGAATTATGAACTCCAATTAAGTGGATGAAGATTATGTATAAAAAATATTTATTATATGAATCAATGAAGTGTAAATGATAATAATAGAAAATGAACATAACTACAATATGATTATACATGTTTGTTAAATGTTTTTACATGTATACAATAAATGTTACTGGCTTAAAATGTGAATGAATCTAATTTTATTCATAAATACTCTAATATTCATTAAAAGGTCGATTTACCACCTTTTGAAGACGGACCATTTTTATATCAATTACATTTCACTTTTATATGTTCCATTTCTGAAAATAAAATATTTCTATAGAATTGGGACATCAAAATTTTCTTTGGATGAAATTTTGGTATTTTTTTGAAAATGTTCATTTTATTATAAATAGTGAAAACATGTTGTATTTTAATTCAAAACCACCATTTAATCTAATTTATTAAGATGGGTAGATTATATTTTTAATTGGTTTTAAATTTTAGATAGATTATATTTTTACTATTTAATCCAATGTTTTCCATTGGTTGTAATTTCACTTTGAAATTGTACATTAACAAGTATCAATCTTTTGATAGTTATTATTTCTTACAAATACGCTGTTTTGTTTTCACAACAGGAATTAATTATAAAATTTAATAATGATACTTATATGTTTTTAATTTTTTTTTAAATATACAAAAAAAATTAATTTTAAATATCAAAATAATCTTAGAAATATTTTTTTAAAATTTTTTAAAAACCATTAATTTTTTATGAATAGTGAAACCACTGTGTATTAGTTAAAAAATGACTTTTTCATTTAAATGTAATTTTACCGCTTCTGTGAATTGATTTTCAAAAATCCGATATGCATTGTTTTCATTGTTATGTAAAATGTGGTTCAATGAAATGAAAATAATTATTAGGGAATAGTTACTTTTGGCTTTTACTTATCGCGATTAGAGGTAAATAGGGTAATTTAAGGTAAAAATAATGTTATAATAACATAAAATTATCTTGAAACTTGTCCTATATTTATTGGATGAGTCATGCCAACCAGGAAAATACATGGGTCATTTTTGGAACCCCACGGAGCCACTAGGGTAGGATAATTACATTAATAACTTTTTATTTAATGTAAAAATAAATATGTCATAAACATGTATTGTTTTACTAAAAAAATTTAATGTGGGGTTATATAATTTATATATTGGACTATAAATATTCCTTATATAAATAGAAATATTTCTGACATCAATTTCATTTTTTTATAATTTTTAGACATCAAATAAATTAAATTTCTTGTGACACAATGATGATGCAGTGTTTAAATCCATAATGAATGATTTAAATAACTATGAATATGAAAATTAGAAAAATATCCAAAACGTGTCAAATTCTTATTGGATGATATTATTTTTAACATGGGCCACCTTATCAACGACTTTAATGATTTTTGGACCTTTATAAATCGAAAATAATTATCTAATAAAACAATATTTTCAAAGTTTCCAAAAGTTTTCCTCCTCTCCTTTAAAAAAAGCCCTCACATACTACCCATTTCTCACACTTCTCAAGAACGTGGATCATCCAACCTATGATCCAATAATCTCACATGTATAATTTCTTAATCCTATATTCCACACCTTAGCCAGAAAGAAAATCAAGAAATCATTTTGGTTCAATCCAAAGGGAGTTACCTGATTTAAAGGTAAAGTCTTCTCTTAAGTCCTATTGTTTGATTTTACTTCTCCAACCCCATAAACTCTTCTTATTACATTATTTTATAAAAAAAAGTATAATCCGTATACTAGGATGTTTTTATGATAATTATTATAGCTACACTTACACACACCTCCATCTAATTGGTAAAGAACATATTGTTTCTGTGGATGGAGAACTACTACCTCACGAAACGATGATTATTCAATTATATCCTACAGCCTCTCGTGGTGGCCATTATTATGTAATTGTATCTATATATGATATTTATTATATTTATTATATTTATTTTTTCTTTATTTTTCTGTATTTTTCTATTTATATAATACCTTCACGGTTCCCATAATGGGTAATCACAATAATTTCATTTGAGGCAGTGCGGACTACCGCCCCCTCAATGTGATATGACACAATCATGCCATACGTGGAATGTATAAAGGATATAATTTAAGAACTTATGTAATATATATGACATATATATTTTACTGAAAATATAATATACTTATGAATCACTACTTTTTCAGTCCATTATTATATCAAATAGAAATGAAAGTAGCATTCATGTGTACTTACGGCTTACTGTCTACTTGAACGGTGCAGTTAATTTATTATCTCCAAATGTTATGTAATATTATAACTACTTATATATATAATTAATATATATGACATATATGACATTTAAATGATTAATATCATTCTGTAGATAATGGAATTTTGACTACATGGACAATGTATAATTATAACGAGTTCATTTTCGACTCATGTTTCGAACATTGACAAAATGTCCGATATGAACTAAAAAAATTAAGTAATTTTTATAGCATGGTAATAAGTGATATAAAAGGAATAATAAAACTGAAAAAATATTCTTATTCAAGTAGAAATTAACTTATGTTTATCATTCATTAAGAACAAGGAACATACGAGCGAGTCAAGTCGGACACCTGGTAAGGGATTTCTTATCTCACTTTTTATTTCGTGGGATTTCCATTGTTCACCACATATTTATTGAATGTGGTATATTTTTTAATAGCATTTGATGTATATTATCATTATTCTATTTATATTCAAGGTATCATATGATTTATTTTTATGTTATTATCTTTTGTTCACAGGAATCGATTGATTATAATGAGGTAAGGGTTTTTTATCTAACTTTTTTTCCTGTGAGTTCGATGCTATATTTGTCACTATTTCCATTGAGTGGTGTATATACTGCACATTATTCTACTCTTTTTGTAATATAATTTCATTTATGTATATTTAAATCTATATTTTATAATCATTATTTAATCAAGTGTATGTTTCGTAAGTTACTATATCGTTAAAGGAACCATTCACCCTCCTCTTTTAAAAAAACTTATTTTCATTATGTATTTTAATTCCCATATTCTTATGTTGGGATATGTTATTATATATCCTTATTTTTGTAAATTTCATGTCCATGTGATGAGATACCCTCTTTTCTCTCATCAACGTTTTTTTTATTGTAAAGACCCGTAAAATTAAAGGGAAATTTTTTAATAATTTTCTTTGAGATTTTACAAGAACGCTGTTTCTGACGGCAATTGATTCCAAGGCCCGGTGTGCCCGGAATCAATTTCTGAAGTTTAGCTCAGGTACGTTCAGTAAACAAACAAGTAGGTTTTTTTAACTTTTTAACTGGTGCTCGAAATCGATATCCGAGGGCACCAATGAAACCACAGCGCCAGTAATTTCTTAAGAACACCTTTTCTAGAGTTGTCTTTACTCAGATGAGGTTTTTAATTAATTGGGTTAACTAAAGAATAAAATAAAATGTTTTGCTATAAATTTTATTTCTATTCTAGGTAGTTTAAACCTATGCTTGGTGGTTGGAGTGGGACCCACTAATATCCTAACTCTTATGTAGGATATTAGTGAAGTGGGGCCCACATGAGCCCCACCCTTTCAACTTCCTCAAACCCCCATTAATTGTGTAACACACCAGCACCCCCCTTTAATGAAAAGTCAACTCTCTTAATTAATTTATTAAGTTATTCAATGTAATTAATTCGGGAATTCATATCAAATTTCAAATTTAACGTTGTCTTGTGTGTGTTAATTAAATAAGACAAAGTCTTATTTCTTTAAGTGTTAGTTTTTGTTGTGAGAGAATGATTGGGAGATGATTTGGTCAAAGCCTTTTAATCTTCATATTCTTTGTTGGAGAATACAGAGAACGATGAAGAACGTTGACCTCCGACAGAAGACGATGAAGAATGCTAGTTCCCCGGAGATCGACGACGCGACACCGTGTACCACGATACCGACGATCCTCTTCTCCATGACGCCGAAGACGCTTATGGAGCCTTCTTCCGCGACGTCATTTTCCACATCAAACCTTCGTTCATCAACACTTTGAGGTAGGGGTTAATTTTTTTTGCCCGTGATTTATTTCTTTGTCGTTCATCGACTTCTATTTGGGCTGCCAGTTATCATAATAACGGGAGGAGGTCGGACCGCACGAACACGGCCGACCCTCCTCCTACTTTGATGATTGTGTTTGTCGCGGCACTAACAAAGGTAGTGTGGTGCAACAACACCACACGAAAACAAGGAAGAATGGGTGAAGAAGCGTGGCGCCGTCGTGTCGCGCCGTTGAGGCCGAACGAAACCGGGGCTGGAGTCGGGCCGCAGAGGCAATTCGAAGACTCCTTAGATTTTTTATTTGACGTGTGGATCGACGGGCGATGACGGAATGGTCCGCATAGGGGGTTTTATGATTCCGCAGTAATGTACGGGACCTGAGATGAACACCGGCGTAGACAAAATGAAAAACGGACCACCAGAGCAACTCCAGTGGCCCGTGGACATCACCGGCGGCACGGCGCTTCGGTGGCTGAAGGCGGGGGCCGGCACCGGCCGGCCACCCGGAGGCAGCGGCGCCCTGGCCCGCCGCTAAGAGGAACCGCCGCAGCTTCATCCAGGGCGGCAGGCGGCCGAATCCCGCGGCCTCACGGGATTCGGGGGAGCAGGACACAGTGCTCGCCACGTCCACAGAGCGCAAAGGCCGCAGGGGACCACGTCCCCTGCTCGGCTTGCTGGTTGGGCCAGCGTGCCACCTGGCCGAGCCGAGCCGGCTTGCGCGGACTGTGCCGGGTCGCGCCCAACCGATTCTGACGCAGACCCAGTTCGGGCGGACCCAGTGGGGGCTGGACCGGGTTGGACCGGGCCCTGACCCCCCCATTTTCGGATCACTTCCGGTCTTTTGACCATATCTTGGGATACGGACCTACAATCGACACACCATCATTTGATATGTGATCCTTTGATCGATACGGTCGTTTCGGTATATTACACTCAAGGTTTCGGAGAACTTTGTGTACGTCTGGGTTGGTTCGAACACAAAACCTACCGGACCCTCGGAATGGAAACGCTTATAACATGAGCTCCGGACGTCTGATTGACGTGTTGTCGACTTTGTTGGATTCCACTTAGTGAGATGGAACTTTTGTATTACTCCACTGGATATTTGGACACAGTTGGAGTGCGGTCAGGATGGTTTTTACTTAAAAACCAATCGGGCCCCTGGAACGAAAAGGCCAATAACTCTCAGACCGGGCGTCTGATTGACGCGCTGCCTATCGCGTTGAGTTCCTTTTGTTGAGATGGAACATTGGGATACATCAAATCCGGACTACGTGTCAGTTGATGTATCGACCCCCCTTTGGATCGTGGAGGGGACCCTCCCGGAAACGAGCATGCTGAGTGCGGGAACCCTAGAGCTGGCTGCGACTGTGAAAACCATACCGAAATCCTCTGTGGGTTCGACGGTGATAAAAACTACACTGAAATCCTTTGTGGGTTTGGCAGTGGTGAAGACCAGACTGAAATCCTCCATGGGTTTGACGGCAATGAAGACTGTACTGAAATCCTCCGTGGGTTCGGCAGTGATGAAGACCGTACTGAAATCCTCCTTGGGTTCGATGGCGATGAAGACTGCACTGAAATCCTCAGTGGGTTCAGTAGCGATGAAGACCGTACTGAAATCCTCTGTGGGTTCGACGACGATGAAGACTGCACTGAAATCCTCCGTGGGTTTTTCAGTGATGACGACCGTACTGAAATCCTCTGTGGGTTCGACGGCGATGGAGACTGCACTGAAATCCTCCGTAGGTTCGCCAACAATGAAGACCGTACTGAAATCCTCCATGGGTTTGACGGTGATGACTCTGTTCTTGCTATCCTATGTGGGTCTGGCAGAGTAGCAGGTCTATATCCTATGTGGGTCTGACAGCTTAGCTGGTTTAGTATCCTACGTGGGTCCCATCTTAGATGAATCAGTGGCTATATCTGATCATCTCTATCACCTTACGAAGAAGTATACCTGTGTGAGCTGAGTCTTGACCTTCAATCAATATCTTCGATATTATTGACTTGATTTCCTATGTGGATTGATTTGTGTTATCCTATTTGGATTGGGTTGTACTCATATGTGGTCATGATCGAACTTGGGCTCGGATGTTAGAGCCGATTGGAATTGATGACATAGGTATATGTATTGGTATATACCTAAGTAGTGTTGGATGTTACATCGTGATTGTATCATTCCTTTGTGGATTAACTTTTGTGGATTCTGGGAGACCTTTAGGGGTCTCGGGGTCCCTAATAAGTAGCATATACTCACCCCTACATGATCTATGCTCGCACTACGTTTTATTGGATGCAGACGACAGACAACGCTGATCGTGGTTGAGACTTGTGGAGCAGGTCGGTACCTGGTGGTGGACCACTGGGCGGGACATACACGGAGCGGACGGTTGGACCTGAGGAGCATAGGTGGCTATCTGTACCCACCCTTCAGGTGGGACTTATAGTGGACGGATCGGCGTTGCTTCTTTACATTCAGTTGATGTACTTTTTTCCAGTTGTACTTTACTTTCCGTTTGGGTTTTTATTCTGGCACATTTACTTTTCGTACTTACTTTTGTACCCAGTTTTACTTAGTTTTTACTTCTACTGGCTTACTCTATGGTTTTTGTTTACATTATAAAGGCAATGCCTTCCCCTTTTTGTCGGGATTTATGCCTTGGTGCTAGTCGCCAGCCCCTGGCCTATTGGAGGCAGTCTTGGGGTAGTCACGGCATGGGCCCCGAGGACGGGTTGTGAAAAATTCGTATCAGAGGAGTTCGGTTCTACAGCAGAACTCAGGACTCTGATCGTTCTTCTATGTGAAGCAATAGTGTTAAGGGTATTGAGTGTGGTTATCAGTCCAGGGAGTCTAGTGTCGGTGTGGCGGCCGACGTATCCATACACCAGGACCCTGACTTCTGATTTCCGACTCAATGCACGAAAACATTGATTGCGGGTGTGTTTCAAAAGTTTTATTTGTGATTACTTTGTGTCAGCTCACCAGGTATATTGTTTTGACCGTGGCGCACCTGTTTCTTTTCAGGATGGCCCCATGACGGCAGCCCGATTGGGTTCTGATATTTGTGTGAGACGACAGCCCACCGAGCGACGAGGCCTCGGTGCAGGGCCCTTTTTTAGTGGAGGCACTGGCGGTACCACTACCCGCCGAGCCACCGATGATACCAGCCGCAGCCGCTGAGAGTGCACGTCGCCTTAATGCAGTTCAAAATTTTTAGCATCAGATACCGCCCTGGTTCCATGGGGAGACAGACCCTTAGGCAGCCGAGGATTGGCTGGGGGTAGTTGTGCGAGTTTTTAGGTTAGTGGGGACACCAGGTGATCCTCGCAGTGAGCCTCCTTCACGCGGCAGCAGGCAGATGGTGGAGCTTGATGCTCCAGGTGCACGACGAGGCATATCTCATATGGATGGACTTTGAGAGCCTCTTTTTCTTGGAGTTCGACCCAGCCACCCTCCGTGCGGTGTGCATTTAGGAGTTTCTATAGTTGTGGCAGAGTAGCATGATGGTCGCCCGGTACTTGACGTGATTTACCGATCTCTAACGTTATTCGACGGACATGGTATGGGACCCAATCATATGGGCCCAGACCATCGAGCAGGGACTGAGGCATGAGATCATGGCATCAGTGATCTCCCTCAGCATTCCGATGCAGGCAGGAGTACTGGAGAGAGCCCTTCTCATTGAGAGATTTCTTTCTGAGCTTACAACAGCAGCGAGACCTACCGCAGGGCGGTAGGTAGTAGAGTCGTCTGCATCTGGAAGTCGATGGATGTCACATGGGTCCAGGAGGACTAGACCATCAGGAGAAAAACCTCAGGACACTGGCTTAGAGGTGCGGGGAACACGGCGTATAGCCAGCCTTTCGAGAGCATGCAGACGAGGTAGGGGAGCTGTCCGAGCAGCAGGTGGTGGGAGACGCTTTGAGGCTTTACCACCACCACCTCCAGGAGGTCCACCACGACCACAGGGAGCTGGCGGGCAGAGACAGGCTCAGATTCAGGCAGCGGAGGCCTATGACCATGACGCGCCAGAGATGATTCAAGGTACTATATGTGTTTACTCCACCCTAGATTCAGTTCTTATAGACATAGGAGCGAGTCATTATTTTATTTCCGCTGCCCTTGTTCGGAGCTCGGAGATTAAGATGGATCCGTTCGCTCGATCCATACGGCTAGAGACCCCTATGGGAGAAGACTCGATGATTATGCACTGGTGCCGGCTGTGTGAGCTTACTCTAGGAGGTGAGAGCTTCCGCTGGGATCTTCTTGTAGTGGCTTCGAGGCCTTACGACATTATCTTGGGAATTGATTGGTTATCTATAGTCCATGCTCAGATCGACTGTATTAGGCGCAAGGTGCGGTGTATACGCACAGACGGGAGCAGGTTCTCCTTGACCGGTGAGAAGGGAGCCTTTTCAGCGTAGGATGGACTCACACAGAGGAGAGGACATACCATCACTCATCAGTTGTCTAGCCTCATCCTAGGAGTAATTGACGTGCAGAGTCCTAGTTTTCATGAAGTGGTGGATCAATATGCAGACGTTTTCCCTGATGACGTTCCAGGACTACCTCCTCGCAGAGAGGTAGACATTTATATTGACTTGTACCCTAGGACAACCACGATATCCAATCCAGCATATTGGATGGCTCCCGCTGAGCTTCGAGAGCTACGGGTACAGCTGGAGGACATGCAGGGCAAGGGATTCATCTGACCCAGTGTTTCACCATGTGCTTCCCTGATATTTTTCGCCAAGAAGGCGGATGGGAGCTTGCGACTGTGTGTCGACTATCTTCGCCTGATCCTGGTGACCGTGAGGAACATGTATCCGCTACCGAGGATTGACGACCTCTTCGATCAGCTCAAGGGAGCATGGTGGTTCTCGAAGATTGACCTTAGATAAGGCTATCATCAGCTCAGAGTTTGAGACGAGGACGTGCAGAAGATGACCTTCAGATGTCAGTATGGCCACTATGAGTTCTTGGTTATGCCTTTTGGCATAACCAATGCTCCAGCAGTGTTCATGGGTCTCATGAATAGGATCTTTCAGCCATACCTTGATCGATTTTTAGTGGTCTTCATTGACGACATATTGATATAATCGACCACTAAGAAGGAGAATGCCTACCACATGTGAGTTGTACTAGACACACTCACAGAGCACCAGCTTTATGGAATGCTCTCGAAGTGTCAGTTTTGGTTACGTGATGACCTCTTCATGGGACATGTCATCTTTGAGGCAGGAGTTGCGGTGGATCCTGCAATGATCGAGGCAGTGCTAGCTTGGGAGCCACCTAGGAGCGTGACAGAGGTGGAAAGTTTCATGGGGCTAGCTGGGTACTACTGGAGGTTTGTTCCAGACTTATCAAGAGTTGTATCACCACTCTCAGCTTTGACGAAGAAGGGGAAACCCTTCGTGTGGTAAGACAGATGTCACCAGAGCTTCCAGGAGCTGAGACAGAGATTGACCAGCGCACCTATCTTGAGGATACCAGAGGAGGGAGTATGGTACGTAGTCTACTGTGACGCATCAGGGACCAGACTCAGATGTGTTCTGATGCAGGAGTGATCAGTGATCGCTTATGGATCATGACAGTTGAGGCAGCATGAGAAGAACTATTCTACCCATGACTTGGAGTTAGCAGCAGTGGTCTTCACTATGAATAGGTGGCGACAATATCTCTTGGGCGAGCTCTTTACAGTCTACTCTAACCACCAGAGTCTCATGTACATCTTCTCATAGAAGGAACTGAACCTAAGACTACGGTGATGTCTATAGTTCCTCTAGGAATATGACTTTGAGATAGTCTATACTCCTGGAAATGGGAACATAGTAGCCGATTCTCTTAGAAGTAGGACGAGCATTCAGCTACATAGAGAGGTGACGGAGCAGCTAACCTCTTTGTAGATATTCTTCGTGGATAGGGATGGAGCAACCTTTCTTCAGTCACAAACAGTCACTCCTCCACTACTGCAGCAGGTCAGAGAGGTACATTGTGGGGACGTTGACTGTGAGACGCAGCATGCACAGATATCCTTAGGACAGGTACATGATGAATTCTCTATAGGATGAGAGCACGATGTCTTTTTCAGAGGACGTAGAATGGTACCAGCTGATTTGCAGGAGGAGGTGCTGAGAGAGTTTCACAATTCTCATTTAGCGGTACATCCAAGAGTGGTGAAGATGTACCAGGATCTCAGACGACAGCACTGGTGGCCGGGTATGAAGAAGGTTGTAGCTGAGTTCGTTACTTGATGCCTCACCTATCAGCAGTTGAAGGCGGAGCACCAGGTACCAGCGGGCTTTTTAAAACCCTTGTAGGTCTCGGAGTGGATGTGTTACGGGATATCTTTGTACTTCGTGACTGGACATCCACGCACTTCCAGAGGTCACGACTCCATTTGGGTGATTTTTGACTGACTCACCAAGTCGGCCCACTTCTTACCCATCAGAGAGCAGGGCTCAGTAGAGAGCTTGGGACGCCTCTATGTTAAGGAGATCGTATGGCTTCATGGAGTGCCATCATCTATCATCTCTGATCGAGATGATCTCTTTACTTCCCGGTTTTGGAAGGGGTTGCAGGAGGCATTCGGGATGCAGCTACGTCTGAGCACCGCCTTTCACCCTCATACGGATGGTCAAACGGAGAGGACCATTCAGACTCTCGAGGACATGCTCCCTGCATGTGTCCTAGACTTTGGTCATAGCTGGGAGGAGCACCTACCCTTGGTGGATTTCGCGTACAATAACAGCTACCACTCCACCATCGGGATGGCACCATACGAGGTATTGTACAGACTGCCATGCAGATCACCTTTGTGCTGGACAGACCCTGGGGAGTCAGCACTTGTGGGACCAGAGATGGTCCAGTCCACAAAAGAAAAGGTCCGGGTCATCCAGGTGTGGATGAGGACAGCTCAGAGCCGGCAGAAGTCTTATGCTGACCGGAGGCGGAGGCCACTTGAGTCTGTGGATGGCGACCACGTTTTCTTGCAGGTCTCACCTCAACGTGGATTACAGAGATTTGGCTGAGGAGATAAGTTATCTTCGTGCTTCATCGGACCATTCCAGATCCTCAGAAGGGTAGGCAAGGTGGCTTACCACCTGGCTCTACCACCTCAGTTGCACCAGGTGCACGACGTCTTCCACGTATCCCAGCTGAGGAGATACGTGCACGACCCGACGCATATCATCGACCATGGGGAGCTGGACATTGATGAAGGGGAGACTTTTGCAGAGGTCCCAGTGGAGATCGAGGATTGATAGGAGCGGGTCCTATGTGGCCGGTTGATTCCTTTAGTGCGTATCAGATGGAAGCACGAGAACCTCTAGGATAGCACTTGGGAGAGGGAGGCTCAGATGCATGAACAGTACCCACATTTGTTCCCCTAGTTTATGATGTATCTTTACGGGGACCTAAATCCCTGAGGTGGGAGTAATGTAAAGACCCGTAAAATTCAATGAATTTTTTTTATTAATTTTATTTGGGAATTTACAAAAACACAGTTTCTGACGGCACCTGATTCTAAGGCCTGGTGTGCCCGGAATCAATTTCAGAAGTTTAGCTCGGCTACGTTCAATAAATGAATGAGCGGGTTTTCCTAACTTTTGAATTGGTGCTCAGAATCGAAATCTGAAGGCACCGATGAAACCACAGCGCCGATAATTTCTTAAGAAAAGATTTTCTGTAGTTGCGTTTTTCTCGGGTGAGGTTTTTAATTAAATGGGTTAATTAAAGAATAAAATAAAATGTTGTGCTACAAATTTTATTTCTATTCTAGGTAGTTTAAACCTATTCTTGGTGGTTGGAGTGGGACCCACTAATATCCTAACTCCTATGTAGGATATTAGTAAAGTGGGGCCCACATGAGCCCCACCCTTTCAACTTCCTCAAACCCCCATTAATTTTGTAACACACATGCACCCCTTTAATGAAAAGACAAATCTCTTAAATAATTGATTATGTTTTTCAATGTAATTAATTCGGGAATTCATTTCGAATTTCAAATTTAACGTTGGATTATGTTTGTTAATTAAATAAGACAATGTATTATTTCTTTAAGGGTTAGTTTTCGTTGTGTGAGAAGGATTGAGAGAGGATTTCTCAAAGATTTCGAATCTTCATCTTCTTCATTGGAGAATGCGGAGAACGCCGAACGCCGAACGCCGAACTCCGATGGAAGATGGCGAAGAACACTAGTTCCCAGGAGATCGACGATGTGACACCATGTACCGTGACGCCAATTATCCACTTCTCTGTGACGCCGATGATGCTTACTGAGCCTTTTTACACGAAATCATTTTTCGCGTCAAACCTTCATTCATCAACACTTTGAGGTATGGGTTAATTGTTTTTGCTCGTGAATTATTTCTTTGCCATTCATCGACTTCTATTTGGGCTGCCCGTTATCATAATAACAGGAGGTCAGACCACACCAACAAGGCCGAACCTCCTCCCCCTTTGATGACTGTGTTTGTCGCATCACGAAAAAAGGTACCGCAGTGCAACGGCACCATGCGGAAACAAGGAAGAATGGGCGGAGAAGTGCGGTGCCTTCGCGCTGCGCTGTTTAGGCCGAACGAAACCGCGGCTAGAGTCGGGCCGAAGAGGCGATTCGAACACTCCGCAGATTGTTTATTTGACGTGTGGATCGACGGGCGATGACAGAATGGTCCGCAGAGGTTATTTGATGATTCTGAAGTAAAGTAAGGGACCTGAGATGAACACCGGCATAGACGGAATTAAAAACGGACCACCGGAGCAACTCTGGTGTCCCGCAGACATCACCTGCGGCGCGGGACGCCGGCGTGGAGGCGCCGGTGGCAGGAGGGGGCAGGCGGCACCGGCCGGCCGCCCGAAGGCGGTGGAGCCGCGACGTGCCTCTAGGAGGAACCGCCACAGCGGCAGGCGGCCGTATCCGCGGCCGCGCGGGATATGGGGGAGTAGGATGCAGCGCTCGTCGCGTCCGCGGAGCGCAAAGGTCGTGGGGGACGGCGTCCACCGCTCCGCTCGCTGGCCGGGCCAGGGTACAACCCGGCCGAGCTGTGCTGGCTTGCATGGACCGGGCCGGGCCGGCTTGTGCAAACCAGGCTAGGCTGCGCCCCACTGGGTCTGACCCGGACCCGGGTCGTGTTGACCTAGGGGCGGTTGGGCCGGGTCGGACCAGGCCTAGACCCCCATTTTCGGATCACTTCCGATCTTTTGCCCATATCTTGGGCTACGGACCTCCGATAAATTCCCTGTTAGTTGCGATGTGATCCTTTGATCGATATGGTCCTTTCGGTATATTACACTCATGGTTTTCGAGAAATTTGGGTATGGCCGGGTTGGTTCGAACACGAAACCAACCGGGCCCTCGGAGTAGAAAAACTTATAACTTAAGCTCCGGACGTCCGGTTGACATGCCGTCGACTTTGTTGGATTCCTCTTAGTGAGACAGACCTTTTGAAATACTCCTCTCGAGTTTTGGATGCAGTTGGAGTGTCGTTGGGATGGTTTTGACTTAAAAACCAACCGGGCCCCTGGAATAAAAAAGCCAATAACTCTCAGACCGGGCATCCGATTGACACACCATCTGTTGCATTGAGTTCCTTTTGTTGAGAAGGAACATTTGGAAACATCAACTCCAGAATACGTGTTAGTTGATGTATCAACCCCCCTTTCCCTCATGGAGCGGACCCTCCTGGAAACGAGCATGCTGAGTGCGGGAACCCTAGAGCTGGCTGCGACTGTGAAGACCATACTTAAATCCTTCGAGGGTTCGACGACGATGAAGACTGCACTGAAATCCTTCGTGGGTTCAGAAGTGATGAAGACCGTACTGAAATCCTCCGTGGGTTCGATGGTGATAAAGACTGCACTTACATCCTTCTTCGGTTAGGCAGTGATGAAGACCGTACTGAAATCCTCTGTGGGTTCGACGGCGATGAAGACTGCACTGAAATCCTCCATGGGTTCAGCAATGATGAAGACCGTACTAAAATGTAACACCCCAAGCTTCCACGGTACCTTTCCCTTCGAATAATGCAATAGCGTGTATTGTACGCAACTTCAAGTTCTAACACACCACAACCAATCAAACTAGCCGTTATGAATAGTAATACCTAATTTTTGAAATTATATATATTTTATATTTCAAAATGGACTTCATTTTTGGTTTCGGAATATCGAAATTATCCTAAGATGATTTTTTGGTATTTTTCTGCGAACTTCCAATTTTTATGAATAGTGAAAAATACTTAAAAACAACTTTTTTAATCTAAATAATTTATAGTGATAAATTATATTATTGAGTGGTTTCAAAGTATAATTAGAATATATATTTACCATTTTATCCAATAGTGTTTATTATAAATAATTTTACTTTGAAATTGGACCTAAACAATTGTCAATCTTTTGATATATATTGTTTCTTAAAAACATGTTATTTGTTGTGATAGCAGGAATTAATTATAAAATTAATTAATGCAAATTATATGTTTGGAATTTTGTAAAATAGACATCATTTTTGAATTCGGAAAATCAATTATATCTTAGGGTGAAATTTTGTCATTGTTCTGAAAAACTTCAATTTTTGATGAATAGTGAAACTACTAAGTGGTAGTTAAAAAAACTGAATTTTTCAATAAAACATAATTTTACCACTTCTGTGAATGGAATTTCGAAAATACTAGAGACATGGTTAATATCAAGAAGTAAAATTTGGTTCAATGAGATGAAAATAATTTTTTGGTGAATAGTAACTTTTTACTTTTATTTACCACGGTTAAAAGTAAATAGGGTAATTAAGGGTGAAAATGATATTAATATTACCCTAACACATGTCCTAATTCTATTGGACAAGTGTATCTCAACCAAAAACAACCTTAGGAATAAAATATTATCATTTAGGTCCACTTGGATTAGATTAGGACATTTGTTATTATTTAATTCAAAGAATAGTTAAAAGAGTTAAAATCAAAGTTTATTTACTAAAACATTTTTAATATAGGGTTATACATAAGATAAATTCGATTGCAAATATTCATTATAAATATAAAAAGATTTACTACATAATTATATTTTATTTATAATTTTTAGACATTAAATAATTTAATTTATTTTTGACACAATGATGATGTAGTAATTACCATAATAGTGAAAAATTAAAATAATTGATATTATAAATATACAAATAAATATAATTTGAGACTTTTTATGAATTACACTAATTTTCTAAGTTATTATGACATGTTAATAATTATTAAATTTGTTCTAAGTAATCATTCTGTTATGAGTTTCACAAAAATCAACTATTGAATAGTGTCAAAATTGACATAATAGAGTTTTTAAGACAAATATTATATTATTAATTGATATTAAATTCCTAAAAATCTAAGGTTTTTCCAAGAGACTTATATCATGATATTTGTATAATTAATGGACCACTTGGGGGTCGGTTGGTTGTATATAGTATGTTTATTAACTATAAATTATAAAAATACAAAGTGACATGGTAAATGTAAAACTAATTAACTAAGAGTTAAGACTAAAAGATAAGGTTAATATAGTAACCCAAACCTGTCTAAATTATATTTCTTGAATGGTTTTCAACCTATCCCCACCTTAAACTTTGAATAATTAAATTTGTAGCCATTAGAAATCGAATATGAATTTATTATAAATTAATATTTCTAGCTTTTTAAATGGTGTCCCTCACCCCTCTTATAAAAGGGAACTCCCCCTTCTCATTAATTCACACCTTCAAAGCCTTTTGGTTCGGCCAAACTCTGCCCAAATACTCTCCCAACTTCCCTAACTACAACTTAGAGGCCTTATTTTGATCAGAAATCCAACCTAAGGAGCCCTTTTGATCAAATCAAATGGAAGAACCCAAAGAAGAGGTAATGTTTTCACCACCCTTTTTCAAATTCATTTCTTCTTCCACTTCTTATTTCTTTGTTATTACCATTATAAATAACTCCAGTATCTTATATATATTATTATGTTATTATAAATATGGTACAACCATATTCATTATTCTATCCATCCTTTGAATAACATGTCACCATACGTGCGTACGTACGGCTTACCGTCTCCATGTCGTGGTGTAATTGTTATTAAATAAATTATTATTTGGATGGGTATAATAATGATGTGTAACTCATGTAAATAATAAATATAACATAATAATTATTCTGTATATATGTTATACCATCCAATTATATATTATTTTAATATCAAAAGAATGATTTTGTCGCTCGTGCGTACGTACGGACTACCGTCTCCACGAACGCGATGAGATTCATTCTCCATCATATCCATTCAAGTATAATTATCATTTTATGATTTAAAAATAATGTTTAAGGACATGATATCATTCTGGATATGAATAAGATAAAACCTATCCATAAAAAACATGGCTTATGTAACAAAACATATAAAAGAAAACGAGTAAGTTAACACCTGAAACGACGATAATTCTAAGATATTATTAACAAATCAATGTTAAAAGATCATATATGATATCATATTAATATATATGATTCTTTAATAACTTAATAACAATTATTTTACCATTATACAGGAGGTTAACCTACCCTCAACCAAGGAAAAGTGCAAGGTATGGGTTATTTCACAATCTCTTCATTATCCGAGGTTGTTTATATGTAATAATCTTCTGGGATCTCTTTGTCATCCACATCCATGTTTCTTAAAAATGAATTTCAAAACATTTTTACTATTTAAAATAATATGGGTTAAAGTCATTTATACCCTTGTTTGATTTTTATAAGAGTTTTATAAAGGAATATTTCCGTTGTTTTCCAAACAAGGTGCTTTTTAACCTTTTCGACAAAATTTAGGTAAGAATGTTTTTTTTAACGTATACAGCGAGTGTGGCTATTTTCCGCCATTATAAAATCATTGAAGCTTCCCTTACAAGCTTATAAGAATATTTTTAAAGAAAATGTTTTATTTTATAAATATATGACTCTTAAATGATTTAAAAATAGAAAGAGATATTTCTCTAAAAAGAGTTTTGATTTCATCTATGTCAACATCCTTTGATGGATTTTACGCTTATTTGAAGTTGATTTATTATGATACAAAACTTATATATTGTATTGAAGGTTTTTTGATATGTTTGACTGCAAATGTGCTATTTTTATACCATTCATGTTTTATGGTGAAATTATTGACATTTCGTATGCTAGTTTTAATACGAATGTTTATGTTATGTTTAAACCATTTCATATGGGAATGCATTGGACTTAGTAAGTGACGGGTGGAGCCCGCTATAGCTCCTCGATGCATCGGTAGGTCTCATGAGACAAACTAGTGCCTTGGAACAAGGCCTTGACAAATTCTTATTTGTAGTCTTGGCACGAGGCCTTGGCTATGTGGTTATGATAGTCTGGCATTATGCATTCCATCATTATGGAAGTGGTTATTGATATTGCATGTGATCATTCGACTAGTAGAATATCTATGTGAGTAAGTAAATGGAATTATTTTATTCTATCTTTTCCATTTTATTCTGATGTTCAAGTTTAAAAAGGCTTTTTTTAGTTATAAACTACCTTAATTGTTTATGCTTATCTATGAAAGCTTCTGCTATAATGTTATCCTTACTAAGCATCTGAGATCACCCCTTTCAAAGTTTTATTTTTTTCCCAGGATTATGAAGAAATAATTTATGAATGACCTGCTGGGATAGTATGAGTGGATATGAAGACAAGATGTTTTTTTATGATGTAATGTAAAACTTTATGATTGTATCTTGTGTTTCCAAGGCTATTAAACTAATCAGTCTTTCGAGACTTGATCTTTCTTGTGATCATGCCAATTTTATGTAATAATGCACCGACTCTGGGTAACTGGGGTCAGGGCGTTACAGTTGGTATCAGAGGAAGTTTAGTACAATCCTTGGAAGCTAGATTTAGATAAACTCTGATTAGAGCACGTAGACCTAAGATGAACTTTGAGGACTAGTATAGAAGAACTTCCTAGAATTTTGGTATTGTAGAGATTTTGTGAGTTTTCCGAGCAATACATCCCTATTTGGATATGAGCAGGTAGAGGCGGCTCTGGCACAGATGTACCTAGGGGTAAAACCCGAAACCACCGCTTTGAGCTAGACTCGAACGGGAACTGGTGCACAACAACGGGTCTTGCTGCACTTTTGGTTACGACACTCCCCAGGGATATGCTTAGGATAATTTACATTTTCTATACAACCCAATTTGAAGTATTATATATATAAGATGAGATTAAATGACCTTGGTTAATCCTAATGTGTTTCAAATTGAGAATATGGTGACATGCTAATCTCTAAATGATTTTATGACTACTGTTACTCACACAATGATTTCTGGTTTTAGTCAATGGCTGGATTCCAAGGAATTCATAGTGACTTTGAGAATGAAGTACGAGGTGGGAATGGTGGTGGCAATGGGAAACAAAATGGAATTTTGATAGGCATAAAAGATATCATCTTTATGCCAAATCAATTTTCCAAAAATATGATCAAAAATATATATATTAACCAATTACCAGACTCAAAAAAGAAGAGAAAGGTGATGAATGATAAGAGCTCCAGCAGTGGAGACCATGGAGAAAATAATCCTCAATTTCCATCATGAAGGAAATGTGGAAGGAGACACCCAGGAAAGTGTCTCAATTGGACAAAGAAATGCTTTACATGCGGGAAGGAAGGACATAAGGTGAAGAATTGCCAAAGAAAAATGAAGAGTACTATGGAAGAAGATAAAAATGGTCCCAAGAGTCCATTTACAGTCATTTGCCGTAAATGTAGGGGACCTGGCCATTACCCGAGTGAATGCCCTATTCTATATGATATTTTCGTGGTCAAAGAAGAAGCTATATGGAAATAAATGGATGGAGAAATGATTAAAAAGTATTAGTGCTCCTTGGTGATGGGTTTACTTTGGAATAATTTTCTCTTGTATTTGTAACCCCGCAGTTTTCCATATGAGAATGATATTTGAGGAAGAATTATCCCTTTTCTTGTGGATATAGTTATAAATAATCATTTGGTTTTATATGATCATTGGGTTTGAGGAAATTATAAGTTATCATAATTTGGAATGAAAAGGCAAGGTATGAGATAACATTTGTGGTTAAATTATGTTATGGTTATTTTGAGGAATTTATTTCATTTTGGTAATATTATAAAATATAGTTTTTGAAAAAGGACAACACGTAGACCGTGTGACAACCCGTCGTGTTGGACAAAGCTGTGGGAACCGAACCCACAACCAAAGTGCGATTGGGATTTATCACCTACCACTGGACTACGTGAAGTCCCTGGATAGTGTGACTAATTATTTTTAGTTAAATTATTTTATCGATCAATAATAAGTTGATTTGGGTTCTTATGTCTTATTAAATGAATACCCTTGGTATAGGAAAATGATGTGGTGATTAAGTGATAGATGTTATTTTGGAAGTTGTTCTCTTTGTTGTGAACACTATATTCCCAAGGAAAATAGAATAGTATGGGATTTCATTTTAAGAGTAATGGTGGATTTTTATCTATGTTTTTATTAGGGATTTATAGTGATTTGGGTTGTTTATGGAAATGATTAGGTTAATTACTTCTATGTATGTGACTTTAAGAGTAATTAATGACATTTGGAGATACAATTTAACATGAAAGACTACATTCTTAATATTTTTTGGTTTTAGTTTTGATTATATTAAAGGATTTTAAGGACAATTGATTATTTAATGGTATTTATTTAACATTGGGGTATTGTTGGTTTAATTTTGGAAATTAAGATTAGTGTTTATTTCTCTAAAGGAATATCCTTTTGGGGGATCATTAGATCCTTTACTAACCATTTTTGTTTTGATTAATCTCTAAAGACAATGTAAATATATAGTTCATCCTGCATGGATCATGTGATTCTATAGAAGTTTATTCTAGCTCTTCCAGTGTGACCAAGTTTTCTTGAATACTCATCGTTTAAAAAAATGAGTTAGTGGTGGAAATTTATTAAAGAATGAAACTGTACTTAAAATGTAAGTATATATCTTTATATTCTTACTCAATATCATAAATGAATTCCTCATCCTTATGTAATGTAACTTAAAACAAAAAAAAATGTTGTCCGTTTACTTTCCTACTAGGAGACTAATGGTCGTTTGTCCCAACACAAGATTGTTGTTTTCTTATTGTTAACTTTCTCATGATCATGATTTCTATCCCTCTTCATCAGAACTTTTCACTTAGTTTATCATCCATATCCATTTTTTCCTACACGGAATCCGAGTATGGGTTATCTTGGTTGACCTTTATACCTCTCTTTTGTTCTTTTAAAGTGATAGTTTTATTGACTTTTTTTCCGATGTGGGACTTTCCATTATATTACCAAGCACAATTTTAAAAATTTCAAGGACGCAATTTATTGAAGGATGGAAGAATGTAACACCCTAAGCTTCTATGGTACGTTTCCCTTCAAATAATTCAATAGCGTGTATTGTATGCAACTTCGAGTTCTAACGCACCACAACCAATCAAACTAGCCGTTATGAATAGTAATACCTACTTTTTGAAATTATATATATTTTATATTTCAAAATGGACTTCATTTTTGGTTTCGGAATATCGAAATTATCCTAAGATGAATTTTTGGAATTTTTCTGAGAACTTCCAATTTTTATGAATAGTGAAAAATACTTAAAAACAACTTTTTTAATCAAAATAATTTATAGTGATAAATTATATTATTGAGTGGTTTCAAAGTATAATTAGAATATATTTTTACCATTTTATCCAATGGTGTTCATTAGAATTAATTTTACTTTGAAATTGGACCAAAACAATTTTCAATCCTTTGATATATATTGTTTCTTAAAAACACGCTATTTGTAGTGAAAGCATGAATTAATTATAAAATTAATTAATACAACTTATATGTTTGGAATTTTTTTTAAATAGACATAATTTTTTAATTCTGAATATCAATTATAGCTTAGGGTGAAATTTTGGCATTGTTCTGAAAAACTTCAATTTTTTATGAATAGTGAAACTACTAACTGATAGTTAAAAAAATGGAATTTTCAATAAAACTTAATTTTACCGCTTCTGTGAATGGAATTTTGAAAATCCGAGAGACACGGTTAATATCAATAAGTAGAATATGGTTCAATAAGATGAAAATAATTTTTGGTGAATAGTAACTTTTTACTTTTATTTACCACGGTTAAAAGTAAATAGGGTAATTAAGGGTAAAAATGATATTAATATTACCCTAACACATGTACTAATTATATTGGACAAGTGTATCTCGACCAAAAACAACCTTAGGAATAAAATATTATCATTTGGGTCCACTTGGATTAGATTAGTACATTTATTATTATTTAATTCAAAGAAGAGTTAAAAGAGTTAAAATCAAAGTTTATTTACTAAAACATTTTTAATATAGGGTTATACATAAGATAAATTCGATTGTAAATATTCATTAGAAAGATAAAAAGATTTACTACATAATGATATTTTATTTATAATTTTTAGACATTAAATAGTTTAATTTTTTATGACACAATGATGATGCAGTAATTACCAAAATAGTGAAATATTAAAATAATTGATATTATAAATACACAAATAAATATAATTTGAGACTTTTTATGAATTACACTAATTTTCTAAGTTAATATGACATGTTAGGAATGATTAAATTTGTTCTAAGTAATAATTCTGTTATGAGTTTCACAAAAATCAACTATTGAATAGTGTCAAAATTGACATGAAAGAGTTTTTAAAACAAATATTATATTATTAATTGATATTAAATTCATAAAAATCTAAGGTTCGTCCAAGAGACTTATATCATGATAGGTGTATCATTAATGGACCACTTGGGGGTTGGTTGGTTGTATATATTAATTTTATTAACTATATATTATAAAAACACAAAGTGACATGGTAAATGTCAAACTAATTAACTAAGAGTTAAAACTGAAAGATAAGTTTAATATAGTAACCCAAACCTGCCTAAATTCTATTTTTTGAATGGTTTTCGACCTATCCCCACCTTAACCTTTGAATAATCAACTTTGGATCCATTAGAAACCGAATATGAATTTATTATAAATTAATATTTCTAGATTTTCCAAAGGTGCCCCATCACCCCTCTTATAAAAGGGCACTCTCCCTTCTCATTACTTCACACCTTCAAAGCCTTTTGGTTCGGCCAAAATCTGCCCAAATACTCTCTCAACTTCCATCACTACAACTTAGAGGCCTTAGTTTGATCATAATTCCAACCTAAAGAGCCCTTTTGATTAAATCAAAAGGAAGAACCCGTAGTAGAGGTAATGTTTTCACCACCCTTTTTCAAATTCATTTCTTCTTCCACTTATTATTTCTTTGTTATTACCATTCTAAATAACTCCAGTATCTTATATATACTGTGATTTTATTATAATTATGTTACAACCATATTCAGTATTCTATCCATCCTTTGAATAACATGTCACCATACATGCGTACGTACGGCTTACCGTCTCCACATCGTGGTGTTATTGTTATTTAATAAATTATTATTTGGATGGGTATAATAATGATGTGAAACTCATGTAAATAATAAATATAACATAATAATGATTCTGTATATATGTTATTCCATCCAATTATATAATATTTTAATATCAAAAGAATTATATTGTCGCTCGTGCGTACGTACGGACTACCATCTCCACGAACGCGGTGAGATTATTCTCCATCATATCCATTCAAGTATAATTATCATTTGATGATTTAAAAATAATTTTTAAGGACTTGATATCATTATGGATACGAATAAGATACATCCTATCCATAACAAACAAGGCTTATGTAATAAAACATATAAAAGAAAATGAGTAATTTAACACCCGAAACGACGATAATTCTAAGATATTATTAACAAATCAATGTTAAAAGATCATATATGATATCATATTAATATATATCATTCTTGTATAATTTAATAACAATTATTTCACCATTATACAGGAGGTTAACCTACCCTCAACCAAGGAAAATTGAAAGGTAAGGTTTATTTCACAATCTCTTCATTATCTGAGGTTGTTTATACGTAATAATCTTCTGGGATCTCTTTATCATCCACATCCATGTTTCTTAAAAATGAATTTCAAAACATTTTTACTATTTAAATGAATATGGGTTAAAGTTATTTATACCCTAGTTTGAATTTTTATAAGATTTTTATAAAGGAATATTTCCGTCGTTTTCCAAACAAGGTGCTTTTTAACCTTTTCGACAAAATTAAGGTAATAATGTTTTTTTAACTTATACGGCGGGTGTGGCTATTTTCAGCCGTTATAAAATCGTCGAAGCTTCCCTTACAAGCTTATAATAATATTTTCAAAGAAAATGTTTTTTTTAATAAATATATGTCTCTTAAATGATTTCAAAATAGGAAGAGATATTTCTCTAAAACGAGTTTTGATTTCATCTATGTCAACATCCTTTGATAGATTTTACCCTTATTTGAAGTTTATTTGTTATGATACAAAACTTCTATATTGTATTGAAGGTTTTGTGATATGTTTGACTGCGAATGTGCTATTTTATACCATTCATGATTTATGGTGAAAGTATTGACATTTCGTATGCTAGTTTTAATACGAATGTTTATGTTATGTTTAAACCTTTTTATATGGGAATGCATTGGACTTAGTATGTGACGGGTGGAGCCCGCTATAGCTCCTCGATGCATTGGTAGGTCTCTTGAGACAAACTAGTGTCTTGGCACAATGCCTTGAAAAAATATTATTTGTAGTCATGGCACGAGGCCTTCGCTATGTGGTTATGATAGTCTGGCATTATGCATTCCATCATTATGAAAGTGGTTATTGATATTTCATGTGATCATTCGACTAGTATGTTATCCATGTGAGTAAGTAAATGGTATTATTTTATTCTATCTTTTCCATTTTATGCTGAAGTTAAAGTTTGAAAAGGCTTTTGTTTTAGTTATAAACAACCTTAAGTGTTTATTCTTATCTATGAAAGCTTTTTCTATAATGTTATCCTTACTGAGCATCTGAGCTCACCCCTTTCAATGTTTTATTTTTTTCCCAGGATTATGAAGAAATAATTTATGAATGACCTACAGGGATAGTATGAGGGGATATGAAGACAAGATGTTTTTTTATGATGTAATGTAAAACTTTATGATTGTATCTAGTGTTTTCAAGGATACTAAACTAATCGGTCTTTCGAGAATTGATCTTTCTTGTGATCATGCCAATGTTATGTAATAATGCACGGACTCTGGTTAACTAGGTTCGGGGCGTTACATAAAATCTTCTGTGGGTTCGACGGTGATGAAGACTACACTGAAATCCTCCGTGGGTTCGGCAGTGATGAAGACCGTACTGAAATCCTCCATGGGTTCGACGGCAATGAAGACTACACTGAAATATTTTGGGGGTTCGGCAGGAATGAAAACCGTACTGAAATCCTCCATGGGTTTGACAGCGATGACTCTGTTCTTGCTATCCTACGTGGGTCGGGCAGAGTAGTTGGTCTGTATCCTATGTGGGTCTGAAAGCTTAGCTAGTTTAGTATCCTATGTGGGTCCCATCTTAGATGAATCAGTGGCTATATCGGATCATCTATATCACCTTACGAAGAAGTATACCAGTGTGAGCTGAGTCATTACCTTCAATAAATATCTTCGATATGATTGACTTACTTTTCTATGTGGATTGAGTTGTGTTATCCTATGTGGATTGGGTTGTACTCCTATGTGGGCGTGATCGAACTTGGGCTCGGATGTTGGAGCTGACTGGAATTTATGACATAGGTATATGTATGTGCATATACCTAAGTAGTGTTGGATGTTACTTCGTGATTGTATAGTTCCTTTGTGGATTATCTTTTGTGGATTCTGGGAGACCTTCGGGGGTCTTGGGGTCCCTACTGAGTAGCGTATACTAACCCCTGCACGGGCTATTCCCGTACTACATTGTGTTGGATGCAGAAAACGGACATCGCTGATCGTGTTTGAGACTTGTGGAGAAGGTTAGTACCTTGAGGTGGGCCACTGGGCAGGATGTACAGGGAGCGGATGGCTGGACCCAAGGAACTGAGGTGGCTATCTATACCCACCATTCAGGTGGGACTTCTAGTGGACGGCTCAATGTTTCTGCTTTACTTTCAGTTGTTTTACTTTCTTTCCAGTTGTACTTTACTTTCAGTTTGGGTTTGTATTCTAGCCCATTTACTTTCCACACTTACTTTTGTACCCAGTTTTACTTAGTGTTTACTTTTACTGGCTTACTCTGTGGTGTTTGTTTACTTTATAAAGGCAATGCCTTCCCCTTTTTGTTGGGATTTACGCCTTGGTGCTAGTCGCCAGCCCTTGGCCTATGGGAGGCGGGCTTTGGGTAGTCACGGAATGGGCCCCGAGGATGGGTCGTGACACTGATATTTTATGTGATGTCGTTAGGACACCAAATATTTGTAAGGAAACTTCTTAACCCAATTTCAATTCTTTAGGTTAAACCTCAACTTCTTGATTATGTCATGATATTAATATATGTGAATGACCTCTGATTATTTTAAACTTAATATCCACTTATATTGAGTGTATTTATATTATTCACACATAATTATGTAGTTGGTTTTTCCCTAACCTAAGGATATTATCTTTATAAGGGATTTCGTCTCAATTTACATTCCATTGAGACTTCATCGTTGTTATGAACCAATTCACTTTTATAGGGTGTATATCCTTTCCTTTGTCATATTTTATCATGAATAAATTTATTCTCATTATATTATAAACTTTTTATTAAATGTTATTCCACAATTATTTGTATTGAATCTTATCCTATTTGGTTAATAACTACATAACTAAAATATTTTTTTAAAGGTTTATTCTTCTAAGTCATTCTCATTAAATTCCATGTTTTAAAAAATGGTTTTAATGATTTTATTATATGGACATTACTATTAAAAATAATGTTAATTAATTTAAAATCAACAATGTGTTATGGGACACTTTGATTCAAAAATATTTTTATTAGATATTTTAAATAGTTTTGAAAATGGTTTGATTAAGAATTGTTTATGTCAATATCTATAAATGATATGTTGTGATTGCAATTTGGAAATGTTATATTTCCTTTATTCTTCTTTTATGTGTTATGAATATGTTATGGTTATTGGGCATTGTTTACATGTACAGGTGGTTCCATGAAAAACCTAGAGTGGGTGAGCTCGATATATCTCTTCAGTGAATTGGGTAATGAGATGGAGGTAAAGGTTATTGTTTTTACTAAGAGATTTAGGGAATATACTTTGATGGGTATTCCGAATGTGACTCCCTATGTAGCTGTGATAGCTAAAATGCTATTATATTATGTATTACATAAGTTATCTTTATGATTTATGATTTCTGAATATTATTCATAAATCTTATGATTTCATGAGGTATGTTACGATTGAGAAGTATCATTTCATTGATTTGTATTTGTTGATGGGATAATGTTTTTGTTCCTTATTTTATAACCCTTACTGATATTTTTAAGCTCATCCCATGTATTTTAAATGTTTTTCATAAGACATAAAGAGTAATAGGGTCAAGGATGAGACGAAGGAAAAGTTATGCTATAAAAAACATGGAACTAGACATGACTATTTTTCTCAAAAGTTTTTATTTTATAAAAACAAAATAAGCTATGTATAAGTTTCTACATATTAATATTTTGAGATGTAATAGTTATGTCCTAATTCTCTATAACTCTAAACCTAAAAAGATCATTAATGTGAATTATTGACATAATTCAAGATTATGTAATGATTAAGGGCGAGTACTTATACATAAAACATATTTTCATTCAGAAATAAATGATACAAATTCCCTCTAATGTACTGAAAATTATGATATTTTACACCTTGTGAATTTATAAATCATATTTCTTATTACCTCAATGAATTAAAACATAGAATCAAGAACAGAACACACCATCCAACCTCAATTAAATGTAACTGAAGTATTTAATTCATGTTATTTTTACTATCTAATTGACTATCATGTGTCGACACATAATATTTCAAAAGTTAACATAACCTAAACTTATAGAGTTAATTTTATAATCATCCATGACCATTATTCAATAATTTACATCATGTGTCTAAAATTTACGACTTGATCAGATCTTCCAGGATTATAGAATTTTCTTTTAAATATAAAAAGTGATTCTATGATTATCAAGGCACATGGTACACAATTATGGAGAGGTTCAAAAAAATATTAGGCGAACGGATTCTTACTTCTAAAATATTTTTTATGGACATATCTTATTATATCCATTAAAGAGTCTCATTGGTTAACTGTGACCAGCTGATAATGATTAAAATTCATGAAAATAATCAACCTCATTTTAAATTATAAATTCATACTGGTTAATGAGTTTTCATGATTATTATATTAACGTAGAATCCTATTGGTAGTTAAATTGGATTTTATATTATCTGTATTATTATTATGCCTTCACACTTCCTCCATTAGTTTCTCATCTACATATCCCTGTAAGGATAAAAATATGTATCATTTCTAAAGGAACTTATAACTCTATCTCATTATTTTTAAAATTAAATCATCCATATATTATTTCTTATTTCCCACTATGAGATTTTACAGTATTGAGTAATGAAATTATGTGATATTTTCCTTCCATTGTTTTTCACTTGTATTTTTTCATTATATAGTGGAACATTAAATGAATACCTTCTTCATTAAAATCGCATAAGAAATATTCTATTTTTAATGATTTAATGGTAAATGATAGTGGCAAGGTAGTTTATTATACAAATTCTTCTCCTCATTATCGAAGAATACTCTGACAAGGGATGCAGCAGAAAGCGAACAAAGTATATCTACAAAACTATTGATTATATACCATACATCCCTAGAACCTAGATTGGAATATATAGGGATAAATAATTCTCATCCATTATACTTTTGAGGTAGTTTTTGGGAAAACAGGTCAGTATGGATAATAGGTGAAGGTCTTTATTATAATGAAATGGAATGATAGTGTTTCAATTTTGATAAATATGGGATGATCCGTAGCTTATCACTAACTCTAATAATCTGAATAGTAAATATAATTATTTGTTATCTGTTATTATTTGACTACTAATATGGTAATGATGCAAATCTATTGAATATTTTTTTATTATGGATTCCCTTAATCTTGAATTCTATATTTTTAGACCCTTGTCTAGAAGATTTATTTGGAGTAATAATAATAATAATTGATTTATATTTATAAATATATTTTTATTAATGATTTTAATAATATAAAATTATTTTGACCCTAATTATTTATTTTAGATGACCATGAGTAATATAATAATTGGAAACTAATTTCAATTGACATAATATCTAATTTCAATGAATTTTAAAATCTAGATTTAAATTGATTCTAATATAATATGATGCACTTTGATTCACATTAATTGATGATGAATTTAATTGATTGTTTAAATAATTAAAGGGCATATTGGTATTTAGTTCCATTGATGGATATATTTTATAAATGACAATTTATTAATGGTATTACACATCTTTTTATTGGAATTAGATGTATTTAATATAATGTAACTGAGTGAATAATATAAAATATATTTACTGTTACTGAATAGATCTTGTTTCTATAAATATCTCTAAATAATTAATTATCTTTTATCTAGTGAGTAAATATTTTAATTATTTAGATTTTTTATTATAATTTATTGTACTAGACGATTTATAATATGATAATTTATAATGTAACTGAATATATGTACAAATATATGTTTATTTTCTATTGATGTGTTTTTTTTATTTGATGTACATAATGTTGAAATTTTATTATTACACATTAAATAGAGTTTATTTTATCCATTTTTTGTGTTAACCATTATGCTGGAGTGATTTATTCACCCTTCATTCAATCATGGAATAATGAAAATATTTTAATTTTTTTATATTAAAAATATTTTATTAAAAAAATTATTTTATAATTAATGTTATTAAATTTAATTTACAATGTGGAACTATTTTAAAATCATATTGATGATTTCCACCTTTATATTATGTTATTAAAATATGTATACATGAATTTTTACTATTTATCACTTCTAAACAACTGTATAAATTAGATAAAACATAATTCAAGTTTCATAAACAATCATACTAATAATATTATAGTTGAAATATATAATAATTTATGGATGGTTTTTTGTGGCATAGACTGATTCAAGAAGTTTCTTATATTCTATTATTAATGAGAATGAGATTTTATAATTATTTAAAATTAGTATTTTAAATAATAAGGGAATTATTTTTGGAAAACAAAAATGAAATATTGAGGAATATATTTTTTAGCACTATGTTTAATGAAATAATAAAAAAATTAATCTAAAAATATTGTCATCTATAGTTTGAGGATGATATAAATATATAAGTGACTATTTCATTGGGTTTAAAATTATTTCTATGTTGAAAATCACTCATTTATATTATTGGGGGTTCAAATTTTTTCCTCTTGATCATTGAAGAAATTATGAACTCCTAGAAAGTTTGTTTATTGATACAAGCTGGTTATATTGAATTAAAAAATATTATTTTTTGATTTTATTGTCACTTGACCCATACATATTAATTATGAAAAAAATTATATCTGATTATTTGATGTATAATTTTGACATTATAAATGATAATGGAATGTGTAGTCATAAGTAAATGATATGTATATAAAAAACAAAAATGATTGAGGTTACGATTTAATAAATTATCTATGTTTTGATTTAATGAGTTTGAATTTAATGTTGAGGAATGAATTTAATTGATTGAATTTATTGTTAACTAATATAATTAGAATATATGATAAACAAGTAATGATTAAGAAGTGGTAAAAGGAATTTGAAAATCCAATGTATTAATATTTTGAATATCTTTTTCAATATTTTTTTACAGGGCTGGATAACATTAACTATCGAGTATTGATTTGGGATGGTTTAGTTGAATAAGTGGATACACATGTAGAAAATATAACATAGTTTTTTGAATAGTTAATTGGACTATTGTAAGATATATGGATTACATAATATTGATGTTTTTTTTAAATGAGAGTAATTTTATCATGACATCTCTCTACAATGTATAGATGACACTATTATGATCCAAGGTTATGTTTTCACAAGGAAAAAAATAGACATTAGAGAAGACCCACTTTCACATGCCCTGATTATACTAACATGGATATGGATTCACATCATTTTAGGGTGTTAAATATGTAATTATTTTTATAGTGACATGGATTTATATTTTTCTGTAATTTAGATGAGTTATTGGTTTAATAGTGGCTTTGCAATAAGATATGTTGTTTAGAGAAACTAGGGAATTATTTAACATGATATATTTTATGTGGGACCTTGAAATAGTTTTTAACAACATGTGTTATAAAAAGTTTTCTCGTTATTTGGGGTGTACGTTTATGGAGAGATAGTTAAGTGGAGTTTGTTATGTCAAAATCAAATTTATATTTAACTAATTACTCATTAGAGATTTAGACTTCTTCATGGACACAAAATAAGTTTCACTATGTAGTATCCTACAGGTTATTCTTCTATTTTAAACCTCACTTTTTTATCCAATTTTTTTAGTAATCTAAAATTATACTATGACTTGACCAAGAAATTATAGCTCATATACATATTGGATTTATAGGACATCATTTGAGTTTTAATTTCCTTTTATATATTGATTTATTTGATCAAATTTAAATTTGGGGTCGTTTGAAATATTGTGTATTATATTAAACTACTTTATTTATGGAAATATATATGATATATTTCTTATATTTAATGGATTATAAGAATTTATTGGTGCTTCAATGAACTATGATATTGACACATGTATAGAAAATTTTTTATTTTAATTTTAGTTAACCTCAATTTAAAATACACGCGGGATTGTTTTCAATATAGTACAGATGGTCTTAATACCATACATTGGGTTTGAGGCTTGGATATTTGGAAAATTGGGCTTAAAACACCAGATACACAATTAGTGAATAATTAGTGTTAACTATTGACCATAACCATGTCACCTCAATGATGGTGGGCATGAGTTTTGATAATTTTAAAATGAATCCTTGATACCCATACAAAATTTTCACTCAAATTATAGATCATTTCAAACATATTTAATTTCATTTGATAAACTATGTTGGTGGCCTTAGAATCTTTGAAAAATCAGAAAGACATTAATAGTTGTACTCACATAACTTGTGAATGGTTTGAAAAACAAGGTATCCAAAAAATGAACCTCAAATAAAGTGGATAATTTATTGTTTCTCTCATAAGATAATTATAAAAATACGATAATTTAACCCCCATTTAAATCTCACTATCCATCTGTACATCCTATACTAATTCTCTTATTCCAAGGTTGACAATCATATAATCGCATGATTTTTGGAGTGTTGATTATTTGAATTAAAATTGATGGGTACTACTTGGAGTGTGTTCGCATCTATCCATTTGATATTTAACTTCCTGTTTTACCCTCGTCATTTATATATCATATTTCTTATTAAAAACTAATTTTAATGATTTTTTATATATAAGTTTTTTTCAAATCAAAGGTCAGGTATGGAAAAATGGATAACTACAAAGATAAGGCATGTGGTTTAAGAACTATTTTCCATTATTATTATTATTATTCATTTGCAGGTTATATGATCAAAATTAACATAATTTTATGAATAATAATCACAAAAAAATAATATATATGAGGACATACATTGATATATTAGACCTTCCACATATCCTATCGAGTTCATCAGATTTTATGAAACCAATTCTACAACTACCCATGGTGTGTTCCAATGTCTGAAAATCATAAAATATGACATTAAGTGGTGAAATAGTTGTTTAACATAAAAAATCCATTTATTATTAATCTTGGATTGATTGCACTGAAAAAAAATTATATATGGAATATCATGGGAATTAAATTTGTTAAGAGATGTTAGAATTATATATATGGAAAATAGTTGAAGTTAAAATTTATATTTTCAAAAAGTATTGTTTTATGAATAAATGAAAAAATTCGTAAATTTTTTAATTCTTTTTGAATTATTTGAGCATTATTTCCATCGGTGAAAAGAATATATGTTAGAATGGTTAATTTAGATTGATTAATTTTTTGAATGATCAAATATATTGATCAATGAAAATTTTATGATTTATGGATTGGATGGGACGTTTAATTGAATCTATTGATCTATTGTTTGTGTTTCATAATGATTCTCAAGGTAGCAGTGTTATTATATATATATTTGGATGTTTTATTGATGCTCTTCATCCATGTGTTAGGTATTGGACGAATGATCTATGCAAAAATAGTACATAATCCATGGATGAAAACAATATTATGATTCTTAATGGAAAAAATAAATAAATGAAAAATAAAACACTATTTCATACATAATGTATACGTCATGCTATAATTTATATACTATGTGAGTGGTTTTTAGCCAATGAAGGTTCGGCCGGACTGATTTTCACGTTTGAACCCAAGGGCCAAAAGTATAAACAATTATAACTTTTTTTAAAGAATTCATTTCTTTTCTTATATATTATATATTGTATGTATGCATGAAATATTAATTTAATGGTTTATTTATTTATAAATATTTGGCGGGGGCCTATTGAGTTGTAATAAATCCTTTCTCAGTGCACTATTGGCACCGAAGTATAATTCAGTGTTGGTGGTCAAGAAAAATATCATATCATGGTGGCAGGTGGCTCATTTTAGATATTATGAGATAGATCGTGGATTGTAGAAATAGGATAATGGTCATGAAAATTTTTAGTAATTTTTAGTTTTTTTATTTCTTTTGGTCATTTTTGTCACATGAAACTATGATGATATAATATATTTACTTTATTATCTTATTGGAATATAACCAATTATTTAAATTTTTTATGTTATATGTGTATAATTAATGGATTTTTATTATTATTATTTTAACTATTTGTTACTATAATAAAGTGGGAAATTTTCCATTGTGTTCCTCAATAGACACATGATTCTAGTCAATAGAGTTTCATGTATGGGGGCGAGGATTGAGGTCATGGGGTGATCTGGTACTGTTACTATTTAGAGTTACTTATGATGAGATTTTAGAAAGTGGTATTTGATTAAAAGAATTTTCCATTCATTTAAAATTTTGGAATTTTAGATATGGGGAAACATGATGTTAGATTATGGAAATGAGATCATGAATGGGAGAATCTGTTTAATGTGTGGGGGAGAAACTAGGTTTCTAGGAAATCGATTATTATAATTGAGGATGAATTGTAATAGTCTAAATGGTATTTCACCTTGGGTGATACAATTATTTTGTTTTGTTGTGGATTTATCTGATTTTTCTTGTGGTTGTCTATTTAATGAGAATGTGAATGCATGAATCATTTCAGGCATTAAGGTATTTTTTGAAATATATTATATTAGGATAAAAATAAGAAGTATGTTATGATTTTTTTTTCATTGAAAACATTATCATGAGAATTAAAAAAATCTAATTGTTTTTTTAACAATTGGATCCTAATTAATAAGTATAAAATATTTAAAAAATTACATTACATTAAACTATATTCATTAAAATGAAATAAAATACAACTATTTTATCTTAAAAAATTAGGTTTTTCATGACTCATATTGTGGTACTTGTTATTGTTGGTTGGGTGTAGTAACTATATTTTTGTTATTTCCATTATGATAGTGGATTAGTATTGTCTTTTTCATATCTAGTAGTAACCACTTTATGTGTTACCATTTAAATTACAGGTTTTTTCCCTAAAATATGTGTTTTGTTTTAAATAGGGATACCCACATGATATAATTTTTTGGAAGTGATAATAAAAGAAACTATTAATTATAAACCTCTAATACCATAACCATATTGCAGGTTGGGTTTGGATGAATGTAATGAAGAGATATTATATAATACTTTCAACAAATCTATTATGTTTATGGAGAATGATTCAATGTCAGAAACACCACCAATATATGATTTTATTAGGGAGTCCTAGATCCAACATCCCTCAAATTTATCTAGATATTGTGGTCTAGATTAATTTAAGCTCTTTATTGAGTCTATCCTAATGATCCTTTAACAGTTAGGAAGTTCTCTATAGAGGGTGATTATGTTTTTGTAAAAAATTACAGGGACTGGTGAAGTGATTGTTTGACATTTAAGTCCCCAATGAGTAGCTTGATGGTATGCCTATGAAATAATTTTAGGATATGTTCTAGAAATATTTCAACCAAGATATATTGATACATGAAATACTTAAAGAGTTTATTAATTAGTTCAATGTAAATATTTCCATGATGAATTATTCATGGGACTTCACCAACATACAGTGTTTCGTTCAGATATTTTATTGAGATGAGGCAGTAAGGGTGAAATAATGTTATGTTTGACTAATGATTGAGATCAATTCATAGAAAAAAAATTCTATTTTATAAATTCACTAAGATATTCATTCAATCCCTCATCACTGAGGCGGAATTTAAGGAGGCCTCTAGTAGTGGGAAATAAGCATCAACTAATCTAACTTGTAACAAGTACTCAAATAGTATAAAGTGTTATAATGGGAAATTATACAATGGTGGTAGTATCTAGAGATTCTAGGAGATTTGATTGGACTCTTAGGTATGTTATTGTCACGACTCGTCCTCGGGGCCCGTGCCGTGACTACCCCAAGCCCGCCTTCCATAGGCAAGGGGCTAGCGACTAGCACCAAAGGCGTAAAATCTCGATAATTGGGAAGGCATTGCCTTTATAAAAGAAAACAAGCACCACAGAGTACAAGCGGAAACAAAACACTAAGTACAAAAGAAAAGATGAAAAGTAAATGGGCCAGAATAGAAACCCAAAAGAGAGTACAAATACAACTGAACAAAAAGACAAACAGCTGGAAGAGGGAAGCAGCTCTTGGGTCGTCCTCCTTGGGTCCTACCTGAAGGGTAGGTACAGATAGCCTCCTCTACGCTCTCATCCGTCAACCTCCTCTGTGAGTCGTCTCGTCGCGTAGTCCACCTCCGGGTACTGACTCGTCGTGTAGTCCACCTCCGGGTACCGACTCGTCCTCGAACACTCGGCCTCCGTTAGCACTGTACGTCGTCTGCAATAAACACAATGAGGTGCGGGTATAGCCCGTGCATGGGTGAGTATAACGATACTCAGTAGGGACCCTGAGACCCTCATGGTCTCACTAAACCAACAAGGATAACCACAAGAAGATCTCAACAGATAACCTCTACTTAGATATATGCCCATACATATACCTAAGTTATCAAGTTACCCATCTCAATCATGAGGAAACACAAGGATTGTGAAATCAACGGATAACCACTACCCAGGTATATGCCCATACATATACCTAAGTGATCAAGTGACCCATCTCAATCATGAGGTAAACACAAAGGTCAAAAGTCTCAGCTCAAACCAGGATTTTCATTGTCGAAACCGTAACTGCTGAAGAGCTCCGTCTCTAGAGTGTACAGTGGTCCTGTCACGACTCTGAGGTACTGCTCACTAACCTAAGACTGCTGAGGTACTCCTCCTGTCGAGTACCGCGGGCCTGCCACCTCACACAGTAGTGCTTCCCACCGGGGTCTGCCACTCAAACACAGTAGTGCTCCCCCCTCATAGCCTACAGAGGTACTCCTCCTATCAAGTACCGCGGGTCTGCCACCTCACATAGTAGTGCTCCTCCACTGTGGGTCTGCCACCTCACAATGTAGTGCTCCCCACTGGGCTACGTAAGTCACTCCGAATCGAATCGTACAAGCAGTTTTCAGGTCACTGCCGGCTACACGGTCTCCATACTCCGTACGCTCGTCTCCGGGAGGGTCCGCTCCACAAGCTACAAGTCGAAACTCCAAGTATCTCAATGTCCCACGAAGAATTATCTCAAAGGACCGCCTCATCATTGGGGTCTCAACGCAACAGACGGCACGTCAATTGGACGTCCGGTCTGTGAGTTATTAGCCTTTTCGTCCCAGGGGCCCGGTTGGTTTCGTGAGTGAACCAACCCGGCCGTATCTCAACTATACCCCGAACTCCCATAGGGTATACTCATAGGGACTGTTACTCAACGTGATCACCAACGTCGTTGACGGTTCGTCAAACGGAAGTCTGGTCTGAAAGATATCAGCTTTTCCGTTCCAGGGGCCCGGTTGGATTTCGGTGCGATCTAACCCGGCCACTATCCATCTGCATCCAATTCTCGGGCGGAGGATGCCAAAAGTTCCGTATCGTCAACAGGAACTCAATGCAACAGATGGCGCGTCAATCGAACGCCCGGTCTGAGAGTTATTGGCTTTTTCGTTCCAGGGGCCCGGTTTGTTTTTAAGGCAAAACCAACCCGACCGTACTCCACCTGCGTCCAAACCTCGGGCGGAGTATGCCAAAAGATCCGTCTCATGAAGAGGAATTCAACGAAACAGACGGCGCGTCAATCGGACGCCCGGTCTGTTAGTTATTGGTCTTTCCGTCTCACACCCACCCTGGGAAACTTTCCAGGAGGTCACCCATCCCGATCACTACTCTAGGCCAAGCACGCTTAACTATTGAGTTTTAACCACGAAGGCTCCCGAAAATGAAGGTGCACCTTGAGTATAGTATACCGAAACGACCGTCTCGATCCAAGGATCGCGTCGCCGCTGACGGCGAGTCGTTTGGAGGCCCGTAGCCCAAGATACGGGCATTTGACCGAAAGTGGTCCGAAACTGGAGGGTCTGGGCCCGGGCCGACCCGGCCCGACCCCCCCCCCCCCCCCCCTGGGTCGGCCGAACCGGGTTGACCCGCCCCGGGCGGCGACCCGGCTCGACGACCCGGCCAGGCTCGGAAAACCAGGCCCGGCGCGGCGGCGCGGTCCGGCGCGGCGGCATAGTCCGGCGCGGCAACGCGGATCGGCCCGGCGGCGCGGCCTGGGCACTGTTCGGGTGCCGCGCGTGGGGGGAAAAGCCCCCCCCCCCTTTGAGAACCGTGGCCCCTTAATTGGGGCCGCTTTTGAGACCCGACCGGGGGAAATTAATTCCCCCGTTCTCCCATGTCTGGCTGGCCCGCACGGGCCGGCCGGTTTCGCCAGCAAGGACCGGCGACAGCCGGTCCTTCCTTCGCCGACACCGGCGGCCCGGTGCCGGCCGCCGGTCATCTTGCTCCGCCGCGGCCCGGAACAAGCCGTGGCCTATGCCGTCCGGCGCGATGCGACGACATCGCTTCCCTCCACCGTGGCCTCGCTCCGGCCGCGGCGCCTTTGACTTTCTTCGACGTGATGCGACGGCATCGCGTTCTTGGATTTCTTTCCACGGCGCGGTGCGACGGCGCCGTGCAATAATTGTCGTGTGATTCCCGCGTGGTGCGATGGCACCACGCCATCCCGTTCCATCTGCAAGGAAACAATTATGAACATATGAGGGGGTTTCGGCCGTGTTGGTGCGGTCCGGGCCCCCCTCTCGTTAGACAATAACATTTAATCCTTTATCCTCGAAGTTCGACATTCTAGAATCAAGAATGGAAAATAAATAAATAAAATATCAACAATCCCCTACCTCGGATTCAAGTACAGAGCACGCCAATCAAGTCGCGGAAGACTAGCGTCGCGGAGGTCGGGTGTCGCGGAAATCGAACGTCGTTTCCGTTGACGTCGAGGTGCGTCCGAAGATGTACGTCGCTGGAGAAGCTTCGTAAGCTGACGGAGATAGTCCGAGGAGGAAATGGCGTCTCCTTTCGTTGACACGTGAAGAAGATCGAAGAAGCGGCGTCATCGATCTTCGGAAACACACCGGCTACGAAGAAGAGAAGCGGCGTTCTTCGTCGGAGCTTAAGTGTTCTTCGTGTTCTTCGTCATGGTTGAAGAAGATGGAGAGAGCTTCTCAAAATCTCTCAAGGCGGCAAAGGAGACCAACCCAAAATAAAATAAGCTTAAGCCTTATTTTATTTACACAACTAAACATTTGAATTTCAAAAGATAAGAAACGAACCATTAATTCGTAGAATTAATTCAACGAAAGAAACAGCTCATTTAATTTACGAAATAAACTGCCCAATTAAATGGTCTGTTAACAATTTAAGAAAACGCGTCAGTTGACTTTCTTAATGACGGGTTTTCGCGGGTGCGTTACTTAGCGGAAGAAACAGTGGGGCTCGTGCGGGCCCCACCTCACAAATATCCTACCAAGAGGGTAGGATATTTTTGGATAGTACCCTATCTGGTTCAACTCAGTTTAAGCCGCTTTTAAGTGTCTTCAAGTGGCTTCCAAGTGGCTTAAGTGAAATAAAATAAAGTTGTCATAAAATTATTTTATTTCTTAATTTTAAGCCCAAAAATTAAAAACCACACCCGAGCAAACGCAACTCTGGAAGAGGCGTTTCTAAGCGAATATCGGCGTTGTGATTTCATCGGTTCCCTCATAATTCGATTCCGGGCACCGGTTCAAAAGTTAGAAAAACCCGCTCGTCCGTTCACTGAACGTACCCGAGCCAAACTTCAGAAAATGATTCCGGGCACACCGGGCCTCGGAATCAGGTGTCGTCGGAAACTGTGTTCTTGTAAAATTCCAAAGAAAATTAAGAAAAAAATTCCCTTGGAATTTACGGGTCTTTACATTACTCCCACCACAGGGCTTTACGTCCCCGTAAAGCTTCACCACAAACTTAGGGATACAAAGGCGGTACTGAGCACGCATCTGAGCGTTCCGCTCCCATGTGCTCACCTGGAGGTTCCGTACTGCCAAAGAAAGCGCACCCGAGGAATCGATCATCCTCGTAGGATCTTCTCCTGTCGATCCTCGATCCCCACTGGAACCTCCGCGAAAAACACCTCATCGCCATCATCCAGCTCCTCATGGTCGATGATATGCGAAGGGTCGAGCACGTATCTCCTCAGTTGAGATACGTGGAAGTCGTCGTGCACCTGGTGCAACTGAGGCGGATGGGTCAAGCGGTAAACCACCCCTCCTACCCAGCTGAGGACCTAGAAAGGTCCGTTGAACCTCGGAGATAACTTGCCGCCTTGGCCACATCTCCGTAAACCTCGTCGAGGTGAGACCCATATAAGGACGTGATCGTCATCCTCGAAATCCAGGGGTCTCCATTTCCTGTTAGAACTGGAACTCAAAACGACTGCTGCCACGAGGGTAAGGTTGACCGACTCAAGAGTGATCAGTCACACCCTCCTATGCAAGAGTTACCCTACGCTGCCTGGGGTTTCCTTTTCCGCTGACCAAGGAAAACCCATCCCTACATTTTCCTAAAACCGTCAATTTGAGTATGAACAGTTATTGCCCATTCCATACTCAAACTAATGTTGTAAGGCCTCGACGTTGCCACCAAGAGATTCCAACCAGAACTCTCGCCCCGAGGGTCTGACCACACCGTCGACATAAGTGTGATTATCGAGTCTCCTCCTAAGGTTTCTCCAGATGTCAGGGTCAAGTCCACGGCTTACCGGAAACTCTAGGTCTGGAACAAGATTTGTGAAAGCGAGGAATGATTCATATCGACGTCTGTTACTACAGTAGCTAGTAGTGGACACAGACTGTCCCTTGAATCATTTCTAGAGCCATTGGTTCACACTACTTGACCGCATGCAGTCGCATTATTCCCCCGCCCTCCATCTCCCTGAGCCTGGCAGGAATAACTAAGGCGGGTGGTTGTACCATGTTAGAATGTACACCACCTCATGCTGCTCTCCTAGCTCTGCCTCCACGTCTGCTGCTTTGTAGACTCATCTCTCCTTTAAGCTTCCTATTCTTGAAACATTCAACACGCCCAAGTCTCTAAGACTGGCACCAGTTTCCTGTTTCTTACTGCACTGTGCAGTCTTCATCCGCTCCTGGATGAACTGCACCTCCTTTGCATACGATCTGGAAGAGCTGCTAAAATTTCTCCCTTGCCGAAAAGAGAAACCTGGTCTCATCCCCTCTCTGGATGAACCACGCCCATTGCCTAATACAGTCAATCCTGACATGAAGGATGCATTCATGCCATGGTTGACGTCGTAAGGCCTCGACGTAACTACTAAGAGATCCAACTGTCACTCTCGCCTCCAAGTGTCGAGTCACGCTGTCGGCATCAGTGTGTGGTCACTAGGTCTCCTTCAGTAGAAAACTCGAAAGTGAGGGTCAAGTCAACAGTCTTAGCCGGGACCACTCAGTATCAACCAAACAAAAGGACAGGAAAGCAAACAAAGAAAAGTGTCTTTTTCTTATTGCTGCTCATAGTACAAGACACAAAGCAACTACAGACAAACATCAAAAAAACCAGAAGTAACAGGATCAATAGCCTCCAGGTCGGAAGCTAGTCCTGCTCCTGTCCATCTGCTTCCGGAGCTCCAAGACCATAGGCCTCAGCTACCTGAAGCTGAGCTCTCCCATGTCCTCCTATCTCCTGCGGTCGGGGTGGGCTGCCTGGTGGTGGTGGCAACATCCCGAAGCGTCGTCCACCTCCAGCTGCACGGCCATCTCCTCTGCCATGGCCGCCTGCTCCTTGTAGTCCGCCCTGATCGAACCTCTGCCTCTGCCTCGGGGGTTCTTCATTTAACTTCTGGTCGTTCGTGAAAAGGCATCCTGAAAGAAACAACGTGACATGGTCAAACGATTATACCTGGTGAGCTGACCTGGTTTGAGCTGATATATAAAAATTTATGGAAACACACACACAATCAGTGTTTTCGTGCACAAAGTCGGAAATCAGTTGTCAGGGTCCTGGTGTATGGATACGTCGGCCGTCCGCACCAACACTGGATTCCCTGAACTGAAAACCACACTCGGTACTCTTAACACTATTGCTTCACAGAAAGAAACATCAGAGTTATAAGTTCGGCGGTAGAACCGAACTCCTCTGATACCAATTTGTCACGACCCGTCCTTGGGGCCCGTGTCGTGACAACCCCAAGCCCGCCTTCCATAGGCATGGGGCTGGAGACTAGCACCAAAGGCGTATAATCCTGATAACTAGGAAGGCATTGCCTTTATAAAAGAAAACAAGCACCACAGAGTACAAGCGGAAACAAAACACTAAGTACAAAAGAAAAGATGAAAAGTAAATGGGCCAGAATACAAACCCAAAAGAAAGTACAACTACAACTGAACAAAAAGACAAACAGCTGGAAGAGGGAAGCAGCTCCTGGGTCGTCCTCCTCGGGTCCAACCTGAAAGGTAGGTACAGATAGCCTCCTCCACGCTCTCGTCCGTCAACCTCCTCTGTGAGTCGTCTCGTCGCGTAGTCCACCTCCGGGTACTGACTCGTCGTGTAGTCCACCTCCGGGTACCGACTCGTCCTCAAACACTCGGCCTCCGTCAGCACTGCCCGTCATCTTCAACCAACACAACGAGGTGCGTGCATAGCCCATGCAGGGTTGAGTATAACGGTACTCAGTAGGGACCATGAGACCCTCAAGGTCTCACTAAACCAACAAGGATAACCACAAGAAGATCTCAACAGATAACCTCTACTTAGATATATGCCCATACATATACCTAAGTTATCAAGTAACCCATCTCAATCATGAGGAAACACAAGGATTGTGAAATAAACGGATAACCACTACCCAGGTATATGCCCATACATATACCTAAGTTATCAAGTGACTCATCTCAATCATGAGGTAAACACAAAGGTCAAAAGTCTCAGCTCAAACCAGGATTTTCATTATCGAAATCATAACTGCTGAAGAGCTCCGTCTCTGGAGTGTACAGTGGTCCTGTCACGACTCCGAGGTACTGCTCACTAACCTAAGACTGCTGAGGTACTCCTCCTATCGAGTACTGCGGGCCTGCCACCTCACACAGTAGTGCTTCCCGCCGGGGTCTGCCACTCAAACACAGTAGTGCTCCCCCCTCATAGCCTACAGAGGTACTCCTCCTGTCAAGTACCGTGGGTCTGCCACCTCACATAGTAGTGCTCCTTCGATGTGGGTCTACCACCTCACAATGTAGTGCTCCCCACTGGGCTACGTAAGTCACTCCGAATCGAATCGGACTAGCAGTCTTCAGGTCTCTGCCGGCTACACGGTCTCCGTACTCCATACGCTCGTCTCTGGGAGGGTCCGCTCCACAAGCTACAAGTCGATACTCCAAGTATCTCAATGTCCCATGAAGAAGTATCTCAAAGGACCGCCTCGCCATTGGGGTCTCAACGCAACAGACGGTGCGTCAATCGGACGCCCGGTCTGTGAGTTATTAGCCTTTTCGTCCCAGGGGCCCGGTTGGTTTCGTGAGTGAACCAACCCGGCCGTATCTCAACTGTACCCCAAACTCCCATAGGGTATACTCATAGGAACCATTACTCAACGTGATCACCAACGCCACTGACGGTTCGTCAAACAGACGTCTGGTCTGAAAGATATCAGCTTTTCCGTTCCAGGGGCCCGGTTGGATTTCGGTGCGATCCAACCCGGCCACTATCCATCTGCATCCAATTCTAGGGCGGAGGATGCCAAAAGTTCAGTATCGTCAACAGGAACTCAACGCAACAGACGGCGCGTCAATCGAACGCCCGGTCTGAGAGTTATTGGCTTTTTCATTCCAGGGGCCCGGTTGGTTTTTAAGGCAAAACCAACACGAACGTACTCCACCAGCGTCCAAACCTCGGGCGGAGTATGCCAAAAGATCTGTCTCATGAAGTGGAATTCAACGAAACAGACGGCGCGTCAATCGGACACCTGGTCTGTTAGTTATTGGCCTTTCCGTCTCACACCCACCCTGGGAAACATCCCAGGAGGTCACCCATCCTGATCACTACTCTAGGCCAAACACGCTTAACTATGGAGTTTTAACCACGAAGGCTCTCGAAAAGGAAGGTGCACCTTGAGTATAGTATACTGAAATGACCGTCTCGATCCAAGGATCGTGTTGCCGCTGACGGCGAGTTGTTTGGAGGCTCGTAGCCCAAGATAGGGGCATTTGACCGAAAGTGGTCCGAAACTGGAGGGTCTGGGCCCGGGCCGACCCGGCCCGACCCCCCCCCCCCCCCCCGGGTCGGCCGAACCGGGTCGACCCTCCCCGGGCGGCGACCCGGCCCGACGACCCGACCCGGCTCGGAAAACCCAGCCCGACGCGGCGGCGCGGGCCGGTGCGGAGGCGCGGTCCGGCGCGGCAACGCGGACCGGCACAGCGGCACAGCCTGGGTGTCGTTCGGGTGACGCGCGTGGGGGGAAAAGCCCCCCCCCCTTCCCTTTGAGAACTGCGACCCCTTAATTGGGGCCGCTTTTGAGACCCGACCGGGGGAAATTAATTCCCCCGGTCTCCCCTGTCCGGCCGGACCGCACTGGTCGGCCGGTTTCGCCAGCAAGGACCGGCGACGGCCGGTCCTTCCTTCGCTGACACCGGCGGCCCGGTGCCGGCCGCCGGTCATCTTGCTCCGCCGCAGCCCGGAACCGGCCGCGGCCTATGCCGTCCGGCGCGATGCGACGGCATCGCTTCCCTCCGTCGCGGCCCCGCTCCGGCCGCTGCGCCTTTGACTTTCTTCGACGCGACGCGACGACATCACGTTCTTGGATTTCTTTCCACGGCGCGGCGCAATGGCGCCGCGAAATAATTGTCGTGCGATTCCCGCATGGTGCGACGGCACCACGCCATCCCGTTCCATCCGCAAGGAAACAATTATGAACATAGGAGGGGGTTTCGGCCGTGTTGGTGCGGTCCGGGTCCCCCTCTCATTAGACAATAACATTTAATCCTTTATCCTCGAAGTTCGACATTCTAGAATCAAGAATGGAAAATAAATAAATAAAATATCAACAATCCCCTACCTCGGATTCAAGTGCGGAGCACGCCAATCAAGCCGCGGAAGACTAGCGTCGCGGAGTTCGGGCGTCGCGTAAATCGAACATCGTTTCCGTTGATGTCGAGGTGCATCCGATGAGGTACGTCGCTGGAGAAGCTTCGTAAGCTGACGGAGATAGTCCGAGGAGGAAATGGCGTCTCCTTTCGTTGACACAGGAAGAAGATCGAAGAAGCGGCGTCATCGATCTTCGGAAACACACCGGCTACGAAGAAGAGAAGCGGCGTTCTTCGTCGGAGCTTAAGTGTTCTCTGTGTTCTTCGTCAAGGTTGAAGAAGATGGAGAGAGCTTCTCAAAATCTCTCAAGGCGGCAAAGGAGACCAACCCAAAATAAAATAAGCTTAAGCCTTATTTTATTTACACAACTAAACATTTGAATTTCAAAAGATAAGAAACGAACCATTAATTCGTAGAATTAATTCAACGAAAGAAACAGCTCATTTAATTTACGAAATAAACTGCCCAATTAAATGGTCTGTTATGAATTTAAGAAAATGCGTCAGTTGACTTTCTTAATGACGGGTTTTCGCGGGTGCGTTACTTAGCGGAAAGAAACGGTGGGGCTCGTGCGGTCCCCACCTCACAAATATCCTACCAAGAGGGTAGGATATTTCTGGATAGTACCTTATCCAGTTCAACTCAGTTTAAGCCGCTTTTAAGTGGCTTCAAGTGGCTTCCAAGTGGCTTAAGTGAAATAAATTAAAGTTGTCGTAAAATTATTTTATTTCTTAACTTTAAGCCCAAAAATTAAAAATCACACCCGAGCAAACGCAAATCCGGAAGAGGTGTTTCTAAGCGAATACTGGCGCTGCGATTTCATCGCTGCCCTCAGAATTCGATTCCGGGAACAGGTTCAAAAGTTAGAAAAAGCCGCTCGTCCGTTCACTGAACGTACCCGAGCCAAACTTCAGAAAATGATTCCGGGCACACCGGGCCTCTGAATCAGGTGCCGTCGGAAACTGTGTTCATGTAAAATTCCAAAGAAAATTAAGAAAAAAATTCCTTGGAATTTACGGGTCTTTACAATTATATAGTATTCTACTAATATTTCATTAGGCCTGGTCATAAACGAATTTTTTAACCAACTATGGAGTGATGATCTTGTGGTATGATTAGGCAGACAAAATGGCTCTATAGGAACCTTCAATAAATGGTTATTTATGGGGGACTTAGAAAATTATTGAGAGCCATGAAGGAATCTTATAATATTTAACTTTTTAGTAGTTACAGTTATAAAAGTCATACTAGTGAGAGTGGGGGACATGGTACTCAAGGAGAAGAGAAGAAATATCAAAAGGGTAGTGCATCACATCATACTTAAGCTAGATCATAGGGTAACAAGATATTATATCTTCATTATTTTCTACCTACTCCCACTAGTAAAGTGGCTGACATGTATATTTTCCGAATTAGCACCTCATGATTTTAAACTAATAAAATTTTGTCTCATAACATATTTGACACAAAAACAAATATTCAAATGAATTTCACTACACAACATTTTAAAAGATTAAAATATAGTTGTTAAGCATATATGTCATGAAAAAATTATCTTTATTGAGTATATTTAACTTCCAAACATTATGATATATTTAATGTTAAATGAGTTTGATCACATTAACAGCTTGAAGAACACGGAACCCCAAATTTAAAGGATTGTAACATAGTATACAATTATAAATTATCCATTATATTAGAGTATATGAATATTACTAAAAAATTATTTATATTATATTTTAAAAAAATTATTAATATTAGTGTATTATAAATAAAATAAAAAAAATTGAATAAAAATGAAATGTTTTCTAAAAAAATATAAATTTATTAATGTCGGGTTAGAGGACCATTCCACACATAATTGAAAAATAATATTTATAATTTTTAAAAATTATTTTATAAAATTATATTCATTTTTGAAATTATATTATCAAAATTATATTTGCATTAATATTTGTTATTTTTCTAAAATGATACAATTTTGGATAAATAGTGCTATATAGGGATTTTTATTTAAAAACACTTTTTAGTTAAATAGTTTAATATGGTAAATTATATATATTTTTAATTAAAATTAGCTAAATTATATCATAGAAATAAAATTAATGTCACTATAATCAATTTTATACTACTGTTTTAAATTCATACATTCTACGGTTATTAAAATTTAATCTTTAGAAACCCGTTTTTTTATTCCATTTGAGCATATAATTTAAAAATGGATTATGAAAATATTTTATTTCAATTTGGAAAAAATATTTAAATATATTAAGTAAGTATTATTTATATAATATTTTATGTATAAGTTAATTTTTGAACTTTATAAAAATAATAGTATTAAAAATTAATTACTATAGTATTGTTAAAACCTGATTTTATATAGTAAAAAACTAAAAAGATAAGGGTTAAAATGATCAAAAAACTTATATAACACACATTTTACTGACATATTTTGACCATATAAACATTAAGATTCTATAATTGACAATTTTATAGGAATTTGGATATAAAAAATGTGGATATAATTGATTTTTTATCCAAATTTCCTTGTGTGTCATCTCCCCCACATATAAATGATGCCTCCTATTCTACCCTCTTCACAATTACATATCCATTTAGTTCATAAAATTTCCATAAAATAAATTAATTATTACCCAAAATATATACTAGTTCCATTTTTATCATAAATACAACCTATGAATGATTTTGGTGAAAACCTGAAGAAGTTGTCTGAAAAAAGTGTCAACATTCATAAACAAACAGTATTTGTTTGTTTCTTCTTCCACCACTTTCTATTATTATTAAACCATGAGGATATAATTAAATAAATAAATTATATAAATTAATTTTTTTATGATAATGTAATTACCTATCTCAATTTCCTATTCCACCTAATCAGAATTGAATCTGATGATCATGATTACAGAATAGTACAACCATATGAACCGGTGTAGTTCAATTTCTATCACTGTGGTTTAAGGGAGGAATAATAAAGGATTAAAAAAAATTATTTTATATTCTTCATATAATTATACATATATATTATTAATGTAACATATTTATTCTAACATGTATTTTTATTTAATATATGATAACTTCGCTGGTGAGTATGGAGGGCGACCACCTCACGAATCGACTAGATTCTTTTATCACTAAATAATTAATAAAATTTAATAAATATAAACTTAATTAATATAAGGGACATATATGAGATTATATTTATTATTGAAAATTAATATATCATCCATGTATTTACCCTTTCACCCATTATAGAAATGACAATTTCACTCGTGCACATGTACGTCCTACCGTCTCTATGAGGTGATGTGATCCATTATTAGTGTTCAAATTTCCATAATTATTGTTAAATTTATGTATTAAAAAATATTTATAGAATTAATATTAGTAAGGATATCATGGAAATATCTAATATTTGGAAGAAGGAATAATTTCATGAAAAAAACCACTAGAGAAAACGAGGAAATTTACATCAGAAAAAATGAAATTAATAAAATATTATTAACAAACATATGGTAAAATATCATAATGGAATAAGGTATGAAACATAATATACTAATAGGGTTATTTTATAAATTAATTAAATTCATAATATAATTATACAGGTGGTTAGGATACGTTCTGCCCAATGGAAGCATTAAGTAAGGGAGTTTGTCTCAATTTCTCTGTATTGTTGAATATTTTAATGGTATGCAGACAATTTATATTATAAGGTGAACATACTACCCCTTTTTCTTATAATATAATTAATACATTAAAAAATATTTAATTTTATGTAATAATTTTACTTATTTCAACTAATGGGATTCAGAATTTAATTTTACTAAGTGGTAAAGAAAGTTATAACTCATTTTATTTTTATTAATACATGTTACATTCCCATTATCATTGACATTCTAAGATTATGTGTATTAATAATTTTGAGTATATTAATATTTATTTACACGTATTTAATTTTTATATACATTTGATACACATAATTTATTAATTGATTAATTTTCACTTCAATGTGGCGATTTTTTAGCGTTTTATTTCACAATCTCATTTTAATCAAGATTTTTTATACTTGAATTTAATTTGAAAGAAATTACATGAAAAATTACTAGTAAACCTCATTAATGTTATTATTATATGTTTATTTAATGTTATTTAATGTATTTCAAAAAAAATTTACAATATTTTATAATAAATTGTTTGAATTTTTTTTAAAAAAATACCTCATTTATATTTATGGCCAAAAATATTTTTTTATTCTAAAAACAGGTTTACTAAAAGTATTTTCAAATTTTTAAATTTACCTAATGATTTAAAAAATGAATTTTTACCCATTTATGACCTTTTTACAAAATATTTTTTATTTAATCTTGAATTCATTTTCTAAAAATTTCACATTTGGATATTTCTAAAAATGTAAAAGGAATATTTCTTTCAACTTGTAATATATGAATGGAATTTTCCAAATTCATGACAAATAAATGTATTATATATTATTTTACATATCCTCAAGGAATTTTTTATGAAAGGTATTGTCATAATGTTTTATGAAATTTTTTTTTCAAAGGTCATTTTCAATTTGTAATGGTTATTATCCTCCAGAATGTTTTAATGAAAATTTTACTATATTTCTGTTCATAAAATAAAAAAAACCATTTCTTTAATTATAATCCTATGAGTTTATGTTGTATTTATATGATTATTATTAGTCATATTTATTTTTTTGATCACTTTGAACAAGAAAAATATTGACACTCTATTGTATGATTAAATTTTGTAATCATTTACATTCGATATAAATATTGACATTCATGTAATATATATATATATATATATATATATTGGTGGGGCCTAGTAATATATATCCCCCCAATGCATTAGTAGTCTTATGAGACGAATTACATTTAAATCCATGATAAAATGGTTTTCTATTATATACCCACCAATTAGTTTGAAACTATATTGTGAATGATCTTGAAAATATAGGTAACATTATTCTTGAAATCATGAAATAAAATCACTAAGACTTTCCTTTATTACTAATATTGTTAATATCATCCATGTTATATGTTCAATGATATTAACTCTAGATTCATTTCATTGTAAGGTTATTTATTAAATGTCATGTGTATTTAGTTATTTACATTTCCGTATTTATTATAAATTATCTAATAATGTAAAAAAATTAATTTATTTTGTGTTCTATTTTTTACCGTTCAATGTTTTTTAAAATGGTTAGTTCTGATAGCTTCCTCTTTACATAACAAATACTAAGAATTTTCTTTGACCATTAGTTTTATTTCTCTCTATGTAATCTTAGAAGTGTGTTATGAATGATATGTAAGGAAATACTATCGGGAAAATTGATATTCTCAATGGGAATTTTTTATGTAATTTTTCTATATATTTTTAATATGAGAATCATTTATGTATTTAGTTTATTTATACAAATAGACAATTTATATATTCAGAATGAAATTATTTGTATATAATGTCCATTGAAATAAAATATACCACATCTCCTGGTTATTAGGGTTCAGTTCATCAAGATAGTATTAGATAAATATTTTTATAAACAATGGGAACTATATTTAAGAAACAATAGATTAAGGGAAAAAACTATGATAATCATTGAGAATATGTGTACAATAACATCGAAATTTTCATATATTGTAGAGATTATGTGGTTTTTCCTTGAAATAAATCCCATTATAGATAATTATAGTAAATTTGGTTATTAAAATAATTTTCCTAGGGGTAATAACTCTAAAAAGTCATGTAAGTGTTGACTTGAGTGAAACATGATACAAGAAAATATTCTATATTGCCTTCATAGTTTAACCATTCTTGTGGTTATGCTCTGTATAATTCAAATTTTTATTAAAAACCTTTATGAAGTATTTTAATTGATTTTTAAAATGAATGTAATATTTTAAACCTATTGAGTCTTAAATTAAAAATATGGGGTAACGATTTAGAAATCCTATCAATGATTGAATGGTTTTCCCATGATGATGAAAATTTCTCACACAATGCTTTTTCTCTAGTCAATGGTTAGAACCCAAAAGAATCATGTAAACATTGAATATGAAGGAAAATTTGGTGACTATGAGAAACCAAATGTGATGATGATTGGAGTGAACGATTTCATTATTATTCATAATCTGTCATCTTGAAATATGATTAAAATCTAATAACTTAACTAACTCTATAACTCACCAAATATGAGATGGATGTATTTCCAAAATATATTGATTGATGGATACTATAGAGGAAATATGTATCAATTTAAAATATGAAAAAAATGTGGAAAAAGACACCCATGAAAATTTCTCATGTGAATAGGGAATTTTTGTGTGTCGATATTGATGGAACAAAGCAATTAATTTCCATGGAAAATGAAGAATATGATAGTAGAAAATAAATTTCATCCATGGGATCTATTTATATTTCATCATATTTAATATGGGGATCCTAGTTATTATATGAGTCTAATCCACCATATAATTTTTAAACCCTATAATAAGTACGGACCTATACTGAAATAAAATGGGTGATGTATTTATGTAAGGTACAATAGAGTTAAATTAAAAAAATTATTAGTTGTACATTTTTTATCTGAATCACGAAAAATATAAAAATATTTATAATTTAAAAAGAATGTATGTCTTCATGAACTTAAGAGTTATGGTTATTTTGATGGTTTTTTTAAGGTTGATCACATGTTAAAATTCCTAAACACCCCATTTGAAAATTTATTTGGTGGGAATATAAAAATATTAATGATATTTTTTGAAAACATCATTTGGAATACAACAAATTTATTTATTATATGAAAATGATATTTTGGAAGAATGAAGTTAATTTTGTTTGAATTATGATTAAATATACTATTAATCTTTAAGTTATATCTTATAATTTATTTATCATTAATTATTGTTCATCCAAATTTAGTAATTTTAATGGAATTATATTAATATAGTTTTTGAAAAAGAAAACACACATACCAGGTGAAAAACCATCCCATCCAGTAAGGCTATAGGATTGAACACACAACGAAATGTTGAATTTTTTTTAGCACCTATAATTTTTATATTTGATATCATAGCTATAATACCATAATTTTATTTAAATTAATTTATGAATAAATAATAATGATGATTAATTGGAGATAATATAATGGTTTTGAGATTATTTTATTATACTAAATAACATTATCTGAAAATATTGGGATTGTAAAATAATTATATACATATGAAAGTAAATGTAAATATTTTATGAGTTTTATGATCAATTAAGAGTTAATCTTAATTCTTCAAGTATATAAAATTATTTCATGAATATTGATTTCCTAGATTTAGGGATAAATTAAAAATTGATGGAAAAATTATAATGTATTAATTTATGATTATGAAATAGAAAGATACAATGTGAGGAAATTAACTTATATTCATAGATAGAAAAATAATTCCTCACCATTAGGAAATTAATTTTGAAGGAAAATTTTTTTCAATTACATTCATACCTTATGAATCAATTGGCTTATTAAATAATCAAATATTTATTATATTCATGTTAGTGATGTTCTATTAATCATTAAAAATAATTTTATACATTACCTATATCACTCTATATAACGTTTTTGGAATTAAACGTTGTATGCAAGCCCATATATTTACTTCTAACCTATGTTTTCTTAAATGGATACCTATAAATATATTTTTCCAGATGATCATTTTATTTCATTTCTTTTCATTTAAAAATTATGTTTTATTAATCCTTTTTAGATGAAGGTTTTTTAAAAATTTAATATCCAAATTTTAAAAACAATATTAAATAGATCATGTTTATATTTCATTGAAACAACTCATGGATGGTGGGGAGAACATGACACCCAATGATTTTAAATTAAGATAATTGGGTTTGATGTTATATATGATATAAAACACTGAACATTGATGAGAAAAATAAAAACATGATATTAAAAAAAATTGGGTTTAATAGAATATATGGAATGAAAAATTAACATTGGAATATATTTTAAAAGAATGAGAATTTATGAAATATCTATTTTTAATTAAATTTAATCTCTTCAATAGCTTGCAGAATACACAACCTTAGTCTAAATGAATCATAATATAGTATAAAATTTTAAACTATCCATAAAATGGTATGGTATTAATAGAAATAGATATATTATGAAAATTATATGGTATAAATAAACTCATTGGTTATCTATTTTTTATAAATAATATAATATTCATTATAATGAATACTAATTGTTATCTAGAAAATTTTAATTTTCTACATCGATGTTCAGTCACGCTTTGTGAACAAGATTCAAAAGTAATATTTCATTACAATTTTAGAAATTTTATTTACTGAAATGATAATTAATTTGTAAATCATAATATCAAATAAATCATAGAGTTAAGGTTTTTTATTAGTTAGAAATGTTTAATTTTTTTGAATAGAAAAAACTAATGATTTTTATCAAAAACTATGTATTATTTTAAATTATTTGAAAAATAAATTAAATTTAAAATTTTATTCAATTAAAATTTATATAATTTATATAATAATTAATAATATTGAGGTTAGTGTAATCAATTTCACATTAAATTTTAATATTAAATACTTTATCACTGAATAGAATGTTCTCATTGGAAACCCACATTTTTTCTTATCTATATGTATAATATTAAAATCAATTCTACAATTACTTTTAATTAAATTTTGGAAGTGGATTAAAAAAAAATTTAATATAACTTTTAATGATATATAATATTTTTAACTTAATTATATATGATTACAATTTATAAGAGATGTAAAAAAATAATTACCATGGTTAAAGAAAAAATTTCTTTTTCTTGGGGTAAAACAAATAATGGTTAAAAGAAATTAATAATTATAAAAAACATTTAATGGTAAAATTTATATATTATTAGAAATTACGGTATATTATTAATTATATTTAGGGTTTTGGGTTGATATAAATATAGATATAATTGATTCTTTTAATAACTTACAAGTGTGTCCTCCCCCAATGTAAAAGAGGTCATCCCCTCTCCTCCCCTATTAACACACCCAAATATATTTGTTTATTTATAGAAAATATGAAATTACATAATTATTCAATTAAAAAAATCATATATTATTGATTACGGTAAGAAACAGTCATACAAATTATTTTTGTGAAAACCTAAAAGTGATTTTAGAAGAATTGGTAATGTCCATAGACGAATTTTTTATTTTGATTCTTCTTATTACTAGTTAAAAAATTATAAAAAATATTATATAATAACCATATCATTTTAAATATAAATATAAGTTATTATGTTATGGTTATTACATATATCAATTTACTCATTAATAAAAAAACAGGATTGTCATCCTGTTTATGTTGTGCTACTACCCTAGTAAGTGATTTAATTAATTTTATATCAGAAGAATTCATGGACTAATATAATGATCGATTTAAAAAATTGATAATATTTTGTTATATTATTATAATTATTTTTTATTGATACCACATATTCCTTCTTTCTTTCCATTATTCTTAAAATAATATTATGTTTGTTATCTATACATTATAAAACCACCTCACGAAGCGATGTGATTTTTTTTAATTATATTTTTAATTAAAGGTATTAATGATGGATTTAATGAATATATATGTTTTATATGATATGATATTGATTTAGTAAAATTAATATATCAGCCACAACATTTCCCTTTACCCCATTAATGAAATTGCAACGTGGCTCGTATGTACGTACGACCTGCAATCACAATGATGCGATGTCATCCTTTCTCCATGTTAATATATATATATATATATATATTATAAAAATTAATATAATTAAATAAAATAATATTTTTAACTATAATAAAATTCTAGATATTATGAAAAAATATAATATGAACATCAACTAGAACATTCATGAAAAAACACAAATGAGAAAACAAGGAAAATAACAATCAAAATAATGAAAATAATGAAATATTATTAACAAAAAGTTAGTGAAATGATATAATGGGATCCTATATGATAATATAACTATGAATATTGATTTTTTATAAATTAATATCAATATTAAAATCATTATACAAGATGTTAAATAATTTTGAACCAAAATTAAACTTACAAAAAGGGACTTCGTCCCATTTTCTCTTCACTAAGACATATTATAATGTTTTGAACATAATAACATTTATATAGTACATCTATTAACAATTTTTCTTGTAATATCAAGAGTAATACATATTCATTGTATTTTATGGATTAATTTAAATTATTCCATCTAAGGGAAGTTTGACTTGAAAATTTTGGGGTGGTAAAGAATTTCATAAATCAGTTTCTATTTATAATGTTATATTACTTTTTTATTATAATTAAAATAATATGATTATTTGTGTGAAATCTATTTAATTTTATATTATTTATTTCTATTTTTAATATTATTTAAAATTGATATACCTAATCTTTCCATTGATTAATTTTCACTTCAATGTTATGATCTTTGTGAGGGTTAATTTGGCAATCTGATTTTAATTGGGACTCTTTGTACATTTATTTTCATTGAAGTAAATTATTTTATAATTTTCCATTAAAACCCTTTAATTTTATTATACTCTTGATAATTGTTATTTATTTCACATTATAGTACTATTTTTCGACTCATTTGTAGTCAATATTATTTATAAAATGTTTTAAATAAAACCGTACTTCATTTTCCTCTTTTCTCAAAAATACTTTTCTCCCAAAACACATGTTTTAGAAAATTCTTTTCATAAATTCTGTAAATATAAAAAATAATTTATTAAATAAAATTTTAACCATTTTTAATTTTTTTTTATTTTCTTTTCTAGAATATTCATGTCATTTTCCAAAAAATTCCATTTTTTCTTTTTATCGAAAATGTGAAAAAAATCATTGTTTTGACATGTACGAACTGAAGGAAAAAATCATACATTATGAACCCTCAATGTTTTAAATATTATATAACTAGATTTAATTATTTATTCATAAGTAAATTTATATTTTATAAATTTTTGAATTTTTTGAAAAGGTGAATTCTAAAGTCAAAATACATGTTTTCTTATGTGTTTCTTTAATAATAGTTTTTTTCTATTCGAATTAATCAATTAAATCAACCATTTATTGCAGTTATGGTCGTATATGGATATGTTATAATGATGTCATAAATTTTATTTATATGGATGGTATGCAATCAGTTTTATTAGGGAATGTATTGAAATTACCTTTCTTTATTAATTTTTGAAATCGTAACATTCCATTCAAATTTCCACTTTCCAATCACCATTAAAAAATAAATTTCCCCTATAAATCAATTTTATTTATCATGGATATACTGATTACATGAACTGTACAAAATCCCTACACAAGTTATATTATATTGATATTTTATAAATAATTGGGGAAATTATGTTTTATCATTATTCTTTAGTCAATAATAAATTTTTTTGATAAGTAATATTTTTCTTGAAGTAAATTTATTATTTGATATATAAGGAATCATTTTTGACGTGTAGATATTGGTAGGGCATAGAGATGATAGCCAGTCGTTACATCAGTAGTCTCTTGAGTTGAATCAGGGAGATAGCCTTTGTAATAAGGGGTTTAGGTTTGTACATATCTGACAACTTATACATTCTTGTTAAATGTATTGATATTAGAGGCATCACGATTCATGAGAGCATGATTTACAATAATTAAGAATTTCAATCATTATGAATTCAGTTATTTTTATCTATAATATTTTCCTAATGATATATTCTTTATAAGTATTCCATTTATATTTTATTGAATACATGAAAAGTGTATTCATTTATTTAGCTTTAAATATTTTTTATTTTTTATCTAAGCATAATAGTCAAATTATTTATATCGCATGTGTATTTAGTTATTTACATTTTTTTTTGTTTTTTAATATTTATTCATGATAGATTCTATTAACTTAACCCTTACTGTTCATTTTATATCACCCATATTAATTTTATTTCCCAGAAATGTATGAAATATATGATGAATGATATGAATGTATTTGTTAGTGGGAATAATGATATTCTAAAAAAATTGTGTTTGAGTTTGTGTAATCACAATAAATATGATTATCATGTAATTATCTAGTTTATCATGACTAAAACAATATTTTTTCCATCCTGATGTGATTACTTATATATTATTACAATATAATAATGAATACACTAACTATAGTTTATTGGGGTTGGGGTGACTACATCTATGGTATGATTATTACCAAATATTTTATTTCTAGTTCTTTATTGGATCCCTGGGTTTCATATTCATTTATATTTACCCATTTTTTAAATATTTTGGTATAGGATGTGGAATTATTTTTTTTATGATGATCGATATTATATTATGGGTGAAATTATAGGGAATTTTTCATTTTAAGGATTGTTCCATGAGATTGATGGGTACCATTTTCGTTAGGTTTTTCTTATTCTAAAATTTCTAGATTTTAATTGATTGGAGGAATAGATTGGTTAGATCAATACTAGTATAAAATTGACTATTATTATGTGAGGGTGACATTCAAATCTCTTTAGGGTACCAAATATGTTCATTATAGAGAATCAGATATCAACTTATGGAATACAGGGTTGGTTCATTTGTATATTTCTAACCTCACATCCCATGATTCAAGTATTTTGTTATATGATGAGGGAGTAGAGCATAATATTTTCCCTCCCACCATTTATCATTTTTTGGATGGGTTTATGAAGTAGTATTCTTTATTTTTACCTAAAAAGGGATGAAATTTTCTGTTGTTCTAGTGCCTCTGGATAAGATAGTTTTTATTCCCAATTAAATAATGTCACAAGAGGGGATTCAATAATATAAGACTCATTCAATATAATAAGTGGATAATCGTTTCATTTATCTTTTTACGTCAACTTGGGGTTCTCTTGTTCAATTTTATTGGAAGGATAGTGGAATGTTATACTTGTGTGTATATTACAGGAATACAAACCCTATTACTATGAGAACTAGTGTCATCTTCAACATATTGATGTTCTCATTGACTAGATGAGGTTTCCTTGTGTATTATAAATTATAGATTTATGATTTTGGTCCTTTAATTTTGTGTGACACCACCAGATAAAATAATTAATACATTTAAAAAATGTTTGAATTTTATGAGTTCAATATGATGTAGTTTGGGATGAAAAATTATCATGTTGAAATGTTGAATAAAATAATCCTATAGTATTTCATTCAGTTTTTGGTTGTCTTTTTTGATAAAATCATAGTGTATTTTAAGTTTAGATACAATCAATCCCAAAATTTTGATATTATCCATATCACGCTAAAAATGAATTTATTATAAACAATGATGTCTAAATATAATTTTTGGTATGTTATTGTACACTTCATGGGTATTTTTATCATAGTGGTTAGAGTGACTATAGATCTAGATAATGTGATAAGATTAGTTTTTCGGAGTTATTCAATAACATTTTTTAGATTTATATTTTTTGTGTTTGTTTACTTATTACATGTATTTCATACAGATCGTATATAGTTTGGAAGAACCAATGTAATGGATGAAAAAATGGAATATATATTCTATTTTATAAAGTATGTGAGAATTTATTCTATTAGGTGATGAGGAATTTTATACATAAAAATTTATTAACATAATTTAAATGAGTAAGGAATATACAATCTATTGTGATTCATTAGATACTTGATATGGGGATGTATCAATGAATGTATACTATAACAACCCATACTTTACATACATTTTTAATACTTCAAAATTGAAGCACACTTATTACAACATATAACAAAACCATGAAAGGACCGTATAGGTATAGTGTCTTTAGAAACTGGGAAACATAAACAACTGGTTCATAAAGCATCTACTTTGCCTCCCATTTATTTCATCATATCTAGAGTCCCTTTATGGAATATCCTACATAATAACCTTCTTCCTGACCTTGGGAAATAAAACAAACAAAAGGGTGAGCTCAAATTCTCAGTAAGGGTAAACAAAAGAAATATCAATCGCATCATATTCATAAGAACATAACATTTTTTAAATCTTAACCTGCAAAACAGATCATAATATCATAACATGGGATAAATCATAGTAGTGAAATGTAATCCCAATAATCATAACTTAAAACATTAAACTTTGTGGAATACACACATAATCATAGGGAATCATTTCTTATTAGTCAAGACTCATTGCCAAGACTATCTTAGTGGACAAAGTCCATTTCTGAACCGATTTCACTCCTCGTTTCAGTCCTGTTTCACTGAACCGGTTTAACCTACCATTCCAGCCATGTCTATCTCATGAGATATAAAATATTTACTCAATGCATTGGAGGGAGATATAGGTCCCACCCATCTCATAATGATACCATTCTTATGTGTTCCACACAATAATAAACCAAACATCATTGCATAACCCATGTAATAAAAATGGGAATATTTAAACATCATGACATCATAAAACAATTTATATAAGATAATAGAATTCATAAAAATATTTCCATCACAACATAATCAAATCCATGTAATAATAGGGATAGAAACAGAACCCTTTATTATCTTAGATGGAAAATAATTTTGATAAAACACTTGAACTCCATTCTTGAGGAAAATATCCTTTCTACTTTAAAAACATTTTTCCTTTCTTAACATGTCATACAATTTTAAACTAAAATAATTTGACTAAAAATAAACTTTAAAACTTGTAAAGGAAGATTCTTGGAATTTTTTTTTAAAAATCCATTCATGCCGTATAAGTTAAATAAAACATTCTTCTCGTACTTTTGTCAGAAAAGTCAAAAAGTACCTCGTACAAAAAATGACAAAAGATTCCTTTCATATCTTTTACTAAAAACTCACCGAAGGGTAAAATTGGATTTAAACAATTGTAGGTGGATGGAAATAATATTACATATTGAGGAAACATGGATTTGGATGATAAAATACACCCCAGTAAATACCGAAGTATAAACAATCTCGGGTAAAAAAATGAGATTGTGATATTTCCCTTACCTTAGGTCCGATATGCTTTTTACGTGTCCAAACCTCCTGTATAATTATTTAAATAATGTTATTGAATTATTCCAGAATCATAATTATTTTTATGATATCATATATGGTCATATTCTTAGCTTCTTATTAGTAATATTTCATTACAACTTGTTATTCGGGTGTTTATTACTTTTTGTTCTTATGCGTGTTTTATTGAATAAATTCTTATTCATCTCTTTAGGTTATAGATACTTCATTTCCAGAATGTTATTAGTGTAATATATATCATATTCATTCATTCAATTCATTTATATAATCATTATGCAATGAAGATCATGTAGAACGAGTCGCATCACATCGTGGAGACAGTATTCCGTACGTACGCATGAGCGATGATATCGTTCCCATGATCATGTAATTTTGTTGGAGTGTATGTATACTTTTTTAGAATCAATATCACTTTACAATAATCATATATAGTCATTATTTACACCATTATAACCATCCAAGTAAGGTGGTGGTGGAAAATAGGTTACACCACGGCGTGGAGACGGTATTCCGTACGTACGCACGCGCGGTGATTTCATTTTCCGTAGGATGGATAGATAGTGAAATAGGGTTGTTTCATACTTATAATAACATATCAGTATATGAGTGATACTAATGTTATTACTTCATAAAGAATAAGAAGTGTAAGAAGAAATAAAGATGAAAGAATCAGTAACAGACATTACCTCTTCTTTGAAGTTCTTCTTTGAGACCTCCTTTTAAGGAACTAAAATTGGTCTTTGAAGAATACCAGGACCTCTAGGATGTTTCTAGGGAATTGGAGAGGAGAAATTGGCAGGTTTTGGCCGAGCTTGAAGGCTCAATGTGGTGTGAGGAAGAGGGGGATGAGGTGCTCTTTTATAATGGAGGAGAGGGGCTCTTTTGGAAAAACTAAAAATATTATTTTATTATAAAGTCAAGTTCGATTTTAAATAGATCCAAATTGATTTATTTCAAAGATAAGGTGTGGGTAGGTCTAAATACTCTCATACAATAGAATTTATACAAGTTTAGGTTCCTATTTTAACCTTATCATTTAGATTTAACATTAAGTTAAATAAATTTATTTTTACCGTGTCTTCTTGTTTTCTTATACTATAAGGTTAATAAACTTACTATAACAATCCAAACGAACCCCAAGTTGTTTATTATTAATATATATAACCTTATCTAAGTCATTTGGCCGAACCTTAGATTTTTAGGAATAAAATAACAATTAATAATATAATATTTGTTTTAAAAACTATTTTATGTCAATTTTGATACTATTTAGTAATTGATTTTTGTGAAAATCATAACAGAATTATTAGTTCAAAAAAAGTTATTTTAATCAATACTAACATGTCATAGTAACCTAGAAAATTAGTTTAATTCGTAAAAAGTCTCAAATTATATTTATTTGGGTATTTATAACATCAATTATGTCAATATTTTATTAATAAGATAATTATTGTATCATCTTTGTGTCATAAATAAAATAACTTATTTAAAGTCTAAAAATTACAAATAAAATATCATTATGTAAGAAATCGTTTTAGATTTCTAATTAATATTTATAGTCGAATTTATCTTATGTATAACCCTATATTAAAAATGATATACTTATTAAACGTTGATTTTAACTATTTTAACCCTTCTTTAAATAAATTAATAATAAATGTCCTAATCTAATCCAAGTGGGCCTAAATGGTCATATTTTATTTCTAATGTTGCTTTTGGTCGAACTAAACTTATCCAATAGAATTAGGACATGTTTTAGGGTAATAATAATATCATTTTTACCCGTAATTACCCTATTTACTTTTAACCGTGGTAAATAAAAGTAAAAAGTTACTATTCACCAAAAATTATTTTCATCACATTGAACCACATTTTACTTACTGAAATCAACTGTGTCTCTCAGATTTTTGAAATTCCACTCACAGAAGCGGTAAAATTAATTTTTATGAAAAATTCAGGTTTTTTAACTACCACTTAGTGGTTTCACTATTCATCAAAAATTGAAAGTTTTCAGAAAAATAAAAAAATTTCACCCTAGGCTAATTTCGATATTACGAATCCAAAAATGAAGTCCATTTTGAAAAATAAAATTTATAAAATTTCAAAAATTGGTTATTACTATTCATAACGGCTATTTTTAATAATATTTTAATAGTATATCGTTGTTTAGTGAAACTCGGTATTGCATACGACGCAAGCTATTGAGGAAGGTCGTGATTGCATGTAAATCAAGCCAAGATAGTGTTGTGTGTAGTGAAAGATTCATTTTGTGATTTATAAAAACAAAAATATTTCTCATAAAAGCCTCGGGTGTTACATTCTACCCCCCTTAAAATGAATTTCACCCTCAACATTCGTCACTTTGTAACAAACAGATGAGGATACCTCTCCCTAATCATATCCTCAAGCTCCCATGTAGCTTCTTTTAATTGGTGGTTCCTCCATAAAACTTTCACCAATCGAGTGGTCTTGTTTCGTAGGACTTTTTCGCTACGATCCAGAATCTCTATCGATTGTTCTTCATAAGAAAGATCTTGCTCCAGCGGTACAACTTCTGAGCTGAGTACATGTGAAGGATCAGGTATGTACTTTCTCAGGAGAGATACATGGAACACATCGTGAACTTGAGAGAGATTCGGTGGAAGCGCCAATCGGTAAGCTACCTTCCCAAAACGATCCAGTATTTTGAAAGGACCGATATATCTAGGGCTCAACTTCCCCTTCTTTCCAAATCTCATGACCCTCTTCCAGGGAGATATTCGTAAGAACACTTTATCACCCACTTCAAACTCTAGGTATTTTCTTTGGTTGTCGGCATAACTTTTTTGTCGACTCTGAGCTGCTCTTATGTGTTTTTTAATAGATCTAACCTTTTCTGCCATTTCATCAACGAGATCAGATCCTAATAGCTTTCTTTCCCCAACTTCATCCCAGCAAGTTGGAGTCCTGCTTTTCTTTCCATAGAGAGATTCATAAGGAGCCATCTGGATACTGGAGTGAAAGCTATTATTATAAGAAAATTCTACCAAAGGTAGGTGTTGATCCCAACCACCTTTGAAATCCATAGAGAAATCTCTCAACATATCTTCTAGAGTTTGAATTGTTCTCTCAGACTGACCGTCTGTCTGAGGATGATAAACAGTGCGGAAACTCAACTCTGTATCCAGAGTATGCTAAAGACTTCGCCAGAACTTCGAGGTAAACCTCGGATCCCGATCAGATATAATATAAAGTGGTACTCTATTCAATCTTACCACTTCCTTCACATATATCCTAGCAAGCTGATCCAGAGAGAAATCCTCTCTAATAGCGATGAAGTGTGCAGACTTTGTAAGACGATCAACTATGACCCAGATAGCATTATTTCCTTTGGATGTTTTAGGAAGTCCGGTGACAAAGTCCATAGTGATGTTTTCCCATTTCCATTCGGGTATGGGTAATGGTTGTAACATCCCCTTAGACTTATTTCTCTCAGCTTTAACTTGATGACAAACCAAGCATCGAGAGACATATTCAGCGACATCTCTTTTCATGCCATCCCACCAGAAGTACTCTTTCAGGTCCCTATACATCTTCGTGCTTCCAGGATAAATAGAGAATGAAGAACTATGAGCTTTATCCAGCAGATCCTTCTTTAATTTGGGGATGGGAGGAACACAAACCCGATTCCTGAACTTTATTATCCCATCCCAATCAAGGTTGAACTTAGGAACATTTCTCACCTTCTTTTGTAACTCTACATCTTCCTTCTGTGCCTCTATAATCTTCACATGTATAGATGATTGAACATTAATTTGAGAAAGATACGATTTTTCCCCTTTCATTATAATTCCAATATCCATCCTTTGTAAATCCATAAATATTGGATCTTTTTTGATCCTCATCATGGATAAACTGGCATGGTCTTGTCGACTTAATTCATCTGCCACCTTGTTTGCTTTCCCAGGGTGGTAATGGATTGAGCAGTCGTAATCCTTAATCAGCTCCAACCATCTTCTTTGGCGCATATTCATCTCCTTTTGTGTGAAAATATACTTTAAACTTTTATTATCAGTATAAATGTCACACCTTTCTCCATAAAGATAATGCCTCCAAATCTTTAATGCAAAGATTACCGCAGCTAACTCCAAATCATGAGTTGGGTAATTTTGCTCATGTATTTTCAACTGTCGTGAGGAATAAGCTATCAACATATCATTTTTCATAAGAACACACCCCAATTCCTTCTTGGATGCATCACTGTAGATCACAAACCTTTTTCCACTACAAGGTAGTGTGAGCACAGGTGCACTGGATAACCTTCTTTTCAACTCCTTGAAATTCTCTTCACATTCCTCCGTCCAAACAAACTTAACTCCTTTCCGAGTCAACTTGGTGAGTGGATTAGATAATCGTGATAAGTCTCTCACAAAACGTCGATAATATCCAGCCAAACCAAGAAAACATCGGATCTCAGTTACTGTTGTTGGTCTCGACCATCTTTCTATAACCTCTGTTTTTTCTGGATCCACAGATATCCCCTCTTTTGAGATTATGAGACCCAAAAATGAAACTATTTGAAGCCAAAATTCACACTTGGTAAATTTGGCATAAACCTTCTCCTTTCTCAGGGTCTTCAATATAATTCTCAAGTGATCTTGATGTTCTTCCTTGCTCTTTGAATAGACAAGAATATCATCTATAAAGACTACCACAAACTGATCAAGATAGTCTCTAAAGACTCTATTCATCATATCCATGAAGATAGAAGGGGCATTAGTAAGACCAAATGGCATCACTATAAATTCATAGTGTCCATACCTTGTACGGAAAGCCGTCTTTGGTATATTCTCCCTTTTGACCCTTAATTGATGATACCCTGAATGAAGATCAATCTTGGAAAAGTATTGAGCTCCACATAGTTGGTCAAATAGGTCATCAATGTGCGGGAGAGGATATTTTTTCTTGATAGTGATCTTGTTAAGTTCTCGATAATCAATGCAGAGTCTCATTGATCCATCTTTATTCTTAACAAACAGAACATGTGCTCCCCAAGGTGACGCACTAGGGAGTATGAACCCCTTATCAAGATTCTCTTGGAGTTGCTTCTTCAATTTCTACAACTCAATTGGGGCCATTCTATAAGGTGTCTTTGAAATAGGCAAATCACCCGGTACGAGTTCTATTGAAAACTCAACTTCACCATTTGTTGGAAGACCCGGTAATTCCTCCAGAAAGACATCATCAAACTCCCGTACAATGGGAATATTCTTAATCGTGAGTTTCTCACCAACCATTTGAGATAAATAACCTTCATTGTGTGGAATCAATACCCATAAAATGGAATAAATTTCCACTGGGAGGTTATGTTCATCCTTGCATTGATAGACAATCATAGATTGATCTAGAATATGAAATGTGACTTCTCTTATTTGGAAATTGATATGAGATCAATGTAGAGAAAGCCAATCCATGCCAAGAATCACATCAAATTCCACTATAGGAAGGATCACAAGATTTGCAGGAATCACTTTCCCACAAACTTCAATCGGAGAAGAATTATAAACTTTTGATGCGACTGTTGTGCCATTAGGGGTTGTCACAGCTAACTCAACGTCTAATTGTTGAGGTAATACGGTGATATCCTTAGAAAATTATTTAGAAATAAAGGAGTGGGTGGATCCAGAATCAAATAAAACATTTTCTACTTTAGATTGGATGGTAAGTGTACCTTTCACCACATCGTTATCGTACTCCACATCGCTGATAGAAATTGCATGTGAATTTCCTTTATCTTTATCCTTAAGAGTTTGTTGACGTCGACCATCATCATCAACCCTTGGATTTGTCCATTGATTGGCATAATGCCCCATCTCCTTGCACATGAAACATTGAAGTGTAGTAGGTTCATTCTGTGTGTCCCTTCCTTTGTTTACATCACTAGACATCTTCTTCCCATCATTGCAGAATTCAAATGCCCGATGACCTTCCTTTCCACATTTGAAACATTTACTTGTCCCTTTAAGACAACTCCCTCCATGTTTCTTTCCACACTTTGAGCATAAGGGAAAGCTCATCTTCTTTTCAGTGTGCTCTTTAGATTTTCCTTTGAATTCCATTTTCCTCTTCTTATCAAACCCATATGACTGATGGGTTACTCCAATCTCCATCTCGACTTTGAGAGCACATCTAACGATTTCCTCGGAGCTATTGAAGTCCCTTATGGCTAACGCCCTTCGAAGACTTGGTTTTAAGCCACTAAATAATAGATCAATCTTACTCTCAGGTTGGATAATAATACCAGAAGCGTACCTTGCAAGTCTTGTAAATTTTGCTTCATTGGTACCAACAGATTCATCATCCTTTTGCTTTAGTTCAATAAACTCCTTCTCTATCTTTGTTCGGAGAATAAGAGGGAAGTACTTATTGAAAAATAAGTTCTTGAACTCATCCCATTCCATGGACTCAATTTCATCTCTTTGCCTCGTATTCTTGATAAGATTCCACCATTGATCAGCATCACCTTCCAAACGATACACTGCTAAGATGACTTTATCATGTTCAGAACATTGAAGAACTAAAAATATCTTTTCAGTAGTACTAATCCATTGTTCAGCAACTAATGTATCAGTAGACCCGCTGAATGAAGGTGGACGCTGCCTCATGAAGGATTCAACAGAATGTTGCTCCTTCCTTTGCTTGTTAGGAAGTCCTGCATGATTCATAGCTTGAGAAAGTTGTGTGAGCATGGCTACAAGATTTTTCATTCCAGCTCCCATAAGATTTGGTTTCTCAGGGGGACAATCATTGCATTTCCCATCACATTCCGCATTAACACGGTTCCTTCGGGTTCCAGCCATTGAGTAAAACCAAGAAGAATAGTGTGAGCAAAACTAATTATAATAGGAAAACCACATAATCAAGAATAAAATTTCACACTTATGGTCCTATCCTAGGTTATTCATGGCCATTTCTAAAACACTAAGATTGTGTTCTATGCTTAGACTTATCCTTAGGGTTCTTACTAAGGCTTTCATATCCTAGTTTCCAAAGTTTAACTATACCTTTCCTATAATACCAACAATAACGACCCATACTTTACATACATTGTGAATACTTCAAAATTGAAGAAAACTTATTACAAAATATAACAGAACCATGAAATGACCATATAGGTATAGTGTCTTTAGAAACTGGGGAACATAAACAACTGGTTCATAAAGCATCTACTTTTCCTCCCATTTATTTCATCATATCTAGAGTCCCTTTATGGAATATCCTACTTAATAACCTTCTTCCTGACCTGGGGAAATAAAACATACAAAATGGTGAGCTCAAATTCATAGTAAGGGTAAAAAAAAGAAATATAAATAACATCATATTCATAAGAACATAATATTTTGGAAATCTTAACCTACAAAACAGATCATAATATCATAACATGGGATAAATCATAGTAGTGAAATGTAATCCCAATAATAATAACTTAAAACATGAAACTTTGTGTCATGCACACATAATCATAGAGAATCATTTCTTATAAGTCAAGACTCATTGCCAAGACTATCTTAGTGGACAAAGTCCATTTCTGAACCGAGTTCACTCCTCGTTTCAGTCCTGTTTCACTGAACTGGTTTAACCTGCCGTTCCAGCCATGTCTATCTCATGAGATATAAAATCTTTACCCAATGCATTGGAGGTAGATATAGGTCCCACCCATCTCATAATGATACCATTCTTATGTGTGCCACAAAATCATAAACCAAACATCATAGCATAACCCATGTAATAAAAATGGGAATCTTTAAACATCGTGACATCATAAAACAATTTATATAAGATAAAAGAATTAATAAAAATATTTCCATCACAACATAATCAAATCCATGTAATAATAGGGATAGAAACAGAACCATTTATTATCTTAGATGGAAAATAATTTTGATAAAACACTTGAACTCCATTCTTGAGGAAAATATCCTTTCTACTTCAAAAACATTTTCCTTTCTTAACATGTCATAAAATTTTAAACTAAATGAAGTTGATTAAAAATAAACTTGAAAACTTTTAAAGGAAGATTCTTGGAATTTTTTTAAAAAAATCCATTCAGGCCGTATAAGTTAAAAAAACATTCTTCTCGTACTTTTGTCAGAAAATTCAAAAAGTACCTCGTACGAAAAATGAAAAAAGATTCCTTTCATATCTTTTACTAAAAACTTACCAAAGGGTGAAATTGGATTTAAAAAATTGTAGGTGGATGGAAATAATATTACATATTGAGAAAACATGGATGTTGATAATAAAATACATCCCAGTAAATACCGAAGTATAAACAATCTCGGATAAAAAAATGAGATTGTGTTATTTCCCTTACCTTAGGTCTGATATGATTTGTACGTGTACAAACCTCATGTATAATTATTTAAATAATGTTATTGACTATTCCAGAATCATAATTATTTTTATGATATCTTATATGGTCATATTCATAGCTTCTTATTAGTAATATTTCATTACAACTTGTTATTCGGGTGTTTATTACTTTTTGTTCTTATGCGTGTTTTGTCGAATAAATTTATATTCTTCTCTTTATGTTATAGATAATTCATTTCCAGAATTTTATTAGTGTAATATATATCATATTCATTCATTCAATTCATTTATATAATCATTATGCAATGAAGACCATGTAGAACGAGTCGCATCACATCGTGGAGACGGTATTCCGTACGTACACATGAGCGATGATATTGTTCCCATGATCATGGAATTGTATTGGAGTGTATGTATACTTTTTTAGAATCCATATCACTTTACAATAATCATATATAGTCATTATTTACACCATTATACCCATCCAAGTAAGGTGGTGGTGGAAAATAGATTACACCAGGGCGTGGAGACGGTATTCCGTACGTACGCACGCGTGGTGAATTCATTTTCCGTAGGATGGATAGATGGTGAAATAGGGTTGTTTCATACATATAATAACATATCAGTATATGAGTGATACTGATGTTATTACTTCATAAAAAAGAAGAAGTGGAAGAAGAAATAAAGATGAAATAATCGGTAACGGACATTACCTCTTCTTTGAAGTGCTTCTTTGAGACCTCCTTTTAGGGCACTAAAATTTTTCTTTGAAGAAGACAAGGACCTCTAGTATGTCTCTAGGGAAGTGTAGAGGTGAAATTGGAAGGGTTTGGACGAGCTTGAAGGCTCAATCTGGTGTGAGGAAGAGGGGGAGGAGGTGCCCTTTTATGAGGGAGGAGAGGGGCTCTTTTGGAAAAACAAAAAATATTATTTTATTATAAAGTCAATTCGGTTTTAAATAGCTCCAAATTGATTTATTTATAAGATAAGGTGGGGATGGGTCTAAATAATATCATCCAATAGAATTTATAAAAGTTTAGGTTCCTATTTAAACCTTATCATTTAGATTTAACATTAAGTTAAATAATTTTACTTTTACCGTGTCTTCTTGTCTTCTTATACTATAATCTTAATAAACCTTCTATAACAAGCCAAAAGAACCCTAAGTTGTTTATTATTAATACATATAACCTTATCTAAGTAATTTGGCCGATCCTTATATTTATAGGAATAAAATAACAATTAATAATAAAATATTTGTTTTAAAAACTATTTTATGACAATTTTGTCACTATTTAGTAATTGATTTTTGTGAAAATCATAATAGAATTATTAGTTAGAAAAAAGTTAATTAAATAAATACTAACTTGCCTTATTAACCTATAAAATTAGTGGAATTCATAAAAAGTCTCAAATTATATTTATTTGGGTATTTATAACATCAATTATGTCAATATTTTATTAATTAGATAATTACTGTATCATCATTGTGTCATAAATAAATTACCTTATTTAAAGTCTAAAAATTACAAATAAACTATCATTATGTAGGAAATAGTTTTATCTTTCTAATGAATATTTATATTCGAATTTATCTTATGTATAACCCTATATTAAAAATGGTATACTTATTAAACTTTGATTTTAACTATTTTAACCCTTCTTTAAATAAATTAATAATAAATGTCCTAATCTAATCCAAGTGGGCCTAAATGGTCATATTTTATTCCTAAGGTTGTTTTCGGTCGAATTAAACTTATCCAATAGAATTAGGACATATGTTAGGGTAATAATAATATCATTTTTACACGTAATTACCCTATTTACTTTTAACCGTGGTAAATAAAAGTAAAAAGTTACTATTCACCAAAAATTATTTTCATCACATTAAACAACATTTTACTTACTGAAATCAACTGTGTCTCTCGGATTTTTGAAATTCCACTCATAGAAGCGGTAAAATTAAGTTTTATGAAAAATTCAGGTTTTTTAACTACCACTTAGTGGTTTCACTATTCATCAAAAATTGAATGTTTTCAGAAAAATACCAAAATTTCACCCTAGGCTAATTTCGATATTCCGAATCCAAAAATGATGTCCATTTTGAAAAAATAAAATTTATAAAATTTCAAAAAGTGGTTATTACTATTCATAATGGCTAGTTTTAATAATATTTTAATAGTATATCGTTGTTTAGTGAAACTCGGTATTGCGTACGACGCAAGCTACCGAGGAAGGTCGCGATTGCGTGTAAAGCAAGCCAAGCTAGTGTTGTGTGTAGTGAAAGATTCCTGTTATGATTTATAAAAACAAAAATATTTCTCATAAAAGTCTCGGGTGTTACAAATACTAAATCGTGGAATAAGTGTAATGGTAGAAGAGGATACAAGAATGGAAATATACTATGAAAAATCCGGAGTTGGTTGTATTGGGTCACACCATAAAATATTGAAGCATGCCATATGAATAACTGTGTGAATTAGGCACCCGACTTCATTAGACCTTTGGCATTATTGACATAGTTTCCGAAATAATTTATGTCACCTAGGTAACTATTCGAATAGTGTATGGCATAAAGAGTGTTCCTACCATGGTTCTTACATGTTATAACATACATTGTGGCTAAACCATTTGTGATATTAAAAGTTGTAAATTTTACATTTTCCTCATAAGATTATTTGAAAATCACATAATTTTGTCCACAATTTCACTCCATGTTGCCAAAGGAGAATCATAAGACTCTCCTCCACTTATAAGTTAGAATATCATATGATCAAAGGCCATATATAATGTTTTTTCTTATGATCATAATCCTGAGGTATACCTATGAGTTTTTTTTCATCCATTCATTATATGTTTAACTTCATGGTTGAAACATGTTATTCATTTTTAATATTCCCAATTTCAAGGGTTTTTTCCTATATTTGTGTTTGTGGCCCTTGTATCTTGAATCGTTTCCTAGGGTGGTATGTGGAATGATCCTACCTGTGTCAACCCTGAACCGGTCACCCGAGCCGATTCGCGACATGGCCAAAAGGGCATTCCCGATCCCCACGGGCTGGCAACCATTTCCAGACATCAAAATTTAATTGTTGGTAATGATTTGGCACATAAAATATTAGTAAATGAACAACAATAAACAAAACAATAAAACCAAAATTCTAGCAGTGGAAAATAAAGATACATAATAGATCAAACATACCTCAATGTGACCCTCTTGGTCACCACCCAACCCAAGGACGACCTTTCTCCAATAATGAGCAACATAGCAAAGAGAACCCGAGAAAAGGGGAACCTGCAAAAGAAATGATAAAATAGGTGTAAGCATTATAATGTTCAGTAGGGTTTCCAAGATAAACCATAGAATCCAATGTCTCCATTCCCGAAACGATCCCATAACAGAAGTTTAAAATACAATTATAAAAGTATTTTTTTACTAATTTTTAAAACAATTAATTTACCCATTTTAAAATCCCAACGCACACCATGTTCCATTTCTTAAACAAATTTAAAAATTTAAAAAAAAATCAAATAAGGAAAGGAAAATAGTGCTAATAGAAACCAGTGACAGTATAAGATGGAAAAACAAGTATAGGTGAAAGTAAACAATAAAAGAAAACACAAACCATGAGTGATCCTAAAAATCCCCAGAAAACCCCTTGACGTACTCAGTGTCGGAACCACCTATCAGTGAGTGGTGAATCTCCAAAGCCAATAGGCAACTTTCTGCCCTAAACTGACCAATCTAGTGGAAAGCCCACTTGGTCTAACAACAAATACAGGGGTACCATCCCGTCCTATAAAGGTTGGTTAGAAACATTCACACGATCATCTAAAGGACGACCAAAAACCCATGGTGGTTATAATAATATTTTGAATGTTGGAGTCCCTCTCACGCATGACTCATCTCACCACACTTTCCTCCCCCAAACACCGAAACTTCATACGATAACACATAAGGGATATCCACCCTATAGTGGAACCCCAAATATATATATTTATATATTAATGTTGTTAAATGGGCATACAGTAATCAAAACGTCGTCATTTCAAGGAATCAACAAAAAAATTACCATAAAGATGAAAGTGCTAAACAGGCCGTCACATCACATCGATGTCGAAATCATTTCTCTAAATACATTTAAATATTTGACAAGACACACACAACTTCGAAACACAAACCATTCAAAAATTCAACACTAATCCACCCATGAGTTGAAAGAGCCAAATGGGCCTTTAATTCCAAAGTATCCAAAAGAATTACCCAAACATCATCTTTGAATTGAATGCGACAAAACATCCTTTTGAGTTGACATGTCTAAATTCAATTATCAAATTCATCTTACCAATACCGCTTTTAAATTTAGAAATACAAACTAGCATGGTTCATTCCATAGTAACGCCAAATCATGTTTCTAGGCCAAACATGCAAACCTTTTGGAATACATTTAAAACCATTTCAAGAACCACCAAAATGACCCATCCACATCTCAAAGGCACGAACCATTTAGAAACCCAACCATTCAAGGAAATTTCAATATAAAACACCTCCATCATTTGACGACACATCAATGTGTTCACCTAGTGCACCCATGGATGTGCCAACATCTAGTGGCACCCCAACATCCAAAGAGACACTCAGATTCAATCCCCACAAACACAATTTTCTTTCAAACCAAAACTGACCAAAAAAAATTTAAATAATTTTATAAAAATTCCAAACAGTATATCACTAATTTTATAAACAATTCATGTAGTTTATAAAAAAATTCAATGAACAATCCAACCAATTTATAAACACATTTTTAAACAAACCAATAAATTTTATAAACGGACTATAAAATTTATAAACAAAATTATAAATAGACCAACCAATTTATTCGAACCCCCCCAATCCCAGTTTGAAGAAAACCATGATTTAATATAAACATCCTAGGTATCTTAACTTGGGAAATTTATACAATTCCCCTGAAAAACTCTTTTTTAGTAAGTTATAACAAGAAAAAACAATAATCGCATCAATCCGTATATATAATAGTGGTGTAATTATAATTTAAGAATCAATTGAAGACATGAATGTGCCAATGAATCATTTCATAAAGGAATGATTGGAAACGCCTACCTCCATTGTGTGAGAGCATGACAAAACTCTGACGGAAGGTAGAAAAATCTCTCTTGGAAAACCCATGTATGCTGAACAACGATAAAAACACATGAAACAAAAACCGTGATAGTATTAGGATTTACCCAAATTAAATAAAAACACCAAAGATGAAATGAATGGAAAATAAATGAATGAATGAATAAATAAATAAATAAACAAATAAATAAAAGATTAAATAAATAAATAAATAAAATAATTAATAAATTAACAAATTAATAAAAGAATAATTAAATAATTAAAAAAAATAAATAAATAAAGAATAAAAGAATAAATATATTAATAAAAGAATAAATAAATTAATAAATAAATAACAGAACATGTAAATAAATAAATAAATAGAAGAAAAAATAAAAAATAAACAAATAAAAGAATAAATAAAAAAATAAAAGAATAAAGGAATATATAAAAGAATATATAAATATATAAAAGAACAAATAGGTAAATAAATAAAAGAATAAATAAATAAATAAATGATTAAATATAACAGATGAGGGGACGATTTCAGGTAAGGAGGGATGCGGCCACGCCGGAGCAAGCAGGCCAGAGCAGAGGATGGGGTCACCGGTGGCCGGATAAAGGGAGAGATGGAGCACAGGAGGCCGAAGGATGGAATTCTGGGTGGGGGTGAGGCCGACATGAGGATAGGCTGCTGGGCGAGGGGCGAAGCCGGCTGAGGCGCGAAGGGTAAGAGGAGGACAGAATCCGATGGGTGAGGCGGGCTATCGGATTGAGTAGGAGGGGGTGAGGCAACCACTGGCGAGGGAACCATGAGGGAGTGAGGGTTCAAATATGGGCCAACCGGGAGCCAAAGGCGAGGCCGATGGAGGTATGGATCACGAATTATAGTTAAAGGCTAAGGGAAAGGGCGGCGGGGCAACTGCAGGTGGGGCTAGCGCAGAGGGAGGCCGGCTGGGATCTGAACAGGGCAGAGGTACAGGGTGATGGACTGAGGGACTAGGCATGGAGGAGTGATTGAGAGGGAGCGAAGAATGGGTAAGACAGGGGCGGATGAGGCAAGGGTCTTGGAGGGAGGCTGGCAGAGGCGCGACATATGTGGGGAGTCGGTAGGCAGAGGTGAGGCTGGGAGACAGCTTGCGCAAGAAGGGGAGACCAGGAAACCGAGGGAGGCGGGGTCTTCTAGAGCTGGTGCAAGGAGGATCTGCAGAGTTACGGGGTGCAGAACCACAAGAAGGATAAGGCAATGGTGGTTTGAGCATATGGGAGACCTCAGGGAGACCTGGGTGCAGCACGCAGCAGGAATGGCGGGGCTAGGGTTTCCGGTTTTTTAGTTTTGTTGTTGTTTTTTCATTCTTATAATAATAATATTACTACTACAATAATAATAATAATAATAATAATAATAATAATAATAATAATAATAATAATAATCATAATAATACAAATAATAATAATAATAACAACACAAATAATACAATATTAATAATAGTAATAATAATAATAATAACACAATAATAACAATAATAATAAGAATAATTAGCGATTTCCTAACTCCTAGGCCGACTGTGCGACTACCGCCAACTGTGCGGTGACCGCGCTCGGGTCCGAACCCCAGTAAATATATTAAACGACAAAAATTTTAATCTAGGACCCATCTACGACCTTGGAACGATAACCCAAAACCCAGAAATAATAAAATAAAAAATTAAATTAAAATGTTTGGTGTGACATTTCTCCCCACCACATGAACTTTCTTCCCCAAGAAAGTCACCAAATAAAACTATAGAGAAAACCTAAATCCATGATTGGATAAAACATAAAGAAATCACAACACAAGAGATCGAGAGAACATGAGAGAGCTCTCCCTACCACATGAACTCATCTAGTGCCAAAATATAACACCCAAACATACACCCCATGTGGGGGGGGGGGGGGGCGACGATGTATCTCCCAACCGATCCAAACCAACTTCTATAGAACTAGAAAAACAACACGTCTACTAGAATGTGGAACCCTCGAACCGAATCAAAAACATCGAATACTAGAGAAAAAACTCTCAGAAGAACATAATACCAGCAGTAAAACTGAGCATAATTACAAGCCTTGACTCATTTTCAAGAACTTATATCTCAAAATAAACACAGGTAAACCCAGATCAACCCATAAAAGGGCCAAACACATTGCTAAGAAAAACACATGATTCATAAAACCCTCATCAGACAAACGAAACTGTTGGATTACAAACAAATATGTCTGTCATAACTACCCAATGAAACAATGAACAAACAACAACGTCAAAACTATAATGGAAGAAAAACAAGAATTAAAGGATGTTAAATGTTACATTGGTAACACTGAACACAAAACCTGAACCGAGGCTTCACACCCCCAGCAACTCTGGACTATGCACTAGCTTCACCACAAGACCTGTGGTTGGGGCTGTTATGGCATAAGAATCCCCTGCCTCACAGTCAGGCACTAAAATCCTATACTCACATCATCTTTCAGCAGGTGACACTTCATGAAAAACTTCTCCATGTGACCAAGACATCTGCAACGATGAAACGTCTTCGGGGGAATGTGACAAGACGGTTTCATGTGCCCGTACCGGCCACACTGGTGGCACACCACCGAAATATCCATCAAACTATAAGAAAGAACCAGTACAGAGGAATCTTTATAGATAAATCCATCTTGCCCACCCTTCTCACCAGATGAGGGAATGATCATGAGCAACTGGATAAGATGGATTTTCGACTATGTACATTATGGAGACCAAGTCATATAAGAATACTTCATCCATGAGATTCTTGAAGCGATGGTATTTAGAAGAGAGGAAATGCTCCTTTATCTCTAGATGAAGACACCTGATGAATTGGGAAGTCATCATCAAATCATGTGACACTACCTCCACAGAAAAGGACACATGTTCCTTGATATGGTAAACATATTCATTCACCTTCTGCTGGCCATGTTGAATATGCAAGAGCTCTTCCCTTTTCTTCATCTTCACATCCTCAGGTATAAACCCTTGGAAAAAGATGGATTTAAAGGAATCACATGTCATCCAAACATTAATTTATGGTGGGGCAAACAACTCTCATTCATCCTGAACTAATCCTTCAAACAGACCCAAAACAAGACACAATCTAACTGCTTCGAGAGTTCCCAATACACTAAAGATGCGTTTAACCTCTTCAAGCCACTCTACTTCCTCAAATGGACCCTGATCACTGTGAATGACATACATCATCTGCGAAATACCAAAAACTTGTCATGACTTATCATAAACCTTGGGGAATATTCTGGGAGGCACTTTCTGAATAACATGAAATAAAATGTTGAAACTGATATTAAATAAACGCATAATTATAAGTAACATCCTGAGCCAAAATGACCAGCTAAAAAACATAAAAATACAACCCAAAATTCCATTTTTCATTTTATATTTCAAAACCGACTTCTTACAAGGCCACTTTCCAAATACCAAACCCACTTTTGAATCCTAATTCAATTTCGAAAATCATTTCACTTTTTATAATCAATTTAGAAAACAAGTTGAATCATTTAATTCCAAGTACAAACCCCAGTTATCCCATGAAACGTTGCAGATGTCTTCATCTGCTTTCATCCATACACATCAACACACACTTCCCATGAATTCCCTCACATGTGCGAGCTTTCATAAAGAGTACACGAGATTGCACCCAAACCATTTCTCTACTAATTCCAAACAAACATTAGATTTTTAGACCAAATCATTCGGTTTTAAAACACATTTCACAAATGTAAATCCATTTATATGAAATCATTTCCTTTTCATTTCTCACATTGAACAGGGTATTTACACCAACCAAAACCAAGACGATGCTCAAATTCCATCAAATTACAAGAGTGAGGTACTAGTAGTCATGCATAACCTGGAGACATGGTAGTGGGCCATGCCCCAAGTAATCATCAATAACTAAAAGGAAGCAAAACTGTGTGGGCAAACTCCACATGTGTCACAAATCCATGAAAAATCACGATGTAACATTGCCCAACCTCTGTTGTCACACCTCAATCTAAAACAAACAAAAACGAAATAAGGACTAAATTCCTGAACTACCCATGGCGACTAGAGGTTTGGAATATGCAAGGGTTCATGATGTGCTTCCCATACCAACTTCTCAAGTCCCGAAAATCCCAATCTCCATCTACCGGAAACCCCAAATAATAAGGTCCCCTCTGATAACATTTTTTCATGAACCAACCGAAGTCGACCCTGAACTGGTCACCCGAGCTGGTTCGTGACATGGCCCGAAGGGTGTTCCCGATCCCCACAGGATGGAAACCAGTGCCAGGCATCAAAATTTAATATCTGGGAACGATTCTTCCCATAAAAGATAAATAAATTAACAAGAATAAATGAAAATTAAATCAAAACTCTAGCAGAAGAATACAAATAAACAAAACAACTCCACATACCTCAATGTGGCCCTCTAGGTCACAACCCTACCCAAGTCGACCTTGCTCCAATAATGAGAAACTCTTCCAAGAGAACCAAAGAAAAGGGGAACCTGTAACTGAAATGATAAAATAGGCATGAGAATTAAAATACTCAGTAGGGTTTCCAAGATAAACCATAGAATCCAAGATCTCCTTTTCCCGAAATTATCCCTTAAAACAAGTTTGAAATATAATTATAAAAATAGCTTTATCCTTTTTTAATGAAACAATACCTTTTACCCATTTTAAAAACCCAATGCACACCACATTCCATTTATAAAACAAATTAAAAAATATCAAAAATATTCCAAACAAGGAAATAAATGTAGTGATAAAATACAGAGGTGACATTATAAGTAGGAAAAAGAAGTATAGCTGAATGTAATCAAGAAAATCCAAGACAATCCATTGGTGATCCAAAACATCCCTAGAAGACTACTAAACACAATTCGTTTCAGAACCACCTTCCGACTAATGGTGAACCAGCTATGTCTATGACCAACTTTCCACCCTAAACATACCAATCTAGTGGCAATGCCCTCTTGGCCTAATAAAAAATCCAGGGGGTAACAACACGTATAATCGGGGTTGGTCAGTAATATTCACTCTATCATCTAAAATATTCCCATGAATCCATGGTTGTTATAATAATATTTTGTATGTAGGAGGCCCTCGAATGTAGGACTCGTCTCACTGAACTTTCCTACCCCAAACACAGACACTCCATATGATAACCCATAAGGGATATCCCCTTTATACATGTGCACCAATATATATATATATATATCATAAAAGGTACCAACTGGCCTGTAATGACATGAAATCATTAAAAAAATATGATACATTTTTCCTAATATTAATGTTATTAAATGGGCATACAGTAATAAAAATCTCATCAATTCAATTAATCAACAGAAACATTACACTAAATATGACAGTGCTAAATGGGCCATCACATCACATCCATATCGAAATAATTTCTCTTAAAACATTTAAAACTCCTACCAGACACACACAACTTCCAAACAAAAACCATTAAAAAAGTTAACAAAAATCCACCCATGAGTTGGAAGAGCTAAATGAGCTGTTAAGTCCAAATTATCTAAAATCCCTACCCAAACATCCCCTTTGAATTGAATGTGTCAAACATGCCTTTGAGTTGACATGTCTAAATTCATTTAACCAAAACATCTTACTAATTATGCTTCTAAATTTATAAATCCAAATGGGCATGGTTCTTTCCAATGTCCCACCAAATCATGTTTCAAGTCCAAACATCCAATCTTATAGGAATTCATTTGAAATCATTTCAAGAAACACACAGAAGACCCAACCTCATCGGGATTGAATGAACCATTTAGAAAATAAAAATTTTAAAGAAATTTTGTTTTTAAACTACCACTTCATTTAACGACACATCCATGTTGGCACCTAGTGCACCACTGGATGTTCCATCATTTAGTGGAACCCCCACATCCAAAGAGACACTCAGATTCTCTCTCCAAAAAACACCACTTGCCTTTAAACCATAACTGACCAAACAATGTGTAAGTAATTTCATAAACAACCCAAACAATATATCAATGATGATATAAACATGAATACTATTTTATAAAAAAATTCTACGAACAATCCAACAAATTTATAAACATTGTTATAAATAAACCAAGAAATTTTATAAACATACAAAGATATTTATAAACAACTTTATAAATGGACAAAAACATTTAGTGGAATCCCCCAAATCCCACTTTGAAGAAAAACAGAATTTAAAATAAACATACAAGGTATCTTAACTTGATAAATTTACATAATTCCCTAGAGAAACTCATTTTTAGTAAGTTGTAACAAGACAAAAAACAAAAATCACATCAAACCAAAGATATAATAGAGGTGAAATAAAACATTAAGTATCAATTGAAGACATGAACGTTCCAATGAATCATTTAGGAAAGGAAATATTGGAAACACATACCTCTATATAATTCAAGAATAACGAAACTATGACAGAAGATTGAAATAACCCTCCCAGACTAAACGTGAACACTGAAAAGTGATAAAAACACACGACACACAACCCGCGACAGTATTAGGATTTATCGAAAATAAATAAAAACAACAAAGATGACATGGAGGGAAAGTAAATAAATAAATGAATGAATGAATGAGTGAATGAATAAAAGAATAAAATAATAAAATAATAAATAAATAGAAAAAATTAAAAAAAAAATAAATAAAATAAAAAATATAAATATAAATAAAACAACAATAAAATAATAAATAAATAAAATAATATATATATATATATATAATTATAAATAAAATAATAACTACATAAATAAATAATAAATAAATAAATATATAAACGAATATATAAGAAATATTGATAAATAAAAGAATATATAAATAAATAAAAAAATAAATAATAAAAAAATTAAAAAAATTAAAAAAATAATTGAATAAGTAAAAGAATGAAAAAATGAATAAATATATCAACTGAGGAGATGGTTGTTTTCAAGGAGGGATGCGACCACATGGGAGCATTGAGGCGTGAGAAAATGATGGGGTTCTCCACCAGTCGGAGCAAGGGAGAGGAGTGTAGGAGGCCAGTGTCCAAACTACTGGGTGAGGGTGAGGCCAACGCAAGGTTGGGCTGCTGGGCAAGGGTCGAAGGCAGCTGAGGTATGAAGGGTAGGAGGCGGATGGAAACTAGGGGTGAGGTGGGTTGTCAGCTAGAGTAGGTGGGGGTGAGGCCGACACTGGCGAGGGAACCAGGATTGAGCGAGGGGTCCTATAGGGAGAAACCAGTAACCAAGGGTGAGGCAGAGGGTGTCTTGGAGCATGGCTGTTCGTCGAAGGCTGAGAGAAAGCTAGACGGGGCGACTGCAGGAGGGGCGAGCACGAACGCTAGCCTACTGGGATCCGAATGTGGCGGAGGTACATGGCGCTGGAGTGAGGTCCTTGGAGAGGAAACTTGATGGAGAAGGAGAGAAGGAAGGGAGAGATAGTGGAAGATGAGTTTGGGGTCCTGGTGCGCAGCTGGATAGATGGTGGCACATGTGGGGAGTCGGAAGGCGGAGGTGAGGCCGGGAGGTGGCTCACACCGGGAGGGTAGACCAGGATACCAAGGGAGGCGGGTTCTGCAAAAGCTGGCGCAAGGAGGAGCTGCAGGCTGGTGGGGTGCAGCCCCACTGGAAGGAGAAGGCGAGGGTAGTTGGAGCGTAGGGGCGACCTCAGGGTGACCTGGGTGTGGTGCGCAGTTGGAATGGGGTGCAAGCATATCCATTTTTTTGTTTTGTTGTTCTTTTCATTCTTATAATAATAATAATATTATTAAAATATTAATTACAATAGTAAAAATAGTAATATTACAAATAATAATAATAATAATAACAATACAATAATAATAGTAGTATAAAAAATAATAATAATAACAATAATAACAATAATCATAAAAATAATAATTATTGATTTCGCGACTTCTGGGCGGACTGTGCAGTTACGACCAACCGCGTGGTGACCATGCATGGATCCAAAACCATTTAAATATATTAAATGAAAAGAAAATATTAATTCGAGACCTATCCTAGACCATGGCATGAGAACATGAAGCCTAAAAATAAAAAAATAAAAAAATTAAATTAAAAAGTATGGTGTGACAGTATGACTTGATATCTAGTAAGATAAGGTAGATGTTATAAGTTATGTTTCCTATATTCTTGATAATTTCTCATGTGTATATTGTATGTTTTTTTTATAGTGAACCAATCTTCTCGTATATAAATATGAAATATTTATAAAGGAATTTTCAATAAAATAGTTGAACACTTGTATAATGACCTTAATAAGTTGTTGTATTTGGAGTCTAGATAAAAATTCAACTAATTTAGTAAATTATCCTTCCCATTATTTCCCTTCAGAAACAGACTCTACTTAAAACCATTCTTCATAATTTGGGGAATTAAAAATAATAAAAGGAGGGATTAGATGTTTAAAAAGGGTAACTAAGGGATATATGTAATCTTAATAACAAAATAAGTGTATGAGAACATGGTCATAAATATTCAAAATAATATCCTGCATATCAAAGTTCTTAATTTTGAGTCATGAAATAATGATAAGGTATTTATAAGACATTAATCATAATAGAATCAAATAATGTGATCCTTGAGAGATAACATTATAATAAGATATAAAATTTTAAAATATATATTATAAAAAAAATGATTTCCATAGTATTCAATGATCACAACCAAGGATATAATATTATATTATGATCACTCACCAAACCATCACATTAGTCAAGGTTCAATCCCATGACTATCATAGCGGAAAATTTCCCATACTAAAAAACGTTCATACCCCACTCTAATCCTATCTAAATCATCAGATATAAATCATTAGCCAATGAATTGGTGGAAGATATAGGTCCCACCTAACATTCGTTATAATAAAACCACATTACTTTGTTATAGTATAACAATCATCCATAATTATAATTTTACCACCATCAAATAATGAAGAAAATCATATATATGTGTCCCAGAAGAACAAAAATAAATTAAAAAAGTATAGAAACTTTGAATAATATTTATTATGGTTGACCTGATACTTTCACATAATTACCATCACCATGATAGTGTATTAAAAATTTCCTCTACATTTCATATATTGAACTCCACATTTCCAATCATTTAAATTAATCCACAAATTATCATATCCAAACATAACACAAAATATACAGGAAAACATCCACCTTCCAATATAACATTATAATTTTGACTCCATCATGTAATAGTTCATGTACCTTTATCTTGAAATGACTTATATATTTACTAGGTTCTCTATGCGCATTATCTTCTTCCTCAAATAATTTTTAATCTTCTATTTGATGAAAATTAAATATATTTCATCCTCTAAAGATAAATTATTGAACTAGCCTTATACCCACTAGTTAAAACATAAAATTCATTTTGGTTTGGTGAAACAAATTTTTGACTCATTTTTTTATAAATAATTGTATAAATTATGATTTACTCATATGTAATAATTTTTAAGAATTATATTTTTATGTTATGACATAGAAAATTATTTAACCTTAAACTAAGTGGAACTAAGTGGATAATTTTTTCTATCGTGTAGAATCACACAACTCTTCATGGTATAATTTACATTACTACAACATGATTTATATCCTCTTACAAAGAACATCCCCAACCATATTACGATATTATTCAAGATCAATCACCCTTATACAATAGGATTAATAATAAATTGAGATTATATCCCCCTGGACCGTTCAATAAATAAATCCCAATGATTCATGGGATGTTTTTGATCAATACATCCCTTTATGATTTTTTACAACTCTCATTTAAGTAAATTGAAATAAAAGAAAATAATCCATCAACTATATCCTATTCCTTTAGATATAGTTTTCAATTATTAAATCATAATTAACCATAACACTACATGAGACATGCATTGATGGGAAAATTATGGAATAATTAATACATCATAATTTTTTTTTCTACGTTATGAATTCTAAACACCAATTGTTGATAATTACGCCTCAATATATTTGTAAACCACATGTAATAAACACATAACAGTTGATACAAAAAATTTTACAATAATTTAAATTTCAATAATTCATTAATGAAATTCCAATAAATAAAAACACGTAATCTATATATTATCATTTTTTTAATAAAATCCCCTATCTACATTATCAGTATGAAAATTAATCACTTCATAAAATTCCTTGATTAATTTCACTCATTTAACCTAGGATTGAGATTCCCTAACAACCATAATGAAACTAGGTTTATATGTCTCCGTTTTGTGAGGAACATAGAGAACACATCTCTAGATGTTCACAATGGACGGTTAATATCAATACACATTCAACCCATATGGTATTACATTCCATTCCATGAACAAGTTGATGAAAATACCACTTATGTGATTATAAATGTGTTGGGAAATGCTTTAGGGGTGTGTATTTTCATTCAATAAACCATAAATCTGGATAGAGAATGATAAACATCTATGAGTTAACTGGCATCTTCAAAACAGTTCCATGGGTAATTTCATTTTCCTAGCATCTGAATTTTATATTTGAGTATACAAATATACTAACATCACCATCCATTTGTCCAAATATTTCTTAATAAATTGATATTTAATCATAATGTTCTTTATCCATGAGTGATATATTACATTTTATTATATTCACTTTCAATCAATATACCAAATATTATTTTTGAAGGTTACTTGAAAATGACATAAATATATTCATGTAGTTTCATCAATCAAATGTGCTTTTTATAATAATGAATTTCCATTATAATTTAACTATTTTAGTTATTAGTAAGATTAAAACCTAATTGTCCCATACCTATGAATTACCCAAACCCCCATGAAATTTTTTTATTACAGATGACAAATTTTAATCATCCTTTGAACTACAAAAATCCAAATCCATAAATCCTATAAACTCATGTTGTTATTTTTCTTTTCAGAAAAATTTAAAATCCACATTTCATTTTATATTCTATATTATTCATTAATTTTAATACATTTATAGTTGTTCCATACTACTATTGTACCATTTAAGTAATTATTTAGACAATTTTTTGGAAAACATTATTGCATTCCTTCTGTACAACAACTCTAAACAAAGTAAACATATAAACTCATAAATCATTTAAAATTTATATCTCACACCTCATAAATTAAATAAATGGTTTTAATTATTCTTTATTAAATCCTATAAATCTATTTTCATGAATATAAATGGTAACCATTATCTATTTATCATCCTTATTTGACATTATTTTTGTGATCAACTCCCCCTTATTGGAATATGATTTTTCATAGTATTTGATCATTCTTAAAATACCATACTCTTAGTGATTGTAACAACCCATAATGTGTTGGAACAAGGGTTGTTCATTGATAGGAATGGAGTATGGTTTGTGCTAATTGTTATTCCTCACAATGAAGAACATGTTGTTTTCATGAAAAGGGATATTATAGTAACTGCAAACGATGTTCTCCAGGATTATGACGGTCTATGCGATCAAAGATGGTGTTCTATATCATTATGACAATTATTGGTTCCTAGGAATTGATGGAAATATCCATGATTAAGAAGATCTTCATGATGTTTTATTATGGAAATGATCACGATTATGATTATCAATGAAATCGGAGAATTTCTATGGTGATTCATGAAGGGAGTATCACCATGATGTCATTTTTGAATGATCCAAAAAATTGTCAAGGAGGCGTTGGAGCTTTTTGAATAGATGAGCGTATAAATACGAGTATACCCATATTAATTTTCTATATAAAAATTTAGATAAATTTAAAATTTCTCTGATTTCGTGAAGATATTAACGCTCTATGATTTCACTTTACGAATATTACATTCTATGTGATATTGAGAATCACGAAAAGACTATATATATTAAATGATGATTAATTATTTTATTAGATGATGATTTTGAAATGATTGGGTATTATGCATTAATCCAGTGAGCTTCATGAAGTATTCTTATATGATTCATGGAGGGAAGGGAGCTTCTCTAAGGGGGATTCACAAGGGAGATTTGCGCAAGGCAATATTGAAAATTTGTTTTTTAAGTTTATATTGATTTCAATTTGCATCAACATTTATCTATTGTGAAATCATAGTCTCATTATCTTTCAAGGACACAAATTTTAATGACAATCCATTGAAACTACCTTCATCTAGATAAAGTGAGTTTGAATTCTCCTAGGGGAGTGAGTTAGGGGGAGTGAGTGGAAAACTTTCGAGGGACGTAGTGTGCGATCTATGAATTCTTTTAAAGGTATTATTCCTAACACAAGTTGACTATGTCAAAACTCAAGTTCTCCACAAACTAGTGGAGAATAGTGGAACTTGGTAAGAATGTCACACTATTAGTGTATGCTCCTTGGTCTAGCCCTTAATGGTGAACCATGTAAAAATTGATGTATTGTTCTTCTACATGTGAATTTTTTAACTACTACACATTACCATCAGACAAGTTTAAAAAGTTCCCAAAAACATGAGAACATGACAATTAACATTAGAAAAAAATATGACACCTTGATTCACCCCTCCCATATTAGGGTCTTCTGGGGTTCTTCAAGTGGTATCAGAGGGTAATAATTTCTCGTGATAAATTCACCCTTTGTTGTTGTCTTGTAGTTTCTAGTAAATGTTAGGGAAGATCCCTTACTTTATGGAAGAAATGTTCAGATATGGAATAACATAATTATATATTGTCTAAGATCACTTTGAATATAATTCGTGTTTCCCATTTCACAAAGAATACATGTCACTAATCCAAATGTGATATCTACGACTAATACATATATGAAAATTTTTGATATAGATGTTAAAGCATAGAATTATTTCACTATATCTCCTTAGGATAATATATATATAAAGCTAATGAGTTTTAGTTACGTATAGTCTATTCAGAAAAAACTAGAGAATATATATGAAGTTGAAAACAACGTAATAGAGGTAAAACTACATGTTTTTTCACAACATGTTTTGCTAGTTTGATGATTCATGTAGATGAAAATGGAGATACCATTTTCAAATGAATGAGTTAAGTTGTAGGAGAATCATTAGGGGTTGAGAATGAAATGAAATACATCATCATATTAAGAAAATATAGACAAGACATACTCATATTTAAAACACATATGATTCATACATTGATGAAATAGATCTTTAGATACATTCTTTAGATGATATGCTGAGAAATTTGGTAGTATATGAGATTTGCATCAAAACAGAGTATGGAACAAGTCATGCTAACAAGGATATAGAATTTAAATCCATAGAAAAACATGATATTTCAATAGATATTATTAATAATGACAATGAGGAAGATTTATTCATTTCTCTATTTGATAAGAAATAAAATAGTGGAAAATGGATACTTGAATGGAAGTTACCCATAGACTACATTCACTATAGAAGAGTTTCTCACATTGGTTGTCATTGCTCAATGATGTTAGATGATGATGAAGGTGAAGAACGAAACTCAACGAAGCCTCAGAAAAAGGTTTTCTCAAAAGGAAAACTTTATATCTCAAAAGAAACTATAAAAAATATGTTTTACCTGTAATGATGATGATAATGATAAATAATTATTTGAGGAATACAATATTTTTATTAAATATAGAAACCAATCATCTATGATGTCTACGGTTGAGAAGTCAGAACCACCAAGATATAACACCGGATATCGTATATTGATTACTGAAACAGATCTAATGTTACAATTTAAGGATTCTTTTGGTAGGATTGATAATTAAAGAAATAAGTGCACAAAATGGGGAGTAGCTGTGGATGAATCATCAAAATATGTTGATCAGATGGATGGTTATATTGAATGACTATAAGAAGTACAAAAATTAAATAAAACAAATGAAAGAACATAATATTAAATTGATCAAATTCTCAGAACTGAAGAATAGGAAAAGGCCATTAATGACCTTACCTTCAAGAAATATTATAATTCCAAGACTATTGATGGAATCTAAGAAGAATTTGATAATCATATTAGTAAATTCTAATGTGAATAAAATTCAAAAGAATCAAAGAAAAAAATGTTTTTTGAAAAATTATCTGATACTGAGTTGCTGGAGAGAGATAATCATGGGTTCAATGAGATTTAATATTTTTTTTTGAATGATCAAAGAGTTTCATGCATGAGAAACAGTGAAATAAGTTGTTATGTTGAACATCAAATGATGTAAATAAAAGTGGTCAAAATATAGTCAAGATGAATGTTGGACTTATTGAAAATTCACCTAAAGTTCTGAAAATGAAACCCTTATTTCAAACATAAAGGATAAATAAAAACAATCCTCAGGTATCTTGAAATTTTATGCATCAAAACTACCTTCCTATAGAATTATAAATGAGGAGTAATTGAAATAATAAGACTTTTTTACTAATGAAATGCTAATTTTATGGCTATATGGGACATCCCATGCCATACTAGGAAGAATCATGGATCTATTTGAGTGGCAACGACCCAGGAAGTCAAAAAAGAAGAAAAATTCATATCCTAGTTCTTATAGAATGAATAATTTCTATGTATATTTATTTTGATGTTATAACATTGGATATAAATTTGTTTATTATAGGAATAGGAAATACATGAAAACTTAATACTGAAATCAGATACAAGTCAATAAATGTCAACCAAACATTTTTTCTCCTAGAAAGATGTTTTCTCATCTAGAAGAAGAGTATGAAAATGACGACTCTACCCACATGGATTAGGGATATGAAATTACATCTTTATCTTTCACTGAATATAATATTTAATGGATGGAAAAGAAGAAAAATAAAAATTACAACCTAGCAGAAGTATCCCTCAAAGCTACAAAGAGAATCAACACATAGATCAATGCTAGAGGATGTTCATCCCACATGATTGGTAATGCTGACATATTGAAGAATGGTAGGAAAGGGTTTGATAGAATGGTATAGTTCAGAAATGATGGTGAATTGAATATGAAAGGTAGTGTAAATATTGACCTTGACAATGGAGAACTGATGAAAATTCAAGTTCATTATTTGGAATGTTTGTGTGACAATATATTTAGCGTGATTAAACTCCGTGACTCAAGACTTATAGGGACTTTAAACCAAAAGGATGCACTATATTAGGAATGAAAATAAATTACCTAATGAAAGGTTACAGAATAGATGGTAACTTATATCAGGTTGATAGTAAAGAGAACATGTTCTATCTAATATTTGAGGAATAAAACAACAAGTAGCATCATAGGTTGGAAAACATAAATCAACAAGACACAGAAATGATATCTAACATGATGAAAGTCCTAAACATATCAAATCTTAAACATGCATCAGAAAATTCTTATGATTCTTGCATATGAGAGAAGTTGGATAACCATTTATACCAACCAATGAAGAAAAGTGGATCTAATATTATTGATCTCATCCATATAGAAAGATGTGGTCCAATAAATGTTGCTGGAATTCATGGATAAAGGTACTTAATAATTTTAATTGATTATTATTGTAAAATGTTTTTCATGATGGTTTTACACAGGAAACTAAAAGTTCTTGATTTCATGAAAACGTATTACTAAATTGCAGAGAATGATACAGGATGGACAATAAAAGTTCTACGATTTGAATATAGGGGGTAATACAATTCCATTGATATTAAAAATTACCTAGAAATGAATGAAATTCAACAGGAGGTGGATTTTGTGAGAACCCCTCAACAAAATTGTGTCATTGACAATAGAAATTGACAGTTTTACAGTTTCCTAAGACTATTCTAATTGGGAGTCATATTCCTCATAATTAATAGAAAAAAGACATTCAATAAGCTGTGTATATTAAAAATCAAGTATGGATTTATATGGGAGAAACCCAGACACTGTATGAATTTTTCCATGGAAGTAAGACCTCATTGAAGTATTTTTGAGTATTCAGAAAGAAATGTTTTATCAAAAATGAAAATAGAAATCACGGAAAATATGCTGATGCGGTAGATGAAGGAATATTCCTCTGAAATTAAATGATTATAATATCCCTAATGTGTCTCAATAATAAACATGTAAAAATTGGGTAAAGTAGTGATGTTAAAATAGTTGAATATAAGACCACAAATACCATGAGGGGATCATATACTTATGTGATTGAAGATAAAGAAGACAAAGAACATTGATCCAACTCAAATGCATATATATATGAAGAAGTTTAAACCGTAAATATGTCAAATTAATATATTGATTCAGAAGAATAATCAGAAGATAAAACCACAGATGAATAAAATTTTTCTGCACCTAAGAAGAGAAATCTATGTTCCGAAATTGATCAATCCATCATCATTGTGGATTGGAAACCACCTGAAAAAACATGGAGAATTACGAATAATGCACAATATACATTCCTAACTGTTGTGGAACCATCCTTGTTTGATGAAGATACAATGGATGAACCATGTGTTATAGTCATGAATGAAGAGTTAGATCAAATCGACAAGAACTAAACATGAGATCTAGTTAAGAGACTTGAAAATCATGTTGTCATTGGTATGAATTGCATTTTCAAAACAAATTGATGAGCATGTTAGTGTGATCAGAAGAAAATCATGATTGGCTTTTAAAGGATATTCACATATTTATGGTGTTGATTTTGAAAAAAATATGATCCTCCAGTAAAACTGGGGTCGATAAGGCTTTTCCTTGACATGGAAATTCAAATAGGATACAAAGCGTATCATATGAATATAAAAACTGCTTTATTAAACTGAGTTTTTGAATAATGATTTTCAACAGAAAAAATGGGTTTTCTACATAGTATAGTTGAAAATATGGTTTTTAAATTAAATAATCCACTACATGTCTTGAAGCAGGGACCATGAGCATGGTACTATTGACTAGACTCTTATCTAAAGAAGCTTGAATTTAAAATAAGAGGATTTGATCACATATCTCTATTTGAATAATTTTCCTATAGGTTAGTTTGGGGTGCTGGTGTGTATTAATGATATCATATTTTTTGGAAGTAGGATGTGATCAATGGATGAATTTTCTAATCACATGAAATCAAAATTTTAAATGTCTATGATTGGGGAACATATATATTTAATGGGGCTGCAAGTAATTCAATGGAATTAATAAACATTTATATATCAATAAAAGTATATGAGTTAGTTTCTGAATAATTTAAATATGAATGAATCAGTAGCAATTTCAACTCTGATTATATTTCTCACTAAATATGGAAATCATGATGATGTGACTTCTCTGTATCCCACCATATATATGAGAAAATTAAAATACTATTGTATTTAACTGCAATAGAGAAAAATATTGTATTTGTCCCAATCTTAGTGCCTTGATTTGAAAGTAATACAAAGGAAGAACAGATGGTGGTAGTGAAAATGATCATGATATACATTCAAGGTACTCATAATTATGTATTATAGTTTTCTTTAAGAAGAGATAGTGAAATATCAATGTTTTCTTGATGTTGGCGGGAATTGAGATATTGTTAATAGAAAGTCCACAAGTGGAGTAAAATTTTATATTGGAATGAAATGTGTGGGATGGTTGAGTAAGAATTAGGATATAAATTCTCTCAGTACTGCTAGAGTTTAGTATATCACCAATACAAATGAATTTACTCAACTATTGTGGATGTAGAAATAACTGAAAGATATCGATCATGATGTGAAACAACCAATGAAAATTCACTTGGATAAAAATAGCATTATTTATCTTTTGTGAAATATTATATATAATTCTCATACGAAACATAGTTAAATAAATATCAAATCATCATGGAAAATGTTGAACAAGGTGTGATTAAAATATATCATGTTGGAACTTATTATTAAGTGGATGATATTCTTACCACGCCATTGTTAGAACATGTATATGAGAGGAAATAGTTGAACTTCAATGTTCATCCACCTCCTAGAACATGAATATATTATGAATCTTCCTATCTTCCATGTTGAATTAACATTTTTAATCTATTTTTTATGTAATTAATAATTATTTATGACATACAATCAAGGAGAGTGTCTTTTGAGCTCTATAATGTGGAATTACAGGACTATGGGTTTATATCCAATGGGGGAAAATTGATAAATTCAATGGTACAAAGGAAGTTGATTTTTTTTTTGTTTTCTAGTTGTAGGTTCATAGAGAATGGATAATTGAGATATTTGATTAGTTGCAAAGGGTGAAATTGAGATTTCAGGGTTATGAGGAAATAGTTCAAGGAATGTAATGATTCTATTACACGATCAGAGTTTAGATTAAACATATTTGAGAATTACAAGACACAAGAACCCAATTCATGTTTCCCCTCTTATTTCATACCCCATGCATTTATCTTGTAGACATAGAGTGTTGGATTATTTGTTTCATGGGTGTTAGGTTATGGTAGTGGCTAGTTCTCTTTTGACTTTTTCTTTATATTTTCAAAAAACCCAAAGGGTTGGATTCTTTGAACCAAGATAGTTATTTTCAAGTATTGGAGAATGGTTTATGTTTTTTTCAATACATACAAGGAAGATTGTGTAGTTTTCACGGAATGAGGTAATATAGTTTATACTGATAACAATATTGAAGGTGGTAAGGTTTTCAAGTGTTTGCAAAATTTTTGGGGTCCAAAATTTGGAGGATGGGTTTCAATGTGAAATGCTGTTTTTCTTGAATGCCATATGAAAATATTGAAGATAGTGAGCTTCAAAATTATGGGATATGTGAGATGTGTTTTACGAAGGAATCAAGGTTTCTGACTATGTTATAAGTGATTATGACCGGATTCACGAATAGAGATAGTGATCCCCATGATTATGAGAATATGAGGTTCACTGTTATTTAAGGAAATCTCTACAATTAATATGCTTACTACAAAATAATGTTTTGGAATTTTCCTCACTTATGATGACCATCTTGATCATAAACATTCCTTAGAGCTTCGTGAATGGAGGAGCATCGCAAAGGTATTTTTTGAATGATCTGAAAAATCCTCAAATAGGTAGTTGAAATTTTCGAATAGCCGATCCTATAAATATTAGGCTACCTCTATTCATTTGGTATAGAATGTTTTAGATAAAATGATAATACATCTAACTTTATGAAGATAGGAAGGCTCCATGATTTCCCTTCAGGAATCATGATTTTTTTGCAAATTGAGCATTGCGAAAAAACTATAATTTGTAACTAAAGACAAATTATTTTATTTATAGGTTGCTTCAGGATGATGGATTATTCTTCGTTAACTCAGTGAGCTTTTTTAAGGAATAATATTCATTTCATGAAGGAAATGGATCTTCAAGAAGGGGTATTCGTAAATAAACTTCATGTAAGGAATTGTTGAACATTTGTTTTTTATGTGGAAAGTTATTTTAGAGTGAATCTACTTAGGTATATGGTGAAAGAATAGTGTCATTCTTATTTTGGTATAGTGAATTTAATGAAAATCCATTTTAGTGAACGTCAAGTCGATAAGCTGAGATTGACATATCTAATAGATATTATCTAGGGGTAGTCAGTGGAAGTGTTCAGAGTGATGTATTGTGTGAACCCTAATCTCTTGTAAAGGAATTATTCCTAGAACATAGTAACTATGTCCAAACTGTTGTACTCCATAGGCAAGTGATGATTAGAAGATTTTGGTATAACAATAACATTTTCAGCATATTCTCCTTGGATTATACCTTAATAGAAAACCAAGTATAAATTTATATGTTGTCTTACTATGAGTGAGTGTTTTAATTGATGAAAATTATCATCATATGTGTTTAATCGATTCCTATCAATGCTAGGATACATGGAGTGAGATGTTCTATTTGATATAATCCATGTGAATTTTGGGGAATTTTGGAGATTGGCTGGGTTGGATGGTATGAGAATCCAACTGGGCCCTCGTCTCTAAAATGCCTATATCTTTCAGACCGATTGTCTGGTTGACGCGCCATCTATTGCGTTGGAGCCATTATGACATCACAAATCATCAGGTAACTTCATTTTGGATCTTCATGGTGGTTGAAGTATGACTGATAACCTGAGGAGAAAAACAAGGGTGTTTCATTTAGAGAGAGTTAGTATGGCAACTCCTTTAATGACTCAAGGCACAATTATTCCTTACTCTGCTCTGGTAGAGACGATACATCTCTATTGGACTAGGGCATAGTTCCTCCATACATAACTCACATAAAGTTATGTACTCCCCCACCGGGTATGGGGAGGGTCCTCTATGTTGGGATTAGGTACTCCCCTATCAAACCAGGGTGCAGGTCCTCCTTATGTAGGGCTACCAGAGATTCGGTACTCCACTGTCATGCTAGGGTGCGAGTCCTCTAGCTTGGGGTCGGTACTCCCCTGGCGTAATAGGGTGTGAGTCTCTCACAATGACCATACTACCATAGTTTTACTCCCCTGCTAGGTAGGCTACGTGTCCTCACATATGGAGTAGTACTCCCCCGTCTATGAGTAGCGATGGGGAGTGTGTCCTTTAGGGTAGTTGGAGATCCCTCGGCTGCAGGACAAAGTTAGGTGGACTGGGACCCTACACATGATGTAATTGACACCCAGGGTAGATGTTAGTACTCCCTCTATAGACTGAGGTTTGGGCCACTTCTTACTGGGGTGACATAGAAATCGTGTGTTAGATTGGAGTAGTGCTCCCCCAACTGAACACAGGGTCCAGGAGTGGGACTCTTCTATTGGTTTCCCTTGGTCATTCCTCGAGGGCAAGACTGTGACTGTGAGACCTGTAGTGTCGGGAAAAAGAGGCAGTTCTAGCAGAAAGTTCTCAATGGAGCACGTCCTTTCGGAAGTTCCATTAGGAATGGTTGAGTAGTAACTTATGGGGTATGTCTCTCAGGCGGGTGCCATCACAGATTGCTTGTTCATGGAGCATGTACTCATAATCCCTGAGTTCCACTTTGATCATTCTTTGGAAATCCTGGAAATGTATTGAGGTCGGGGACTTATGTTTATTTGTGGCCGAGACTAGTATATCTTGATGACCTAGGTATATGAAGTGGTATATACCTGAGTAGAGCTGAATATGCATAATCTTTCTGGTTTACATCATGGTTTTTTGGGGTATTTTTTCCCATTGTAAATTTCTGAGAGACCATTGAGGTTCTCAGGGTCCCCTTCTAAGTACGGAGATACTCACCCCTACATGGGCTTCGCCCGCATGTGTTGTTTTTGGTGCAGACGTTTGACTTTTCAATAGGTTCTCTCAGGAAGATGGGACCGACAGAAGTTACGATAGTGGACTTGGTGGCCTTGGACCAGGAGTTTCCAGTAGGACAAGGAGGACAATACAAACCACACAGGCTTCCAGTAGATTCGATAATCTAGCGATCAGCTGGGATCTTTCGCAGATGGTCATCAGTGATCTCTTTGTACATTTATATTTTGAATTATTTTGTTGAGCTTGTATAGTATCCCGTTTACACTACTCAGAGCTTTACATGATGGTGTACTTTTGTTTTCGATCACATAGTGTTCACCTTTCAGCATTGTGGTTTTTGTTTTTGACTGAATGTGTGTACATGTATCCAGGAAAATGACACCCATTTTCATGTTGACGCCTTTGGAGCAAGTCGCCAACCCCAGGCCTCCAAGAGGCGAGCTTGGGGTATGTCATGGCACGAGCCCCGGGGGACGGGTAGTGACATTGGTAAACCCTCATTCCCTCACATATCATTCATCATATTACACTAAATATTGAGGGTTATATAACTTATCATTTTTATGTTTTTTTAGTTAATTACCTGATGTTATATGTGTTTTGAAATATAAATTTCTTTATATTTTCTTTGTTAATTACAATTGAAACGAGATGTTTTTTATTTAAAAAGTTGAAATAATTTGTTTTTAGATATTATTACCATTTAATTGTACTCTTTATGAAAAATTGAATCATGTAAAACCATAACATAAGTGAAAATCTATCATCCAAATCAATTCATGATCTATGTTGTTAGACATTAAAACCAACACAATAATTGTTTTGAATTACATTTTCAACTTAACTATGTTCATTATGGAAGACCTCTTTGATTTATATAAAATTTTTATTCTATGGAAAAAAAAATAATTTTCAATGAATAATTATTCACAATTTGGTTTATATTTTCATGGATTCCAAAAACATTACTCTTATCCGTAGTAGCCGATTCAATACTATTATGAAATACTAGATATTGGAGTGAAATTGTATTATAGTGACTTCATTTTCTGAATTTGAACTACATTTATCTAATCAATTAATTTTTTTTCGTCATTTCTTATCTTTTTTTATTGTTATTCATGCACTTAATGATCATTATTAATAAAAATATTCATCAACGATGGTCTGATAATTATAACTATGACCATTTAATCCCTACGAGTAACTGAATTATTCAACACTACCCTCTTGAATTTACTAAATGTTTTATTGAATATTATTATCATTTTCTATTATAAGAATATATTCATTTTTTATTAATTTTTTCTGTTTAAATTGAAAAAAATTACTCCTTTTTATTAGATGAGTATCCAATTAATTTAAATTTATATTAATGATACGAAAACTTTTAATGGATATTACACATATTTGGAGTGAATAATATACATATGATGTTTTGAATGTATTTAAATGTGGTTGTCTTCCCATATCACATCTCATATTATGTTTTTACATCGATAAAACAATACTATATTTTTTATATGATATTATTTCATTACTACTTCTTTATAATACTTCCCCCATATGTATTTGTCAATACGTACAATTTGATTCATATTTTTAAACATCTCGTTACTCTACTAAACTATAAACATATATTTAAGAGTCTATACCACTGGAACATAGTTACACTATCACATAATTATAGATATATTCCTATAATTCGAGGTTGGGAACACCGTACCATTATCAATACAAAATAGTCAATTTTATAGTGTAATAATATTCATGAAAAGTTTCCAATAAAGTGTAATCAAATTAAACAACTTATTCAAAATAATATTACTATTAACAATGATTTATTATATTAATCTTTAATGAATAACACATAATACCTCTCCTCGTTAATGGTATTTATTGATATCTTACAAAAAACATGGGAATAACCCAATATAAGTAACCATATATAATTTTCATTTCTAAGATTTAATTTAATTTGAATGATTTTTACTTTTGATTGGTATTTAATGAGTGTATAAAATTGTGTGTATTTATAAGCATATAGGCTTGGTCAATCAAATTTCACTAATATTCCAAATAATTTCAGTTCATTTGACATTGACTTCAATAACCCAACCTATTTTAAAACTCCTTTAACCGGATATATTTGATACATTATTTACTAACTACATTATGATTCCCTTTCACAAACTTCCCTAACATCATAATACAATCATCATTTTCTTTCATTTTAAGTGGCTTCATGGTGATTTTTTTGCATGACCCATGTCCTATAATTAACTAAAACGTCTTAAATTATGACTGATTCCATCAATAAAAATATCATCAATTAACACCATATGTTTTCCAAGAATTTTATCATTCCTTGAGCCAATGATTTTCAAGCCATCAACATTTACAAAAACAACTTTTTTATTTACTAGTTTTTCATTATTGGATATCCATTTCCTAACATATTGGATATACATCTGCAGTTATAAATACACACTCCACCCAAATTAACTTCATTTATTTTAATCCCTATTATTTATAACTTTTCATAACTTTTTTTATCCATGTCTGATAATACAAAACATTTCTTGGCGAGTGTATTATTTACTTCTTGGGGTAATATTGTTTACATTATGTTGTATAGACATCAATTTCTTTTCAACATCAATGGAGAATCCATCATATAAAATATTATCATCCTTGAGTCTCCCATTTTACACCTCTTCAAATCCTTAATTTTAAATAAAACAAATTTTATCAACATACTTCACACAAAAATGCATACCAAGTATTTTAATTTTTTAATGTCTTTATTTTCATAACATTTCCCACAAATTTCCTCATAGATATTGAAAAAACATATTGTTACATGACACAATTCCATATAAATTTAAATTAATTTTAGTTTATTTTTGAATTTATTTGTTTATAGTTGAAATTTTTATTTGTTCTTTTGAGTGTAAAAAAATCCAGCTTCCTCCTTGGAGTGAGTTCATATGGTTTAGAAATAACTATGCTTTCCTTTTGTTTATGAAAAATCTCCTAAAAAATTATTTCTATACTGATGGACAATATTTTTTAAATTATTCTAAATTTTCATTTATATATCCATATTATTCAATCAAAATATCTATATTCTAAAAAATACCAATTCTTGTTGTCATTATTTGAGTCAAGAGACACTATAGATATTAAAACTATCACTATAGACTGATGATTTTTTATTTTAGATCCATGGTATTATTTAAACTATTATTTACTCTAGTTTTGAAACCACCAATAATTAATTATTCCTCTTTATGTTTTATTTTTTTACTAAACAACTTTCACTTTTTAAATATTATTAGAATTGAGATTTAAAATAAAATCATTTGACTCAGATTTATCTAAATCACACTACTGAGATAGAAATTAAAATGATATAAAACTCATTAGAAATATATTTTTCACTATACATGATATTATCTCTTTGAGGTTAATATATATCTTCATCTTTTTATATATTTTACCATGAACATCCCAATTTTCACCTTTTCTTATATCATTAATTTTCTATTTTTCTAATGATAACCGTAAAAAATACTCTTCGATATATTTTTAGTATTTTATTTCATGGAATTAATTAACATTCATATAATGGCCACTTGATATATAAAAAACCTTATTTTTAATAATTTTTTATTTGATTTCATATTTCCTTTTATATCCATATATAATTTTATTGATAAAAAATAACTTTTTTATCTTATCATTATTTATTTCCACCCTTTTCTTCGAGGTGGACTATCTTTTATGAGTGAAAATGTAAGACCTTGAGGAATTTTTGAAATTTTATTTCTTTATTAATTTATGTTTATTTAATATTTTACATTACAGAAAACAAATAGTTTTAATGAAACCCCCCATTCAATTATAATATTATTATTTAATATGATTTTTATCCTAAATAAATTATAATCGGGTATATGAATAAGTGTAAATAAATTATGAATATATATTGTTTACACATATGTATATATAATTATTTCACTACATAAAAATTACTTAGAAATGAAAATATGATCTATATGAAAATGAAGGAAAAACGTTTCTAAGAAAAATATACAAAAAATGATTTTCTACCTCAAAAAATTAAACAAATAATTTTTTTGAATTTTTTTATTGAAATTTATAAATTATATATTCAATCAAATATTCATCATTTATCTTATATATTACTTATATATTATATATGAATAAAACACATTTTATGCATATTGAAATATGCTTCTAAGAAGCATTTTTCCATAGTTTTCACATTTTTATGTAATTAATCCTTTCCATATTCAAAATTTTAATTTTTAAAAAATAATTAATTTTTATTTATCAGATAAAAAATATAATATTGTGGTGTTTTTTTATTTTTGATCAATTGATTATTTTTTTGATAAATAATGAGAAATAGTTCTTTATACAAAAGTGGTATTTTTTTGAAAAATAATAATGTTATTTCCTTTATAAAATGGGTTTTGAAGTAACATTAGTTATGTTATATATATATATATTAATTAAATAATTTATTTTGAATCATTTTAATATTTAATTTTAATCCAATACAGTTTTTATAGTTATATTTTTTCCTTGGAAAACATCTTTCTCATCATAAATATGGGTTAAATTTTTGAAATTATTTTTTAATTATGTGAATGGAATTTGTAAAAAATTATCAACTATTTTATTTTATAATAAAATATATTGTATAATATGGTAATATAAATTTCTTACAATAATTAAGAGTAAAAATATTTAAACAAAATTTACTATGATTCAAATAAAAATCTGTTTACTAGGGGTTAAAATAAAATGTTATGAGTAAAAAATGACCCAATACATTTCCAAAAACCATTGGATGGAAATATTTAGACCATATCCCTTATAATATACATAATATCCCATTTTTAATCCTTTTTTCATGTGAAAAACATTATTACACCTTTTCTATTTCATAAAAAAGAAGTGTGCCACTTACCTCAACTATAGAACACCACCCCCTATCCTCTTATAATAACACATCCAAAAAACTTTGAATCAGTCATGAACTACCAGGATAATTTAATTAATTATCTAATCTCATCTTAGAATCAATATTTTTTCAGTTAGTCAACCAATTAAGCCATTTGGTTCTAATGTAGAAATGTTTTCTGAAGAAGAGGTAACATTATTAACCAACAATTTTGTTCCTTTTCATCATCCATCTCATTAAAATATTATTAAAACATGATTTTTTAAAATCATAAATATATTTCATATAATGATATTATCTTATAATAATGTAAAGAACTGTATTCATATAGTCCTCCATCTAATGGGATAAGAAATAATCATTTCTGTGTATATTGAACTACTGACTCGCCAACCAATATTATGCGTTTTCCATCACCACCTCTCATGGATTGATATAAATATGGATAAATAATTTATATATTATATTCAAGATATTATTATACATATTAAATTATATTATGAATTCAATATTTTTCCCCCAAACATATTAAAAAAACAACATCGCTCATCTGTTAGGTGACCTACCTCCTCACGAACTGATCTGATATGATTTTTATTTCCATTCAAAAATTATAGTAATTACAATAGATTGAATAATAATATAAGATATTGGTAAAATATTTATTCTTTTATAATTATGATATCTCATAAACATTTCTTACATTCCATTCCATAAAGAATGTTATAACATTGTTCATGTTTAGGACGGACTACTACCTCATGAAGTGATGTGAACCAATTTCACGTAAGATTTACATTAATGGAAATAAGGGAAATAGTTAATGAATAAATGTGATATAAATGGAATATAAATTTTTATTTAAATTTATTTATCGTTTTCAATTCATTTTTTTCATCCGTCAAGTAAATGGAAACAATGTTCATAGATATGTAAGGCCTACCATCTCAAAGAATAGTGTATTTCATTTTATATCTCTAAAATTTATATATTACACTAAAAAAATATACAAGGAATTTTCTTATATTTATATAATGGGTAATATTTTGGTGACTATGTAACGATTATAAATGTAGTAAGGGAAATAAATTAAGCAATTATCACATGACACATGATTTTAGCATGCAATTGCTATTAAATGGGTAATAAAATGTCTTATGTATAGAATATATTGTATTATGTATATATATATATATATATTTATGGTTCATTAATAAATTAATAACAATTATATATGTCACAACCCATCATCGGGGCCCGTGCTGTGACTACCCCATGCCCGCCTTCCATAGGCTAGGGGCTGATGACTAGAACCAAAGGCGTAAATCCCTATAAAAATGGAAGGAATTGCCTTTATAAAGTAAACAAACACCATAGAGTATGCAAGCTGAGTAAACACTAAGTAAACTGAGTACAAAAGTAAGTGATGGAAAGAAAATGGGCCAGAATACAATCCCAACTGTAAGTAAAGTACAACTGAAATGAAAGTACAAAAACTGAAATGTAAAGAAGTGAGTCCGAGCCATCCTCTATAAATCCCACCTGAATGGTGGGTACAGATAGTCCCCTATGCTCCTCGGCTCCAGCTGTCCGCTCCGAGTACGTCCCGTCTAGTGATCCACCTCCAGGTACCGCCCAGATCGATGAGCTCCCACCTCAATAAGCGTTGTCTGTCATCTGCATCAAACACAACAAAGTGCGGGTATAACCCGTGCATGGGTGAGTACACACTACTCAGTAGGGACCCTGAGACCCCCGAAGGACACCCATAATCCACAAAGGATAAACCAAAAAGGAAATATACAATCACAAAGTAACAACCAACTCTTCTTAGGTATATGCCCATACATATACCTAAGTCATCATTTCAAGCTTGGCTCTAGCACACGATCCCAAGTACAACCAAATCCAAACAAAAAAACACAACCCAATCCATAGAGGAAAGCATAATCCAATCCACACAGGAAATCACCACAATCATATAGATGTTATTGATTGTAAGTTAAGACTCAGCTCACACATGTATACTTTTTCATAAGGTGATAGAGATGCTCAGATGTATCCACTGATTCATCTAAGCTGTCCGACCCACATAGGATACAAGACCAGCTAAGCTGTCGGACCCACAAGGGATACAAGACCAGCTACTCTGCTGGACCCACATAGGATACAAGTACAGAGTCAAATACTCCCGAACCCACATAGGATACAAGAATATTAGTCAAGTACTGCCGGACTCACATAGGATACAAGAACAGTAGTCATCACCATCGATCCCATAGAGAATTCTAGTAAATCGTCATCACTGCCGAACCCACATAGGATCCTAGTACAGTCGTCATCGTCGTCACAGTCGCATCCAACTCTAGGGTTCCCACACACATCATGCACGATTCCGAGAGGGTCCGATCCACGAGCCAAAGGGGGGTAGATACATAAACTAACACAAATTCTGAATTTGATGTATCCCAAAGTTCCATCTCTTCAAAAGGAACTCAACACGACATACGACACATCAATCGGATGCCCGGTCTGAGAGTTATTGGATTTTTCATCCTAGGGGCCTGGTTGGTTTTTAATTCAAAACCAACCCGACTATACTCTAGAAGCATCCAAACCTTGAGAGGGGTAATCCAAAAGAACTGTCTCACTATGACGAATCCAACAAAGTTGACGGCATGCCAATTAGACGTCCAGAGCTCAAGTTATAAGCGTTTCTGCTCTGAGGGCCCAGTTGGTTTCGGGTTCGAACCAACCTGGACATAACCAAATTTCTCAGAAACCTTGAGTGTAATATAACGAAATGACCATCTCGATCCAAGGATCTCTATGCAACTGATGGTGCGCCATTCAGAGGTCCATAGCCCATGTTATGGGTGTTTGAACGGATCAATCCGGAAACAGGGGGTTTAGGCCTGGTTCGACCCGGCCCAATACCCCCTAGGTCGGCCTGTACCGGGTGAACCTGACCCAGGTCCAGGTTCGGCCCGGTTGGGCACGGCCCGACCTGGCTGGCATGGGCCGGTCCCGCCAGTGCAGCCCGGCCTGACGTGGGGTTCTGGCACAGTGCCGCACCGTCCCGGTGCGGCTGGTTCGGCCTAGTGCCGAGCCGGCCCGGTGTGGCAGGTCCGGCCCTATGCGGGCGCCCATGCACTGAGCGGACGAGGAAGGGGGGGGGGGGGGGGGCGCTGCCCCCCAAGTTTTGAAACGGCGGGCCCCACATGGGGGGGGGGGGGGCATTCCACCTGTTAGGGGGTTAAAACCCCCGGACTTCCATACTCCGGCCGGCCGTAATGGCTGGCTGGTGTGCCGCCGAAGGACCCCCGTGGGTCCCGCCTTCTGATGCGCCGACATCTGGGTGAGTCCGTTCAACCTCCTCTGCACCGCTGCAGCCTAAGAACGCAGCCCCTGTGTGACCGGCGCGGCGCAATGGCACTGCGCCCCTCCGCTGCGGCCCGCCCTTGGCCGCTGCTTCCTTTGGATTCTCCACCGTGCCGCCTCCATTCCAAACCGTGATGGTGTTCAACATAAAAAGGGGTAGGAGGTTTGGTCGTGTTCGTATGGTCCGACCTCCTCCCATTATTTTTATAAGAGGCATCCAAAAGAAATTAATGTTGAATGTCGAAATAACCATGAATGTGAAAACACCCCCTACTTCAACAACGATGACAAAAGTTGGCGTCATGGTTGACGGTGTCGGCGTACTTCCAAGGAGGGAATGACATATCACACCAGCTGTGGAGAGGAAAGGAATTGCTCGTCGATCACTCCTTGTGGTGACGACATTCTTCGTCGAGTTCTTGACATTCTTCAATGAAGATGATGGAATTATCCAAGACTTAGAGAATTATCTCCAAATATTCTCACACAAATAAACAACACTCAAATAAAATATGGTCTTCCTTATTTTATTAACACATGCCATGCGTTTTCAAATATTAAAAAACTCAAACTCCAAATTAAATTAATTCAATAGCTTTAATCAATCAATTTAATGTGAGAGTTGACATGCAATTAAAGAGGGAGAGTGGGTGAGTTACAAATTAATGGGGGGTTTTCCAACATTAAGAGAGGTTAGAGGAATTTTAAAAGGTGGGATCATGTGGGGCCCACCTCCCTAATATCCTATCAAGAGGAGTAAGGATTTAGTGGATCCCACCTCAACTACCACACGCGGGTTATAATTACTCAGAGAAGAAATAAAATTTTAATACGAATTTTATTTCACTCTTCAATTAAAGAACTTTATTTTTAACAACACCTCCTCAGCAATCACAACTCCAATTAAAGTCTTTTTAAGCAATTACCGGTGCTGTGGTTTCAGCGGTGCCCTTAGATTTCAATTCCGAGCACAAGTTCAAATGTTATAAAAACTAGCTCGTTCGTTCACTGAACATACCTGAACCTAAATTCAGAAATTTATTTCGGGCACAGTGGACCTTGGAATCAGGTGTCGTCAGAAACTGCGTACTCGTAAAATCTCAAAGAAATTAATAAAAAAAATTCCATGAAATTCATGGGTCATTACCTTACTCCCACCTCAGGTCTTTACATCCCTGTAAAGATACATCACAAACTAGGTAAACAAATGAGGGTACTGAGCACGCATCTAAGCCTCTTGCTCCCATGTGTTGTCTTGGAGGTTCCCGTGCTACCACCTGATGCACATAGGAGGAATCGACCGCCCACGTAGGACTTTCTCCTATCTATCCTCGATCTCCACCAGGAACTCCACAAAAGTCACACCTTAATCAATGACTAGATCCCCATGGTTGATGATATGCGTCGGGTTGTGCACGTATCTCCTCAGCTGAGATATCTGGAAGACGTCGTGCACCCGGTGCAACTGAGGTGGTAGAGCCAGGTGATAAGCCACCTTGCCTATCCTGCTGAGAACCTAGAATTGTCCAATGAAGCATGGAGATAACTTTCTTCCCCAACCAAATCTTCGTAATCCACATCAGGGTGATACCCGTAAGAAGATGTGGTTGCCATCCTCGAACTCTATTGGTCTCCGCCTCCTATCAGTATACGACTTCTATCAGCTCTGAGCTATCCTCATCCACTCCTGGATAACCTGAACCTTCTCTATCGTGGCCTAGACCATCTCAGATCCCACATGTACTGACTCCCTAGGGACTGTCCAGTAGAGAGGAGATCTGCAAAGTCAGCCATACAATGCCTCGTATGGTGCCATCCCGATGGTGGAGTGGTAGTTGTTGTTGTACGCAATCTCCACCAAGGGTAGTTAATCCTCCCAGCTACGACCAATGTTGAGGACACATGCACAGAGCATGTCCTCAAGGTTCTGAATGGTTCTCTCCTTTTGACCATACTTCTAAGGGTAAAAAGCGGTGCTCAGGCGTAGTTGTGTCCCAAATGCCTCCTACAACCCCTTCCTAAGCCGGGAAGTAAACCGAGCATCATAATCGGAGGTGATAGATGATGGAGAACCATGAATCCATATGATCTCCTGAACGTAGAGACACCCCAATCTCTCCACTGAGCCCTGTTCCCTGATTGGTAAGAAGTGGGTGGACTTGGTGAGTCGGTCGACAATAACCCAAATAGAGTCGTGTTATCTGGATGTATGTGGAAGTCCAGTCACGAAATCCACAGATATCCCATCCCACTTCTACTCTAGGACCTCCAAGGGTTTAACCAAGCTTGCTGGTACCTAATGCTCTGCCTTCACCTGCTGGCAGGTGAGGCATCGAGAAATGAACTCTGCCACATCCTTCATCATACCTGCCCACTAGTGCTGTTGTCTCAGATCTTGGTACATCTTCCCCACTCGTGGATGTACCGCTAAAGGGGAAGTGTAAAACTCTCTTAGAACCTCCTACTGTAATGCAGAGGTACCATAGTACGTCCTCTAAAAAGGACGAAATGCTCTCTTCCTATAAAGAATCCATCAGGTGCTTGTCCTGAGGATATCTATGATCAACGCATCTCATAGTCAACGTCCCCACGTTGTGACTCTCTGACCCACTGAGGAAGTGGTGGAGTGACTATGAGTGACTGAAAAAATGCTGCCCCATCTCTATCCACAAAGGATAACTGCAATGCTTCTAGCTGCTATGTCTCCTCTCCCAATAGCTGAATGCCCGTCCTCCTGCTGAGAGCATCGGCTACTACGTTCCCCTTCCCAGGAGTATAGACTATCTCAAATTCATAGTCTTGGAGGAACTTGAGCCATCGCAGATGTCTCAAGTTCAGGTCTTTCTTCGAAAAGTTTTACCTGAGACTCTGGTGGTCAGAGTAGACTGTAAAGTGCTCGCCCATCAGATTGTGCCACCACATCTTCAGAGTGAAGACCACTGCTGCTAACTCCAGGTCATGGGTAGCGTAGTTCTTCTCATGCAGCCTCAACTGTCATGATCCATAGGAGATCACTACCATCTCCTGTATCATGACACACCTGAGTCCGGTCCCTGATGCATCTCAATAGACTACATACCCAACTCCCTCCTCCGGTAGCCTCAAGATGGGTGCACAGGTAAATCTCTGTCTCATATTATGGAAGCTCTACTAACATTTATCTGACCACACAAAGGGTCTCCCCTTCTTTGTTAAAGCTGTAAGAAGTTCCGCACCTCGGGAGAAGTCTGGCACAAATCTCTGATAGTACCCAGCCAAACCTAGGAAACTTCGCACCTTCGTCACACTTCTGGGTGACTCCCAAGATAGAACTGCCTCAATCTTCGCAGGATCCACTGCAACTCCCACATCAGAGATGATGTGTCCCAAGAAGTGGACCTCACGTATCCAGAACTGAAACATCGTGAGATTACCGTAATGTTGGTGCTCTCGGAGTGTATCCAGTACAACCTGCAAGTGGTAGGTGTGCTCTTCCTCAGTAGTTGAGTAAATCAATATTTTGTCAATGAAGACTATGACAAATCGATCGAGGTAAGGCCGGAAGATCCTATTCATGAGACTCATGAACACTGCTGGAGTGTTGGTTACACCAAAAGGCATAACCAAGAACTCATTGTGGCTATATCAACACCTGAAGGCCATCTTATGCACATCCTCATCTCGATCTCTGAGCTGATGATTGTCTGACCTGAGGTCTATCTTTGAGAACCACCGTGCTCCATTGAGCTGATCGAAGAGGTCGTAGATTCTCGGAAGTGAATACTTGTTCTTCACTGTCACCTGGTTTAGGTGATGGTAATAGATACAAAGTCGTAAGCTCCCGTCCGCCTTCTTGGCGAACAAAATCGGGGATGCCCAGGTTGAAACACTGGGTCGGATGAATCCCTTACCCTGCAAGTCCTCCAGTTGTACCCATAGCTCTCGAAGCTCAGCAGAAGCCATATGATATGATGGAGTAGATATCGGGGTTGTCCCAGGGTATAGGTCAATATAAGAGTCTACCTCTCTACGAGGAGGTAGTCCAGGAACATCGTTAGGAAAAATTTCCACATACTGATCCACCACGACAGGAATACTCAGACCCCACATGTCAACTGCTCCTAGGATGAGGCTAGCTAACTAATGAGTGATCAGTTGTACTCTCCTCTGATTGAGTCTATCCTGCACTGTAAAGGCTCCCTTCTCGAAAGTGAAGGTTAACCTGCTCCCATCGATGCAAACACATCGCACCTTGCGCCAAATTAAGTCAATCTGATCATGGACCGTAGATAACCAATCCATGCCCAAGATGATGTCGCAAGGCCTCGACACCACTACAAGAAGATCTCAGCTGATTCTCTCACCTTCTAGAGTAATCTCACACTACTGGTACTAGTGCATAATTATCGAGTCTACTCCCGTAGGAGTCTCTAGCTATAAGGATCGAGCCAACGACTCCATCAGAATCTCCGAGATCCGAACAAGGGCAGCGGAAAGGAAAGAATGACTCGCTCTTATGTCTATAAGAACTATAGCAAGGGTGGAGTAGACACAGATAGTACCTCGGATCATCCCTAGTGCACTATGGTTGTAGGCCTCTACTGCCTGAAGCTGAGCCTGTCTCTGGCCGCGAGCTCCCTATGGTCGGGGAAGACCTCCTCGTGGTGGTGGTGGTAGAGCCTCAAAGCGTCACCCACCACCTGCTGCTCAGCCAGCTCCTCTGCCTCGTCCGCCTGCTCCCTGAGGACCACCACGGTCGAACCTCTACCTCTGCCTGGGAGGTCCCTCCATGGTCTGCTGCTCGTCTGCATGTCGGGTCGGGAAGTCACGAGGCATGTGGACCTGCCTGCTGCAAGCTTAGCATTGTCTGCTTATCTGAAGGCTGGCTCTGTGCCGCATGCCCCGCACCTCTGAGCCAGTATCCTAAGGTCGTATGCTCGATGTTCTGGTCCATTTGGACCCCACTGACATCCGACAACTACCAGCTACATTAGACTCTGCTATGTTCCACCCTGGGGTAGGTCTCGCAGCTAGTGTAGGTTTAGCAAGAAATCTCTCTACAAGAAAGGATCAATTTAGTACTCCTGCCTGTGTCAGAATGCTGAGGGAGATCATCGAATCCCTGATCTCATGCCTTAGTTTCTTCTCAAAGGTCCTAGCTTAGAATAATGGGTCACGTACCGTGTCTGTGGAGTAGCATGAGAGATCAGTAAATATCACCGAGTACTGGGCTACTGTCATGCTTCCCTTCCACAGGTGTAGTAGCTCTTGAATGTGCACCACATGGAGGGTGGCTGGAATGAAATCCAAGAGGAAGAGGCTCTCGAAGTCTGTCCAGAGTAAAGATGCATCGTCTTGCACATGGAGCATCAGGATCCACCATCTACCTGCTGTCATGTGTAGGAGACTCGCCGCAAGGATCACCATGAGGTCAACTGGTGTCCCCACTAACCTGAAAACTTGAAAAACAGCCTCCAGCCAATCCTCGGCTGCCTGAGAGTCCATCTCCCCGAGGAACCTGGGTGGTCTCTAACGCTAAAACTCATGCAGTGCACTAAGGTGATGTGCAGTCTCAGCGGCTGGGACTGGTAGCATCGGTGGCTCGGTAGGTAGAGGTACCGCCGGTGCCTCCGCTGTAATGGGGCCCTGCACCAAGGCCTCGTCACTCGGGTGGCTTCCATCTCGTACAAAGCTCGGAACCCTAGCTGGCTGCTATCGTGGGGCCATCCTGAAAAGAAACAAGTGTTCCACGGTCAATACAGTATACCTGTTTAGCTGACACAAAGTAATCATAATGAAAACTTTTGAAACACACCTGCAATCATTGTTTTTGTGCTCTGAGTTGGATATTAGAAGTCAGGGTCCTGGTGTAAGGATACATTGGCAGCCACACCAACACTGGACTCCTTGTACTGATAACCACACTCAGTACCCTTAACAATATTGCTTCACATAGAGGAACGATTAGAGTCCTGAGTTCTGTGGTAGAAATGAACTCCTCTAATACCAATTTGTCACGACCCGTCCTCGGGGCCCGTGTCGTGACTACCCCAAGCCCGCCTTCCATAGGCCATGGCCTGGTGACTAGCACTAAAGGCGTAAATCCTGATAAAAAGGGAAGGCATTTCCTTTATAAAGTAAACAAACACCACACATTACGCAAGATGAGTAAACAATAAGAAAACTGAGTACAAAAGTAAGTGCTGGAAAGTAAATGGTCTAGAATACAAACCCAACTGTAAGTAAAGTACAACTGAAATGAAAGTACAACAACTGAAAAGTAAAGTAGTGATTCTGAGCCGTCCTCTGGATATCCCACATGATGGGTGGGTACAGATAGTCCCCTATGCTCCTCAACTCCAGCCATCCGCTCCGATTACGTACAGTCTAGTGATCCAACTCCAGGTACCGTCCAGCTCCATGAGATCCCACCTCGATCAGCGTTGTCCGTCATCTGAATCCAACACAATGATGTTCGGGCATAGCCCGTGTAGGGGTGAGTATAAGCTACTCAGTAGGGACCCCGAGATACCCGAAGGTCTCCTAGAATACACGAAGGATAAACCACAAAGGGAATATACAATCATGATGTAACAACTAACTCTACTTAAGTATACCTATACCTAAGTCATAATTTCCATCTCGACTCTATTACACGAGCCCAAGGACATCCCAGTCCACACAGGAAATCATAACCCAATCCACATAGGAAAGCACAACCCAATCCACACAAGAAAGCAAAACAATCATATCGATGTTATTGATTGTAAGTTAAGACTCAGCTCACACAGGTATACTTCTTCTTAAGGCGAAAGAGATGATCAGATTTAGCCACTGATTTATCTATGCTATCGGACTCGCATAGGATACAAGACCAGCTAAGCTATCAGACCCACAAAGGATACAAGACTAGCTACTCTACCAGACCCACATTGGATACAAGTACAGAGTCAAATACTGCCAGACCCACATAGGATATAAGAACAGTAGTCAAGTACTGCTGGACCCACATAAGATACAAGAACAGTTGTCATCACCGTCGAACCCATAGAGGATTCCATTACGGTCGTCGTTACTGCCAAACCCATAGAGGATCACAGTATTGTCTTCATCGTTGTCTCAGTCGCAGCAAGCTCTAGGGTTCCCGCACACAGCATGCTCAATTTCGGGAGGGTCTGATCCACGATCCAGAAGTGGATCGATACATCAACTGAAACGATGTCTAGATTTGATGTTTCCCAAAGTTCCGTCTCGTCAAAAAGAACTCAACGCGACAGACGACACATCAATTGGAATCCCGGTCTGAGAGATATTGACATTTTCGTTCCAAGGGCCCGGTTGGTTTTTAAGTCAAAACCAACCCAACCGTACTCCATCTACATCCAAACCTCGAGAAGAGTATTCCAAAAGAACTGTGTCACTAAGTGGAATCCAACAAAGTCGATGTCACGTCAATCGGACGTCTAGAGCTCAGGTTATAAATGTTTCCGCTCCGAGGGCCCGGTTGGTTTCGTGTTCGAACCAAACCGGTCGTATCCAATGTTCTCCCAAACCCAGAGTGTTATATACTGAAATGACCGTCTTGATCCAAGGATCTCTACGTGACTGACGGTTAGTCATTCGGAGGTTTGTAGCCCATGTTTGGGGCGTTTGAACGGATCTGTCCGGAAACAGGGGGTTTGGGCCCGGTCCGACCCGGCCCAATTCCCCCTAGGTCGGCCCGAACCGGGTCGCCCCGACCTGGGTCCAGGTTTGGCCTGGTTGGGTGCGGCCCGGCCCGGCTGGCGCGGCCAAGTCTAGGTAGTGCGGCCTGGCCCGACGTGGGGGTTTGGCCCAGCGTGAGCGGCCTAGCCCGGCGAGGGCGGTCCGGCCCAGCGCGGGCGGTCCGGCTTAGCGTGGGCGGCCCGGCCCGGCGTGGGTGGTCCGGCCCAGTGCGGGCACCCACACACTGAGCGGACGCGGAAGGGGGAGAAGGGGCTGTCTTTTGAAACTGCATCCCCCACTTGGGGGGGTGGGGCAGCCATGCCACCCGCTGGGGGTTACGACCCCCGGTGTTCCGAAATACGACCGGCCGTAATGGCTGGTTGGTGTGTCGCCGCAAGACCCACATGGGTCCCGCCTTCCGATGCGATGGAGGCCGGGTGAGTCCGTCCACCCTCCTATTCCCTTCCGCGACCTAATGCCGCAACCCCTGTCCGACTGGCATGGCGCGACGGCGCCGCGCCCCTCCGTCGCGGCCCTCCCTTGGCCGCGACTTCCTTTAGATTCTACGGCGCCGCGCTCCTTCGCCGTGGCCTGCTCCGGCCGCGGTTCCCTTGTTCCCGCACGGTGTCGATGCCCTGCGTCACCTCCCTTCCAAACCATGATGGTGTTCAACATTAAAAGGGGGAGGAGGTTCGGACGTGTTCGTGCAGTCCGACCTCCTCCTGTTATATTGATAACAGGCATCCAAAATAAATTAATGAAGAACATCGAAATAACCATGAATGTGAAAACAACCCCTACCTAATCAACGGTGACAATAGTCGGTGTCACAGTTGATGGTGTTGGTGTACGTCCAAGGAGGGAATGACGTCTCACACTGGCTGTTGAGAGGAAAGGAATGGCTCGTCGATCACTCCTTGCGGTTACAACATTCTTTGGCGAGTTCTTGAAGTTCTTCAACGAAGATGATGGAATTCTCCAAGACAAAGATAATTCTCTCCAAAGATCCTCACACAACTAAACATCCCCCAAATAAAATAAGGGATTATTTATTTTATTAACACCTGCCATGCGTTTTCAAATCATCAAAAACTCAAACTCAAAATTAAATTAATTGAATAGCTTTAATCAATCAATTTAATGCGAGAGTTGACATGAAATTAAAGAGGGAGAGTAGGTGAGTTACAAAATAATGGGGGGTTTTCCAACATTAAGAGATGTTAGAGGAAATTGAAAATATAGGGCTCTTGTGGGGCCTACCTCACTAATATCCAATCATGAGGAGTTAGGATTTATTGGATCCCACCTGAACTTCCACACGCAGGTTATAATTACTTAGAGTAGAAATAAAAATGTAATACGAATTTTATTTCACTCTTCAATTAAACCACTTCATTTTTAACAACACCTCCCGAGCAAATGCAACTCCAGTGAAAGTCCTCTTAAGAAATTACCAGCACTGCGGTTTTATCGGTGCCCTTAGATTTCAATTCTGAGCACCAGTTCAAAAGTTAGAAAAACCAGCTCATTAATTCACTGAATGTACCCGAGCCTAACTTCGGAAACTGATTCCGGGCACACAGGGCCTCAAAATCAGGTTCCGTTAGAAACTGCGTACTTGTAAAATCCCAAAGAAATTAAGAAAAAAAATTCCTTCAAATTTACAGGTCCTTACAATATACATATTATACATTATTTTTAAGATGTATAAAATATGTCAATAGTTAAGGTAAGGGATATCTGTATCACTTTTTACTTATGTGAGAGACATTAAAAATTCATCGTCTATTTAATTTTTTGTGTGTATATATTTTCCATGGATGTATTTTTTTTATTACTATTATAATTAATTTTATTTAAATATATAATTGAAGATATATCATTCAGGGGATTTTCAATTTGAATGGTTGGAAAGTGGTATGGTGTTATAATCTAAATTTTCCATTTTAGAGATGTATGTTATGGTAGGAACCTATATTAATTTAGATGTGTTTATAAATCCCATAAAGAAATTATATGATTAATGTCATTATATTCATTATATTTAATGTTTCATTTGATAATAAATATTTATTGTAGTTATGATTCAAAAGATACCAAATTATAAATGATTTTTTGTTACAATCTCATTTATTATCAGGATTTTTTATGATTATGATATATGATGATGAAATATTATGATACATCTATAATAAAAATCCTGAATTTTTGCATGATATGGTTCTAGCATGATAATATTTTATTTTCATTTTCATATCAATATATACTGAAGATATAGAAATATTGTTCATTATAAAATTCATACTTATTTCTCTATTTGATAGAAAAACATTTTTCTTCTTATAACATGATTTCTAAAAAATTAAAAAAACACTTTTAGATTATGATATTGAATTATTAAATACATTTTTACCCATGTTTGAATTTTGATTTTATTTGAAATGTATCTTCTTGTAATTTTCCAAAAAATTCATGTTATGACTTAAAAAATATAAAAGGAATATTTATTTGACTTAGATGGCATGAGAAGTATTTTTTTCTTTCAGGACCACTCTATTTTGAATTATCCTTTATAATTTTCTATTATTTTCATGGTAAACGAATTCCATAATCATTTATGAATGTTTATTTTCAGAAATTGATTTGTAATGAAAAGATATTATCCTCATGAAATGTTGTAATTAATTTTTAAATCTTCACAGTATACGTAAATTTCATAGAATTTTGGTAATAGAAAGAGAGGCTGGATTTTAGGAATTTACAATTATGTTTTGAAACTATAAGTGGATGTGGAATTAGAATAGAGGTAGCTATGTGTAATAACATGTAAAAGGTTTCATTGAACTCGACTCTATCATAACCTCTGCAATGTCCCTGACCTAATTAGCCACCCAAACAGTGATTTTGGATTATGATCCATTGTCCTTAGGTGCTCCTCCCGGTATACCAAAGGTTGTCAAATATATGCTAATGTGTAATAAGGATGAAATTGTGGACACTGTACCTTCAGTTTATTATAATATAATGGTCTGAATACATATATAAAACATGTAGGGGTCAACAAACTCAAACCAGACCTGACAGTGGACAGAGAATAGTAAAAATATAAAAAATAAAATCATAATAATCAACAATATTTGAAATAAATAAATAGGAAATATATGACTTCCATCTACTAAAACATTCTTGCATCCAAAAAAATTCATACAATACAATATCCAATAGAGGTGTTTTCTAAAGGATGACCACTGTAGATAAATATATAAAAAACAAGAAGTTAGTACAAACAGATATTAGAAAGAATACTCCAAATGATGTAGAAACCTCAAGTTCCCTTAGCATACATGAATTACCACTCACAAATATTATCCATCTTAGGAGCTTTAACACTTACCTGAGCATAAAACCATATTGCATACATTAGTCTTAAAAGGAATATGTAGGGTGTGAGAATGAGTTTATGTATGATTCCACCCATTAGTTGACACCTAATATATGTGCTTATATAGGTGTGTAATATAATGAGAGAAATATCTCGTGAAATTTAAATAAAAGAAAAAAAACGTCCATAGTGATTAAAAATCAACAGGAAGTTGTCACTGTCAATGGCCAATGCTATAATCACTGAAGAGGAGAGGATCTTTAGACCATGTCACAATTTATACCATGATGTCTAATAGTCCCAACATAAAATTCAGGTTCCAACTACAAATAAGAAACTCAGATGCTCACATGCACAAACAGCTCATGTATAAAATTATGTCATAGACATTCCCCTAACATGAACATGTAATGTTAACCTAGTCCCTCAGACCCCTTCTCAAAATCACCCATCGGCTTGTAGCCTAACATATTAAGGCTCAATAATTACAATACTAAAAATAAAAACATTTCACGCATATATAATGATGTCATGAAGTATGTCAATCTCTATCATCCCACACTTTAATAGATTTAATGACCTCATTCATGGAAGGCCTTACCCCAATCAATATCCTCAACATAATTATCCAAAGGACCCTCACCTTCCCAATGTATTTCTATGACAGTCAGCCTCCAAAAATAATTACATAAGCTGCACTACAAGGGGCATCTTCCCACATGAGTGGTAAAAACCACATAATTATTGAGTTAGCCTCTGTTCGCATGAATCTAATCAGTTCTTTGACCATAATTAGTGAGTGAAAATCACAAAAATATTTCTTAACGCAAACTAATACCAAGACCGCAAGCCCCTATGACCCTATCCCTCAAATCTTATGGCCTTTCATCCAATTTCAATAATAATTCCATAAACCTGATGGCCCAACACCACAACTGAAGATTGATTCATCCAATCTTGGGATCAACATCACTCAATGTATCTAGTAAAATCCAAACCAAAAAACCACATCACCTCAAACCAAATGGTCATGCCACCCAATTACTCAGGCTAATCCTATCATGATCCCATAGATATCATCAATATATCACATGAATTTAATAAAATAGATAAATGTATGAAAATTAAATAGAAAATTAATTATAATCGAATTGAAAAACAATAAATTAAATAAAAAAATTACGTAAAATTTAATTGTACATATAAAGTAAAATTTGAAAATAAATTTAATACAAGAGGATCAATTTGACAAAAATAACACACCTTGGCATAACCACTTCATGTTCCACTGTATCTAACCTATCTCAGACCACATATCGACTCATGAATCATTTCAATAAGCATATCACATAGTTCAATTTAATAAATTATGGTTAACTAAAAATTTATAAGGTTCTTTATCATTCAACATAATGATACACAAAATTTTCATCCTAAAAATGATTGGTAAAACAAAATGAATGGTATGAACCACCTACCATAGAGTTGTAGATGATGAAACGTCCTATATTAGTCTCTAACATGATGAAATTTGGATGAAATAAATGTTTCTGTAGAACACCCTATAAATGAGAATAACTATTCACACTGATTTAGCAGGTAATGAGGGAAGGTCATGAAATATAAGAGGCATGGGTGGAAAGAGATTTAGTGACAAAAATAAAATGCACCTGAAGTGTCATTAAATGGAGGTAAAATGAGGAAGTTAGATCACATCCAAGGAGGGGAGGAGCAGAACCAAATATCCTTCTTGGAGGAGGATCAATCATTGGAGGATAAATTGGAAGAAATGGACTTAATAGATAGGAGGGAAATTTGGAACGTTTTCCACATTATTGAAGAACCGTGTTGGATAACACGCTTTGGAGAACCGTGTGTTAACTATTCGACACCAACTCCCTAAGGATCTTGGTCTACATAGTTTCCCCACATGGTTTTCCATACCTTGTGTGAGACTTATATAAAATATTGAATAAATGGTTTCACACCCATGCACCCTAATATGCATGGTTGTTAGAACTATGCAGCCATACAAAATTGGTTCACATAGATTTCTATAATAGGCCACACAATTTTACCCCTACCAGGCGCCTCGGCCTACAACTCAAAATTTTATTTTTCGGGCCTCTAATGCACCTGAAACCCATATAAAAGCCAAGGTACCTCTATAAAATTTTATACACATCCAAAAAAATATTTTAGTTTGAAAGAAATCTCAAAATTGAGTTCCGATGATCAAAAATGAAATTATCATGTTCACAAATTAACAAATTCAAAATAGTAGAGGATTTTGACACGCTTCAAAAAACTGTGATATTAAAATATCCCCACCTTAAAATAGCACATCTTAGATCTATAAAACCCCTATATAAGGAACAAAAAAACCCATCATGGTAAAAATTATCACAGAGTAACCTGGTCGGAACATAACATGAAAATTATCTCTTATGGGCTCACCAAATTAGGAGTTTCCTACCCCAGTTGCATCTTGACCCCATGAAATATTATAACTAATGGTCCATCAAAAATATCAGGACTAAAAATTCCTCTCATGATAATGTTCACTATGATACCTCTTTTGGTGCTCTAATTTTATAACTAATGCACACCTATATCCCACACCACATCGGTTACCACCTCATACCCATGTAAATGATAACACCAATGAGGCACCACATATCAATAGATTTTTAAATCAATCCTAGTTCCTTAATCCTCAATAACATACCCCATCATAATGATGCCCATATTACAATTAAATTATCTAAATCACGACTCGATAATACCCCAATCCCAACACAGCTAAATAGAAACCCATCCCATGATTCTCACCTAGATCATGGTCCCACGTAACTTATACGTTCATACATGCATATATACAAACATTAATATATATAATAATGCACATGAATCCGTGCTGAACTACTATCCATCATCTAGTTAGTTAATATATATAGTCCATGCACCTCATTCACCCAAAACAAATAACACCTCAATAGTCCAAGGAAATAATAATAAATGGAAAATAGACACGCCCATGGTGTACATATATCCTTTATAAGATCACTAGACTGATTAGTCAATATCAGATCCATGTCACAGACCTAGCCTAAATTGACTACCTGAAGCACGACCTCTATAGGATTCTACAACCGCCAGTGGAAACATAACCCAATGATGGGTCCCACTTTCCCTTACCTCACCTATGTTTTTAGTTGGATCTTAGATACACTCAATTGGTATTAATCAATGGCCTATCCCAAAACCCGTAGTTTTCACCAATCCTTGAATACCATATGTTTAATAATTACTCTTGAATAATTTATCAAGATTCCCAACATACCTATAGGACAAACACACCTTTAGAGGCCGTTCACATTGAGTGAAAAAATATCTTGGATACCCAAACTAAATTAAAACCATCGAAGACCCACCCTAAGGTGATTCATTCAAGTTATTTTCCACACATTCATTTTAAAACTCATCTCAACCTAACTTCCTACTATCTGAGGAGTCAACAATTAAGTCACACAAATTTATCATTTGGATCAATTACCACATATCCATCAAAATTTTCTCTTATATGAGTTCATGTTTAACAAATTATAATAATTATTCCAACATAAATTTGATCAACTGCACCCCAATGTCAAGTCGTATACCATCCTCTAAGTGTTTCACCTTGGAGGTGTCATATCCCATAATGTATTATATAATTAAAGGAAATTTAGTGTTTATCTCCACATAGTCTATGAAAAACATGTCACCTTGCTGAATGCTCATGAAATCTCGGAAGATGTTCTTGAAGAACCATGCCTTAAAATCATTCTAGTCCTCTAACTCATGCCTACCTACCTAAACATACATGTTCCACCGGTTCCTAGATGGTCGTCTAGGTATGTATGTTTTCAGTTTCACCATCCAATCTAGAAGAATACCAAGATGAAAAAAAATAATCATCATACACTCGATCAAATTCATAGCCACATATGGACTAAAATGACCCTTAAAGAGTGGTGGGTGATGAAACGGGTACCCTCGAGTCAGATACTCCATATATGTCTTTTATCCACGAGCTTCTCTATTGATACCTTGGATAACCCACACCAGGGTCTCTTTGATATACTCTTCAAGACACTCAATATGGATATCATGCCTTTTGGTTGCCTTTCCTGCACTAGAAATTATTCCTGACCCTGTACATATAGTTCATGATCAACTTATCTCTTAGGGGTCTCATCATGCTCGTTATCCAATGGAACAAAACAATTAACAACTCGATTCTCCAACTAAGTAGTGTATGTTGAAACCAATTGAGTACCATTAATAAGGAAACCATCCTAGATAACACACACACACACATATATATATAATGTAGATATAGAATCTTGTAATAGGAAGGGTAAACCAACTTCCCTAACACTCCCCCATCATAACCATAACAATTGGTAGCATTATCTAAGGACCTCACTGCCCGAACTCAATGGATCCAAGTACAAAAAATACCTTGTTTGATACCCGTTCTGAAGAACAACATTACCTCAAACCAATGACCATGTCTCTCAACTTTGTGATCAACATCACCCCATGTCACTTTACCTGAATTCTGATATAAGATCTAGGACCATAAATATATATATGTATATCACATGGAACATAAAATTTTCCATATTATTTATACCACGACACAATCATATATATAATTTAATATCCTATGTGCTTATCAGAAGAATAAACATTCATAACAAACACACCTTTACGTACTGAACCAAGGATCCAATATCTATTTAACATACCAGGAGAAGGAAAATAATTTCTAAGAATATAATAATCACATCACTTGTATACCTCTCATTGTTGAAATAATATTAGATATAATATGAAAGAAAATCCAACAATTCTCACCCATGGTATCTTCATCCGTCCCTCATACCTAGGGAAGCATGTGCCCCAAGAAAAAGTAAATAACCAAGTTCTAAAAAAATTTAAATTATATAATATATAATAAAACAATTATAATACTATTTAATGAGGTAAAATAAACTTCATCGACTCCATTTATATCATCCTTTGCCCAATTAGCTACCCAAAAATTTCTTTTATCCAAGGTGTCACTATCCATAGGGGCACATCCCCATTCACCACAAGTTGGATACTAACAGATAGGGTGTACTATGGGTGATATTCGGGAGACCATACCATCTAGTGATGGTAAGAAAATTAACTAATTACATATATATAACATGAAGTGGTCAAGATACTCAAACTATAACCCTCCAATAGCGAAAACACATAAAAAAAAGAAATAGTGGAAGTATAATAATCAATATCAATGGATATAAATAAATAAGAAAAATACAACTTTCATTTACTAAACAGAGAATGTACAAAATTCTGGTCTTACAATACAATATCCAATAATGGAGTTTCCCAAGGGTTGACCATAGAAGATACATATATATAAACAACATGATAATATAATTGGATTAACAAAAGGAAAACACCAACTGATGTTGGAACCTCATCTTCCTATTTCATCCATCCATTCAAACTCAAACTAGGATCTAGCTCTAGTGCTCGAACCCTTACCTAATCATAAAACATAAATTCTAAACCAATCATAAAATGTCTATGTAGTTTGTGGGAACAAATATTAGTAGGATACAACCCATGTGTGCATAGCCATCATATAGGTTTAAAAAAGGGGGTAATATAATTAGAAAAATAGCTCATGTAATTTAAATAAAACAAACAAAATTTTTTAGTGATAAAAATATCCTAGGAATCTTTCACCTTCTTCGGCCAATGCCAGAATCATTTAAGAGGAGAGGTCCTTGGCCCATGGCCCATGCTGTTCTCTGATGTCATATGCTATATTATGAACCCTTAGGTTTCACATCTAAATAAATAACCTGACACATCATTCCCATAGGCACCTTATGTAAAAAATCATGTCACCAACATCCCAAAGAAATTTCCATGAAAAAGAATTGTGTCCCTCAGACCAATGCTCAAAATAACACTTCACCTTGAATCTGGATGTATATAGGAGAAATGATATATGTACACAAATAAATATCATTATTGGATCATTCCATTATGTCCTGAGTTATATATATATATATCCTCTAATATAATCCAGTCCCAACATCCTCAACAATGGAAAGCCTCAGTACCCAACCGACAACCTCAACACAATGATCTGAAAGTTCCTCACCTACCTCATTGATTTCTATGACATGAACCCCCTATCCAAATTACTTATGCTACACTAACAGGGGTCTCTACCAATATGAGTGGTTAGAAACATCTCATTACTGAGTCAACCAGTGTGAAGACTACTCCAATTAGAACATTAGTAATCATGGGTGAGCAGAAATCACCAAAATACTACCTAAGCCCCACCATGCCTGGAACATCATTTCATTATGAACATGTCACATAATGTTGATGGCCATGTCATTTAATGTCATGAGACATGCCTTCAACATGAAAAACTATCCCTTTCAACTAATAAATAAGTCATCAAATCATGTGATGAATATCACTATTAGAATTGGGACCAAGACCAATGAGATTACTAGGCCACCTCAATCTCAATGGCCATGACATCCTAATTCCACAATAGAAGGCTGTCAGAATCCCATTACTCTCAGAAGTATATTAAAAAATAGTCTTATTGAAAAACAATTAAATTAAAATTAAATAAAATATTAAATATAATTTAATTAAAAAACACTAATTAAATAAAACAATTCATTGGAATTGAGTTATTCCTATCAAATAAAAAATTAAACTCATTTTAATAAAACTGAATCAATTTAATAAAAAGGAAACACCTCATCCTAACTACCCAAAGGACCAATTCCACTCACCTTGCTTAAAACACTTTTTGAAACCATGATATCATTCTCATCGCTATCTCATATGATTCAAATTAATAAATTAAAAGATACCATTAATTTATAAGGTCCTCTCTCAGTCATCACAATGATGAGATAAAATTCACACCCCCATAATTCTTTTGAAAACATAAAGAAAGACATGAACCACCTAACTTAGAGTCATAAACATTGGAATATATGGTATTATACTCTAACATGAATATATTTTGATGTAATTTTAGATTCAATAAAATACCATGAAAATGGGGAAAAAATACTCTCACATATTTTGAGGTCTGTAAGGAAATAACATGGAACATAAGAGGGATGTGTGATGAAAACCCTAATTAGATGGATCCAAAACACTCAATGGATCGATGAGTAGAGGTTGGATGAGGAATATCTCTCACACAAATTCAAGAGATAAGTAGAACCCCATGACAATCTGGAAGGAGGACCATGCATTGAGTAGGAAGAGGAGTAAATGGGTTTAATAGAAAAGAGTAAATTTTAGTAAATTCTTTTCTTTAATGAAGAACATGTTTGGATCTAATGGTTTTTAAAACCATGGTCCAATCATGAAACACACACTGCATCAAAAAACTAATTCCTTCCAAATTCATTGCACATTTTTCCAAACAACGAACAACCTATGTGTGATCCCCATGTCAAAAACTAAAAAAAATGTTTCATGGTCGTGCACCCCATCCCACATGGTTAGCTAGAGTAGGCCACATGGTTTTACCCCAAAATTTTTCAATGCCCTCAACTAAGAACTTTTTATTCACTCCTCTTAGGTATCCAAAATGAATCCAAACACTCTAAGAACTTTCCAATCCTCTAAAACCAAAAAAAATCAAGATATAGGTTTGATGGGAAGCTGTTAACTGGGTTCCAATGATCGAAATATAAATTAGGATACCCACCAATTCAAAAATTAAAATTGTAGATGATTTTAAATACTCTGAGAACTAGGGATGTTACAACCTGGGGAATGAAAATGGCCCTTTCTTCCCACCTATTTTGAAACTCTCTGGTTATATGGTTAGGAAATTGAAAAAAATCTATTCCATGTATTGGGATTTATCTGAATAATGATTATCAGTGACCTAAGATAATTCTATGTTTTCATATACTGAAATAAATGATTTGTTATTTAGACATCTAATAAGTTATTTTTTATGATTATGTGGTTTCACACAATGAATATTTTTACTTAAACTATTCTTTTTATTTATAGAAAATTGAGTGTACCAGAAAGAACTATATTAATTTTGAATGTTATAGGAAATGTATTAATGTGAATCCTAATGGGATATAAACTGGGGTAAATGATATTGTCATTATTTATAATCATTTATCATGGTATTTTATTAACAATTATCACTTTAACTATCTCTTTGTCTCACCAATATAGATAAATATTGAGTTTATTGATATTTTTGGTGGTGGAAACAATAGAGAAAAATGATTTAGTTTCTTATATTTTGAGATTATGGGAAGAAGAACTCGAAAAAATGTTCTAATTGAACAAGAATATGATTTATGTGTGGATTGTAAAAAAGAGTAAGAGATTTCATAAGAAAATGAAATGGTTTCTGATTAAATAGATTAAAATTATGGGTTCACTATGAAATCATCAATGGTAGAATATTATTAATGTGGAAATATTAGTAATTATAAGAATCGATATCCAATGTGGAAATTCCATGATGATAATATGCAAGGTGGTGTGTGTAATGTTATACTATTTAAGATGAATATACCATGAACCCAATATGAATTGAACGAGGAATTGAAGAATAATATAAAGAAAACCTTGTTGTTGGTTTTTGAATGATTATGGTGTCTGTGTATGGGAATTATTTAATTTAGTACAGAAATCATGAAATATATAAGGAGTTCATAATTTTTTTTAATTTATTTATTTTTATAATATGTTGAATGGAATTGATAAATTAAAAATTTGAAGTAACTTAAAGGTGATATTTTATGAAAATAAATTGATTAAGAGAAGATAAGACTAAATACTTAATATTGTTGAGAAAATGATTTATATTTGGGATAAATAGATTATAGATTTCAAAAAATTAAACTAGATAGTATTGATGACCCTATAAATGATTAATGATTTTTTGAATAATTGTAGTATGTTATCCATGATGTATAATAATGTTTTTTTATTTACGGAATACAATCAATAATATGTGGTTTTATTTAATTATTGATAAAGAATTAAATTTAACGTTGTTATTATATTTCAATACATGATATGAATATGTTTTGATGGAATATATGATAAATGTATTCACATATTTGGTATTTGACAATAATGTACAATTATTTCTATTTTGGGAATTTTTGATATGCTAATTTTGAATATTTAGTAAACAATATGATTTATTTTTGGATTTTAATATAGGTTGTATAAGGGTGATCCTTAAGGATCAATTCTTATAGAATGGATAAATTTGAAAATTGGATGTTATTTGATAACCTTATCTTAAAACATTTTTTTGAATTACTGAATAGAAAAGGAATGACATATTATCATTTTATTGATCTTATGATCCACTAGTTATTTAGGAATAAAAAATATTTCCATTTCATTGAGTAAGATATAAAGGGGAAATTAATATAATAATAACCAGAGGATGAAATTGTTCTTATGATACAATGAAAATATAATCCCTAGGTATATCATTACCTATGAAATTATTGATCATATCATGATTTTAGCCTACTAATTGTCATTTACACCGAACCGCTATCAAGTCGGTGAGTCGTTTTGTGTATCTATCCCATGAATATACACACATGACCTTTGGTATGTAAAAAACTCATAGAACATATAACTATAAAATGATATGTATGAGAAGGAACATCTAGATTAAGCCTAGATCACACAAAAAATATACTATATAATAAGACCACTAAAATAGTAAATGTTTTTTGGTGGAACCACCAATTTGAGTAAGCTTTGTGGGAACATGAGGATGTAATGAGGCATAAGTATACTCAATTTATGGTACCAATGTGAAGAATTTCACGGGTGAAATTCACATCAAGGTAAATAGAATGTAAGAATGATATTTTTTAATATTTATTTTGAAATTAATTTCAAATTTTTTGATAGATTTAATTACATAAAACATCGTGTTTTAAAAAAAACATGAAAAAATGTGGAAAAATTATTATTTAATAAGATAGTCACTTCCTAGCCATTTGAACTGTGGGCCTAAATAGGATTAACTAAATTATTATGTCACATGCTTTACAAATGTATATAAAATTATTTATTTGGATTCTTATAAATTAAAAATGAAAATAAAAATTGTATGTTAATAAAGGAATGGTTTTCTTTAAAATAAAATTTTATGAACAGAAACATGTTTTTACTAAATAATTTTTTTAAACATTAGTTGAAATTTATTTTTGAAATATATATATATATATATATATTAAAACTAATGTTTAATATTAATCTTATGTGTTATCTAGACACGTGTTATGAATAAAATGAAATTAAAAAATAAAAATGTATTTTTTCAAAATATTATTTCAATCTCGTTTTACAATAGTATTTAAATATTAATTTCATCCAAATTTATAATACTTATTTTATAAAATAAATTTTTTAATTCATCATATTTTAATTATCTTATTCATAATATTTTAGATTATTATGAAAAATATTTGTTGGTCGATGATTAGCCATGAACTTTGGTTTTTTATAATCCCACATTTTTATTTACATAATTTACAATGTTGTTATTGTTTTAAAATAATAATAAATGTTAAATTAGTTAAATTAAATAATAATTAATTTAATTTAGGTCATTTTAATTATTTACATTTTTAATTTTGATATAAAAATAATTTAATCTTTCTAACATTTTATCTTTGGAAAAAAACGTTCTCATCCTGAGTGTGGGATTACTTTTTAACTAAAATTTTACACAAAAATGAATGGAATTTGGAAAAATCATATACATATTTTTATTCAACACAATTTATTTCATTTTATAAGAGAAAAAAAATTCATAATAATTAATTGTAAAAATAGTAAAAAATATTTACCATGGTTATGGTAAAAATGGGTTTTACTATGGGTAAGGCTAAAAAGATAAGGGTTAATAATAAACTAAAACAGGTTAAAAACAAATTGTATGGACTTATTTATAAAGTATATATACTAGGTTAGATAATAGACCATTTTTTGACCTTATAACATTTGAAAATCCTAGGACAATTGTTTTCCGATTATTACAAGAGTGTTAGTCACCTCACATATAAAAGGCTCCCCACTATCATCAGTTCATAAAACATTTTAAAAAGGATGAAGAAAATACATAAAAATTAAATTTATTAATTCCCTAATTTAATTTTATAAGAATTTTTTTGGGATCATTAATACAACCTTATCACCCTTTTTCTAAAAATAGAAAGAGGTTTTCCAAAGAAGAGGTAATGTCCCAAACCGAGATTTTCATTTTCTTATTAATAGAAATTATCCTATTAATTTTAATACATACTGATATAATTTCCATATTTTATTCGATATTAGTAGATTTTTTATGTTATGTTAATGTCCTATATACATATCCCCATCCATCAAATGGGATACAAAATCATAATTCATTTGTATAGAAGACCACTTCCTTGGAAATCGTTATATTTTATTTTCCATCACACCCTCTCACATATAGAAATTATTTTGGTTTTTATTATAATATATAATATTTATATCCTTTTATTCACTGATGATTGCCTCCATTTCTCATGGGTAACTCTGCATGAGTGCAATGTGATCCTCAACATGATTGATGCATTCCCTAATTCTTTGGGAAAATTAGTCAATTTTCAAATGTTTGAGATATATTTTAGCCATGGTTTGAAATATTCATGAGATAATTTATTTTAGGTCTATTTGTGATGGATTTGATTGATAAGAATAATAAATATTTGGGGCTTTTGATAGTCATTGGATGCTACAAAAAAGATGTCTTCTCTCCCATCATTGATAAAGTCCACCTGAAAATATTGGGATGGCCCGGGAAAAACCATTCCATGGTAGGTAAGGTGGTTCTCATTAATGTTGTGACCCATTCTATTCCATATTACATGATTTCCCTTTTAAATATACCATATTTCTTCACCTTTCGACTCCATTTATCTGTCAATAATTTATAGCACGTTCTTGCAAATGGGAAGAATCATTTTCATTGGATAACTTAATATAAGTTGTGTAACCATATGTAATATAGTGGAATGGAATTATGGGATTTGAATGTTTGTAACGATTTCCTCCTAACTATGCAAAGATATCTCCTTTAGAAAACCCATATAGCCTCTGCTCTAGAGTAATCAATGCTATGAAATTTTCCAACATAATTTTTTTTTCATCTCAATTTACCCCTCGACCAAGATATTTTTGGATGATTGTTCGGGGATCAACAGTTTCCTTGAACCATAATTTATTTTGACAATTTCTAGAGGAAATATGATCTATATATGGTGTTATTACTGTTTATCGGGCCTAGATGTCTTGATTCCTACTACTTCGCCTTTTCCCGACCATGAGCATGTGGTTGAAAGAGAGCTACTACATAATGATATTTTTGGATGGGATCCTCAAAGGCTTCTTTGTTGGTTCACTGATTCTAATCGTAAGGTTATCATGGTGGTTCTAGTGGTCCCCAATATTGTCATGGAAATGTTTTGTTAGTCCTTTGACTCATGAGGGTTCTATACATTTTTTCATGCTATAGGGTGTGTGTTATGGGTGGTGACAATACTTTTCCCCACCTTTGGAAAAAATCTATTGAATCATAATGCCCGTAGAAGGGAAAAACTTTTTGTTAGAGAATTTGTAGGGGTATCCTCCCCACATATGCTTTCATGTTTAATAGGCATCTATCTAAAAATGGCTTGTGCTCAGTCTGTGTGAGTTTGGAATAAATATATTTTCATGCAATTTTTTCCTTCCCTTGGGTAACCAGGCATTGGTACACTTGTGAGACTCGAGATCTCATTCTATGGTGGAATCATGGGGACATCTATCTCATTATGGAGGAATTTTTTAGATCATTTTCCTAATCAATCTATCACAAGTCTATGTATCCAAGACTGTATTATTTCCTTTGATCAAAACACCTTTATTTTTGAGAATATTATTAAAGATGATAGGGTATGGATTTCCAAGATTCATAATTGGGGCTCAAAATGGTTGGATACTAACGGGACTCACCCACCCTGACTTTTCATTTCACTCTTCTCAGATGGATCCCTCCCCCAATCAGTGTTCTCTAACTTAATACTGACGCAGAAACCCCTAGGGATGTTCTTTTGGCTTAGGTATAGTGTTCTAGGATCTTGATGGCTATATTATAGTGGCTCACCATTCCACAGACAATACTAGTTGGTCTCTTCATGTGGAAGAGGATATGGCTATTTTGATGGGTATACAACTCACAAAATATCATGGCTAGAAGGGTGATTTTGAAGAATTTGATTGTCAGGTTATTTCCAACGCACTAATGTGAGATGGTTTTGGACACCAAGCCTATGGGTCCATCATCGATGCCATTTTATCACTGGTTACTTCATTTTATTCTTTTCGTTTTTTTATTTTTAGGAGATATGACAATCACATGGTTCATTTTTTGGCTAGCTTTGGTAATTATCAGGGGTCTTATTATTGACTTTAGTCATTCCCTCTATAATTATGTACGTTTTCCTTGGAATATTTCTAAGTATTGATGTTTTTCTTTCCAAAAAAATTGTAATAAAAGTTAAAATTTATAAATATATGTTTTATATAAAGAATATATATGATTTGATAAATGTAATATATTATTTACCATTATATATTCTTCATCATTTGAGGAAATAAAAACACCATTCTTGTGTATGTATGACATACCATCTCAACAAATGGTGTAATTTAGTTTCCATATCTAAAAATTATGGATTAATATAAACATAAATTTAATTAATATATATAATATTTAAATATTGTATAAAATTATTGATATTTTTGAACAATTATAAATTTCTGTCGATAAAAAACAACAAATCAAAAAAATCAAAAATCAAGAAATAATGCTCAAAAAATGAATTTAACATAGAATTGATAATAAATGGGTAATAAATGATCCTAAATAAATAATATATTGTATGATATTTATAATAATCATTATTAAATATATTTATAATAAAATTATATTTATGACACTATATTTTTGAATGTGTAAGAATGAATTCAAGACTTATGCTCAGGAATTTTCATCTCACTTTTTACTTATATTAGACACATTCTATATTCACTACATATTTGTTTTATTTAGTTTTTATATATTACAAGAATTTATTTTATGAAAATTTTCCTAAAATTTAGTGGTATTTACATTTAATTTTCTAGGAAATATCATTCATGGGGCTTATAAAATGAAATTTTCAAATGTTGTAAGGGATTTTAATTTCAATTTTTCTTAACTAGGATAAATGTTGTGTTATTCACCTTTCTTAAATTTAGAGGTGTATATATGGACCAAATTAAATTTTATGTCATGAATATCATTATTTTCATGGTATATTTTTATTTCATTTGTCATTAATATTTAGTTTTTCTTACAATTCCAATAATTCCTCTGTGGAAAAGATATTATGTTGTAATGTTCTTGATTATCCCGAATATTTCTAAATATTATATCTAATAATTAAATATTATTATTGACCTATCAATAAACTCATGAATTTTATATTACTATGGTTATTTCATTATATTAAATTTTCCCACATTTTCCTCTCCTCATGTACTTAGGAGAACAAGATAATATTTTTAATAAATTCCTCTATATTTATATCTGTGGTTGAAAAAACATGTTCATCCAATTTTTTTTTTTCTAAAAATGTTTTAAAACAGTTTTCTAAAATTCCCACAGTGATATATTAAATTCAGTTTTATTGTTTTTTTACAAAAAATTGGTAATGTAATCTTTCTTTCATATTTCATGAAATTAAAATTTGGATTTTACTGAATATGTTAAATGAATCTCTATTTTAAGATGTTTAACATGAATGGTATTTTCCTCCATAAATACCACTCAATGTTTTCCATAATCATTTTTATGATTCATTTTTTTCAATTAAAATTATATTTATTTTTTTTATAAATTTCTCATTTTAAATAGTTAATTTCAAGGAAAATATATTTTCCTAACCAAATGTATTAAATTATTATTAATGCATACATTATTATTTTTTGATGTTATTTTAAATATAAATGATATGAAAAAGTTTTATAGTTTGAAATCTATTTTCCAAAGTTTAGAGGATAATTTCGTCAATGAATGTTCCATGTAATATTTTAATATCATTTTCCACATTGGATAACATCTTTTAATGTATCCTATTTTTTATTGGGGATATGATCCAACGACACCATAATTATTTTATTATCTGAATGGATTATGTACTTTTGAAAAGATCTTCAATAAAACAATTTCTTTTCCATGTTATATACCGCGATGAAATTATTATGATACCACTTCCTTTTCCATGGGCAATTCACTGATAAAATTATGAAATGAGTGTGGAACCTGTTTCTTTTACATGAGTTGTGTTATAATGAAAAGTTTATGAAACCGATTTCATTCGACAAATTTTAATATGTTGAATGTCTTATGATCATATGGAATAAATTTTTCTTTTATTTACTATTAAATTGTGGTATTGTTATAACCAATTATGGTTGATACATTATAAAAAGGGATGGTGGTAGTTTTATTTTAATTTTTTTAATATGATGAATGTCATAAATGGGCCATGAACAATTGATGAATATTTTTTATATATTCTTTTGTGTATTCAAAAAATATATGTGTTATGCCGATGTTACATTCTCAGGGTTCATGTTATTTTTGTCCATTATGATTCATATATTATTAATTTCGATTATTTGTTCCATGACTAATGTTTATGATCTATGATATGAATTGTGTGGTTTAAAAATGTTATTTTGTTGTTCTCATAGAGTTATTATAATGATATATTGGTATCACCCTTTTTCTATTATATTAAATTTTATACCACCCTTTCCTATGCTTCCTTTTACTAGGATACAAACAATGGTTTTATGTAAGGTATTTCTGGATATAGTACTGTGGGGAATGACATTTAATTGATATTTTGATGTTCTTTCATGAAATAAAATGATTTTGTGTCATGTATCTTTAGTCACTATACTATTATGAATATTAGTCATGTGTTACCATAATATAATGAATATTAATCAAAATATGATAGATTATCTATCCCTTAGACATATAATACTTTATAGAAAATAATCTATTTGTAGTTTTTACATGAATATTACCTTTTACCTATTTTGTATTTCAAGAAATGAATGAAATCATCACATCAACCATGCTCTTCAAAGTCAATCTTTATGGAGAGCTTCTTAATTTCCTTAAATTTTTTTATGAAATTTACCCTCTTCCACATGAAGATCCTATTCATGGATTTTATGTAACGTATGTAGGAAAAATATTATAAATTTAGAAAAAAAATCAATATGTATTGTAGTTGATGGAGAAATTACCTATGAATTTAAGGGTAATGATAATGGATATTCTTGATGAAACTATCATTAATATCTTGGATGGATATATTCAATTAGAATTATCTTACGTGTAATTATTGTATATGCTATTCATTATGGTAATTAAAAATGATAATGGAGGAACACTATTTAAAATAATTAGTACCATGTGATAGAAGTTTCCTCCTAGTCGGAGATACATAACAACTATATTAACGAATTAATATCATAACTTATGTGAATAAAATTGATTCATTGATGGATAATCCTCTAGATGAAGATTTAAATACAATTCAATTCATCAATATGTATAGGGGATGGATTTAAGGAGTTCTCGTTCATATTGATGAAAAATTTAACTTTAAAATATAGGATCAAATAATAATAAGGTATTTATACATATGATACAACTATGTCAATAAGTAAGATGTCAATGTGATTTAAAATCTTAATAGAAGAAAAATTTATAGATGATTCCTATATAAAAATGATTTATTAAACCAAAAAAGACCTAATATTTCAATATATGAATTCATAAGAATATTGTGAGATACGTATGAAGGTGATGATATGTAAGAAGACTAATTTGAAAAAATTACATTTTATCAATGAGATATTTTTTTAATGATACTTTAAGGATATAAAAAGGGAAACATATTATATAGGGTTAAATAAGATGTATTTTTATATGTGTGATTTAAATATAGTATATAAGTATTATAGAAGGTGATGGGTAAGCTCAAAACCAATACATATGGTGTTATACTTCATATGTATGATATATCAATTCATTAAATTTTTTCTCTTGTAATGTAATGATATGGATTATATTACATATTTCTAGAATTATATATTTGAAATAATTACTGACTAAATTTGTATAATTAATAATTTGATCTTAATGGATTCTAAATATTATAAACAGTCTATTATTTTTTGATGTATAGTGATAATTAAGCATCAAACAGAAGGATATTTTTTATAGATGAATGGGGGTTTCACTACCAAACTAAAAAAGATATGTTTCACATCATATTACATGAGTACATGAACATGAGGATATGTATATTTATGGAAATAAAAATACAATATTATTTTGGTGTAATGTAAAAAACATATTTTTTTATCAGATGTGGAAGGAAAAACTACAATTCATTCAGGATTTTGTAAAAAAATTGACTTTAATTTGAATGATATTGAAATATGAGGATCACCTACGAGGTGAGAATGATATAGATTCTGTAAAATATAATATGAAAACAAAATAATAATGATTTTCAAAGTATATAAAAACAATGAGTAAAATAATATGTGTAGGATTTGAAATTGTGCAGATATTAATGAAAAAAATAGTTAGTGAATTTGGAAAATATACAGATATAGCTGCTGGGGAACATCCAGCTTATTAAAGGAGAATAAGTAATAATATAAGTGTTATGATAAATTTTTTTTTATAGAAGGGTGTCAATTTTTAATGTAAAAGAATTTTTAGTGGATGATAAAGTATTCCATGTTTCAGACCAAGAAGGAGGTGTTCTAGAAGGACTACTCGATATTTTATTAAAGGATCCATTTAACATAACACCCCAAGACATTATAATATTTTATTTTTTATGATATATTTAACATTTTTCCCAAGATTTATTTATACAAAACTCTGAGTTATTATTATGTTACATGAAACATAATTTTTATCTTTTTCTTCATAGAACAATAAGGTTAGTTTGCATTACATTCAAGATTGGCTATCCTCTATGGCTAGCATAACACACATGACTCAGTTCAACCAAACAATAATATATTATTAAAAATATTATTATATAATTTAATAATATAAAACCATGGAATTAAATTTATGTCCATGAAACTATTTAACTAAATTATGAGGATATGTGGTTTAATTCATTATATACAATTTATTTATAAATGAATATAAAAACCATTTGAATTTAAAGAGAATATTTTTGTAAATAAACTATTATTATCCTCAAAATTTTATTTATTCCAAATAAAATAAATTCATTACAATTTGTGAGTAATATTTGTTTAATATATATATATATACACACACATATATATATGTTATTCATTAAATATTATGATATTCCTCTGATATATTTGAAAAGTAGATGATAAAAACAAACCATATATTACACATAAAATCAACTAATTTTATAATGATAATTTTAGCACCTTTTCATGGAACAACTATTTTATATCTTAATTTTAAAAATTATAATAATTATAATTGGATAATTTTTTTTCAAAAATTAGAACATGGAAATTATATTCAGGTGAATTTTTAGTACATTTTTATGATGTTTTATATTTTGATGAACACTAAAAAATACAGAATATTAATTCAAAATAGAATTTTCATGTAAATTTTTTTAAATAAAAAATTACATTTTTTACTGTTATAAAATATTAATTATCTAAAATTTTAATATATTTATCTCATTTAGGTCATTTTAATCAATTTCAATTCTAAATGAATTATTAAAAACTGGAATAAATTTTATTTTTTTTACTTTAAAAACATGCATTGTACTCCAGTATATGAGTTTTATTTTAAATTAATTTATGCCTATTATGTAATTGGAATTGGAAAAAATGTATTAAAAAATTTGAATATGAATAATTTATACTATATAATAAGACCAATTGTTTTAGAAAAAAATGATTATGGAATGTTATTAAATTTAGTTACACTGATTAAGAGGAAAATTATCTTTACAAGGGACTAAACAGAAATCTTACGTGCCAAAATGATCTAAAAACGTGTAAAAAATAAATTAAAAGGAAATATTTCGTCCCTATACACCCAATCATTGAATTTAGATCATTATTTGAGTCAAATTGTATGTTTAAAACATGGGTGGAATTTATTTTTCATTAATTTTCAATAATTTGGTCCTCCTCCACTATAGAAAGATATTAATCTCTCTCACTCTCTATCATCTCTAAAGACAAATTGTATTGAAAAAAATATGATCAATAATCTCATGAAAATTACTAACCTCATCCTATAATCCTCACATTTTTATAAATGAAAATAACAAAAGCTATTTGGTTCAAACTAAGAGGAGTTACCAAAATAAGAGGCAACATCCTTCCTCATGCTCTTTTGTTTGATTTTACTTCTCTAGCCACTCAAATATTCTTATATAATGATTATATAATTACTCGTATATCATATATATACACATATTTATTTATTAGAATTTTTTTACCAACACTTACATAAATATAAATCAAATGGGAAATGAACGTATTTTCTATTGTGTAGGATGAGCTACCGCCCCACAAAACTATGTTGGTCATTTTTCTTTTACCACCTATCACCAATGAGAAAAAATATGGGAATGATATATATATATATTATATATATATATATTTATATGTTTGATACTTAATTTTTATTTATTATTCTTTAATTTCAATATAACACATAACTCTATTCATTCTATTTTTTGGGAATACAATAACATCATTTGTGGATGTATGGACTTCCGCCTCCTCAACGAAACATGATTTTTTCACTGTATATATGGAACATATAAAATATTTTTTCAATTAAATCTATTAATCATAAATAAAATATAAATTATATTCATTAAATAATTACCATTATTGAATGATAAAATATTATTTTCATTATTACCCTTTTCACATGCTAAAAAGTGATAATGTCAGTAGTGGACGTATAGACTACCACCTCCCTAACACAATGTGATTACTTTTACATTACAAGAATTTTATATAAAATAATATATGATTAAATAATATTTTATTTATAATATAATTAACATTATGGAGAATATTGTTTTACTTAACACCATTACATAATGATCATAGAAAAATGGGAACATTACTCATGTGTATGTATAGTCTACCGTCTCCCTTATTATAATGATGGTTCATTTTTAATAACCATCATTTATAGTTGGATTTAAAGGAATAATTTTTGTATGAAAATTATTATAATTTCATTATTATTATTATTTATTTTTTATATAACGACTCATTGACCTTAGATGAAAAACCAATTTTATTTTTGACACAAAACCGAATATGGTCAAAACACCCAATGCAATAATAACTTAATAAGTAATTGTATATGACATTGTTAAATGTGAAATGAAATAAAATATAAAAATGAAATTTTTTTGAATTACTAAAATAAATAACATATCTTCGTTATATAGTAATATAGATACAGATGTGACATGTCTGGCTCATGTTAAGGGATTATTTTATCACTTTTCAATCTATGATGCATACATCATTTTGACCACTCACTTATTTTTTGGTGTATATACTTACCATATTGTTATATTATATCCTGAATTATTTTATCTTAATGATATTTTATTTTTTCATTATTAATTACATTATCTAAGGGGTTTATCTTGGAAATTATCAAGTGTTGAAAGATATATTTGTAATCTCACCTTCTTTTGTGACTCTTAAATTTATTATGAAACAATAAAATTATTGTAATCTGTTTTAATTGGATATTACATTAAATATCGTCATTAATGGGAAATGTATATTTTCAATTCCAAAATCCTAAACCATTTTTAATGTTTGGTGTTTACACTGATAATTATTTATTTCAATTTTTTGATATGAGGAATTATTTGGACTAGAGATGACGAGTGGACCCCAAAAATTATATATTCCCTCTATGAATTGACAGATTCACATGTGATGAATATGTTTCCCATATTAAACTAGTTTCTACCTGTACAATTGAATTTTAATTTAAAAGGTTTTGAAGGTATATATTTTCATGCACCTCAAACATGTAATCAAATAATTAAGAATTTTCTTCATATATAATTTAGTTATTATTTTAATGATCCAAGATATTTTTATATAATAATATATATGGATCAATGCCAATCTTATTTTTTAGTTAAATGGCATGTGTTTCAGTTTCATAGTTTTTAATGTTGATTATGCCTTATTTTATCATTTTAATGATATGTGTTATCACTGTTTAAATTCCCATGATGATTTACAATCATTAATTAATTATTTTAGCTAAATTACCAACCCTTAATAAGATTTATATCTCACCATTTTTTTCCTTTTTGCAGGATAGGAACAAGAAATATTTTAATATTCATTCAAGGATGTAGTTTATTTTTTTCATTGTCTGTAATGTTTTATTTTCTATTACCAATTGTAAAAAAGGTATCATGCATGTTGTATGTTTTTTCAAATATACTAAACTGGTCATTCTTTTATTATTTGATTCATTTTAAGCATTCCAACTTAATAAAACAATGTTCTAGTACTATGATTCTAGGGTTGGGGCATTATAGTTGGTATAGTAGGAATTTTAGAAGGAACCATAGAGATTACATTTAGAAAACATAGATTTATGAACATAACACTAGGATAGACATTGATGATACATATAAAATAGAATCATCTAATTTTTTATGGTAGATATTATGTGAGTATTCATAGAAATACATCACGATCTCGGCAATACAAGTGGACATTGTTCAAGAACTAATGTACCAATGGGTAATAACTCTGAATATCTATATCTTCCCTGACTCAATGTAACTTGGTACATTTTAATATAATTATTTGAGAACTAAGTTTGAAACTCATGGGGATACACATATGATAATTTACATTCTCATGGAATACCATTATGAAATTCTTAAAAGTAATGATTCCCCCAATGAAACCATGTTTATGAATTCGAGATTAGTTATGCACAAACTTCTCATTTTTAGCTATGTCGTTGCCCATATTTAGAATTATACAATGATCATAACTTTATGAACTAATCTAGTATTCTTCATTTTTCAAGAAAGGTGCATGTAATGAATAATAATATCACTTTTCTTGAAAAATTTAGATATTTTCCAACCACGGAAACCAATACTGCTAGTATTCGAATGGAAGAAATTATATCTATGTTATGAAAACCAAATATGGTTATGAAATATAACCTATCCCGAATGCAGAAAACTATTCCACATATAGAATATTTTATGTTGGATACCTCTATGTGAAAGATACCCCACTAATGTAGTGGTACTACTGATATAATGTTGTCTATATAATGGATTATGTATAAAGAGAATATATTTAAAGCATTGGGATGTGTTGACGTGGAAAATTTTAAAATATAATCATATTTTCCGAAATGATATACAGATCAAAGGTGGTTATTTATCCAAAATACTATGGAGAAGGAAGAAATAGAACTCATGGAATAGATATTTTTAATCATACATTCACTGATAAATACATCCATCACGAGGAACAAAATGATATGATGATATAGTTCCTTAGTTTAAATCAAAAGGATGAAGAATGTGTTTTGGACTGTGAAGCTTCCATTCTTATGTTATCAATGTATGTTACAGATTTTATACACACAATAAGATACATGATTGATCATTTCTTTTAAGAAAATAAGCCACTTCTTTGAAGGTTGTTGGTGTCTCAAACCATTTCATCAAATGATTAAACTGATTTATATGATATAAAGAATTATAAATAAGTCTCCAACTCTTATGTATTCAATTTGAAGAAATAGAAGAAGATAATATAAGAAAAAATAAATGATAAAGGTAGGATTTGAAAGAAGGATTTTAACACATTCATAACTATAGAAAAAATATCCCTAGTAAAAGTTTTAATGGATTGGAAGATTTTTATAAGTGTGGGTTTATGTTTCCATAAGAAAAATAATGCAATGGGAAGAAGGAAACTGTTGTATTATAATGTTACAACATCAAGGAGATAGTGAACTATAAAAATAAATTCTTCCAGAATCAAGGAAATGTTATTCAGAATAACCTATGTGATCAGGGCCATTAATATGTTATTGAGAAAATCGATGTGGAATATTTATTGTGATTCTGTATTTGGATTTACTAAATTTGTTGTAAAGTAATTTTATTTAAGGTGTTCTAGTCATAAGGTTTATGAAATATTTATGGATTGTACTGTAGTACTTTTTCATTAAGGATTTCAAATCACATGTTTAATGAAACAATGAAATGTGAATCATTGGTTAGTTAATTTTTGTTTGAAAGCATAGTTGAGGGAATATAACCATTAATATGTTCCTAATGTTAAAAAAATAATTCTTTGACAAATAATTTATTGTTTGGTATAATGTAAATTTAATATGTGCGGACTCCCTTGGAATTTGGTAATTATTTATTTGAAAAGTGGTTTATACTATTATTTCTGGATTTTACATAATTTGTTTATTTAAAAAATATATCCAATAATCTATGTTACATTAATTTAATAATAATTATACTTGTTTTAAATAATATTTTATGGTAATTAGGGTTATTAACATATTATAATGTTTCGTAATTAATGGAAAAGTGCATCATCATGTTATCTGATAAGTTCATCCTATAATTTCAATGACATTCCTTCAAATGTGTTATATCCTAATATTTTGGAAATTGGGGCCTTTTATTAAATAGTTTACATTAATATTTAGAAATTTTTTAGAGGATAATTTATTTCTTCACCATATAATGAACCATTTACTATGAAATAAAGTAGAAATAGTACAAGTACCATGAAAGGGGTATTATCGTATTGTTGAAATAAAAAAATATATTTACATATGTTATTATAGAGTGAAATAATAATAAAAATATAGGAAAAATTGTTTTAAAATAAATTTTTTGCCAATTATCTTAATTTTTTATGATATAAATGACCTTTTTCATAATAATTGTTTATGTATTTGCAGTCATCAACCTTCAGCTAAACATGTTCTCTATCACTCTTCATCAGAACACAATTTTTATATTTTTCTTCTATATCGATGTTTCCGGTTCACAAAAATATTCTGCTAATAAGGAATATAGTTATAGGAAAACTTTTGTATCCTTTATATGTTATTGAGAAGAAGTGTTATTATACATTTTCCTAATGCTTGTTTTTTAAAAGTAGTTAATTTTTAAATAATAATACAATGACTGTTGATATGGCTTTTGAGTTTTGGTGATTCAATTTATTTAACATGGGGAGAATGTAACACCCAAAGACTTTACAAAATTATATTATTAGAATAAATTTATTTTTTGTTATTATATTGATTTATAAGAAAAACAAAGTGAATCTTATGTTACATTCATGATATATTTTATCATTATCTACCTAGAACACTTATGTGTGCTTGCATTACATGGAAAACAGATATTCCTCGACGACTTGTGTAACACACATGACCGAGTTTTAGCAAAGAATAGTGTATTATTAAAAATATTATTATTTATTTTAATAATATATAAACTAGAAATTAAATTTATGTTTATGAATATGATTTAATAAATTAATATTTATTCATTGGTTCAAATTAAAAAGAAATGAATTTTAGAACTGACTGAATATTATTATAAAAAACTAATTTTATACTTATGAAGTTTTTTTATCCTAATAAATAAAATTAAAAACAAATAGGAATTTATATTATATTAATATATATATATATAATATTAATTAAAATATGTTTTACATTCTTATTATATATTTTATAAGAATAAGATAAGAATAAACACAATATTATGCACAAAACCACTATTTTTATAAAGACAATTTTAACTCATTGTAATGACACACCTAAATTAAATTAAATTTTTATCGTTTTTTGAATTTAATATGAAAAAATAAAATTCATTTATGGATGATTTTTTTTTAAATTAGGTCATGGTGAGTTTTTTTTATTTTTCTGTGAAGTTTAATTTTTTGATGAATAATGAAAAATATTGAATTTTAATTCAAATATGGTTTTTCAGTTATATTATTTATAAGGATAAGGTAATTTCTTTGTTTTTAAATATTAATTAGATAAATTGTACATAATTTTCCAGATTATGTTTATTGGAATCTATTTCACATAGCAATTTGATAAAAATACAAAGAAAACTTTTTAACTTTTATACTATAAAAACCTACAATTTAATCTTATATATGAGATTAATTTAAAATTTATTTATGCCACATCAATGATTGGAATTTGGAAAAATGGATTCCATAGTGTTATTCAGAATTTTTTTAATGTATAATAAAATTAAATTTTATTTTGAAAATAACATTATTGATTGTAATTAAAATTAAATACAATGACTATAATACAAATTAGCTTAATAATGTACTAAACCCTAATCAGAAGTAAAAAAATAACCTAGAATCTTATCAAAAGTCCCTTTAATTTCCATATTTGGACCCTAAAATCTATTTTATAAAAATATTTATTTTATCGACATTACATGGGAAAAACATGGATGGAATTCACTTTTAAAAAATCTATAATAAAACCACTCCTCCTCCACTATAAATAAGAAAACACCCCTCCCACATCCTCACATCTATCATGACACATTATAATGACCAAAATCTTACAAAATATATCTAAAAATGTATGAAACTCATCCTAGAAGACTAAAATTGGGAAAACATCATACCAATGAAGAACTTGGGTTCAAACCAAAAAGAGTTACCCAAATAAGAGGTAACATCCTACCTCATGCTTATTTGTTTTATATTAATTATACACCCCCTAAAATCACATTATACCATTATTATATATTAAATAAATTAGGCTAAATATACTTATATTATTTTATTATAATGGTTAAAACTACACATACACACACTTACATAAAATCCGTAATAAACATATTATTTATATTAATGATGAACTACCACCTGAAGAAAAAACGACTTATGTTTTTCCTTTACCACCTCTTATGGTTTGTAACTATGATAGAAATATTTATTATATATTATATTTATTATTTAATTATTCTCATTTAATATATATATATATGACACATACCTCTATGCTTTCCATTTTTTAGAATAATATAACATCATTTGTGGAAGTGTGGACTAACACATCCTTAAAGTGTTTTCATTCATTCACAAAATATATTAAATTTATAAAGGATTGTTTTAATTAAAAATATGTAACATAATTTAGAAATATATGATATTCCTGAAAAATATATTATTATGTAATAATAATATATCATTTCCTTTATTACACCTTTGACACACTAATAAGTGATAACATCGGTTGTGGATGTGAGGACTACCGCCTCCTGGACACATTGTGATTCATTTTATATCACAAGAATTATATATATATAAGTATATATAATTAAATAACATGGAATATATGATATAATTATCATTATGGAAATATATATTTTTACTTACTTTCTTTATCTAATGATCACTAAAAAATGGGATACTTATTAATGCCTATGCACGACAAAGAATCTCCATGATTATATCTTTAGATCATTTATTAAAACCATAGTTCCTTATTAGTTTTAAAATTATAATTTATTTATAAATATTATAATTATTTAAGGATTATTTTTATATATATTTTAATATAATGTACCATTTACCATAATTGAAATACCGAAATCATTTTCTACAAATAAAAATAATATAGTCAAAATAGCCATTGTAATAATAATTGCTTAAGTAGTTGATATAAAATTTTAATAAGGGAGATAAAAGTAATTATAAACATGAAAATTTTAATGATGATGGTAAATAATTAACATACGTTTTTTATTCAAAAATATAGTGACACCTAGGATAAGTCAGACTCAAGGTAAATGATTTCTTTGTCACTATTTATTCCATGATGAATACATCATTTTCATCACACACATCGTTTGACTGGATTATATAATTCAAATACAGATATATTATATTAGTAATTCATTTATCATTTTATAATTTTAAATTACTCTATGAATTATATCATCCATAGGGATTATCTTCTAAATTAATAATTGGTGAAAGTCATCTTTTTCAATCTTGTCATCTATTATGATTGTTAATATTTTCTAAAAAATAACATTATTTTAATCATTGATAATTGTATATTCCCTTAAAAATAAAAATACTGGTTGATTTATATTATTATTTCATAATATTTATTCCATTTTAACATATGATTATTACTTTGAAAGTTATTTTATTGTTTGGGGAAATATTGATAAATCTATATTATTTATTCAATACAAATATTTTATAAGAAATATTATTTAATTTTAGTATTTTTCATGATGAATGATTTTGAATGGAAATGATGGGTGTGCTTAGATATTATAGATCCCCTTGATGCATTGACTGGTTCATATGAGATAAATATATTTTCCAAATTAAACAGGTTTCTACTTATAGTTTTAAAACATCTTGTGATAGGTTTTGATGGTATTGGTTTTCATTTTACCCAGAAATATTGACCAATAATTAATAATTTCCATCATATAAAATTCAGTTTTTATTTTTATTTTCTATGATATTTTCATAGGATAAAATATATAGATGTATTTCATTCTTAATTTAATGATAAAATGGAATGTGTTTCAGTTTCATACCATTCTATATTTACTATTCCCTAACTAGTTATTTTAATGCAATTTGTTTTTAGTTATTAATTATTTAATATTGATTTACTACCATCTATTTATTATGACATCATATTTATATACCGTTACTGGGAATTTGATATCACCCTTATTTTTTTCCTTTCCCTAGGGTTTAAAGTGGAAATAATTGAATAAGAAATCATGTTTAATCATTATTTTATTTTATTTTGTTTCATATTTTTTTACATTTCACAATGTAATATGGGTATCACATATATTATATTATTTTCCAAAACAAATAATTTGATTGGTTTTTTGGGATTTCATTCAGTGTAATAACGATAATGTAATAAAATGTTGCACAAACTCTATGATTCTGGGGTCAGGGCGTCACATTTAATTACTATATGGGGTGGTCAAACTCCATTCATTATGATTGAGATATATGGGATGAAATTTTGATCATTGGGTTGATGGGAAGAATTAAATGTAAAATAAAGTCCCTCTAGAAGCATATTGGAGCACATGATGACAATTTCTGTAAGCATGGTGTGAGACAATATGATGTAACCGATTACATTAATATTGGAAGAATAGTTCATTGGGGAATTTAACTATTAAATAAATATATGTTTTCCTTAAAGGAAATAGCATGGAAATGCTTGTGTAATTATATGATTTAATTTACATTAATATAATAATTGTTTAGATAATTATTAAAAAGTAAATCTGAAATTACCTTTTCATATAAATTTAATATAAATGGTGAAGTTGAAAGAAATGTAAAATGTATCAATAAATCACCATCTCCACCTCTGAGTGATCTCAATAAATGTGGGACGTTCAATTTTAATCTGATCACACCATTTATCATCTGATTGAATCCAATATTTTCTAGTAATTTTTTATGACCCTATATAATGTGTGGATAAATGTAATTTATCAGCATTTCTCTACTAAGGAATAATGATGATAATAATATTGGTATAATAATTTAGGTTTTTTACAAGACATAGAAAATAATGAAAGGGATTGAAATACTATAAAATGAAGAATTCATATATTATTAAATAAATACCAAATTTTTAAATTAATGAGTGTAAAAAACATGATCAATTTGTTATTTTGGATTATTCTAATGAATATTGTTGAAGATATTAAGAAATTTATTGTCTAATTCATTACTGTTTATTATTATAACATAAATGATCATTTAAATAAATTTATTATGTATGTTTGTAGTTGAATATTTAGTTATATCAATGGAATTCAAGTTAAAAAGATACTGGTAAATGAATTAATAGAGGATATAATGAGAAATATATTTAGTAAGTGAATTGATATCATAGGAATTATACATAAAAATTTATGTTGAATGCGAAATAATAAATTTGTAAGTTTACCATAAGCCTAAAAATTTACACAAAACATCAATAATTATGTGATATTCTAAATTTTTTTTAAGTAAAAACAATACAGGATAATGATAAATCATTATAATAATAAAGAAAAATAAATTAATAAAAGATTCTATGTTATACATGGGATTTGAAGATATCTTGAGATTTTATAATGATGAGAAAAAAGCCTTTCAAATTAATTTTCCTATGCTAGAGGTGGTATTGGGAAATCATGAATTAATATGTATTGAACCATACAAATTACATGAAAGAATGATTCTACCTAAAAAATTTCAAATGTGTTTTATGGTTCTAGGAATACTCAATGAAGAAACAAAATGTGATTGAAATCATCCATTAATAAATATAATAAAATAAGAAGAAGGTAATGCAAAACATTGTTTCATTATTGTGTTAATATGGTTTATAATTTTAGTATATGTTAGAAATTTGGGAAATTATTTGTGTTGAATATTTTTTAAAAATCACCACCACATCAAGGGTAAATTTCATAACTTATATGAAAATTATTCTCTTAATAAGAGAAAAACTATTTATGGGTCTAACCAAAAACAAAAATAAATTAAATCTGGATAGATATTATCCACAAGAAAGAATATGATATTTAATGGATACCATTGAGGCTTCTAGAAGTATGGGAATAGGGACATAGAATATTGGTATAAAATTTTAATTTAAAATGACCATATAATTTAAAAATTAACCGGGAGTAAAGGTAATTAAATAATAAAATCTGCTATAAAAATATTATATCATAGACAAAGTGGATTCTATGTGCTAGGAAATAATTTTGTTTCTTATAGGGTTTATTTGATTGCCACTATGGATTTGGTCATAGTGAAAAGTTTTTCAAATAATTACAAATAAAAAACTATTATCTACTTATTGATAAAATTAAATAATATAAAATAAAACATCAGATGAGAAAATAAAATTAATCATTGAGGAGTAAGAATTAGAATAGTGTGTAATTAATCAATGGAAACATTATATTTAAGGAAGTTAATGAGTATTTCCCAGAATCGATAATTTATATTTAATGTAGTATTAAATGCCATAACATAAACCATTTAAAATTAGAAATGAAAATCATGATTAAGGGAACAGAGTTAAAGCACCAAGGAAGATCAACCCACGGGATGAAAAATACTATTGTGGTATTTAATGGCATCCCTGCATAGAAATTGGATAAGTTTAAAATTAATGGTAACATGAAGGATAGTTAATGGGTTGGAAATGAATTCCTTGAGAATAAATTGGATAAGTTACAAATTAATGATAACATAAAGGCTACTGATTTTATTTATATATGGGGTGAGTAAGACATACATAGTATACAATAGATATTTACCATCAGAAAAGAAAAAATAGAAATTTATAAAAAGCATGATGCATGTTATATTTCCTAAAATAACTCTATTATCAAATAGTTAACAAGGAAATTACACACATGAATAAATATAATGAATGTACGTTTTTTATACTTCCACAAAATATTCTGTATTGGAAAAAAAAGTTCATCTATAATGAAGAGATCAAAAAATTTGAAATTTTGAAAAAAATTCAGGGTCTGGATGTAGTTCTCAACCATCCATTTATTAAAAAATATCAATAAATAATCCCATCTTATTCACATGGTTCATCAATATTGTTCTATAACATGTAGATAGTTGATGGAGTAGGATGAGTTATATATCAAATATACACCAAAGTAAATGTAAATCATGGAATACTACTATAAATATTTTCTATGATCAAGATGAAATGTTTGAACCCCTATAGTCAGAGAAAAATTGTATAGAATATATCTAAACACTAAAAGTATTGTGATTATTTAATTTTTTGATATCCCTAGAAAATTATTATTTTTTATTCCAATCAAAAAATTTCACCCTTATTTTGTATGATAAAAAATAGTTATCATGGGGGATATTTGATGAGGAAAATTATCTAGGAAATTAATTTACCTTATACAAGAAATTAAAATGTGATCATTTAGGATGGTTATAGATTTTATAATTCTTAATGAGTATGTTCACCACCGAATGTATAAAAGTATAGTATGGTATAACATAGATGATAGTTTATAGATATATTTGATCACCTTGAATATTCAATATTGTATTCTACCCCTTGTTATCCAATGTAGGCATATTTTAGACTAAATATAGGATCACAGTTATGTTATGTGTTGTTCTATCCTTCTATTAACATTACAATCTGATTGAAAATTGAGAATTAACAGGGTAGAAGAAGATTCATTTATAAATATTGAGAAATAATTAAGATGAAAATTGTAAAAATCTACCGATATATTAAATTGCATTAATTTATAATTAGGGGATAAAAAAATTATTTTTGAAGAACACATAATGAAATTATAAGTATCAAGTAATATTTAAATAATTAGTGGGAAGATCAAAGAGCCCATGAAACTATTGTATTAGGTGTTAAAAAGTTAGATTGATATAAGGTTTTATAAATAATAAATATTTGATGGAGTAGCTATAGTTTATAAAAAACATTTATGGGAAATGTGAATAGATATTATGGAAATTATAAGAAAAGATATAATTTTTTAAATAATTTATGTTCTAACCCATTACATGTGACAATTTTATATTTTCAACATCAAGTTAATTATAATTGATGATGATGAAACACTATCTACATTAGTCATTAACATGTTTTGAATGATTCTAACTAGTGATTGAGATTAATGATATATATTAATTAATTAATATGGGAGATGATATAAAGAACATCTATCCATTGGAGGTAGATACATCAGATTTTTCTAAAAGTATAATTTCCTTGATTGAGAAGAATTTAAGATGGGATATGTAATCTCTAGTTTTATTTAAGATAAAATATGATTAAGTAATTGTGGATGAAATATAAATATGGAATTTATATTAATTTTTCATCACTGTCAATATGTATGATTTTACTCTGATTAGATCGATAATGAAATTAAAAAAGGCATGGATTTTAAAGGCCAAGAATTTCCGTGTAATTTTTTTTAAAATATATGGGATTTTTACGACTCTTTTGAAATTGGTGTCGCATGATTCAGAGGGTCAGAGAACCTAGAATGAATTTCTGAAAACAAATTGGGTACATTCAGTAAACGCAGGAGTGGATTTTATAAATATTGAATCGGTGCTCAGAATTGAAATTCGAGGGCACCGTTGAACTCGCAGTGCCAGTTTTCACTTAAAGAGATTTTCACCTCGACGACAGTTGGTCTAGGGTGAAAGATAGTTTTTGGGTTTTTCATGAAAGAATAAACTAAGGAATAAAATTGTGCAGACATTTTCGTTTTTTATTAGAATAACCCTTGTGAATATTGTCGAGGTGGAGACCACAAGGGTTTTGTCCTCCAAATTGAATTACCGGTGGTGGGGATCACCCGAGCTAGTAAAACCCTCAATTTGAAGCTTGGTGGTGGTGACTACCTGAATCCATCATAATGGGGGGGGAGCAAACACTAAACTCCCTAAATTAATTTTATGTGTCAACATGAAATTAAATTCCATCTATTAATTTTATGTTGGATATTTCTTTTCCTTCATGGTGGAATTGGGGAAAGGATTGGGAATAGAGAATTGGGAGAGGGCATGATGGATTATCCTCTCCAATGAAGAACGCCGGATTTGTCTTCTACCTAAGGACACCCTCCAATGGGGAAAGTATTCAACTACGATGAACTGATGCATGAGCCCAGGATTGGATGTGAGCGGCGGACGAGACGAACGTCGACAACTTGAACTTCTTTCTCGCGCCAGAGTTAATGAACAATAAAAAGTAGGGGTTTATTTTCAATATAATTATCACATACCATGTTTTTCCCTTCTAATTATTTTGTGGGTTTGGGAATAGATATTGATGACGGTTGTGGGGATTGATGTTTTTAAATAACTTCCATACACGTTCATGATTGAATTTATTGTGAACCACTTTCTACTGCTCTAACGCGGAGGGTGCGAGCCAAACAAGCATGGCCTGACTCCTCCGTTGTTCTTCCTTTATGAGTTCTTTGTGATGAAAGGAGGTGGATTACACCATGATGATGAACAAAGAGATAGGCCGGTTTAACCGGCCACCAGTGAAGGCACAGTGCTCCGTGCCCCATGGTGCTTCGCCATCCACGCCCATCGCCGCCCTGCGGCCTCATCGCGTAGCCTCGGGGCATCCGCGCCATCTACCGCTCTACGCCGTTGTCCGGGCTGAGACGGCCCTGCTTGTGGCCTTTCTAGCCACCCCGACCGTGCCTCCCACAACCCACCAAGCCTCCCCGGCCGCACCGCCCGCAGCCCTCAGAGCTACCCCGGCCGCGCCGCCCGCGGGCCTCCGTGCCCCCAAGCCGCACCGCCCTCGGTCCTATGAACCGCTCTGGCCACGCTGCCCGCAACCCTCCGAGACGCCGTGGTTGCGCCTTCTGTGTCTTTCCGAGCCACCCGGAACCGCTGTCCACAACCCTCCAAGCTGCCCCGGATACACCCCCCATGACCCTCCATGCCGCCCCAGCCGCACCACCTATATCCCTCCGACCCGCCCCGACCAAGCCACCCTGCAGCCTCATGCCCTCACGACAACCCTCGGTCGTGCTGCTCCGTGGGCTCGTGCTGTCGCGACCAACTGTGGCTCTCCGCGACCACTCGTGGCATGCCAGGCCAAAACCAATGGGTCGGGCCGTCCAGCGGGCATGGTCGACCCAAGCCAGGTCGGCCCGGGTCGAACCGGACTCAGGCCCACTACGACCCATTTACATTCTTCTGGTCATAACGTTGGTATGATATGTCTATTTGACGAACTATTAGCAGAAACATAAATCTTTGCGTGAGACATTACCTTTGAGTATACCCCACTAGAGTTTTGGGTATTGTTGAGGTATGGTCGGGTTAGATGGAGAACGAATCTAACTTGGCCCCCAAGACTAAAATACTAATAACTCACAGACATGGCGTCCAATTACCATGTTGTCTATTATGTTGAAACCACAATGACATGGAAGTCCTTCAAGATACTTCATTGTGGAATTTCATGATAGATGGAATATCGACCAGTGTCTTTGGAGTGGATCCTCCAGGAGACAAGCGAGCATAGTGCGGGTACCTTACAGCTCACTGTGATGATTTACTAGGATCATCTGTGGGTCTGACAACGTACTAACAATTTACTAGGATCCTGTGTGGGTCTGAAGATGTACTAGAGATCCTATGTGGTCAGCTTCTCTCTTAGCGAACTTGTGTAGGTCAGCTACTTTCTATCCTATGTGGGTCAGCTCCAAGTGATCATGCGTGGGTTAGCTCCTAGCGATCCTGTGTTGATCAGATCCTATCCTAGAGATCCTGTGTGGGTCAACTCCTAGAGATCTTGTGTGGGTCAACACCTAGAGATCATGTGTGGGTCAGCTTCCTTACAGAGTAGGATGATTTAGTAGTTACATCTATTCATCCCTACAAATGAACATAAGTTATACCTGGTGTGAGATAAGTCTATACCTGTGTGGTACTTTCGTTCGTGGTTTTCTTCCCTAGTGGAACTGTTGAGCTACAGAATTTTGAGTTGGACTCTGTGTTTTCCTAATGATTGAGATGTGTTTACTTGATAACTTGGGTATATGTATGATCATATTCCTAGGTAGGGTTATCGGTTGTCTCATCCATTTGTGGACTATCCTTTGTGGATTTTGGGAGACCTTGAAGATCTCGGGTTCCCTACAGATTATCATTATACTCAACCCTGCATGGTCTATGCCCATACCTTGTTGGGTTGGATACATATGACATAAATCATTGACTGAGGCTGAGTGTACTAGGATTGGACTGTTCCAGGAGGTGGACCATAAGGCGTGTCAGTACGTAGAGGATACAGGTGGACATGGAGTGCGGAGGAGGTAATCTATACCTACCCATCAAGTAAAAACCTCAGAGTATGACCCAGTAGAAGTATATTTCTTTCTTCATTTGTATTGGTTTTCGGTTGTACTTGTACCTTTATTATTGTTCTTGTATTTTGGCCCCTTTTACTTACTGCACTCACTCGGTTTACTATTCAGTTTTCTTGAGTTCATAACTTGTTGTGTACTTGGTTGTGTATGTCATGGGTTATAAAGGCAATGCCATCCCAATTTTAGGGAATACACCTTCGATTCTATTCCCCATCACATTCCCTTTAGAAGGAGGGCTTGGGGTAGTAACGGCACATGCCCTGGGGAATGGGTCATGGAAAATTGGTATCATATGAGTCGGTTCTACAATTTAACATAGGACTATACTCTTTCTATTAATTGAAATAGTGTTAAGCATAGTGAGTGCAGTTATCAGTTTAAGGAATCTAGTGTTGGTGCGCTAGCCAGCGTAACCATACACCAGGACCCTAACTTCTGATTTCTAACTCAGTGCACAAAAATCCTGATTGTGTGTGTGTTTTCAAATGTTTTCTTTGTGATCTTTTGAGTCAGCTATTCAAATATAACTTATTGTCTATGGAAGACCTATTTCTTTTTAGGATTCCATCACACGAACATCTATCAAGAGTTCCATGAGTAGCATGCATTGATAGGACACCGAGATACGAGGCCTCAGTTCAAGGTTTTTTTCCAGTAGATGCACCAATAGAGGCACCATCGGCCACATTACCCATTGGGACACTGATTCCACCGGCCCCAGTAGTAGAGGGTGAATTCCTCTTGAGGGCGTTTCATGAGTTCCAATGCCAGAGTCCACCCACGTTTAGGGGAGAGACAGACCCACAGGCAGCTGAGGATTGGCTGGAGGCTGTGGTGAGAGTTTTTCGATATGTAGGGACACCATCCAATCTCATGGTGATCTTTGCTGCTAGCCTTCTATAAGAAGTGGTAGGAAAATGGTGGAGCCAATTACTCCAAATTCATGATGAGGTGACACCTCTCTGGGAATATTATGATATCCTGTTTCGAGGAGAGTTTGTCCCAGCGACTCTTCACACAGTGCGCATACATGAGTTGCTTCATCTGCAGTGTGGCAACATAACTGTGGCTCAATACTCAGTGAGGTTTTATGACCTCTCATGCTACTCCTCATATATGGTATGGGACCCATTCTTCTTTTCCTGGACCTTTGAGCAGGGGATCAGGCAAGAGAATAGGGCATCAATGATCTCTCTTAACATCTCGACGTAGGCATGGGTGTTAGAGAGAGCCCTTTTAGTGGATAGTTTCCTAACTACGCAGTCACCAGTAGCGAGACCCACCACCGAACGACACGTAGCGGAGTCTTCTACAGTTGGAAGCAGACAGATGTTGCAATGGTCCAAAAGGACCATACCTATAGGTGGATGACCGCTGGATTCTGAGTCATCTATGCGAGGCACCCGAGGAAGAGACAGACATGCCACGAGCATGTAGTGTTACACATGCGGTGGGTAGGGTCACATGGCTTGTTACGGTCTGACCATTCATACTAATGATCAGGATATGGTCGAAGGACCACCGAGGCATAGAAAAAGGTTCAACTGAGGAGTTTTTCAGGGTGCCGACATACGTGGTAGAGGAGCTGGTCATGTAGTTGGAAGTGGGCGATGATTCGAGATGTTACCGCAACCACTACCAGGACATCCACCCCGACCACAGGGAATGGGTGGAAAGGGGTGATCTCAGCTCCAGGAAGCTGAGGCCTACGGTCATGGAGCTCCAGAGATTATATGATGCATGATATGTGCCTACTCAACCTTAGTTATAGTACTTATAGTCACAAGTTCCAGTCTTTCATTTACTTCCACTACCCTCGTTCTGAGATCGGAGATTCTGATGGATCCGTTGGCTCGATCCTTATGGATATAGACTTCTACGTGAGCTGATTTTATGATTATACATGGGTTCAGGCCGTGCGAGATTAATCTTGGAGGTGAGGTCTTTGGCTGAGATCTCCTAGTAGCAGATTCGAGGCCTCACAATTTCAACTTTGGTATAGACTGGTTATCTACAGTCGATGCTCAGATAGACTGAATTAGGTACAATGTTTGGTGGGTCCTCATGTATGGGACCAGTTTTACCTTCATCAACGAGAAGGGATCCATTTCAGCACATGATGGACTTACCCTGAGGAGGGTCTAGCTAATTACTGATCAGTTGGCTAGCCTTACCCTCGAAGCAGTTTATGTGGAGAGTCTGAGTTATATTGTAGTTGTGGACTAGTATGCGGATAACTTCCCTAAAGATGTTTCGGGCCTAACTCCTCGTAGAGAGGTGGAATTTTACATTGACATGTACCTCTGGACGACACCAATATCTACACCATCTTATCGGATGGCTCCCATGGAGCTTCTTGAGCTACGATTACATCTAGAGGGCTTCCAGGGGAAGGGATTCATTCATCCTAGTGTTTCTCCTTGGGGAGCCCAAATTTTGTTCACCAAGAAGGCGGATGGGAGCATGATTCGTTGTGGTGACTATCGGCACCTGAATCAAGTGACCCTGAAGAACAAGTACCCACCCCCGAGGATTAACGTCCTATTTGATATGTTTATGGGAGCACAATGGTTCTAGAAGATAGACAATAGGTCAGGCTATCACCAGCTTAGAGTGTGACACAAGGATGCGCAGAAGGCAACATTCAAATGTCGGTATGGACATTATGAGTTGTTGGTTATGCCATTTGGCGTGACCAATGATCTAACAGTTTTCATGGGACTCATGAACAAGATAATTCAACCATACCTTGATCACTTTGTCATAGTATTTATTGAAGAGATTATGATCTACTCGACTACTGTGGAGGAGCATGCCTTTCATTTTCAGGTAGTACTAGACACACTTCGAGAGCACCATATTTATGGAACGCTCTCAATGTTCCAGTTCTGGATCTTAGAGGTTCCCTTTCTGGGACATGTCATATCAGAGGCTGGAGTTGCAGTGGATCTAGGGGAGATTGAGGCGATACTTGCTTGGGAGCCCCCTAGGAGTGTGACGGGGTTATGGAGTTTCCTGGGTTTGGAAGGATAATACTGAAGGATTGTGCCAGATTTCTCTAGAGTTGGAGTACCACTTTCATCATTGAAGAATAAGGGGAAACCCTTCATGTAGTCAGAGAGATTCCAAAAGATATTAAAGGGGCTGATATAAAAGATGACTAGTGACCCTTTATGAGGCTTCCAGAGGAGGCCGTAGGGTACATAGTCTACTGCGACACATCAGGGACTGGACTGGGATGTGTCCTGATGCAGGAGTGAGTGGTGATCGCATATGTTTCTCGACTAATGAGACAGAATGAGCAGAACTACGCTACCCATGAACTGGAGTTAGGAATGGTGGTCTTTGCCTTGAATATGTGGTGACCATATCTGATGAGCGAACTCTTAATAGTGTACTATGATCACAAGAGTCTCAAGTATATATTATCTTAGAAGGAATTGATCTTGAGGCAGCAACATTGGCTTGAGTTCCTCCAGGACTATGACTTTGAAATAGTCAATACTCTTAGGAAGGGGAATGTTTTAACAGATGCACTCAGCAGAAGGTCTGGGATATAACTACTAGGTGATGCGATAGAGTAGATGGATGCTTTGCAGAGATCCTTTGCGGATCATGAAGAAATAAAATTTCTTCAGTCTCTTAAAGTCACTCCCCCACTTCATCAGCGGGTCAGGGAGGTGCAACATGGGGGATGCTAACTGTGTGGCTTGACGTGCTTAGATATCCATAGGGCAGGAACCTGATGGATTTTCTGAAGGTGGGGAGCACGTCATCCTCTTCAGAGGAAGTACTATGGTAATAGTTTCGCTTCAGGAGGAAGTGTGGAGGGAGTTCCACACATAACCTTATACAGGAGTGGGGAAGATGTACCAAGACCTCCAATGACAACACTGGTGGCCGGTAATGAAGAAATAAGTATCAGAATTTGTCTCATGATGCTTCATTTGTTAGCAAGTGAAGGCGAAACATCAGGTACCAACATGATTGGTTCAACCTATAATGGTCCCCGAGTTGAAATGGGAAGGGATATCCATGGACTTCGTGATGGGTTTTCCACGTACGTCCAGGGGACATGACTCGATTTGGGTGATTGTTGACTGACTCACCAAGTCGGCCCAGTTCCAACCGAATAGAGAGAAGGGTTCAGTAGAGAGCATGGGACGCCTCTATGTGTAGGTGATTGTGCGACTACAAGGATTACCTTCGATGAGTGTCTCCAATTGTGATGCACATTATAAATCCCAGTTATGGAAGGGGTTGTAGGTGGCTTTCAGGATGTAGCGTCGTTGAAGCATCGCCTTCCATCCTCATACAGATGACCATACTGAAAGGACCATTCAGACCCTCGAGGACATGCTGCATTAATTCATCCTTGTCTTTGGTCGCATCTGGGATGATCACTTTTCTTTGGTGTATCTTTCATACTAGAATATCTTCCACTCCACCATTGGGATGACACCTTTAGAGGCGTTATACGGGCGACCTTGCAAATCACCTTTGTGATGGACTGACCCAGGGGAGTTAACAATAACGGAACCAGAGATAGTACGGGCTCCCACAGAGAAGCTACAGATCATCCAGGAGAGGAGGAATATTTCCTAGAGTAGGTACAAGTCTTACCCCTATAAGAGACAGAGACCTCTTGAGTTCGAGGATGGCGACCACGTATTTCTACGAGTCTCACCTCGACAAGGTTTACAGTGATTTGGATGAGGTGGAAATTTATCTATGAGATTCATTGTACCATTCTAGATTCACAGTAGAGTTGGTGATTTGGCTCACCACTTAGCACTTCCACCTCAGTTTCACTGGCTGCACGACGTCTTCTACGTATTCCAGCTTACGAGATACATGCACGACCCTTCTCACATCATCGACCATGGAGAGCTAGACATCAAATATGGAGAGATGTTTTTGGAGTTTTCAATGAAGATTAAGGACCGATAGGATCATGTCATTCATGAGAGGTCGATACCTTTGGTGCACATTTATTGGCAGCACGAGAACCACCAGGAGAGCACATGGAAGCAAGAGGCTCAGATGCGTGCTTTGTACCCCCACTTATTTACCTAGTTTTGAGTTGTGGATTATGGGGACATAGATACCTAAGGTGGGTAGAATTTAATGACCCATAATTTCCGTGTAATTGTTTTTTCCAAAATGTATTGGAATTTTACAAGTCCGCTGAAATTGACGGCGCGTGATTCCGAGGCCCAAAGTGCCTGAAATGAATTTCTTAACATTTGTTCAGATACATTTAGTAAACATACAAGAATGTTTTTATAACTTTTGAAACAGTGCTCGAAATTGAAATCTAAGGGCAACATTGAACTCATAGTGCCTGTTTTCACTTAAGGAGACTTTCACCTCGATGACAGTTTGTCGAGGGTGAAATACAGTTTTTGGGTTTTTTATGAAAGAATAAAATAAAAAATAAAATTGTGGAATTATTTTATTTTTTATTGGAAGCACCCATGTGAATATTTTGGATGTGGGGACCATAGGTGTTTTATCCTCAAAATTGAATTCTCAGTGGTGGGGACAACCCGAGCTAGTAAAAACCCCAATTCAAAAATTGGTGGTGGGGACCACCCGAATCCCTCATGATGGGGGGAGGGAACTCTCAACTCCCTCAATTAATTTTATGTGTCAACATAAAATAAAATGCTATCAATTAATTTTACATGTCAACATCAAATTAAATACTATCAATTAATTTAATGATTGATATTTATTTTTCTTCACGGTGGAATTGGGGAAATGATTATCAATAGAGAATTGGGAGAGAGCTTGAAGGATTATCCTCTCCAACGGAGAACACCGGCTTTGACTTCTACCTTAAGACACCCTCCAACGAGGAACATCTTCAACTACGAAGAACCAATACACAATCCCGATATTGGAGGTGATTGGAGAATGAGACGAACATCGACAACTTCAACTTCCTTCTTGCGCAGACGTCAACGAAAAATCCAAAGTAGGGGTTTATTTTCTATATGGTTATCACTTCCCATGTTCTTCCCTTCAATTTATTTTGTGGGTTTTGAATAGATATTGATGAGGGATGTGGGGATTAATGTTTTAAAATATCTTATATTCATGTTCATGATTCAATTTTTTGTGACATGCTTTGTAACACCCCGACCCCAATTACCCAGAGTCGGTGCATTATTACATAACATTAGCATGATCACAAAGGATCAAGTCTCAAAAAACCGATTAGTTTAGTAGTCATGGAAACACTAGAAAGATTCCTAAGTCTTACATTACATCATAAAATGAAAATTACAACAATATAGTCTCCATAGTCCATACTATTATCCCCTCATACTATCCCTGCAGGTCATTCATAAATTACTTCTTCACATCCTGGTTAAAATAAAACATAAAAAAGGGGTGAGCTCAAATGCCCAGTAAGGATAACAACATAGCATAAACTTTCAGAAATAAGAATATACCTGTAAGGCAATGTATAACTAAAAAAATCCTTTTAAACTTAAACTTCAACATAGTATGGAAAAAATAAAATGAAATAATTCCATTTACTTATTCACATGGATATTATACTAATCGAATAATCACATGAAATATAAATAACCACTTTCATAATGATGGAATGAATAATGCCATGCTATCATAACCACATAGCCAAGGCCTCGTGCCAAGACTACAAATAAAATTTTGTCAAGGCCTTGTGCGAAGACACTAGTTTGGCTCATGAGACCTACCAATGCATCAAGGAGCTATAGCGGGATCCACCTGTCACTTACTAAGTCCAATGCATTCCCATATGAAAAGGTTTAAACATAACATAAACACTCGTACTAAAACTAGCATACGAAATGTCAATACTTTCTCCATTTACCATGAATGGTATAATAACACATCCACAGTAAAACATATCAAAAAACCTTCAATACAATACAAAAGTTTTGTATCATAATAAATCAACTTCAAATAAGCTTAAAATCTATCAAATGATGTTGACATAGATGAAATAAAAACTATTTGAGAGAAATATATATTTTTCTCAAAATCATTGAAAATTCACACATTTATAAAGAAATTAATTTAAAATAGATTTTTGAATCAAATTGTCCCATACCACTTTGAAACTTTTGAAAAGAAATATCATTTCAAAACATTCATGTGTATATAAATATATCCTTAAATCTTTTTTGAAAACATGGACATTAATTAAAGATATTTATAAAGATAAATCTTTAAAACATTTAAAATTATGATCTTGATAAAATAAACCTTTCACAAATTCTTAAAATATTCATTTCGAAATAATTTAAAACTCACATAATTATAAAATAAAGCATTTACATTGAAAATATTCTTATATGCTTGTAAGGGAAGATTTAGTGATTTTATAACAGCGGAAAATAGCCGCACCCACCGTATAAGTTTAAAAAGACATTCTTACCTTAAATATGTCGAAAAGGTTAAAAAGTACCCTGTTTGGAAAACAACGGAAATATTCTTTAAAAACACATAAGGGTATAAATGACATTAACCCATTTTCTAGTAAATAGTAAAAATGTTTTTAAATACATTTTTATGGAACATGGATGTGGATGATAAAGATATCCTTGTAGATAATTACATATAAATAACTTTGGATAATAAAGAGATTGTAAAATTAACCCTTACCTTGTAATTTTCCTTGGTTGGGGGTAGTTTAACCTCCTGTATAATGGTGAAATAATTTTTATTAAATTATACAAGAATAATATACATTAATATGATATCATATATGATCTTTTAACACTGTTTTGTTAATAATATCTTAGTATTATCGTCGTTTCGGGTGTTAACTGACTCGTTTTCTTTTATATGTTTTGTTACGTAAGCTGTGGTTTTCATGGATTGTTTGTATCTTATTCATATCTAGAATGATATAAAGTACTTAAACATTATTTTTAAATCATAAAATAATAATTATACTTGAATGGATACGATGGAGAATGAATCTCATCGTGTTCGTGGAGATGGTAGCCCATACGTACGCACGAGCGAGAATATCATTGTTTTGATATTAAAATATTATATAATTGGATGGTATATCATATATACCGAATAATTATAATGTTATATTTATTATTTAAATGAATTACACATCATTATTATACCCATCCAAATAATAATTTATTGAATAACAATTACACCACGACGTGGAGACGGTAAGCCGTACGTACGCACGTATGGTGACATGTCATTCAAAGGATGGATAGAATACTGAATATGGTTGTACCATATTTATAATAACATCAAATTATATATAATATACTTGAGTTATTATTTCATAATGGGAATAACTAAGAAAGAAGATGTTGAAGAAGAAAGGAACTTGAAAGAGTGTGGTGAAAACATTACCTCTTCTTCGGGTTCTTCCTTTTTATTTGATCAAAAGGGATCCTTAGGTTGGATTTATGACAAAAAAATGACTCTAGGATTATATGAGAGAAGTTTAAAGAGTATTTGGGCAGGGTTTGGCCGAACTAAAATGCTTTTAAGGTGTGAACTAATGAGAAGCGGGAGTGCCCTTTTATAAGAGGGGTAAGGGGCACCTTTGGAAAAGCTAGAAATATTATATTATAATAAATTAATATTCGGTTTCTAATGGCTCCAAAGTGTATTATTTAAAGGTTAAGGATGGTATGGGTCGAAAAAAACTCAACCAATAGGATTTAGACATGTTAGGGTTACTATATAAACCTTATCTTTGAGTATTAACTCTTAGTTAATTAGTTTCACTTTTACAATGTCTCTTTATATTTTTATATTATATGGTCAATAAACCTACTATATACATCCAAGAGATCTAAAAGTGGTCCAATAATGATACACCTATCATTATATAACTCTCTTGGCCAAGCCTTAGAATTTTAGGAATTTAATATCAATTAATAATATAATATTTTTTTTAAAACTCTGTTATGTGAATTTTGACACTATTCAATAATTGATTTTTGTAAAAACCATAAAAGAATTATTACTTAGAAAAAAGTTAATTAAATAAATCCTAACATGCCATATTATCTTCTAAAATTATTGGTATTTATAAAATGTCTCAAATTACATTTATTTAGGTATTTATAATATTAATTTTTCTAATTTTTTATTAATTAGGTAATTACTGAATCACCATTTTGTCATAAATAAATTAAAGTATTTAATGTCTAAAAATTATAAATAAAATACCATTATGTATGAAATCGTTTTATATTTCTAATTAATATTTATAGTAGAAAATACGACATATATAACCCTATGTAAATTTTTTTTTCTAAAAGATATATGCTTATGTCATTTTTGTATTTATTTTATCTTAATTAAAATAAAGTGTCCCTATCACCTACAAGTGGCTCCATGGGATCCCAAAAATTGACCCAAAGATGCCCATGGTTGGACATGTATCCACTAATAAGGTTAGGAAACATTTTACGGTAATTTATTATTATTATAATATTATTGTTTAACCCTTATTTATCAGATTTACCCTTTAACCACGGTAAATAAAATATTTACCGTAGTAATTATTCAAAATGTATAAAAATAAAAGTTACCTATTTGAACAATTTAGACATCCTGATTCCAAATATGGAATCCATTTTTCTAAATTCAAAACACAGAAGTGGCAGGAATTAATTTAAAATTAATTCCCGCTGTCAAAAAAATGCGTGTTTTTAAGAAATAATAACTATCAAAAGATTTACACTTGTTTATGTTCGGTTTAATTGTGAAATTATGTCCAATGAACAAAATTTTATTAAATGGTAAAAATATATTCCAAATATTTTTTAAAACTACTAAAATTCATAATTTATCACTATAAATTATTTCGATTAAAAAAAGATGTTTTTAATTAAAATTTAGTAATTTTCACTATTCATCAAAATATTAATGTTATCCGAAGAGTTCAAAAATTTCACCCTAGGATAAATTCGATATTCCAAATCCAAAAATGAAGTCTGTTTTCAGATATAAAATTTATAAAATTTCATAAAGTAGGTATTACTATTCATAACGGCTATTTTGATTGGTAGTAGTGTGTGTTAGAAGTCGAAGTTTGGTATAACACACACTACTTTATTATTCAAAGAGAAGCATACCGTGGAAGCTTGGGGTGTTACCTACTAAATTTTTGATGTCCCCATTCTAATGAATAAATTCATTTAGTCAAAATTAATATATAAAAGTTTAAAATATTGTATTAAAAAAAGGGTTTCACTATTAAAAGTTGGTAAAAGTGCATTTTTTGAAAAATACATATTTTATCTGAAAAAATTAATTTTCTCTTACATTATGTCTAAGACACTCAAAATATGGATTCTAAAATTATACGGATTATATAAAGTTTAAAATTTAGTTAATAATATTCATAAAATCTTTTGAATGGCTTGTTTGGTAAGTCCTACTGCGTTTGAACTTGGTGTTGCGTGTAGTGAAAGTTATTGAATTATTTTGAAGAAATAACACACTATGAAATCTTGGGGTGTTACATTCTCCCCTCCTTAAATAAATTACTTCCTCACAATTTGAAATTGTTCTTTGAAAATAAAAGGTTAAATATAGAAGATATCTTTGTGGGAAAACCCATATCGGAAATTGGGTTAGTAAAAGTTAATCTTAATAAGAGGAAAAGAGAAATTAAAGGGTCACCACCAAATTATGATCTCTATTTGGAGAACATTGGTAGAAATTAGAGACATATAATTGGAGGAAAAACGTAAATATTTATAGGTAGTGATTGAGGTCATCAATCACAAACAAGTGTAAAATTGAGGTCCGTAAATTCATCAATCTATGAAGATTTAAAATACCATCGGTTCAACAAAAAATAGGGTATTAGGATAACATATTTTTGGTTTTATGATTCCTTAAATAATGTATAAGAATTAAGTTCTTCATAAAATAAGAGAAGAAGATAAATATATTCTTGACAAGTAGAGTTCCATCCTTCAACTAATTTCTAACACAAACTCATCTTTCACTCTAAAAGATAATAGAACATAAAAAATATATTCTATTTATCCTATTCGTATAGGGTTCCAAAAAAAATGAATTTATAACTCATCAACAAGATCTTTTAAAAAAACTACATTTTTTAATCTAGGACAATACGTGGGCCAGTGGTAGGTGATACACCCTTGTCTCCCTTCAGGTTGTGGGTTCAAGTCTCGTGGCCTTGCTGGACGCGACGGGTTGTCGCCCGACCTCTGGGATGTCCTTTTATGACAATCCAAAAATAATACAAACTAGAACTATCCAAAATACTTTATTCCAAAATTTATAATGAAGGTAAACAAAATAAAGATCCATTTTTCTGTGTAATAACTTGTGAACACCTTCATCATGTATTCTTTTACAACATCCTGAATTACCATAAAACCTTATTGATTACATTAATGATCCCTTATGCTTTAAAGAAAAATGGATATACTCCTTCAATCCAAGAATGTTGTAAACCCCAACAATGATGGAATATACAAATAATTAATTAGTTTCAAGGTAGTCAAGAATATCCAATATAATTTATCCAAATCAATCATGTATTATTCTAAAATCACTACCTCGGTATCAGAACCATATTATGGTTTATCATTCTCTCAACCATATATTTTCCTAAAATTTAACCTACTATTGAGTCACATTTCTTTGTTCTACATAATCTGAAGTCCTTAATGAAATAGTACTGCAGTACAATCCTTATATACTCCATAATTATTATAACAAGTACATTGTTGATACCACACTCAAATGACATAATCAACATAAGAACTCTAATCATTCATCTTCATATGTGGTAGTATCATAACTTGATTATTATCCAATAGCATCATTTTCCGCATAGTCTGATGACTGGGACATAGGTTTGTGTAGTGTCCAAACTCCTTGGAAATGAAGCATTGTACATTTGAAACCATATTCTTACCCTTGCAGTGACATACTTTGTTTCCTTTTTCTCTACACTTATAACGTTCTCCCATTACCTTCAAGCATTTTCCAAGGTGATTCTTTCCACAGTTATCACATATGGGAAAAATCCTTTTTTAACTTCTTCCTTTTATATGTCCCTCTCTCTACCATCCTTTCCTTCTCTGGCTTCCCTTCAAAGCCACCAGACTCCGAGAATTCTTTACTTATCTTATCAACACATGATACCATTTTTTCTTATGATGATAATACGTGGGAGACTATTTCCCTTCTAAATTCTGGATTAAGACCATGAAAGATATGATCCCCCTAACTCTTTGGATCATGCATATTATTGGAGTTCTCATTCCTTCTATTGGGTGCCATTTCTAAACAATGTCATAAACTAGATCAGTTCATCAATCAAAATACATAATTCCATACTTGTAAAATACTTAACATAAATTGAACTATTTATGGATATAATCCATAATCATAAAAATGTTTTCTTTGAGGTATTATATTCTCATAAACCCTTCATAATGGTTCGAAAATAAAATGAGAATTATCCTTATCATATCCCCCAGGAGTGTCGTAATAAAGAGTGCAACAAGGCCCGTTGTCGTGCACCAGTTCCCGTTCGAGTCTAGCTAAAAGCGGTGTTTTCGGGTTTTACCCCTAGGTACATCTGTGCCAGAGCCGCCTCTACTTGCTCGTATCTAGACATTAATGTATTGCTCGAAAAACTCACAAAATCCTTACAATACCAAAATTCTAGGATGTTATTCTATACTAATCTTCAAAGTCCATCTTAAATCTATGTGCTCTAATTAGAGTTTATCTAAATCTATCTTCCATGGTTTGTACTAAACTTCCTCTGATACCAACTGTAACGCCCCGACCCCAGTTACCCAGAGTCGGTGCATTATTACATAACATTGGCATGATCACAAAGGATCAAGTCTCAAAAGACCGATTAGTTTAGTAGTCTTTGAATCACTAGAAAGATTCATAAGTATTACATTACATCATAAAATGAAAATTACAACAATATAGTCTCCATAGTCCACACACTTATCGCCTCATACTATCCCTGCAGGTCATTCATAGATTACTTTTTCACATCCTGGGAAAAATAAAACATAGAAAAGGTATAAGGCCCTAGCCTTAAACCTTACTTAATCTTGAGTTATTACAAGATTACAAATTGAGGATCTTTTCAGGTTTAGATTTTTAGAGAATTAGATCATAAAACTTGGATTACATACTAAATTTAAAAAAAGTGGTTACATAAAAGATAGTATTCATTTTTTCCCATCAACAGAAACATATTTAAAAACAAAACATGGATTATTTTTTGACACATCCTTGACACTATAATCATATCATTTACCTTTCCCTTGACCTGTGAAAAAGTTTTCAAAAAACTTGGTATGAGCATAAAAAGTTTTGTAAGGGATATAAAAATATGGAAAGGAAACATGCGTACATATACACATAAGAAGGAAATTGTACTTTACCCATAAAACATAAGCACGCTAACATAACTCATCAAATCATGAATAAGTCATAGAAATCATAAGACATAAAAGGTAACTTGAGGCATTCATAACATTCTTACGTAGGGTGTAACCCTCTTGGTTACGTTTTGAATACCCACCATAGTATATTCCCTAAATTTCTTCGGAGAAACCTTAATGTTTAACCCCTTCGCGTTACCCAATGCATTGGAGAGCTATTTCAGGCTCACCCACCCTTAGTTTATCACGGAACCACCCATCTTCATAACAATGCCCAAGAACCATAACATAATCGTATCACATAAAACATGCATAAAGGAAAAATAACATTTCCACTTTTCAATCAAAAGATATCAATACAACACATTGATATAAAAACATTATGAAAAACCATTTTCAATACCAAAATAAAATAAAAGTAAAACATGGTATTTATTTTTCTTTTAAAAATAAGGTATGGATTGTAGAATAAGCCGAAAGTCAAATAATGGACACGGCGGCGGAGAAGTCGTTGTCACCGCATATGTACGACAAAAACATTCCCTTTTGTTGTTTAGTAAAACACTTCATATAAAAAAGATTCCTTTTGGTTAAATGTAAAAGTAAAAGAGATTTATACACCGTATAAAATAAAGTTGTGTATAAAACAAAATATTCCTCAATGAAAGGAAATTGAGACGAAGTCCCATACAAAGACGATATCCTTGGATTAAGGATAAATCAATTATATAATTATGTGTGACAAACGAATAAACGAAATATAAGTGGGTATTAAGTGTAAAAAAATTATAGGACATTCACATATAATCATAGAATGACATATTCATGTAGTACAAGTTTATCCCAAAGAATCAAAATTGGGTTAAGAAGTACCCTTGCAAAAATTCAACAGCCTAACGACATCACTTCAAAATTCAGAAAAAGAGTTGATGAGAGATAAAATGGGTACCTCATCACATGGACATAAAATTTAAATCAATAAAGATATATAATAACATATCCCAAAATAATAGTATGTGAATTAAAATACATAACAAAATAAGTCTTTTAAAAAGAGGAGGGTGAAAGGTTCCCTTACCGACATGGGTATATTTCGAAACATGCACCCCGTGAAAGAAGGACAATAAAACATTGATGTAAATACTCATAAATGAAATTATATTACACAATGAGTAAAATAATGGGCAGTACATACACCAATCATAGGAAATTGTGGAAAATGTAGCATAAATCTCACGGGAATAAAAGTGAGATGAAAAATACCTTACGAAAACTCGGCAGCCTAATGACGCCAATTAAAACATCCAAAATGGATTCATGAGATAAAATATGGTATCTATTCATATGAACATAAATAGTATAGTAGGATTAATATAAAATAACATCCCAATCATAATAAAGACGAGCTTAAACGGAATGACATAAAAGAGTGTACTTAAAAAAAGGAGAGGGGTAGGATCCCTTACCTCAAGTTCAACTTGTCTTGTTTGTTTCTTTATATTATTGAATAATAAAATTGAGTTAATTTATACTTCTATAAGAACCTTTTTCAAGTTCATTATTCCTTTTATATCACTTATTACTACGTCATGAACACTGTGTTATTATTTAAGTTAATAACGGACGTTTTAACGATCATTTGTACTTGAGTCAAAAATAAACTCTTTATAATTACAAGTTGTTCATGTGGTAAAATATCCATTATATCCAGAATTGTATTCATGATGTAGATATCATATTTATCATATATATCCAGTATATTCATGTATTTATAATATTACATAACATTTAGAGGTAAGAAATGAAATGTACCATTCATGGAGACGGTAAGCCGTACGTACTCATGAACACTACTTCCCTTTCTATTTCATATTTAATGGAATTAAAACATAATGATACATAATAGTATTTTAATTCCATTATGTTATCATATATAATATCATTAAATATATCCTTTATACATACCACATATGGTATTAACGAATCAAATCACTTTGTGGGGGCGGTAGTCCGCACATCCTAAAATGAAGATATCGCGTATACCCATAATGGAACCCACAAAGGTATGCCATAAATGAAAAATACAGAATATTAAGAAAAAAATAAACATATTATATATCATATATAAATATAGTGACACCTTAATGGACACCTTTGAAGGTGTTAGAAGGATATTGAACAATCATCGTTTTGTGAGGTAGAAATTCGCCATCCACGGAAACATTATGTTCTTTAACCGTTATATCTAGGTGTGTGAAAGTTTAGCTCGAATCCTTATTATAAAAACATTCTAGTATATTGAAAATAATGGAGTTGTTACAAAAGAAATGAATAAAAAGAGTTTAGGGGGTTGGAGAAACAAAATAAAACAAAAGGACTCAAGTGAAGACATTACCTTAAAATCGGGTAACTCCATTTGGTTTGATCTCAAAGGCTTCCTTGGGAAGACTTCTGCACACATTGGGGCTTCTAAGAGTTAGAGAGGGATGGGGAGAGAAAAAATGGGCCGGGGTTGGCCGAGCCAAAGGATTTGGACGTGTGGGTATGGAGGTAGAGGTGGGGGCCTTTTATAAGAGGAGAGGAGGGGCACTCTTGGAAAGTAAAGAAATGTTACATTATTTTAGAATGTGTTTCGTATTTTAATGGTCCCACATTGATGTGTTTAGAGGATAAGGTGATATGGGTTCTAATTACACCCATCCAATAGGTTTTGGACATTTGTAGGTCTTAGAATTTACATTATCTTTCCATTTTATTTAAATCGTTAAATAATGAGGTCATCGCTGCATCATCATGATGTCATAAATAATTTAATTTATTTAATGTATAAAAATTATAAAAAAACTAATATGATGTAGGAAATCATATTATCTTCCCAATTACTATTTATAGTCAAAAATCTGACTTGTATAACCCTATGTAAAAATTGTTTTAGTAAAACAACTCATGGTTGTGACATTTTAATTTTAACATTAAATAAAAAGTTATTTATGTCATTTTCCAACCAAAGTGGATCCATGGAGTCCCCAAGTTGACCCATGTATTTTATTGGTCGGTCATGACACATCCAATGAGGGTATGACATGTGTATAAGTCATTTAATATTATTAAAACATTATTTTTACCTTAAACTACATTAATTACCTATAATCGCGATTAAAAACTTAATAAGTTACTATTCACCAAAAAATTATTTTAATCTCATTGAACCACATTTTACTTATTAATGGAAACCATTTATGTAGGATTTTTGAAATTCAAAACACAAAGGTGGAAAAAATTCATTTAAATGGAAAATCAGTTTTTATAAGTACCACTTAGTGGTTTCACTATTCATAAAAATTGAAGTTTTTCAGAAAATTACCAAAAATTCACCCTAAGCTATATTTTATATTATGAATTCAAAAATGATGTCTATTTTACAAAACTAAAAACATATAAGTTTCATTAATTAATTTAATAATTAATTCTCGCTGTCAAAACAAATAGCGTGTTTTTAAGAAACAATATCTATTAAAATATTGACACTAGTTTAAGTCCAATTTCAAGGTGAAATTAATTCCAATGACCACTATTTGATTAAATGGTAAAAATATATTATAATTTAACTTTAAAACCAGTTCAAAAGATTATCTAATCATATAAATAAATTAGATTTAAAAGCGGGTTTGAATTAAAATACAACATTTTTCACCATTCATTAAAAATTGAACTTTTTCGGAAAAATACCAAAAATTTAAACAAAGTAAATTTTGATGTCCCGATTCTAAATAAGAATTTTATTTTGTCAAATATAACACATAAAATTGTCAAAAATTTGATTTAAAATAGGTTCACCATCAAAAGGCGGTTAATAGACCTTTTAAAGAATATTAGAATGGTTACGTTTAAAATTGGATTCATTTGCATTTTTAATCCTCTAACATTTATTGTAAAAAGTAAAACTATTTGACAAACATATATAATCATTTTTTAGTTAGTTCTATTCATTCCTTCCATCACAACAGTTAGGCATTAACTACCATTTAAAATAATATTATTTTATTATTAGAGTGCAACGTAAGATTCCCAAGAAGCTCGTTGTTACATGTTGGGTACGCCATCGAGCATAGAATCCCCTTTAAAGTTATATTAATATTTTATTCACAAATATGGATAAATGTGAAAATGTCATGCTATTTATTTAACTGGGGTGTTACATCCTTCCCCCCTTTTGGGAATTGCGTCCTCGCAATTTTAAAATTGGGATCAGAAACATCATTGAAAGTCCCACATCGGAACAAGAGTCGGTAAAAAAAAAACACTTTAAAAGAAATAAAGAGAATTACAAAGGTCACCCGAGTTATCCCATACTAGGATTCCATGTAGGAAAACATGGATATGGAGGAAAAAAACAAAGGGTCATGTTATGAGGGAGAGTGATAGTAAACATGTATAGGAGAAAGTTTACCATAAGAAAATCACAAACTTGTGATGGGTTAAACGATATTTGATTCCCCAGTAGGAAAAGCTAATAGAAAACATTTTTGTTTTAAGTAACTTTTTATTGAGGAATTTATTCATAAGGAAACATAATTACTTATCATGATGACTTTCAAATTTTATTAGATTTCTTACACAAACTCATATTTTCTCAAAGAGACCAGTATTTAGGAAGACTTGTTCACATTAAGAGTACTATAATAAACTTCTAGAGAATAACCTAATCCACAAAAGAGAACTGTATACTTCCCATGTATTTATACTTTAACCAAAACCAAAACCAAAAATGTTAGTACAAGATCAGATAATCAAGAAAAGGATAACCCTTTATAAAAAGAAAATCTATTCTTAATCTCCAAAATTTGTCCATCAAAACCAAAAGTTCAACGAGGACCATTAGATAAAAAAATTGTCCATAAAATTCTTCAAAGTAAACCAAACTAAGATTGAAACCCAAATATTTGAAGGATTTAGTCGCATTTTATTCCAAGGTACAAATTAACACTTATCTCCAAATAACATCAGATACTCTTAAAGTCTCGTATTGAAAAATAATTAACCTAATCACATATCCTCCATGATAGGTTAATAAATTTCCATAGATAACCCAAAATCATCTTACTCATAATTCATAAAATCATCTAACTAAAAAAAATCAGACAAACTAACCAGGGACTTCACGTAGTCCAGGGGTATGCGATAAATACCAGTTGCACTTTGGTTGTGGGTTCGATTCCCGCAGCTTTGTCCGACACGATGGGTTGTAACACGGTCTACGTGTTGTCCTTTTTCCAAACTATATAATTCTCAAATCATTCCCAAAAAAGAGATAAAATCATCAAAAATACCCATAACATAATTTAACCTCAATTTTATCTCATACCATTCACTTCCATCATAACATATAGTAACCCATAATTACCTCAAAATTAAGGATCATATAAACCCAAATGGTTCTTTATAACTATGTCCACAAAAGAACATATAACTATTCCTTGAAAAAAAATTTCATATATTAAACATCAGGGTTACACATACTATAAACAGTCTTCTAATGTAACCCTATCATCAAAAGATACTAAATACTCTTAAGAATTACACCATAACTCTTGAAGCCCTTATATGTTGACTTCTTACTCATTCAACATTATTCATGATACATTAACCATTCCTTTCCAACAATTTCTGAAATACTTATTTTCTAAAAACAAGATCATGAATCATATCCTAAGATTCCAAAATAGGAAAACAAAAGTTCTGAAATAATCCTTACCTTTGCTTGGTCATTGTTAGTTTCATCATCCGCAATCAAAATTGAATTAGGTATTGGTAAACAAATATTTGTAGGATCTTGGTGATCCCATTCACGAAACTTCTTCATAGGACATGTGTTTTCATAATGACCATGCACACCATATTTAAAACATTCAATTAATCCCTCAGAAATAACTTCTTTCCCTTTCCTCGAGTCAACTAGATGCTTCCTTTTTCCATGGCAATTTCTTGCTTTATGACCTTCATTTCCACATCTATAGCATATTTCTGTCCCTTTGAAACATTTTCCTAGGTTTTTCTTTCCACATCTTTGACACATAGGTTTTTGAACACACTTACCTTTATGATTGTTAGTTGTAGTTCCGTAGGGATTTGTTTCTCGCATATATGATTCCTTAGAGAAATCAATAAGGTTTAGGTGGTCAATCATGACTCCAGATAGTTGGTTGCGGATAAAAACAAGATTTCTCATTGAATCTCCCATATCATTTAGTTGCTTTCTTAAAATACCGTCACCGTTACCTTCACATCCACTGTTACTTTAGTGCCTGCTAGATCTAGCCATTTACAAAAACCAAAAAGGTCAGTGTGAGTATATCAACAAAACCATCATGTACTAATGAGGAAGATAAAGAATAAGATATACTTACTCATTCACTTTATCTAAAACTAGGACTCTTTCTAAAATCTTATCCATTATGGTAATGTCACTTATGCCTAGATAATACCCTAAACTCTAAAGTTATCTAAACCAACCTCTGATACCAACTATAAGGCCCCAGCCTTAAACCTTACTTAATATTGAGTTATTACAAGATTACACATTGAGTATCTTTTCAGGTTTAGAGTTTTAGAGAATTAGATCATAAAACTTGCATTACATACTACATTTAAACAAAGTGTTTACATAAGAGATAGTATTCATTTTTCACATCAATGGAAACATATTGAAAAACAAAACATGGATTCTTTCTTGACACTTCCTTGACACTATCATCATATCATGTACTTTTCCCTTGACCTGTGAAAAATATTTCAAAAAACTTGGGATGAGCATAAAAAGCTCAATAAGGGATATAAAAATATGCAAAGGAAACATGAGTACATATACACATAAGAATGAAATCATACTTTACCCATAAAACATAAGCATTTTAACATACCTCATCAAATCATGAATAATTCATAGAAATCATAAGACATAAAAGGTAACTTGAGGCATTCATAACATTCCTACGTAGGGAGTAACCCTCTTGGTTACGTTTGGAATACCCACCACAGTATATTCCCTAAATATCTTTGGAGAAACCTTAATGTTTAACCCCTTCGCATTTCCCAATGCATTGGAGAGATATATAGGGCTCACCCTCCCTTAGTTTATCACGGAACCACCTGTCTTCATAACAATGCCCAACAACCATAGCATAATCGTATCACATAAAACATGCATAAAGAAAACATAACATTTCCACTTTTCAATCAAAAGATATCAATACAAAAAATTGATATAAAAACATTATGAAAAACCATTTTCAATACCAAAATAAAATAAAAGTAAAACAAGGTATTTATTTTTCTTTTAAAAAGAAGGTATGGCTTGTAGAGGAAGCCGAAACTCAAATAATGGACACGGCGGCATAGAAGTTGTTATTGCCGCATACGTACGAAAAAAACATTCCGTTTTGTTGTTTAGTAAAACATTTCTTATAAAAAAGATTCCTTTTGGTTAAATGTATAAGTAAAAGTGATTTATACACCGTATAAAAGAAATTTGTTTATAAAACAAAATATGCCTCAATGAAAGGAAATTTAGACAAAATCCCATACAAAGACGATATCCTTGGATCAAGGATAAATTATTTATATAATTATGTGTGACAAATGAATAAAAGAAATATAAGTGGGTAGTAAGTGTAAAACAATCAGAGTAAATTCACACATAATCATAGAACGACATATTCAAGTAGTAAAAGTTTATCCTAAAGAATCAAAATTGGGTTAAGAAGTTCCCTTGCAAAAATTCGACAGCCTAACGACGTCACTTCAAAATTTAGAAAAAGAGTTGATCAGAGATAAAAAGGATATCTCATAACATGGACATAAAATTTACATCAAAAAGGATATAGAAGACCATATTCCAACATAATAGTATGTGAATTAAAATACATAACAAAATAAGTCTTTTAAAAAGAGGAGGGTGAAAGGTTCCCTTACTGACATTGGTATCTTTTGAAACATGCACCCTGTGAAAGAAGGACAATAAAAAATTGATGTAAATAATCATAAATGAAATTATATTACACAATGAGTAAAATAATGGTCAGTACATACACCACTCAAATGAAATTGTGGCAAATGTAGCATAAATCTCACCGGAATAAAAGTGAGATGAAAAATCCCTTACGAAAACTCGACAGCCTAACGACGTCACTTAAGACATCCAAAATGGATTGATGAGAGAAAATAGGGTCTCTCATCATATGAACATAAAACTTACAGTAGGAGTTATATAAAATAACATCCCAATCATATGAAGTATTATCTTAAAAGGAATGACATAAAAGAGTGTACTTAAAAAGAAGGAGAGGGGTAGGATCCCTTACCTCAAGTTCAACTTGTCTTGTTCATTTATTTATATTTCTGAATAATAAACATGAGTTAATTTCTACTTCCTTAAGAACCTTTTTCATGTTCATTATTCATTTTATATCACTTATTACCATGTCATGAACACTATGTTATTATTTAAGTTAATAACAGTCGTTTTAACGATCATTGGTACTTGAGTAAAAAATAAACTCTTTATAATTACAAGTTGATCATGTGGTAAAATATCCATTATATCCAGAATTGTATTCATGATTTAGATGTCATATATATCATATATATACAGTATATTCATGTATTTATAATATTACATAACATTTATAGGTAAGAAATAAAATGCACCGTTCATGGAGACGGTAAGCCGTACGTATGCATGAACGCTACTTCCATTTGTATTTCATATTTAATGGAATTAAAACATAATGATACATAATAGTATATTAATTCTAGTATGGTATCATATATAATATCATTAAATATATCCTTTATACGTACAACATATGGTATTAACGAATCAAATAATTTTGAGGGGGCGGTAGTCTGCACTTCCAAAAATGAAGATATCACGTATACCCATAATGGAGGCCATAAAGGTATGCCATAAATGAAAAATACAGAAGATTAAGGAAAACATAAAAATATTATATATCATATATAAATATAGTGACATCTTAATGGCCACCTTTTAAAGTTTTAGAAGGATATTGAACAATCATCGTTTCGTGAGGCCGAAATTCGCCCTCCACAGAAACAGTATGTTCTTTAACCATTAGATGTAGGTGTGTGTAAGTTTAGCTAAAACACTTATCATAACAACATCCTAGTATATTGTATATACTGGATTTTTTACAAAATAAATGAATAAAAAGAGTTTAAGGGGTTGGAGAAAAAAATGAAACAAAAGGAATCAAGTGAAGACATTACCTTAAAATCAGGTAACTCCCATTGGTTTGAGCTCAAAGGATTCCTTGGGAAGAATTATGCCCAAATTGAGGCTTCTAAGAGTTAGAGAGGGATGGGTAGAGACAAAATGGGCAGGGGTTGGCCGAGAAAAAGGCTTTGGAAGTGTGGGTAAGGAGGTAGAGGTGGGGGCCTTTTATAAGAGGAGATGAGGGGTACTCTTGGAAAGTAAAGAAATGTTACTTTATTTTAGAATGAGTTTAGGATTTTAATGGTCCCAAATTGATATTTTTAGAGTATAAGGTGATAAGTGTTCGAAATAAACCCATAAAATAGGATTTGTACATGTGTAGGTCTTAGAATTTACATTATCTTTCTATTTTATTTAAATTGTTAAATAACGAGGTCATCGCTGCATCATCAAGATGTCATAAATAATTAAATTTATTTAATGTCTAAAAATTATAAAAAAAATACTATGATGTAGGAAATATTTTTAGATTTATAATGACTATTTATCGTAAAAAATCTGAATTGTATAACCCCATGTAAAAATTGTTTTAGTAAAACAACTCATGATTGTGACATTTTAATTTTAACATTAAATAAAAAGATATTTATGTCATTTTCCTACCAAAGTGGCTCCATGGGGTCCCCAAGTTTACCCATGGATTTTATTGGTTTGACATGACACATAAAATTAGGGTAGGACATGTGTGTTGGTCATTTCATATTATTAAAACATTATTTTTACCTTAAACTACATTAATTACCTCTAATCGTGATTAAAAACTTAATAAGTTACTATTCACCAAAAAATTATTTTAATTCCATTAAACAACATTTTACTTCTTAATGAAAAACATGTATGTCGGATTTTTGAAATTAAAAACACAAAGGTGGAAAAATTTCATTTAAACGGAAAATCAATTTTTATAAGTACCACTTAGTTGTTTCACTATTCATAAAAATTGAAGTTTTTCAAAAAATTAACAAAAATTCACCCTAGGATATATTTTATATTCTGAATTCAAAAATGATGTCTATTTTACAAAACTCAAAACATATAAGTTTCATTAATTAATTTAATAATTAATTCTCGCTGTCAAAACAAATAGCGTGTTTTTAAAAAACAACATATATTAAAATATTGACACTACTTTAAGTCCAATTTCAAGGTGAAATTAATTCCAATGACCACTATTTGATTAAATGGTAAAAATATATTATAAATTCACTTTAAAACCAATTCAAAAGATTATCTAATCATATAAATAAATTAGATTTAAAAGAGGTTTTGAATTAAAATACAACATTTTTCACCATTCATTAAAAATTGAACTTTTTCGGAAAAATACCAAAAATTTAAACAAAGTAAATTTTGATGTCCCGATTCTAAAGAAGAATTTTATTTTGTCAAATATAACACATAAAATTGTCAAAAAGTTGATTTAAAAGAGGTTCTCCATCAAAAGGTGGTTAATCGACCTTTTAAAGAATATTAGAATGTTTATGCTTAAAATTGGATTCATTCTCATTTTTATTCCTCTAACATTTATTGTAAAAAGTAAAAATATTTGACAAATATATATAATCATTTTGTAGTTAGTTCTATTCATTCCCGCCATCAAAACAGATAGGCGTTAACTACCATTCAAAATAATATTATTTTATTATTAGAGTGCAACGTAAGATTTCCAAGAAACTCGTTGTTGTGTGTTGGGTACGCCATCGAGCATAGCATCCCCTTTAAAGTTATATTAATATTTTATTCACAAATATGGATAAATTTGTAAATGTCAGACTCTTTATTTAACTGGGGTGTTACAAAAGTGGTGAGCTCAAATGCCCAGTAAGGATAACAATATTGCGGAAACTTTCATAAATAAGAATAAAAATTTAAGACAATGTATAACTAAAAAAAGCCTTTTAATCATAAAATTAAACATAGAATGGAAAAAATAAAATGAAATAATTCCATTTACTTATTCACATGAATCCTATACTAATCAAATAATCACATGCAATATCAATAACCACTTTCATAATGATGGAATGCATAATGCCAGACTATCAAAACCACATAGCCAAGGCCTCGTGCCAAGACTACAAATAAGATTTTGTCAAGGCCTTGTGCCAAGACAATAGTTTGTCTCATTAGACATATCGATGCATCGAGGAGATATAGCAGGCTCCACTCGTCACTTACTATGTCCAATGCATTCCCATTTGAAAAGGTTTAAACATAACATAAACACTCGTAATAAAACTAACATACAAAATGTCAATACTTTCTACATAAACCATGAATGGTATAATAACACATCCACAGTAAAACATATCAAAAAACCTTAAATACAATACAAAAGTTTTGTATCATAATAAATAAAATTCAAATAAACTTAAAATCCATCAAAGGATGTTGACATAGATGAAATCAAAACTATTTTAGAGATATATCACTTTTCTCGAAATCATTGAGAAGTCACACATTTATAAAGGAAGTAATTTAAAATAGATTTTTGAATCAAAGTGTCCCATAACAATTTGAATCTTTTGAAAAGAAATATAATTTCAAAACATTAACGTACTTATAAATAAATCCTTAAAATAATTTTGAAAACATAGACATTAATTAAAATGATTTAGAAATATAAATCTTTAAAACATTTAAAATTATGATCTTGATAAAGATTACCTTTAAAAATTCATAAAATATTCATTTTGAAATCATTTAAAAGTCACATAATTATAAAATAAACATTTACTTTGAAAATATTCTTATAAGCTTGTAAGGGAAGCTTCATCGATTTTATAATGGCAGGAAATAACCACACCCGTTGTATAAGTTTAAAAAGACAATCTTACCTTAAATATGTCCAAAAGGTTAAAAAGTACCTTTTTGGAAAACGATGGAAATATTCCTTTCAAAAAACATAAGGGTATAAATGAATTTAACCCATTATCTAGTAAATAGTAATAATGTTTTTAAATACATTTTTAAGGAACATGGATGTGGATGATAAAGCGATCCCAGTAGATAATTACGTATAAACAACCTCGGATAATAAAGAGATTGTAAAATTAACCCTTACCTTGTACTTTTCCTTGGATGGGGGTAGGTTAACCTCCTATATAATGGTGAAATAATTTTTATTAAATTATACAAGAATCATATACATTAATATGATATCATATACGATCTTTTAACATTTCTATGTTAACAATATCTTAGTATTATCATCGTTTCAGGTGTTAACTTACTCGTTTTATTTTATAGGTTTTGTTACGTAAGCCATGGTTTTCATGGATAGGTTGTATCTTATTCATATCCAGAATGATATCATGTCCATAGAAATTATTTTTAAATCATCAAATGAAAATTATACTTGAATGGATATGATGGAGAATGAATCTTATCGCGTTCGTGGAGACGGTAGTCCGTACGTACGCACGAGCGACAATATCGTTATTTAGAAATTAAAATAATATATAATTGGATGGTATATAATATATAAAGAATTATTATCATTTTTTATTTATTATTTAGATGAATTACACATCATTATTATACCCATCTAAATAATAATTTATTGAACAACAATTGCACCACGATGTGGAGACGGTAAGCCGTACGTATGCATGTATGGTGACATGTCATTCAAAGGATTGATAGAATACCGAATATGTTTGTACCATATTTATAATAACATCACAATATATATATGATACTGGAGTTATTATTTCATAATGGTAATAACAAAGAAAGAAAAGTTGAAGAAGAAATGAACTTGAAAGAGGGTGGTGAAAACATTACCTCTTCTTCGGGTTCTTCCTTTTGATTTGATCAAAAGAGATCCTTAGGTTGGCTTTATGACTAAAGGAATACCTCGAGGATGAATTGAGGGATGGGGAGAGAGTACTTGGGTAGGGGTTGGAAGATACAGAATTCTTTGAAGGTGTGAATTAATGAGAAGGGGGAGTTCCCTTTTATAAGAGGGGTAAGGGGCACCTTTGGAAAAGCTAGAAATATTATTTTATAATAAATTCATATTCAATTTATAATGGCTCCAAAGTGTATTATTTAAAGTATAAGGTGGGTATGGGTTGAAAAAAACTCAAACAATAGGATTTATACAGGTTCGGGTCATTATATTAACCTTAGCTTTATGTATTAACTCTTAGTTAATTAGTTTCACTTTTACAATGTCTCTTTATATTTTTATATTATATTGTTAATAAACATACTATATACATCCAAGATACCCCCAATTGGTCCAATAATAATACCCCTATTATGAAATAAGTCTCTTGGCCAAACCATAGATTTTTAAGAATTTAATATCAATTAATAATATAATATTTTTTTTAAAAACTCTTTTATGTCAATTTTGACACTATTCAATAATTGATTTTTATAAAAATCATAACAGAATTATTACTTCTAAAATGATAACTAAATCAATTATAACATGTCATATTAACCTATAAAATTATTTTTATTTATAAAAAGTCTCATATTACATTTATTTGGGTATTTATAATATTAATTTTTCTAATTTTTCATTAATTAGGTAATTACTGCATCACCATTGTGTCATAAATAAATTAACTTATTTAATGTCTAAAAATTATAAATAAAATACCATTATGTAGGAAATTGTTTTATCTTTCTAATGAACATTTATAGTTGAAATTAAAACATTTAAAAACCTATGTAAAAATTGGTTTTCTAAAAGATATATGCTTATATCATTTTTGTATTTATTTCAACTTAATTAAAATAATGTGTCCCTATCACCTACAAGTGGCTTCATGGGGTCCCAAAAATATACCCAAAGATGCCCATGGTCGGAAATTTATCCACCAATAAGTTTAGGAAATGTTTTATGGTAATTTATTATTATTATTATATTATTGTTTAACCCTTATTTACAGGATTTACCCTTTAACCACGGTAAATAAAATATTTACCGAAATAATTATTTAAAATGTATAAAAATAAAAGTTACCTATTTGAAAAATTTGGACATCCTGATTCAAAATATGGAATCCATTTTTAAAAATTCAAAACACAGAAGTGGAAGGAAATAATTTAAAATTAATTCTTGTTGTTAAAACAAAAAGCGTGTTTTTAAGAGATAATAACTATTAAAAGATTGACACTTGTTTATGTCCGGTTTAATTGTGAAATTATGTAAAATGACCAAAATTGTATTAAATGGTAAAAATATATTCCAAATATACTTTAAAACCCCTCAAATTCATAATTTATCAATATAAATTATTTCGATTACAAAAGCTGTTTTTAATTAAAATTTAGTAATTTTCACTATTAATCAAAATATAAATGTTATCCGAAAAGTTCCAAAATATCACCCTAGGCTAAATTCTATATTCCAAATCCAAGAATTATCTCCATTTTGAGAGATAAAATTTATAATATGTCAAAAATTAGGTATTACTATTCATAACAGCTATTTTGATTGGTTGTAGTGTGTGTTAGTGGTGGAAGTTTCATACAACACACACTAATGTATTATTCAAAGAGAAGCGTACCGTGGAAGCTTGGGGTTTTACCTTGTAAATTTTTGATGTCCCCATTCTAAATAATTAATTCATTTAGTCAAATTTATTATATAAAAGTTTAAAATATTGGATTAAAAAAAGGGTTTCACTATTAAAAGTTGGTAAAAGTGCATTTTTTGAAAAATACTTCTTTTATATGAAAAAAATGAATTTGTTCTTAAATTATGTCTAAGAAACTCATAATATGGATTCTAAAATTATAAGGATTATATAATGTTTAAAATTAAGTTAATACTATTCATAAACTCTTTTGAACGCCTTGTTTGGTAAGTCATGGTGCATTTGAACTCGATGTTGCGTGTAGTGAAAGTTATTGAATTATTTTGGAGAAATAACACACTATGAAATCTTGGGGTGTTAAATGCTTGCTACCTCTCTAACATGAAGGGTGTGTTCCAAACAAGCATGACCTGACCACTCAGTTGTTATTCTTTTTTGTGTTTTTCACAATGGAAGGAGGTGGCTTACACCATGGCGACGAATGAAGGGAGAGGATGGCTAAACCATCCAACGGTGAAGGAACAACACTCTGTGCCCCACGGCGCTTCGCCATCTGTGGCCATCACCACCCTGTGGCCTCACCGCACCGCCTCACGGTGCCAGCGGCCTCCACCGCTTCACACCACCATCAGGGCCGAGCTGCCGCCGCCTGAAGCACTCTAAGCCGCCGCCACCTATGACCCTCCGATCCGCTGCTGCCCACGGACCTCTGAGCGGCCCCGACCGCACTGCCCGTGACATTCTGATTCGCCCCAGCCGCGCCGCCCAGGGCCCTCTGAGCCACCTCGTCCACTCCGCCTACGGCCGACTGAGCCATCCCAGCCGCACCGTTCGCGGCCCTCCGAGCCGCCCTGGCCACGCTGCCAGTGACCTTCTGAGCCACCCTGGCCTCACCGTCCGAGGCCCTATGAGGCGCCTCGGTTGCGCCGCCCGTGACCCTTTGAGCCTCCCCACCCGCGCCCCCCACAACCCTCTGAGGCGCCCCGGCCGTGCCGCCTGCGGCCATCTGAACCACCCCGATCGATCCTCCTCGCGGCCTCATGCCCTCGCGGTATCCCGCTATCGTGCCTCTCTGAGACCTCTCCCTCTTTTGGCCACCCACATCCCTCCACAGACCCTCGTGGCCTGTCGGGCCGAACCCGATGGGCTGGGCCTGACCGACCACGTTGGACCGGTCCCGGGCCCCCTACAACCCATTATTATTCTTTTGGACATAACATTGGCACCAGTTGTCCGTTTGATGAACTTTCAGCAGTTCCAGAAATCATGGAGTGAGATAGACCCTTTGAGTATACCCCATTAGTGTTTTTGGGTATAGTTGAGGTACAGTTTGGTAGGATCAAGCATGAAACCATCTGGCCCCCCTAAACTAAAAGGTTAATAACTCACAGAACAAGCGTCCTATTGGTGCACTGTTGGTTGCGTTGAGACCAAAATGACATGGCGGTCTTTTTAGATACTTCGTCATGGGACTTTGTGGAAGTTGGAATATCGACCTGTTGCTTGTGGATCAGACTGTCCCGGAGACAACTGAGCATATTGTGGGAACACTGTAGTTGGCTGTGATAATGTACTAGGATCCTATGTGGGTCTAACGTTGTACTAGCAATCCTGTTTGGGTCATCTCTTAGTGATCATGTGTGGGTCAACTCCTAGTGGTCCTATGGGGGTCATCTCCTAGCAATCCTCTGTGGGTCACCTATTAGCGATCCTGTGTGGGTTAGCTCCTACCGATCATGTTTGGGTCAGCTCCTAGATATCTTTTTTTTTCAGCTCCAATACTAGAGATCATGTCTGTGTCAGCTCCTAATGATCTTGTGTGGGTCATCTCCTTGTGATCCTATATGGGTTAGCTTTTTTACAGAGTATGATGATTCAGTAGTTACATCTAACAATCTCTACTATTGTACATATGTTATACCTGGTGTTATCTGAGTTGGTACCAATGTGGTACTTTCCTTTGTGGTTTTTCTTCCGTTGTGGAATAGTTGATATACTGTCTTTTGATTTTGAATCTGTGTTTTCCTCTTGATTCAGATGTGTTTACATGAAAAATTAGGTATATGTATGGGCATATACCTAAGTAGGGTTATCAATTGTCTCATATCTTTGTGGTTTATCCATTGTGGATATTGTGATACCATGAAGGTCTCAGGGTCCCAACTGAGTATCGTTATACTCAACCATGCACAGGATATGCCCACACCTTGTTGTGTTGGATGCAGATGACATACCACGCTGACTGAGGTGGAGAAGGCCAAGACTGGACGGTGCCTAGAGGTGGACCATAAGTCGTGTTAGTACGCATAGGAGACAGGTGGGCATAGAGTGTTGAGGAGGAGATCTGTTTGTACCCTTCAGGTAGGAACCTCAAAGGACATCCAAGTAGCTTTCTTTTTCATTCTTCAGTTGTATTTTATTTCAGTTGTACTTTTACCTTTACTATTTGGCTTGTATTCTGGCCCCTTTTACTTACTGCACTCAATTTGTTTACTATTTAGTTTAATTGAGTTCGTATCTTGTGCTGTGATTGGTTGTGTATGTCACATGTTATAAAGGAAATTACTTCCTAGTTTTAGGGAATATGCCTTCGATTCTAGTCTCCAACCCTCTAGACTATGGAAGGCGGACTTGGGGTAGTCACAGCACAAGCCCTGGGGGACGAGTCGTGATAGGGATGTTTCTTATATAAATATGGTGTTGTATTTAAGGAATTCAATATTAATTTAGATGATAAATTATAATATATAATATAATATTATTTAGTATATTGAGAAAATTTATGAAGATCAATAGATACAAAGACTAATAAATTTTTCCTAAGATCAATATAAGACGTTTGGGATCTAATAATTTAAATAGTCAATTGTTTGGTTATGTAAGTAGTATTTAATTACATAAGATGATCTTATTGTTGGGAAATGATATATTAGATGTGAGGTTTACTTATATGTAATATATAATTAGTTATACATCATATTAATGATCCATTAGATATTTAAATTTTAGTTTTCTATAAGCTGATAGATTTATTACATTGAAAATTATTAAAATTAAAAAAATTTTAATAATTTTTTTATAAAATATAATTATTCCAATGGTGAATTTAATATAAATTGAATATCATAATCATTTGAAATATTTTTTTGACTGTAATAACTAAACATAAAAAACGTGATGTTATTATAAGGAGAAGAGTTCGTCTTCCATGATGAAAAAGGATATTCCATGTTTTAATGCTTGAATTCATGAATATATATATATATATATAAATATATTTTAATGGAATATAATTTTATGTATTTATATATATAAATGAATTTAGGATATTTTAATATCATATATTGAAGGAAAATAATAGAGTCTTATGTAAAAATAAATAAAATATTTGACTCATGTTTGACTAAGTTTGAATTATGATGATCGTATATAATACCAAAATAAAGGAGTAGTTATAATGTAAATGTTTTTTTAAAAAATATTCTTGATTTTATGAATATAATATTGGAATTATGATAATTTTAGAATAAGGATTTGGAAATTATGATATTTATTAAATACTAATAGTCAATGATGATGAATATAATCATGATACTTCTATTATTTATTATCATATATATCAATAGATATTATGAATGCAGCTAAGGAATATGATACAAAATTTTCCTCTATTTATATGTTTTTATAAATACCATATATGTTTTAGGGGAATTAAAAGGATGAAGTATTCCAATCCATGAAGGAAGGGAATTTTCGGACATACTAAATGGTTTTTGAAACTATATATTTTAGGATTATTTCACGTAGTCACATTCCATTCATATGGATTAAGATATACTGAAAACAAAACCATTAGCAAGATAGAATTATTAATCATTTTATAAAAACACTCTAATGAGATTCTAAAGTATATGACGAGATTTCAATTAATCATGGTGTGAGGCAATAGTTTTTAACTATTAACATTAATAATAGAATATTCCATGGATGGGGTATCTAACTAATCATGAAAATGAGTAGTCATTTAGGAATAAAACATGTCAATCCATGTTTTTTATTTGGTTCATTAATTATCTAGAAATGAGAATGAGTTTCATTAATTATAATGAGTATTTTATACATTAACCATCAATGAAACTTGAATATAATATGAAAAATTTGTAAATTTAATAGGGACAATTGATTCACCCCTCTATGCAAGAGATCTCACTAAACATATGAACCTGAACATTAGATCATAAATATTTATAATATTATTATATACATTGATTATGATTGGAAGATAATAAAATATAATCTCAATTGGATACATATCCCTTAGTAATGAAACAATCATATTGAAAAATTTGGAAACCTTCTTAGAGAATATTTTATAATTTTTATACCATCAAGTGTTTCTCTATGTCTATTCATGTCCTAAAAAATCACTTTCACTCGATCAATGAGGTCAAGAAAAAATTAGCTTATGGGTATTCTAAAATTCATGTAATTATTTGAGAATAAATTCAATTCGGAATCATTTAAAATTGAATAATCCTTAAAGTTATTCAGAAACATTTCTCACAATGAATATGGGGCTACACACAACATAAAATTAATTTAGATTTTGTTGTAAAAATATCTATATAATGAATCTCTTAAATTATCTTAAATATTATGATCCCTTAATACTATCAGAAAATTATTTAGAGCTACAAATATTTCTATATAAAATAATCAGGAGTAGTGTTTCATCTATTATTTCCCATGATGAATGAATATATATAAATTACTAGAATATATTTATGGTTTAAATGTATTTAAATGGAATCCAATATGTAATAATCAAAAAATTAAAACATTCCTATATGAAACTATTTTTCAAGTCCCATTGACTTAAAATACCCAGATTGATGGGAATGGGGTCATGAATTCAGGTATTTCAATTAAAAATGAATATTCAAAGGATATTAATGTATTATTTAGGAAAAATATATTCCCTATAACAAAATAAAACATGGATTCAAAAATATTTAATTATTTATGCAAGTAATTTTATTGATATCCCCCACAATACAATATATTCAAGGATAATTCATTCAGTGATGTTTTAGTTTAAAAAAATTCCCCAAAACAGACATATACTTTGTTTTAAATTATGAGTGGTCTTAGTAACCTTATATGCTTACAACCCTTTCAAAGATGAAGGACTCATAGTTCTCCTTCATATATAATTATAACAACTATTCGAAGAGAAAATTATCATATATGTGTTAAGAATACATATTACATGAAAAAAATATTATAAATCAATATATCCATAGTCAATTTTATGAATCTTCTTGAACCTCCAATCAAAATAATTCAAGGATCTATCATTTTTTATTATAAAAAAAGATAATTTTACATTCTCTCTATACGTAGTGAATTTATGATATTCATAAACATTTTATAAAAGAATATATAACTTTTATCATTTAGAAATATCAAAATTTTCAGTCATTGATATCAATTTTTTTTATTATGATGGGGAAATTCATAAAAAATTGGATTATAAATCTAGGTAAATGGATTTAAATTTAGATCAATAAAAACATCCCGAATGATATAAAATTATTTAAAAATAAGAAATCTATTACACTCAACACCATCATTGAATTATCATCACTATCACAATTAAATTGCCTTATCCCACTGAAAGCATATCCCATAACACCTATTTCACGCCATCTTGAATATACTGTTAATTAACATATTATGGTGAACCCCATGCTCCCCGATTCAGCTTCTACATACAAATGGAACACCATAATTATATAACATCTATTTCGAAGCATGGATACCTTTTTCATGGTATGACCAATAGAAGTGTCGTGTAGACTCTACCGATGTTACAATTCTTTATAGAATTTCAATTCATATATATAATTTTTTTAGTATTGATTTATATCATTAGATAACAATATTCTGCAAATAACATATCAAAATTATATGTAACAATTTTAATTTTATTTTACAAAAATATATATATGATTTACCCATAACTATTCATACAATTATTGGTTTCAATCCTCAAAATATATCTTTTTAATGAGATATTTTAATTTCATTCTTCACACATCAATTTAGTCTTAATAAATGGTGCACTAAATATCATGGGGTCCTCTATATGGCATTAAACTAGTCCTATCTATGTAGTAAACATTATTATATTCTTATTTTTATCCACTATGATATAATATTATCATTAATCAACCAATATTTAACAAAAACCATAATACGAGTTCACATGGACTTCAAGATTCATTTAGAGGATGTCCACTAGGTTTTGATAACAAAAACTAATAAAAAAACCATCAATGGTATTTTTTAAAACACATCAACCACATTAGAAGAAATCAAAATTACAAAATATATTACGCTAAAATTTAATATATCAATCATGGCCCTACACTTTCTAGTCTATCCTAATTTCACTCTTGTTTGCCAAGGATTTTCATTATAACTTCCATGTAAGTGGAATCATAAATAAATAATCGATTATATCTATGAATGATAGAGAATATCTTTACCTAAAAACAACCATGGGTCCATAAAAAAATATTTATCGACAAATTTCTATGGGTCAATATTATTCTTTCCATTTGATAAAACATGTCTGAGAAAATAGACTTATTGAATGAAATAGTGGTATGATGAAAATATTATATATAGTCATGTTTTAAAATTATAAGAAATGTGACCTCATGATTATCTATCAGTATCTCCAAACTCTAAGAATATTCAAGAATATGAAAAATTGAACCCATGGAAAATGATTTTAACTGTATAGGAAAATTTTTATTTTTGAAATCTATAATCACTAATACTTTATTTATCGTCCTGATTTTAATTATAAGAAACTCATATATATCATTAATTTTCATAAACATCATCTTCATGATATCATATTTCCAAACACACAATTTATCATATCCATAAAACATTAAAATAATAGGGAATCATAGGGATTTCCACAAATAATATAACATATAATCTATCTTTCAATGATGTTAAGTGATATTAACTATTATTTTTATAAGAATTTATAATGTACAATCTACCTCAATACGTTATCACCCATCTCGGATAACAATAAAATATCACCACTATGAGGGAAAATAAGATAGATAAATCCCATTTCCATATGTTTCCTGAGTTTCTTAATCAATACTCTTATCTATGTTAGCTCCACTTGATAAGAGGTTGTCAATATGTGATCCAGTCCCATCAAAAGATCAATTAAAATGTTCATATCCTTATTTAGAGAAAAACCAAGAGAATAACCATGAAACACAACCTTGAATGATTCACCTACTACCAAAAACTATTTTTAGAACCAAATCACATAGTACTGCAAGAAAACCAACCATATTCATTGTAAATGATGTATATTTATAGATATTTGGTCTCTCTCTACCTAAAATGGAATTACATTCAAATATTATAGTAAAGTATCTAATATTACATTAATAAAATGACATATACCAGTATGAGTAATCAATATATCATCTAAATCAAATTAACTAATATTTCCTAAAGTAGACATCGAATCTGCTAGTATATAAAAAAATGTATTCATATAGGTTCCCATCACCTCCAACTAATACGGAACACCATGTAAGCATTGAACATGTTCCAACCACTTAATAAGAGGAATATCAATAGATAAGACACTAGGAGAAAACTCTAATTCAATTAGAAAATATTATATTATATGGGTAAAAAGAATGGAATTATTTGATCCTATATAAAATATAGAATTAGAATGAATAGATGGAAATACCATAACTGTAATTTTAAAATTACACATTAAAGAGTTTAAACAAGTTTACTCAATCGATTAAAGATGTTTTAAGTAGTATAACTTGGTATTTTGTGTCATCATATACAAAGATAAAAATTTGAATACAAAAAGTTTATACAGATATATTTATATAGAAAGTGGAAAAACATGTGGTAGATTTGATTTTGGATCATAGAATTAAGAAATGTGAATTTTAACTTCAATAAGAATAATATGTTGATCCTATGTAATTGATATGTGTAGATAAAAATATTTTTAGTTTCTTCTAATTTTTTTATTCATTGATTTGCTAATAGTCTGATCACCAAGATCAAAACCACAAATATCCGATTATCTATTATCTATAAAAATATAATTCAAATCACATACACAATAGTAGGTTCATTTCCTTGAGATCTCTAATGTAAATTATTGTACTAACCATTGAAATGGGAGGCCATAAAAGTTATATTTAGATGGCTAAGAAATAATATCGTCCAATAGAAATATAAAATAAAATAAATGTTAATAATTAATTGAATAATAAATTTAATTCAATTTCTCCCCATGAAACATCATTGGTTTAACATAGTCTATTATTATTCCTTAATTGAAGAAAAACTCTCAATTAAAGACATATGTATACACATTAAAGAGAAATTAGAGAATAGAAACCAATATAATTATGACAACTTCACCATTATGTAAAGAAAATAATATTTATTTTTTGTGAATTTAATCATTAAAGGACGAAATATAATAATAAATATATAATAATAATAATATGAAATTATAATAATAACTATATTTATTGAAAACTTATTTTGATTTTAGAAACAAACATGAGAATAAAAACTTAAATAGGAAAAATAGAAACATAACATTATAATTGAAAAAACAGACAATATTTACATATAGTTACCGTCATACCACTCTATTAAAAATTCATTTTTAGATATCAAAATCATCCCATAATATTTGTATGCTTTAATATCAAATTTTGTTTGGAATATATGGATATTATGTTTATTGAATGTATTATTTTCCACCGTTTATCAAAAAATAGTGTAACTTCTATCACCTTTATTAATGCAAAATTACAATATTCTATGAGGATGAAATTAGGTTCGGCATATAAAATATATTTTTTATAAACATGTCTTCAAGATTATGGTCATAATATTTCATATTTGGATAATGAATTTGAATATTTTAGGAAAATAAGGGTGATATCATTTCAATCCATAAGATCTTTCCTAATATTTTATCATTGGTTTGGGGTACCTATATTCCATTTCAAACCCCAAAAGTATCTCTTACTAAAATTAAATTATATATTATTCATGATATCCTATATCATAATTTAATATTTTAGATTAATTTTACATGTAACATGTTAATAAAATTAGTTTAGTGGATTGTTGAATTCATGAAAAAAAATTAATGACTTTGTAAATGAATCTGTGATCTATCCTAAACGATTAATTCATACATATAACATCAGTAATGTGATGCTGAAATATAAAATTCAAATAATGATTTTTGGGTTGTTTTCAATGCATTAAAAATTGTGATGTAAATTAATTCATTTTATAATAAAATTCTAATCATGATTAGAAATGATATCTAAATTACAAAAATAAGCATGTAATGATATTTATGAATGGTGAAACCCATGAGTATTCTATAATAAATAATTAATATAATCCATTTTTAGTCGATAGTAAAACCCTAAAACATCATTTTTATCATCCTTAAAAAATAACTATCTGAAACAATTACCACTATATCAAGGAAAAGTTAAAAAAAACTATATTTCGGATTACACCATCACATGAAAAGACCAGGAAACCCATTTAAATCACTTATAAAAATAATAGGTCATAAGAATAAACAACAACTGAACCAATTCATTTTTTAAATACATTAGTAACATTCATGTAATATGGAATATTAATAAAGGTATGATATACATCATAAAAGATAAGGGGATTCATTTTCCCTCAAGGGGAATGATTAAATTATAGTATTGAATTAAATTTTAGTACAATGACGTGTAAAATTTTTTTTTATTTGTTTTTGTTTTTTTATTTCTTTTTTTACTTTTCCTTTTCCATTTTTTTATTTTAATATATAGTTTTCTCAATTAGTTCAAACCATATAGTGATACATAGGCAATTACTCCTACGAATTATGAATTTAGTTAACAATATGAGTATTACATTTTTTATAATCTTATAATGTTTACTTAATCAGTAAAAAATACAATCTACCCAAAATCTAGATATTATACCTACCTAAAGTGATTAAATCTATAGAGTTCATATACCCTTTTGTCATAATCCACCCAATTTGTAATTATATTTTGTTACAGAAAAGTGGTATTTTATTTTATTAGTTTTTTCATCAGAATTATCATCTTATACATAAAACGATCTCCCAAATTATTTAATTTTTTTATATACACCTAAAAAAAACACAAACACACACCATAATTTAAAGGATATGCATAGTTACATTTTTATTAACATTATGAAAATGTATATGGTGAAAAATCACATCGAAAAAACATTTCATAAAAAGTCTATACTATTGAATGTAAAATTGCATTAAAATTAGAATCAAGGGATTGAATACTAATATATATTCATGTTTATTATTTAATGATCACATTATGAAATTCATTTTTTTAAATATTTTATTTCAAAATGATGTAAACATTAATTATTTTTTGTTTTCACCCTCACTACTAAATAATAAAACATCCATTATTATAGAAAATAAAAATTTGGGGGTGGTGTAGAAATATGGAATAGTAGTTTGAAAATGAAATTTGAAATAAAATATATAAACACTAAAACATAGTAGTTTGATGATGAAGGACATGCTACTGCCAATTGATTTTGTTTCATCCCAATTCAGTTTATAAACTCCTCATAGATGATAATAGATTTTGTTTTACCTTTAGAAGGTATGTTATTTTATTATAAATCCAATAAAATCAATATCCAAATTTCCTCAAAAAATAATTTATTATAAATCAAAAAATAATTTCCTCAATGTATCCCAGATGAATTTAGAACTCTATTGAAATACATTGGGATACCAAAAAAATAAATTAATCTAATGAAAAAATTGTACCATTTTTATTATTTATTATTGTCATTGAACAACAAAGACTTAGGGTCAATAATTGGTGATCTCTTATAAATTAAATTATATAATATTTAGAACCTGAATCTTGTAATTGTTTTTGGATTATCAAAATTTTATAACAAAATCAATAGTATGATATAATATGAATATAATGTAATGCACACACAATTGAAAACGTCCGACCATAGTGTGAAAACCGACATCTTCGAAAAGTATACTCTCATTGGACTAAGGTGATTCACTATAAGTATGATGGGAATAAAACATTTTATATATCCCATTAGACCCATTTTAACTACTAATGTGAGTGATTATACTAACTCCCATCATTCTGAAATGTTTTAAAAAAATATAATCCTTCTTAATAGATGCGAACATTTTTCAAATATCTCAAAAAATTAATTTAGGAATATCCATCAATTATTATCCATCATATATTGTTCAACTAGGAAATCATAAAACATTTAATAAAACCACATTTTATGTGCCACACTAAAATAGTTCTATTTTCTTGACCTATTATCAATCAACTGAAAAAACTTTCATACCTCAAAATATTCCCAAAAGATTATCCAAATCTATCTATACAAATTATATGAATTGATTCATTTTCTTATTAATATTCATTGAACCTATGTCCAGTATCATAGTCAAAAATCCTTTTCTAATGATTTTGATATGAAGCTATTTCGATTAACACTTACTTAACAAGAATGAAAAAAATCATTTCAAAACAATCACTCACAACAAATTTGTTGTGTTTCATATTTCTTTCATGGATATATTGTGTTAATTATAGTTTTAATAATCACCCATTTTATATAAGTGATAAAAATACTAAATGTGGTATTTCAATTTTATGAACCTTCTCACTAAAATCTCTATATTTAATATCTCCCATGATTTTAATTAACTTGATGCTTCTCAACACTTCGGAAATACTCATCAAAATTATTGAAGATTCATGAATTCTTTTAAAATGTAATTCCTCAAAAAACAAATTTAAACAATATATTATGGAATTTTTATTAAATCAAATATATTAGTTATATAACACACCAATTGAATATCAACATGACGTCCTCATTATTATTTTATTTATAGTGTTTTGAAAAGAATCAAAAAAATCACATTAAGGTTGAATGATTTAATGGTAACTCATTTAAGAAATCCTTCACCAAATTTAATATATTTTATCATCTTATGATTTCTGCCTCTATTTTATGAGATTATCCATTTATTTTACTTCATCTAAAATTTATTATTAAAAAAAATCTTTGAAATGCTGGTTTTATGATTTTACTTTAATATTTTTTTATAACTACTCAAAATGAAACATCATGTTCCAGAAATATAAAAACCATGATACAAGAAGAAACATAAAAACTATTTGTTCAAAAAAAAATCACATGTATCTATATATTTCACATGAGCTTTTGAGGATGGCTGAACACATTGGTTACACATTAGAATATTTTAGTAATTAGAAAATTACATATCTTTTTTTCTAATTTGGATTTCCTCTCTCAGTTTATATCATCCATGAAGATAATATATCTTTTTTCAGAAATTAAAACTCATAATTCATTATACAATTTTTTAATTCACCGCAATTTAACTTAATTCAATATTATTCCTCATATTTCCTTTTTTACATATACTTACAAAACAGAAAATATTGATTTATTTCATCTATCCTTCAAAATGACTTGTTCAATCATCTGTGTCTGATGGATAGAACTCTACCTTCATGGAAAACTATCATCCATTTTAACTCCAATGTTTTTATAGAAAATTAAATAGTAACAATTAATTTAAAATATACACGTATAGATATTTTTTTACATTTCACCCCCTTGTACTTCATAATCCACTGTATTTATTTCCACTTATTCTATTCTTGTTCACTATATCCAATTATTTATATATGGTAAAGTGAATCCAATTACAAAGAGGTAATACAAAACCAATTATCAACACTTTGTCTGATAACAATCTATCTTGAAATATATGTTTGGTGAATGGAAATAATATAGTTTTCCAGTAAAAATATTTATGTTCCACATTTTAAAAATGCATAAATCAAACGATTTCCAACATATTAGATTCTTAAATTAATTTCATATCATAAATTGAATTTGTTTAGAGTGATTCCTAAAAATGATATATATAGATTCTATAATCACCCAACAACATTATAAAAAACATTTTAGGAAATTTGGAAACTTAATTTTCATATTTTTTTCAACAAATAATCATAAGGAATATGTTGGAAATAATAATTTTTTTATAAAAATATCACAACGAATCATCAATACCCAATATTTGAATTATAGGAAACATTCATTAACAATATTTAACTAATCATAAGTTTTCACAAGTAAATATTTAATAATATATTTTCACAAATTTTTCCATCTTTTTTAATGTTTTATCAAATAATAAAAATTATAAAAAAACTTTTGGAGAATAAGATACTATATAATGTAATGTTTTTATGGAATTCCATCCCATTGTGAAATTATTATTTTTTACCATATTCATTTTAACTATTCCAAAGTTTCATTATCTTTATTTTCACTCAATTATTCAGTCTCCGCCATTTTATGATTACCACATAATCAAAATCTTAATAATATGGGTTGTAAGAACTTATTAAATTTTTTAACCTAATATCCCCCTTTATCAAAATAATCATAAACATTGTGCTTGACCATCATTATGAATTTTAAGTATTTTTTGGTGGAGGATGATCATGATAGTGCATAACCAATTCAAAAATTAATTATCTTTGAATATATTTATTGTAAACATCATCAATTTGATAAATTTGTGAAATGTACTTGAGAATAAAAAATCCAACAGAAAAAGATTCATTTATTAAGAGATGGTTGATATCATTGTTGATTGATCTTCAGTGTTGTAATTTTTGTACAATAATAAATATAATATTTAACATCACAAATTATATTTAAGGGTTTGAAATATTCCACTCTCAAAAATTCTATATAAAATATCATCTAAATCATTAATATATTATAGTAGGTATTTTCCATAAATATTCCGTCAAATATTCACATTTTTATAGAATTTTTATTATTAGTAATCCATCTCAGAAATTTTTTTCCAATGATTAAATTTCATTATAATGTATATTTTATAACATTTCTATCTGCATAGAAATGAGAATAATTGTATCCAATAGGTTTAATGTCATAACCTATCTAACACAATAGCCTATACGATGATATTCCATTAACATGATTAATATTCAATTATTAGCATGTGATATTCCTTTAGATCAATATTATATATCACCCACAATGTAACAATATATAATATTTTTAGCCTTGATGTTGTATAATGGAGTAAGAATCCTATAAACATCCATAAATTTATTTCATTCAAACTATTCCCAGTATTATCAATACTCATTTTTATACCATTGGAAATCGGTGTAGATACTAATTTTGAATCATACATGATAATTTAATATTACAAATTCCATCTATACTTTTCATTTAATATAATGGTATATATTTCATTCTATGAATGATTTAATCCTATATATTTTCTAATTTTATATGTATTTCCATTTAAATTTTTTTCTTCATTTCATTCCAAAATACATTAGATGATATATATCTACAAAATAAAAAAAATATATATCATCAACATAAAAAATAAAATTAATAATACCTCAGATCATATTCATCACATATATAGTTATGTCTTCATTTACCATAGAAATGATCAATTTATTCCTGTTGTCATGTATCAAGATATCCCAGGTCAAGCCTGAAATTCCTTATCAGAGCTTTAACTCCTATGTACATCTTTCCCAGAGCCGCCTCTACCTGCTCATATCCATACATGGATGTATTGTTTGAATGATTCAAACAATCTATTCTATACCAAAATACCAGGATTTTCTTGTATATTTATCATCAAGGAATATCTTATGGACTCTTCCCTAATCTATGTTTTCTAAATCTAGTTTCCAAGATTCCTACTAAACTACCTCTGATACCAACTGTAAGGACCAGACCCTAGTTTCCCAGAGACGGTGACTGATATGATTATATTTTAATAAAATGAGGAATAATCATACCGAAGGACCATGTAATTTACTATTATTAGAAGCATGATTAATACATAATTTCAACTTTACAAATTGTAATGAAAATACAATATAGAAAATCCTTAGACAATACCCACAACTCCAAGGTTATTTCAGCATGTAATACATAATAAACATCTTCATTTCCTGAGAAAATGAAACATAATAAAGGTGTGAGATCAATCAATCAGTAAGAGTATGAAATACACCAGAAGATATCATAACATAAACATTAGGCATGTTGAATAAAAAATATATGCCTTTAACAAATAATTAACGTGATCACATTATGATATGAATAAGAGTTGAGTAAATATTTCCATAATATTACAAAATCATGGATATTATACTAGTTTAATAACCACAAGAACCATCAATACTATTTTCAAAATGAGGGAATGGATAATGCAGGACAACATAACCATACCATCAAGGCCTCATTCCAAGACCATAAATAATCATTTTGTCAATGCCTTGTTCTAGGACCATAGTTTATCTCATGATACCTACCAATGCACCGAGGGGCTATAGAGGGCCCCACCCGACACTTAATATGTCTAATAAATTCCTTATATTAATAGGTATAAACAACATATACATTAATATTTAAACTAATATATAAAATTTAAATAACATTCCTCAAATATTAAGCATAAACACTAACCTTTCAAATTAAATTGGTGAATGGTTTAAAGATAGAAAATACACATCCAAAATGATCATAAAACATTAAATTAAAAATTTTATATGATAACATGAAGTATTAATCCCAATAATACATATTAATTACCAAGGGTGTAGAAATATATGAGGACACTTTTATAAAATCTTCGAGTAACTCTTGAAATAAATACTCGTTCACATTGAAAAGAATAGTTATTTTGGAAAAATATTTGTAAAGAACATTAAGTGACATAAGATATTATTTTATTTTTAATATTTGTGATTTTATAAATATAATGGTTTCAAAAATTAGATTATATATTTCCCTTGAAAATATGTAAGAAATTGAGATATTCCCTTGAATCGGTCTTGTATTTCAGAAACAATTTTGAAAGCGCCTTTTAAAACAAGTAACTATCCATAAAATATGTAAGTATTTTGGATGGTGTAAATATATTGAAAACTAAGATAGATTTAATTATCAGTATATATTAATACATAATAATTTCATTTAAGAAATTAGATAGTGAAAATAACCAGAATGAAAATTGAAGTTCGGTTGAAAAACCCTTACCTTAAGTCTGAATGTGTTCCCCTATTGAATTGAAAGTCCTGGAATATGAAATTAGAATTATTAATAACAAAATTGAAAAAATATTATTTATTTATTTATTTTATCCTAATTATTTTTAGTTAATTTATTTCCCTATTGATAAGTTATAATATCAAATTTCAAAGTTCTGGTGTGTTTGTTTTCGTGATTTTCATAATCAGTTCTCTTGTTTTTAATTAATGGAGTAAATGTGTAATGGATATAAGTATCCATAATTAAAATTAAATATTATTTATGAACATAAATATGTGTTAATGTTTATTTTTATCATTTTTTAAATTGAAATAGGATGAATCATTAGATTAATTATTAATTATATTAACATAGATTATTTAAGCGTTATTTTGATTATTAAGAACTAGTTTGGTCTTATGAATTAATAATACGTAAATATACTGATTCATGAATATTAATTGGGACATAATATATATATTATAATACTATTCAACCATAAAAATGGTTTCATGACCAGTAATGACAGATAAATTGAAGAATGAAACTTCTTCGTCTATAATGGCTATAAATTGGAACCGCATGGACGTTGATTTCGTCTATAAAATAAAAGGGCGATATAGAGAGGATATTGATGATGGTTAATAAATTAACATGATAATATTATGTTAAATAGATTATACTAGATTTATAATGGTCATTTTGATAGAGGGGGTGAGTATAGGAAGGGAAAAGATATGAACATGAAAATAAAAGAAAAGTTGAGAGATTCATTATGAAAATTCGGCAGCCTAACAACGTCACATAAAATTTCATAAAATAAAATAATGAGAGAAAAGGGGTATATAATCATATTTATATAAAAATAACATTAATAGGAATACATAAACCTAACATTCATCAAATGAGAAAATAAATTCAAAGAGATAATATAAAAGAAGTGTCGACTAAAAGAGGAGGGTAATGGTTTCCCTTACCTTATAGAGTGACTCCTAGAACATGAAGGTTGGGACATGTTGGTCTTATGGACACCATGGGAGGACACTTATAGAGGTAAAACCACCTTATATTGTAGGATTAAGGATTTTTAATAACAAAAATAAGGGATGAGTGGGTATTTATAGAAAAAGAGAAAGTGTTTTTTAATAATTTCAAACATACACCTCATTAGTGGTTTTTGCCTAACCATGGGCTTGCACGTGGTATTCTCCCATGGTTTTAGAAACTTGGAAAACCTCATTTAATATGTTAGTTTAAAAAAATATACCATAATTTTATTTTAATTATTATTTCATTATGATGTCATTAAACTACTGAAAGCTCAAAACTGTATTTTTACTATTCATAAAAAATTCAAGTATTTTAGAAAAATACAAAAAAATTCCCCTCTACAAATTTTCAAAATTTATAATTCAAAAATGGACTCCATTTATCAAAAATAATTTTTCAAATATTATTAATTTAATTTATAAATTAAATCATAGTTAATTTGAAAAATAAAAATTTTAAGGATTAATTAGTTTCTTATGACATTGAAAAATTAATTAAAATCTCCTTATATTATTATATTTTGAAAACAAAATAATATCATTATTAAATATTCATAAGGTTCATATTATTTTTCATAAGGATATGTTTCTATTCACCGAAAATCATTTATGTTCTATGAGACTCTAAATAACTTACTAGTCAATACTCTAGATGACCGTTTTTTGAAATTCAAAACACATTATAGGAAATTTTTTTATTAATGTATAGATTTAAAAATTAATTCAATAGTTATTTTCATAACCTTGGGGTATTACAATCATATGTAAGGTAACTATAAATTAGGGTATATCACTATTCATAAGGGTATCTTAATATTCCAAAGAGTATAATACTATTCCTCAAAAATTATATTTTTCTTATCAGACTACAAATAACAAACTGATCACAACGATTTATGTCATATTTTTAAAATTCAAAATATCGAAGTGAAAAAATTATGTTTAGAGGTCACATAAAATTTAGTTGTTTATTATGTTGTTATTTCATGACATATTAATATGAAAGGAATTTCCATTTATAAAACATTAGGTAGTTTCATGTACCAACTCCAATGATAGTGGAAGTGCACCCTGGTCCAATGAGTGGAACACAATAGATCTGTAAAATGAGTTTGGAGGGCCCGTTATTTGGAATGGTATGGGATAAATGTTCAACTAAACAAAAATCATGGTAAAATCACACCATAAACCATCATGGGAGTTCAAACCGTGGAACAACTACCCAATGGTAAAAGAACATTGACCCATGGCATGGGGAGTCACATCTCTACCATTTTAGAGGTGTAAGAGACACATGTACCAAGATTCCATAGTGGAGTACTAGTTAAAATTTCTCTATGATCGAACCACACCAAACTGACACATCAGGTAAGAATTTATTCATAAGTTCCATTATCAATTATCACCACATCATATCACATAGGCCTCTATAAGGGCCACCATTATGATCTAAATATAAAATACTCAAGATAGAATATTCCAAAGCCTAAATCAATGTTCCATAGAAGGAGGTAAGAATAGAGAAATATCTCAAGAAGATCTTCAAAGAGTACATAATGTGTATTGAGGTACAACATCATGTGATCCTAAACAATAACATGGATGTGTATCATATCAAAAAAGTTTTTCAACCCATGTAGAGTAATATTTTATGTAGAGATGGTACGCACGATGTCCCACTTCACTCGGTCCCAGGCCATGTCCCTCTTCTACACAGTTTGAAAATGTTGTCCCTTACATGCCATGTATACCATACAACATGGTGTGTTAATAATAATGAACACCTTCACATGTATTTTTTCAAGACTATGTATACAACCCCTTTTCTATGAACATTTTCGGTGTACTTTTACACAACCATTATATTTTTAAATGGCTTACCCATGCCATGCCCCACGGTCACACGGTTTAGGGTACTACAAGACATGTAACGTCATTATACTATGTGTAGACACCAAAACTTATCCTCCTAAAATATTAAAGGCTACAATTAATATCATTATAGACCAAATTCTATTTAAATGGAAATTATATTTGGGAATTTCCTTTAAAAACTCATTATTCTCCCTATATTACCTTGAAACAGGCATATCTACCTCAATGGGATATGTTGAAATTGTAAAAGGCCCCTAAAGACAATAAAAAAGGTTCATGAATAAAATTAAAAACAATATACCTCGAGGGAGAAATCATGAAGTTTAAGTTGAAGAAAAACTCATGGAACATTGTAATCCTTAATGTGAAGATGATAGGTGTTAGAAATAAAGATCAACAACACATCATCACTTCAATTTTAGATATTTTCATCCATTGTAAAAAGTGGGATAAGAGTGGAGGATGATTTATTTCCTCCATTGTGTCATGTGTCCAACATGAGAGGTGGAGGGGGTTAAGGTTAAAAATTAATTAAATTTAATTTAATTAATTAATTACACCACATAACACCCTTCCAACACACCTATGACCAAAACACCCTACATGGAATAAAATATGTCACACCCTGGGTAAACATGATGTTATGATCTCAACCAAAACATAAAAAATTTGATCTGATACCCATCTTGGGTGTTATTCTCCTTTTAAGAGAAACTTCTTATGCATGGAAAACTATAATTTAATATTTTTAAAATCACCACAATAGTTATCCATGATCCTTGAAAAGATTGACTAACTCAACAACTTGATTCAGAGACATTCTATGGAATATTACACACTCTTAGAATATAATGCATGAGTAATTACTGAAGTGATAGTATATAGAGTACTATAGAGACACTACGCCCTATAGTGTATAGTAGTAATACATGGAGAATAATAATTATTCTGAATGAAATATAGTCAAAATAAAGTAATCAATGATGTGAATACATAATAGAATAATGAAAAACTCTTTCAATATAATAAAAATAGATTTATTCAATGGATGAATGAAATTTAACTAAATAATATGCTAAAAGTAAAAAATAAAATAATATGAAATATAAAATTAAAACAAAAATATACCAATCTAAAACCCCATATCCATCCAATCTCTATGCTCATACACATCTTGTAAAACAACTATCAACAATTGGGTCCACTCCAATTATTCAGACCTACATCCATGAAATATATCTATGTACTAAATTGTGCTTGTCCAGGGTGTCATTACCACTCATTAGGTTAACACCACCATTTCAAATTAAATATAGTCGAATAAGTATATTTATTTTATTTAATATAGGGATAAAAGTTTATTAATTTAATCAATAATTACAAAAAATAAATATATACACCGAACCCCATGCTCCATAGTGACACCTAGGGTCAGCCTGAACCTACTTTGATAGTATATTGCGTATATCTAAGCATTTCATGAAACCATTCAAATAATTACAATAAATAACACTAGGTATTTCCAAAAATCAACAAAGGATAAATGGACCGATCCATATAATTATTTATTAATAGTTGGGAAAAATCCTCAAATCATTATAGAATTTGGGAAAATAACAATAAAATTACAACATTTGTGTCAAGTATTATAAAAATAAAAACATTAGTGAATATTATTTTATGCCTTAAAAAATATGATTTAATCCCTGTAATAATTACAGCATCTAGGAAAGGTCTTATAAGCATTAAAACATCAGGGAAATACCTATAATAATTACACCATCATGGTCAACCCCCTAACAATTACCCAATATACAATTCATCACAATCCTTTGTGGTAAAATTACTAAATTTATATTTAATTTTTAATCCATTAATATTGTTATCATTTCATATATAAAATTCAAATTCAGTTTAATCCATATAAACTAGTCACAAAAAAATCATTAGTTCTTCCAATGTAGAGTATTAAGATAACAAGTAGTAATTAAAAAATATCATTGCGAATATTTATCAACCAAAACAACACTAAAGTAATGTTAAAGGTGAGAAAACCTATCTAGTTTCTACGTATCATGGTCTCAATAAAAAAAGACCCAACATGGTCATATTGCAGGTCTATAAATGTGTAACACAAAAGAATTTGTTAATTTAATTATTTTTTATAATTCATGGCGTTGAAGTAGGATCAAACTTTTTTAAAATAATATAATAAATGAAAAAGGGTAATGGGGATAGGTTCTATACCACCTACCTCAAATTTATAATATGAAAAAAATATCTTCTATGATAGATTGTTATTCCCCCAACTATCGATTCATTCATGATAATAAATTAATGTCAATATTGGATTATCCTATATGAAAGAAAATAATGGGAAGAATAAGAAGATACACCAGATGGATTTATATTATAATATAGTCTTCAAACCACTTTATATGATGTCTTGGCTCACCGAGGAAAGATCCCATGAAGGAATGGGTTGAAATTGATGATGAGTTTGTCCAAAATCAAATAAAAACCCATATGGGGAACCTAGGAGTAGAGGGGAAAATATTAATCAAAAGGAGTTCAATGTTCTTGTGGGTATTTATAAATATTATACTAAAAATATGTACATGGTGCATCATACTAGTCTATAACATAGAGCCACCTGACATATTGTATAATTCAAAAAAATTCAAATGGCCACACCACAACATCTTTTTGTTAAATCATGATTGATATACATAGTGTCTATGTCCTCATAGATCCTATATTCATAGGGATATATTACAGTGTATCGTATTCCACCATTCCACAGAACCCTAAATCCCGAAGTGATGGCTACATTGTATCCAGTATCTTTGTCGTAGTTATCGCCCAAATTATAGAATATTAGATTTTCTCCACCCAAGACCTTATGCTACAATCTCTACCACCATGTTTCAGTGCTCGATTTCCATGGAATTTCCTACACCATAACATTACTCCACAATTTAGTTACTCCCTATTTGGTAGTAGACTATGAATACCAATCCCTAAAACCTATTTTCCATTCTAGAAATACAGGTTGGCATGACCGACACTATGAAAAAACTCAGAACTCCACATCGTAGACTTCCATATATCATAGGAAATAATCTCACCTCCTCTCCCCATTCCTTCCATTGATCATATAGCATTTAAAAATAATAAAAGTAAGGTTTCGAATTGAAATAATAAGATAAATGTGGCTTCCATAGACATCAAAACAATGTGAAACAATTGTTAAAAATATTGGATCTTGTATTTTTTTCATACAATAAAGTCTCACTATGATTCAAACATTATTATCTATGATATTGATAATCAAAGAGTCATTGAATCTATATGGAAATCAAAATGAATCACTATAGTAATTAAAATAATATATATAGAAGGATCCTACCACACATTTCTCCAAAATATTATGAACACAATGAACAATTTAATATTTTTATAGAGAATATTTCACTCTATTAAATAACATAAAAATAAATACAATGTTACCACTAATAAATAGATTATACACAATAATACATGATTTTTTAAAAAATACTCACCAAATATGAAATCAATATAACCAATCAATTTATCAAATAAGATTCTTTATAATTTGTCTGAAGAAATGACTCAAAAAATAATCATAATATCAATAATGTTTTTTTAAAATATAATGTCAAATCAAATATTTAAAAAATACCTTTTATTTTTTTAAATATCATATTAATCTAAATATTAAATAAAATATAATGATAAACAATTTAATTTTTGGTAAAAATATATCAAGTAGAATCTCTATGTTTGAGAAATAAATATGAGGTGTTGTTGGTTACCATTTCACTACAATTGCACCAAAATATTCATTAAACCAATACATAATATAGTTCAATTACTATTAAATTGACATGAGTCTATATAATTTTTTATTAGACATTAAATTTCATAGAATCATGATAATCATAAATATGATATCACAAAACCAAAAAATAACCAACATGTAAGCCTATACATGAAAAATAATAAATATAATAATTATGTCCTCAATTCCCACATCTAATGACTATTCAATTATAAATCCATGGTCATATGAGACATCCTCTTAGAAATAAATAACTGAATATAGAAAATAAAATATAATTACATGAATAAATCAAATTAAATAAAATATTTTAATGGCTTAAGGAAATCAGTACTCATTGAGGGGTTCAAGGGAAACAGACCCACAAAAAAATGTTGTACATTAATTATAACATATATCCAAAACAATTGTAATAAAAATCACTAATTTATAGATATTAATTGTTCATCAATTTAATCCAAACATAATGAGAAATAATTTTGAAAAACTATGATACATACTAATATTTCTTAAACGAAAAAAATATTTTGTTCAACTATACTCAACAACCTATAGCTACTACATGTAAGATCCTCATAAAGACATTACGACTCCACCATGACATATTAGAGTCCAAAATTAAAAGAATATTCATATGACACTAAAAAATCAAATAAAATTTGTAAAAAGTGGAAATTGAATATAGTGATGGTATTTTAACTTGTAATCAAGAACCAAGTCCTTTATGATGACATCGTGTCAAAGGGAGAATTGGGGAGTCAATATGAGATCATGTTGAGATTTTCCCATCCCATTTGACCATATGGAGAATGGTGATACCATAAAGGCTATGAGGGAAGCCTCCATGATATTAAAATCCATTCCCATTATAATATTGATGTTAGGTAACACGAGTAAAAACATAATAAACCCTCACTGCGACTTTGTAGAGATATTATGTTTTTGATGTCTCACTATAATGTTTAGGTTGGATTTAGATTGGGTTCCTAGTAGTTGAGACCGAGGGAGTTTCCCACTTCCCCGTCCACATAACTATTGATGGGATTAAATCATGGTTCTAGTGTGATTTTATGTAATAAAAATAACAATAGTTTATCTGACCATTAATGAAATATCTCTTCCAAAAAATTTCATGCATCACTAAATTTACAAAACATTCATTTAATATACCTTAAGGAAGTTAGCAATTTCTCTCTATATTTGAATTAATGTTTCAAATTTCACTAACATTTAAATCCAATTGAGACCTTATTTTCATCAATTATATGAATACATAAAAATTATATTGTTACAAACACCCTCGATGATTAACTATTTATATTATTTCCATTTAATCTTCAATGATTCTCATACAATCCATTTTATCACATTCATTGTTATATATTTTTCTACTTTTTACATACTTTCAACACATTATCATCAAAACCAATAAAGCATTATATTCAAAAAAAAATTTGTAATACATATTGAGACACTATATATTCATATGTAATGATAAATGGAAAACACAATTCGTTGTTATATAACTTCACATTTACTTTATTCATCCTCATTTAATTCTCTATTAATGAAACATTAATATCTCCTAATGGATATGTATTCTGGAAAAACAATTTTTATTCATTATAAAATCCTATGAAATATTATTACCAATTCCTTCAAAAAATAAAAATAATATATCTTCTCAAATTCATTTCCAATATTAATGTATTTACACATATTTCATGATATTTCACAAATTATTTAAATCTTCACAATCTCAGCATTAGTATATATTTTTAATAATAAAAACAAAGTGGTTAATATAATAATATAACTATCATATCATGTAATTCCTCATTAAAATTATCATTCAAATTTTTGGAAATGATACTTTATTTCAATATTAAAAATGGTATATCTATCATAGATTAATATTGTCATATTAGTTTTTCTCCCCCATTAGTGTTTCGATGAATTATTTTATATTTTTATCTCTTTTATATAAATACCACCTATAAAATAATGTTAGAAACTATATTCTTAAAATGAAAAATATGTAATTATTTTAGGTGTTCCATAATTTGATATGATACCTCAGGATATATTCTATATTATTAATAGAAAATTAAAAAAAACATTCTTATTTAGGATTGTCTATCCATTGAGATATTATCTAAATGGAAAAAATATTCAAAAATAATTATTAATAAATCATTAAAAATTTACTGGAGAAATATTTTATATGAAATGTGATAAATTTATTATCAGTCATTATTTTCCACTAATGACCATATTAAACTATCAAACTATTGTATAGAGACTTCTTTCCCCTTAACAACATTATCTACTTTTTAATAATCCATTATTTTCATATTTTTTTCAAAATTTGATAACTCATATTTTTGAATGGTCATTAGAAATAAATGAGGGATGGGGTGCCCAACAAATATTCATCATTTTTAGACTTATATGTGATATAATGTTAAATAACTAAAATATTATTTTTTATGGAAAGTTTATCATCCATTGAGCCATTACTATAAATGGATCCATTTTTTATAAAGTTTTTAATAATCATATAATAGATATTTCTCAATAAATCTCATTAACAGTTTAATTTTATCAATCCTGAGATATTTAATTTAAATTTAACTGTTCATTCCCCTTGTGTAAAGGATTACAAGATATTATAACATTCTATTTAAACTGAATTCTTTTAAACTATTTTTAAATAATTAGTTCCCATATATAATAAAGAACAATAGAAACTATAAAATATGTTCATTTTTAATTTTTATAATCTTCAAATTTACTATATTCAATGTTTCAACATAACCTAAAAATAATTATATATTATATTTAGAAATATAATTTTATTAATCATCTATAAAATATTATCTTTCTTTGATTTTCAATAATCAAATATATTTATTCCACACAGATTATTCATCATCAACCTACTTGATCAATAAAAATTAATCATTACTAATAAAGGATTAATTTTTATATTCTCCACAAAGATATTAATGAGGTTATTAATCTATACTCATAAAAAATGTATAACCTTTCCAAAATTGTTTTCACATATTATTCTAATGGCTCCAATTTTTTAATATAAAAAACATCCTGAAAAAATATACTTCTTTAGAAACATATAATTTTTTTAGAATTTTTTCTCTATTATTTAGTATCTCGAAAAAACCTGATAGGATCTCACTGGGTTTTATATAACCCTAAATGGAAATTGAATAAGAAATAATGTAACTTTTTTTAATTTAAACATCATCCCATTGTCACCACTTTAGTAATTTATTGGGTGGGTACTTTTCATAGTATATCTCCACTTTAGTTAGAATCTATATAGATATAGTAATGTAGAATAAGAGAACAAAATGATTTGAAAATGATATTCACCTCCTTTTGGATGACTATGTGTACATTGTATTGTGGGTTTTTCCCCTACGCACTCTCAAATCACCCTTCTTGTTATCAATGAATCAATTCTTGTGGTTATGGAATTTAAGTCATTATCATGAAAATTATTACATATAATGAAAATTATGTACTTTTGTCCCTTTAAAATATAGAGTTGACTGAAACATCTGTGAATAATGAGAGCCCTTTTAACTCTTAACCCTTATGGAATATTTTGATTGATCTTTTTTCCTATCTTGTTGTAATTTTATGTGATTCATATAAAATTATCATAATTATAGAGTAGATAATTTTATGTTATAAAAAACACTATATATCCATTAGGAATATCTAGTGGTTTTAATATATAGTATTTTTTGATGTCAATATCTCGAAATCAGAATACTAATTAGTTAATATGCATGGATTCTCTTGCCCAATACTTTTTCTTCACTTAATTATTCTGATAGTACTATTGTAGTACACGATCTTCATGAATTAAAGTAATAGTTTGGGAAGATGTATATAGTATATGTTCCCTCCCATTCATAAATACAACAACTATATGACATTTTCTACATCCGGACTATTTCTCTCCTATCGCTAAATTTTCTTCCACTTGAAAGTATACGAATTTATAAACCAAATACTCATAGTAGAACTTTATTTCCCTTATTTTCAAACTACCCAAAATATCACTTTTCAATTGATGTTTCATCAATATTTGAAATTCATGAAGACATAAATATTATTTCCTACTTTACATTTACTATATATACGAATAATCAAGATTTTACTTTTCCATAAAAATCCCATATTCTTAATCAACATGTGTGATGGATCTATTTTAGGTGTTTTCATAATTTCTATTTTATTTTTGGCGAATGAACATCCATTAATAACTTCATTTAATTTTATTATTGAATAGTATTTTTTATCCAAAGAGATATGATTGTATAAATTTTACTCTTATATTATAGTCATGTCATATCTTCATATGTGTATATGAAACATTTGATACTCATATGAAAATATATGCACACATTTATAATGACACATACATTGGTTCTTCATTCCATCATAAACTGAATTAGGTTAATTAATTTTTTATAAGAAAATAATTAATAAATTCCATTAAAACAAAATCCCATGTTATCTTTTATGGTGTCGAGTTTAAAAAAATTCGAATATTGAAGAAAAATTATTTATGTTTTTCCTTCAGCATTGTATAAATATTCTTCAATTATATGGTGACCACAATATCCGTTATGGTGTAGTATCCTATTAATCAATGTTTATTCCCTCTAGAAAAAAATACTATATCTAGCTAATATATCATTCATCTTCATTCAATATCACTATGTTTATATCAACACTTTTATAATGATTCGTATGCACCTGATAGTTAGAAAACCAATTTATATACTTAGAAACAGATCAGTTTTACACAATACAAATGATGAGTATGAATCTAAAAATCTAGGTAAAATAGATCAATTCAATTCATACATATGAAATTATATTTATATAGATCTCTTCACTCTATATAACCTTCACATATTTTAATATAATCATTTCAGAGAAAACTATCACCTTTACACTGTCTAATCTACAAAATTATTCTTCATCTATATATGGAAGGATAATGATTAACCATATCATGATGTATACATTAGTGAATAACACCCTCATTTCATCAATAGATTAAATAGACTTATTTTAAATTTTATTAAAGAATTCATTATAATATGGGGAATTCATAATATCTTGAATTGTTTTTTAACTTACTTTTCTTCCATTATTCTAAATTAGGGAATTAGAATCATCATAAGTTATCTCCATGTTTAAGATAGAAAAAAAACAGAAATGATAATAGAATATCATGGATCCGGTATTCTAATAAATGTGAGAAACTGAGTTAATAATTCTCTATCAATAATTTTTGTATCATTCATTTAACTCTATGTCTTCATGAATTCAGCCTACTTACACATTCATTTATTAATTTTTTTTTCAGAATAGATTCATTTCATTCATCCTTTATCATGATTTATATTTAATCATGATACATGATGGTGAAATCGAAACATTCTACATTATTCACATTCCTCAAAACATATTCTCATGATGGTGTGATAGATGTTCAAGAAATATAATCATGAAAATCTTATTTGAACATCTGACATATCATTTTTGAAAATTTTCATTTTCATTAATGAAAACACTTAATAAATTTATCACATTTATCTGAAAGTGATGCATGTTCATTGTAAATGCTTTAGATTCTATCTCTTATGTTTTTTATTTTCTTCACGTTATTTGGGATTCTAACTAGAAAATCATTATGTATATTTACATTATCCTTATATTTTTTCATGGATTATTTTTAGTGAATTTAATCATATAATATCCCTTTTATGTTGAAAATATTATAAACATCATTAGTCTTTTACACAAGTATAAATCATCATTGTATATCTAAATAATCAAGGAAGTTCATTTAATTTCAACATTAATCCTAACATTTTACACAGACGTCTAAATTATCTTGTTAGACTAATTAGATTAATCATAGAAATATTAAAGTAAATCCGAGTATAAAATATTTAAAAAATGATGCTTCAGATCTTGTTTCATCCTTAAAAAAACAATATTCTCACCCTTTCAAATAATAATGTTTTAAAATAATTGAAATCATACACAAGACCTATAAATTTTACTTTTTTCACACTCATTGGCATATGTTCAAGGAACATACAAAAATGATGTGTCAATTAAAAAATTCACTATAGCTTACTATCAAATTACATGGTTTGAGAAAGATCACTTATACTCCCAGGTTCATTACCTTTAAATGGGTTAGGTTCAGATAACTAAATTCCAAACTGTCACTCCTTCAGTCTCTTTCTCTGGATAACTAATGATGGAATGGATAATAAGTTTTCTCTTCCTTTGATCCCTGATTTAGAAGGTATCTATACTTAGTTTATGCACTTCTATGCCTTAATTTTCATGAATGAGCATATCCCCATTTGTAGGTAGATTCTTTGTTGAAGTCCTTCATTTCAAAATATTTTTATTTTATAGAAATTACTTTCATAAACTATTTTAGTGCCTTCGTGATCATAATTGAATACTCCATGAACTTCCCAACCACCTTCACAAATTATATTGTAGCTCATGTCATGAGTTCTCCATGCATAACATCTTCATCCATGGATTTCTTCTGGTTCTTGTGAGGATTGCTTCTGCTTCTTATGTGGATAACTAATTTCCATAAGACCTCCCCTCATTCAAATCATTTTTAAATTTTCAATATATTGATTCCCATAAAACTACTTATTCAATATAACTTCATGGAACTCATATAATTTCACAGAATCCTCCCTCATGATCCTCTTCCCCTTAGCAATTTTTTTTTCTTATGGAAGACTTTATACATTACCAAAATCATCTCATAATTATAATATTCACTTCAAATTTTATCTCAAATAAATATTATGATTAGGGGTATATATATATTTAAATAGATATTAATACAATGAAAATCCAAATTTTTAGGTTCCGAGTGTAGTGAAAGCATGTTGGTGGGTGTAACCATCATTAATTTTTTCTGTTAACGACGATCAATACGAGATCCGTCATGAGAATAAATGCCAGATCTTCAGAATAGAACGAAGGACAAAAAAATATATAAGAGTCCTAGAACAATAGATAAGATCATTATATGTTGGTTATAATTAATTTATTTAAAATAAACTAATTACCTTGATGGAACTCTCTCTCTATAGATGTTTCTGGTCACGATCTGATGTGACCCGTATTTTCATCATAGAATCCAATTTAATAATTCCACTAGTGGTGATCCAAACATTCTCCATGTATCTCTGGATGTCTCCAAAGGGATATTTGGGTGCTTGCACACAAGATAATTCTCTTGCGATTCTGCCTTCGATCTCCTTGGTAGCCATTTACAAAGCGCTCTCCTTGATCCCGTGGAAGAGGATCTCTCCCGTAGCGTGAGAGGGTTCATGGAAGAAAAGAATTATATATTGGAATGAGATATTTTTCTAGATCTATTGTTCACGACTACACATAATTTCTAGGAAAATTAGAATAATATAATTGGGATTTTAATTATATAGAATTATAAAGTTATTTGATTACCCGAATGAATATATTCATTTGATTTAATTCTTAGTAAAACCCCATGTCTAATAATAATATATAACTATTATTTTTACTTCACATGTGCCCAGATAATTACACCTAATATTATTAAATTAGAAAAATAATATAATTTCTCACAAATTCCCATAAAATATACACTACGTGTATATTAATATATGTGGCGTGTAATTTTGTTTTCAAATTATATTTATTTCCTAGACAACATTTATTAGACCCTGAATAATGATTATTTATTTCTTAAACAAATATTACTGTATTACTTACTAATAAATATATTATTTTTCCCACACTATATTCCATCGAATAACTACTGTCTAAATAAATTCAATTAGGCTTCCTTGAGTGTTTACTAAACCGCAATCGGTAAAAATACTTATTCAACTTGTTAAATGAATATTTAACTAAGATAATTGGATAGACATAGTGTGTGACCCTATAGGCCTCTTTATCAGTGGAATTAGGTGGATCCTGCCTAAATTCAATGATAGTGCCTATCATCATGCTAAGGCACCCATAGAGAAAGAAGTTAAAGCCACAATGACGTGTCACCTCCTACCAACACTAATTGTGTAATTTAATCTGTTTATCTCAATATATAGAATCAATTAGGTTTCATTCTAGGTCCATCAACCCATGTTCTTGATAATTCTTTCATATAATTCCCATAATTGATCTTTCCCATTCCATACCATGTCCATAGATTTATTTAGATTATATCAATTCCATAAAAGGGCATGAGATATCTACTTCCATTATGGAACATAAGGGACAAGTCCTTTCTCGCATTATATATTAATGAAGTATTAATATTGAGGCACCTGACATATCATACCTTACTACCAACAATGTTTCATCATAGATTTCATCAATACATCTTAGTGTGTGAGTATTAATACTCAATAATAATAATCTTAAAGTATAAGGAACAATACACACATCCGAAGATATGAACATTCAATGACACTATTAAATGATGATTTTCTACTGGCGGGTCTCGTTCTCATAATATCATCCTGAATATTACCAAGGGGGCACACCATTAGAATATGCCTCATAGTTTTATGAGTATTCTCCCACAATGGATTCTATTATTTGTGTCCCTCAAATAACATCATCTAGCCATAGAACATATATTCCTGAACAATGTTATGGAACTTCTATGTTCCCATCACAATAGGGATCCTCTATAACTTTTTAGTGCAATAGCTATCCATAGGACATTAGCACATGAATTTTAATGTATAATAACAATCAAGATGTGATAAGGTATTTATTAATGAATAAAGTAAAAAGTAGTCGGTTCTAGGCCACCATCTCCGATAGACTCCAACATAGATTAGAGCCCACTACAAACAACCTTTAACCCACCATCTTCACATGATATTCATTCTTCTTCTGTGAAAAGAATTTATACATGGGGTCTATCTTGTTTTCTTTTGTGGACACTCTTCTCACATTAACATCACCTTTTGATAGAAATACCTCAAGAGGTGATACTTCCATAGCATGTGCTTTGTCCTTTGATGTGACTTTGGTTCTTTTGCAAGAGCCATCGCTATATTATTATCACAATATAATGTGATAGGATCTCCACTGTTAGGCACCACATCATGCTCCTAGACAAATTTTTAAATTCATACCGCTTACTTTGATACATCAGAAGCATTTATATATTAGGAATCCACTATAGAATCGGTGACAACTGGTTTCATTGAACTCTTCAACCTCACAACTCCTCCATTAAGACAAATACCATATCCAGAATGTGATTTTAGATCGTTCTGATGTCTCTGAAAACTAGCATTTTCATACCCTATGAAAAAAATCTCTTTGTCACCTCCATACACCAGGAAAATATCCTTAGTTCTTCTTAGGTACATAAGGATAGTCTTAATAGAAGTAAAATGTTTTTCTCATAGATCTTCTTGATATCTACCTACCATGTTCAGTGAATAGTCAATATATAGCATGGTTCATAACATTTCATACATGATGGATCCAATAGCCAAAATGTATGGATTCTTACTCATTATATCATTCTTCTGTTGTGTTTGAGAATAAATTTTATTTGAATGATGTAGGCCATGTGACACTGTAACCAATCCCCTCTTGGATTTTTCTATATTAAATCCCTTAAGTATCTAGTAAATTTTTGTACCCTAACATAGTACAAGAAGCCTCTTAGATCTATCACGAATGATCTTGATCCCTAGAATATAGGATGACACACCCAAGTCCTTCATGTAGAAACACTTATTCAAACAGTCCTTAATTAACTGTAAGACTAGCACATCATTTACAATAAGAAATATTTCAACAGCATATACTACTATAATAATGACTTCATTCCCATTAAACCAATTGTAAACACTTGTCTCACATTCATTCTTAATGAAACCAAATTCATTATGTCTTCATCAAATTGAATCATCCATGACATGGATGTTTCCATTAATCCATAAATGGATTTCTATAAGTTGAAAACTCGTTTGCCTTCACCTAGTGTCACCAACTCTTTTTATTGTGTCATATAGACATCTTCTAGACGTTTACCGTTAAGGAATTATATTTTGACATCCATTTGTAAAATTTAGTAATCATGGTAAGAAGCTATGGAAAGTGGGATTCTTAAGGATTTAAACATTGAAACTGGTGAGAAGGTATCACCATAGTCAATTCCTTGATTATGTATAAATCATTTAGCTACAAGTATTTCTTAATAGGTACTAACATGAAATTCTATTACTATTTTTCTCTTGAATACCCATTTAAATCCAATAGGATTTACATCAATTGGTTCATCAACTAGAACCCAGACTTGGTTCTAATACATGGAGTCCATCTCAGAATTCCATTTCTTGATTTAGTTGGTTCCCAGTTTAATGTGTATTCCTTAGTTCGTAATGCATATCCCAAAAAGGATAATGGATGATCTGCATGACTCATCATCGACCACACCATGTCCAACAAGGTGCAATTCCTCCATTAACTAACACCATTCCATGGTGGTTATTAGGAGGAGTGAGTTGAGATAGAATCTCAAACTCCCATAGAAGATCAATGACCTCGTGGTTATGATATTCCCCACCTCGATCCAATCGAAGTTTCTTTATATTCATACCAAGATGATTCTTTACTCCGTTCTAGAATTCATTAAATTTCCATATGGATTATGACTTATATAAAATTTAGTCAATATATCCATATTTACACAATTCATCAATAAATGTAATGGCATTAGAATATCAACCTCTAGATTCTACTAGAAATGGTCCACACACATCAGTGTGTATCATTCCTAGAAGCTTTGCCGCCTGATCACCCTGTCCATCGAAAGGTAGCTTGGTATTTTTACCTTGTAAACAAGCATTACATCTATCAAGTGGTTTTAGCATATTAGAGTCAAAATAACCATCCGGGAAGAGTTATATCAAGCGCATCTCATTTATATGATCAATATGGTAATTCCATAACTGGGTTTTGTATGAGTCATGCGAATTTGATTCATTATCAATTTCCAACACTTGTATTTCATAATTTAATACATACAAATCAATATTTAGATGCGCCATATAATAACATATTTTGTTATTATAAAATAAACTACCTTTACTTCCAAATTTGAAAATAAATCCATCCATATCCAAAAATGATATATAAATTATGTTATTGGTAACAAGATGCACATAATAATAGTTACGTAAAACCAAAAGCATTCTAGTTGAAAAGGAGATATGGTAATCTCTAGTGCCCAACACAGCCAGCCTCACACCATTAGAAACTCAAGGATCCACATCTCCTATGGAAATATTTATAAATTTGTTGTTTCCTACAGTTTAATATATTTGTGAGCTTTAAAAGCTATAACTAATACCTAGTGAGTAGAAATGGAGAGATTACACTTGATAAAAAACACAACATTAGCATCCCTACACTTCTGGGTGTCGTTCCACTTCTATTGGTCCTGCTTTACACACGAAAAACATACCACCTCACATTAAATTCCCCGCCTCTGGATCTTCCCCTTCATGGAGGGATGGTGCTCAGAGGATTCAAACCATTTATGAATCCCTTGGCCCCTTTTCCATGTCCTTAATTTTCTAATTCAACATAAGGAATGCGGGTTGGTCACACCCCATATAATTATCTACCTTGTGAATTTTGGTCAGACTTTCTGATAGACCCTTCTCATTGTTTCTCATATTTTTGTTGATAATAAATATATAGATGGTCTACAGAAGTGATGATATGATGATATCTATATGCAAATCATCTGGGAACATAATCCCTAAGATGCCCAGGTGTTTAATGTAGCCAATAAGCTTGAATACATGAGGCCTAACTGGCAAAGACTATCCAATATTAGTTATGAACAAAGCATTGGAGATCTCATATCTCTCCCGTCACGCCTTCTCTTGATATATATCCTTAAGTTGAGACATCATGCTATATGCATCCATGTTTTCATGTTTCTTCAAGAGCTCATTAGACATGGCTGATAGCATGAAATATTGGACATCTGTGTAGTCATCCATATGTTTCATATAGAGAGATAGTTCCTCATCACTGGCCTCTTTTCTAGGCACAATTGGAATAGGTTTTTCCATCATATACAATTTACTCTCATGGGAACATTTTTTGCGTAATCACATATGCCTTTACTAGAAATTGGTATCAGTTAGAAGGTTCTCCTTCTCTAGTATAGTTCACAATGATATGTTTGAAGTCATTTTTCATTCAATTTCTAAAAATTATTATGAAAAATGGTTTAGTACTTTATCATAATAATGCTGAGATAGATAAATAAAGTAATACTTATTAGTCTCCCATTATTTAATTTAAATCAAATAGCCCTCACCATTGACTTAGGAATATTATGTTGCTTAAATATTCTAGTAGAAAAGATCAATATTTCCCTTCGCATTACCCAAACTAGGGTTGTTGAAGTAAATTGAAGGGTTTTACGTATGCATTCCAAATTCCAACTGCATTAACTCACAACACATTGATCCTTTGAGTTTACTCTCTAATCCCAAAATCCTTTTATATTGGATTTCCTCAACCTCTACCACTTGGTCAGACCAAGTCCTACTGTGAAAGTCAAACCTTGATGTGAAAAAAGTTAAGTCAACCCAAAACCATGAATTATAAATCTTAGATAATTGAAATAACCACAACTATGGTTGGTAATTAACATGGAACTACAGTTTAATTTTAACAAAGATTATGGAAGGATATACCGACTTAATATTTCTTTGAGAGATTTAATCCTTATATATAAATTTCAATTTTCTTAACTTTCTTACATGTTTGTTAATATTATGTGGGATATAATTAAGTGATTAACCATGTCTAAGATAATATTTTATGCATGATAATGTCTTATTTTTGGTCCATATTGAGTGCTTCTATAATTCATTAATTATGTGATCGTGACAACACACCCACAATAAATAAAGAATGAAACTGAAATAAATAAAATAAATGTTATGATCATGAGATTTTTCTATTGGTTATTTTATCTAGCGGTTTGTAAACTGACCCATGACCTAGGGGAGAAACACCTCGAACCTTTTTGGTTCGCGTTTACACCTTTCCACCTATTCACCTTTGTATCTCCTTCGATTGGTTTCACCTCGGCTGCTATGATGACCCAACTCCACTATCTTGGGAGCTCCATCCATTACGTAGGCTTTTATCTCACTCGTAGGTGAGGGGTAAAAGGGGGTTTTACATAAAAGAATCCTTTGGAATGCATGCCCTATATAATAATGAGGATAAGGCTCGCAAGCCAACACTTTTAATTTAAATAAATAAATTAAAATAAACCATTCAAAAAAAAAGGTCTTGGTGTTGCTCATGATCATCAATACATGCAACGATATTTACAAATAATGAAAACTAACATTCAGTTATTTAATCATTCTTATTTAAGAGAAATCATGCTTGAATCCATTAATTATCTATAATTAATCAATCATGTAATCTTAAGCACTTGAATTTTCCATGAGATTCTCATCTATCATAATTATAAACAAATAAATTAATTGAAAATTATCTTTGTACAAAACTTTTACCTTGGAGTCAACCCGATGAATTCTCAATCATAACTACCCAATGAGTAGAAATGAACATTACACAGATGTTAAATTACAAACACATATATAATACCGCTATCACGTTTTGTGATTCAGCTTTACAACTGCAATATGGTACATGTCTCAAGGGTTTGTATAATAAAATAATAAAATTTAATTAATCTTCATAATTTGGATGTTTACAGGACATGTTGTTCAGACTAAATTGTGTGTACTTTTTTTCAACATCCATTGGAAGCACATGCCCAGGGACATGGCATGTAGATGTAATTTGGAAATAATTGGAGTACAGGATGTGTTCAGTGGGACACATGCTGTGTAGTATCTTAATTACACAGTTTCCAGTCGGGAAAGCCATGCATGAGGTATACAATCCAAACCTAACCTAAAGGGATTACGTGACGTGTTCAGTGGGCCATATGGAATTTAATCTAGAAATTGTGTGCCACCTGTTCTTGATCATCACACAGAGTGCTAAAGACATAGATAGAATCCAATGACACCACCTTGATTGGTAGAATGTCCAGGTGTATGGAACCTATACTACTCAGAATGTACATCAAAATACAGACCATGTGTTCTGGTGTTGTACGACCAGAAATGTTGTTCTTAAAGAGGTTGACTACTTCTCTAGATTCATATTTATAAAATGATTAAATTGAATTAAAACTACTAAATTATTAAATGTGTCAATCACCAATGAAAAACTAAATAATTATAACCAATGATATAACCACTCTGATACAACTTGAAGGTTCCGGGCACAACAGAAGAGCATTGGTGGGTGTACCCAACTTTATTTTTTTTGTTAAATATGATCAATATGAGATCCATAAAGATAATAAAACATTAGATAATCTGAAGAGAACAATGTAAGAACGAAAAGAGGGGAGTCCCAGAACCATAGGGAGAATCATCATATTTTGGTTATAATTAAATTAATTAAAATTAATTAATTAACTTGATGTAATTCTATCCCTATTGATGTTTCCAGTAATGATTTAATGTGATCCATCGTTGCATCATATAATTAAAGTTTAGGATTACTCTAATAGTGGTCCACACATTCTCCACGTATCATTAGACATTTCTAAAGGGATATCTATGTGCTAGTGCAAAAGAGCCTTCAATTGCGATGTCTGCCTATGATCACCTTTAGAGCCTCTTGGAAAGTGCTCTCCTTGATCCAGTAGAGGAGGATATTTCTCATAGATTTAGAGTATTCATGGAAGAAAAGAATTTTATATTGGATTGAGAGATTTCTATAGATCTATTGTGTACAACAACAATGAAAGGCTAGGCTAATGAGAATAATTAAATTGGGATTTTAATTACATTGATTGATAAAATCAATTAATTACAGGAAATCATTTATTCATTTTATTTAATTCCTAGTAAAACCCAATGTCTATTAACAACATATGACTATTATTATTACATGACATGTGCCTAAAAAATTACACCTAATATTAATTAATTAAATAAACGATATTATTTCTCACAAATTCCTTGAAAAAAATACATGGTGTGTATATTAACATACACAACATGTACTTTTTTTGATTTTCCTTATTTCCTCCACCACATTTATTAGACCCTGGATAATGACTATTTATTTCATAAATAAATATCACCGCATTACTTGATAATAAATATTTCATTTATCCCACAGTATATTATCTTGAATAATTAGTGTAAAAGAAATGTGATCAGGCTTTCCTGAATAAATATTAAACCACAATTGGGAATAATATTTATTCAACTTGTTAAATGAATATTTAACTGATATACTTGGACACACTTAGTGTGGGACCCTTCGAGCCTCTTTCTTAGTGACATTAGGTAGATCCTACCCAAAGTCAAAGGTTAGTATATACAAATATGCCAAGGCACCCATATAGAAATATGTTAATGCCACAATGACGTGTCCCCTCCTACAACATCTTACTGGGTAATGTATTCCCCTGGTCTCGATATCTAGAATCATGTTGGTCAAATGCTAGTGCCATCAACCCACGAGATCAATTATTAATTCTTTGAACTCCCAGAATTGAAATTTCCCATTCCTTATAATTGAAAACGATTTATTTAGGCTATATCAGGTCTATCAAATGGTCTGCGATATCTACTTCTCTTCTAGAACAGAAGGGACAAATCCTTTCTCAAATTTTATATTAATGCATTGTTACTCATGACACACCAAACATATCCTACCTTACTGTGAATAGTGTGTAATCACAGTTTTCATCACTATATCTAAGTGCGGAACTTGTAATACTCATTAATAATAATCTTAATTTCTAAGGACCAATAAACATATCCACAGATAGGAACATCCAATGACACTATGAAATGTGGATTTCCTACTAGCGGGTCCCATTCTCATAACATCCTCCTGAATATTTACAAAGAGGCACAACCTGAAAAGGTTCCTTAATGTTTTATGATTCCTCACCCCTAATGGCCTATATTATTTATGTCCCTCAAATAAATCATCTGGCCATAGAACATATATTCAAGAACAATGTTATTGAACATCCGGGTTCACATCATAGCAGGGATCTGCTATGACCGTTTAGTGAAACAGTTATCCTTATGACATTATCACATGCATTTTCATACAGATGAAAAAGAAATTCATTCTAATGTATTTTATTATTTATTAATGTACAATGTACTTGGTTCTAGTCTACATACTCTAATAAAATTATCAAAAATGTTAATGCAGTATAGCCTTCACTGCATGGTGTGCTATGCGGCCCGCATAATGTATTTTTTCTTTATAAATGTCATTATGTTCCATGAATGAAAACCCATTATAACTTAACAAATTAAGGATTATTTATACAACCATCAATCCACTAATGAACATAAATCCTTCCATGAACTACAGGCCTTCCCGTGAACTGATTTTTCCATGAGATATGTGTACCGTGCTTCACGTTCCCCATAACATTCCTATGAAAAAATTTTACATTATCAAAGTTACTTCACAATTCCACGTACAACATTTTTTTTCATGTGAACTATGGTTCTCAGTCTACGAACCTTGAACACATTTTTGGAAAAACTTTATTTTCAAAAAACATACACCTAATTTTGATTCCCAAAAATTTGGAAGACAATGTGACACTACACCACCTTAAATATCTTCTTCGGTAACATTATCCATACTAATTTGGGGTCTTCAGTAATTATCAACAAACAAAATCAAACAATAATCACTAATACGATATAATGTTTTATTTTTTCTCAAAAATCTCTCCCTTTGAGTTTGTTGAAAATAAATAACAATTTGATAAGTCATTAATGCTTCTACCATCTTCTACCAGTATTTTATTCATATGATTTAGATAGTGATCAAACACATACTCAACACCGACTCTATGACCACGTTCTTGACATGAGAATAAATAGTATATTTCAATGTTTATCAATGAATCATTTGATTCCAATACCACTAAAAAAATTTATTCATGAACCTCAACTATCATGATATATAACCATAAATATATCACCTTTAGCATAGTCGTATTTAGAATCCACCAACATCAGTGGTCCACCTATCAAATTCTCCACATTTATTTTTTGAGAAAATTTTCCCCTTTAATACCCAAAATTTATCCCCCTTTTTGAATGAACATGAAGTCCACTCCTCTGAGAACTGTAATCGGAAAATAATAAAGATTCTTAAATTTATGAGAAACACACCATACAAAAGGGATATGGGGTCCTACATCTAAACTATTTCATGTGTGGAGATTTCACTAAACACCAATAGTAATTATTATCCTTTAAAATTATTCTTTTTTATTGAATTTTTTAGAATGTTTACAACATATAGTTCTGTATGATTATAATCCAACTTCACATGACCTTCCTTTACCCTTACAAGATAAAATTATATTTTATTTCAATGAATTTGGTCCTCATGTGATGGAATGGATTTCTTCTAGGATTTATTGAATTAAATTATATCAATGTATTCTGATCGGAGACTTCATATCAACTCTTATATCATCATGATACCTCGTTATCCATGATAATTGTTTCCACTCTTGAGTAGACCCAATATATTCAGATTCTATTATTCTAAATGAATTGAAATCTTATTACTCTTCTAGCCAGGAAATAAATATTCTTCTAAGATACAACACACCACTGTATATTGATTTTCAATCATTCCATTCAATTTTAATATGCATATGGATAACCCAATAAGGATAGATGAGATTCGACATTGTACATAAAACCAAAATATAATATTCCCTTGATATGCTGAATTATAATTTTCACTATAAATACATATTTTCCTCAGTATTGCTTTGACATCTTCCTACATGAAACCTGGAAAAAGTAACATATAGTATTGTATATATCATATAAGATGGACTTCCAATCTGTTTCCATTATTCTATGATATTAACTACATTAAATTCGTCATCCTATTATACATTCATCCGTGTAGCCACTAGAGTAATCATATACCTGTAATTATTCATTCCAAATCTTCTCATAACATACATTTCATATTTTAAATTAGAAATGTATGTCCTGTTCTTTCCTTGTGTCACCTAAAAATCATTAAAAAACATTAATTTACCAATCATTGACACTTAAAATTTAATTTTCATGAATTCTACAAATCTCTGGCCCTAAGATTCATCTAATAAAAAATAAGTTTATTTCATTGACAAATACTGACATCAATATCTTTTTATTACTATGAGGTTTTACATATATATTGTAATAAACTCCACCACACTGAAAACTGAGGTATTTTAAAAACTAAACTTGTATTGAATTGTTTGATTTTTGTTCTTGTATTAGCCTCTATATCACATTCATCAGCTAGAAAGTATCTCTTCTATTCCTTGTGAATTAGAAAACTTTCTAGGTACTAAATATAAACTTCTTCCTGGACCCTATTAAGAAATGCTGAATTTACATCAATCCGGAAAAGATGGATCTCTATTTACATTACTATAGAAAAGGTTAATTTGATTGTATATATCAATTAAATTGGTTCAAATGTTTCGTCATCATCGATATCATCTATATAGATTACCCTTTGCACAAAATTCATTATTTATTTTGAATCACCACACCATATTCATTCATCTTTTAGGAATGAATCATATTGTCATAGTGAAATTATTTTCTATTTTCCTTGAAATAATGTCACATTTATGATTCTTCTCAATATGTTCAATGTATACATTCATAGCCTAAACCTATTTCTCATCTTCAACTGCTTCATCAAATCCTTTAGTAACTAAATATGATAAGTACGATGGTTGTTGTAGAGTCTTCATCCTATTTTTCTCCACTAGCAATATCTGATCACTGATTTGGTTATATCTTCCACATCTAGATCTTTTCATTGATATTTCTATAGATACTATATTTTTCTCATCCTTTTCATTATATAAATCCTCATCTAAATCATCCCATAAAAATGGACTATCACGTGATCTTCTTATCTCCTCATTACAATATTCCCCAGACTGATTTTTTATTTACTAGATATTCTTCACATTCTGTATTATAGTTATATCATAACATTCAAAAACCATTACTAGATTCATATTTAATCATTTATATGATTATATTTCCTTTCATTATCAAATAAATAACCCTTCAACTCCAAAGGATTCATCCTTCACGTGTTTCTCCTTATTTATGATGAAACACTTACTTCTGAATCTAGAATGTACTTCAATATTGTCTTCGTTCCATACCAATGCTCATATGGATTCCACTATTCATTTGTAAAAAGAAATTCATTATTTGATGTGTAGACTAATTTCATCCATTCTACATTCCAAAACCACTCTAGATGGTCTTTACCAATGAGAATTATTCTAGATATGTTTTAAATAATTATATTTATTCACTGAACTACTCAATTCTTATGTAGAGTTCATAGTGCTAAAACATGGTGCCTTATCCCAAGATTGCCAAGATAATCCTCCAATTGGTTATTTTGTAAACTATGTTCTATAATCTATTTGTATCTTATAGATATTTTGACTCGATATCTTTTCAACATCCCTTTGATAATTTTTTTCGCCACTCAACACCTCATATTTGTGATTGATTATTGAAACCCATTCCATTATACTAAAGTCATCAGTGAAGATAAATAATATCTCATTACATCAATAGATCTTGGTAAAATTGGTTTTCACAAATCAATATTCACCAACTCAATATTTTTTTGACCTTTTCCATTTTCCATTTTATGTCTTTTGAATGATTTACCCATATTGAAAAACATCAAACATATGGGTACGATCATGTGATAATTTAGGGAATCCTTGAGAAATATCATATTTAACCAAATCATCCAATGTTATCTGGATCAAATGAGAATATCGTTTATTTTATAACATGTTTTCTTCTCCCTTGAAAAAAAACACATAACTTCCTTATATGGTAGATATTCTCATTCAATCAATTTCTCTACGAATCCAATGTACCGTCTTTTTCCTTGATGGCAAAAAATATCTTGTAAAACCTTATGGAATGTTCTGTGTTTAATATTTGGTTGAAACTAAGAGTCATGTGACTTGGATCTTCAATAACTAAGATATCATTACATCTCACGGATCTTCCCCAAACATGAATTTTCCCAAGCCATGAATATTCAGGCCATCATAATTAGCAAATGTTATGATAAACTCCTTATCATACCTAATTTTAGTCACCAAACACTTATTTCTCATTATACGAGAGGCGAACCTACTATCAATAATCCATATTCTAGTGTGATATAATGCTTTATGAGAAATCCCCTACACTACTTCATGTTCATCTATTTTCTTTTTCATCCATGGGTTATTTCATCATACCTATTTTGTGTTGATAATAATTATCTTCCTTGATGAATGATGGATGAGATTCATCGTGCAATGCTACATATAAAATTTCAATTTTCAGGTCATTTGATGATACATTTAATTGATTCTAATTAATAGATTCATACTGCATTGTCGATATACTATATCTTTTCATGTACCCTAATCCTCCACAATAGAAATAGGGACCATCAAATGATATATTGGAATATTTATTTCTATATGGTCATCTTTATTAGTCTTATTTCGTTGGGTATCTCTTGTATATAGAACACTGATTTTGTGAGTGTCCCTTAATTACACACAATAATACATGATGTGGGGGTGCATTCATTCATGATACTTCTATACCACTATTTATCACATGGATATTCTACATATTCTGGATCTTCTTTATACCCAAATCAATCTTGAATCATTGAGATGGTTCTTACAGTCTGACATCTATTATAACATGTTTTTGTTTTTGGTCAATCCCTATATCAATCATATCATTTAATCATTATTATTTCTTCTTTTCTGTTGGACCTCTATGTTCATATTCAATATCTTCTATCACCAGATTTATTCTATTTCTCGATATCATATTTGGAGTTAGTAGTTTTTTTATTCATTAACTTTTCATCATAGTCCAATGAATTAATCTTTATGTTCTTCAATATGTTAGTTTTTTTTTCACATTTTTTTAAATGATTGATCAAATTTTAATGTTCTTCGATATTTATTTTTTTCTCACTAAGTATTTATAATTACATTGATAATTAAGACTTTATATTATCAATTTCTTCCTCTTGTATGGAATTATATTCATCATATAATGAATATAGAGTTTATCATCTCAAACCATATTGTCGGATTTATTTTTTTCTCTCTCAAGACATCTATCTATTCAAGAGATGATTCCAATTCCACATGAAAATAAACTCTTCCATTAACACATTCTTCATTACTGCCACTTACATACTGTGTTTGGTAATTTCCAATTAATGAAACCATATAATTTTCTTCATGATCCTTGAGATATTCCAACCCTTTTACCGCATATTCTTCTGTACTCTCATCATATTTTGAATGTTGAATCTTCATTATTAATAAATTATTCTTCAAATTTTTTATCTATTCACACATGATGAATAATTATTCTTGGTAATTTCATCTTAATCCATTTTATATCCTTTAAACTTCAAGGGCAACCTTGTTGAAACATTTCCAATATTTCTACATTAAAATCATGAAAGTGGCAGTTTCCCTTTAAAAATTCCATTTCCCCTTTAGATATATGAGTAAAGTAATAACATCACATAATCTATATTTTTAACATCATGAAAATATTCATTAGTGATATTCTTTATCCCATTGAACACAACATCATTTGACTGCCCTTTTTTGACAGACTCATTTTCATTTTTTATCATCTCGTCTAAAACAATAGTATTTTGAAAGAAATAGAATGTCATATCCTTCAGATCTTTATCTCACAAAAGATAAACATTTAGATTAAGTTGAGGTTGTAGTTTTCTACGTATGCACTCGAAAATATTTATATCATCAATAATTTCCTTGAGATCATGAATTTCATCCACAACAGTATTCAAATTGTAAAATAATGTGTCAATAGATTAATTTATGTGCATTATTATATCCTAATTCATGTTACATAAAACATGAAGCATTTATTCTCTGTTTTTTGTGTAACCCCTATAAATATTCGACAAATTTTCACATATATCAAGTCATGAATTACCTGACATAACCTTTATATATATTATATTAGATATGTCTACCCTAAATCCTTGATTCCTTTTATGTCATCATCTAATTCCCTTTATTTAGCTTTTAAAAAGTAACACTATTGATATTGGATGAAGTTACCTGAATTTTTGTTGTAAAGGTATCAATTCTTAATGATTCGAAGTAGTGCTACTTCTAAATATTCCATAGATGAATATTCTTTCCATCGAAGATCAGAATCCCATTGTGAATACAAACCTCCTTTAATTCTACTGAGGTTACCTCTAGCTTTCAAAAATTAGAATTGATATAAATTGTTATCCTAATTAGGTTAAATACCTTAGGGGTCATGGTATGAAATATTAAAACAACAACCCATTCCGAACTTCTCTTGTACTTAAAAAACAATCTTCTCTCATTTTCCAAAATCAATGTATGAAATGAATTAAATTCTTGCATGAGACTCTAAAATTTCACCTTGTTCACCATTAATACGCTACACCCAAGGAGAATACAATGATAATGCACTAATATAAGAAATCCACTAAATCATACCTCCAAATTAGATTGATCGGGAAAGATCACATCTATGTCCTCACTCACTTCCTCTATCAGGATTAGGTCTAATCCCTAATTTTCTAAGGGTCACCCCTAAGTATATTTTATGGATCACTTTTAATGGAAAGTATCATTATCATCATCTTCCTCTTCATTTTCCCACTTCCTTGGAAGAGATTCACACACAATTTATGGACTTTTTGTTCCTTTCATTTTTAGGAATGAATGAATCATCAATTATAGGAAGACACTCTTTTGAAGTCCCATGCCTCTACATTTTTTAGTAAATGAAAATTGTATTCAAGAACCATTTTTGTTCCTTCATGAACATATTTGAATCCTCCATGAACTATCTTGTACAGTGTGGAATTAGTGCTTCGCAGACCACCTATTCTTCCATATGTTGTATTGGCTTCTTCTATGGATCACCTAAACATCTTTTACAGATGGATGATTCCACAAATACTTCCCCTCCTTCATGGTCCCCTTTTCTTTTCCGGCTACCAAGACCTAAAAAAACCCATTCTATGAACTATCATAATGCAGCTCGTATCCTTTCACAGAATTCTCCGTCACGATCATCTTCTCCTTCATAGAATTTATTTCCCAAGAACCACTTTTGATTTCGTCTAATTCTTCCTATACTTATAAGAATATGTTTGAATGTTATATTTACTTAATCCTCTGATTAGGTTTCTTTATATTGGAAAATATATCTAAAAATATTGTTAATCGGAATTTCCCAAAACATTAATGTGGTACATTCTTCACCACGTACTATTCTATGTGGTCCACATATTGTACTTTTCCTTTATGGAGGCCACTATCTTCCGAAAACAACAAACCATTGTGGATCCTAAAATTTAAACTCCTTTCCACAACATCAAGCACCCTACAAAATTCAAAACTCTTGTGAACTGAAAGTATTCTCAAAAACTGATATTGTTATACGGTCCACATACCATGCTTCGTGGTCCACATAGAGCTACTATAAATAAATAATCATTTTATATATTTCATCGTTGTTTCATGTACCACCATTTATATTAAACAAAGTATGTTTCACGATTAAAAAACCATGAACCTCTTTACAGGGAACATTCCATTTCTATAAAAAACTCATTATTTTGGGGGGAAATATTTGTACAACACTAGGAAACTATATCGACTAAAATATTTTCTTTTCCCATACCATCGATACTAATTAATGGTCATCTAGATTTTTCAAAAAACATAATCAATTTAAAATCATCTATTTGAAAACATGAAATATTAATTTCCCAATACTTTTTCATCTATAACTATTTTATTTAATCTTTATTCTATTTGGACTCATTCTTAGTTCAAAAGGAATTAGTTCAATTTACAAAAATAATCCAATGTTTTTCTAACCAATAAAAAAATAATTTTTAAATGAAAATTAATCTTCAAAATAAATTAATTCCATAGATTCTTAGTATTCCCAACCATACTATATAATTTCACTAAAAATAATAATTTGCTGGATTATAGTAACAATTAAATATCATATAATGAAATTTTCATTATGCATAATAATTTACCAACAGTCATAGTCTTCCCTCATGATACATCATCCAATAAGAATATCAATATTAAAGGGAACAATGGATTTTTGTTTTTTCCATCTCTATTTCGGCTTTTCTTAGAGAACCCTTTATTATATTTCATATACTGCAAAAAACTGAGATAGTATAGGAATTAAAATATTTCCTCTTTTCCCATTTATATTAATTATATATTTAAAAATTAAATATGTATTTAAAAATATTAGAAGGGAAAAATTAAATTAGAAATGAATTTTACCACATTCATTAATGTTTTAATGATAAGATCATTAGATAATTCTTTAGAAATCTTTATTCTGCAATTACCAAATATATACATAATATTTATCCTTATAACTATGTTGGGTAGTGGAATATATCATATTTTTATCTAATAACCTAACCTGAGGAGTTTTTTTATTTTAAAATAAGACTTCTCTTTCAAGAAACATAACATTTATGATGTCTTTATCATGACTCTCTGATTTTATACTGTCTTAAAAGTTTCTTCTTCAAATTTAATCTAATTTTTACTAATCTTCATGAATATGATTTTTTTTATATCTAATTCATGAATATTTATCACCTATATATAAATGACTTCACCTTTATTTATTATTTCAAAACCCAATCATATCCATATTTAGAGCATTTTTCTATATTAATCAAAATATTTTCATATTTAGAGTCAGAATGTTTTGATTGATAAACACGTATCATTACATGTTTATCAATATATCTTTCTCTTTTCCTTGAATATTTATCTAGGTGGGAAATATTACATTACAATATTTTTAAAAAAAAATAATACATGTCTACCTCTTGTGGATACTTATGTAGGATGACTTTATGGATGATATGGATTTATCCTATGAATCAAAAATGATATAATCATTCAAAATATTATTATTATCATATATTGGAATTTTTTTCATAAAATATGGGTTTCATTATCTACATCATAATTTTAGTTTTTTAAATCTTATTTAAAGGGATTTTAAAAATACTTGGTTGATTTTTTAAAAATATTAACCTTTTAATATCTGATTTATCCTCAATATAATCCTATTATGTAGAAATATCCTCATGTGTTTATTTTCATATGATAGTAAAAATCATTATATTTTTCAATTACATCTTTATTATAATATTTTTATTCATATATGACATTTACATATTAGCATCTATTGAAATAATTGTTTTATATTTGATAATTCTCTTGGAATTAGAGCCTGAAAAATTTTCAACAAAAAAATTATAGGGAGTTCAATCAGAGGTATATTCCTGGATGTAATACCAATTGATATGTTCTCAATTGGTAGTTTCCAACACTAATAAGAGGTGAATATATGTAGGTGTATGTTTATAAATTTTTTATTTGTCCCAATATAAAAACATTACAAATTAAGTGAAGGGATCACCGACTCTACTTAGCTTTATATTTTTTAATATATAGGCAGATATAGTAAAAAAATATTTGAGAACCCTGTTATATATTAATCTATTTAACCTGCTTATCAATGAAAATATCCATAGTTTATAAATGTATATATCCCCCACATACCCATAAAATATATCTCATGATTATGGAAATCATGAGAAATGGCATGGTCTTTAACTCATTACCATGGGACCAAAAGGGTACCCAAGAATCTAATGTCTTTATATACCACAATACAATAAAATGGACACACATAACCATGAAACTGGATAACTGTTATAGCTTAATTCACCCATGGAATATTTAGACTGATCTTCTTCCTCTCTAGTACACATTTAATGGGTGGCATTTGTTGACTAGCTCCATGAACAACATTTTTCTAAAAAAAAACTAATATATATATATATTATTTCATTTAACATTTTTCATACATATAATAGTTTGTTATACAATGTATAAATAATTTAGAACATATCATATTTTTCCATTGCTTAATAAATCATTAGATTTCAGGGTTTGAATGGTCCCAACATGTTTAAAAATTTTAATAAATTTTTAATAGGGTAAATAACTCCATTGGGATAAAAAAATATGAATTTTAATTTTTATACTTTTTGTACAAAGAAAAAAGGTTTTAAACCATCTAGAAAATTCATAATCCATATAACTGATTTGTAATTAACAAGGCTGTCTTACAATATATGTAGCCTATTTTCTGAAACATTTTTCATCTATAATTTGATATTAACCCAGGATAAATATATTCAAATTTATTGATTATTATTTTTTGGAATAATATTAAAATTATTAGTATTTAATTAGAATACACAAACTTTTGAATTGGCCTATATCACACAAATATTAATGTAAAAGATAATGTGGTATTTTAGTCTCATTTATGTCATTTTATATAACTATTTTAATTCAATTTTTTTTAATTATAAAATCATTTACGAGTATCTAATTAATGTTATTATTTATAATAAAAAATTATAAATATAATCCTACTATCCAAAAATTCAATTATGAAATTATCATGGTCACTTTTTGATATAGAATTTTAAAAGGCAATCTATAATAAAAATTAAGAATTTAGATACACGAACTACGTTCGTGATGAATTCTCATATGTGAATCCACTATGGTGTGAATTATCTAGAGTGAATCAATTATGAGAATCTTAGTTGTGATGAATCAACTTATGTAAATCCCTTATGTGAATTCTCAACATAAAATTTTCTAAGTCTCATTTTATACATGATTCATAGTTGTCTCCATTTCACTTATATAGATAAAAAAACATTAGTGAAAAACCCTTGTGTGATTTTGAAAATATAGTTCTGTTAAATTCTATTTGTTTTTCTAAAATATGAAATTATGCTATGTTAAATGTTTTATTTTATATTTTGATTTCAGTCATATTTATTTCAAATATTTTAATTTTTCAAATGAATATAAAAACTCATATTGATTTATAATGCCTCTATGACGTTTTTTTCAGTTTTAAAATTATTTAGGAATTTTTATGTTTTTTTATCTTTTTACAGGAAATATATGACTTTAAACATAATGAATTAATTATTATTATTTTTTATTTTATCTGATTTTATTATTTAAAAATTATTATTAGTTTATATTAAACTTATTAATGCATGTTTAAATATAATTAATTATGATTAATTAACTTTTAATATTCTATTTATATTCTCCACTTATTTTAAATTGAATTTTTTAAATTTTGAATTTTAAATTTTAAATTTATATTTTTATGTGATTTATTTTTTAGATAATTTAATGGATGGGTTTTTAAAATGATTTTTTTCAATGATATCATCATGGATTTAATAACTATTGATTGATTCGAATTCTGGCCATGAGTTGAGAGATATTTCAACAATAATAATTTCTCTCTTTTTATTGCATGTTCGATAATCCATTTTTATTATTTTTCATTTTTTTAATTATATAACCTCTCTCAGAAGTGTAGAGGTAATTTATATTAATATTTCGTGTGAGACCTACTTTAATATGGAATTGAAAAGTGGAAGATTACACATGTGATACTTATTTAATGATTGGATTCATATTTTAATTTGATACAATGTGATGATTATCATTGTTTTGATATGGTGAAGAATTGTACATTATGGTTGTGTTGAATATTTATAAATATTGAGGGACAATCTATTATGGAATGAAGAAAAACTAATAATTATTATTTATCCTCGATGAGACAAAAAATCTAATAAAGTAATCAAGAACTGGTATCTATTTATTTTAATTATCATCAATATATTTAATTCTATATTATTTAGTGTTTTATACTAAATCCCATTTCACATGTGATTTCAATTTCTCTTTACTCCTTTAACTCAAAAAATATCAATGATCAGGTTGTTACTCTCATATTCTATTTTCAGGACTGTTCATGTTATGAATCCTAATATCTAAATCCAGGGTTTTAAATGGGTTTTTACTCCCCAATAAAAAGTGATGTTTTCTTTATTATTTCACTAAAAAATATATTTCATAATTATGTATTTATTTAACTTCAAAAATGAAGTTATTGTGTAATGTATCTCTCACCAATAGACTTGAGTGAACTTATACTTTTTCCACTTTGGATTTAAATTCTATAAAAACATATTTTTCATTAATTTTATCTTATAATTAAGACAATATATTTAACTATTACAATAAAATATTCGGATAATTAATAAAAATATTTTAAATTTAAATTTGGTATTTCACCCATTATAAACCTCCTCTCATTTTCTTTTCTGAACCAATAAATTTTATCAAGTTTTATTCCTTTAGAAATTTAGAGAATCCATATTTATATACTTTTATTTATATTTTATTATCCAAATGTTATTATATACCTCAAATTATATAGAAATTATCTTTAAAATGGAATCAATGATTGAAAATGAGGGATGTAATAATCTGAAGCCACCTTACTTTGATGGAAACACTTATAGCTTTTAGAAATCTAGTATAGAGGAATAATATAAGAATCTAATCGTAGAACATGTTTCTATCACGGAAAGTCCATAAAATCTACCAACAGATCTCATGTATACTTTTACAGGAACTTATGCTTCTAAATTTGTTTAATATTAAAGATTTTATTTATTTTATATTTTACTATTATTATAAGTGGGTTTATTTAGTTTTATAAAAGTAAGAAAAATAAATATATATTTATTTTTAACAGGTAACTCACTGTGGAACATTCATGTTGATTAAAAAAATGTCAGATTTCTTTAACTAGAGTACCATCTTATTATGATGAGTAAATTTGAATGTGTAAACCAAATGTTCCAGATCATCACTAGAATTGTGACTAAATAAACTCAAATCAATACTCTTTATAAACACATTGACTTTTAAAAAGTTCTTATACGATCTTCTAATGAAGTGTCATGCACTTAAATTTTTTATCAATGAAATTAATAATTTCATAGAACAAATATTATTTTAAGTAATCAAATAACATATTCAATACAAATGTGAGTTGAATAATATTTCAGTAGATGTGACTTAAGAGAATAAATTTATTTATTTCAAATCATATATAAATATTATTACTAGAAGTTCTGAATCAAAATCATTGTATGGTGACGAAGGATAAAATTTTAATATATGAAAATGTATTTACATTTTGAGGAAGATAAGAAAAAGGTTCATGAAATACCCATGTAAATATAAAAACAATTAAAAAAATTAATAGGGTACTACATATGGTTCAGATGTAACGTTTTATGATGATATAAAGAAGGCGAACATAAAAAATGAATGTACAATGTTGATTCAAGAAAGAAGATATAAAATTATAATAGTGAATTTAATTATGATTATCATGATGGATGAATTTTCACGGAAGAATATGATTCAAGTGAAGAATCAACAAGTGAAAAATATTCAAAAAACATATGCATGATGGAAACAAATATACTAGGTTTTAATATTGAATTCAATTGTTGTTATTATTCTCGTAGTGATGCATACAAAATTTATGATTTCTTTGAACAAAATAATAAACATAGAAATTTTATTTTAAAAGTTAATAAATTATATAAATATTTATACGAAGAAATTAAGAGGATTTTCAAGGACATTATGAAATTTATTAAGGATAATGATTCATGTAAAGAAGAAATAATAAATTCTACGTCATGATTAAAATTAAATATGTATTATTGTATTAATTATGGTCATAATAAAAATTATAATCACAAAACAGATGCTTTAGGCTTCATAAATAAAATATATACCTTTTTTCACGGAATGTAGAAAATTTAATGATGTGGTTCCTGTGATGTAAATGAATAAAAATAAAACTGATTTTTGATATAATATTATCATTCCATGATTATATATGAATAAGTTATCTAAAATACCAACATTAAAGTTTTCTTAGGTTAAATTATTTAATTTTTTTTACAATGAGACTATGATAATGAATGTTATCTTATATTACTTCAATCACTTGAGTATACCAAGATTTTTTATTTTAGATAATTAATCTAAATCATTAAGTTAAAATAATTGTTTAAAATATATCTGGGTACCTAATAACTATATTACTAACCTAGTTGGATCCAAAATAATAGGGCTACAATAAATGTCAATTTATTGGTTTTATAGTAAAAATGCCTTATATGAATCAATAACAACACATTATACATGAAAAATTCTTTTTCCTAACTCATGACCTATGAATTATCGAATTTCCTCTATTATAAAAATTGTATTTTATACTCTTTCTCAAACAAACACACACACATATATATTTAACTCCAAAGGTATGGTTAGTGGATGGGGTGAAGTTGGTATTTCTAATGTATCTTTAATTTAAAACGTTTTGTATGTTCTATCTTTGAGACATAACATTATTAGTATTTCATAATTTTTTAATAGTGTTATTTATGTTAATTTTGAATGTGATAAATTTTTTGTTTTGATAGAATGATTTTTTAAAAATATATATAAATAATAATATATAATATTTATTCTATTTATGTGACTGATCTATCGTAAGAAATTATTTATTATCTAAATGATATAGAAATTGAAAATGGTCTCTCTCATTAAAGGCTTCGATATTCACATTTTTAATTGATATGAAAATTACCCAATCATGGGAATGTTCTATATTAAAAATAATTTAAATTAAAAAATATTTTCTCTTTTACTTTCCTTAAAATTTAAGCAGCACAAGGAACCTTAAAAATATATCAATCGGGCCTCCGCATCTATGTATTGACCCCATCCCAAGTATCATGGAGTAAACTGTTTCTTTTTTAAATTAGTATAATGTACAATGTATCATGTCCTGAAGGATCAACTAGTTTTGTAATATTATAAAACTAGATACATCTATGTAATTTAAATTAAAAATGAGGTAATAAAATTCATGAAGTAATCTTTTTTTTAGAACATGATTATTCCTCATAGTGTATCCAGTTATAATTATCACAAAATACTTTTTGGAATATACATGAAAATAAATCAAAATAGCGGGGTGAAAATAGATATATAGTAAGGGTAATAATATAATATAATATATAATAATATATAATAATAAACAATAGGTCATGTTAAATAACATGTGCACATGACAATTTAATTATATATTGAGCATAATATGGAAAAAAACAAAATTATCAAATAAATCCATATTGATAATCACATATCCTTGTAACATAAAAAATGGTATAATAAAAAATAGAATAGTCAAATGGATATAAAACTTAATCCTATAATATGGTAATATATAATTCCATACCTCTAAAATAGGATTTCAAGACCATCACAAAATAGTTTAAATCCAGGGTTTGTAAAACACATCTATTTTGACCATTTGATTTTTTTCATGAGACCCATAATTATATCATGGGTATATCTATAATTGAGAACCACCCATTACATAATAAGTAAAATTCAAAAATAATATTAATGGGGTCAAACATAAACAACATACAAATTATTATTAAAGTAATAACACCCAAAATGTAAATACCTACCACTAATTAGATAAATATAATCATAAACCAACCAGAGTAATATAAGGAATTGTAATAAAATTGTACATCATCAGTCAAAATAATCACAAAAAATAATTTGAAATATTGAGAATGATATTAATAATAGAATAACCCCAAAATATAAAAATAACAAAAATAAAGGGTTTATTCCATTGATAAATATAAATACCATTAAAATGTAATTAATTTTATTTGAGAAAAATATAATTTTAAATTTGAAGATATTTCGAAATAAAATTCAATTTTTTTTTCTAAAAATACATCTATATGAAGAAAATATTATAAGTTTCTAAATATAGATTAAAATTTTTATTTTACAAGAATTTGGACAATTATTTTAAAATCCTTGATGTTAAAAAAACGACCAAATTCACATTTTCATTAAAATCTGTAAAGGGATTGTTTTGAAAATGAAACGAATACTATATTAATAATTTTATAAATATTAAAATTTAAACAGTATATAATATATCTTTCAGAAAATTTTAAAAACATTTTAAAACAAAATGTGTGTAAAAACGGATTTGGAAGAAACTTTAGTTTTAACCAAAATGATAAATAGTTTTTTTATTCAAAAAAATAATTCATCAACATGATTAAGTACAAAATAGTAAAAAATAATTATGATACTTTAAATATTCATGAATAACCATATTAGTTTAAAATATATTTTTTAGGAATAAAAAATAATCCCCAGTGAGGTACGTCAACATAATCCATCCTAAATAATGATGTTATTGGGAAATAAACACTTTCCACATTGGTTTCTCCTAATTAGTAGGCCCAATAGAAGAAATAAAATAAATTGAAAAATTTAATACCATGAATATAACATGATTAATGATATAATAAATTTATGTGGAAATATATACATCACAAAAAAATAATAATATTTGATGAATATTGTATATGTCTCATTGATGTAAAATGGAGATGAGAAAACCTTTACTATAGTTATAATCCTTTAATATGAGTCTAAAAATCAAATATAATAAATATAGGTTTATTATAAATATAATAAATACCCATAATACAACACATTATACTTTTAGTGATCCTCTTATAACATTTTACAACCCTTTATTAAAAATATTTGTCTGTTTTATTATTTTATGATAATTGACCAGTTTTTCCATGACTGTTTTGTCCTAATAGTATTATTTATTTTACATAATTTATATTTAAATCATAACCATAATGTTATTAATGTTAAAAGTTTTTTTATTATATACATTTATTTTACCATTCATGGTAATTGTACATTTAAAATAAATCACATAGCTCCATGGAGATGATATGCTATATGCAGGCACGAGTGATGATATCATTCACTAAAAGTGTGAAATGGTTGGATGTGTATGATATATCATTTTAAAATAATCTATATGATGTAAAATATATCATATATATTTTAAAAAAATTATAGTTATTACTTTCCATGTAATACATAACAGAAAAATGAATCACATCACTTCGCCAGATGGTAGTCCTGCGTAGACACGAACGAAATTGTCATATTTTAAATAGAATGGAGTGTAATAAGTAAGGATTAATATTTTTGTAATTATTTATAATTATATAACAAATATTATATATATATATATATTTACTAAAACCATAATTAAATCCTTACGTGAGAAGAGATGATTGAAAACGAGTTACATCAATTCAAATGGAGGTAGTCCACCATACACATGATTAAGTATTTTGTATCTTATTTTATTTAAGTGTAGATGGATGAATATAATTACATCATCATACTATCATAAATCACATATGAGGTTAATATTATTATTTTATAGGAATTTTTATTACATAATGTAACACCCCGAGATTTTATGAAAAATATTCTTTTAAATTTCATTAATGTCTTGTGTTGTACGCTACACCAAAAGGAGCTTGCACAACACGCATCCCTGAATTGCCTTGCATTACACGCAATCACGAACTTCCTCGATAGCATGTGTAGTACGCAATACCGAGTTTCACTAAACAACGATATGCTATTAAAATATTATTAAAAATAGCCATTATGAATAGTAATAACCACTTTTTGAAATTTTGAAATTTTTATTTTTCAAAATGGACTTCATTTCTGGATTCGGAATATTGAAATTAGCTTATGGTGAAATTTTGGTACTTTTCGGATAACTTTCATTTTCTGATGAATAGTGAAAATTACTAAATTTTAATTAAAAACAACCTTTTTAATAGAAATAACTAATAGTGATAAATTATTAATTTTATTGGTTTTAAAGTATATTTAGAATATATTTTAACAATTTAATACAATGTTGGTTATTGGATGTAATTTCACATTTAAACCAGACATAAACAACTGTCAATCTTTTGATAGTTATTATCTCTTAAGAACACACTATTTGATTTGACGATGGGAATTAATTTTTAAATTAATTAATGCAACTGATATGTTTTGAATTTTGTAAAATAGACATCATTTTTGAATTCATAATATCAAATATATCTTAGGCCTAATTTTTAGTATTTTTCTGAAAACTTTCAATTTTTGATGAATAGTAAAACCACTAAGTGGTAGTTAAAAAAACCGAATTTTTCATAAAACTTAATTTTACCGCTTCTGTGAGTGGAATTTCAAAAATCCGAGAGACACCGTTAATATCAAGGACTAAAATGTGGTTCAATGAGATGAAAATAATTTTTGGTGAATAGTAACTTTTTACTTTTTTTACCACGGTTAAAAGTAAATAGGGTAATTAAGGGTAAAAATGATATTATTATTACCCTAACACATTTCCTAATTCTATTGGACAAGTGTAATTCGAACAAAAAAAACCTTAGGAATAAAATATGACCATTTAGGCACACTTGGATTAGATTAGGACATTTATTATTAATTTATTTAAAGAAGGGTTAAAATAGTTAAAATCAAAGTTTAATAAGTAAATCTTTTTTAATATAGAGTTATACATAAGATAAATTAAACTATAAATATTAATTAGAAAGATAAATTTATTTCCTACATAATGGTATTTTATTTGTATTTTTTAGACATTAAATAATTTAATTTATTTATGTTACAACGATGATGCAATAATTATCTTATTAATGAAATATTGACATAATTGATGTTATAAATACCAAAATAATTGTAATTTTAGACTTTTTATGAATTCCACTAATTGTATAGGATAATATGACATGTTATTAGTGATTTAATTAACTTTTTTTGAAGTAATATTTCTGTTATGATTTTTACAAAAATAAATTATTAAATAGTGTGAAAATTAACATAAAATAGTTTTTAAAACAAATATTATTTTATTAATTGTTATTTTATTCCTAAAAATATAAGGTTCGGACAAATTACTTAGATAAGGTTATATATATTTATAATAAACAACTTGGGGTTATTTTGGCTTGTTATAGTAACTCTATTAACCTTATAGTGTAAGAACACAAAAAGACACGGTAAAAGTAAAATTATCTAACTTAAAGTTAAATATAAATGATAAGTTTAAAATTGGAACCTAAACTTGTCTAAATTCTATTGGATGAGGGGATTTCGACCCAAACCCACCTTATCTTCGAAATAAATCAATTTGGAGCTATTTAAAACCGAATTTGGCTTTATACTAAAATAATATTTTTAGTTATTCCAAAGGTGCCCCTCTCCTCCCTTATAAAAGGGCACCTCCTCCTTCTCTTCCTCACACCACTTTGAGCATTCAAGCTCGGCCAACCCCTGAAAAATTCCCTTCTCCACTTCCCTAGAAACATCCTAGAGGTTCTGGTCTTCCTCAAAGACAAATTTTATTGCCTTAAAATGAGGTATCAATGAGGATCTTCAAAGAATAGGAGGTTCAGACACATACAAAGAAAATCGGACCAAAGGTAAGGGAAAATATCACAATCTCATTTTTATCCGTGATTGTTTATACATTTGTATTTACTAGGGAGTATTTTATAATCCACATCCATGTTTCCTTAATTTGTAATATTTATATCCTTCTACAATAGTTTATACCCAATTTTACCCTTCCGTGAGTTTTTTTGTAAAGGATATGAAAGGAATCTTTTATCGTTTTTCGTACGAGGTACTTTTTAACTTTTCCAACAAAAGTACGAGAAGAATGTTTTTTTAACTTATACGACATGAATGGATTTTTAAAACATTATTTCCAAGAAGCTTCCTTTACAAGTTTTCAAGTTTATTTTTAATCAACTTCTTTTAGTTTAGAATTGTATGACATGTTAAGAAAGGAAAAGTATTTTTGAAGTAGAAAAGATATTTTCCTCAAGAATGGAGTTCAAGCGTTTTATCAAAATTATTTTCCATATAAGATAATAAAGGGTTCTGTTTCTATCCCTATTATTACATTGATTTTATTATGTTGTGATGGAATTATTTTTATGAATTTCTTTATCTTATATGTGTTGTTTTATGATGTCACGATGTTTAAGATTCCCATTTTTATTACATGGGTTATGCTATGATGTATGGTTTATGATTTTGTGGAACACATAAGAATTGTATCATTATGAGATGGGTGGGACCTATATCTACCTCCAATGGATTGGGTAAGTATTTTATATCTCATGAGATAGACATAGATGGAACGGTAGGTTATACCGGTTCAGTGAAACAGGACTGAAATGAGGAGTGAACTCGGTTCAGAAAGGGACTTTGTCCACTAAGATAGTCTTTCCAATAAGTCTTGACTAATAAGAAATGATTCTATATGATTATATGTGTATTCCACAAAGTTTCATGTTTTAAGTTATGATTATTGGGATAACATTTCACTACTATGATTTATCCCATGTTATGAAATTATGATCTCTTTTGCAGGTTAAGATTTCCAAAAGATATGTTCTTATGAATATGACGTGATTGATATTTATTTTCTTTACCCTTACTGAGCATTTGAGCTCACCCTTTTATGTTTTCTTTTCCCCAGGACATAAAGAAGGGATTTAGGTTAAACAAAAGATCTTTATGAGAGATGTTGAAGATCTTTCACCACGATTAGAAGATTATATTCCGAGTTTCCAAAGACACTAAACTATTACGGTCCTTGTGTGTGTGTTTTTGTTATGTACTAAGTATTCTGCAAAAGTAATTTAATGTCCATTTACATTAACTTTCGGGTCTCTACACATAATTTATTTTTGTAAAATTATAAATAAAAAGAATGATCTTAGTGAAGAGAATTACATTATTTTTCAGAAACCTCCATTGAATATCTTATTTAAGACTATAGATTTTGTATTTGGGGAAATCAATAAGGACTATAATATAAATAATGATGTTTTTTTGGTATTTATATTGTTTTTTTTATTGATTAAAATGGATTTTATGTGTGATGAATCTTGGTGAGTGAGTTCTATATTATAATTTTGGTAGAGGTAATTTTTTAAATACCCAAAACTATTCAATAATGAGATGTAACTCTCACCCCAAGTGGATGTAAAACTGATAATTAAATTATTTTTGGGATGATATGGTCTATCCACACCTCCAATACATGAATAAAATTTTTTATACGCATGATGTCCCTTAACATCTATGATTAATAAATTTGACAATTATTTTTTTCACAATGGTAACAAGAATTTTAAACATAGAAATTAATCATTTAATAATAAAATTAAATTATCCTTATAATATAATGTGTACCCTATTATTATAATCATTAAATATAATTTATGGAATTGAAATCCTATGTTTTTACAAATTAATTTTAAATGATGTTCATGTGATGTAAAAAAACAATACATTATCCATAATTACAGAAAAATTATTTTAATATTTTGGGGTAATGATCATAATTAAAAAATTACATTTGGATTATGAAATAATCATAGTTAATATTATTTTTAATTTAAAAATCACATTTCAAAAGATAGTATTATTTGTATTTTTCAATCATTTAATAAAATATAAATTATTTGAAATTAACATTATTGTCAATTTAGAGTTCATGCAATTAATGCCAATTTAATAAATATCAATAAAATGGTGTAATTGGAAAAAAATTAATCAATGTAACATGATATATTTATTGGTAATTTTTTCGTATAAAATAAATCAATAAATTTATTTTACATAAAGTAATATTACTATCAATTCTTTTATTTCACTATTAAATAAATGATTACTGCACTAGAACTGCTTAAGAATATAAAGTGATTATATGTTTAATAAAATTAAAAATAAATTTATATAATGACATTAATTTCATTATTCTCAAAATTACTATTTATATTCATTCACATTTTTCTTTTTCCCCAATTTGAAAGATTAATATAAATTTAAAAGTAAGTAATTGATACTTTTTTCATTGTCATTACATAAATTATAAAATTGGTCACATTCCTGAAAAAGTGACCAAAAAAATAGAAAAATAAAGATAAAGGTGATAAGGTTATAATTATGGGAAATAATTTGGAATTGGATACGTTTTTTTGTCATTTAACCCTTTTATATTTATATTATCCCACTGTAAAAAATTATTAAACAAATCTCAGGTAAATTTTTTTATATTATTGAAGTATTCATTATGGTAAAAAATAAAATTTAACTTATTATCAAATATAAATTAATCAGATTGAAAATATAGAATTCATTTTTATAATAAAATTCATTGAGGTGGAGTAAATCATTTTAAAACTAAACAACAAACACAATAAAAGATTGGTTTTAAAAAAAGTAAATTCATATATATATAGAATGTTATAATATAAAAATTAAATAAAATTATAATTTAAATAAACTAAATTACATCAAATGAAATATAATTTAACTATAGTATATTTATATAATATTTAAAATATAATATATTATTTAAATAATTGAAATGAAATGGTAGATTTAAAAAAATTATTTTCACTATTAATAAAATTTCATCATAGTATAAAATTCTCAAATATTTAACCAAATATAATATTCAAATGTATATTTCTGAAAATAATATCATATTTTCACTTTAATTATCGATAATTGGTAAAAAATAATTTTAATTTTTATCCATAAATCTAAAATCATATGAATCTTAGAAAAATACTTTTGTTTAGAATGAATTTTTCTCTTTCAAATGGTCTATTTTTCTAAAGAATTTAAAATAATTGAAATTTTTTTATACATGTTTAAACAATATAACTTTTATAATTTTGTTTTTATTATTAATATATAACAACTTAATGAATATTTTAAAATTTAATGTTTAAATAATAATTTTTTAATATATCATAATTTTTCATTTAAAACAAGTTTTTTGTATGAAGAGATTGATTTTTTAGGAATAAATATAATATAATTTCTATTGGAGTTACTTTATCATATATTTTTGGAGTTTCAGTTCATATAAGATATCAAATATGATGTTTCTATTTTAATGTATGAGAGTATGAAAATATATATCAATTAAATAACTTGTATACTCATAATTTCATCTTGGACATGGTAATAAGGGGTATTACATTTGAAAATTCATTTATTATAAACCAAATTCATAAAGTTACGGTCAAACCATTATCTTTATAATAGATAAAGGGATGTAAAATATCAATTTTAATAAAAAATAATAGGTTTCCAAATATAATAACATTGGAGGATAGATAATATATTATCAACAAATAATGAAATAAATTATTATGTTAAGGGATAAAGGTTATTGATTAGAGGAATGTCAGTGAATCAAGAGATAGATAAAAATTAAAAATCCATAATTATTTGATGGAAATGAGATTAATATTATACCATATTCATTTTTATATCCTTTATCTTAGTTTTGTGGATTTATTTACTTTTCTAGACTATGAAAATAAGTAAATATAAATACATGAATTTTTTTTAATTTAAATTCACCATTTCAAATTTTTTTGTGCTTTGTTCATTGTCCAGTTAATTATTTACTCACATAAATGAATATTCATGTTGTTTTTTTAGGATTGAAGAACAAAAAAGAATTTTTAACTGCTCATCTATTCAATAAAATTGTGAAAAGTCTTTTCTCTATGCCTCTTATACTTATCAAAACAGAAATATTTTGTATGAGTTATCCAATATAAAATATTATTCCTTAAACATCAATCTTAACACCCCGTGTTCAGTAATTCAATTCCATATATAATTTCTCTTCCAATATATGTCAAACAGTATTCCATGTCCAAAAAAAATTATTGGGAAGGTCACTGAATTTCCAAAATCAACATAAAATTTTATTCCTCAAAAATAAAATTTTTCTCCTAATGTCACACATCAAATATGTGAATAAACTAATCCCCATAAAATGTATAATTAAAAGATGATTTTATCTAATAATTAAGTCTCCATTGGTCAAATATATTTCAAAAATCCATAAAATGGAAATAATCTAGTAAATTTAACATAAATCACTAACCAGTTTCAAGGTTACAAATACTATCCCTTACACATACATTATCGTTATTATTTCAAAATCATCTACATATTAAATATCATCCTCCCTCAATATTGTGTTTTCAAAATATATTTTCTTGTCACTATATCACTTTTCATGTTTCCAAGTATCATTCGACATATGTCATTAAATCCGTATAGAAAAACTAAAAAAATATAATCCATCTACATTTTATAATTCTAATCATCGATAAAATACATATAAAAAATATTTTATAAAAAAAATAAACAAGAACATTAATCATTCAACTTAATTTTTCAAATAGACAATGAATAAAAATGATCTATTATATTATTTTAATGTATATTCCCTTGATTATAAGAGAATTTCAGTTTCGTAGTAGACCATGTCATTACAGATTAAATATATATCCTAAATGGTATTTCTTCATACCCATTAATATGTGATCACTGTGAAATTTCTATCCACACTTATAGAATGGTCAAGTTCCATTTATAAAAGTACAAGTGAATTTATTTTCACAATTAAATCATGGGGGAAATCCTTTATTCCATTCATCCATTTATCCATAGATCTTCCTATCATCATCTTATTATGTTTCTTCCCCTCATAGTTAATATAATTTTTTTATTAATTCTCAAGAAATACATAACAATATATTTTCCCTTTTATAATGAGAATGTTTATAGAATAGTTCCCTTAAGATGAATACTATATACTCAATAAAGAAATAGTCATTGTTTCATATTAGATTAGGTTAATATATATGATTCTCAATTCTTTTATTATGTATAATTTTATAATCAATGGAATACATTGGACTAGATAATAAAATTTTGCAACAAAATCAATAGTCTAAAAAATATGTAATCACATTGAATAAACTGAATAAACATTTACATAGATTATATCACAATCATAAACATTGTTTCTTTGGGAAATGTTCTATATAATTATAATATTTTCCAACCACAAAAAATGGATTATAATGAAAATTTTAATTAATTAATGAATTTTCTCAGTGAGTTTAAAAATCATTGGGTTGGAAGGATAATTTTTGTGTTCTAATTAAGGAATGAGTCACGACCACAATTCCTTTTTCAGAGTTTTAACATCTTGGTACATCTGTCGTAGATCCCCCACAATTTTTTTTATAAATATAAGGATGCATTTTTTGGAAAACCAAATTATATATATCATAGAAAAAATAAAAGCATGATATCCTAGATAGAGGCTTCTCAATAATGAACTTAATATTGTTATATAATCTAATAATTGTTTTCTAAAATCTTGTTACTATAGTTTCTACTAATATTCCTATGATTCAAACTGCAAATACCCTGACAACATTATCCTAGAGATAGTGGATAAATTATTACATAGGTGTAATTTATATCAAATCACATCCCAAAGGGATGAAATTTTTATTAGCAATTGTAAAAAAAATAGTTAAATTAAATTGACATTGTAAATGAAAACATAAAATACACACACAAAATTTCTCTGAGAGTGTCATCATTCATCATAGTAAATCTAGGATAAAAATTCACAAAAAAAATCCTGGTTGCCAAAATAAAATATAACATTAGAATTATATGATTATATATATATAGAATGGGTAACCCTAAAATATTTTATATGATTAATAAATAATCATAATAAATTTGATATTGAAAATAATTGAATCATGTTGAATTTAATGTAAAAACTAAGCATAATGGTAAAAATAAATGATAATCAAATAAAATCATATAAGTAATAATATAATCTTCAAACTTATCCATTTATATTCTAAAAAATTGAATAATCATATAAAAATAACAAACTAAACTCATAATTAGAGAATAATTAATCATGAAATACTGAAATATACCCTTAGGACCAATCACAAGACATTTTAATTCTTTGAGTAGAAACCAGTCTAATTTTTTCAATAGAATTGTCTCATTAGAACTACTAATGGATAAATGGGAAATCTATAATTGGTCTATATCCATCACATTGAATGTCTAGTTTATTCTTCATATTAATGGGGTGAATTTTATTAATGATAACAACCATACTGAAAATAAAACATACAAAATGTTAATATAGAACCCAATCAAATAAACATAATAAAAAACCATCCATATTAATATGACTAATGATAATAAAAATTTACATCTTCATCAAAATGATCATACAACATTGAAGGAAATAATAAGGTTTATATGAGAAAATCTTCTCCCTAGTGGAATATAGGTAAAATAAATCATTCATGACATTAATGAATACAAATAAAATTAACATATCACTAAACAATTAATATGAAAATTAATCTTTTCCCTTTGAAATCCTCTTATAAAAATTCAAAAAATATTTTCTAAATTAATTTCATTGAAAATAAACTTTGAAAAATTGTAAAATTTGATTTAAAACATTGAGTGGTCATGAAAGTGGAAAAGTTTATCCATTTTTTACATGATAAGAGAATTCTTCCATTTATAATTTCTGTAAGAAGGAAAACAACCATGGATTTAAAAATTACAAGATGATTAAATTCAATTATTTTTGTTAAAAATTGGATATAATTTTTAATAAAACATTTTGAAAAGGATAAAAACATACATCAAAATATTTATAAAAACATTAATTTTTAATAAATTCATTTTCGACTAAAATAAAAAATAATGTTTCATTTTTTAAAATGAATTTTCTAAATAATTTTTAATACAAAAGATATTAAAAATAAATGAAATACTTTTGAAAGAACATAAATATCTATAGGACATTAATACATATTTTTTAAATATTAATACATAATAATTTCCCCAAGGGAGATATAAACATAATAAATCAGGAATAATGATGAAATTGTGAAATAAACCCTTTCCAATATAGTTACATCTAAATTTTAATACATGTAAAATATATAACATGAAATGAATTATTAAATACATTGAATATAAGTATATCAATGATATAACATATGATATGGGAAATATATAAACATCATAAAAGAATATTTGATAAATATGTCATATTTATATAAGATCAGGGTCACTTTTAGAAAAAACTCTCTACCTCATATTGATGGTAAATTAGAGTTTACTATTTAAGTTCTGGATAATATGTTATGAGCATATATTTTTGATTCATGTGGTTTATTGGAGAAATATATGGAACACATGGAGTTTTCATATAATAATACCTTTCATGAATCAATCAAGATGGAACTTTTTGAGGCATTGAATAGAATGTTGTTATATTCACCACTTTATTTCATAGAGGAATGTGAGTCAACACTTACTGGGCCAAGTATCATTCATGAGTCATCTGAGTTGGTTTAGTAGTTCAAACAGTTGTTGGTGACCATGTATTTTAGTTTGAAATCGAATACTGGTCATTAGATATGACCTCTGGAATTCATGGGTGTTCATCATGTTTTCCTTCTCCTGTTTCCATGATTTGGGAAACACCTAAATGAAATAGGGACATATAGTGCCTTGAGACGTCAGGCTTTTTGAGATTTTGGAATGGTTCGACCTAATAGAATCTCTTTTATCCCATCCATATGCTACAGTTCTATACGTGAAAACATTCACATGTTGTCACTTAAGAGATATCATCTAGAGATTAACTAAGTGATATATGTAGAAGACGTCATGCATTGTTTGGATGTGTCATTTGAGGAGAATATTGTATAATTTATTGGGCAGGTTGAGGAATATCTTCAGTGTAATACTATACAATTAGTTCAAGTGTAGTGGATACATGGATGAGTACAGGAGGAAACCTATGAGAGGGGATCTTATATGTGAATACCAATGCTAGAATATTTCAATGATACCTCAAAGTGATAATCGGAGAATCTCGGGGATGGGCTGCTAAATAGTGGGGATGTTTTAATATCCCATCTTTTTCTATGTATTTCTCTCTCTAATTTTGTTTATCATTTATTTCAGGTATTTTTTTTCCTTTTTTAAAACATTGGATTCCATGTTCCATCATATATGTCTATCTTTTGAGTAAATAGATTCTTATATTGTGATGAATATTGATAAAACTAGAGAGGATCCTCATAGAGATATTTTTTTGGTTAAAATTCCATAAATTCCATAGATGCGTGTTTTTTCAAATAATGGAATACATGTATAATGGGACAAATGTTGCCATGGGTTATTGGTAATTTGATGTGATTTAAAGGGGTTTTGGGTAGATTATGTGGAAAATGTGCTAAAACACATTTTTTAGAACATTTAAACACTGTATAACTGGATTTTTCATTGAGTAATGTTCAGGTATTTTAAATAAAAAAATCACAGGAGATGGACTTTTCTACATATTATATTCAAACTATTTATAGGAAGTGTACCTAAATTTAATGTTGAGTAATTAACAATCCTTGTATATTAATATATTATGTGCCACTGAATTTCTATTCACTCATATGTAGCTATTCTACTCTCAACATAGAGAAAACATCTAGGTGATTTTGGAGTGGCAACCTTCCATGAGTATGACTCGATAATGCCTTAAATGCCTGGTAAGTGATTTTGGTCTAGTTTCTCCCTTATATATATTGAAAAGAAAATTATTTTTTACATATTTACATTAGTCGCATTATGGTTGAGCTGTAACAAAAACAAGATAGGTGGGATACCATTTCAATGATGCGAAATATGATGTTCAAAATACCAAAACACACAATAATCAAACCAACAATGGGGACATTGATCAATGAGTTACCCACATAACATCATCATCATTCATGATCCCCTACCATCATCTCTACCATGTAGCCCCCACTGGCTTCTTTGACATTTTCCTACTCCTATCAACACACCATTCACCAGAGAAAAGCGATCACCAGATTCCCTCATCATCATAGGGGACTATCATCAAAAAAAAGCATCAAAATTAAACACCACCTGCTATCATACCCACAAGAAAACCCATGATAACAACTTCATTAACATCATAAAATCTTCATAAGGTGTACCTTCAATGCTCAAAACTCAATCAATAAAGGAATATCTAACTCAACATTATCATTTCACCTTCAAAGTGAACTACAACCAAAGTCATCAATAATGGTTGTTGCATATGCACACGTCATCTTCATCTTTCTTATACAAATATAAAGACCTTAATTTCTATAAAAAACAATAACTGATCATTAGACCATAGAAGAATAGGACAACAAACACCAACCAAATATTTCCAAACATCAACCACAAAAGAAAAATGAAATAAAAAGGAAATAATGAACATAAACATAATGGAACATCAAAATAATGAAGAATAGTAAAACCAAAGATGAAACCCATGTTGTTGAATAAATTTCTCCTATACTACTACTAGAACCCCTCCAAAAACATCCAAAGAGATCCCTAAACCAACACTCAGTCTGACCAAGATGTGTTAAAGCTCGATGGGTTCGACATATAGGGATGATATTGGGAAGGACATAGAATTCCACCCATGGAATAAACCCATACCACCTAAAGAACCATATCATAGACAAATAAATGGAGGTATTATTCACATGATAAGGTAGAATGAAGGGTGGTAGATGTAAAATTATGTCCCACCAGCGATCAAAAACATATAATAATGGGAATTATAATTGGGGAATCAATTAGAAACCAAAGGGATGAAAACATAAGAGTCGTCAATGACGCAAGGAACCAGAAACCGAAAGAGGAAAGGGATGTAGAGGTGGAAACAAAACCAAGAATAACTAAAAGAATTGGAGATATGGTGGAATGATTAGGGGAAGAATGAGGGAATAGGGAAGGGGGAGATAGAACTAGAAGTAATACTCTTCCCACCCCCCTCTGAATCACATCTATAGAAATACCTAGACTGGGTGAGAAGGATAGTGAGGCCACTCAGAGGCCTGCATTATATCCCATTGTTCTCCAACCACTATTGCGAAATACTTCTATCATGTGCATTTACTAGTTTTTTATTATTATCATTTTTGATATACTAACTCTATTTTGATCATCTACACCTTAATCCTTATGGGTGTTTTCCACTTGAAAAGTTTTTGGATCGTCAATAATAGGTAGCGGTATAAATAAAAAATATATGGGATGAAAATGCTCAATTATATAATATTTTGATTCCACCAATGTAAAATGAAGAAAAAATAATAAATAATGAATGGTATTATTTTATCAAGTCATTTGGCTTCAATTGTATTTTTCAATGGCTTATGGATACACGTTGGATGGGTGATCGAGGAATAGAATTAATTTGGCTAATGGATTAATTTGTGTTAAGCAAGAAATTATACCTTAAGTGATTACATGATATAAAAACCCTATGATGCTGATTTTTTATTATTGTTATGATTATTAATCGATTGTGATATAAATTCACATGTTGTATGAATGAAAAATTATAATTTACATAATTAACCACTGAGATTTATGTTGTGATATTGTGATATCAATTTTGTATGACAAGACTTGTGTTCCACAATGAATTTATATATTTATGGATTGGAAGTGGAACATATAAAATTATACACTCTAATATTGATATTGAGGGGGATTAGACCAGTCCCATGTTTTAATGCTTATAGTGAGAAGAATATCCATATTCCAATGTTGGAATGCTTATGGGGATTTGACCAGGATACTGTAATTCTTATTTATCCTTGAAACACAATGTTAAGACTCTACCCTAGTAATATGGATGTGGTTGGAACTGACACAAGACATGATCCAATATAATATAGCTTGGAAATTAAATAATGTTATTTTACCATGGTAATACGGTTCTAGATGGCATTGTTTTGTATCATACTAAGAGATATTCTGGCATTGTGCCAAATTAGGTTATTATTGTTTTTTAATAATTATTTACCAAATTTGTAAACTTGTTTATATATATATTTCGTGAAATGATTATTATTCTAGTTTAATTATATGTTGTTGTTTTGACCTACTGTGTAATAGACACACCCTAATTGGGAAGACATTTTGTAACTGACTAGATTATGTTGAATTAGTTTTGGACAAGAGAAATGGTCCTTGTTGTTTAATGTATTCTTGATGAATTGGATTGCATTTGGTGGTGGAACCAACATGTGCTTCAGGACGAGGGACTATTGATTCATTTTTGAGAATTCAAGTATTTTACATTTATTGTTTCTACCATTACATTGTTTTACATTCAATCGTGTCATTACATTTTATTATTATTTGTTTATAATTCATTTAGATTTTATTATTGGTTTCTTCCTTTTTAATACATTAATTGATTTTGTTTTTAGAGATTATATATACTTATATGAAAATTCGAAACATGGGTTATATTCTACCCACTATATATTTCACACCACTGGTACTAGTCGGTTACCTCTGGAATATACAGAGGCTTACTAGAGGTCAGGTAACAAAAATGTTTTTACATGTCAGAGATTCAGATTGTGAAATTTTTCATTAATTATCCTGTATAATAAATATATTCCTATTTTAAATATATAATAGAACCATATTAATAAATATCATAACATATATTATCCTATTATGATATTTTTCACCCATTTGTGGATAATATTTCATTGTTTTTGGTGTTAATTGCCTCTTTTTCTCATAAGTGTGTTTTCATGAATGATTTTGTCATTATAAATATGATATAGTACCATCATTACAATAAATTTATTAATTTAATAATTTTATTCAATATATAAAATCATATAACCATTCCTCAAATATATATATAGAAAATGAATCACATCACTTCATGTGAACAATAGGTTATATTTGCGCTTGAGAAACAATATCATTCCATTAATGTGTTAAAGGGTTATAAATTGTATGGTATTATAATTTTTAATAATTAATATCATGTCATATATATCAAATATATATTAGTTAAATTTATCCTTAATACATTCCATGTAAATCATAACTGAAAAAAGATTTATATTAGTTCGTTACGAAGTAATCCAACATACACACATGTGAGGTTATTTTTATTTTAGACCATCATTTTATACAACCACTAATATTGTTAATGATAAATGAGTGACATCAGTTCATGAGGTGGTAGTCCACCATATACATAATTATTGATTTCATTTATCATTTTATGGATGTGGATATGGATGAATTGTATACTATAAACATAACAAAATATATTTATACTATTGATACTAATATTATTATATTATAAATGTTAATAAATACTTTTAGGATACCCGAGAAGAAATAAAATGATTTGGATAGTTGAATTCAATTACATTATTTCAGAGAAACATCCTTAGTAACTATTATTAAGGACCTTAGGGTTTTAATTTTTTGAAGAAATGATCTATAATGTGAATAAGGATGATGGATATGTATTTACTAAGGGTTTGATTGATCCAAATTTCATTGGAGGTATAGGGTAGTATTTGGAGTGAGTTTTATTTTATAAATGAGGATGAGTGATATTTTTTTAACTAGAGAAAACTGTTCATTGATGGGAGGTGTGTTTCACCACAAGTGAATAAAAAATTTATATTTAGTGGGGTTAATGGATGATATTTTCTATCGAAACATCCAACAATGAAAATACACATCATTTAATCTTTTTTTCTTAACATTTATATTTTATTTTATTTAGCATTATAGTTTTCACTATAGTAGCTAGTTTATTTAAAATATGAGATTATCCTATTATATTAAAATAAAATGAAACTGGTTAATTCATTTGGACCTACTGATTCTAGAAATAATATCTAATTTTTCAATTATAAGAAAATTATTTATTATAGAAATGTACTTTATCACAACACCATGCAATAGGTAAAAACTCTACATTAAACATTATATTGGTAATAATGTTTTTACTCTTTAAGGGTAAATCAATTCGATATTAAAATGAAAATGTCCAATAAATGGATAATAATTGAAATTTTTAAATATTTTAAAATCACATGGTAGAGTATAATATTATTATGAATTTTAAATAAATTAATAAAATTACCATTATTATAATGTATCATTAATATCAATTTTATATGATTTATTTAATTTGAATTTATGAATTTTTAAAACAATAATTCAATTTTAATATACTCCGTTAAAAAAAATATTGATATCCTTGTCTAAAGAATAATTTTATATAATTAGATCATTCAATTTACATTACCTTTAGTATTTTTAATATCTTTTATATTATTATCAACTAACTAAATAATTAATTTGTTGATGTTTCATAAGTATTTAATGTTAGTAAATGATTATGAAAAAATAAAAATAAATTACCTTCAAGAAATTGAATTCATTATTTTCAAAATTACTATCCATATTCATTCACATCATTCATTTGTCGCTATTTAAACATTTAATTGATATTTAAAATAAACAATTGTTTAATTTTTTAGTTTTCTAGATAAATTATTATATAGGTCACATTCATGGACATGTGTCCCCAAAACTCACAAAAATATATCTTAATATGATATGGTTTGAAATATGAAAATAAAATTGAAACTGTATATGTGTTTACATTTTTTTAAACATTATTTATTTAGATTAACCCCATGTAATCCCACTTTTACCTTCACTACAATAATTAATTTTTAATGTGTTCACTATTAATTGTGGAAAAAAATTAATTTTATATAATTAGGAAATATAAATTATTATTTTTCAAAATATTTAATACATTTCTATAAATTAAATTTACAGATTTTTCTAAATTTATTATATAATTAAACCATATGCTCAATTAAAGTGCAGTTTTCCAAAGATAAAATTATTCTATGTATCGGAAAAATTAAGATAAATACTAATAATGAAATTATTTCCAATGACCTGAATTTGATAAATATTAATATAATTTAATTGGTTTTAATGAAAAATAAATTTTAAAAATAATTTTATATTTTCTTCAATTTAAATGAAAAAGATTTTCAAATACAGATATGTAGTTTCCACTAATCATTAAAAATTTAAACATTTCATAATATTTGAAAAAATTGGCCTACGAAAATTGTGACATTAATATTTTAAAAATTATTTTTTAAAAAAAAAAATTCCAAAATATTTTATTATAAATTATATTAGAAAAGTGTTAGTGATATGTCTTTTAAAATAATATAGTTCTTTAGAAAACATTTCATTCCATTCAAAAGTAATTTTAATTTATTTCTTATGAATAGATTACCATTTAATTTATTTTAAATATGTTCAAATCATTTAATTATCATTACATATTTATTTCAATTCATATCGACCATATTAATGCCTAGGACATAATTTTCATAGTTAAGTAATAATATTTCAATACATTATCCTATTTCAGTCAATCAATTTATTGAATACAAACAGATTGATTTTATTTTAAAATATATATATCATAATGTCTCAAGGTTATAAAATATCTTATTATCTTGGTGTTTAAAGCTATATACACTATAAAATATTATATTCCGATTTTAAAATACTGGGTGTCACATTTAGGAACCAATAGATACATTCATATTGTTTTATCTAGACTAATGAAAACTTCATGTTTAAGTGGAATAATTTTTTTTATTATTTTTGATGTTTTGAGTATGTTTACGTGGTCTATTTTATATCCCAAAATAATAATAAAATGAAAATATTTTTTATGCTAGTTAAAATAATAATGTTTTTTTAAATAATTCTATTAGAATTGATAATTTATGTTAATTTATGGTATTTAAATTTATTTTTTTATGAAATTACGTATGATAAAAAAATTTATGCTATTATAACACCACAAAGATGGTATTGGAAAGATGAAAAATAGAATAATTAAATAGATAGATCAAACCATATTTAATGAATAAATATTAGAAAAATAAATTTTGAGTGAATATGTTAATTTATAATTTTATGTTTGAATAGATTTTATATTAGATATTTTTTTGTAGAAAACCATTTATGAATTTTTTAATTATAGAAATCAAAAGCTAGTAATTTTAATTCTTTTGTGTGATGATTTTTTCATTTATAAATAGTAAAATCTAGATAAATTTAATTATAATATTTTTTAATATATATTATTTTTTTATTATAATTTTAAATCTTATAGATTTTATTATATCAACAACATGACTTTTGAAGAATCTATACATATTATGTTTATTAAACATTTCATCTATAGATATTTGGTATGAAAAATATTGAAGATGGTCATAAGGATTTCAATTTTAGTGATGAAAACCCTGTATAAAGTGTAAATGTTATGGGGGATCACAATTCTAATAAATTTGATACTAGATCATAGTGTAATAATAATGATAATCCCCCTGATAATGTATCATGTAATGCTGATTTTTTTTACGGAAACCAAAATCTCTATGTTAAACTAGTTTTCTAATAGTTCATTTTTATAATGGTCTTATTAATGTTTGTAATCCATTAAATGATACAGAAATAGATAATTGAAATTCAAGATGAGATTAATCATTTTTTTGAAATAATATTTGGTATTTGGTTCATTTTTTATAAGATTAATAGGTTAACAGAACTAAGTGGATCTTTAAAAACATGTTGGATAAATCTCGACAGATTTTTAAAAACCAAACCATCCATTTTTACCAATTATATTCTAAAGAAGAAGTTATAGGATTTGAATATTAATTTAATCCGATTACCAAGTCATAGTTTGTTAGAATATTACTAGGTTTATATTTTTTCCCCTTTGTTATGATACATAAAAATGATTAACGAATTTGTTTCTTAAATGGATGTATAACTGAAGATGATTATGTCTCTCAACCCCATAGTTTTCAAAATTAATCATTGGATTTTTTTAATTAATCTAAATATTTTTATAATATCCAATAAGAACCTATAATTGGTATGATGGGATTTAATTATTTCTATTAAATAATATTTTCAAAAAGGTAAATGATTATTCTACTCTTTTTATTTAAATAATTTCTAATGATTTTATATTAATGTAAATTTATATTGATGATATATGATTTTGTTCCACTAGTGAATTTATTTATAATTATTTTTCAATTTTTATGTTATCCGAGTTTTAAATGTGATTATTAGGACAATTAATGTTCATTATACACATCATATATCTCAAAATAAGGATGTGGAATTTATTCATTAGTCTATGAAGACTAAATATTTTTTGAATTTTCTATATATAGATTCCTATATTTCTATGGAAAATCCTATGGTTACTATTTCTAAATTGGATATTTATTAACATGGAAATTCAATTGTTATTAGTTTTAAAAGAGACATGATGGTTATCCAACATTATTAAACTACATATACAACTGATATTCTGTGTAATGTTTTCATATGATAATTTTTTCAATTTTATCCTAAAGAGATCCCTATTAAAGATGTGAAATGAAACCGTATACATTTTCAAATAATTTCTAAATATAATTTGTTTTGTCCTAAATATTACTATTTATATTTAAATTCATCTATTAAGTCTATTTTTTTTAGCTATATAATTGAATGGAAAGTCGCATCATCTATGTGTCCTCATAATGGAAAAAGAATAATGTATAGGTATGATAATAAGAAATTATATGTGTCTCTATCTATTATAGATTTTTCATATACTTCTTTGGGTAGTGGTTGGACTTAGAAAACTTTGGTTATGAATTTTTTTTGTTATTTTATTATTTATCGTGATAAAATTACTATTTTTGTGACAATAAATATTCAATTAATATTTCTAATAAACCATTGCAACATTTTAGAACATGGAATATCAATTATAGATTTCATCTTCTGAGAGATCTTGTGAATATGCTGGATGTTATATTAGAGTTTATACATATAGAAAATAAACATGTAGATAAAATTATTGATCCTTTAAACAATAAATTTTTTTATAATATTAATTTTTAGCTTTTAATGGTTTATTATTAATAGATATATATTTTCCTGTGTTTAGGGGGAGTTTGAAATTATTTATATGCAAAAATATTCATATTTAAATGAAATCAATAACATCTAAAATTTATTTCTTAGATAACTTTTTTTAATTTTTTTACAAATTTTTATATTATATAAGTATTTTAATAGATACCATACGTCCTAGAAGGTGGAAATATAATAGTTAAAACATAATTTTTTTATTAAATCGTAATTTTTATATTAGTTTTCGTTATTTTTCTCACTCAACTTATAAAAATTATAATCATGGTACATAATTATATTATTTTATAGTGAATACATTTACAATAAATTTTTGGTAAATGTTTAAAAAATACCATGTTTAAGAAAAAAATTATAAAAATATTATATGAGTATTTATATAATTACCTTATAAAATAAAATCCATTTTTTTAAAATCTCTTTTATTTGATAGTTCCTAAAAGGGGGATAAGTTTTAAAAATTATATGTAATTTTTTAATTATAAAAAAGGTAGATAATGATAATTGTATTTTTTAATAATTTTATCTGATAAAAATAATTTTTTTTATTAATTTACATTCATAGAATGGATTATTAATTATTAATTTTTATTATATCACATATTCATAATATATATTGTATAATATCAAATGTCTTAAAATTACTGTAACATTCATTTTTTGATTGGTCATAAAATTTTCTAAAAATTAATTATTGTGTTCCTAGGCTAAATAAGTCATTTAGGACCGCAAAATGGAATTTTTATATGTTTTGTGTTGTTACCTCATAGAAAATATACAATACACCAAAAATCCAACTTCCAATATACGTAGACTAATTATAATTTGCATATCTATTTTTAAATCCACATAATCAATTTTTCAGAATCATTTACCATATGTATTTCACATGTATACTAGGAAATATGACTTAAAATTGTTGGATTATTTTATTATGGAATGATAATATAGTCATTTTTATTTTATTAGAAGGAATCACATTATGAATTGATTTATATCAATTTTGAAATCAGTTTTTTAGTTATTATATATTTTTATTGAGATGTGAACAGTTTTAAAAATCCTTTTTTCTTCTACATTTTAATCACAACATGATATATATAGATTTGATAAAGGTTATTCATGATTATTTTGAAAGGTAAAGAAATTTTATAATAATAAATAAACTCTATACATAGTTTGTGATTTATTTACCATGTCTTATTTTCCCCTGAATTTTGATATGTCAATCTATTTATTGTTTTCAAGAATTAAGGTAAATAAACATTATATTTAATTATTTCACTTACTGAAATAACCTATATGATGAATTATATTATTTTAATTTTTTATGGTAATACCCAACATTATTAATTTTTTTATATTAACCCCTTACATGAACCACCTACTTCAATTTTAATACATTTATTTTAATTTGTGATTCACTTACATGATTATCTCCATTATGTAGAGAAACTCATTTCTGTAAAAAACCCATATGTCAATTTTTATATGTAGTTCTATGAAATTATATAGGATTTTATCAAATATAAAATTTAGATTTATTTTATATCATGTTTTATATATTTTTTCACTATATTTATTTCAAATTTTTAAATTTTTCTTATGACATTAAAATTTATATAATAATTACATAGAACCCGTGAAAAAAATTTCTCATCATTTTAGAAATGATTTTTATGAATATTTATGTGTGATTTATTTTCATGTATAAAACATTAAAGTTGATTATATGAAATAATAATTATTAATTTCTATTTTTTTCTACAATTTTACAATTTTAAATTAATTTTAGTTTATGTTAATCTCATTTAATTTGTTTTCAATATTTAATGAGATTTTATATTTATTTGATTTTGTACAAATATTTAATGCTTATTTTGAACATGAGGTCTTGGAATTTTTTAGTTTGAATAAAAAAACTATTTTAATTGGTTTTATTTTGTCCTATTTTTATGGAGGTATTATAAGCTAATAATTATAATGATTCTAAATTGGTTTGAATTATTTCATTTTATTTTAAATTTTGGATGTGTGTTGAGTCGTATTGTTAGAAATGTAATTTCTCCATCTTATCTCTGTTTCTCATAATGTAGTTTAATTTTTTTAAAATTTTTATTTCTATAACCATTAATTTTAATATTATCTTTATTTAAAAAAAGGATTTGGATCCATACTATTGTATAGAATTGGAAATTGGTAGACTAATCATGTGATACGTCGTCAATGATATCTATTATATTTTAATGTGATACAATAGGAAGAACATTGTGGTGTTGATAATATGATGTTTTGTCTATTATTTTTGTACTGTATATATCATAATATTATTTGAAATATATTATGAGTTAGAAGAAAACTTCTATGAATTCTTTTACAACCCTGTTGATATTATTTTTCTAATCAAGAACTCAAGAACTATTACTTTTTTTGTGTTATTATTCTTTCTATTTAATACCTGTTTATTTATTTTGTTACTCCTTTTACCACAATTCACATGATTTTAACTTCTATTTATGTTTTTTTTCATAAAAAGCATTTTATATGCATTTTTTGACTCCGAAATGATATTTCTAGGATCGTTGTGGATATATATCTCAGAATATAAATTAAGTGTTGTAATTGTATTCTTACTCTATATAAAAGGTAGGTGTCTGGTTAATCATCAACTATAAAAAATAGGTTGTAATTTATTTATGATTCCCTTTTAAAAAATTATATTTCTGGAGAATGAATCTCTAACTGAGTATTGAGGTATAAGTTGTAACGCCCTGACCCCAGTTACCCAGATTCAGTGCATTATTACATAACATTGGCATGATCACAAGAAAGATCAAGTCTCAAAAGACCGATTAGTTTAGTAGCCTTGGAAACACTAGATAAAATCATAAAGTTTTACATTACATCATAAAAAACATCTTGTCTTCATATCCCCTCATACTATCCCTGCAGGTCATTCATAAATTATTTCTTCATAATCCTGGAAAAAAAATAAAACATTGAAAGGGGTGAGCTCAGATGCTCAGAAAGGATAACATTATAGCAGAAGCTTTCATAGATAAGCATAAACACTTAAGGTAGTTTATAACTAAAACAAAAGCCTTTTTAAACATGAACTTCAGCATAAAATGGAAAAGATAGAATAAAATAATTCCATTATTTACTCACATGGATATTCTACTAGTCTAATGATCACATGCAATATCAATAACCACATTCATAATGATGGAATGCATAATGCCAGACTATCATAAACACATATCCAAGGCATCGTGGCAAGACTACAAATAAGATTTTTCCAAGGCCTTGTGCCAAGACACTAGTTTGACTCATGAGACCTACCGATGCATCGAGGAGTTATAGCGGGCTCCACCCATTACTTACTATGTCCAATGCATTCCTCATATGAAAATTTTTAAACATAACATAAACATTCGTATTAAAACTAGCATACGAAATGTCAATAATTTATCCACAAACCATGAATGGTATAAAAATAGCACATACACAGTCAAACATAACTCATTTGATACAATATGGAAGATTTTATTGTATCATAATAACCTCAATCTAGAATGATGAAGGATTATTGACATAGATGAAAATAATCATCAAAACTATTAGAGAGAAATATCCCCCTTTTCTTGAAAACATTTAAAAGTCACACTATTTGTCAAGAATTCATTAAAAATAGATTTTTGAATCAAAGTGTCCCAAACCAATTTGAAACTTTTATAATGAATTTTGATTTGGAAACTTTAATGTCCATATAAATAAATCCTCAAAACCATTTTTAAAACATGGACATTAATGAGAAAGATTTAGAATAATCAATCTTTAAAACACTTAAAAATATATTTTAGTTAGAGTTTCTAACCAAAAGAGAGAAACTTTAATAAAAATAATTGAGGTAATCAAAACATTATAATATCATGAGAATAAAGGGATTCATGATATACTATGTCAATGTACATTATATACACCATATAAAAGTGATTTGGTGTATAACAACAAAGAATACTCAATGGAATGTAAATTGAGATGAATTATATTATAAAGACCATATCCTTAGGTTAAGGATAAATCAACGACATAATTATGTGTGACAACTATAAATACACTAAATATGATTGGATATTTAGTGTAAATCAATCATAGGACATTCACACATATTCTTGTAAAAACAACACCAACGAATTGGATATTTAACTCAACAAATAGAGATTGAGTTGAAATTACTCTTATAAAGTTCATACCGATGACTTGAGAATTTATCAATGGAGTGATTATGTGTATAAAAATTATATCCAAGGAAAGGGGAGTGGAAATTATGACATAATAAAATGAATAGTGATTCTACACATAATCTTGGAGTAAAATAATCAATGAAGTATGCGTAAAGCCGAATGAGTGGAAATTGGAATTTCAAATTCCCTTATTGATTTGGTAACATACAAAACATACCCCCATGAATGAAGGATCATACAATGATGATGTAAATATACATGAATTTAAGTATATTACACAATTAATACAAACATGGGCAGTACACACACTGTATATAATAAATAAGTGGTGAACAATGGAATTCTCACGAAATTAAAAGTGATATAAGAAACCCCTTACCTTGCAATTTTCCTTGGTTGAGGATAGTTTAACCTCCTGTATAATGGTGAAATAATTTTTATTAAATTATACAAGAATCATATATATTAATATGATATCATATATGATCTTTTAACATTGATTTGTTAATAATATCTTAGAATTATCGTCGTTTCGGGTGTTAACTTAATCGTTTTATTTTATATGATTTGTTACATAAGACGTGTTTGTTATGGATAGGTTGTATCTTATTCATATACAAAATGATATCAAGTCCTTAAACATTATTTTTAAATCATCAAATGATAATTATACTTGAATGGATATGATGGAGAATGAATCTCAACGAGTTCGTGGAGACGGTAGTCTGTACGTACGCACGAGAGACAATATCATTCTTTTGATATTAAAATAATATATAATTGGATGGTATAACATATATAACGAATCATTATTATGTTATATTTATTATTTACATGAGTTACACATCATTATTATACCCATCCAAATAATAATTTATTGAATAACAATTACACCACGACGTGGAGACGGTAAGACGTACGTACGCATGTATGGTGACATGTTATTCAAATGATCGAAAAAATACTGAATATGGTTGTACCATATTTATAATAACATCACTGTATATATAAGATACTGGAGTTATTTAGAATGGTAATAACAAAGAAATAATAAGTGCAAGAAGAAATTAATTTGAAAAAGGGTGCTGAAAACATTACCTCTTCTTCGGGTTCTTCCTTTTCATTTGATCAAAAGGGCTCCTTAGGTTGGCTTTCTAATCAAAATAAGGCCTCTAAGTTGTATTGAGGGAAGTTGGGAGAGTATTTGGGCAGAGTTTGTCCGATCCAAAAGGTTTTGATGGTGTGAACTAATTAGAAGGGGGAGTGCCCTTTTATAAGAGGGGTGAGGGGCACCTTTGGAAAAGCTAGAAATATTAATTTATAATAAATTCATATTCGGTTTCTAATGGCTACAAAGTTGATTATTCAAAGGTTAAGGTGGGGATAGGTCTAAAACCATTCAACCAATAGAATTTAGACAGTTTTGGGTTACAGTATTAACCTTATCTTTTAGTTTTAACTCTTAGTTAATTAGTTTGACATTTACCATGTCACTTTGTATTTTTATAATATATAGTTAATAAACATACTATATATAACCAACCAACCCCCAAGTGGTAAATTAATGATACACCTATCATGATATAAGTCTCTTTTCCGATCCATAGATTTTTAGGAATTTAATATCAATTAATAATATAATATTGTTTTTTAAAACTCTTTTATGTCAATTTTGACACAATTCAATAGTTGATTTTTGTGAAACTCATAACAGAATGATTACTTAGAACAAACTTATTCATTACTAACATGTCATATTAACGTAGAAAATTAGTGTAATTCATAAAAAGTCTCAAATTATATTTATTTGTGTATTTATAATATCAATTATTTTAATTTTTCACTATTATGGTAATTACTGCATCATCATTGTGTCATAAATAAATTAAATTATTTAATGTCTAAAAATTATAAATAAAATATCATTATGTAGTAAATATTTTTATCTTTATAATGAATATTTACAATCGAATTTATTTTATGTATAGCCCTATATTAAAAATGTTTTAGTAAATAAACTTTGATTTTAACTATTTTAACTCTTCTTTGAATTAAATAATAATAAATGTCCTAATCTAATCCAAGTGGACCTAAATGATAATATTTTATTCCTAAGGTTGTTTTTGGTCGAGATACACTTGTCCAATAGAATTAGGACATGTGTTAGGGTAATATTAATATCATTTTTACCCTTAATTACCCTATTTACTTTCAACCGTGGTAAATAAAAGTAAAAAGTTACTATTCACCAAAAATTATTTTCATCTCATTGAACCACATTTTACTTCTTGATATTAACCCTGTCTCTCGGATTTTCGAAATTCCATTCACAGAAGCGGTTAAATTATGTTTTATTGAAAAATTCAGTTTTTTTAACTACCACTTAGTAGTTTCACTATTCATCAAAAATTGATGTTTTTGAGAACAATGCCAAAATTTCACCCTAAGATATAATTGATATTCAAAATTCAAAAATGATGTCTATTTTACAAAATCCAAACATATAAGTTGCATTAATTAATTTTATAATTAATTCCCACTATCACAACAAATAGCGGTTTTTAAGAAACAATATATATCAAAAGATTGACAATTGTTTAGGTCCAATTTCAAAGTAAAATTAATTCTAATGAACACCATTGGATAAAATGGTAAAAATATATTTTAATTATACATTGAAACCACTCAATAATATAATTTATCACTATAAATTATTTTTACTAAAAAAGTTGTTTTTAAGTATTTTTCACTATTCATAAAAATTGAAAGTTCTCAGAAAAATAAGAAAATTCATCTTAGGATAATTTCGATATTCTGAAGCAAAAAATGAAGTCCATTTTGAAATATAAAATATATATAATTTAAAAAAGTAGGTATTACTATTCACAACGGCTTGTTTGATTGGTTGTGGTGTGTTAGAACTCGAAGTTGCGTACAATGCACGCTATTACATTATTCGAAGGGAAACGTACCGTGGAATCTTGGGGTGATACATTCTCCCCTCCTTCAATAAATTGTGTCATCGCAATTTTTAAAATTGTGCATGGGAATATAAAGGAATGTCCCACATCGGAAAAAAAGTCAATAAAACTATCACTTTAAAAGAAAGAAAGAGAGGTATAAATGTCAACCAAGATAACCCATATTCAGATTCCATGTAGGAAAACATAGATATGGATGATAAACTAAGAGTCATGTTCTGATGAAGACGGATAGAAATCATGATCAGAAGAAAGTTAACAATAATAAAACCACAAAATTGTGTTGGGAAAAACGACCATTAGTCTCCTAGTAGGAATGTAAACGGACAACATTTTTTTTTTAAGTTACATTACATAAGGATGATGAATTCATTTATGATATTGACTAAGAATATAAAGATATATACTTACATTTTAAGTAGAGTTTCATTCTTTAATGAATTTCCACTACTAAATAATTTTTTTAAATGATGAGTATTCAAGAAGACTTGGTAACACTGGAAGAGCTAGAATAAACTTCTATAGAATCACATGATCCATGCAGGATGAACTATATATTTACATTGTCGTTAGAGATTAATAAAAATCAAAATGGTTAGTAAAAGATCTAATTATCCCCCAAAAGGATATTCCATGAGAGAAATAAACACTAATATTAATTTCAAAATTTAAACCATCAATACCCCAAAGTTAAATAAATACCATTCAATAATCAATTGTCCTTAAAATCCTTTAATATAATCAAAACTAAAACCAAATCTTATTAAGAATGAAGTCTTCCACGTTAAATTATATCTCCAAATTTCATTAATTACTCTTAAAGTCACATACATAAAAGTAATTAACCATATCATTTCCATAAACAACCCAAATCACTATAAATCCCTAATAAAAAAATTGATAAAAATCCACCATTACTCTTCAAATGAAATCCCATACTATTCTATTTTCCTTGGGCATATAGTGTTCACAACAAAGAGAACAACTTCCAAAATAACATCTATCACTTAATCACCATATCATTTTCCTATACCAAGGGTATTCATTTAATAAGACATAAGAACCCAAATCAACTTATTATTGAACGATAAAATAATTTAACTAAAAATAATTAGTCACACTATCCTGGGACTTCACGTAGTCCAGTGGTAGGCGATAAATCCCAATCGCACTTTGGTTGTGGGTTCGATTCCCACAGCTTTGTCCGACGCGACGGGTTGTCACACGGTCTGCATGTTGTCCTTTTTCAAAAACTATATTTTATAATATTACCAAAATGAAATAAATTCCTCAAAATAACCATAACATAATTTAACCACAAATATTATCTCATACCTTTCATTTTCATCCCAAATTATGATAACTTATAATTTCCTCAAACCCAACGATCATATAAAACCAAATGATTATTTATAACTATATCCACAATAGAAGAGATAATTCTTCCTCAAATATCATTCTCACATGGAAAACTGCGGGGTTACAAATACAAGAGAAAATTATTCCAAAGTAAACCCATCAACAAGGAGAACTAATACTTTTTAAGCATTTATCCAATAATTTATTTCCACATAGCTTCTTCTTTGACCATGAAAATATCCTATAGAGTAGGGCATTCACTCGGGTAATGGCCAGGTCCCCTACATATACGGAAAATGACTGTAAATGGACTCTTGGGACCATTTTTATCTTATTCCATAGTACACTTCATTTTTCTTTGGCAATTATTCACTTTCTGTCCTTCCTTCCCGCATGTAAAGCATTTCTTTGTCCCATTGAGACACTTTCCTGGGTGTCTCATTCCACATTTCCTGCATGATGGAAATTGAGGATTTCTTTCTCCATGGTCTCCACTACTGGAGCTCTTATCATTCATCACCTTTCTCTTCTTTTTTGAGTCCTGGAATTGGTTAATATATATATTGTTGATCATATTTTTGGAAAATTTATTTGGCATAAAGACGATATCTTTTACGCCTATCAACATTACATTTTGTTTCTCATTTCCACCACCGTTCCCACCTTTTACATCATTATCAAAGTCACTATGACTTCCTTGGAATCCATCCATTGACTAAAACCAGAAATCATTGTGTGAGTAACAGTAGTCATAAAATCATTTTGAGATTAACATGTCACCATATTCTCAATTTGAAACACATTAGGATTAACCAAGGTCATTTACTCTCATATTATATATATAATATTTCAAATCGGTTTGTAAAGAAAATGTAAATTATCCTAAGCATATCCCTCGGGAGTGTCGTAACCAAGAGTGCAGAAAGGCTCGTTGTCGTGCACCAGTTTCCGTTCGAGTCTAGCTCAAAGTGGTGTTTTCGGGTTTTACCCCTAGGTACATCTGTGCCAGAGCCGCCTCTACATGCTCGTATCCAGACAGGGATGTATTGCCCGGAAAACTCACAAAATCTATACAATACCAAAATTCTAGGAAGTTCTTCTATACTAGTCTTCAAAGTTCATCTTAGGTCTACGTGCTCTAATCAGAGTTTATCTAAATCTATCTTCCATGGTTTGTACTAAACATCCTCTGATACCAACTGTAACTCCCCGACCTCAGTTACCCAGAGTCGATGCATTATTACATAACATTGGCATGATCACAAGAAAGATCAAGTCTCGAAATACCGATTAGTTTAGTAGCCACGGAAACACTAGATAAAATTATAAAGTTTTACATTACATCATAAAAAAACATATTGTCTTCATATCCCCTCATACTATCCCTGCAGGTCATTCATAAATTATTTCTTCATAATCCTGGGAAAAAAATAAAACATTGAAAGGGGTGAGCTCAGATGCTCAGTAAGGATAACATTATAGCAGAAGCTTTCATAGATAAGCATAAACACTTAAGGTAGTTTATAACTAAAACAAAACCCTTTTTAAACTTGAACTTCAGCATAAAATGGCAAAGATTGAATAAAATAATGCCATTTTCTTACTCACATGTATATTCTACTAGTCGAATGATCACATGCAATATCAATAACCAATTTCATAATGATGGAATGCATAATGCCAGACTATCATAACCACATATCCAAGGCCTCGTGCCAAGACTACAAATAAGATTTTTCCATGGCCTTGTGCCAAGACAATAGTTTGTCTCATGAGACCTACCGATGCATCGAGGAGCTATATCGGGCTCCACCTGTCACTTACTATGTCCAATGCATTCCTCATATGAAAAGTTTTAAACATAACATAAACATTCTTATTAAAACTAGCATACTAAATGTCAATACTTTATCCACAAACCATGAATGGTATAAAAATAGCACATCCACAGTCAAACATAACTCATTCGATACAATATTGAAGATTGTATTGTATCATAATAACCTCAATAAAGAATGATGAAGGATTATTGACATAGATGAAAATAATCATCAAAACTATTAGAGAGAAATACCCCCCTTTTTCTTGAAAACATTTAAATGTCACACTATTTGTCAAGAATTCATTAAAAATAGATTTTTGAATCAAAGTGTCCCATACCACTTTGAAACTTTTAAAAGGAATTTTGATTTGTAAACTTTAATGTCCATATAAATAAATCCTTAAAACCATTTTTAAAACATGGACATTAATGATAATGATTTAGAATAATCAATCTTTAAAACACTTAAAAATGTATTTTAGTTAGAGTTTCTAACCAAAAGAGAGACACTTGAATACAAATAATTTAGGTAATAAAAACTTTATAATATCAAGAGAATAAAGGTATTCATGATATATTATGTCAATGTACATTATATACACCATATAAATGTGATTTGGTGTATAACAACAAAGAAGTCTCAACGGAATGTAAATTGAGATGAATTATCTTATAATGACCATATCCTTAGGTTAAGGATAAATCAACGACATAATTATGAGTGAAAAATATAAATACACTCAATATGATTGGATATTTAGTGTAAATCAATCATATGACATTCACACATATTCTTGTAAAAACAACACCAATGAATTGGATATTTGACTCAACAAATGGAGATTGAGTTAAAATTACTCTTATCAAGTTCATACCGATGTGTTAAGAATTTATCAACGGAGTGATTATCTGTATAAAAATTATATCCACAGAAAGTGGAGTGGAAATTATGACATAATCAAATGAATAGTTATTCTACACATAATCTTTGAGTAAAATAATCAATGAAGTATGCATAAAGCCGAATGAGTGGAAATTGGAATTTCAAATTCCCTTATTGATTTGGTAACATACAAAACATACACCCATGAAAGAAATATCATACAATGATGATGTAAATATACATGAATTAAAGTATATTACACAATGAATACAAACATGGGTAGTACACACACCACATGTAATAAATAAGTGGTGAACAATGGAATTCTCACGGAATTAAAAGTGAGATAAGAAACCCCTTACATTGCACTTTTCCTTGGTTGAGGGTAGGTTAACCTCCTGTATAATGGTGAAATAATTGTTTTTAAATTATACAAGAATCATATATATTAATATGATATCATATATGATCTTTTAACACTGATTTGTTAATAATATCTTAGAATTATCGTCGTTTCGGTTGTTAACTTACTCGTTTTCTTTTATATGTTTTGTTACATAAGTCGTGTTTGTTATGGATAGGTTGTATCTTATTCATATCTAGAATTATATCAAGTCCTTAAAAATTATTTTTAAATCATCCAATGATAATTATACTTGAATGGATATGATGGAGAATGAATCTCATCGCGTTCGTGGAGACGGTAGTCCGTCCGTACGCACGAGCGACAATATCATTCTTTTGATATTAAAATAATATATAATTGGATGGTATAACATATATAAAGAATAATTATTATGTTATATTTATTATTTACATGAGTTAAACATCATTATTATACCCATCCAAATAATAATTTATTGAATAACAATTACACCACGACGTGGAGACGGTAATCCGTACGTACGCACGTATGGTGACATGTTATTCAAAGGATGGATAGAATACTGAATATGGCTATACCATATTTATAATAACATCACTTTATATATAAGATACTGGATTTATTTAGAATGGTAATAACAAATAAATAAGAATTGGTAGAAGAAATTAATTTGAAAAAGGGTGGTGGAAACATTACCTCTTCTTCGGGTTCTTCCATTTGATTTGATCAAAAGGGATCCTTAGGTTGGATTTCTGATCAAACTAAGGCCTCTAAGTTGTAGTGAGGGAAGTTGGGAGAGTATTTGGTCAGAGTTTGGATGAACCAAAAGGCTTTGATGGAGTGAAGTAATGAGAAGGGTGAGTAACGTTTTATAAGATGGGTGAGGGGCACCTTTGGAAAAGCTAGAAATATTAATTTATAATAAATTCATATTCGGTTTCTAATGGCTCCAAAGTTAATTATTCAAAGGTTAAGGTGGGTATAGGTTGAAAACCATTCAACCAATTGAATTTAGATAGGTCTGGGTGACTATATTAGCCTTATATTTTAGTTTTAACTCTTAGTTAATTAGTTTGACATTTACCATGTCACTTTGTATTTTTATAATATATAGTTAATAAACGTACTATATACAACCTACCGTCCCCCAAGTGGTCCATTAATGATACACCTATCATAATATAAGTCTCTTGGCCTATCCTTATATTTTTAGGAATTTAAAATAAATTAATAATATAATATATTTTTTAAAAACTCTTTTATGTCAATTTTGACACTACCTACTCGTATCCAGACAGGGATGTATTGCTCGGAAAACTCACAAAATCTCTACAATACCAAAATTTTAGGAATTTCTTCTATACTATTCCTCAATGTTCATCTTAGGTCTACGTGCTCTAATCAGAGTTTATCTAAATCTATCTTCCAAGGTTTGTAATAAACTTTCTCTGATACCAACTGTAACGCCCCGACCCCAGTTCCCCAGGGTCGGTGCATTATTACATAACATTGGGATGATCACAAGAAAGATCAAGTCTCGAAAGACCGATTAGTTTAGTAGCCTCGGAAACACTAGATACAATCATAATGTTTTACATTACATCCTAAAAAAACATCTTGTCTTCATATCCCCTCATACTATCCCTGCAGGTCATTCATAAATTATTTCTTCATAATCCTGGGAAAAAAATAAAACATTAAAAGGGGTGATCTCAGATGCTCAATAAGGATAACATTATAGCAGAAGTTTTCATAGATAATCATAAACACTTAAGGTAGTTTATAACTAAAACAAAATCCTTTTTAAACTTGAACTTCAGCATAAAATGGAAAATATTGAATAAAATAATGCCATTTACTTACTCAAATGGATATTCTAGTAGTTGAATGATCACATGAAATATCAATAACCACTTTTATAATGATGGAATGCATAATGCCAGACTATCATAACCACATATCCAAGGCCTCGTGCCAAGACTACAAATAAGATTTTGCCAAGGCCTAGTGCCAAGACAATAGTTTGTCTCATGAGACCTACCGATGCATCGAGGAGCAATAGCGGGCTTCACCTGTCACTTACTAAGTCCAATGCATTAGTCATATGAAAAGTTTTAAACATAACATAAACATTATTACTAAAACTAGCATAAGAAATGTCAATACTTTATCCACAAACCATGAATGGTATAAAAATAGCACATCCACAGTAAAACATAACTCATTCGATACAATATGGAAGATTGTATTGTATCATAATAACCTCAATCGATAATGCTGAAGGATTATTGCCATAGATGAAAATAATCATCAAAACTATTAGAGAGAAATATCCCCCTTTTTCTTGAAAACATTTAAATGTCACACTATTTGTCAAGAATTCATTAAAAATAGATTTTTGAATCAAAGTGTCCCATACCACTTTTAAACTTTTAAAAGGATTTTTGATTTGGAAACTTTAATGTCCACATAAATAAATCCTTAAAACCATTTTTAAAACATGGACATTAATGAGAAAGATTTAGAATAATAAATCTTTAAAACACTTAAAAATGTATTTTAGTTAGAGTTTCTAACCAAAAGAGAGACACTTGAATACAAATAATTGAGGTAATAAAAAATTTATAATATCAAGAGAATAAAGGGATTCATGATATACTATGTCAATGTACATTATATACACCATATAAAATTGATTTGGTGTATAACAACAAAGAAGTCTCAACGGAATGTAAATTGAGATGAATTCTCTTATAAAGACCATATCCTTAGGTTAAGGATAAATCAACGACATAATTATGTGTGAATAATATAAATACACTCAATATGATTGGATATTTAGTGCAAATCAATCATATGACATTCACACATATTCTTTTAAAAACAACACCAATGAATTGGATATTTAACTCAACAAATGGAGATTGAGTTAAAATTACTCTTATCAAGTTAATACCGATGACTTGAGAATTTATCAACGGAGTGATTATGTGTATAAAAATTATATCCACAGAAAGGGGAGTGGAAATTGTGACATAATAAAATGAATAGTGATTCTACACATAATCTTGGAGTAAAATAATCAATGAAGTATGCGTAAAGCCGAATGAGTGGAAATTGGAATTTCAAATTCCCTTATTGATTTGGTAACATACAAAACATACACCCATGAAAAAAAGATCATACAATGATGATGAAAATATACATTAATTAAAGTATATTACACAATGAATACAAACATGGGAAGTACACACACAACATGTAATAAATAAGTGGTGAACAATGGAATTCTCACGGAATTAAAAGTGAGATAAGAAACCACTTACCTTTCACTTTTCCTTGTTTGAGGGTAGGTTAACCTCCTTTATAATGGTGAAATAATTGTTATTAAATTATAAAAGAATCATATATATTAATATGATATCATATATGATCTTTTAACATTGATTTGTTTATAATATCTTAGAATTATCGTCGTTTCGGGTGTTACCTTACTCGTTTTTTTATATGTTTTGTTACATAAGCCGTGTTTGTTATGGATAGGTTGTATCTTATTCATATCCAGAATGATATCAAATCCTTAAAAATTATTTTTAAATCATCCAATGATAATTATATTTGAATGGATATGATGGAGAATGAATCTCATCGTGTTCGTGGAGACGGTAGTCCGTCCGTACGCACGAGTGACAATATCATTCATTTGATATTAAAATAATATATAATTGGATGGTATAACATATATACAGAATAATTATTATGTTATGTCTATTTTTTACATGAGTTACACATCATTATTATACCCATCCAAGTAATAATTTTTTGAATAACAATTACACCACGACGTGGAGACGGTAATCCGTACGTACGCACGTATGGTGACATGTTATTCAAAGGATGGATAGAATACTGAATATGGATGTACCATATTTATAATAACATCAAAGTATATATAAGATACTGGAGTTATTTAGAATGGAAATAACAAAGAAATAAGAAGTGGAAGAAGAAATTAATTTGAAAAAGGGTGGTGGAAACATTACCTCTTTTTCGGGTTCTTCCTGTTGATTTGATAAAAAGGGCTCCTTAGGTTGGCTTTCTGATCAAAATAAGGCCTCTAAGTTGTATTGAGGGAAGTTGGGAGAGTATTTGGGAAGAGTTTGGCAGAACCAAAAGGCTTTTAAGGTGTGAAGTAATGAGAAGGGTGAGTTCCCTTTTATAAGAGGGGGTAGGGGCACCTTTGGAAAAGCTAGAAATATTAATTTATAATAAATTCATATTCGGTTTCTAATGGATCAAAAGTTGATTATTCAAAGGTTACGGTGGGGATAGGTCTCAAACCATTAAACCAATTGAATTTAGACAGGTTGGGGTTACTATATTAGCCTTATCTTTTAGTTTTAACTCTTAGTTAATTTGTTTGACATTTACCATGTCACTTTGTATTTTTATAATATATAGTTAATAAACGTACTATATACAACCAACCGACCCCCAAGTGGTCCATTAATGATACACCTATAATGATATAAGTCTATTGGCCTATCCTTAGATTTTTAAGAATTTAATATCAATTAATAATATAATATTTGTTTTAAAAACTCTTTTATGTCAATTTTGACACTATTCAATAGTTTATTTTTGTGAAACTCATAACAGAATGATTACTTAGAACAAATTTAATCATTACTAACATGTTATTTTAACATAGAAAATTAGTGTAATTCATAAAAAGTCTCAAATTATATTTATTTGTGTATTTATAATATCAATTATTTTAATTTTTCACTATTATGGTAATTACTGCATCATCATTGTGTCATAAATAAATTAAATTATTTAATGTCTAAAAATTCTAAATAAAATATCATTATTTAGTAAATCGTTTTATCTTTCTAATGAATATTTAAAATCTAATTTATCTTATGTATAACCCTATATTAAAAATGTTTTAGTAAATAAACTTTGATTTTAACTCTTTTAACTCTTCTTTGAATTAAATAATAATAAATGTCCTAATCTAATCCAAGTGAACCGAAATGATAATATGTTATTCCTAAGGTTGTTTTTGCTCGAGATACACTTGTAAAATAGAATTAGGACATGTGTTAGGGTAATATTAATATCATTTTACCCTTAATTACCCTATTTACTTTTAACCGTGGTAAATAAAATTAAAAAGTTACTATTCACCAAAAATTATTTTCATCTCATTAAACCACATTTTACTTCTTGATATTAACCGTGTGTCTCGGATTTTTGAAATTCCATTCACAGAAGCGGTAAAATTAAGTTTTATTGAAAAATTCAGTTTTTTTAACTACCACTTAGTAGTTTCACTATTCATAAAAAATTGAAGTTTTTCAGAACAATGCCAAAATATCACCCTAAGCTATAATTGATATTCCAAATTCAAAAATGATGTCTATTTTACAAAATTCCAAACATATAATTTGCATTAATTATTTTATAATTAATTTCCGCTGTCACAACAAATAGCGTGTTTTTAAGAAACAATATATATCAAAAGATTGACAATTGTTTAGGTCCAATTTCAAAGTAAAATTAATTCTAATGAACACCGTTGGATAAAATGGTAAAAATATATTATAATTATAATTTTAAACCACTCAATAATATAATTTATCACTATAAATTATTTTGATTAAAAAAGTTGTTTTTAAGTATTTTTCACTATTCATAAAAATTGAAAGTTCTCAGAAAAATACCAAAAATTCATCTTAGGATAATTTCGATATTCTGAAACAAAAAATGAAGTCTATTTTAAAATATAAAATATATATAATTTCAAAATGTAGGTATTACTATTCGTAACAGCTAGTTTTATTGGTTGTGGTGTGTTAGAACTCGAAGTTGCATACAATGAACGCTATTGCATTATTCAGAGGGAAACGTACCGTGGAATCTTGGGGTGTTACATTCTCCCCTCCTTCAATAAATTGCGTCCTCGCAATTTTTAAAATTGTGCTTGGGAATATAATGGAAAGACCCACATTGGAAAAAAAGTCAATAAAACTATCACTTTAAAAGAAAGAAAGAGAGGTATAAAGGTCAACAAAGATAACCCATACTCGGATTCCATGTAGGAAAACAAGGATATGGATGATAAACTAAGTTTCATGTTCTGATGAAGATGAATAGAAATCATGATTTGAAGAAAGTTAACAATAAGAAAACCACAAAATTGTGTTGGGACAAATGACCATTAGTCTCCTAGTAGGAAAGTAAACGGACAACATTTTTTTCGTTTTAAGTTAAATTACATAAGTATGAGGAATTAATTTATGATATTGACTAAGAATATAAAGATATATACTTACATTTTAAGTAGAGTTTAATTCTTTAATGAATTTCCACCACTAACTCATTTTTTTAAACGATGAGTATTCAAGACGACTTGGTAACACTGGAAGAACTAGAATGAACTTCTATAGAATCACATGATCCATGCAGGATGAACTATATATTTACATTTTCTTTTGAGATTAATCAAAACAAAAATGGTTTGTACAAGATCTAATGATCCCCCAAAAGGATATTCCTTGAGAGAAATAAAAACTAATATTAATTTCCAAAATTAAACCAACAATACCCCAAAGTTAAATAAATACCATTCAATAATCAATTGTCCTTAAAATCCTTTAATATAAACAAAACTAAAACCAAAACTTATTAAGAATGTAGTCTTCTATGTTAAATTGTATCTCCAAATGTCATTAATTACTCTTAAAGTCACATACTTAAAAAGTAATTAACCTTATCATTTCCATAAACAACCCAAATCACTATAAATCCCTAATAAAAACATTGATAAAAATCCACCATTACTCTTCAAATGAAATCCCATACTATTCTATTTTCCTTGGGCATATAGTGTTCACAACAAAGCGAACAACTTCCAAAATAACATCTATCACATAATCACCACATCATTTTCCTATACCAAGGGTATTCATTTAATAAGACATAAGAACCCAAATCAACTTATTATTGATCGATAAAATCATTTAACTAAAAATAATTTGTCACACTATCCAGGGACTTCACGTAGTCCAGTGGTAGGCGATAAATCCCAATCGCACTTTGGTTGTGGGTTTGATTCCCACATCTTTGTCCGATGCGACGGGTTTTCACACAGTCTGCGTGTTGTCCTTTTTAAAAAACTATATTTTATAATATTACCAAAATGAAATAAATTCCTCAAAATAACCATAACATAATTTAACCACAAATCTTATCTCATAACTTTCATTTTCATCCCAAATTATGATAACTTATAATTTCCTCAAACCCAACGATCGTATAAAACCAAATGATTATTTATAACTATATCCACAAGAGAAGAGATAATTCTTCCTCAAATATCATTCTCACATGGAAAACTGCGGGGTTACAAATACAAGAGAAAATTACTCAAAAGTAAACCCATCAACAAGGAGAACTAATACTTTTTAAACATTTCTCCAACAATTTATTTCCACATAGCTTCTTCTTTGACCATGAAAATATCTTATAGAATAGGGAATTCACTCGGGTAATGGCCAGGTCCCCTACATTTATGGCAAATGACTGTAAATGGACTCTTGGGACCATTTTTATCTTCTTCCATAGTACTCTTCATTTTTCTTTGGCAATTATTCACTTTATGTCCTTCCTTCCCAAATGTAAATCAATTCTTTGTCCCATTGAGACACTTTCCTGGGTGTCTCCTTCCACATTTCCTGCATGATGGAAATTGAGGATTTATTTCTCCATGGTCTCCACTACTGGAGCTCTTATCATTCATCACCTTTCTCTTCTTTTTTGAGTCCTGGAATTGGTTAATATATATATTGTTGATCATATTTTTGGAAAATTGATTTGGCATAAAGATGATATATTTTTCGCCTATCAACATTCCATTTTTTTGCTCATTTCCACCACCGTTCCCACCTTGTACATCATTATCAAAGTCACTATGACTTCCTTGGAGTCGATCCATTGACTAAAACTAGAAATCATTGTGTGAGTAATAGTAGTCATAAAATCATTTAGAGACTAACATGTCACCATATTATCAATTTGAAACACATTTGGATTAACCAAGGTCATTTACTCTCATCTTATATATATAATACTTCAAATCGGTTTGTAAAGAAAATGTAAATTATTCTAAGTATATCCCTCGGGAGTGTCGTAACCAAGAGTGCAGAAAGGCCCATTGTCGTGCACCAGTTACCGTTCGAGTCTAGCTCAAAGCGGTGTTTTTGGGTTTTACCCCTAGGTACATCAGTGACAGATCCGCCTCTACCTGCTCGTATCCAGACAGGGATGTATTGCTCGGAAAATTCACAAAATCTCTACAATACCAAAATTCTAGGAAGTTATTCTATACTAGTCCTAAAAGTTTATCTTAGGTCTACGTGCTCTAATTAGTGTTTATCTAAATCTATCTACCAAGTTTTGTACTAAACTTCCTCTGATACCAACTGTAACGCCCCGACCCCAGTTTCCCATAGTCGGTGCATTATTACATAACATTGGCATGATCACAAGAATGATCAAGTCTCTAAAGACCGATTAGTTTAGTAGCCTCGGAAACACTAGAGACAATCATAATGGTTTACATTACATCATAAAAAAACATCTTGTCTTCATATACCCTCATACTTTCCCTGCAGGTCATTCATAAATTATTTCTTCATAATCCTGGGAAAAAAAATTAAACATTGAAAGGGGTGAGCTCAGATGCTCAGTAAGGATAACATTATAGCAGAAGATTTCATAGATATGCATAAACACTTAAGGTAGTTTATAACTAAAACAAAATCCTTTTTAAACTTGAACTTCAGCATAAAATGGAAAAGATTGAATAAAATAATGCCATTTACTTACTCACATGGATATTCTACTAGTCAAATGATAACATGCAACATCAATAACCACTTTCATAATGACGGAATGCATAATGCCAAACTATCATAACCACATATCCAAGGACTCGTGCCAAGACTACAAATAAGATTTTGCCAAGGCCTTGTGCCAAGACACTAGTTTGTCTCATGAGACCTACCGATGCATCGAGGATCTATAGCGGGATCCACCTGTCACTTACTAAGTTCAATTCATTCCTCATATGAAAAGTTTTAAACATAACATAAAAATTATTATTAAAACTAGCATATGAAATGTCAATACTTTATCCACACACCATGAATGGTATAAAAATAGCACATCCACAGTCAAACATAACTCATTCGATACAATATGGAAGATTGTATTGTATCATAATAACCTCAATTGAGAATGGTGAAGGATTATTGACATAGATGAAAATAATCATTAAAACTATTAGAGAGAAATATCCCCCTTTTTATTCAAAACATTTAAATGTCACACTATTTGTCAAGAATTCATTAAAAATAGATTTTTGAATCAAAGTGTCCCATACCACTTTGAAACTTTTAAAAGGATTTTTGATTTGGAAACTTTAATGTCCATATAAAGAAATCCTTAAAACCATTTTTAAAACATGGACATTAATGAGAAATATTTAGAATAATCAATCTTTAAAACACTTAAAAATGTATTTTAGTTAGAGTTTCTCACCAAAAGAGAGACACTTGAATACAAATAATTGAGGTAATAAAAACTTTATAATATCAAGAGAATAAAGGGATTCATGATATACTATGTCAATGTACATTATATACACCATATAAAAGTGATTTGGTGTATAACAACAAAGAAGTCTCAACGGAATGTAAATTGAGATGAATTCTCTTATAAAGACCATATACTTATGTTAAGGATAAATCAACGACATAATTATGTGTTAAAAATATAAATACACTCAATAGGATTTTATATTTAGTGTAAATCAATCATATGACATTCACACATATTCTTGTAAAAACAACACCAATGAATTGGATATTTAACTCAACAAATGGAGATTGAGTTAAAATTACTCTTATCAAGTTCATACAGATGACTTGAGAATTTATCATCAGAGTGATTATGTGTATAAAAATTATATCCACAGAAAGGGGAGTGGAAATTATGACATAATAAAATGAATAGTGATTCTACACATAATCTTGGAGTAAAATAATCAATGAAGTATGCATAAAGCCGAATGAGTGGAAATTGGAATTTTAAATTCCCTTATTGATTTGGTAACATAAAAAACATACAGCCATGAAAGAAAGATCATACAATGATGATGTAAATATACATGAATTAAAGTATATTACACAATTAATACAAACATGGGCAGTACACACACCACATGTAATAAATAAGTGGTGAACAATGGAATTCTCACGGAATTAAAAGTGAGATAAGAAACCCCTTACCTTGCACTTTTCCTTGGTTGAGGGTAGGTTAACCTCCTATATAATGGTGAAATAATTTTTATTAAATTATACAAGAATCATATATATTAATATGATATCATATATGATCTTTTAACACTGATTTGTTAATAATATCTTAGAATTATCATCGTTTTGGGTGTTAACTTACTCATTTTCTTTTATATTTTTTGTTACATAAGACGTGTTTGTTATGGATAGGTTGTATCTTATTCATATCCAGAATGATATCAAGTCCTTAAAAATTATTTTTAAATCATCCAATGATAATTATACTTGAATGGATATGATGGAGAATGAATCTCATCGCGTTCGTGGAGACGGTAGTCCGTCCGTACACACGAGCAACAATATCATTCTTTTGATATTAAAATAATATATAATTGGATGGTATAAAATATATACACAGAATAATTATTATGTTATATTTATTATTTACATGAGTTACACATCATTATTATACCCATCCAAATAATAATTTATTGAATAACAATTACACCACGACGTGGAGACGGTAAGCCGTACGTATGCACGTATGTTGACATGTTATTCAAAGGATGGATAGAATACTGAATATGGATGTACCATATTTATAATAACATCATAGTATATATAAGATACTGAAGTTATTTAGAATGGTAATAACAAATAAATAAGAAGTGGAAGAAGAAATTAATTTGAAAAAGGGTGGTGGAAACATTACCTCTTCTTCGGGTTCTTCCTATTGATTTGATCAAAAGGGCTCCTTAGGTTGGCTTTATGATCAAACTAAGGCCTCTAAGTTGTAGTGAGGGAAGTTGGGAGAGTATTTGGGCAGAGTTTGGCCGAACCAAAAGGCTTTGAAGGTGTGAAGTAATGAGAAGGGCGAGTTCCCTTTTATAAAAGGGGTGAGGGGAACCTTTGGAAAAGATAGAAATATTAATTTATAATAAATTCATATTCGGTTTCTAATGGCTCCAAAGTTGATTATTCAAAGGTTAAGGTGGGGATAGGTTTAAAACCATTCAAACAATTGAATTTAGACAGGTTTGGGTTACTATATTAGCCTTATCTTTTATTTTTAACTCTTAGTTAATTAGTTTGACATTTACCATGTCACTTTGTATTTTTATAATATATAGTTAATAAACGTACTATATACAACCAACCGACCCCACAAGTGGTCCATTAATGATACAACTATCATGATATAAGTCTCCTGGCCTATCCTTATATTTTTAGGAATATAATATCAATTAATAATATAATATTTGTTTTAAAAACTCTTTTATGTCAATTTTGACACTATTCAATAGTTTATTTTTGTGAAACTCATAACAAGAATGATTACTTCGAACAAATTTAATCATTCCTAACATGTCATTTTAACTTATAAAATTATTTTAATTCATAAAATGTCTCAAATTATATTTATTTGTGTATTTATAATATCAATTATTTTAATTTTTCACTATTATGGTAATTACTGCATCATCATTGTGTCATAAATAAATTAAATTAATTAATGTCTAAAAATTATAAATAAAATATCATTATGTAGTAAATCTTTTTATCTTTCTAATGAATATTTAAAATCGAATTTATCTTATGTATAACCCTATATTAAAAATGTTTTAGTAAATAAACTTTGATTTTAACTCTTTTAACTCTTCTTTGAAATAAATAATAATAAATGTCCTAATCTAATCCAAGTGGACGTAAATGAAATTATTTTATTCCTAAGGTTTTTTTTGGTCGAGATACACTTGTAAAATAGAATTAGGACATGTGTTAGGGTAATATTAATATCATTTTTACCCTTAATTACCCTTTTTACTTTTAACCGTGGTAAATAAAAGTAAAAAGGTACTATTCACCAAAAATTATTTTCATCACATTAAACCAAATTTTACTTCCTGATATTAACTGTATGTCTCGGATTTTAGAAATTCCATTCACAGAAGCGGTAAAATTAAGTTTTTTTGAAAAATTCAGTTTTTTTAACTACCACTTAGTAGTTTCACTATTCATAAAAAAATGAAGTTTTTCAGAACAATGCCAAAATGTCACCCTAAGCTATAATTTAAATTCAGAATTCAAAAATGATGTATACTTTACAAAATTACAAACATATAAGTTGCATTAATTAATTTTATAATTAATTCCCGCTGTCACAACAAATAGCGTGTTTTTAAGAAACAATATATATCAAAAGATTGACAATTGTTTAGGTCCAATTTCAAAGTAAAATTAATTCTAATGAACACCATTGGATAAAATGGTAAAAATATATTCTAATTATACTTTGAAACCACTCAATAATATAATTTATCACTATAAATTATTTTGATTAAAAAAGTTGTTTTTAAGTATTTTTCACTATTCATAAAAATTGGAATTTCTCAGAAAAATACCAAAAATTCATATTAGGATAATTTCAATATTCTAAAACAAAAAATGAAGTCCATTTTGAAATATAAAATATATATAATTTCAAAAAGTAGGTATTACTATTCATAACGGCTAGTTTGATTGGTTGTGGTGTGTTAGAACTCGAAGTTGCGTACAATGCACACTATTGCATTATTTGAAGGGAAACGTACCATAGAAGCATGGGGTGTTACATATGTGTAGACTAGGACCACTTTGTACTAAACCACTATAAAGAATTCATGAATTATATTCTTAATTTTCATGACTAATTAACTCTTATAATAAACATTAATAGTAATTATTTTAGATAATTAATCAATCTATTTATAAATTTAATTTTCTATTGTATTTCATAAATTAATCATAAATTTAACCCAATGAAGGAAACATAAATATAAACATATATAATATGTTCCTTCTAAGATTTATCATATCAGATCTTCTATGGGATAATGTTTAATAGAATGTCATTTTGTAACCCCATATTTCATTGTAGTTTGTCCTACAATACAAGGTTAATATTTTTATTATTTTTATTTAACCCTAATATTTTCTATGGAGGTGTCTCTTAATCATATATATATATTTCACTAAAAAATCTATAAGAACTTCGGTTATAATATGTTCTATAAATATTCTCTATCACTAGGTTTATCTTACCATATTTCTCAGGATGTTTCTTCACATTATTGTTATTTAGATATTAAATATGAACAAAATAAGATAATGTTTTTTTAGAAATAATGGATTTTAGAAAACTATTGATGATTTTTAAAGATTTTAATTTATTTATTATAAATGATATAATTCTTTCACAAATCACTACACAGTAAATTACTTCTACATGGAGTATTTTACTCCATTTCATAGATAACAAATCACTTTTATGTATTAAAATATAAATAATTCTACTCTGTATCTATATGTATTGATACTGATAAACCATACCCTTATGTCATCCTTTCTGAGGAACACATTACATTTACTTGATATATTATTTTACTTCTTTATAAAATACTTGTTCAAAATTTAATTTTTGATCACCAATGTCAGTTATTTTCAATTGATCTATATGTATTCCTGATACTTATATGATCTTTAACAACTAAAATTATTCAATAAAACATAAAACTATATTACAAATGCATTGTGTTATGAATAAAAAGAGACATCAACTTTCATAATCAAACTACAATATCATATGTAGTGAAAAATAGTGGAACAATGTTAATGATGATGTGTTTTAATCTGATAGTTCACATATTTTAAAAGACTAGTTTTTTTAAATTTTCTTTATTCCAATATCGTACTCTTGTAAGGGAATATTTTTCAATATTATCCTCAATGATTTATTATATATACAATGAACACCACATAGTTTTAGTAGTTGTTAGATCAAAATAATAATGTAGATACCGATTGTAGTATCTGTAGATGCTCAATATACAAGAGGGGGTGAATTGTATACATTAAAAATTCTTTTGTAAATTTAATGTTTGTTACAGAAAACATAGTTTAACAAAGTAAAACTTAAGAAAATTCGCAACACCTCTAACACCAAATGACGAATTGGAACAAGTTATGAAGTTACAATCTTCTAGTTCTACACACTTGCATGATTCAAGATATATGATTCCAAAAAAGAAATTCTAGAAATATGGTTCCTGAACATGAAACTTAACAAAATTTACAATATGATATTCTACCTTAAAGAAGGTAGAATCTTACTAAATCAGAGTATACAAATATAAGGAAGTATAAGATAGTTATACTTTCCTAAACATACAAAATACAGCGGAACAAAGACTTGTAGCTAAACACATAATATGTAACAAATATTTTAACCCAATGAGAAGGGTATCCAACAACCTTGGATAATGGTGCATTGATTTATAATTTCAAGAATGTATGTCTTACCCAAACCAGGGTAAGCCCATGATACAATGATTGGAGTTTGTCTTGCTATCCTTGCAAGCCCTCCACTTAAAGGTAATTGGCACCTATCTCTTCCTCAGCAAGGATGTCCTCAACTTCAAGGTAGTTGGCACCTCTGCCTTCATATCCCAGGAAGCCCTCGAACGTACTCAGCAACATTCGGAGTCAGAAGAAGAAAATTTGATCAAGAAGCTCAGTACGCACAAGGCATGAGATTCTCTCTCTATAAATCACTTCAACAGCGTGTGGTCTCGAGAGTAATATAATAGTTGTTTTGAGCTCTTCAAATGAGATCCTATTTGTAGTCACAATAGAAAAGGTCAGCTCCATCCTCCAACGGTCATATTTTCCATAAATCTCAGAGGAACCTGTACACATGTCACTCAACCAACAGTTATTTAGTAACTGAATACATGACATCATTTTATAACAAATCATATGTAAGAAAAGACAAGGTACCATATCTGAAATTCAATATTCTGAATGTAATTAAAAATTTATGAGTATAACCAATAATATATTCGGTATCTATAATACAAGTATATTCTGATTCTGTTTATGTGGATATTTTGGAGTCAGAATTCGTAATCAGAATTCATCATCCGAATTTGTACTGAGAATTCGTAATCAGAATTAATCATCAGAATTCGTAATGAGAATTCATCATCAGAATTTTTATTAGGAATTTTTATTTAGAATTCATCATTATAATTTGTAATTGGAATTCGAAATCACAATTCATCATTAGAATTCATAATGGGAATTCGTATTCAGAATTCGTCATCAGAATTCTTAATGGGAATTCATAATCAGAATTAATCATCAGAATTTGTAATGGGAATTCGTAATGAGAATTCATCATCAGAATTCATAATGGGAATTTGTATTCAGAATTCATCATCCAAATTCGTAATGGGAATTCATATTTATAATTTGTCATCAGAATTTTTTATGAGAATTCGTAATTAGAATTCATCATCAGAATTCATAATGGGAATTCGTAATCAGAATTCATCTTCAGAATTCGTAATAGGAATTCGGATCCTAAAACAGAATGCTTCATATCTAAGTATTATAGAATTCCGAGGTTATAGATATGAATCCGAATTTTATACTTAGTCAAAATATAAGAACAATTAAAATATGGTAAGGATAAATTTCCTTAGAGAAATAAATTTTCCTTTAGAAAGCCATGTATAGGGTAAAATGAAATTTACCTTAATATAAGGTGTTTGGGATTATCAAAACAAGAAGGGATGGTAATGTCATAAGGAAACCTTATACTTAACAATCTCCCCGAAGTATGAAGTAATGGAAAATTCATAAGGAAAAATTTATTAACTCCAAAATCTCCCCATTTTTGGAAATCAAAAATATACTTAAGAAAAAGAAAACAAAGACTTTGAAAATTTTCTAGAATTTGAAAATAATACATATCTCTCTATACATTTGGGCATAGATGAATATGAATAACTCCCCCTTAGGCATTTAAACACTAATGATCATATTATAGAATTCTGGAATGAGAATTATCTTGATTACAGAAATCTCTTTAGTGAAAGATCCCCATTAGAAAAACACTTATATACATAGATTTCTTTTTTTCTCCCCCTTTATAATTTTTTTCCTTCTCCCCCTTTGCGATTTTCAGAAAGAGTTTGAGGGAATGGAAAATAATATGGGTCCTGAAATATCAGTACAAACTACCATACAAATACAAACAACCACAATTTCATTAAGATTAGAAAAATTTATATAAGGAAAAATTACAACAAAAGATTGGAATGAGGATCTACTTGGATTATTTTTCCTTTTCCATCAGCTTCTTCACAATAGTCTTCAGATTTTGGAATTCCTTGTGATCTTCCTCATCTTTCTCTTCTAAAGATTTGATCCTATCTTCTTGATCATTATGAAATTCTTCTTCAGCCTTCAGCAACTCATCTTGCTTCAACAACTTTTCTTATATCTCTATCAGGAGATCTGTTTCCTTTCTCCAGTATTGAGCTACAGAATTCAACTCCCCATTCAAGTCTCTGACTTCTTGGATCTGAGAATATTTCACAAGGTTTAACTTTTTCTCAAAGGTATCTATAAAATTCATGATTTTTGATTCTTCGGTATCAAAATCTTCCTTGAAATCTTCATGAAATTGATCAATCTCTTCAAAATCTACAACAATTTTATTAGACCATTTGGTTATTTTCTGGGAAGAATTTCTGTGGTATTCATAATTGATAAGGAAATTCTTGTGATCAACCTCAAGCTTAAGAAACCTGTCCATCACCATGGATATAGAGTCTGACTTCTGATTCATGCTATGCTGAAGAATCTAACATCTAGATTAAATTGCTGGAAAATGGGAATGATGTCCACCAACTTCTTCAAGAACTGAACAACAAAATCAGGTCCTATGGCTAATGACTTCGAATCTGACATCCTTCTCGGAGATGGTTCTTCTTATATCTCTATCATATTCCTCTTGGACAATCCTCTAGCTTCTTTCTTCCTTATGATATCTTTGGTTGGATTATCAACAACCACTTGTTTACTGTCACAAACCAGGCCATGTCGCCATCCGAACCAACGCCCGACCCGGTCCGTGACGTAACCCGAAGGGGGTTCTTGATCCCCACTGGCTGGAACAAGTTCCTGGGTATCAAACCTAACACATGGGAACGATTTTACATAAATAAAAGACAAAAAAAACAACTAACTAGATAAATAAACTGAAATTGAAAATACACAACCAAACATGCCTTTAAACTATGAACAGGTTTAAAGTCTACAATTTGAACCAATAACTAATAAGAAAAGACGATAGTAGAAACTAAAACCCATACTCAAACATCCCGATGAAAGAAAGGCCGCATCAACACCAATTTCTCTGAAAAGACCAACTGCATCCTGAACCACCATCACTAAGCATGAAGTCACAACATGGAATGCAGAAGAAAAAGAATTTACATACACCCAAGGGTGTATGTAGGGTGTGAGCTAAAAGCCTAGTAGGATGCCACCAAGAAAAGGTTCCACACATAACTATTAAAAGACAAATATATTTTCAATTTAATAGAATAAAAATATATAAGTGTTTAAATAATTTTAATGAAAATGGTTTTTAAGGTGAAACTTCTCTACAAGGAACACAACTTAAATTAACTTACACACATGCATGCACACCCACATATGCACGCAAGCACACACACACACACACACCCACACACACGTACACACACACACACACACACACACACACACACACACTTTTCTTGGTAACCCCAAATTCACACCGTGTACCAACAGTGAGCCGAAATCAAAGGAAGAGCACAATACATGGGAGAGACCCTAATAATACTAGTGAGAAGTGGGACCCTAGAACCTCACATCTCGGTGAACCATATCATACATTCCTGTGCAGAAGCCACTGGTAGGGAAAACCTCCTTCCATAGTGGTCTCCAGTAATCATCCAATGTTTAGTGAGTGTTGTAAGAGTCAATCCAGCTAAGTGAAACTAGGCTGAGGCCACTCCCGTATCACTAGCACACTAGTCTTGTCCACCCACCTAGTACCCAGGCTTCCTGTTTGTGCTCAAGTAATTCAATGTTCATGCCACATGTCATAATCATACACTTAAACCCAATAATATACCACACATGCTAAGACAACCATTTTCACACACAAAAACCATTTGAAATAATACACTCACTAAAAACATTTTTAAAACACGCTTCACACTACTAACATAATTTAATAAACTATTTAATTTTTTTTGAAACAATAGAAAAATATTGTCACATGAATTTACACACACAGAAGTAACTATATATAAATCCAAAACACACTCCAACATTGCAAACACTCAAATACAATATAAAGAATTACCTGCACCACCCAACCAATTTGATGGAATACCTTACACCCCATGTAATACACTTTTACACAAACTACAGAGCCTAATAATCCAAAAACAAATGCTCATGATTCCATTTTAAAGAAGTAATATTTCATCGATCATTAAACCCCAGAAAACATTCTTTTATGATAATATGCACACGACACTATGTCAAAAGTATATTTCACACTAATTGCACAACATAATAATCTAATATCATAATTTAAGAAAAAATCACTAACAACTTGATATGAGTTTCCAGCAGAAAAAACACACATAAAATTTTAAAATGTTACTAAATAATTAAGATGAAATCAAACTCAAAGAAGAAAAATTTCACAAAATTCAAATTAATTAAATAACATACTAAATTAATGAAACATGAAAATTAATTTAATCATATAATAATTAAGAGTGGAACCACCTACCTCGACGTCGAACCTAAAAAATTGATTGTGAAACCCTCAAATTTTAGCGGGAAACATCAATCATGTGCCGTTTCACCGTTAGAAAACTAGAACAAACTCAAACTCCTAAATCAAACCAATATCATAAAAATAGAAACTCAAAAAACATGGAATCCCACCCCCAAAGTTGAAGAACCAACTAGACAAGGGCATATGCACCATTGGTGGGGCAGCGGGAGGCTGGTTGGGTCTTAAAAGAGGCCACTAGGGTGTGCTATGATAGAAATACAGGCCGAAAGGGGGTGCGCCAGCCGTGAAAAGACATAATTGAAGTAACCCCCTATTACTACTTCATAGGCTTGCAAAAAGAACAAATACACCAAGAACAAAAAATAAAGGTTGAATTTCTATGAAGCTTATCATGCAAATGATATTTTATACTGCATTCTAATAGAATGTTGCGGGCCTCAAACAGTTGCAGCGAAGAATTTCTTACTAATTCTCTCATGAAAAACCCAACAGAGGAGGCGCGTAGAACACAGTTCGCACTAGGGAAGCAGAGGGACAGCGGGGTGGCAGTCATAGGACGGTGGTTGTTGCATCAGGGTTGGCCGAGGAGCAGGGGTGAGGTTGGTCCAGTGAGCAGGTTCACGACAAAGGGGGGGGGGAGAATGGTGGAGTCAGGTGGCGGTCACCGGAGGAGCAGGAGGGAAGCATGGCGGCATTGTCGGACGGAGCAAGGGAGGTGTTGGGGTTTGCCGAACCAGGAAAGGGGGGGTGGCGGCTAGGGTTCACTAAACAAGGCAAGTGGGGTAGCTGAGATGGGGTGTGGTTGACCAAAAAGGAGAATGGGGGAGCTGGGCGCGACGACAGACCGAAGAGGAGAAGGGGGAGCTGTACGCGAGAGATGGGCGGCGACCTGTTAAGGCGGACAGGGTGGGGGCTCCAACGGGATACCTAGGGGAAAGAAGGGGGTGCCGCTGCCTGTGTAGGAGGGTACTGAAAACAAGGAAAAACAAGTGAAACCCTAAACAAAAGGGGGGAAAAATTAAAATAAATAAAAGAGTAAAAAAACAAAACAAAACTAATACTGATATTAACATTAGTAAAAACATTATTCATAAACTAAAACAATAAATAAAATAATGATAAAATTAAGAATAATAATAACAACAATATCCTAATAAAAGTTACATCCATAAAAAGATAACGTCAATTATAAAGTTAAAATTTTTATTGAGAATAATTAAGAATAATGATGATAATAAGTTATGGTGATAGTAAAATGAAAATGACATGATTTTAAAAAGAATAATGATGCTCTTAATAATGACAATGAGATTAATAATATTAGTAATTATATTAATATCCTAATGAAAGTAATAATAATAAATAAAATAACATAACTATCGTCATTAATATGAATAATAATAATAGACAATAATAATTAATAATATCCTAAATAATAATATTAATATTATCAGCAAAAAAAATAATTAAGTTTTTATCTAACTCTTATTATTTTGTTCTATTTTCATTTTCCGACTCATTTAATTTTATCTCTTCATTGTTAATTCATTTCATTTGATTAACTGAAAGCGTCAGGTCACCCGATGTACCATGCCAGGCCGTACAGTTTCAAAATCGTGCCTCACCCAAGGTCACACGAGGTCTCCATTTCCATTGTATTCTAATTTTATTATTTGTTGCAAAAATTCTCATCTGCCTTGATCATCGAGCAGGCCTGTGGCTAGCTGGGCGAGGTCACGCGGTGACCCAAGCGAGGTCGCGCGGCTCCGACCACGGTGCGCTAGACGCAACCAAGGGAAAAACATCTATTTTTAAATAAGAGATCAAAAAATTCAATTCAGGCCTTGACCCGAACTACCAGATTCCCAGAAAATTAATAAAATAGATAATATAAAAAAATACGGGTGTGAAAATTCTCCCCACCATAAATCTTTCCTTCCATAGAAATCCACAACTAAGGTTTAGACTCAAAGAAGAAGTTGTACCCGACTCAAGTTCAAAGAGGATCCCCAAAATCAACATGCGTAAAGATAAAAAATAATCGTGCTCAGCGAAGGTGACTGAAAGAAAACTTCATGAAACACGTAAAGGACTTTTTGATATGTGTCACCCGGTCCAAAAAGCTAGAACACCTCTAGTTGATTGATCAAGGAAAAGGACTCTCGCACTCGTGAGAACCAACTTCACAAACCGAAACACCTCAAGCACTATCGAATGAAACCCACCATTTGGATAAAATGAAAAAATAAGGTCAAACCATATCCATGGAACACTCTTATCACTTATCACCAAGCCATATTTAAAAACAGAAGCAAAAGTCCAACATGGGGAGGCCTGAGGGGCTACCCACCATTAAGAAATAACTGACACTCCTGACGAGACTGGAAACCGACATGGGGAGGTACGAGCGAACTCCCCACCATTAAATAAAATTCCAGCACTTATTCATTCTAGATACATTCGTGCAAGACCCAATGTGGATCTCCCCACCATTACGAAAAGGCCAACACAGATTTATTCCAGAGACAATTGTTTGAGACCCATTGTGGGTCTCATCGCCAGTAGAATGAACAAAGGATACAACACTTTGAAAATTTCCCGATTGGGACCAAACACCCCACCACAAGGGTCGGGGAGGGAGGTAACCGACTTCCAGGCATCAAAACCACGACCGAACACAAAAAAACTTCTCAACATTTCTTGGATGAACACCATTCAAATTTGAGACTGAGTTACCCAACAGACGATCATATGGACCACTAATGTGATTGAATCCAGTAGGACGCAACCACCAAGACTTTAAGGAAATCAGTAGAACACGCCTCCACATGGTCACGAAAACCATATACAACTAGACAGTTCGTTTAGAGAAGAACAACCATAGAAACAATTTAAACTACCTCAAATTCCAACACTGATTACAGAAATAATGTTAGGGTCCCCTACACTCCTGGGGTTCCTTACCACTCACCAGCTTCACTCTGAGGCCTACGGCTGGAGCCCTGATGTTTGAAGTATCTTCTGCCTCGCAGTTAGGCATGGAAGACTCCCGGAAGGAGCTTCTCCTTTTGGTGTAACATGCAACCCCGCCGCAACTGAGACAACACCATCAGACACAAAGAATTACGACATCCTACTGATCATACACAGACATTCACCAACACAAGTTCTGAAATGGTTCATGTGCATCACCCTTTGTCACACTGAATGAGAACACGACACTACAAATTGTCACCTGGATATGACCATTGCTGTAGAGAGGAACGTTATACGAAGAGGGACTTCAATTGAGTCTCAAACAACACATGATTCTTGTAATCTACTGTAGCATCCCCATGTGACTAGGTCTGCCACACTAGTGGCCTAACATAGACCCTTTCTTAAATGAAACTAAAGAATGAACAATAGTCATTTAGAATAGTGGCTGGCATGGACCACTCTAGGATGCTTCCACCTTTCCCCATTGAAATCTCCTTCACCGCTTCCAAATAGAATGTTCAAATTAATGAGGTCCAACTTCACTCTTCACTATAAAAGAGAAATCACACTGCAAGACGTCACCGAATATCACCATTGTAGTTGATGAAAATACTAAAAAGCTCTTCAAGACACCGGTCCACACTAAAAATTCTGAACCTCCTTCATCCTTCCCCACTAGATTTCCATTCTCCGTTTCTAGGGGGAACCTACAAACATGAAGACGTCAAAATTCATACCCAACAGGTTGAGACACTCAAAGAGACCGAAACTCCCTTCAGTTCCCCTCACATATGTCACCCTGCTATGAGAGGATCTACTTAACCAAAAGAAGAAAGGAAAATACTTAGCACTATCACCCAAAAGGGAGATACCTTACTTTAATCAACTGGAGGGTCAGCCAACGGTGAACTATACGTGGCAGCACATCATTCGCACATTGACTCTTTATTGGGGCGTACACTAGCCATGAAAGAGAACTATGGACCCAATAAAACAGGTCTGATGGTCAATACATACCACATGCGAATACCAAAAGTGTAGTGGGGACCACAACAAGGGCTCCCCGATACTTTTGAAAAGAATTAACTAACTACATGCTCGCATACCAACTTAAAAATAAGAATTCAAACTTGGGACATAAGTAATTCAAAAAGGATCTTCAGCTCAAAACGCCTCACATCCGACATTTCCAAAAGACAAGGACATGCCACACAAACACCATTTAGTGAAACAAAAAATTATTTTCCTTTAACAAAATATTTTGAAAATAAGCAAACCCAATGGGTTGCACAATAACCAATGGCATCCCATGAGCCTCGCACATGCTTGTTGTCGTGCCGCACCAGCACCTAACTCATGTCAATCCAAGCACTCATCCACTCATGTCATTAACCATTTCCTTTTCCCATATACACTCATGAATGTGGTTTCCCACGAGAACACCAAGGGTCAAAAACAAACCATTCCATTTTTCAGAACCAAAACATCCAACCCACAATTTTCAAACCTAATACCTCATTTTCTTTTTAAGGTGCATTATTTAAAAAAAAATTCAAAAAAATTTCCAAGACCAAAACATTTTTACTTAGAAACCAAATTTCCACCAATCCAAAACAAAGAGATGATAAACAATACAGGAGGAAACTAGTGTCAGTGGGTGATTGGAGCATATGGTTGGCGGCCATATGCCAATCAGGCCATTGGTCACAGAGAGTATTTTAGGACAGTGTCCCTGGCTCCACAAGGCTTTCCAGACCCTGCTAGCTCACTAAGACCACTGACCTTACTCCCTTTTCATTTCCCTTAGACACGATAAACCGTGAGGACCAGAAACTCAGACAAACCCCAACATACTTTGGTAACTTGAGTCCCGCCACAAGTTGTGCTGGACAGGCACCTTACTCGTTGGCAGGACATCAAGTCTCAAAAACTTTAACTCAAGTCTACCGTGACTCTATCCCAAAATAAAACGACCCAAGAGAGAAAACCATGCCCTTTGATACCATTTTGTCACGAACCTGGCCGGGACGCCATCCGACCCGACTCCTGACCTGGTACGTGACATATCCCGAAGGGCGTTCCCAATCCCCATGGGATGGTACAAGTGCCTGGGTATCAAAACTAACACATGGGAACAATTTTACCAGAAATAAAAGATAGAAAACAACTAACCAGATAAATAAACTGAAATTAGAAATAGACAACCAAACATGCCTTTAAACAATGAACATGTTTAAAGTCTACAATTCGAACCAATAACTAAAAAGAAAGGATGACAACAGAAACTAAAACCCATACTCAAACCTCCCTATGAAAGAAAGGCTGCATCAACAACACTTTGCGTGAAAAGACCAACTGAAACCTAAACCACCATCACTGAGCACAAAGTCACAACCCGGAATGCAGAAGAAAAAGAATCTACACACACCAAAGGGTATATGTAGGGTGTGAGCAAAAAGCCCAGTAGGATGCCACCGAGAAAAGGTTCCACACATAATTATTAAAAGACAAATACATTTCAATTTTATAGAATAAAAATAAATAAGTGTTTAAATAATTTTAATGAAAACGGTTTTTAAGGGGAAACTTCTATAAAAGGAACACAACTTAAATTAACTTACACACACGCACGCACACCCACACACGCACGCACACACACAGATTCACTCACACACATACACACACACACACACACACACTTTTCTTGGTAACCCCAATGTCACACCTTTTGCCGACAGTGAGAAGAAAGAAAAGGAAGAGCACAATACATGGGAGAGACCCTAAAGATACTAGCGAGAAGTGGGACCCTAGAACCTCACATCTCGATGAACCATATCATAAATTCCCGTGCATGAGCCACTGGTAGGGAAACACCTCCTACCATAGTGGTCTCCAGTCATCATCCAAGGTTTAGTTAGTGTTGTAAGTGGAAATCCCGCTAAGTAAAACTGGGCCGTGGCCACTCCCGTATCACTAGCACGCTAGTCTAGTCCGCCCACCTAGTACCCAGGATTCCCGTTTGTGATCAAGTAATTCAATGATCATGCCACATGTCATAATCATACACTTAAACCCAATAAGATACCATACACCCCAAGACAACCACTTGCACATAAAAAACCATTTGAAATAATAAACTCACTAACAAAGTTTTCAAAACACGCTTCACACTACTGACATAATATAATAAACCATTTAAAAAAGTTTATGAAACAATAGAAAAAGAGTTTCAAATGATTTTACACACACATAAGTAACTATTTATAAATCCAAAACACACTCCAAAATTGCACACACTCAAATACAATATAAAGCGTGACCTGCACCACCCAAACAATTTGATAGAGAACCTTACACCACATGTAAGTCACTTTTACACAAACTACATAACCTAACAAGCCGAAAACAAAAGCTCATGATACAATTTTAAAGAAATAATATGGCATCGCTCATTAACCCCCACAAAACCTTCTTTTATGATAAGATACACATGCAACTATGTCAATAGTATAGTTCAAACTAATTGCACACCATAATAAGCTAATTGCATAATTTAAAAAAAATAAATAACAACTCGATATGACTTTCCAGCAGAAAACACACAAATAAAATGTTAAAATTCTACCAAATAATTAAGATGAAATCAAACCTCAAAGAAGAACAATTTCGAAAAATGAAAATTAAATAAATTACATACTAAATTAATTAAACTTGCAAATTAATTTAATAAGATAATAATTAAGAGTGGAACCACCTACCTCGATGTCGAACCTCGACAATTGATTGTGAAATCCTCAAATTTTAGAGTGAAACATCAATCGCGTGCCGTTTTCACCACAAGAAACCTAGAACGAACTCAAACTCCTAAATCAAACCAATACCATAAAAATAGAAACTCAAACTTCATGGAATCCCACCCCCAAAGTTGATGAAAAAACTAGACAAGGGTGTACGCACCATTGGTGAGGTAGTGGGAGGCTGGTCGGTGCTTAAAATAGGCCACCAGAGGTGTACCGTGATAGAAAAACCAACCGGAAGGTAGTGCGCTAGCCGTGACAAGACATAATTGAATTAACCCACTATTACTGCTTAATGGGCTTGCAATAAGAACAAATACACCGAGAACAAAAAATAAATGTTGAATTTATATGAATCTTATCATGAAAAAGATATTGTAAACTACATTATAATAGAAAGTCACAAGCCTACAACACTTGCAGCAAAGAATTTCTTACCAATTCTCTCAAGAAAAACCCGACAGAGGAGGTGTGTGGGACATAGTTCACACTAGGGAAGCAGAGGGACAACGGGGTGGCGGTCGTCAGACGGAATAGGAGGATGGTGGTTGGTGCGTCAGGTGTGGCCATGGAGGATGGGTGAGGCTGGTCCAGAGAGCGGGTGCGCGACGAACGGGGGGAGAATGGTGGAGTCGGGCAGCGGTCACCAGATGGAGCAGGAGGGTAGCAGGGCGACATTGTTGGACAGAGAAAGGGAGGCATTGGGGTTCCCCGGACCAGTCAAGGGGGGCCGGTGGCTAGGGTTCGCCAGACAAGGAAAGGGGGGTGTCTAAGATGGGGTGTGGTGGACCGAAAATGAGAAGGGGGGAGCTGGGTGCGAAAGCGGACCGAAGAGAAGAAGGCGGAGATTGGCGCGATGAATGGGCGGCGGCCTGTTAAGGAGGATAGGGTGGGGGGCCATGACGGGATACCTGGGGGAATGAAGGCGGGTGCGGCGGCCTAGGTAGGAGGGTACTGAAAACAAGGTAAAAAATGTGAAACCCTAAACAAAAGGGGGGAAAATAAAATAAATAAAAGTTAAAAAAACAAAACAAAATAAAACAAATACTGATATTAAAATTAATAATAACATTATACTTAAAATAAAAAATTAAAGAAAATAACGATAAAAATAAAAATAACAATAAGAACAATATCCTAATAAAAGTTACAACCTTAAAAAGATAACGTCAAATAGAAAGTTAACAATTTTAATGAGAATAATTAAGAATGATGATGATAATAAGTTATGGTGATAGTAATAATGAAAATGACAAGATTTTAAAAAGAATAATTATGATCTTAATAATGACAATGAGATTAATAATATTAGTAATTATATTAATATCTTAATGCATGTAATAATAATAAATAAAGTAACTTAATTATCATCAATAATACAAATAATAATAATTCACAATAATAATTAATAATATCCTGAATAATAATATTACTATTATCAGTAAAAAAAATAATTAATTTTTTATGTAATTATTATTATTTCGTTCTATTTTCATTTTATGACTCATTTAATTTTATCTCTTCATTTTTAATTCATTTCATTTAATTAACTGAAAGTGTCAGGTCACCCGGTGTACCAAGCCAGGCCGTGAGGTTTTAAAATCGTGCCTCACTAGAGGTTGTGCGAGGTCTCCATTTCCATTGTATTCTCATTTTATTTTTCATCGCAAAAATTATCATCTGCCTTAAACATCGGGCAGGCCGTGCAGCGAGCTGGGTGAGGTTGCGCGACGACCCAGGCGAGTCCGCGCTGCTCCAACCATGGTTCGCTAGACACAAACAAGGAAAAAACATCCGTTTTAAAATAAGAGCTCAGAAAATTTAATTCGGGCCTTGACCCAAACTACCAGATTACTAGAAAATTAATAAAATAGATAATATAAAAAATGACTGGTGTGACATCTACCTTTATTGAATTTCATAATAGCCTCTTCATTTGGAGACTCATGCTCACTTTTAGATAACTGTACAATCAGATCTTCATCAACATTCACATTTTTTGCTTTTTCCTCTAGAAGAATAAAATCATGATTATGACTCTCTTCTTCAGACAACTTGTTTACTTCATCTTCACCCTTCTCATAAAATTATGGTTTAACAAGTTTTGAAGATCCGTCTTGAGAAGTACAGAGTGAGAATTTTTCGGATGAACTTTCAATTTCATGATAATCTTCAACCTTCTTAATTACATCATCAAAGCCGCCACTAGTATGAGCTTGGTGTACATCATCTGCAACATTATTTTCTTCCACAATTATCAGAGGGACTTTTTCCGGAGTCATAAAATTCTTCCCCGAAGTTTCAGGTAAATCTTCAACCATAAAATATTTAAGAACATGATTATTTTATGAAGAAATTTTAGTGAACATCAAAATAGTTCGAACAACCTCGACTTCAGACATGTTATTCTTCATATTCATCTCTTTGACTTGATTTACTAGCTCATCAGCTGAATACTCTTTCAAGGCCTTAGCCTCAGGAGGATCCAAACCAAACTGTGGCTCCCTTGGTTTCCTATTTTCGTTATCATCCCTTAAATTTTCAACCACATCATCTGGATAGTATTTTTGTTTCTTAGGCTTCAGAGGTGTGGATTGAGTTTCCTTAGCCTTAGGGGTTTTCTCAGATTCTACAATTTCTTCAATTTTCATTTCTTCATGGCCTTCTTGATCAGTTTAGCCACTTCTACATCGTTCGTAATGGTTTCTACCTCTTCTTCTGGTAGGAGATAAAACTCACCATACTTCTTAGAAAATCCCATAAACATCCTCTTTAATGTATCATCACTAACATGTATCACTTTTCAATTCTTCAACTTTGAGCTACATGGGATCATGAAGGATTCAAGACACCAAACTATGAGCTTCAAAAGTAATGCAGGATACATGATACTTTGTGATCTCAAATTACCATTCTTGATATTCTCTATTGTAGTAAGAACATGCCTCATCAAATTGATTTTCCATAGATTTACCAAGATGTCTGGGATATATATGTCACTTTTCTTCACGGTATACTTATTTCCCTTTCTCGGTACTAAAAACCCTGGAACCCATAGCTTCAGGATCCGATTGTTGGTAGATAGATGAGCAATTGTTGCGGTCTTGTCTTCTGAAAGACCAAGACATTCCAAATCCTTCAACGTAATAAAACATACTAGAACATGCAAAAGCTTGTGAGAACAGAACTCTACATCACCTTCATCTGAAAGACCTACCAAGGTAGCTTCCTTAGTGAAAGAATGTTTGTAAGTCTTCCCATAAGACTTGAAGGAAAAATTTTCTCTGTAATCTTCCTTGAAGAAACAAACTGACTCATAGAATTCTATTAGTAAATCTGGATACACAGCATCCTAAGTTCCTGGCATAGATATGACTACATCCTTTCATCCATTCAACCTTATATTCTTATATATAATAGAATTATATTTGAAAAAATTCAGATGTACCAACCCCTCCTGTAAATTTTCCATTTTGAGATCATCATTGTGGTAGAAAAATCTTGAGAAGAATATTCTGTAGACATTCGAAATGTAGAAAAATTGAGAAGAAATTGGAATGGTCTTTAAGAAGGGAGTCAGAGCTTCAGCACAAAAATTTTGAGAACCGATGTGGGACAACCACCTAGGTTCCCCTTAAAATAGGCATTGAAGATGACTATTCATCTTCCCATTTCAATAAAATGGCATAGAATCCTTTTCATCAGATCTGACGGTTAAAAATCTAGCCGCAAGGAAAACTTGAATCCAATCTTATGAGGTTTTAAGAAAAACATTCATATTTGATGGAAAAATGAATCTGAAAAGAAAAAAAACATAAGAAAATACCATCAAGTAAAGTATGGCTATGAAAACTTAAGTAAGGAAATCATACCATTCATATTGTATAGGATGATTATTCATAATAGGTGATATTCTTTTTGATGAAAATGAAATTTGACTACGAAAAAACTCATTATGAAAATAAAATCCAAGCATGAGAAATCAGAAAATGAAAATTCCCATTACAAAAATTTTGAGTACGAAAATTATTATTATGAAAATTTCCATTACGAAAATTTCATTACAAAAACTTCCATTATGAAAAATTTGAAAACAAACTTTCCCTACGAAAAAATTGAATATGAAAAATTTAGAAACAAAATTTTGAAAAAAATCAAATATATATACTCCCCCAATGAAAAGGTGTTTATTACTGTAAATAGATTGTTTCAACATAAATACATTGAGGAAAATTAACTTACTATTATCATTACTAAATTCTATTTAATGTATTCAAATCTATTGGAGGGTAAACATTTTGTGGAAATATCACCAAGTTGCTCTTGCTTTCTTATAAATTGAAAAATGATATCTTTTTTGTGTGTGATCCCTAAGTAAGTGATGCCTAATAGCTATGTGTTTTGAATGGGAGTGATGTTCATGGTTTTTACTATGGGAAATGGCACTAGTATTATCAAACAAAATTATTGTTTTGGTAAATGTCATACCATAGTCTGTGAGTGTGTGTTGCATCCACAGATCTTGAGCACAACTACTTCCAGCTGCTACATATTCAACTTCAACAGTGGAAAATGCTACTAAGTGTTGATTCTTACAGGACCAAGAAACTAATTAATCTCCTAAGAAATGACATGTTCTAGATGTACTTATGCTATCCATTCTACATCCAATAATTTCAGTATCTGAAAAACTTTTCAAAGCCAAATCATTTCTAGAAGTATAAAATAGACCAAAACTCATGGTTCCCATTAAGTAGCGAAAAAGCTATTTCACTATATTTAAATGAGATTCCTTAGGATTGGATTGATATATTTCACATAAACATATTGAAAACATTATGTCTGGATGACTAGCTATCAAGTATAGTAATCTTCCTATCATACCTCTAAAAATTGTTTGATCCCTTGGTTTCCCAGCTTCATCAAGATCAAGTGTATTTAAGGTACTAATAGGAGTACTCATACTTTTAGTGTTGTCATATCCATAACTTTTAAGAAGTCCTTTAATATACTTATGTTGAGATATATAAGTTCCTTCTTGTTTTTGAGAAATTTTAATAATAAAGAAAAATGTTGACTCACCCATCATACTCATTTCATACTCATATTTCATTAGATCTACAATGGAATCAGTTAATGATTGTGGAGTTGAACCAAATATAATGTCATCAACATAAATTTGAACAATAAAAACATTTTTCTTATCATTATTTATAAAAATTGTTGCATTTTCATTTCCCTTAACATATTTATTTTGAAGTAAAAATCATGTAAGTATATCATACCAGGATAGAGGGGTTTTCTTAAGTCCCTACAATGATTTGGTAAGTATAAAAGCATGATCATGATGTTTTGTATCTTAAAAACTAGGAGGTTTTTCTTAAAAAAAACACCCTCTTGAACATAACCATTAATAATAGGACATTTCACATCAATTTGAAAAAGTTTTAAATTGAAGAATGCTGCAAAGGAATGTAAGATACGAATAGATTCAAGTCTATCTACTGGAGAATATGTTTCTTCATAGTCTATTCCTTCTTGTTGATTATAGCCTTTAACAAATAATCTAGCCTTATTTCATACAATGATTCCATTTTCATCACTCATATTTTTGAAGACCCAATTTACTCCAATAACAGAAGTTTCCTTAGGTCATTCAACCAAGGTCTAGACTTTATTCATTTTGAATTCATTTAGTTCATCATGCATGGATTTAATCAAATCATCATCACCTAAATCTTCATTAGTTCTCTTTAGTTCTAATAAAGAATGAAATTCTAGATGTTCCACTTCATTCCTTAAGGAACTTGTAGTCCTTATGGGTTGATTTACATCACCAATGATACTATCACTATGATGATTCTATAGAAACAACTGATTTGGATTTTTTAAAATTTGTTCATCAACATATGGTAGGAAATCATTTGGGTTATATGTTTCAGAAATATCTTCATGGACATTTTCCTTATCTTAAGGATATTATATCAAAGGTTGACAATCATTTTTTTAAAACACATCTGATGATGTATGTTGGGGTTGTTTAAAAACAAAAGGATCAGTTTCATCAAATTTGACATGCACTGTCTCTTCAACATTACAAGTGTTTTTGTTGAGAACTATATAAGCCTTAGAAGTTGTGGAGTAGCCTAAGAAAATTCCTTCATCATATTTTAGTATGATTTTTTGCAAATTATCTTTTATATTCAGGAATAAACACTTTTCATCCAAAAACATTAAATTAGGAAAGTCTAGGTTTTCTAACATTCCATAACTCAAAAGGTGTTTTATTTAGAAAAGGTCGAACTAAAACTCAATTTATAGTATAAAAAGATGTACATACAGCTTCAGCCCAAAAATGTTTATCTATAGAATATTCACTCAACATGGTTCTTGTTATCTCTTGAAGAGTTATATTTCATCTTTCAACAACACCATTCTGTTGAGGAGTTCTTGGAGCTGAGAATTTATGGGTAATACTTTTTCTACTACAAAAATATTCAAAATAAGAATTTTTTAATTCTCCTCCATGATCAATATGAATAGTAATCAATGGAAGATTTTTCTCATATTTAACTTTGGCATTAAAATATTTTAAATAGGAAAAAGATTCAGATTTATTTATTAGAAAATAGTCCCCTGAAAATCTAGTTTAATCATCAACTAAGACAAATACATAATATTCGATACCAATACTTCTAGTTTGTATAGTACCAAAACGATCAATATGAATCTACTGTAATGAATCAGTTGTTGAGACTTTACAGATTGATTTAAAACTATATTTTTGTTGCTTGCTATATTGACAAGGATCAAAAACATTCGAAGAATCAAATCTATGCTCTGGTAAATACTTAACTAATCTTTTCATAGAATGTTTACATAGGTTCCTAAGGATACAGTGACCTAACCTTCTATTCCATAACCAATAATGATCATCCATTGCAATAAGGCATGGTAGGTCTTGGTTCCTAAGGTCTTCTTAGTTTAGTGTGTAAACATTCTCTTGCCTATGGGCAGAAAAAATAAACTCTTCCTTGGAATTGTGTAAAAAGAATTTATCATTCCTAAAATTGATAAGGTAACCTTCATCACATAATTGAATTTTGCTAATGAGGTTGTTCTTACGACCCTTAACAAATAAAACATTTGAAATCAAGGTTTTTTCCAAGAAGAACAATGTTACCTACACCAATAATTTTTCCCTAAGCATTATATCCAATAGTTACTTTTCCTCATTTTGTCTTGATAATATTTTCAAAGTAGCTTATATTACCAGTTATATGATGGGAACATCCGCTATCCATGTACCAGGTATTGCTGTCGGTACTTTCTTTACTTTCCCAAAAATAAGAAAAAGTTAGACTTTCAGAATCCAAACATTCTTAGATCTGAGAATTTTAGAAAGAAAATTTTTTAGCACCCACATCTTCTTAGAAAAATAAGCTTTATAAAAACCTAAAGATTGGATTTTATTTAAGGAACAATTTCTTGCCCAATGGCTAACACACAGACACTTAGTGCAGAATGAAGCACTTTGAGGACAAAATAACTATTACTAAAAACCAGTTTATAACTAGTATAACCAAACCCAGAACTATTCCTTAAAGGTCATATTTGAGAATACATTTTATCAAAATTTTCTCTACCTAAGGTAAATTTCAACAAACACTTCCTTAAGGAAAATATTTCGGATTTGAGTTTTTTAACTAAGTTCTTGTTTTCAAAATCATTAGATATGGAACTAGGGCTAGCCTCAATAACACTTTTATTAGAAAATATTTTTTATAGTCCTTTAGAAAAAATATCCTTCTAAGAATTTAATTCCTCAAGATTATTTGAAATACTTTTTAAATCTGAATTTTTTATATCTAGATATTTATAAAGATCTGATATTTCCTTATTAATAATATTATTCCTAGAATTTTTCTTATCAGGTTTTTTCATGGGGTTTGAATTCTCAATATCATGATGATTAGAAAATATAGAAACCTCTTCAAAGGTAGGCAAAGTATTATCTTCATCAGAAGAAGATTCTTCATCTAAAGAGCTATAATATTTACTACTATGATTATCATTTAATGAAACATTGGTAAAGGATTCGAAATTGTGTACCGTATCCATCAGAAAATAATTTTCAATGGGTAGTCTGACTATTAGACCAAGATTTTCTTTCCAGACGATTCATAATCCAAAGATTCATCTGAAGAGTATCCACCACTTGCACTCCTTTTATCAATTTATTTTAATAATATCTTATCCTTGGTTTTATAATACATCTTCTATTCATTTCAGAATGATTTTCCTTCATTTATTTTCTTTTAAGCATAGAACAATTCGGTCTTATATGTCCAGCTCTCTTGAATTCATAACTTGTAATATCTCCATATTTCTTATCTTTCCTTTCTTTCTTCTTAAAAATGGATTGATAATTCCTCTATCCAACTATATTTTTCATCCTTCAAGCATGATTGGATAATTCAGTCTCTGAGGATTCCCTTCCACTAGATTAAGATTGAATAAAAATCATCTTAGACTTGGATCTAGTAACTATCTTTGGAGTCTTGGCATTCATATGATTAGATGTTTTTGTAAAATCAACACTCCTATTACCATTATTATTATTTTTCTTATCAGCATCACTCTTCATTATTATTTCATGTTGAAGAAGAGTTCCAAATAATTCATCAAGAGTAATATGAGAAACCTTCCTATTCTCATCAATAGCTGATATTTTGGATTCCCAATCATTGGGCATAATTTCTATAATATTTTACACAAGAGCATTATCATCTAATCCTTTCACACCCATAAATTATAAAATATTCAAAATAGTTATGAATATTTGTTGCACATTATATATGAGTTCTCCATAAGGAAAATTGAAACCATGAAATTAAGTTCTAAGTATAGCTCTTCTAGTCTCAATGACTCTAGATGTACCAAAATGTGTAACTTCAAGTTTCTTCCAGATAAAATTATTTGCTTCACAAGAAGAAATTAAGCTGTATATATTCCTGGTCATAGAAAATAAAAAATTATTTTGTTCCTTATAGTTTATCTGATATTCATGCTTCTCTTGATTTTTTAAAGTACTAACTTCCTTATCAATAATTTGGTAACGTCTAGTAAGCATAAAAAAATTATATACTCCAGTATTGATAACAAAATTCTTAATGCGATCTATCTAATATTCATAGTCATTAACATAAAAAATAGGTGGTCTTGTAGGATTTAGGTTATCGATGGAACCAATATTCATTCCTTCCATCTATAATAAAAAAAATTTCGACACAAAATTGTTAATAGTAAAAGTCCATATTTAAGGAAAATATTCCTAAGCAAGGAAAATATAGAACACTGAAAAGTCGAGCATGGAAAACATATATGTTAATTTAAGTATTTTAGAGACCTTCTCTAATACAAATTGTTGGATCGAAATAATAATGTAGATACTGATTGTAGTATCTGTAGATGCTCAATATACAAGTGGGGTTGAATTGTATACTTTAAAAATTCTATTGGAACATTAATGTTGGTTACAAAAAACTAAGTTTAACAATGTTAAAGTTAAGAAAATTCTGAACACCTCCAACACAAATTGATGAATTGGAACAATGTATGAAGTTACAAACTTCTAGTTCTACACACTTGCTTGATTCTGGAAATACGATTCTGAAAAATCAATTCCGAAAATATGGTTCTGGAAAATAAAACATAACAAATGTTTAATATATGAGATTCTACCTTAAAGTGTATGGAATATTAATAAATCGAAGTATAAAAATATAAGGAAGTATAAGATAGTTATACTTTCCTAAATATACAAAATACAGCGGAATACAAAAATTTAACTAAAATAGTAACAAATATGAAATCTTTTAACCTAATGAGAAGGTTATCCAAAAACCCATGGATAAAGGTCCCTTGATACAAAGATAGGAGTCTATCATGCTATCCCCGCAAGTCCTCATCTTGATGGTAGTTGGCACCTCTGCCTTCCTCAGCAAGGAAGTCCTGAACTTCAAGGTAGTCGACACCTCTATCTTCATATCCTTAGAATCCCTTGAATGTACTCAGCAACATTCGAAGTCACACGATGCTAATCTGAACAAGAAGTTCAGTATGAACAAGGCATGAGAGTCTCTCTCTAGAAATAACCTCAACAACGTGTGGTCACTAGAGTCATAGAATAGTTGTTTTGAGTTCTTCAAATGAGCTCCTATTTATAGGAACAACAGCAACGGTTGACTCCCTCCTCCAACAGTAATATTTTCCTTAAATCTAGGAGGGATATGCACACGTGTCACTGAACCAATGATTAGTTAGTAACTGAATACATGACATCATTTTATAACAAAAAATATGTAAGAAAATACATGGTTACATAAATGAAATTAAATATTTGGAATGTAAGTAAAAAGTTTTGAGTCTAACCAAAAATATATTCGGTATCTATAATACAAGGATATTCAGATTCTCTTTATCAAGAGAATTCAGAGTCATAATTTTTCATCAGAATTTGTCATCAGAATTTGTAAAGAGAATTTGTAATCAGAATTCATCATCAGAATTCTTAATGAGAATTCATCATCAGAATTTGTGATGGGAATTCGTAATCAGAATTCATCATCAGAATTCGTAATGGGAATTCGTAATCAGAATTCATCATTAGAATTCGTAATGGGAATTCATATTCAGAATTTGTAATTAGAATTCATAATGGGAATTCGTAATTAGAATTCATCATCATAATTCATAATGGGAATTCATAATCATAATTCATCATCCGAATTCGTAATGGGAATTCATATTCAAAATTCGTCATTAGAATTCATATTGGGAATTCATATTCAGATTTCATCATCATAATTCGTAATGAGAATTCATAATCATAATTCATCCTAAGAATTCATGATGGAAATTCATAATCATAATTCATCATCAGATTTTGAAATGAGATTTCAGATCCTAAAACTGAATTCTTCATATCTAAGTATTATAGGATTCTGAGGTTTTAGATATGAATCTGAATTTTATACTTAGAAAAAATATAAGAAAAATGAAAATATGTTAAGGATAAATTTTCTTAGAGAATGAAATTTTCCTTATGAAAGAAAAGTATAGGGTAAAATGATATTTTCATTAAGATAAGGTGTTTTTCATTATCAAAACAAGAAGGGATGGTAATGAGATAAGGAAACCTTAGACATAGTAATCTCCCCCAAGTATGAAGCAATGGAAAAGTCATAAGGAAAACCATATCGATTCAACACCTGTCTCCTACACCAATTTGTGATGACCGACATTAGTGAATCTGACCATTACTTCTCACTTATACACTTACAACTGTACTTAATTATAAATACATGGCCTTATACATTACATAATCCCGAATTAAATGAATAATTCACATTGAGGATCTTTTCAGGATTAGATTATTATAGAATTAGGCCATAAATCTTACATTACACAAAAAAATTACAATGTAGACACTACTTCTCAGTATTCATTTTTAATAAACTAAAAACTCTTAAAAAGAATCATGTCTAGTTCCATATTTTAAACATCATATATTTTCTGTGATCCCATCTGTGACCCTATTCATCTTTATGTCCTTTGTAATAAATTTGAAAAACATGGTATGACCCTAAAAAGCTCTGTAAGGGTTATAAAATAAGGAAAGGAAACATTAACCCATTAATAACTTCAAATCAATGAAACCATACTTTCCAATCATAACATACCTCAAGAAATAATAAGATTTATGAATAACACATAGAATTTATAAATCATATAGGATACTTATGGTAATAATAACATACTTACATTGTAGCTATCATAGCTATGTAGGGAGTCACATTTGTAATACCCATAATAGTATATTCCCCAAATCTCTTAGGAGAAACATTCACGTTTACCTCTATCACGTTACCCAATGCATTGGAGAACTATCTCGGGCTCACCTGCCCTAGGTTAATCACAGAACCACTCATGTTTATAAACAATTCCCAATAACCATAACATATTCATAGAACATACAACAATAATAAAGGAAAGATAAAATTTCAACCTTACAATCACAATATATCATTTCAAGATATTTACAAATTCAATGCTTTATCAACCCATTTTCAAAAACCATTTAAAAAGAGATGTTTGAATAAAAGTGTCAAATACCATATTGAATCGTTAAAGGAACAATATTTTGAAAACATTAATGTCCATATAAATAAATCCAAAAAACCATTTTTGAAAACATGAACATTAATTAGAAATATAGAGAAGAATAAATCATTAAAACAATATTTTAGTTAGGGTGTTCTTAACCAAATGAGGGATGATTGAATACAAAATAATTGAGGAATAAAATTTAATCAAAACATTATAATATCATGAGATTAAAGATATTCATGATATAATATTCCAAAGGATAGTATATACACCATATAAATATGAATTGGTTCATAACAATAATGAAGTCTCAAGGGAATGTAAATTGAGATTAAATCCCTTATAAAGATGGAATCCGTAGATTAAAGATAAATCAATGACATAATTATGTGTGAAAAATATAAATACACCCAATATAAGTGTATATTAAGTGTAAAAAAATCAGATGTTATTCACACATATTCATAGCATCGCATAATCAAGAAGTAGAAGTTTAACCCAAATAATGGAAATTGGGTTAAGAAGTTCTCTTACAATAATTTGACAGCCTAACGACATCACTATAAAATTTTGAAAATGATTTGATGAGAGAGAAAATGGTATCTCATCACTTGGATATAATATTTACCGAAATAAATATATATAAGAACATATCCCAACATAATAATAGGTAAATTAAAAGACATAACAAAAGGAAGTCTTTTAAAAAGATGAGGGTGAAATGTTCCCTTACCGATTTGGTAACATACAAAACATACACACCATGAAATAAAGACCATAAAAATTTAGATGTAAATTCCCATAAATGAATGTATATTACAGAAAGAGTAGAATCATGGGAAGTACATACACCACCCAAAGGAAATAGTGACAAATATAGCATGAATCTCATCGGATTAAGAAGTGAAATAAAACCCCTTAACTCCTGCCCGACTTGACTTGTTTGTTCCTTGTTCATCCAGAATAATAAACATAAGTTAGTTTATATTTTATTAAGAACCTTTATTCATGTTTATTATTCCTTTTATATCACATATTAACATGTTATAAACATTATTTAATTATTTAAGTTAACAATCGTCGTTTGGTCGATATTTGGTACTTGAGTCAAAAATGGACTTCCTATTATTACAAGTTGTTAATGTGGTAAATTTTCATTATATACAGAATGATATTCATGATTTAGATATCATATATTTCATATTAATCCTGTATATACATGTATTTATAATTGTACATAAAATTTAGAGGTAAGAAATGAAATGCACTGTTCATGGAGATGGTAAGCCGTACGTACGCATGAATGTTACTTCCATTTCTATTTATTATTTTTAATATAATTAAAACACAATGATACACAGTTATATTATAATTACAGTATAATATCATATATAATATCATTAATTCCATCCTTTATACGGCCCATATAATGAATTAATGAGTCATTTCACTTTGAGGGGGAGATAGTCAGCACTTCCTCAAATGAGATTATCGTGTTTACCCACAATGGAAACCATAAATGAATGCTATAAATGGAAATTACAGAAGAATAAAGAAAAAAACATAATATATATTATATATAAATACAGTTCCATCATAATGTCCACCATGAGAGGCGGTAGGAGATAATTGAGCAATAATCGTTTCGTGAGGCGTAAGTTTTCCATCCACAGAATCATGTGTTCTTCATCCATTAGATGGAGGTGTGTGTAAGTGTAGTTATAATACATCTCATAACAACATCCTAGTATATTTTGGATACTAGTTTTGTTACAAAATAAGGTAATAAAATGATTTTAGGGGTTGGAGAAGTAAAATAAAAGAAAACAATTTAAGAGAAACTGTTACCTTTAATTTGGGTAACTTCCTTTGATTTGAACCAAAGGACTTCTTAAAGTACCTTATTCCTAAGGTAAGGCTTCTAGTAGAAGTATATGGGTGTAAGGAGATTAATTGGGTAGAGGTTGGAACAGCTAAAAGTCTTGATAGGTGTGAGGAATTTGTTATAATTTGTCTCCTTTTATAAGGGAGAGGAGGGGCTCTTTTGGAAAGTGCGAAAACAATATTTTATTATAAACTTATCTTCGGTTTTATAAGTTCCAAAAATTATTATATTATAAGATAAGATGAATAATATCTAAAATAAAATCATTCTATCATAGATAGACATTTTTTGGATATTATTTTAATCATTATAATCTTATTTATTTAAATCAATTATTAATGAGGTAAACACTACATAATTATTGTTTCATAAATAATTTAATTTATTTAATGTCTAAAAATTATAAAATAAATACAATGATTTAGGAAATCGTTTTAAATTTCTAATGAATAATTACCCTTTGTAAAAATTAATTTACTAAAAGATATTGGTTTATTTCATTTTTACCCTTACATTAAGTTAATTAAAATAAAGTGTCATGATCACTTTTATGTGGATCCAAGGGGTCCCAAAATTGACCCAAGGATGCCCATGGTCATCCATGACTCATCCAATCGAATTAGGACACATTTTAGGTGAAATAAATATTATTTTTTACCTTTATTTACCTGATTTACCCTTTAAACAAGGTAAATAAAATATTTACTAAGGTAAATATTTAAAATATCTAAAAATAAAAGTTATCTATTTACACAATTTTTCCCTCCTTATTCCAAATATGGAATCAATTTATCCAAATTCAAAACAAAAATTTTGCAAAACATAATTTAAAATTAATTCCCACTGTCAAAACAAAAGGTATGTTTTAAAAAACATATTAACTATCAAAAGATTGAAAGTTCATTGTTTTCAATTTCAAAGTGAAATTGATTCTAATAACAAAAATTAGATTAAATGGTAAAAATATAACCAATTTAAACTTTAAAACCAATTATGAAAATAATCTAACCATATAAATAAATTATATTAAAAGGCAGTTTTGAATTAAAAGACAGTATTTTTTACTATTTATTAAAAATGAATTTTATCATAAAAATAGACAAAATTTATCCAAAGTAAATTTTGATGTCCCTATTCTAAAGAATAATATTATTTTGTAAAATAGAACATTTAAAATTGACAAAATTATATTCAATGAGGGTTCTCCATCAAAAGGTGGTTAGTCATCCTTTTAAAGTAAATTATGCTTAAAATTAGATTCATTTACATTTTAAACCTCTAACTTTTAATGGATAAATGTAAAAACATTTTACAGACACATATAATAATATTTTAGTTGTTTAAATTCATTCCCACCAATACAATGGCTAGGTGATAACTACAATTTAAAATAATATTATTATATTGTTAGTGAGAAACTTAAGATTTCAAAGAAACCCACGGTTGCGTATCAGGTATGCCATCGAACATAGCAACCCTTTTAAAGAAAAATTAATATTTAATTAAAAAATATTAAAAATTAAGAGAATGTATCATTTTATTATTTTCGTGGGATATTAAATTAATGGTCTCAACATATGTAATATCCATCATATATACACCTCTATGTATAAAAATTTATATCTGAACATTGAACATGTTTTTATTTCTATTATGAAGACCTTGTTAAAATTTTCATCCAAAACATTTTTCTAGAAATACTTTTCCAAATTAATTTAATATTTATTTCTTAAGATAAAAATGTATTTCCAACCAAAATCCTATGAAATCCAACAAATTTTATATTCATTTTAATCCTCATCCATGTAATTCAATTAATATTTTGAAAATTACTTAAAATATGAAAATCATCAGATTATTTTTCCTAAAATCATAGATATTTATATCATCAATTTATATAACAACACACATCTTTCATTTCTAAATAACTGACGATAAATTTAAAATAAATTCACCTAAGTTGTTCCCTCAAATTTGTTTCATATAATATAATTATAAAAATATTGGATAACATATTATTCTATGGAATATTCATGGGTTACATATGTACATATTTCTCTCTCTATTAAAATATTTACATGATAAATCTCATTACATATTGTAATGAAATCCAAAAAAATATTTTTTTGTCTAAACAAACATTATGAAGTAATGAAATTTCATTTGATTTATTCACATAGTGTTAGATTAAATATTAGAAATTATTTGTGATTCATATATACCAAATTAACTGCCTTGTGAAAATGATAAAAATATTAACGTGTTCTTATGAAATTAATATTTTTAATTTTTATCTTTATCCACATAAGAGTCGTCATGAATCCATTTATTTTTTGGTATTGTATATTTTTTATAAATATTTTAAATTACCTTCATCCTATATTTTTTCTAAATCACTAAAAATAATTAATCCATTTTACTACTATTTTATTATAATTTAATCACCTAATTTATATATTTTTCTCAATATATCTCATAATAGATTCCTAATTCATGAACATATTATGTGAAATTTTATTATATATGTTATCCACCATGTCAAACAAGTTTAAATCATCATCATTATATGATTTCTTATATATATTAAATGAAATTCTACATTCATTAATATGTTTTACACTATACAAAAAAATATATTCACAGTAATCTATATTATGTTTTTTATGGTTTCATATTTCACATGTCTTCTAACATTCCACTCTTTTTTATTTTCATAATTATCATTATAACATTATTAACTTCAACATAATTATTTTTCTTCATTATCTTACTCTCCATTAACTCATGATTTTTTTCTTCTTCTTATAAAACTAATATTATACCTAGATTTAAAATTATTGTCCCGAAATACACTATAATACCAGTGTTGACAATCAAAACAAATTTTTTTGTGGTAGTTTTAGCAATTATAAATATGATGATATTTTAAAGATGGACATTCCCTAATATAGCCATATTTAGAGAATTATTCTCATGGAGTTTTAATGAATACTATTGATGTATTCCAGGATATTCTAATACATTAACCAGGATCATTTTTTCGAAAAACTACATTGAGATCTATATTCATAGTAATAATAGTTTTAAAAAATTATAAGGAATTTTAGTCAAATATATCATACTATTGATTGTGTTTTATAACATTACTTTTTCTGGTGAATTCAAAGCCATATTTTTAATTAGATGTATGTAATTTCATGTTAAAATAAACTAAAAATATCATTTATCAAAATATTTTCTCTTCAATAAACATATATGCCCTTTCATGAACTTCTTGTGATTTTTGGAATCAACTCTCAACATATTTAGTATTTTAAAAATATATAGTAGCTTTTGAATGATATTCCATTAATATAATAAAATATTAAATTACCTTAATTTTGAGATCCTTATTAATGAAATATATATAAGAATTATGAAATTTTAAAATTTGGGGTTCATCAATCTACTCAGTTTCTAAAAAAATTATTTTTTATCTTGATTTATTGTATACTCCTCTAATTGTTTCTTCATATGTTCAACCATCACTCATTGTTAGATTATTTTTTTCCAAGCAAAAATTAAATTTCACATTTTTTTATTAATTTTATACATCTATTGTAATATTATTTTTGAATGAAATTTAAGTCATACCAAAATTATGAACAGTCTTTATCATTTTTAATATCATTAGTGAATTTAATTTTAATTATACGTGATTTTTTTGAGTTTTATTATGAATAATGTATTATACTCTCATTGTATTATTCACAAAAAAAATTTATTATTCTCCTCAAACATAAATACCCTCCTATTTATGCATTCCTTCCTTTATAAGAATTTTAATTCATATTATATCTCTTTAAAATTTATGATTCAATTTTAAAAAATTAGAATAATTTTCTCAATAAAAAACATATTCTTTATTAGTCAAATTCAATGTTGTAAAATGCTCTATATGGACATTTTTTAAATATAGTATTTTATTTTAATTCTTATTATCTATTATAAATTTTCTTCCAAATAATATATATCATCTCATTATAGATATCATTATTTTCTCCCTTACATTTTTAATCAAATGAAATATCATCTTACATTGACTAGAGTTGTACCCTTTTTATAGCCTCTATTTTTTTATTATTCCATTTTTATAATAATATACTTAATCATATTATATGTAATGAAATACTATGTATATAATAAAAATAAAATTAATTAAAATAAAAATGTTAATAATGTAATCTTTATAATTACAATTGAAAGTATGCTTCCTCAGAAATTCATGAAAATAATGGGTTCCAATATGATTTCTTTAAATCCTATGATATTTTCAATAATATACATGACTCTAGTGAAAAATTCACCAATAAATTATTTTATTTAAATATTAACATCAGAATCACATCCAAATATTACATTTTTTCATTTATATAAAGTGGCGATCCATTTATTAAAACCCTATATATTTTCCATGATATCATTAGATGTGTTTAATCACAATAACTAATTGAATTCAATGTATATTCCTTGAATTTCTATGGAATTATTTTTTCATAAATACATGATAATTTTAAGAGTCCACAAAAATTGACGGCACTTGATTCTGAGGCCCGGTGTTCTCGGAATCAATTTCTGAAGTTCTGTTTGGGTTTGTTCAGTTAACATACGAACATGTTTTTATATCTTTTGAACCAGTTCTCAAAATTGAAATGCAAGGACACCTTTGAACTCACAACACTGGTATTTACTTAAGAATACATTCAATTTGATAGCTGTGGGTCAAGCTGGAAAGTTAGTTTTTGGGTTTTCTAAAAAAATAAAAAAAGGAAACTTTAGCTACACTTTATTTTATTTAAGCTGCAATGTGAGTGTTGGCGGTTAAAACCTTCACTTGGGAGTTGGAGGTGGGACTGCCACACCCTAACCTCCCATGAGAGGTTACGATGGGGGGTCCCACCTGAATATAACCTCTCTCCAAAGGTTAGATGTGGGGACGACCCGAGACCATAACCTCTGATTTGAATAATCGGGGTGGGGACCACCCGACACCCATTAGTGGAAGGAGAGTATAACCACTCAACTCTCCCTCATTAGTGAGAGAGCACCTCTCCACCATTACATTTAATTAAATAAAGCCAACCCCTTTTATTAATTGTGCCAACTCTCATGTATTAATTAAGGGGAGCCTGCGTAACTTAATTCCCAATTCGAATTACATGCCAACATTAATGTAATAGACAATCTATTATTTCGTTGGAATTTTAATTTTGTTGGAAGAGTAGGATTAGAGGATTATTGTAGAAAGCTCCCAACGAAGAACCATTCTTCCAACAAAGAATAAATAACATCAGAGACAATTCTTCTTCGACTTCTTCCTCATACTTTTACTTCGGTAACCTATCGACCTACCCTATGCAACGTCATCAATTAGGTGACGCAACTCGGGTTTGGAGACATGTGGAGGATGCGACAAACAAAGGTCATCATCGTTTTACTTTCGCGACTCAGTCAACGAACGACGAATGATGACCAGAGAATCAATTTTAGAGGGTTTATTTGTGTAGTAATCCTTTTCTTATTATCCCCATCGGTTGAATAGAAATGTTGTGGAGATTGAAAAGAAACAATTGAAGGTTATATTCTTACTTCTTGATGAGCCAATTGGTATCACCCTTAAACACGGAGGGTGCATGCCATCAAACATGACACAACTACCTTTTCTGATCTTTTGTGATGTTTCTTCGGCATGGGGATGGGGCAACGGAATGAGGAAGGCAGCGAAGACAAATTCCGTGATACCCACGACCTCTGCGAACCGCACCCCGCCCGGCTCTCCGGTGTTTCCGGCCGAAAACTACCGGCGCACGGCATGCCTGCTCGCGGCCTCCCAGCCCCGTACCCAGCATGTTCCCCTCCTCCCTGCGGCATCCTGGCGCCCTGCCCGATGCACATCCCTCCTAAATACAGCCTCCCAACGCACTCCCCGGTGCGCGACCCACCTGCCCGGTGCCCTCGCCGCCTACCTGGACCCTGCTGTACCCTTCCCGATGCCCCCATGGCCTGCCCGACCCCTTTCGCACCCTAACCGGCACCCCCACTACCTCACCAGCCTGTGTCGGGCCTTTCTCGGTGCCCCTACGGCCTACCCGTGCCCTGCACGCCCTCACCGCGACCTGCCGCTGGCCTTACCGCTCGGCCACGTCCTCTGATCCGTGTTGCGCCGTGCTGCGCCCTCACAATGCTCCGGGCCAGACTAGCCCTGATCCCGGGACGAACCACCCTCGTAGTCTGTTTGTCCGAGCACAACGGACTGGGATGAACCCAACGTGCTAACTGGGTTGACGCAGACCAGGTCGGCCCAGACGGGGTCGGGCCGAGTCGGCCCGACCGGGTCGGACCGGAACGGTGCCCTCTACTGACCCTTTACTTCCTTTGGCCATTTCCTTTGTAGTAAGTTACCTTTTGAAGAACCATCATCAGCACTGGTTTTCTTAGATCATAGCCATCCCTTTTTGTATAACCCACTGGAGTTCGGGGTTTAGTTGAGTTACAGTCTGGTTGGATCGTACACGAATCAAAATGGGCCCCCGGGACTAAAAGGCTATTAACCCACAGACCAAGCATCCGATTGATGGGATGTTAGTTTCGTTGATACCCCTATGATGTGGCGGGGCTTCGAGATACATAAACGCGGGACATCGTGACACATGAGGTATCGACCTATAGCTCGTCGAGAAGACCCTCCTGGAGATGAGCGTGGGGATTACAGAGTCCTAGTAGCTAGCTGAGACCTGGCGAATGCTTGACCGATTCGACTCAGAGTGATTTGATAGCCAATTGGGGAGAACCTGGTAGTTGTTGGAAGAGCCATGGTGAAGTAGCGCCTTGTAGTTGGTGGAATACCTATGGTACTCAACAGGAGGAGTACCCTTGAATGTTATTAGAGGGAGCTACTGGTAGTTGGCGGCATACACAAAGCAGCAGAGTCCTTGGTAGTTGGAAGTAGACCCACGGTACTCGACAGGAGGAGTTCCTCAGCAGTCCAAGGTTAGTGGGAAGTGCCATGGTGTCGAGGCAGGCCCACTGTACTTGATAGAGTAGGAGTTCTCCAGCAGCCATGGTTTCTATAATAAAAATACTGGTTTGAGACAAGTCATTGAATTTTGTGTTTTTCTCATAATGAAGATGGGTTACATGATAACATAGGTATATGTATGGGCATATACCTAAGTAATGGTTATCCGTTGATTTCATACTTTGTGGTTTAACCATATTGGATTTTGTGAGACCTTGAGGTTCTCGGGGTCCCTACTGAGTATCACTATACTCACCCATGCATGGGCTATGCCCTCAACTCGTTGTGTTGTTTGAAGATGAATAATTGTATTGAATGAGGCCCAGAGTAGCAGGACTGGATGGTACCCTGAGGTGGAACTTATGAAGAGTCGGTACATGGAGGAGACTGATGGACGTGGAGTACTGAGGAGGCTATCTGTACCTACCCTTCTGGTTAGGATTCCAGAGGACGATCCAACAACTATTTTAAATTCCTTCAGTTGTACTTGTTCTCCAATTGTACTTGTACATTCCTTTTGATCTTTTATTCTAGCACCCATTACTTTTAGTGTACTTTTTATTCAGTTATACTTAGTTATTTGCTTCCACCTTGTACTCTATTTTGATTGTTTACTATTATAAAGGCAATTCATTCCCAGTCTTAGGAATTTAAACCTTTAGTGCTAGTCTCTATCCCCTGGCCTATGGAAGGATAGCTTGGGGTAGTCACGGCACGAGCCCTGTGGGATGGGTCGTGAAAATTTGTATCAGAGGAGTCGGTTCTACCGCAGAACATAGGCCTATGATATTTTTTTCAAATTAAGAAATAGTGTTAAGGGTACTAATTGTGGTTTTTAGTTCAGGGAGTTCATTGTTGGTGTGGTGGCCGATGTATCAATATACCAGGACCCTAACATTTAATTTCCAACTCAGTTCATAAAAACATTGATTGCTTGTGTGTTTTAAAAAGTTTTCATTAAGTCATCTCAACCAGGTCAGCTTACCAGGTATAATTTTTTGACCATGTCACATCTGTTTCTTTTTGGATGCCTCCCCATGGATGACTAGCAAGAGTCCAGAGAGTTGTACACACAGATAGCCAAATGAGAGACGAGGACTCGGTGCATGGACCTTTACTAGTAGAGGTACCAATGGAGGCATCAGCTGTACCATTACACGTTGGCCCACTGATGCCACCATCCCCAACATTAGAGAGTGCATTCCTCTTGAGCGAGTTGCATGACTTCTAGTTCCAGAGGCCAACCAGGTTCAGGGGAGAGACGAACCCACATGCAGCTGAGGATTGGCTGGAGGCTTTGTTGACTGTTTTCTAACTTGTAGGGACACCAGTAGACCTCATGGTGATTCTTGCTGCCAGGATTCTACAGGTAGCAGCGGGCAGAAGGTGACGCATGATGCTCCAGGTCCACGACGAGGTGACGGTTTTTTGGTAAGGCTTAGAGAGACTGTTTCTGGCAGAGTTTTTCTCCAGCAACTCATCGTGAATTTTTTATACAAGATCTACTTCGTTTGCAGCAGAGGCCTCCAAGTTTTCAAGGTGAGACAGTTTCCCATGCAGTTGAGGGCTGGATGGAGGTGGTTTCTGGCGTTTTTCACCTATCTGAGTCACCAGTAGAGAATATGGTGATCTTAGCTACTAGTCTTCTTCTGGGAGTGACCATAAGGACGGTCCTCATAGTGCTGAGGCTTCAGTACGTGGAATGTTTCCCGAAATAGTACCTTCAAGTAGTGTGTCAAAAATATCATTGCCTCTTGGCCAGGTGTTACAACCAGTGATACTGGTAGAGGAAACATGTAGTCTTAGTGCCTTACACGTGTTTTAGCATTATATACCCCTCAGGTTACGAGGTGAGACCGACTCACAGGCGGCTGAGGACTGGCTTGAGGAGGTAGCTGAGAGTTCTCTAGAACTTCCGCAGCTTCGAAAGGATGACATGTCAGTAGATTATGTTAGGGTACTAGAGAGAAAATTTGTGTTTGATTGTTCTTTAGATGAGGGGATATAGCCAGTGAATGTTAGCAATGGGAGAAGTAGGAAACTGGCTCCAGTCTCAGGGATTTGGGCGTGTAAAATGTTTTAGGAAGAGGATATGAAAGGGATAGATGAATCTGCAGGGTTGCAGATGTGGAAACAGATCTTAGAGTGTAGCATGAGGTGGTGTACTTTCCGGCATGTTACATCCACCCCTATGTGATCCCCACCAGTCATAGGGAGCTGGAGGACAGGGGAATACAATAGCTGCATACAGTCAAGTAGTGCAACCCAAGGTCTCCAAGAATGATTCGAGGTACTATCTGTATCTACTACTAGTTGTCAAATAAATAAACATAGGTACCAATCATTCCTTCCTTCAACGAATCTTGTCCAAGACCTAGACTTTCCGGTTAAGTTGTTTACTTGACCCTCACATCTGTAGATACCTTTGGAAGGAGACTCGATAATAACACATACAATGACAGTGTTATTTGACCCTTGAGGTTATAGTTTCAGTTGGAACCTCATGGTGGAATTGTCGAGGCCTTAAGAAGTTAGTTTGGGTATATACTAGACATCCCTAGTCAAACTCAGATTTACTGCATTAGGAAAAAGAGGTTGTGATTTATCAACGAACATTGGAATGTGGTCTTCCTTGGTTAGAAAAAAAGGAAACCCAAGTAATAGGTTATACTCATGCATATGAGGGTAAAGCCGACCACTCTTGAGTCGGCCGACCTTACCCTCGTGGAAGTAAGAGTTTGTGTTTTCATTTCCCAACAAGAGTGGCTAGAGTTTCTCCAGGACTATGACATTGAATAGTATATACTTCTGGGAAAGGGAACGTTGTAAAAAATGCACTCTACAGGAGGTATGGTATACATGTCCTAGGTGAGGCGACATATTTGCTGGATTCTTTACAGATATCCTTTGTGGATAGGTATGGATCATCCTTTCTAAAGTCTCTTACAGTCACTCCCCCAATTATTTAGTGAATAATGGAGGTGCAACGTGGAGATGCTAACTGCGAGACACGACATGCTTTGACATCCACCAAACATGCACCTGATGGATTTTCTGATGGTGGGGAGCACGTCACCATCTTCAGAGTACGTACCATGGTGACGGTGTCACTTAAAGAAGAAGTGTTGAGGGAGTTACACACATCCCCACTAGCAGTACATCCAAGAGTGGCGATGATGAATCAGGACCTCTGACTTCAGGACTGTTGGCCAGGAACGAAGAAAGCAGTAGAAGAGTTTATCTCTAGGTGCCTCACTTGTCAGCAAGGGAAGGTTGAGCTTCAGGTACAAGCTGGATTGGATCATCCTTTAGATTTCCCAGAGTGGATGAGGGATGGAATATCCATGGACTTCATGATAGGTCTTCAACGTACATCCAATGGACATGATATGATTTGGGTGATCGTCGACCGACTCACCATGTCGTCCCATTTCCTACCGATTATAAAATAGGATTGAGTGGAGAGCATGGGATTAATCTATTGGAAATAGATTGTGCGGTTACATGGTGTACCCTCGATGATTGACTCCGATCATGATGTACTTTTTACTTCTCGAGTATGGATGTGGTTGTAGGAGGCTTTCGGGACGGAACTTCATCTGAGCACTACCTCCCATCCTTAGATGGATGGTCAGACTGAGAAAACCATTCTGACTCTCGAGGACATGATACGTGCTTCTTTCATAGACTTTGGTGACATCTGGTAGGATCACTTGCCTTTGGTGGAGTTTTCAAACAATAATAGTTATCACACCACCATTGGGACGACACCTTCAGAGACATAATATGGGAAACATTGTAGATCACCTTTGTTCTGGACTGTCCTAGGGGAGTCAGCCCTAGTGGGACCAAAGATGATATTGGATTCCACATAGAATTTTGATATCATCCAGGCATGGATGAAGACTACACAAAGCAGGAATATGTCATATTCCGATTGGAGATGGATACCACAAGAGTTTGAGGATGGAAACCATGTCTTTATACAGTTCTCATCTCGATGAGGTTTGTGGAGATTTGGCTGAGGCATCAAGTTATATCTGAGGTTTATTGGTCCTTTTCTGGTCCTTAGTAGAGTTGGAAAGGTGTCTTAATGATTTCCTCTTTCACCTCAGTTGCACAAGGTGCATGACGTCTTCAACATGTCTCAGCTGAGGTGATACGTGCACGAACCTTCTCACATCATCAACCATGGGGAAGTGGACGTCGACGATGGGAAACTTTTACGGAGGTTCCGCTGGAGATTGAGGATAGACAGGAGTGAATCCTACATGGACGGTCGATACCTATGGTGCGCTTTCACTAGTAGAATGAGAATCTCTATGAGTGAACATGGGAGAGGGAGGCTCATATGCGTGCTCAGTACGCCCATTTGTTCCCTTATATCTTGTGGTTGTTTATAGGGATGTAAATCCCTGAGGTGTGGATAATGTAAAGACCAGGAATTTCTGTGGAAATGTTTTTGTAAAATACATGGGAATTTTACGAGTCCGAAAAAATTGACGGCACTTGATTCTGAGGCCCGGTGTGCCCAGAATCAATTTCAAATGTTTTGTTTGGGTACATTCAGTTAATGAATGGGTAGGTTTTTATAACATTTTAACAGGTGTTTGGAATATAAATCTTCGGACACCGTTGAACTCACAATGCCGATATTCCCTTAAAAAGACTTTCACTTCGACGACAGTGGGTTGAGTTATTAAGATAGTTATTGTGTTTTCTTAAAAATTAATTATGTAAAGTGTAGCTAATATTTATTTTATTTAAGAATCCATGTGATTGTTGTCTATTAAAATTTTCACTTTGGAGTTGGAGTTGGGATCGCCACACTATAACCTCCCATGAGGGTTTATGGTGGTGGGGTGCACCCGAACATAACCTCCCATGAGAGGTTATGACGTGGGGACCACCCGAGACCTTAACCTCCCATTTGAATAATAGGGTTGGGGAACACCCGACCCATATTAATTGCAGGAGAGTATAACCTCTCAACTCTCCCTCATTAATGAGGGAGTGCATCTCCACCTTTCCGTTTAATTAAATTGATCCAACCCCTTTTATGAAATTTTCCAACTCTCTTGGATTAATTAACGGGAGCCTATGTAATTTAATTCCCCATTTGAATTATGTGCCAACATTAAAATAATAGACAATCTATTATTTCGTTGGAATTTTCATTTTTTTGGAAGAGGTGTATTAGAGGATTATTGGAGAAAGCTCCCAATGAAGAACCATTCATCCAAAAAAGAAAGAAGAACATCGATGATGATTCTTCTTCGACATCTTCCTCGGACTTATACCCTGGTCACCTACCGACCTAACCTCCACAACATCATCAACGATCTGACGCAACTCGGGTTTGGAGACATGCGGCGGTTGTAACGAACAATGGTCTTCATCATATTCTTTCCACGACTCTGTCAACGAATGATGAAAGACGCCCGGTGAATCAAAGGTAGGGGGTTTATTTGTGTAATAATACTTTTCTTATTCTCACCTACGGTTCAATGGAAATGTTGCAGAGATTGAAAAGAAACAATTGAAGATCATCTTCTTACTTCTTGATGAGCTAATTGTTATCACCCTTAAATGCGGAGGGTGTGGTCCAACTAACATGACCCGACTCCCTCCACTGATCTTTAATGATGTTTCTTCGGCATGGTGATGTGGTGAAGGAATGAAAAATGCAGAAATGACAAAGGCCACGCTACCCGCGGCCTCTGCATACCGCACTGCACCCGTGACGCTCCGGTTCTTCCGACCAAACACCGCCGGTGCTCGGCCCACCTGAATGCGGCCTCCCGACCCCTTGCCCGACGCACAGCCCGCCTCCCCGTAGCCTCATTGCGCCCTGACCGGCGCACAACCCACCTCCCTACGGTCTGACGATGCCCTCCCTAGTGCACGACCCGACTGCCCGCGGCCACCCGAAGCCCTCCCCGGCGCGTGGCCCACCTGAACGGCCCTACTCGGCACCCCCGTAACCAACATGTACCCTGCTGCGCCCTGCACAACGTCCCTAGGGCCTCCCTGGACCCTATCGCACACAGCCCGACGCCCCAGTGGCCTTCACGCATCCCGCGCAGCCTGCATGTGCCCCGCAAGCCCTACCCATGGCATTCCCGCTGGCCCCCCGGCCCGACAGTGCCCTCCGGGCTGAGCCGTGTCGAGCCGCACCCTCACGACCCTCCGGGCTGGATTGTCCTGAGCCCAGACCGAACCACCCTTGTAGTCCACTGGGTCGAGCCCAGCAGACCGCAACAAACTCAACGGGTTGACTGGGTCAGCCCAGACTGGGTTGGGCTGAGTTGGTCCAACCGGGTCAGAACGGAACCGGGCCCACTAGTGACCCTTTACATCCTTTGTCCATTTCATTGGAACCAAACGATTGTTTGACGAGCCGTCAGTGGCGCTGGTTTTAATGGAGCGTATCCATCCCTTTGAGTATACCCCTTTGGTGTTCAAGGTTTATTTGAGTTACAATCCGGTTGGATCATGCATGAATCCAATGAGGCCCCCCGTAACTAAAAAACTAATAACTCATAGACCGGGCATCCGATTGACGTGCCATCAGTTGCGTTTAGACCCCTATGATGTGGCGGTCCATTGAGAAAAATGTCTATGTGGGTCTTCGTGATACTTGGAGTATCGAACTATATCTTGTGGAGCAGACCCTCCCAGAGATGAGCGAGCAGAGTACAAAGACTTAGTAGCTGGACAAGGCATGACGACGGCTTGACTGCTTTGACTTGGATTGATTCAACTAGCCTGGTGGGGAGAGCCTGGTAGTTGGCGGCAGACCCACAGTGGAGGAGCACCTGGTAGATGGTGGCATACCCACATTACTCTACAAGAGTACCTCTGAAGGCTATTAGAGGGAGCGCCTGGTAGTTGGCTATAGACCCACAGTGGAGGAGTGCCTGGTAGTTGGCAGCAGACCAACGGTACTCGACAGGAGGAGTACCTCCGTAGTCCAAGGTTAGTGGGAAGCACCATGGTGGCGTGGCAGGCCCACTATACCCAAAAGAGTTGTAGTTCTCCAGCAGCTGAGGTTTCAATAATAAAAATCCTGGATTGAGCTGAGTCAATGAATTTTGTGTTTTCCTCATTATTGAGATGGGTTACTTGATAACTTAGGTATATGTATGGGCATATACCTAATAAATGGATATCTTTTGATTTCATTAATTGTGGTTTATCCTTGTTGGATTTTGTGAGAGCATGAGGGTCTCGGGGTCCCTATTGAGTATCGTTATACTCACCCCTGCATGGGCTATGCCAGCACATCGTTGTGTTGGTTGTAAACGACGAACAACACAGAATGGGGCCGAGAGTAGCAGGACTGGACAGTACCCGGAGGTGGAACTTACGACGAGTAGGTACATGGATGAGATTGACGAATGTGGATTACTGAGAAGGCTATTTGTACCTACCCTTTAGGTAGGATTACTGAGAAGGCTATTTGTACCTACCCATGCCTATGGAAGGTGGGATTGGGGTAGTCACAGTACGAGCCCTAGGGGATGGGTTGTGACATTAAATCTCTATGAGAGATGAAACGACTATATTCATTTCTTATCTATTATACACAATATTCATCCATAAGGTTGTTATCATTAGGATATGTTTTTTATAAGGGTGATATCCCAACCAATGAAATATTAATAACTTCCAATCTTATTTAGAAAATGTAGGTTGATATTCTATTTTACATATAACGATAATTTATAACAAAAAATATAGAAATTTCTCAATTTTTTTAATGATTTTATTGTTTTTCCCTAAAAATTGAGATTTTCAATTAATGAAGAGGGGTGGTGAATTTATATTAATAAATTTTTAAATAATTGTTTGATTTTTTTAAAATAATTTAGAAAATAACATATCAAGTATTGAATTTTTATAGTACCTTAGATCAAAGTGTCCATAATTCAACTCTTCAAACACTATATGTGATAGTATGGTACCCACTATAACATATGGAATTAATTTTATACTATGTCAAAATATTTTAAAACATAATTTTACCCATATAAAAACAATTCAAATCATGACTTTTTTCACAACTTGTGTAAAAACCTGTAATATTAATACTGATATGGTTGAAGAAACATGTAAAGAATTGTCCAAATTCATCCTGGAACAACACACAATTCAAGAGACCATATATCCTCATGAATTCCCCCATATATGCCATAGGTGACTGACAAGAATCAGTATTTAACAAGATACATTGGGGAGACTATACACTTTGATTAGAAAGTAAAAAATGGGAACATAAAAAGTACTCAAATACATCCATAATCATAATAATATACATAACACACAATATGAAAAAATAGAATGTTATAAAAAATAAAATAAAATATATAGGCATACCATCTCAAATGATTCTAAAGAAAATATCAAAGGGTATCCTACTATGAAGATCACATATACAACAGAAGAAAGAAATAAAATAATTACATAGATCTATTCTACCTACACTAAGATAAATCATAATACCAAACTAAAAAATGAATTAAATCCTTTAGTTTGATCTTGATAGTCCAAAGGAGAGACTCCATTAGGTCAAGAAAAACTAGGCCTCCTCCAAATATACTAAAAAACATGTGCTCCAACCTGAATGTAGATATATGGTCTTTATATCCTCCAAGGTGCATATACATGATTTTAAAAGTTAATATCACCAAAACACCCCCGATATTGAACCTATAATATGTTTTTAACATTTGAATGCTCACATGATATACTTATAATTTCTGTAAACATATAAAATATTCAATAAAATATGTAACATCAAAAAAAATCATAGGATTAAATAGAAATATTGTAAATATCCAACAAGAGGTTCTAGTCTAAAACTAGGGGTAAATTTATCCCAACTCTAGCCCATGATAGATGACATATAAGACATTACTCAAATAGACACACATCATCATGAGAGTCCCCAATATCATTTATTTACCACCAATACATTTAAAAAACTTGATTGAATGTTGTACACCAAGGAAAAACCATGTGAATGAATAAAGAAAAAGACATGTAACTATATCTGGCTCTTGGAATATGATGGAATGATCCAAATTTGGGATAGAAACACTAAAAACACAGAATGAATTTTTCCAAAACATATATGTACAATTAAACTCATAGTATCCATAAAATATAAACTTATTGAATGGTATAGACTATATCTTAGGTTCATCAACATGTTGAGAGACATAAACACCTAAACCCCAGTATTGTAAGAATCCACTAGCATAAGGGATGGTTTCTATCCTCTAGATCATCCAAGATCTATTTGTGCCCATAAAACCAAAACAAAAAAATAGAGCAGCGAAGCAGATAAATAACATGGTTGAACCTAATATATTGATATCCCAAAGCCTTCTCCTATATCAAGGTACTAGGAAATAGTTTACTTAGTAATATCAGTCATATGATTAAATCATGATTAGATCCAAATACCCATAATCGAAATTTTTTAATCATCAGTAATGACCATCTCATAGTCAACAACAAATGGAGAACCCATGGTCTCCCGATTCTCTAGAACTATAGCTAATTTCTATCAAAATCAGTCTCTATATTTTATATCGACACTCGACATCATTAATGATGAGTGTTTACTAACACATAGTTTTGTAAACTAAAAATTCCAATACATTGGTTCATTTGATCACATCCATCTCAATCCATATGATGCACCTGATTCCTAAAAAAACTGACTCGATACCTAGAACAACCATGACCATTAACATACCCCTAATAAAATCCACAATGATATAATAGGAAACCATACAAGGGGATCCACTATGGAATCTGAGTCATTTGATAATTCAATCCTTTGAAACATCCCAAATTGTCCCATAGTGTCCCACTATAGATCTATGATCAATAACGAACCCATAATGGATTCTAATAGCTTCACCACACACAAAAAAGGATTTATTAATTTTCCTTATGAAATCATCGATATAACAAAAACCTAAAATGGTCTCCACAAAACATGTGATGCATTGAGGAAATTCATACTACAAGCATACCATTGGCCTTCCTCCCAATCCAAAATCCCATCCACGTGTGCTACCACACCCATAACTGCAATGATAATGTATCATTATGACCCATTTCATTATATCCTCAATTAATTATAGCTATATAAAACACCCCTCTGGTTATACCTACACTAATGGATCCAAGTAAAATAATTATTATACACCAGATAATAAAACACAATCATGTTGTTTTGAATGTTAACCACTCAAAACTAGAAAATGGAAAAAATACCATAATTTAATGATATCACTAAATCCCATATTAGATAATATTAAAAAGATGCATCTAAATGATCACAATGGAATACTCTTTTTTAGTAAATATCCAATATCCATACCATCTCAAGGATCTCCCAACTCACAATCCAACAACCATTTGATTCAAAAATAGATCCTCAATGAAAACCTCATATGAACACTAATATAGTCCAAAAAATACTCCAAAAAAATAATAACTTCTCAAAGGATATCCCATAAGAATATATGTTGAAAAAATTCTCATAATGGATTACTCAAATGTCCAATTTTATACCCAATGAAGGAAATCTTTTCATAAAAACACTAAAAGGTGATATGCATGGAACACACCAAGACTACACAAATTATTCATATAGCAATCTATCTAGGTTTTATACCTCAGAATATTATGGTGTGTACTTCCAAAAGTACACAGTGTTCACTAATCCTAAATGGTGTATACTTCACATGGGTCACCTGGTCATGTTCCATAATCATGTTTTCTCAACGTACCACATATGACCAATTTCAATGAATTTCACATGGAAATTAGATGTGTTACTCACATGAATATGCTCTCTAAGAATGGGGTGTCTTTCCATGTTCCATGACAACCCTAGGTCATCTAACATAGAATGTCTTTAACACAAACACACACACACACACACACACACCATGTAGCCCCTTCCTCCTCGTAACACCTATAATGGACAATATATGACATGTGTTATCTGAACTACATGTCACATGATTGGGTATACCAAATGGGAATCTCATTCCATCATCATAAAATACCCCATTTTCTAACAAAATTCCATTGATAGTCCCTCTAAGGACTCCCATAAACACATATATGGTATTAAATCATAAAAAAATGTTTAGGAATTGGGAAAAAAATTGATACCTTAGGGAATAAAATTCGGAGGAATCACTAATAGATTAACACACCACCACCAGAAAGCTAAAATTTACATCGGAAAGAGGTCCCAAATAGTTCTTCCATTTCTCTCTCACTACAATATCACTTAATCTATCTCAACTTTGTGACCCATGTGGTGGAACAATGTAGGCATGAATCCTTGTGATGTAAATAATGGGAAATAATAACAGATAAAAATAAATGTATCAAAAGGAATAACAGATTAAAATGGGACTCACTCCTAACCTCAATGCCCATTATGAGATTATTCATCAAATAGGAAAATCCCTCCATTATGAAATTAACGAAAGAGTTGGAATCTCAAATATATTATATCAACAAGATATTCCAAAAAATAGACATGCATGAATAAATTATTATTTCATTTTGTAAATATTTTTAGTTGAGGAAAATTTAAAAAACATTAAAATATAATCAAAATAATGATTTAATGTAATTAACCTATTATATAACCAACATTGTGGTAAAAATATATTAATTATCATCATAGGATAAATATTATTTTTACTATCAATACATATTGGGAACAAAATGTTCAAATTCGCCTAAAATTTTTCAACTATTACTAACACAAACATTATAGTCATCCCACCATAATGTGGAACATCCTCAAGAATACTCCATATAAAACAATATGTTTTGGTCACACTGTATAATTCTAAACAAAAAACACTATCACCAACATAAATAGGGATGTCAAACAATTTCCACCACTCTCCGAGCATGAGAGAATCTCTAGTATGAATGATATCATCCTCACCACCACATGAGTATCCTTATTGTATCCACAAAAAACTCTATCATTCCAAAACGACAATATGTTCATCACTATATGTAATTATTTGACATAGCTTACATACTCACACAAGAGTTCCAAAAAAAATAACAACAACACATATTCCTTGGATCACCAAGAATAACATACATATAAATCAATAAAAAACAATACAAGGATAATATCATCAAACATACTACTATTCTCTCTCTTATAAATGGGTTTTCGTACACTAATATTTGATCACTAAGATACTAAACCACTAGGATTCCCTCAAGAACCAACCAAATCTTAATGGAACTACACATAGCCCATTTATATAACCACATATCAACTAGAACTACAAAACCCCCCTATTTACATGATATTAATCAATAAAGATCTATCCCAATAAATCGTACTACCAACACTATTCTCATCAATGAATATTGATAATCCAAGTATATATGATAGGCACTCATAAACCAAGAATTGAAACAAGAAACTTGATTACATGGGACAACTCCTGATGTACCTAAACTAATGTTCCTAAACGAGTTTCCATTCTTCTCAATACGGTAAATTCTAGTAATTATAGGAACCCTCAGATTTCCTTTTTACAATAAAAGTATCTCCCACATTCAATGATGACCAAACGATATTCTTCCACCCAAGAATTGATCCAAAACCAAAAATTCGAAACCATTATATCCTCATGATACACAATGTAATTTCATTAAAAACTATGTATAATAATTAAACTAATAATAAATTATCATGAAAACCCCAAGAGTGAGATATATATTAGTTATCCACCTATAATGCATCTAGATTCCACATAAATAACCACAAGAACCACCAAATGATACATACTCTTCATAGTAGTAGACCACAAAGGGCCCCACAAAAAAGATCATCTATTCCCACCTATGATGTTGGTGATAACAACCACACAACAACCCACAACTTGACCAGCTAGAAATAATGTGGAAAAAAACTCCCACCCCATAAAATGAATCCACAAACATCATGGAAAACACATCCTTTAGACCACTTAATTATGACTAGAATATCTCATAGGAATCATTTACATCAACGATCCACAAATTGAAAACTCATTCATAATCCAAACTATAAGGATCAATATGTATCCCCCAAAATAGGTATTGTTAAACTACTATTGTATAAGAGATCTCCATCAAATCCACAAGTATTTACTTTATATAAAAATAAAAACATTTGATGTTTTCGAATAAAATTCAACCATGGATATGAGTGTGAAAAAAACATGTTTGCCATTGTGGATGCATTAAACTAATGAAACGCCATGAAAATTGTAATAAAAAAAGAAATGATTTTTTTAAGAGAATCCAACATTCATATAATGATTCATGAACACTGGACTGTTTGATACATGCTATGATACAAACCTATAATAAATCATAAACCCATAAACACAAGTGTGTCAAAATAGGTTCAATTACAGAACCAAAATAATGTAAATGTTGAAAAAGAACCCCATCACCATGGAAAATTTAGTTTTTATTTGAAATAGAGTTAATGAAACAAAAATAAAATATTCATTACAAGATTTGTCATGTTCCCTGACCACCTCTCTAAAACCTCCATAAATTATATAACATTCACCTTTGCTACTATTTTTTATGATCCTACCTGATTCTCTCTAACATGACACACAATATATCTTTTTATAATTTATTATTAATACATACACATAAGATAGAGTATGATGACTAATTGTGATGTTTGAATGATACTCTGGGGTGACTATACCCTCTGGTCTGAGTGATAAAATATTTTATGTAAACCAAACATATAAACTTTTATGAACACCATAGTATGGAAAATAAATAATCCAAAACAATATCATGATACAATAAAGGAAATTTTTCATAAAATCATATAAGATCAAATAACGTAAATCAAATAATAATTGATATACCACTAGGACAATAAATTACACAGAATATAGTAAACTAAAAATAAATCAATCTGGATCTAGTGCCTACTCTGATACAAACCACATTTCTAGTCTCCATGATTAATTAACTACTCATGATTGATCATGAGACTCCACATTACCAAATCCACTTGATCAAGAAACTTTGTGCCTCTACTTGATCCACTAAGCCAATTTTTTCTCCCACATAGAAGCATGCAAATGTTATTTATCCAAAAAATGGTTAACATAAAAGGGTTGAGAAATATGTCTTAGTATGCCAGCGTGGATGGTGAACTAATTATCTATTTTATAAATAATGTTCATTAATAATTGGTATAATAATCCTAGAAAAAGATACCAATTGTTGGAATAAAATTAACCACAATATAAAATGAATAAACAAGGGACCAATTACAAAAAATATATAATTCCCAACATTGGGTTATAACCAATCATGTGATGTAAATAAACTCAAACTCTATCCTAATCCAAAGAGTATATAGAATATGGATTACTCAACCACAATACATCAGGTGCATCCACTATATTTTCATAGAACGACCAACACCTCAAAATTGAAATAGAAAAAAATGTAAATCCCCATGGAATAACCATAAGCAAACAAAAATTAAAATAGAATACCACTCCACTAGGATCTTGTACTTCAATGGCATAATAAGATGACATGATTTGAACTCTATAACATTAAATTAAACATTCAATGAAATGGTATTATTTTCTAACTCATTACTGCATTAAATATAATTTATGGAATGACCTATATTATAATCCAAATATGTAAACGTTTTTCTGAACATAGACATCTAAACCCAAGATGAATAAGTTTCAATTGGACAAGGAGAGAACTGTACTCCTACCAATCATTGATTAAATCCCTAAATATTTATAACCATAGTCAAAAGATGGATGGGAGAATAAAATAAATCACATAGTCAACACCAAGTCAAAAGATATCCCAAAGGGCTTCCACTACATCAAGGCCCTATATAGGAACTTCTTAAAATATCATAGAAGAAGTGTAAAGGAATGATTCAATCAACTCTCAATCCCATCAACCAAACTACTTAACTATTATTTGAAACCATCTCATTATTAAAAAATCATTGGATTTTCAAGTACCCCTGAAACCTCATAACATCCACCAAAGTCTCTTGCCACTTCTATATACGATATTTAGGTAAAAAAGATACCACCGGTGCTAATAAAGATTTCAACCCTTAGTATGAAAACTAAATCATGGGGCTCCCTATGTCTTTGAGTTATATACATCAAAAACCATGTGCCTCACCCAATGTATGATTACTCCACAATGACTCAATACTGATCCCAACCATGCTAATTATCTCAAAAACAATATTATACAAAAATATATAATCATAAACCATAAATAGTGCTCCCCAATAACTTCTAATGAAATGTGAAATCCTGACATGAGAAACTTCTACAATCATCCCTAAGTAGCCCACCATTGTTCCTCGATCAACAAAAAACATATATGGGAATCTATGAGATTTAACACGATTTATGGGGAATTCCCAAAAATCATTATGACCATATAAAGTTCATAAAACCTATAAGGGAATAATTTTTTGAAGAAAAATACTTGGTACAATACTTTATTTATGAAAATACATGGTTGTTATTCCTACAATACAACTTATCCTATGAAATTACCACTCCAAAAGGGAACCAATAATTTGGTCCTCAAATCCATCTCACTATATCATCAATATATCCTAGATATAGTAGAGACCCTTTGGATTCAACCCATCCTTATATTTCTATCCAAAATAATCTTCAGATATCATATCTAAAACCTCATGTGGGGGGTTTTTGATCCTCAACCACTCAATATCATGAAAAATGGTAAAAGGCCTTAATCTAAGACATCGATGGATCCAATATTTAGGATAAATATAAAGTAAAATAAAATAGTTTTCATGGAAATATTTCATCTAGGTCAATCAAAAATCTTGTGATGAACACTAAATTCTTGAATCACACAACACAAGCTGCATGAGGAATTTTATATAAATGAATAATGGGAACATCCTACCAATTCCCGACAAGTATGAACCATTATCTAGACATCTATAAATTCTAATTGGATTACACCATCATTATTATTTTATAAAATACTCAGAATGTAATACTCATATGTCCAATTTAGATTAATTAGTGAGTAAACAAGCAAAAATTGTATTAAATGTGGAAGTACATGTTGTGGACCTTGAGTGCATGGTACGAACCCCAACTCATCAAACAATGTAGTTTACCTCAATCTAACCTGGTATGTACATCCCAAATTCCATTTTTTGGACCACAAACAGATTGATTGGAATTTATATTGGGCACCTAGACATATAAATCATGTAGGGTATATCCACTTAACTATGTGGCCCATAGCCATGATTTACACATGAATGGTAGTCATATACCTCACACGACCATGTTTCAATAACACACGGGGTGATGTCATTCCATAGGATAAACCATGATTCATCCAATTTTGAAAATACTAAAAAAATTACATCTAATTCCTCACATATCCTGAAAATAATATCGCACGACATGTATTCTCTAAAATACACATAATGTAATCATATTTTGTTAATGTAAATCCCTTATAGTCTCCTTTCACACCATGATTCTCCCAATAAATTATTATATCAACCCCTAGGGGTCCTAATATACACATAGAGAGTTTCAAGAACAATGAAATATATTTATGGGTATTATGAAGGAAAATGATAAATAAAAATCATTACATAGGGCATAAAATGAAGGTGCATTACAACTTAATTTTTCCCATACAACAACCAATATATGATCTACCACAATATAATCTCACTAGGGGTTTCTCCACCGTCTATATCTTCTTATGCGCTCCCTCTCAAAACCATGAAACCCCAACGGTTTAGTGGAACATACTTAAATACAAGGGGATAGATTAATGGTAAAATAAAATAAAATAAAATAAAATAATAGAATGTAATGAAATAATGAAACAAAAAAAGGTCAAGGCCTAGACCTAGACACGATTCCCATGAGGGAATTATGAATTTTGTTGTAAAAAAAATCCATTATAGACATATTCGTGGATTGTGAATCTCAATCTAAATATTAAAACAAGAGATATTAACAAATGAAACAGAATATATTAATATTAAAAAAATTCAATAGTATTATTTCATTAACGTTTTAATGAAATTAAATTTAAAAATTATTTTTCCATTGGTAACCACCCTATACCAAGACTAATGCAGTTTTGGAAAATTTTATATGATTTTGAATCATTGAATAAATTACCATTTTAATCGAATAAAACATGACAGATTTTGTTAATATTAATCTTAATTTTGAAAAATTATATTAGTGCAGGTTATTAAAAAAACAACCCAATCTCCCATTTTTTACTAGTTGTTGAAAAACTAATAAAATTATTTCCTCACATCAAGGAACAACCCAAGAAATGCCTTTTTTTAGTGTACTGTAACCTAGACACTATTTTTTTCAATTATTAATAATGGGAGTAAACCACAAATACAATACATAAAAATGATTGAAATAATTAGGAACATCATTCACCAATTAAAACATGTAAATATGGATTATAGAAGTATATTTGAAACTATTAAACTTAAAATAATAAAAAATATATAGTCTATCTAAGAGTATTGAAATGGTGATGAAAAATGTGAGTAGCATAGTAATGGTCAACATATCCTTTAAATCTAGAGTATTTTCCATCGGTTATATAAAATACAATAAAAGAGTTATTTAATAAAAAACATACCTCATAAAATTATTATACATCAATATCCATTCTATTTAATCTTTTCCCATGAAGCTGTATATTTCACTAATAGATAATAATCTACATTAAAATTAATAGGTATTTGAAAAATATATAAATCACAATACAACGATATATTAAAACTCCTCAGAATCCTTTAATACATCTAGCACTAAAAATGGTCCTCGAATAATTCAAAATAAATATATGAGATATAATCATTATACTTTAAAAAATCCAAATATGTAACTCATGGTTTCGTAAGAATTCTGTGTTGATATTTAATCATATTTTGTCCTACAAGATATCCTTAAAATCAAAGTAATATTTTTACAAATTTATTTTCATGTAATCAAAATAATTAATATTTTATTGTGAAAAACATAATTCAATTAATATATCTTTAAAAAAGATATAGTAAATAGATTTATGGAACTATTTATTATCCAAATAATATATCAAAATATTTAAAATAATAATTGTTAATATATGGTGAATAATATATTTTTTCATTCAATATAAATAGGATTTTATGTAACAATAATTTATATAAACATTTTTTAGTTTAATGTATTACCATGATTGTGTTTTATACCTATTTTATGTCTTGCAAAAAATGATTTTATATTTCTAAAGACACCATTGTAGTTTTTATGACAATTATTCTCTGCACTATATAAAAATTATCTAGTGTTTTCAATAAAAAGAAATTGATGCACCATAAGTATCATTCAACTCAAAGTAATCAAGAATATAATAGCTATTAATATATTTTTTTTTGAACAATATATTAAAAGTCCATTGGGATAAGACAAGTCAATATACAATAAAGAAAATCAAATTACATATCAAAAAAACATCGAATGGTCACAATCAATCAAAACAAAAAATAATATAACAATATAATAATAATTAAATAAATAAATAATAAAGAAAACAAGGATAATTAATAAATTCTCTAGGTAGTCCTATCATAAATAAAAAACATCCATTAATTAAAATATTGGTGTTTGAGCCATCATTGAACTCATATTAAAATATATTTTTCAAAGGAATAATTTTTATGACATAATGAAAACATGAGAAAATGGGTAAAAAAATGTATTAATATTTTTCTTCTATAATTAGGCCAATCATGAATTTTTTTCCCAAACACATAAAATATATATTTTTAAGATTTATCAAAACATAAACAAATTGATGATATAAAATGAATTATGATAATAGTATAAATTGAAGCGAAAAGGATCGAGTAAAAAATAAATCAACTGTTTAAATTTTAAATGAAATTATAATATAAGATTCATGTATCCCATTTTTAAATGAAAATATAAATAATAAATAAATAATTAAAAATTATTTTTCACCATTTAAAAGACCTTCTTCCAAAAAAACACTTCACCAAAATTTTAGATATAATAATTTCAATAAAATTTTAAAAAATATTAAATAAACCATTAATTCATTATATATCATGGACGAAAAAATTATAGCTCCTTCTTAAATTTATATACTATGATTCTGTCATATTTGGAGAAATTTTGATACAAATATAAAGAACTAGAGTATTATATTTTGATAAATTTATATGTTAAAAAATAAATATCAACTTATCTGGATGAAATCAAATCATAAAATTAAATATGAAACCATGGATTAAGGATATATATAGAAATAATATAAAACCTATAAAAACTAATTCATAATTCAAATGGTTTATGACACCATTATATACTATAATTTTTTAAACAATGATTGTAGATTTCAAATTAGTTTTTTATATTAATTATAAAGTGATTATTGAGAATAATTTTTAAGAATTATGAAAATTACATTAAAATAAAAATAGTGAAATTAGCATTTGAAAAAATATTCAAATAAACATTAAATTATTTCCAATAAAAGAAATGGTAATCACATATTATTTAAAATCCACGTGAAACATAAAATATAAAAAATTTAACATGTACAACAGCCATATTTATGAAAATTATCTATGTGAATGTAATTATACAATAAAAATTTAGAATATTTATAATGATCAATGAGAATATTATACCAAAAAATTACTAACAAAATTGAATAAAAAATACCAAAAGTTTATATTAATTGATAATATGATGGATAAATGATTGTATCCTTGATTGAAATCTTTTAACCCAAATATATTCAATAAGAATCTTAAATATTCAATTCAAATATATATTGTAAACATTTAACATCACATGTTCATATATGATTTTTTCAAACGTAGTTGAGTCCCATGCTTTAGTAAATATTTCATCATGTTGATCTTTAGATAAAACACATACAAATAAAATTCCATATTTTTAGAATTGTATTTAATAAAATGTTAACTATATTCATTATGATATGCTCTACACTTAATTTTTTTGTTAACAAATATTTAAATTTCAAAATACTTAAAATATTATTTATGTAATATTTCAATGAAAATATCACAAATATATAATTTTTTTCATAAATGAAATAAATAATCATAATAATTTCCATCATATATATATTATTCTTATCCATGAAATAATTGAAAACAAAATTTTTCATTAAAACTCCGAGAGAATGAAACTTTATATGAAAATGTCATATCCCACTTCTTCATTTTTGATGAATTTAGAACCACTTAAAATATTTATTATTTAAAATTTTAAATTAAATTTACCGCTTAAAATTTTTTTTCATATAGCCATTTATATATTTAATTATTATATTTATAGAAATTATTGACATAATTTTATATATTTTGAAAATAATAATTCATAACCACAACTTTTATCCTAGAAAAGTTTTTATATTAATTAATACAAATAATTCCACTATAATGATTTTTATTAAATGAAATAAAATATTTATCACTATCCTGATTATATGTAGTTCTTATTTTGTTACTATAAGATTTACATCAATCTAAACTAAATATTTCATCTATTTATTTAATATACATCAGGCAAATTAATGTGGTTCCCTCATTCCATGGAAAATATTAATGTGTATGAAATAATTTAATTTATCCCCAAAGACTCATATAAAACTAATTTACCACCAATTTTAAAAGATAATTAAATAAAACCACAAGTGATGATATAAATATAAAATAATTAATATATATTATAAAAATAAAATTCCCTTTATTTTTTTTATAAATAAGGCTGCATAAATTATTCCACTAAAAAACCATTTTTAAAAATAAATTTCTTAAACCATTTATACAATGAACTACTGTATTCCATACGACGATAAAAATATTTTCAAAATTTTATAGTTGGCTAGGATGGAATTCATTTTCAAAACATTGATGTTTTCTTACAAATAGTTCCTAAATAATAGAACCACATATATATTAATTTTTTATGTTAATTTGAAATAATTTGATACCATGAAAAGAAAAGTAATCCAATATTGTTTACATAGATTTATATATTTTAACCATAGAAAATGATTCTTCATAATTTATTTATTATTCTTGAAAATATCCTTTTGAACCAAATTACTCATTATTTATAAAAAAGGTATATATTCAACATTAAGATTATCATAAATCGAATTATTATCAATTACTTGAAATCCTTTATCTTATTCAACTAAATTTAAATATTTATTTCTAAAAAATGATTTAACTCTTCATCTTTAGTAGGTTTATATTTATTATTATATATAATAGTATGAATATTTTTTTAAAAACATAAAGAATAAATGAAATATACTAAAATAAAATTTAAGTATATTCAATTTCGTATAGTTGAATAATCATTAACAATTATATTATCTGAAGGTTGATCTCAATGTTATTTTAGAAACATTTTATTTGGTTGTATTTCCCCCCTCGTAATTTTTTCCATTTTGGCCTCAAATTGTATAATGTTAAAAGCCTTCAAAATCACTTCATTTTTTTAAATCATTCATACTTTCTTTTGAATGATTATCATTATACATAAAAATACAGATTCATTAACTAGAATACACATTTTTGTATAAACTCGGAAATTTTATCTTGAGTATTAATATCCTTAAATGATAAATTTTTCATATTTTTAATCAAATATATCCAATGAGTATTTAGTCATATGAATATAAACTCCAAAACTTAATACTCAAAAATATAAAAATTTTGTGTTATATTATTCCAATGTTTTGAATGTGTTTTCATTGAAATTTTAATTAAAATAACACTATTTCATAGCCACATATTTTAGGTAAATCTTATTACATGAAATATCTAGGTTCATTACATTCATTTATGATGGTTCTAGAAATTTTTTATTGTGTTAAATTTTAAAATTTTTGAACACCATTATGTTTTTGTTTCCTAAGGGAAGAAAATTTATTCATGCAACCCAAATATTTAGGTAGTTTTTAAAATTACAATTTTGCAAATTCAATTCCTCTATTAGTTAATAATGAAAAAATTAAATATGTTTTTTCCATTTTGAACATAATTTCAATAAACCATGTTATTAAATAGATTCATATATATGAAATAGAAAGTATACTTTTGTTTGTAGGATAATTTCCTTAACAATTAATAATACACCCCATTTTTCACCAATAGATATAGTTTATTTTGGTCCAAATAAGTAAATAGGTAAAATTTGTAGAGGGATTATCCTATAAATATATTTTCTATATATAAAACCCCCATTATATTGTATTAATTTCAAATATAAGTTACACATGTAGTTTATTTCTTATTTCACTTTATGAAACATGATAACTTTTTGGATTTGGTAAAGAATATATAGATAAATGATATTTTCATTCTATCACCACACATTCCATAAGATGTAATATGACTAAATAAAATATATTCATTTGAAACACTAATAATTCCATTCCTAAAATTTATTATAATAATTATGAAAACGTTAATTTTCATTAAATAAGATAGATTCATTATTATAAATAATTAATTTATCAATTTGAAATTTCATAACCATTACAACATCACACAATTTTGAGATACTAATAAACTTTTTAACATATCAATTATATTATAATATATATTTACATTTTATTTTCTACAAGAGTAATCTAGTTTTATTCGACAAGTTAACTATACATAATCTTTAGTTCTATATACAATTTTACAATTTTATAAATTTCAAAAAAAATTCCATTTAATTCCGACATATAAATTATTCATTTTATATTCATTATAAATTAATAGAGAAGAATCAAAAATATGATTCTCATACATGAGTCAAAATATCAATCAAAAATATGTTTTTTCATTTTAAGAACTTGATTCATCACGTGATTTTCAGTATTTGGTACATATCAATCAAGCTTCGAGTTCACTCTTCTCCTTCAAATTATATTTCACATTTTTTTAATTTATCTTTAGGATTTATATTTTTCCCATCATTAATCAGTAATAGTATATTTTATTATTATCATAGTTAGACATATTAATACACATACATATTTTTCTATGATCATCTCTTGAATATTCTATTTTTTATTTCAGAGTTTTTTCACTCCTCCTACATGTATGATACTTTTAAAAAATGAAATGATCCATAAGTTCTATATTCCAATAACTCAGAATCTGATGATTCAAAAGGAGTAACTTTCATTTTCAATTTAAAATTATTAACTTAATTAATAATAAACTCGTTTACATCTATAAATATCAAGGGAAATTTAATTTTAGTAAATATCAAATTAAAACATTAGGTGTATAATATTTAAATTTTATTATTTTAATAAATTTATATATTCATTTAATGATTTTAATTTAGTAGAGAAATGGTATTGTTTTAATAAATTTTCATATTCTAAAGAATATTGTAATTTATTAATTATATTTATAATTCATTATAATAAATAAAAAAATTTATTTTAAATATGATTTTTACGAATAGTCAAATATTGATATTCTACTCTAAACATAAGATATTTAGTTCTAATAAATTAAAAACACAATACTGATTATTTTAAAATATTATTCTCATATCATGTGCATTTTTAAAATATTTGACATCACTAAATAATTATAGATTATTTTTAAAATAATATATATTGATGATTTATATTTTAAAAAAAATCAACGAATCAACATCATTAATATTGTTATAATGATCCTTAGAGAGATTTTTTTTACCATATCTATCAATTAATCTATAAATAACTACTTAGGATTGTTTTGATTCTAAAAATTCAGTTAGACATAACTAATACAATAAATAAATAGTGGTCTTTGGGGATAACATGCATCATTAATAATGTATTCCTACTATATAACACTGAAATTTTCCTTAGACAGTTTAGATAATGATTTATTAACGAAAAATTAATAAATATTTATCAAAATAGTATTCCCATTCATTTTACCTACTATAATTCCAATTATTATGTCTTGTTATGTGATATTTTCTATTGGCCACGAGGGAGGGTGATAAATGACCAATTAAGAAATATTAAACACTTATTAGAGTTATGTAAATATGAAGAAGGAAATATAATATTAACATTATTATTTGTATAGTAGTTTAGATAAATGTAATATAATTTTTACACTTCACAGTCTCAATGTGGGATTATGTGACCAATTATAATAAGAGACCTGAACTTTGAAAGAAGTAGTATTGGTTTACAATTTCCATTTCAACCCCTTGAATAAAAACAAAAATCCTAGGTATTTCACAGGTGGATTCACTTCCCTAAACCATCAATTTTATGTATATAATGAATCAACCATTCATTTTTCTATACAAAGGCATAACTCAATCACTTATATTTGTATGTATATAAAATAAGCAATAAACTGCCTTTTCATATAGTGGAACTTCATAAGATGTATCTTTTTAGGGGTAATATAAAATGGACACTATAGTCCAAATTTTTATCAAAAAACCAAATCAAAAAATATATATAATAATAATTAATGAATTATGAATCATAGAAACAAGTTAGAAAAATTATGGATTTCATGTTGAGGATATATTTAAATGCCTTAGTAGAAATGAATCAGAATGATGTATTCTAGCAAAGAGTATTTCAATGATGATCTAAAATGTTTTTCACATTGTAATTATCTTAATATCATTGTCCCCTTATTATTTTTAAATGGTTATTTTGAACTCAATATATTATAATCTATTATCCATAGAACCCAATAAAAATGAGCATGTACTCATAGTAATTTCTTTTCATTCTATCATATGAAATCCGAAATTTCTATTAAAGATAAAAAAACTACATAAATTTTGAGATAAATTTTTAAAATCTAATAAATATAATATAAATGTATAAATATTTTTTATATAAATTCAATACATCAATCAATTGAATGTTTTTTGAATACTATAATACTCAGTTTCAATAAAGTTACATTATAATTAAAATAAATAAAATTTAAAAATAACAAATTTTCATGAATGTAGAGTGGTAAATTTAAAATTGTTTTCCACATTTGGTCATAATTAAAATTAAAATAATATGATTCTAAAAATATTTCAGTAGAATAAAAAAACATAATTACTAGTTATAAAATAAGTGAAATAAATTAATTATGTTTAGAAAATATAAAATAAATTAATTTATGAGATGATATGAAAACTAAATCATATATTAAAAGAAATAAAAATATTTTGGATATTGATAAGCATCATTTTTTCTTTTTATATACACAATTTTCCCATAATCTTCATTTTTTTAAATATCAATCAATTTCTTACGTAAGAATCACTATGTATATGAATTATTGAATGTCTTGCAAAAATGTATTTTTTTATTTTTTTAAGAATCATACTATGTTGTGTCACTATCATTATTTTCACCAAATTAATATCATCTAATATATTTCATAAAAGTGAATAAATTAACTATATGGATCAATTATCTCATATTAAGAATCAATTTACATCATGTAATCATTAGAAAAAGAGTCCCTATGAAACAAATAAAAAAATATAAAATAACTAAATATATTAAAATAATCATTAAAAATAATAATAATTGTTCGAAATTTTTTAAATAAAGTAATAGAAAAATAAGTAACTAAATACATACAAAAACACATATTAATATATAATAATGTAACTAATAAAATCTGATATTAATATTATCCACTTTTGAAAACTTCTATATAAGATTCTAATACTGACTTTATATAGAAGATATTTCTGTTTAAATTAGTTCAAAATATTCACAATACACTTGATAAGAAAACTAACGATACAAATAAATAAGAATTTTTAAAAATAAATAAAATCATAAAAATATTATTTTAACATGTTAGATCAAATAAACCAATAATTATGGGATTTATCAAAATATAAAGAAGTAAAATATTTATTAATAATTATTAATACATGATTAGTTGAAGTGGAAAGTATCCAGAGAATTTTTAAATTTTCTATAGTTCGTTAAAAATGATGCATATAAGTATAGATATATTTAAATGAAAATTATTATTTGGTATACTTAATACCAAATAATGTAAAACATTAAAATATGGGTAAAATATTATCTTTGGAATGAGTAAATTTATTCCATTCAATATTTCCTCAATTCTATTTTTTCTCAAAATTTAGTTCAATGACTAAACTCCCTTAATATCAGTCACCACAAAGTTTTCATATTTCTTTTATTTTGTTCAGATAACAATTATCAAGAGGTAGTCCACAATATATAAAATCGCACATGACATTTGTTAGTGTCCCTCGTAGATCTAGGGGTGGTCCTTATAACTAAGAGAGGATTTGTAATGACCTCCATCACACTATTATTATCTAGTTTGTTCCTCTTGTGTTTTCTGTCACCAACACAGAGAGGATGCTGATAATTTATTCCTCTGTTGCACAACTGCGGTGTCAATATGGAAGGCTTTAGTGGATATCGTTGAGATTTATCTTCCTAGGATGTCCACTATTGTAGACATTAATCATAGATGGAACTATCTTGGTCTCTCCTCACAACTAATGGATTTATTTCAAGTTGCTGCTTTTGAATTGTTGCATTTTTTCTGGTTCTCTAGTAATCAAATTTTCCATGAGAATAAATCCTTCTCGGTTACCTCTGCTCTCTCACACGTACTTGCTGAGATACGTGTGGATGGCCTGCCTAAGAAGTATTATTGTGCTAATTCCATTAATGATTTCACTGTTCATATCCGAATTGGTATCAAAGGAAATTTTAAACCTCCAGTTGGCACTTTTTATGTTCTATGGAACCAGCCTTTTGATGGTTGGTTGAAAGTTAATTCGGATGGTGCATCGAAACGGAATCCTGATCCGTCTCAATATGGTGTCGTGTAAAGAGATCATAAGGGAATGGTTGTGGGTTGCTTTTGTGGTTCTTGTGGTATTGTTTCTTCAATTGAAGCTGAGATGATGGGAATCATCGTTGCAGTGGAGAAGGCCAAAAAATATGGCTGGAATAATATCTGTCTAGAGAGTGATTCGACTAGGATTGTCTCTGCTATTAGGGATGGTTCATGTCACCTTTCTTGGAAGCTTCAAAATCGACGGATTAATTGTTTAGATTCACTTTTCCCTAAGAATCATATTATTAATCATGTCTATAGGGAAGCTAATTCTGTTGCAGATGGATTGGCTAACAAAGGAGCTGAAGGTGATGTCTTCATTTGGTATGACAAAATTCCTGATGATTTTTCACCCCTCTTGAAAAGGGATTTGGACATATCTCCTATTTTTAGGATCATTTCTTGAATTGGTGATTTTTGGAATACAGTGTAGCAGCATTCTCAAGCTATGCACAATACGGTTTGGTCTTAAGCTTGAGTTCCTTCATACTAAATTTCAGACTTGGGGATTTATATTCTTTTAGACCTCATAATTGACCCTTAATTATCCGGCCAGTGATGTTCTATTATCTATATTTTTCTTCTTCTTTCATTCCAATTAATTTTAATCTTTATCTGGTTTTCTTTTGAGGACCCTGGTGTGGAATGCATGGATGGTTAGACCCTGATGATCTTACCCTCCGGAGCAGCAAAGGCGCTTCTTGATGGTTGAGTTTTGAGGATAATGTTTCAGAAATAAAGGAGTTAGCCAGACTGTTTCTGGCGCTAGATATGGCTGGAAATGGATGAATAGTTCAACATAAGAGAAGATCATTTTGAACTCCATCCCTGCTTGAGTAGGAGAACTGCACACGGGGCTTCCAGCTGCACAGCAAATTCTGGACTCAGGTAGGACTCCCTCAATCAGAATGCGGCACTTGAATGGGTTAAGGACCCTGGTTATGGTTGTCTGATTTTTTGTGTGGTTCTTTATTTTTCCTCTCCAATTTTCTTTTTTCATTTAATATAGTGGCCTTTGCGCCTCAATCCTTTAAAAAAAATATTATTATCTAGTAAAAAAACCATTAAATTCTCTTATATAGGGTTATCTGTTTTATTACAATTTGATTCATTTCATTTTTAGTTTTTTATTGATTTTATGATTTTTATTTTTTTTCTTTTATTTATTATTTTTATTTAATTATGGTGGGTTTGTTTATTTAATGATTATGGGTTCATTCACGTCTCATATTATAGTTCACGTGGTTATAATGATCACAGATTCTCTGATCACATTAGTGTTTCTTTTTTTCATATTTTTTCCCTCAACTTATGATTATGTTTTATGGTTTCTATTAGGATTGGTAAAAAATGAAGTTCATTTATTATGTAATTAAATATAGCATCATAATGGATGAAACTCAATGAGATTATGCATTATAATGTTTTTGGTGGTGATGGATATAAATGTATCACTATGTTATTTTAAATTCATTATTTAATTTATCATAATTTCATATATGGTGTTATATATGATGTGTTTTTATTCTATTTCAGGAGTTATAGTTTGTTTTCATCATATATATTATTTATTCTGTTTTGAAATAATATATTATTTAACCTGATCGATGGATTTTTTTGGGCTGTAATATTCCCCACCATTGGAATAATGTTAGTATAGACATCAAGAGGATATCACTCGATGTCCTATGTGTGTTTAATATCATGTATAACTAATCCAAAGGTGAATTGACTGAGTCATGGAAATTACATATCTTATAATATTATTATCTGACATGCCTGTGGTCCAATTTCATGTTTTTATTACTTATATAAATTTCTAGGTTAAATTTAGAATAGTTATATTTATTAAGTTAGACAAATGAACAAACCAATTATTTCTATTTTTCTAGTGTTTGTCCAGTAAAAAATACAATTCATTCTTATGGGTTCCCGCATAACCCAAAACATTAGATAATATTATAAAAATTATAAATAATTATATAGCAGTAACCATAAGACACTATGAATGATATGCATCTAATGACCATAAAAAAATTATTTGTTCCATCTATATATCCATTATATAAATGATGAACCACTTTATACAATCTCATTTATTTAGTTATACTTATAGAAACCGACCATCCAAACCTTACAATCCTACATATGAACCAAAAGAACACCAATATTAGATATATAAAAGACATTATTATCCAATAGTTCAATTCCTTACTTTAAAGCAAAGAAATCCAAAATCTCATGTAATACTGATGTAGAGGTTTGTAAACATATTCAAAATATACAATTCATTGAGAAGTGTATACTTCCACTATCAAACACATTCTACAGAAATCTACACACTTAATAGCTAATCTTGGGAGGAAATAGAATATCCTTATATGAAGATCCCATAACCCTACCACCATCTACATCATATCATACAACAAATATGCATAAAAATAACAAAAAAAAATCATATTCTAAAACAAATTGAAAATAAATTTTTTCTCTTAGTATAACTAACTCCATTACCATCACTATAGTAGCCAACTAAAAAAACTATAAAACACCTATCTTAACAAACCTATTTGAAAGTAAATAAAATAAATTATGTATTATAAGTAACACCACATAAAAAAATTGAAAAAAAATTTCATAAAGTTGTAACACACTACTTACATTACCATAGCTAAATTAGGAAAAAAAATATTTTATAGAAGAGTCCAATTAGGCCATCTAGACTCATGAATGTCATTATAATATGACACAAAAATATGAGAAGTAATTAAAATAGTGAAAAAACATAGGGTATCAACAAAAACTAATATAAATATATAATTTTTTCATAAAAGACCACATGACTAAAATTATCAATCAATTATAAATCAACATCATTAATACTTATAAATGTTGTTATATATACAAAATCCCCCCCATGACATATCACCACCAGATTCAATATAGTGTAGAGCTGAAATAATGAAACCATAGATACCTAAAATGATTTGTAGAATACCACCACATATGAAACATATAATTATAAAAATATATATGGAGAAACACGATTGAATAGTTTGATCAAAAATGAAAACTAAATTATGACGATCCAAAATTATAATATTGGGGATATATAAAATCAAAAAGATGAAAAAAACCTATGGATATCAACAACTAAATAAAAATTTTCTATCAAAAATGTAGAATAAAGTTGGAATACTAGTGAACCATAAGGGAAATAAACCCTATAAATCATATGATTATTTTTCATAGATAGAAACATTATTGTAAAATTATTTGAATGTATATGAATGTTGAAAATCATGGAATCATTATATATAGGTTCCAAAGATGACTCGAACCCTAAATAATGAACTGAGAGACCAAATGAGTAAGATAAAGAGAATCCTAAAATATTGAATTACAAATAGTAATAAGAGTTTAAATTATTTATATCTATTATAATAATTTTAAAAAGAAAAAAAAATTAATTTATTAGACAAAATAATTATCCATCAACCTACTCAATTCACATACTATATGAAAAAAATTCACCCATGGAACATACATTTTTAAAAATAATAATCTTCCTAATAAAATAAAAATATCCTTAATATTCATGGTAATTTCAATGGAAAGTTATTAAAATTAAATTTTTAATAGATTAGAGTAGTATAAATATTATATTAGAACACACCTAATTATTTTTTCAACATAAATGTTTATAAAAAACCCAATACACTAAATTGATTTTCTCTTTATCTATTAATGTTTTATTCAGTAGTAGTTGATGAATAAAATCATAATTTATGTTCCCTAAGTAATTAAAAAAATAAGTCACTCTAAAAATAATTTTTAGAATAGTAATGAATTATAATTGTAATAATATCCATATTTTTTAAATCTACTCATTAATATTCAAATAAAATAATGGATTCATGAAAAAATCAGTATCTTAATGTAACTTTATTTGATTTATTTATCCTTATTTTTTAATATTGATATTAAATTTTAGTTTCCTAAAAAAAGAATATAAAATATAGCTACATTTTTCACCTTAGATCTCTCGGAAGAGTGACATAGTTTTCTCTCTATTTCATCACGTCTATCACATTTTTATTATTATCTTATTGTCCTCTTGATATAAAATTAAAATTTGAAATGTAATTCATACAAGATTTCAGGGATAGTAAAATGTTTTTGATTCTTGTTATATTAATTCATTTCCATAATATCATTAAATAAACAATATCATATTTACACTACATAGATCTATGTGAATTGTAAAAGATATCTAAATTCTAACTCTAATAAAATAATCCATATTATTTTTCTTATAGTTATAATACTCACTATTGTATGTATCTATGAAATCCTACATTATAAAATTGTGATATCTACCATTTAAATCATCAAATGTTATATAAGTAAATTATCTCTTAATTTCACTTAACTCTTCAAATTTTCAACCTTGTTTAATAGTTACTATTACCTAACTTAATTCAATACAGAAAACACTATTTCCAGTATTAGTTATCACTTGTGTGTTAGTGGAACTACAAAATTTTATATCAATAATATTATAAATGGATTTTTATATATCATTTCATCGCTACTTATACAAAAAAAGTTAATTGTGTTTGATCATTTCATTGAGATTCAATAACCTTTATAAATCACTGACTATCAATTTTTTGGAACATTCATTTTTACTATAATTTTTATGTTACCTATAGAAGTCACAGATCAACATTACAAAAACATAAAAAACTATTATAATGGTAATTATGAATCCAAAATTACTATTATGTAATCATTTTACTACTTATTTTTCTCATACATAAATACAGAAAAATCAACTTCACTCTTAAAAAACTATCCTATACATTACATCATCAACTATAACATTATTGGATTAACATCAAAACATCAGTTAAACCTTCTTTGTTATAGTTTTATATATTATAAACATAATTATCCTTCATGAATCATGCTTATATTTTTCACCTTCATAATTAACCTCCATGAATAACCATTAAGGTCACTTACATTCTCTCATCCTTTATCATCAAACATAGTGTTTCCTATTTTTCCAAAACAGAGACACATTATCTTATATGCTATATAAGTTATACATCACCATATTTCATTATCCTTTTAATTAAATGCAACATATATAACATGTATTAATATTCTACATATATATAATTGTATTTACAAAAATGTAACCATAATGGATATCTAATCAAAGTAATGTACATCCATCTCACATGTCCAATTTTCATTCACTAAGACTACATTATGAATGACGTACCACCTATAGAAATTGTACCATATACATGGGCTATCTATTTTAATTTCATAACGTAAATTATAATTATAAATATTTTAATTTATAAAATAAAAAATATACATATATACATATCCAAGTGATACAGATGAGTTGTGGATGGCATAGATCATCTGAAATAAGGAAAATTTTATTTTATGATGTAGTGGAATACTAAAAAACAACCAATAATAATTTTAAATTGTTCATAATGATAGTGTATTGTTTTCTAAACAATATTATATTTAATATTAATTTTTTAATTTTTGTTCCATATAGTGCCTACTATAAATTATGATTTTTCAAACACACCACTATATCTGAATTGAATAATTATTAAATTATTTGAAAGAATATGTTCATTGGTTTAAAAAAAAAACTCAGTATAAAATTGATATATTATTATATATTTAGAATATCTAGTGTAGATATTTAATTTAAATAAATAATAAAATTATTTTTTGTGACATAGTGTATATATATTATGGGATCATTTATGGGAGCATAAATTATTTATAGCTGGCCTGATAAATGTTGATTATCAAATATTTGATTCAAATTATTATTTTAATGAAAATTTAATTGAATAATTTAAAGAATGAATGATTTTTAGATATTAAAATAACATACCCCTGAATTATGGATAATAATTTTTTAATGTTCCTTACGAATAATCTTAACTCGTTTAAATGAATTTATTAATTCCTCTACAAAAAGATATTGTATTGAAAAAAATTTGTTATTCATTTTATAAAATATATGTGTGTTGATTAATTTAATTATTATAAACATAAATGGATAATATAATTGATAATAAAAGTATTGGAAGATAAATATTTTACTTTAGAATTAATTCAATGAAATATTTCACTCATTAAAGTTATAAATTTTTATTTTAAATATACATGATTGTGTATTCTTGTCTAAAGCTACATAATTTTTAAATAATATATTGAATTATTACTACATATATTAGAACCACATGATTTTATTATCAATTTATTTGGATTAAATTATTTTTGAAAATATAAGGTTTGATTCATCTTCATTATGGAATAACATTTTATATTTTATTTCCCGATCCCAATACCACTCACCAACATCTTAGCATGAGTGTTATGATTCCCTAAGAATTCCACCTCTTACCCCATAGAAAGGGACCCTTGTAGTGAGGGAATATGGTGTTATCATGGAGAGGATATACCCTCATATCAGAGGAAATCAATATTATAAAATAATCCAAAAACGATATTACAAATAATATAAGGACTACTTGATAAAACACATTATCATTATAGGAAATAAATATACCAATATATAATAACTCCTCTCCGCTAATCCAGAAATGGTTTGATCACATATAAAATAAAATAAAAATACAAAAACACTCATATGAAATCCCTATTCTTCATCTCTTTACTTCGTAAAATCTTTTTTTCTCAAAAATTAAACTTTAAGCATATTAACAACTAGATCCTATGAATAAGAGATCTACTTGGGTACGAATGTGTTATAGCTTCCTAAGTAGGGTTTCATCTAAACTCAAACATTGACCCTATAATAATTAGTAAAATAGTGTATAGATATGTGATATAGTAATAATAAATTAAAAGGAAACCTCATAGATCCATGGATTTTAAGGTGACAGTAATGTTTATTCAAACAATCATTGTCCACTATTTGGTGCCTATGAACATGTTACACATCATAGAATTTATAGGGAATTGTTTCCTATATAAGAAATTATAAAATTTAATTATGGGAAAATTGGACTACCTATTATCTCATTTTTAATCTAGGTAATGTATCATACATTTGGAAAATTTTACGGAATCTATTTGAATATTTACCAAATAATAATGTCATAAAAATGAAGAGTTAAGGTGATCCCACACAGAATATCATATGAAGTAATATGAAATCACATTAATACCCAAATTCATATATATATATATATCTTTAGAAAATATCCCCAGCTATAATATTTTAGGAAATAAAAGGATGGGTGGGCACACCTAGATTCTAAAATATACAATATTGGGTAAAAATATTCCCACTGGAAAATACATTATATATAATTTGGGTTAATGTGTCCAACATATGAAACTTATCTTATTGTGTCTAGGGGAAAAGGATTCCCCACCATAAATCTCATATCATCTACTCCGGGGGTCATATCCCCTATATAATAATGTTACAAAACCATCTTTACTAAAGGGTCTCATACCACCATGATACATATGACATTATATCATTAACACAATTTCTTGGGTTGAGTTCATTCCAAAACCCACAACATATTCTATAGGATAGAATATCAATAACACATCCTATTCTAATATCTCAATTCCAACTATGATTTAACGCACATATATCACTATGTAGACATGCTATTGGGTCAATCATTAGAACTAGGTTCCCATAAAGGACCCCTAAAGAAAAATACATATATGGAATACCAATATGGGTTCCTCTATCACATCCCCAACATTAAGTCACAATTCTATTACTCAATTGTTATATCATACCTTAGTGTCTCCATGATCACATCATGGACTTATTAGCTTCATAGTGAGGATAAAAAAATTTACAGACTTGTTATATGGAATAAATACAATATCAAATATTAGTAAACAATGTCATCAATTCTCACCCAACCATTCTATAATACTAACCATTCATAACCACCTAGGTACTCAGGTAATCCTTTTGGTGAAACAATCACCTGAACTCTCTAGTTAACTATACCAAGGGTAACATGCCATTTTAATATTCAAACCAAACTATCCCTTGGTTAATAACATTATTCTTCCACTATAAACCATAAAAATAATACCACAAACACTTATAACATGTTACAATATGTTCATTAAACTCATATAATGTTTATCCCTCTTAGGTCAAAATGTTATATATAACAACTAATAGTCAATACCTTCCCCCATAGTGGATGAGTTATTAAGAGAGACATAAAAAACCCATCATAGATGAAAAAATATTTATTAATTTAATGCTATTTTAATTAAATAATTTTATATTTAAAATTTATAATCAATTACAAAATATGACTTCACTACATATGAAATGTTACATCAGACATAGAATTATGTTCTCATGGGAAGTCTATGGGGCTCCAACCACATGACATGATTTATAGTCTGGAAAATTCATTTTCTATCCATAGAAAATCCCATCCATTCATCATCCATGAATTAAATGAAACCAAATATATTATCTCAATCCCTTACTTCAAAAATAATGAATTGTAAATATTAACAATAATTACTCAATTAAAATTAACAAGGCATAATATTCGAATTCTCCTAATGTGAAATTAAAATCCCAAAATCCTTTAAAATTATATGAAAAAACTCAACGAATTCCATTTTTACTCCGAAAATGAAAATCACAATTTCATGGTACCCATTCACTCTTCTATATTATCCAATTCAATCCAAAAACATGTATATTCATATAATGATGTACATTTACCCATATTGCAGGAGAAGATGTAGATTCATACCCTAAATACATCCTATATCCAGTCAAATAAAAATACCCATAAATTTTATATAATTCAACTATAATCTAGAGCATTTTTATTAAAACTATGATTCAAAAAAACATAAAATAAGTTGATGAAAATAGAAACAATAATTTTTAAAAAATGGTAAATAATACTACATGTTACAAAAAAATTTCAACCTAAATCCCCCAACACCCAATTCAAATACTAGTGTAATGTAATGGGAAATATAAGTTTATCTTATGTACCCTAACATTTCCAAATGATAAAATCATGAGGGGGTTTGTAATACAATAACAAAAAATTATAGGTATACCCTTTTAGAAAAACAACCCATATATTGAGTCATGACTTGAATATGATGGTGACATTTTAATGCATACTCACTTGAGTGGGTGAAAACGTTTCCCATAAATGTTACATCACAAATTGTTGTAGCTAGATGTTTTATTCCTCAAGATATCACCCCTATATTACGGCCCTAATGGGACTTGACGTGATAGATCTTGTATAAAGGGATGTAATACAAGGCCATATCAATCCCAAATTAACAGGTTGGTTTAATAAATAATTATCTTCAACCATGAAAGGTCCATCACTCCATGGAGTAAAATGGTTCCTACAAACTCTATACCATGAAAAAACATATGAAATTATGATATTGAATATCTTAAGATTCATTAAATTATGAATCCCATATAAAAAGTCACAAGTAAATTTATAAGGTCTTTAGAAAAATATTTAAGGAACTATAGATTATTTTTACGGGTTACAAATGTGTAGGGTCCCCCTCAGTAATGTAATGATAGTCATATTAAAGTGTATTTATCAAAATCACAAAATAAGTCTTCTCAACATGACACCACTGAATCAATGAATTACCCTTATTATAATTTTCATTCCATTAAATAAATTCTTCACAAAATTTCACCATTTAGTGAAATCAAATCGTCATGATGAAACCCCTCTACCTCACACAAAAAGTAGCAATGTCAAAGACACTTATAAAATAGAGGTTTTCCCTAATGAAACACCTTCTATTCCACAAAACTCATGGATATAGTGTGGTACAAAAAGAATTCCCTCATTATACATTGAAATGTTTTCATAGTATAACATTTAACTCATTTCATCCAAAATTAGCAAAGGAGATACCGCGTCCATGCTCTTACATTCACTTGACCACCTAAACCACCTATTCAGCCATGAACTGTATAAAAAAATAAAATTTTAGAGATGTTATGAAACTCTAAATACCAATAAAATTATAAATTCTTACTATATATCTTTATCTATGAATAATAAATATGATTTTCAAATTATTATATACTTTTATAAATGTAGGATATTTCTTACACCTTATTATAGAACATCTCATCCCATTAATTTATTGTTGGTAATCCAAACATAATTTTTAATCCTAAAACCTATTCAACTCATTTCTAAATCACCATAATCTAACCCCAGATGATAAATATGCATCTTATATATAAAACAAAATATTAGAGAACACTAAATAAACCACTATGTCATCTATTTCTAAAACACTAAAAAGTTATCAAGTTCCCCCGTCTATCATGATACATAAAAAATATATTTTGGTCCATTTAGAACTATATATTGTTATCTACTAAATTATTCTACTTATAATTGTTTATTTGAGTCCACAAAGTTCCCTAAAATTGTAATTCTATATAAAAATGCACCTAAATTTTATTATTCAGATATTAAATGAAATTTTCTCTTTTCTATTATCTATTCAATGAAAATCATATGGTAGTTTTCTACTGGAGGGCCTTTATAAAAATTAGTGGTAATACCCACTTAATGTCTATCATAACCCTTCATCATTATAAACTAAATTTTTGGTATCATCTCAAATTCATTTTATCCCTTACAAAAAATCGTAAACATAAAACATGGTTTAATTTCATGGTTATATACAGATCCAACAAGTTAGTAATCATAATCTAGATAAGCATTAGTGGATGTCTAATATGACTCACTCTCTGACCAAATTAATTAAATACTATGTGAAATATAGATATATATAGTCCATTACAACCCAAATATTTATATTTAATGGGGTGTACTCTAAGAAACAATAATACATTATATGAATCTACACATCAGTATCCCACTACCATCTCGACCATCAACCTACTAGACTAAAAACATCCATAAAATATTCATTATGAGTGTAGAATATCTATGACTGGTTAGATGATACATGTCATATAATTTTCTTAATCATCAATGTATAGAATTGAAAACATAATATCTGTTGTCCCTCATATGTCCATTATAGAATATAAGTAACATACATAATCATTCATCAAATACATGAGCAGTAACACAAAACATGGAACGTTTCTTATCCATAAACCACTAAGAATGTCCTTCCTTATGGTAATTATTACTCATCCACAATAAGTTTTGAACCCAAAAATATATATTTTGTGTTATATATAATATTAATTATATTAAATAGATCCATTGGTTGAATTCCAAGAGGTTTTATCATCAAAATCATGCCACACATCCAGATCCATAGTCATCTATCCTAATAATTCATATCATGGATCAGGATCAAACCAGTCATTCCACGGTGCGCTAATCCCTTCACGATATCACTATAAATCATATTGGCGATACTTCAAATTTTTATGAAAATCCAAGGCTATAATTCTATTAATAATAATAATAACCTATCATTCGATGTCCCATACACAACCTCTAATTGATCTAAAACATTGTAATAACAGTGAAGAACTACGATGTGTGTTCCCTTTCGCCTTACAAATCTTCAAAACAATTTATTACATCACTCACCATCCTCAAGGAAAATTTATCCTTTAATAACTTTCTCATGAATTATTTACAAATATCCCACATTATATCTTCAAAAAACAATTGTTGTATTCTATCGTATAACCGTACTTATTCTTCCATGCATAAAAAATCATCAATCCTAGCATTACACACCAATTAAATTGACCATGTTCCACTGATAGTTGATAAATTCTAGGTAGAAACACTATTGTGACCACATTGCAACATGACTTGATCACTCCACTCTATATATGGGTGATTATATGTTTGATCACCACTAGGTTATCATCCTAAAACAACAATGTGTCTTTTAATTTTGTACCGTAACAAATATTACCATCTATGACAAAAAAATTCCATAGGAAGAGGCATCAAAAAGACACTTCTCTCCAAACCTGACCTCAATACAAACATTTATCAAGGATATTAAAAAAACCCCCACCATTCCATATGATATTCCTCTAATTTAATAAGGTTATCCACATTCCCATGGATAATCTTATTCCTTCACACCCACTATATGGTTCTCACATATACATACCATACATCACATTATTATCCAATCAACTACTATACAAAAACAACCATTATGAGGAATACTTAAACTAGACTACACCCTATAGCACCATGTCACGTCATAATATATAAAACTTTATAATCCTATAATGATTCATACATTTTAAATCCATAGTCATGTGGTTCGGGAATATTGAATTATAGAAAGATGAATTTTTTATAACACTCTATAAGTTTTTTTTAACATTATTCAAACAAATTATAATAATAATCACTCATAAGGTGTCCATCACTATGGGATGTAATGCATCGACCCACCCACAATGGGTTACTATACATCCATTAATCTAAGGATTTTATAACCATAATCATGAGAAAATATCATTATATAAGATTGATTAATGCCCTTATATAAGATTATATACCTTTATTTGTGTTTATAAGTAAAAACTAAAAATATATATTAGAAAAAACAATATTTATTTTCATAATATACAAAAATAATTATTCATCAATCATCAATAACATAAATAATTTAGAAGCCCATAAATGTCATGTGAATCAAATATTCTAAATATTATGCCTGTAAAAACACCTCTTCCACCATTTTACGTGATCCAAAAACCATAATAAAACTATAAAACAGAAATAAATTATATTATTAAACATATCAACAATTATAGTAAAAATAGGAACAACATTCCTAGATCTGTTGTAACTAGGAACAACTCATTTGGGGCGCAGCTAATGTGCTACTTAAGCTCAAACACACTAACTCATACACTAATGTCTTCTGACATGTAGTGAAGATCTAATATGATTACATGGGTTGATTATACATTCATATAAAAAAACATATAGTGAATGAATAACCAAATAAACCCATGGTTAAATCACCAAAACAAGTTATGTGACAAGATTAAGAATAATATATAGAGAAAGAGGAAATAATACCTCAAAAAACAATGAAATCCGTACCATGAACACCCCATCAATAATTGAAATTTTTTTAGACGAAATAAGTAAGGTGGAAATAATTCTCATCCCTCTCCCAATATTAACTAATAAAAGACGATGTGTGGTTATTATTTTGAAAAACAAAACTACAATTAAACAACCTAAAAAATATTTCCCAGATGAAGGGTCATATGACATCTATAAGGGTAAAACTGTTACTCCTCTACGTTATGGTAGGATTGATTGTGTTCACACTATTTCATGACATAAAAATCACTAGACATTGGGAACCAATCATCCAAATAAAATCATGGGGATACACTATTTGATTTTGGAAAAACTATACCAAGGAAGAGTTATTAACCTCTGAAGACCTCTATTATGGTGTGACCCCTTTTGGTCATGGAATTTTTTGTGTCACTGAATAGAGGACCCAACGTCTATGATGATACCTCACATAATTGTAATGTCGATTCTTCACACAGAAATTCATAACAACCCTTGTTGTATTTTTTTTGTGACACAATATATTGTTTATGGGGTGACTATTCACAACTACAGATAACTTTAAAGAAAAATGTAATGGTTATTGGACCCACATGTAAAGGTCCCTAAACTCATTCATAGGGATCTACATCATAGAGTTACCCCTATAAGTTTTGTTGTTACATAAATATTTTGGGTATTCTAACAAAACATAAACTACTCAACCCAAAAAATAGGTGTCTATATCCTAGTGCGATCCCTATTGTAAATTTAATTCCATTAATTTTTTTTAAAAAAACCACCGATATTGTGAGAAAAATTATTTATATCATGACCCTGAAAATATCAAACAAATTGTAAAATGTACCAATTGTTATGTTTGATTAGTTTCCTCTTACACAACATATACCACACTATGAATCTTTTTACCACAACATTTTTTACATACTATCCTCTCATCATTGAATAACATGCAATAATCATTTGATGACAAGTTCTCTATAGTAAAAATAAGTAAATAGATTACCCCTTACATGATATGATATTCCTTTGATGAATTAAATCACGTCTGAAACATTAGTATATAACTAAAACAAATCATAGAGTCTTTACAACCCTAAAAATATCAATTAAATTTCTTATTATTAAGATGATAAATGCAATGGGACCAAAAATAAAATTACCCTTATTTAAAAAAATTCAATAACATGGGTCACTATATAAATTATTTTTTAGTTATATTGATAAATTTTATTTTTCATTTGAAAAATCATAGATAATTTATTTATTTTAAAATTGATTTACCATATCAGGTGATTGTGGTAAAAAAAATAAAAAATAAAATAGAAATAAAATTATTTTTTTTCCAAATCTATAACCATTTATGTTAGAATATCAATAATTAATATAATTGTTTGGGAAAATAAATTGGTTGGGTGATGTTTTTCAAAAATTCATTGAATATTTTAATAGTTTATTAATCATGCTATCTAAACATGAATTTTATGAAATTTGAGGTGATGGTGAATGAAATGTTTTTTGACTTGTAAAATAGCTATGTATATTAATCATACACATCGTGTAATTAGTTGTCATAACAAATAAAAATTTATATATTTATGCATTCATTAAAATTATGAATGAAATATTAAATTTGTTTAATGGGTCCATAATCTATTTTAATTCTTGAAATTTCTGATTTTATTATTCTCTATATTAGAAAATTGATGTAGGGATTTTAGATTGAATAAAATAATTATAAAGAATAATTTATTAATTAAATAAATTTATTTAGATGATTTACAACTTCATAAGGAGACCAATATTTTTCTTATTTTTATAATATTAACTTGGGAAAGAATCATATAATAATCAATAATATATTTTAAACATTTTTATTTGCTTATTTATTTTACCCTTTTTTATATTGTAGATAATTTGGATTTTCCATGATATTATAATATATAAATTGAATTCAAATGTCATGGATTTTTTGTTTGTGGATGATTGATTTTAATTTTTTCAAATGGGAATTAAATTTTAAATATCATAGGATTATATGTGGTTCAAATGTAAATTTTTAAAAACCAGGGGATTTATATATATATAATTACATTTAGGGAAGATTCATGTTGACATCCTCATTCCATTCATCCTTTTATACAATGTTTATTTCTTAAAAATAAATCAATTGGTTAAGATCATATAACCTCTAAAATTTAGACTCCTTAGCCTTATCACAAGATACATCAACCTCATCACCTATAGAAGTTTTTGGAACCCCTATAATTTGGAATTTTTAAACTACCACTTGATCTAACCTTGCCTCTACCTCCATTTTCATTAGTTTCCCAACTTATTTGGTGAATATAGGATTCCAAATATTGGATTCGTCTTTTCACGGCATAGTTTTGTTCAATTTTATATTCAAAATTTATACAATCATTATTATCTTACAACCTATTCCATGATCCAGACCCAATGTTCACATTCTCGTGATGATCCTTCTTATATTATATAGAATTTTGTGCGTATAATTATTTTTTTTCTCATTTTAGAGTGCCCAAGGACAACGAATTGTACTACTTCATTTTTTAGAGTGTAATACATTTCTTCAAACCAACATTTTCCGTAGACTTTTCATAATTTACATTCAATAAAGTATAAATATTATGAAAATTATTCCGGATTTGGGGATCGCATGATCTAGTATACCCCTACACCTAAGGTGATATTACATTCAAAATGTTTAAAACATATAATGATGGAAATGGACTATATTGTCCCTTATAATAGGGATGACACATCCACCGATTCTAGAATCATCAACCATTCATTTTCCATCACCATCAAACATGATTTCTTCTATAAAAGGAGGGTAGACTATAAAGTCATTCAACCAGACTACTTTGAATATATATAAATTCTCGTTGAATACATCCAAAAAATACTATAAAAATAGATGAAAATAACATGTAATATGGATGATAAATAATATGAAATGTGAATATAGAACCATAGAGGTGAACTTATAGATTGATTATGATTCATTATGGTTTAAATTATGATCCTAGTCACATATGGATTAATATTTAGTTATAATGAATATTATGTGATCTATTGTATGGTGTCATATGGATTTAGTGTATTGAATTTTTATACCGATATTGGTTTTTACTATTATATTTGTTAATCTTGTTGGTTAACCCATGTTTAATTAAATCAAGATAATTTTGGAGTATATTTTAATTTTTATTCTGGTTAATTGTTTTTATAAATAATCATATTATTATTTTATTATTTCCTTTAACATGATTGATTTAAATAACGTCAAGACATCATGCAAGGGAATGCATGAAATCCATTTGGGGGATTTCTAATGGTAAATGATTACTCACCCTAACATACCTAGCATAATGTGTATATATAAATTTTATGTTGTGATACCTAAAAATAGAAGTCATAAATTTTTATTTGCAAATGACCATAAGAGATATTTATAGAACACAATATATATATGTGTATTTTAAATGTACGAAGAGAGTTTAGTATTATCCAATGATGTTATTAATCAAATATTTTTAATTTTTTGTTATGTTTTTTGTATTCAATGATTTTTTTATACTTGTCTACATATTCCAATATTACATTCATGTTTTTTGAATTTAAATTATATTTTTTATGAAATTAATATATTATATATCTTATTGTGTTTCATTAATTTTTGTGAAAACAATTCCCTAATTTTTTACGCATTATTGTAAGTTTCACATATTATTAACTGATGGGCCCCCTTGAGGATATTTGAAAACATTTTTTTTGGTTCATGATTTCCATATTTGAGCTATAGATTTATGAAATTGATATTATAGAACTGGTATATTTTTATTCATTGGAATTATGTCGTCAGAATATAGATAGTATAGATTTGACTTTATATATATATATAATGATAATGTCAACAAATTTATAGAAAAAAATAATAATCCAAGGATATAAAATATAATAAGGGAATATATAATATATTATTGGATGGTGTGTTTGTTATTATAGATTGGTGTTTAAAAACATTTTCCATTAATAGTGATATTAAATTGATTCCTCGTGAAATTATTTCATATATATGAAAAATATATATGTGGATTTTGAAAATTATTTAAGTAGACCATATATTTTTAATGTGTTAAAGATATTTCATAATATGGATTTTGATTAAATTATTAAATTTTTCTTTTATAAAAATTATTAATTCAGAGTAAAGGTGACAATAATATTTAATAAAGAAATATATATATTTAACTCTAATGAAAAATATTAGATGATATTTAAATATTGTTTTCTAGAACTCTTGTGAATAATAAACCACTAATAATTATATAATTCATTTGATTTATGGTTTTTTCACTAATATTATTTTATTGGAATAGTTGAAATTCCTTATAGAATATAAGACATACATTTCCTAGGATTTTGGAAAATAAAAAATCTATTTTTCCGTTGAACTATTTTTATAACATCTATTTTATTAAATGAGTTCCATATCAGGATCGACTAAGAAATTGGATTGAACCTTTATTTTCTCAGGGCTTAATACTTATATGTTGTATGGTGAGGGTGGGGCTTTATAATTATAATGATTTTTTATAGATGATTAGTTAATTATTCAAATAATTAAGTATATTGAATACTTTGAATGTGGATATTGTTGGTTACATGATTGGTAGTCCAAAATGTTATTATATGGATATAGTGGAGGAGGAAAGGATATATTAAGAAATTATATGTGATGATATACAGTACATATATATTTTGAAAAAATAATTAATCATGTTAAAATTAAATTTTTTTGAGAACTCCAAATTTAGAATATAAAATTATTAATATCATTAATTATGTATATCATTCTACGGTGTTAGTTCATTTTTCAATAAATACAGAAACCAACAACAATGAAAATGTGTGTAGATTTAGAAAAAATCTCTAGAAATTTTGTAAATGTTTATTCTATTTCAATATCTTATCAAAATTTATGCAGTAAATAGTTTTTCTTCGGTCAAGGCTTGTATAATGTAGGATCATAGATTTGTTTTCCCCCTCTACTAAATAGATGTAAAAATTTATCCACTACATATAAGGAAACTAAAATTATTTCGCGGTGGATGACATCAAGATGTTATCATTGAGTGTATTTTCATATCCTAGATTTATGAAAATAAGGTTTTATAATTATTTTAGCTTAAGGAACATGAATTGAGACTATCCTATAGAAGGTATATTTTTTCATTAGTAAAGTAGGGTATGACATATGGTGGTGTTTCCCATTCTACCCCTAATTCTCAATATTTCGTTATTTTATATAGACACAAGAATCAAAATTAAAATCCTAAAAATAAATACAAGATAGATTTTTTATCTAAATCATAATCCAATGATAATCCTATATTGAATATTATTTTGGCTCATCATTTTGTGAAAAAAGAATATTTTATCTATTCATATATTTATGTTTAATATATCATTTTCATTTATGTTTAGGATTGATATATAATTCACTAATGAATAATAAAACCTTATGAGAATGTGATGGGATCATATTCAAATTATTATATTTTACTTTTATTATATCTATTTTTGAAATATATTGTGGAATTTTTGGGTATTTGAGATGGATAAATTTTCCTTCACCATTGAAATGCATTGGATGGTGAAATTTAATTAGAATATTTTTAGGTGTGCTGATATTGATTATTTTTTCTCAATTTATATGAGTATTCACACTTATTAATGAGTGTGAGATACTCAATAAATAATACCATACAAATTTTTTTTATAATTGTATCAGTTTTTCTTTGAATGGGTTAATTTTATGATAGAATCATAAAATCAAATATTTTTTTAAAAGTGCTTTTAATATTTATAATTTATTTAGAAAATAATTTTAGGTTCTATAAATAATAAGGGTTATAGAAATCAGTGTTTTTTTTCATGGAATAAAATAAATATTTTTCAATTTTTATTGAATGATATGGATGCGTTTTTAGGTTACCAATTCTATCATAATAATATATTGTAAAATCCCAACATGGAATACAACTAAATGAGTTTCTATATTCGTGGGTCAAATGCCATCATTCACATCTCCATGTACACCTGAGGCTTCTCACTAGATGGAAAGGTCAAAATAGATGATAGTGTGGAGAATATACCCACTTATCAGAGATTCACTTTGGTATTATATAATTGAATACAGTAAAAAAAGGATGTGGAAATACATTAATGATAATGCAAGAGAAGTCATATTCTAATATAACTAAAAAAACTGGCCAACACCAATTTACATAACATATGAAATCATGAAATGGTAATGATACATGATGGAAATTAGTAAACAATACAACATGGTTTACAATACAATACGATAATAATGAAATGAATGAAAATTACTATGGGTTATCTCCCAGAGCATCCATATATCCATCTAGTTCATTTTATCCTTACTCTAATGTACCTGCAATATAGAACACATCATACATCCTAAAAATATATGGTCAACATGGGATCCAATGGTACCTAATAAAGTTGTGAGATAATAATATTTGTAGGCCGGTAGCTATAATGTCAATCCCAATCCTGACAGTGCAATACATATTAAACAGTTTGTAAACATGTATAAAAAAATTAATGAGTACAATATAACTAAGTACCGAAGAACATTATTCTTCCCTCAGCTAGTGTACGAACATGTTACCACTTCATTGTTTGATTAAATTTATATATTATAAACAAGACATATGTTAGAAATATTTAAGGCTCCAAAATCTAACATGGAAACCTGTAATGTTATTTAATAGTGTAGTTCCTAGATACTATCCAAAGAAACATAAACATCAATGGTCACCAACAAGTTAATAATTGTATCCTAGACAAGGTTAAGAGTTTAATACAAGGTGTATAGTTTACGTAATTCCACAAGTATACACCAATTTGGTCCAAGGACTTCATCCAATGTAAAATGGGGCTATGCAATCATTAGGTTCAAAGGGATTTAACCATGGAAACTACTTGTAAATATTTTATATAATTATTGTATCAAAGGAAGCCCACTACTGTTTCCATGGATTCCATCCATGATAAAATTGGTTTAATCAAAGATTAGGCCAAATTTGAATTATCCCTGGAACATACTTGTTGATGATGGATCCGATGAGTGTATCTACGTCTTCCTATAGTAGTACATTAGGGATCCTATGGGGTTATACCTGGAATCCATGTTTTGATAAATATCAATTCCTAGCTAGGTAAAAATGGAGGAAATCCACATTATTGATTTCAGATTGGTGTATTAAAGCACTTATGTAATTTCCACAGGAATCCATGGTGAGATCGAGTCCAGACAGTCATATTTTAATGATTAGACATATAATATTCCTTTTTTGTTAAAGACTTTCCATTTATTAGTGTGAACGGACCTAGTAGCATAAAACCATTTAATCTATTCCTAATAAATTGATAAGTCAATTTGGTAATAAAATTTATTTTTATTTGTGTGATAAGACCATGTAGCTTGCAACCACTCATTTAATCATTTTTAAGAATTTTCAAGAGTCAAGATTCACTCATTTACCTTTCATTAACATGGTATGTTGTTCTATTGACATGTAACCAATTATTCTTTTATGAACCTCATTCCATCCATGAAATTCCTATATGGGAATCCATGTTTCATCGTAGGTATAATCATAATAAAATATTTATTCCATACATGGAATTCGTACTTTTTAATTCTTGTATCACCCATGGTATAAAAGAATCCAATAATTTCTAAAATCATTCAGTAAATTATTTTCAAGGTTAATCATCATAAATTAACAATTTCTTTCAAATCAACACATTCAATTTACCAATGAATATCAAATTTAAGTATAATTATACACATGTCACATATGAGGAATCAATGGAAAATTGAAAAAAGAAAATGGGAATTCAAATCTAAAAATGGGTCCATTCTCTTAGACGGTGACTTGGTTATTTTATATATTTAAAAGGTAAATTCAGGTTTTCTAATTTAATAAATAGATATGTCCATAGAATTCAATATCTCAAATAGAACTTCAGGGAATAAGAAATATAATTACAACACGTAAATAAAAGAATAAATGTCTAATCACTGTGTTTTAGCTTGAAGACAATTCACCTCCATTAGAGGGGTTTTATTATAAAATCATGACATTGTTTTTCAACAAATCTCTTATTATATTATGAAATTAAATAATGAAACATACTAAATTCACATTTAATAGGAATTAAATATAAACAAATTCACTAGATCAATCAAAATTTTAAAAAAGGTCTATAATCAATTAATTATTACATTTATAAAATTTGATAACTAGGAATGGGACCCTACCTTAAGGTGGAACCTAGTCGAATACCTCATGTCTTGACTCTTTCTTACTGAATTCTTCTCCAACCAACATATAATCATATACAATCACACACACAAATATATATATATATATATATATTCATATATCCTTAACCAAATGAATTCAATTCCCCGCATCTTAAGGGGACACATACATAGATACATAGAAGATAAATATATATATACTACTATGTATGTGAGGAAGGGCCTTCGAAGATGAAAAAATCTCGCTATAACATTATTGGCAGCTTAAAAATAATATGGAAAGGAAAAAAACATATCAAAATAATTACTAGGGACTCATAAATTAAAAAACCCCAAAATATAAACTAAGATACATGATGAATGATGGTAAAAAACAAAAAAAAAATATTGTTGGAGATCTAAGCGAAGTAGAACTACTTCACTTTTAGCATCTGTTACTGTAACATAAATTAATAATAACTTGGAGGCCATTCACACAACCCATCAAATGGAGAAAAAACTAAAAACATGGAGAACCCATACCTAGGGTTTGGTATAATATTATATATTTATTGAGAGACCAAATCACAGGAAAAAATGAAGAGGAGAAGGAGAGAAGGGCCTTACATTATATATTTGTAGGTGAAATAAGAATAAATTATGGATAAAAATCAATCCCATAAGAGTCCAGAGGTTGGGTCTAGTGTGCATCCATGGGAGATCCCCTCTAGGGGTGAATTAAGACTTGTGGAAGAGTGGGGTGAGGGTTCACTTTAGGTTGTATTTCTTTTTTAAATTTTAGTAAAAATTAATTATTAAAATAAAGTATTTATGGATGGTTTGGACTATATGGTTTACAAAACTGTATACCACCCATACACCCTTTATGGATCACCTAAAGTACCCTTCATGGTCTGTCCTACATAGTTTTATGAATTCTACATCAATTATGTGGTTAACAGTGTTTATGTACTACCTTTTCCACTAACAGCATGGGCTAGATGTATGGTTTCCAAAAATATGTGTAGCCCATGTGAAATCCTCTTTCCACCTGATATAATACACATGGTTACCTACTATAGGACCCATAGTTTCAGTCAAACTGTGTGCCCTAAGAAGTTTCATTACAACCCTCTTTTCCTGGACCAGTTCTCTTTAAACTCCTCAACTAACACATGAAACATTAAAAATCTTCACTCAATCCCAAAAACGTCAATTTCAAATGCTCCAACTCATGAAAGTCAATTATGATGATTGCTTTTAAATTTTACCCATTCAATAAACAAAAAATTTCACAAACCATAGCATTTTTGACTGGTTCCAACGCATAAGAATCTACACATTTTATACAATGTATTAATTTAAAATAATTTTTTTAGTTGATGAATAACTTTTTCGTTACCTAGAAGGCATGTGGTATTCTACTATTATTCAATGATTATCAAATGTTTAAATAAGGGTATATTATTTATAAATACCTTATTTCATTGATCAATGATTTTTTTGTATAGATAAATGAGGTGAAGTATTAATTGAATATTAGAATGAGATCATGATATTTATGTTTGAGTGTGAATAATGATTAAATATTGATGTCTTGTTTCTATGTTTATTATATAAATATTGAGTTTCATGTAATTATATTTTATGTTTCTAATTGTCAATCATTCATCCAAATTTTAATGAATAACATTTTCCATAATAATATCAATTAATTTCTTGTATATTTTTTATGAATGAAATATTTATTAATTCATTATTTGAATAATACCATTGGGGATATCTAAATTTTTTATAGTTACATTTATCAGAGACATGATCTATGATAAATTTATGAAATTTCTATTTTTTAGATATAAATTGGAGTCCATTATTAATGTTATCCCCATGAGATAAATATATTTATATTTAATTAAATCCTTTATTTTAATGTCTTGGTAATGACCCAAGACAGGTTTCATTATTTAGAGGATTTCTCTAGTTAACTAACAACAGCAGATTTTTTGTTCCAGATTTATCAATGTATATATCTCTAATAATGTCAACGATTTTGTAGGATATTAAGTCCACCTGGGATGCGATGGATGAGTAGGATTTTAGGGAATAAAATAAGAGATTTATATTAAATGGATATTTCATATTATCTAAATATAGAATATATATTTCTAGTGTACAATTATTCGTTAGGATCACCGTTGGGATGTTTTATCTTATAATATGATAATGTGTTATCATATCAATTATTAATAATACAAATCTATAATAATAAAAATAAAAATATGACTTAGAATTATTAGTTGATGTTATTGATATGAATAAATAAATAAAGTATGTTTTGATTCAAATATTCATGGTGTATTTTCATTATAATTTTTTAAAGTATATTGTATCTTATTATAAATTAATCATTTTAACCATATAGTGGTTGAATATATTTTGACACAAAAAATTAAAATGTGTTATACACTATGAACGAGGTATATAGATGTAGTTTCTTTGAGTAGTATGTATCCGAATCAGGTTGAAAACAGAGAATTAATCCAATGAATTTTTTCCTGCTTATTTGTTGATGTAAATTTTGATATAGATAAGGATGGAAATTAAATTTTTTATTGATTGATGTTACATATAATTTTTTTATTTTTTAGAAAGTGAAAAACTATCCAATTTAGAGTGTAATATATTATTAAAAATTTTAAATGGTTGTGATACCATTAGGGATTAGTAACTAGTATTTATCTTAAACATATGTTTAGTAGACAATGTGGTTTTCCCATTAGTTTCAAAGTTGGATATTATAAATCCATTAAATTTTTATGGACGGAAAGTTCATTTTCTGGTGTTAAATTTGTATCCCGAATGTGCCATAGGATTTTTTGGTTTTGAATTAATCGTTAGACAGTATATTTTATTTACATGGTATTTATTTATCATCACATGAATGTTATAAAAGAATTTTGCTATTTTTTTTAATATTTCTATAGAAATGAATTTATCATATTTTTCAATGATGTAGATAAGTATTTCCTTTAATTTAATCATTAATGGAATCTGAAAACTAATATTAATATATAGTATTTTAACAATGTTTATTATAACTTCTAATAACTCAAAAAAAATTTCCCAAATTAAAATTATAACCTTAAGATTTATTAAAGAGTAATATTATTCTTAAAATAGAGATAAAACTTTCATAGTAACAACATGAACCCCAAGAAATATATTCTAAAACATAAAAATAAAAATTAAATTTTTGTTGTTGTGAAGTGTGATGTTTTTTTGAAATGATTTTCTATATTAAAAAGTGGCCCCACATGGTGAAAATGGTTATGAAAAAATATATAACCTCTAATATTATATATCAATCACCACTATGAAATATGAAATCATAAAATTTATCTAGGAGTTAATTCAATCTAAATGAGTGGAATTAATTTGTTATATTTTTATAAATAATCTCCCTATTTCTTTATTTATTCATCACCCCCATTAGAAATTGGGAGTTTAAATTTTAATTTTTTATATGGTTTGATTAACATTGAGAAAAAATTCACCTATCCCACTCCTTGAATAATGTATGTAATTCAACACATTCAACATGTTCAATGATATGGTGGTGAAATCAATAGCCATTGATCCGTACATGTCCAAAATTCTTCATTAAATTACCTATTATCTGGGACTTTTATATTTATATGTTATCTTTATTATGCACCATCCTAGAAGTACATTATTCTTGAAAGATAGTTATATAAGATGAATCATTTTTATGTGAAATTTTTGTTATAATAAAATTGATAAGAAAAAAGTTATTACTTCATCTAATCATTTTCCATTAAGGAACTCATAATGAAAATTTTCATCTTTTCTGAAATATTTTTCATTACAGGACTATTTTTATTTATGGATTTTTTATATCATGTAATGAGTAAATTTTTAAATAGAAAAATAAAAAAATATTTTAATTGAAAATTTTCTTACAAAATTAAAAAAGTAATAATTTTTCATCCATTAAATATCTCCTTAAATATTTTTTGATAAATAGTTTAATATTTTAATTTCTATAATGGAAAAAATTTGGGGAATGTTTTATGTCCAATATTAATCATTATTTTCATGGAATTTACATTCAATAATTTATCGAATGTAGTTTTTTTCTTCATGTATATTATTTAATATAATAATTACCTTCTATAAAATATATATTATAATTAATGTATTTTTGACATAAATATTTCATTGAATAATCACAGCCAATTATAAAATATTTTATCCCTAATTAAAAATCTATTTTATAAATTATACATGTATTTATTGATTGAACATAAATGTGAGTTGGCCCTTGGGTATCCATTTATCACATGGTTTACTTAAATATATAATATTATATTGATCATTATGTTGGAGTCTCATGGTGACTTTGTGATATAAAACATGTGGAAAACTATAGAATTGGTGTGTTCTAAAGTATGATAGTATCAAAAAGATATATTATGGATCTTTTCAAATATTTGAATGAGAAAATAAATTTGATGGTTGTTGGAGGTGAAATATTACCCTGAGAAGGTGATATAGAGGATATATGGGAATTTGATATTTCATCACTTTTTTGGTAATCAAAAGTGTGTGAAACATCATAATTCTCTATTTTCAATTCACATTAGTTTTGAATATCCCAATAATATAGTCTGAAACACTTCAGGGTACACTCAATGTAGTCCATAAGATATAGTTTTACGGTTCAAATGTTTTACAAATATCACATTTTGTCTGGATCTATGTGTTCATGCCCATTCCTTTCTCTCCCATTACTTTTCCAGTTTTGGTGGTTGGAGGTGTTTGTGGGAGGTGAGGTTCTTGGAGTTTTGGGGGAGGTTCAAACTTCACCATAGTTTTTGATATACTTGCATGTCATGTATTGTTTAAAAAAACAGGTAAATTTGATTCATGATATGTGAAGCCGGTAGGATAACAAATTTTGTGTGGCTGATGGGAGATGATTTGAAATAATTTCATGTCGGGAAAGATGAATTCATGGTGTGTAATTAAATTAGGCTAAGTAAAAGATATTTTTAGTGAATGCTAAAAAAATTTAATTTCTCATGGAAGTCATGACAATAATGTATTATAGAATGTGAAAATATTAGGGTCCATTGTTTAAATCCCTTTTATTGGATGATTATTTCATTCAGTATTATGCATTCCACCTCTCCCTGTTGTGGAAGTCCCTAGGTTTTTTGGAGGGATATTCAATTCCACTATCACTTGATTGGATTATTTGGATCTGGTGGACACCTTTTGGTGATTGGTTTTATGTTTTTCTTCCTCTATTAGATGATTTATCATTTTCTTATTTTGGATATATTTTGTTGTTTTTTTGAATCTGTGTTGCATTAAATTTTGATGATCAATGGGTGTTTTTTAGGCTGGTCTTTTTATTCCCTTGTGTAGATGTGGTTTCACTCAGTTTCCTCTCCTCATTGGTGATAATTGAAAATTAGATATTATTCTTGGAGGTATTTAATACATTATTTATTTATATTGTTTTTATTGTTGGAGGGGTTAACTATTTTTTATATATGTGATATGGTTGTATTGTTCAAATCAAAGATAAATAATTGGATAATTGAAATTAATGGGGGGTGGAGTTGGAACGATTTTCATGCTTTTATTGATTTAATATTAGTATGATATGTTATATTATATGGGCTTCAATCCACCTAAAAATTGTGGCCATTTCGATATTTTTTTGTATATCATATGTGTTGTGAATACTTTTTATATTTTTCATTATTATGATATGACCCTAAACTGAAAATTAGCTAGCCAATTATATATAGATAATCAAAAAAAAATAACCCCATGATTATGGATTCTGTTGTAACAACCATAAACTAAAATGAAATGTTATAAAATAACCATTGTTAAACATGTAAAATGTTCATTGATTTGTGGTGATGTTTAACCATACTTGTGGGAATGTGATGTGTTGTGGAAATATTTTTTGGGGCTTATTTTTGGTTTTTTTTTCATTTTTCTGCATTGGTGTGGAAATGGTGTTATGGTGATGATGTAAAGATTGTGGTATTTTGTTTTTTTATCCATATTTTTTATTAGAGTGGTGTTCTGTTTGTAAATTTTCATTTGGGGTGGTGAGTAGATAAATTTTTAATAATTTTTTGGTGAGGTGGTTGTTGTTTAGACATACTTTTTGGATAGTGTTGTGGTGGTTTTTGGACATGATATTGGGGTGGTGAGGTGATGGTATAATTGAGATGATGATATTATTATGTTTTATGGATGTGTTACTCTAGATGATAGGGTTGTGATGGAATTTTTATTTAATAATGATCAAAATGGTTGGGGATTGATTTGGTTAATGGGATGGAAATTATTATTGAAAAAAATAAATGATGGTATTTATGGTTAAATTTGTATGACATTTAATAATGAAACAATTGGGATTTATAATAGAATTGGTTGGATTTGTGATGTTTTTTTTGGCTTGTCAAGTGTTATGATTTTAGAGGTGGCAGGGAAATTGGTGATGTTGTGATTTAGTGAGTTTTGGGTAATGAACCCTGAGGTTGGGATAGTGTGTGTGTCTGAAAATATATACTTTTCCATTCCATTTTTTAAATATGCACACCACTTCCACCGATCACTCTATGTTGACATCCATATATTGACATGGGGGTGTTTTTCTTATTATCCCATTATCTGGGATGGATGAAGGGATACCTTCTCTTTCCTTCTCTCTCATCCACGTTAGTAGATATGAACATGTTGTGATTAACGAATTTTAGTTCATGTACTAGGTGATTATCGATGTGTTTTTGAGTGATAAGTGATGAAAAAATTTAGGGGGGAGACTTATCGTGGGGTTCATACATGATAGGATGACAGAACAAGGTGGACATACTACATGATGAGGATATCTTACTACTTATGTTATGGATTCCATTAGATGAACCTGGTATTTTGTTTGTCGAGATGTGATGTGACCACATTTTGGGGATATATCCCATATTTTTTTAGGTTTGATGTGATGTGACCATGATGAAGGGTGGTGGTATATGTTATTTAGATTATATGGAAGTGAAATTATGTATTATGTTGGGGTGTTAGAGTAGAAAATTAGTGGTAAGGAAATGTGGGGTAACATTTATTGATATGATTGTTTTTATGATACTATACATATCATTCATTATTTAGTGAGTGTACCTTGGTGAGGTTGAGTTAGATAGTAGAACAGTTCATCTACAATTGGTTATGTTGTTTTCTCAAGGGTGTATTAATATTCTTTTTTCACATGTCCATGATATTCCTTCATTTTCCATTTGAGTACACTTAGGTTATGACCCAATGTATGTAAACATATATTCATGTTTTTATGAGGATTACATGAACCATGATGTACATTACTAGTTTAAATCATATGATGGTTTTCTTTTGGTTACATCGGAATTAATTTTAGATATTTACATTGGATACATTAATCTGTATCATTTTTATTTACAAATGTATCACGTTGGTTTTATTTTATTTTATATTTTTTCATGGATTTGTTTTTAGATGATTCATAATATCTTTTGATCCTATATTATTATTGTTGGTAATGCATCCCATTTAATGATATTTTTATACCCTTAGCTATAGTCTCCATCACAAGGCATACTAAATGGAGAAATTAGGGGGGGTCAATATATATGTCACGTAACAATGCTATAATTTCTGGTGTTGGATCATGAAACTAATTCAAAATCCATATTTCATGTGGAATAGTGCTCTAGTTTGTGATCAATATATAATCTTTGATAAAAACATATAACCCATATTCTATGCTCTCTATAACATAGACCATATACTCAAGGAAATATGTCTTAGAGTGTAATGATAATTCATGAAAAACAACAATGTAGTTCATATAAGTTGTGTTATCTATGGTGATAAATATAGTGTACATTTAGAGGAGTAGTGTAATATAAAAAATAATAACATCAGGTTTCTTTATTAATATGCAATGTAATGTTGTGTACCTCTTAAAAATATATATTGTGTATCTATTATTAACTTTTATTGAATGTTTTCTTCACATGGATTGAGATATGTTATTTCATGACATTTTTTTCTATAGAGCCAAATATTCCATGTATTCTACATCACACGTCTTGTACTAGGACCATTATATTAATCAATATGATTTATCAATCAGATGACTATCATGTATATATTTGTTTTCAATCCTAACTATATTCTCAAATAAATAAATATAGTATAACCCACTTAGTAATTAGAGACTATTCAAGATATAGTTTTTACATTTCACAAATCATAGCTACATTATATATGTGACATATGGTGGGTTAAATGTTTGTAGAAAAGGTGAGATTTCTTACAACAACTTATATCATGGTGGATACATCTATATATTTCATTCATATACTCCCCAATATCAATCAAATGAAATGAAATGATCCCCTATATATGGAAATAGTTTAGGAACTCCCATAAATATTATGGTAGTACCTATTTCACTGTAGTGAGTACTCCACCATTTAATGGGTTAGGTTCCCCTATAAGTGAATTAAATTCTCCCTTATATATACGTATAGAGTCATCCACAATGGTTAAGTAATAAATTGATTAATATCCATATTTCTATTGGATATATTGTATCAAATTATTGATTTAAAGAGGTGTTGTTGATCATTCATAATTAAGTATTTTTAGGAAAACATTTTCTAGGTTATCAATTCCCTTATTACAAAATTTTTAGATATTTTATATTTAATTAATGAAGTACTAAGAAACATTTTTGACCTACATCACATTTAGAGTACATATAAATATTTAATTGAGATAACATGGTTGGATACATTCCTCCTACGTTTTTATGAAATGATACCAGTTATATTTATATCGATCATTTTGGGTAGGCTTTAGTTCCCCACATGTTCTGTTTATGAAAATATTTTTCATTTTAGAGCTAGTATCAAAATAGTTGAAGGATATGATGGAGCTGGTGCATAGTATAGCTTCATATCTCTCTAATTAGCAGTTCATTAGGAAAACATTTCTCATGTAATAATATAGATTTTTTATGTTTAAACTGTTCTAGATTTCAATTTTTGTAGGATTTTTTTATTTTTATTTTTTTAATACCATTAAATCATATTTCATTGTTCTGATATCATTCATAGATACTTGAATGACATGAATTTATTAGTTTCTTTATTAATGTAATTTTATTAATAAATAAATATAATTATATATATATATATATATATATTATCATGGAGATGTGTGAATTCTTATAGAATTAATATAAATGGCCTTCAACATCAATTTTTATATCTCCATTGTTATTATTTATTTTTCCTAGATTATGGGATTCAAAATTTTGGTGGAAACCTCAATCTACTGTTTAGATAGTTCCATATATATAGGTAAGGCCATGTAAGAATGAAATCATAGATATAAGTATATTTTAAATGGATTTTGGAGTTTTTATATTGTGTGGATGAGTTATAAATAACTGGTAAAATAGTTTCAAAGGGTTAATTAACTCAATTGATAAACATAGGAAAACTTGATTACTATGGATATCCAACATAACCTTTCACTAGTACATTAAAGATATATTAGAGTATATAGAACATTGAGGCCATGATTATGTGAATCAATTAGAATTTACATTTAGAATGATGACTTCCATTTGTATACACTTTTACATTTTTCCTAAATAATTTTCATAAAAAAATTCTATCTATGGGTACATATTGTTAAATATAGGATTCCACTATGTAAAAAAGTAAACTAAAATCCAAAGTTAATGATATATTTAATCCATGATAGTGATTTAACCACTATATTCTGGCTAAATGAGTTACCAAGGTTCATCCTAGGGACCATATAAGGATGTATTACCACCGCTGGTATAAAATAGGTTTAATCCCTCAAATTTTGTGAAGAGAGATGAACCTAAAAAAGTAAATTTGGTAATCAAAATATTACAGGAAATGAAAACCAATAGGGTAATTTACCGGGACAAGTTCCATTTAAAGAGACCCTTTAGATTTAGGGGTGATCTATAGTCTCATGTAGCAGACGATTGGATATATTTTTTACTCGTATGTCTAGTTTATATAATGATATATTAATTGGTTGTAATTACTATGATAAATATATATTTTATAATAGGATAATGGTGTTTATTTATTATGTCCACTCATGATGTGGAAAAATTAAATCCAAACAAATTTTTTCTCTTGTTTTTTGAGGTTAACTATCTAGTGACTATGATGATGATATTGGTTTATTTGTTTTTAGATCTTCATCAGAGAATTAACCCAATCTCCAAGTATTTATTAATATTTAAAAACATCCTTAGGTATTCATGATATATGATTCATGACGGATACCTATATACATATAAGATTTAATATAGATATTAGAAAAATATTTAACCATGGATTATGCCCTCTTTTATTCCGAACATTGATAGGGTTCTAGGGAAATCCTATTGAGTCAATAAGGTTTTCCTTATTACTTTTCAATTCATTCTTGTTTTTAAAATTTAAAACACCATTTAATTAAGTAACTCAATGTTATACTTCCCTACAGAAAATTTCCTTCCTTAAAGAAATTTACCCTAACATATATTTCCTTATATATATCAATATTTTTCTTAAGTGTAAAAATCAGATTCATACCCAAATCCTTGGAATCATATAATGCTTAGATATAAATTATTCTGTTTTAGGATCTGAATTCTGGATGTGAACATTAATGATGTTCCACTCTGAATTATGGATGTGAATTTTAGTGATGTTCCACTCTGAATTCTAGATGTGAACTGTAATGAAATTCCACTCCGAATTCTGTATGTGAACTATAATGAAGTTCCACTCCGAATTCTGGATGTGAACTATAATGATGTTCCACTCCGAATTCTGGCTGTGAACTGTAATGATGTTCCACTCCGAATTCTGGATATGAATTGTAATGATGTTTTACTCCGAATTATGGATACAAACTCTCATATAGTTCCTTTAAAAATTATGGTTACTAACTCTCATATAGTCCCATTCTGAATTCTGGATACGAACTTTTATGAGTTCAAATCCAAACTTTTATGAGTTCGACTCTGAACTTTTATGAGTTCTACTCTGAAATTCTTTGAGTTCTACTCTGAACTTCTATGAGTTCGACTCCAAACTTCTATGTGTTCAACTCCAAACTACTATGAGTTCGACTCCGAACATTTACAAGTTCAACTCAAAACTTTTATTAGTTCGACTTCAAACTTTTACAAGTTTGACTCTGAACATTTTAAGTTTATATTCTGAATTCTAGTGAAATAAGACACCTAATTTCATTAGAAATATAGACTCTGGATTTCTACAGAATTCAGGTTTCGAATTTCTATTAAACAAAATAAAAATATCTCTTTATTATAAGACTCCAAATTCCACTTTGGTTAGACTCTTAAATTTTATTTTCTAACATTACGAACTTCAGTTTTACTTATCCTTGCATATGTTTAATTAAAAAACTATGTCGTGCAATCAGTTACATATGTTTTGCTATAAAAATATGTCATCCATTCTGTTTATAACTAACCGTTGGTTTAGTGACATGTCTACATGTCCCTCCAAATATTAAGGAAAATATGACCGTTGGAGGAGGGAGCCGACCAGTCCAACCGAGCCTATAAATAAGAGCTCATTTGAAAGATCTCAACAAGCAGTTGATCACCCTAGAGACCACATGTTGTTAAGGTGATTTCTAGAGAGAGAAGCTTTTCATGCTTTGTGTTTACTGAACTGCTCGTTCATATTGCTTCGTGCGACTCCGAATTTTGGTGATTACATTTGATGGCTTCTAAGGATAGGAAGACAGAGGTGTTGACTTCCTTGATGTTCAAGGGCTTCCTTGTTGAGGAAGATAGAGGTACCAACTACTTGGATGTTGAGGGATTGCGGGGATAACAAGACAGAGACTCCAATCTTCATATCGAGGGATTACCCTGGTGTGGTTATGATAGACTTTCTTGAAATTATAAATCAAGGGACCTTTATCCAAGTTTATTGGATACCCTACTCTTTGAATTAAAAGATTTATATCTTGTTACTTGTAGTTTTACTACTTGTTTTTCTGCTGCATATTGTATTGTATGGAAAATATAACCATATTATATTCCCATACACTTGTACTCGGACTCATTTAGATTCTATATGCTATAAGGTAGAATCTAATATTGTAAAATTTAGTTAAGTTTCAATTTTCGGATCCATATTTCCGGAACCTATTTTCGGAATCACTTTCCAGATATAAGCAAGTACATAGAAATAGAAGTTTGTAACTTCATAATTTGTCCCAATCATTAATTGGTGATTAGAGGTGTTGTGAATTTTCTTATTTTAACTTTGTTAAACATATAAATTTCCTTATCTAATTTTTTAAAGTGTATAATTCACCCCCTCTTGTACATTGAGAATATACATTGTTATTTCGATCCTACAATTGGTATCAGAGGTTGGAAACATCATACTCTACACAAATCTCACATTTGGTATTATACAAGGTCTTTGAAATAATTATACTCACATATAATTTTTTCTTCATCAGTTTTTACTTTGTTCTATATTTTCCTTGCTTAGGAAAATTTTCTTTGAATCTGAACTTTTTTTATTAAAATGTTTTTGTGTAGAAAGATTTTCTTAAGGATGGTAGGTTTAAACGTTGGTTCCATAATCAACCTAAATCCTACAAGACCACCAATTTTTGATGGAAACGATTATGAGTATTGGAGAGATCGAATGAAGACTTTCGTTATCAATACTAGAGTATACAACTTTGTTATGCTTACCGAAGGTTAGAAAATTCCTGATAAGGAAGTGAGTGCGTTCAGAAACCAAGAGAAGCATAATTATCAATTAAAATATTCAGTACACAATACTTTACTATGTTCAATGACTAGGAAAATATATTATGGAAACCCTTCTTTTTATTACAACTTAAACATGATTTATTACATAAACCTTCACTTGATACATAAAAGAAGATTGAGAGGTTTAGTGTCTTTGGGGCTTAGGATAATTACATAAAAACTTAAAACATGAAATAAAACATCTTTATTGAAAACTTACTTTATATGACCACTACATTCCCTCGTACTTAGCATTGCATGGGATAACCTGAGGAAATGCATAAGAGAATGGTGAGCTATAATGCCCAGTAAGGGAATACACATGGAATAATATGAGGAGTACAGTAAATGTTAGGCAATAGGAATATCAATAGAGCATAAGAGGAACATGAACATAAATGCATGATAAAGAATGATAATCATAACATAGAAATGTGTCAACAACACTTAACATGGAATTAGCATGAGCCAAGGCTCATTGAATATGAAGCATGAGTAAATCCTCATTGCACATAAAGAATGAGTAAACCCTCTTTGCACTTGAATTAGCATGAGTAAACACTCATTGCACATGAAGTATCATGATACTATACTTTAACCAATGCATTGGAGCTCTATAAGGGCACACCCTTCTTAAACATTTCATTTCATGCATAAGTGTTCTACATGGATCATAAAACATGGATTTATAAAACATAATCATTTATTCCATGCCAAAGGAATGTGTAATTCATACATGAAACTTTGTAATCAATAAGTAAATGTGGATACCTTTGATGGAGAAATGGTCATGGTATCCACTACACAAAGGCATTGGCTTAGAAAATCGGTGCGATTTCGGCAGCGTAACGGCGTGACATAAGAATTCATAAAAAATGGTTGATGAGAGAGAAAGGGGTTCTTCATCATATTTACATGTAATGGACAGTAAAGAGGTCATATAGATATATGTCCCAACAATTGTAATGGAATATATATTCATGATAAACAATAATTGATTGAATGTAAAAGAAGAGGGAGAAGTTCCTTTCAGAATTTTGGCATAGTAATGGGTGTACATGGGAGGCATTTAATGAGAGAGAAAGGGGTCTCCAATCATTAAAACAATAATAGGGATGTACGAGGGAGGTTTGAAATGATACCCCAACATTCATAATTGAAATTAAAAGGGAAATACAACTTAAAGAAAATTGGACAAAATGAGAAAGGAAGAAAAAACCATTACTTGGAAGTGTGCTTCCAAAGGCTAGAGAGAGGCTTCTTGGGAGATTGGGGCACCTTGGGAGGATTCTAGAGAGATTTGGTCAGAGGTTGGACGAACTCCAAAGGCTTTTACTGAGGAGGAAGTGAGAGCTTGGGTGGGATTATATAGGAAAGGTGATGGAATTATTTATTATTTAGGTTTGGGACCCCTTATATTAAATTAATCCAAACCACATACCATCCCATGGGTTTTGCCCATGGTTTTTGGAAAATGGAAGAGGAAAACATTATTTTATAATTCCAAAGTCATAAATTCTTAAAATATTAGGGTTTATTATGTGGAGGTGAGTCACACTCCCATTGAAATTAATTTAAAAAGGCAAGGTGTTGAATATGTCTTGAGGGGTCCATTAATGCTTTGAAAAGTAAGTCAAACAAACCCAAAATCACATTATTTTAATGGTAAACCATATATTGTCCGAACATAAAGATTATAGTATTTTATTAAATCTCTATTGGGTCATTATGATGTCATAAAACCCATTATATATTTAAACAGTATTTAATTTTTACCCAAAAATTTGACTATCTTAGAAAATTATGAAAAATTCACTATTGGATAATTTCGACGTTCTGATTCCAGAAATAAAATTTATTTTATATAACTAATTTATGAAATATGTTAATTTTCAATTTTAAAATAAAAACCGATATTTATCGAAAATTCACGGGTTTTGACAGAAATGGCTTTCAAACCATAAAAAAAACATTAATTGCATTCATATAATTATAAGATCATTTATATTTAATAAAAAATAATTTAACAGCAATAATAATAATTTATTAAAATATTATTTAATTCAAAAATCCCTTAATTTAATAAAATAGATTTCTTAATTAAATAATAACTAAAAACACCATTTGTACTTTAAAAACTATTTAAAATGTATCAAAAATGACTAGAATTTATTTTCATTATTATATACAAAAAAATAATGTACATGAACATAGTACTACTTATTTGTTACATAAACCATTAAAACAGCCGCATAAGACCTATTGGTAAGGTGTGTGATGGTGACAGACTCTTGGGGTGGCTCGGATACCATCGCTCGAGTGGTAATTTCAATCAACTAACATTTTTCCCGTAGACGGTCACGTTCGAGCATGACATGATGAGGCTCTGCATGTGCTTGTTCAAGTGAGAATCCCAAAGATGCCCCCTCTTTTTTGAGCTCCATCAAATGGGCTTCGTATGGGGAAATTATACTAGATGAGGCCATCACATCCTTTGTCTGAGTAAATTGGATTTATTAAAGTCCTATATTTATACTAATCATGTGATCACTGTTCAACAGCTATATAAGCAACGGTCAAAATTCATAACATAAAACCAAAGAAGTTGACATTTTATATAAACATAAAGAGACATTTAATTAGATCAAGAGGGATTTCCATTAATGAAACTTTGGGTTGTTACCTATATAGCCGAATTTCTTCATGTGAAATAGCTAACTTTATATGGAAGAAACTTGAAGTTACTCATTTTGGTACATCTAAAGTGATTGAGAGTAGAAGAGCTATGTTTAGAGTGGAATATCATGGTTTCAATTTTCCTTATGGTGAACCTATTTTCAAAGTACAACAAATAATTATGACTATCATGAATATCTTACAATATATGGGAGAGAAATTTTTGGATGATGAACCTATTATAGATAAGATTATAGATATTATACCCAATGAGTGGGAATCAAAGAGAACATATATTGATGAGAATAGAAAGTTCACTCAAAATTCTCTTGATGAACTATTTGGAACTCTTCTCCAACATGAAACAAGAATGAAGAGAGATGCTGACAACATCAAAAAGAAGAATGGAAATGGTACTGTTGCTTTTACTACCACATCAAATCACTTGAAAGCTAAGAATCCTGAGAGAGTTACTAGATCTAAGTCTAAGTATTTTTTTATCCAATCTGAATCTAGTGAGAGTGAAGTCTCAAAGAAGGTGTTAGAAAATATTTCTCGAAAAATGAAAAAGATAGATGGATAGAGAAATTTTCAATCGACACATTAGAAGAAAGATAGGAAAGATAAGAAATTTGGAGTGCTCACATGCTATAAATGCAAGGGAAGTGGACACATTAGACCTGATTTCCCTATGATTAAGAAGAAAGAAAGAAAAGAGAAGAATTCAGAAAGGAATAGGAATAAGTATTACAAGTCCAAAGCTAAGAAAGTTCTGAAATCCAATGACACCTGGAGTGCCAGTGGTGGTGACTCTTCAGATGAATCATTTGATTATGAATCTTTTGGATATAAGAATCTTGGTCTTATACACATATTACCTATTAAGAAACTTTGTTTTATGGATAAGGTACACAATGCTTAATCATTGACCAATGTTTCTTTGAATTCTAATGATAGTAAATATTATAACTCTTCGAATGAAGAATCTTCTTCGGATGAAGAAAATAATTTACCTAACTATAAAGAAGTTTCTAGGTTTTATAAACTTCATGAGATTGAGAATTAAAAACTCAATAAAAAACATTATAAGGAAAACTCTAGGAATAATATTCTTACTATAGAGATATCAGATCATTCTAAAGATCTTGATAATAAAAATTATGATTTTGAAAGTATTTCCAAAAGTCTTGAGGAAGTAAATTCTGAGAGTAATAATCATTCTAAAGATCTAAAAAAAGAAATTTCTAATAAAAGTGTTTTCGAGCCTTAATTTAGTTCTAAATCTAATGATTTTGAAGATAAAACAATGGTTATAAAACTCAAGTATGAAATATTTTCCTTAAATAAGTGTTTGTCAAACATTACCTTAGGTAAAGAAAATTTTGATAAGATGTATTCACAAAAATGACCATTAAGAAACAAATCCAGAATTGGATATACCCATGCAAAACCAAATTTTAGTAACATTTATTTTGTTCCTAAAAGTGCCCAATTTTTTACCAAGTGTCAATGTGGTGTTCACTGGGAAAAAAATTGTTTTTTAAACATAACCCAATCTTATGGTTTTCATAAGGCTTCTTTCACTAAGAAGATGTGGGTTCCCAAAATTCTGTTATCTGAAAATTTCAGATCCAAAAGAGTTTGGATTACGAAAGACTAATTATTTTCTTATTTTATGGAAGATAAAGGAAGTAACAACAACAATACTTGGTATATGGATAGTGGATGTTCCCAGCAAATGACTAGTAACAGAAGCTATTTTGAATAGATTATCAAGACAAGAGGAGGAAAAGTAACTTTCGGAGAATATGCTCAGAGAGAAATGATTGGTATATGTAATATTGTTCTTCTTGGTAAATAATTGATTTCAAATGTTTTGTTTGTTAAGGGTCTTAAGCACAAACTCATTATCATAAGTCAATTATGTGATGAAGTTTACCTTTTGTATTTTAGTAATGATAAGTGCTTAGTACACAATTCCAAGGAAGAGCTTATTATTTTTGGCCATAGGAAAGAGAATGTTTACTAATTAAACATAGAAGACCTTAGGAGCCAAGACATGCCTTGCCTAAGTTCAATGGATGATATTTATTGGTTATGGAATAGATGATTAGGACACTGTAACCTTAGGATCATATGTAAACTCTCTAAGAAGAAACTAGTTAAATATCTTACGGATCATAGATTTGATTCTTTTAAAGTTTTTGATCCTTGTCAATATGGAAAACAAAATAAATCTAGTTTTAAATCAATTGGTGAAGTCTCAAAAACTGATGCATTACAGTTGGTGCACATGGATCTTTTTGGTCCAACACAAACTAGAAACATTGGAGGCAAATACTATGTGTGGGTTCTAGTTGAGGATTACACTAGATTTACATTGGTCTATTTTCAAGCAAAGAAGCTTGAAGCTTTTTCTTATTTCTAATGTTTTAGATCCCAATTAAAAAATGAGAAAAACCTTCCACTGAAAACTATTCATAGTGATCCTGGAGGGGAATTTCAAAATTCATATTTTGAAACTTTTTGTAGTAGAAAAGGTATTAGTCCCAACTTCCCAGCACCTTGAACTCCTCAACAAAATGGTGTAGATGAAAGAATAAATATAATTCTTCAAGAGATAACTAGAACCATGTTGAGTGAATATTCTATAGCTATACATTTTTGGGATGAAGCTGTAAGTACTACTTTTTATATAATAAATCGAGTTTTGATTAGACATTTTTTTAATAAAACTCTTTATGAGTTATAGAATGGTAGAAAACATAGAATTTAATACTTAAAGGTTAATGTTTGTAAAGTATTCATCCTCAATAATAACGATAATATACACAAAATCGCACCAAAATATGATGAAGGAATTTTCATAGGTTACTTCACAACTTCTATGGCCTATAGTTTTTTTAACAAAAATAGTTGTACTGTTGAGCAAAAAATGCACATAAAATTTGATGAAACTGATCCTTTTGTTTTTAAACCATCCCAACCAACATCTTCATATGTGTTTCAAAAAACATATTATCAACCTTTCATAAAAGATCCTTCTAATAAGGAAAGTGTTCAAGAAGATTCTTTGAAAACATTTACCCCAGAAGACTTTCTACCCTATGTTTATGAAAAGGTTTTAAAAAACCCAAGTCAGATGTTTCTAAAGAATCATCCCAGTGATAGTATCATTGGTGATCCCAATCAACCTATAAGGACTAGAAGTTCATTGAGGAATGAAATTGAGCATCTAGAATTCTTTTACAAATTAGAACCAAAAAGCACTGATGAAGCATTAGGTGATGTTGATTGGATTAAATCCATGGAAGATGAACTAAATGAATTTGAAAGGAATAAAGTTTGGACCTTGGTTGAAAGACCTAAGGAAACATCTATTATTGTAGTAAAGTGGGTCTTTAGAAATAAGTGTGATGAAAATGGAGTCACAGTTAGAAATAAAGATTGACTAGTTTCTAAAGGCTCTAATCAGCAAGAGGTAATAGATTATAAAGAAACCTATGCTCTAGTAGATAGGTTTGAATCTATTCATATCTTGCTTTCCTTTGCAGTGTTATTTAATTTTGAAAATTTTCAAATGGATATGAAATGTTCTTTCCTTAATGGTTATGTTAAAGAGGATGTTTTGTTGAATAACCTCATAGATTTGAAGATACAAAACATCCTGATCATGTTTTTTGACTTACTAAAGATTTCTATGGCCTTAAACAAGCCCCACGAGCTTGGTATGATAGACTTACGAAATTTTTTCTTCAAAATAACTATGTTAAGGGAAATTATGATCCAGATCTTTTTATAAATAAAGATTATAAAAATGTTTTGATTGTTCAAATTTATGTTGATATCATTATATTCTGTTTAACTAAGAAATATTTAACTGATTGCTTTGCAGATCTATTGAAATCTGAGTTTGAAATGAGTATGATGGGTGAGTTATCATTTTTCCTTGGTTTTCAAATTTTTCAAAAACTAGAAGGAATCTACATATCCCAATATAAGTATATTAAATATCTTCTTAAAATCTATGGTTATGACAACACTAAGAGTATATGTACTCCTATTGGTACGTCAAACACCCTTGATATTGATGAAGCTGAGAAACCAGTAGATCAAACATCCGTTAGATGTATGATAGGAAGTATACATTACATGACAGCTAGTCGACCAGACTTGAGGTTTTCTGTATGCTTATATGCCAGATATCAATCCAATCCTAAGGAATCTCATTTAAAGGTAGTGAAAAGGATTTTTTGCTACATAAAGGAATCCATGGATTTAGGACTCTTTTATACTTCTGGAAATGATTTGGTTTTAAAAATATTTTTGGATGCTGAATTTGATGGGTGTAGAATGGATAGAAAAATTACATCAGGAACTAGTCATTTCTTAGGAGATTCGTTAGTTTCTTGGTCATGCCAGAAGCAAAATTCTGTAGCACACTCCACTACTAAAGCTGAATATGTAGCAGCTGGAAGTTGTTGTGCTCAAGTGTTGTGGATGAAACACACACTCACAGATTATGGCTTGAGTTTTACTAAGACTCAAATTTTTTATGATAACACAAGTGCCATTGCAGTTAGTAAAAATCCTGCACATCACACTCGTGAAAAGAACATAGATATTAGGAATCACTTTCTTAGGGATCACACACAAAAAGGAGATATCATTATTTAGTTTATCGGAATTCAAGATCAAGTTTCTTACATTTTCACAAAATCGTTACCCTTCGATAGATATGAATACATTAAACAGAAGATATGAATGTTAACCATAAGGTAATCCTTCTTCATTAACTTCCTGTTGAACAATTTTCATTACAGTAATAAACTCTTTTTCATAGGGGGAGTACATTTTCATGTTAGAAAAATCAAAATATTCGTAGCCAGTCTTTCAAAATTGTTCAACAAAATTTTTTCTGTAACGAGTTTTTTTTTCAAAATTTCCAGAACTGAAATTTTTGTAATAAAAATTTTCAGAACTAAAATTTTCATAATGAAAATTTTCCGAAATGAAATTTTCGTAATGGAAATTTTCAGAACTGAAATTTTCGTAATGAAATTTTTCATACTCAAACTTTTTGTAATGAGAATTTTTGTAAGGAGAATTTTTTTGTAATGGGAATTTTCGTAATGAGAATTTTCGTACTCATATTTTTCGTAGCGAGTGTTTTTCCTATAGTTAGTTTTTTCGTAGACTAATTTTTCTTCAAGAAGAATATTATCTATTATGAACAAACTTCCTAGCTAATCCAAAATGTATGACTTCCTTACTCATGTTTCTATAGTCAATTTTTTCTTGTAGGTATTTTCTTATGGATTTTATATTTTTTTCGGATTCTTGTTTTCTTAACATCCAAATGTTTTTCATAAAACGTCAAATGATCAGAGTTAAGTTCTTCTTGTGGTTTTTTTCTCAACCGTCAGATCAAATATAAATGTATCTCCAACGTTCGATCAAACATCTAATCTGAACCATCATCTCAACACCTATATAAAGGGGACCCCTGCTGGTTGTCCCACATCGGTTTTTTAAAGCTTTCGCATCTTAAAGACCTGACTCTCTTCTTAAGGACCATTCCGATATTTCTATAGCCCATACCGTATCCTTCATAAGTCTCCATTCTGAATGTCTGTTGAAGCTACATCTCAAGATATGTCTATCACAAAACCAATCTCAAAATGGATAGTATTCTGGGAGATGTTAGTACATCCATGTTTTTTAAAGTATAATTCCCTTATAACTAAGAATATCTAATTGAATGGCTGGGAGGAGGTTTGTTTATCCATGCCAGAGAAACATGATATGGTTTATACAAAGTTACTCATTGAGTTCTATGAGTCTGATTCCTTCCATGAGGAAGATGGCAGAGATTTCTTTTCTTTCAAGCCTTATGTGATGAATTACAAATTATCTTAAACTAAGGCTGCAATCTTTGTGGGTTTAACGTATGAAGGTGAAGCTGGGTTTTGCTCACATAAGCTTCTGGATGAGCAAGGAAGTTTTAACATTGTGAAGGAATTGAAATTACTTGGACTTAAAGATGCCAAGACCGCTAAGATTGCTTATCTCAGTCCGAATAATCAGATTCTACAACTGTGGGTACAAGGTTTTCTCTTACCAAGAAGGAGTGATAAGGATAATCTGAAGAAGAGTGACATTTATGTTCTATATTTCTTGGTAAATCTAAGGAAGATAAATATGATGAGGCATATTTTTATTTCAATAATGAATATCAAAGAATGGAATCTGAAATCTCAGGTCATTATGTATCCGACCTTGATTTCCAAAACTTATCATCAGATGTGTTGACTCATTCAATGTTTCTTGCACTTCCCAGAAATGAAATTGAAAGGTAATGTTGCTTATTGATGATACTTTAAAGACAATGAAGATGAGTTTTTCTGATGATTCTAGATAATTATACCCCTTACTAGATGAAGAGGATGAGGCCATTCCGGAAAATATGGAGAAGGCTGAACAAGAAAATAATGTTACCAAGAAGAGGAAGCGCAGGGAAGTTGTTGCTGAAGACAAAATTCCCAAATCTAAAAAAACCCAATCCGTACCTCCCAACATGAAAAAAGCATACCCAGATTATATTGTAGCTAAGTGGATGGAAAACAAGGAGAAGTGGAAAGAATTGGATCCACTTTTCGGATTGGACCCTGCTAAGTCTATGGCCTTAAAAGAAAGAGCTACTGATGAGCTAGAAAAGCAAGAAAAGGAGAAGAAGCTGAAGAAGAAAATGTCTGAAGCTGAGGTTGTTCAATATCTTTTTAAAGTAACTAAAATAGCTTCTGAGTAGATTCTGGTTCCAGAAACATTCCTTACTGAACCATTACCTGAGACCCCTAGGAAGTAGTACTCCACTCCAGAAAAGTCCAAAGGAAAATAAATTGGTGCAGAAGTACAAGAAACAATAGATAATGAAGTAGAAGAATAAGTAGTAGTAAAAGAAGAAGAAGAAGAAGAATAAGGAAGTGATGATCTTGATGACTTGATCAATCAAGTAGATGATTATCAAGAAAAGGATGAATATGCAAAATTAGTCACTCCGGGAAAGGGTGTTGAGAAATAAGCTCAGAGAGATGATGATAAGAAAGAGGAAGAGGTAGAAAATGTTTTGTTTGTTGAGGAAGAATCCAATGAGAAGAATTTTTCTTGAAGAAAGAACACAGATGGATAAAATAGATGATGACCAGATTGTTCAATTATTAGAAAGTGAGGAAGAATCTCCAGATGATCAACCTATTCCAAAAACTGATAAGGGTAAGCAAGTACTCATGGATACACAAATAAAAGATATCTTCAGGAAGAAAGAGGTTGGTGGTTCTTCTAAAAGAAATCTGGTACAAATTGAAGAAGAACAATCTCCATGAAAATTATTTGACTCAGAGGCATCAGAACATGGTCATGATTTTGTGGTGGAATCTATGAAGAAGATAGTGGACACCATTCCAATATTTCTTACCATAGACTCCAGATGCCAGATGATGTAGTAGAGCTTGAATCAGAAATCAGAATCATTATCCATGGTGATGGATAAGTGTGTGAAGATTGAGTTTGAGCATAAATATTTTCTTATCAATTATGATGTTCACATGAAATCATGCAGAAAAATCACTTTGTGGTCTATGAATGTTGAAGAAGACATAGCTGAGTTTGATCATTTTTAGAATGAGGTAAAAGATGCCTTTGAAACTGAGGATAAAAATATTAAGAATCTTCAGGATGATCTTATCACTGAGAAATGTTCTTGGAATCAACATGTCAGAGATCTGAATGGAACACTTAAATCGGTTGCACAGAAGTAGAAAGGGGAAAGCGATTTCCGGATTGAGTTTAATGAAAAGCTAGAAAAGAAGGATGAGTTACCAAAGATGTTGGAAGAGGTCATGAAGGATGAGGAAGAAGCTTATAAAGCTCAAGATGAAAGGATAAAATCTTTGGAGAGAAAATCTCAAGAGGATCAAAGAGATTTTACAAAGCTAAAAACATTGTTGAAGAAGCTGATCCTAAAGGAAAAGGAAGAAAAATAAACCCACTCCAATTTTTTGTAGAATTTTTCTTTCCATGTAAAAAGTTTCATAACTCTAATGAAATTTTTTGTTAGTTGTATCTTTTTTTGTTATATAATAATGTTTCAGGTACCATATGTCTTTTCTATTCCCTTAAATTATTTTTGAAAATCACAAAAGGGGAGAAGGAAAAAAGAATGAATTAAAATGGGAGAAAGAAAAATTAAAAATGGAGAAGGAAAAATTTCTAAGTGAAATATCATTAAATTAAGGGGGAGTTTCTCATTACAAAGTTTTTCATTCCCATGATAATGGGAACTCCAAATCTAAAATTTAGAATACAATCCTTATAGTTTCAATGCCTAATGGAGAGTTAGTTGTATTCAATATCATCCATGAACAATGGGAGATAAGTTTTAATTTCAAAGTCTAATGAAAATTTTCAAAATCCTTATATTCTTTTTCATAAGGATGTTTTTGTTTTCCAAAAAGAGGGATATTGTTGAGTAAATAAGGGTTTCTTTATGAGTTTTCAATTCTTTCATGTTTGGAAAATCACAGTCACCTTTTAATTAATAAAATATATGTTTTACTTCCCTGTGGAAAATTTCCTCCCTTAATGAAATTAACTCTTACATAGATTTAATTATATATATCAATATTTTTCTTAAGTGTAAAAATCAGATTCATACCCAAAACCTCGGAATCATATAATGCTAAGATATGAAGTATTCTATTTTAGGATCTGAATTCTGGATGTGAATTGTAATGAAGTTCCACTCCGAATTCTGGATGTGAACTATAATGAAGTTCCACTCCTCATTCTGGATGTTAACTATAATGAAGTTCCACTCCGAATTCTGTATGTGAACTATAATGAAGTTTCACTCGGAATTCTAGATGTGAACTATAATGAAGTTCCACTCTGAATTCTAGATATGAACTGTAATGAAGTTTCACTCCAAATTACGGTTACAAAATCTCATATATTTCCATTCCGAATTATGGTTACGAACTCTCATATAGTTTCGTTGCTAATTCTAGATATGAACTTTTATGAGTTCGACTCTGATCATTTATGATTTCGACTCTAAACATCTATGAGTTCGACTATGAAATTCTTTGAGTTTGACTCCAAACTTCTATGTGTACGACTCCGAACTTTTTGTAGTTAGACTCCGAACATTTACTAGTTCGATTCCGAAATATTACAAGTTCGACTATGAACTTTGTAAGTTTAGATTCTAAATTCTAGTGAAATCAGAATCTGAATTTCCTTAGAAATTCAGACTCCAGATTTCTATAGAATTCAGGTTGTGAATTTCTATAAAACAGAATCTAAATATCTCTTTATTATAAGACTCTGAATTCCATTTTGGTTAGTCTCCGAAAATTGATTTTCTTACATTCTAAACTTTAGTTTTGCTTATGCTTACATATGTTTCATTACAAAACTATGTCGCACATTCGGTTACATATGTTTTTCTATAAAACTATGTTGTCCATTCTATTTATAACTAACCGTTGGTTTAGTGACACATGTATAGGTCCCTCTGAATTTTTAGGAAAATATGACCGTTGGAGGAGGGAGCAGACCAGTCCAACCAAGCCTATAAATAGGATCTAATTTGAATGATCTCAACAAGAAGTTGATCACTCTAGAGACCACATGTTGTTTAGGTGATTTCGAGAGAGAAACGTTTTTCATGGTTAGTGAATACTAAACTAGTCATTCAGATTGTTTCATGTGACTCTGAATGTTTGTGATTACATTCGAGGGCTTCTAGGGACAGGAAGACAGAGGTACCGACTTCCTTGAAGTTCGAGGGATTCCTTGCTGAGGAAGACAAAGGTACCAAGTACCTTGAAACTGAGGGCTTGTGGTAATAGAAAGACAAAGACTTCGATCTTCATATCGAGGGCTTAACCTGGTGTGGGTAAGACAGACTTTCTTGAAAGTATAAATCAAGGGGCCTTTATCCAAGGTTGTTGGATAGCATACTCTTTGGGTTAAAATATTTATATCTTGTTACTTGTAGTTTTGTTACTTGTTTTTTCGCTGCATATTTTATTGTAAGGAAAATATAACCATCTTATATTTCCTTACACCTGTACTCTGACTCATTTAGATTCTATACACTATAAGGTAGAATCTCATATTGTATACTTTAGTTAAGCTTCAATTTCTGGATCCATATTTCTGAAACCTGTTTTCAGAATCACTCTCCATATATAAGAAAGTACTTAAAACTAGAAGTTTGTAACTTCATACATTGTCCCAATCTTTTATTAGTGATTAGAAGTGTTGTGAATTTTCTTAGTATAACTTTTTTAAACATAGAAATTTCTTCGTCTAAGGAAATTTTTAAAGTGTACAATTCACCCCCCCTCTTGTATATTGAGAATCTACATTGTTATTCCGATCCTACAAATCCCTAGTGATAAATTATTTCCATCATTAAACATGAATATGAACCTCAAAATGATCTATTAATCCAATTATGATCTTATAAATATCATCTAGTTGAATCCAATTACAAATATATCATATTAATAGCATTCAAACATCAAGATATATGGTACAGGGGTATTATACACTGGGGTAATTTGGGCTTCCAACCAGAATGACAAGAAAATATTATTTATCAATAATTTATGTGGTCACATGGGTAGGTAATTCATGATTGGATAAAGAAAGGTGGTCATTCAGGACAAAAATATTTGATGTAACTCTAACAATGATGTAGAACATATGTGAGGGACATCACTAAGGATATATGTGTGCCACTCAGAGAGGTGGACATAGTATAGGAACATCAGGAAGGAGGAATCAATTTTTTTACCACAGTAACTATTTGAACTATGTTTGATTCACGGTAAAAATCTAAAAAAATCGATGACTACATGAACTGGGTGAAAATTGGAAGGATTCACCATAATTTTTATGAGATATGATTTATTTTTTATACTTTACCAATCAAATGTAATGACACTACAATGATTAATTCATTTGATATAATTTATTAATTTTTACATAAATGAATCTGATGTAGATCTTTTATAAAAACAACAATCACTAATGACTCCTACTACTAGTGGTTATTCTTTCTATTTCTCATTTTGTTTTCTTATGTGATTATACTCTCATAATAGAGTGTTTATTTTGGGACCCTATTGATGAATATATGATTAAATATGAAATTATTAGTATATTATTAATATTTAAATTGTTATTGACAATGATTTATATGTGATTAAGTGGATGTGCAAATGTCCACCTTCAGTAGTTAGTAGGATTCAATGATCGGATGAGCTTATATGAATATCAGATACTTATAATATTTTTACATTGTTGAGGAGGTGATTGTACACATAGTATTATAGGATATTGTTGATTCCTTACAAGAGTAATTTATATGTATTCACCCCATTTTAATGTATATTTTTATATCACCATTTACCCTAGGACTGCACTAATATCCTTAGAGATCTATTAGATCATAACAGCTAAACATATGGAGTTGGAGGAGGAATTTTAGGACCTTTTAATAAAAGGATATATCTGGTCTTGTGAATCCCTTTGGATCCTCCTATTCTTTTATATATGATTCAGTATAAGGGATTGAATTTTTTTTACAGTTATCATCTGAAATAAGTGAATGTCAATAACAAATACAATTTTCAAAAATCAGTGATATATTGACCCACTAAAAAGTTAATGATGGAACTCATCACATGAATACATATATGGTTACAACTGGATTAAATTATTATAGGATTATATCATGAAATAATTTTTTAATGGGTTATTATGGTCAGTATGATTATATTTAGATGTGGTTTGGCATGAAAAACTAACCAACCGTGATCATGGGTCTCACCAACTATATATTTTCATTTATGTAAACCACATCATGGTGATTTCATTGATGAAATAAAAATTTAATCTCAAATAGAGAAGGTGTAGTCCAAAAATTTTATAATTATCCTAAACATACTTCTTTAGAATAAATTTTTTTGAAATTAGTAAAAGTTTTTGTTTTGGGATTCAGGATGTCTATTGCCTAGGAACATCATTTCATATGTATGTAATTTGAATGATCCCATGTTTATTAATTATATTTTATATTTGGAGCCATTAAAATGGTGATTACATGTTCATGTTTGCGTTGTCTATAAGGATATATCCATAGATTTTACGGATGACTTCTCCCATTTTAAATACCCAATGTAAACCATTTCATATATTTAATAACCATTTTATCATTATAGGGTTAATAAAAATCCTTCATGTAGTTGAATTAGAGATTTATTACTACTCTGTTATTTTGATTTCCTAATAATACATTGCATAATAAGATATGGAAACATATGACACATGATGTGGACTACATGACCCAAAACACGTATCATTTACGTGAATATATCTCCTTGAACATATGGATACATTATCATTATGATAAGATATTTTTATTCTATACACATTATAAGTCTCTCAGCGATATATTTGTAAATATATTTTTTAGTTTCACTCATGGGATACGGTTATAGTTTTTACTAGATTATGATTTTGAGATAGTCTATACTCTAACAATACAAAAAACTTATAGTCTATTACGTTACTATGAAATATCAACGACATATATTAGAGATGTTCTATAAATGAATAGAGTAATTATGCCTCATCGATGGGGAAGAAGAATATTCTATTTGACTTTTCTTAATATTGTTTTCCCATTTTTTTCAATGTATGAGGTAGGACCAACATAGATACATGATATGTTACATTCTATGTGATTTAATTCACTATATAAAGTTGTTATGGGATTTTAAAATGCTGAGGATAATGAAAACCTATTTTTTGATTGAAATTAGTTCATGTATTAATGAAAATTCTAGTGTTAATAGAGTTAAATGCATCCCCATTGGTATAAAATCATATTAATAAAAATATATAACATGAGCATGACAATAATAGTTTTTTTCTTGAAAGAATTTATGTGTGGGTGAGGCTCATTCACAGTGAATAACTTGTCATTATAACAGCATCTAAAAACAGGTTCCATTGAATTATATCCAACCCTAGAGGTTTTTAATTGGATGTGGGGTTGGATTTAAATGGGATTCATGGTTATAATTTCATACTTAGGTAAATTACATTAAATTATCTTGATTATTATTGATAGGATTACAACCTTAGATATCCTTCATCATCTATGGTAGTACCATTAATTATATAACATAAGAAATTTGAACACATATATGATTTTATATCTTCATGATGTATCCTTGATGATCATCACTAACTAAGAAATTTGTTTCACATCATGGTTATGAATGAGTTTTAGATGGATTTTGGACCCGACGACAATTGAGTGTTTCTTTTTGGCCTAAACAATCATCACACTAAGAGGAGAATTATGGGTAGTTTTGATATTTTAGGAGATTGAAATATAACTTTTAGTATATTTTAGGATGATCAACGATCTATATTAAATGTTTCATAATAAAATATCCACTATAATATATTCATGACTCGTTTAGAATCATTCTCTAGAATATATTTATTGTCACACCTTTTCTCGATACAGATTGTTGAGTCGTCTCTTATGGGTACAAAGTTGGGGAGAATTGAAATTACATAAGTTATAAGTGATCTAGGAGAATATGATGATATCATAGATATTCCGTTAGATTTATATGCATAGAAGATATAGTGCATTGGTGTTCAAGGGGGGATGCAATGTATTTTTGTGGTTTCACAATAGTTTGGTATTTTGATGTTAGTTGGGGTTATAGATCTACCATTTTGAAATATTAGAAAAATTATTATTTATAAGAAGGTTGATGAGGTTTATTATAATCTATTATTACCAAAACAGATGTACTAAGTCAAAAGGATTCTTCATTTTTCATTGTTGATGCTGTATTTACAGGATCATTTACACATTTAATATTATGGTGAGTTAAACATAGATGATTATATGATCCTTATGAAGTACCTAATGTCTATCATGGTTCGGCATGGAATGATTCTTAATAGGGTGAATTATTCACCTTTTTCTTATTTCATATTAGAGTACGGAAATTTAGGAGAGATCATGGAATAATTAGAAGATGAAATTGTCCTACTACCATTACCTATTTAAACGAACACTGATTTTATGGAGGGAAATCATTAAGATGGGTTGGATGTTGTGAAAAAAATATTTATAGTATTAACTTTAAAATTTTAATTAGATTTTATGTATTAATAATGATTTTAGACTATTTAATTTTATAATTAAAACCATAAAGATACAAATAGAATATAAAAAAATATTTAATTAATTAATGTGAATTTGAATTTTTAATAACACAAAAATCGAGCTGTAAATAAAAATTAAGATAGTGTGATTGTGTCTAAAATTGGGGAATTTTTTATTGAGATTCATACTTTTCATAGAAATTTATAAAACCATAGGAGTTTGAATTTGAAGGCCAACCCAAAAAAATAATATCATGTTTATTTTATGTTCTTCATTCCATTATAGAGAGTAATTTTCAAATTCCCTAGAACTGTATGTTCTAAATTAATGATGTGTAGAATCAAGTATTCTATTACCTCTAATTTTTTCATTCTTATAAAATTATGAAAAGAAAAATCCATAAATTTATAAGGGATTTATGTGTGTATTGTTTAGGGAAATTAAATAAGAATAATTATATAAATAATCAATCTCATTATCTAATATATCTTCACCATTTATTTTGACAATTATAGTTCACCTAGTCCCTTTATGGAATAGGATTAATCTGGTGATGTATTAATTCACCTCTTCCTCTCTTTTCCCAATAAAAGAAATTAATATTAATCCTAATTTTCAACATGGTGTTAGAGACCTCAAATAAAGAATATTGAGAATAGATAATTAGGATATTGAAATTAACATAAATGGTCGGGAAATTTTATATTTGAATTCACTAGATTATATTATGTCCTATGAATCTAAAATTTTAAATGTTAATTTTCAATAATGAATTATTTTTCATTACAATCTATTATAACCTAGATTTTATCAAAAATTATTAAAAAAAATTTTATTTATTCTCATTCCCCCATGTAACAGATAAAGAATTCCTCATATTTTCTAACAGAATTATATTTACATGACACAAATAATATGATTATTATTATTTCATTTTGTGGATGTGGTTTACTAAGGAAAATTGGACAAATAATTAGTATATATTATATTTTCATCACATGAGTAAAATTATATAATTTTATTTTACTATCGTTCTCAAAAATTCATGGTAGTTTATTTTATAAAATATTTTATTTCTAGAATAGGAGGAATGTTAACATTAAGGGTTCATGTTTTTTTGTATTTATTATTTCATGAAATATTCCTTGGATTATATCTCTAGAATCATTTTTTCTTGGAGTCTATTTTATATAATAATAGTTTTCTAAAATAGTTTTATTATTTGATAACTGATTTACATATTAGATTAGAATTTATTTAAATATTAATTGTTCATTGAGGAACTATTTCAATAATGATTTTAAAATAAATTTTTTTCTCTTAGTTTTGTACTTTTTGGGAACCTGAACATGATCTCAACCACCGGTTGGGTAGAATTCCTCTAGAAACCATCAAACAAAATATTATCTTAATATTTTTTATTGAGCATGATACTGATTATTTGATTAATTAATGCTGTAAACTAGGTTAAGACATAGGTTTGAGAACTAGTAGTCAATGTCAGTTTGAATTTTATTCATGGTAAGTTGAATGAGGACGAAATGATTTTCATGAAAATTATAGGAGGATTAAAACCACATTGAAATGTTTCAATTATGGCCTAATAAGAACTTGTGATAAGAAAAAATGTTAATTAATTTTGAAGAGGTATTAATTGAACCATTCATGATGCTCTATGTTTTTCATGTTTGAATATGAAAACATCATATCATGTTACCTTTTTTGATACATTCCATGTAGATCATGTGCTAAAAAATGGTGTTTCAGATTTTTGTAAATGTAATATGACATGTGAGTCTATGTAACATGTCAAATATAAGAAGGTCAAATTCTTTAGAATATAAACTATAAACATGCAATGATTTTTGGTAGGAGAAAAAAATTGTCGGCATGGTAACATTCATTGTGTACTCCATGATTGATGGCACAATTTCAAAGAACAGTGCACACCTAGAATGCACAAGTACCATAATTAATTGTTTTTCATTAGTGAAACACATCATTTACATCTACATATGTATTTTATTAAACAAAATAAAAACTTTGAGTTCCTAATATCTATGTATGGTTAATTCATATAATTATTAGGCATAGAAATCCAGTAGCCATGTTATATGTGCTATGTATATTTCCATAAAATGGATTTAGCTATAGTAGTAAATGAATATAATTTTATGAGATCTCTAAACATACTATATTATAATATAAATTAAATGCAGTTATAAATTTATAGTAATATAATTTTTTCTCTATTGTTTATTGTTCTTGATGTATGGGTAATATATCTTGGGTGTCTTCTAACATAGAGTGCATTATTACCATTGCCTTATTCATTAGAAATTTTTCACAATATGTGTTTGGGATGTTTTTGGATCTTAATTTGTGTGGAGAGATGTTATATATAGCTGTAATGGTTAAATGAAATAGAGATTTGTATTTTACAATATTTGTTGGTCAAGGTTCCTCTACATATGGGGTATAGGTACCCCCACGTGACAGACACGTGATAGAGAGCGGCACCCAAATTTGGATTATTTTCAAGAACTACCTAGTTTATCAGGTTAGTTTCATCAATCATTTTATAATGTACTACACCATATATAATGGTAGAGTTATCCATCTGAGGGATCAATACTCCATATTTTTCCTTCTCGTAGTATCAAACTTGGGTCATGTTATCCCCCAATCAATTTCATATATCTTGATGAAGAAGTGTTCTTAAATTTTTATTTATAATTTTTTTTTCTAGAATCCATTAAAATTAGGTTATTGTGATAGAGGTTGTTATGTACCTTAGTATATCAATTCAAAAAATATGTAATTTGTGGAATTAGTAAATACTTGACTTATATCACTTATAAAAATATAAAAATATTCTGATAATTGGTGTCGAGTAGACATCAATCTATATATTCTCCTATGTTTTTTTGGGATTTCTACCTAGTATAATTATACTCATAATATCATGGGATTCATTCCCATGCTTGTTTTTTATGTTCATACATTACATAGTTTGGATTTGAAATCCGTGAAGCTGGTAGAGTATATGGTGAGGCTACTTAATGGATATATTCTATTCTCATTGATAAAAGTGATTAATTCTAACATGGCTCATATCATGTATTGGAGTTTATATGTTCCCACTTTTCAAAGTTAGTTTTTTTAACTTTAATGTTATGATTTTTTTCAACATCATTATAGATTTTTGGATGTATTTCATTCTTGGGTTATTGTCTATAGCTCTATGAGTGATGAACTTCAGCTGGTTCATTTGTTTAATGGATTTAAATATTTTATATATTCAGGAATGGATGAATGATGAAAAATTTATTGAAATATATACTTATACTATATGTCTATAATTGATATATAATATTCTCAATATTACTAAGAGATTTTATCTTTAGTAGAATGTATTTTATAAAAAATTAATCATATAAATATAATGTATTCAATAAAAATGGAACATTACAATAAAACGGATTAAACCCATGAATGAAATATTATGGAATTTATATATGGGATTCAAGTTATAACAATAGTGTATAAATTAAATGAAAAAAATTAATAGTAAATAGTAACATTTTTCAAACTAATACATCAATCATATTTTCTTCACACATAAAAATAACTCGTAGTTTAAATAAACATACAATGATAAAACATTTTGAAATATAATGCATTATGTAGAATCCAAAATAAAAATAATATGAAATAAAATATTAATTTTTGAAAAAAATATTTGTTGGATTTATATTTTGTAACTGGTTAATATAGAAATTATAAGACCATTATTAAAAGGTATATATATAGGTATAATACGGATAAATATCATAGAAGTTTGAAATTACCTATAATGGAAACAAATTGTTATTTGAATACTTAAAATATAATATTTCATTACAAATAATTTATTATCAAGAAAAATTATTTTTCAATATATTAAAAATACATTATTTAGTTTTGGAAAAAGTATTGATTCTAATAAAATGATTTTTCTAAATTACATATATTTTGATATATTTATTAGTTATATAGAATAATATCATGTAATTGTGTTGATGAAAATGAATAAATGATTTTCAATATAACTTAATTAAAACCAATGAATAATAAAATAAATATATTCAATAAAATTTTAACTCTTCATCCATAGAAATAGTTTTTTTATTTAGAAAATTTTTATTTAATATTTGTTTTTATTCATATTTATAATTTGTCAAATTATTAAGTTAGATTATTAATATTTTCTTGTATATCTATATTAATTAATAATAATCATACATGAATTTATTATTAAATTTTTAGTAAAAATAATATAATCATTAATAATAGATATTTGATTACATTCAGGTGTTTTTATGTGTAATTATTTTATCCTAATAAATTAAAATATTCACTATGAGATAAATATATAAATGAAATATATTAATAATATAAATAATAAAATCAAATATCATTGTTCTAGTTTTTATAAAATATCATGGAATAAAAATAAATATATTTTTATACCTGTAAATTAAAATATCATAATTAAAAATTTTAGTGCTTTATGGGATAATATATTATAGATAATATTTTATTAATTTTACTAATTAAATCCAAACATGTATTTAACTTTTTAAATAATCATTTCTAATTTATATGGGTGGTGACATTTCAATTTTATGCAATATAAAGATTTAATGATGTAAAAATTGTGCTCTTTGAAGGAAAAAATGAGGAAAACAGAGTTAAAAAAGTTGTAATGTCCTGAAATATCATGAAAAAATATCCCTAATTGAGTGGATAAAATAATTATATCCCTTATATTATCCTATATAAATTATTTTGATTGATTAGATACAAAATCCTTGAGAAATTACATTACTTACTCATTGAGGAATTTGTATTTTCAATAATGTCACTCAAGATCACATATATTTGGACCCCTCCTCTAACCACTTTAAAGAACACCACACCATACATTTCCTATCAAATACCTAAAAAAAACTACATTAAAGTAATCTCTCACGTTTTATAACATATGGCTAGAAGAATAAATCTCAAATTACTAATATCTTTGAGGATCTCTAATAAAGTGTCCAAGCCATAAAAATGATCATTATGCCCTCTTTAATGGTTTTTATTAATTTAATGAATATATTTTTCAGAGATAAATTATCCCTTTATTTATTTTCTTAAATCAATACACTAATTAATATGTGATATATTTACAATAGAATAAAATTTTCATTGCCATTTAATTATTTTTGTGTGTTCTTCATTGGGATTTTTCAACCACTTATATAATAAATATTATTTTGTTCATATCATGAATTAATTTGAAAATTTATATAAATTACTAATAATATAATAATGACTAATTTAGGATGTTTTCATAATTCATGAATTAATTTTTTAGACATATAATTTAACCGATTGATAAAATTTTTTCTTTTGGTTTAATTGAATTTAAGAAAAATGATGACATTAAATGATCTTCAAGAACCATAAAAAAAATATCCGTAAAATTAATATTGGGCTTCCAAAAAATATCAAATTAACACATTTTTATAGTATAAACATTTTAAAGTTTATGATAAACTTATCATCAATAATGGAATTTAATTGAAAAACTGAATCTTATGTAGAACAAAGAGAAAAATTTAAACTCGAATATAACTTTTTAAAGAATATTGTTATTGAATGTGTAAAAGGAATTCCAAAAATAATTTCATAAATTAAAATTAATATATATATATATTTCTAATATAGCATAATAATAAACATAAATTTATTTTACAAAATGATAGACTACATTTTACCAGGTGAGAATAACAAACAATGGTATTTCGTATAATTTTGCCTCCATTAAAGCATGTATTATATTATTTCCCATATATTATTCTATATGGTGTCATTAATTCCCCATTATAATGTATTATAATTATAAATTATTATTCATTTTATATTAAGTAATTTTTATAATCCCTTATACAAATTCATTGTATTCATTTATTACGAATGTTGGAAATGATTTTTTTACCCAATTTCCTTTCATTAAGATATTATTATTTTTTCAACACATTCTATATAATCATATTTCCACACCATAGAATTTATGTTTATCTATTAAAAAAATATTCTATGAATCCATTATTTTCAAATATAATTTATATTCTCATTGTTTCACAAATTATTTCTTGTTAAAATTTCTATTAATAAAAATATATGGGTTTTCCTGACTCAGTATCTTTTCATTGGGTCATAGAATTTATTTGTTTAATATTTAATTTTATTTTTCTATTTCCTACCTTTTATATAAATTATATTCTATTTCTACTTTCTCTCAATGATAATTGTATTTTTAGGTTATAATATTTTTATTTGGTGGATTTTTTCGTAATATAATATAAAATTATTTTGAATAATTATCTTCCTCTACAGTAACTATTTCTCCAAAATGTAATTAATATTTCATTAAAAATTATTTAATTATCATGTTAAAATATATATAGATTTATTTTATTATTTAATCATTTTATTGTAGTTTATCCATTTTAAATATAAAATTTTATATATCTTTTAGTGATGTGTATTCTCACTAAAACTCCCTAAAAATAATAAAAATTCTTTTCATTAAACATTAATATATTTTTATCATCAACATTAAATGTTATTAGATAAAAAATATTTCATTTCAAAAGTTATATTATTTTAAAATTCATTCATAATACGTTTTAAAGAGTCTGATTCAATCTTCCACGAAAGTGTTTTTTGAATTTGACAAGTAATATCAATTATTACAAAAACATTGAAAATATTTTATGGGAAATAATTATAATGTTTAATTTATATATTATACATTTTATATAAAATATTTTAATCCTATGTATTCATGTTATTGATCACACAGTAAATTATCTTATTGAATACAACTTTAGGAGATCAATTTTTTTACCAACATATTTTCTTACTTGTATCATTTGAAAATTTTATATACCCCATTTTAATTTCATGTCGTCCAATTGATAAGATATTTTATATATTTTTTATGGGAAATATGGGTATTATTTCACATTTTCGGATTTAAGGGTACAATATATCCTTATTCTATATTATATAAATGTTTATGTCAGCTAATATAATGTATAGACACTATTATGATATGTTGTGATCACAACATATCACATGGATATTATTTGGTTAAACTATATTCAAAACCTAAATATTTTAAGGGAATTTGATATGTTATGATCACATACTATCATGTTTACATGAATTTTATAAGATATATCCACATCCTAGTATGTAGATATGATTATAACTGCCAATTTTCATAGGCTAATGTGGGACATGGTCGTGATTGTTATGTTCAAAATGTTATTTTTTTATACTTAATGCCGTTGTTCTTCTCCATAGATCATGAATATTGTCTCATGTTTCACCCTTTTTATATCAAAATATATGTTATACTTCCTAGATAAATATAAGGAGGTTATAAAACCATATATCATGTCATGTGGATAAATTTTATGATTCCATGTTTCTATTATAAATATATATCTCATATGTTCATATTTTCTCTAATATTTATTATCTAACCATCTTTAACTAGATGTTATGTTATTCCCATACAAATATATTCAACTCACTCTTTGTGTTTCCATTTCCATGAGTGAATTATATAATAAAATATTTTTAAAGGGAATTAATGTGTGCAGAATGTTTTTGGACATTTTCACGAAACAATTATCTGTTAGAAATTTATATAAATAACATAAAAAGGACAAAAACGATTATGTTCTAGTATTATGTTCTTAATTTTGAGATATAATTCATCAGTCATGGAAAAAATTTAAAATATCATTATGAAATTATTGGGTGGTCTCAATGTAGACATCTGGATATTTTCATGTTTATAGAAAATTCCCCCCATATGTGTGTTATGCCTTCTTTGTACTTATCAATATCCCCTGACCTATTAGAAAATGGATTATACTAGTAAACCCATCCAATTAGAAGCCCATTAGAGGTCTCAGTGCATTAGGTCATTTTAATCAATGACATTATGGTTTATTAATGAAATTTTCTACGATGAAATGGATGTGGGATAACATAATGATGCTTTTGAAAATAGGTAAATTAATAAAACAAGTAAAGAATAATTAGACATGGTTAGTTATATATAGGATTATGAACTAAAATTATTCATTAAATAGATGAAAATTTTAATAATTAATATGTATTTATGATTTATAATTTAGAATTTGTTGGGAATCAAAGGATCTCAAAACCTATCTGATCAAATTTATATTTTCATTTTACAATGAGGATTTTTAATTGAATAAAATGAAAAATAATTAATTAAATTAATATTATTATTACTTATCAAACATTTATAAATGTAAATTTATAGCGACTATACATATTTTTAAGGTTATTATTCATGTTTATATACTGTATTTTAAGAGATAATCATTGGATTATAACAACTGTTATTAGGAGCCCATTTAGGGAAACCTTCTAAGTGTTTTAAAATTGATTGTTCTAACCACTATTATTTTGGGATCACATAACATATAATTCGGACATAAAAAATTATTTTATACTAGATAATACAAATTTCATTCAATTGATTTTGGCGGTAATGATGAAAAATTAGAGTATCAAGATATCAGATATATACAAAAGGATATGTATATGTATATATCATTGAATATTGTCCTTCAAACTCATAGTTGGTGGTAAATTATTCTTATCTATTACTCCTCTATTGCGAAATTGAAGTCTTTCTTTTTAGATCAGGTTATATCAATGTTATTTGGGACATTTTATGTTCAAATAAAATTGTAAAATTCCATAATTTCAAATATATAGTTTCATAGTGTTTTATATTTTAATATATATATATAAATCATACATATTGTTTTATAATGATGTTAATATATACTAATTTATATTATATTATAAAAATATGAAAATCAATAATTCGTGTTTAATGGTATACCATTATTAAATTTTCAAAAACAAAAATGGAAAAAATATTTTCTTCACAAGAAAAGTTACATAAGATGTATAATTAAAGACTAAAATAATAAATTAGTATAATAAGACTATAAAAAATAAATAATAGAACTGTAATGTACTCTTCATGGTGGATCAATATCTCCTAGAATTATAAAACACGGGAACAAAACTATAAAAAATAATTAAAATATTGGAAATATATTCAAAATTTTATATATTTGAATTAGATAACCAATAATGGAATTTTAGTGATTGTTGAAATATGGAACTAAGAGATATTTTTTGAATGTATATGTTGTATATGACCCTAAGAAATATGACTTTTTGAATAATAATCTGACCAACTAAACGATTAGAATAGTATTATTACCATTTTAATAGTAAAATGAATATTATGATTAAATATTAATTAACATTATAATAAAAATCTATCATTAATTATATAATATAATATATATAATAAAATCAATTAAAATATTTACTCAACTAATGTATGTCAATGGGTTCATTATTAGTAAATCATATTTTTTATTATATCATAAAAGAAATATTCGTATAGCTAAATAATAAATTAATATTTCATTATCACGTAAATTATTTTTGAATTTGATTCCATTATTTGAATCATCATGTATAAATGTTGATAGGGAAATGTATTGTTATCCTTCTAACATTATATAATATATTTTTTAATATTTAAATATTTTATAAGAATCAAATTAGTACAATTTTTTAATAGGATAAATGAATAAAATTTTGATATTTCAATAAATTAGAGGGATATTTTGATAAAAAAAATGTTCTTAAATATAAATTACATTACTATCCAACCAATATATGGAAAATTATTTAAGGAAATGATATGTTATTCTAATATTTTATTATAAAATACTCCCCACACCCCTTGAGAATATCACCATGAACCACCTCACTTATACATAACTATAACATCATCATTGATATATTATTTTAAAAAACCAATCCCTTAACATCCATTGATATTTTATATATTTTTTTACCTTTATAATACACCATTCCTTAAGTATATGTGGCATATCAAAGTAAGACATCAATGGGAGAGGTAATCTATCTCAACATAACTATTTTGACTTTTTTTCTTATAATTCCACAAAATATCTTAAAATTATAATGACACAATGAAATAAATTTCATTGGAATATTAAAATATTATAATATATTTATGAATATCAACAACCATAATCCATATAAGTAATTTAAAAAAGTAATTAATATTATCGTAAGTTCACTAAATATATATATATGGATTTTCATTTTTCATAATATATTCCATTATTGGATTCAATATGACATCTATGTATAATTAAGATATATTGATCACATTATTACATGATTTTATATTAGGATATATATATATATATGTGGTTTTAAAATAATTATAATAAGAAATTGTTCCGTATTTTACTTCCTATACAAAAATGTATTGAAACAATTTTATTCAAATACCTGAGCTATTTATATAACCATAATTTTTTGGATTATAATGAAGTCTATATCATGTGTCTATATATGTTAATAAAATCTTGTGATAGAAAATTTGGAACGTTATTATAATCTTAATACGATATATGAAACCGTTAAATAAACATAATTAAATAATCCACAGAAAAACATCAAAATATAACATTCTTGATGAGTCGATCTAAATGTGTAACAATTAATATGATATTCCATAAATACATTATTCATTTGAAATTTTTTTCCAAATCAAAGCTAATAAAAGGGTTATATAAAAATGATTTAAATATTGATTTCCATATACTTCCTTGACTAATCATACTATCTAATTTAGTAGAATGGGATAGTTGTCTAATGTATATAATTTTATGGTTTGACAAGGATAAACTATATACTTCATCAATTAGTTTTATTATAAAATTTAACATTTTACTATTCAATCTGAAATTTATAAAAAATAGATTAATTAAAATTAGGTGTTTAGTGTATGGTCGAATGGGATAGAAACCATTGTATCATAATTTCAATAATTGAAGAATTTTTTATTGCATATGTAAATTCATGGTGTTCATGTAATTTTTCTATGTACTATATAATATATTTGGTTTCTATAGAAATGGAGAGATAAATTCTATGTAATACCTATTAATTCTCTTTTTTTATTTCTCTCTTTTAAACATGACGTGAATCATATAATTGGATTGAGGAGGGTTATATGATTACGATGGATCGTAATGGATGGATTTAATTATCTAATTATGTGTGTTCATCATCAGTAATGTTGATTAACACAATGGAAATTGTGATCTTCTATTAATGTTATACATGAGAACATGAGTTAAATTTTTATTTGTTTTCAGTTTCATCCAAGGTTATTCATGTGAATATAAATTCTAATTGATTACATTAAATGATTTATTTTTTTAATAAATATCTAAAAACCAATTATGGCTATTAGATCCATGTTAGGATTTTTGACTCACAAAATATTTTTGATAAATTTAGAATATATTTATTTTTATATATATCATATTCTATAGCATTAATAATGACTATAATTTTGAACTAAGGACCAACATGTGATATTTGAAATATAAATAATTATAGAGTCATTCCTAATACTATGGGAAATTGTATACAGTGACACAATACATTTCCATTGTTTTTTATGTATAATTTTTTATAATATATATGTTAATGATGTTTATAGTGTTTTTATGTATATCGCACCAATTGGAAAATTGGTTGAGAGAATGGTATTTTAGGTTCCTCATAACCTCCACTCAGTGGGATTTTTTTCTACTCCAAGAATATCTTCAAGATTTATGTAGTTTTCATTAATCCTCCAGGAATCCTAATATATGACATGTTACAGCAACCACAATGAACTATTCAAAACGTTGTGCGGGTATGGAACACTATATATAAGAGGTTCTAAATCAATATATTATTAATTTTAAATTTTAATTTTATTTTGTATGATAATTATATTTATAACTTATCATCAAATATAGAAGTGGTGGGTGTCATGATATTGGTATTTGGCCCATAATGATATTATATGTATCCCTATTAGGGGAATCAAATGCCCTATTCTTTATTGCATCTTATCGGTAAATTCCATAACCTTTTTAGAACATGTAACAAGGACCACAAATGTTTCATTAAAATATATATAACTATAATTACAACAATGTAGTTTATCATCATGCATAATGCATGCCTAAGATATATGTGTCAAGAAATGGTAGTTATGGGATAAACACAAGTGATTCCCTTTCTTGGTCACTATTTTTTAAGTATCGAACATTTTTAAAATATGGTTAGTTCTTACACTCTATAGGTTATTTTCCTCATTTTTAACCATTATGTATTATCATGATCATCAGAGTCATGATTATGGATCATCTGAGGCTCTTTGTTAGACGAATTCCACTCTAATCACTAGAGAAATATGATTCATGATGGAATTTTAAATATATAAAAGCTTTATTCTTGTCACATGGTGGTCCTAAGATCATCACACTGGGGAGGATGATCTCAATAATCATATGATCTTCACTAATGTGATCATTGGGTAATCCCATAGTAACCCAATGAGTCTGTTATTATTATCACATAAGAGGCATCAATCATTGGTTGTGGATAAAAAATGTTGAGAGGCCCTAATATAAGGAATATAGTAGGAGTATCCTCAATCCATTTATTTTGTAATCCATATTGGGAATCCAAACTCAAGGATTATATGAGGTGATAGGGATGAGACTCTATACTCAAGGAGAAAATGAGTTATCTTAATCTTATCACATAATAGAAATGATATGTTTGAGGTTGTGGGTATTGAATCTAAAAAACGCATATTGTATATCATTATTGACTGGATTTAAAGCCCATGAAATATATGCTATATAGTTTGAAGATATTTATTATGATGATTCTAGGTATTATAAATTTATGTGGTACGGATTTTTGATATTCAATTTAGATTGACATAGAGGATACTTCTCTGTATTCCAGAAACACCAATTAATCAATTACATCATCTGTAAAATGTAATACTAAAAGAATTAGTCTCAATGTTTAAAATAAGGTGTTGTATTACTTAACTATTTTTCACAATAGCACAAAATAGGGGATGGAATAATGATTATTCATTTGGATACAGTTTTTGTTCAACTTGTCCTTAGATAACTAATTATTAGAAGATATAATTGGGTCTTATAGATGGTAGGATACCCATTTGGGTTGTTATAAAATAAAATTGGTTAAATAAGTGACTATGTGTGGATTATGAATTTGGGATTACCTAAGATACTTTTCCGAGTAGGTTAGTTATGGGATATAATGTTTTAGAGGTTTCAATAGATTGGAGGCCATATATGGAATGTGATTATTTTTTTATGTGGGTATACATGTGATTCCATTAAAGATGAGGTTAAGAATTGTATCTCAAACAGAGGTATGTGAGTGAACCAAGAGGCGTATCTCATGAAATTTAATATGTGATAAACCAAGATAAGTATCACGACACACATTATTGTTTTTGGTTAAGGTTATGATTATTGGATTTAAAATCCTAATCCATCCCAACCTAGATAAAAGTTTTCAAAGTATGACACTTGTCATTTTATTGGGGGTTGTGATAGAATCAATGGGTCTAAGAAAAATTAGGGGGAACATATTCCATAAAACATCCCGACTGAAGGTATGGTGGTGAAGCCCCATAGAATGGACTTATTGGCTGATAAAAATTTATTAGTTACAAATCCCCCATTTTTGTATCATTAATGTTCAAACTTAAGGAGTTATTAGATCCTATATGGTCTATAACATTTGTGGATCATGTTGGGTTCCCTACATAGAAGCCTCACATAGGTTATGGGAGGGTTCTCTTCATTGAACATTTCAATTGGTCCCCCAAATAGATCATTCTTGAAGGTGTTTTTGTATATCAAAAATGTATTGAACTGTTCAAATATATATTTTTATAATGGAATAAAAAAATTAGGATCATAAAGGGATTACTATATAGAGTATCTAAAAAACACAACATTCATGGATACTTCTCAAGATTCATTTACAAGTTTTCTTCATTAAAGAAACTTTGTGATATTCATTCAAGAATCACATACCATTACCCGAATTTTATCATTGGATTAAATGAGGGTCTTATGAAGACTATTAATCACCATTGGAACCATTAGATATATTTTGTGGAAGGTTGGGGGTATCTATAAAAATAAAAAAACTCCCTAAAATGTGTACACACATAGGGGGAATGTTATAGTACATGACATGTGTAACCAACAAGATTGACATTTGAAACCACAAAATACATGTGAGAAGGTAAAGGAACCACATTTAGGAGGAGGAAATTAATTATTTTAAATATTCAGGAAATTATTCATGATGTAATAATGTAAGAACGAAAATATCATTTTACTCGCATCAAGAATTATTATTAATACTTTATTAATGGTGAACTATTTTGAAAAATTAAATCATATCTAGAATCTAATGTCTAACATTGTTAGAATTTACATAAATAACCTAACATAATTTTCCAAGAGATAGTGTATTCATTCTTACATTAGATAAAACAATTACTGATTTAATTCCAATGGGAAGAATAATTATTAATCATGTCAGAAATTATATATACATAAATCTCACATAAAATTTGAAAACCTATAATAAATTATATTATATTCTTTGAATATATCAATAAATATCAACCATATACTTTCATATCATTCACATCAATCATCATGGGATCCTATACTAAAGAAAATATAGTGATATAAAAAACTCTATAAGAGTAACATGTAACTAAATATATCATAAATGAATATAGAATATTAAATATTTTATGGTAAATTATTAAAAATAGTAGACATTTAATCAATAACTTGACACAAAATACATCACTGGATATTATCAATTAAATTATCTTATATAACAAAAATAAAATTCTCCACAATGGAAATGAATAATGTTTTATTTCATGATCTCGGACATCATGATATCATTACCACTAAGGTCTTGCACAATGATATCTTTTACTAAGGGTAGGTATACTCTAAAAACATATTTAATTATTTTAACCAACTATTTATTCACAAGAAACTCATTAATGCATCAACGGGATATCTATAACTCAATCCCACACATCATTTCATGCCCAATACGTTGCTCATATATTGAATGATAAATTAATTCATAAACTCTATGACTTATCTTGAAATATCTATATTTTTTATAGTGTATAAAATATCTATATTTCTTTAGTCAATCAAATAACACCATAGTAAAAAAACAAATGTTCAAATGGTTTGTGGTTTTTGAAATTAGAATATAAATGATATAATAAATATTTAAAAAATTTGAAATTATAATTTCTACTAAAAAGTGATCACATTGAATGGAATATTTCATTTGAATAATAATAGAAATAAATTTAATAGTACATATGATATTAAAGTAAATTCAATAGAAATATTAGTTTCCTAAACAATTCATTTCCTTTTTGGAATAAAATAAATAGTTAGCAAAGAATTTAAATACGTTTAGATTAAAGAGTTATATTTGTATAACATTTAATACTTTTATTAGAATCAAAATATAAGAAATAAGTAAAAGTGATTGGAAAATATGTTAATTATGTATACATTAGAAACAAAAAAAAATTAATTTTTACTTTTTATAATTTTTTTTAAAGTTTTTCTTTCAAAAAACATTATAATGATTTCTTAATAATATTTTGAAAACCATTTGATATTTTAAATTGTAATTAATGAATTATTTTGGTAAATAAAAAGGTTTCTGTAAAAATATATTGAAAACATTATCCCTGAAATAACACATTGTATTCATAATAGAAATGAAAATAATTTAAAATACATTCCATTTAATCAATAACATTAGAATAAATGTGTCCATGAATAATTGAAATGAAAAAATATCATGCATAATAATAATTTATTTCTTAATGATGGAAAACCATTATGTTGGACATCGGGATTAGAAAAATCATTATATATTTACCTCCATGGTCGAATGAAAAGATAATTCGAATTATTTGTTTTTATACACCAAAATCCAAATGAATATGTTTTGGAAATTGGGTGGTCTCTTGATTTTAAACCCTAAAATTCTAATTCATTAATAAAAATACTTTTTTTTAATTATTATTTTAGTTTCACCATGTTTGGGATAAACCTATAGGGAACGGTGAATCTTTTAATCTCTAAATGAGCATTTGTTTCATTATTACATCCAAAAGTTGGAAGGGAACGTCATAGAATTAAAGTCTACAATAAAAGAGGGACTTTAACACATTTATATGGGTATTACACAATAGATAAATGAATAATTTATATAAATTTTTCTGATAGTTCTTGTGTTGAGGGATGAACTCATATTTTGTGGGATTCATCGCTAAATGTGATAACTATTAGCAGGTGAAGGAATAACACTAGAATGCTGGAGATTTTCTCCCTCCACATTTTGTACCTATGTGAATTTTGGATGATTTCACAATGGAATTTTGATTTGGAAACCAAAAACCTAGGGAGTGATGATTCAGTTCCGGTGTTTTTTTTAGTTAAAAAAAATTCCCATATTTTTTCAATTAGAGAAACACAGTCATTAGAGGATATAAGAATGATACTTTTTATATAGATTGTAATAATGAAAAAATACCATTAATAATTTTATTGGATAGAGACACATGTTCTACAACATGGTTCGTTAGGGATTGAAGAAGAATCAAGGGAACTGGTTCAAATTGAACACAATGTAACATCAATAGATAGAAATAACTTCCTAGAAGATTATATGAATCTTAGAGGAAAAGAACTGGGATTGAAAAATATGAATTTTTTGGATCTTGGTATGATCACCTAAATTTGGATTATTTTTCATTAAAAAAATAATTACCATGATTCGATTAATATGTGACATTATTGGAGGTCGTGTCAGTAACTACTCTTTTGTCATGTGGTGGGTGAGGTAGAGATATTGGGGAACAATATTGTTTAGGAGACCTATGAGATAGTCATGTTGATATGAAACTATTTGATCACTAGTATGTATATAAAGAGGTCATATTATGAATATATAAGGATACCTTCAGTGTTCGTTTTGGATGATCAGGTTTTCATGAGAGTGACTCCTTGGTTAGGGAAATGACAACTATGGAGGAATGGAAAATTGGAACTGTATTTTGTTTGATACTCAGATTTTAACGAGTTAGTTGCGGTAGAGGGAATATTTTCTACAGATCCCTTCTCAGTAAGGAGTCATACATAACAAGTTCCTTGTTTTATAGAATCAAAGGTGCATACCCAACTTGTTTCATGTTATTTATTGTGAGGATTTTGATATTGATCATGAATCATTTTATTATGAGTTTGCATTGTAGAAAGTAGACCAGAGTGAGAATGTTCTCTAATGTAAATATACTCTAATTTTAATAATTATACTGATGTATGGGTTGATCCAGGTGGAGATCTTGGATAAAGAGGCTAAGGATAATGATTACTTACTTAATATATTTTACCAATAACTCTAAATACAAATCTGAAGAATGAGATGTGTTTTTGGGTAACGATATTTCAATAACCAAACATTCTTGTCCTTTAAGAAATGTATTGTTTTCAATATTTTCATTAGTTATTCTATATTTTCGATAAATCCCTCTATATTAGTAATAATTTCTATGTCTTAAAGATGAATTTTTAAATTCTAAATTCCAAATTAAGTGAAACTGCATCATATCATTTTAGACTGTGATTTATGTTTAGGTTCAATGGTGTAATTGGTTTTGGATGCACTATGGCATGTTGAGGTGTTCAAGATATTCCATAGTAGATTAGGAAATAATGTAGAAGTACTATTATGTGGGGTTTATTTTGTACCCTATTTCATAATGGGGATGTAAATTAGAGGCTATATCAAGGTGTTAATAACCATATCATAATTAATGATTCCATAGTATAAACATTCCACCATGGTCTGATTCTCCTCGAACACCCTTTTGTCCTAGTTGATTCTGTTTCACCGTAGTGTCTTTTCTAGGACACCGTCCATGCCATTGAAGTTGACCATAAATCATGAAGAAACTCTATAAGACCAACAAATTTTATGTTAATGGTCATACATTTTATATATTCTCCCATCCTTATGCATGAATGTTAAACAGGATGAATTGGAGTGGGTTTTATGATTAGTTGGTGTTCTATAATGGTATGGTTCTGTGGAGAAGTGATATAGTGATGAAATGTTAAAAAAACATGACATTGACATTGAGAACCATGAGGTATGAATCAAAATATATTTTTGGTCTCACGTTATACATGTTCCCAAGGTAGGATTATTGAGTTTGATGATTGGATATTCATTTTTCATATGTAATTGCAAGTGTGTGTGTGCATCACAAGATATTATATGACCCAATTAATTGAGAGTAATGTGATAACATGATTCCATGGTTTTTTTTGATTCAAATGTTGATATATGATGAGTATATATATGTTCATGTGATGTGTGATATGGTTGTTAACATTAAAATACATTTCTAGTTTCGTTCATAGGTTTGGTATGATTATCCATGTTATATTACCATCAAGAAATGATTACTCCTTTTGGGGTATATATATGGAGCCGTAGTGATAGATATTGTGGTGTATATTATCCTTGTAAACTAACATCTTATTTATAACATATGTATTATGAGTATATGGAAAAACATTATTCCTTATTTATTTCAAGTGTTTCTAGATACCAACATGATTCTAGGCAGGTTTCTAATACTCGATACTGTGTGGATTCAATGTATTACATGATGTCTTGTAAATTTTAGGTTTTTGTTCATTTTGTTCTTTGTGGGAACTGAGTGACAACCAACTATCTTATTACTGTTTTTTTCTAGTATTGTTCCAATATCATCACACTATTCTGAAGGAAGATATAATGTAGGTTAAACAATGGGGTTTGTGTGGGGTTGGATATTTCATAACCACTTGGTTTTGGATTTTGTGATTATACTTGTAGAAAAATAATTTTTTATGGAATACAATGTAATTGTTTAGAATATTAGGCATTGCATCATTGGTGGTATCATATTAAGTCTTGTACTCACACCCTAGTAGTCCATTTTAGTGAATTTTTAGATTTCTTGATGGATTAAGAAAGTTGAAAGGTCCCTACCAAAGACAGATCTCATGTGGAGTATTGAAATGACAGTGGACTCGGAAGTACATCAATGAGAACAACAGTTAATTAATTAATTAATTATCTTATTAATTAACTTTTGACATGATTAATAATTTTTGTGTCTATATTATTTATTCAATATGTATTATATCTATTTATTTATCTATATGTTTACACATTTTATTCAATTATTGATATTTGTATCTTATATTTATCAATATTAGGATTTGATCCATCATGGTATGATCTCCCCATGGAAGGTATGAAAAACACATGACTTTTAAATAGCCTCATATATATGGAGAGGAGTAAATAATGTCACATAACACTCATATTAGGCCTAGTGTTGAGGTCATAATGTTACATAAAATACATATTGATGCATCGAGGGGATATCTACAAGTGATCCCAACCCATTACTGTATCTCCAATGCATTACTTATATATTAAATAATAAATTTAATTCATCAAAATTATTTCTTATCAATAACTATCCATATTTAGAATAGAATATTGAATATAAATATTTCCCCATTTAAAAAAATAACATTATCATAAAACACTATATATAGAAATTTTACACATTTTAGTAAATCAGAATATCCATGATACAAATAATATGGATATTTATGAGAAATGTAATGCTCAATGAATGTTGATTACTGTATTGTAAATTCTTAAAATAAAAACAAATGACCAAAAAATTAATAGTACATAATAGAAAATTATTAATTCATAAAAAAATATTGATTTTTTAGTAAATTTTTTGATTTTTTAAAAGAATATAATATTATAGAAAAATTGTAAAATAAGTATTCATTAAATATTTTAAATTTAAAAACCATAAAAAATTAATAAAAAATCATAATATCATAAAACAGTTATGGATGTGGGAAAATTCATTAACGATGTATACTTTGAGAGGAAATTATAAATTTTGGATTTATTAAGATAAATTAAAAAATGATAGTTTCGGAGAAAATTAGAATGATTTCCTTCATATCATGTAAATTTTCAATGATTACATAAAATAATATTAGTAAATTGTTTAACAAATATAAAATCGTTCAATGAAGAAATATTGAAAAATGTTGGCAATGATGAAAAATATACCTGCTCAACAAAGAGAAATAAGATTGTCTTTTCTTTTAAAAATTTATTTTCATGATTCAAGTTAAAAAATGTGGAAAAGTTAAAATAAAAAATGTACATAAATTAAATATCCAGGGGATATAGAAAGAGTTTATGTTTATTGAGGATAATGTTTATGATTTCATTCAATTAAATTTATATATAATCCAGTAAAATGATATTTTAAAATAAGTCATTACATTTATGGTAACATTAGAATAACAACACATTTTAAAAGTAAACCTAAATATAAATTTTATTCATAATTAATAAATTGATATACATTGTAAATTCAACAAAAGCTATGTATATACACAATATAATAATAAATAGGTTCACAATAGTAAACATTTCCCAATGTAGTGTAAATTGAGATGATATTACTTACAAATATCTTATCATTGAATTGAAAATTAATCAAAGAATTTATACTGTGAAATGAACATAAATATTCAAAATATAATAAATAAACACAAAAGAAAATGAACTCATATTTCATTTCAAACATTATCATGCAATAACATAGTCAATTAAGTATTAGAATTACCAAATGAATGAAAATTACACTAAGAAACCCCATAACTCATGAGTCAACTTTGTTAAAAATTCATTAAACTCTTGGATAATAAATATAATTTTATTATAATTTTATAAAAAATAATTTCCATACATATAATATTATAAAGGATCCTATTATAATTTTTTTCAACATCTATTTCATAATAATTCCATTCTAAAGCCATCATTTCACATTGTTTGTTTATTTTTATTTTTGATATTTGTTTTGGTCTTCCAGTTATGGTCATTGTTAAATTATCAGGGTTCCATCATATATATAATTATTCTCTAGATATAAAGATATAAATTTAATTTATGTGTGAATGGTAGAGATAGAAAATTAAATTAATCAATTCAGAGACATGACCGCTCTTACATATGCATGAACGTTGTTTTTATTTGTTATGTATTGATCGAAAGGAAGGATAATAATAATTAACCATTCAAAAATCATTATTATATTCTATATATTGTATATATACTTATTGAAATCCATGTAATGAATAAATGAAAAATGAACCACATCAGTTCTTGGAGGTGATAGTCCACATGTATTCAAGTGAAATGATATCACTTTTTGATGAATGTATAGGTAAAAAGATAAATTATATATTACATTTATAGAAACAAAATCATAATTAATAATTATACTCATTAATTAAATAATATATAATTGTCCTAAAAATGGTGATGTACAATAAATTACACTGTAATGTGAATACGGTATGTCATACAGACACATAAGAAATTTCTTCTCACAAAAAATGGAAAAGAGGTGGACATTTTTTGTCCCATATAAATAATAACATATAAATATTGTGATGATACATGTATTGTTATTTTAGAATGGGTACTACATTTGTATAGGAAATAAATTATTAAATAACATTAAAAGAGTCGGTGAAGATGGTTACCTATTAATTGGAATACTTTTTTCAGATACCTTTTTAAAAACCCTATGAATGGATTTCAATAATCCCAGAAAATCAAAATCATATCTATAAATATTTATAATATAATTTTTTAGGTATTTTCAATATAGGTAACTAAATATGGTGCAATTATAGTTGAGGTTTCCTCTTTTATAATTGATATTGGTCTCAAACTTCAATTTTTTCAAAGCTATAAAATGATGTTACACCACAATCTCTATAAAATTCATCCAAAATGAATGAAAAATAATTTTGATAAGGGTAATTCTAGAATCAAATCATCCCATATTGGTTAAATATTTTTTTCCATTTGAATCGTTATATTTTTGTTTAACCCCTTAGTTAATAATATTTATCATTAATCGTGGTAATGATATTTTGAATATTAAATGGTTATAATTTTAATGCTATGTAAAATTTTTTTAACATAAATGGAAAATGGGTTAATTTATAATCATGTTTTAAGACTAATTTTTTTATTATATTTATTCCCAGGTTTATAAAGAATCTTATAAAATATTAATTTTTATAAAATATCATTATTTTCATTTTTGAAAATATTCATTTAATATGAAATTAAGGAAATCAAGATAATGATAATTTATAATAGAAAATAAATAAAAATACATCATATATTTTTGTTAATAATTTAATTTGTGTAGCAATATAATAAATCTATAATATATTAATTTTTAGGTTTTTAAAATCATATTCTTTTATTTTTCAACTAATTTCACAATTACAATATAACTGTGGTATATGAATTCAGGGAAATTATATAATCATAAAAATATATTAATAAAGTACATATGATATAATATTTTCATTATTCTCAAAATATCCTTTACTATTGGTTGATGCATTATTTTTATCCCAATGTGAATATAATATAACTATTGAAAATTATGAGTGTGAGATTTTTTATTTTTTTTTAAAAAAAAATATTATATATTGAATTTTCATGGACATGATTCCCATGAATAATTTAATATCATACCTAATATTTTAATGATAAAAAAACCTTTATCTAATAATAATTATGATAAAACTGTGGCCTTACCGATTAGTTTTAGCCTATGATAACATGATTTACCCATTTAGCATGATGACAAATTGTTACAATTTTTACTATTCATTATGAATAAAATTATTTTGAAAATATGTGATATATTATTTATTATGATTAAATATATTTTATCCATTTTTCTTAATTAAAAATTAATAAGTAGTTGAATTTCATATTATAATAATCTCGTAATGTGAGAGGAAAATTGTCTTTTAAAAAATTCTTTATTATATAGAAATATATTTTTATACTGAGATAAAGAATTAATTTTAATAAAATATAAATAATTAGATTATATATAACTAGAATAATATTATTATAATTTAGTATTAAATAAAAATATTATTTTTCTTTTTCAATGCACTTAAATGTCAGTTTTGAAAAATTGGTATTTTTCCATATTCACTAAAAATCGATATTTTTACGATAATACCAAAATAGAACTATAAATTAATTTTAATATCACGATTTCAAATATAATGTTAGTATATTAAAATAAAATTTCTAAAGTGGAATAAATTATTCATAATTTCAACACAAAAGAGAAATAAAATATATTTTTTGATGAATAATAACTTACCCTTATAAATAGTAGTGATACCGTTATCAATAGTGAATCATCCATTTGAATATTAGTTAGACCAATGATAAATATAAATTTAATTTATCGATATTATAAGTAAAAATATGATATAATTATATCACCGTATATTTAAATAAAAATTTTAAAATTTATTAATTAAGAGTTAGTATTTTTATAAGTTATAAGTATTATAAGATTATTTTAAAAGAAAATTTCTATAAAAAAAATGTATTCATAAAATTATATTTTTATGTATTATGATTTTATGAACATTTTATGATATCTTAATTAATTTTTCAATGTGTTATAGAATCAGTTATAATTTTAAAATATGTATTTTTTAAGATAATTATAATTGTAATAAAAAAATTTATTACTCATATTTATAAAATTATTTTTATTAAATGGAATTCATTTTTGAATTATAAAAAAATTGTTATGGTTAAATTCTTGGATTTTTATGAAATTGATTAATATTTTGTGAATTTTAAAATATGATAACTTAGAATAAATGCTAAAACTTTCTTTTTTTAAACAGTTTTGAGTCAGAAATGATATAAGTGACAATTAGTTTGAAATTAAAATCCCTAATTACTGTATTTAATCACAAGAACCTTATTTTTTCTTGTCTAGAAAAAAAATAATAAACTAGTGATATAACTAATAACAAAACACACATCTCCTCTAGTATAAATACCACCCTTCACACCCTATTTTCCTCACACCTCTCAATATTTAAGAAGTTCATATATCATTCCCCATTACCTTCCATGTTCCCTCTCCCAAGTCTAGGTTCTCTTGGTATCTTCAAAATACCAAGCCTAGGTTCCTGGAGGAGGATATCAAGATGAGAATTGAAGAGGAAAATCATCTCTCTTTTCTTTTAATTTCGATTCAATTTCAATTTCATTTATTATTATCACCTCACATCCCATCATAAAAATAGAAAGGAAACTTTAGTACCTTACATATACTTGTATTATATCATTTTAATGGATGAATAAACATTAAAATCCTCCCTCTCCCACTTATATCTTAAAAATTATATAGTCTCACATGAACTGTCAATTTATTCACATCATGGGTGATGTACATTCATTTAAGACAAAAGAAATCGAGGATGATAATAAAAAATTAAATGGTTGAAAAAAGTTTTTAATGTATATGTTGTTACATATTCTATTTTATATAAATAAATTATAAACATAATAGTAAATGATAAAATAAAATATGTTCATTGTGATACAAAACCACAAAAATTAAACAAAAATGATCATCATTTACTTTGATTTAATGAATAATCACCATGATATATAAAAAAATTCTTAATAATAACAACTAAAAATCTATAATATTATTAACTACATGTAATAATAAATAATGTTTTTTATATACATATTTAACTGACTTCCATTCATGAATACAAGTGAACGGATCATGAACACATAGAAAACAAACACTCCCAAACAATAGTGTAAACACTATAAATCGTCCAAAGTCCTAGAAATGAACATAGTAAAACCATAATTATTCATAAATTTATATAAATGGTTTATAATTATTACTTACTGAATCTAATGTGAATATATGAGATATTTACATGAAGGAATCATTTAGACAAAAGGTAAGGGGATTTCTTAATCCTACCACACTTTCATTTGGTTTCCCTCTTTCACCCCATTATCAGAATTATTATTCCATAAAAATCATTTCATCATAAATATCTTATTTTTCTGGGATATACGTGTTTTCTAATTTATATTATGAGAAAATCAATGATTTATAAAAGAACTGTTCTTTCAAAACACACATTTTTCTTCTAACTAAAGGTTGATGATTCTTATATCATGTATTTTATTCCCCCATATATTTTGGAACCCAAGGTTTATGAATGTATTCTTATGAGATGACACCCATTACATTACATGGTTTATTTATGTTTATGATTGATATATGTTCTACATGGCATGCATGACAATGTAAATGTTTTCATGTGATGAGAGCACCCAGAATTATATAGCGCATTGTAAATGTTATGATAAGTTGGGTTCTTCTGAAATTATATAGTGTTTCAATGAATTATGGAATGTGAATAACCTAATGATTATAATCAAATATGTATGAACATGATTCTAGTTGTTTTCACCACTATGTGTTGTAGTTGACAACTAAGTCATAATGTTTCATTTTTATGCATTTCCACATTCAAATAATTTTATTAATACCTCCACTCATGATTATGACCTTATTACTATGTTGTTTTGATAATGACTATTCACCCCATGTTATATTTTTTTCATGTATTTATCTATACTATTACTGGGATTTTATCTCACCCTATTTTGATGTATATCCTCAGGAGGCTACATTTTATGAGGAGAACACCAGGGACAATCTGATTCTTGAGAGGAAATAATAAAATATTTTTTTTATGTTTTATATTGTAAATTTTATGTATGGTGCTAATTTTTACAATAAACTAAACCATTATATCTTAATTTTGTAATGTTTTTATGTTTTTTATCATGAAAATGATGTAATAAAAATGTAATAAAGGCAAGGTCACTATTTTTTAGTTAAGTGGAATATCAATGAAGCCCAAAAAGAAAATGAATTATAAGGTACGATATAACATGATAATCATAACATTGGAATTGTATCAACAACATAAAACACTAATTCATAAACATAGGTCAATGATTAAATCACCAAAACATCATGGTATAAAATATCATATAATGTAAATATCTAAACCCCAAATCCCAACATGATGTTTCATGATACTGAACATTACCCAATTCATTGAGAGCTATCAAGGAACAACAATAATAATCATCTCATTATCATGCTTAAGTATGCAACATGGATCATATAACATGGATTCATTAAAAAAAATAATTTATTCAACAATAAAGGAATTTGGAATAAATACATGCTTGTCTTTTATCAATATGTAAATGTTCATAAAGGTTTGTACCTTTGAAAAGAAAATGGGTATTGTATTCCCTATACAATTATTTTTGTGTGGAAAATCACTGTGGAATTTCAAAATCATAACGTCAAATAGAAATTCATAAAATTGTATGATAAGAGAGAAATGGGTGTATAACCATTTTTAAATGAAATAAACAGAAATAGGTAGTTGGAAATACATGAACCAACATACAGAATTGGAAATATAAGGCATGACATAATAAAGAAACATGAAAAAAGATGAGAAAGGAATGAACCCTTAGAAAATTTCATCAAGGTAATGTGTGTGCATAAATTTTCATAGGTGGGATAAATTAGGGTAAAATGTGAACAAATTATTAATAAATAAAATTGATAGTAAGGTATATATGGAATAACATATCAAAACATAAGAAAATATAAAATAAAAATCATAACATTAAAAAGATTTCATAAAAAAAGAGCAGAGTGGAGAATCAAGATCCCTTACATGATTGTGTGACTAAAGAGTCTTTGGTTGGGCTTATAAAAATCATGGGGAAGCCTTTGGAGGAATATAGGGTGAAGGGGGAGAGTTTGGTTATGCTCTGTAGAGACTGAGTGAAGTTAAATGGGATTTTGGGTGGGTTTATAATTGAAAAGAAGGGGTTTTATAGATTATTTTGGTCTTGGCCAATACATAATAAAATATTCCCAACCAAAAACCATATAATGTTATTCTCATGGATTCTAAAAAAATAGTGTGTTTTAAATTTATTTATAAGAGAAATGGAAGAAGATAATAAAATATTTCCCATGCTTTTGTGGAGTAAATTCACACTCTCAATGAAACGATTTTATAATCTTAAAATGTAATCTATGTCTTGTAAGATTAATAATGAATGTATAAAATAAATCAAATAAAAATAAAATTACATTATTTTTAAGGGTAAAAATATATTTTTCTTATTATACATTTTATATTATTTAAGACAATATTAATTGGGAAATTATAGTTTCATAAAACTCATCTTATATTTAAATTGTATTTAATTTTACCCAAATAATTCAACATCCACATAAAATAATGAAACATTAACTGTAATATAATTTTGACATCCCAATTCAATAAAATATATTCATTTTATTGAAATAATTTACTAAACTTTTGGATTTTCACTTTTAAAAATAAAAACAGATATTTATTGAAAATGAGAGTTTTATGATAATAACCTTTTTTTGAAACATTATGAAAATTAAATTTTAGTTCACAAAAATTATATGATCATCTTTATTCAATAAAAGATATTTAATAATAAATTCATATAAAAATAATATTTATTTCAATAATAATTAGTTAAATAATTTAAAATTAATATTAACAAAAAATACAATTTGCAGTTTACTAAATCAATTAAAAAATAATCTATAACGTTACAATAACAGGATGAAAATATATTAGTTATTCGATAAAAAATAATTTACATGCTCCTATTTATTGGTAATTGATATATATCCTTTTTTACACCAACATATGATTTAAGAGTAAGGTTCCCGATGGTATGGCTTTTATGGGACCATTTGGTTATCATGGTTTGCGTCATGATCTCAAGAATCTTCAAATTTTCTCGTAAAGGATTTCTCTAATGATTAAGTTTACAGATCTCAGCATGGGAAGGGTTTGTGATAAATGTTCAGATATGATATCTCCCTTAGATACTCCAAATAATGGGATTTGTAGGGTACAATCCTACTAGTTGAGGCCATCACTTCCTTTTTCTGTTCTAAGAATTATTAAAACCATATATTTATACTAGTGATGAAATAATTTTTCAATGTCTGTAACATCAGAGATATAATAAAAAATTGTGAATGTGTTTTCTATAAAAAAAATATATATTATTTGAAAAAAAAGAATACTTTTATTCATAATAGTTCAGGTTCTTACACTCTTACCAACATTAAAATTTTCTCCCTTGAAATTTTTAGTTCCAATAGTAAATATGATGAGGGTAAATATTCTTCATCACCTCGTATGGTTCCCATGTTACTTCTTCAAACATTTTCTTTCCACAACACTTTGATGATTGGAATTGACATATTTTTTAGAACTTATTCTCTATAATGAAATATCATCACCAACTGATCATCATAATAATTTTCATCCTCCAATGGTACCACCAATAGATTGAGTACATATGACAGGTCTAGTATGTAAGTTCCGAATATGGATAAATGGAATACATCATGTATATGATACATGCTCTATGGGATTTTAAGTCAATAAGACAATTCTCAGATGAGATCAAGGATTTAAAAGGGCTGATGTACCTTGGACTAAGAATTATATTCTTCAAAAATCATAACAATCTCTTCGTTGGAGATACATGGATTAATACCATGTCCCCAAAATCAAAATCAAGGCCATCTTTATGATTTTTATCAATGATGTTTTGTAAAATTTGGGATTACATGATCTTTTTCTGAATGTTCTTAATGTTCACATAGATTTCTTCAACCATTTCAGGACCTTGAATTTTTTTCTCCCCAACTAAAAACCTACATGCAATTGTTTTCCACCTCTTCCCATAAAGGTATTCAATGGTATCCCTTTATATTAGAGATGGAAAATATTGTTGTATGATAACTCGAAAAGAGGGATATATTGGTTTCTTCCTCCTTTGAAGTCAACTGAGTATTCTATCAATAATTCCTCATGAGTTAGGATAGCCTGATCAGATTTTCTACCAGTTTTAGGGTTATAATCTATACTAATGGTCATCTCTGTGTTTAGATCATACTAGAGACTTTTCTAAAATATAGAGGAAAATCGTCGATCCTGATCAGACCTAATTGATTGTGGAACTCCATACTTCTTTACAATTTAGCTGATTTATGTCCATGACAGTTGATCTAGTGGGTAATCCTCTCCAATCAAAATGAAGTGTGCAGTTTTTATAAGACATTCCAAAACAACACAGATATATATACATTCCCTAGATGAATTTTAATTTTCGATGACAAACTCCTTGGTGATTTTTTCCCATTTCAATGTTTGTGTGGGTAATTTTTTCATTATCCCTTTAGACTTATTTCTTTAATCCTACACTTGATAATATTCCATTCACTTTGATGTATAATCATTTATATCATTCATCAAGTTTTTCACTAATAGTTCTCTTTGAGATCAAGACACCTCATTGTATTTCCTAGATGAATAGAGAAATTCAAACTATGTGAATCATCAAACAGTTCCCTCCTTATCTCCGGATTTGATGAAACATATAGTCTTGACCCAAATCATTCAATTCCTACTTAATTAACATTGAACTCTGAGGATTTACCTTTTCTTATAGTTTCCACAATCTTTTGAATTACCAAATAATCTTTTTCATTATGACTTAGCATTTTAATAAGATAAATTTGAGAAATAATTTATGAAAGGATTGATGATGTTCCTTCCTTTATGATTCCCATGTCAATCCTTTTCAAATAAATTATATCAAGTCCTTCCCAATTCCAATTGATGATATAATTTTTTGATAATTTTTTCTAATATAATCGTCCAATTTGTTCACATTCCCAATATGGAATTGGACTAAGTAGTCATAATACATAAACATCTCTAATATTATTCATTGGTTTATATGGAAAACTTTTTATGTGAATATATAAATTTATGTCTTTTGTGACCTATATATATATTCACACTTCTCCACAGTGAGATAATGCTTGACAAATTTTAAAAGAGATTATCACTACTGTTAACTCTTGATCATGTGTGGGGTAGTTTTTCCCATTAATTTTAAATGCCCTTGAATCATACACTATTACTTTATTATTTTTCATCAATACAAAACCCAATCCCTTCTTTGATGAATTTTTTAAAATTTTAGAAAGATCCCTACTTGTAGGAATTGGGATATTTTTGTAGTGATATTCCCCATTTTCAACTCCATGTATCCATTTTTACATTCATCATTCCAAGAATATTTGAATCCATTCCATGTTATCCTGGTATGAGACATTTAAAATCATGATAAATTTTTCACAAATCAGCGATAATAACATGATACCCCAGGGAAGCTATAGATATATGTCATAGATATTGGCTTCCACCATCCTTCAATTACTTTTCTCTTTCAAGGATCCAAAGATATACCATTTCTTATGATGATATTCCCCATGGATGATACATCCCTAAAATAGAACTCACACTTTCTAAACATTTCATAGATATTTTCATTTCACAAGGTTTTTAGCATAGTTCATAGATGCTCTTCATAGTACTACATGGTTTTGTAATATATTATAATATTATTTACATAGAATATATTGAATTTTCCATTATAATCTATAAAGACTATATTCTTCTTGTTCATGAAGATTAAGAGAGAAATATTTATTATGAATGGAATCACTATGAAATCATAGTTCCCATACCTAGTGTGAAAATAAGTTTTGGGTATATCATCATTCTTCACCCTAACATGGTAATTTACCTACCACAGAACCACCATGGAGAATTATTATTCTCCACATAGTTGATCGAACAAGTCATCAGTTTTTGGAAAATGATACCTTATCTTTATCTTAATCATGTTGATCTCATTAAAATCAATAGAAAGGTGTGTTGAAAGATATTTCTTCTCGATGAAGAGTATCATTTCACCCCATGGTGATGCACATGGTTGTATGAGTCCTTTATCTAGATTCTTTTGTAGTTGTTTTATTAGTTCTTCGTGTTCAAAAATAGCCATCCTATATAATGTCTTGGATACTGGAAACATCCTAGGAATAATATCATTTCAAAAGTCAGCCCTTCAGCTAGGGGGAGGGCTACAAAATTCCCCAAGTAACACAACAGTGTATTCCATCACAATAGGGATGTCTTTAATAATGGTCCTTTCCTTAGACTCAATCATTTTAAAAAAATATAATTTTTCATTGGGTAATAATATCCAAAATTGAGATGATGGTGCTAAATAAGTTTCATCCTCCACATTTCACATGTATAAATTCGAGGTTCAATCCACCATATGTAGGGTGATTTCCTTCTCATGTAAATTTATGTTTTATTGAAATAAGGAAATAAAATCTATGCAATTAATTGCAACAAATTCCATAATGAAAATTCTAATAAGGATCCCAAGGAAGTTAAGCCCACAAACATTGATAGGGGAGGATTTATATACTTAGTACATAATAATTTCACCATTTTAGGTCTTCACTAATATCAAAACATACATTCTTTTTGTTGGTATTAGAATTTTACTACTATAAATTCATGATTTGAATGATTTCAGAGAACTAGAATAAAATAGAAAATTTACTATTATGGAATGAATAACTAGTGTATCAAACCCCTAATTGTTTTCGGGATTCAATTCAAAATTAGAGATCGAAATATCTCTCTCATACTACCACTAATGTTTTGGGTTGCCACCAAAACCCTTATATTTTTGAACAAGTTTTCAAAGATCCATGGTTCCTTGTAGTTGAAGAAGTTAATGGTGCATTGAAGGTTGACTGGAGCTTTCATTTCCGCTTTCAAATTTTTGGGTTTCCCCTATCGATAATCATTAGTAAGGTTCCCTTCTCTTCCACACCTATATTATTTCATTGTTACCCTTAAGATATTTCCATGGTGCTTGTTTCCGCACCATTGACTTGTGGTATTCTGAAATTTCATATCACCATTGGATTTTACCATCGGAATTCCAAAACTAAACTCCACCTTATGCTTATTATCCCCATAATAACCATGGTTTTCTTCGATCCCCAATTTGATTTTCAGTGCTCATCAAGAATTTTCCTCATAGCTATATAATTCATGGATTTCCAAGTCTTTTGGTAGACTATTCATTAGCCAACCAAGGGAGCAATAAACATTGTATTTGGGGGTAACAACATAACCATATTCTTATCTTGAAAGTATTAGGATGTTTTCATCAGACTCACCAAAATATTCTTCATATTATGGAAACGGGTCAAGGAAATACCATTCCATTTTAATATGGAGAGTTCAAGGAAAATTTTTATCAATTTGATTGGAGTTCGTTCAACTCAATTGCTTACATATCATGATCAGGATTCATATACTTCAACAATGTCTACCACTGATCAGATTCTCCCTCTACACGATAAGAATCCATAAGATCCATCTCTTGATCAGAAAATTGGATTATGGATAGGATTCTTTCAATGTATTTGATCTGTTTTTCCAAGATTATTTGATAATATGATCTATTAAAAGTAGGACGCATTTGTCACATGAAGTTCTCGATTGTGGGTTGCATACTCTTTTGGGGTTTTGGTACTTCTCTTGATCCAGGAATATATTCATAACATGAGTTACCTAAGAGATTATTGTGAAAATGCTTGTGATTACTACTTCCATCGAATTTGGCATCTCGTTCAGGGTAGTCATCACATTTCACTTCACATTGGTTGTTAGCTCGATTCCTCATATTAACAGTCATTGGCTAAAATAAGAAAATGAAAATATGAATCATTGACTTAAATAATTAAACATGGAATGCGGAATACAATGACAAGAAAGGGATAAATTATAAATTACATTTATCTCCTTAACACATGCATTTCTATTCTTAAATATTTGTTATCGATAATATATTTCCTAACTTATATTGTTATGAGAATATTTTTAACTTAATAATGGTTCATAATGACAATATGAATTTACCAAATCATATCACCTTTGAGTATCAAATATTATTCATAGAAAGGCCCATTGTCATGTACCATATTACCTGGATTAAGGCATGAAAAATCTTTTCAGAATTGTTACCCCTAGGTACCTATGTTCCAGAACCACCTCCAATTGTAGTATCTAGACATTTAGTTATTTGATTGACAAACCAATTGATATATAATTAACAAAAATTAGGGTTTTATTATAATACATAATCTTATCCCTAATCAATTATCTTGAGTCCTCTATTCTTAAGTATTTGACTAGAGCTTCCTAATCATAATCCAAAAAATATATAAACCAAACTTCTAATACGTTTTATAAACACCCTACTTTTTATTAAAAATTAATAAATAATTTATTATAATTAATTAAACCAAAAATATTTATAGTATTAGTGTATTTTGTAAATTAGGTACATTACATAACAATTTTAAAGTTCAAAAGAATCATATTTATTGAATTCATCTTTGACATGACCAAAATTATCCTTCGTACATAACACTGAATTGCATAACCTAAGGATATACATAGGAAAAGGGTGAGCTATTAACACTAGTAAGGAAATAAACAATGTGTAACATCAATAAGATAATATATGTTAGACAATAGGTATATTAATAGTGCATAAAAGGAACCAAATTAATAAGGAATGATAAGACTTGATTGTTATAACATGAGAAATGTGGAAACACCATAAACAATACATCATAAACGTAGGCCAATGATAAACCCAACAAGTCATCATAGTAGAAAAATTCCTATAAAATAATCCGATAAACAACATGTCCCAACATGAAGTATCATGATACAAAAAATTACCCAATGTTTTTGAGTGTTATTAGGACACACCCATTATAATCATTTTATTCTCATGATTAATTATACCCCATGGATCATTTAACAGGGATATGTTCAACATCATAATTTATTCCCTGATAATGTAATGTGGAATATACATATGTAAGTCTCTAACTAATAAGTATATGTGGATTAAGATGAATTCCCTTTACATAAAATGTGTAATTTGTTCACTACACAATTATTTTGGTAGGTAAAATCATATTGCAATTTCGGTAGTATAACAATGTCATATAAAAATTAATTAAATTGGTTGATTAGATAGAATGGGGCCTCCCATAATTATGAACATAAATTGAAGGTTATAGGTACATGTAATGAAATTCCCAAAAACATTTAATTGTATATATACGGTATAACATAATAAAGAATATTTATTAAAGATTGGAAAGAAAATAACCATTACAATATTTCAGCATGGTAATGGGTGTTCATAAAGGTATGTAGGAGGTTAAAATGAGAGTGACATGAGATATAATATTTTTTAAATTTAATGGAATTCAAGGGGAATATAAAATAAAATATCCCAACATAGGAAAATGTAGGTTAATAAACATAACATTAAAATGAGTGGGTGATAAAAACGATGGTGGAGAATGATGTTCCCTTTATGGATTTTTAGAATTGAAAGGATTTTTAGGAAATTCATCAAAGCATTGGGTGAATTTCAAGGACTATAATTTGTAGGGGGAAGATTTTGGTCATTACCCCAAGATTTTCAGTGATGATAAATGGGTTCTTGTATTGGTTTATATATAAATACTGGGGGATTTATTTATTATTAGGTTTTTGGACAATACACAATAAAAAATTCAAAACCAGAAACAATACAATGTTTTTTCTCATTGTTTCTATGAAGGGGGAGTGGTTTATATTATATTATAAGGAAAAGGTTATATTCTAATGATATAATGTGATTGATTATGTAGATGTGAGTTAAAATCAAAATGAAATGATTTTAAAATCTTAAAATATATTATAAGTCTTGTATGATTCATTAAGTCTTTATAAAATATATAGATTAAATATAAAAATCAATTATTTTAAACTGGAAACATATATTTTACTATGGATAAATTTTATTGTATTTTTAAAATCATTATTTGGCAATTATGATTTCATAAAACACAATATCTAATAATACGATATTTAATTTTCACCCAAATATTTTACTGTCTCAGAAAATTATAAAAATTAATAGTAAGAAAATTTATATGTCTTTATTCCAAAAAATAATATTAACTTTTCCTAAATAATTTTATAAATATTTTTTTATCAATTTTAAAAACAAAAACTGATATCTATTAAAAATGATGGGGTTTTTTGACAATAATATGTTTTTCACTCCTATAATGATTACATTTCACTTTATAAAGATGTATGATTACATATATTCAATAAAAATTATTTAATGTTAATATTGTTTAAAATATTAATTATTTTAGAAATACAACATTTTTTAAATTGAATTTGAATATTAAAAAAAACAAGTTGTTCTTTACAAAATCAAATAATAAAAATAATTTATAAAGAAAAAAATATGACAGAAATATATTAATTATTCTATAAAAAATAATGTTAATATTTATATTTAAAGATCCATGATACATATTACTTTAATACACAAATATATGTCTTAAGAGTATGTTTTTTGATGGTGGGACTTTCATGGGTCGTTCGATGAACATGGATTGAACCATGATCTTAATGAGCTTTATCTTCTCTCATAAAGGGTATCAATCATGATTAAGATGTTGTACATCGTCTTGGGATTGATTTCAAGAAAAATATTAGAAATTCACTCTCCCTTAGAGGCTCTGATTAATGAACTTTGTAATGTATGGTCCTACAGGTTGAGGCTATCAAATCTTTTGTCTATTCCTAAATGATTTCTTAAAACACTATATTTTATATAGGCATGTGATCATCATTAAATAGATATATAATCAACCATACATATTTTTGATAATCATTTTAATCCAATAAGATATAATAATAAAAAATAATTTCATGTGTTTTCAATAACCATAATAAATTTAATTAAACGAGAAAGGTAAATTTATTCATAATAGCGCGCGTCATTAAAAAATGTTTAAATTGATTTATGAATATTATATTACAGTTATTGTCATCCAAATCTATAAAAAATCAATCTTTTTTACATTATTTTTCATTTATTTCCCTTTAATGATCTTATTAATTTTTAGTAACTATTATTAGGGGTTTTTCACTAATCACACTTCATATCTTCGTCTCCCTTGACTTTATTTTCCCCCTTAATGTTCATTTTTTAAATCTCATGGAGTAATATTATATCACTTTTTTGTAATATGGTTTTATCATATTGAATTAACCATATAATCATTAAAATATACAATTTTACTTTCAAGGTATCTTATGAGGATATTCATTCCATTTACGGATTGACGATATTCTGATATTCATTATTCTTTTTATTATAATATAATTTTTTTTGATTACAGTGTAATTTTTACGATATATTTTTTATTCAATCCCTCCATAAGAATAATTTATTGGAAATCATTTATGATCGGCGGGACAAGGAATTATAGAACTGAATAGTGTATTTCTTAGTCTCATGAGACATTGTGATTGGGAAATTATTTTATTCTGACACATTTATTATTAATATCTTTGTTGAGGCCATGATGGTATATATAATATCTTGGAACAATGCCTTGATGATATGATTATGATGTATATCAGAATTCATTCATTCTATATGTAATCAGTTATTATTATATATGTTATTAATTCAATATTAACTTTATCCATGTCTATATGTTACAATCATGTTTTATAATACACATAATTATTTGATTATTATTTTTCCTAAAAAATTTCTCATGTTATTTTTATTATGTGATATTTATCCCTTCTGAGAATTTGATCTTTTTCTTCTTATATTACAATTTCCCCATATTTTTAATAATATTAATACATATAATTTTTTCAAAAGAGTATCTGGTGAATAAAGTTTTTGTGTGGATATTAAAGAGTTTCTATTTAATAAGGATTTATGGTTTTAGTGGTAAAAATATAAAATATATAAAGAAGATATTTTTTATAAGTTTTTTTAATAATTATTTATAAATCTAAATATAAAACTTTATTGTTTAATAATTAACGAAATATTTAATAATGATAATATAATTATGGAAGTTTTTGTCTGTTTAAAGACTATTTTGATGAAATCTAGAACATAATGAATATATATTTATCACAAAATTCTAGAGTATTGTCTACTAAACTTAATAGGAGGGTATGATTTAGATAACATTAATGGATTTGGTGTTATTATATTAATATATTTAAAGAGATCTATATACTAATATGGGTTTGTATTTTAATGGTTGATCAAAATTTTAACAAAAAAATATAACCTTCTAAGGTCTTATAATACATGGTTTTAAGTAAATTAATGATTTATTGAGAAATTTTTATGTTTTTTGGTTGAATACATGATCATGGAATATGTATTTTTTTAGGTTGATATATTATTTGACTTTTATAATAAAATGGATATGAAAATGTGACCAAAATACCATATATTTTCACACATACATTAAAGAAAAGAGGCATGGTATCATTCCCAACATTATGCTAGAGGATGGAACACACATTGATGATTTAGAAGTTATTGGGGTATTCTAAATCCTTATTCAAAGGTAATCTTGTAGGTATGAATACATGTATTCTACACAGTTATCTAAGCGGAAATGATGAGATCATGGAGGTTGTACCAAACATTAACTCATATCAAGACAATGTTCTCCTTGAAGGAGTTCTTAATAAAAATGAAATTGTAGAGGAAATGTTCAGTATAAAACTATATAGTGCTTAATTCCCATATTTTTTTTCGATGATATTTTTACAGGGTATCATGGGAAATTATCAGAGGAGATATGGTGGAGGACATACAAGATTTCATTTGAGGTTGTAGTATCCAGCATGTTTCATGTGCTATAATGTTTTTTTTTATTCCCAAAAATCAAGGATCCATCATTCATATAAAATTATTAACTATAAATTTTGTGAAATGTCCCATATATGTTGTTGGCATGTGTCATCAATATAATATTAACTAACATTCTTCCTTGATAGATCTCTAATGAGAAATAATATATGGAAGAACAATTCAAGGGGAAATTTCGTTAGCTCTGGAAGTGGTTGGTGATCTTAATCTCAAAGGACACGGTTCAAACATTTCGCTAACGATATATGTGGATAAGGAATATTATATAATTTTTGGGGTCTTCATTATCAATGTGATTATAGGTTTGGTCCTCTCCCCTTAGACCTCTAGCTTAATATTTATGTGTTTTAGATCCTTGTGGAATGTTGTTCGCTTCATGGGAAAAATTATTGCATAATAATGTCTATTCATGGATTGAAACAAGATGATCACATATCCCATATAATATTCATTATAGCCCAAGTTGTGTTAATCCACCTTATCAATAAAAACATTGGGAGGGGATATATTCTACCTTACCAATGAAAAAATTGTACATAATTCATATCTCATTTTATGTTTTCATATGATATCATAATATTCAGGAATTATATAAGGAGATCTATTTGTGTCCTTCATAATCGACTTATAGACTATTTTCATTGGAGAATAGAAATCATCAACTATGTCAAACGAAACATTCACACATCACGAGGATACACAGAAAGGAAGATTAGTATCTTGGATAGCATTCTTGATATGGAACGAGGTAGCCAACCTATGGAATACCTGTTTGTCCTAATATATTTTGGGAGGTTGTGAATCGAGAATTTTTACTGTATTATTAGAAGGATCATAGGTCATATGTTGAATTGAAATTTTTTTTATATTTTATAGGAATAATATCCACGATTTATAGTGTTTTTAGTCCCATACTTTTCCATGATATATTATCCATCAATGTCCCAAAGGTGGAGATATCAAACATCGAAAGCATCCTAGATTCATTTATATGGGACACACGCTCAAAGGGGATGATGCACTGGGAATCTTGGGAAAAAAGGAAAATTCTATTGATGAGGGTGGTGTTAATGTAAAAAGTCAACTAGAAACCCCATAATGCATGCATGAAAGCATTTTATCGGAGTATATTGAAAATAGGGCACTCTGTGGAATATTTATGGAGATTAAATATAAAGGGATGCATGACTTTATGGAAAGATCCACACCTTATAATGGACAATTACTCTTCCACAACTCATGTCCCATTAATCTCATACTTGATGGACGATTGGAAGAGGGGAAATATCATCTGGTACCATAACTATGTAGGAATAAAACTAGTATTACTTGGATTTCATGTTCTATACATATAATTTTGAATAGAAATTAAGAATATTACATTCATCAGAGCCATTATGGACGAAAACCAGTTGATTTTTTTTGAACATATCGATATTTCCAATGAACCAGACAAGTGTACATTCACTTTTTCAAATTCATACTATTTTAATATGATGTACTAGAATAAGGGTATGGATGAAAACAACATTTGTAATATCTATAGTTAAATACATTGAAAAAAATAGATCCATGTTATGATTAACATTCTAATGGGTTGAATTAGTCAGAGTTCGATACCCATAGTTGAAAATGTGAAAAGAATGCGTATTAACATGGATTCATTGTTCTCCTATTTCATGAAGATTCAATATGAGAGCTAGTACAACTTTTTCATTAATGGTGAACGTGTGTGTTCCATCTGATGCTTATTCTGAGACTTATTTAGTAATTATCTATATGAGATATCAGATTTTCCATTTATGGTGTGTTGGTTTCATATCATGGGTTCTGTAGTCCCTGAGAAATAGGAATGTGCTCTGGGGATAGCCAGAGTATGCTAGTGAATTTAAAAATCTCGGAATATGGCTCTCCAAATGGGGATCCACTACTCAGGGATGACTCTGATCTACCAAACCATGAACCTTTTTCTTTTCATGGATCTACACATCATGGATTGGTCAGATTCACCCATCATCAAATGGATTCTACCTTCCAACATACATTTCCCCCCTACTCCCAAAGATAGAAAGGTCCACTAGGTTCACTTGAACTACCATCCTCTTAGACCCAAAGTGAATATGGATGTTTCATGCTCTGTGGGAATCATTGAAGGAGGTGGAGTTTTTAATTTCACCAATAGTTCAATAATACTTTTGTTCATAACAAGCTCTGGAGGTGGTAACTCACTTCATTTCGAAACAATGGAGATTATTACTGGCCTCTAACATTGAAATCCAATGATCATTGATATGGCCGACGTGGAAATAGATTGAAAATTTTTTTTATGCACTACAATGAAAAGGTACCATTCAATTGTCAGTATTTTATTTCATTAGAATATGAAAAAGTTATCTAAGAGACAATATGAAGATACTACACTCCTGGTGGGAAGGTAACAAGGTTGGTGACCAAATAAACTCTATTTTGGTTCAACAGACTGATATCACCTTTATTACTCGAGTTTACTCTTTAACCCTTGAGGGTTTGAACCTTGTGATACGGGATGAACTTGATCAATATTATTTTTTGCATATATATATATTTTTATATTATAATGTCATGTGCACATGTACTGCTTTTTTTAACAAATAAAATGATGATGAAGATGATGATTATATTATTTTATGTTTATTTAACTATGGTTAATTGTTAAATTGGGTTAATTAATTTTGGGATTATATGATGAGTTTTATAGATTTACTTGGTGTCCATAAAATAATATATTCTAAAATGAATTCCATATTTTTTAAAATATTAATTATATTTTTGGAGCATATATGGAAAAAATTTATGTTGATTATTATGTATTAAATTTTGAATTGGGAAAAGGTTACATTGAATTTAATTTGTATATGATTCAATTATTTTTGGGTTTAGTAGTAAGAATGGTTATTGTAAATGTGCATATTGTGACTTGTGGTGATTTTGTTATTGATATCTCAATGATGAATCTTACCAAAATATATGTTGAACTATAGGAATATTTTTTAACTCATTTTTACTGAATGTATCTTATGTTGAATAACGATGTCAATGGATAAAACATTAACTATAAATTTTAATAAGATAATCAAATATTACAATTTGGTTTTATTATTTTGTTTGGATAAATAAAATAAATAATTATATAAAATCTTTCCCTCTATATAAACCTATAACTGACTATGAATTCATATTATCCATAAATGGTTATAACAAATTTATATTTTGAAATATATATTATTATTTAAAATTTGAGATATCTAGTCATGCCTAATATAGTGTGGTTGAAATATCATTAGATATTTTATGTTGTGTTTCTTTAATATTATAGATACACATATCGAATTCTATTAATTATTGGTAGTTAAAATTATAAAGATGAAATATATTTAAGGGTTTCTAACATTATATGCCTAGATTTTTGTGTGTATTTTCTATTAAAATAATACAATGTTGATAGTTTTTCTTCACACACATTTCCAGAAAAAATAATAACTGATAGAAATTTTAATAATTTTAAATTTTTAAATATTAAATATGATTTTTATAACATATCCTCAAAATTAATAGATATAAATATAACTATCTTCATTATGAAATCTGTGTCTAAAAAAGATGAAATAGAATAATAATGGTAAATTATTCTATATTGGCCTCATTTTTTATAGAATTAAAAGGATGTATTATGTCAAGGGTTTTTCTAATACCATAGTCACGCTATACATGAACCAGTAATAATTGAGTGAAATAGTCTGTTGGTGATATTCAAGCTCATTGAAATTATATTGAAAACCATGCTAGATAATTCACAACATGTGAATTATAAAATTACATATTTAACAAAATAGATCTTAAATAGAGGAAATTTGGATTTTTCAAGAACAATATTGAATAATATAAAAATGCAATTACTATTCAAATAAATATTTACCTATATCATTATAAATAAAATTCATATTTTTCAAACACAACAGTTCATCATATTTTTTTTAAAAAAATTAAAAATTAACTTATTAATGTTAATCTATCACAATGTTTTTAATTAAACATAACAAAAAGTATTACATTTATTGACATGTTATATCAAAAATGACTTACAATATTTTTTTTTAGATTTTCCTAAAAGTTTCTCTTTTTGGTGAATAGTATAAACTATAATATTTAAAAATACCATGAAAATTATGAAATCACATTGAGATAAAAAAGATTTCAATAATCAAGAAACATTATTTCAACTAAAAAATTATTTATGGAGAAAAATAAATCATTTACATTTTTTGTAACAAAAAATAATTACCTTTCATTATAAATTAATTATGCATTCCAAATGTTAATTTTGGTTTTAGGGTTTTATTGAAAGATTCAAACTAAATATTGTATAATTAAAAACTAAAAAATATGATCAGAATATATACATTACATATTTTTCATAAATTTATTTTTTTTCCAAACAAAGTATTTTTTTATAGAAATAGTATTATATGTTTATTTTTATCTAATATAATTTTTACTAACTATATATAATTAATAATATATAATTATTTTAAAATTTGGAATCAAAAAATTCAAAATTATCTATTAATTTACATTTTTTTAATAATTTTTTCCAATTTAAATTTTATTCATCATTGTAGTTGATAAAATCGGTAAAGAATATTAAATAAAGGGTTAAATTCTGGAAATTTAATAAAATTGTATCATTAAATTGGTAGATATAGGAATTATATATTGAAACATATCCAGTAAAATTTTATTTAACATTTTTGGATCAATAGTCCAGGAATATGAATTCAATTTTTATACTAATAATCTAATATTTACAAAAATGGAAACCCTCTTATCTATAAATTGACCACTTTACCACCACCCCCTTCTCCTAAAAACCTCTCACTAATAAATGTCCAGAGGCATTGCTTCTGGATAGACATGGATGGTAAATTATAATTCATACATTTCATAATACCAAAAACCTCTCACCAATCCTCTTTCCACCATACATTATGTTTTTTTCTCACTAAATATCCAATATATAAAGGCATATATTTTTACCTATAGGACACATCAAATGAATATGTAATTCTTTTAATGAAGTTATTTTGGGTTTATATTTACTTCTTCGATCAAAGTATATATTATAACCATTATAATTTAATTAAATCTATTGAAATATAATATTTTTTATTTTTTATTTCATAGAACAACCATCATAGACCTCTATCTGAATGGTTCTAAATTGGATATGTATCTCGTGTTATGTGAAGACCACCGCCTACATGAGTGATGTATTTCATTTTTCATCACCTCTTATAAATGATGGTTATAATAAATTTGTAATAAGAAAATATAAAATTATTAAGTATATCATGTTATAAGTTTAGTTTTTCAATGTTAATATTAACGTGTAAACCATTATTAAGATAGAAAATTTAATTTTATAAAAGTTACAGAAAACAATCCCATTATGTGTTTCATCATAAACAACCATACCTAAATATCAAATGGGATGAAACAATAACATCATAAATAATTATAGATCATATATTCCGTCACATTCATTTTTATATAAAATTAAATAGATGACCATGGGATATTAACTGAATCCATTATACTAATATAAAGAAGAACCATTTAAAACTACTTACACTAATGATAATTATTAACTAAATATTTGTTATAATTATATTATAAACGAATAAGTATAATTAATATAAATGTATTTAATTATGAATACGATTTTATGATATATGAATATTGTGTATTGTATTTTTATAAAGTATTGTACGGTGTGTTCAATTCATAAAAAAAATTAGGCATGTGTTTCAAGACTCGATTTCAATTCCTTGATAAAGATTTCAAATATTGCACCATGAATAATTTTATACGGTTTTATTTTAAATCATATAACAATGGATTTATTAAAATATATCATCAATGAAAATCATGTTATTTGAAATACATGTCATGTTTTATTTCAATATATTTTATTAAATTTTTATCATAAATATAAGTTTTCTATCAATAAAATTCCACTTCCTTGAGACACATTTGATTTTGTGCACCTATTTTAATTTCTATGTTTTAAAAAAATGTTGTTTGAAATATTATATAGTAATTATATTTATAATCAGGGTATTTATTGTTCCATTTAATTTTCTTATGATTAAAGTTTTTTTAATATGTAGTTACTAATTATATGGGGTTACATTTTCTCAATATCAATTACTTGAGCCATGATTTTTTATATACCAATATACTTTTATATAGTGTAAATAATTTCCTACCGACCACCTTTGTCATAATTTTTTTTAATATTTTGAGAATCAAATTAATTTTATATCTCCCTTCATTTTTTCCCTCCAATCAATACATTAAATATTATATAAGGTTTACTGTTAACTTATCTTAATTTCCTTTAGTTTTGACTATAATCATTCACCTTCAACATTATATTATTAGATTCTTATAACATGTGATTGTATTATATTGAATTAAATATAAATATAAATTTTTTTTCTTTTATAATTAACCCCCCTTTGGTAGAAAATTAAGTCAAATTATTACTTCCATGTGTACTCGATCAAATTTGTTATTTATGGTAAGAAATATTTCTATTACCTAATAATATTCTGTATGTTGATAAAAAAATAAAAAACACTATACATATATAATTTCATAGGTTTACATTATATTTCCTTCTCTATTCTTCTGAAATATTTAAAATTATTCTTTTTATAATATTCTTAAGGGGATATTTTGACTTTATTTAATGAATAGTTAAAAGATACCTATCTAAAACATTTACCAGATAAACACATTTTCTCTCTTTCATGTACTTTATTGATCATTAGTAATAATACTAGATTTATAAGTCATTTCAAATAAAATATGTAACCCATTATTCCATGAATGTTTCATTTTTTAAAACAAATGGAAATATTTATAAAAAATATTTCCTTCCACTTATGTATATTTGATATACCACTCTATATTTCACATTATTAAAATAATTTCATCTAAAGATTTCAATATTTAAAATTCATTAAAATTAATATTATCAATGACTATGTTTCTTGCCTTTTTATTTATTTTTTAATTGATATATAAGAATATATATACAACCATGTTACAATGCTTTTATGATAATTATTTAAATGTTATTTTCACCCCAAAGTACTAAAAATTTATCAATTTGGGATTTATAATTCATATATTTCACACTATATTATCCTTTTATTCTAAATTTAGTTTACATAATATTTATGATTTATTTCATACTTTATATCTCTATCTTTTATTTTTATTTTCCCCATTAATATCCATGTAATTTCGTTTCATGGACAAATTATATATCAAAGTGTTTCCTATATCTATTTTTATAGTATTGTCATAATTGTATACCAACTAATATATAGAGTATAAATTTGACTTGTGTTTACCATGAAAATTATTTTACATAATGAGTTGTTTAATGTAGAAATTATAGTTGATTTTTATTCTAATAAGTATGATTATTGATTAATAAGGAATGCTTCTATGTATTCAATTGATAGTTTATTTATTTAATATCATTAATTCGTTGAACCAAATTAGGGATGTGAGGGGCCAAAATTTATATATCCTATCATTTCATTGGTCAGAATCATGAGACAAAATAGATTAGATATTCGGTGTATGCCTATACGTTTAGTAATAATCTCTTCAATGAGGCCTTATCACTATATATAATATATTTTTAGCAGGAGAAAATGGTAATATTAAGATGTATGACAATATGAATTCCATAACTATGAAACATGTTAATATTGTATAAGTGATTTTATATTTATTATTTTAACTATTGAAGATTTATATGTTGATGTTGTATGTTATAAATAATTATTTGACTATTAATTTCCCTATAATATTATTTTTTGAATCCCAATTTAATTATATAAACACATACTAATAATTTCATCTAGTTATTGTTATAATTCCATGTCATCATGTTATGAAGAAGAGCAATACATGTGAAATTCATTGAGGGGTGTTATATTTGGAGAGTTTTGAAAAATATTTTGAGGACTTATTGAATAATAATAATTTTTATCTACATTCAAAATAAATTCGAATAGATGTGAAATATATGGGTGTATTTCCATGATTTTTTTTCCAAATTCTATAAAACCCAATACCAAAATGGTATTTGGTATGTGACTGAATGAAAAATTTCCTGGATATTTTCGTCATATATGGTCTTTTTTTAGTAAAATCCATCAGTATAAAACACTATATCCAAAGAATATTGTTTTGGAACCCAATTTAGAAGTATGGGTTTTTTGCTACTACAACGAAATAGTTAACAATGGATTCACAATGTTAGGTGATGTGTTGGATTTCATTCATTATCAATAGTAAATGTCTGTGAATTATCAAACAAGGCGAAGGAATGTTTTTTGGATTGTCTATTTTTGTTTCTTCATAGTAGATAGTTATGGTCATTAAAACACACATATAATGCTGATAATGTAGGGAAATATTTTCATTTGATTTAATTATTTGAGATACCTGAATGAATATAAAAAATATAAAAAATATCTATGTTAGTTTCATTGTTGTATAAATTAATTTTTCAAATTTTAAATGGAATATGAAAATGATAGAATTTTTAACAATATTTTTTATTATCCTGGAATTCAAAAACATCGAATGAAATGAATGACCATTAAGTTTGAATAATGTTGTTAAAGAGAAAATTTGTTGTGCCGTAAAACAAATATAGTGGAAAATATATCAATATAAAAGAAATTTTAACTTAGGTGTATTTGAATCTGGCATAATATATTAGAATGGATAATTTTTTTATTAATAATTTAATTTTCTAAAAAAATATGAGATGATGAATATTACACCCATGGTAAATGATTCATCAAATTTTGTAACATTTTATAGAATAAAATAATGATGTTTTAATCCATGATTAATTTTAATGTATATTTTTTTTAAAACATTATGGATTTTCTCCCATCGGTAATGAAAATATTTAATAAAAGTAATACTCCTTTCATAATACTTATCTAAATATATAAAAAACCATATAAAATATATTTGAATTCGATTATTTGATAAATATTATGAATATAAAAAATTAAGTGTTATTTCTAAAAATAAATATGTTTTAGTAACATAATATTATAGATTAAACCAAATATATATGAAAGAGGCTATTGGCAGTATGTTTCCACCTTGAGAGTTTTAAATTTCTAAAATAAATGACTATTCTAGAAATATTTCAATGTGAATGTCACAAAATATCATAAATATGCTTTATGGATTATTTATATTTAAAAATATATGAGTTATATTTAGTTTTCATAATAAAGTGAAAAAAACATAATATCTGAAACTATCTTAGTATTGGTTTATAAATATTATTTTGATGAGTTCTATTAGTTAAAAAATGTTTCCATAGAAATATTTGGGTGGAAATAGTTTGAGGGATGATTACGATAATGAATCATTAATTTTTTTTCATATAAAAGGATGTTATTAGAATCCTAATAATTGACTATGTTATGTTATATAGATTGAAAAAATTTTAGGCTATTTCACATTAGGAATATGATTATTATTTTTCACCATTAGTCCAATAATATTTCATCAAATATTTTACTCACTAATGTGCTTAGTGGGACTATTTTATCAAATAGTCACAAAGATATATGGGAATAATTATATAGATATCTAGTGTGTAGAATAAAACCCTAAATCTATAGAAAACATATTTATTAATTTTTTATTTTTTATATGATATGAAGGGATATATTATATTTTATTATTTTGTTATAATTATTTATAATATTTTAAAAATATTATAAGTTTCATGGTATAGAGTAGGAAGTATTCAATTTAAAATTACTTTTTGTTTGTTTCATATTTCTCATCATGTGAAATTAACATTTGCCTCTAAAAGTAAGTTCTTAAGATATCCCAAAATGATTTTTTTCATAGAATATTATATGATTTAGGACATGTCATTCTTATATTGAGTACTTTAATTATACCACGATACATTATACAATAATGAGGCACAAAATTGGTTTTCAGTTTAAGACAACCCATGCAGTATACTGAATTGAAAGTCATAGACAATAACTATTCTTATTTTGATTTCACGAATAATTGAGGATATATATTGTCTTAGATTGAAAAACTTTATAAATTTGTTACTTTTTAATTAAATCTTGAGTATTAGATAATCAATGATGGTAATTTATGTTTTTAATCATTTCATCATTTTGATCATAACTAATATGGTATTTGTCTTCTCATTTGATGGGTATAACACATTCTCCCTTCATTGATATATAAATGGAAGTATATGTCCCTATATAAATTTGAAAAATAATTTTATTATTTTCTAGGTAAGGGGAATGTGATGTGAAAATACACTATAGTGAGTGGTAACTGATTTATTCACTATCCATGTTAATCCATACTCGGAGAATAGTGGACTCATAAGTAGGTAGGAAGGATTAGAACAAATTATTCAATGTGGTAATCAAATGGCTTTGGAAAATGATCATACAAAAGAAAAAAATTACATATTATTCTTATGGTGGAAATATGTATAGATATAGAAGAATTTAAGCGGGTACATTCTAGATTCCATTGTATATTAATGATGACCGATGCTTTCTAAGGGACTTTATTTTCATAAATATAATTTTTTTAATCTATTATAATTTTCAACAGCAAAATATCCCCTTGTGTTAAACATTGGCTTTTAATAAATGGTAATTTTGTTTAACTAAAATAATTTATCAAAAAGTATTTTAGAGTTTATTTAATACATGTTTTGTGTTAGTTCTTAGAATTTATTACAAATATTATGATGTCATGTGAATTCAATGATAGATTAACAAAAAATGATTTATATATATGAAAAATTACCTTTTGATATTGTTTCAGAAGAAAATTTAGAGGAAATATTATATCTGAAGTCAAAATAACTCTATAAGTATTTAGTTAATGTGTTGTTCCCCTATATTTTTGAATATATATTTTCAAAATTATTAGTATCTGATAAAATTTTTTCCACACACAATCTTGAACGAATATTAGTGGTAATTATTATAAGAATATAACTAAGATATTTTATGAGTATAAAACGTTTATTATTTAAAAGTATTGTAATAAATTAATAAATCATATAAAATTCTATTAGGAAAACATAAAATTTTAAATTGGTGTTTTTTAACAAAAAACATTTTCAATTTATATATTGTTTGTTCATATCAAATAAAAAATTTAAAAATTTTATCGTCTTAATTTTATAAAATTAACACAATTTATTAACTCATTATGTAAAAATTATCTTGGGTTAATTTTTTAGATTTTAAAAAAATATTTTATTCTTAGTTTATTAGTTAAAAAAGTTAAATTCTTGATAAATCATTAATGTTATGAAAAAAATAGAAATTCAATAATAGTTTAAAACATTATAAAAATAATTTAATAAATTAAATTTATTTCCATAATTTAATATTATTCAATTCAAAATATCAGGTTGAATTTATAAAACACATTTTTTATGTTTTGGAGGTATAAGTAATATTTATTTCTAAAAATAATATGTATTTTCTAGTAATAATGATAATTTTTGATCGCTTTTATCAGATGAATCTAGAAAAATAGATCTATTCTTTTATATCATCTTGTTAATTTTATTAAATTTTTCTACATTCATTTTTTGTCATAAAATATTCATTACTAATATTAATGATAATGAATATGATAATGGTAATTGATTTATTTTAAAACAACTATTTTTTTTAATATTATTTGATTTATTATAATAAATTAAAAAATAATTAAAATATGTAATGAATGTTATGAGATTTACTAAAATATTTAAAAATATATGAATAATAATTAAATTTTTAATTAATTTTATATAACATTGAGAACCCATAATAGTGATAAAAAGTCTTGAAAAATTTTCATATTCTAATTTTTTTAGAAAATATTAAATTTATAGTATTTATAAATTTAATATTATTATATTGAAATAAAATTTAGTTTTATAAAAAAAAATTAATAATAATTTTTACCTAATATTTTTTAAATATATTAATTTGTAGTAAAAACTAATTAAAAATTTAAAACAAAATCGGTCAAATGTAATACTTTTGTGACAAAATAAATGATTTTATTAAAACCTTTCAAAATTTGTATTTGATTATTAATCTATAATTTATCACCCAAAAAATCATTATTTAACAAATTTAAACCATTTTTTAAAACCTTTCACATACAAGGATTTAGACACCCATTATATTGTGTAAAATCATCCAAATATCTCCCCTACTATAACATAAATAATATCAATTAATCATAGAATCCATGATATTAATAAAATCATAGTAAAGTATACTACTTTTGCTAAACATGAAGAGCATCCAGAGGGAGAGGAAAAGTTCTCGATCAACCTCTCTTAATTTTTTTCATCTTATACCTCCAAAATTTATAATATAAATTGAATCAGGATATAATAATTATAATTGATATAATTATATGATATTTTATGAATGGAATATCTTTTTTTAACCTGCATCAAAACTATTCAAAAAAATTAAATAACATCATCTATAAATACAAACTACAAAATCTATGGATGATATGATCTAATATTATATTAGCACATAATAAGGATAATAGTAAAAATTTATTGGCTATATAATAATATTATTTAATAATCTACAAATATTCTTAAAATATTACATTATTCATTTTTTGAGTGATATAAATAATAAGCAGTCATAGTAAGTATTATAACCTAAAATGTAAATATTAAAGAACCCTTCCAAATTTGTGCCAATTTTTATGAAATACTATAATTTATATATTTTTGTTTCTAGTTAAATAATAATATAAATAAAATTTTAAACATTTTGATATTATGATTAAATTTTAGAGTGATTTTGATCATGGTCAGTATAACATTGAACATTCAATAAAATTGATTGTACTATCTCATATAACCTCCATAATTGAAAACTATTTAATAAATAAAATTAATAAGAGACAAAATATAAATTATTTAATAAAATTAAAATTAAAAGGTTCTTAAGAATTAAAAAAAGATATATTATTCTGGATGTTAATTGTACACACATAATGAATCAAGACCAACAATAATGGTTATATGTATCTATTTTCAATTTAACGAAACATGTTTTCTATTGATAAAATTATTTTATTATATATGATATATTTTCTACCATATTTTTAAAAATATAATTAATAAAATTCATTTAATGTTATTGTATCATTTATTTCATTTTATCACTCTTATTATATTTTTGTACATATGTTACCCTTCTCAAATGGATTTTTACATCTGAATTTTCCATCATTGAGAATTGGTGAATATTCAATACATGTATCCATTTTTTGTTTTATATGAAATTGATTAATTTTTCCATAATTTATAATAATATTTATGGTATATAAAAATATATATTGTAACAAACCGAACCGTAATCAATAAACTTCCCCTTATTGGTTTATTTAACCATATCATCATTATATACGGTTTTAAAAAACACAGGCACATATTTTGTTATATTATATCATGTTGCATTTAAAATAATACTTAGAATCATTTCCACTATTAATATAGTCATTGAACTGTGAATACGTTATTTTTATAAATAATGAGATTTTTGAGATCCAATTTAAACATAGAATGGATGTGATAACCTCAACCAAAAGGATCATACCCTATGCATGACATTTATCAGAGCCTCCATGGATGATATAATTTATCAGCCGCATCCTTAACTAAGCCTAGGCCTATATCCAAAAACATATGAATAAGATAAATAGTGTATGATATGTGTTCATGATCATCATGATCATAAACCAAACAATATTCCCTAAACCGTCCAATGATAGTCCCATAATCGCACATCATAATTTTAGCATGATTTTTGTTGTTTTAAAGTGACATACAACAACAACCTACAAAACATAATATATACTTTCTCTTATAAAATAATTAATATATTTTCATTTTTTATTATTACAATGTAAATGATTTTTATTTTGATACAACAAAGCATATATTTTATTTTTGGTTAATATTGAAATTCCATTAAAGATTTTAAGAATTAATATATTTACAAAATAAATAAAATTTTAATATTATTAAATAATTTGTATCAGATTTAAATGATCACATAATATTAATTAAATTTAATACATGTTTTATAAGGATTAGAAAATATTTATTATAATAAAACTCTATCCTTTTCAATAAATATTAAATATTTATATAAAATTTAAAATTCACATATTTATAAATTTATTTAGATAAAATAAATATTATTTGTTAAATAATAATGAAAGAAATATTAAATGATTAATTATTAATAATTTTCCAAGATAATAATATTTTTGGGTAAAAATGAAATATCTTATAACTATACTATTTATTTTATGATATCAAAATGTCGAAAAAGGGATGTAATAAGTACTGTAAATGAAATAAACTACCAAATAAATGTTTTCCCAAAAAATAATTTTATTTTATGTTTATTTCTTATATTTTTTAAATCCATACTGAATCCTGCAAAACCAAAAATATATTTTAATGTTTTAATGTTTTTTTTACATAAGACTCTCAACCACCTCCACATAATAAAGGGAATTATTTTAATATTTTAAAAAAAATTTCTTATTAATAATTAAAAACCACTACCATTTGGAAGAATCCATGGTAAATTTTTTTTTATGGTTTTTGGTTTTTGATAATTTATTGTGAAAAGTACAAAACATAAAAAATAATGATATACCACAAATTTCCTATATAAACCCACCCACACTCCCATTTCTCTTCACTAAAACTCATTAGATAATGAAAATACTCTGACCTATACTCTCTATTTTCCTCCCAACGGTCCCCTAAACTCTCTATAATCACCACCAAATCTTTTTAAGTCACACGCTCAAGAAAGGGATCTCCCTCTCTCATTTTTATTCCAGCCCCTAATTTATGTTCTGATCTATATATTAAATTTTGGGTTATTTGGTTTTTTAATTCAATCCAATAATAGAAATATATTTTCTCAATTATTAGATATTAATTTCAATATCTGTAGTCCCACCCATGATCCTTTATGTACACCCATTACTATTCCATAATTTATGAAGGGATACTTTCCCTCCTCTCATTCTGTTAGTTCAGGAACCATATTTGGAATTTTACTTCGTAATTGATTATTTTATATTTATTTTATTTATAATAATACCCTAATAATGATAATAACATTTGAAAACTATTCTTAATAGAGGGAAAAGGATTAGGTTTCATACAAATTTTTTCAATATACTAATAAAAAATAAATTGAAATGGAAAGGATTTTTTAAGTAGATCATGTCCCCAATAAATCATTTATAAAATCAATTTATTTTATCAAAAATCGAAATTATCTTTAAAATAATACATAAAACATTTTTAGAGGAAAGTATAATATTTCCATTTAATTTTCTTATTCAAAAAAATCCCGCAAATATTAAGGAACCTATTATATTTGAGTATATTTTTAAAAATGTTTAAAGTAAGATTCAAACCCATTAGTGGTCAATATGATATTAAATTGTGTTCATGTATTATAAGTTAAAATAAAACATTCTATTCACTTTTTTATTGAAAAAGTCAAAAACTACCTCATTGGGAAAATGATACTATTAATTATAAACCATTTTTAAAATTGTAAAAATGGTTAAATATAAATTAAAATTAATAGGATATTTTTAAAAAACTTATTTAAATAATTATTAAGAAAAACTAAATCTTGAAAAAATTATTTCTCATCAGAATTCAGAAATAATGTCGATCCTACATAAAAACATATATTTAATTTCACGATTACATAAGATGATAGAAATGAAATTTAATATTGTGTTTTATATAAATAACTATATTATAAATTTTTTTAATAATTTCATGAAAGGATGATTATAATATTTCATTATAAGAATTATAATCATTAAAAATATCGATTAATAAATAGATTGTAGCATAAAATCCTTATCAATTTGGAAAATTTTAGCAATATATCCCGTGAAAGAATAATGTTAAATGAAAATTTTAATATAATGATCATAATAATAATAATATATAATTTCATAGGATAGTATATATACCTCATAAGAACATATTGGTTCATAACATAACATATATCCCAATGAAGAAACTTTTAGATGATAAACCCTTACCACATTGGTAATACATGAATCCGAATCCCATGAAAGAGATAACATCATATATTTATTTAATCCATATTATTTTTATGAAAATTTTCATAAAATACATTTATGTTCATTATATAATGAAAAAATGGAAATAAATTATCAATATAGAATATGTTACATGGAAATAAAACATTAACGAGAAACTGATGCCATAGGTTTGAATTCTATAATATGTGTTTTAACAGACATTATAATAAATATTGGTTTATTATAAATCTATTATTTTAACATATTCATATATATTATAACATTTTTTATTCAATTTAAATATTTTATCACATATTTATTGAATTTTTATTATTTAAATGTTTATCCCGGGTGGTATCAACCTCTCCATTTCATGTATTTTTTGGTTTTGTCATTTTATTCAATGTTCATTGATCATGGTTGCATAATATATAAAATTTTAATCATGATATAAATGCAATTTATATTCCATATTGGAATAATTACATTAATCTATAATATTTAGTTTTACAAATACTAATTACAACATTTAGGGAGACAATTGGTCAAACATACACATGAACAATATTTTTTGTTTTAGGCCAATGAAATAAAAAATAATAATTTAAATTTAAATAAAAATAATTAAATAAAATATATCAAATATATTAATTAAATATATCCTTGTTAACATCAATGTAAAATAGTAATGAAAAAGACATTACATCGCTTCGGGGAGGTAGCAGTCTACATGTATTAATGTGTGTTTTCCTCTTCATCGAATGGATTAGAAGGTAAAAATGTAGACATGATATTATGATTCCACAAATATAACAATTTAATTTTGATCATATAAAAATAAAACCAATCAGTATACCCTTCCATCAATGATGGATATAAAAAATGAATAGTGTCACTTTGTGGAGAAAGTACGTTGTACGTACACATGAGTTTCACATTTACATACCAATTAATGATAGATATGGTGGATAAAGGTGATTTCAAAATAATAAGAACATTAATATTTATTTAGGATAATTATGATATTATTTCAGGATAAATACCATAGATTTTTCTTGTAAAGAAGAAGTTGAAAAATAAAGTTATTAGTTTAGTTGATGACCTCGTCTTTGAATGAAATCCTTCATATTTCTTCTCAAAGAATCTCAGGTTGGTATTTTGGGATTATAAAAACATCATTAAAATTTAAAAATAGATTAATAATGTATTTTTTCAGAAAATTATCGATATATAATGTTCAATTTGTTTTGAATAAGTTATTGGAGAAGGTTCCCCTTCACAGTTTAGGTTAGGGGAATGTTTTTAATTTTATAAAATATGAAATTTTAAAAATATTAATTCTAAATTAAAATGATTCGTAATTTAAATATAATTGAATGTAATATAATATTTTTTAATCTCCTGAACCCATACAATTATCAGATGTTTATGTGGGTTTTTAAGCCATGTTATTTTATTTAATACTGTAATTATCCTATTTTAACATTAACCAAGGTAATACCATTCTCACACACAAGGGGTTAAAATTTTTCTTATTAGATTAATATTTACTTATAAATTACCATTGGATAAAATTTTAGACCATGTATTATATTTATTTTCATTTGGGGTTTTTTATAATATTTATATAAGATAATTAAATATAATTTTTATAAAATACTATAAATATAAATTTTTCACTACTCATTTAATTTTAATGGTAAGACATAATAAAAAATTTGAAATTTGAATATAAATATTTTAAACCATACTATTACATAAAATTCATTAAATTAATTTTCTATACCCCAGAAAACTCTTGTATTATGTTACATTTTATAATCTTAGTATCATTTTTAGAATTTTTCAATTAATAGAATAAATATTGTACTATAATTTCAACATTAATTTAATATTTTTATTTAATTAAATTTTTTTAAACAAAATATCAACACAAGTATAATATTATTATTCAATAAGGCAAAAATTTATATTCTTTTATAACCATTTTGGTCCCTATTTGAAGTCATTGTAGATATTTGAAGAACGTGGCATTTACAATTTTCATTTCATTACATATAATATAATAAATATTCATCCAAAGGTGTCTACTAATAAAATAAATTTATGTAATAAGGTTATAACGATCATATTTCATTTATCCTATTAGAATATGGACGAAATTGTTTTGTCATGTCACATAGGTTTAACCAAAATTATCTCAATTTATAATTTATTATAGTGATAAATTTGGCCTTTGTGACATTTCATATTGAACAAAAATAAATGGGGAAAATTCCACAAATTTACACCTCATGGTTCAAAATATTTATCCCATTTATCATAGTTTAGGATTCAAAAGTTGATGTTGTTAATTTTAAAAAAAATTGAAGAATCAAATATAAACCACATTTTATAGAAATTCATTTTTAGCCTAAAATATGGTTTATTCTTATTTTATGATTAGATATATACTAATTGAAAGTTATAATATTTTATTAAATTTTATATATATATATTTAACTAATATCATTAACTTATATTTATGATGTAATTTTATCAATATAAAATACATTATACGCAAAAAAAATTTCATAACAATATATCTTATGTAAAAAATTGATTTATATCAAATTAAAATAAAAATTATTATAATGAACACGAATAATGTATTTAAGATAGAAGAGAACTAATTTTAATTTTAATTCATTTACAAAATAATTAATCTATATACATTATTGAAAAAAATAATGTTTTAAATATAGATCATTACTTTTTAATATTCACTGGAAATTCGGTCTCTTATGAAAATACCAAAAACCTCACCCTATGGTAATTTTTATCAGATAATTTAAATAATTTAGTTTTTTATGAATTCAAATATTTAAAATTGTTAATGTGTTAATATTATATTTCTCAAAAATATAGGGAAAATAATTTTTGAAGGAAACCTATATTGTAAGTGTTACATGACAATGATAACAAAATGAATACGTATACTAAAAGAATAAATAAGTCAAGTATATTTATTATAAAATATTTATATATTTCGTAATGCATTTAATAATATTTATACACATAAGTTTAATGGTTGGTTTATAACAGTCATATTTAAATAGAAATATTTTATGATTCATTTAAGTTCAGTGTCACAAGTGGGAAAAAATATTAAAAATAATGAAATTTATCCATAATTAATTCCTTTCACGTTATCCCAACCCCTTAAATAAATTTTTTCTTCAATTTTTTAACTTCGTCTATATAATCAATGTTTTGAAATCTGAATATTACTTTTAGGAGAACCCAAAATGTAAAATGGTTTAATAAATAATCGTCCTAAAAGGGGGAATTAGAAATAAGAGGTTCATCTTGAATAACACAGAACTAGGTTTTGAAATTCGATTACATTACACAGAAATGAAAATATATACATTAAAAAAATTCTAACTCCAAATAAATGACAGTGAGGAATAGAGAACATTATTAGGAGATTACTAATAACAAAAAACAGTAAATCTATAAGCAGTGAATAGATAATCGATTATAAAGTATTGAAGTTAAAATATTTAAATTTTATTTTATGATCCATTTCCTAATTCAAAATGATTTTACTACTATCCTGATCGACAATGAAATAAAATATACTTAATTTATTTATCTCAATATCATATGAAACATTTCATCCATTGGTAGTTCTTTTATCATTTTCCACTTCACCTAATAAACCATGAAATAAATATAAAATATCAATTTATTTCAATGGATAATAATTTATAATTATAATTTAACCTATGATATAATCCACAAAATGGAAAATGATCTTCCTCCTATATTTAGACATTAAAAAAAACCAAAACAGTTCACACCAAATAAGTTAAGATCCTATGTGTATAAACCTTCTCATATGATTCAAAATTTTCAAACTCAAAAAAGGTTACACATATATAATTTTAGAAATAACACTATATCCAAATTAATAATAAAAACTCTAAAATTGAATAATGTTTTATCCTCAATGGTGATCGCATGACATTTATTTTACATATTAATTAATATAATTTCAATTACACCAAATATTCATTATTTTTAAATAACAGGTTAAACATAAGAGTTCTATATACCACAACCTAATGAAACATCTACCAAAATATCATAAATCACCATGATAAAAGTTATAATGTACTGAACATATCCAAAATATCATGAATAAAATTAATATGATGCCTTCAAAAGAAAATAATTATATTTACCATAAATATCTCAGAATATATCATTGTCAAATTATCATATTTCTTGCATTAAAATTTTATATTTCCCACCATCGAATAAACCATATTTACCTAACAGAAAAATTGTTACTAACCCAAAGGATTATATAAACAACAATATATTATTCTTCTTAAAACCTAGTTAAACATTCAAATCTCCTCAGAAAGTCACAATGTGAAAAATTAAAATAAATATTCATACCATTAAAAAATTGACGGAATCAGTAACTCATAATTTAAAATAATTTTAAAAAATATATATTTTCAAAATTGTGAATATTTAATCAATATAATAGTCTAAGTATTCAATAAATAATTTCAATTTTTTAGGAAATCCCTAAATAATTTCATTAGCAGAATTACTATCACATTTATTTGATAATGTTATATCATATATCTAACCTAATTAATAATTATTTCTATTCTACTACATCAATTGGATTGGTTGTTTTTACCATTCATAATATGTTTGAAAATCCACAAAGAAAAACTACTATGGAATAATCCTTACATGATTCATCATCCATATATCTATAATATCATTTCTATAATATATCTAAATCATAGTTATCAAATAATGATAGATAAAAACAACCATCTTTACAATTAAACAATTCAAATTCTAAAGGTCTTTCCATAATCAAGGTGTAAACGATTGGATTTGGGAGTTTTCATGGGGAATTCCCTAGTTCCCATTTCATAATACATTAATCTAAAAATAGTACATTATAATGAACATCATTTCATTCCATTGAAATCTAAATTTTCCTTTAGTAATATCTTACCATATGATATTGCTTCCATAAAATAAATCATATTTTAATTCTATTGAGAAATTATCTTCAGCACTTCATTATGTATTTGTTGCACTTAGGGATTTTAAACTTATTTGTTCAATATATTTCCTAAAAATATATATATATATTATTATATTTATTATTAAAATCACTCATGATAAGATTTATAATAATATAATATGATAATTTATAATTTTTAATTAATAAATTTAATTCCATCTATAATTTTACATGGATTCTCAAAATGAAAATGATTACATTATCTATAATAATAAGTCTTAAAACAATTCATCAATGTTCCATCCATTAAATAAAAGAAAACAATATTGTGTAAGAAAACCCCATCATTGCAATAAATCATAAAAAATATGTTATAAGGTGTATATATCATGAACCCTTCTTTTAAATCTATAAAAACATAGGTTTAATGTTAGTCAAACATGATCATTAACACAACATTTGGATGTTATCCTATACCTATAAGTCTCTATTGGTATTTCAACAATATTATATAATCCAAATATAGATATGTTGAAAAATCATATCCTATGATACCAACTATATATACATGTTTTATTTATTAATAGATATTGAATATTTATAAATAAATATCAATTTCATTACACAGAGACAATGACAGATTAAAATATCATGAATAATGAGAGTATAACAAAAGAAAATGACACGAATTTGTGGCATACATGTAATAATAAAAAATATTTCTAATTTTTTGAAGGATCACTACCAAGACTAAAATAGTGGATCATGAATGATCCCAATGGAATTATAGTAATTAAGGTTCAAAACATAGACCATCATAGTGGATTGGGTTCAATCTCCAAAAAAACGTATTAGCCAAGTTTCCCTTCCTTTACTATCATAATTAATAGAGTCCCTTAATGAACTAGGTTCACTACCAAATACAGTTATATATATCTAATGAGATATTAGTGGTTAATCAAAGCATTAGGGGAAAATATAATTCATGTACATCCTAGTGAATAATGGAATTTGTACATACATGTTACATAAGATAATAACACATTCTTCATAGCATAATCCTTGAAAATCAATGGTTTTTTTAAAAATTTCATCATAAGATAACCCATGGAAAAGTAATATGTGTCATAAAAATTTTATTATTTCCTCATAGAGCAACCTACAAAGAATTAATTAGTTTCAAAATTAATTTTTCATCATTATAATTAATATTTTTAACAGAGGAATATAAAGGAATAATTGGATCATACACCCATTGTATTGTGAGTAATAATAAAGGATGTCATCATAAAGGTAATATTTTATTTAATAAATTAATTGGAATGTTTTTGTAGAAAATAACCTATTTCAATTGATGTAAATTATTTAAAATCTAAAAATATAATATATATTTATTAAAACAGATCATTTTAAATTAAAATTTGAAACTTGTAAATAATTCCTTATAACCATCAATGGTCATGATAGAAAGAAATTCTATTCAATTCATATAAGTTAAAGGAAAACATTCCATTAAAATTTTATATAAAATTTAAAAATATACCCCTATAGGAAAGATTAAAGAAAATTCTTCTTATTGTTTATTGAAGTTAAAATTGGAAACATTACCTTAATATTTCACAGTTCAATAGTAAAAATAAATTTTATGGCATTTATTAAATATATTCTTATGGATGAAAAAAAATTATATAGGAGACAAATATTTTTTATTTTCACTAAAAAACATTTTTCCTATATTGAGTATATAAGGTGAATAAAATAATAGGAAAAAATATTTTCACGAGATAAAAAATTTTGAATAATATTCGTGAGTTTCAATAGATATAGATCAAAATATTTAATTATCAGAGATATAATCACACAAAATTCTGATAAAAATGAGATTTTATCATAAAACCATTACAATGTTAATAAAATTTTAATAATGATACCCATGATATAATAAAATAATATAAATAATTAAATATCATTTATATATAAATAATAATGATATATCATGTTTTTCTGGTGTTTATACACCAAATTAAATAAGAGAGTTACATGACATTACATATGTCCAAAAGAATGTAATTTGAGATGATAAACTCATATAATGTGGGTAATCTTTGAATGAAATCAAAATGAAATAGGTAACATCATCTGGGTGTTTGAATACAAAAAGATTTATCAAAATATAATTATAATATAAATTCATTGTATGTATATAAAAAACACAATATAAAAATGTGGTTAATATGGCATATGGATCAACATAATAAATATGAGAGAGAAGCACTTTCTACAGGTACGAATTCCATTGTACATGTTATAACATAAAATATATCAAATATATTTTTATTACATATATATATGTTAATATATATTGCAGAACCATTAAAATATATTTATTACCATAAATTGTTTATTTATAACCATTTATCTACCTTTTAATAAAAATTAATTCTCAAAATTACTATCCAATGTGATATGTAATTATTTTTTCATGTATTTTTTGTAGTTTCATTCAATGTATATTGATTATGTTTTAATTGTTTAATTTATTTAGATAAATATATAAATATATTATATATTCAAAATAGAAACATTTAGATTCAACCAAAAAAATTTATTTTTGGAAAAAATTTAATTACACCATTGATGTGGATAGTAGGTGGTATGCATGGATGAAAATTGTTTTAACTTTTTGAAAATTAGAGTAAAATAAATTTAAACTATTATTTACTATAATATATTTATTATTATATAATGTATATCATATATATTTATTATATATTTCATAATTACAAGTCTTGTAAAATATAAATGTTAAATTAATCAAATTTCTTTGAGGAGATGTAATTCCACACGTATGTACGGGGAACATTATTATTTTCTAATTGATTATACAGTATTAAATTATATGAGATATTATATTGAAACTTTTATAATTACTTTATAATTATCTTATATAAAAATTAAACCCATCAAGATACTAATCCATAAATGGTAGTGATGTAAAGTGATTAGTATCTCTATATAAAGATGGTAAGCCATATGTATGCTCCAACAATACATTCACTTCTCATTTGATTGAATTTTTTTATAATAGTTCTTTCATTGTCATAATTTAATATAATTAAATTTTCATACTGATTTTAATAATTAATTATAAATTCTATTGATTTAGGATACTAAATCCACAATTAATAGAGAATAATATTTGATTAGGATAGTGACTCGTCATTGAAATACCACCTTTATATCTATTGTTTATGATTCTAGGATTGGACCATTTGGAATACCACAACCACTATGTTATATAAATGGATATTCATAGGGAATTATTTTCAGATATTTTTGAGCTAGAAGTCTATAAATGTGTTAAAAAGTGTAGGAGGTATATTCCCTTTTTTAATTGTGTTTAGGGGAAATTTTTTATTTTATAATAATATTAAATTATAAAAAATTTATTCTCTGTAAAAAATATTACACATGAAAATATATCCAAATATATGATAGGATTGATTATTAATATCAAAAAAGTAAAATTTTATGTTGTTAATTAGTATTAAAAACATTATCTTTTAGTTTAATTCCTTAGTTAACTAATTATAACATTAATAATGAAAAACAATTTCACTCTTCAAGGGTTATAAATAAATTTATATGATTAATATTTAATAATAAATAAAATTTTGATGAAATTTTGGACAATATATTATCAAAAATTTCCCATTTAATGTATTTTATAATTATTAAATGTTTTAAAAAAAATTAGTTTGATAAATTTTTCCTAATGCTCATTATGACACAATTCAATTAATATGAATTAAAACACAAAAAAAAAGTTACAATTAAAATATAATCAATAAAATGAAAATAATAAGTCATATTCAAATAATTAATAGTTATACACTATGTAGAACTCATAATATGTTTATTTGATTATTTTTAAAATCATGTGTTTTAGTTTTCTATTAATTGAATAGATATTGTATTTGTATTTACCAATAATTTAATGACATTATTTTAAAAAAAATAGAAATGAAATACCATAATGATGATAATTTTCTTATACACAAAATAACATATATGATTATACCGTAACTACTTATTGTCTCTATAAGAACACATAAAAGATATACACAATCATGACCATATGAAGCCATAACTACTTATTGTCTCTATATTAATCTGATTTACCTTTTTTTGTGGAGAAAAATTTTACCATAGTCAATATTCATAATGATCAAAAATTAAAGGTGGAATATTCAGGGTAAATTGAGTATCTCTATAAAAATTCCAAAAAATTATACTAATCTAATATGAAAATTATGATTTAAAAAATGATGATATATTTGGTTAATTTTTATTAACTATTTTAGAAATTTAATATTATATTTCCCCAAAAAATAAATAATAATAATTTTTACAAAATTATATTTTTTATTTATAATATAACATTGAACAAAAAAATTAGTACATATTTCTTATGAAATAAATAATACCTTTATTTTGAGTATAATAAATTTTTTATAATTCATAAATAAGTCAATACTATCAATACAAACCAATTTAATGTCTAGGATAAAATTTGAATTTTTTAATAATACGATTTCTTGTTTCATTTATGTTCAATTTTCTCTGCCAAATACACTATGAAATATAATATTCTAATTATAATATCTATAGTAGTTACTATTGAATTTATGATGGATATGATTTCCTCATTAATTATTCAATGATAAATAAATTGTCTATGGTACAATATTTTTTTTTTTGAAATTATTAATGTCATGTGATGATTGGATTTTTTTCATAATTGATATTAAATTTTAAATCTTTCTACACACACAAGCCCAGACTAAAATATTAATTTATATATTTGATGAAAATTATTAATAAAATTTAGGAATAAAAAAAATCTTTATAAAATTAAACCCTTGAAATCTATTAGAAATGCACAAAAAATGGGATTAATAAAACATTCAATTGTAAAAGGGTACTTCCCATTAAATTTTATTTCATAACATACTTTATTTTAATGTAAAAAAAATTATAAATTTTTTATTATGATTTTTAAAAAATGTAATTAATTTTTTAAAATAATCTTGTCAAAATTATCTTCAGGTTCATTTTTTATATTTTTTCCAAAATAATAGATATTTAGTTAAATAGTGATAAAATTATTATTTTTCTAATATCATCACTTTGATAACATTATCATAATAGTTGAAAGAACTAAATGTTTTTTAAATATTTTAAAAATTAATATAAGGATTTATAATTTATTATTTTTTATTTAGTGTTACAATGTTGAATTAAAATACAACATGTTTATCATTTTGGAAACTTTGTAATATTTTTCTCTATATACTATTTTATCCAATTATATTAAAAATAAATTCTCATCTCTTATTTAGGTAGAATATAAAAAAATATATTTAATATGTTTGATAATCATTTTAAAATTATTTAATATGTTAAATTTTAATTTTACGTGTAAAATAATGCTTACTATGATTAAAAATAATGACCTTGATAATTATAAGAAGGGTTTTTATAAATAGTTATTCTATTAGTGTTCTATTATTTTTACATAACAAATTAAATTTGTTAATATTATAATATTAAATTGATATTACTTAAACATATATACATATATATAATCACTCATTCATTAGTATGTTCTCTTATTTATGATTAAAAACACTTAATGATTAAGACAACCTTTTTTAAGATTTTTTTTTACATTTTAAATTTTTTACTTTGACTATATGTTTATATTATTTATAAATTTTATATGAATATACTGAGATTAAATTTTATTTTTAGTACATAAACATATTTATAAATTGTTCCCTTATATTGTTAATAATATTGAATTTTTTAGGTTATAAACTAGTTACAAAAGTGATAACCAAAAATCAAAAAATATAAAAAAAATAGCGGTGGAAGACTTGAAAAATGTCTATAAAATGTGATAAAATGTAAATATGGGATTTAAAAACAATATCTCATCCCAAAAGTCATTATTTATGAATTTTTAAACATTAACCACAACATAATTTTATTCCATCATTCAAAAATTATTTGGTATTTTCAAAATTGTCATATTCATCACCTATAAGAGGAGATCACAAACAATAAATTTATATACCAATTAAATTGAGTTATCTATATAAAATATACCATAATATATCTTAAAATAGATCTTAACTTCCTATGGTCATTCTCCATGCAAAATAATTAATGAAATGTTTCTTTAAGGAGTTACCCTTGAGAAAACATCCAAAAGGAGAGGTAATTATCAAAGATGATCTCTCATAATTCCACTATTCTTATACAAAAAACACTTTATTTATATTATATTATAATAAAATTAATATTATTTAAATAATTGAATGATATTATAATAATGTAATATAATTTTTCTAACTTCCTAAAAATTTGAATAAGGAAGACAACATCATGTGTATATACACACTACTACCGAAATGAATGATGTGTATTGTTATTCCATTATCTCATAAAACATAGGAAATTATAAATATATTTAATATATATTTATGATATTAATAAATTTATTACTATTTTTGTGAAAATATAAAGTACTTTATAGAAGTTACATAATCAATAATAATTCATATAAAATTTATAAATGAAAAATGAACATATTATGGGGATGTTATTAATTTCAGCTCTTTTTTGGAAATCTAAGAATATTTATAAATGTTGTAAAAATGTAATAATAAAATAACTTATTATATAAAATTTTGGGTATTTTGAAGAAATTTTTGAACATGCTTGACCATGTCAACATACATTATATGTTTTAGAGAAGTTGACAATACCACCTCATATAACCTCTATATGTTAAAAATACTTAATTAATAAAAAAAATGATTAAAAATACCTCATGAAATTAAATGTATAATTAAATGATAATTAAGAGTTTTTTTCAATATGAATAATTTTTTTCCTTGTATACTATCTTCAACTATAGAATGAATCAAGAGATTAGCTAGTGGTTATTTTATCTATTTTCAATTTAATGAGACATGTATGATATTGAACACCATAATTTCTTATAAATTCTGTATTAAATTCCCATTTTAAATCAAGTACAATAAATATATTTAATTTCATGATTTTATAATTTATATTTCAAGTCATCCCTGTTATTCTCCACTGGGTATTACTTTACCATTATTGTAATTTATTTTTCATATCAACATTACTTCACTAATATTTCATGCATACTACCCAATTTTTTAATATTATGGTGTAAATATTTTCCAAGTATTTAGTTTCAATAAAATATATCATGGAATTTAAGGAATATATAAATAAATCCCATCTTCAATCTTCAATATTTTTTTTTCACTTAGAAAGACTAAAATTTTGTAAGAGTTTTTTTAATTTTTAAATACACGATACATGTTTAGTTTTACGAACTATATTTTTTGAATAGTGTACACACTTTATATTTTATATGTTACGTCATTAATTATCTTATATTCATGTAATTTGATGTTAAATTTGAATCTATATATTTACAATATCTTTATTAAATTGTTAATAAACCTATAAGGGTTTTCTTGTCATCCTTATATTAAAATTGTGAATATTTCTTAACGATACTCTCTCAAATGGTTTTGGAATACTTTTTAAAACATGTTAATACATTCATTTAATATTAATTCTTTTATTATATATTCTATCAATATTTATATTTCATTGGATAAATATTTTCTAAAGTGTTTTCTGTATGTTAATCTGACCATACAAATTGTTTTGTTTAATAACCCCCCTTTTCCATTTCAACAATCATTAAAATGGTTTTCAGAATGTCATGATTTATTCATTGATAATTGATTATTGTCATTTTTTTAAATTTTATAATCATTAAAATGATTTAATGAAATATTTTATTGTTTTATATGATTTTTATTCATCAGAGTGTGGAACATAATCTCTTGTTGTTATGGACACATCTTTATATAATTATATATATTAATAAAAAAAATTTCAACTAGAAAATTATGGTTACTAAAAGAAATTATATTCCTATTTGTATAATAATATATTATTTTGATAAAAATAAATATTTTTAAATTTTTACGGTTATTTCATGTCTCCAATTTTTGTTTTTAACTCCTAAAAATTATTTTCTCATTTATGAGAATCCTTGGACATATTTATTACTTGATCATGGATAATAATCAACTGTATCATTCCACCATTTTCTCCAAATATAATTATAAAACTTTTATTTCGTATATAAATTTGTTTTGCAAATAACTTTTTATTTCATAAAAAACAATTTTAATAGTCATAATTTTTTTTTCAATGACTTTACTTTGTACATACCATGTTTTCGATGACTTTGATTGAAGCGTTCTTAGTTAGATTTCATTAATTGAATAAATGTGGATGTTATTGAATAAATAGTACACAGTTTATCCATATGGTTTAAGTACCATATAATTTATTTAATATTATCTACTTATATAGTTCTTTTGAATCATTGGATCCCCATATATATTCCATTGATCTATCATGTTAAGTGCTGAATTAATGAAATTTTGTACTTATGAATCCATTTTAAAGATACATCAAATAATTTTTACTCCCATTGATTCTTCATGATTTAATTATGATTGATTTTTTATGAAAAAAATGATTAGGGATGATGAAATGTTTGGAACAAAATCTCATTATAATTTATTATTTAAGGGTTTATATCTCATTAGATAAAGATGATATGATTAGAGATGGTCATGTATAAATTTTTTACATGGATTCATATGGTCATCATTGCGTATATCATTTTTCACATGGTAATATATTTGAATTTTTTTGTCCTGATATTTTCACATGATTTTTTATGGAAATGATCTTGTATGTAATTCTTAAAAGTAGTTATTGTGTTCAAGATGTCATATATATTTGTTCCCATAATTGGGGTTAGAAATGATCATGTATATAATTTTTTACATGGTGGTTCATAGGCATGATCACATATATATATTTTTATAATATTTAATTTGGCCATTATTAAATTCATATTTGTTCATAATGTCATCCTTTATTTTACTTTTCTTTATTTCTATGTTACATACCTAGGATAATGCTAAAACTCTCAAGTGTATTCTCTCATACTCTTATTCTATAATATACAATTAATAATTAAATTTGATATCGAATTCTATCATGTAATATATATAACTCTATTTATTTCATGAATTTCATAATTAGATATTTATCCCCTTTTAATACATTATATGTTACTTATGATTTAACCCATGATAAAAAATTATTGAGTTTTTCTCTTAATAGGAATTTGGTCCCACCCTTTTATTATATTTTTATACACTATGTTAGGAATTTCGTTATATATTATGAAAATTATAGATGGAATTCTTGGTTGATTAGATTATATAGAAATGATCATGAGTATCATAAAATAAAATTTTCCTGTGGTTAATAATCAGATATAAAAAAAATTATGTTCCCTGTATTGCACATTTATATGTTATATGGAATTTTTACTTGTTGGAATTATGTAAAATAAATATATATATATATATATTGGGCCATATCAAATTGAATCAAATCCAAAGTCTTGTAAAAGTATTTTTTTCACCATACAAAATAGAATTAGTGAGTCATGTTATAGAAATTTTGGGATTGAAGGATACATTTCCTAAATAAATTTTGTAAATAATTAATTATCTTACATTATATGTGATGATAGGAGTATATGATAAGATAAAAAACATATATTTCAATCCATTTCTGAAAAAAATCCTTTTATATCACTACAAAAATTATAAATATATTTCAATGATATAGATTCACATTATATGACATGGTTAAAGGGTTTAGTATATTTGGTGTTAGAATATTAAAAATGTCTATTAAAAAAATTCCATCAATTTTATCATTAACACATATATAATTATTTCAATTATGAGTTAATTCAATAGTTATAATTTATAATCAATTGTAACATAATTTTATTTAATAACGTATCATAATACACAAGTGTAAGTACACAATTTATGGGGAGTGTCCATGATTCCTATATATATTGGTTTAAGGTTAGTAAAATGAGGAGAGACACTATATGGATTGTTTCATTAATTTATCTTTCACAATACCTCTTTACATTTGGAGTCATAAGTTTGTAATGAGATTGATAGGGATCATAGACCTGAAATTTTTAATTTAGTTTCAACCCATGGATGTATCATAAAGGATATATTAATTTAGATACATCTAGTTGATCATAATAAAAAATAATGGATAAATATATTATAAACATTTACCTTTATCAAAAAAAATTTTGAGGTCATTTTCTTTATTCATGGTTTTTGTTTCGAGCATTATTATTTTCTATAATAGAAATATAATTTCTTTTTCTATATTGATTATGTGTTAATGGAAAATTATATATCCATAAAATTAGTAGAGTAATAAGAATGGGGATTGTTCATGAACTAGTAATAATAGAAAATTTGAAGTATAATTATTTTATAGATCTTATTTATTTGTAAAAACTTTTAAAACCACAGCTCATAGAATGGTATGTTAATACCACCTATGTGGGAAATAATTTTTTTAGTTACAAATTTTTTTAAAATATTAAAATTTTATTAAATATATATTATTATATTAATAATAAAATAAATTATTATTATGATTATTATATAAAATAATCGAATAATATTATTATTATAAAATGTAAACATTAAAATTAATTTAATGGAAGAAAAATTATCTTACATGGTAATATTTAATAAATATTATTCATTATAATAAAATTATATAAATATGTCTTATAAACAAATATAATGATATGAATTCTAATAAAAAGAAACTTTTGAAGATTATGGAACCATATAACATATATTATGGACTGATACTATTATACAGAGGTGGTATTGGAACTGTGGACTGAAAAATACCTAATGATCAATATGTGTATCGTAAAACTAATAAATGACCAATATTTACTAATTTATTTCTCTAAAAATATGACATACAAAATATTATGATCATAAATAATTCATGTCAGTTATCTCATTTAACTATTTAGGTAGTTAATAGAAATCTTTTGTGAATTTGGACAAGAGGTAATGGATTTTCTCTTCCAATTCTTCTTCCTTTTCATTTATCATTATGTTATAGATGATATTATATTATTTTTATAATATGATAAATAAGGACGATATATTATAATATTTTCAATCAAATTTTAACATATGTCATAAATATTTTACTCTCATATATATTCAAATTTCTCACATTAGATGGATCTTAAGGGTTCATTCCCACTCTTTATTTTTCCTGATAATGTGATCTTAAAAACCCTATAAATCTTTATGTTCCTCATTTCCTCATTCTAATATATTTTTCATACAAATATTACCTTTTCATAGTGATAATAATTATTTTATAATTCCCACCTATTAATTTAGTTTATAATTATAAATTTTATAATAGATTATTTTCCAGTTCCTCTCTTCCAATCCAATAATATTCTATATTAAAAGTATTTTATTTTAACAGATTAATTATTTTGAAATATTTTATTGGTAAAATGATATTATAAATTTTTTTACTTTTGGAAATTTCTTTAAGAATTTTATATATTTATGTATTTTTTAATAATTTAACAAATTTTTTAAAAACACTTCTCATGAATTCCCATCGATTTTCTACTATATAGTTATCATTATTAGTTTTGTAATACCTAGAAAATATTAATAAAATTGAAGATTCACCTTTGTAAAATATGATTTTATTTTATTTTTTCCATACAAAAAATTAATGCGTTATATATTTTTTCATTAAAGAATATAAATTATGAAATTATTTTCTTACAACCTCTTCAATTTTAAATCTTTTTTTGGGGAATTTATTATTATATAATTATTATTCCATATTAAACTATTTTAAAATTTCAATGTATTATTCCTAAAATTTCATCATTTTCAAAAATGGATGATATGTTAAAATAGTCCTATGTTCATTAGAAGTATTTTTAAATATATGTATGGTTGTTTAAATGAAAGATATATAAATGGAGTGATCTATCACTACCATTTACTTTATTATCATAAATTTAGAATAATGATAATATTTTATCCAATTTAATTCTTTCTTTAAAACAGTGTAAGTATTATAAATGAATGGTGTTCACCTGAATTTTTAGACATTTAAATTACATGAGAAATTATTGAATTTTTCATATACTATATATTGGATATGGTCTGAATACCTTAATGATCATTAATTTTTAAAACAAATGTTTTTCCATGATAACTAATTTTTTTCATTCAATTCTGATTATTTCAAATTAGGTTAACCGGATTATGGTTTAATGTATTTTTAATGTATTTCATATTATTATGAAACAAACTTATATATGATTTATTTTTATGTTAATTATTGAAAAAATAAGAAATAGCCTCCCTATCAATTGGGTAATTTTTACATATCATATAATACTTTTTATAGTACATGGGTAGTGAGCCTAACATATTATTTAATGTTTTTATGGTAGTCATCCATAAACATTATTTATGATGACAATACTTATATATGTTCTACATTTTTATATAGAGTGTAATGGGGTTTCCCTAGTCATTATGATGAAAGTACCACTATATATGTGTTCCAAAAATAGAATGATATAATAGGTAAATGTCAAACATTCATGATTATTCTATTATAAAATTAAAACCATGTTTTTTATTATAATATCAATCCCCAATTTCACTTCTCATTATTTGATGATTTTCTTCCATTAATCAAGTCATTTATCACATTAACTAGTCTCTCTTTTTATTAAGATTTAATGATAAAATCTCTATATATCATTACGTATGTTGTACTCCTTTATAAGCATTATATATCATTATTTTATTGTGTTTCCCTATTTACCTAAGTGTTAATATGTGATATTGATGGTATGATCAGTTTATAAGAATCCTACGATTAAAAATTCACTAATATATTTTAATATTATATAAGATTTAGATTTATTATGTTCTTAGTTCCTAAATAACCAGAATTTTTTACCACGATATATTCTTTTCACCCCTATAATATATGAAAAGTTTATTATATTTATTAAAAAACTAACTTTTAGACTCATTATAATGTATTTTTTCAGAAGAGTAGTTTCATATTTGGGAATAAATTTTTTTAAAAAAATTTCTTATATTGCCATAAATAGATAAAATAATTATATAGTGTAAGGTAATTCCTAACTAGTATAACCAATTATGGTAAACATTTACTGTGTTCTTATTTTGTTTACATACCTTGAATAATGTTTACGTTAATATTTGGGTTTAGTAATGTGGTTTATAGAATAAGGTGAAAATTTGATATGTTTTTATAGATGATTGAGAATGGAGGGGACCTTTTTTCTACATGGATTACAGAATATAACATCATAGAACTTGAAACTAGGTAAAATATTACCTAATGTTTTAATATAAAATAATACATGATATATTATATTTTTCATGATGATATTAGAAATATTATTCATATTTATTAGTTTCCATTATTAAATACATGTGTGTAATAAAATCAATTGTTAATGTATAATGGAATACCATAACTAAATATAATACAACACACAAGAATGAATCAATGATTTTATTTCTCTATTTTTGAATGTTACAAAATAAAATACAATCCATAATATTAAAATTATTTCTCTTTTAAATTAAATAAATTAACTCTATTTTTTCATTTTAAAGAATTGTCATCACCACCAAATATAACACTCACACACAACAGGGTATCAAATAAAGAAACACAAAAAATAAAATGATTATTTTATAAATTTATAATAGAAAAACATTAGTGTAATAGTAGTTAATAGAGCCTAATTTAATTAAGATATATTTATATGAAGTATATTCAGTATACGGATGTTTGAAATATGACTATTATAATAGTTATATACACAATAAAATAGTGATGTGAGCATTGGAGTAGATACCATACAGTTAGAATAGTAAATATACCTTTATAGGAAAAAATAATTTACATTTTAAAAAATTAAAATTATTTATATAAGAACATTTAAATAAAAAAGAACATAATGTTATTAATCAATAATTGTAATATAATTTTTTCTATTTAGTTTTAGAAAAAAATTGCATGACATGATAAAATAATGGTTTTTCGAAGGGAATGATAAATTATTTTCACTTAATGTAGACAATTATTTTTATAAAATGGTATTCATTTATTTAATAAATATGTAATTTTTTTAATGGTGTGTTTTTTTTAGTATCATGAGTGATAAAATACATATATGAATAGTAAAATACTCTATATGTACCATATATTTACAATATGATGTAACAGTTAATGTGAATAATATTTTATTGTTTTCTAAAATTATAAAGTTATATTAATGTCATATTATTTACTAAATTTCATGATATATACTATTAATCACAACATGGATCGTAATTTTTATATATACAAATTTAATTTAATGTTTTTTCTTAAACACACCCCTCTCCCCTTTAAAATATCACCATTCACCTATACATTTATCCCCAATTTTAACATATAGAAAATTTTATTATCTACATAATAATTCTCCAAACCCCACCATAACATATTCTAGTGGATTTGGTATTTTAAAAATACAATTCCTTAAGTGCATGTAGAATATCCAAGGACGACATCAAATAGAATATGTAAAATGCCTCAATCGAACTTTTTTGTGTTTTATTCTTCTTCTACCTACTCAAAATCTATATAAATCGTCAAAAAATAATTAATTAACAATTATATTTAAAAAAAGGCTATTATACTATTGAAATATATTTTTTCCAACTACCTCTAATTAATATTGAAATTAATACTACCCTCGTATTATGGATGGTTCATGACCTCCTTGGGTGTTTTATTTAATTTTTCATAATCTCCAATATTCATAGTTTTAATTTGATATATATTTAAAATTAATATAAAAAATAAAAAATAAACATTTTTAGAATTAGTTTTTAATAATATAAGTATAGTATAATAAAATTGTGAAGAAATTATCATGATTGGTTTTATCAAAAATATAACTACAACTGTGAATCCACGTTTATTATAACACATAAAAAATACCCATGCTAAAAAATAATTATATAGAAAATTATGAACACAATATCATTGATAAGATGAGTTTATGAACAAATGTGAATGGGAATGAGAACCTTGGTTATTAAAAAAAATAAGACAACATAAATCATTTATCAAATTTATTACAATAATCGAATGAAAAAATAAAACTAATAATATCTCAATTAATTTAACATAAAGGATTGTTAAAATAGTAATAATAATAATAAAAAGTTTTAAAACTGGTTATTAATTATTATACTAATTCCAATTATTTATTAGTTTTTTAAAACTCCTAAAAATCCCCCCAACTAACATTGCTATATACCATAAATGAGAAAAAAGTTTTTTTATTTCTCTATTTATAATTGAGTTTAATTTTTTTTCATTATTAACTGTAATATTAATAAATTTATTTTTTTATTATTATGAAATAAAAAAATTGGAATATCATTTTTTATATTAAAACTAAACTATAATAGTTAATTTAATCGCTATAAAATAGGCATAATATGATATGTTATTTAAGATACAGAATAATTGTTTCTAAATAATGACCATTAAACTTTTCTACTATCATAATGAAATGATGAAAGATATTTTGAAAATTAGGGATTGTGAGAATATATAATAATCACCATTGATAGATAGCATCATCTGGACGTGTTTTTTGAACAATAGTCTAATCAACCCCAAATTATAAACATGAGAAACATTGAATTAATAATTTTTAAATATAAGAGATAAAATGGTGTATCTCATATCCACATACCTGGGTACGAAGTAAAAAGCACTAGATAATTAATATAAATTTATTTATTTAAATTGGATATAGAATAAGTTATCAATATTTTATAATTAAAAATAAAACATCAAATAGAATGGATTTTCCACCACAAATCAAAAGGATTTTTAGGTCTATTATTATATTTTATTTTTAACATATTATATAAATTAATTCAGTAACATCCATCATTTGGAAATTAGTAAAATATTTAATTACAACTATTTCTTCCCTCAAGCTAATATTTTATTCATAATACCTCTTAATCATTTCTAATCCCATTGAAAAATATTTATTCCCCATAATGGGCGTGTAGATAATTTCTCTAGGGTGGGGGGGGGGTTCTAAAACATATGTTAAAAAAACCTTTTAAAAATATGAAAACTAATTGAAAATACTTTGAAAAATAAAAAATAGAATATATATATATTAAAAAAAATTTAGAATAAAAATTAATTTTTTTGGGGAATGGTTTTTAAAATAATTATTTTTCTACATATGAGTTATAAGAAAGATTATTTCTTTAAATATTTATTTTATATTATTAAAACACTATAAAAAAATTTCTTAAAAATAAAATCATGGATATATTAAAAATTATTAATGAATTTATTAATATCTATTGTTAATTTTAATTAACTACAAAAAACCTCCTTATAAAATAAATCATATTACTTTCAATTTATCTACATTTCATTATCAGAAAAAAATCTATGAGGAAGATGAGAACAATGATGTGTTTATTATGCCTATATATCACTTTGGGTAAATTCCCTTACGGGTTGGGTTCACTCACCATTCCTTATAATTTTTAAAATTTTCAGGATCCAAATTATTAATAAAATGTTTTATGACATTCCATTATAATAAATTAAAAAATATGAAATTTCAATTCATAAAAATTAATGACATAGTAATAAGTGAAATGTTTGTAAACATAACCAGTGTAGATTATGTGTCCTTTTATAAAATAAATTTTACTAAGTAAGTATAAATACCTTTTAGAATCATTCATAATTTATGGAAATAAACCATTAAAATTGAATGAAAGAAAAAACCATATATCATTTATGAAAAAAACAATTTATATTTGGACCATAATGTAAAAATAAATGAAATTTATTAATATAAAATTATTTTCACATGATGAAATGTTCATAAAATTACATGATAAATATTATTTAATTAAAAAATTGCACATTAATTTAAAATTTATTAAAATACCATAATTTGAAACAATTCTTACATGTCCTTGTTTATTTTCAAAATATCAAAATAAAAGTTGATAATTTTTTTAAAAATAAAAAATATATATTTCTATTTAATTTTTCCCATATATAAAATGATATTTTTTTTTACTCCAAAAAATAAATTTTTAATGAAAAATGAAAAACAATTTACTTATTAAAAGGGATTCCAATATTTAAATAGAAATAAAATTTATTTTATGACATTAATCTAATATTGGTTTCAAATGATAAAATAATAGTTTTGAAAACATTAATCTATTACACATTAAATTAGATCTAGATTCTTTTATAAACGTTGAATTTACATAGAAAAACAATATTTTTTTATGAAATTTAATATCATAAATAGGTTATTTTTGTCCAAATCATGGACTATAGTACACACAAAAATGTTTATATAACGTATTTATGGAACTAAAAATATAACCTTATATGGATGATGATTCACTATACCTATTCATATGAATCATATATTTCTATCATATTCTTGTGTTACACAGGTTCATGATTATTCTACAATCTCATTTGTATGTGTGTGGTGATATTTCCATATCAAATTCCAACTGTTAATCCAACAATAATTTAGATTATTAATTACAACAATAAAGATGGCCTAAACTACCACTACAACCCAGTGATCTTCTCCCTTTCATTAATCGATTTTCATATATCATGGTAATCCACTATATATATATATATCATGTACGTGAGTATTTTTTTGTGTTATATATATATATATATACCTTGACACCTAGAACATTTTTTTGGTCATGGAAGCTGATTACAAGTTGTGTTTTTTTAAATTGAATTTTTTTAGTATAACCTAATTTTAAATACATAATTGAATATTAATGGAAAGTAACCAGAGATTAGGAGTCTCACAACAAAAAATAACTGACCACCACAATAACATATTCCCTTAAAATTGGAAACAACCTATCTATAATGGAACTTGTGTAGTATCTGGGATAAGAACACAAAATAACCTTATATTTTACACCAAAATACATATACATCTACTATTGTTCATTCTATGTGTGCCCTCTGTGAAATATTATCCTCTTGTTTTCCATGTATGTGCACCCGCCTAGACCATGTTAGGTGGATCTTTATGTACTTAATACGAATCACCAACTCTATAATGGTTTGAAATCTTATAGCCATTCCATTATGGTTTCCCATGAATTATTGGTACTTAGGGGGAGTTTGTGAGTTTTTTGAGGATTATGGTTTTGATTTATCCTTTAAAGAGTCACTATGAATTGAATAATTTTTTTTCTATCCATGGTAGAGACTATATTGGAATGAGATTTCTCTAGTGTCAATCAACCTATGTGAAAACACCCTTAAGAATTATTTCTGTCAGGAATGTTAGCTTAGTCTTATTAATGTAAACAATGTGAATATTTAAATTCCTCGTGGACTATGTGGTGTTATGTATTATGCCTCTGTGGATCACCTATATGAAACCAAGAATATTTTTTTACCACTCCTATTGCCTTGGGTGTATAGATGGTAAAAAAAAGGTGATGAGATACAGTATGTGACAATTTTCCATGTAACAAAACCAAATAACCATGATATCATGGAATAAACAATAGTCTATGATTATTAGGATTTAATATTAGTTTTTATATTGAGAAAAAATGGGAGCCAGCATAAAGGGTGTCAGATCAGGTGTTGACTATGGTCCTATGGATTGTGTTTCTAGGTTAGAGGTTAGTTACCATTTTTTTCATTATTCATAATTTTCTACAAATTGTTCTAACCCATAATAATCCTCACTATCTCTAGTCTCCTCTCCTCATGTTATCGACCATATAATTCTTCTCAAATCATTCATCTTGTAGTTTTTAGACAATGTTTACCCTCTAATTCACCCATTTTACCATTATTATCATTCTATTATATCTTATTGATTTCATTGGTGGATGTTATCTTTTATTTTGGGTGGTATTTTTATTAGGGAATTTTTTTTGAATAGTATCAAACATTGATTTCTTTAGCTTTATAAAGGAATGAAATTTTATTTATTATTATATAAGAAGTTGATCTATTTAAATTTTTAATCCTGGTATTTGATCCTTTATATATATTTCTTTAGATATGTATTCTGTAATGTAATTTTGTTATTTAATATTTTAATGATTGTATGTATGAAATTGAGGAAGATAATTTACTGGCCAGATTGAATTGAAGGGGAAGGGATAAGTTTCATAAGTATTAAATTTTCTAGATAATATTCTGCTCTGGTTCTAATTACATATTGTTTTTTCAAATCTATCTCATGATGAGATTGATGTTTTTATGTGCCAATTTGAAATTTGGAACATGCTTTTGTTTGATAAAACTCATAATTAATGAAAAATGCTATGAATTTATATCAATATAATAAATTGGGTTCCCAAGGAATCTTGTATTTGATTAAAAATAGACCTGAAAATAATGTATAATATTTTATATTTTCCCTTGATAATATAAATGTGATGTGATGATGGGTTATATGTGTAGTGGTTTAAATGATTTAATTATATGCGGTGGTTATGATGTGAGGTTTTCTGACTTCATATGATGGGTTGAGTTCTGTTGTGTTGTGTGTAATCCCTATATATATAGAATAAAAATGAAATATTGAAATGAAAAATTAAGTTTTATTGGATTTAATGATTAATTAACTCAATTACATAATTTAGGGTATATAGAAATTGTAATTATCTTAAAAAATAAAATTAATGGCCTTGGAAATTTATGTTTTCATATAATGGGATAATTTGGAAATTGGTATACATGGATGATATGATGCAGTGAGATAGGTATGTGCCAATATTTATTTTATGGCGTGGTACTTCTATACATATAAATTATAGTGATGGACATTTTTAGATATGTGTGTTCTCATAATGTGAACCCCAAGGATATGCTTTTGTTTTCCTTACCTATCATTTTCATTTATGTAATTTTCCTTATTAACCCCATTTTATTCACGTGTTTATATCGATTCCTAAAGGTTATTTGTTTCATGTGTTCTTACAAAACATCAATATTAGAGGGATGGATGGATGTATACATCATCATAAATAGTATCTCTTTCAATTAAATTATTTACACACATGTTATGATTTAGATAAGATAAAATTGATTTATATATGGTGATTGAAATATGGATGTAGTGGATTATATTTGCGTATAAGAATAGTAGAAGGGAAATTATTTTTTTAATGATCGTGATACAATACTATTCGAGTTGTGGAATTAGTTGGGATGTAATGTGTTTTTAGAGTTTCTATTGTGTGGTTTATTTGATGTTTAATTGGTTTCCACAGTCAGGATATGAGCTAATATATTTTTTTCTAAATTAATGGTTATTATATATGGGATATGAGTGCCATGAAATATGACTTTAGAGAATGTGAATAGAGAATCAGTGGGAATGAGTTATGTGTTTTCCTCTATCGATATTCTTCATAATATTTTATTATACATGGATATTTACTTTTTTGAGTGTACCATGGTGAGTATGGTGTTTGTTTCTTGACCAATTTTGGTGATTTTGGCTTTTATATTTTTAAATTGGTGCATTAGTAACACTTCTCTAATTTGAAATAGATATATTTTCTATGATACTATTGATTTCATATGTTATTCTGATCCAACATATATAATTTAATCAGTTATCTAGGAAGATGAAATTTACAATGCTATATGTTATTATCCTGAAAATTTCATCCATTTCTTGGGAATTACCTTATGTTTTAATTTTGTATTTATTTCGATACTCTATTTTTAATTGATTACATTAAACAAGAATTATGGGATGGTCTGGTTATTTTTTTATTTTACAAGATTGGTTTGTTTTTGGGTTGGTTAATTATATCTTTCGATATTTTTTTTATAATTGAGGTTAATTCTGTCCTTACATGATATTTTTATGCCATTGGTGCGAGTCTCTATCCCATGGTCCTATTAAAGGTGTGCCTTAGGGGTCATTATCATTGTTCATCCTTGTCTCCCTAATGAGGTGTACTATTATATGTAGGGGTTCATTGATGAGTGGTATCAAAATTTTTATTTAAATATATTTCGGTGTGTAGATATTAGACCATTGATAATTTCATGGGTTGGTATGGAAATTTTTTTAGTCAAACCTACTGTCAGAAATATTATAGAGTGATAGGATCAGGCATGTGATTTTAGTGGTCCATGATCTAATTCAAGGACTATATGGATTCCAAATAATCATGTCATGTGGTAATTCTTATATGGTAGAGACCAATTATATGGATAATAATCTTTATTGATTGTGTTAGTGATTCAATTATCTATAAATAGGGAACTAATATTAATTTATATAATGACCTATATTTTATATCGCTACAAAAAGGATTAGTGTATCATTTCATTATTTTTGTTATGGATCATGTATTATATTCACTTGTTTTTTTATTATTGTGGGGTTCAAAAATTATAAACAAAATGAATTCTAGATGGATGGACCCACATAGGAGGATGATCAATAGTAGAGGACATTGAATGCTTTCCAATTGAATTTCATGGTGATGTTTATGGTGATTTTATCCAATCTAATTATGGATCAGTGGTTGTAGGAGAAAGATATCTCATTCGACCAAATTTTTTCTTAGGTTGAGTTCTATTATTTGTTTGTATTCAATTGTAAGAACAATGTTTTTTTATAAAAGTCTTTGTAAAATTACTTATGTTATTCCAGAGTAGTGCCTTCAGACGGTGTGCGATTCTGAGGCCCGGTGTGGACGGAATTAAATTTTTCGTGCGTTCACACTAGGAACAAAAAATAGATGGAATAACTCCTAAACGGGAACTTAGATCGGAAAACCGAGGGAACCATTGAGTCCGGAGCATGCCGTTTACCCTAGGAGGGGTGTAACCTTCGCGATCATGGGCCCTCTATGGGAAACGTTGTGAGGGGAATTTTTGTAATTAAGTGGTCTCAGAGGTAAGATTTTATATCATTTGAAAGAAACCTCAGATTAAAATTTTGAGAAAACAGTTGTGCTTGGGATGTGGTGTTAACCCTAGGCGCGACCTAACATTCACTGCGTTTGGGGCATCGGACACAGCGTTAAATTGGGTTTAGTTTTAAGTTAATTAAAGGATTAATTAATTTTTTTATTTAATATCTTATCCTTCCACCACCCTCCCCCTGGTCAAACCCTTCCCATTCCTATCCCAAGAGACTCCCCTCCTCCTATTCCCTTTTCATCCTTCACCTCCTCCTCCTACCATTGGTGAATGACAACGGAACTTCGAATCTTGGAGAGCGCATTCTTCGTAAAAGATGATCGATCCAAATACAAGTAGGATTCGTCAAATAGTGATTTTCCCCCATTTCATTTAAAAGATTGATCATTTATTTTTATTTTCATTTGATATGTGATTATCATCCTTCGCATGATTCCACATATTATTATCTCTTGTTATAACCATTAATCATAGTTCATCATTTTAACGGCAATGAACTAATGGTCGTTCCTCAATTTTTTAATTGTTATCTTGTTATTCATTCTTCACTTGTTCATTTCCAACTTTTATTTTGATCAGAGGATCGATAAAATACCCAAAAATAAATTGTCACGGGATTAATCCTTGATGAAATGGATCTTTTATACGGACATAGAATTGGTTTGGAGTCCGCGATTGAGGTACTAGAGGTAGGAAACCTATCCAATACCAGATTGAGGGTTTCAGTATGTAGTGCGCAGTGGGTCGCAGAGGAGAAGGATGGTGTGAATGGTGGTGCGTAGTGGGTCGACGGCAGTGTTCTGAGACAACATTTGGCAAGGCAGTCTAGTGGAGCAGGGTCAACACACAATGGGGTGCGGCTGGTGTGGTGTAAGGCTAGAGGCCGAGGGAGTTGACAGCATGGCTGGACGATGGTGCACTGGTGAGCCGAGATGGTGGGCATCTGGCGGAGAGGTGTCCGAGGCAGCGACCTGTGCGACCAACGGGGGAAACATGACCCTCATGGTGTGGGTCTGGTGTTTAATGGGAGAAAGGAGAACATTGATTTTGATTGGAGAGAGAAGAAAAGAAAAAAAGAAGGAGATAATGAATAAAAAAAGGGAATATAAATTAAAAGGAGAATAGAATGTGATGTGTTGAAAAAATAAGGGCAGGAGAGGATTTGGTTGGGCAGGGAAAATTTTAAGGGGGATGATTGATTGAATTTTAAAAGAATAATATTAATAGATAATAATAGTAATATAAATTATTATTATTATTATTTTGTTATCAAATATTATTTTCAGTCATATCTAAACTGTGTGATGACTGATTGACCCACCGTCAGTGGAAATGCAACCCTATTTTCAGGGCTGTCATTTTAAATCTGATTATGGATACTGTTTTTGGACTCCTGTCTCGGGTCAACGAAACACCGAGTATTTAATAATAAAATTATTATTCGGGAAAATTGTGTCCGACTGTATGCCTTTGAATGACGTCTGATCGATGAACCGTCAACTGCGTTGCGAACCTGGGGTCGAGACGATGTTTTCCAGTATGGTTTTGGGCATTGATAACGGATTTGATGCATGGTACCCACGCTCCGTCTCTTATGCTGTGAGCAGCGATTTACAGGTCTTTCATCGAACGTCTATTCAGGGCATGCGAGCAGTCGATTATGGGTGTTTTTATGAGAGTATTGCGGTGGTTCAATCCACCCTCTTAAATTCAAGATGGTGGTGTGGGCCCCATTAGGGCTGTGTTGGGAGTTGACAGTGAATTTTATCTTCTTCACCGGGTGTCCATTTTGGACAAGTGAATAGTCAATATTTTGTTCTTTTCCGAGAGGATCACAACATTGTGATTAATTTGGATGTGCGGAGCCTCGTTCGAGATCTTATTAATTGTGAATGCATGAATGTTGTACTGGTGGTGGTTCTTCCCACAGTGTTTGTAGAGAACCCTTGGTGTGTGATCATGTACACTCTTGGGAGAGTGAAGTGAATACTTAAAGAGATGTGGTTGGCCGTGCTAGGGCCATGGAGGAAGCAGGATGGTGATGTTATGTTTACACCCTTTTGAGGTAACATTGGGTGTCGTGTGCACGATATCCCTTGTGCTGTAAATGTAGTATACTCTGGGAGTATACAGTAATGCTTTGAGATACATGTTATAGTACCTGAGAACGTTTGTGTGCTTGGTTTGGAGATGGGGCCACACGTCGTGTGGGATTCATGTGTGTGTCATGTTCTACATTACGTACCTTTGACCTCTCATGATGACAAGGGTCCTTCTGTTCACGATGGTTCAGACCAGCAGGGATGAGCAGTTTCCCTTGGGTCTATTATCGACGGTTTTATCAGCAATGTTGTTTGAGTTCCCCTTCCTCCTTTAGTCTTTTGGGATTTCATTATCACGTTCCTTCGTGTTTCCCTAGGCAGAGCTCTAGGTATCGGTGTGACACACACTACACGTGCACTGAACCTCTACTATGAGAATTGTTATGGAGTTGGGTGGTTGCGCGATACCCACTCGGTGTTCTGTAGGCCAGTGTTATACCATCTAGTAGGGATGGCCAGAGCAGTTCCGGTTTTACCCTCCAGTAGAGTCTGGTTATTGGGTTTCTCATTGACTTCTTCGGGTTTACCCTCTAGCAGAGACTGGACAGTGGGTCGCCTGTCAACTTCATCTAGGTATACCCTCAAGCAGGGATGGGCAGTGGGTCGCCTATCGACTGCTTTTAGGTCTACCCTCCTGCAGGGCTGGGTAGTGGGTCTCCTGTTGACTTCTACCAGGTCTACCCTCTAGCAGGGATGGGAAGTGAGTTGCCTGTCGACTTCTTTTAGTTCTACCATCTAGTAGGGATGATCAGTGGGTTTCCTGTCGACTTTTTCCAGGTCTACCCTCTAATAGCGGTGGGGAGTTGGTCACCTGTCGACCTCATAGGGTCTACCCTCCAGCAGAGATTGGCCAGTGTGTTACTAGATGACCTTTTAAGTTTTAACCTCCAGCGGGGATGTGCAATGGGTTACCAAACGACTTCTCTCAGACTCGGTCCTTTTTACTAGGATAGTCTGGGGATTTTATCCATGATTAATGGTGTGGGGCCCTTGGTTGTACGAGTCAGTGATGTGACATCTCTGACTTCGAGAAGACCTCTCAACTGTGTGACAACGATGAGGTGTGGTTTCACTTTCCCCAGAACTATCAAGTACGAGGGGCACTTTCCCCACTAAGACACATCCTTGTGACGCGACCTATAAACATGTGGGAGATTTAGTTCCGCCAAAAGCAGATAGTGTCTAGGTGCTATTATTGGAGCCCCTTGACATGCAGTTCAGGGTAGACGGGTTGGATGTTGGGAAACAATGGTTTTTTTCTTTTGGGACTATTGGATACTCACATTCTTGTGCTGAGTTATCAGATGGATAACACCTTACGATCTTGTCCGGGTTTCTTGACAGAGCATATATATATGTATACCTTATTCAAGTACCCAGTCCATGGGTTTTGGATTACACTCTTTCCAAGAGAGGCGAAGACTCACGGGGTATGCCATGTGCTTTCCGTGTCTTTCTTCTCATGGTTGGATGAGTCTACTCTCCTACTATAGGTATCGAATACTCTATAAGAAGTTTATATTCACATTGTTTCCGGCTCCTTGTGTTTGGACGATTCTACTTCCTTCCTCTTGTTGGGTTGAGCCGTAATCTTTAGTTCACTCTCTGTGGTACTCCTTTACTTTTCAATATTTGATCTACTGCTCACCTCTTCAGTATCTCCTTTGTTTCTCCCTCAAGCCTTCGGGGCATCCTAGTAAGTATTTTTATACTCACCCCTTCTTGTGATTTTCCTGCACTTGGAGTGCCCATGCAGGTGACAGACGGGTTGGTCGTGATGTCAGAGGATCTTAGGAGTTCGGGAGCTTGGACCACATGTGGTGGTCGTAGTTGGGTTCCAGGTGTGGGACTCTCCCAACTGTTTTAACTTTTTTTTACCTGTTGCCAGGTTATGGCACTTTACTGGTTGGCCACGTGTTTTCCCCCTTTCTTTTCAATTTACCTTCAACACTTTCATTGTACTGTTTAGAGGTCAATGCACTCTGTGGTTTATTTATAGTAGTTGGTATTGTACTTTTCTTTTTTACCCTGAACCTCTGCATTGAGTGGGCTACGTGTGTGTGTGTACAGGTACTCAGGAAAAGGCCTCCCTGAGTTGTTTAGCCTTCGGCACTTGTTTCCATCCCCTGTCCTATAGAGGTGGTCCTGGGGTAGCTGCGGCTCGAGAAAATGTAGGGTCGGGTCATGAAAAAGTGTTACCAGAGGTGGTTCGTTCATTGGGATGTTATTTGGACATCCCTAAAAATGAATTGGTTAGGGTCTAGGGAAACAATGTCAATGTGTATCGAGAGCGGCTCTCATTCCAGGGAGTCGAGTGATGGTGTGGGGGCCGATGAATCCATTCATCGGGACCCTGATAACCCGCTTGTCGACTCGGCATGATGAGACACTCATTGCAGGGAAATTGTTTTGATCATCACATAGGATTGAGTCTTTGACTGTCCTTCTTGAGTTAGCTCTCCATTGTGTTATTGTTTTATAAATATATGGTCATCTAACTGCGACACTCCTTGATAATATTTAGGATGTCCCTGCGAATACATCCAGATTGGACACCAACTTTGGTTCGTGACAATGGCTGTGTGAGAGATGGGGCCTCATTCAAGGACACATCATGAGAGTCCCTTTCTCCGGGTGGTTTGGTAGTAGCACCGTCTCCTGGTGAGCAGCAGACAGCTACTGCAGAGTAGGTGGAGCTTGAGCATAGGTTTAACGCTCACTGTGAGTTCCAGCGAACGAGACTGTGGAGGTTTTGTGGTGAGCCAGAACCTCAGGCAGAAAATGTTTGGCTCGAGATAGTGGTTTTCCTCTTTAGTCATGCGCAGACACCGGAATATCGGAGGGTGTCTTGGACAACCAGAATTTTCCTCATACTAGTTGGGCATTGGTGGAGTCCCGTGACTCCATTTCTTGATGAGTCATCACTTTTGTGAGATGACTTTCAGCTGTTGTTCCATGAGGAGATTTACCCCTCATTCTTATGCTCTGTTTGGATCTAGGAGCCCCTGCAGTTTCAGATGTGAGGGATGATGGTGATTGACTACGTGACGAGGTTCATAGACCGTGCACGTTTTTACCCGGACATAGTCCACGATAGCAACATCTGAGAACGAAAGTTCCAGTAGGGTCTCCGTAGAGATATTCGTACTATCATAGTACCCTTGGGAATTACCACTTGTGCTGAGGTTCTAGATCATGTGTTGGTGACAGTGATCTTCTTGTCACTCTTTACAGATGGTGGTGGAAGTAGGCACGATGAAGCCCAGACGTCTATCGTAGTTAGCGGGTATCAGTAGATAGAACCTCAACATAGGTGGCTTTCTGATAACCGGACTCGGGGGCATATTCGTACACCACATTGGCGCTAGAGGGCACCCGTGCATCTTGAAGAGATGTGGTGTTATGTTTGCGATGAGCGAGGTCACATGGCATGGGACTGCCCGACCAGGAACACTTAGAATATCGAGCAGGAAGAAGGTGCACCACCGCAACAGTAGCAGCGCTGTGATTGGAGTAGCACCCAGGGAGGTGGTACTAGCAGAGGAGCGGGAGGATCTAGCAGTGGGGGATGACCTAAGAGGTCTTCCCATCACCACTAGGTGGTCCACGTCAGGATCTGGGAGCGATAAGTTGGGACCATAGACTACCATGATCTTTGGATGTCTACGATTCTGTAGAGCATGAAGTGATATGGGGTACGCTCTACTGCTCTTCTACTTTTTGTAGTAGAATTTTTAGGATCTCTATGTGAAATTATTTTCTCCCTACTCCTTAATTGAGTTGTCACCAGGGTGATGCAGGGAATCAGTGTAACCATGTGTTAGCATAATAGAAGGCATTGATCCTTTTCCTTTAGTCAACGATGTCGACTCCTTTGCTCTCCAAACGTTTAAGAGATTCTGGGTTGTGGGACATCATCTGTGAAATATTGTGTGACCAGATATCCTTGGGTGATTCACTATATGGATATTCTGATGGAGGGAATCACCAGGATTTGTCCCAGGTCCAAGCAGTGACTCCAGTCATGACTTTCTACGTTGAGGTTTGATTGCGGAGTGAGATACCCCCGAGGGCCTTCAGGTCATTTGGGATCGTGCAAAGGGATGTCGGGGTTGTCTACCGCCTTGCCCTAACCCCTCCAGTCTGGTTTGGGTGCATGGAATCTTCCATGTGTGCCATCTGAGAAGACGTGTGCATGCTCCTATGAACATCATTAGTGAGTGAAAACCTCATGTTTAAAGGACCAAATCCTTTGGTCCATGCACAGTGACATAGAACAGTGCAAGATTTCTTATGGGTTTGGGAGATCCAGGTGTGGGATTAGTACTCGGAGTTATTCCCCTAGTTTTTCATTTTGAGGATGAAAATCATGAAGTAGAGAATGATGTAAGAACCTGGTTTTTTCTATAAAATGATTTAGTACATTATTTATGTTATTCCATATTAGTGCATTTAGAGGGTGTGCAATTCTGAGGCCCGGTGTGGCTAGAATTAAATTTTCAGTGCGTTCACACTAGGAACACCAAATAAATGGAATAAAACCTAAAAGGTAGCTCAGATTGGAAAACTGAGGGCACCGTTGAGTCTAGAGCGTGCCGTTTACCCTAAGTGGGGTGTAACATTCGCGAGCAGGAGCCCTCTATGGGAAACACCACTAGGGGCGTTTTCGTAATTAAGTGGTCTTGGACGTTAGATTAAATATCTTTCGAACGAAGCCTCAGATTAAAATTATGATACCACTGTTTTTCTCGGGAGGTGGTTTTTACCTTAGGAGCCACCTAACATTCATTTTGTTTGCGGTTTCAGACGCAGATTTAAATTGGGTTGAGATTTTAATTAATTAAAGTTTTAATTAATTTTCATTACTCAATCTCTTCTTCTTCCCCCACCCCCTCCCTGGCCAAACCCTTCCCAATCCCCTCCCAAAAAACTCCCCTCCTCCCATGCTCTCTTCCTCCTTCACCTCCTCCTCCTCCCATTGGCGAATGATGAAAGAAATTCTAATCATGGCGAGCACATTCTTCGTCAACAATGATCGATCAAAAACCAAGTAGGATTCATCCACTTGTGATTTTCATCCCATTAATTTAAAAGATTTATCAATGATTTTTTTTTCATTTTATCCACGATTATCATCCTTCGTATGATTCCATTGATTATTAATTATTGTTATAACCATTAATCTTAGTTCATAATTTTAACGACGATAAACTAATGTTCGTTCCTCATTTTTTCAATTGCGCTCTTGTTCTTCATTCTTCTCTTATTCATCACCGACTTTTCTTTTGATTGGAGGATCGATAAAATCCCCTATAATAAATTGTCATCGGATCAATCCTTGATGAAATAGATCTTTTATGCGGACATAGATTTGGGTTGGAGACCGCGATTGCTGTACGAGAGGTAGGATACCTATTTAGGACCAGATTGAGGGTTTTGGTATATGGTGTGCAATGGGTCGCAGAGGCGAAGGCTAGCCGGCGTGGTGATTCATAGTGGGTCGATGGCGGCAGTCTGAGAAAATAGGTAGCAAGGCAGTCTGGTAGAGCAACATCAATGCACAGTGGGGTTCTGCTGATGTGGCGTCAGGCCAGAGGCCGAGGGAGTTTCCAGCGTGGTTGGACAACAGAGCACCGGCAAGTTGAGACGATGGGCATCCGGCGACGAGGTGTCTAAGGCAGCGACCTGGGCGACCGATAGGTGAAACAAGACCCACGTGGTGTGGGTCTGGTGTTTGATGGGAGAAAAGAGAACATTGATTTTGATTGGAGAGAGAAGAAATGAAAAAAAAAGTATCATATAGAATAAAAAGAAATATTAATTTAAATTAAAAGGGGAAAGGAAGGTGATGTGTGGAAAGGATAAGGATAGGGGACAATTTTCTTAGGTGTGTAAAATCTCAAGGGAGCTCATTGATTGAATTTTAAAATAATAATATTAATAAATAATAATAATAATATAAATATTATTATTATTATTTTGTTATCAAATATTATTTTCAGTCATAACTCCACCATGTGACATCTGATTGACCAGACATCAGTGAAAATGAAACCTTGTTTTCATGGTGTCCATTTTAAATCCGATATTGAATACATTTTTGAGACTCCTATCTCAGGTCAACGAAACACTGAGTATTTAATAATAATATTATTGTTCAGGAAACTTGTGTCTGACCGTACGACAGTTTACGATGTCCGATCAACGTACCATCAGTGGTGTTGTGACCCTGGCGTCGAGAAGAGGTTTTCCAGTACGGTTTCGGGTGTTGAAACCGAAGATGATGTGTGGGCCCCATGGACCATCTTTTATGCTGTGAGCAATGATTTGCATCTTTTTCATCATATGTCCGTTCGGGGCGTGCGAGCAGTTGATTCTAAGTGATTTTTCGAGAGCATTGTATTGGTGCAATCCGCCCGCATAAATTCAATACGATGGTGTGGGCCCCATGAGGGTCATGTTGGGAGTTGAGGGTGAATTTTATCTTCTTCACCGGGTGTCTGTTTTGGTAGTGTGAATAGTCAATATTTTGTACTTTTCAGAGAGGATCACAATGGTGTGATTCGTTTGGATGTGCGGAGCCTCATTCGAGATATTATTTAATGTGAAAGCATGAAAGTTGTACAGGTGGTGGTTCTCCCCATAGTGTTTGAAGAGAACCATTGGTGTGTGAACACCTACACTGTTGGGAGAGTGATTTGAATGCTTAAAGAGATGTCGTTTGTCGTGCTAGAGCCATGGAGGAAGAATGTTGGTGAACTTACATTTACAGCCTTTTGCGTTGACATTGGGTGTCGTGTGCACGATAGTACTTTCGAAGGAAATGTAGTATACTCTTGGAGTACATGGTAATTCATATAGGTACATGCTATAATACCTGAGAACGTTTGTGTTCTTGGTTTGGATATAGGGCAACACGTCGTGTGGGCCCCTTGTGCGTTTCATGCTCTACTTTACAAACCTTTGAACTCTCATGATGACGAGGGTCCTTCTGTTCACGGCGGTTTAGACCAGAATGGTTAACTGGTTTCCCCTGGGTCTGTTCTAGATGGTTCGATCGGTGGAGTTGTTTGAGTTCCCCTTCCTCCTTTAGTCGTGTGGGCTTTCAGTATCACGTTCCTTCGTGTTTACCTTGCCAGAGCTCCAGGTATCGGCGTGACCCACACTACACGGGAGCTGAACCTCTACTAGGTGAATTATTCTGGTGTTGGGTGGTTGTGCGATACCCAGTCCATTTTTTGTTGGCTAGTGTTGTATTAGCCAGTAGGGATGGCTAGAGCAGTTCCAGGATCACCCTCCAGCAGAGTCTGGGTAGTGGGTTGCTCATCGACTTCTTCGGGTTTACCCACTAGCAGAGACTGGGCAGTGGGTTGCCTGTTGACTTCATCCACATATACCCTCTAGCAGCGCTGGGCAGTGGGTCGCCTGTCGAATTATTCGACGTCTACCCTCCAGGAGGGTTGGGAAGTGGGTCACCTGTCAACTTATTCCAGGTCTACCCTATATCAGGGTAGGTCAGTGGGTCACCTGTCGACATTTTCCAGGTCTACCCTCAAGCAGGGCTGGGCAGTGGGTCGCATGTCGACCTCATAGGGTCTACCCTCTAGTAGAGAATGGGAAGTGGGTTACCCAAATACCTCTTTGGGTTTACCCTCTAGTGGGGATGGCCAGTAGGTTACCCAACGACTTCTCTCATACTTAATACTTTTTACTTGGATAGTCTGTGGATTTTATCCATGATTACTGGAGTGGGACCCTCAGTTGTATGGGTTAGTGATTTGACAGCTCTGACTTCGAGAAGACCTCTCGACTGCGTGACAGTGATGAGGTGTGGTTTGACATTCCCCAGAACTCTCAAGTATGAGGGAAACTTTCCCCACAAAGACCCTTCCTTGTGACATGACCTAAAACCATGCAGGCGAGTCAGTGTTGCCAAAAGCGGATAGTGTCAGGGCATGGTGATTTGAGCCCCTTGACTTGCAGTTCGGGGCACACGGGTAGGATGCGGGGCATCGATAGTGTTTACTTCTAGGATTGTTGGATACTCAATTTCTTGAGCTGAGCTATGGGTCGGAGATCCCCTTACTATCTTGTTCAGGTTTCTTGATTGAGCAGATATACATGTATACCTTTTTCCAGTACCCACTCCTTGGGTTTTGGATTAATCTTCTTCCAAGAGAGGCGAATACACGTGGGTTTTTCCACGTGCTTTCTGTTTCTAAGTTCTCATCGTTGGACAAGTCTACTCTTCTAATATATTTAGCGAAGACTCGATGAGATGTTAACCTTCTCAATGTTTTCAACTCCTTGTGTTTTGATGAGTCTACTTCATTACACTTATTGGGTTGATCTGTACTCTTTACTACACTCTCTTTGGTACTCCTTTAATTTTCCCTGTTCAATCTACTGCTCACCTATTCATTACCTCTTTTTTTCTCCCTAGAGATTTTGAGGAATCCTACTGAGTATTTTTATACTCACCCATGATTTGGATTTTCCCGCACTTGATGTGCCATTGCAGGTGACATACATGTTGGTCGTGATGACAGAGGAGGTTAGGAGTTCGTGAGATTGGACCGCATGCGGTGGTCATAGTCAGGTTCCAGGTGTGGGACTCTCCCAGCTATTTTACTTTTGTGTACCTGTTTCTGGGTAGTGGCACTTTACTGGTTGGGTGCGTGTTTTTCCCGTTTTTTTTCAGTTTACCTTCAGCACATTCTTTGTACTCTTTAGAGGTCGATGGACTTTTTGGTTTATTTATAGCAGTTTTTTCTGTAGTTTTTTTTACTCTGCACTTTTGCATTGAGTGTGTTGTGTGTGTTTATATAGGTACTCAGGCAAAGGCCTCCCCAAGTTGTTTAGCCTTCGATGGTTGTCGCCAGCCCCGGGCCTATGGAGGCAGGCTTGGGGTAGTTGCGGCTCGAGCCAGGGTAGGGTCAGGTCGTGACATCAATCATATTAGGGATGATGAACATCAGTGGTGGATGTTTTATATTAGTAATCATCATGATACATATGTTCCTCTAGTGAAATTATAGATAGAGATTCATCTTGTATTATTATCATTAACTATATATATTGAAATGGTAGGATATGTTTTCTCATTTAAATGTGTTTTTTATAGAATAGAATCACTATTAAAGAACTATTATGATTTCCCCCCAGATTATTTTCATGATGAGGAGTCCCATATGTGGATTATTGAAGATGTAATCCTACCATTTATATTATATAATGACAATATATTTATTATGCAGTTGAATTTCATGGTATATAATAATGAATCTGTAATCGAGTGTATACATTCGTAATAAATGATACCATGAGAAGGGATATGTTATTGTTCCTTGAGAAGTAGAGTTTTATGTATAATATTGAATATGTAATTCCCTTTAATTCTTCAAATAGTTGATAGTTTTTCTTAGCAATATGAACAATTATTTCCTATGACCATGGTGTTTTGAGCAACATTTGGAGAAATTTAGTTCATGTTCTTTACCTAAAAGGATTATGGAAACCATCAATCTCACATTTAGAATGCATAGGAAGGATGGGTAATTTTTGGTGTTTAGGCAATTCAATAATAATTTTAAATTTTAAAGATTATTATTAAATATGAGATAGGATAAGGATCAATTGTAGTACATCACTGTAGTGGAATTAAAAAATCAAGGACTTAGGACATAGAGTGTCCATAATGGTGGTCATTAGCTATGATGAAGATGAATCAAATGTAGACAATTGTATGCTATAAAGTAGTCATTTCTATAATGTGATGGTATCCCTGTGGTGTGATTAGATTATTTTCCACACTAATGTGTTAAGTTTTTTATTTAGTAGCCCCACAAACATTCATTTAAATTTATTTTCCATGTTTTTTAGGGTTGAATGTATATGGGATTCCTATGGACATAGTGGTGACTATGAGAGATAGAGGACCAAATATCATGATTGAAGAATACCAGTGTTTAAGGTAGAATGTAGAACCAAATTATTCAAATGACAATATTTTATTATTATAGATGCAACTATATGATTTCACCATCACTATTAATTTTTTATTCTATTTTTTACATATTTACTTATTCAATATGAGGTTTGTGTTCTAAAATATTAATGTTCTCCATGTAGTTTTCATTAGTTAATTGATTTGTTAGATTGGTACTTCATTCTATAATGGAATATTTATCTGTAAATTAATTAGGCCCTAAGATAGTGGAGGGTCCCATAGTGGATAAGTACATCATCTTTATCTTTTGAAAGGAGGTTTTCACACTACCCCAGAACATGATTTTGAATTTGGTATATATTAAAAGTTATGTTATTCTCATGTTTTAATTGTTACATATCAAATGGGATGCTCTGGGTTTTGGGAATTTAGGTTTCCTATAGATTACATGATTTATCAGTGTTGCATCTAGCAAAATTTTTCACCATGTGGTTCTCTAGTGTTTTTCATTAAGAAAAAAATGGTTGCCCAAGGAAATGGATGCATGAGTGAAGGATGAATTAGGTGACAATAATGAATATCAAATCACATATTTGGTTAAATTATATTTTTTATTTATTGAGAATTTATTTTTAGTTTGATAACATTTATCTATTTACTAGATATAATCAGTTATTGCTAAATGATATGTAAATCTCAATGAGTACCTTTTGTTTTATGTTTGTTCACATTAAGATTCTATTTATGCATTTGTTATCATTAAAAATCTAGATTTGTTCTTTGGGATTGTTTAATCCATGACCCTTGTGTACAAGGACTAGTTTTTAGCCGTTATCATCAATGACACAGTGATCTTATGAAATTATGACGAGGAGAATATCAATCATCTAAAAGTGGGATTATAGGTCTATAAAAACTATAAAATCTATGGGATAGTTCCCAAGATCTTATTTTGGATATGGTAAGATCATTTAAATGGTTGTGTGGTGTCATAGTAGATTGTGTCTTTGGACTCTTTGAAGATTGGTGTTGTTTTATCATGGCTAACACCCATGAATATGATAGATATTCATTATTTTCATTCTCTTTAAGGATATTAATTGTATTTTCTGTCTATATTTATCATGAATTACAATATCATTAACATCATTGAATAATAATTAATAGGTATTTACCTCGACTGAGAGTTCTAGACCTCATTTCACTACATGAATGTGATATTTATCAGTTCCTCAATGAACTAGTTCCAATAGAAGGGATGATGTTTTATGTTTTCTATAATTCTTCATATATAGTGTTTATAAGAAACATGATATTGTAGAAGGTGGTGATTTTTTAGTAGTCAAATAAGTTACATCCCAATGATCATAACTATTACACCAATGATTGGGAGATAATGAAATATGTGGTTTTTCTAAATTAGTGGCAATATTACCTCACCAATGCAATCATAATGGTCTTTACTGGTGAGAAAAGGATAATTTACATTTTTCTTTAGTTTTCCCCAAATATATAATAAATGTGATGGATAGATTTTTTTTGGAACTTATACATTGATTTCTTCAGCACCTCATTGAAGGAGCGTTTTCCTAATAGATTAAGGATTAATTTTAGATTTTATATTTTTAAAGAGAATCTATATTCTTGAAGTGTAATGGATGTGTTTGAGTAAACTCACAATGATGAATGATAGATTGATAGACATATTTTCTTATTTTAGATGATAGTGAATTGAAATATGTTTAAGATGATAGATTGATCGTAGTGGAAAGACCCAAAAAATAATGGTGTTTCATGACGTCATTATCCATAGTGATTCCCACAAGGTATTTTTGGAGGATGGTCGAAAAAGGATAATGTTTCAAGGGAGGTTGTTCATAATAGTGTTGATGCATGATAGAATCCTTCATGATTTTTTAAAAATCATATATAGTGGTGTACCCATGAGTATCTAAAATGAATCCTGGATTGAGGAACTTTTTTTACTCGAGATGAAATGGGAAGTGGGAGAGTTCATGGATCAATGTGTGATTTTCTACTAGTAAATGTATATATTCTTGTTCATGTTAGTTTCTTACAACCATTTGATGTCCCTAATTAGAATTAGGAAGACATATTGATTGATATCATCATTGGATTACCGTATTATTAAGGGGGTATGATTCTATCTCGGTAATCATGGTTTGGATAATGAAATTGGGTGCCTTCCTTCCAATCAAGGAGTCATGAATCATTAAATTTTCGATAATGAGGTAAAAAGATGAGGTCATGTAGATATATATAGATTAATGTTCCATTATCATAGATCAGGATGCAAATTTTACCTCTCATGTCCAGAGAGGATTGTAGTGTTTATTTGGAACATAGTTAAGCCTTGGAGAATATTTGTACCCTCAAACAGGTAGAGATATGGAGTGGACTATCTAAACGATGGATAATATATTATGGGAATGGATCATGGAATCCAATGGATCCTAGGAAAATAAATTTCACTTGTTTTATTCCTATTATAATATAGTTTTCAACCCATCCATTATCATGTGACTATTTGAGGGATTATATGAGAGGTTGTTTCAGTCCCCAATATGGCTTACCACAGCTAGTAAGGAAACTATTCATGGTCTCGATGTGGTGAGGTGAATGACATAGTAGGTTATAGTATTTCATAAAAGGAAAAATTTAGTGTAGGACAATCATATGTCTTCTGCCAACTAGAAGATGTTTCCTTTAGATTTAAAGGTTGGGTACCATGTTTTCTATAATTTTACCACACAATGATTGCAGTGGAGGATCATATTTGGGATTAATATTTATCCCAAATTTTTTAGACACCATGCGGTATAATAAATCATTAGTAGGTTTGGTTATTGGTTGGAATATAAAAAATACCTAGACACATTCCATGATTTCATCTATATGTTCTAACTCTATCTGTACCTTCATGATAAAAATCATGTCATTTATTGTGTGAATTTTATATGCATGATGAAAAAACATTTGTGGAATTACCATTAGTGTTCTATGAGTATCTATAAAACTCAATACAGAGGGGAACCATTCCTTTGGATTATGTATTTTGGAGATATGGAAGAATATAGGAGAATACATTAGAATCCATATAAAAATTTTTCTATGTAAATTTATTTTTTTAACATTTACATTATTTATGTTTTTTAATATTTAATGAATGAATCCTGGAAATTTTTGAAATATGATTTTTTTCATTCCTTGGGGTTCATGATGTGGATTGAAACATAAAATAAAGGGGAAAACCATTTCCAATCAAGATTAATTATTCTTATTACACGCGTTAATAATTCATGGGTGTGTAAGTGCCTCACAAAGTGGGTAATTACACTTTTTCGGGAGTGGGTTTCCTTGATTTGTGTGTTTATGGAAGGGTTCTGTGATGTATATAATTCTTATTGTCTTAGTTTATATAGTGTTTGAAATGGTGCTTTAAATGGTTCAATGGTATATAATGAGTTGTGTATGGTGTGATATAGTGGTAGTGTTTCAATGTTTTTGAGATACATAAGAGGAATCTCATGGGATGGGTTCTTAGACACCCCTCCTTTTTTATGTTCTGGGATTATTTTTATTCTCAATGATGAAAATAGTATGAGAGGTATTTATTGAAATGGACCCAAATATTTCAACATTTTATTTGTAGTTTCTTGTGTCTTGGTGGTGAAAATGATGAATTTAGGAGTGTCCTTAATGCATTAGGATGAGTTTTAAACCATATAGGATCACCAAGGTTTACGAAATGACATAACTAAAAACTGTGGGGATCATTTTTGATTGGTGTTTATATTCTATAAAATAGGTTTTTTACCATGCCTTAGGGATGTTGTGGTTTTATTCATGTTATAATAGTGGTCTACCTATGTTCTAAGGAATGTTTAAACACCAAACAGAGGGTGGGGCATCGAACATAGTGCCTTGATGCACTATGATGTGAAATGGTGGTTATGATATCACCATGCCTATTCACCAAAGTGTGGTGAAGGAATATTGATAAAGTATGGGTGATAAGGTGATGAATCTCAATGACATAGAAGAAAAAACCCCCAAAAACCTCCAAGACATGGTTGTGAAAATTTTCAAAATATAGAATGGGATGAAATTGGAGGAACATGTATAGTATATTTAGAATTCATGTTCTCTTAGGGCCTTTGGATTTTATTTTAAGTCTAAGGTTGGTTACCAAAAATAATTTTGAGTTCCAAAACTTCCCCACACTCTTATAAAAAACCATTCCACACCCCCCATTTTTCTTAGTCACATCTATTGGTGTTTTGAATCCTTGTTTCCTCTTAGAAATTCTATTTTTAGTTCATTTTATTGTGGTAACCCCCACTTCCCCCATTCACCAATTATTCTCTTTCAAATAAATATTATAGCTCTCTCTGGTGTATTTTATGAACAATTTCAGTTAGTATTTTTTGGTCAAAATTTTCATAAAATGCAATGGTTATTTCATCGACTTTGATGGGGATTGATCTATTGTTTCTTCTATCATGAAAATTGGATATGTTTGGAAATTTTATCTATTTTTCTGATCATTAATCAATCATTATTTAACTATCCATGTTATATTATCATGAATTTTTTTCCAATTGGTTTATAGCCTTTATCTTCCTAATATAGTTATTTATATTTTTTAAATGAATTGATGTGGATGGGAAAATTATATGAATTTTGCTTTGTCTTTATTATTTAATTATCCGGTTGTAGTTAATTTTTTATTAAACTAAAATATATTTGGATTGAACTATTTTTGTTATTGTTGGAAAATGTGATTTGTTTTGAGTTTTTTATTAAACTAATCAGACATGAAAAAAGATAATAACATATATCGATCTAGTAAAAAAAATTTCCGATTCTTATTTTTTCCCTTGAATATTATGAACCATTTTTTATGGAAACCTTTTTTGAACTAAAGGATATGTGGTGGTGGTTGAGATGTGTTTTGGGTGAAATGATTGTATAATGTGGGATGGTTTTGATTTAAGGTTTGATGACTTGAGGTGGTTAGGTTGTGGGGCATTTTGTTGTGTGGATTCCCATTATCTATGGAATAATACTGAAATGTTGACATAAATATTACATTGGTATGGCATTAAATAATTAACGTACACATACATATAATGTTTTGATTAAGATATACATGTATATCAAAAACCTTGAAATGATGAAAAATCAATTGAATGTTGTTGGTAATAAGAAAACTCTACAATGTGTTAACATAAAATGGATTATGCAATGTGGGTTCTGTAGGTATGGATTATTTGTGTGGTGTGGTCATTTTTTATATGAAAAAAGACCTTACAGAGGTTGTCATATTTGTTAGTTCTCATTTTATGAAACCTAATTTTTTGTTCCTATATTACTTATCAATAATGATTTTTTTACCATTTATAAGAATACAACCCAAGTCGCATGATTACACAGACGACCAATGGTTTTTGGTTCACTGTATTTTTCCTAGAAATCAATTATTATGAATATGAATTGGAAGATACCACCTCTAGCCCATTCACCCTTCAAGTAAAGGTTCTCACACACCGGCTATGATGGATAGATGTAAAAAAATTATCACAGGTGGCGATTGATGAGATTATAATGTGGTTAATATTGGGAATCATATTTGGTTGGAAAGGGGCATGTGGTGATATCGTTCAGGATCGAAGAATGAATCTATCATAGTTATTGATGTGGTTGGGATGTGATGTGGTTGTGTATGTGTCTCAATGTGAGTTGCGATTTGGTTAACCTTGTATCTATGGTCAGGATGCGATTCACACTATCATGTGTCTTTGGTTATAGTTATTTTGATTATTATGGGAGTATTAGGACATATAACAATGGGGTTTTGGATAATAATATAATTGGGATAGCATTATGGGTATGGAGAATAATATGATAGGGGACGATCATTTCTCATTGAAAATAATATGTAATTTATAAAAAATAAGTATAATAACATTTTATATTTATATAGAAATAATGAGGAAATGATTACATAAATAAATGGGGTGAATACATTATGAAACCATACCTAAAAATATATCTTCACAAATAATTATATGATAATCTTAGATCCATGATAACTCCAGGGAATATGTCTTGAGAGAGAGAATTAGTAGAACATTGTGATCAATATATTTGTAGTGGAGAGGAGTGGTAGTGGAAGTATTATTTATTGAAAATGAAGGAGGTTTATTAATAATATCTAAATATAATCCTTTTAAATATAGGTTTTGGAAAATGAGAGAACCATTTTATTATAATTTGTTCTGTCTATTATTTTGACATTAAAGGTAAGGTTTTTGATATTCTAATTATTTTAAAACCACGATTTGTTATTTTATAATACATATGTTATAGACATGACATTTTTACTCAAAATAATGTTTTTATATCCATAAAATATATTTTAAACTATTGAATGAAAATTATAGTTTTCAAAAATTATTTCAATTCATTAATAAAAGAATATTTAAAAATGACACATTTTTTGGATTAAATTATTTTAATTATTACATCATTTTTACATTATAATTCTATCAAGATATTTACTAAATATTATTATATTATTTTATTATTAGGATGAATATTAAATTATCCAGGAATATTATGAAAATATCACCATTAGATAATTTCAACATGTTGGTTTAAAATTTATTTTTGTTTTATTTAAAAATATGTTTTATTTCTAAATTTAAAATTTCAAATAAAATTAACAATTTGTTTCAAAATAATTGTTTTGATTCCAAATATATAGACTATTGTTCCTCTAATAAAAATTATTTTCATTTTATGTCACATGTGTTAAATAATATAATTTTTCATCGCTTAATTTAAATTTAACTATTTATTATTTCAATTATTATCAAGTGGTTGTATTAATTTTACTGTACAATTTCTTGAGTAACCATTGGAATAATATTACAATAGTGTGAATGAAATCAATTAAATTCAAATGATTAGATTCAACCTTTCATATTCCAACATTGATATTCGAACTGTCAAATTACTTCTACCACATTAATATCGAGATATATATTTTTTCCATCCATAGTTCTTTAATATCACTAAAAAATCAAAAAAATTAATCATATTTTATTTTATCAAAATTGTAATTTTCTTCATACAGTTTTTGTTTATCATTAAAATTAATCCACTAGAGTACATGAATTTTTTTTTCAATAACATTAAATATTTTATTTTACATGTTTTGGGTGTTATAATTAAAATAATTTCCTATTTTTTAATTATATTAGCTTTTTTGAAGTTGATTACAATGTAATACAACATGATTATTCATAACTAGAAATTATTTTGTATTTCATACCCCATCCCTAAAAAATAATCCTTGAAATTATATATCATAAAATGAGAAAATGTTTATAATCCTTTATCATTTCACTCCCAAGCTCCTAGGTTTCCCCTTAAAAATATTATTTATCAAGAGAACATTCACTATGTGAGTTATTTTATTCAAAATAACACTCTCTATCATATCAAAAATTTAAAACATTTCATCATTGTATGAAATTTAATTTTTTTAAATTTACTAGATGTTCCATTATAACATGGGAAGGTTGTGGAAAATACATACTTATAAGAGATATTTAGAAGATTTCATCAACTTCAAATATGTCTGGTTTCATGGAAAAAATATTTTCCAAAGTTCCCAACCTCTATAATATTTTAAATTACCTAATATATCATGTTGATATTGTCCATTTCATCTCAAAAATCATTGAAAAATTCCCTATATATATCGTTGGGGATACATGGTCTTCAACATATACTTAGTGATCCTTTAATCAGTAGTTAGTAAAAATATTCCACCTAGATTGGCTACCTTTACATGATCCTGGAAAAAATTTACAATATTTGAGGTCTCTTCCATATGTTCCAGAACCCATAATATATCTTCCCTAACATTATATAAACCTGTTGGAGGCTTATATCTCATTATGTGCATGAATTTATATTCTTCCAATTTTAAAACGATATTTTTTAATGTTATTGTAAGAAAAATTCATAAGGGAAACATACTAATCCCATATTTAGTTGATAATGACTGGTTGTTCAATGAATAATCTATGTTTTAAAACCATTCTAGGGAGACCAATGAAATTTTAATGTAATCATTGGTTCATGATCAAAGAATATTGATAATGGTTTTATGTGATATCTCACAATATCATTAATATACATACTTGAAAAGAAGATGAGCGGTAAATATTCTAAATTATAATGGAAAAAAGAGTAATCTTTGTAAGATGATTCATAATGAAATGCATTTATTTATTCCCATTCGTTGTATTTGGATTCAAAAAAATATCTATATTAATATTTTCACAATTTATCTCTAGAATAGTTATGCTTTCATAACACCCTTAGGATGTATTCTTTCACCATTCACATATTGTAAAACAATGAATCTTGCAGTATTTTATTCAATAATGGGATTAATATTTACCACAAAAAATTCTCTCAAACATCTATATAAAACTCCAAAATGTTGTGATATATTGAGAAATTAGAAATAGGTGATTCATCCAACAATTATTTTACTATCTCTGGTATTGATCAAGAACATAAATTCCTAAGTACCCATAAAACACCATTATCACCAATATTAATGTCCAGTAATTTATGATTAATTAAATATAATACTGTATTTTTTAATTTATTTTCATTGTAAAGAGTTTTATTAATAATCTCTAATATGGAATGATGTGAAATTAAATATAATAGGAATGATATTTCCTCATAAATTATATCACACATGTCCATACAAAGTAATTATTTCAGAATTGGATCATTCACCACCCTCAAAGTGGATATGATACAATGAATTTTCTAAAAAATTCATCTTATACATTATTTTCCATCCTAGGGTGATAGTTTATATAATAATAATTATCCTAGAGTAGTTTCAACCTTCTTATTTTCAAATATATTAACTTCATTCCATCAAAGGTTGTTTTCCATTTAATTTTTATTTATGTATATATTAAATATTTATTCATGGAACTAATTTTTCAATGTATTTTGATAAAATTTCACCACATAATGCACCAAATCATCTGCATAGTAATTTATATTTTAATGTATTAATGATTGAGATTAATAAGCTACATGTCTAGTATTTTTCATAAGAACACATCCAGATTCTTTCTTTGATGCATCACAATGTATTATAATGCCTTTTATAGAATATATAAGAGTGAATAAAAATGAATTTGTCAATCTCATCTTCAATTATTCAAATACATCTTCTCACTCATTTATCAAAATTAATTTTATGAGACTATTTTTTAACAAGGTTGTCATATTAGCTAATCATCTGATGTTATTAAAAAATCTTGGAAAATTCATTGATAATCCATGAAAAATATGTATTTCAATAATGATGGTAGAAATTTTACATTCTATTACAATCATAGTTTTTAAAGGGTCAATATATATACAATCCTTGGATAAAATACATCCAATATAGGAAACTTGTTTACCCCCAAAATTACTTTAACTAAATTTTCCATATAACTCTGTTTTCCTCATGAACTCATGTAGAAACAAAAAATTTGATTAATGTTCCTCAAAACTATTATGTTATTTACGAATATCATCAATATGTACCCCCAATACGATATCCTCATTGTCATTTAATACTATATTAATGAGGTAAAAAAATATATGTGCATTGGGAAACCCAAGCAGAATATCAGTGAACACTTAATGATCATACTTCATATGAAACTCAATTGATGGAATATGAAACTTCATATCCATTAACTGCTGATAAAGTAAGATGAAAATCAGTCTTCTAGAAGTAATGATCCCCTTAAATATGATCAATGTGGTCAATAATATCATTTAATGCATACTTATTCTTTATAGTAATTTATTTCATTTAATTATAATCAATGCAAAACATCATTGATTCATAATTCTTATCCATTAATAAAATGGCTTATCCAAATTTTGATAAAATATAATGATATAATCCTTTACCACATGAGCACTTTAATTTATTAACCAACTCAAAATGATACAAAAAATCCATTCAAAATTCATCTTAGATATTAATGTTCATAAGGGATAATCGAAATACATAATTCACCTTCTCTATTTGGGAAAATCCTTGTATATCATCTATAAGTACATCAATATAAACCTGCAGAATAGTATCTGATTATATTCTCATTACCTCATTACCCCTCATAGATATAATTTTATCCATATCAACCCCATAAATTTCATTATTTTGAGCCACTAGGGTTTTATATATAGAATACTTATATAATGAAATATACCCTTGAAAGGATGTAATTATAATGTGATTTTCAATTTCTATCATCATACCCCCTACAATTGGTTGATTATTTATAATTTTAATCAAAATCCAAAACTAATATCGCATCTAAACCCACCATTTTAATAATGATTATATTGAACACTATCCAACACCTATTAATTAAAATTTCAATTTCTATATGTATCTTCATTATAATAAATGTAACACTCAATGTTTAATCAGATAAATCAATATTTCAATGATTTAAATGTTATTTGAAAATTTTTAAGGAATATGCATTTTATAAATATTTACATTGATAATGAATAAAATAATTTATTATCTTTCATTTATTTTATATTAAAACAACCTACTATCACATGATTTCTAAAGTCATGTTTTTTTTCATAACAAAAAATCAATTATAAGATATATAAGATTCTTATTAGAGTTATTATCATGCCACATAGAACATTGATTATTGTAATTAAACAGATCAATGAAGTTGAATTATTTAATATTGACTACATTATATTCTATTTTCACTAAAACGCAATATAACATTTTTATTTAATTTTAATGTATACAACCAAATGATTTTAGAATGACCTCAATTATTTCTTACATAATTTATTACAAATATGAACTCAACACTTCCATTATTTTCCATTAAATTTGTTCTCCACACAATGTGATCATATATACTTCGAATCTCATGTTTTTCATTATAACTAAAGGATTTTGAGAACCCCTATTTAATATTTATTGAAATTCTTGTAATATTTTTATCTGAATAAAACTTTTTTGAAGCGAAATTTCTTCTTTGACTTGGATACAGTAAATTAACGATATAATAAAACTTACATTTTTTATAAAAAATAAAATTATTGATATAAATCACAAAATACTATAAAACTATCATTATACACTACCACAATTTTTTCTTACATTTGTCATAAATTTATGAATTTTCATTAAATTAATTCATTCTTATCCAAGGAAATAAAATTTACTAACAAAAATACATTAAATGTATTAAAATATATGTATTATTTTTTATTTACCTTCCTATCATTTGGAATCATGTACCATTATTGGTTTGGGTATCCCCTTAAACAATACATAACCATGTGAAATATTATTATCATTATAACAAAATTCTATTATGAGAATCCAAAGGCACATAACATGTTGTTCTTCCTTGATTGAATTTTCAAACACTCTAAATGATAGGGGTAGTTTCCTTATAATATGATTTAAATGAGATGATCCATATTGAGGGTCCAATGGTATCTCCATGTGTTCAATGTCATTGTTAATAACCTGAGTACATTTACCAAGGATAGTTATTATTTATAAATAAAATATTCTATATCCATTATCTTAATTATATATAAAATCCCCAAATTATGTAAGAATATGGGATTGTTTTTCATTTCATCTAGAAGTTTACAACTTATATAAACATTCATTTCTTAGTTGGTGATATTATGAACATATAGAATGCAAGACAACACCTTCATGTCATGTTTCCATATAATATTATCTTATGAATCAATGAAATACATAAATCATTTGTAAAATAGAATCTTCCCTTTTAAAATGATATAAACATTATTCACTTCCTATGATTTTTGATATCTCACTCCTAAAGTTTCTACCGATCATTCCTCAGATACCAATTTGACAGACCCAAACCTATTCAACCAAATTTTGTGGGTTATTTATTACAGAATAATCATAATCCAATAGTTTTAATTCCTATAATCAATGTTAAATATTCCTCAATAGACAAGATATATTAATATTTTAAAACATCAAGAAAAACTACAAAATTTTAGTATAAATTATTATTCCTGAGAGATAGAAATATGGATGACCATAAAATTAATTACACATCATTACATGGTGAAATGGAAAAAAATAAAGGTTCATAACCAATTTCAATAAATTGAAACATTACTCTAACAGAAAAAAATATATTTTCAAATAATAATATCCTTGATATCTCGATTAACACATAACAGTATGCTTTAACTGAATTAAGATATATTATAAAAATATGATTATTTAAATGACACCATACTGTTGAATTAGATTTTTTTCGTATGAGTAACTAAATTTGATATATATATATTTATATTTTTAATTTTCCAACACAAAAATGATGTTATTAATGTATAGAAAATAATATAAAAACTTTTATTGATATCAGGTTATACTTCAAAACTGAATGTTTCATAAAAAATTAAATTATTTCAATTTATGGATGGAAATGATTTTTATTTAATTTATGAATTTTAATTTAATTAAGTAAAAAAAAATTTAAACCTCAATATCAAAAATAAATTATTGTTAAATTTATGGATTTCTCTAAAATGGTTGATTTTTATTGAATATTGAAAAATAAAAATTTCTCATATACTCTAATTTTTTAATTATAATGTAACATTATATATTTGTTTTGGTATTATTGTGAAATATGATCAATTTTATTATCTAATTAGTTCAATTTACAATTTAAATTTTCATGATATATATATATATATATATAAATTTTAAGGATTAAAATTTTATTTTTCAACAAATATAGTATCATAACATTTATTTAGTTTATATTAAAATTTTTTCCACCCCTAAATGAGTTAAAATTATGACAATTTTGGTAAATAATTCTCATTTAATGTTTTTTTTCAATTTTCCCTTTTGTGTATTTTTATTATGAACAGTACATTTGGAAAAATATTTTTCACATATGTATGGGTAGAATCAATAAAACAAGGATAAAACCATGAGATTAGGTAGAAAACAAATCACAATACATTAATGTATTCAAATGAATTTGATTTATATGACCATATCTATTAGAACTTAAAAAATATGTAATTTTTTTTCTTATAACCATAATTAGGAAATTTATATTATTTTATATAAAAAAATTATAAATATAAAACTTTTGATTTTTTATTCATTTTATATTTTCAAATATTCATAATAATATTATATTAATGAATATAATAGTTTAATTTTAATATTTTAAAAATATAGTTTGATTTTAATTTAGTTTTCATTTTTATTATTTTTATAATTAAATTAAATTGTATCACAACGTTGAAAAAATGCTTCAACAAGCAGTTTAAATATTAAGGTCAATGATTTAAAAACATAAAAAATAAAATTTTTGGAATACATATGTCTTAAAATGAATATGATGGTTAATAATAACTCATAAAATATAGTTAAAGAGTTTATATTTGAATCCCATTATAAACAACATGTCATTGAAGTCAAATTGAATTTATAGTTCCATAAAATAATAGTGTGATATTTTATGGATAATAAAAAAAATAAAAATATTTCAAAATTATATATATATATATATGTATATATGAAAATAAAATTATATATGGCGTAATATTTCTTACAATTTCCATTTACAATCCATTTGTTACCATAAATGTAATATTATAACAATTTATGATTGGAAAATACTATACCACCTTTAAGGTAAATAATAATTAATCTAGGGGTTACTAAAAAGGATGATGGTTAAAATAAAATAAAATATTTATATAACCATAATTTTATTCTTTTTTTAACCATAATCATATCACCTTTGAATATGAGTAATTTTTGGACTGCTTTTCAATTAATGAGAACTGTTCCAGTCACCTCCATTTTAAAAGGGCATCTATTTTCCTCAATTATTTATACTACATTGAGACATCTAGATCAACAATATCTTATAAATTTCTCTTATGAAAATTCCTATATAATAAAAAATGTGTGATATTGTTCTAAAATTACAAATATAAATGTCCTCAATATGAAATCCAATGGAATCCTACTAAAGAATAGGTAATCATCTTTAACAATTATTAAATATTTATTTATTCTTATAAATTAAAAAAATATATTTTATACAAACTAAAATTTTATATAAAGTATAATAAATATATTAATATTTAGTTAGGATTATATGGAAACCATTGTTCATATCTCTTTTGTCATATGGAAAGAGAAAACATCACTCATTCATAAAGATAACTTACGATCTCCACATTACGGTGTAATTGTTTTTTCATCACCATTTTAACAGAATTGTTATAAATATGATACTAATGAATATATATTATATTTATGATATAATTATATTTTCTAAATTATAATATCATATATCCCTTATTAACTTTCAATATTTTTTTCATACGATAATGTCTATAGTGCGTACGCGTGGTCTACCACCACCACGAAGCGATGTGATTCATTTTTCATTTTTCATTACATGGATGGTGATATGGGTAGATTTAATGAATATATATGATATATTTTATATAATTATCATTATGGAAAGTTGTATTATTATTTAACATTCCTTTCCTCTATCTATTGAAAATTGAAAAAAATGTTAAATCATATATACGACCTATTGTATACATGAATTCTGTTATTTATATTCCTACCTCTAAAAATCACGGGGGATTCTAATTATTTATATCAGAAATATATATATAATATTTTTAGAGTGATTATAATTTATTATATTATTTGATAATAATAAAAAATATTGTAAATGAAGTGTTAGAACAGAGTATTTTTGAAAAAAGAAACAGTTAACATCATGAATTTATGAGTTTAAAATGGAACCAAAATAAATGGGAGTTGATTTATTATATTTCCATAATTTATTAAAATATAATTATGAATGTGATTTTATTATTTAAATATAATAACCTTTAATTCATTATACATATGGTTATTTAATTTCTAAATATTTTGAGGCATGAAGTATGAGATTTCTACACTCAATTTCCAATTATTGGGTTATACTTATACTTCATTGCATATATTATGCCATGATTATATACCCTATGAGTGTGTTATATTACATTTGAACTTATTTTTATGTATTTATATTTTTTATAGATAATCACTTCATTGAATAATTCTCACCTTAGTGATATGATATTTTTAAGGGATTATTTCACAATCTCATACAATTTGATAACTGTTTAAGAATCAATATTATGTTGAGGATGTTTATATAATAATTCAAAATTTTACCCCACTATTTATATTTTTTAATAGATATTACATTTATTCCATTCATTATCCTCTTTTAATTACCCAAAATACTTAAATAATGTTATTATTTACAATATACCCTTTTAAATATTCAATTAGGAATAATTTTCATCAATGTTTTTATATATAAAAATTGTTTTATAATATAATTTTAATTATAAAAAATATTATTATGTGAATTTTATGTTATCATTTAATATTTAATACTTTATAAATAAATAATAATAAATTTTACAATAGTTCATTTCCATGTTTCAATACAAAAAGTCCATAGGAATATTTCTTTCTATCATATTCATCATCAATAGGTATTCACTATACCATTAAAATTTTATAATATTGAGATTATTATAAATTTTTTCATTGGGTATTCAAATAAATAAAATTAATGAAATTTTTTTTCAATGTGTCCCTTATAATATTTAATTCTGATAATACATAAATTTTTTAAAAACCCAAAATTTTTTATGAGAAGATAGTAATATTTTTCCACATATTAATTTTTTGGTCACTAAAACTCTTTACTAACAATAACATTTTAGTGATCATCTATCATAGGACATTAAATTTATCATAAAAATAAATAAAAATTCTATCATTGATTTTTATAAAGAAAAAAACATAATAAATTTATATATATTGTTTTTCCCTATGAATGTTATTTTCATTATTGGGGAAGTAATATTTTTAAATAATCATTCATATAACACTAAATATATTATGATCATATTATAGAAATTTATTATGTAAATAATGAAATTTCATAAGTTTTTTTTCAATATGAATGCTTACATTGATGTGTTATTATTTTATTATTCACCCATTTCATATAATAAATGCATAGGTCATGGTGATTGATTTTTGGGGATTTTTATATTACACTGATTCATCAATAGGTTACATTAGACAATCTAATCATTAAAATCATTGTATATATTACCAATTTATGCATGTTTTCTTGTAACATGGACTTGATAATAAGAATACAATTTCTAGAATTTCGAATTATATAATGATTAAATATATTATTTTTATCCTTATAATTATTTATGATTTTATTATTTCAATGGATTTAGTCCCTTTTAGGTTATTAATTATATGGATATTTTGATTATTATTTATCTCACCATATTATACATGTTTATTTACTCATGTTGTATTCTGTTGTATGTAACCTGGGCTGAGCATTTTATATCATCTTAAACATTTCATTTCCATAATATATAATGATTGAATATCTGAATGAGTTCATAGAAGAAAATTATTTACTATTACAGTGTTTCATATTTTAAATTAAATGTAAAAATCTTGAATCATGTTTTTCTCATGTTCATCACGATTACTAAACAACTCATTTCATCAGGATTTTATTTCATATATAATATTCCAATTAAATAATGTAACTAATTTCTTTAGGTTATGGGGGTTAGTGTGTTACAATTTTTCTCATCATAACATTTGTACGAATAATGGGGAATATATTAATGAAAACACAGTTTAGGGAAAATTCACCTATGAAAAAAATTGAAAATATTTTTCATTATTGGAAAAAATCATAAAAACTTGGTAAGGTATAGAAAATGTTTTTCTTCGAAAAATGCATATCTATATGTAATAAGTACACATGGTTTTAGAATATATTTATCTATGGTAAATAAGAAAGAAAATAGTTTGTCATGTATATGTCAATCATAATTCTAGTGGATGGTGAATATTCCCTTATTGTGATCCTGGTTTGAAACTCATGGATAATTTTTTTCGGATTATTGATATTTTTCTTTATGAACCACTATTAAAGATTTTAATAGATTATGACCATTAATGAACAAGGTTAAACTGAAGTATTCATATATCGAAAATAAAGTTTCATTAATTTATTATCTTATAAATTATTTTCATGATTACATGATTTAACTATATTATTATTATTGTTCATGCAATTTTTTTCATTTCAGAAAATGGATTTACCTATAAGTAATAACGTTAATGATACATGTGATAGATAATTTCTTAATTTTTCATATGAAAAAACAAATGAAAAGTTATTTGAATGTTAAAAACATATGATTATACCAAATCAATCATCTACCTATATAAATTAAAATATCTACATGGGTGAGTGTCTTGAGACACCTATGTAGAAATAATATATTTTTATTGAAAATAATCTATATTAGACATGACAAGAAAAGTATTCAAATTTATATATGTAAATAATGTATTATATGGAAGATTTTTATATTCCATAAAGAAATATGATATTATTTTACATGTGGAGAATGAGGGAATCAACCACTAAACTATCAATTTAATGTTTTAGTGGTTAAAGTATCAAGAGAAACATTATATTTGTCAAATAAACAAAATATTGGAAATTTGAAATTATATATAGCTTTATATGAAGAATATATGTGTAATGTATAATAGGTATGATTTATTTTAGTAGTTACCATTATTTGAAAATAAAATTTGATTAAGATCAATGAAATTTGAGATATGATTCATATTTTTATCTATATTGAGGATTAATTATGGAATAAAATAATAGACCATAGTTGGAATATTATAAAGTTATATTAATTATTTATGTACATATTTATTTTTATCTAAAAAATTATATGTGTTGGTATTTATTAACTATAGCTTCAACATAAAGGATTATAAAACCGATATTTAATGGATGGTTTATGAAATGTGTGTTATGGAATTGGGTGATAGAAGTATTGGAAAACATTAAGGGTAATATGATTATTAATAATCAGGTAATAATAGGTTATTTCAATTTTAAAAAATATTATTTATCTAAATATACCCTTTAATATGTGCATGATATTGTATGCATAATGCGTAGTTGGGTTAAAGAGATTTTTCATATTGAGGATGTAAAATGGATAGTATTGGTGATGATGATATTGACGATTGATTTGATGAGAGACTATTTTAGTTCAATTTTTAATAATTTTATTGCATTTTCAAATTTATTTATTTTATTTCATGGTCGGTGATTTTATTTTATGAATCCTAATTATAATTATTTTTTTGGATATATTATTTAAAAGAGGTTTTATGGTAATTATTGCTATTAGTATGTTTAAATATAATATATGGTTGTGTAATTAATATGTTTTCAATGTGGAATTATGAGAAACTTTATATTTTCTAGTAATACATGTTTGATAAAATATTTTAGATTTATGGGTTTTAAATTTGTTCATATATATTTTTGAGGATTCATATATTTAAATATTTTTGGCATGTATTAATTTGAAATTCTGGAGTTGTTATTGAGATTATAGAGATTAATGTAACATATTTATCCATATTGGATACCTTATGTAAACCACTTTGGTTCTGTTAAAAATTTAGTGAACTAATGAATGATTTTTAATTCATTCTTGAATCGTATGATCCATTAAAATTAAATTTCATTAATTAATTCTTCAAAATATTTTCATGAATATTAACATCATTTAAAAAGTTAAAAGGTGTAAATACAGTAAACCACAACAAATAGTTGAAAATATTCTTAAGAAATAGAATGAAATAAAGTAATTTTGAACACCCCACCTAGTCTACTATGAGGCCAATAACAATTCTACTCACCACATGGAAACATGTATTTCGTCCCACACTCTAGTGGCTTATTAATAATTGATTGGGTCCTATATTGGTACAATGTTCTACTATATTCTCACTATCATAGTATAATGGTATTTGATCTGATATAATTAATCATATAAAATAACATAAGAAATAAAAATGGATGGAAATAAATAGAAATAATATAATAACTCAATAAAATTTCCACTTCCAATAATGAATCACTATGCATGTATTTCTAAACAAAATACATATATAAATAAGTAAACATAAAACATATAGAGCAATAAAAAACATGACCAACGAATATAATAAAAATCCTAGATGGACATATCCCTAATAATATTCTGTACAAGCTCAATAATATGCTCCCAAATTCATATGTACAGTACACAACACAAAAATTAATATAATGTACATGTAAACATGATGTCTGATCATGTACCTAGGTTTCATGGTGGCATGATAATGGTTTTAGGAAAACATTGTCGGCCACCAAAAATGATGTGTAATGAATCATGTAGTCTATGATTATAAAATGCAGGAGTGTTTGGATGTGATAGTTAATGTAGTAAATAAAAAATGAAAATATCATTTGATAATATTTATAATGAAATAATCTATGAGAATACCTACTTATTCTAAAGTTATAATGCCTCTATAAATAGAATAACCTCTATAGATGTGATATGTGTGTAATAAGGGGGGTCAAAGAACAAGTTGCATGAGATGGACTGAACCTAAGAATGTGATTTTTCATGGTAGAAGCATCCCTTGGAAATAGTTATATAGTTTTTTAATATAAAATTAATCACTCAAATTTAATATGAGGAACCTTTATCCTATCCACTGATATCCAAATAAGAGTTATAAGTTTCATTCCAAGGGAACTATAAATACTGATCACCATCATAATTTTTTAAGAAACCCCTAACATGAATTCAATGTACCACTATCATTTTGGTGTGATGAAACTCTTCTGTGTCCTTACATGGTGTCTAAAATAGAGTAATAGGTATCACTCATGGATTTAATTAAACATCTAACAATGATCTCATACAGGTATTCCCATCTAGGGAACCAATACCTGTCATGAATATGTATGAAAATTAACTGTGAGCCCATGTAAAGCATAATACGTATAAAATCTGACATATATTGAATTATGGTAACCTATAATCCCATAATTAGAGCCTTTTACTTAAGATACCCGTGTATTTTCCAAGTCTCAATTGATTTTATTTAATCTTTTGAACATTTAAATTTTATTAATTAGGATTTTCAAAGCCATTTATAATTCCAATTATAAAATAAATTATTATGTGTACTTATTCATTCCATAACCAATTACAAGATTACTAAAGGGGGATAATCCCATAAAAACATCGTTTAATTCATTAGTGGGCCTTCTTTTTTGTGTGGAATTACAATCATTAGTTTAATACATTGGGTCTAGTTTTTCTTCCCTTGTATGATAACTCCATATATGAAATTATATGAATAAGGTAATGCTGACATGAATTCTATAGAGTGTCATCATGTTTGTTCCATTTGAATTAAAAAATAACAAAATTGGATATGGTTTGGTAAATAAGTGTTAACAAAGTGATGCATGACCTCTTAGAACATTCAATTTTAATGACAAGTTTTCATTTTAGAAGACATCACACCTCATAGAGGGATTTTATTAAAATATAATTAATTAATTTTGGAATTCTAGTGACCCACACATATGGTTGGTCCAATCAATGATGTTAAAAAATATAAAAAATATCAAATTAATATTCAAAGGATATATGATTTAATGTATTAGGTTCTAAAAATTAATAGTCACATTTAAGAGGCATCATAAGGAAATATCTGTGCATGAAATAGTGGATTATTTAATAAATAAAAATTCATTAAATGAAAAATATTTTTAATTACTAACATATTCCAAGGATGGTCCACATGTCTAATATCATAGACTTATTTTGTCAGGTATGAGAGAAATATATGAAACATATGAATGCCATCAAAATGTGTACAATTATCTTACTCTAAGATACAATTTTATATGAAAAAATAAACCAATATTTAGAGAGAGTTGTGTCATAGAATCATTGAGGGATATCTAATGCTATTGAAGAAATTAGAGATGGAGTCCAAATGATTGAAACTTCCTCATACTTAGAGGTGGTGATGGATAGATCCATGAGAGGAGTTGTGTTGGGTATGAGGGGGAGAAATGAGAATATGTGTATAAGTGTATGAGGGTAATTCTATCCCTATTAATGATTCATATAGTTTATCTACACACTTGGAGAATAAATGATGCAACTATTATTAATTCTCTTACATATAAGGGGTCTCCCTTGGTTTATGCACAATGTTTGTGAAACTATGAACATACTATCCATTTCCCCTATAGGAAAGGCCTATATAAACATGAAATTCCATGTATCCTAGTTCACACTGTTAAAAAACCATATGAAACTTTTATCCCTTCTATTTAGTCCACATAGTTTCCTATTATGGGAAACATTTTTTGAAGAAAATCATGTTGCTTATCCAGTTCCTCCTGGTTTTCATGTTCTGGAACCAAACAATCCTGAAACATGATGGGACTCCTAGGGTACCACTATGGAACTTTTAAAAGTCTAAAAAACACATATGTGTTCCAAATCATGGATTTACAATCCCAATGAATGGTTTAAAATAAATACCTTACAAACAACTATAAAATCTAACTTTCCTAAAAAAATTCAATCTATTTCAAAAAAAACATCATATGATACAATCTACAAAACATAGAACTTATCATCCCAAATAATTCATTTTAGAATGATAAAAACATCATTCAACCAAATATGTTTGTAAGGTATCATTCAAATGGAAATGTTGTTTGTCCAACTTCCTAGGGAACATCCAAACCCCACCTTAAGAATATAGAAAATTATCAGTGGAAACAAGATTTAAAAATCATATTCAAGACTGAAACATTGACATGGAGATTACCTGATCTCTTATAACCTAATACATGATTATTCTCCAGTCTCATTCAACAAATGTCCTATGTTTGTGCCCACAGTAGGTTCTGTAATTTACAACCAACTCGGATCCATCATATTGTAACGCCCCGACCCCAGTTACCCAGAGTCGGTGCATTATTAAATAGCATTGGCATGATCACAAGAAAGATCAAGTCTCAAAAGAACTATTAGTTTAGTAGCCTTGGAAACACTAGATACAATCATAATGTTTTACATTACATCATAAAAAAACATCTTGTCTTCATATCCCCTCATACTATCCCTATAGGTCATTCATAAATCATTTCTTCATAATCCTTGGAAAGAAAATAAAACATTGAAAGGGGTGAGCTCAGATGCTCAGTAAGGATAACATTATAGAATAAGCTTTCATAGATAAGCATAAACACTTAAGGTAGTTTATAACTAAAACAAAAGCCTTTTAAAACTTGAACTTCAGTATAAAATGGAAAATATAGAATAAAATAATTCCATTTACTTACTCACATGGATATTCTACTAGTCGAATGATCACATGTAATATCAATAACCACTTTCATTATGATGGAATGCATAATGCTAGACTATCATAACCACATAGACATGGCCTCGTGCCAAGACTACAAATATGATTTTGCCAAGGCCTTGTGCCATGACACTAGTTTGTCTCATGAGACCTACCGATGCATCTAGGAGCTATAGTGGGCTCCACCCATCACTTACTAAGTCCAATACATTCCTCATATGAAAAGTTTTAAACATAACATAAACATTCGTATTAAAACTAGCATACGAAAAGTCAATACTTTATCCAAAAACCATGAATGGTATAAAAATAGAACATCCACAGTCAAACATAACTCATTCGATACAATATGGAAGATTTTATTGTATCATAATAACCTAAATTGAGAATTATGAAGGATTATTGATATAGATGAAAATAATCATCAAAACTATTAGAGAGAAATATCCCCCTTTTTCTTGAAAACATTTAAAAGTCACACTATTTGTCAAGAATTCATTAAAAATAGATTTTTGAATCAAAGTGTCCCATACCACTTTCAAACTTTTAAAAGGAATTTTGATTTGGAAACTTTAATGTCCATATAAATAAATCCTTAAAACAATTTTTAAAACAAGGACATTAATGAGAAAGATTTGGAATAATCAATCTTTAAAACACTTAAAAATGTATTTTAGTTAGAGTTTATAACCAAAAGAGACACACTTGAATACAAATAGTTGAGGTAATAAAATCCTTATAATATCATGATAATAAAGGGATTCATGATATACTATGTCAATGCACATTATATACACCATAGAAAAGTGATTTGGTTTATAACAAAAAAGAATTCTTAATGGAATGTAAATTGAGATGAATTCTCTTATAAAGACCATATCCTTAGGTTAAGGATAAATCAACGACATAATTATGTGTGAAAAATATAAATACACTCCATATTATTGGATATTTATTGTAAATCAATCCTATGACATTCACACATATTCTTGTAAAAACAACACCAATGAATTGGATATTTAACTCAACAAATGGTGATTGAGATAAAATTACTCTTATCAAGTTCATACCGATGACTTGAGAATTTATCAATGGAGTTATTATGTGTATAAAATTTATATCCACAGAAAGGGGAGTTGAAATTATGACATAATCAAATGAATAATGATTCTACACATAATCTTGGAGTAAAATAATCAATGAAGTATGCCTAAAGCCGAATGATTGGAAATTGGAATTTCAAATTCCCTCATTGATTTGGTAACATACAAAACATACATCCATGAAAGAAGGATCCAACAATGATGATGTAAATATACATTAATTAAAGTATATTACACAATGAATACAAACATGGGCAGTAGACACACCACATGTAATAAATAAGTGGTGAACAATGGAATTCTCACGGAATTAAAAGTGAGATAAGAAACCCCTTAACTTGCACTTTTCCTTAGTTAAGGGTATGTGAACCTCCTGTATAATGGTGAAATAATTGTTATTAAATTATACAAGAATCATATATATTAATATCATATAATATATGATCTTTTAACATTGATTTGTTAATAATATCTTTGAATTATTGTCGTTTCGGGTGTTAACTTACTCGTTTTCTTTTACATGTTTTGTTACATAAGCCATGTTTGTTATGGATAGGTTGTATATTATTCATATCCAGAATGATATCATGTCCTTAAACATTATTTTTAAATCATCAAATGATAATTATACTTGGATGGATATGATGGAGAATGAATATCATCGAGTTCGTGGAGACGGTAGTCCGTACGAACGCACGAGCGACAATATCATTCTTTTGATATTAAAATAATATATAATTCGATGGTATAACATATATAAAAAATAATTATTATGTAATATTTATTATTTACATGAGTTACACATCATTATTATACCCATCCAAATAATAATTCATTGAATAATAATTACACCACGACGTGGAGACGGTAAGCCGTACGTACGCACGTATGGTGACATGTTATTCAAAGGATGGATAGAATACTGAATTTGTTTGTACCATATTTATAATAACATCACAGTATATATAAGATACTATAGTTATTTAGAATGGTAATAACAATGAAATAATAAGTGGAAGAAGAAATGAATTTGAAAAAGGGTGGTGAAAACATTACCTCTTCTTCGGGTTCTTCCTTTTGATTTGATAAATAGGGCTCCATAGGTTGCCTTTCTGATCAAACTAAGGCCTCTAAGTTGTAGTGAGGGATGTTGGGAGAGTATTTGGGCAGAGTTTGGCCGAACCAAAACGCTTTGAAGGTGTGATGTAATGATAAGGGGGAGTTCCCTTTTATAAGAGGGGTTAGGGGCACCTTTGGAAAAGCTAAAAATATTAATTTATAATAAATTCATATTCGCTTTCTAATGGCTCCAAAGTTTATTATTCAAAGGTTAAGGTGGGGATAGGTCTAAAACCATTCAACCAATAGAATTTAGACAGGTTTGGGTTACTATATTAACCTTATCTTTTAGTTTTAACTCTTAGCTAATTAGTTTGACATTTACCATGTCACTTTGTATTTTTATAATATATAGTTAATAAACATACTATATACAACCAAATGACCCCCAAGTGGTCTATTAATGATACACCTATCATGATATAAGTCTCTTAGACAAACCATAGATTTTGAGGAATTTAATATCTATTAATAATATAATATTTGTTTTAAAAACTCTTTTATGTCAATTTTGACACTATTCAATAGTTGATATTTGTGAAACTCATAACAAAATGATTACTTCGAACAAATTTAATCAGTCCTAACATGTCATATTAACTTATAAAATTAGTGTAATTCATCAAAAAGTCTCAAATTATATTTATTTGTGTATTTCTAATATCAATTATTTTAATTTTTCACTATTATGGTAATTAATGCATCATCATTGTGTCATAAATAAATTAAATTATTTAATGTCTAAAAATTATAAATAAAATATAATTATGTATTAAATCTTTTTATCTTTCTAATGAATATTTACAATCGAATTTATATTATGTATAACCCTATATTAAAAATGTTTTAGTAAATAAACTTTGATTTTAACTCTTTTAACTCTTCTTTGAATTAAATAATAATAAATGTCCTAATCTAATCCATGTGGACCTGAATGATAATATTTTATTCCTAAGGTTGTTTTTGGTCGATATACACTAGTCAAAAAGAATTAATACATGTGTTAGGGTAATATTAATATCATTTTTACCCTTAATTACCCTATTTACTTTTAACCGTGGTAAATAAAAGAAAAAAGTTACTATTCAAAAAAATTATTTTCATCTCATTGAACCACATTTTACTTATTTATATTAACCATGTCTCTCGGATTTTCGAAATTCCATTCAAAGAAGTGGTAAAATTAAGTTTTATTGAAAAATTCAGTTTTTTTAACTACCACTTAGTAGTGTCACTATTCATCAAAAATTGATGTTTTTCAGAACAATGCCAAAATTTCACCCTACGCTATATTTGATATTCCGAATTCAAAAATGATGTCTATTTTAAAAAATTCCAAACATATATGTTCCATTAATTAATTTTATAATTAATTCCCGCTGTCACAACAGATAGCGTGTTTTTAAGAAACAATATATATCAAAAGATTGACAATTGTTTAGGTCCAATTTCAATGTAAAATTAATTCTAATGAACACCATTGGATAAAATGGTAAAAATATATTATAATTATACGTTGAAACCACTCAATAATATAATTTATCACTATAAATTATTTTGATTAAAAAAGTTGTTTTTAAGTATTTTTCACTATTCATAAAAATTGGAAGTTCTAAGAAAAATACCAAAAATTCATCTTAGGATAATTTTGATATTCCGAAACCAAAAATTAAGTCCATTTTGAAATATAAAATATATATATAATTTCAAAAAGTAGGTATTACTATTTATAACGACTAGTTTGATTGGTTGTGGTGTGTTAGAACTCGAAGTTGCGTACAATGCACGCTATTTCATTATTCGAAGGGAAACGTTCTGTGGAAGCTTGGGGTGTCACATTCTCCCCTCCTTCAATAAATTGCATCCTCGCAATTTTTAAAATAGTGGTTGGGAATATAATGGAAATTCCCACATTGTAAATAAAGTCAATAAAACTATCACTTTAAAAGAAAGAAAGAGAGGTATAAAGGTCAACCAAGATAACCCATACTCGGATTCCATGTAAGAAAACATGGATATAGATGATAAACTATGTGTCAAGTTCTGATGAATAGGGATAGAAATCATGATCATGAGAAAGTTAACAATAAGGAAACCACAAACTTGTGTTGGGACAAACGACCATTAGTCTCGTAGTAGGAAAGTAAACGGACAACATTTTTTTTTGTTTTAAGTTATATTACATAAGGATGAGGAATTCATTTATGATATTGACTAAGAATATAATGTTATATACTTACATTTTAAGTATAGTTTCATTCATTAATAAATTTCCACCACTGACTCATTTTTTTTAAATGATGAGTATTCAAGAAGACTTGGTCACACTGGAAGAGCTAGAATAAACTTCTATAGAATCACATGATCCATGCAGGATGAACTATATATTTACATTGTCTTTAGAGGTTAATCAAAACCAAAATGGTTAGTACAAGATCTAATGATCCCCCAAAAGGACATTCCTTGTGAGAAATAAACACTAATATTAATTTCCAAAATTAAACCAACAATAACCCAAAGTTAAATAAATACCATTCAATAATCAATTGTCCTTAAAATCCTTTAATATAATCAAAACTAAAACCAAAACTTATTAAGAATGTAGTCTTCCATGTTAAATTGTATCTCCAAATGTCATTAATTACTCTTAAAGTCACATACTTAAAAGTAATTAACCTAATAATTTCCATAAACAACCCAAATCAATATAAATCACTAATAAAAACATAGATAAAAATCCACCATTACTCTTCAAATGAAATCCCATACTATTATATTTTCCTTGGGCATATAGTGTTCACAACAAAGTGAACAACACCCAAAATAACATCTATCACTTAATTACCACAACATTTTCCTATACCAAGGGTATTCATTGAATTAGGCATAAGAACCCAAATCAACTTATCATTGATCGATAAAATCATTTAACTAAAAATAATTAGTCACACTATCCAGGGACTTCGCATATTCCAGTGGTAGGTGATAAATCCCAATTGCACTTTGGTTGTGGGTTTGATTCCCACATCTTTGTCCGACGTGACAGGTTGTCACACGGTCTGCGTGTTGTCCTTTTTCAAAAACTATATTTTATAATATTACCATAATGAAATAAATTCCTCAAAATAACCATAACATAATTTAACCACAAATCATATCTCATACCTTGCATTTTCATCCCAAATTATGATAACTTATAATTTCCTCAAACCCAACGATCATATAAAACCAAATGATTATTTATAACTATATCCACAATAGAAGAGATAATTCTTCCTCAAATATCATTCTCACATGGAAAACTGCGGGGTTACAAATACCAGAGAAAATTATTCTAATGTAAACCCATCAACAAGGAGAACTAATAATTTTTAAACATTTCTCCAACCATTTATTTCCACAAATCTTCTTCTTTGACCATGAAAATATCCTATAGAATAGGGCATTCACTTGGGGAATGTCCAGGTCCCCTAAATTTATGGCAAATGACTATAAATGGACTCTTGGGACCATTTTTATCTTCTTCCATAGTACTCTTCATTTTTCTTTGGAAATTCTTCACTTTATGTCCTTCCTTCCCCAATGTAAAGCATTTCTTTGTCCCATTGAGACACTTTCCTGGGTGTCTCTTCCACATTTCCTTCATGATGGAAATTGAGGATTCTTTTCTCCATGGTCTCCACTACTAGAGCTCTTATCATTCATCACCTTTCTCTTCATTTTTGAGTCTGAGAATTGGTTAATATATATATTGTTGATCATATTTTTGGAAAATTGATTTGGCATAAATACTATATCTTGTACGCCTATCAACATTCCATTTTGTTGCACATTTCCCCCACCGTTCCCACCTTGTACATCATTCTCAAAGTCACTATGACTTCCTTGGAATCCAGCAATTGACTAAAACCAGAAATCATTGTGTGAGTCACAGTAGTCATAAAATAATTTATAGATTAACATGTCACCTTATTCTCAATTTGAAACACATTAGGATTAACCAAGGTCATTCACTCTCATCTTATATATATAATACTTCAAATCGGTTTGTAAAGAAAATGTAAATTATCTTAAGCATATCCCCTGGGAGTGTGATAACCAAGAGTGCAGTAAGGCCGGTTGCCGTGCACCAGTTCCCGTTCGTGTCTAGCTCAAAGCGGTGTTTTCGGGTTTTACCCTAAGGTACATCTGTGCCAGTGCCGCCTCTATCTGCTCGTATCTAGATAGGGATGTATTTCTCGGAAAACTAACAAAATCTCTACAATAAAAAAATTCTAGGAAGTTTTTCTATACTAGTCCTCAAATTTCATATTAGGTCTACGTGCTCAAATTAGAGTTTATCTAAATCTAGCTTCCACGGTTTGTACTAAACTTCCTCTGATACCAACTATAACGCCCCGACCCCAGTTACCCAGAGTCGGTGCATTATTACATAACATTGGCATGATCACAATAAATATCAAGTCTCGAAAGACTGATTAGTTTAGTAGCCTTGGAAACACTAGATACAATCATAAAGTTTTACATTACATCATAAAAAAACAACTTGTCTTCATATCCCCTCATACTATGCCTGCAGGTCATTCATAAATTATTTCTTCATAATCCTGGGAAAAAAATAAAATATTGAAATGGGTGAGCTCAGATGCTCAGTAATGATAACATTATAGCAGATGCTTTCATAGAAAATCATAATCACTTAAGGTAGTTTATAACTAAAACAAAATCCTTTTTAATATTGAACTTCAGCATAAAATGGAAAAGATAGAATAAAATAATGCAATTTAATTACTCACATGGATATTCTACTAGTCGAATGATCACATGCAATATCAATAACCACTTTCATAATGTTGGAATGCATAATTCCAGTTTATTATAACCACATAGCCAAGGCCTCGTGCCAAGACTACAAATAATATTATGCCAAGGCCTTGTGCTAAGACACTAGTTTGTCTCATGAGACCTAACGATGCATCTAGGAGCTATAACGGGCTCCAACCGTCACTTACTAAGTCCAATGCATTCCTCATATGAAAAGTTTTAAACATAGCATAAACATTCGTATTAAAACTATCTTACGAAATGTCAATACATTATCCAAAAACCAAGAATGGTATAAAAATAGCACATCCACAGTCAAACATAACTCATTCGATACAATATGGAAGATTGCATTGTATCATAATAACCTCAATCTAGAATGTTGAAGGATTATTGACATAGATGAAAATAATCATCAAAACTATTAGAGAGAAATATCCCCCTTTTTCTTGAAAAGATTTAAAAGTCACACTATTTGTCAAGAATTCATTAAAAATAGATTTTTAAATCAATGTGTCCCATACCACTTTGAAACTTTTAAAATTAAATTTGATTTGGAAACTTTAATGTCCATATAAATAAATCCTTAAAACCATTTTTAAAACATGGACATTAATGAGAAAGATTTAGAATAATCAATCTTTAAAACACTTAAAAATGTATTTTATTTAGAGTTTCTAAACAAAAGAGAGACACTTGAATACAAATAATTGAGGTAATAAAAACTTTATAATATCATGAGAATCAAGGGATTCATGATATACTATGTCAATGTACATTATATACACCATATAAAAGTGATTTGGTGTATAACAACAAAGAAGTCTCAATGGAATGTAAATTGAGATGAATTCTCTTATAAAGACCATATCCTTATGTTGAGGATAAATCAACGACATAATTATGTGTGACAAATATAAATAAAGTCAATATGATTGGATAATTAGTGTAAATCAATCATATGAAATTCACAGATATTCTTGTAAAAAAACACCAATGAATTGGATATTTAACTCAACAAATGGAGATTGAGTTAAAATTACTCTCATCAAGTTCATACCGATGACTTGAGAATTTATCAATGGAGTGATTATGTGTATAAAAATTATATCCACAGAAAGGGGAGTGGAAATTATGACATAATCAAATGAATAGTGATTCTACACATAATCTTGGAGTAAAATAATCAATGAAGTATGCGTAAAGCCGAATGAGTGGAAATTAGAATTTTAAATTCCCTTATTGATTTGCTAACATAAAAAACAAACACCCATGAAAGAAGGATCATACAATGATGATGTAAATATACATGAATTAAAGTATATTACACAATGAATACAAACATTTCCAGTACACACACCACATGTAATAAATAAGTGGTGAACAATGGAATTCTCATGGAATTAAAAGTGAGATAAGAAACCCCTTACCATGAACTTTTCCTTGGTTGAGGGTAGGTTAACCTCATTTATAATGGTGAAATAATTGTTATTAAATTATAAAAGAATCATATATATTAATTTGATATCATATATGATCTTTTAACATTGATTTGTTAATAATATCTTAGAATTATCGTCGTTTCGGGTGTTAACTTACTCATTTTCTTTTATATGTTTTGTTACATAAGACGTGTTTGTTATGGATAGGTTGTATCTTATTAATATCCAGAATGATATCAAGTCCTTAAACATTATTTTTAAATCATCAAATGATAATTATACTTTAATGGATATGACGGAGAATGAATCTCATCACGTTCGTGGAGACGGTAGTCCGTACGTACGCACGAGTGAAAATATCATTCTTTTGATATTAAAATAATATATAATTGGATGGTATAACATATATACAGAATCATTATTATGTTATATTTATTATTTATATGAGTTACACATCATTATTATACCCATCCAAATAATAATTTATTGAATAACAATTACACCACGACGTGGAGATGGTAAGCCGTACATACGCACGTATGGTGACATGTTATTCAAAGGATGGACAGAATACTGAATATGGTTGTACCATATTTATAATAAAATCACATTATATATAAAATATTGGAGTTATTTATAATGGTAATAATAAAGAAATAAGAAGTGGAAGACGAAATGAATTTGAAAAAGGGTGGTGAAAACCTTACCTCTTCTTCGGGTTCTTTCTTTTGATTTGATCAAAAGGAATCCTTAGGTTTGATTTCTGATCAAACTAAGGCCTCTAAGTTCTAGTGAGGGAAGTTGGGAGATAATTTGGGCAGAGTTTGGCCAAACCAAAACGCTTTGAAGGTGTGAAGTAATGAGAAGGGGGAGTGCCCTTTTATAAGAGGGGTGAGGGGCACCTTTTGAAAAGCTAGAAATATTAATTTATAATAAATATATATTCGGTTTCTAATGGCTCCAAAGTTGATTATTCAAAGGTTAAGGTTCGGATAGTTCGAAAAACATTCAACCAATAGAATTTAGATAGGTTTGGGTTACTATATTAACCTTATCTTTTAGTTTTAACTCTTAGTTAATTAGTTTGACATTTACCATGTCACTTTGTATTTTTATAATATATAGTTAATAAACATACTATATAGAACCAACCGACCCACAAGTGGTCCATTAATGATACCCCTATCATGATATAAGTCTCTTGGCCGATCCTTAGATTTTTAGGAATTTAATATCGATTAATAATATAATAATTTTTTTAAAAACTCTTTTATGTCAATTTTGATACTATTCAATAGTTGATTTTTGTGAAACTCATAATAGAATGATTACTTCGAACAAATTTAATCATTCCTAACATTTCATATTAACTTATAAAATTAGTTTAATTCATAAAAAGTATCAAATTATATTTATTTGTGTATTTATAATATCAATTATTTTAATTTTTCACTATTATGGTAATTACTGCATCATCATTGTGTCATAAATAAATTAAATTATTTAATGTCTAAAAATTATAAATAAAATATCATAATGTAATAAATCTTTTTATCCTTCTAATTAATATTTACAATCGTTTTTATCTTATGTATAACCCTATATTAAAAATGTTTTAGTAAATAAACTTTGATTTTAACTCTTTTAACTCTTCTTTGAATTAAATAATAATAAATGTCCTAATGTAATCCAAGTGGACCTAAATGATAATATTTTATTCCTAAGGTTGTTTTTGGTCGAGATACACTTTTTCCAATAGAATTAGGGCATCTATTAGGGTAATATTAATATCATTTTTACCCTTAATTACCCTATTTACTTTTAACCGTGGTAAATTAAAGTAAAAAGTTACTATTCACCAAAAATTATTTTCATCTCATTGTACCACATTTTACTTCTTGAAATTAACCGTGTCTCTCGGATTTTCTAAATTCCATTCACAGAATAGGTAAACTTATGTTTTATTGAAAAATTCAGTTTTTTTAACTACCACTTAGTAGTTTCACTATTCATCAAAAATTGAAGTTTTTCAGAACAATGCCAAAATTTCACCCTAAGCTATAATTGACATTCCGAATTAAAAAATGATTTCTATTTTAAAAAATTCCAAACATATAAGTTTCATTATTTAATTTTATAATTAATTCCCACTGTCACAACAAATAACATGTTTTTAAGAAACAATATATATCAAAAGATTGACAATTGTTTAGGTCCAATTTCAACGTAAAATTAATTATAATGAACACCATTGGATAAAATGGTAAAAATATATTATAATTATACTTTGAAACCACTCAATAATATAATTTATCACTATAAATTTTTTTGATTAAAAAAGTTGTTTTTAAATATTTTTCACTATTCATAAAAATTAGAAGTTCTCAGGAAAATACCAGAAACCCATCTTAGGATAATTTCCATATTCCGAAACCAAAAATGATGTCCATTTTGAAATATAAAATATATATAATATCAAAAAGTATGTATTACTATTCATAACGACTAGTTTGATTAGTTGTGGTGTGTTAAAACTCGACGTTGCGTACAATGAATGCTATTGCATTATTCGAAGGGAAACGTACCGTGGAATCATGGGGTGTTACACATATCCTCCCATTAGAAATAACTAGATAAGAGTTCTTGTAGTGCTCTACCCATGTTCATAATATATTTTTTTGATCCGAACAAAGGGTCAAATATAAATTTACCTCACATAGTCATGTCGAGCCTACCATTCTTAGAAAAACCGTAGTTTAAATTCATTTAAATTTTCTTCTCAAGATGGCATGCCGAAAATTTTTCTTTACCAACCATATTCATTCAAAAAATGGGAACAATTCAAGGAATTTTTCATTGAATATTATATAAATGATGAGTTTAGAATGTCAGCATTGCATAGTTGAATCATGATGCATTTTCCCAAGGGTCCTTGCATTTACATAAATCACATTCACTGAATACCATAACTATCATCAAATTATATCTCAATACCAACATTTACTCTTTATATCTAGTCCCTTAGCACGGACATGGGTGAATACCAGATTCATTGCACTTAGATCGCCACAATTAGAACCTATCATATAATCCCGACCAAAGTCTATGTAGCATCAGGATCATAAATTGGTGTTTGAGTTTATTATTCAAAGTAGTCCACAAACATGATTTAAGAAGAGAGGCAATGATACCTAGGTAAAACATTCCATGTATAAAAAACGCAATGAACCTAACAATATTCAATAGAACAAATTGATGGTGTTCATGATTAAATCCATCAAATTCCTACTCTGGAACCTAGGTATCACTCAAGGCTGTCCATTCCTCTATAAAAACCATTCATCTATTATGAAAACATTCATTAACCATGTCTATCAAAAAAAGATAAATTTAATATTTTTCTATGTGTATAACCAACGCTTTCCCTGTGTAACCTCAAATATATCTAGATAGGGTTCATTGTCAGTACTTAGAATGGAGTATGATAATATGATATAAATATATAAATTGAAAATTATAGATCCTCCTTTTACAAATATGATGTTATTGGTATGGTTTTATACCTACCACAACTAGTTACATTTATAAAGTGAACATGAAAAACTACCTTTCCGCTCCTTTTAAAATACTCATCATTATCTGAATTTGATACCTTTACCACCTCAGGAATCAGGAAATAATTCAAGATTACCCAGTGATGTCTAACCTATCGATAGACATTTTAAATTTATTCATAAAGATCCAATCATTTCATAATTTTGCTACGTATCATTTACTTACTTAAAAATAATCCAATAGACTCCAGGGAATTTAATGAAAATACATCAATTTCCAAATGGATTTTTCTCTATTATGATGCCTCTACTTGGAAGATATAACATGACATGTTCAAAAAAAATATCCCCCCTATATTAGTGTCTAAATTCGTGTTTTATTGATAAGGGGACTCATCCCAGATCACATACTCTATCAATCTCTCAATGCAGGACCTATATTAGGCCAACACACTTTTAGAAGGCATTAAATGAAATAGAGAGATATAATATCCAAATAAAATAATGCAAGAAGAGATTTAATTTAAAAACATGTGTGACAGTTATATAGATTTAAATCCACGTGTTCTGTGAATTTGGAAGAAAAATCCAAAACAACAAAGGAGTGTTTCAAAACACATCATCCTATTTAGCACATCATTCCATTAACATGGACGAGTATGATTATTCTAACATCTTTGTCACTTTATCCTGAAGGTGACCCTTGGAAGAAGTGAAACAACTTAAGACATAATGATTACCACAAAACATATATAGTTCTACTAAATCATTTACTACCTCAGTTTTTACTACATGTATTGATGAATACACCCATATATTCTATCAACAAAGAGACACATCACTTCATAGTGCCCATATAACTACCTTCCCTCTGCATCCAATTATCTAATGGATCATACAAAGAACCACCTACTATTTTTATTATTCTATTCAACTATGAAATACTCTTACGACCTCTTGAGTCATCCAACACTAAAGATGGTGATGAATAAACATTGACACAAGACCTACTAAGTAGTTGTCCATGCCCTAGGATTGTCCATCCAATTGAGACTGATATTTACACAATGATCATGGATTTAGAAATTCTAAATTTATCAAATAGCCATCCCTTCATGAAAATAGTTTCATTTTAAATTTTTGAGTCCTATACTGAAATAATAGAACCTAAATAGTAACACATGTCAAAATAATCATGAATGTGAAAAGAAACACCTTGAATATCTATGGGAACTACCTACCTCTGGTTAGCATTTAAGGAAGAATAATGTTTCGATCCATCCATGAGATGATACCTAAAAAGGTCACTAGGCTTATGTTCATATCATTTAAGTTCATGAAATTTAAAATGTGGCCTACAGGTAATTCTCAGATATCCATTTTATGGAAACTACTCAAGAAGACATCCAAAAAACACTTAAACAAAGTTTATATATTTGGTCACAAAGTAAGGCTTTATTTTAAGACATTACCTCAATATACATTTGACTAATTAATAATTTTAATGACTATAAATAATAGTAACTACCAGTTAGGGAAAAAATTATACATGATACAATACATAATAAAATCCACTAAGTATATTGAATTTTTTTTATAAAAAATCCTTATATGAATTATTTATTTATTGGAAATTCATTAATAATGATGCAATTTTTCATGTAAACTCATTTTATCCATTTTAATTTTCCATAATTTTATCAAACTTTTTCTTTATTTAACTGACTTTTCAATTAAAATATATTGAGGAAAACACCCTGTATATTGAATAGGGAATTTTAATTGATGAAATCCCATTAAATAATTATGCTCAAATGAAAATAATAGTTCATTTATTAATTGAAGGGATTTATCAAGTATGATTCCACAAAAAATATATATATTCACCCATATATGATATTATGGAAACTTTAATGGATCATACCATTATATCATATGTATACCCTCTTATAGGAAACTATTGATGCATAATAAGACAAAGGTGACCTATGAGGTTCTTATTCATGTCAGAATAAATGTGACCTAAAAGGGTCCCATCAAATCATTCTGGGATTTCATAATTCAACATCAAACATATAATAAATTAATATTTAATACACGCTTAATGGTTTCTATCTCACATACATAATAATAAAAGGTTTTCCTAATTCGGTAAAGCCAAAGAAAAGGTCTATAATAAACCAAATAATTTTTGTGAAACATTTAACAACTTTTATATTGTTAGAATAGTCTCTAGATATATAAAGAACATAATTATGGTTCCATTATACTTATTACCATTAGATAAATTACAAATAATCCTTGTAATTTTTAGATTTTATATTGGATCTCATTTAATCAAAACCATTATGTTTGATCAAATGAAACGAATGGTACATGGCTCAAACATACCATCATTGGTTAGTTAATGATTCACCACTAATATATTTGGGAAAACCCATTTAGGTTGATGATGGGGTATTAATAAAAAAATTATATCAAATTCATAAATATAAATTCCATTAAAATCATTAATAAAAAGAAACCTAGTAGTAATAATAACAAAATAATGAAATAAGAAACAGATCATACTACTAAATAAGAAGGAACAAACAGGCATATTTCATAGATAAAAAATGATAAATATAACCCTAGAAAAGATTACTGTACATGAAAACACAATAATATGTTGCATATGATGTTATAGAAACAATTATTCTATCATAATTCCTAATAAAATATAAAACTGGTAATGTTACATTAATAACTAACATGGAACATAATTGGTATCTAATAAACATGAATATAAAATCAATAAATCTCAAATATATTGTAAAATAAATTTACATGGTTTTGAATATGTAGGAATGTAAATATATATGTTCCCAAGATGTCATAAGTAATTCTGCATGCTTTCCATATTGGGAAAATGTTAAATATTTAAATACTATTAATTATTATGTGCTCTAAGATAAAATATCTACATGTTGTGAATTCATAATAAACTATAATATCTAACAGAATGTATTAAAATATCATCCTTTTCAAATTTTAAATTTCCTCATGTGTCGATGGATCGCTCCTAGATATGGATATTTACCAAGAGCTAACACATTCTCATTCTCATGTATTCCATAAAGAACACTAATTCAAAGGAAAAGAGGTACTCTGACACCACTTTGTACCATCCCGAACTGACTGAATATGAGGCCAAACGATAGACTTGTCTCCGCATAGCCTCATGTGAACCTCCCCTTATGCCATAAAATTCAGACTAGATGTTAGTGTATGATGGTGGTATGGTTGTGAGATTGTACACTCATTATCAGATTTGTATAGTGGTAGATTAAACATAAATAATCCTAAAAAAGGGAAGAAGTGTAAATGGATGACAAGAAGTATAATATAATGTAATAAATAAATAAAAGTGATTACTTCACATAATGTAAAAAATTTCAGGCGTTTACATACGATCTGTTTATCAATTGTTGAAAACATACTATAGAGTGAAAAACACAAAACATGATTACTGAAAATAATAATTTTCTTTATGGGTGATATCCACGAGCATCTGGAGTATGAGCTCACTCATAATCTCCAAATATACCACATGTATCACAAAAAATTAACAATAATACAAAGGACCTCCAAAAAAAGTTGTTTTATTAGGTAGCCTGATGCAATAGTGGATCACGAAAGGAGTCAGAAAAACTCAGTTGGCTACCACTAATGGGGAATATAGTTTGATCTAGTTTTGTGAATATCAAAGATAATATTGTGTGGTTAGAATAGGTAAATCAATAAAAAATAAAAAAACACCATTCAGATCATGTTCTTAAAGGACACTTGTCCAAAAATACATACTTTATCCTATTCCATAAGCCATCTGGAAATAGTTGAACCTATATAGATATCATATGGGTGTAATATGGGGTATCAAAATACAAGTATCAAGTGATATTCTAAACCCAATCATTTCATTTTTCATGGAAATCATGTCATATTGAAATAGTTCACCAATCATTTAAAATAAAATTCATCATTTAACTTTAATAAATGGAACCCTAAGCCCATAAAAAGTGATATAAATTGTAATGAAAAGTATTACACTATTAAAACTATAAATATCAACCAATTTTTTATTTTATTTAGGGTGATTAATAATTGGAATCACATGTATATCTCTTTTTTATGGTGTGATCCAGTCCCTTCATGCTCATCCATGGTGTCATACATGGGGGGACCAAGTATCACTCATAGACTGGTGTAAACATCTTGACATGATCCCCTCTATGGTGTCCACCATAGTGATCTGGTGTTTCATATAAGGTTGTAGTAAAATGAACAATGATCCTATCCTTGGAATATAAACTATGTCTCCAAAAATATATAAAAATTAGGTATTCAATGATCTCATCCTCGGTGGACCATAATACAGAGACCCAAGGGTTTCTCAAGGCCAAATTCATTTCATTTGTTTTAACATTTATCAATTTTCAATTAAGAGGGTGACCCAACTAATCATTCCAATTATAATTTATAAGGGGGTTTGTAATTCAGAATCCATAAAAAATTTTAAGGATACTAATTAGGGCCACACCGCCAAACATTTCATTTATCTCATTTTGATTTTATATACAATATTATTGAATTTTTAGCATTGGTCTAATACATTAATTCCTACTGGGAGCCCATGAATGATAACATTATACAATCAATTGTATAAGAATGGTCATTCTAAAATGCATTCCATACAAAACCATCATGTTTTTTCTATATAAATTACTCCATAACCACTAAGTAATTTTTATCATTAAGGGGTAACATAGTGATGTGTCGCCCCTTAAAAAATTCCATTTTAATAGCATGTTTATATTATAGAATAAAGAATACCTCATTGTGGGGTTTTATTAGAAAATAATTAATTTATTAAAGAATAATTGGGCCAAACCCTTAATGGTGGTTCCCGTATTGTGGTCCATCACTATAAACAATTTCAAATTAATAAAAAAATTATAATACATTTATGGTATTAGATTCTATAATATAAAAATCACATTTAGGAGGTGTTTCATAAAAATTATTTTGCATGACAAAATGTCATATATAATAAATAGAGATATATTAATGTAAAAATCTATAGAACACATACCGTATACCATGTATGGTCCACAAATCCAATTTTGAGACTTTATTTGGTCTTGTTTGAGATAAAACTAAAAAGTAGAGGAATGCCCTAAAATAGGGTTAATTAGATCACAACATTACATAATTTTAGATTAATTAAAAAAATTTCAATTTAGAAAATATGAGTCATATAATCATTTTGTGTTGTCCAATTCACAATACAGATTTTGAAACAGAGGTTGTATAAAGAGATGTCTTCATACCTATAAGAGGATAAAGGGGAATCCAATAGAGCTACTACACATGGGTAAGCATAGAGAAATACGAGGAAAAATTAATATAAGTATATAGAAGAAAATATTGATTTCATCCTTTAATGAATTACATGGTTTTGCTATATAGTTGGACAAACCATGTTCTAATCGTGCTTCCTCCTATTTCTTAGAAGGTGGCATGCACGGTTCATGCACATGGTCGTGGAAACCATGAACAAACCACTAATTCACCCTTTTTAAGTACATTATTTAACCCACAGAACCATGTGTCTAGGTTCACATGTTATACAAAACCATTCGATATGCACATACCTTCTAAAGAGGATGCAATGTTTTGTTAGGTGGGCCACACGTTTTCATACAAACCATGGGCCTTGAGCAGTTTCTCTTTATTATGATGATTTGAGGTCTGATACTCCAAAAACTATAGGGAAAACCTTAGTAACCCCTAATTAATTTATAAATTTATAAAAACATCACATTCAAGTGTATAAAATCTTATATTAACATTCCAATTCACAGTTTAAATAATTAACCATCCACCAAACTATATAATTCTAATTCATTAGGAAATTTCATCCAGCCCAAAATCATAAGATAATATAGTAGTAAATTTTAGGATATTATATTTCCTAAATTTATATTAATCCCTCCACTATTAAAAAATGATCATAAAATAAAAAATTTATCATTTACCTACATTTCTACTATATCAATGGCCTTTTAACCCTTGATGATTTGTGGTTTTTTGATCATTGACATCATCATGAAAAAACTATATATCATTCACTATTTTTAAATTTGACATTATTTTTCTCAAAAAATTCATTTATTTAACATCCCACTAATGTTCCCAAAATATTGTAACATTAATTTTTTGTTATTTCAGGTGGCAGTAATGTTTCCCATCAATTATTTTTTAAAAATGTTTTATTATTCATCTGAATGATGCGGGTTTTAAAAAGTAATTTTCAAACATTGAACCACTGCATATGAAGATAAAAATAACTTGTGTATAATTTATTTATATTGGGAGAATTTAACCAAGAAAAAATAAGTATTTATTGAATAATATGGTTGATAACTCACATAACATGATACAATAATATATAAGATAATCGAGTTGTATTATAATAATATTATAATTTAAATGTTACCTAGATGTTTCAGTTTTAGGTATGAATATGAGTAACCATATTATGAAATATATTATAAAACATTTAAAAATCCCACATTTTCCCATAAACTAAATTTTAATGGGATCCTTCACCCCTGAACTATTCAAACCACATTGAACCATATATAAAACCAACCCGTAAATATTTCAATAATAATATTCAATAACCATGATTTATTAGTTCTGGTATTCATAAAATATCATTCCAAGCATCCTTAAGAAGGAATATAATATATTTCTGTTGAAGAATATATAATCATCTTTACTGAATCATTTAAAATTTAAATCTTAATTTAAATACATTAAATCATATTTAAACATCCTAAAATTATAAATCTAGTATTATACATATAATTATATTTTTTATGACAATGATATAAATATTTTAGGACTCATTTCAATCATAATAAAATCAAAAACAATGCTTGTTCGTATGTATGACTAAACATGTCCATGTAGTTTTGTAATATGTTTTTCACCACCATTTTAATTGAATGATTATAAGTATGAAAATATGGAAAATATATAATTTAAATTTGATATAATTATTCTTTTTATATGTATAATTTTATAAATTCCTTCTAATTAGTCAATCCATATGAAAATAATAGTGTCTCTCATAGAAAAATGTGGAAACCACCTCCACCAAGAGATGTGATTTGTTTTTGGTTTTTCATTTTCATTGATAGAAATAAGGATAAAATTAATTTAAATATATGATAAATTAATTATTATGTAACAGTTAATTATTATTTTTCTTTCTTTTTTCTCCATCCATCCAAAAGTGAAAATATTGATTATATATATATATACATCCAGTAATCACTATGAATGGTGTAATTCATTTTTGTAAATCTATATTTAACAGATGATTAGAAATATTTATATAGTGATTATATTATATATATATATATATATATATATATTTATAATTATTATTGTTTTTAGATAAATTATCCTTGATAAATGCATAGGTATAGAAACTACAGAACTAAAACATCCCTGAAAATTAAAATTGCTACCACCCAGAAAAGATAATTTTAATATAGAATTAAAAATAAATTGATTTGAAAAATTATATTTGGATCATATTTGATGTTATAAGTATGAAAATTAATTTTCTAACGATATTATAATAAATTTAAATTTATTATATATAAATTTAATTCATGTTAATCTTAGAGGAGGCCTGAGGAAAGGGATTTTTAAATCAATTAATAAACACTATGTCATATTTCTACAGCGTAGAAAATGTTAATCCATGATTATCTTACCGAGAATTTTATTAAGTTTTATTTTAAAAAATAGTGTAATTATTATTTTCACATGGAATCACTTCATTTATAAATTCTCACTTCAATTATTCAAACATTCTAATGTATTATTTCACAATTTCATCCTTATTTGGGATTGTCTTTGTTTATATTTCAACTGAGATAATTTATTTGAATTTTTTATCAATGATCCCATATATTTCCTTATACATTTGTAATGTATATATATTAAATTTTTTATATCATATTCCTTTTTTATTTACATAATAGACCAAAATAATATATTTATGGAAATCTAGCTTCATTTTCTATTCAGTCAGGAATATTTTTCACCCATTTAAAAAAAATTAACAAGAACATAGACATTTAAATTTTAATAACAAAAAAAATTATTAATACACTTTAAGGTACCAATATAATTATAAATTGTTTGGTGGACGTATTTTTTATTTTTACCTAATGTATCATTTAAAAAATATCAATTCAAATTTTCAAATGAAATGATTATTTTTTTAAATGTATGACTTTAACTATATTTACTCTAACACCAATAACCCATAGCTAGTGTCCAAATTATTGCATTCACATAAGGTAGAATTGTAACATTATAAATGAAGGAATATTTTAGTTTTAATATTAAACAAGATACATACATGAATCCCATCGTAAATTTAATTAGAAAAATTAAAAAAATTAACAAGAATATAATTATTCCCTATATCATAACCTTTTATATCATTCATTTTACACTTCATACATTCTTATGAATGCAAAAAAATAATGGTGGAAAAAATAAATAATAATTGTGTTTTACATTGAAATCTATTAGGAATTATTCATTATAATTAGAAAAGTAATGGTAAATAACTGAAAAATCATGAAATGTAAATAATTTTACTATCTTGATTAGATAAATAATAATAAAAATGGAATGGTAAATACATGAACAAACATTACAGTTAATAAAAAACATGAAATTGAAATTCATCTAGAGATTATATCATTTTTATAGTCATAGGGATAATAATAATTAATTTTTTAATAATGGAAATTTTTATTTATTAGATATCATGATCTTAGGAATAATGAAACATATACTGTAAAAAACATTCACAATTTGGTTTAAAAATGATAGGTAATTATACACCATAATACTATTTAATTATTTTTATCCAACTGATTCATCTCTTGAGAATATAGATTCAAAAATGGGATATATATAATCTGGATCAATCTGTATCTTTATGTTTTAAAAATATGCCCTATTATAAAAGTTGATTAAATTCCAAAAAAATATGACTTTTCAACAAATTTCCATATATAATAATGAATACAGATTAACAATAATTTTCTCATTCTATCATATATCATTCAACGTAAAATAAAATATATTTAAATGATATAATGTTTGTATACTAAATATATACTTGATTACATATATGGATATATTAGTGGAATGTAATTTCCAATGGTGATAAGAAAATTAAAATTTAAATGAAATTTTATTGATTTAAAAATTAATAACGAAATATGATTTTGATTCCTTTCTAAGTAAACTTCTTCATAACATAGATAGAGAAAATAATTAAGATTTTATCAATAAAACATATACCCAATATGACCCTTTTATCATTGTTTCAGTTAAGTCTTAGTCATTTTCATTACTTTTTCTATGTGTGTCTAATTTTGAAAAGGAACTATGAGGATACCTGTAATGGGTGTGTAAGTGATTTTTTAAAATTTTCAACATAGACCTACAATTTATTCTACTCACTAGATACTTAAATGTCGTATAGTTGTAGAAAATGATGTGTAATGTATTATTGGAATACGATGTGAATTTGAATCTTATAACAAACTCTATATGCACCGTGTAAGACATTCAAGTTGTGTAATGTAAAATATAATGTTTTGAATAAACACTAGATGGGGTCTTCTACTTATATGTTCTTCATGGATAATAATACATGTAAGGGTATTACACTTCCTGTAACAGTTGAGAAATTGGATTTATAGTTTCTTTGAAAAAGGTTTTTTCATTTAAATAGTTGATGTATTTCATTCTATTTTACTATAATCTCTTCCAATGAGATTTAGGGTACCTAATTTCATTCAATATTGGTTTATTCTATGATTTATCTCCATTAGTGTTGGATTAATTCCATTCGAGTATGAAATACTTTTATCTTTTAATTATTATTTATTTTGGATATGGTTTTGTCAATGTTTGTGTGCATATTTTTGATCAAGTAGTTTTTTCAAACATCCATTGCAATTTCATAGAGTAATATATATTTCAACAGTTGTTCACTAGGTTTCTAGTCACAAAAATTTGAAATAGATAGGTTTTCACCATGTTGAGGATATTCGTTATATATAATGTGTTAATTCATTTAATTATGTATCATAATTGATTTCATATATTAGGTTATTCATTTATTTGTATTGATAAGTAGTTTCAAATTATTTCTTAGAAAGGATAATGTTTCCAAAAATGTTTATTAAATGTATTTTATTCATTTGGAATTGTGTTTTAAAAGTATTTGGCCATTCATCGTGTATTTGAAAACAATTTATAAAATTATGAGCTCTCTTTTTAAATGTATTCAAAAAATATAAATCTGGTAGCTTGTCTGTGTTGGGAATGATACACTTGTTACCTTAGTGTTTGTTTCACCACTCAGACGTAACTTTTATTGATATCGACTAGAAGAACATGAAATCTATTAGATCCTTGTTTTTCATGTTTATGATTGCGAGTTCCTAATGTGCATTTTCCTATAGGCTATAGACTAATATAATGTTCTTTTCATTTATCATTTATGGTTACTTATAACATTACTATTTTTATCTTTTAGTGTTGCACAACGATTTTTATATGAGGTTCTATCCCAAACCATAGAATGATATGATATTTTATGGAATTTTTTATGTCATGATGTATGAATATGATTTCATATTTTTATCACTTCAACCTGAATATTTCTAGTTTGAGAATATAAAGGGGTGTTATAAAAACAAAGGATGCATAAAGGTAACCTGACTTACAAATGGTTTGGATTTATGAGAATTGACATATAAAATTTTATATTTTAAAATATATAATGGTTTAATTCTTAATATTTTATATTGTATAGATAATTTGGTTGTCTCATACTAGGATTTCATTCACACCATAATTATTCATTTGTTCTATTTAAATTTCTATAGATTAGTATTTATGTAATGTGGAAAGAATATTGTAGTATAATGTCTTATATTGTTGTTTCCTCATTTAATTGGGGTTTGTCTCGAGGTTATTGAGTGTCAAATGGCATCTTGGCCTAATCTGGTTCAGTATGTTTTATCAGGGATTGTATATCATTATGGTATATTTTCAATTCCCTCTCGATATTCTAATTTATTGTCTTGTTTTTCTCATATCCGAGACTACTTTTTCAATTATTTTGTTTTACCTATATCATGTTATATGCTGATATGGTTGTCTGGTCATATTGATCTGTGTTGGTTTATTACAATTTCGAATCATGGGGATGCTCATCTAGAACTATTTTAGTAATACATATTCTTGGTTCCATGTATTGGGTAGATTTGAGTTAGGACCATCACGATTTGGATATTAATAGTGGAAAATGGGAATATCCTTCTCAAATCCGTAACTTAAAATGATTTACCAAGGTATTTGGTGAATTTTATTTGGTTTGAGACATATATTTTGAGGACATTTGGATGAAATGTATGTGTTGTTTATATAAATTTATAGGTTCCTTTTCAAGTGACGTACTTCCTTTTAGTATTAAATTCTTAATATTTTAAATATTTATTAATAATACATAAATTTGTTCTTTTGATATTGGAATTTTATCATGACTGATTAATTTTAATTTTATATGATATAATGAATTTGAGATGGTCTCTTCCAAATCCAAGAGATGAAGGAGTAAGATATGTTTTCTAGGTGAATCCTAAAGTGGACCGTTCTTCAGTATAAGTTCATATACTCCTATTTATACTCTTGGTCAAGTGGGTGATAGGATCCCGGGTTTTGTGGTATATTATGGATCTGAATTTATAATGTATCATCCAACCATCATTTTTTGATCAGGGACCCTAGTAATTTTAGTATTTTATTGACATGATAGAGAGTCTCTTAATCTTCTTAAGGATTCCTAAAGACTCTATGGTGGGATTTCTATGTATATGATTTATGGATTAGAGAGATGATTGTAGTACTTTATTTTGAATGCTATGATGCACAAGGTACTTACCTAAGAATCATTCATGAAAATATTTAACAAAATGTTTTATCCAGACAAAATATCATGCAGCGATGAACCCATATATTATTAACTTATAGTAATGGAAATGTACCATTTTTACTATTCATCCCATTTTACATAGTTGGTGAAACTAGATTCGAATCGTTTCACTAATGGGTTCCTAATGGTTTGTATATTTGATTTATTATTGGGGACTTATATTAGGACGATCTTATAACTCATGTTACTTCTAGCATTTCGGAGGTAGTTGAGAGGGAATCTTTGGATCAGGAAGATATAGCAGGGATAAAAGGTTTGACTGGAGCATCAATTGGTTTAGTGGTTATCCATAGTGTATCTTCTAGGTAGAAAAGAAAGTCTTTGTGTTGTCATTATTCATTGGGACTAGTTTTATGGGTTTCAATATGGCATCAAAAGGTGTATGTTACCAATATTGAATGTGGGGTGATACAAATTCTAACATAATTGAGGCTCCTAGGACTTGTTATCCTTGTATATTATTTTTTAATCTACATCATTTTATTAAAAATATATCTCATTGTATTAGGGAATGACCGACTCTCAAAAATGGTTAACATGTTTAAAAAATTCTTCGCAGGGTGGTGGGTCCAATCCATGGTCCAAAATACATATTGATGAATCTAATACCGAACAAAATTTTATAGTAGAGTATGTTCAAAGGAAATGTCATATTTGGGTGACTACTTTTTAGACGTAAGGTTTTTATCTAGTCTTATATGTTCCTAGATTTTTTTGATATAGGTTTTAATCGTTCTCTTATATCACAAATATTTGTTAACATGTTATTTTTTCATTGATAACATATTCCGAATCTTATTGGATCATTCTACACCATTGGGAAAGTGTTTGAACAATGTTTTAGATGTACCCTAAGTTTGGTGATGATACATTATTTGGATTTAGTGTATGACTTATTAATGATTAATCCTGAAATATTCAGCTTAATTATCGACATGGATTGAATGAAAAGTTTTAGGGCCTTGATATACTTTTACCGCTATCGAATTCATTTCTTATCATCCAATGGGGTCACTCATGTTTTCCAATGTGAGTGGGTATCATGATCAGGAAGGGAATGAGTTGTTGTTCCTTTTTTTAGAAATTTCACTCTTGTTTCTGAAGATGATTCATGATTTAGATTACAATTTCTTGGGTGGTCAAATTCATACAGTTTTGTGTGAATACCGTGAGGGCATGATGGAGTTTTTTTCTAGTTTTCCTCTAAAGAGATAGGTCATGTTTAATGTTGAAATACTCCCTGGTATGATTCCCATTTCTATTATAGATAACTGTATGGATCTTGTTGATTTGTCTAGACATATGATTAATATTAAAACCAATTGGCTAAATTATCTATTGTTTTAGTGAGTCAATGTAGGATTCTCATGTCCTCTTTTTTAAGAAGTTATACGGGAGGTTGTGACATTGTATTGTTTATAATGATATGAACCATGTGACCATTAAATAAATATATCTTATACCAAGGATTGGTGATCTTTTTGATCAGCCAATAGGTTCTCGTTGGATTTCTCATGAGGTGTTTATATATATTTTTTCTATATATTTTATCGATTCTTGTACACTTTTGTTTCTATGTTCATGGTTGATATTTTAGTGTACCAAATATTAGAGGATTAGAATGTGTACAATTTGGATGTAATTAATTTAAACATTAATGAAAACATTCATTGTTTTATTATTAAAAATTGATTATTTTGGATTGTGGAAGTGATTTATCAATGGCATGTGATACCTATGTGGGGAATCTCAGTAGATCAAAAAAAGTTAAATTTATTTATTTCTAGGGATAATCTTAGAAATATGTTTGAAATCCCTATATTATTTAGTTTTTCTATTTAATATTGATAATGTTCATTTGAAATATACATGATTTCATATTCAATGACACCATTAACCTATAAGTGTTATATTTTTGAATTTAATGACAATTGTCATAAATATTTTGAGTAGCTTGAGATAAGGTTGACTTCAGTAGTAGTTTTTTATTCTTCCCGATCTATTATTGGGTTTTGATGTTATCTTTGATTCTTCTTGTATGGGTTTGGGATATGTCTTGATGCTGGGTAAATAACTTGTATATTGTGGCTCTCTCTAGTTACACCCTCATGATAAGTACAAACGTACACGAGATATTGTGTTCGAAATGGTTATACATGCACTAAAAACATGGAGACACTATCTATTTGTTTTGTAGTATAAAATATATTCTTATTATAATATCCTAAAATATATTTTTACTCATAGGGATACAAATATGGGACATATAGACTAGGTAGATTATATTTAGAATTTTTATCATGATATTTCTTATACCCCTAGAAAATGGAATGTGGTTTCTGATGAATTGAGCTAAAAATTACCGACACAAGACATAAATGAATTAATTGATGAGTGGAATATTATGTGTTTGTATAAAGACATAATCTTATAAGTGGATAAGGATAGTGGATAAGTGTTCTTGGAATTCATGTGTGAAGATCCATACTTATATGATATAGTTTAGATCTATAATTTAGAATAAAATGAGATCCAACACATTAGTGAAAGACTTTATGGAACAGTGTCCAAATGTGAGTGGTATTTGTCTACAAGTTGGTATTTTTCTTCATTAGTATATTGTTTTTTCTATGTTAAATGAGGTACGAGTTGCTGGAGAGTGGAAAACTGTCTTGTTGGTCTAAGCACCATGGGGCTCCCAAGATATATCAAAATTTGAGTTAGTGGAAATGGTGCAATGGGATAAGACCATAGAAAACCGAATTTTTATCATTTTGATTATCTATTTGAGTCTTGAGAAAGATCACCAGTCACTAATAGTGTTTTTTTAACACATATGCATTCTAATAAAGAAGTGGGATGATATTTAGATGGATTTTATCATTGGTTTTCCCTAAAATCCAAATTTGGAGGATATGATTTGTATTATTATTGAACAAATAATTAAATTAGTTCATTTATAACCTATTAATAAGATGATAAATGTATAGAAGCATGGGGATTGTTATGTACAAGATATTGTTAGAATTTATGGTGTTTCCTCTGTTGTTTTTTCTAATAGAAATTAAAGCTTCACGTCTAGTTTCTAAAATGGTTTCTAGGAGGTGCTTGATACCTTGATTGAATTCAACATAGCAAATAATACAGATAAATATTGAAATATAGAGAGAGGTTTCTAGATTTTGGAGGACATTATCTGATCTGGTGTTCTTGATTTTAGAGGATCTTTGGAAATGAAATTTATATTAGTTAAAGTTTTCTATTAAATTAGTTATTAGTGATCAATTGGTATTGAAAACATGGGCATTTTTTATGGTTATCCATCTCTATATACATTATTATGGGAAGAGTTAGGAGTGTAGTCCATTATTAGATCGATTGTTGTTTAGGGGAAGATGAAGATGCTTATTTTGATCAAAAGATAAAAATCATTGAATCAATTTTTCAAAAACCTATGTGGATAATCAAAATCATATTTTAGAGTGTGAGGTCAGTGATTTGGTTTTTCAAAGAGAGTCACCTACGTTGGTAAATAGTTTTTTGAGTATGTAGGGTAAGTTGGTACTGAATTTTTGGCACCCTTTAAGATAAGTGGAGGATTGTGGAGGGTGGAATATTAGTTTCACTTTAGATCTAGTTTGATATTTTACCATGAGGTGTATCATGTTTCCCCATTTAGGCAGTATATATCAGATCCTTCTCATGTTATTAGATGGGAGGATGTTTATCTTGATCCTAATAAGAATTTCTTTTAGGAGTCTATTCTAATTATGGTTCAAGAGGATAAGGTACAACAAGGGAAAATTATCCCCTTTTGTGGGTGTTAGGGAAGTGCAGATAGGATAGTGACTAGAAGTGGGAGTGGGAGTTATTGGTGAGGTAGAAGTGGCCTTACCTTGTTATATATCCATGATCATGAGGGATTTATAGGGTTTGAAGTATTTAATTGAGGGGAGATTGTAAAACTCCATTACTTTTTTTCATATATGTTTTATCCTTTTCTTTTTTATTCCTTTTTCTTTGGAAATTTAATTCCAAAAATTAATTTTTGGATATCTTTAATGGTGTTTCTAAATATTTGATGAGTTTTTTGACATATAGATTTAGTTTTTAAGGCTGATGGACACTTAGACATTTAATAATTGTAGTACAGACCATGTCATTGCTTCTAAGATGAATCCAAAAGGTGATTACATGGTTTAAAGGATTTGAACACAATGTAACAGATTGAAATCATGTAATGCAAAATATTTATTTATTAAATAAAATTTATTGGGTTTTATTTATAAATGTTATTTATGAAAATTATGACTTATATGGTTATTAAATTCCATGTAATAGTAATAAACTAAATTTATATGGTGTGGAATAAGAAGTTTCTCAGTTCCTTATATGCAGGAATCCTTTCTCTTGACCTAGACTCTCTTACATGGTGACATTGGGTGAGTCATTTCCTTTTGAATAACCTAATTCTGTGACTAATCCCCATTGGGTTTTAGATTTATTCTCTATGAGTATTGAATCCTTCTAAATATTCATTGTTTTTTGTTGGGACTATAGTTTTAGATATGGTTGGGTTAATATTTGTGATCACATAGTGCTTTATATCGATCCATTTTAGATTACTTATGTTTCCTATCTTTTAAATATCAATATATTTTTTTATGGTCACCACTATTGAAGGAATCTAGGATTCTACCATGATGCTGTAGGTATTTCTATAAGATGAGTTAATTCAACGAATTGCATTTATTTGCTGATAATTTTTTATGGTTTTCATATGTTTGATGTGATATTTGGTTTTAAATGATTTCTTAGAAAGGGTAATGATTTTGAAATGTTTTTTTCTTATAATTTTAATTTTCTTGATTTGTAATTATTTTTTCAATCTCTGACATTTTTTTATTTTTTAAAACTATTTATAAAGTTGTGATCATGGTTTTGAAAATATATTTGTAGAAATGAACATTTAGAACTTGGTTTCATCAGGATTATGACCCCAACAACTTTTGAATGTGTTTCACCACAAGGATTTAATGTTTTTTGATATTGAATTATAGTGATCGATATATGTTGGATCCAAAATATGCCTATTTTGGATTATCGTTGTCTAGTTTAAATTGTACTATAAGACAAATCTTTATACAAGGTGAATTATGGTTTATCATTTATGTTCTTTTATCTGATTATTATTTTTATCATGTATCTTTTATCACATATTTTTTATGTGGTCGTATCACATAGTTTTGCATGATATTATATTTCTTTTATACGTGTAACTATTTTTTCATGGATGTTCTTTCCTAATTTTATAACATCAAGATATCATATTATGTGTTGGACAATATCAATGGATATTATAAATAATGGATGAAAAAAGGAAAATGTTTTATAAGAGGTTTTGATAAATGAAAATTGTTTTTTAAAAATTATTATTCAAACATCCATAGTTGTTTAATTCAATATATTAAAAATTTTAAAGAAAAATTAATATTATCCAACTAGGATTTAGTTAAAACCAAACATTTGACATTGTATATTATTAAATATTTATTTAAGGATTCAATAACCTTTATTTAATCTTCTAGAATAATGATTTCTCTTGTTATTTCTACATTCAGTTTGGGTTGTTCTGGAGGTGATTATTTGTCGAGAGGGATCTTGAAATACCTTCTGGTTTAACTTATTTTGTATTGGATTGTATTACTTTTTGGATTATTTTTTTCTCTTTGTACTATGATTTTATGTTTTTTTCCTTGTAATAGGGATTGGTTTTTTTGTTATCTTATTTTACTTATATATTGTGACAGGTCAATTCTGGTGGCTTCTCTAGTTGTTCTAGTTTTGTTCATTAAACCCCTAGTGGTTCATATGTACAATAAATGTATGATTTCAATGATGAATTCAAATGTAATATGTCCCCACATAATTTCTATTCATGATTAGAAAATTTTTATCTTGATCATCCTTTGTTAGGTCATCAAAATTATATGTCATCTTTCCAAATGGTTGGATGAACTCTTCCATGTTTATCTTATTTGGATGAATACACATATCAATATATGATATTTCATGTTGATCCACTCAAAATGAGATTTATTAGTGACCAATAGAATTAGTATCTCTTTTATCAAGTCTTCATCCTCATGAGAATCCTACATTATCGAATGTACATACAAAAATTCTTTCATGAAGTGAAGGATAATAACCTAATACTTTAATTATTCCCCAACATCGTCACTATTCAATTTGTGAGAGCACTAAACTCCAACAGGTTGTCTTCATTTGTAGCCTTCTTAAAAATAATCCCCTAAGTGATAGTTAGAGTATCCTCCACAGTCATAGATCCTCCCTGTATAGGAGGAAAATCGTCTATTATGACATAATAATTCTTTATAACATATTCTTTAGAATAACCATCTCCAGGTATTGGTCTTAAACTTAGAATTTTTTAAATCATCCTCTTTATCTGATCATTCTCAGTGTGATCTAAATCCATCACCTAGGACAAATAAATTTTGGCGTAATATTTCTCTATTGATTTAGGTAAGTGATATCATTCCTTAGCCAAAGAATCATTATTCACATAAATATAAATTACATCAGTTCTGAAGAATACATAAAACATTACAAAAACTAATTCCCAATGACCAATTTTGATTAGTGCCTTTATAAAATTTGAAACATAAACACTGCTAAATAAGTGATATACATTATCTCCAACAAGGTTTTTCATTAACAGAATCATTTGTAGAAACCACATACTTAATACATATATGCATAACCTACGGAAGTATACATAAAAGGGATGAGCACAAATGCTCAGTAAGGGTAAACAAGGGAGACATGTAATCATAAACATGAGAATAGTTGTATTATAATGTGGTCAAAACATTTTAATATCATACCTTTCATATCAAAGATCATAAACAATGCTAATGTAAAAAATAATGATTGTTCAAAATAACTGAATTATTAGGAAAGAAAGAGCATAGTGAATCAAAGAATAACATAATAATTAAACACAAAATTTTGTAGAAACATAATAATTTAATATTATTTCCATAATACCCAAAGAAAATCTTTAATACCATCATAGTTGTATAGGATCACTACCCATAAAATCTTTTTAGTAATTTTTCACTCTAATGGCCATCTTAATAGCATGAGTTCACTTCTCATGCCATCTTAGTAGACATGGTTCACTCCAATTACCATATTAGTAGTAATGGATCACTCCCAATATTATCATATTCATTATCATTAGATATAAATCAATACATAATGAATTAGAGGAAGATAAAGGTCACACCCATCTCATAAAGAAATAATAAATACATGTGAAAAAAAAATCATAAATAATTATATAAAAACCCATGAAATGAAATGGGAATCACAAAAATGTAATCATTTAATATCATATGGAAAAATATACATGTTTCACAGTCATTTCATCCAAATCATATACCATGTTGGAAAATTAGATTTCATAAACATATAACCTATGAAAGATAAATTTATTTCATAAATACTATTAAATCATGTAGAAATCATTTAGATAATTAATATGAATGGAACCATAAGATCATTTCAAAGAAAGGAATGAGTAACATCAACAGATCTCATCATAGATGGAAAATCATTTTGAAATATATTTTATAATTATTTCATGGGATAAATATAATTTATTCATTGAAAAAAGGATTTTTTAAATCATAAAAAATTTTGAAAATCCTTTTCTTCAGATTAAAACATATAAATAAATATTAAATAAATACAACCATTTTAATTCAAAACTTATAAAATAATATTAAAAATATTTTGAAAATCATTTTCCTTGAAAACATATAAAAATATTTGAAAATGTTTGGAAAATATTGTCATTTAAAATACATTGAAAAAATGAATTTAAATAATAATAGGATAAATAATTCCATTTTAAAATTAAATAAATTATAAATATTATAATGGATTCTTCAAGGGAATGTAGGTCATGACGATTGATAATATCGAAGAAATTGAACATTCCTTTTACACCATAAAATTATTGAATGGTTCCTCTACTAGAAAATGAAATGAATAATTCTTATTAAAAACCCTTCTGTTTCAAAAAACTAAAACATGGTTAAATTGTATTTTATAGAGAAAATGATAATAATATAATATTTGTCGAATACTTTTTGAAGTCATGAATTTGAATGAATATTTATTTCTAACCTAGGAAAGAGGTAATGTTAAAATTTATTGAAAAAATTATTAACTGTCCTATGTAACAAACATTGGAAAAATTGTACCAATAAATTTATGTATAATGGATAATAATAGTGGAATAAAATCCATTATATCTCATGATATATGGATCATATTATTTCATCAAAATAATAATAATAATAAATCTTGAAAAGAAAATAGATTATTTCAACAAACTATTACAACATGGTAACTTTGAACAACACTCCCCATGTAATAATATGAAATAAAATTAATATTAAAATCCCATCAAATGAAGAAGATTTGTGATATAAAATTTCAATTGAAATATATACACCTCCTATAGCATGTGTCTCAAGCAGGGTAAATTGAGACAAAAATTGCATTATTAATTTGGTAACCTTTGAAACTTATACCCTATCAAAAAATACAATAAAATGGTTATGTAAATACCCATATTATTTTTAATAAAAAGAATAGAATAAATTAATAGTATATATATATTCCACATAAAATAATTGAGTAGTGAATAAGGAATGTATCTCATGGAAATAAAGAGTGAGTAGAAATTCCATTATATTGTGACGTGTGTCTCGTCGTACTAATTCAAAAACATAGTATAATAAATATTCCCTTGGATATAAAACATTAATATTAAATTAAAATTAATTAATAATTGTAATTAATTTAATTTATTAAAATTAAAACAACTTAGTGAGTATAAAAATAGTTTTTTGTAATAATAAATGCTATATATTCAAAAGGTTCTTCTATTAATTTATAAATAATTTTTAAATAATTAACTAATTTTATATTTTTTGAACACATATTTTTTAAATAATATAGTTAATAATATTCATAAAAGATAATTTAACATCTAGGTTATATATCATAATATTTTTTTAATAACATAATATTTTTATGGAAATACTCGACCTTGCGTGCTTCACAGGCCGTCGAGGAATGCCAGTCTTGTGTATAATGTAACATTACCTCAGTTTTTGTAATAGGGAAATATAACCTTCATATTGCATGTGGTGCACGATTGACATAGAACATCATATAATGCAAGCCAAACATATTGCTTTAATATATATAAAATTATTATTTTCAACATTTTGTGAAATTAAAAATATAAAAAAAATTAACTCAAAATAAATCACAATATATAATGGGTTTATATTATAACCTCATTAAAATGAATTTATCAATAAAATTCTATCTAGTTTATTAAAACTTCCATACATGAATATTCCGTTCCTAGAAACCGACATCTTAAAATGAATACTAAATCATCCAGTTAAGAAGAAAAGCTTGACCTCTAACGGTTACCCAAAGTAACACATAACTAGCTTCTCACATATGATAACATAGGTGTGAATTAAAAATATAAACTTGTAAGACAAATATAATCACCATGTCTTGATAGAGAGTGATATAAAATAATGACATGTGAATCTTAACAATCACCAAGCCATAAATCGGTGATGACCTAAAGTACAATATGATCCATCAGAAAAAGTTGCACTAAGAAAAAATTTCATTTATATATAAGTTCCCTAGGGATGGAAAATATTCATTAAATGATTTAATTTTATGATTTCATGAAAAAATCAACCTTTGTTGTTAGTTGTTCCACTTCACCTATTTCTCTTAAAAGGAAGGTGGCCATTTCATTCATGTAATACTAACAGATCATGAGACCCATGATATGTCATCCAATCAGTTATCATCAACACAAATTAGTCTTAATAGTCAATACAATATGCATAAATCCTTATATAGAGAGATAACACTTTAATCACATAAACATCATTCACTGTTTATCTTAAAAATCCCATAGGTTTTAACCTTATAACAATTATGAATGATGAAAATAAAAAACACTAGAAAGAATATCAAGGAATAATATTAAAATTGATCCCCCACATATCAAAAAGTATCTATTATTTTTCCCAATACAGACTTGTGAATATCATTATTATATATTCCCATATATTATTTTATAAAAAATGAATTCCTACTTATTCAAATAATTACTTGATATATTCTTTAAATACAATAAGTTGTAAACTTCATCCTTGATGAAATAAAGAACTTTTTCAATACTCATTTCTAGGGAAATCCATACAATTCAATTTACTTTTTCATATCTGCAATTTCATTATCAAACAAAATTATCTCAACATCACACATTAATTAAGGGTTTAATTCACTTAATTAAATCTCACTAATAGTTCATTAAGAAAATTAAACATAAAATTGTAAATAATAAGTAAATAATATATATAGAACAATCCTTGAATATTTCCAAATTTATAGAACATAATTTTCGGATTCCAAATACATTAAAAAGTGATTATACACCTTTATCTGTATTATATAATAAGGGTACCAAATCCTATCACATAGTACATTTTTCCTTTATCATGTTATCTATAGTCTCATTATCGTCATAAATATTACTATTACTCATACTACCTTTATGAGTGTCCCTTATATAATTTCTATTAGTGCATTGAGTTTCATAATTGAAATGTATTACAATATAAAAACACATAACATTAGTTGATGGATTGTGGAGGCCAATATTCCCAGACATTTGGATAATGAAACTCTTTATTTTTCCTTTGTAGTAAGTTTATTTTTTCCCTTCATTTCCAAAAAAAATACCTTCTTGATCCTATAATACATTAACATTGATGATTGTTTCCACATTCTTGAAATAAAACATAAACCAAATATTCTTTTATCCATGGTCTCCATTAACTGAAATTTCAGTTAACTCCTTCCTTATCTTCTCTATTCAGTCTGAGAGTTTTTTAATATACACATTGTTAATCATGTTCCATGAAACTTATTAGTCATGCTCAAAACATCCTACACTCTATTGGTATTCACATTTTAATTCTCAACATTAGATTTTCAATCACATTAAATGTTAATATAGTTCGTTTTGATTCCCTCTATTGAATTAAACAACAAAGTACGAGGTGAGAAAAACATTTCAGAGAATAAAACCACATAATAATAAATAATTACTTATAGGATGTATAATTAATGAAAACTACCTTATAAAAGATCACATCATATTTTTTCTTCGGTTATTCTTACTCGTATTATTTTCAAAAATTTCGTAAGGTTTTGTGATGCTTTTGTGAATTTCGAAACCATACCCCTTGGGAGTATCAAACCTGGTGTGTAGCAATGCTTGTAGTCTTGTACCGGATTACCCTAATTCAGTACCAGAATATCGTTTCATACATATTACACCTAGGAACATTTATTCCAAATCCATATCCACTTTTATTATTCATACATGTATGTATTTAGAGTATGACACTCATTATATCCCATAATAAAATTCCATAACAATTTCTAATTCTTTTTTTCCCCTTAGAATTATCCTCATACATGTCCATAAAGTTATATTAGAAAATTTATCATCCTAGTTTCCAAATAACAACCAAAATTTTTTTCTATAGAAACTATAATGACATAGTATTTAGATTAATTATCATAACATCACTTTTGGTGAATACATAAAATTTTACAAAAAAATATTCTGAAATACCGTAATTGTTTAGATCCTTTGAAATCATGGAAAAATAAACAGCATTATAGAAGTGATGTACATTATATACCACTATGTTCATCACTACTAAAAAACTTCTTAGACCCTTCATACTGAATAGAAAATCCTCACAACCTGGGGAAGGTAACATAAAATGGGGTGAGCATAGATGCCCAGTATTGGTAAACAAGGAAGACATGTAAGAATTAACGTTATCATATGAGTATATATATGAGAACATGATTGAAACATTTATATATCATACCATTCATATCACTGATAATAAAAATTATTAATGGTATAAATATTGGTAGTCAATAATTCATGATAAATAAATAAATACTGAACATAATCTATGAAACCATAATATAGGAATGAAAAATGGTATTATGGAAAACACATAAGAATATTATATGATTTATATAGTATACAAGGGAATCACTTCCAATACCATCTTAGTATAATGGTTTCATTACACATGCTATATTGGAAATCCGATATTACTCCCATGGCCATCATAGTATCATGAGTTCACTCCTAATTCCATCATGGGAGTCATGGTTTACTCCCATTTTCATCTTAGTAATCAAGGATCACTACCAAGACAATCATAGTCTCTCTCATGAGATATAAATATTTAACTTATGCATTGGAGGGAGAAATAATCCCCACCCATCTAATAATTAAAACATACATACATGTTCCACAAAATAAAAAACACCCATATCATAACCCATGAAATTAAATGGCCATCATAAACATGTATTCGTATCATAACCTTTAGAAAAATTAACATATATCAAAAACATTTTATCTTAATATAAACTCATAAATAAAATTGTATTTCATAAACATATCACCAATTAATTAGAAAATTTATCCATAAATACCATTATATCAATCATAAATCACTACAAGAAGTAATATGAAAGGTAACTTTAGATCGTTTCCCTGAAAGGCTTGAGTAACATAAAAAAATGTCAAATTAGATTGAAAATAATTATTAAATTTCATTCAAAAAATTTATTCAAGAAAATATCATATCTTCTTCAAAAAACTACCTTTAAAAAAAACCTTTAAAAAGATTTAATATTGAATAAAACATATAAAGATATCATTAATACATTTGGACAAATTTCTAACTAAAAATCATATAAAATAATCTTGAATATAGTTTGAAAACCATTATCAATGAAAACATATAAAATAGCTTGTAAATTTTTTAAAGATAGTTTTTTATATAATTATTTACTAATGAATTTTTAGAATGATAGGAAATCATTATCTTTTTTAAAAGAAAATTAATTTTTGATCTAGTAAATGAAGCTACTATGGTAATTTCATTTAGGATGGAGGATAAACATGAACACACTAAATGTTCCATTTACTCTATAAAATGTTTTGAAAGGATCCTCTACCAAGAAAATTTAATGTAGATTCATTATAAAAAATCCATTTTTTTTAAAAGGTTAATCATGGGTAATAATTTCTATTACTGATCATGGGATAAGAATAGAATATGTTTGTAAACATGTTTTAATACATGGTTTTCCATAAATATATATTTCCAAATAAATAGATAGGTAATGCCATAATTTATTTAAAATGCTACATTATATATCGTAAGAAAAAAATATTGGAAAAATGTTGAAATACATGATTATATAATTAATATCTAGATGATAATAAAAGTCCTTAGTGTTCTTGAGATTTGTATCATACTATTTCATCAAATAAATTATAATCATAAATAATCTCAAAAGGTGATGAGATTATTTCAATAAACTCTTATAACATGGTTACTTTTAACCATAATAACTATATATTAAAATTAAATTACATATATCATAAAATACTATAAAAGGAATTATATTCATGATATAAAATTTAAATTTAATATATACACCTCATATAATAATTTATATGCATAACATTGCATGTTTCTATAAAGGAAAGTTGAGATAAAAATTACATTATTGATTTGGTAACATTTAAAACATAACTAACATGATATAAATATCATAAATTTTTTATGTAAATAAACATATATTTAATTATTGGATGAATATAATACATTAATGGGTTGTATATACAACATATAAAATAATTTATGGGTGAATAAGGTATGCATCCCACTGAAAAAAGGGTGAGATGAATTTCCATTACCTAGTGTCTTGAATCTCATCATACTCAATGTCAGGACCCCCTCCCAAAAAAGTGTACCCCTCCTAGGCCGGAAATGTGAAAAGGGAGATAATGACCCCCGAGTCCCGCCTCCAGTAGGCCCCGGGTTGGCGACTAGCACCGAGGGTATAATAACGTACAAATGGGAGGCATTACCCTCTAAGAGAACACAAGCAGAAGATAGAGATAGAATAGACTCCAATCAACTCCAACTCAGAACTGAAATATAAAAAGGAAACCAAGTACATATATGAAATGTCATGCAAAAGTACTACAACTGAAAGGGAAAACTAAAAGTACCCAAATGAAAGAAAAACGTCAGCGACCACAAGCCCGAACAGCTCCTCCTCCAACCGCAATCTAGTAGTAACCAAATTGATCTCCAACCTGCTCCAAGTGACCTGAAAAACAGTTTATATGTACATAGGGTGAGTATAACAGTATACTCAGTAGGATCCTCCCCAAGACTCTCGTGCAAAAGTAAAGAAAGCATGCTAAAGCCCAGTGAACAACAAGTGAAACTAACTCGTTATCTAAACAGGTATACTATGTTCCCAACCTCACCATGGCTACTCTCACCATGTAACTCATACAAGAATATATCATATAGTAAATAATATCAAGGGTACCCTGCTACTACTTCCCCACTGGTTTGCCGCTTTTCCCCAACGACATACGTCATGTGCATCTCTCTCAAAAGGCTTGCCCGCAGACACCTGGGCTAAGCTCCACAATCTGCACCTCGTGCACCACAAAGGATTGCCCGCAGACACCTGGGCGAAGCACCACACCATCCTCACAACCAAAGTAACCAGGTAGTTTCCGGGAGCCACCATAGCTCGTATAATGTGTATCATACGTCGAGTATTATTCCTCAAGCCATCACAGCCCATACGCCGAGTAAGGATCCTCAAGCCATCACAGCCTATACACGTTACACCTATAGTATTCCATAGGATACTATATCCAGAGTATTTGTGTGTGAAATAACAACAAGCCATTACAGCCCTCTACACACATATATGGGTAAAACTAACCACTGTGCCTACCAGCACAAGGATCTACCAAGAGAAGAGAGCGGGGCCAAAGGGGGTAGTCAGCCATTCAACCTCCCATCAGAATGTTGGGGAAAACACCCCCCCAGGGCTCAGAATCCCCGGGGTGTCAGTTACCCTTACCGACAGGGTGGAGTAGCATATAGAAACACAAAAAGTACAGAATATATAAGTAACTCACATCCACACTATGGGCATTACCTAGTCTTAGATACAACTGCAGCTAACGTCTCTCAGACTCCAGGCTGCTACTTCTAAGACTAGGTATCCTATAAGAACACAAACAATGAAGAGCTTTATTAGATTACTCCATTCTCATTTATCAGTTCCACTGTACATTAATTAATTCTTTAAACATTAATTAAGAATGGATAATTCCACATTAAAATGAAATGGCATCACTTTCAAAAACAACTGCTCCTTTTTAAGATTCACATCACCTTTAAATTCCAGCATCTCCATCCCCGTGGATTTTCACCATTTAATCAAACATTCATTACAGAATTACTTTTCCACATTCCCAGGCATTCTAGAAAAACATCCTATGCTTCTAAACACAAAGGAGGCTCAACACGGTGAGTAGATATACTACCCGTCGAGTCTTTGCCGCCTATAGAAAGAGCATAGACGCATCCTCCATCGAGAGGCTAAACACGGAAAGCACGTGGCATACCCTGTGTGTCTTCGCCTCCTTCGGAAAGAGGGTAAGCAAGACCAGCTGCCTTGAGAAGTGGGGAAATGTAAAGCAGATAAGCAACCAAACCAAACCACCAACATCAAACCATCACATTCATCTCATACCATCACCCTTGGTGTCCTCCCCGACACCCATATTCATAAACCGATGCATCTTGCCACACTAGGCATCATCCGCTGCCACAACCACAAGTCTCCATGCCTCCACATATCACAACAGCCATCCAGGCTCACATCACAGCACAAGCAGTAGGAAAACAAACATCACAAAGTGGGCTCTCGGCCCTTTAACAAACAAGAGGGTAACTCAGAACCCTTTTAGAAATTCCCACATAATCTGTTCTCTAATCCATATTGAATTAACAGACTTGTTATTCATAGGTTCCAATCATGGATACCTAATCAGTAAGCTATCACAATTTAAATAACCATGCTTACTTCCCTAATTTGATTATCCTCAAATTAAAACAACTACACCAACGGCAATAACCAGATTAATTTACATGCCTCTTTATCTTTAGCCAACTAATTAACAATTAATTCCGGCTTTACGTTCATTATCAATTTCTATCATGAACGAACAACAAATCAATGAAAACATAGATATCACTATATCTAGGAAAACATGAGGCAAACCGTTATCACAGTATAAAGCAACAACATGCGATCAACCAATTATTTTAATCCGGTTCAAGTATTTAATTAGGTCAATTTCATTGTGATCCAAAGAGATAAATCATGCTAATTCTACGATTGCACATATACAATTAGAGGATCCATGAATCCCCTACCTCAAAGAGTTCTTGACGTCCTTTATCCACACAACAGGTCACAGTCCTCTTCTCCTCACGATAGCTGCATCCACCAGAGGCTGACACGGTACAACAGTACTAACCAACCCCAAGACAACCCATTAGAACCATGGAGATTACATGCTAATATGGAAGGAAGAACAAGAGAAGGTGATCCCCGAAGGAACGATGATAAAACATACCTTATATGGAAGAACGATCGACACAACTTGGTTGCATCAACAGACCGAAACTGATCTGAGTAACGTTGGATTGTGAAACTCCTACGAGAATGATTGCAAGGTTCTAGCGTCTCGTAGATGAGAACCAGGAGAAGAACAATGAAGAATGATATCTCGTTCCTTTTAAAAAAAATCGAGAGGCGACGGTTTAAGATCCGATTTATTCTCTATTAAAAACAGATCACATTAACCCACGCGGTTTGACCAAGTAAAAACATCCCGGCCTTAGGAATAATTAATATAGAATTTATGGCCTTTGAATCGGCCTTAATGTCCATATAATAAGGTTTTAAAAGTATTTTACGTCAAAGAAAACGTCAAATTTGCGAAGCTGGAAACACTGTTCACATACTCAAAATTTTGCAAAGTATGGATTCGGTAGCTCTTATGGAGTCTGGAAACACTGTTCATTCGTGAAATTTGGCAAAGTATGGAATCGGTAGCTCTTATGGAGTCTGGAAACACTGTTCATTCGTGAAATTTGGCAAAGTATGGAATCGGTAGCTCTTATGAAGTCTGGAAACACTGTTCATTCGTGAAATTTGGCAAAGTATCGAATCGGTAGCTCTTATGGAGTCTGGAAACACTGTTCATTCGTGAAATTTGGCAAAGTATGGAATCAGTAGCTCTTATGGAGTCTGGAAACACTGTTCACAGAACTAAAAAAATTGGCAAAGGAAAGAAAAGCTCACCGATAGAACCATACCGATAGAAACACAAGTCTACTGATAGATCCTCACTGATAGAAGTCCGCCGATAGGACCTCACCGATAGAAACACTGTTCACAAAACTAGAAATTTGGCAAAGTGTTAGCCGAGCTACTGCTGGACTGCGGCTACAAGTATACCGAGATATCAGTATGCCGTGGCTACCGGTAAACCCAGCTACCGGTAGGATGCGGCTACCAGTAGACCGAGCTACCGGTAATCCGCAGCTACCGGTAGACCGAGCTACCGGTAATCAGCAGCTACCGGTAGATCGGGCTACCGGTAATCAGCAGCTACCGGTAGACCGAGCTACCGGTAATCAGCAGCTACCGGTAGACAGAGCTACCGGTAATCAGCAGCTACCGGTAGACCGCGCTACCGGTAATCAGCAGCTACCGGTAGACCGAGCTACCGGTAATCAGCAGCTACCGGTAGACCGAGCTACCGGTAATCAGCAGCTACTGGTAGACCGAGCTACCGGTAATCAGCAGCTACCAGTAGACCGAGATACCGGTAGGCAGCAGCTGGGGGATAAGTCACCTTGTCCTTCCGGAACACCTCCAACACCACAATTCCACAAAGTAATGGACCGGAGAGGTCGGGCCATTACATTAGATACCTCTCAAAACATTCTCGTCCTCGAGAATTAAAAACCAACCCAGAAGAAAAGAGGGGTCTGAACAACCACCCCATAAGATACCTCTCAGGGTAAAACCACCATGAGTTGTTCGAAAGCTGGAACAAAACTCTGACATCCGGGAACAAACAATCCATACCCAAACAATTCATTCACAACATCACATCAAAGGTACATAAATAAAACATGAAAGGTCTAACCAGAGAGGAAACATCATTACATGGAAAGAGTTAAACATTAAACAACTCTGGGTACTGAGCACGTATCTGTGACCCACGCTCCCAGGTACTCTCCTCCATGCCACCGTGTCGCCACAGGACACGAACTAAGGGGATAGAATGCCCACGCAACACCTTCTCCTTGTGGTCTTGGATCTCCACAGGTCGCTCCTCGAAGGTTGCATCATCGTCAATATCGATCTCTCCCCAATCGATAACATGAGATTCATCATGAAGATAACGACGGAGCTGCGATACATGGAAAACATCATGTATCCGACTCATCTGAGGGGGAAGTGCTACTCGATACGCCACAGATCCAACACGAGATAACACCTCGAAAGGCCCAACAAACCGGGGAGAAAGCTTACTTCCACGACCAAACCTTCGCTGCCCACGACGGGGAGTCACCTTTAGAAACACATGATCCCCAACATTAAACTCTAACGGTCTCCTTCTTTGATCAGCATATGATTTCTGACGATCCTGTGCTGTCTTCATCCTCTCACGAATCACCTGAACCATCTCTGTTGTATTCTGCACTAGTTCTGGTCTGAGAATTGCCGACTCTCTGACCCCAGTCCAGCACAACGGAGAACGGCATGGCCGGCCATACAAGGCTTCAAACGGCGCCATACCGATGGTAGAGTGAAAACTATTATTGTAAGTGAACTCTACCAAGGGTAAGTGCTTCACCCATGAACCTCCAAAATCAAGAACACAAGAGCGCAACATGTCTTCAAGAGTCTGGATAGTTTGCTCTGTCTGACCATCTGTTTGAGGATGAAAAGTAGTGCTAAGGCATAGTTGAGATCGAAAAGCATGTTGGAGACCTCTCCACACCCTAGAGGTAAAACGAGGATCTCGATCATAAATGATCGTCCTAGGTACTCCGTGAAGCCTCACCACCTCCTCCAGATACTGCCTCGACAAAACCTCCACTGAGCTCGACTCCTTGATTTCTATGAAGTGGGCCGATTTAGTTAAACGATCCACTACCACCCATATAGCATCATGTCCTCCCGGAGCTCAAGGTAAACTTGTAACAAAGTCCATTGAGATGTCCTCCCACTTCCACTGAGGAATCTCTATGTGTTGGAGAAGACCACCAGGAACACGGTGTTCGGCCTTCACCTTCTGGCAGACTAAACATCGAGACACACACTCTGCAACCATACGTTTCAGCCCAGGCCACCAGAACTGACCCCTTAAGGATCGGTACATCTTCATCACACCAGGATGTACTGCCAAGGGTGAACTAGGGAACTCTCGGAGAACCGTCTCGCGCATCGCCAAGGGAACAAAAAGCCTGCCATGATACAACACTCGGTGTTGTTCATCCTCCGACCAACCATCAGGGGCCTCCCCACAAACAACTCTGTCTCTCCAAACTTCCACCTCTAAATCACCCAACTGAGACTCTTCCACCTTCTGCATCAGGGATGACTGCACCGTCATCTGGAAAAGACAACCTCTTCCCCCAACTTCTCCCATATCAATATGCAAAGATGATAGCTCTTCCATCACTCTCCAGGAATCACCAGATTCATGCACAACATCATTACATGACTTTCGGCTCAGTGCATCAGCAACAACATTTCCCTTCCCAGGTGTATACGATATTTCGAAGTCGTATTCCTGCTAGAACTCCATCCACCGACGCTGCCTCAAGTTCAAGTCGCGTTGGGAGAAAACATACCTCAAACTCTTATGATCGGTGAAAACCACAAAGTGCTCACCAATGAGGTAATGTCTCCAAAACTTCAGAGCAAAAACCACGGCTTCCAACTCAAGATCATGGGTGGCATAGTTGCGTTCATGGGGACGCAACTGCCGAGACCCATAAGAAACAATGGACCTCTGCTGCATAAGAACACAGCCTAGCCCCAGATGTGAAGTATCATAGAAAACATCAAACTGGACTCCCTCCGTTGGAAGAAAAAGGACTGGAGCACTTACCAACATCTCCTTTAGATACTTGAAAGCTGTCTGACACTGATTAGTCCATATGAACGCTTGATCCTTCCTGGTCAAAGATGTCAGAGGAGTCGTAACTCGGGAGAAATTAGCCACAAACCTCCTATAATAGCCTGCAAGGCCAAGGAAACTTTGCACCTCTGACACGGTCTTGGGGGCTGGCCAAGACACCACTGCTTCTATCATTGAAGGATCCACAGCTACTCCCTGTTGGGACACAACATGTCCCAAGAAACGAACTTCTCGAGACCAGAACTCACACTTGGACAACTTCCCAAACAACCGATGTTGGTGAAGAACCCCCAAAATGGCTCGTAGATGCTATGCATGCTCCTCTTCTGATGTGGAGTATAAAAGGATGTCGTTGATGAAAACCACAACATACTTGGCCAGGAATTCACGGAACACAGCATTCATCAACCCCATGAAAACAGCTGGAGCATTTGTCACGCGAAATGGCATTACAACAAACTCACAATGCCCATGACGACAGCGGAAAGCTGTCTTCGGGATATCCTCATCCTTTACACGCATCTGATGATATCCTGACCGCAAGTCGATCCTTGAAAACCAACTTGCACCCTTTAGTTGATCGAATAGGTCATCAATCCACGGGAGAGGATAGCGGTTCTTTATTGTCACTTTGTTTAAGCGACGATAATCGACGCACAACTGCAAACTGCCATCAGCCTTTTTCACAAACAAAACTGGTGCACCCCACGGTGACACACTTGGCCAAACAAAACCACACTGCAACAGACCATCGAGCTGAATACGTAGCTCTCGTAACTCAGAAGGGGCCATGCTGTACGGAGACATAGAGATAGGAGACGCTCCTGGCTGTAGCTCGATCCCAAACTCGATCTCTCGTCGAGGGGGTAAGGATACAACCTCTTCTGGAAAGACATCAGGGTACTCCTCTACGACCCTAGGAAACGCCAACTGTTGAACCTCTGAAGAACTCAGCATCATCCCAGCCATCATGGATGATAAGGATGAAACTCGTCTATGACTCATCCGAGGATCTCTATCACCAACAAACACTACTTCCTCTCCGTCTTCATCAAAGAAAACGACCTTCTTCCTATAGCAATCCACAATATCCTACACCGAATACAACCAATCCATGCCTAGGATGACATCATATGGTTGTATTCGTAAACATAGGAAATCTCCCCAAGAGCGGTGCTTCCCCAACACTAGATCACAGTCTCTATATACTTCAAACAAGCTAGCTCGACCTCCAACTGGCGTAGTCAACGCCAAGGGCACTGGAAGCCTCTCTACCTCAAGTCCCAAAGCGTGGACAAGGGTAGGGGATATAAATGAGTGTGTCGCTCCTGAATCAAACAAGGCATACACCATGGTAGAAAACAAGGAAATGGTACCTCGGACGACGTCTGGCTCGCCTGGGGCTGGCAACGCTAAAGCATGAAGCTGACCACGACCACTTCCATGGCCTCTCTGACCCTGATGACGACCACCACCACGGCCGCGCTCTGCTCTCTGAGGACGGGGAGCATCATGGGGCTGTCCTCTGCCTGCTCCATCTACCCTCGGGTGATCTAAAGCTGGTGCAACCTGCTGCTGCTGCCTTGGCTGGAACTGCCTCAACGGAGGAACCTGGAGTGGAGCGCCTGGTGCACGATGACTGCTCTGAAAAGTCGGGCACTCCCGCTGCTGATGACCACGACCACCACAAGAAAAACAAGCGCCTGATCCCTTGGCATAGGCCTGAGAGTTGCTGCCTCCGGATAAACAAGATGGGAAGGGCTGGGACCTACCCCCAGGTGAACGAAAACTCTTCTTCCCTGAAAACCTGGAACCCCAGAACACAGCTCTGCTTCGTGAGGAATCATGATGATTCCCCTCTCGTGACGATCCGGTCCTGGTCAAAGTCCTCTCAACAACCTCTGCCCTCGACAACACCTCAAGATATGTCTTCAGCATAAATGGGGTGACCTGGTGCTGGATCTCTGGACGCAAATCCTCCTCGAAATGCCTCGCCCTGGCCTCCTCATCTGGTAACAAGTCTGAAGCATATTGTAGAAGTTTCCTGAAACGGATTCCAAACTCTCGAACACTGGAGCTCCCCTGTCGAAGGGTAAGAAGCTCGTGGCGACTGGACGCCTTCGCAGTCGATGAAAGAAACTCGACTCTAAACCTGTCTCGAAACTCCTCCCACGAGATCGCTGACTCCTCACGATCCCCGAGGAACAAGAACCACCACTGTCTCGCTGCTCCACGCAACATCGTCACAACCAAGGACACCCAGTGTTCCTTCCGAGCACGAATCGAACTGAAGCCTATCTCGACCTCCTCCAACCAGTCTTCTGTGACTGCATCTGAAACGGAGCCCTCGTACTTCTGTAGACTCTGACACTGAAACTCTCGGAGTGTCTTCCTCCAAGTGTCATCATCGTCAACCTCTACCCGGCGGCGATCTGCTGGAACAGCCTGCTGGGCACCTTCGGCGCAAACCTGACGAGGACGTCGACATGGAGCCATACCTGTAAAATAACAACTGTTAGAGCTCCTAAGCCTGGAATATGGACGACTCAACATTAATTAATTAATTATTTTTTTTATTAATTTTTGGTTACCTATCCCAAGGTCTACCCATTCAAACACAGGCGCAAAGAATAATGATGCATGATCCTTTCCTAGGTCTCTACCATGCAACTAGTATCACTTTGTTTAGTATCCATCATAAACTTAAAGGTCCGTGAAACAGATCATAGGGGGCCCTGAACGACTATGTCTCTGCCGGTCTCCAGTGTTTACCCCACTTGCTAAACATGAATGACACTGTTTCCCTACCATCCCATGCATCCTCACCTGTGCCTAACTCCAAACTCCATCCTATCCCTCAACCAGACCTCTGATACCACTCTGTCACGAACCCCTCCCCACAATGTGTACCCCTCCTAGGCCGGAAAAGTGAAAAGGGAGATAATGACCCCCGAGTCCCGCCTCCAGTAGGCCCCGGGTTGGCAACTAGAACCGAGGTTATAATAACGTACAAATGGGAGGCATTACCCTCTAAGAGAACACAAGCAGAAGAGAAAGATAGAATAGACTCCAATCAACTCCAACTCAGAACTGAAATATAAAAAGGAAACCAAGTACATATATGAAATTTCATGCAAAAGTACTACAACTGAAAGGGAAAACTAAAAGCACCCAAAAGAAAGAAAAACGGCAGCGACCACAAGCACGAACAACTCCTCCTCCAACCGCAAGCTAGTAGTAACCAGCTTGATCTCCAACCTGCTCCAAGTGACCTGAAAAACAGTTTATATGTACATAGGGTGAGTATAACAGTATACTCAGTGGTATCCTCCCCAAGACTCTCGTGAAAAAGTAAAGAAAGCATGCTAAAGCCCAGTGAACAACAAGTGAAACTAACTCGTTATCTAAACAGGTATACTATGTTTCCAACCTCACCATGGCAACTCTCACCAAGTAACGCATACAAGAATATAGCATATAGTAAATAATATCAAGGGTACCCCGCTACTACTTCCCCACTGGTTTGCCGCTTTGCCCCAACTACATACGTCCTGTGCATCTCTCTCCAAAGGCTTGCCTGCAGACACCTGGGCTAAACTCCACAATCTGCACCTCATGCACCACAAAGGATTGCCCGCAGACACCTGGCCGAAGCACCACACCATCCTCACAACCAAAGTAACCAGGTAGTTTCCGGGAGCCACCATAGCTCGTATAACATGTATCATACGTCGAGTATTATTCCTCAAGCCATCACAGCCCATACGCCGAGTAAGGATCCTCAAGCCATCACAGCCTATACACGTTACACCTATAGTATTCCATAGGATACTATATCCAGAGTATATGTGTGTGAAATAACCACAAGCCATTACAGCCCTCTACACACATATATGGGTAAAACTAACCACTGTGCCTACCAGCACAAGGATCTACCAAGAGAAGAGAGCGGGGCCAAAGGGGGTAGTCAGCCATTCAACCTCCCATCAGAATGTTGGGGAAAACACCCCCCCCCCCCCCAGGGCTCAGAATCCCCGGGGTGTCAGTTGCCCTTACCGACAGGGTGGAGTAGCGTATAGAAACACAAAAAGTACAGAATATATAAGTAACTCACATCCACACTATGGGCATTACTTAGTCTTAGATACAACTGCAGCTAATGTCTCTCAGACTCCAGGCTGCTACTTCTAAGACTAGGTATCCTATAAGCACACAAACAATGAAGAGCTTTATTAGATTACTCCATTCTCATTTATCAGTTCCACTGTACATTAATTAATTCTTTAAACATTAATTAAGAATGAAGAATTCCACATTAAACTGAAATGGCATCACTTTCAAAAACAACTGCTCCTTTTTAAGATTCACATCACCTTTAAATTCCAGCATCTCCATCCCCATGGATTTTCACCATTTAATCCAACATTCATTACAGAATTACTTTTCCACATTCCCAGGCATTCTAGAAAAACATCCTATGCTTCTAAACACAAAGGAGGCTCAACACGGTGAGTATATATACTACCCGTCGAGTCTTTGCCGCCTATAGAAAGAGAATAGACCCATCCTCCATCGAGAGGCTAAACACGGAAAGCACGTGGCATACCCCGCGTGTCTTCGCCTCCTTCGGAAAGAGGGTAAGCAAGACCAGCTGCCTTGAGCAATGGGGAAAAGTAAACCAGATAAGCAACCAAACCAAACCACCAACATCAAACCATCACATTCATCTCATACCATCACCCTTGATGTCCTCCCCAACACCCATATGCATAAACCGATGCATCTCGCCACACTAGGCGTCATCCGCTGCCACAACCACAAGTCTCCATGCCTCCACATATCACAACAGCCATCCAAGCTCACATCACAACACAAGCAGCAGGAAAACAAACATCACAAAGTGGGCTCTCGGCCCTTTAACAAACAAGAGGGTAACTCAGAACCCTTTTAGAAATTCCCACATAATCTGTTCTCTAATCCATATTGAATTAACAGACTTGTTATTCATAGGTTCCAATCATGGATACCTAATCAGTAAGCTATCACAATTTAAATAACCATGCTTACTTCCCTAATTTGATTATCCTCAAATTAGAACAACTACAACAACGACAATAACCAGATTAAATTACATGCCTCTTTATCTTTAGCCAACTAATTAACAATTAATTCCGGCTTTACGTTCATTATCAATTTCTATCATGAACGAACAAAAAATCAAAGAAAACATAGATATCACTATATCTAGGAAAACATGAGGCAAACTGTTATCACGGTATAAAGCAACAACATGCGATCAACCAATTCTTTTTATCCGGTTAAAGTATTTAATTAGGTCAATTTCATTGTGATCCAAAGAGATAAATCATGCTAATTCTACGATTGCACATATACAATTAGAGGATCCATGAATCCCCTACCTCGAAGAGTTCTTGACGTCCTTTATCCACACAACGGGTCACAGTCCTCTTCTCCTCACGATAGCTGTATCCACTAGAGGATGCCACGGTACGACTGTACCAACCAACCCCAAGAAAACCCATTAGAACCATAGAGATTACATGCTAATATGGAAGGAAGAAAAAGAGAAGGTGATCCCCGAAGGAACGATGATAAAACATACCTTATATGGAAGAACGATAGACACAACTTGGTTGCATCAACAGACCGGAACTGATCTGAGTAACATTGGATTGTAAAACTCCTACGAGAATGATTGCCAGGTTCTAGCGTCTCGTAGATGAGAACCAGGAGGAAGAACAACGAAGAATGATATCTTGTTCCTTTTAAAAAAAATTCGAGAGGCTACGGTTTAAGATCCGGTTTATTCTCCATTAAAAACAGATCACATTAACCCACGCAGATTGACCAAGTAAAAACATCCCGGCCTTAGGATTAATTAATATAGAATTTATGGCCTTTGAATCGGCCTTAAAGTCCCTAAAATAAGGTTTTAAAAGTATTTTACGTCAAAGAAAACGTCAAATTTGCGAAGCTGGAAACACTGTTCACATACTCAAAATTTGGCAAAGTATGGAATCGGTAGCTCTTATGGAGTCTGGAAACACTGTTCATTCGTGAAATTTGGCAATGTATGGAATCAGTAGCTCTTATGGAGTCTGCAAACACTGTTCATTCGTGAAATTTGGCAAAGTATGGAATCGGTAGCTCTTATGAAGTCTGGAAACACTGTTCATTCGTGAAATTAGGCAAAGTATGGAATCGGTAGCTCTTATGGAGTCTGGAAACACTGTTCATTCGTGAAATTTGGCAAAGTATAGAATTGGTAGCTCTTATGGAGTCTGGAAACACTGTTCACAGAACTAAAAAAATTGGCAAAGGAAAGAAAAGCTCACCGATAGAACCTTACCGATAGAAACACAAGTCTACTGATAGATCCTCACTGATAGAAGTCCACCGATAGGACCTCACCGATAGAAACACTGTTCACAGAACTAGAAATTTGGCAAAGTGTTAGCCGAGCTACTACTGGACTGCGGCTACAAGTATACCGAGCTATCAGTATGCCGTGGCTACCGGTAAACCCATCTACCGGTAGGATGCGGCTACCGGTAGACCGAGCTACCGGTAATCAGCCGCTACCGGTAGACCGAGCTACCGGTAATCAGCAGCTACCGGTAGACCGAGCTCCCGGTAATCAGCAGCTACCGGTAGACCGAGCTACCGGTAATCAGCAGCTACCCGTAGACCGAGCTACCGGTAATCAGCAGCTACCGGTAGACCGAGCTACCGGTAATCAGCAGCTACCGGTAGACCGAGCTACCGGTAATCAGCAGCTACCGGTAGACCGAGCTACCGGTAATCAGCAGCTACCGGTAGACCGAGCTACCCGTAATCAGCAGCTACCGGTAGACCGAGCTACCGGTAGGCAGCAGCTGGGGGATAAGTCACCTTGTCTTTCCGGAACACCTCCAACACCACAATTCCACAAAGTAATGGACCGGAGAGGTCCGGGCCATTACACTCAATCAAAACTCATGTATAATAAAAATAAAATATATATACATATATCAAAAAACATATTTTCAATTATATTTTGATATATGTTTTTATTATGGATTTATATTACCCTCTTGTTAAAAATTCTAGGTTAAGGTTTCACATTAGTTAATATTCACTTACATTTTCCCATGTTTCTTAATTTGTTATATATTTCGTCCTTATATTTATATAATTATTTACATAACATAATCCCGGATTGAAATATATATTATATTAATTTTATTTTTTAACAATAATCTATATAATATTTATCTATGAAATAGAGTTCAACGTTAAGGTAGAAGGTAGGTCATACGTACGCATGCACAATAATAGACATCAATTGTCATGTTAAATGAAATAATGTAGAAGACATATATGTATACAAGTGTATATATATTAATAAATTATAATTATTTTATCTTATATATTTATTTAAACCATCCTTAATACATTCAATTTTGTTTATAAATGAATCATATTACTTGTAGGGTGATGTAGACCGCACTTCCGCAAAAAAAATTATTGTATTAACACAAAAATAATGCATAAATATATGAGTTGTAAAAGAATTAAATAATATTAAATAAATAATATATATAATATAAATAATATATAAACATATTTTCCATGATTACTTCTAAAATGAGAGGCAGTAATGGAAATAATGGACAATCATTGTTTAGTGATTTGTTAGTTCATCGTAAATGTAAACAATATATTCATTAACAATTATATATTAGTGTGTTTAGGTGTTGGTAAAAAACACATCATAATAACATTATAGAATATTTATAATAATTTTTTATACAATAATGGAAAAATAATATTTGAGTTCGTGGATAAGGAAACTCATAAATCAATGTTTGATGGATGGTGTTACCTCTTAATTTGGTAACTCCTTTTGGTTTTCAGAAAAGGGATTCATTAGAGTGATTAATTCCAAATATATTCATCAAGGAGGAATGGAAGTATTTTTGGTATCTACTTATTCATATTTTGTTCGGTCAAATTTTCATTAAGGGATTTGAGTATGTGGGATGAGAGGAGTCCTTTCATAATGGAGGACGACTGGAACTCATGTAATATTTTCAGAAAGTGAAACACCACACAAAGATTTTACTAAAAGAGGATCATATAATTGTAAAATGTTGATAAAAATATGTATATGGTATAAATATTTCAATACAATGGATTTTGGACAATTTTATAGGTATTTTTGGTTATTATGGTTATGATTTAGTCCCTTATTAACCTTAATTTAACAGTTATCATTTTAATTTATTTTAATTACCTTTACTAATATTTCTGCTCGAAAACTAATATGAACTTATAATAAATTATTCTGATAAAAAATGAGGAATCAATTTTTCCAAATTCCAATAAAATAATTGGATGAAATTAATTTAAATTTTATCCCACACACATGACAACAAATCATGTCTTTAAAGTTAAAACGTTCAAAATTTTGATATGTTTTTATAACAAGTTTCCCTGTGAAAAATTAATTACAATGAAATAAATTGGGTAAATTGATCAATATGTGTACTAATAAAACTCTAAAATATATTAAATATATAATTTAACAATATAAATAAATTATAATAACCCAATTTCAGTTAAATTTGAGTATTTTTAAATAATCATTAAAAAAGAAAATTTCATAGAAAAATACCAAAAATTCACCCGAACAACTTTTTTAATATTCTAATTCAATGATAATGTTTTTTTTGAAAAATAATATTTATAAAAGTTCCAAAATTTATATTTAAAATTGATTTTTCATTAAAATATTGTAACAATGGCATAATAATTTTTTTTGAAATTATGTGATAATGTTGTTATATTCTTATCTTATGCTTGTAAAATGTATTGGATGAATATAAAAAACCTTCCATTTGATATAAATCATATATATTAAAATAAAATTACCTACTAAATATAATAAATTTATTTTATGATGATTAACAGAACTTTTTGAGCATAATAATAGTTTTCTTTAAAAATAATCCATTTATATTCAATTTTTAATAACATTAATTTCTAAATAATTTATAATTAATTCATTAAATTTATATTTTTTGAAAAATATATATTTATATATGTTTCTTAATAATATTCATAAAATATTATATAACATATAGGTTATATTTCAATTTATCTTTTTAATAACATATTATTCGTTGGTAATACTAGGTATTGTGGGTCACACAAGACATCGAGGAAATTCAGTCTTGTATGTAACATAAGATAACATCATTATTCTATATATAGATTGATATAAATTATATTTATTTTGGTTCATGGTTAACATTGATTTTCATATAACTCATTCCAAATAGAGTTCTTAAATATATATATATAATAACTATTTTCAGTGTTGTGTTAAATAAAAATATCAAAAAGATTAAATTAATTGGAAAAAATAATAAATCACAAAATTTGCTGATGTTACACATATTCCCATTAGATATATTCCACTTTCTCTTGATGTTACTACCAAAATACCTATTAACCCTATTCCCTTTCAATCTCTTTGGGTTGTAATGAAATATAACATTTCCTCTATAATGTTTTTCATATGCTATTTAGTTCGAGATATCCCCCTTAACTCTAGCCCTGAGAAAATTAAATTCCATTAGAGACTACTGAACATACTAGATCTCTTTAACCCTAACCATGTCCTTAAGTACTCTGATGTTCAAATAATTTACTAAAATTAATATATTAAAAATACATTATCGAATTTGGCATCACCGTTGCATTCATCCAATCCACCTGCATTTAGACCTACACATGATTCTCATGACCCTTGAAAGAAACTAAAACTACATCCAATTATTCCTAGAATACCACCTCGTGTGAGGTAAATTTATCGGTCTAAAAAACATATTCCTTATATTAGAATTTTTAGTATTGTTATTTTGATCAATATGAACAACTACAAACATCCCCTCAATCTCCATGAACACAATGAATCCTACACATTTTAAATATGGTAGGTAAAATCACATTTCACCATATTGAATATTTTCACAACATTTGAATCAGCTTATGATGGTTTATTCTCTTTATAAATTGGAATAGAAAATGGTGTATCCTTATTACTCAGTTGATCCACATCAGGGGCATCTAAATTCCCCATCCTTAAAGACTATCTAGCTATAGAATAGAGAACCATATGTGGATTTATGTGACTATGATGACATGTAGATGATTGATTGATCTAGAATTTATTTGATGAATGATATATAATATTTGATTCAAATACCACATCCTTATTCATGAGAATTATTCCCCAACTACTATCCAAATACAATACATAAATGTTTTTGAGATATCATCTTTTACATAGATATGAATAGACAATGGGTGACAATGTAAATCTTCAATAGTGTTGGTACACCAAAATCATCCTACCAGATTCCCAATAAAATATATAATAGACGTGTTTTAAAGGGTATTGGAAGATATAGAAATCATATTCACAATGTCATTATAAGAGATTCTCATATCATTTCAAAATGATATGACCATTAGAATAGGTATAAGGGACACCAATTGCATGTTCACACAAATCTAGACCAAGAATGAAAAAATAATCTATATATGAAATGTGAATAATCATGAGTCATTTTTTATGGAGTCCCACCACTACCCAATCTTTCACACCACATGATCCAAATATGAAGATAAAAAATGAATAATATATGGGGAAGGTTATTATAAATTGATCCACCAATTCAGGTTTAGAATACCTAAATAAGATTTGAAATATGAATTTGATTGAACTAGTTGTGATGATCTATTTAATAGATCTGGATCCTTCAGGCTGACCGAGATAGATATGAATATGTAAATAATGGTCATTTTCAAAAAAGGGATGAAAGCTACATGACAGAGAAATTAAAGAAGTATGCAGACAATATTCCCCACTATCTAGTCAAGAGGGCATTAGAGGTGTGTCCATCACAACTTGGGGAATCACTGCAGGAGAAGTTAGATCTCCTTTCAAAATAGATAAATATAAATACGATAAAAATATTATCTAAAACATTCTAGAGAAAAAATGAATTTCAATTTAAAAATTAATATTATTAGAAAACAAAACGTTTAAAAAAAATTATGAAAAATTATTTCAAAATCACTCTTCACACATATATAGGAATCATTAAAATACTGAGAAGTCATTATGGTGGGAAAATCCATACTGGTTTTATATGTTAAACCAATGAATCATTTCATAATTTTGGAAAATACAAATAAAAATAATAATTTGTAAAATGACACGACATTTATATAAAATTTTATAATGACAAAATTGGATGAATATTTCATTAATAAATAAATTGAATATTTTTAAAATATTTTTTGAAAACATTTAAATAAAATTAGAGTTTCTAAAGAAAAGTTATTTTCAACCGAAAATTGAATTGATGTCGTATTTCACTGAAATAATTGGTAAATAATTTTTATTAACAAAGATAAAATTATAAAAATATTAATTTAAAACATCATGTATTACTATATTTGAAAAAACTAATGGGTTTTAAATAAGAAATATCAAATAATTTCCTTCAAGGGATATTCATGTATAAAAAATCTCAATTAAAATGAGATTTTTAAATAAACCATTATAGAGATCATTAATAAGAATCGAGAATTAGTAAATAGATTAATTATTTGTATCAAATGTAAATGAAAATAAATTCTGTTTAAATAAAACATAATATATTGGAAATAATTTACACACATAATCATTGAATCTTAAAAACAATGAAGAAGTAATATAACTAAATGGGAAGAAAATGAGTTATCTAATTATTTACTACTTGAAAATTTTCATGTATAATCACCATGAATGAAATAACTATAACTAAAAGATAAAATAAAATTAATTATGTTTTTTTTTCATGATTTTATTTAAAAATTGTAACTATATTTGTAAGAAAATTATATTTTTTGAATTATTTCTTTCAAGATAATTAATTATTGTTTATGACTTGTATTTAATAAAACATTGAAAGAAGTTTGTATTGAAGAACCATGTTTGGATAAAATTGTACCAAAAAAATTAATAATTCACTATACATAACATAAATTTTATATTACTATAAATGTAACACTAAGGATACCTTGTTTTAAACAAAATAATAAAATTCTTCGATTTCTTGCATAACTAGCATGACAGAGTTTTACCAAAATTTAATATATTATTATAATATTATTATTACACATAATTATATATATCCTAGAAATTACATTATAATTTATAAATAATATAATCTAATTTATTTTAAAAAATATATATATTATCTAAATAAAATATGAATTCATATGTTACCATTTAATTATAAATGTATAAGATACTCGATCGAGTATACAGGAAAATAGTAATATTTTGTGGGAATAAATTTGTTCTTACCTAATAAATTAATGTAATTAATATTATTAATTGATATTTATGTAAAATAAATGTTATATATTCAATTAAATATTTTTTATTTTCATCACATATATTTTTTAGACATATGATATGTAAAATCCAAATTTTATGCATAAAAACCTATATTATTTATAAATGTGGTCTTATCGGTGTTTCAGGAAGAACTCATTTTAAATTAAAGTTTTTGAAAACTTTTAGATTTAAAATTTCACAATAATATTCATATTTTAAATAGAAACATAAAAATATATAGTTGATAAATCATTTTTATTTATCGGTAAGGTTTCATTTTTTTAATGAATAGTGAACAAATACTGTATTTTATTACAAAAATTCATTCTTATATAATTAATTTATAAGAAAAAATAAAATTTTCAAATGGTATTAATTCTTAATAAGATAATAATTTTATTTACTATTATAATTTAGTTTATTTTAATCATTTTCACTTTTTAATTTTGTATTAAAACAAAGAAATATTTTGGATATTTGAACTTTTATAACCTGCAATGTCGACCCATTAATAGAATTATTGTTAAATTCATTTATGAAAATTATATAATTATAAATTTGAAAAATTGATTACATAATTGGAATCATAAAACTTATTAATTTGTAATTTGTTAAAATTTTTATATTACCCAAATAATAGTAAAATTGATTAATATTAATCACATTGATTAAGAGATAAATTAGGTAAACAATATACAAAACATTAAATTTAAAACCTAACGAAACCTATAAAATTGTCCAAAATCCTTTTTCTAGAAATATTTTTACCCTATCATCACTTTTCACTAATTTGTGAAATTTTGTTATCTACATTGAGTAAAAAACTATCATTGGGGTTTTCCTTTTCCAAAATATGAAAAACGGGTCACTCCTCTTCAACTAAAAATTGCCTCCTCTCCTCACATTTCCTCTCACCTCTCAAACCATTTAGATTTGGACAATATATATCCAATACAATACTAAAAAAACATTACTTCCTCTTAAAATCTTCCCCTTTTTAATAAATCAATCTACAGATTCCTTTTAGCACAAACCAAAAGGAGTTACCCAACAAAGAGTTAACGACTTCTCTAAAGTTCCAATGTTTCATTGTCTTTCTCCACCCCACCACTATAATTATTCAATTTTTGTATAAAATTAAAAGTATCCCCAATATAATAGGATTATTAGGCTATTTATTTAACATACACATACACACACCTCCATATAAAGGGTAATGAACATATTGTTTATTTGTACGACGAACTACCTACTCACAAAATAACGATTACTCATTTTTTATTACAGCCTAAAATGAAGAAAAATATGAGTGAAAATATATATAAATATAATGTATTAAATAATTAATATGTATTTAATATTATTTAATCCACTTATAAAACATATCTTTATACTTTCAATTTGGTGAAAATATGATAATTTCTTTTGAGGAAGTGTGGACAACAGCCCCCTCGAGCGATGTGATTCATTCAAAAATAACAACGATTTTATTAAGGATGGTTTTTGTGAAATTATATGATATATATTATATCATAATGTTTCTATAATAAAGATATAACTATACATATATATTCACATATGTCATTTAGATGTTTTCATTCATTACAATAATAAAAGTGGAAACATCATTCATGTGTACATACGACGTATCGTCTCCATGAACGATGTGTTAAATTTCAAGATATTATATTGATTACAATAACAAAAATTTAATGAATATAAATTATATTTATATTATTATTTATATTATATAATTAATTGTAGAACTATAAGTACCAAATATATAACGAATTAAGAAACATGAAAAGAACAAAGCAGATATTACCTAATGTGAATCCTTAACATAGAAATTTCAACAATAGTGGAATATAAATTCATTATAAAACCGTATAAGGTATTATATATTATAATATTTAACATTAATAAATGTGTAATAAACTTATATATATTTTATAAAAGTTTTTAACAAGTACGATGTGATCCAGGACATAAAGTAATAAGTTTTCATCTATTTTTTTCCATGAGATGTATGCTATATTAACCTCTCATTACTTTTCTGTGGTTTGTATATTTCCCATGGATATATTGTATTACTCATATAAATAAATTTTTGGGAATTTATATTTCCATTTTATGAGATTTCTTTCAGGGGATTTTTATTTCAAATAGATACCAAATCAGTAAAATAGTTTTCTCTCAATTTTCCTTCTTTGAGACTCATGTTTTTTTATGCACCCAAATTCCTTTTCGATGTGTATATAATTATATTTTACATTTTTATAATGAATTTATTTCATTTCTTGATATTTAATTGTTAATTTATTTGGTTTTTCTTACATTGATAGTGTTATCCCATGTTACCATGTTATAAGAGATTATTTAAACAATCTCATTACTTTTCAATATTGTTAATGTTTATGATCCAATTAATTAAATATTATGATCCATATCTTATGAAAACAAATAATTTTAATTATAATCTATTTATTCAATACATATTCATGTATTTTTACAATTTTCTGCTATTTTTAACATAATATAATTAAGAAAATGGTTTTATGAAAATCTGACCATATTTCTTTCATCGGATGCAAATTTGTTTTAGTTAATAAACAAAGTTTTCAATAATATCATCAAAAATGTTTTCAAATTATCCTTGAAAATAATTTTCAAGGAATAATTATTTTAAAATTTTTTAAATTCTTAAATCCTCTATTATAATTTTTGAATTATATTTTCATAAGAAAATATTTTCAAACGTGATTATGTTTTTTAATGCATTTCTCAAAGAAGAGAAGATATTTTCCTCAAGAACTTTTTTAAAAGATATTAAAAAACTATTACATATTTATTATAACATTTTTGGGTGTTTATCATGCTTCTATGGTGGAATTAATCAATGGTTCCATTCATATTATCTATCTTCAATAATTATGTTTTAATGGAATAATATTTATAAAATTCATTTATCTTTCATACAGTTATAGAATTATGAAACCGGATTATTTTCATGGGTTGTGATTATAATGAATTTATAGTGAAACATATATTTTTTCACATGTTATGATATGATTATATTATTATAATATGTTGTGAATTTAATGGGTTCTAATATGATTTTTTATAAATTTGTGGAACATTTATTGATAATTTCATTATGATATGGGTAGAAACTATATCTACCTCTAGTATATGTGATAATGAAAAAAAATTATTAGAAAAAAGGGTACAATGGAAAAATCAAAATAATGAAATAAGAGGATCCATGGGAGTATATCCTAATCCCGAAACAAGAGAGTACATGGGTGGAAATCCAAAAACCGAAACAAGAGGGAACATGGGAGGACATCCCAATACCGAAATAAGAGTGTTCATTGGAGTGAATTCCAATCCCAGAGAAGGTACATAAGTGATTAACCCAATATTAACGTGTTATAAATTCCTTGTTAGGACACCTTGACATAGAGGTTTTTTATTCATTTTTCTATTCAAATATTAAAAGTCTTATTATTATATCATTTTTTTCCTGGATCATGTTCTTTATTTCCTAATGATTAATGTATTATGATCTGAAATTGTTTATACCTTCATTAATATTTAGGATTATTGATATTCTGGTTATGATATTCTAATGATCATGAACATTTTATCATACCCTTATGTTCATGATATTAACAATCACTTCCATTATTTAACCTTATTGAGCATTTGAGATAACCCTTTTCATCTATTTCCATTCCCCAGGTTATGAAGAATGGTTTTTAAGTTTAAAAACTAAATGGGATGTTTTTTTTGGGAAACCGTGATGATATATCACTAAGATAGAAGATTTTTGTTCCATGTTTCCAAACGCACTAATCTAATTTGATTTTGGGGTGTTTTTTAATATAAGGTTCTTAGTATTCATAATTAGTGATGGAATGTAAATGTATGTCAAGACTGGGTCACTACAGATGGTTTCATAGAATAGGTTTAGTTATCCTCTATATTTTAGGATGATAATACCATAGTGAAAACCCTAAGTATGTTTCTAGGGAGAAGCTTAAGGATATAGAAATGTGTAGTAAAACATAATGGAATAATGGTGAAGGATAGTATAAGTGGTTTCCAAGTAATATAACATTGTCTGGAAACTACTGGTGCATGTGGATATGGAATAAATTTAGCTAAGAGGAACAAATCTGACAAGATGATTTGGGACTAACTCAGGGTAATTTGGAATATGAAAACAAGCATTCATAGACACCAAGTTTGACACTACTATAGGATATTATTTGGGAATTAAAAAACTCTTCATGAACCAACATGAAGGATTTAAATATAAGTTAATTATGAATAACGTAGGATAAATCTAGGATATCAAACGATTGTGGAAGGATTCAAAAATTAGACATATTATAAGTGAAATTTCATGATTATTTGGATTTCCAATTTGAAAAATTTTTCACGCACTATGATTTGTGGTTTTATTCATTAGAACACGGTTGACATTGAATTTTTTGTATGTGCAATGTATGTGAATTATGTTAATCGATATCCCAATTATATGTCTCATAAATAGAATCAATAAGGTGGTATGAGTATTGGATATACTTATAAAGATAAAAACACCGAAAATATATTTTGATAGAATTCTGTTGTTCATCAAGTATTGTTTAAATTAATCATGTGAAGAAAGATTATATTAATGGTGATAAAAAATAAAAATAATTCATATTTCATATTATTTTCAATAGGTATTAGGAATAATTTTGATGAAACCATGGTAATAGTTTAATAATAATGTTGGATTAATGATGTATTTATGTTTTTTAATTCATTTATTTTGTTATATGAATCATGAAATATATAATTATTTAAATAATAATTTATCATTAAGTTTTTAGATGGATATGTTAAATGGTGATGAAGACATTGAAATGTGATTTCAAGGAAATGTGATATTTTGATTAGAGGGCTGTAACTCTTAGTTGAAACCTAAGGCTTCGATGATGAAATTTGTATACAGAAATATCAGATCTGAATAAGTATATTCGATGGTATGAATTAACATGGAAATGAATATTGAAAATGTGTTACATGTCATCACGTATGATGGTTACAATATCGTTGATTTAATGAAAATATCTTATCAAGCATTTAAATAAATAAGAATTCATGTTTTCCAAAAGGATTTATGATAATTCATGTTTTTAATGTGTTTCATTGGGACATAACAAGTGTCTATTAACATGTTTCCGATGTTATAGCCATGTTGTATTTTTTGATATATTGGAGATCAATGTTAAGCTTATTTTTTGATATTCTTCACCAATAATTTAATTTTTCATCTTTATCAAGTTTATAAGGCTAAAAATTTATAGAATGTTTATGTTAGACATAAGATATAGTCATTATGATTAATGTGTTTTCTCTCCATATGATGATCTAAAAATATAGGATATCATGTTCAAACTACTTTTAGATTATGGAAACTGATGAAAAAATGGGATGGAATATCATGTATCTCATTATCTGTTACATCATTAGGAATGAAAAAGTCACCAAAATTGTTTGAGAATGAGGTGAATTTAGTCAACAAAAAATGTGATGTTTTCCTAAAATCATGCAATCATATCTTTTTATGAAGATTCATCAACTTTAAGAAAAATGATATTGAATCCACTAAAAAATACCAACTACCATTATTTTTAAGGAATTAGAAATTCTCATAGGTCATCACAGATTTATGGATTTGTGATTGTTAATTTTTTTCTAACATCTCTCTCTATCACTCTCCATCAGATCATGATGATAATAATTCAATTCCATATCGATTTTTTTGATTCCCAACTATGTTCTCCTTTGTGAGAATCGTTCATTAGATACATTGGGTAACAAGTATAGTTACAATATTCCAATTTAAGGGTAGTTTTAGTAATCATTATTACGAAGTGAGTTTCTATGAATAAAACCTCTAATAAACCTGATGCATTTCTAGGGTAAAACTCATTTTATGGGGATATAACTTAACACCCTGCAATATTTTGTTAATTATTCTTTTGGAATTATTTTAATCATTTAGATGTTTTTTATTTCACACAACACTTAAAATAGTTTACATTAATGAATTGGGTTTGGTTAAGGATATATGTAACACCATGTTAATCATGCATTACATGTAAAACAATTTTTTATTATTCTACATGGAATAATGAGGTTGGGATTCCGTACGTGTAGTAATGAAATTCCTGGATGGATTACATAACACACATGACCGAGTTTTACAAAACAATAATTAATAATAAAATTATTATTATTTTATATAATTAGATAAAACCTTGCCATTAAATTATAATTTATGTATAATATTAACCAATTTAAGAAAATATATGTTTTATAGAAATATAATATGAATTCATAGTTAATAATTAATTATAAATAAATAATAAGACTAATCAAATATAAATGAAAATATCAATATTTTATGGTCACAAATGTAGTTTACCCAAATAAATTAATGTAATTAAAATTATTTAGTAATATGAATGTAATATATAATTTATAAATTCAAAAAATTATTTTTTATATTCTCCCAATATATTTTATTGATATATCATAAGAAAAACCCAATTTTATTCATAAACACATATTTTTTTTTAAAAAGTTAGTTTTATCAACGTAAAATGGAGATCCAATTTTAAATCCATTTTTGGAAATTTTATAGATTTAATATTTTAAAATAGGCTTAATCATTTAATAGATAACATAAATATTTTCATAGGATCAATTATTGGTTTTTTCTATAAGGTTTAATTTGTTAATTAATCATTTCAAAATACTGAATTTTATTCCAAAACTCCGTTTTCATATAATTACATTATATGGTTAAATTATATTTCTAATTGGCATTAAATTTTAAATAAATTTTATTTTTATAAATTAATCTAATTTCTATCATTTCATTCAATTCCACTTTTTAATTGGTTATTAAAACATAGGAATATTTGGAACATTTTTACTTTAAAAAACTACATTGTCATTCTATCTGCTATATTATTGTTAAATTAATTTTCACAACATATAAGATTATAATTTAAAAAATGATTTCATAATTTATATCATAATAATTTATAATGTATAATTTGTTCAAATGTTTCTTCGACAAAAAATATATCTGAAGGTGATTACAATTAATAAAAACTATTAAGAGAAATATTAGGGTAACAAAGTACTAAACCTTAAATTTAAGACCCAAAAAGACCTATAAAAATGATCAAACTAAAGTGGATTGACATATATCAACAATATCAACCATTTTCCATACATTGTATAATTAATTACCCACAATAAATAAAAAAATTTGGGTGGGGTTTCCCTTTTCTAAAATATTACAAGAGTGCTACTCCTCCTCTTCTATAAATGGCCTCCAATGCCCCCACTGCATCTCACCTCTCAAAAAACATTGGTACAGAAAATATCAAACCAATAATCTTCCCCAAATCCTTTCATTCCTCCTTGAAGCATCCCCTTGGTAAAAAATCAATCCAAGGAATCCTTTTGGCCCAACCCAAAAGAAGATAACTGATTAACAAGTAAGGACTTCTCAAAGGATCCTTTCATTTATTTTCATTCTCCACCCTCCATTTTATCTCAAATCCATGATTCTATAAAAAATAGTATAACCAATATAATATGATTTTTTAATGATAATATTTATACCTACACTTATACAAATATCCATATAATGGGTAAAAAATATAGTATTTATGTGTATGATGAACTACCACCTCACAAAAAGATCATCGTTCATTTTTTATTACACCATCTCATGGTGGAAGTTATGATAGAAACTCTCTCTAAATATGTTATATATTATTATTATTACTTATTTAAAAATATTTATTCATTTTATAACACATATCATTATACATTCCATTTTTTGTAAATATGATAATTTTGTTTGAGAATGTTTGGACTACCATCCCCTCAAAGCGATGTGATTCATTCACAAACCAAATGGAATGTATTTAGAATTGTTTTAGTGAAATTATATGATATATAAGATATAATAAATCTAATGGATTAATGATATTAATATATACAAATATATACACATATTTCATTAACTATATTTCATTCAATGCGAAAATAAAAATTTAAACATCATTCTTCTGTACGTACAACATACTGTCTCCATGAATTGTGTTTCCATGTCATTATTAAATTTTATATAGAATATTTTAACAATAATATATTTAATAATAATGATATTTATATAATTATGTATATTATTTAAATCATTATATATGTTTATGGAAGAATGATATAACAAATTAATATGCATGCAAAGAATAAGGAAGATATTAAACAAAGTGAAACATTAACATAGAGTTGTTCAGAAGTGGGTAATATAAATTCAGAACCAAACCATATGTGGTATTAGATATTATAATATGGTTATGTGATAGATTTATAATAAACATATATATATATATTATACAGGAGGTTATAAAGTGTGTGACGAGGGTCAAGACACAAGGTAATGGGATTTCAACTGACTTTTTATTTCCATGAGATACATTATTTATTCACCACACATTCCTTCTATGTAGTGTGTATACTGCACATGGATGTATTAAAAGACTCATAGAAATAAATTTATGGTTATTTAAATATCCATTTATGATCTTTATTTCATGGATTTTATGTGACAGAAGGTACAAAATCGGTAAAATTGTTTTGTCTCAATTTTTTATTTGCGACTCATGTATTGTTACGGACCTAAATTATTTTTTGAGTTATATATAACACAATTTTATTTATTATATCTTGAATATTAATCTTTCCATGATATTTATATCTTTAATAATTTCTTTTTCTAACATGGAGAGTATGATCACAAGTTACCAGTTATATGAGTTTATTGAAACGTCCTCATCTCTTTTTGACATTATTTATGTTTATAAATATCTTAATGAAATGTTATGATCCATATCTCAAGAAAAATCATGAGTAAATTTCACCAATATTAATTCTAGATATATCCATTTAATATTAAACTTTTTATCTTTGGTACTTCAGATTATTTAGAATTTTTTTATATAAAATCTGATTATATTTCACTATTCTATCGGAAATCTGTTTTATTTCAATAATGGTGTTTTAATAAATATTTTAAAAAATGTTTTCAATTGATCCTTAAATAAAAATTTCATGTAAAAAGTATCTAAAAGATGTTTTATTATTTTCAAATACTTCATTATAAGTTTTCATGTATATTTTTAAAATAAAAGGCTTTCAAAGGGTTTTATGTTTTTTTAAAATCATTTTGAAGAAGAAATATAATTTCACCAATAAATGTTTTCAAAAGATATTTAATAAATATTTCCGAGATATTATTACATATAAGGGTTCTATTCATTCATTTCTGGGGAAATTATTCAATGTTTTTATTCAAAGTATTTCCTTAAATGAATTATTTTTTTGATGGGATGATGTTCATGAAACCTGTTTATCATTCATGGGTGATAATCTTATGAAACCCGCTACTTTTAATGAGTTATGTTTATAATGGAATAATTATTAGATTTTTATTTTTTAATTGGTTATAGTATGATTACATATTTATAATACCCATTTTATTTCATGGGTTATTATTTTATTGGTTATGAATTTGTGTCACATGTTAGTATAAATTTTTTATGAGATGGGTGGGCCTATATATACCTTAAATGAATTGGTAATGACAAGTGTTTTATTAGTTCAAAGGGTAAATGAGAGGGTATCCCAAGAACAAAACTAGAGGGTATACATGATTATATAAAAAACCCTAAACAAGAGGTTACATGGGAGAATTCCTAGGACCGAAACAAGAGGGTACATGAGAGTACATCCAATGCCTGAAAGAAGAGGTATATGGGAGGGAAAACCAATACTGAAGAATGTATACGTGTGATTAACCCAATCCTAACATGTTACAAAGGCCTTGGTAGGCCACCATGAGAGAGGGGTTTTTTATACTTATGTGTATTCCACATATCCATGTCCTACTCTAATATTATTCTTTCAAGGATCATTTTATTTATTTCCTTGTGATTAATTTGTTATGATATTTATTTCTTTATACCGGGGTTCATGTTTTTTATTTTTTTCTATGATGGGTATGATGTTCTAATGATCATGATAATGTTATCATACCATTATGTTCATGATATTCTAAAAAAATTAATTTATTTACCCTCTCTAAAAATATAATGTCACCCCTTTCATGTGTTTTCATTCTCTAGGTTATGAATAAATGGTTATAAGTAGAAATACGATGGGGGTATATCTTTTAGTGAAACATCGTAGATATTTCACTGAGGTAGAATATTATTGTTATATGTTTCAAAAGGCCCTTAACTAGTATGTTCGTTGTGAATATTATCATATAATGTTATATGTATTCCAGAAAAGTGATGTAATGTAAATGTATTTCAAGAATATGTCTCTATAATTTAAATCGTATAGAAGTATTAGGTACCGATCATTTATGTATGCCCAAATGAGGAGAACTTCATATGAAGCCCCTTACCTCATGATTTCCTTCGTTGGGAATTCATTAATCTCATGTATAATGTTATTATGAAAATTATTAATATGTACAATAATTTTATTCATATTTATAATATCAAATAAGTTCCCATTATTTCATTTTAAAAACCTTTTGTTAGTAATATATTATTATTTTCATTGCTTTTTGGGATAATTAAAATATTTTCTCAAACATGTTTTATAATTATATTTCATGTAATTGTGAATAGGATATAAATCCATCATCTAATGAATGATATTAATTTTCTAAATTTCATATTTACTCATTATATACATTTATAGAATCCTTCTAAAGGGTTATAGAAGGATAAAGAATCTTATTGCATCATGGAGATGGTAGGCCTTATGTACATGTGAGCGATGATCTCATTAAATTAATGAGTGAAATGGTGTACAATTGGATGATATATTAAATTTAAATAATAAATATAATTTCATAAATATCATATATTTAAATTAACTTATTTTTTTTACTTTCTAGGAAATGTGTATGTGAAAAATGATTCGCATTACTTCATGAGGCGGTAGAATTTTATAAATATGAGTGGCGTAATCATATACTAAACAAAATGTAAATTAATATGGTATATATAATATTATAATTAAATATATAAAATTATTCATAAATATAATATATATATATAGAAATATATTAAACTAATTATTATTTCTAACCAAGAGATATTTTAATGGAATATTAGTTGCATTAGTTCGTAAAATGGAATTAAGCTATTGACACAAATGATGGTTCTATTTCCCATTTGACAGAAGAGGATGTGGATATATGTCAGGATAATACCATAACAAAATATCATCATATATAATATACATAGGATATTATATAACAATTTTTTAATAAACATTGAAGGAGGTAGAAAAATAAATAATTTAAAAATACTATTTCTAGAACAATTTCTCTTCTTTGGATAACCTCCATAACATTAAAACATCATCCTTCATAGAATATATTTCTGGTTAAAATAAGGGATAAATGATTTTTCGATGTGATTATGGAATTTATTTAGCCATGTATGTTCTGGAAAAATGGGTTTCGATGTCATGATATAGGCCTAGATGTCATCCAACATGGCATCAGACCTAGTCTAATACATGATCCAAAGGAAATTCGTAATCCAAACATGCTATAAACTAGACATGGGAATAAAAATAATCATAATGGGAGTAATTTATACCAAAAAACAAAATCTTATATATAAATAGAAGATCTTAAAGAAGAAAAAATAACTGAATTAGAATAAATATATAATCTATTTCAAATACAACATTTGGAAAAAAGTAAATAAAATAATAAAATTGGACCACTCCATCTAAATATCCATGTGACCCCTTGGTCACCACCATCCCCAAGACCAACCTTCTACAAGATCAAATAAACTAGAAATCTAATCCTAGAAAACATCTCATGTATACCGATGTGGTGTTATGAACCATCTTGGGTCGACCCTGAACTAATCACCTAAGTCGGCCCACTGTAAGGCCTGAAGGATGTTTATGATCTCTGTGGGCTCGAAACCAGTGTGAGGAATCAAAATGAATATATTAGGAATGATTTGGAAAATAAATAATAACTAAATAAACATTAACAAACAGGAACATAAAATAATTTATTAAATATTTTACAAATGAAAAATAAAAATGATTTTAATTTTAAGAAAATATCCTTTTTATTTAACTATAATATTACACTTTCCAATGCATGTAAGTCATTTAAATAAGTTCCTTTCAAAGAATATTAATGCTAGAGTGGTTGATTTAAATATGAAGTGAATAGTAGAGGTTCCATGAGTTCAAATTACCTAAAGTTATATAGAAAAAACAAAAACATATAATTGTATAATAATGTGAATTTCCTTAACTTCTTTAGAAGAAATCCCTAGACGTTTTCAATCAGAACAAACAGTCAGTGTATGGTGAAGCCCCAATGTCAATAACCAACTGGCTACCCTAACCTGGCTTCAGTAGTGGCACCATCCTCCTAGCCAGTCAAAAACTCCAGTAGGGTACCAGCCTATCTAATCAGGGATGATCAGAAACCATCACTAAAACCTCTAAATGATTCCCAGGATAACCGTTATAATAATATATTGTTTATTTAAGAGGCCCTCAAACATTTAACTCATTATATGTATCGTCAGTTCACTTTCCTACCCCAAACAAGTACACCCCCTATATGATAATACATAATGGAAAATCTTGGACAGAGGTTCCCATTATATACACATGCTTATTTCACATAGTTGAAGGTGAAAATCAGATCATCATTACACATAACTATTCAAATCATTTCATAAAGAAGTATAAGTTTCAAATCAGGTGTTCACATATTCCAAACCACTTTTAAGCCAAATTTCACATCCAAAAATGACATAAGGTGCTAACTGGACCTTTAATAGCATCACTCAAATATATCATAATAATAATCCTGACTATTTATATAAAAAAATGAGGCAAAACGTCCACAATCGCTAGACGTAAGAGCTTTTACATTTTCCAAATCAAATTCACACTCTAAAATCATTTCCTAATCTAGTTTGAAAACACACAACACACAAAAAACGAAAAAAAATTGGCCTTTAGGACATTTAATTGTCAAACTACACCTCATGGTGCCAAACAAGTCATGTTTCAAATAACATACTTAACCAAAGAGTTTGTTGTCCTAAAAATATACTTCACCACATCTCTAGAACCATTCCTAAGAAGATATAAAACAACACTATTTATATGAAATGTAAAATGGTCTTCACTATATTACAATAATTATTTAATTTTTTGGAAAATACTATCACATAACACCCTTTTGTTACAAGAAAATTTAAAAGAAAATTAATTTTCTAAGGCACCACATATTTATGTGAAAGATTAAAAACATGCATAAATTAAAGAAAACCATTAGAAAAACTTATTACACACTAAATGTTTTTTGGTAAAACAATTCAATATTCAACATTTAAAACAAATTGACAAATGTAAATACCCTACTACATCCAAAAAAGGTCAAAGACAAGTTTTATTATGAAAAACATGGGAAAAAAGCATGAATAAATTATTTAAAAAAAATAAACTAGTATTTCTAACCATTGAAACTAATTTGAAAAGCATATGATTAAATCATAAATATAAAAATAATTTTAAATAAATCATGAATTTATGGATTTCAATTTAGTGATGTGGTCTTTGGGATCCTACCTCAACAAGGGAGCATACCAAGCCGAGACACCTTGGTTCTTGAAAAAATGGCGATGACAGCTCGGAACCACTCCACACTCGCATGCAAACACACACACACACGCAGACACATATATCATTTATTCCAAGGTGCATATTCCCTGACCTGTGAGGGAATACACCTGATGGAGAGAGTGTGTGAGATATATATATATATGCATACCTATTAATGTTCATGTGCACCACCAATGATGATTAAAAATCCCTATAATCAATATTATGGACTGAATATACCATAAGAGTAACATATTAAAGGTGAAAAAATAAACAGAGGGTTTACAACATTACACTAAGTGGCATCCGAAAGTTGAGGTGACCCAATTTTGCTTTTTTGTCATCATCATATTTCGGAACACACCCAAAGACTACCTGAGTAAGCCTTCGAACACCCAAAAAACATATAAAATTAAATTTCAAACAACCCTTAACCCCTAGAGTGTTGTTAAGGGATGAAAGCCCCAAAATGAAGGGAAAAAGCAACATATAAGGGGAGGGTATAGTGGCTGGAGAGATGTGGCTCGCTAGAGAGAGAGAAACATGGGTAGGGAGGTTTTCACTAGAGAGGTTGGATATAAGAGGGATTCACTGGGAAGATGGATGGAACAGTCGAAACACCAGGGGGTCTATTCAGGTCAGAGGCAGGAAAACTGATGGTGTAAGGAAAGCGACACAAGAAGGGTGTCCGCTAGAGGGAGTGTTGACCAGAGAGGATGGTGGCACCAACAGATTGCATGGAGAGGAGAAGAGTGTTTCATTGGGTCATGTAGGGAAGGGATTAGGGGTGTTGTGATCAGTGTGGAAGAAGGGGATGGCGTATATCGAAATTAGGGTTTCTAAAATAAAAATAAAAAAACTAAATGAAAATACTAATAATAATAATGATAAAAAAAATTTATAATGATTATAATAATAATAAAAAATTTATTCATTTTATTTTCAAATATTAATAATACCAAAAAAATTTAAATAAAAATAATAAGGTTATTGATAGATTTATAATAAAATTATTATCTACTCAATATTATTATTTTACTATGGTTTAAACATTTAACTTATTTTATCATTATAAAAAATTATTTATTTTAAAAGTTGTGCAACCACACAGTCACCTAGGCTGACCGTAAGGTTACCACTAACGGTGCGGTGCCCATGCATTAGCCTGAAACCCTCAAAAAATTCCAAAAATCAATGATTATAATCTGGTGCTCAACCTGAACCTTGATGATACTAACATAAGTCACAAAATAAAAAATACTTATTTTTCAAGTCAAGGTGTGACAATTTTCCTCACCATAATAATTCTTCTCCCATAAATTCAAGAAATCGAGATTTAAATAAGAACTAAGTCAATACCTGAACACAAATTGACGAAAAAAGAATTTTTTGGTGACAATTCGTTCCCAAAGTCACACTAGACTGATCTAGATGAAACCAAAACATAAACGATTAAAAGAAAATGAGAGTATTCTCCCCACTAGAAGTGGTCTACTGGTATGGGAATTAAATCATAAACAACACCACCATGACATAAACAATAAATCCATCTCGATGGAACCCAAAAAACTGGGACACTCTGATGAGAGATCCAATACAATAATTTGTCCACATTAACTGAAAAAACACCACGAACACGTTTGGGGGAGCCCTACATGAACTTCATCCAACTGTCCAAGCATGAGAGAAATGAAACTAAAACCATAATCATATTCCCAACAACAGTGAAAACCCAAAATAATAAATTTGAACAAAAAATGGAGGCCAAAACACACCGTTAATCATTGATCTTACCAAGCACTTATATCTCTATATAAGAAAAACTGTAAAAAAATCAAAACCAAACCATGTACTGCCAGCTATCCCCAAAGAAAATTTAATGACAGTAAATGCCAAATTCGAATAGTTTCAACTGCATGGATAACAAGAGATCAAATACATCATAACCATAAACTAAAACGATTAATATATAATTGTAAGGGGAAGTAATAATTAAATCTTAAATGTGACCATTCCAATACAAAATATAATGAACCAGGCAATGGTTCCATATATCCCCCCAACCCTGATAGTGTGTGAGCTTCACCCTGAGACCAAATTCTGGGGAACTGATGGATAATGTATATCATGCCTCATATTCATGTACGATCTTGACACGTTCACAACTCCTTCTTCAAGAAACACTTCCTTCATGGATTTTCCCGGTGACCTGGATGGCCACATCTAGTGAAGGAATTCATAGGGATGCAACAAGATGGCTTAGAATTATTAATCCCACCCCACTGGTGGCACAACAGGAAGCATTATGATGAATGTAATTCCAAATCAAATGAATAATATTCCATTGGAAATGGTTCCTTCATCTGCACATTTGTTCATATATGGAACCCTTACGAACAATGGGAGGTTTTGGATTGCCAACCACTACTGACTACACCCCAAGAACTAGCTCTTTTAAATGGTTAGCATAAACTTTTTCGAACTCTTAACACCATAAAACATCCCACAAGTCAGCCAAAAACCTCAAGTTCACCTCCTCATGTATGAAACCTTGGATGAAGGTGGCCTCAAAAATTTTCTATGTCACCCAATCCTTCAAATAAGATAAGAAAATCAACTTCCACTAGTACAAAACTGGTCACTCTAACAACTACAAAATAGTAAGATCCATAATATCCTTGAGAGCTCCCAATACCCTAAAGACACACTCTTCCACTTCAATAAAAAAACCTAACTATAATAGAACTCTAACATCACAAAATATGGGAAACGTCTATGATGGTTCCAAAACTGATAATGACTTATCAGAAATTTTGCGGACCATTATGCGTAGAATTCTTTGAACAGTATTAAAACAAGATCAAAAAAATCAACATCTGATCAAATAATAACCAAAAGAAAATATAATGTAAAAAAACTAGTTCACACACCCAATACCATCGACACAACCCAGATATTCCCTTTTTAAAAATTCACATTTCATTTCTATTTCAAAACATCCATACTTCACAGCTACATTCCAATCCCAAAACCAACTTATCATTAATCAATACCCACATTCTAAAACAAAAAACAATTATTTCAATCATTTCCCTCTTTCGAATATAATTTTAGAAAAACAAGACTTATACATTAGTTTCAAATAAATAACTATGGCATACCATGAACTATAACATGTGTGTGTATCCATTCTGCTCACGTCATCCACAAACAAGTTCCCCCCCATGCACTTTATATACTTAACCACAAACAATAAATAATCCATTGAAACCATAAAGGTCACACCCAATCCATTTACTTACCAAATCCAATCAAGTAACAATTTATCAAAAGAAATATCTATAGATTTTAAAATCAAATTTACCATCTTAAATCCATTTAAAATAAAGAAGCATCATTTTGAAAACAATTTTAAATTCCAAAAAATCATATACATCCAATGAAACCAAGACAGATCACCATGTATTCCAAAATGATAGAGAGGAACTATTATTTATTCTTATCCTGATGACATGGTAGTGAGATATGAACAAATAAATAGTCAATAACAAGGAGGAAATTAAACCATGTACTCAAAATTCACATGGGTCACTACTCTGTGTGAAATCACGATGTGAAACTATTTTTCCTATATTTTCATCCCTCAATCCAAAACAAAGATAAATGAAATGAATCCTAGACTACCCCTGATATCTCAAGGATTATTGAATGAAATAGACTGTGATACTCTTCCCATACCTACCTCCCGAGTACTGACTTTCCTAATATCCATCTAAAAGGAACCCCAAATAAAAAGTGACTCCTCTGATACCATTTTATCATCAACCAACCTAGGTAGACACTAAACTGGTAACCCGAGTTATCCGGAAACACTTTCTAAAGGGTGTTCCAAATCCCCATAGGCTGGGAACATTTGTCAGCCATCAAGAAAAATCTATTGTGAAAAATTTGGCTTATAAAATTTAAAAAAATAAACAATAATAAATCGGAAAATTAAACTAAAATCTAGAAACTAAAAGAGAAAAAAGTAAATGGATAAACATACATCCAGATGAAATCGTGGTTCACCACCAACCACAGAACCAGACTCACGCCAAGATAAATCCCCAACATAGAGAACCTAAAACTGAAAAGATAGAGTAGGTGTTAGAACCGAGATACAGAGTAGGTATTCCAAAGATAAACCACTCCCTAAAACTCACCATTAAAGTGAAACCTGTATTTTCTAGTTTGATATAGGATATATTAAATAATGTTTTCAATCATTATCAAATAAAAGTAACAATATTTTTCTTTGAAGAGAAATACCATTTTCATTTCACATTAGGAAAACCATTTCCAATGCTTTTAAGTCATTTTAATAAGTTCCATTCAATGAAATTTAATTCTAGAGTAGGTGTTTTAAATTTGAAATACAAAGTAGTGGTTCGATAAATTCAAATAACTAATAGTTCCACAATATAAGAAAGAACATATATGTTTTTAATAACATGTATTTCTTATAGATCTCTAGAAGTAATCATTGGGCATACTAAGTTATGAACATCCTATCCGCGTATGGTGAATCCCGTATTTCAATACCCAACTAGCCTCCCTAACATGGCCTCACTAGGGTAATTACCCAGCTTGCCTGTCAACAACTCCAGGGGGTACCTACCCATCTAATCAGGGTGATCATCAACCATCACTCGACCCTGTAAATTGATCCCGAGAAACCCATTATAATAAGATATCTATGAGTAGGAATCCCTCACAGGTGTGACTAACCTTACCTTCCCTTACTCCAATTTCCTACCCCAAACACGGGCATTATCTACACGGTATCCAATAAAGGGAAATCATATATAGAGGTTTCCATTATATACATATACATAATTCACATCACTGAAGGTTCCAACCATGATTTCATTTTAGATAAACATTGAAATCATTTGATATTGTATATTAAGATTAAAATCAGGTGTTCACACTTCCAAAACCACTTCAAAACCAAATTTTACTTACAAAAATGTCATAAGGGTCTAACCAGACCCCTAATACCATCAATAAAATATATAATTATAATATTACCAACCATTTTTATAACAAAATGAGCCACCACATCTACAAGAACTATCCATACAAGCCTTTAAATTTTCCAAATCTAATTCACTTTCTGAAAGAATTTCTAATTCCAGTTTAAAAACACACAAAACACATAAAGAGTACCAAATGATCATTAGGTCAATTAATTTCCAATATACACTTGAATGTTTCAATCAATCATGTTTTTTAGAACTCAAATAACAAAAACCATTATGATTCAAAAAATACACTTCACCACATTTCCTGAACCATTTCTACAAAGTTATAAGCCACAATTTTATATATTCAATGTTAAATGGACTTCACTAAATTACTCTAAATATTAAATTTTTAGGAAAAATACTATTTTATAACATCCTTTACATACAAGACCATTGAAAAATGTTCCACACATTAAGGTGGAAGCTTGAAAACATACATATATCAATGAAACTCAATAGGAATTGTTATTACACACTTAAAAACATTTAAGATTTTATTTAATATTAAACATTTAAAACCAATTGAGAACTATAAATGAATTGAATACATCCAAACAAGGTTGAAGACATGTATTATTATGATAAACCCAGGCTACAAGCATGAATGATTTACATAAAACAAATACATAACTATTTCTAAAAGCTAAAACTAAATAAAAAATAAAATCAATACTACACAAATATAAAACACATTTTAATGTAATAAAGATATAATGGATTTCAAATTAATGGTGTAGGATTAGGGAACCTACCTCATCAAGGGAGAAAACCATGCTGAGACACTTCAGTGCTTTAAAAAAATGAAGCGACCACTTGGACCGGTGCTACACTCATAAAAAAACACCATTATATATAAAGATATATTCTTCAAAGGAAAATATTCCCCACTCCATGATGTAATACACCTGAGGGAGAAATATATTTATATAAATACATACATATGAATGTGCATGAACAACACTAAACATGATTAAAAGTCACTATAATCACGTTTAGGGACTCCATATACCTTATGATCACCAAATTAAGGGTTTTAAATGGTACAATGAGTTTAAAAACTTACCCCAAGAGGTTTCAGGAACCCAAGATGAGACAATTCAACTTTTCCTTCTGTAGAAGATGTCATAACACACCCAAAGACAACCTGAAGAAGACATCACAAACACTAAAAATTCAATATATTCAAATTTCAAACAAACCCTGACATGTAGGGTTCAATTAAGGGAATAAAAACCAAATCAAATACCAGATGAGGGGATGGTGTGGCCGACAGAGAGATGGTGATCACCAGAGAGATAGACATGGGTAGAGAGGGTTACGTCGGAGAGGCTGACCAGATGAGGGCCATTTTGGGAAGTTGGCCATATCATGGAGGTGCCTCGGGAAGGTCTGATTAGGTATGAAGAAATCTGTATTGTGGTGGAGGTAATGGGTCATAGGAAGAGGGTGGGGGTCCACTGGAGGGAGTACTGGCCAGAGAGGGGGGTGGCACAGGCAGATCATGTAGGGAAGAGGAGGGGCGTCATTGGGTTATATAGGGAATGAGATAGGGGAGATGTGTGTAGGACAAAAGAAGGGGGATGAGTATTGGAGAATTAGGGTTTTTAAAAAATAAAATAAAACAAAATAAAAATTTAAATAATAATAATGAAAAAATTATTTTTTATAATGATAATATTAATAATAAAAATTCTATTCATTCCGTGTTAAAATATTAATAATATTAATAACAATTTTAATATTATTATTTTTATTATTAACTAATTTAATAAAAATATTATTATTATATTCGTAACAATAAATTTATTTTTATGTTTTAGATATTTACAATATTTTATTTTTATAACACATTATTTATTTTACATATTGGAAAACCACACGATTAGCTGGACAAACTACACTATTATTTGTAACCGTGAAGTGCCATTGTACGACCCCAAAACAATGAAAAAATTCAAAACATCAATATATTTAATCCAGCACTCAACATGATCCATGATGAGACTAACTAAAGATAATAAATAATAAAATAAATATAATTTTAAATTTCCAGGTGTGACAACCAGAGTGTCATTTGTAGGGTCTATGCATATAACAACTTAGTAGACAACCATCAAAATATTTTTACATTTCCTTTCCAAGAACCATAAAAAAATAGTTTCAAATAAACAAGATAAAATAACATTTTATCAATTTAATTTATCAACACAACTTCCCTTTCTCAAAACAACACACATGACATCTCCGTTTACAAAAACTATTTATGATTTTAAAACCCAAACCCAAAACAAATTCCTAAAAAAATAAATACTAGGGTATAATGAAAATATACAAGAATAATAAAATAGAAACCAATTGATATTTAATATAAAAAGTGAAATATATATAGTATCCATGGGTATTTCTTATACATCGTTAGAGAGATCCCTGGAGATACTCATGGCAGACTCATTTTTTCTATATGGTTTTGTACCATAGTCAATAACCAATAGTACATTCTAAACATTCCTTCCCTATAAAACGTCCCACATTCCCTCGATACAACCAAGGGTTACGAACTTGTCTAATCGAGGTTGATAAGAAACTTTCAGTCAACCCTCTCACAGATATCCAACAATCATTTTATGATAAAAATAATAATAATAGTTAGAAAAACATGGTATATCAACCCAAATATAATTGCGTTATTATGCACAATCAATATGAGAGTATCCCAAAAAATGGTCAAATTGATTCAATACCACATGTTGTATTGCACGACCCCCTAGAGAATAAATCATCCAAAGTTCCAGTAATCTCTTGTTATAATCCATGAATCACATATCCAGTGAAAATACCTTACTATCAAAAGTTTCAATCAAGAATTCACGTCACACAGTTATTTAATCAACTTCTAAAGTGATGACATGTTTCCAATTAGAAATATAAATTTTCAAAACCACATTCATTTTCAAAACATCATAAATTGTGAATCATGACTCACATCATGACCATTTCAAATAAATGTATAAATCATTTCCAAAACATTTTGGAAATAATATAAGACACAATTTTCATGTGTATAATATAAGGACCCGACCTTAAACATTACATAATATTGAATTAAATAAATAATTCACATTGAGGATCTTTTTAGGATTAGAGTTTTAGATAATTAGGCCATAACTAATAAATTAAAACTTGAATATTACATGTATACACTACTACTCAATATCCATTTTTTCACAAAATAAAAACACTTAAAAAGAAACAAGTCTAGTTCCATGTTTTAGATAGCATAACTATTCCATGATCCCATATTTGACCAAATTCATCTTTAAGTCCTGTGGAAAACATTTAAAAAACTTCCGTTGAGCAAAGAAAGCTCAGTATGGGTTATAAAATACGGAAAGAAAACATTAGTCCATCAATATATACAAATCAATGAAACCATACTTTTCATTCAAAACATACCTTATGAAATCCTGAGATTTATGAATAACACACACATATCATAAATCATAAAGGATACTTATGGAATCCATATAAAACATACATTTTAGCTATCACAGCTACATAGGGAGTCACAATTGAAATACCAATCACAATATATTCTCTAAATCGCTTAGGAGAAACATCACGTTTACCTCTGTCACGTTACCCAATGCATTGGAGAGCTATATCGGGCTCACACGCACTAGGTTTATCACGGAACCACCCGTATATGTAAACAATGCCCAATAACCATAAAATAATCATAACACAAAACACAAGTATAAAGGAATGACAAAATTTCCACATTCCACTATATCAAATCAAGAAATTTAAGTAAACAATTCTTTATCAAACCATTTTCGAAAACCATTTAAAAAGAGATTTTTAAATCAAAGTGTCCCATACAACATTGATGATTTTAAAATAACTATCATTTGAAAACATTATTGTACATATAAATAAATCCTAAATCCCATTTTGAAATCCTGGACATTAATGAAAAATATTTAGAATAATAAATCTTTAAAACATTTAAAAAAGTATTTTAGTTAAAGATTTTTTAACAAAAAGAGAGATGCTTGAATACAAATAATTGAGAAATAAATTTTAATCAGAACTTTATAATATAGTTAGAATAATGTGATTCATGATATAATATGTCAAAATACATCATATACACCATATAAGAGTGAATTGGTGCATAAAAACAATGAAGTCTCAATGGACATGTAAATTGAGGTGAAATCCCTTATAAAGATGGTATCCTTAAATTAAGGATAAATCAATCTCATAATTATGTGTGAAAAATATAAATATACCCAATACAAGTGGATATTAAGTGTAAAACAATCATAGGTAATTTACACATATTCATAGGATGACATAAATAAAAAAAGAGAAGATCAACCCAAAGAATGGGTATTGGGTTAAGGAGTTCCCTTACCGATTTGGTAACTTACAAAACATATGTCAAATATGGGTCATCCAATGAAGATTTAAATACCTATAAATGAAATTTTATTACACAAAGAGTACAATATTGGGCAGTAAATACACCAAACAAAAGGAGATAGTGGAAAATATAGCATGAATCTCACGGGAATAAAAACAAGTGAGATGAAACCGTTTACCACATGGTAATCAACTGAGGCATCTGAGAAAAAGTTAATAAACACCAAATGAATCAGAGAATACCATGAATATAAGGAGAATCATTATAATATATATCAAATGGAAGTACACAATACACCATATGCAATGAATAAGTGGCGAACAATGGAAATCTCACAGAATTAAAAGTGAGATAAAAAAATCCATTACAAAAATTTGGCAGCCTAACAGCACCGATTAAAAATTATTAAAATGAATTGATAAGAGTAAGAGAGGTTATCTCATAATATTAAAAAAAATGAAAGTATGATGAATATAAAATAACATTCTCAAATATAAGAACATGGAGCATAAATGAAATGACATAAAAGAGAGTACTTTAAAAGAAAGAGAGAGGCCGGATCCCTTACCCCGTGTCTGACTTGACTCGATCGTTCTTTAATCTCATGAATAATAAACTAAAGCTAACTTATACTTTCTAAAGGACATTTTTAAATTTTATTATTCCATTTATATCACTTATTACCATTTTATTGACATTATTCAATAATTTAAGTTAATAACGTTCATTTTGTCGATATTTGGTGCTTGAGTAAAAATGAACACCTTATATTTACAAGTTGTCCAAGTGGTCAATGGTTCATTACGTCCAGAATTATATCCATGATTTTGATATAATATATATAATATATATCCATTATATCCAAGTTTTTATAATAGTACATAACATTTATATGTATGAAATGAAATGCCCCATTCAAGGAGATGGTAAGCCGTACGTACGCATGAACGCTACTTTCATTTCTATTTCATATTTTAATGGATATAAAACATAATGATACATATGTATATTATAATTCCAGTATAATATCTTATAAAATATAATTAACTCCATCCTTTTTACATCCCACATAAGGAATTAACGAATCAAATTACTTTGAGGGGGCAGTAGTCTGCACTTCCTCAAATGAGATTATCATATTTACCCACTATGGAAACCATAATGGTCTGCTATAAATGGGAATTAAAAAAGCATAAGGAAATCATAAACATAATATATATCATATATAAATACAGTTACATCATAATGTCCACCATTTGATGTGGTAAGATGTAATTGAACAATCATCGTTTCGTGAGGCCTTTGATTTCCATCCATAGATACATTATGTTATTCATCCACTTGGTGGAGGTGTGTGTATGTGGAGTTAGAAACCATCTAATAAAAACATCCTAGTATATTGAGGATACATGTTTTGTTTTAAAATAAAGTAATAAAAAGATTTTAGGGGTTGGAGGAGTAAAATAAAGCAAAATAAAACAGAAGAATTTAAGAGAAACCGTTGCCTTTAATTTGGGTAACTTCCTTTGGTTTGAACCAGAAGGATATCATTAAGTGCCTTATTCTTATGTTAAGGTTTCTAGGTGGAACTTAGTGATTTATAGAGCTTAATTGGGCAGAGTTTGGACGAGAAAAATGGCTTGTGGGGTTTGAGGATTTGGTAAGAAGTGGACTTCTTTTACAAGGGAGAGGAGGGGCTCTTTTGGAATGTTTGTAAATATTATTTTATTATAAACCTATCTTCGGTTTCAAAAGAAAAAAACTCCTTAAAGATGAATAAAATATGACTAATTTTCGAAATAAATTCATACAATAATAATTGGAAAAGATTTGGATGATATTATAATCATTATAATCTTATTTACTTAAATCATTTATTAATGAGGTAAACATTGAATCATTATTGTGTCATAAATAATTTAATTTATTAGATATCTAAAAATTATAGAAAAACTACCTTGATATAGGAAATCTTTTTATCTTTCCAATTAATATTTATAGTCAAAATTATTCTTTATATAACACCATATAAAAATTAATTACTAAAACATTTTTGTTTGTGTCTATTTTTCCTTTAAATTAAATTAATTGGTCTAAATTGTCATTATCATTCCCAAGTGGATCAAAGGGGTCCGAAAATATACCCAAAGATTTTAATGGTCATTATTGAATCATATAATAAGGTTTGGACAAGGGTTATCGTAATTTTGAAATATTATAATAATCTTTTTACCTTGAATTACACTATTTATCTTTAACCGCGGTAAATAAAAGTCAAAAGTTACTATTCACCAAAAATTATTTTCATCTTATTGAACCACATTTTACTTCTTGATAACAACCATGCATGTCAGATTTTCAAAATTCAATTCCCAGAAGCGGTAAAATTTCATTTAAATGAAAAAATCAGTTTTTTAACTACCACTAAGTGGTTTCACTATTCATAAAAAATTGATGTTTTTTAGAAAAATACCAAGAATTCAGCCTAAGATTTATTTGATATTCCCAATTCAAAAAGGATGTCTATTTTTCCAAATTCAAATCATTTAAGTGGAATTAATATATTTTAAAATTAATTTCCATCATCAGAACAAAGAGCGTGTTTTTAAGAAATAATAACTATCAAAAGATTGATATTTGTTTATTTCCAATTTCAAAGTGAAATTAATTCCAATGACAAATATTGGGTTAAATGAAAAAAAAAATTTCAATTTCACTTTAAAACCAACTAAAAAGATAATCTAACCATATAAATAAATTATAATAAAAGGCACTTTTGAATTAAAATAAAGTATTTTCACTATTCATTAAAAAAATGAACTTTATCAGAAAAATACCAAAAAATTTTCAAAAGTAAAATTTGATTACCCCATTCTAAAGAAGGATTTTATTTTGTCAAATATAATGTATTAAAGTGAAAAAACTCTATTTAACGAGGGTTCTCCATTAAAATGTGGTAAATAGGCATTTTAAAGTAAATTATGCTTAAAATTAGATTCATTAATATTTTAAGCCTCTAACTTTTTATTGGATAAATGTAAATACATTTAACAATAATGTATAATAATAATGTATTTATATTTTTTCATTCCTTCAAATACAAAGACTAGGAGTTAACAACCATTTAAAATAATAATATTATATTATTAGTGTGAAACATAAGATTTCAATGAAACTTTTTGTTGCGTATCAGGTACGCTATCGAACATAACATCCCCTTTAATGTAAAATTAATATTTAATTTAAAAATATTAATAAATATGAAAAGTGTATTATTATATATTTGTTTGGGATGTTACATCCATCCCCCCTTTTGGGAATTGTGTATCACAATTTTAAAACTGGGCTTGGAAACATTATTAAAAGTCCCACATCGGAAACGATTCAATAAAATGTTCACTTTCTAATAATGGATGATAAGTAGAAAGGTCACCTGAGATAACACATACTAGGATTACATGTAGTAAAATATGGATATGAAAGTGACAGAAAATGGTCATGTTCTGATGGAGAGTGCTAGAAAACATGATTAGGAGAAAGTAAACCACCAAAAAATCACAAACATGTGATGGGTTAAACAACATTTGATTCACCAGTAGGAAAAGTTAAGAGACAAGGTTTTTTTTAAAGTTACTTTTCGTTGAGGAATTTATTTATGAGCATAACCAAAAACATAAGGAAATTTACTTACATATCATGTAGACATTCATCTTTTACTAGAATTCTAACAAAAACTCATATTTTCTCAAAATGATGAGTATTTAAGATGACTTTTTTCACAATAAGAGCGCTATAATCAACTTCGAGAGAATCAAATAATCCATAAAAGATAAACTATACATTTCCAATGTCTTTAGATGTTAACTAAAAAAAAATGTTCAGTATAAGATCAGATAACCCCCAAAAATGAAAAACTTTTACATAAAGAGAAACTACTCTTAATCTCCAAAATTTGTCTATCAAAACCCAATGTTCAACAAAGACCATTCAATAAAAAATTGTCCCTAAAATTCTTCAAATGTAATCCAAAATGTGATTGTAACCCAAATATCATGAGGATTTAATTACATAGACTTCCAATATACATCTTAACATTTATCTCCAAGAAACAAGAGTTACTCATAAAGTCTCATATTCAAAAGTAATTAACCAAATCACATATTCTACATGATAGGTTAATCATTTTAATAAATAAATCAAATCATCATGAGTCCATAATAAAAAAATAGATTCTTCCAAACTATAATTTCAACCATTATTCCACAATTGAAATCCCATAGTATACTATCTTACTTAGTCATATAATGTTTCCTTAATCACTAAATCATTTTTCTATACAAAGTATATCGATTTGATAAAACATAAGTTCCAAAAACTAAATTATTTATATTCTCTAAAATAATTTTACTAAAATAATAAGTCATACTAAATAGGGGCTTCAAGTAGGCTAGTGGTAGGTGATGCGCCCTTGTCGCCATTTGGTTGTGGGTTCGATTCCAGAATCCTTGTCATATGCGACAAGTTGTCACCCATCCTATGGGTTGTCCTTTTTAACAAACTCAAAAAAACCCTAACATGTTTTATCCTCAACGGTTTCCTTATACCTCTAATTTTAATCCAAATTCATTATGATCTCAAAATCATAATTCTTGAAGTATTATTTCACCACCATATTATAAAATAAAACGATTCCCAAAATGAATAACATCATACCGTGACCATGGCGCCCACTTGATTTCATCATCATCTTGTTTACGTATGTAGAAGGTCCATGCATCACAACATTGATTAAGATATCCTTCAAAATAATTTTATTCCTCCATCCAAATACACCTTTTACAACATGGGTCATATGGTTTTTCATAGAAAATAGTTTTTTAAAATAATCATGTATGCCATATAATTTCAAAACATCCGATAAAACATGATTTCTATAAAACAGTCGAATCGAATTTGAGTTGAAACTTTCAATAAATGGTCATTTTAAAATAACATAAGTATGTGCTAAGAGACTATATTTTAAAAGCAAATATAAATAGTTTGTTCAAGGTTCTCCTTCTTCAGCACCATTTTTAAAATCATAATATGCCTCAAATTCTTGCGATAAGGTAAACTATTTGAAAGTACACAGATAATATTTACCTTTTTTGAAAATATGAGAATATTGTGAAAATATGATTTTTATAAATACAACATATGATCCATGATGATAAAGAGGTATAGTGGAGGTGTTTGATATCTCAAACAACTGCTTGCAAGTGAGTTGTATTCTATACAAAGTTTCCAAATCATCCGAACATGAATTTGCAATAATTATTGCCACCATGTCATCGGGAAGAGATAGAAATATCATTTGATATCCTCCGAATTCCATTTTTAACATAATTTAATTGATCAGAAAAAGTTATTAAATTAGGATTTAACTGAAATAATAGACAAAGGGACTAACCATTTGTCTAACGAAAACTGTTAATCCCTAATGTTCTCTAAACCGACCTATGATACCAACTATACGTACACCAGCCTTAAACATTAAATAATATTGAATTAAATTAATAATTCATATTGATGATCTATTCCGGTTTGGAGTTTTATAGAATTAGTCCTTAACTATTACATTATATCTTTAATATTACATATAGACACTACTACTCAATATACATTTTTTCATAAAATAAAAACACTTAAAATGAAACATGTCTCGTTCAATGTTTTAGATAGCATGACTATTCCTTGATCCCATCTTTGACCCAATTCATTTTTAAGTCCTGTGGATAACATTTCAAAAACATTGGGTTGGCATAAAAAGCTCAGTAAGGGTCATAAAATAAGGAAGGAAAACATTATTCTATCAACATATACAAATAAATGAAACCATACTTTTCTATCATAACATACCTTATGAAATCATTAGATGTATGAATAACACACACAAATCATAAATCAGAAAGGATACTTAAGGAATCCATAAAAAACATACATTGTAGCTATCACAGCTACATAGGGATTCACAGTTGGAATACCCATCATAGTATATTCCCTAAATTTCATAGGAGAAACATCACGTTTACCTCCTTGTTACCCAATGCATTGGAGATCTATCTCGGGCTCACCCGCCCTAGATTTATCACAAAACCACCTGTATACATAAACAATGACCAATAAAAATAGCATAATAATAACACATAACAAAATTATAAATGAAATATAAAATTTCCACATTCCACTATATCACATCAAGATATTTAAGAAAACAATTCTTTATCAAACAATTTTTAAAAACCATTTTAAAATAGATTTTTAAATCAAAGTGTCCCATACAAAATTGAACCTTTTAAAAGAATTATCATTTGAAAAAATTAATGTCCATATAAATAAATCCTAAAACCCATTTTGAAATCATGGACATTAATGAGAAATATTTAGAAGAATAAATCATTTAAACAGTTAAAACGATATTTTAGTTAAATATTTTTTAACAAAAGGAGAGACGCTTGAATAAAAATAATTGAGAAATAAATTTTAATCAGAACTTTATAATATCATGAGAATAATGTAATTCATGATATAATATGTCAGAGGATAGTATATACACAATATAAGAGTGAATTGGTTCATAACAATAATAAAGTCTCAATGGAAATGTAAATTGAGGTGAAATCCCTTTTAAAGATGATATCCTTAAATTAAGGATAAATAAATCTCATAATTATGAGTGAAAAATATAAATACACCCAATAAAAGTTGATATTAATTTTAAAACAATCATAGGTCATTCAAACATATTCATAGGATGACATAAATAAAAAAATAGCAGATCAACCCAAAGAATGAGAATTGAGTTAAGGAGTTCCGTTACCGATTTGGTAACTTACAAAACATATGTCACATGAAAGAAGGATCATAAAATAAAGATGTAAATACTCATAAATGAAAGTATATTACACAAATAGTACAATCATGGGCAGTACATACACCACACAAAAGGAGATAGTGGCAAATATAGCATGAATCTCACGGGAATAAAAACAGTTGAAATGAAACACTTTACCACAATGTAATCAACTGAGCCGTATGACCAAAAGTTAATAACCACCAAATGAATAAAAAATACCATGAATATAATGATAAACATGATAATATATATCAAATGGAAGTACACAATACACCACATGCAATGACTAGGTGGAGAATAATGGAAATCCCACAGAATTAAAAGTGAGATAAGAAAATCCCTTACAAAAATTTGGTAGCCTAACGGTGCTGCTTAAACATTCATAAAATTAATTGATAGAATTAAGAGAGGGTCTATCATCATATGAAAATAAAAATTACAGTATGGTGAATATAAAAGAACATCCTACAATATAAGAACATGGAGCATAAATTAAATGACATAAAAGAGAGTATTTGAAAAGATAGAGAGAGGTCGGATCCCTTACCTCGTGTCCGACATGACTCGATCATTATTTAATATCATGAATAATAAACTAAATATAATATATACATTCTTAATGAACTTTTTAAATTTTATTATTCCTTTTATATCACTTATTACCATGTTATAAACATTAAGAAATCATTTAAGTTAATAACGTTCATTTTGTCGATATTTGGTACTTGAGTGAAAATAAACACCTTATATTTACATGTTGTCCATGTGGTCAATGATTAATTATATCCAAAATTATATTCATGATTTGGATATCATATATATCATATATATTCAGTATATACTTGTTTTTATAATAGTACATAACATATAGAGGTAAGAAATGAAATTCACCGTTCATGGAGACGGTAAGTCGTACGTACGCATGAACGCTACTTTCATTTATATTTCTTTTTGAAATGGAAATAAAACATGATTATACATAGTTATATTATAATACCATTAGAATATTATATATAATATTGTTAACTCCATCTTTTTTACATCCCACATAAGGCATTAACGAATCAAATCACTTTGAGTGGTCGGTAGTCCGCACTTCCTCAAACGAGATTATCATATTTACCCACTATGGAAACCATAAAGGTGTGCTATAAATGGGAATTACATAAGAATAAGAAATCATAAAAATAATATATATAATATATAAATATAGTTCCTTCATAATGGACATCATGAGAGGCGATAAGATGTAATTGAACAATCATCATTTCGTGAGGCCTTAGTTTTCTATCCATAGAAACATTATGTTCTTCATCCGTTAGATGGAGGTGTGTGTATGTGTAGTTTTAGTCCTTATCACAACAACATCCTAGTATATTCAGGATAATTTTGTTTTTATAAAAGAGAGGAATAAAAAGAGTTTAGGGGTTGGAGATGTAAAATAAAACAAAATAAAAAAAATAAAACAAAAGAATTTAAGAGAAACTGTTACATTTAATTTGGGTAACTTCCTTTGGTTTTAACCAAAAGAAAATATTGAAGTTCCTTATGAAAAGTTATGGCTTATAGGTTGAAGTTAGATATGTAGGTAGCTTAAATGGGCAGAGGTTGGATGAGCCAAATGGCTTGAGAGGTGTGAGGATTTGGTTAGAAGTGGTCTCGTTTTATAAGGGAGAGGAGGGTCTCTTTATGAATATTTGAAAATATTATTCTATTATAAACCTATCTTCGGTTTCTAAAGATAAAAAAATCATTAAATATGAAGATAAGATGACTAATGGTCCAAATAAATCCATCCAATAAAAATTGGACAGTTTTGGATGATATTATAATCATTGTATTCTTATTTATTTAAATCATTTCTTAATAAGGTAAACATTGCATCATTATTGTGTCATAAATAATTTAATTTATTCAATGTCTAATTATTTTAAAAAACTTCCATGACATATGAAATAGTTTTAGGTTTCCAATGAATATTTATAGTCAAAAATATTTCTTATATAACACCATAAAAAAATTAATTACTAATTTTTTTTGTTTATGTTTATTTTGCCTTTAATTTAAATTTATTAGTCTAAATTGTCATTATCACTCCCAAGTAGATAAAACATGTCCCAAAATCGACCCAATGATTCCCATGGTCATTAATGAAACAACCAATAAGGTTTGTACAAGTGTTAATGTAATTTTGAATTTTTATAACAAACTTTTTACATCGAATTATCCTATTTACATTTAACCGCGGTAAATAAAAGTGAAAAGTTACTATTCACTGAAAATTATTTTCATCTTATTGAACCATATTTTACTTCTTGATAACAACCATGTATGTCATATTTTTGAAATTCAATTCACCGAAGCGGTAAAATTACATTTAAATGAAAAAGTCTTTTTTTTAATTACCACTATGTAATTTCACTATTCATCAAAAATCGAAGTTTTTCAGAAAAATACAAAAATTCAGAATATGCCTTATTTGATATTTCAAATTCAAAAATATTGCCTATTTTTCCAAATTCAAATAATATAAGTGTAATTAATTAATTTTAGAATTAATTCCTATTGTCAAAACAAATACCGTGTTTTTAAGAAACAATAACTATCAAAAGATTGATACTTGTTTATGTCCAATTTCAAAGTGAAATTAATTAAAATGACCAATATTGGATTAAATGATAAAAATATATTTCAATATCACTTCAAAACAACTTATAAAGATAATATAACCATATTAATAAATTATATTAAAAGCCACTTTTGAATTAAAATAAATTATTTTCAGTATTGATTAAAAATGATATTTATCAGAAAAATACCAAAAAATTAACCAAAGAAAAATTTTATGTCCCCATTCAAAATAAGGATTATATTTGGTCAATTAGAATGTATTAATTTTTCCAAAAAAATATTTAAAGAGGGTTCACCATTAAAAGGTGGTAAATCGGCCTTTTAATGTAAATTATGATTAAAATTTGATTCCTTTATATTTTATTCCTCTAACATTTTATTGGATAAATGTAAATACATTTAACAATCTTGTATAATAATTATGTATTCATTTTTTTTCATTCCCTCTAGTACAATGGCTAGGAGTTAACGACCATTTAAAATAATAATATTATATTATTAGTGTGCAACGTAAGATTTCAAAGAACCCTATTGTTGCGTATCGGGTACGCTATCGAACATAGAATCCCCTTTAATGTAAAATTTATATTTAATTGAAAAAATTTAATAAATATGAAAAGTGTCTTATTCTTCATTTATCTAGAATGTTACCTATAATTCAAAATGGGACATTATGTTTTGTGTTCAATTAATTTCCCATTCAATTTCTAAACAATGATTAAGACACACAACATGATTAAAGGTGCCAAATATTCAATGAACTGTAAAATTCAATGGAAATTTTTTCTTAATTTTCTTTGGAATTTCACAAGAGCGCGGTTTCTGACGGAACCTGATTCCGAGGCCCGGTGTGCCCGGAACCAATTTCCGAAGTTTGGCTCGGGTATGTTCAGTGAACGAAAGTGCGAGAATTTCTAATTTTAGAACTGGTGCCCGGAATCAAATTCCGAGGGCACCGATGGAACCGTAGCGCCAGTAATTTCTTAGGAACTCCTGTTCCGGAGTTTCGTTTACACGAGTGTTGATAATAAAAATTGTGGAAGTTTATTATATAATTACACTACAAATTTTATTATTTTACTCTAAGTGTAAGTTCTTGATGGAAGTTGGGTAACCACACAACCTCCCTTGGGAGGTTATGAGGGTGGTGGGGCCCACACGAGCCCCAACTCTTCATATCCTCTAAAACCCCCCTCAACTCCCACTTTATTTATGTTAACTTAAGTTATATCCTATGTCTTAAATGTAATGAGTTAATGAGATGAGTTGTGTGTGGTTATTGAATTTCAAACTCTTGAAATTCAATTGTGTTTTTGTGTTAATATAATAAGAAAGAGTCGTATTTTATTTTTCTGGTTAGAGTTTTGTCATCTGGAGAGAATTTGAGAAGCATTCTTCATCTTCTTCAACCTTGACGAAGAACGCGAAGAACACCGTTCTTCAACGAAGAACTTCTTCGCCGAAGAACACGGTTCTTCTGCGACGCCGTATCCGCGACGCGACGTTCTTCTTCCGCGTCGTCTCTTCCGTGACGGTTTTCCGCGATGAAATCGCCATCATCGACTTCGAATCCTCGCATCGCGACGTCGATGTTCTTTTTCCGCGATGCCCGACCTCCGTGACGCTCGTCTTTCGTAGGTCGTTGACGAACACCGCTCTTGAAGCCGAGGTAGGGAATTATTGTTATTTTATTAAATTAATTCCGTTCTTGATTCTAGCATGTCGAACTTCGTGGTTAATCGACTAAATGTTATCGTTTAACGAGAGGGGGCCGGACCGAAAAAACATAGCCTAACCCCCTCCTATGTTCATGATTGTTTCTTTGCGAATGGAACGGGATGGCGTGGTGCTGTCGCACCACGCGAGAATCGCTCGGCAAGTATTACGCGACGCCGTCACGCCACACCGAGAAGTCGAACAAGAACACGACGCCGTCGAGCCACGTCGAAGGAATTTGAAGGCACCACGGCCGGAGCGGAGCCACGGCGGAGGGATGCGGTGCCGTCGCACTGTGCCGAACGACAATGGACGCGGCCGGTTCCTGGCCGTGGCGGAGCATGGTGACCGGCGGCCACCCGGGTCGCCGGTGTCGGAGCCGGATGGGGACCGGCAACGCAGGTCCCATTGAGAAGGAGCCAGCCGGCCGAAAAAGAGGAAGACGGGGGATTTAAATTCCCCCGACTAGCATCAACGACCCCCCATAATGAGGGGGGGGGTTACAGAAGGGGGGCAGGTGCCCCCATCTTTTTTTCAATCTGCTCGGCCGAAGCCGAGCTGGCAGCGCGCTGCCCCCAGCAGGACCGGCACCTGGCCGGTCCGCCGGGCCGGGTCGACCCTTTCCAGGGCGGGTCAACCCGGTTCGGGCCGACCGGGGGGTCTCAGGCCGGGATGGTCCGGACCCAAAATCCCCGTTATCGGACTGTTTGGGTTCAAATGCCCATAACTCAGGCTACAAACATCCAAACGACGCGCTGTCAGTGGTGATGCGATCCTTGGATCGGGACAGTCGTTTCGGTATATCACACTTCAGGTTTCGGAATACTTTGAGTTCGGCTGGGTTGGTACGTACACAAAACCAAACGGGCCCTCGGAGCGGAAACGCTCATATCCTGAGCTACGAACGTCCGATTGACGTGCCGTCAACTTTGTTGAGTTCCTCTTAGTGAGACGGATCTTTTGGCATACTCCGCCCTGGGTTAGGATGAAGGTGGAGTACGGTCGGGTTGGTTTTGCCTTAAAAACCAACCGGGCCCCTGGGACGAAAAAGCCAATAACTCTCAGACCGGGCGTCTGATTGACGCGCCGTCTTTTGCATTGAGTTCCTGTTGACGATACGGAACTTTTGGATACATCAAATCTGGACTATGTGACAGTTGATGTATCAGCCTCTCGGCATGTGGAGCGGACCCTCCCGAATGAGCTTGCTGTGTGCGGGAGCCCTAGTGCTGGCTGCGACTGCTACTATGACTGTGACGACGACTGTGCAGAGATCTTCAGTGGATTCGGCGACGACGACTACAGCACTCAGCGATCCTATGTGGATCAGTTCTACTGATCCTGTGTGGGTCTGATCCTGTGTGGGTCAGCGCTCAGTGGTTCTGTGTGAGCCAGCGCCTACAGATCCTGTGTGGGTCCGATCCTGTGTGGGTCTTTGCGGGGGTTAGTTTCCTACCGATTCTGTGTGGGTCATTGTGGGGGTTAGTACCTATCAATCCTTTGTGGGTCCGACGACTTAGATTGATCAGCGATCATCTCTATTGTTTTTCGAAATAGTATACCAGTGTGAGATGAATCCTATTTACCTTCCTGTGTGGATTGTGTCGTGCTTTCCTGTGTGGATTACGTTTTGCTTTCCTGTGTGGAATACGTATACTTTCCTGTGTGGACAGAGTTTTACTTGGGCTCGGAGGTTGGAGCATTTTGGAATTGATGACTTAGGTATATGTATGGGCATATACCTAAGCAGTGTCGGTTGTTACTTCGTGTATGTATCTTTCTGTTGTGGTTCATCCTTTATGGATTTTGGGAGACCTTCGGGGGTCTCAGGGTCCCTACTGAGTAGCTTATACTCACCCCTGCACGGGCTACGCCCGCACTACGTTGTGTTAGTTGCAGACGACGGACATCAATGATCGTGGTTGAGGCTTGCAGAGAAGGAAGGTACCTGGAGGAGGAAACTGGGCGGACGTGCTCGGAGTGGATGGAGGAACCCGAGGAGCAGTGGAGCTATCTGTTCCCACCCTTCAGGTGGGATTTTCAGTGGACATCTCGGCGTAGCAGCTTTTACTTTTCATTTGATGTTTTCCCTTTCGAGTTGTACTTTACTTAAGTTTGTGTTTGTATACTGGCCCATTTACTTTTCTGCACTTATAGTTGTACTCTGTTTTTACATAGTGTTTAATTCTCCGCATTCTTACTATGTGGTGCTTGTTTACTTTACAATGGCAATGCCTTCCCTTTTTACCGGGATTTACGCCTTGGAGCTAGTCGCCAGCCCCTGGCCTATGGAAGGCGGGCTTGGGGTAGTCACGGAACAGGCCCCGAGGACGGGTCGTGACAAATTGGTATCAGAGAAGTTCGGTTCTACCGCGAAATCTGATCTTTTCTATGTGAAGCAATAGTGTTTAGCGTATTGAGTGTGGTTATTAGTCCAGGGAGTCCAGTGTTGGTGCGGCGGCCGACGTATCCGTACACCAGGACCCTGACTTATGATTTCCAACTTAATGCACGAAAACATTGATTGCCTGTGTGTTTCATGTTTTCTTTGTGATTACTTTGTATCAGCTCACGAGGTATACTGTTCTGACAATGTCACACCTTTTTCCTTTTCAGGATGGCCCCACGAGGGCAGCCAGCTAGGGTTCCGAGAGTCGAGCGTGACGACAGCCCACCGAGCGACGAGGCCTCGGTGCAGGGCCCTTTTTCACCAGTGGCACCGGCGGTAGCTCTACCCGCCGAGCCCCCGATACTTCCAGCACCAGCCGCTGATGATGCACGTCATCTTAGTGCACTGCATGAGTTTAAGCGCCAAAGACCGCCCAGGTTTCATGGGGAGACGGACCCCCAGGCATCCGAGGACTGGCTGGAGGCAGTCGTACGAGTTTTCAGGCTAGTGAGGACACCAACAGACCTCATGGTGACCCTCGCTGCGAGCCTACTGCATGCAGCAGCGGGCCGATGGTGGAGATTGATGCTCCAGGTGCACGATGAGGCATCTCTACTTTGGACGGACTTTGAGAGCCTCTTCCTCTTGGAGTTCGTCCCAGCCACCCACCGTGCGGTGCGTATTCAATAGCTTCTTCAGCTGCGGCATGACAGCATGACAGTCACTCAGTACTCGGCGAGATTTACTGATCTCCCGCGCTACTCGACCGACATGGTAAGGGACCCATTCTTCCGGGCCCGGACCTTCGAGCAGGGATTGAGACACGAGATCAGGGCATCGCTGATCTCCCTCCGCATACCAACTCACTTGGGAGTACTGGAGCGGGCCCTTTTGATCGAGAGATTTCTTGCTGATTCTACACCAGCGTCGAGACCCACCGCAGGGCGGCACGTAGCAGAGTCTTCTGCAGCAGGCAGTCCACGGATGAATCATGGGTCCAGGCAGACCAGACCCTCAGGCAGACGACCTTAGGACACTGGCTCAGCAGTGCGGGGGCACACAGCGCGGAGCCAGTCTTTCGAGAGGCAGACAGTGTTACTCGTGCGGCGGGCAAGGCCACATGGCTCGTGACTGCCCGACCCGCGGTGCCGAGGAGCAGCAGATGGTTGAGGGACCACCGAGGCAGAGGCAGAGGGTCGACCGTGGTGGTCCTCAGGGAGGAGGCGGACGAGACAGAGGAGCTGGCCGAGCAGCAGGTGGTGGACGACGCTTTGAGGATCTACCACCTCCACCACCACGAGGTCCACCCTGACCATAGGGAGATGGTGGGAAGAGACAGGCACAACTCCAGGCAGCGGAAGCCTAAGACCACGGCGCGCCCGAGATGATTTGAGGTACTATCTATGTCTATTAAACCCTTGCTGCAGTACTTATAGACACAGGAATGAGTCACTCTTTCATAGCCGCTTCCCTTGTTCGGAGCTCAGAGATTCTGACAGAGCGGTTGGCTCGATCCTTACGGCTAGAGACTCCTACGGGAGTAGACTCAACGATTACGCACTAGTGCCGGCAGTGTGAGCTTACTCTAGGAGGCGAGAGCTTCGGATGGGATCTTCTTGTAGCAGCGTCGAGGCCTTACGATTTCATCTTGGTCATAGATTGGTTATCTGTGGTCCATGCACAGATTGACTGTTTTAGGCGCAAGGTGCAATGTGTACGCACAGACGGGAGCAGGTTCACCTTCACCGGCGAGAAGGGAGCCTTCGCAGAACATGATGGACTTCCGCAGAGGAGAGGACAACCCATCACTCATCAGTTGGCTAGCCTAATCCTAGGATTAGTTGACGTGCGGAGTCCTGGTTTTCCTGCAGTGGTGGATCGGTTTGCGGACGTTTTTCCCGACGATTTTCCAGGGTTACCTCCTCGCAGGGAGGTAGACTTTTATATTGACCTGTACCACGGAACAACCCTGATATCGACTCCAGCATATCGGATGGCCCCCACTGAGCTTTGAGAGATACGGGTACAGTTGGAGGACTTGCATGGCAAGGGGTTCATCCTACCCAGTGTTTCACCCCGGGCTTCCCCGATTTTGTTCACCAAGAAGGAGGACGGGAGCATGCGTCTTTGTGTTGACTATCGTCTCCTAAACCAGGTGACAGTGAGTAAAAAGTATCCGCTACCGAGGATTGATGACCTATTTGATCAGCTCAAGGGAGCACGGTGGTTCTCAAAGATAGACATCAGGTCAGGCTATCATCAGCTCAGAGTTAGAGATGGGGACGTGCAGAAGACGGCCTTCAGATGTCGGTATGGCCACTATGAGTTCTTGGTTATGCCATTCGGCATAACCAATGCTCCAGAAATGTTCATGGCCCTCATGAACAGGATATTTCAGCCATACCTCGATCGATTTGTCATGGTCTTCATCGATGACATTTTGATTTACTCGACGACTGAGGAGGAGCACGCCTACCACTTACGGGTTGTACTAGACACACTCCGAGAGCACCAACTTTATGGTAAGCTCTCGAAGTGTCAGTTCTAGATATGTGAGGTCCACTTCTTGGGACACGTCATCTCTGAGGTGGGAGTTGCAGTGGATCCTGCGAAGATCGAGGCAGTGTTGTCATGGGAGCCCCCCAGGAGCATGACGGAGGTGCAGATATTATTGGGACTAGCTGGATACTACCAGAGATTTGTTCTAGACTTCTCTAGAGTTGCGGCACCACTCTTAGCTTTGACGAAGAAGGGGAAACCCTTCGTGTGGTCAGACAGATGTCAGCAGAGCTTCCAGGAGTTGAGATAGAGATTGACCAGCGCACCTATCTTGAGGTTGCCTGAGGAGGGAGTAGGGTACGTAGTCTACTGCGATGCATTAGGGACCGAACTCGGTTGTGTCCTGATGCAGGAGAGGGTAGTGATCGCCTATGGATCACGGCAATTGAGGCCACATGAGCATAACTACGCTACCCATGACCTGGAGTTAGCAGTAGTGGTCTTCGCTCTGGCGACACTACCTGATGGGCGAGCGCTTTACAGTCTTTTCTGACCATCAGAGTCTCAGGTACATCTTCTCTCAAAAGGTCCTGAACCTGAGACAGCAGCGATGGCTCGAGTTTCTCCAGGACTATGACATTGAGATAGTCTATACTCCTGGGAAGGGGAACGTAGTAGCCGATGCCCTCAGTAAGAGGACGAGCATTCAGCTACTTGAGGAGGCGACAAAGCAGCTAGCCTCTTTGCAGATATCCTTCGTGGATAGAGATGGAGCATGATTCCTTCAATCTCTAACAGTCAATCCTCCACTTCTAAAGTAGGTCAGAGAGGCACAACATGGGGACGCTGACTGTGATATGCGGAGTGCACAGATATCCTCAGGACATGCTTCTGATGGTTTCTACTTTGGAGCAGAGCACAACATCCTTTTCAGAGGACGTACCATGGTACCAGTTGCTTTACGGGAGGAGGTTCTGAGAGAGTTTCACACTTATCCCTTGGAGGTACATCCTGGAGTGCCGACGATGTACCATGACCTCAGACGACAGCACTGGTGGCCGGGCATGAAGAAGGCTGTGGCAGAGTTCGTTTCTCGATGCCTCACCTGCCAGCAGGTGAAGGCTGAGCACCAGGTACCAGTAGGCTTGGTACATCCCTTGGAGGTTCCGGAGTGGATGTGGGATGGCATATCTATGGACTTCGTGACTGGACTTCCACACACTTCCATAGGTCACGACTCCATCTGGGTGATTTTCGAACGACTCACCAAGTCGGCTCACTTCTTACCCATCCGAGAACAGGGCTCAGTGGAGAGCTTGGGACGTTTTTACGTTCAGGAGATTGTACGGCTTCACGGTGTGCCATATTATATCGTCTCCGATCGAGATGTTCTCTTTACTTCCCGGCTTTGGAAGGGGTTGCAGGAGGAATTCAGGACGCATCTACGTCTGAGCACAACCTTTCACCCTCAGACGGATGGTCAGACGAAGAGGACCATTCAGATTCTTGAGGACATGCTCCATGCATGTGTCCTCGACGTTGGTTGTAACTGGGAGGACCACCTACCCCTGGTGGAGTTTGCATACAACAACAGATACCACTCCATCATCGGGATGGGACCATACGAGGCGTTATACGGCCGACCTTGTAGATCTTCTTTGTGCTGGACAGACCCTGGGGAGTCAGCACTTGTGGGGCCAGAGATGGTTCGGGCCACGACAGAGAAGGTCCAGGTCATCCAGGAGCGGATGAAGAAAACACAGAGCCGGCAGAAGTCATACACTGACAGGAGGTGGAGGCCACTAGAGTTCTAGGATGGCAACCACGTCTTCTTGCATGTCTCACCTCGACGTGGATTACGGAGATTTGGCCGAGGTGGAAAGTTATCTCTGTGCTTCATCGGACCATTCCAGGTCCTCAGCAGGATTGGTGAGGTGGCTTATCGCCTAGCTCTACCACCTCAGTTGCACCGGGTGCACGACGTCTTCCACGTATCTCAACTGAGGAGATACGTGCACGACCCGAAACACATCATTGACCATGGGGAGCTTAACGTTGACGATGGGGAGACTTTTACGGAGGTCCCGGTGGTGATCGAGGATCGACAGGAGTGGGTCCAACGTGGACGGTTGATTCCTCTAGTGCGCATCAGATGGCAGCACGAGAACCTCTAGGAGATCTCTTGGGAGCGAGAGCCTCAGATTCGTGCTCAGTACCCTCATTTGTTTCCCTAGTTTTGATGTATCTTTACGGGGACGTAAAGCCCTGATTCAGGAGTAATGTAAAGACCCGTAAAATTCAAGGGAAATTTTTTCTTAATTTTCTTTGGAATTTTACAAGAGCGTGGTTTCTGACGGCACCTGATTCCGAGGCCCGGTGTGCCCAGAATCAATTTTTGAAGCTTGGCTCGGGTACGTTCAGTGAACGAATGAGCGGGAATTTCTAATTTTAGAACTGGTTCCCGGAATCGAATTCTGAGGGCACCGATGGAACCGCAGCGCCAGTAATTGCTTAGGAACTCCTGTTCCGGAGTTGCGTTTACACGAGTGTTGATAATAAAAATTGTGGAAGTTTATTATATAATTACACTACAATTTTTATTATTTTACTCTAAGTGTATGTTCTTGATGGGAGTTGGGTAACCACCCAACCTCCCTTGGGAGGTTATGAGGGTGGTGGGTCCCACATGAGCCCCACCCCTTCATATCCTCTAAACCCCCCTCAACTCCCACTTTAATTATGTTAACTTAAGTTATAACCTATGACTTAAATGTAATGAGTTAATGAGGTGAGTTGTGTGTGGTTATTGAATTTCAAACTCTTGAAATTCAATTATGTTGTTGTTTTATTAAAATAATAAAGAGTCTTATTTTATTTTTTTGGTTAGAGTTTTGTCACCTTGAGAGAATTTGGGAACCATTCTTCATCTTCTTCAACCCCGATGAGGAACGCGAAGAACACCGTTCTTCAACGAAGAACTTCTCTGCCGAAGAACACGGTTCTTCCGCGACGCTGTATCCGCGACGCGACGTTCTTCTTCCACATCGTCTCTTCCGCGACGGTTTTCCGCGATGAAATCGCCGTCAACCACTTCGAATCCTCGCTTCACGACGTCGACGTTCTTTTTCCGCGACGCCTAACCTCCGCAACGCTCGTCTTCCGCGGGTCTTTGACGAACACCACTCTTGAAGCCCAGGTAGGGGATTATTGTTATTTTATTAAATTAATTCCGTTCTTGATTCTAGCATGTCGAACTTCGTGGTTAATCGACTAAATGTTATCGTTTAACGAAAGGGGGCCGGACCGCACAAACACTGCCTAACCCCCTCCTGTGTTAATGATTATTTCTTTGTGAATAGAACGGGATGGCGTGGTGCCGTCGCACCACACGAGAATCGCTCGGAAAGTATTATGTGACGTCATCGCGCCACGCCGAGAAGTCGAACAAGAAGGCGACGCCGTCGTGCCATGTCGAAGGAAGTAGAAGGCACCGCGGCTGGAGCGGAGCCGCGGTGGAGGGACGCGGTGTCGTCGCACCGCACCGGACGACAAGGGCCGCGACGGAGCATGGTGACCGGCGGCCAGCCGGGCCGCCGGTGTCGGAGCCAGAAGGGGACCGGCCACGCCGGTCCCGTTGAGAAGGAGCCGGCCGGCCTGGTCGGGCTGGCCGGAAAAGAGGAAGCCGGGGGAATTAAATTCCCCCGGCCAGAATCAACGGACCCCATAATGAGGGGGGGGGGAGGGGCAGTTACACAAGGGGGTAGACGCCCCCCTCTTTTTTTCAATCAGCTCGGCCGAAGTCGAGCTGGCAGTGCGCTGGGTGCGCTGCCCCCAGCCGGACCGGCGACTGGCCGGTCGGCCAGGCCGGGCCGAGCCCATCTGGGCTGGGCCACGCCGTGCCGGGCCGGGTCGACCCTATCCGGGGCGGGTCTACCCGGTTCGGGCCGACCGGGGGGTCTCGGACCGGGACGGTCCGGGCCCGAAACCCTAGTTATCGGACTGTTTGAGTTCAAATGCCCATAACTCAGGCTAGATACCTCGAAACGACGCAACGTCAGTGGCGATGCGATCCTTGGATCGGGACGGTCGTTTCGGTATATCGCACTCAGGGTTTCGAAATACTTTGAGTTCGGCCAGGTTGGTTCGTACACGAAACCAACCGGGCCCTCGGAGCGGAAACGCTCAAATCTTTAGCTACGGACGTCTGATTGACGTGCCGTTAACTTTTTTGAGTTCCTATTAGTGAGACGGATCTTTTGTCATACTCCGCCCGGGGTTTGGATGCAGGTGGAGTATGGTAGGGTTGGTTTTGCCTTAAAAACCAACCGGGCCCCTTGGACGAAAAAGCCAATAACTCTCAGACCAGGCGTCCGATTGACGCGCCGTCTGTTGCGTTGAGTTCCTGTTGACGATACAGAACTTTTGGATACATTAACTCTGGACTATGTGACAATTGATGTATCATCCTATCGGCTCATGGAGCGGACCCTCCCGAACGAGCTTGCTGTGTGCGGGAACCCTAGTGCTGGCTGCGACTGCTACTGTGACTGCGATGACGACTGTGTAGAGATCCTCAGTGGATTCGAAGATGACGAATACAACACTTAGCGATCCTATGTGGATCAGTGCTACTGATCCTATGTGGGTCCGATCCTGTGTGGGTCAGCGCTCAACGGTTTTGTGTGAGCCAGCGCCTACAGATCCTGTGTGGGTTCGATCCTGTGTGGGTCTTTGCGGGGGTTAGTTTCCTACCGATCCAGTGTGGGTCATTGCGGGGGTTAGTACATATCGATCCTTTGTGGGTACGACGACTTAGATGGATCAATGATCATCTCTATCGTCTTTCGAAGTAGTATACCTGTGTGAGCTGAATCCTGTTTACCTTCCTGTGTGGATTGTGTCGTGCTATCCTGTGTGGAATACGTTTTCCTTTCCTGTGTGGAATACATATACTTTCCTATGTGGACTGAGTTATACTTGGGCTCGGAGGTTGGAGGGTTTTGGAATTTATGACTTAGGTATATATATGGGCATATACCTAAGCAGTGTTGGTTGTTACTTCATGTTTGTATCTTTCCATTGCGGTTTATCCTTTTTCGATTTTCGGAGACCTTCGAGGGTCTCGGGGTCCCTACTGAGTATCTTATACTCACCCCTACACGGGCTATGCCCGCACAACGTTGTGTTTGTTTCAGACGATAGACAGCGTTGATTGTGATTGAGGCTTGCAGAGCAGGATGGTACCTGGAGGTGGACACTGGGCGGACGTGCTCGGAGCGGACGACGGAACCCGAGGAGTAGTGGAGCTATATGTACCCACCCTTCAGGTGGGATTTCCAGTGGACAGCTCGGCGTAGCAGCTTTTACTTTTCAGTTGCTGTTTTCGCTTTTGAGTTGTACTTTAATTCAGTTTGGGTTTGTATACTGGCCCACTTACTTTTCTGCAAATACAGTTGTACTCTGTTTTTACTTAGTGTTTACTTTTCCGCTTCCTTACTCTATGGTGCTTGTTTACGTTATAAAGGCAATGCCTTCCCTTTTTACTGGGATTTACGTCTTGGTGATAGTCGCCAGCCCCTGACCTATGGAAGGCGGGCTTGGGGTAGTCACGGCACGGGCCCCGAGGATGGGTCGTGACAAAATATGCTTTCATACCATTTGAAAACCAATGAAATTACATAGTACCTAATCGCCCATAATATTGATCACAAAATTTAACAACATATTTATTGAATATTGATATGATGAAAAAATTTTAAAACACATAAGATTAACAAAAATTAATAAATAGGGGTGGGGGAATGTTTCAGAGTATTTTAAAACTGGGTCTTTATGTTAAACAATGCCATTATCATTGTATTGCACATCCATGCGTGCAAACTAATCACATTTAGATGATCCTAAATGAAATGTAACACCCATTAAATCCAAATATAATATCAAAATCATTTCTAAAGAGCCAAATATTTAATGGTTCTTGGGATTTCTAGCATGTGGTACATAGTTAGAACACGATTAGAGAAAGAGTTCGGCATCACCCATGTAGTTGTGTGTCTAATGGTTTGGGTTCTAGGGTATATCGCATGGCCTATGCATGATTACAGAAACCATTTTTCAACTGTGTTTTATGGTTCTATAATCAGGAAATGGAATATTTCATAGTAGTTTCATTTCATGGAAAACAGTGAGTCTAGCACATGCAGGGTACCCCTAATCTCTAATAGGTTGTGCACATTTGGAACATGATTTATAAAACTATGCAGCCAAACTATTTAACTTTGAAAAATCATTAATAATGTGAATTCCCCTTTACCCCTCATATTTTATGACCCTAATTAAGGTTTCCTTTCATTCTAGGGGTTCTTCTTTGTGCTGGACATTTATTGTTTGGGTCAGTCTGAAGTAGTGACATGGAGTCAGTTGGGTTCTTGTGGGGGGGGGGGGGGGAGAACCCTATCATATTCTTCCTTTATTCATAATTTTGTGGATTCCATTAGTGTTGTCTATATTTGACATGTTTTGTGAATGGTCACCGTGAAGTTCATGGTATGTTATGGATTTCATCATGTTTCAATGCGAGTTATGGTAATAATCTGCTGGATGACTTTCTGGGGGGGGGGCTATTTGGGGTGGGGAGAAATGTCACCACCCGAATATAAATTTATTTTATTTTTATTCATCTCTCGATGTGGATCTTTTGGTTGATGGTTAGGTTGAGTGTATAAAAGTAATCATTGGGATCTAGTGGTTTTAGTTTGTTTCAAGCCATGGGTGTGTTTATTCTGAAATGTATTGGGAGAAGGTGGCATAGTTAGGAGTCTGTGACACCCACAGTGTGGCATAATCATGTTTAAATCCTTCATGGACCTTTGGGTGGACTCTCATAGTGATTGTGGTATCATTTAAAGTGTAGAAAAAAATTAGGCCTCATGGTTTGAGAACATGCTTCCCAAACCATGTAACTAGAATCTTCTAGTTTAAAAAATGATTCCTGCAGTAGTTTGACAGTTTTCTCTTGGATTACTAAACTTTACAGCAAAACCATGCATCCAATTAAAAACAAACTATATTTTATTATAAAAACCTGATTTATGTGATTCCTCCCCTCTTTTTACTCCATATTAGTATGGTATTGACCATAAGGATATCCTAATCATTATCTAGTCTATTTGGCCTCTTTTTAGGAGATTTTGTGCCAAATTTTTGTTAATATTCATGATTATCTCATCAGATCTTCATCATTCTACTTTTCCCCTCACCCTCCCTCATTTCATGGTAATCTTTTTTCTTGGACCACTCTTGTATGAACTCTAATGTTAGGGATAGATAATATTGGTCCCTTTATTTTATTTTAGTGTGTTTGGAATGTATTTTGGAGCGTATTCTACCACCTCCCATTTTTTTCTTACATCTGAAATCCTTTGAGGTATGTGTCTCCAATATTTTCTTTTCTAGAACATTCAATTGAATTCCAGAGCATTTCTAGTTTCTTCCAATGCAATATAATCCATTTTATGATGTCATAGTATAATTTTATATTTTATTTTTAGATTGTAAAATTTTTGTGAGTTTGTTTTTACCATGTTTTCAAAAATATTCTTTTGTGGTCATGTATGAAAGATATTTGTTAAGATGCCACTTGGTCTCTATTAATGAAATTCGGTATTGTAAGAGTATATTTTTCCATGGATACCTTATTATGGTTTATTTTGATGGTTATATGACCCATGTGTGAAATATGTGGTTCTATAAAAATGTTTTTGATTCTCTATTGGAATTTCATGGGTGATCCACTTTGTGTAGGAACAACTATATGTGCATGATGTGCATGTATGGATGTTCCAAAAAATGATAATAATATTGTTTAGAATAAAGAGTGATTTTTAAACACACTCCACCATTACTGGTCCCTTGTTTCTCAATTTACATTAAGCCTCCAAGTTTTCTAAATTGTTCATGGTCTTAAAGTGGATTGAATATAGTTTTTAATGTTATTATTGAGATTATAGATTGTTTGGAACTCTATAATGTTGTAGTTATTCAAATGGTATGAATGCTAATTTGGAACCATTACACATTTTTCATGATTTTCTAAGTGTCTTGAAATGATATGGGAAGTAGATTTGTATTTGAAATTTAATGTCCCATTTTACATTTTTATACATGAAATTTATATTTATTATTATTTAAAAAATGATTTGGAAATGATTCATAAGTGTATTTGAATGGGACATGATATCAGGCTTGGTTGGAACATTATGATTTTTGGGAAATGAATGTGTATTTTGGAATATAAATAAATGGTTCACACCATAGTATGATTTTAGAAATGGTTTGAAATATTGTGTGATACGAAGTATCAATATGAACCTATAAATGAAATGGATTTTCCTGTGAGTTGTGATGATTTTATTATAACTCAAGGCCCTAGGAAATTTGTATGAGAACATGTATAGTTACTCATGAATGGTATCATGTGGTATTGACTCTATTGGAAAATTTTATGAGATCCTCTCTAATGGCTCGTTCATGATAATTATATTAGTTTTTGCTGTTATACAACATTTTCTCAGGAGTTATTATTATTATTATCATCAACATTTGATTCATGGGTGTATTTTTGAAGGTAGAGTGATGGATTCTTGTCCTCATGAATTATATGGGTTGGTACCCCATGGAATTTTAGAGAACAAGTGGGATGTGGGACTAGTTAGTCTAGTTTAGGGAATCCAGTTTGTTATTGAACATATAGAATCAAAATTTGCCTACTAGTGAGTCAAACTATAGTACGTACTTGGATAGATCTATGGAAGATTATTAAATTCCCATTTTAAAATAAGTAACATATTTATTATTTTATATTTCACATGATTTCTTATATATAAGACTTATTTATTTCCAAAATAGCCTAGCATTACTTTTTTTTGTTTGGGTTGGGGATTTAAAATGGATAATCATTCTGAAAATCAAGATAGGGTGTGTGTTGTTTTCAAAATGGTATCTATTTTATTTTATTAAAATCAGAAAAATCTATTTTCCCATTTTTATATCAAAATTATATTATTTATTATATTTTGGGAATGGAAATGTTTGTATTCTTTGGTGGTTTCCTACTAAGTAGTTATATTCACACACCCTACTTCTTCCACTCGGTGTTAGTAGTCTTGTGATGTTTTGTATGATCAGGTTTCTAGTTTGGGTCCTCTTATAATATGTTGGTATTTTGTATGGTGGTGACTAAGTTTTCACATGGTTATTTGGTCAACATGGTCCAGTTTTATTTTTTATTTAGTTTTCATGTTTTCCAGTAGTTGTATTTGAAACGAATTTAATTTTATTGTGATTATGTTATTCTTGGTTATTCTTCATGTTTTTTATTTGATCCATGTTTCATTGAGAAAATAATTTCCATTGTGAGTATTTTGATTCCCATTACTATTTTTCAGCCGTTGGTGAACGAGAAATCCGTTTGCACCATTTCTCATGCCGTGTCACATGCGAGGTTAGATGGAATCCTATCATGGTTCGTAACAAAATGGTTTCAGAGGAGGTTCTTTATTATTTGGGGTGTTATGTACTTTGAAATTAGGATTTTTGGTACTCAAGATGTAATTATGGGAGGAGAATCAAAAACTCTTTCTGGATCTAATCCTCAAACTGTGAGGGTTAGTATGGTTTTGAGTCTATTTTTTGGTTTCTAGATTTTTTTAACGGGGAATGGCAATTTAAGAAATCTACTATCATGTTGTGATCTCACATGGAGTAGTGGTCCATTTATATTCTAAATTAATCATTCATGGTCTTCATAGTTATTAATTCTTAATTGGGGCATGGCTCAATATCAATGTAGCTAAGTTAGGCTTAGACTCTAGTACCTAATTTCAGTAGTTCAGTGACTGTTATGTTTTTTAATCAGTGATTGTAATTTATCTCTCAAAATTTATCTATATTTGGAAAATGTAAATAATTTCTTTCAAGGATGTTTTAAATTTCCATTAATAGTTATTAAATAAAAGTGATTTGGGTTGAAAAATATGTATATTCATGTGGTTAATGATGAAATTTAAATTATTTTTATACCTTATATGGGTTGGTCTCAGTTTCAGATGTTCTTAAATGGATATAATTATATTTTGTTGAATTAATGGATTGTTGTTCGAGTTTTTTTTTGGTTTGGGTTCCTTTTATGGGATTCCACCCATGTTTTGGGTTCTATTTGTGTGGATAAGATTGGGTTATCACAAGTTGTGAGTTCCTAGTTATCAAGGTTATGTCAATTGATTCCTTGTAATGGGAAGAAAACATTTATATTCTCCGGAGGTTCTTCATGTTGTAGTTTTCTCGTGAATCAGTCGTATGTGAATTTTGGTGTGAGAGGTCACCACAAGATTCACCGTTTATTTAACTTCGTCTGGACATTTATAATTCTACAACCAAAATTAATTTCCAAAACATTATAGGGTTATAATTGGTCCTGGAACACTAACAATTCAAATATAATAAATAATGTTCCAAACTATTTCAAATACATATTGAAACCCCATATTCATTTTAACAATTACAAAGGGGACATTAAGACTTCCAAATCCAAATATATTTACAAAAAAAATCTTATAATAGATTAAAACATCTAACACCAAAATGAACAAGTAGGGTGTGATCATTAACATATCAAGTGGAAAACCACTATAGAATCCATATGATTACTTTCCCAAAATAGTCCACAGTCACTACTTTGGAATACATAGAGAGAAATGGGGTTTAATAATTTTTAATAAAAACCCTCAGGTTTCCCTTCTTCAAAATAACACATTACACATTCCCATTTTCAATTTTTTTACCAATTTAAAAACCAAACAAAACATGTGGACCTAACACAAGTGATACAAGTCTATGTTAAAACTAAATTAAAGAGATACGAAATAGTCAACTAAGTGAAACATAAAAATAAAAAACCACACAAAGAAAGTAACAATGGTGATTTGTGAAACAACCCTAAAACAATAACTAAATGTACTCAAATTAGAATAACTTACTGGTGTATAGTACAAATCTATTGTAAATATCCAACTAACTTCTCTAAACTAGTTGTACAAATAGAACGAACCACCTAGCATCTATACATCTAAGGGGTACCAACCCATCAATCCCAGTTCAACAAGAAACCATCACTCAACCCTCTAAAGGTCACCCAGGAATCCAATGCCGATAAAAAAAATAATACATGGTGAAACGTTTTATAGAAACCAAAACAAATTAAATTCCTATGCATGATACATTATAGAGGATCCCATACAAAAACCAATGGACATAATAAACCATTTTCTCATGCATGATCCACTATAGAGGATCTAATCCTGAGCTCTAATAGTATCAAGATATAATCCAATCTTCACAAATCACATGAGAGTCCATTCCTTTGACACATACAGATAGGGTCGTTATATCACCAAAACATTCAAAACATTTCTCAAATCTTGCTATTTTTTTAACTGGGACATTATATTTCCAAAACCATATTCACTTAGCATACCTCATAAAGAAACAATATGGACTGACATAATGTCCCTTTAATATAAACTTATAAAATATTTCCATGTAATTTTCCAAATTTTATAAAACACCACATTCATTTTCACAATTCTAAACATGCCTTTACATTTCATGTTCATGACCATTTCCCATACCAATTCAAAACCAAGATGAAAACACACAACATGAATAAAGGTCCCAAATGGGAATTCATAAGATATTAAAACCAACTACATTATAATGTGAAACATCAAGAAATAATTTTGAACATATCATTTAACAACTTATTTAATACGAGTTGAGATCAGGAACCATTTAGAAATATGTATGTTTATTTTTAATTTAGTATGGGGGGAGGAGGAAAGGTTGATTGTTTTGAAAAATGGTTTATTAAGTTTAATAATTCCACTATCATTTGTTGGACCATCCATACATGATTCCTATTAATATATTTATTTTCATACATCAAATAAAACAGAAATGGAATCCCAATAGAAAATCCAATCCCTTTTTAAAAAACCACATCGTTCACTCAAGGGTAAGATCACCATCAAACTAAACCACCATAATGTATCAAAGGATGAAAATGTTCATATACCACATAATTTAAAAAATAGTAACCATGGGACATTTTATCAAACACCTTTCACCCATGAACACTTTAAAATATTTAAAAAAACATTTTGAAATCCAATATTCACAAATATTACATCCTAAAATAAACAAAAAAAATTATAATAACACCTCAGAAGAATGATTTTATTACTTTTAAAGAAACTAGTAAAGTTAAATAATCAAATGGAATGTTACATAATGGAAACTAATGGGTACACATACCTAAATGATGTGTGAATAGATAAAAACATATAGATATTGAAGAATACAACCTAAAAGATGATCCACACACCCTAAAATCATAAAATTGACAAAAATCATCCAACCATAACCCTATTGTATTACCAAGAGGGGTCCACTCAAAAAGTTAACCATGAAATGATAGATGGGGAAGAGGAGAAGAATAAATTTCAAGTTTTTATGAAGAATTCATGATGAATCACTAAATATTGGAATGAATGTCCAAAATAAATGTACCAAGACAACAGGGAATGAAGTGTGTGAACCCCCTGGTCGATACCCAAATGATAGATCATTAAATGGGAGTTGAAATAACCTCAATAGTATTTTTAAATTAAAATTTATTTTGGTTTTAATGGTATGTACTAATTCACTTCACAGTTTTGTAATCTATGTGAAAACTGTGAAACTACAACTTGAAATATTTTCCTTATACTTTCAGATTTACGTTTCACGATTTGGGATACTCATTATCAACCCGTGTGACCTGAATTTTTTTCAAAACCTCTCAAATGATACCCACAAATCTCAGAGTCCACCCAAATATCCTAGAATAATATTATCACAATGTTGTGACACTGTGGGTCTCACAAACTTCCCACTATGAAACTTTCTCACAATACCTCTCATAATAACCATGCATAGGGCTAAAAACAAATTGAATCCACCAAAACCTAGGGAATAATTTTAGACACTCTATACAAACTACAAAGAAAATATCTAACATCGATAAATAGATAAAAATAAAATTAAATTGTGCTCAGAGTGTGAAAATTCTCCCCACCACATAGACATTCATTTCCCATAATGTCACATAGCTGAATGGAAAATATAACTCGTACCTAAACTCGAAATAAAACAAATGAAACCATAAACCTAGAGTGACCATAAAATTCAAAAGCCACAACCCTGACCAAATATATGAGAAGGCACAACATGATAGACAATGGGAGAACATGAGAGTCTTGTACCGACAACATGACCTAGAATAACACAATGGAATTACTTCAGAAGGGACCAAAGAAGAAACTCAAAACAAAAATAATGAACCCTCTAGCACTAAGGTAAACCTGAATTATGTATAAAACATCATTTGTAAAAAGAGTATATTCAAAATTTTAATGATTTGGAATTGTCACATAGTTTTTTACACAGTTTGAAGAACTATGTGCCAATCGTATGCACCCTATTGAGAAGGAGGGGAACCATGAAGAGGATGGCCACACAATTTCCCAAACCATGTTACGACCGTGAAATATGACACTACCTGATTCTAGAAACATATTGCATGGTTTCCAAACATTTTCCTTAACTGGGAGTAGGCCATCCTCCATGACCTAGACCCAAAACCATGTGACACATTGTAACCTAGGTGAAGTTTCACAGGCTGATACATGGTCCAAAGGGCAATCATGATCCCTATGGGATGAATAATAGTATTTTGCATCAAAATAATAATAATGTGCACAATTTATAAAAAAACCATGATCATAAAAACAAAAGGAACATGTTGATGAAATAACAGCAACAAAATCACAATAAATATATAAGTTTTTCAAATACAACTACTGATCAAAAGAAAAGCTAAATACAAAACTAAAATTGGACTTCCTTCACCAAATCTTTATGTGACCCCTTGGTCACCACCATCCATAATAGAAACATGCTCCAATAGATTCCAAACCAGGAACATGAACCAATAAAAATGATCAGGTCCACCAATGCTGAGTGGAACATATAGTGTTTAATAATATATCATCTTAGTGAGAATCATGCATATAATCCATACATTTACTTCCCCGAAATATTCCAAAAAATATATTTTTAAATATAATTATGAAAATCGGTTTTTTATCATTTTAATAAATTAAAATAGAATCCCTTTTTCCAAAAATAGACACAATATCTCCATTTTCAAAATCGATTTACTGTTTTAAAAACCTAACCCATCCCAAATATAAATAAAGAAATACCAGTCTATAGTAAAAATAAAAAATTTGTTTAAACAAGAAACCATGTTTAAAAGAATACAATAATGAATACACAGATTATATCAATGGTAATTTTCTTTAAAATCATTAGAGTGATCTATGGATGCACTCATGTCGGAGTCATGTTTCAGTATAAGGTGAAGCTTCAATGTCTATAACCAACTGGGTGTTCTAACATCCAACCAACGGTACAACCCACATGGACTCTAAAACATCCAAGGGGTAATAATCCCTATGATTGGGGTGGATATTTAACCATCACATGACCATCCAAAGTAACTTTGGAAACCCATGGTAATAATACCCTATGTATGTAAGAGGACCTCCCATGCATGACTCACCTTAAATTTCACCACCGAACATGCCTACCCCAAACACTCAAACCACAATTATGATATCAAATTTTGTTAAATACATCCAAAGATTTCCCATTCAACAATAATGAATAAAGAAGTTCTAACTAGGGAATCATATCACACAACCATTCAAATGATTTCTCAAAATGAACTACGATTCCAATCGAGCATTTGAATATCCAGAACTACAATTCATTTACAATACATTATAATGTTCCAACTGTGCCTTCAACAATATCAATTACAACTTATTCGAAAATGTTACATACCATTTCTAATAAAACATGAAACACCAAATTCATGTTCACAATTCCAAATAGTCCTTTACCAAATCCATATCCACATACATTTACAATACCATTTCCAAAGAAGAGTAAGACATGTAACCATCTGAAATATGCCAAACAAGCCTTTATATAAAATATTTTTCAATGTATGTACCAATTCAGAAATGGGACATGATTCAAATTAAACATTGGATGAAAATTTTTGAAATCACAATAGGGAAACAACACACTATTTAGAACTTAATGAGACCTTTTGAGGGAAAGGGGATCACTAATAAGGGTCTTCTTGATTTGTATTCTCATCAATGTGTGCACTCCATGAACCCATGGTTGTTCCAAAAACCAATGAAACATAAATAGTGTCCATGAAATCACCCAAACACATTTAATAAGAAACACGAAATTCCATTAAACCAACACAAGAAGTCACACAATTTGAACACCAATATTAATCATTCCAAATATGATAGAATCTTTACAAAACATTTTACCAAAAATATTTACACCATAATTAGGCTTCCAAACAAAACATCCAACCCAAATTATAATATCACCCAAGTTATAAAAACATAAACAAGGCCAAATAACCTAAAATATAGTGAAATTCACATTATAATATAAAAAGAATTTTAACTAACACCTTATGTACATAAATATATAACAAATTTAAGGAAATTCCATATTAAACAACTTCCACCAATATTTTACAACATGAAAAAACCATTCCAAGTAAAAAATTATAATAAAATAATACAAAAAACATTTTTATTCTATTTAATATTACCAAAGATTCAAATTGAATTCAATTGAAATGAAATATACCAAAGCACCTACCTCAATAGAGTACAGATGTGGTGAAACCCCCTGATAGGGAAGAACTTAATCCCATAGAAAAACCTTAAACCATATAACAATAGTAATCGATGAAAATAATCGATGTATAAACGTATGGTTTGACCAATATGGAACTCAACATGGAAATACCAAAAAATAAAAGGTGTATGTGAATAAGAGAAGAAAATTGAACAAACAGAATCATAAACTCACCTACGAAGATTGGACGAGAATAAAAGGAGGGAGGGTAACCAATAGGAGAGTGTTTTGGAGATCATATCATGTGAAAAAATGACCAAAGAGAGAGTCGGGTAGAATTATGGTAAACATAGGGGATGTTATATTAAGTTTTTAAAGATTTAAAATAATTGGGAAACTTACACGGTTTGGCAGTAGGGTTTTCCAAATTATTCACAACCCATGAATTATCCAATGTAAAAATAGACATAACCTCACACATAGTTTCTGTACAGCTTCCCAAACTATTCCCAACCCATTATCCCTATTCTTAGACACCAAAACATGCAGTAGGTTACCTGAGAAAAGACACATAATTTTCCCAAACCGTGCGCTAACTGTGCACATGACAAAAACACAACTAAAGCTTACATAATTGAATAATTTAAACTATATCTAAAATCAAAAATCAATAAACAATATCGAAATAAAATAAAATAATAAAATAAAATAATTCTAGTTTTTAGGGTGTGAAAATTCTCCCTATCAAAAACAATTTCTGCCCAAAGAAAATAACATTGTTTAAATGTAAACAAAACTAATTTCAAACCATAAAAAAATAAAAAAAAGACAATAATATTTTGGTGTCATATCACTCCTAATTTAACACCCATATTATTCTATAGAAAACTGTAGCATGAAGAACCTTGGGAGAATACAAAAGGATTCATCTCACCACAAGAACTCAACTGACCTCACTAAGAAAACTGAGGACACACAAAACAAGATACCCCAAACATCTCCACAAAAACTGAACCCCTAACACTCTGAGAATACTATGAAAGGGAAACTATGAGAATCCCATGAATGTAATATAATGGAGGCACCTACCTCAATGAAGTTAGAATTTAACAAAACATCTAGAGAAGGATGAACTAAGCCGTACAGAGGAACATCAAACCCTAGAACCAAAGAAACATAACCGAACATCAAACATAACTTCTAGGGTTTGAAAAATAGGGAACACACCCTATAAATACAATGAAATCAATCGGGGGGGGTTGAAGATTATAAAATTGACCGAAATCCGGAATTACTCACCTTAGTTGGTTGGAGAAGCATTTAAAAAGGGGGGAGAACCAATGTAAGATGCGTTTCGAGACCCTCTCATGGGGAAAAATGACCTAGGAGGGATGTGATCTATTTTGGGAAAAAATATGGGAGGCATGATTACTAATTTTTTGATTTGTAATTGTTTGGCCGCTCACACTGTTTGGCAGCAGAGTTATCCAAACCATATTAAAGATGTGCGGTAACCACAACCCAAATGGAAAAAACCTATTGCATAGTTTCTGAAACTGTGAAAAACCAAGGAACCCTTTAACAAGACACAAAAACACACTTCATGGTTACCTAGGAAAATATTCATTGATTACACAAACATTACTCCAACAATGATTAGGAAAAAATTACCTCATCCTTCCAAATTTAAAAAACATAAACTAGGGCTCAACCCAAACTGCAAACAAAAAGAACCAAATCTAGGAAAGAAATAAAATAAAATATTTCTAAAGGATATGGTGTGATATTGGATGTGTGAATAGGGGAGGATAGTGGGTGGAATTTTATGAGTGGTGGAGAAGACAAACAATGGAATTTCAAAAATAATCAATAAAACCAACATATTTATCATGTCATTTGCCTCCAAAATTGGTTACCATAAACCCATTTATGTTATAAGGTATAATTGTATCCCTAAAATGGGTATTCAATAAGGTTTCAGGAGATTTTAAACTATATATTTGTAGATTAACCCATCGTAAATCTATTTTTACCTTAACCATGTTAATTAATTATTATTATATTTACTATTCATAATGGTCAAACTTTAATATGAACATATTAGATAGTAAAAATTATTTGGAATCCATATTTGAAATAAATTATTCCATATTTTTTTATAGAAGAGGATGAATCCAATTTGAAATTATACATATAGATGTGATGGAAATGTGGGTTTCTAAAGAGAAAAATTCATAAGTATTAAAGGTTTTAATATAAAAATTCAATATTAAATTATAATAATAAACTAAATTAGTTAATATTGATTATAATTGAACTAATAGAACATCAAAAAAAATTTATAAAATAATTTGAACCTATAAATTAGATATGTCATAATGAAAATTTCAATTAAAATCTTGACTTTTCATTATTCATCAAAAAAATACAATATTTGAGTAATATCTTACAAAACAATAATAATATATATATATATTTTAATTTTAATAATTTATTTCTTTTTATAAAACAATTATACATTTCTATTAATTATTATTAAATTATGGATGAAATGGGAGACTAAACTATCTATTACAGAAGAATTTTTTTATAAATCATTTCTTCTTTCATTTTAATTGTTATTATTACATTATTTCTAATCAGTAGATAAATATAATTATAATAATTTTTTAGTAAGAATAATAACATCCAATATAATTTTTTTATAGTTCTCGTATTTTAAATAATAATTTTTTTATTGTGTATTGGTTTTCATTTTAACCTGCTATTTCATGCATTAAAAGATATCAAAGAGGTCAAATTTATTAACTAATTAATAAATAATAAATTCCAACCGTGTTATATTCTCTTATAATATTGGGTTTTTGTGTCATATACTCTATCAAAACAAAATTTTCTTATTTTATATACTAAAACTGTTACTTTCTACTCACCATCCATAAATTTTGTGCTAACAATTTAAACCTGATCTCTTTAATTAAGGGTTTTACATTTGGTGAAACCATTGTTGAAATACCCAAAACATAAAAGTGTTAGAACAATATTTTTATAAAAAAAATGGAATATGAATTTCATCTATAATGGAAAACATCTAGTTTACCAACTAGGATAACATTACCTTGAATTGAATATATAGAAAATTAATAATATTTTATATAATTTTAAATAGTGGTAGAGATCATTGATGATGAGAAAGTGAATGATCACTAGAATGTTAATGACCTACAAACTATATATATGTATAGATTTAAAATGCAGTTTTATTAATTATATATAAAGGAAATAGGATACCAACTTTTCCAAGATACCTTTCTTAATGCTGAGGAATTCATTTGAATTTTATGAATATAGGGAAATATACATAATTGATAACATCAAATTTCATTATAGAATTCTCATAATGTATTTGTTCTTTGATAAAATTCCACGAGATACATTACTCCATGAAATGGATATCCAAAATGTTATTTTATTGTATCTGGATAAAAACAATTATATTTCAAATACATATAAATCCATAAACTAGTGCTATGTCCTTCCATGTGTTTCAAAATATATTCCAAAACCAAAAACTGATAGAAAAATGTTTCCTGTATAATACATTGATCTCTAAACCGCAACTGTAAAACAAATGGTTCCCCATTAAAATGTATTCATAAAATCATCTTAATAAGAACAATGAAATATTTACCTAGATATCATGTATTCTTGTGATATGTCACTAGTGGAAATAATGAATTTAACGTCAAAGTAATGACATTGGTTTTTTTCTAAACCGACGCCAATATCTTGTGCAAGAATCATTTTGCATCAGTATTTTCTAAACTGATGTAGTAAATTTTGTAGAGTGGTTTTTGGCATCTGATTTTAGTAGAACCAACAAAAAAAAACCTCTAATGGAATGATATATGTCATTTCTTTTTTATAAAAATCGACGCTGAAAATAAAAAAATGCATTGCCATCGGCTTTTACAAAAACTAAGACCATTAATCCGAAGATCAAGATCTTTCAGTGTCGATATTTATAAAACCAGACACCAAATATAAAAAATATTTTTATCACATATGTTTTTCATAAAACCAATTCCATATATTAAAAAAAAATTCACTTCCGGTTTTTGGAATACCCGACGCCATAAATATTTTATGGACTTTTCACAATGGGTTTTTGTAATAACTGACAACAAAAGCCTTTTAAAAATAGTCGGGAATAAGAAACCCTCATGTTTTTGAATCTTCAATAGCCAAATCTTGGTCACTCCTCTCAACTTTTGATGACATCGAAGGTGTATTTTTGATCTCTAATGGCCATTCTGGTTTATTTTCTTCCATTTTCACGGTCTACAATCTGATTTCTTGATTGTCTTTCCATATTTCATCAACTAGGAAATATTTTTTATCTTGAAGCTAATTTTTGGAAACATTCAACTGGAGTTTGATTTTAGTTTTTAGTTTATATTTATTTTTTATTTTTACAATCCTTTTTTGTATAGATCTTGAAGCACTTAATTTTTCAAAGCATTTCATGGAGCAATATTCGGATTTAGATTATTTTCAAGTTAAACATCAAATTTTTGAATTTTTTTAAAATATTGAAGATAAATTAGTTATCATATAATTATGTTTTTGATTTTATTCAATTATTGATTTTTTTTTTTATAAATTTGTTAGAAACTTGTTATTTTTAAGATAAATTAGTTATCATTTAGTTTGTTATTCATCTTTATTATTCATTTGTACAATTTATTTTATATATCTTGTAGTGATTTATTTTATAAATAATTCTACTAAGTGTTTTATAGTTATTTAGTCCCTTTCCAGGCATATTTTTTGTGCTGGTGCTTCTTTAGAATTTCTATCTATACTAGTTTCTATGTGCGTGATTCCTATAGATTTATTATTTGTTACCAAGTGATTTACTTATTTAGGTGTTTAATTAGTAATCAATGGGTTTATTTCATGAATATATTCTTATAAATCATGTTTTTATTTTAATTATTACTTTTTATCTCATTCCCTAATATAATTTCCATGCATTTTTGGGCCAAATAAAAAGTAGGAATCGATCTAATTGGAGAAAATTAATAATTTAGAATCTAGTGATAGAGAACATATTTACTCAATGATATATTTTACTTGGATATTTATTTCATATTAATAAAAAATGATTTAATATTCTATGTATGTTTCTATATAGTTTCAATAATTGGTATAAATGTCCTCTTTCTTTTTTATATTTGAATAATAATAATTTCAAGATATAATAAAAAACAAATATTAATGAATCAAATTTGTTTTAAGATATATCAATTTACATATGTTTTTAATTTCATATGTAATAATTTTGAGTGTTTTATTATTGAAATCACTTTTAATATGAACATTTAATCTAATTATTATTTCATATTACTTATAATAATTAATTTTTCTCGCATTAAAATAGTGAAAGTTTCAAAACATTTGACAGATGAAACATCAAAAAAATAAAACAACTATGTAAACTGAATTAACAAATCTTAGAATATTGATATTATAATTAAATTATAATATCAATATAACAGATGTATATAATATTAAAATAAAAAGATTACTATTTGTAAATGTGTTTCATATCAGATGTTTTCTATCTGATTATCAATAGTTTTAATTAAATGTGTTTCTGTTTATAATTCATTTTATTATATATATATATATTTAAATGTTAAAATGTTTTATTATATTCACCTATTATATTTTGATATCAGGTATTGAATGGATCATAATTAGATACATTTACAATGATCCACTACTGAATACGAAAAAAGAGTTAATAAATTCCTAGAATTTTTTAAAAGACATATTCAAAAGTGTGATTTGATTTTTTTCCCTTTGTGTAAAGTGTTTGAATATGAAAAAGAGAAACTATTTATAAATTAAGGATTATCTCATTTGATATGGTTTTATCGTTAATTATAATTGTTGGATCTGTTATAGTGAAAAAATAAAAAATTCAACTTCCAATGTTGATGAAAATATTCATAATGTGGTAGAGGGTCATATAGAAGAATTAATTAATGCTTTAGGTGTTGAAACCATCAAAAAATAACTTGTTTAAAGATTGTATGGATATTCTTAGAAACCATTATTTCCATGTGGGAGTAAATATACAGTGTTATCAGTAGTTTTGACATTAGTTAAATAAAATGAAAATAATGGGTGGGGTGATAAATTGTTTCAAACATACATGATCTTTTAAAAGAGTTCCTTCCATAAAGAAATGTTCCTAATGATTACAATTATGAGGTGAAGAAAATATTATTCCTAATGGGATAGGGGTATAAAAAGAAACATTCTTTCTCCCAATGATTTTGTACTTTATAGGAACGAAAATAAATATTTATCAAGTAATCCTAAATGTGGGACATCAAACTATAAGATAGAAGGGAATGTCAACCTAGATTCATTATTAGGTACTGTCCTCTAATGTCATAAAAAATTGATTTTTTTACTTTCTAATGAAATCATACAATTATTTTTAAACAATTATTATAATTTAATTTTGATTCATTCTTAGGTAGCTGAATCAAAACTCCATTTAATGAAATTTGGTATAGTCCAATAATTCCTCATTTGAATATATACTTTAAAAATTTAATTGATTCAAAAAGTTTTAGATGGAATTTAGATGAGTGCATATTTGATGGTTATTTACGTAACCCTGCCGATTCACCATAGTGGAAGAGTGTTGATAAAAAATTTCATGATTGTGGAAGTGAAGTTAGAAATACTAGAATGGGATTGTATACTAATGGAATGAATCCATATAGGTTCTTCAGTAGCCATTATAGATCATGCCCAAATTTTTGTTAGGTTACTAATTGTCCCCACATCTATTTATGAAGAAAAAATATGTTATGATCTGATTAATGATTTCTGGACCAAAACAACTGGGAAATTGTATTGATGTGTATCTTTCACCATTGATTTATTATTTGAAAATACTATGGGATGAATGTGTTAAAGTTTTTGATACATATAATAAATAGTATATTATTTTTCATTCTATGAAAATGTTTACTATAAAAAGAATTCCTAAAAATGGAAACTTATTTGGATATAGTGTTAATGGACAAAAAGCATATCCAATTTATGATGAACATTCATCATATTAACAATTGCGTAATTGATGAATGACTATGTAAAAGGGATATCAATTTTTTAGAATTTATCATCCTTATCATAGATTGAAAAAATCATTAAATTGTTTACATGAATACAATCATCCCCCTCATCCATTATCAGCCGGTGAATATTACGAAAGGGTGAAAAATGTTGATTCAACATTTGGATGGAAAATAAGTTCATTCCATCAAAGAAATATCTGGATGAAGAAATATATTTTTTTGAACTACCTAATTTTATATTTTTACAGATAAAACATAACATCGATGTTATGAATTTTGAGAAAAACATATGTTATAGTTTTATTGAAACATTCTAAAACATAAAAGGAATGAAAATAGATGGATATCATGCTATATAAAACATTCTATTAATGAGAATATGTTTGGAGTTAGCTCCAACTGTTAAAGAGAATAGAATATATTTACCTACAACTTGTCACAAAATAAGAATGATTGAAAAGATGAATTTTTTTGGTGTCTTCATGGTATTAAAGTACCTACTGTATTTTCTTCAAATATGAGTAATTTTATTTCATTGAAGGATTATAAATAATAGGTATTAAATCTCTTGATTTCAACGTATTGATGCAACAACTTCTACTAGTAGCAGTGTGTTTTATATTGTTAACAATTGTTAGAAATAATATCATCAGGTTATGTTATTTATTCAAATCCATTTCTATAAATGTTTTTGACCCAAATTTGTTACTTGTGTTTGATAATGAAGCAACAATAATTCTTTGTCAAATAGAAATGTATTTCCCACCAATTTTTATTGATAAAATAGTCCATCTACTGATTCATTTGGTGCATGAGATAATAATATATGGGATTGTTTATTTACATTATATGTATACTTTTGAAATATATATGAATATTTTTAATGGATACGTTATGAATCCGTATAGACTAATGGACTCTATTATTAAAAAATATATGTATCGGAAGAGGTGATGGAGTTCTATACTGATTATTTGTATGAGTTGGATCATATTGGTCTCCCTATATCTTGTTATTTGACAATTGATAGTGATGGTATAGGGGTTCATGGCTTAAAGGTAATGTTCATTCAATGTGATGATGGGATGGAGACAAATTTGTAAATTTTAAACATCCCAAATGTGGTTCAATCATATATATCCTCACATATTTCTAAATTAATGTTATAATTTTAAGAAAATAAATAAAAATTGGTTGATGATTGAGCATTAGAAGGCATTTGTTTCATGGTTTCAAGAGAAATTCACAATAGTTATATCTTCATCAGAAACATTGAATTGCTATTAATTGGGGCCATATCTTAATTTGATCACATAGTTTGGTTTTGATATTAATGGTAACACATTTTACAAAAAAATATGGATAAAAAGAGTACTATTCATAATAACGGTTCAATGGGTTTCGTTGAAGTAGTACAATTTTTGAGTGCCAAAGATAATATCCCAATTTATGCATCAACGCCTTATTTTGTAGTTATTGAAAACCTATGGGAAATTGATTAAATTAAATTTGAGTCAACATTTATTAGTTTAATTTGGTTGATCGTAAGAGTGATGTGAGACATGATGAATATGGGTTTAAACTAGTTGATTTGAAAATATTAAATCACAACGAGGAACCATTTATCATAGAGTGACATGAAAAACATGTAATTTATGTCATTGACCCATCAAATGATTAGTGGTCAGTCATTTAGAAAAAAAAATATACCATTTGGGTGATGAGGATGATGTTGATGTTGTTGTTGATTTATATGAGCCTTATTCGTCTATTATGCAATTTCCATATGATTACAATGAGTATAATACATACATGGTGTATGCAATATATAATGATAATGATGAAGGCATGTGGGGAAAACAATATTATTCTCCTACTTTTTCTTGTAAATATTTTTATTTTGTCTTTTTTTTATAAACATACAATTTCATGCCTCTTTTTTACTTATTTATTTATTATTTACTATTTCTAAATATTAAATTTTTAATGATATTTATGTACAAAAAAATTCATTAAACTTTCTAGTAGAAATATATGATACAAATATAGAGGAGAAGATACTGAGGTATATATGCTTTTTCATATTATTAAGTATTCAGTAATATACTTATTTAATGAAAGAAAAATGTAAATTTTTTTAAAAAATTATGACTTCTGATACATCCTCGACAAAGGAGTTTTTTCTTGTTTATACTAAAAAAATCATGTTCTCAAGTTGGTAAACCTGGTATTACACGTTTACAAAAACGTTCAATTACTCATGATGATGTCATATTAAACATATATTTTGATGATAATAATAATTCAACTGGCCCAAATGCAGTTCAGTTTATTAGTTATATATTGATCCAGATCCATTGTAGGATTAGTACATTGTATCCTAATTGGAAGTAAGTGGACAGGATGGAGAAACAATAGTTATGGGAGGCCTTAATGTTAAAATATCTTAATTTATTTCTATTATATCATTTTTTAATGTTTAATATTTCAAATGACATATTTAATTAATTATATTATTGATTACATTCAATATTGATTAAAACAATGAAGTTATGAAATGACATCTCTCTTTAGTGGATGTTCAATGAAGATATTTTAAAACAAAACTGCAAAAAATTACGATTTTTAAATAGAAGGTTTTGAAAACAATTCATCAAATATTAGTTTAATGATTAATAAACATTTAATCTATTTGTTGATAGTTGTCAGGATGAAAATTTTCAGGTATGATAAGCATTTTATATTGTAAAATTTATTTTATAATTTTCTAATTAAAAAGTAGTTTATTTTTGTATAAAAGGTCTCCAATAGATATCATCAATAGATTCAGATGTGAAATGTATTCCCTCATAAATTATCATATGGAGGATATCTATATTTAGAGCATAAAAAGTTTGAAGAAAAATTTAAGCATTAAGAACAGAATCTAGTAGTAGTTCCAAAGAGTTTTAATATGGTCTTCCATCTCATCCCACTCACCATGAAAAATGGAAATGAACAAGATGGAGTAAAATTAAACAGTATCATATAGATAAATCTAATAAGTTAGAAATTAAATAGTAAGTAAATATTATTTATTTTTCATAAATGTTTATATTTTATAAATTTTAAAAAATAATATAACTTTTTTATTTTTATTTTATGATTAACTTCATTAGAAAAAGACAAAGGGATCATTTGTCATAGAGGGTTGTATGGATATCTTAGGAAATGATTTGGGAAAGCAAAAACATCCCAGATGTGTTATAGGGTATCAGGAAGGTGTTAGTATTCAGAAGGTCTTTGGTCAGAGTAATAAATAAATATACCCAAAAATATAATCCTTAACAGCTAAGCAGAAATATTTTAAACAATCTATGGGTTATCAAATTCAAGAAGTTGTACGCAAGGATTTGTTAGAACACTTGGAATGATAGTAAAAATCTGTGCAAACTTCCTAGGAATATTATTTATTTGTATCAATTTTTCTATATTGTAATTTATAAACACTAATATGACCTTTTAATTTTTAAGCCTTCCCATCATGCTCAGCCAAACTACCTCACCCCATCTGCCTACCCTTCCTCGTATGACCATCGTTCCCAAGTGTATTATTTATTTTCCATCATTTTTTCTATTTTATAAATTTTAAACGCTAATATAACATTTTTATTTTATAGACATCCCAGCCTGCTCAACCAAAATACCCTACCCCATATTCCTACCTTACCCTATATAAGAAGACTTCCATGTTATATTAATTATTTTTCATCAATTTTTCTATTATATAAATTATAAAAACTAATATAACTTTTTCATTTTTTACCCTTCCCAGCCTACTCACCCAAACAACCCTGCCCCATCTTCCTATGTCGCTTCTCCACCTCCTCGCTCGGACCAATTAGTATATTATTTATTTACAATCATTTTTTCTATTTTATTAATTATAAAAAATAATATAATTTTTTCTTTTTTCATCCTTACCTTCCTTCTCACCCAGAGTTCCCTACCCCATCTGCTTACATTGATCCACCACCAACTCGCTCGGAAAAATACGTATACTGTGAGTTGTTTTCTGGAGATCTTCATATATATTTTTTCCATTAAGACTCATGCATTTTAGGGTGTATTTTTTACATCACAAGCTTATGAATATGGGTCAGGTTAGAGTATCATTTCTTGATATTTTAGATATTAATGCACTACTAACATTTCATAATGAGGAGATTACCAGAGTTGGGGATTTTCTATGTAATTTTTTAATTTGGCCAACTGGTTTTATTCTTTATACTTCATTTGATTAATGAATTTTTTGAAATATTAATTACAAATGATTCAAAAATACTTATAATGTTTTTTAACAATTATCGTATATATGATTATCTGAAATCCAAAGAATCTACACAATTGAAACTAAATGTTCAGGAACAATCGACTATAGATACTTCAGATATTTCTTTTGGGATACAATGATTATCTCATGATTCTTCTTCATTGAATTATATATATAAGTATTTATGACATCTGATATATGTAGAAGAGAATATAAATAAAGATTACTCAATGAATATATCTTTAAACTAGTAGATTTTAAAGACATCAGCTTGAATGTGGTGCAGTTTCTTTTCATGTATGTAAATTGACATTTGAATTAGTATTTCTTTAATATAAGATGGTTTTAAATTTTCTAACTGTATTTTCTTTTTTTAATTAGTTATATACACATGCTTCTTGAAAAAAATAAACATATATGAGATTATGGTTTTATATATCTAGAATTTATTTCCATGTAAGTACAACCTCTAAATAATCCTGATAGAGTTTCATATATATGTGAGAGATTATCACATACGACGATTGAATGTTGGTTTCTAACATTTCATGACATGTATGAACAGAAACATAATTAGGATCTCATGATCATTTTAATGTCATTAAGTGTTTACTTTTTATATTGTAGACGGCATTGGATGTTAGGTTTATTGTGCCCTAGTAAATTCACCTTATATTGGGTTTTCTCTTTATCAGGGAATGTTCATAAAATATTTTCTACCTTATTAGATAGGTATGTTTTTTTATAAGGTCATTGGTTATAATTCTCATTTTTAGATATGTATTATTAGTTTATATATATGAAAATGTAGTTCATGAAAGAATTTTAATAAGTAATACAAGACAATAAAGACACCAAATAAAATCAAATATGTGTAAGTTCTTGAAATTAGTTTTTATATAAGATTTTTTATGATTTATTGTTATATATTGATTTTTATTATCAGTTTAATTTTTTATAACTTTTGGTTTATTATAGGAAATGGAATGTTGAATGTGGTTATTATATTCTATAATTCATGTTCTAGATAATCAAAACCTGAGAAACTACTGAATTTGATATGGTTAGTTCTATTAATTTTATTAATATTTTCAACCATATTATTATACTTTTTATCTCATATCATTTAATGTTATTATAATAATTCCATAATTCCCAGTATTATTCTGATTATGATCTTACACATATTCAATCTATTTTTTTTAAATATTTGTTTGGTTTGATTTGGATTTGTGGTATGTATATTTTAATATTAATGAATAATATTAAATATTGGTTTAGAAAACTATCACATTTGATATAATAGATATTTGAACATACTCATAATCAAATGAATGATTCAAGAATAACAAGCAATCATCATGATTTAGATTTTTGTTTCGTGTAATTTAATTCTTCTATATAATATAAATGTGTGTATAGTTTATTGATTAACTAGATAAAATCATGTAATATATATATTTTATGTCAATTTTATATAGTTTTTTATTGTTTTATATTGTTTTTTTATTATAAGGGTTTTTATTATTTTGGAACAATAATATTTTCAATTTTCTAAATAATATTAACTTTCAGCATCTATTTTTTTAAAACTGACCCTTAAATTTGTTTAAAAATATATTATGTTTTCATCATCAATTATTATTGTAACTGAATTTAAAACCTATTTGGAAAGGGTTTTGAGCATCATTTATAAAAAAACTGATGCTGAAAACCCCCTTTTCCCAACTTTTGGCATTGATTTTTTTAAAAATTACCGCAAAACCATTAACCAAAATCATTTTTATGTCGGTTTTTGGAAATCTAATGCCAAAAATTTATAACATTAATTTCACCAATATAAACATCAGTAAAAACCCAACATCAAAAAAAAATTGAAATTAAATCCTCTTTTTACACTAGTGCGTTCTAGTCTATTATCATCCTTTGGACATGGGTTCACTCCCTATGACCACAATGGATGAAACAGGTTGTCCGTCATTATGTGGGTTTTCCTTTTTATAACACCATATTCATATAATCACATTAGCATTCCCAATAGATGATGTCCAAATATTCCTATAACATACAATATAATATAACGCATAAAATTCACCGAAAAGTTTCATCTAATGTCCAAATAAAATAAATGAATTATTAAATAAATATAACATTCATTTTCTAAACCATTGGGTTGTTTTCAAATAAATGTTTTAAAAAATTTATCCTATTAATGTTATATTCTCATTAAAAAAACTTCAAAATGAATTTTTATTTTTATTTACTTATGCTCATCCTTAGGATCAAATACACATTATCGTATCCATAACTCTTAAGTTAATAAATGCACATATGATTCTAAAATTTAAAAAAATCCTTAGATGATTCATGATTCTTATAACCAATTTATCATTACTAAAAATAAATAAAAAACCAAATTATTGGAACCTAATACATAAATTATTCAATGATTTTATTTCAATATTGGTTCTTCTTTGTTATAGGGTTCAACCATTAGAATAGAGAATTGAATCAGATAAGAATATAGTACACCATTATTAAGATCATAAGATATAAATAGATCAATAGGGTGGAATTTATTTTCATTCTTTATAATATTGATTTTTCCTAGTAAATTCAATTCCATGTGGGATTCTTTTCTACACATAATAAATTTCTATATTAATGTAATGCACTTTTTTGGGTTTATCATTCCACATTTCTATCATTGGGGAAATTCATCTTTATTTTCTTAATGATCTTTTCAGCAAAACCTTATAGAAAACTCCATAACTATATTATTTGTTGAATTTGGGAGTTGTCTTAGGTAACAGTTATTAATCATATATCAGGATAAATGATTAGGAATAATTATGATATCTCTCACCCCAGTTTTCATCCCATTTGGCTACTCATAGTCACCAAATTTTCCTTAATATTCAATGTAAAAAAAATTCCTTTGGGTTCCATAATAGCATTAAACCAAAAATAATTGTTTGAGAAAAAATAATCACAGTGGAAAAAACATAATAATTTATAGTATATATGAAACAAAAACTGTCTTTTCAATCTAGACTCGGTTTGTTTAAACTATACCATTCAATTTCATCATCTATTAAAATCTATAAAACTGCTTTGACTTATCTGTAGCCTTTCCCCTAATTGTGTCAAACTAGGTGAACATTGAGGCATATTTTTATGTATAGGTAATGTTATAGTTTCTATTAATGTTTGTTTTTGGATTTATTACCCATAAGAACATATGTTCAAGAACCATGAACAATTATTGTATCTTCTTGGGGAAATGATTCTAGGAAAATCCACCTAATATATTCCTTACAAAATCATTAAAATGTTTTTTTACTTATCACCAAATTTCATCATAGGGTTGAATTATATTTTCTATTATTTCATTAATTTAGATCATGAGGTTCAACTAAACTTCAATTGATACCAAATGTAATTACCCCAACAGTAGTTACACAATATTGGTGTCTAATTTATTATTTTTTCATAATATACAAGGATCACATCCTAAAGGACATAATAATTTGGTAGACAATGTAATCTAGATTCATATATGATTCCCAAATTATATTTAAATTCATAAATAATAACATGAATTTTTCAAGAATATAATTATTCCCTTCATAATATCCTTAAAAATAATTCATAGTACACATCCTAGATTACTAGAAAATGAATCAAAATAAGGATATTCTCAAAACCACTATAAGGTTTATGTACAATGAAAGCTATCACGAATCAGTTAGAATAATAAATTTTTAAAAAAACTAACATAAAAACTATATTATTAAAATAATTTTACTAGCATGTTTAGACAAGGAATAATCAATATCAAAATTCAAATATCTAATGAGAAAATCACTTTAATCAATAAAATAATGTTAAAATGCAACTAGAGAAAAAATATTTTCTAAAATATAATGGTTAATAAAAAATTGAATTATTAAATAATTTAATGTTTAATTATTCTATCAAAGGATATTAGGAATCCTTAATCTCATATAATAATACATTTCACAATATGGTTTAAAACTAATGGGTATGTATACACCCAAAACCAATTTTTCTAATGTTATCCAATTAACTCGACACATGAGACTAATATTTCACTGATGGAATATTTATAAATTGCCTCCACTCACTTCTACATGTACAAATAATCCTCATATATTGAATAATCAGTTTAATTCATGAAAAATATTTTGTATCAAAAAATTTCAATATCGAATATGGAAAATGGATTAACAATTATTTCCACCTTCAATCATCTAACATTTCAAAGTAAAATGCCATATGTAGAATTGGTAAACATTTTATGTAATAAATATATACACTATTAGTAATTTAGATTTATAGGGAATGTTAATGTGCAATACTGACAAGAATGTCAATACATCAAGTTAATGTATGGAGTAAAAAAATAAATCAAGAAAGTGAATTTCCACAAGTTCTCTATATAAACTGATCGTACAATGCCTAGAGAAATAATAAGGATTTTATTTATGAAACACATCCCTAATATATTATATGTATAAGCTTCGGTTGATATTTTTTAAGAATATACATACACTAGAAATTTCATTAAATAAGTTCATATGAAAATAATCTTTTGACATTAAAAACATATTTAAAAATATTGAAAGATAATAAAATATTATGGCAATAAAATTTGTATATAGTAAAACATTAAACATACAATTTAATATTTAAATCATAGATTGATCATGATGAAGGGAAATTCCCTATATTCCACAATCATTAAAATAAATAATCATTTCACAATTTTTTAATTCTAAATTTTCTTTGCTTTAAAGACGACATGAATATTACATTTAATTTATTTAAGGATTCAAAAATGTCTATGAATGTATTCAATATATCATTAATAGAATGATAAAATCATTTTTTATATTTTTATAAATTATGGTTTCGGAAGAAATTTTTTTTCGAGTGAATAATGAAATGAGGTTGTATTTTTTAAAATCATTTTATATATCATATTATGTAGTACCCCCGATTTCAGGTACATAAACCCTTTCCTCATGTTTTTCTTAAATTGGTTTGTATGAAATAGTGAGTTTCCATAAAATAGAGAGTTTCCATAAAATATGATGTTTCCATAAAATAGAGTGTTTCCATAAAATAAGGAGTTTCCATAATATAGAGACTTCCATAATATAAAGTGTTTCCATTTTGTTGTGTTTTTCCATTATTTTGGTTGTTTTAAAAAATGGGTTGCTTCCATAAGGTTGGGTGTTTCCATAAAGTCGGTGTTTCCATAAAGTGGATTGTTCCCATAAAGTGGGTGTTTCCATAAAGTGGGATGTTTCCATAGAAAATTTTTTTACATAAAAATGGTAAAGATGAATTATGGGAGAGTTTTGGGGTTTTATAAGAAGGGTTGGGACCAAAAGTAAGATCTCAGGATCAGTACACAGTTGGCCGAAACTGTGTGGTAAAAACTTGCAAAGAGGTTAAATCTAGATCCAATTTTATAAGAGCTTACTCATTTTTTTCTCTATATATTTTTGTTTGCCTTAAAAACGCCCCTATTTTTATATTACTCTCCCTATATATCTGGATAACCCACCCCACATGAGTTTTTTCCATCCCACAGCCTTCCCTTGGTGATTTCGAGTCCAATTGTTGAGGTATGTCATAATTCTTTCCAGAGTTGTCATGTTTTCATAGATCTTCTTAGATCTACTTCTCTGATATCCATTCATTATCAGATATGAACCTATAGTTAATAGATCAACGTTTTTGGATGCCATATAATTCATTTTTTATTCTTTTTCTTTCTATGATATGATAAATAAGGTCGTTCTTGGATACTCGACCCGCTTTGTTGTGCATTCTTCGTCTATTGTCAAGGTTTCATCAAAACAATCGTGGTGGGTGGCTTCAATCTCAACTCCTCTTGCTAGAATTTATTTTCATAGATTCATATTGATTTATTTATTGTTAAATTACTGGTAGAATCTTCATTTGTAATGATTTATGGTTTTTGTGAAGTTGAGTGATCTTGGTGAATAGTTCAGGAAAATGGGGTTTATTTTCCTAAATTAAATATGTTTATTTTTAATTTTTTATTTTCTGTAAATGAAAAATGGTTGATTAAAAATATATTTTCAATAGAAATGGGTTTCAATATAAATGGATTTTTATTTAAATGGTTTGGATTTGAAATTATTTGTCATTGAAATGGTTTTTAAGGAAATAGTTTTCAATATAAAGGTTTTTAAATTGGAAGGGTTGTTTTGGAATGATCGTTGGGAATATGTGGTGTGTGTTCATGTTGCATATATTGTGCTTGGTTAAAATATTACCTTGTGGATTGTTCCAAAGGTTTAATGTAACATGTTAATTTCATACACGGTGCATGGTTGAAATATTACCTTGTGCTTGGTGCCAATGGGTTAATGGCACATGGGAAACAATTACCTGGTGATGAATTGGTATATCAATGAGAAACTGCTCCAAAGTATGGAACTGTCATAACGTGGAATGAATAGCTAATTTTATCAGTTTGAGTAATGGTTGGGTATGCTGATAAAGGGATATTGTGAAATGGTTGTAAAGACTGTTTAGTAATTTTTCTAGAAAATTATCTTACTGAAAAAGTTGTTTTCAATTTCACTTGTTTTTTTAGTAATGAATGGTTTTGGAAACATGTTCATATTTATTTATAAACTGTTTTTTAGAAGTTTTTTTATATAAAGTCTTTTATATAATTTTTTCTAACACTTCTATCCTAGTGGAATGAGTAGGGATGTTGTTAGGGAAAACCTATAGAGTTTTATATTCACCCCTTATTTGACACTTTGATGCTTTGGAATATGCTATCTTCCGGGAACAGGGAAAAGGTAATGTTTCACACATGATTAGAACTTCCTCGTGATGTTTGGGCTATTCAAGGATTTTGGAGCTTGGATCTTATAGAGCATAGAGTCTTGATGTCTCTATAGAGTCATGTGTGGTTTATCTATTCTGTACTTTGATTCCTTGTTATTCTTCCACTGTTACTTTTTTGATGTGTTTGTGAGATACATGAAGTTGTTTCTTTGTCTTTCTTTTGTTCATGCATCATATAGTGAATGTTTGGTTATGTTTGGTAGGTTTATTGTTTTATTTCTTAAAATGTATATCCCCCCTTGTATTTGAAACCCATCAGCATTTATTTCCAGCCTTGGGTGTCTTAGGGGTCGCTTAAGGCCTAGTAAGGACTCATTGTACTGTCAAGCCAAAGGGAATTGGAGTGTCATTAAAAAATTTATCATCTTGTTCATTCCATTCCTAACATGTAGTCATCGATGTTCCTAGTTTTGGAGATGAAATCCCTTCTTGTGTATTGCATGGGTGTGAATCCTAAAAATGAGCAGGATTGTCGAAACATTAATGTATAGAAAAAAAGGATGTATCTAACACTTTAATATGGAACTTCAAGTTACCAGGGTGTTGGGTAAATAACTATTTGGAGACACTTCTATAATTTTGAACTATCATTGTCAGGGGTTTATCCAATGATACAAGCATTGCACACGTTGTATAGGAATGACTTCCCACTAAGAGTACATATATCATTTCGAGGAATTATTCATGTTATGAAAGATATTGTTAAATTTTGAAAAATAATGGAATTGGTTTTCAAATGAATGATTTTGAAAAAGTGAATACATAGCATATTTTGAAAATTGTATAATTTTCAAATGCATGTGAAATGTCTGCAAAAATGGTTAAACATGGAAAAAATGTTGTTTTGGAAAAAAATTGTTGTTATTTTTTATGTTATATAATTTTAAATTCTATGCCCACATTTTCTAGACAATGAGATTAACAAAGTTTGTTGTTAGTTTATAAAATTTAAACTGGTACACATCATCGAATCCAACCTGAAGAAGCTATAAAGAATGTGGTTTCACTTGAACTATGTGTGAACCTAGAGCTAGATCAGAGTATTGTCCATGTTTTTCATGCTGTTGACATAGGGAACTGGTGGAATGTGCCACGACATGTGGATCACACCATTCAGTTCATGAAGTAGTATCCACATAATTTCCTGGTTGATTTTGATCCCGAGATGGCAAAGGTGTGGCTATGTAGGATAAATGGTATCTCCGACTTAATTGGCACACCGGTTGAGCTAAGGGTCAAACTAAAGACATATATTCTTGAGGATCTTTCACTTCAGTGGTGGGATTTAGTGGTGCAAGCAAAATTGGATAAAAGAATTACATGTGATGATTTGGGGATATTTTTCAACAAACAATTCTATCCTCACATGTTCATGATCTAGAAAATGACAAAATTCTTCAGCCTGAAATAAGAGATTTCCATGTCAAAGATTATGTGGTTTAGTTCATGAACATAGTATGTTTTGCACCAGATGTTGCAGAATGTGCCTCTTTGAAGGCACACATCTTCGAATCTGGGCAACGAAAGGAGATTCGATCAAAGATTGTAGTACATTGTATTATAGATTATACAAAGATAGTGAAAAGAATGATTGTGGTTGAACATGATATATCAGGATCTATGGGAGGAGGCATAATGAAGCCTACAGGAAATGATTGGAACTCATCCGTTGGGGAAAAGTGGAAAAGGGACACCAATTTCTAAGGTGCAAATGGAAATAATAACCAGACGACTAGATCAGTAAACCTTCCTCCACAACCTAGAGAAAAGCATGTTGTTTTCAATGTTGTTCTCTTGGCCACACAGAGAGATATTGTACTGCACAACCTAGAGCATGTCATAATTGCAACAAGATTGTACATGTTCAATGCTATTGTAGCAATGCTCCAAGGTCAGGTGATCGAGACACTTATCATGTTTCACAAGAATCATATTCTTCGACTGGAAGAGGATAGTAGAATCAGTCTCGTCAGTAGAGAAGAGCTAACCATGGTGATTCTAGAAGTACCACGACTCCTCATTCGGGACAACCTCAGTAAGGAAACAAGGAGAAAAGTGTACTAAAGAAACAATTTTATGGTGTTGAGAATATAATTTTTGATGACCAGCCTAGACCATCAATAGTGACAGGTATGATTATTTTGAATTCTACCTTTCTACAAGTGTTTTTTGGTACTATTAGCTAAAATTAATTCATTTCTTTTCATGTCATTGAATTCTATGTTTAAAACTAGAAATGATGCCTTCTTTTTTGAAACTAGAAATTCCTCTTAGTGGACGAGAATGTCAAGCCATTGTATGTAGATCATGTGCTATAACTATTGATGGAGATGATCTAAAATGGGACTTCACAATCTTGGATATGGATATCTATGATGTAATCCTATGTATGGATTGGCTGACAACCATCAAGGATAAATTCGAATGTTATAAGAGAACAGTTATTTTCATGACTGAGGACTGCATCGAGCATCTCTTTAGAAAAGATAGGATTGTAAACAAGGGTTAAAAGAGATTGTTGAAACTATGGGTGGGAACAATCTCTTACCAATTGGAAGCGTTTAATTAATCCTTAATTTAATAGATTAAGGAAAATAGTTTTCCAGCTATTGTGAATCAATATCCAGATGTCTTTCCCAAGAACCTCTCAAGGATACCACCTCTAAGGGAAGGGGAGTTTATAATTGATCTCCATCCGGTGACCAGTCTTATTTCCATTCACTCTTATAGGATGTCACCAATAGAGTTACGGGAATTGAAGGTGCAGTTAGAGGAGTTGGAAATCAAGGGTTTCATTCAACCAAGTACGTCTCCAGGGGAAAGAGAAGAATTTTTCCTGAAGAAGGGAAATGGAACTCTTCAGTTGTGTGTTTATTATCGTAAGCCTAACTAAGTTACCATAAATAATAGATATCCACTTCCAAGCATTGATGATCTGTTCGATCAGTTAAGGGGAGCTCAGTGCTTCTCCAATATTGACTGGCCATTAGGATATCACCAATTGAGTGTTAGGAAAGTGGATATTCGAAAGACAGATTTCAGAAGTAGATATGGCCACTATGAATATATAGTCATGCCTTTCAGTCAAATTAATGAACCATCAATATTAATGGAATAGATGAATCAGATATTTTGACAATATCTAGATTCTTTTGTTATGGTGTTTGTGGATGACATATTGGTCAATTAAAAGACAAGGGCTGATCATGAGGTCACCAGCAAAGAGTGTTACAAATACTGAGAGATCATTGTTTGTATTCGAAATTATCAATGTGTGATTTTTGGATACAAGAAGACTGTTTTCTTGGAAATTTCATTTCTGAGAAAGGCATTTCTGTTGATCCTGAAAAGATAGAATTTGTTATCTCTTAGAAACCATTGAAGAATGTTTCTAACATTAGATGTTTTCTTGATCAAGATGGTTACTATCGAAGATTTGTGTGTGATTTATCATGTATAGCTTCACCAATGAGAGACCTGACAAATAAGAATGCTCCATTCCAATAGATAGTGGAATGTCTGAAGTCATTCCTGAAACTGAATGTTCACCTTACATCGGCACCTATCTTGATCTTTCCAAAATCAGGATAGTGGTATGTGGTGTATTGTGATGCTTCATGATTAGGGTTGGGATGTATTATCCTGCAAATAGATCATGTGGTTTTTTAAGGTTCAAGGAATTCGGGGGTGCATGAGAATAATTACATAACACATGATTTGAAGTTAGATACAGTCTTCTATGCTTTGAAAACATTGAGACACAATCTATTTTTTGAGAAATTTACTATGTATATAGATCACACAAGTTTGAAACACTTTTTATCATAGAATGATTTGAATTTGATGAAAATGATATCGATGGAGTATCTCAAAATGTTTGACTTTGAATTGATGTACACACTGGGAATGGAAAATTGGTGGAGGATGCATTGAGTAAAATGTCAAATTCTCTGTTGGAAGAAGAAGCATCAGATGAATGGTAGTTGATGTCAGTCATAGATGACATGCATGTGGAATGTAAAGGCCGAGGTGATGCTGCAATTTTCTTTTCATCTACACTTGTTCCGTATTTTATAAAAATCATCAAAGAGGCAGAAATATCTGATGCACAATTTTTGATTGTAAGTTAAAAACTCAATGGTGGGGAGACCATTGAGGGATGGAAACTTCATGGGGGTTCAGTTTTCTATTTTAGAGATCATATGGTTTTACCTAATTTTTTATTGGAAAAAACTCCATCATTATTACCACTATTCCAGATGGGTTGTACATCCATGTACATAGAAGATGTATAAGGTGTTGAAGGTGAAATTTTGGTTGAGCTCCATGAAAAGAATGGTGGTCGTGTTTGTCTCGCGGTGCATAACATGTCTGTATGTTAAAGGAGAGAATCAATGACAAGCTAGTATATTTCAATCTTTTCCTATCCCAGTGTTGAAATGGGATTAGATAGCAATGGATTTTGTTATAGGTCTTCCAAGAACAGTCCAGAAACACGATGCCATTTGGGTGTTAGTGGATCATCTAACCAAGTCTTCCCATTTCATCCCTATTCATGAAACTCATATAGTGGAGGTTCATTCAAAAATCGATATTTATGTAGTGGTATAGAGGCATGATGTACCAATTTCAATATTCTCAGATATAGATCTATGGATCATGTCTCGTTTCATGAAATCCTTACAGTAGGCCCTTGGGACTTAGTTGACTGGGAGCACAACGTATCGTCCTCAAATGGATGGGCAATCCGAGTAGATGATAAAAACATTGGAAGAAATGTTTCAGGCCTATGCAATGGATTTTTGTGGTTCTTGGGAGGATCATATACCCTTGGTGGAGTTGTCATACAATAACAGCTGTCAAGGCTCGATACCCATGGATCTGTTTGAAACATTGTGTGGACGTCCTTGTCATTCTCCACTATGATGGGTAGAAATGGGTGAAACTTCATTAGTCGGGCCAAGCCTTGTCCATGAAACAACAAAGAAGTTCAAGTTGACTAGATAGAGGATGGAAACTGCGCAAAGTCATCAGAAATCTTATGTAGATCACTATCGAAGACAATTGTCATTCGATGTGGGTGATCGTGTGTTCTTAGGGATCTCTCCAAGTTTTGGACATGATCAATTCAGGAAGCATAGAAAGTTATCACCTAGATACATTTTCCATTTTGGGATATTGGAATGGGTTAGAGTGGTGGAATATTATTTGGCATTAACACCACCATTTAGTTCAGTGCATAATGTGTTCCATGTATCCCAGTTGAAAAAGTATCCCCCAAATACTGACCATGTGGTTAGATAAGATCATGTTGATCTAGAACCAGTTTCAACACAGATAGATAACCTAGTACAGATCATGGATAGACAATAGAAATTATTTCATTGTAAAATCATCGGACTAGTGTGGGTTTTATGGAAACATGTTCAGATTCAGTAAGAGACTGGGGAACGTGATAACGAAATGAAAGAGAAGTGGCCAGAACATTTTTTGGCCAGTGAGGGTTTTCAACTTTCTGAGGATTAAAAGACCAATGGTGGGGAGAATTTATTACTCCTGGTTTCAGGTATATAACCACTATAATAATGTTTTTCAAATAGGTCTGTATAAAATACATAGTTTCTATAAAATAGAGAGTTTCCATAAAATAGAGTGTTTCCATAAAATAGAGAGTCTCCATAAAATAAGGAGTTTCCATAAAATAGAGAGTTTCTATAATATAGAGAGTTTACATTATGTTGGGTGTTTCTATAATGTTGGTTTTTTCCATAAAGTGGGTTGGTTCCATAACGTGAAGTGTTTCCATAAAGTTGATGTTTCCATAAAGTAGGTTGTTTACATAAAGTGGGGTGTTTCCATAAAGTGGGATGTTTCAAAATTAAATGTGTTTCCATAAAAAGGGCAAAGTAGAAAGATGGAAGTGTTCAGGGGTTTTACAAGGATTGGTGTTACCAAAAGGAAGGTTGCATGATCCATACACGTTTGGCCCAAACTATGTCGTCAAACCATGCGTAGATGTCAAATCTAGATCCTATTTTCTAGGAGCTAAATTGTTTTTGTTCATTATATTATTGTTTAGCTTCACAACGACCATAATTCGAGATTACTATCCCTAGAATGTTGGGGAACCTCCCCACATGAGTTGGAGCCAAACAATATACTTCCCTTGGTGATTTCGACTCCGATTCTTGAGGTATGTCACAATATATTCTAGATTTTTCATATTTTCTTAGATCTCCTTACATCTACTTCTCTGATCTCTATTTCTTATCATATCTAAACCTATACTAAGTATATATACGTTTTTTATTCCAAATTATTCAATGTTGATTCATTATATTTCTAGGATATGATAACTAAGGTCGTTTTTAGAGAATCAACCCATTTCTTGTGTGTTCTTCATCTATTGTCAATGTTTCATCGAAACCTTCAAGGTAGGTGGATTCACTCTTGTATCCTATTACTAGAATTGATTTTATTAGATTAAAATTGGTTTGTTTATTGTGAAATTCATGGAATAATATCAATTTTTTTGGATTTATGGTTTTTGTGAAATTGTGTGATTTTGGTGAAAAATTGTTCAAAAGGGGGTTTAGTTTCCTGAATTTAAAATGAATATTTTAAATTATGTATTTTTTAGAATTTATAAATGGTTGAAGAAAAAGATATTTTCAATATAAATGGTTTTCAATAAAAATTAATTTTCATTTAAATGGTTTGGAATTGAAATGTTTAGGCATTGAAATTCTTTTTAGGGAAATAGTTTTCAATAAAAAGGCGTTTTTATTGAAAGGGTTGTTTTGTCCTGATCATTATGAATACGTGGTGGGTTTTCATTTTTCATATATGGGTCTTGGTAGAAATATGACCATGTTCTCAGTGGAAATGTTTTAATGGAACATGGGAATTTCATACATAGGGCTTGGTTGAAATATTACCTTGTACTCTATGCCAAACGGTTAATGGCACATGGGAAACAATTACTTTGTGATGACTTCATTGATCGACGAGAAACCGTTCATGAGTATGGAAATTTCATTACGTAGAATGCATGGTTGGTTTAATGGGTTTGATTGACTTTCCTTTGTTAATGCATCATATATTGAATGTTTGGTTATGGTTGGTAGATTTATTGGTTTATTTATTAAAGGGTAAATATCCCCCTACTTGTATTTGAAACCCTTCTGTATTTATTACCTGTCTTGGGCGTCTTAGGGATGTAGTTTAAGGCCTAGTAATTACTCATTGTACTCTCAAACCAATGAGAATTGGTAGTTCATTAAATATTAAATAACTAAGAGAGGAATAATGAATTATTACATGAATATATTATTAATAAATAGAGGACAATAAAATGAAATGGTTTTAATAGAATCTGATTAAATAATTCAGGTAAAAAAATATATTAAAATGATATTTTTAAATAAACTCTTATAGTGAACATAATTACTAAACCCTAATAAATTAAAATATATTACTTTTAGAATAAATTTTATTTCGTCAATAGCTTATTATGAATGGAACACCAGGTTTAAATGTGACATTATACTCTATTAAACATGACCATTATAACATTGATATTAAATTAGTGCATATTAATATAATAAACAAAATTATGAACAATATATAATTTACATATGATATTTTTTCTATTAATTATAAATAAAAATAACAAATTTTTTTAATAAAAATAATTTCATTATGAAAAACTATATTTAAAAAATAGTGTTGTCCTCCTCTGTGCCAATAATTTAGAATTAGTTTTTTACAATTCTGAAAATTTTATTTTAGAAAAAAAAATTCTTTTTTGAAAGCATAATATTAAATTTATCTCAGGATGAATGTTTTTTATTTTTATTAAATGATTCAATTTTTATTTATTACTGAAAGAAATAATAAATTTGAACATAATATTACCATTTTATGTTTTTTTAATGTTAATTTGTAGTTTATTTTTTTATGATAATTAAGTTCAATTATATATGTGATAATATAATATAGATAACTATAATCCATTTCATATTGAATATGAAAAATATAATACTATTTTTTACATTTTATCTTTGAAAATCAATATTCTCTTCGCGACGGTGGGATTAATTTTAACATATATTTTGGAACATCTATATAGATATTTCAGAAAAATAAATTCCCTATTTTTTTCCTTAATAATTTATACTATACAATAAGTTGAGTATACTGTTTCACCAAAATTAATAGTAAAAATAGTAAAAATTTATTCTAGCTATTAATGAAAAAATTGGATACTTGGTGTTAAACTAACAAGATATATGGGTTACATTACCAAAAAACATTTCAAAAAATTATTTATATCCTTATTTATTCCATATAATTTTTAATTTTCATTACTAATATGTTTTGGATTTTTTTTCACATGAGACAGAGGGGTATAACTTTTTTTTCCAAAATTACAAGTGTACCACTCACATCACATCCAAAATTCCACTTAATATTCTCTCTTATTCACACCATAAAACCATTTGGGGTCATCCAGCCCCTACTAAAATCATTACCAAAAATAAATAACCTCATATTAGAAGTATTATTTTTGGTAAAAATCCGTCATAGGTATGATTTTGGTGAAAACCTATGGATGTTACCTAATAAACATTTAATGTTCTTCAATGTGTGTTTTTATTTTATATTTCCTCCACATCATTACATTATTATTAAATGAACATGATATAATAAAATAGTATCTTACATATACTAAAAGGTTTTTATGTTATGGTCATGACCTAAAATCATCTTCACTTCCATCAAATGTATCATGAAATCATCATTCATGTGAATAGTGAACTACCTCTTCCGGAAACGATGTCATTCATTTTTCTATTACCATATCTCATAACTATGTATGATTATAGATATATAGTATATATATGATATTAATAAAATAAAAATTCAGATGGATTAATTATATTATATATATTTTTTAATTTTTTATTCATTATGGAATATGATAGCGTCCCTCAAGAGTACATTGGACTGCCTCCTCCAAAAGTGATTTGATTAATTTATCATTTTACATTTTCATGGATGGTTATAAGGACAATCTAATAATTATATGTGATTAAATTACCTAATTATGATAATAATGACATATTTATCATTTTTTAATAAAAATATATCATTTTATTTATTGCATTTTCACTCACATAAAGTTGGAATTATTGTTTTTTGTATATATGGATTACTTCCTTCGTAAAGGGATGTGACTCCCTTTTCATGAACACATGAAATTTATTTTATATCTAAGTATATTTAATGAAATAATACTGTATTCACGATATTACAATCATTCGGTTAAGATAAAATATTTCTTACCTACTTTGGATAATGATCATTGAAAATGGAAATGTTATTTATGTGTAAATACAATATACCATCTCCCTGGTCGTAACAAACATAATTTCTAAAATCCATCATTCAATATTGGTCATAATACCAAAATTTACGTATAAATATCAATAATATTATTGTTATTATTATTTCAATGATGATATCAAAAATAAATAGAAAATTTAGGAAGAATAAAATATGGGAAAATAGGGCAATTAACACCCAAAACAATGAATCTAATGAATGATTGTTGACAAACATGTACTATTATTTTATAAATAATCATATGAGATGTTATAAATACTCATCTGGTTCTCATAAATGTTAATATCATGTTAAAACCCTCTATACTAGATGATAATGTATTTTCATAAAAATATAGCTTACGGTAAGGGATTTTCCTCAATTTCCCTTCATTGATTTATATTTAATTATTGTTTACCAGGTACCTTTTATAAGGTGTACATACATACAATTTTACATTTAATATCATAAATACATTACATTTCATGGTATTATTTTTATTTTTAATTATTTAATCCAAGTGGATTTTAATTGGAAGTTACATAGTGGTAGAAGTAATTATACAATCTCAAAATATATTTTGACTGTAAACATTCTCTTGAAAAAAGTCACATTATTGTGATCATTTTTCAGGAAAATATACATTTATAATTTTTATAATTTTTATAATTTATATTATATTTCTCTTAATGGTATATCATTCCTATATATATTGTTTTACATTGAATATTATTTGATTGACCTGGGAACTATTGATAAATCTATATCAATAACATGATGATGATATTTTTTATAAGGTTTATTGTTTCAAAAATTACCACAATTTTTTGGTACATGAGGTATGCTAAATGGATATAGAAATTTGTAGGCATGGATATATATATCCGAGTAATGCGTCAAATGGTCTCATGAGACTAACCTGTTGGCCAAATAAAATGGTGGTTTACCACGTAGTTTTAACCATTCTAGACAAATGCTCTTTCCAATAGAGGTATTATAATTCATGAGACAACGATGTATAGTAATTATTAATTTATTTTATATAGAATAAATTTGTAATCATTATAAATGATACTTTAAATATTCTATTATCTTTATATGCATTTCATTATCAAATTATTTATTAAATGAAATGTTGGTTTTTTATATACCGTTACATATATATAATACAGTATTATATCATGAAAATAATGTTATTTAAATGGCATGTTTGTTCATTTATTTATAATTCCATATTGATTTTTATTATTTATTCAAGACATATTCTAATGTACTTTACAATTACTAATTATTTTAGCACACCCTTATTTTGATTCATTTCTAAATGATGTGAATAACAAATATTGGTATAAGTTTTCAAGTATGTAATTCATTTTTTTATGTTTTATGTATAATTTTCCTGTCCCAAAATGAAATGGCTATCATGTAAATATATGGTTATCTAAATATGAAAATATGATTAGTCCATTATGATTTATCCCTTTATATGCATGCCAGTGTATGAAAATATTACACGAACTCCAGGATAATGGAATAATGTTATCAAAGTTGGAATCAGATGATGTTTTGTATAAAATAATGGATGTAGATTAAGAGAAAAATTATTCCAAAAAATATACCTATGATATATATGTAATATTATTATAAAAGAACATCCTAATATTTTAGTAAGGAATAGATTTTTTGGTTTTTCTTAAATATATATCCCATTATAAATAATAAATGTGGATGTGGTTTTCACACTATGGTACATAGTAACAATATAAATAAAATGGAGTCATTTATAATGTCCTGAACCTTATCTAGTTAAATTTAACACCACTAACAATTCAACTATACTGAAATTAACTATTTATATTATTAGTCTAATTTATAATTTATTTACAAACTATTTTGAAGGATTTTAAAAAAATGATATCCATAAAGAAACAATGCTTATAATTTTCTGATTAATAATGAATTAATTTCAACATTTTTTATGTGTTACATAATATTTATAATTATACATTCTGAGTTAAAATTCATAATTTCATAATCAAATATATTATATGACATTATTTATAAATGATTCCTAGAAAGAAGAATGTGTCAATTCTAATGGGAAGTTTAAAGATTTTCCTACTATTGAAGCCATTATGGAATGTATCTGATCAAATAAAATAATGTAAATATTATAGAATCATATCTAGGTAATGAAAATATGTATTCCATGATAGTGAAATATATTCAAAAACAATATTTCCCTATGTTCAATCACTTTATTAAATTGAATTCACCGTCATTTGGTGTGAATAATAATGCATTGTATCATAATAAATGTATTAAGTATATGAAGAATATATTTATAGAATTGTGATATTGTGAAATGGAAATGATAAACATGTAGGGTATTTTCTCAATGAAGATACTGATCAATAGTGGTAACTGATATAGAATACCACAGAGGAAGAAGAAATATAATTCCTTTTATGGAACGTGTACAATGATAAATTTTTTGAACATAATATCCCTCTTGAAAAACCTATTGAAGTGGATATAAATTTCATCAGCTTAATGAAGAAGAATAATAAAGTGCTTCCGAGTTTGAAGATAACATTATAAGGATATCTACGAATTATAGATATTACATATCAAATACATAGTGAAATTTTGACCACCACGTTGATGGAATTACCCCATGTCTCTAAAAGGAATTGGTCTCCAAATTTGTTTCAATATATGATGAAATATGTTTTTTTCCTAAAAATGTATAGTTAATAATAAACATCATTCATATTGAATGGAAGTTATGATAAATATAGGTCAATTGAAAAATATGGAAAATGAAATCCATAAATGAAAAAGGGAAAGAGAACATATTGATTTCCATCTTGTGAAAACCATGGAATGAATCAAGATGGGGAATGGATGAGGGGATTGATTATTCTATATATATGCATAGATAAGGCTCACCCAAACAATGAATACAAAGGGAGAAATGAAAAAAATTATATTCAATGTTTTAACAATAGAGAGAAGGATAAATACAAATATAAATTCCCCAAGTGTGAGGGGAATCAACAAAAAAGAGGCTAATGGGATAAGGAAAAGGATGTACAGTACGTACAGATGATGTGGAATAACCCAAGGATGTGTGGGTAGGTACTTTATTCAAATATTCAAATCTATCTAATTTTTTAATTCATTTTGGTACCTCTATATTATTTATATATACTTAATTGTTCATAAAAATCATACACTTCCATTTAAATTTTGGAAGGGTGTTAATAGACAAAAATTCATGGGGATGTCTCACTACAAGAAGGTTTTATCATGTAGTCCCCATTATAAATCATAAAAATTATTTTATATTTGGTCTTATTGCAATATAAATGTTTAAATTTTATATAAAACTTTTATGTAATGGATTTTAAAATATGATGCAAAAAATTATTTCATGATGATTTAAATTCTCATTTTAGAGAATGATTTGGAATTATTTATCTTTGGAGAATAATCATCATCAACTGAGTCATATCTGGATCCACACCATGCATCTCTAAAGAATAATATTCATTATGAAGAAGAGAAAAAAATCAAGGGTTGGTGGTGGTAGTATTCAAATTCCAAATGTACCTGTTGTACCAGAATACATTAATGTAATTCTTAATGAATTACCTAGACATCCCCCAGACCATGATGTTGGGTTTTCTAATTATTTAACACATTATATAACACCAATATAAATGACCCCATCTAAAATAGAAACTATAAAATTAGTAGAGTTTATGAAAAAACTATATTATATGGGGGAAAATCGATTTATTATCCGTCAGTATTTCACTATGGGGATCCTCTATGCTCTTTAATGAATAAATATGGATATATGTTTCAATTAATTGATTATAAAAAAATAAATATTATTAATATAATTAAAATGAATCATATGAATTTCATTAATGACTTATTCTATCAACTTCATGGAGCCCAATATTTTTAAATGATTTACCTTCCTTCTAGGATTCATTAATTGGGATTGGAGATGGAATACATTATAAATAGATCATTTTGAACAAGTTATGGACATTAAGAGTATTCAATAATTACCGTTTATTAGAATAATAAACCCCTTATTTTTATGAATCCAATAAATAGAGTATTCATATATTATCTTGATGATTTCATTTTTTTATTCTTTTATGATTTTTTTTGTTTATTCTAAATGATAATAAGACCATAAAAATCACTTTTGGATCGTTAAATATACTTTTATATAGAAATATTTATATAGGAAATTTATGATGTTTTATTAATGGATTCAATAATTTATATTTTTGTTCTATTATATCTAAGGATGGAATTCCATTTTCCCTTGAAAAATTGAATGTATTTAGGGAATTTCCTATACTAAGGAACATAACTGTGGTTCATAGTTTCATTATTTTGGCAGGGTACTAGAGGGGATTTATTCTAATTTTTTCTCTATTTTTTCCAATTAAAAAAGATTACATGTAATGCGGTTAAACTTTTTGTAAAAAATAATGTTTAGAATTTTATTTAGAAATATGTATTCTCATATTTAGTTATTTAGTTTTGACACAAACATTTAAAAATATTGGTTTCTGATATATAATGATGCTTCCAAAAAGGGACTTCATTGTGTCCTAGTGTAAATTTATCAAAATAATTCGTCTGAATCATAGAAATAAAAGATTCATAGACTAGAAATATCTAAACGATGATCTTGAATTGGAATATATTATATTTTCATTGCAGATATATAGATATTATATCTATGGTTATACATATTAGATATAAATTGATAATAAGAGCCTAAAATACATCTTTTATCAAAAATTTTCTCAACATGACATAAAATGGATGTCTTGTTATACTCATGTAATTTTATTACTCAATTAAATGACACGATGAGAAATAAAATAAGTTATAAGGTTCAATTTGTAGGAAATATAATTGGGTTTTATATAAATGTTGATTGAGAGAGATCATAAAATCATGGACCTAATAAATATGGATATGTAAATTATTAAGGAAGGGGTGACATGGCATAGTTTTCTAATAATTTAGAAATCATCAATATATTAAAAGTTAAAATCTTCCCAATGGGGTTATGGTAACACAAAAAATATAAACAATTCATTGAATTTTGGTAAATTAAAAGACTTAATTTTAATAGATTTTTTTCTAATTTTTTGGAAGAGATAATGATTACCATTTATTCCTTAGCTAAAAATGCAATTGTTGGATGATTCTCACAGACCAAAGATTCCTATACACCATAGTATCATAAATATATATAGGGATTTTAGGAAAAAAAAATTGGCGGTATAACATAAAGAGGGAACTTATTGATTGATTTTCCTTATTTCTAATTAAGAAATAAGTTAATGTTGAGAGAAAAAAACATATAGGTTTTATGAAACATCTTCTTATTATTTTTTGTAAATGAGATGTCATTATCATTTATTTTAGTATAGGAAAAAAATACTCATTCAAATCATAATTCAGTATGAGTTTTCATTAATTTCATAAAAAAATATGAATATTTACTCTTCATAAGATTATATTTAATCATTTGGAACCTCACAAGGATCCATACTAATGAGTTTTTTGACATCATGAAACACATCATTTCGGTGTTTATAATCATGATCCTTATTTTACACGAAACTCAAGAGGAGGATTTTGAAGAGTCTTGAAACTATGATTCATTTGAGAACTTAATATCATCTTAAAACTAATGCATGGTCTAAAAGTACGATTCAATGAATTTAAGAAATGATAAGATTTCGACCACATGAAATTCAATGTAATTATGACTAGTATTTTATGTTGGTAGAGTTCTCCTATAATAGTAGATTCTATTAGATTAATCAAATGAGGTAGTATAAACAATTATATTTAATTTTATCTTATACTATAAATTTTTTATATGAATTTGAAGAAAATAAATTCATAGGTATATAACATGTTGAAGAAACAATAAAAACAATGTTAAAGTCTATTAATTCTCACATTAAAGTAGTATAGAATAGGAAATATATTTATTCCGACAATTAGAGGATCCATTTTTACTTACAAGAGACATGTCACTTTTTATTGAATGAATGTCAGTGGAATAGGGTTATAAGGTTTACTAATAAATTTCTATTGGGATATAGGTACATCATACCCTTTGAATTTTTTGAAATAAGTGGGGTTGTTTCTTATTATTTGGCGATTCTTCCAAAACTCATAGAATTATATGATGTGTTCATATATCATTTTTAGGTAATTAAATTCCAAACCCAATGTATCTTCTCACCTATGATGAAATATAATTTGATGCATATATATCTTACTATGATGAACCCACACATATTCATGATACTAGAGACAAAATATTTCTAAATTGGATGACTCTTCATGTAAATATACTTTGGAGAAATCCAAAAAATTAGGATGAAATGTGGGAACTAGAGGAAGTCATGAATCCGAACCATAATAATATTTTTAGAATTTAATGTCCCTGACATTACATAAATTATATTTAAATAGGATGGAATAATGAAACTCTAAAATACATTACAATAATTTTTTTGGAATAAATATAATTTCATCAATAGCTTGTGATACAAGAACCAAGTTTAAACAAAACATGAAAATTGATTAAACATGGCCATCACAAAAAAGATATTAAATTATATATTATGAAAATAGATAAATAAATAAATTATCAAAAATATATTTTTTACACAATTAAATTTATTATCTATTTATTATAAATAAAAAAATTAATCATTTGGAAGAAAAAGAAATGTTTTTAGAAAAATAAATTCCTTCTAAAAATAAATTTAGACAAAGATTACATTCATAATTTCAGATTTATAATTACTAAATTAAGAAAATATATTTGAGATATTAAAATTGATTTTATAAATCTTCTATTTAAAATTATCATATTCTGAATTTTTTGGGTTTTTCTAAAATGATAAATTTTTCTATGAATTCTAAAAAAATATAGAATTTTAAATATAAAATATCTTTTTGTTTAAATTATTTATAAATATGAATTATTGATTAATTTGTATTTAATGTAATATTATTTAAATAATATATCAATTAATATAATATATGTTATTGGAATCATTTTTATATTTCTTTTTCATGTAAAATACAGTAAACATTTGAACATTTTATATTTGAAAACTTGCTTTCTCATCACATCTATTAGATTAATTTTTAATTAAAATTTTCCAAATTTGTGAAGATAAATTAGAAAAATGGATTATGTATTATTAATAATAAAAATTATTTTACCAAGTATGTTAAAAATATATTTTTCCTAAAGTTATTATTGAAATAACTAAAACATTATTACCATGGTTGAGGTAAATATGTGTTTACCAAAGGGTTAAATTAAAAATATAAGGGATCAATTGAAAAAAATTACATTGAAAAATATATTTTGTATTAATGATTTATAATTATTTATAATATTCTTCATTCTTTGACAATTTGTGTGTGATGAATGTGGATAAACCATTTTCTTTTCAAAAGTTTCAAGTGTGCCACACAACACACTTATAAAAGGACACCATCTCTAATAACTTCATGACACCATAAAACCCATTTTGTTAAGATAATAAATACCCAAATAAAATAAAAAATTACTTCCCATCATCCTATAATCATTTTTTTAATCATAAATCTTATCTAGGAGCCTTTTACATTAAACACAATAAGGTTAATAAAAGAACATGACATGTTTCCCAAAAAGGATTTTTATTTTATTTTTTACTCTACCAATTTTAATAATTATTAAAACATAATTATATAGTAAAATAATATATAAAGTATAATAAGATAATATATTTTTATTTTCATGACCTACAACCATCCAAAAATCCATCAAATGGGTTGTTAAATCATCATTTGTGTTCACGACGAAGTACCACCTCCCAAACACATGTCATTAGTTTTTTCATTACAACCTCTCATGGTTGGGAATAAATTTTTATTTAATGAATATATATGACATTTAGAATTAATTATAAATATGTTTTCATTATATCATATATAATTTTTTACCTTCTTTTCAGTAAGGGATACAATAACATTTCTAATGTGTTTAGTGGACTACCACCACGTGAAGTGATGTGATTCTTTTTTCCCTAACAATTTACATGGAAGATAATAAAGATAATGTTAATAAATGTATGTTATATATATAAAATAATAATTAAATTAATAAAATATATCAAATTATGATAGTATAAAATAATATGTTTTTTATTATGTTTTCATTCTACTAATGATTTGAACATCATTCATGTACGTGTGGACTACCACCTCCACAAAGCGACCTGACTCTTTTTTGATCAACACACTACATGGATAACATATAAAAATATATTTAATGGAAATATATTTTATTTAAGATATAATTAATATTATGTAATTATAAAATATTTCTTACCTCTTTTACATAATTATCTTTGAAAAATTGAAACTTTACTCATCCGTACGTACTACATACTATCTTCGTGATAATGATGTACATCATTTGTCAAACCAACCATTCATTATTGGTCATAAAACTATTATTTGAATATAAATATGATAAATATTTTATTTTTATCATTTTAGATATTATTAAACTATTTATTATTCTCATAATGAGGCCATTCTTGATAAAGGATGAATTAGAAAACATGCAAATTTACACCAAAAACAATGAAAATAATAAAATATTATTAACAAACTGATTAAAAGTTGTTATAAAATTCTAAATATGATACTATAAATAATAAAATAAATTTAATATAAGTTAATAACATGGTTAAAACCACTATATATGAGATTAAATCATAATCAATGAAAAAAAGTGTGAGCTAACAAGAATTATCTCAATTACTCTTCATAGTGGCTTCTATATTATTGGGTAACATATTTATTTATTATGGTGTATATAATGTCCCTTTTACATAGCTTGAAAACATAATTAAGGATGTTATTTTAAATTCTAATTTCAATTAATTCTTTAATGGATATTTTAATTGAAAAATACCAAGTGGTAGAATATATTTTAAAATATCACTTTATTTTTTGATTTTTATCTTTCTCCAAAAATAATTACAATCTTGTGATTATTTTTCATTGTAAATTTCATTTACCATAAATATACCTATTCTTTTATGATAGATATTATTTTTTTTAAACCAAATTTTGATTTAAAATAAAGTGTTTTGTAATAAAATTTAATAGATTTACTTTGAAATTATTAATAAATATGTATCTTTTAATCAATACAGATATTTGTTGACAAGGAATATTTTTCTGTAAATTTAATACTTTGTTTAATATTTTTGTAATTATTAAAATATAGAGATATGTGTGGGTACCAGTTATATATATCCCCTTGATTCATTTACATGTATCACGAGAAAACCAATTTTCAAATCAGATGGGTTTTACACATTGAACTATCTTTGAGGAATGATCCTGATGAAAGAGGAATCATGAATCTTAAGATCATGAAATAAAATAGTTATAAATTTAATTTTTTTAAGTGTAGTTTTCTTTCATTATCCATCTTATTTTTACTATGATACTATCACTAAATTCAATTCATTATCATATTATTGATTAAATTGGATGTTTATTCTGTTATTTACCTTACCATATGAATGATTCTTATTATAAAATGCTAGGAAAGTTATTTTTATGAATTTTTTGGAAAACATACTTTTCCATGTAGATTATGATTATTTATTCATTTTAGATTCCATTATACCTGACCCTTAATAATAATATCATATCAGTCTTATTTTTTTCCATTCCCTAAGATATGAAAAAGTATTCTTAGAATATTTTTTCAATGATGTTATTCAATTTGTGTCATAATATATTTTTTATATTAAAATTGAAAATGTTTTATCATGTCTGTATCTCATTCTGAAAATGTACTAAAATAACTGGTACATTGTTATTTGACCCTTTATTTATATTCTAATGTAATAATGCTGGCACCATCTCTAGGTTAATAGAGTTGGAGTAACTATATTAACATTTAACTGAGAATTAGTCAAAGGATAAATTTTGTGTATAAAATTTAAATATATTTATTTAAATTCAAATTAAAATTTATGATTTGAAAAATTATTTTCATACAAAATCATATCATTTGAAAAACAATGAATATGTAATATACCCTAGTGAAATGAAAAAGAGTTGGTAAAATCATAACCACTTGTAATTATCAAGTCAAATCCCCTTTTATGAAGTAATTCAAATTTAAAAGTAAAAACCATTATTTTGTAAATAATTATTGATATTAAATTTATGATAGTCATTATATACTTCCAATAAAATACATTTTGTGTTTTACATTACAATATTACACAATTAAAATAAATTGAGATAACATCTCTTAATGCATTATTCTATTTGGTTTAATATGATTCAATATAAAATATAATGGTATTTAGAAATTTATGAATTTATAAAAAAAAATTATTAATATGTATATTATCATATATGGTTTTCTTATAATATTTTACTACGAGTTTTTTAATAATAATTCATTATTTCCGTTGTTTAAATTGTTCATTTCCTTGGTTTATCATGCGTGTATTGTCTTGAAATATCTAATTATTGTGAATAAGATATATATACATCAACTATAGAATGAAAATAATGTTCAAAATATTATATTGACTCATTATATACATTTGAATAATCATTATTTAAGGTTTCACAATGAACATGAATCGAATAGCTTTGTGGAGACCATAGGTCGTACATAGAGATGATCGAAAATTTAAAAACATTAATGAGTGAAAGAGTAAGGAAGTGGGTGATATATTAATTTCATTAAATCAATATGATATCTTATATTTCACATATATTTATTAAATATTCTCTTATTAATTTATATATAAATTGAAAATGAAAAAAATTAATTAAATCACTTTGTGAGGCGGTAGTAATACGTACACACGAGAGACAATATTGTATTTTAAAATGGATAAAAAATAAGAAGTTATTTATGATATTATAAATCTATAATAATTATAATAATAAATTAAATATTATATAAATATATATATTAAACCAATCATTATATTTGACAATGATATGTGTTCATGGAAAATAATATACACAGGTTCATGAAACTGTAGTTCTTCATTCACGTGATCATCAATTTATATTCCCATTTAATGGAAGATTAGATGGCTAGATGTAATGAACATAACACAATAACATATCATCAAATATAACATAACTATAATTATATAAAATAATTATTTAATAAAAATGATATGAGGAGGAATAAGAGGTAAATAAAATTAAGAATTTTTAGTATTACCTCTTCTACATATGATCTCTTTATATTTTCACTAACATACTTCTTAGTATATATTTATGATCATAAAAATGGATATGGATGATGTGATGGGGGTATGGAATTTATTTTTCTAGGGAATGGATGAAACACATAGATTTATAAGTGTGAATAGGGAGGAGAGGAGGATGCCTTTACTATGTAGGGTAGAGGAAAAACATTTAATTTTTATAAAATTCAATTACCCACATGTTTTTATCAATCCAAAAGAATAAGAAATGGATAACTATGATATATTAAAATATATAAGGTAAAAATGTTTTGATATAATGGTTATTTTATTTTTTTGGTAATTTTTAACCTTATAATTCTAGTTTATCCATGGAAAATCATTTTTCACCTAAACCAGAGTAATTAGTTTTTTTTATAAATTTTACTATTTATAATGGTAAAAAATAAAATATATTGGATTAGATAATATTAATTATTATTTTCATAGATATTTAATCCATTTTTAAAAATTATATTCATAGATTTTTTGTAATCTAATTTACAATTATACCCACAAACATGATGAAAAACCAGCTTTCAAAAGAGAAAATACTATAAGTATAATTTTTTTTCAAAATTGTATGATAAATATATTATAATGATGTAAAATATTAAAATTTTAAATTAATTTAAATAAATTTACTTTAATGAAAAATAGAAATAAAATTTATTCTTGTAAATTGTTTAAATGAAAATACAGGTTTCAACAAATGTTCGTATATTTCATAGTTCATTCAAAATTGAAATATTTCCAAAAAATCCCCAAAAATCATTCTCAGTTAATTTTCATATTATTATTTCAAAAATTAGCTTCATTTTACAGAATAAAATATCTATAATTTTTTTAATAAAATATTTTTAAACTATGTGAGAAATGAGAGACTAAACCTCCATTTAGAAAAATACATTTATCATAAAATAGTTATTTTTTTTTTAAATAATAATTATTTTTTTTATAATTAAAATAGAATTTTTTTTAATATACATAGTACTAGTAATACCACCCAACTAAATGTATCTTAATAATGACTATGTTTTAAACAAAAATATTTTAATAGAATATTTTGTTTATTTTGAAACCAGTGTTGCATGCATCGTAAGATGTCAAAAAGATATAATATCATTAAGAATAGATATATCATATTATCTCACAATGTTAAATTTTCTTCTAAATTTTGAGTCTTATGTCATATATTCTATCAACCATAAATTTCTTCTTCTAAAAACAATGGGTGTTACATTAATGGACTTCCCCACCTCCATAACCATTTTATGAAATTTTCCTTACTCTAAAAGTATTCACAGGGTTTTCAAATTATAGTATTTTATGAAAAATTTTATAATAATTCCCTTACTTTTTTTATATTTTTAATAAGATATTGTTTTATTACAAAACCAAAATTTCTAATGAAGATATTGTTATTATTTATCTATTATTTCTTTTTGTACCATTATCATTCTCATAAAACAATCACTTTCTTATGATCATCCTTCAGTGGAAATTACATTTCTATTAAATATCAATATTCATTGTATCATGGATATAATTATTTCTTAAACGTAATAAATTTCAATATATAGATTTTTACGATGATATTTATTGTCTTTACTGGGGACATAAATTTTTGTTTCATTGTCTATATTACTTTTTATGTCTTATGATAATCAAATATTTTTTATTAGGAAAATACTAAAATTTAATATTTTATATTCTCCATAAAAATTTGTTCCATCATTTTTTATTAATTTTCTACTCACTAATTTCATGTGGTGAATTAATTGACCTTGACATTGATCTGTAGGGACCATTATATCCCCTAAATGCATCAATATTTCTCATTAGAAAACACTAGTTTGGGTATTTGGAATATGATTTACCTATTTAACATTATTTTCATGGAAAGAGTGCATGATGATAAGACTTCTATATCAATAATTTTAAATTATATCATTCTGAAAATAGTTATTTTTATCCATGTGGTTATTTATATCATTGTGTTATATTATGATTTATTCTTGTTTTATGGTATTAGTTATATATCATATTTGATTATTTTTTATCTATTATATATTACGCTTGTTTTATTTTTTCATGATAGCTATATTTTACATTACCCTAACATTGTATTTGACTTCAGTATTATTTAGTTTTCCTTTCCGAATGATAAGATGAAGGAATCATTGAATGAGTTCAAGGATAGAAATTATTTATTCTTACCTTGTTCTATATTATATTTCTGATGTATTTTTTTTATTTTTTTATATCTAGTTCTTTATGACTATAAGAATATTCTATTTGAAAAACAATTTCTCATCACATATGTTCAATTAATTTCAAATTAAAATTTTCTAAATTTTTAACAAAATTTAGAAAAATTGATTACGTATTTTTAATAAAAATAATTTATTTTACCTAATATGTTAAAATTAATTTTTTACCAAAATTATTAGAAAAATAACTGAAAATTTATGATGACGGTTGAGGTAAATATGGGTTTACCAAAGGGTTAAATTAGTAATATATTTGGAAAATTGAAATAAATTATATTAAAAAATATATTGGCTTATATTTTTTTTCCAAATGATTTACAATTATTTATAATAATATTATATTTTTGAACTATATTTATTGTGAAGAATGTTGATAAACAATTTTCTTTTCAAAAGTCACAAGTGTTCCAGACACCTCAATTATAAACGGACACCGAAACTTTTCTCTTCAGGAAACCATACAACCCATTTGGTTAAGATAATAAATACCCAAATAAAATCTAAATTTACATCCCATAATCCTAAAAGCCTTGTTTTAATCATAAATATTACCTAGGATGCTTTTATATTAAACAAAAAGAGGTTAAGCAAAGAACATGTCATGTTTCTCAACAAGTATTTTTATTTTATTTCATACTCTACCTCTTTAAATAAAAATTAAAACATAATTATATAGTTAAATAATTATATAAAATATACTTAGTTTTTTTAATTTTTTTCCTAACCCAAAACCATCCAAAAATCCATCAAATGGGTTATTAAATTATAATTTGTGAGCACGACAATTTACTACCTCAAAAAACCCATGACATTAGTTTTTTCATTACAACCTCTATAATTTGGTTATAAATTTTCATTTAATGTATATATATGATATTTGAAAATTAGGCTTCTTTATTATTAGGTAGAATATTTATTTAATATGGTATACACAATGTCCCTTTTATATATAATATCTTGAAAACATAATTATTCATGGTATTTTAAATTCTAATTTGAATTATTTATTACATGGATATTTTAATTTTAAAATACCAAGTGCTGTAAGTTATTGTACAATCTCACATTCTTTTTTGAATATTATCTTTCTCACGAAACATAACATTCTTCGGATAATTTTTCATTCTAAATTTCAATTACTTTAAATATCCATATTCTAGTATGATGGATAATATTATTTTTTTGACCAGATTTAATTAATAAATATTTTGATTTATATTAAATGCTACAAGATTGACTGAGGAAATAATGATAAATATGTATCCTTTAATAAATATAGATATTTTCGGATAAGTAATAGTTTTTAATAAATTTAATAATATATTTAATATTTGGGTAATTATTAAAATATGGAGATATGTGTGGGTCCCCGTAATATATACCCCCTTTATTCATTTAAATGTGTCATGAGAAAAACCAATTGGCCAAATCATATTTGTTTTTACACGTATTATTGAACAGTCCTTGAGGAGTGATCTTGACCGTTGAGGAATAATGAATCATTATATTATGAAATAAAATAGTTATGAATTTTCATTTTTTAAATGTAGTTTTTATAATTATCCTTGATATTTTTAGTATGATATTATCTGTAAATTCATTTAATTCTCACATTATTGAATAAATGGAATGTGTGTTCTGTTATTTACCTTTCCATGTGGACGATTCCTTATCTTATAATGATAGGAAAGTTATTTAAATGTATTTCTTATATATTTACTTTTCCATGGAGATTATGATTATTTATTCCATATATATTCCATTATATTTGACCCTTAAGGATAATATCATATAATCCGTATTTTCTTCCATTTCCCAAGATATGAATAAGTATTCTTAGAATTTTTTTTCAATGATCCTATTCAATTTCTTTTATCATATAATTTTTTATATTAAAATTTTAAAAATTTTTATTTTATGTGTTTCTGGTTCTCCAAAAGTTCTAAAATAACATGTAATTTGTTATTTGACCTTTTATATATACACGAGTGTAATAATGTTGGCACCATATCTAGGTTACTAGAGTCCAGGTCACTATAGTAACTTTGAAGAGAGAATTATTCAATGGATAAATTTTGTTTATAAAATTTCAATCTATTTTATAAAATTGAAAGAAAAATTATGATCTGAAAAATTATTTACACACAAAAAATATAATTTAAAACACAATTAAGATGTAATATACCCTAGTGAAATGAAATTGAGTTGTTAAAATCTTTACTACATGTTTTTTTCATGTCAAATCTACTTATATGAAATAATTAAAATAAAAAATGAAAATCCATTTTAGTTTAAATAATTATAGATATTACATGTAATATTGGAATTGTGTACATCCAATAAAATACATTTGGTGTTTTACATTACAATATGCCCCAATGAAGATAAATTGAGTTGAAATCACTTATTGCATTATTAATTTTGGTTTAACATGATTTAATATACTATATAATGGAATATATAATTTTATAAATTTTTAAAATAACATTTTTAATATGTATATTATAATTTATTATTTTCTTATAAAATAATACTTCTAGTTTTATAATAATAATTCATTATTTTAATTGATTAAATTGTTAATTTCCTTGTTTTATCATCTTTGTTTTGTCTTGAAATATCTAATTATTGTGAATAAGATATAGATACATCAACTATATAATGAAATTAATGTTCAAAATATTATATTGACACATTATACACAATTTATTAATCATTCATGAAGGTTTAACATAGAACATGAATCAAATTTCTTCAGGGAGACCATAGGTCATACTTAAACAGGATCGAAAATTTCATTAAATTAATGAGTGAAATGGTAAGGAAGTGTGTGATATATTAATTTTATTGAATCAATATGATATCATGTATTTCACATATATTTATTAAATATTTTTTTTATTAATATATATGTAAATTGAAATTGAAAAACTAATTACGTAACTTTGTGAGGAGGTAGTCAGACGTACACACGAGAGACATTATCGTATATTAAACGGGATAAAAAATAAGAAGTTATTAATTATATTATAAATCTAGAAGAATAAAAACATCTGAAATATTATACAAATATATTTATTAAACCCATCATTATATTTTACTATGATATGTCTTCATGGAAAACGAGTTACATCGTTTCATGAAACTGTAGTTCGTCGTACACATTATCAAAAGTTTATTTTACCATTTAATGGAAGAGAAGATGGATAATGGTAAGGAAATTAACATAGTAACATATAATTATATATAATATAACTATAATTATATATAATCATGATTTAATTATATTTTTATGTGGTGGAATAAGAAATAAAAAAAGACTCGTATTTCAATGTTACCTCTTCTACATTTGATCTCTTTAGTTTTTCACCAACATCCTTCCTTGTTTATATTAATGATAAAAAATGGATATGTATGTTCTGACAGGGGTATGTAATTTATTTGGGTAGGTCTTGTATGAACCAAATAGATTTGTAAGTATGAATTTAGAGGAGAGGGAGAGGCATTAAAAAAGTATGGTAAAGTAAAAACGTTGAATTTTTTAAAACAATCATTTACACACATGTTTTTATCATTCTAAACGAATTAAAAATGGATAACTATGATCTATTATAGGATATATAGTCGAAATTATTCCATATAATAGTTTTTTATAAGTTTATTGGGTAATTTCTAACCATTAATTTTTAGTTTAACCCTAGTAAATCATTTTTCACCTAAAATATGATGATTAGTTTTTTTTAATTTTAGTATTTATTGTGGTTAAATTTTTTTTACCAGATTAAATAATATTAATTATAATTTTTATAGATATTTAATCCATTTTTAAAAATTAATTTCATATATTTGGTATAAACTAATTTAAAATTAAACCTGCAAACGTGAGGAAAAAGCGGGTTCCAAAATAGAAAATTATTATTTGTACAAATTGTATTTTAATCAAATGCATATGTTAAATATATTATAAGGATTTAAATTACTCAAAATTTTAAATAATTGAAATAATTTTAATTTAAATAAAATTTAAATCTAATTTATCCTTGTAAATTGTTTAAAAGAAAATACAGTTTTCAATAAATGTCAGTATTTTTCATAGTTCATTTAAAAATGAAACATTTCTAAAAAAATCCCCAAAATTCATTCTTAGTTAATTTTCATATTATTATTTCAAAAATAATGTTCATTTTACAAAATGAAATATCTAATATTAAAAAAAAATTTAAACTATGTCTGAAATGGGTGACTAAAACATATTTTTGAAAAATAATGTTTTCATAAAACATTTATTTTTATTTTAAATCATTATTATTCTATTTATAATAAACATATAAATAATATTTTCATAATATTAATAGTAATATTAATTCCATCCAACTGAATGGATGGTTATAATTACTATGTTTAAACACATATATTTTAATGGCATATTGTATTTTATTTTAAGCACAGTTTTGCATCCATCGCAAGCTATCAAAAAGATATAATCTCATTAAGAATAAATATATGATATTATCTCACAATGTTATATTGTTTTATAAATTCGGTGTTTTATGTCATATATTATATCAACCATAAATTTATTCTTCTAAAAACATTGGGTGTTACATTAATGGACATCCCCACCACCATAACTATTTTTTTATATATAACTTACTCTACAAGTATTCAATGGGTTTTCGAATTACAGTAATTTATGAATACTTTTAAAATAATTCCATTAAATTTTCATATATTTTTAATACGATATTAATTTATTATGAAACCAACATTTCGTATGATAATATTGTTATCATTTATCTATTATGAAATTTCATACCATTTTCATTCTCATAAAATAATCACATTCTTACAATAATCCTTTAGAGGAAATTACATTTCTATTTAATATTAGTATTCATTATGTCTTGGATATAATTATTTATTAAATGTATTAAATTTCAATATATATATTTTGACATTGAAATTTATTTTTATTACTATGGACTTAGGCATTTGATATCATTCTCTATATTACTTTTGAGGTCTTATGATCATCTAATATTTTTGGATTTGAAAAAATAATTAAATTTCTTATGTTATATTCGGCATAAAAAACCGTTCCATTATTTTATATTAATTATCTATTCACTAATTTCATATGGTAATTGAATTGACCTTGACATTGATTTGTAGGGCCCATTATAGCCCCTCAAGGCATTAGTGTGTCTCATTAGAAAAAATATTTTGGATATTTGGAATAATATTTACATATTTAGAATTATGTTATTAGCAAGAGTGCATAATGATAAAATGTTTATGTCAGTAATGATTAATTCTATCATTCTGAAACTAGTTATTTTTTTCCATTTTATATTTTAATGGTTATGTTATCTTTGGATTTAGTACTCTTTTATTGTATTAGTCATATATCATATTGTATTATTGTTTATTTATTCCATATTAAACATGATTTATTTTTTCATGATTGATACATTTAACATTACCCTATATTTGTATTTGACCTCAATATTATTTACTTTTCCATTCCCAGTGATATGAAGAAGGAATTATTGAGTGAGTTCAAGGATACAAATTGTCTATTACTACTTTGTTTTATATTTTATTTATAATGTAAAAAATGTTTTTATTTTTTTTCATCTAGTTCCTTAATACTGTAATAATATTTGATATATCAATATTTGGTTAATTTTATATTTTTAAAATGTAATAATTTAACCACCAAATCTTGAATACTTGGGACAAGGTTTTACAATTAGTATTGGGTGAAATTTTTTAGAATCCTTAGCATCTGGAATTTAGGAAATAATTATTATAGAACCCAACCCTACAAAAATATTTAAGAATTTATCTAATTAAAGGGTAATAGAATAAATATTTTCTAAGTTAGATATTATGTATATTTCCTAGAAATCAATTCATTTATTGATACTACAAGTGGATAATGCTTTAGAATAGTTTCTTATTGGGGTAATATCACTAAATAATTTTTCTTGATAGTATCTCAACCATTATTCGTGTGAATAGTGAATGTTCCCTTACCACACACTTATTTTATCAGTCATGTGGGATATGTTTGGGGTAAATAATATTTCCATTTATAATTGTCAAAAAGGATTTGAGTAGAAGATGAAAATGAATGCTGTGAGACAAAACTAAGGACTCTACGATTGTAATGAATGTGTCATTATTTATAAAACCTATAAATTATTTCCTTGATTATGTGGTTTCTCACTGTGACTATTGTTTCACATAATATTATTTTTGGATTTAGTAAATGATTCAAACTACTAGGAATAATGAAAATGTTGACTTCTATGGACAATGGAATGATTGTTCTCATGAGAAACCAAATGAATTAGGATCTATAATCCTAAAATTTATCATTATTAATTATAATATATATCTTAATATGGTTAAAAATATTAGCATGAATGAGCCTCCTCACATACCAAATAAAATAAAAATGATGTCTTATAGAAATTTAGTTGACAAAAACCATGGGAAAAAAGTATCCAACAAACAATATATTAAATATTTCTAAAATTTACATAGAGGAGACACATTAATGAAATAGAAAATTGTATTATTTTAGGAGAATGTGGGAATGAATAAATAATATTCACATATAAATGTTCTTTGGATGAATTCTTGGTATAAGGATGGAAAACGTTATGCGTATAAAATATTTTAAATGATAAATTATATATTTCTAAATATGAATAATCTAACAGTAAAATATTTGAGGCCATAATTATTTATGTTCTTACCCATAAAATAAAATAATATCGTATTATGATTACGATGCGTTTATATAGGATTCAGTTTTTAATCTATAGTAAAGATGTATTATGGAATAAAACTACAAACCATAGTTATAATATTATGATGGAAAATGAAATATTGGGGTATTTATGTATTGGTCTTTTAATATTATAATAAAATGGTAATTATTTTTTTTATAAATAGAAGGATTATTAAAAGAATATTTTAAAAATGAGATAAAAAAATATGAATTGTAGGATTATATTTTGAAAATTATTGATAACCTTCCCGGTTAATATGGTCATTGATTTTGAGGAAATTATGGTCTACTAAATTTTTTGGACAATTTTTTACAATATATATAAACCTACATATTCTCAAAAAATTTATCTATTTATATTTACATGGGATAAAGAACTGATTGACATTGATGATGTAAATTTGATAGTATTTGTTTCCATGAATCTGAATAGTGATTTGATGAAATTTTGATTTAAGTCATATATGATACTATTTGTTAATTTTTTTTGATTTATTTATTGTATTATATTGTATTTGATATTATTTTTTGAATAATTATTTTGTTAATTATTTTTGGATATATATATTTTCATTGAGTTTTTTTAATGATTAATAATATTCTTATGTTTTAAGATAATATATGATCAACGCATTCATGTGTTCTATATTTGATAATATATGATTAATTATATATTATTGGGATAAATGTATCATATAATATCATATATTTTGGGTTTTTATTTTTTTTAAATATTTTTGGGATTATTAAGTTATAAAATTTATAAAATTTATTAATTTTAACTTTGGGTTATACTATTGAGATTTTAGATAATCTTGTAATATATTTTTCTATTTTAATACCATAAAATGTTATATATAAAACCATATTTCATATATTATATAGAATAAAATTAATTTATATGATAATGTAACACCATGATAGGTTAGGATATATTTATTTTTAGATATATTCAATCAATTCGATAGTTTTCAATTCATGCAACAGTGATTTTGAAAAAAATGTGATAATCTTTTTAAAAATAATTATGACCATTCTAACCTATATATTAAGTTAGTAAGTATGACTAGTGATTATTATGTTATTAGAATAACATATTTTTAACATGCATGTAAAAAAATTTAATTTTAATGTATTGATTTTAAATAATATAAGAACCATTTTAAATAAGAGTAAGTGTTTTTTTAAAAGCATCATTTTTTTCTAAAAGGTGGTCAAGTCATGTACTGTGGAAAAAATTTTCAATTACATTTTAAATAATTTTTAATTTTTTTTTGAAATATAATATATATATTTTAAAAAAATAATGATAAATTATATTCGTGTGATGTTCTGGGATTTACTTGAATACATTGATTCTTTTAAGAGAAAAAACCATTTTATACTGAAAAGTTATTTTCATTTATATAATTTCATAAAAAATTATATTATAAATTGTTTTTCAAATACAAAAAAGGTCAATTATTTTAAAATTTTACTAATATGGTTCTTATAAATCAATTTATAATGAATTTTGGATATTAAAAAACTACATAATTTTGAGAACTTTCTCTTTGGAAGACCTCTCTTTCATCGCAACTACTGGAACACATCAAACCCAAAAGCCTAGAGATGGTGCATTACGTATTCAATTAGCATGATTTAAAGGAATGAAATAATGAAGAAATAAATTGTTGAGTAGTATTGAAGAAACTAGATGCATACAAAATATCCAAAGTACATTGGGAAAGGTAACAAAATGCATTACATAAGAAACACAAATAAACTGAATCCATGAGAACTCAATAAATGGTATCATATTCATAACCATTTGATGGTAAACAAATGAAATTAGTGATATAATATTCTTAGTTATGTTTATAGAATGTATAATCTTGAATCGATAATAATTGAATCATAATCACATTGGTATAGTCAATATGGAATGGTAAATAAATGAAAAACACATGCCACTAATAAACATAGAATGAAAATGCATCCATCGATTTAGCCATAGTGAATAGATCATGGATAGTAATAAATGGAAAAGAATAAAGATAATTATTATTAATTGGATTTCATAAATTGGTCATATGATTCCACTATACCATCCAACAGTTATTATCTGTCGGTAGATAATTGACTGAATCTATTTTGGAAAAAATGTGAGGGGTTTGTCACCAACTAATTTGTATCATGATACCTATCAATGACACAAGGGGATATAGTGGGCCCCAAACATCAGGGTGTTTCCAAAACATTATTTATAAACATATTTATTACTAGTACAATATTACTTATCAATATCTTTATATAGTAGAGGATACATACTTATCAATATTTACATTGTTAAAACAACATTCCAAATAAACACCATATGTAAAACGGTATACGACTTAAGAAAATAATCATATCCATGAAACCAGAATATTGATATATGATATAATTATAATCTAAAATGAATAATTATCTCATGGGGCAGTAGGAACACCACATATCAATGAGTAGGTTCCCAATACCGTGTAAATCATAATAAAATGGAAACCGAATCAATGTCCCATACAAAATTATAATCAAACGATATAAAAATCATCAATTTAATCATTTAATACTATAAATAATATTATAATACTTATATTATATATAATGTTTCTGTAAAAATACACCAAAAACAAGAAATAGGTGGCAAACAATGGAAAACTCACGGAAATCAATGTGAGATGAGAAACCACTTGCATTATACCCAAAAGTAATATTACTTTGATCATAATGACCAGAATAATAAAATTAAAATTCATTAATTAATAATAATATAACCTCCTATAAATTTAATTGATTTAGTAGAACCTTATTATGTTCATTCATGGCCTTTTCTATGGGTTTACGAGGTTCAATTTTATTGTTTTGGAAGCTTGTTCTTCATTGGTATTTATAACATGTTTACTTGTTTTCCATAATTTATGTTCATTTTAAATGTAGTTAAACATATAAACTAGTGAATAAATATTATTAGTTAAATTTAATATATATAAATTGTCTTATAATGTATTTGTTTATATACCATGAGGTTTAATCATTAGCTACATGTTAATGCTAAACACTTGGATTAACTAGGTGGTTTTGTGCACAATCATCTTGTTTTGTATTATTATTTTATATAATGATTGTGTAAGGATTTAAGAACATGTAATAATATAAAATAAATATATTAAGATCCGGTTCGGCAAGTAAAATGGTTTCATGAAAAATATTGAATATTGTAATAATAATTCGAAACCTGTCATCCTTGAATGTGATAAATTAACACATCTCAGACGGTATTTTCATTTTTATTATAAGTGGAGGGGGGAACGTTAGATTATTATGAAATATAACATTATAAAGATAAAATTATAGTTCATATATGTTATGGTAATTATCATAGAATTTGGATGAGGGTAGACGAGGAGAGAAAAAAAAGAATTGAACTTGTAAAAGATATTGAAAGAAAAAGGAAGAGAGGTTCACCTCTTGAGTACTCCTCCTTGAGAATCTCATTAAGTCCATTGTTCTTTGAATTTTTGTGAGACCAAAATTTCATAGATGTGGGGATAAGGGTTGGGACGTTTATTTGGAGGATCTTAGTAAATTTTCAAATCTTTCGTTGTGTGGGAGGAAGAGGGGTGAGGGGTGGGTTATAAAGGGGATGAGAGGAAGGTTCTCGTAATATTTTAATCATTAATTTATTATTTTATCCTATGAAAATAAATAGTGAGGCCTTTATGACATAGAATAGTAATAATTGAATTTCAGTTCTTCATTTGGGTTCTTACATCACACATAATTTTAGTAATAGTGAATTGATATTATAATGTATTTATACGGTAATTTAAAGTATTTTACTATTCACAAAAAAATTCATGTATTTGAGAAAAATATCAAAAATTGATCCTAAATATTTTTCTACATGTCAAATCCGAAAATGAGTTCCACTTTTCATGAAAAATTTATAAATATGTTATAATTAATTTTTTATTAAAATCATAATTTAATCCAAAAATACCAACACTTAAAATATTCATCGTCATTTTTAATGTGCCTAAATTCTATTTACACTTTCATGGTTGAGGATACCATACATAAGTGTAATAATACTATTGATAACGGTATGTTATTATTCATAAGGTCATGTTACTATTCATAATGGTATGTTACTATTCACCAAAAATTAAATTGATTCAATCAGACTCCAAATATTTCCCAAATTGCAACTATGTAGGTCCATTTTTCAAAATTCAAAAACTATAAGTTGTTAATTTATGTTTAATTGCTTGGTTATGATTACTTCCTATAATAGCAATGTGTTGTATCATATAGAATAAATATTTAATGAAATATCATCTATCTACAGAATTAAATTTTTTTATGGGAATGATACAATAACCTGTTTCATGTGTTATATTTTTTCCTCATTCAATAATCCAATACATGAAATTTTTCATGTATAAGACCCTTTATAAAATGTGGGTGGTTCATCTTCATAACATCCTCAGTTTAGCATGTTTATTCCTCAATTTTATGGTTTCTCCATAGAAACATTACTAGTCATGTATTCTGATTTCTCAATACCAACTCCCTTGTGTCAAGAATCATTATAGGATTTATATATTATTACAAATCAGGTTCTATATCTATTTCATCATACGTGAGTACATGAATTGTGTATGGAAATTATTTCATTATCAAAGACATGTGGAAGACATTTTGAACTTTGGAGATAGTTTATGGAATTTCCTAATTGTAAGATATAGCATCAATTCATTCTAAAATTTTGAATGATCCAATGTAATTAAGGAAAATCTTCCCTTTCTTACCAAAACATAAGACACCACCCCAAAGATGTGATTTTATAAAGACATGATCTCATTATTGAAATTTTAAATCCTTATATCTGATTGTCAAAATTCCCATTTTCCAACTTTTGGATGCTTTAATATGGGCCTGAATTTTCATTAGATTTATAGTTATCTCTTCGATATGATCTGGCCATATAAGTTACCTCTCGCCAAATTCATCCTACCAAGTTGTAGTTCGACAGTTCTGACCATATAATACTCATATGGCTCTATTTGAATGATGGAATGGAAGTTATTATTTTAGTAAAATTATACCAAATTAAATTATTGATCCCACATACCATGAATGTCAAGATAGTGTGATCTCATCATATCTTCCTATGATTGAATAGTACTTCCAGACAATATTTCTGTTTTGGGGTGATAAGGAGTACTCATGTGAAGCATAGTATTCAAAACCATATGGAGAATTTTCCAGAGTTTTTATGTAAACCAAGGATCTGAATCGGACATAATCGATAAAGGTGCACCATGTAGTCTTTCATCTTCATTAATATAAAGTCTTGATAGGATCTCAAGTGGTAAATCATCTCTTATAGAAAGGAAATGTGCTGATTTTGTGAGGTTGTCAACAATCACCCACTTTATATCATTACTTCTATGTTTACTCAGTAATCCTGTGAAACAATCCATCATAATTTCATCCCACTTCCTTCAAAAGAATTGGTAATGGTTTTATGACCCCTTAATGATGTTTTCTCTCTGCCTTCACTTGTTGACAAACTAGACACCTTAACACATAGTCAGCAACTTCTCACTTCCTGTTATCCCACCAAAAATGTTCATTCAGATCTCTATACATCTTAGTGAAACCAGTGTGTATAGGTAAATTTAAGCAATGCTCATTGTTCAATAATTCCATTTTATTCTCAGGTATCGATTGAACACATAAAATCATACCAAATTTTAGAAAACAATTAACATACACGAAGTTTTCCAATCTTCCATCCTTAATATCTTTAATTTTTTTATGTATATTCTCATCATTAGATTGAGAGATATTTCTATTCTTTATTAAATTTTTCTTAACAATAATTTGAAAGAGGAAATATGTAACCCATTCAATTACAATTCCAATATCCATATTTATTATATCCATGAATATAGTTTCTCTCAATCCACATTTGGGTTAGATGTCCATGATATTCCCTATTTAATGCTTCTGACATCGCATTTTCCATTCCTGGGTGGTTTTGTATTAATCAATAATAATATTTCAATAAATATATCCATATAAATTGCATCATGATGAGTTCTTTCAGTGTAAAAAATGTATTTCAATACTTTTTGATCCATATATAACTGACATCATTCACTATAGAGATAATGTTTCTGTATTTATAGGGGAAAGATTGTGAATTCAATCTCAATATCATGAGTTGGGTAATTTTAATCATGATTATTTGAATTACATGATGCATAAGCAATATCATTATCATTTTTCATAAGGCCGTACCCCATCACATTCTTTGATTCATCATTGTATATCACAAATCCATCATTTTCTAGATAAAGATTAAAAATTAGAGAATTGAACAATCTTCTTTATAATTATTCAATTAATTATATACATTATTTCTTCAATAAAATCTTTACCCATGTACGTGTTACATTGGTAAGAGGGTTGTCCAATTAGGCAAAATACTTAATGAAACATTGATAGTGACCTACTGTGACAATAAATCTACATACCTCAGTTAGGTTTGATGGCATGGGCCATTATTGGATTTCCTTTTCCTTCACAGGATCAACAGGGATTCCATCCTTAGAGGAAACATGGAAATGAAATGAAATTGATTGGATAAAAAATTCACATTTGCTTAACATACCATATAATTCATTTATTCAATGAGTTCTCAGAATAATCATTAATTAATTCGTATGGTTTTTGTAGATTTTGGTGTATACTATGATATCAATGATAAATACCACAAAACATTCATTGAGATATTCCATGAAAACTCTGTTCATTAGATCCATGAAGACAATGTTTGAATTAGTTAGTCGAAAAGGTATTACTGTAAAACTGTAATGCACTTACCCGGTTTAAAATGCTGCCTTTGGAATACCATCCTTCCTCACACACAGCTAAATATATCCAGATCTAAGGTCAATCTCCATAAAATATTGGGCTCTATGATGTTGGTCAAAAAAGATTCAATTAGTGGAAGAGGATACATGTTCTTTATTTTTATATCATTTATTTTCTTGTAATCAATGCACTAAATCCCAGAACCATCTTTTTTATTAACAATGAGGAAAGGGGATAAACATGGGGAATCACTAGGTTGAATAAACTCTTTGTCACTCAATTAACCTAGTTGTTTCTTTAGATCCACTAATTACACTATGAAAATTAAATAGGGAGTCTTTGTTATATGTCTTGAATAATGTATTAAACCAATATAGAACTAAACTTCCCTCTATGGTGGATGTCCATGTAAATCATCTAGAAATACAACAACATATTCTTACACAATAAGTACGTCTTAAATTTAATGATTTCTTTCCACATACCTAGATTTTGTTCTATCCCTCTCTATGAATTTCATTTAGTAAATATTCATGGGGTTTATATAGATATGAAACAAATAGAGACGTTACTGCTCTAAAGATAAGGGATTCTAAACCATTCTAAAAATTTGATACATACTTACTTTGGAAATATATTTTCACAACATAGTTTGAAAGAAAATTCATATTAATAATTATGTAAAATTTAATCATAATTATATTGAAAATTTTTAAAACTAAAGAATATTTTTGTTTCACAAATGTGACTTATTGGTACATATTTGTTGAATTGATACTTCCCATAGGAGTTTTGACAGACAAATCCTTTATTAACTCAAATTGTAAATGTCTAATTTTTTAGAAAAAATGGAGAGATATAACGAAATGAGATGATCCAAAATCATATAATGCATTGGATATGTTTGACGAATCAATTTGAAGTACTCGCCACTAAATCATTAAGAACATAATCCTTCGTGGATGTGATCACCTAAGCTTACCCTTTCTCTCATGGACTTTTCTGAGGAAATATTCATTTTCGCTTAGGACACTCATATTCAAACTGTCCCATCTCTCTAAAATTGTATCATTGAACATCATTTACTTAGATCATCCCCATAAATTCACTAGTTCAATGACCATTTTCTCCATAATAATAGAAAACTCTGATGCCTTTCAAACATTTTTAGGGATGATTCAATCTACAGTTCTCACAAAATGGATATTGCTTCATTCCCTTAATATTCATTAGCACTTAATCAGTTCCATGGTTATTAGAATGTATCATCATATCATGATTTCCGTTGAAAAAATTTTATCTAGAAAATTACTTATCTGTATTGATGGGATAAAAAACATTTTCAAGCTATGATGAAAATGTTTGAGAAGCTATTTCTCTTCAAAGACATGGATTAAGAACATAATATAAATGATCAATCTTGTCTTCTAAATAACATACGAAATATATATTATAACTGTATAATCATGTGAGGGTTTCCTCATACACTTCAACACTCCCTTCTTCCCTTTGGTTTAGGATAAAAAAATTTATCTATATTTTAGTTCGTTGTTCAAATGGAAAATATTTTTAGAAGAGTATTTTCTAAAAATTTCTCCATTTCATATCTTATTTATCTAATTACTCTATTGTATTATTGATAAAGGACCACCATGAATGAACATCACCCTTAAAGAAATATACTACTAGCACTACCTATTTATTTTCACTACATCTTAATTCCAGAAATATCATTTCAAGGGACTTGATCCATTGCTTAGCTACCACCAGATTAGTAGTCACAGTAAAAGATGGTGTCTTCTACTGCATAAAACAATTCGATACAGGTGTATCATGTTTATTTTTCATAGATTTAGTAAGATTTTCCAATATGGTAATGATTTGATCCTCTCCAACAATAAATATATATAATTTCTTAGTGGGTAAATCCCTACATTTTCCACATGTATTGATTCCCCTTCATCAAATAGGTGCCACCACTAATCAATAAAATACACTAAATTAGGTCAGAGTTCATAATTTATAACTTGAAAAAACTAATCTTAATAATAAAATTTATGATTAACTAATCTCATAATCATAACCATTGTGTATATTTACTTTTATAAATCTAGGAAATTGTCTGTATAGTATGGAAGGTGAAAATCATCTTCCTCACTCCTACTCGGCGATGCCCTAGGGCGATGAAAGCTGCTGCAGACCCTCCCCCGGTCGAGGGGGAGGGTTATCCTTTGCCTCTTTCTAGGGTACGACCTCCTTCCTTCCACAACCTCGATTCAATTCCTCCTTTCCCAGAAATTGAGATTAGCCCTAAAGTGCCAGACCTTTTTGATGGCTTTCCTCAGCTCGCGATTTCGACTTCGGAATTTTCGGAGGCTTTGATGCTTCTCAACCTGACGCTGGTGGCTCGTTTCAGTAGATATCGTACGTCGATCGAGTCTCTTGATAATTTTGTTTCTAGAACCTAGGGTTTACAGAACTCGGAAACCATAGGGCTTCTAGACAAGAGAAATATTATTATCTGGTTCATCTATGAGGATGATCTGATTTCAGCCTGGTCCAGAGCACCCCGATCTTGCAACGACTCCCATTTCTTTCTCTTCCAGTGGCCTTTACGATCTCCATATATAACGGGACGCTCTGAAAACAGATTTATGGGTAATCCTTCTGGAACTCCCTCTTCCATTTCAAAATCCATCAATTATCTGTATATTTGGGAACCTGGTTGGCCGTTTCTTATGTTCGGACAGTAGAAAAAACAAGGTCTATCACCCTATTTCTCCTCAGATTTGTGTTGAGGTTGATGTGTCCACACCAGCGATTGATTGGCTCTGGAGTATGGTTAGTGAATAAATTTGGTGCAAGAAGAGGGTGGTCATTGAGAGTTGGACAAAGTTTTTCTCTTCTTACAGGCGGTTGGGCCACTCCATTTCTGTATTCCGAAGTGGGAGAAGAAACCTTAATGGTATGCAATCATGTCACCTTCTAATCAGGCCAACTATTGAGGAAACGTATGCTAATCCCCAGGCTCGTGAGATTGATATAAATATTGACGCCCATATCATTAAACCCTGCAATATGATCCCTGACCCACAAGTCGTGGATATATTTTCTAAACTGAGGAGTGATCTGAATGATAGTAAGAAGGCAGAGCAGGTACCCCGGGCATGACCTTCTTATTCTGATAAGGTAAAATCTGATGGTATAGAATATGGAAAAGAGGTCTAACCCTCTGCTATCTCCAATGCTGATGATGCCCATGTAGATGCATGGGGGATGTCTGAGGTGCATGTTTCCTCTAGTCCAAATGTTGTTCTGTCCATGTTTCATGTTGTCCCAGGTCTGAACATAGTCCCATATCCGAGGTTACGACTTCTTGATCAACATGATCCTCTAGGTGATATTCAGACCCACAATTGGTTTATATGTTTGAGTGAAAAGGGGACGGAAGATGCAAACCCAGTTGGATGGAAAACACACATGCCAAGGTGGAAATGAAAACAGGGCTTAAAAAGGCGTTCCGAGGATACTGAACCAAGCGACAATGAAGAAAACTCCTTAGTGTCGACAGATTATGAGCAAGACCCTCAAGGCCACATGATGGTTGTGCCTATCTTAAGAAAGGGAAAGAAAGGGAATGATGTCTCTAATAATTTCCCAGTCCACAAGGGAGGGAAAAAGTCAAGGCCCCACGAAGTCAAATAAAATACCCCAAAGACAATTGTTACATGATCTTCAGGGCATTTTAGACATAATGTGACAGTGGAAGGAACAGGGGACCCAAAAATTGCTGAAAGTCACAAGCATGTGTCTAGAGAGTTGGGAGAGAAAGTTTTATGTAATGAAACCAAGGCCTTGATGGCGAAATCAAGGTAGCAAATGTTTAACCAATACCAGATAGTACTGAAAGCAGACTGGTAGAAAAGGTTGAAGTGGGGAATGGGGAATGTCTGGAGATTGTCTTACACTCTGAAGAGGAAATGTTATAAGGAAATTTTCAGATCAATGCCTCGAAGGAGGTTATCCAATGAATTTATGAGAGGTCGCTAAGTGTTGAAACTAATGAAGAACAAAGTGAGTGGATCACCAAATAGGACAACATCCTAGCGCAGGGTTTCAATGAAAGGAAGATCACCGCGGAAGAATTAATCCTGACCTAGGACAACTTGGAAGATTATTTTGAAGGTCTTCTCAGGAATGATCCAAACACGCAGGTATTTACTCTGAATTGGAATCTTCGTAGGGTGGTTGACTATAATTTCATTAGTCTTGTTTTTAACAACATTGTGGGCTAATTTTGTGGTTAACACCTTTACTTTGGACATGTGTGGGTTTTCCACTTTTTCCTCAAAAGTGCATTGGAATAAAAATTCAACTTCCAGGTCAGGTATATTTAATTTTAAATAATTCATAGTGGTTTGTAGTGAATAAGTAAATTATCATAACCATATACCCTGGGAGTACCAAACCAAGTGCGCAATAACTCCCATTTTCCTGTACTAGGATACCCTAGGTAAAGCCTGAAACTCCTTGTAAGAGTTGTTACTCATAGGTTCATCTGTGCCAGAACCAATTCCAGCTATAGTATCCTGAAATGGATATATTATCTATGAATAACCACAAAATACCAACTTTACCAAAATTATAAAATGTTCTTCTCTGATTATCTACAAATTATAACATAGGATTATATCCTCTGAGCTATTTTTCCTAAATCTAGTTTGCTAAATTTCTACTAAAATCCTATGATACCAACTGTAACACCCCGACCCCAAAAGTTAAGTGATGGTTTCTTGTTTATTACATTGGAATGATTTAAAAGAATGAAATCCCAAAGGAACAATCAATTTAGTAGACTTGATGTAATTAGATATATACATGATACCCAATGAACATTGGGAAAGGTATCAAAATAAAGTACAAATCAAAAACAAATAAACTACATCCATATGAACTCAATAAATTTTTTATTATTCATAACATATTGAAGGTAAAAAAATAAAAGGGGTGATCCCAAATGCTCAGTAACATTTACAGATTGAAAAATAAGGAATCAACATCAATTGAATCATAATCAAATTGGAATAGTAATTATGGCTATGTGGATAATTGAAAACCACACACAATTAATAAACTACGAATGACACTACAACCATAGATTTTTTCAAAGTAAAAAAGCATAGATAGTAATAATTAATAATGAATAAAGTGAATGATTATTAACTGGAAGTCATGTATTTTTCACATGATACCACTATACTGTATGAATGGTTTAATTATATGGTTGGATAACTATATGATTCTATCTCAGAAACTATCTCGAACGGTTTGTGGCCAATTGATTTGTCTAGTGAGACCTATCAATGCATCGAGGGGCAATATCAGCCCCACCCTATAACTGAGAGTATAAATCATATTTATACATATAATTATTACATGTACAATATGGTTCTAAATATTATTTTAGATTAAAGGATACAAATTCATCAATTTTCCATAGTTAAAACAACATTCCAAATAAACACAGAATGTTAAATAGTATACAACTTAATATAATAATCATATATATGAATCCAAAATATACATATATAATATATTTAAAATATCAAATGAAAAATTACTAGAATGGTTTAGTAGGAACACCACATAATAATAATTATGTCCATAATACCAAATAAATCATAATGAAATGGAAACCGAAACAAAGTCCCTTACAACATTGTAATCAATCGAGTTAATAATAATCAAGTAAATCACAGAATATTAGGAATAAAAAAAGAATCATGATATTATATATCAAATGGAAGTACATATACACCACAAAAAATAAATAGGTGGCAAACAATGGAAATAATAGGGAAATAAAAGTGAGATGAGAAACCTCGTACCTAATGACCGAATGTGTTCTTCGTTTGATCTTAATGGACTGAATAATAAAAATATGACAAATTAATTAATAATTATAGAACCTCCTACATAAATAATTTATTAAATAGTACCTTATTAGGTTCATTCATGGAAATTAATATGGGTTTAATAAGATCAATTTTATTTTTTTGGATGCCTTCTCTTTCTTGATTTTCATGATCAGTTTACTTGTATTCATGAATTGTAGTTCGTTTGAAATATGGTTAAACATAAATAATTGTTAATATAAATTATTAATGAAATTATAGAGATAAAAATGATCTTAGAATGAATTTGGTTATATATCATGAGGTTTAATCATTAGATAAAAGTTAACATTAAATGCTTGGATTAACTTGGAGGTTTTTTGCACGATGAATTTTTTTTGTATTATTATATTATATTATGAGAATTTAAATATTCTTTAAATTTTAATAAGATAAAATAAATATTTATGATATTTTTAAACCATTAATATGGTGTCATGACCATTATGGAATATAGTAATAGAAATTGAAATCCTTTTATACTTAAATTTGATAAATTAAAACATCTCGGATGATATTTTCATTTTTATTATAAGAGGAGTGTGACAAGAGAGATGATGATGAAATAATCCATAATCATGATAAAATTCAATTTCATGTATGGTTCATGAAATATTATATAATTTGGATGAGAGAAGATTAGGAGGGAGAAAAAAATTAATGGAACATGTAAAAGTAGTTGAAATAAAAAGGAAGAGAGGTTCACCTCTTGTGTACTCCTCCTTGACAATCGCCTTAAGGCATTTGTTTTTGGCATTTTGGAGAGACCAGAAGGTATTGAAAGTCCGGGAGGGCTTGGGGTGATTATTTTACAGATTATAGAAATGTATCAAGGATTTAGTGGTGTGGGTAGAAGAAGGGGTGATGGGTGGTTTATACAGTAGTGGGGAGGAGGGTTTCCTTAATATTTTAATCATTAATTTATTATTTTACCCTAAGAAAAGCAATAGTTAGGAAACCATGACATATAAGAGTAATCATTTCATGTGTGTTTTAGATTTTTTTTCTTACATAACTCATGATGTTAGGAATTGTTTATTTAAATTATAATGTTTTAATACGGTAAATTGATGTATTTTATTATTCACTAAAAATTCTAGTATTTCAAAAAAATCTCAAAAATTCACCCTATCCATTTTCAGATGTGTAGTTTCCAAAAATGAACTCATTTTTAAAAAAATAATTTTCTATATATTAGAAATTTAATATTTATTTAAAATCATCATTTAATAAAAAAAATACCAACACATAAAATATTCATCTTCATTTTTTAGGTGCATAAATTCTATTTACACTTTCATGGGTAATGATACAATTTATAATATTAATATTACTATTCAGAAGGTTAAGTTAATATTCATAGGTTTATGTTAGTATTCATAAGGGTATGCTACTTTTCACAAAAAATTATCTTGATTTTATCATGCTCCAAAAATCATCTTGATCACAACCGTGTATGTCTATTTGTTGAAATTCTACACACAGAAGTGGATAATTAAAATTTAATGGATAGGATATCAATATATCCTATAATAACCAATTTATCACATAGGATTGTTTCTTTATGAAATATATCTTATTTAATTAATTGAATGAATTTAAGAGAAACTTAACATAAAATGATTTAGGGTGTCATAACTACAATATAATTTTAAATAAAATTGATCTAATATAATGAATATAAATTGGAAAAATGGATTCTATGATTATAAAAAAAACTATATTATATAATATGTTCATACTAAGATTTTTCTACAATTCATATTGAAAATGATAAAAAAATTACTAATATGGTTAATGTAAAAATAGGATCACATGGGGTTAAACAAAGAAGATAACATCCAATATGACAGACATGTTGTCCAAACCCCATTTCACAACCAAATATATATATATTATCGCCTAAAATGTTCAATAAGGACCCACTTCGAAGGCCTTTTGCTTATGAAAATATTGATATACCTTTATCCTTTCAAAAATTCCATCTGTATCCTCTCTCCAACTAATAAAAAGACACCCTTTTCCCTCGCCCTCCCCTCTTAACACTTCCAAAACAAATTTAATCATCAAATAAATACCGAGATACCATCCCTAATTAACTCCCAATTTAAAAAATACCTTAATTTGATTATTAATCCTTTCTATGAAGTATTTAGCTATAAAATTAAATAGGCTCTCTAAAGAAGAGGTAATATTCATAAACTTGCATATTTAAATTATATATTCTACCACCTACTTAAAAGAAAACATAATATGAAAATATAGTAAAGAATATAATTTATATACCTATATGTTATTATTTTAATATCATAACTCATATTCAGAATGACTGCAATCAAATTGCAATCAGACGCAGTGATTGTTTCTATGGATGAATACTGCCTCTCGAACCGGTGAAATTAATTTTCCAAATCCACATATAAATGATGGATATAATGATGGATTTGATATATTATTATGATTATTTTTATATTAATATAATTTTTCAATAATTATTTCAATTTTATATTATCACCTTCCATTCCATGGGGGATATAATAATGTCTCTTTTATGTACGGTGGACTACCTCCCCATGAAGTAATGTGATTTATTTTTATATTACGTTTTATATGAAATGTGGAAAGGTCAAATTTAATAAATATATGTTATATTTTTTATCTACCCATAAATCAAGAAATATAATATGATATATAAATTCATTCCTTCCTATAGTGTATCAGGATTTTATACATAAATATATCATCTTTTAATATGAATATTCAATACATTTTATAAACACATACCAAAGAGATTAATAGTATAGTATCTTTGTAGGATAGAAAAAATCACACTATTCAATTAAATATAGTCAATGTATTAAAAATAGATCATATTATATATAAATCCTCATTGTAATAACCTACCAAGACATGTCTTCATAATTAGGGGAAGGAAACATCAGAAAGTGTGATCTTAGATGTTCAATAAGTGTAAAAATATGAGATATCAATCCATGATCATATGAAATAATAATATAATCATAAGGGTATGTGATAATGAAAATAAATATGTATGTAAATACCCAATATATCATATATCATAAACAGGATTAGTGAAATAAAACAATATCAATTCAAAAAACATGGCCCATTATAGTGACAAATCAATATAAATCAATCATTAACCTCAATCTAATTTCATAAAAGTGTGGAAACAATATTAATATTAATTATATTAACATTAAAATGATACATATGATTACTATAAACATAGTTTATAAGGAGGTATCACCTGTTTCTCATTGTGGATCAAGAAACACTTATCTCTCATAGTGGATCTGGATGTAATGGTTTCCCTTAATGGATCTGGATTCATATCTTTCCCATATTGGGTCATTACCAAAAATAATAAACATTGTTATAAAATGATATATAATTTTTTACCCAATTCATTGGATGGAGATATTTTCCCTCCCATATCATAATAAAAACCATTCTTTTTTGTGTGAAAATGTCATTAATCATTCACCATATCATCACACCATATCCGGTGCAAATAAAATGGGTTTCATAAGGATTTAATCAATTCCCTATTTCATAATGCATGTAAAATGATCAATTACCAAATAAATATTTTAAATATTTACGTTAAACATACTAAAAATTGAATAAGGATGACATCGGTCAATATTATCCCAAATAATGAATAAGTAATATCAAATGATACCATCTATGATGTGAAATTATTTTAAAAGATCATAAGAAAAATTTCTTAAGGAATATAACCATTACAGTATGAAAAACACTTTTTCAAAAATAAAACAATTTCAACGTCATTTTGCTTCAAAATAACCCTGTAAACATATAAGTGATGCATGAAATATAATATAAAATATTCCTTGAGGAAAAATACATTCAATTTTGTAAATCACATTTTAAATATAAAAAATCATAAATAATTTGTTAATCATTATCATTTAAAAAAATACATTGAAACTAAGAAAGTAATATTTCAAAAAATTCTTTGCTAATTATGGTGGAAAACATTGGTTATATTGTATGAGTTAAATAAGATTCCTTTCATATTTTCTATAAAATCCAAAAAATAAGTTTTTATAAAAGGAAATAATGATTAATTTCTAAAAAAATTAAAAAAATAATTTTTTAATTATGTAATAAATAATTAAATTCGAGAATTCGAAAAGATATATCAAAAAAATTATGGAAAACGTGATTTTTCAATAAAATAGATTTTCAGCTAAAGTGGTAAATAATTTCTATTTAATTCAGAAAACATTATTTTGAACCCTTAAAAAAATAATGAGTATAAAATGAATGGAAACAATATTTTATCATGATATAACTAGATTAAAATAAATTTCAATAGTTTATTAATATATTCATAATATTATTTCATCATTGAAATTGTAAACATAAACAATCATGATAAATGATGGCATTGTATCATAAAAACCTTACCCATTTGATAACATTTTTTACTATTAACCACATGAAAGTCAGATCCTAAATAAGATATATAAATAATAGTAATTTTTAGTAAAATAATCATAAAATAAATTATTTTGAATTATATGAACTGTATTAATGAATCATGTGGTGAATATTTAATGTGTCTCAATGAAAATAAAAGTGACAAGGGAATATCTTTCTATAAAACTCAATGTACTTCATAAAAATTAGAAAAAACTGTGTAATATATATAAATATATTTTAATTATATTAAGCAATATTTTTTTTATATTTGGTACCATATATTATTTATATAAAACCGTTAATTAAATATTTATTAAAAAATAGATGTTAATGTCCTATTACGAGAAACAACTATAATTTCTTTCATGTATTTTTTGACTTTTTATTTATAGTTGTGTTACTTTCATCATAGTTATATCATATATTTTTTTATACAGGATATATATATCATATCTATTTAGTATATATGTATTTATTATGGTTTATAAATGATAGAGAGAGAAAATGAAATACCCAATTCATAGAGATGGTAGATCGTACTGACACATGAAAACTATTTCCATTTTCTGAAAAGAATGATAGAATGAAATATATATACATAATATATTACTATTTCAGAATCCAATTTTTTCTTTTATATCACATGTTTTCATTAAACCCAAATTTATTTCCTTACATGTACGACATGAAAAAACTACATCGCTTCATGGGATGTAGTCCACCATATAGGTGAGCATCGTTACCATATTCCCAAAAATAGAAGGTAACAAGTAACATGTGATATAATTATTATAATAGAATACAAATTTCATTAATATAATATATATAAATAATAAATCCATCATTATGTTGATCCATGGTTGGTGGTTATGAATAACATTGCTTCACGTGTCTGTTGTCTTCCATACTCATGAATGATTATTTTTTTACCCATTTTATGGATGAAGAGAAGGATTTTGCTTATTTCATAACATAATGACTTATACAAGTTATGATCATACTTATCTTAATATCTGAGATTTTTTTATAATATTTTTAAGATGTGGAGTATGAAATACAATAAAATGCTTTGTTAAAAATGTTAACCGTCCACCAGAAAGCTTCTTTTTTCAACAAAAGGATTCATATGATGAATTTCAGGACAAAATAAGGATTATAGGATTAAGTGAGGTATGTAATGAGGTTATTTGGGATTTTATTGTCCAAATAATGGTTTTTATGTGGTAATAGGAATGAAGTGGGGATGGATTTTTATATGTGAGTGGTGGGGTATATTTATAATTTTTTAAATGAAAAAGGCATATTAGTATTTTTCACTTTCCACAAGAATATAAAATGGTCTATTACTGATCCTAGATGGGATAAGTCTTAATAGCTTTCGTAAAATTGGTTTTTGAAAAGTTTGGGACATTTTAATCCACATTTTCCTCGAACCCCTGATAATTCCAATTTTATATTAACGACGATAAATAAATTTTTAGTCTTTTTTACTATTCATAATAGTAAAAAATTGTGTTGAAAAAATTATATAATATAAATTATTATCATTTCAAATATTTTATAAATTTTTCAAAATTAGTTCCATAGAACATGAATAAGTTAATTAAAATATAATCCCAAAAATGGGATGAGAAAGTGATTTTACAATGAAAAAATCATCAAATGTTTTAAAGAATTTTATTTCAAAATAAAATATGAAATTATTTCAAATGAACTATATTTTTATTAATATATATATAATTTAACTAATAATACCATTAATTGCATCCCAAATAATTTTTTATTTTATTATATTATTTTAAATAAATCAGAATTATTAATAGGAACTATTGTTTTCACTATTCATCCAAAAAATTATCTTCTACGAAAATTCAAATAAATTATCTGTATGATAGATTATAATTGTTGAAATAATAAATTAAATTAATTTCTCTAAATAAAAATTCAAATGTATCAAAAAAAAATTTCAAATATGAGAAAAAAATTTGATTAAGCTGCTTTTTTTTAAATAAAATTTTAAGAATTGAATTTGATTTATTCTTATCTATTGCCTAGAAAAAAATGATCAATGATAAAAAAATTAATTGATTATAAAATATATAAATTGAATAAAAATTATTCACCAAAATAGAATAATTTTATATTATTGAAATAAAAAAAATTTCATAGAAAAATTGTTTATTAGATAAATATTGCCCATATTTTAAAATTGTATTTATATTCATTTAAAATTAACATTAAAAAATAATTCATTAAATATACATGGGTAATAAATATATTTTTATAATTTATTATATCATACTAATACCCATCATTCCAATGACTAGGTGATAACTATCATATAAAATAATTATATTTTAATAGTATTCCATGTTTTTCATAAAAATAGTGTGGAATGTAACACAAGATAAACTCATTGTGGTGTGAATCACAATATTAATTTAGGGTTGTGTGTTATATAATATAAAATTAATGTTGTGTTTGATGAAAAATAAAAAAAATAAATATTTTACTTTTTTAAAAACACCATTTTGATACATTTTACATCAACCCATTGAATTTCACCCTCAAAATTCATCACTTTGTTACCTAATAAATAAGGACACATACACCAAATTACATCCTCATGCCCCCATATTGAAATAATAAGACAGTTTTTCCATAAAATATTTTCCAAGTGAGTGGTCTTATTTTTTATAAAATTCATTGTACAATATATAATCACATACTGTTGTTTCATATAAGAATGATTATACTCTAGAGGTACAACCTCTATGTTCAGTACAAGGGAAATTTCAGTCCTTCACATCCTCAAGAGAGGTACATGGAAGATGTCATAAACCCAATATAGTATCAGTATACGAGAATAATTATAATATGTATTCCTAATACAATCAAGTATTTCAAATGCACTGATATAGCTCGGTCATTATTTACCATTATTTCATCCATGGATAAATTTATAAAAGGACCTTTACCCCAACATCAAATTCTTAATGACATTGGGGATTATAATAAAACCATTTCTTAAAAAAAATTATTATTGCATGTTTCTAATTGTTTCTAACAATCTCAACCATACCATCAACTTTCTCATTCCAAATTACATTTTTCATATAACTTCATTCTCGTACAATGGTGTTGTACAATGATTTCCATAAAGGGATTCATGAGAAGACATCTTAATGATAATGTGAAACCTATTTTATCACATAAAAATCATCTAGATGAAGGTTTTGATCCCATATATATTTCAACTCTATAAATTAAAATCCAATCATATCCTATAGGGATTGAATTTTTCTCTTATAAAAAATTCAAATATCATGATGATACTTTTTGGTGATACTAAACATTGTATCAATATCTTATTGATGACCTCACTAATGCATCGAGGTAAAATTTATATCCTAATATGATAAAATTGAAATTTTTACTTCATGAGACCATACCACTTGATCAATTGATATTCTTGAAAAATGTTGTAGAGATAAATCTACTTATTAGCCACAATGTTTGTTGAATTTGTAAGGGGATCCACTGTAACCTATAATTGCATAAACATCATAGATAAGAAAAACCTTATATGATTCAGTATAATTAAAAAATTTACACAAAATATAAATAACATTCTCATTATATAACATGGTCATAAAATCATACTCAATAATAGAGGGTTGTATCACCATAAATGTCGCTTTAAATAACCTTAATATTGATAAAATCACATCACATAAGACCTAAAAAATTGGGCTTCAATGCCTTTGAAATTATGATCAACCTTAAAAACATAAACCCTTAAAGGAATAAATAAAATAAAATTTATTTTTACAATGATATATATAAACATAGAAAAGATAATTCACACTTTATTCCTTTTAAATTCTCTAAAAAAATTATAAAACATTTCCATTATTATTTTGGGTTCATTATTGTGTATATTTGTTATCAAAAGTGATTTGATTATTCCATAATCCATATAGAGGTAGATAATGACAATAAATTTCTCTAAATGAAAAAAAAATATGACTTTCATTTGGCTTTTTCATTCAAAATAAAAATTAAATTCCAAACTAATGTGGGGTGAATATGTGTGCCATAAATAACAGGATTGAAATAATCCATTATGATTTTACAAATTGATATTTTTACCTTATATTCATTAATTATTTTGGATTACAATATACAATATCCCTTAGATTGGTGCTTTGATAATCATATTTCCAAAAATCCTTGAACATGAAACACTAGATTGTTGGTGATGAATTAGTTGGCATCTTGTTATCTTATATTTCATTATAATTACAAATAATTGTATTTTTTCATTCATAAAAATTATGACCAACATTTCCATTTCTATCTTTATTAAACGTCGATAAAATTATTAATATATACTAAATTATCATATATCAATATCCATTAAATGTTTGGTTTTAGTACACCAAAGAATATGTTAATTTTTCTTTCATGTATTATTATTAAGCCAAAATAATACCTTTAAATTCTTGTAAAAATATCTTTATAGCTACCCTATATTTATCATCCTTTTGATTAATCCCAATGAATTCATTCTCCACCACTTCTCAAAGAATAAAAGTTATTTAATTGCTAAAAAATATCCCCTTAATCTGTTAAGATTCCATATATTCAATTTATTATTTATCACTCATGTTCATAAGAATATTCAAACTCTAATATAAATCTCCATAAAAAGGATAAATATACAAAATTAAATTATAATGCATCAAAAAATGAAGAATAGAAAATATACTTCCATTACTACTAATCCATTTCTCCGAAATAAGTCAATAAATGGAACCCCTGAATGATGGTGGGTGCTTATTCATGATAGAACCAACAGAACAATGTTCCCTCTATTTCTTATTTCAAGGATCAAAATGATTCATACCATTATAAATTTGTATGATAATAGAAATATGATTTTATATTCTATATCACATATCGCTTGGTTGGTCAAGAGGAAAATCATTTCTTTTTCAATCACTCTCAAAATAAATAGGGTTCCTTCGAGTTTCAACATTTTACTAAAATCATAAATCATAAAATTATAAATAATGACCACATTAGAACTCATTTAATCATGAAAAATAATATTTTTTATGCCTAAATCACAAGATATTCTTTTCAATATATGTCGCATTAGGGTTAAACATTTTCATTCATGGTCACTATTTAAAACCATCAATATGTTTCATAACGTGTTTGTGAATTTTTAAAGAATATCCCCTAGGATATTCCAACCAAGATGGTGGAAAGGCCCATTATCATTCACTAGGTGATGATTGAATACCTCTCAAAGCACCCATATTGGAGTTATTTATCCTAGGTACCTTGATTCTATTGGAACATCTAATTTGTGTATACAAAATGTGATATAATTTCTTAGAAACATTTTAATCTATACATTAAAAAAAATCAATGATATTTTCATCTACGTAGAATTATCCATATATATTTCCTTAGATATATTAATAAAATTATCATTACGAATAAACTTTGGCATATACCATCTAATATCATAGAATATTTTATAATCCTAATAAACTAAATTTTAATAAAATTATCCTATAATACCAGCTATAGAGACTTGGAGGTTATACCTAAATAACATATCCATTGAGATGAATATTCAACAGATTTAGAAAACACACATGGGGATCATAATAATCTGTTCCATTTGAGACTAGAAACATTATATCCGGATTTTGTGAATGATATTCAAAATATCCAATAAATATGATCTCACATAGCACTCATATTAAGAATTACCTACCTAAACCTATGTTCATAACAAGGGGAAGGAAACATAAGATAGGGTTAGATCAAATTATGAGTAATTTTACACATAAGGTATGTCAATCAATGATAATGTGACAGAAAAAGGTAACAATAAGTGTATGTGATCATGATGAGAACTTAGTAATTTCATACCCAAAATTTAATATGTCACAGAAATGATTAATTGGATAAAACCTTAACATTTTAGAAAATGTGGACTATAATAGTGTGAACTCATCATAAATCAATCATTAACCATTATAACATTTCATAAAAGTGTTGAACCATCATAAATATAGAAAAATAATTTCATATGTCATTTTTACTACTAATATCCTAATTATAGTGTATTTGTAATTTCTACAAATTTCTCATTGTTACCAAGATGTTTGTATTTCGCATAATGGATTAGGAAGCACCTATTACATATAATGGTTCATGATTAACTTATTTACCATAGTGGACCGTGTCGATCAACTTTTCCCCATTTTTATCTCCTAAAATATAAATTTATACCAAATTAATTTGATTATGATGTAGGTCCAACCCTTATCATAATAAAAACAATTCTAATGTGTTACATAATATCAAAAAACATTAATAATATCATCACATCAAAACCTATGTGAATAAAATTCGTTTTAGAATCATTTTAGCAATTCAACAAACGAATCCCATGAAAAATAAGTGTGTTTCTAAAATATTTTATCAAAATATACATTAAGTATCCAGTGAAATAAAAATTATGGTATCATTAACTATTATCACAATTAATACATTTGTAACATCCATCCAACATCATATTTTTATTCAAGAAATACATGTACAATGAAACATGGATAAAATTTGGGCTTAGGGAGGCCTATTGTAATGGATACCGTGAGAATCACCCCATATCAAATTAACACACCCATTTTCAATTAATTGATGTTTGGGAAGCATGTGATGTTGGATCCATGGTCCCCTAGGGATGCTAGGTGTTCTGAAACATTATTAACCTCTCTCCTTGTGTGGACCACATGTATGTTCTTTTAAGAAAGTGATGTAATTTCTGATAGTGTAGTATACCAACTAAACATTGGATCCTTTTCTATGCAAGTAGTTGTGCATGATCATAGAGGCAACTTCCTCTTGAGGGAGATCTATATTATCCTGGTGGAATAAATTTAACTCGATAAGAATTTTTTTATCCATTTTCTAAATGTGGTTTCCAATACCATAAAACACAATCAAGGACAGAACGACAATGACCAAGGTTTCACGATCAACTCATACTCCACGCATGTGAACCAGGGTTTATGACCTCTCTATATTGAGCTTGTAGACATTGTTTGGAGGATGCCAATGTACCCATTATCACCATGGTCTAGTTATAGAAGGATAGTCTAGAAGAATTCTAATTTGAAATATTATTATGTAAGGATGTAACACCGCAATATTTCATAGTATGTTATATCTTCAACGTAATTCAATAACATAGACTACACACACCACAGAGTTTGAGCATTCCAAGACATAACAAACTAGCTGTTAAAAAGTGGTTATGAATACTATTAACTATATTTTCAATTTTATATAATTTATATATTTTTATCATCCATATTGTGTGTTTCTTAGACATAATATAAGAAAAAACTAAATTTTTTAGATAGAGGAAATATTTTTCATAAAATGAAATTTTAATGCATTTTAATGGAAAACGCTTTATGAATCTAATATTTGTCACTTTTATATATTCAATTTGACAAAAATAACTTATTATTTAGAATATTAATATAAAGATTTAGTTTTTGATAAATTTTTGTTGTATTTTTGATAACTTTAATATTTTCATGAATAGTGAAAACAATAAATTTTAATTGAAAACAATATTTTTAATCAAAATAATTTATAGTGATAAATTATAGATTTTAATGGTTTTTATATATAAAGAGATTATATTTTAATCATTTAATTCAATTTAGTTCATTATAAGTAATTTCACATTTAAATTTGACACAAACACAAGCACATCTTTTGATATTTTTTACTTTTTTAGAAACAATTTTTTGGTTTTGAAAATGAGAATTAATTTTAAATTTTTAATGTAACTTATATGTTTTGAATTTTATAAAGTACAATTAATATTTTAATTTTTAATATCAAAATTATATTGGGGTGATGTTTCGGAATTTTTTTGATAAAATTCAATTTTTGATGAATAGTGAAATCCCCATAGTTATTGTTTAAAAATTACTTTTTTTAACAATTATTTATTTTATTTAAATATATTTTAAGTAAAAATGTATATATAATACCTATTTATGTTAAATGTATTTCATTGGAGTCATTTTATAATAAAATTACATGTATAAAATTTTATTGAACTTTTTAAGGCATTTTACAAACCTTCTAAGCACATTTACAAATTTGAATAAAAAGTAATTTTACCACCTCTATTAATTGAATTAAAAAAATATGAGAGAAACAGTTGATATCATTAAGTAAAATTTGGTTCAACAAGATAACAATAATTTTTGTAAATAGTAACTTTTCAATTTCATTTACCACGATAAAAAGTATATAGGGTAATTAAAGGTAAAAAAGATATTATAATTATCCTAAAACATGTAATAAGTCTATTGGATAAGTTTAATTAAACCCAAAACCACCTTAGGAATAAAATATGATCCTTTGGATCCAATTTTATTAAATTATACATTTATTATTATTTTATTTAAAGAAGAGTTAAAAGTGTTAAATTCAATGATTAATAACTAAACCATTTTTAATGTAGGATTACACATAAATAAAATTCAACTACAAATATTAATTAGAAATTAAAAAAAATTCCTACATAATGGTATATGATTTATATTTTTTAGATATTAAATAATTTAATTTGTTTATGAGACAATGATGATGCATTAATTACCTTATTAGTGAATGAAACAAATAAATGGTATTATAAATATTAAAATAAATATAATTTCAAAGTTTTAATGACATCCACGAATTTCAAAGGTGATTATAACATGTGAGTGTTGATTGAGTGTATTTTAATTGAAGTAATCATGTTGTGATGAATTTCAAAATAACCAAATACTAAATATTTTCTATATTGACATAAATGATTTTTTAAAACAAATATTATATTATTAAATTATATTATATTCATAAAAATATATGGTTCTTACAAAGGAATTAAATAATTTTATATATGTCACTAATGAAAAAATTGAGGTTCTTTTGGATGATTATAGTATGTTTATTAACCATATAGTGTTAGAATACATGAAGACACGTTAAAAGCTAAACTATTTAACGAAGAGTTAAATCTAAAAGATAAAGTTAATATGGTAACATAAACTTGTCTAAACCCTATTGGATGATAGTGTTTCGACCCATCACCACATTAGATTTTAAATAAATCAATTTGGATCCATTATAAACTGAAAATTTATTTTATTATAAAATAATATTTGAATCATTTCTTATTGTTCCCCTCACCTCTCTTATAAAAGGTACTTCACCTTCTCTTTACATTAAACCTCGAAAGCCATTTTTCTCAGCCATACCCTTCCCAAATCTCCTCCCAACCTCCTACACATAATCCTAGAGGAATTAACAATATTATAAATCCATACTAAGGATTCCTTTTGGTCAAATAAAAAAGAAACACCCAAAAAAGAGGTAATTATTTTATCACATCTTTCAATGTTATTTTATACATCAACATTCTCATTATTTTTTAATTCCATATAAAAATAAAAAGTTCAGTACCTTCTATATATATGGATTTTAATATAAATATGGTACAACCATATTCATTATTCTATCTATTTTATGAATGATAATTTCACGATGCGTGCGTACATACAGCTTACCGTCTCCACACCGTGGTGTAATTTGTTATTCAACAATATGTTATTTGGATGGATTTAATGATGTGTAATATTTATAAAAATAATGAAAATAACAAGATAATTTCTCACTGAAAATAATATACAAACCAATTACACATATTATAGTCATTAAGGAAATGATATCCTCACTCGTGTGTTTGTAAGGCTTACAGTCTCCACGACGCGATGAGATTCATTTCCATGTACACAATTCAATGATGATTATAAAAATATATATTATCAATACGTATGTAATATGTGAAATAATAATTCTACTATATATATATATATATTTATGTACTTACATATATCTTATCCACTTACTTCAGTATAATAGACTATGAAAATGGAAAAAGCGTTTCTGGGTACGTACGACATACCGTCTCAATAAACGGTGTTTTCCATTTCATATATCTAACTACTATACATATTTATATTCTAAATATATGTGACATATAAATTATTTTTTATATTATGGAAGTATTAAAATCATGATCTAAATGATACAATCATGAATAACAAGTTACATCGTGTACGATAAAGAAAGAAATTTTTACCCGAAATGTTAATTTAACAAGAAATCATTATTAAATGGGTAGAATAAAGTAATTAATGAATAATTTATGATAAAATAAATATGAACATGGTTCTAGAATAATTTAATAACATACAATTTTCATTATAAAATAGGTTAACCATACCCTCAGCCAAAGGAAAGTGCACAGAAATAGTTAATTCCTCAATCTCATTATTATCTGGGATTGTTTATATGTGTGTATTTACTGGGACATTTTTATCATCCATGTAAATGTATCATAAAAATGTCTTCAAAATAAATATTTTAAGGTTTTATGGAGGGGAATGTTTTACTATATCATCATTTTAAATGGTTTAAATATTTATTCTTCTAAATCATTCTCATTAATGACTATGTTTTCAAAATAGTTTTAAAAAGAATTATTTATGTGAACATGAATGTTTTAAAATTTTAATTCCATTAAAATGTTTCAAAGTGATATGGGAAACATTAATTAAAAAATGTATTTAAATGTATTACTTTCTAAATTGTTATACTTTTAAATGTTTTCATGAAAAATAGATATTTCCCTCAAAGAGGTTTACTAATCATTCTCAAATATGTCAACATCATTTTTGTATATTATTCTTCATTGAGGTTTATTTATTATAAACAAAAGCTTCAATATTTTATTGAAAAAGTTATGATATGTTTCACTATGAATGCAATATTTTTTACACCATTCATGGTTTATGGTTAATGTATTGAAATTTCATATGCTAGTTTTCATTCGAATGATTATGTTATGTTTCATCCTTTTCATATGAGGAATGTGTTGAACATAGTAAGTGATGGGTGGAGCCCACTATATCTCTTCGATGCATCAGTAGGTATCATGAGACAATTATATCTGAACTTTATTGAGTACTTTCAATGTTTGATATATGGTTTTGGCCAAGGCCTTAATCATTTTTAGACGTCTTGGCTAAGGCTTTGAAAAAATGTTTCAGATTGTCCCTCATTACACATTCCATTATTATGAAAATAAAATTAATGGTTCATCTGGTTATTCGACTAGTAGTATAACCCTAGCTATGTTTTATTATGGAATTATTTAATCATCAAAAATTCTAGACATAAATTGTTCATGTTTATTATTTGTAAAGGCATGTGTTTTCAATTATTCACCATGCCTAATGTTTATGTTATCTTCACATATATTTCTTACTCTTACTAAAAGTTGGAGCTCACCCATTTCATTTGATTCATTTTCATAGGATTCCATGAAGTGTATTATGATTTTATATTTATGTTTAATCTAGATGAATAATATAATTATAAATATATGATCTACATTTTAATTTATGTTATAAATTGTAATTTAATGTTCATTATTGTAATCTATTTTCAAATACAACTAAAATGACCAGTACTTCAGGACTTGAGTCCTAATAATCATTTTAATGTATTAAAATAATGAATTGACCCTAGGTTTCTGGGGTCGGGATGTTAGAGTTGTTATCATTGGATGTTTAGTAAAAACCATGGAAACTAGATTTAGATAAATTCTGATTATAGAACATTACCCTAAGAGATACATTCAGGATTAGTATATGATAACATCCATGAATTTTGGAAATGTATATAATTTTTGTATTTTCATAAATATAAATCCCTATCTTCATAAGAGAAGGTAGAGGCAGCTCTAGAACACAGTTTCCTAAGAGTGAAAACTCTGTCAAGGGGTTTCAGACTCGACTTGGTGTATCCTGGTACATGAAAATGGGTCATACTGCACTCTTGGTTACGTCACTTTCGGGGGATATTCTTAGGATAATTAACATTTTCATTACAATCCCTTATAAAGGATTTAGGAGTAAATACATCCTCGAAGAGAACAGTTTTTTGATTATAGATTATATACATAATCTATTCAATTTACGTAAGGTATTTAACATTTTTTAAATTATGAATTATTATTCATAAACTAACATAGTGTATTCCATTGTTTCGAAATAGAGCCTAGTAGAAGTATTGAGAACTCCAATAATATGTATGATCCAAATAGTAAAAAGGGTCATATCATTCATGGTATTAAGCAAAAATTTAGAAGTAAAATAGTCTCCCACGTATTTTCATCATATGAAGAATGAGTATCATGTGTTAACAAGATAAGTAAAGAATTCTCCGAGTCCTATAGATTTGAAGGTAAACAAGAGAAGAAAATTATTGTAGAGGAAAAGAAGGATAATGGGAAGAGGGGAAAGTTAGATTTTCCCATATTTGAAAATAGTGGGAAAAATCACCTTGGTAAATTATTAAAGGGAATAGGAGATTGTAATAAGTGTGGAGAAAAAAGGACACCACATACTTGATTGAAAGGGTAAGAAAAAGGTTTCAAATTTACAATGGTTCATATACAAGGAGTTGGAACACTATGTGAAGCAATGTCCAAATCATCATAGTATGCCTAAAATGAGGTTATTGGATAATAATCATGTTACGATACTACCATATTTGAAGAGGAATGACTAGTGTTCTTATGTTGTTATTAAATATATTTCTTATTTGACTTTTTTTATGAAAAATTTACTTGTTATATAAATTATGGAAATAAATAAGGATTGTATTCTAGTAATATTTTATTAAGGATTTCAGATTAAATGGTTCTAAGAAATGTGACTCAATAACAAGTTAATTTTTTTTAAAAAAAATAAATGGTTGATGTAATGATAAACCATTAAATGATTCTTATTCCAAGGTAGTTCTTTTGCAATAATATATGATTGATTTGAATAAATTATATTTGATATTCTTGACTACTTTGAAACTAATTAATTGATTTTTTATTCCATTATTATTGGAGTTTACAAAATTTTTTGATATAAAGAGTATATCCATTATTCTATAAGAAATAAGGGAGGATAAATGTAATCAATAAGGTTTTATGGTAATTCTGGGTGTTACCGTTTTTTAAAATAATACATGATGAAGGTATTCACATGTTATTACATTGAAAAAAATAATCTTCATTGTGTTTACCTTCCTTAAAAATCTTGGAATGTGAATTTGGAGAGAACTATTTTGGTTATATCTAAAGGGTGGAATGTAATAACGTTGACATTGGCTACTATTATTAAGTTTAAAAAAATTAATATTATTTCTGGATTGTTATAAAATGTACATCCCGGAGGTCCATCGCGTATGGTAGGGCTACAAGAATTGAACCCGCAACCGAATGGAGACAAGAGTGGTCCACCTACCACTAGCCTACATGATGTCCTAGTTTGTATAATGTATATTTTTAAAATAGTCAGTAAAATGAAATATACATTCTTTATTTTTTGAACCCTATAAGATTAGGATAAATAGAGTATTGGGGAATTCTATTATCTTTTGGAGTGAAAGATGAGTTTATGGTAGAAATTCATTGGAATATGAAACTATAATTGTAATGTATATTTTATTCCTCTTATTCTATGGATAATTTAATTCTTAAACATTAGGGAATGGATCATAAAACCAAAACTATGTTATCCTAATACCTTATGTTTTGTTAAACCGGTGATATTTTAAATCATCATTGATTGGTGGATTTAAGGACCTCAATTTTATACTTGTCTATGATTGATAACCTCAATCACTCCATATAAATATTTAAATTTCCCTCCAATTATGTTTCTCTAATTTCCTCAATTGTTCTCTTAATCGAGATTATAATTTGGTGGTGACTTTTTCATTTCCTTTCCCCCTTATTATGACTGAAATTCATTAACCCAATTTCTGATGTTGGTTTCCCCCAAAGGTATTTTTAAAATTTTAAAATTTTTTTCTTGAAGAAAATTATCAAATTGAGAGGACACATTTTATTGAATTTGGGGAGAATGTAACACCCCAATATTTAATAGTTCATTTTCTCTTCAAAGTAATTCAATAACATGCGCTACATGAAACACTGAGTTCAAGTGCGCCACATCTTACCAAACATGCCATTCAAAAAGTGGTTATGAGTAGTATTAAGAGAATTTTTCATTTTATTTAATCCATGTAATTTTATCATCCATATTATGTGTTTCTTATATATAATATAAGAACAAATTCAATTTTTCAGATAAAGGATGTATTTTTCAGAAAATGCAATTTTCTGACCTTTTAATGGAGAAACTTTTTAAAATCCATTACATAACACATTTATATTTTTAATTTCAGAAAATAATTATTCTTTAGAATCAAGACATAAAAATTTATTTTTGATACAATTTTGGTGTTTTTCTGATAACATTCATATTTTCGTGAATATTGAAAAATAATAAATTTTAATTGAAAAAAACTTTTCTTCTAAAAATAATTTATAGTGCTAAATTATACATTTAAATTTTTTGGAAGTATAATTATATTATATTTTTATCATTTAATACAATGTAGGACATATAAGTAGTTTCCCATTTAAATTAAATATAAACACATGTACATCTTTTGACAATTTTTAATTTTTAAAAACCCAATTTTTAGTTTTTTACAATGGGAATGAATTTTAAATAAATTAGTTAAACTTATAGGTTATAAATTTTCTAAAATATAATTCATTTTTGAATTTGGAATATCATAATTATCTTTATCTTATTTTTGGTATTTTTTTTAAAAACATTCAATTTTTGAGGAATAGTAAAAAAACTACATTATTATTTAAAAATGATGTTTTATTTAATTAATTATTTATTTAATTTAAATTAATATTACATAAAAATAGATATATAATACATATATAAATTTAATTTGATTCAATTTATTCATTTTATAATAAAATTATATGTATAAAAGCTTATTGAACTTTTTAGCGCCTTTTACCCACCTTCTAGGCACATGTAAAAATTTTCATAAAATGTAATTTAATGCATATATGAATTGAATTTAAAAAATCATAGAGAAAAAATTTACATCATTAATTATATGTTAGTTCGATACGATAAAAATAATTTTCCGTGAATATTATCTTTTGAATTTTATTTACCACGATTAAAAGTAAATAGGGAAATTAAAGGTAAAAATGATATTATTATTACCTAACACATATCTTAATTCTATTGGATAAGTGTAATTAGACCCAAAACAACATTAATAATAAAATATGAACCTTTTCGTCATGTTTGATTAGATTTGTTCATTTATTGTTATATTATTTAAAGAAGAGTTGGAAGTATTAAATTCAATGTTTCATAACTAAACTATTTTTAATATAAGGTTACACATAATATAAATTAGAAAAAAAATATTCCTTACAAATATAAAACTATTTCATACATAATGGTATTTTATTTATAAATTTTAAACCTTAAATTAGTAAATTTATATATAACACAATGATGATGTTTTAATTACCTTATGAGTGAAAGAATAAATTAAAAGGTATTATAAATATTAAAATTAATATAAATTCAGTGTTTTGATGACATAGATGATTTTTCAAGGATATTATGATATTTTAGTGTTGATTCAATTTATTTTATTCAAGTAATCAATTTGTGATGACTTTTAAAAAAACCAAATACTAAATAGTGTCAAAATTGACATAAATGAGTTTTTAATTCAAATATTATATTATTAAATTATATAATATTCCTAAAAATATAAGTATCATCCAAAGGACATAAATAATGTTATATATGTAATTAATGAACCACTTAAGGTTATATTGGAATTTTATAGTACGTTTAGTAACTATATAGTGTAAGAATACATTAAGACATGGTAAAAGTTAAACTATTTAATGAAGTGTTTAATCTAAAAGATATGGTTAATATGGTAACATAAACATGTCTAAAATATATTGGTAGAGAGGATTTCAACCCATCTGCACCTTAAATTCCTAATAATTTTTTTGAGACATTATACACCAAATATGATTTTTGTATAAAATAATATTTCAATCCTTTCCTAAGGTGCCTCTCACCTATCTTACAAAAGGGTACTACTTCTTCTCTTAATATCAAACCTAAAATGCCATTTAGATCAGCCACACCTACCAAAATCTCCACCCAAATTCTCTAAATTTAACCTAGATGCATTCCCTTGAGTATTAATCCATCATATAGATAACTTTTGTTCAAATCAAAAGAAATCACCCAAAGAAGGGGTAATTATTTTATCACCTCTTTCAAAGTTCTTTTCTTCTTCCACATTATCTTTATTTGTTATTTTCCATAAAAAATATTAACTCATGTACCTTATACATATAGGTATGTTGTTGTAAGTATGGTACAAGCATATTCATTATTTTATCCATCCTATGAATGATAATATCACCATGCGTGTGTACGTATGGCATACCGTCTCCACGTCATGATGTAATTTGTTATTCAACACTATGTTATTTGGATGGATATAATGATGTGTAATATGTATTAAAATAGTTAAAATAACATGATTATTTCTCTGTACAATTAATATACCATCCAGTTACACACCTTTTAATCAATAAGGAGATTATGTTGTTTCTCGTGTGAACGTACAACATACCATCTCCACGACGTGATGAGATTAATTTCCACATTCACCATTCAACAATGATTATAAAAATATATATTATTAAAAAGTATGTATTATATGACATAATAATTCTACTAGAGATATATATATATATATGTATGTATGTAATAACATATATGTTATTCACTTACTTCAGTTCAATATGATATGAAAATGGAAACATCGTTTATGTGTACATACGACCGACCACCTACATAAACGGTGTTTTCCATTTCATATAACTATCTATTATACATATTTATATTTTAAATGTATAGGATATGTATATAATTTTTTTATTCTAGAAGTATTTAAATCATGATATAAATGATATGATCAAGAATAAGAAGTTAAAACATGTACGATAAAGAAAGGGATTATTACCAGAAATGTTAATTTAACATGGAAAATAATTATTAAATGGGTAGTATAAAGTCATAAATGAATCATTTATTATATAATATATATGATTATGGTTCTGGTATAATTTTATAACATACAATGGTCATTATACTTGAGGTTAAACGTACCCTCGACCAAAGGAATGTACAAAGTAATGGTTAATTCCTCAATCTCATTATTATTCGAGATTGTTTTTATGTATGTATTTACTGGGACATATTTATCATCCACGTCCATGTTTCATAAAAATGGTATCCAAAGATATATTTTATGGTTTTATGGTAGGGAATCTTTATCCAGATCATCATTTTAAATGGTTTAAATATTTATTATTCTAAATCATTCTTATTAATGTCCATGTTTTCAAAATAGTTTTAAAAGATTTATTTATATGGACATGAATGTTTTAAAATGTTCATTAAATTCAAAAGTTTTCAAGTTTTATGAGCCACTTTGATTCAAAAATGTCTTTAAATTTGTTACTTTCTAAATTTATTCACATTTAAATGTTTTCGTGAAAAATGGATATTTCTCTTCAAGATATTTACTAATCAATTTCAACTATATCAACATCCATTTTGAATATTATTCTTGATTGAGGATGATTTATTATAAATAAAATATTCAATATTTTATTGAATGAGATATGATATGTTTGACTATGAATGTGAATTTTTTTATACCATTCATGGTTTATGGTTAATGTATTGACATTTCATATACTATTTATCATACGAATGTTTATGTTATATTTCAACATTTTCATATGAGGAATGTATTGGACTTAGTAAGTGACAGGGGGATCTTGTTATAGATCCTGTATGAATCGGTAGGTCACATGAGACAATTATACATAGAATTCACAAAGGCCTTTCCCAATTTGATATATGGTTTTAGGCGAGGCCTTAATCATTTATAGGCATCTTGGCCGAGGCCATGAAAAAATGTTTCATAATGTCCCGCATTATACATACCTTAATTATGAAAATAATATTGATAGACCACATTGTTATTCAACTACTAGTATACCCATTATAATGTTTTATTATGGAATTATTTACTCAGATCATATTCCCTCCATAAAGTGTTCATTTTTATTATTTGTAAATGCATGTGTTTTCAATTATTCACCATGCCTAATGTTTATGTTATCTTCCACTGTATTTCATACTCTTAATGAGCATTTGTGATCACACTTTATTATTTTTTAATTACCTGGGATTCCAAGAAGTGTTTTACGATTTTACATAAAGTTTTAATCTAGAAGAATAATGGAATTCACAATGTATTGTCTTCATTGTAATTTTTTTTAGAAATTGTAATGTAATGTTCATGTATGTAATCTATTTTCCAAGACTATTAAAATGATTGTTCCAACGACACATAATTCCTTGTAATCATGCCAATGTATTAAAATAATTCACTGACTCTAGGCTTCTAGGTTCGAGGCGTTACATGGTTCTCCCCCATAGTTATTGGTTTTTCTGGTAAAGTCCACCAGTAGGTTCCTTATTCTCAAAATGATGGACATCCCTTTTGAAATATACCATTCTTATGAAACCATGTTTCTAGCATACCACAAGAACCATTATCCATAACTAAGAACAATGGAACTCACTATCTTTTACAAGCTCATGTCACTCTTCCCATGGAACCATAATTCCCAGAATAGTTTTGTATAATAATATTGGGAGGAGAAATCATTAAAATCATCAAGGAACCTCTAAATTGCATGATCCCATTATAATTAAAATAAAATGTGCTTCGTGCTCTCCTCCCACTGATTTTTACAGTAGTTTTATTTGGATACCATGTGGATGACCACCTTTTTGATGTTATCTCCTATAGGTACTACTTTTTTCCATACCCTCATGGTGATAAATTTATATTTTGTTTTAATTTTAATGCATGAAAATATTATATTTCAATTGTTTCATTGGTCTTGAAGAGTTGAGATCCTTTGGAATTCTCTTGTTGAGAATGTATTTAATTTTTAAATGGTGAACACACACTTTTCTGGATGCAATTTTATGTCACTTGATTCTAATATTACATGATGATTTTTTCCAAAATGGCCCTGACAAAAAATCATATAGAGGCTTGCCTCTATAAATGATATATTTGGGGAAGGGAACACCATGAATCCAATAACAAATCTTACATAGTTCTAATTCTATAAGAAGAAGGAAAATTCCCCTAATATCCATCATGAGTGCTGTTGGAGGGTCGAGATGGGAGGATAAGTCATGGGCTAGAAGTGAGAAGCATGAGCGCTAGAATCATCGAAATTTCCTACACATTTTTTGGATGTGATCTTCCCCCAGTGTACACATTATTCTATTATATCACACATGATTTTTTCATGAATGAAATGGATCATGTAATAAATACTCCTCTACATAATCCCCCCATCATGAATGGGCCTTTCCACCCGACCCCTTGAGACCCAATGCCTCTTACCTTATGATAGAGCATCCCAAACGACGCAATCCAAAATTATATCGATGGATTTCATGAATCCTTTTCATACATTGGTAGAATTGATATCAGGGATGGATATAGATGATAGGATAATGTTGATCAAGATAATTCCGGACCTGAATGATATTTAGTGGTTTTCCCAGTTATAAACATGTACAATTGTCATGCTAAAAATATGATCATATTTTATGATTCAATGTCTACCTAAGGATATTCATGTGTCAAGGTAGTCCACTGGGAATCTTCCCTACTGCTTATCCAATATATTACATATGGTAGAAACCCTACTGGAAACACATTTGTTGTATATATAGATGTTACAAATTTATTTATTGATAACCTCTCCACTCCAGTATTAGTACTCCTCAAATATAATTTCTATGCATCAAGTATATCTGCTACCACCATAATTTAATATAATGGTGTCTTCTTCAAATACAAAGTGGGATATTGAAGGGATGTTCATTTTTATGAGGTGATAGTGTATTTCTCCATTAGACATGACTATTTTCAAATGGAGGATGAGGGTATCCTGTACAGTAATGAAAATGCATGGTGATATTGGGTATCTATTCCATATTCCACAAATCATCTTGATTAATCCATGAGTCCTACCTGTTAATAAAACAACCATCCCTGTGGATCTGAAACATCATAAGATGACGTCTGAGGCAAAGGGAGAGATACCCATTCATGTTAGCACTTTGTTGATGAAGCCCCATTAAATCCTATCATATTCCTTATTCGTGTCTAATTTGAATTCCATGAAAGATGTGTGATTGTTTATGTTGATATCTATAACAGAGCTATATATCCATGGATGAATCATCCCTTAACAAACCATGATGTTCTATGTAGATCCACTATGAATAAACAATGACATACTCAAGTTGATGATTCTCTCCATAATCTTATAGGGAATGTTCCAATTACTCACTGGTCTATATTATATGATAAAGGAGGGGTCCTTATTACATGTATGAGCATTAGGGTCATAGTTCAGGAAACTTTCCATAGTTTTTCCTATGAAGAAATTCATGTATAAATTTGACAATATCACTCTTGACCACATCTCAAGAACCCCAAAAAAATGAGACAAGGAATCTATCTAGACAAGGTACACTCTCAGGTTTGAAATTCATCATGGATTCATGGATTTCCTCCTCTTTAGTGATCATTTCTAGAAAATAATTGTCCATATTAAAAGAAAAGTTTATAATAACATCCCAATGATCTACACATCCTGCAAAATATATGTTGGTAATATTAATTTTTTATCCCATAAGGAGGTATTTGAATAATGTGTTTGCCATACCCCCAACATTATCTCATTTATCCAAGTATGTTCCATTGTCGAGAATTATATTGTGTTTAATTGGATATATTTCTTACCCTTATATGCATGTATGTATGACATGTTCTTGTCTTCCTCATGAAACCATTTTACCCTCAAACACTCATGTTCTACATGCTCATGTTTAAGAATAAATTATTATATGGAGTTCTTCTAGTCATGGAGGTCTTTAGACATGCTGTCATTACAAACCTCCTCCATGTTGGATTCCTATCATTCTATATTATGTTTGAGAGAATCCATGTTGTTTTCTACAAGAGGAAGCTTCCTAGACCTCATCTGAAGCTCGTGCTTATGCCACCTAAACTTGTTGTGAATGGATACCCTAGTATGTACCTGTGTTTGCTCTCCCCATAGTTCACTTAAAATTTTTTAATAAAGAGGAATACAAGACCACTAATGATATTACTTGAACCATTCATGAGATATCTTCATGGGGGAAAATAAACTAGTAATGGTGAGTGATCATAAATATCATGAACTAGGTTATTTACCTTGGCATTATGGAACATTGTGGTGGTATAGATGTTGTTCATGCATCAATTGAGGTGGCTCTAGCATCACCAGCATCCTCTTTAGTTATTCCACCATGTGATGTGGTCAACGTAGTACCCCATATTCAAAGTCCCTTTTACAACATGAATTTGAAAAAAATACAAGTTAGACTTTTGGAGGAAATAATCTATTCCTTTCTTCTCATATGATTCATTGAAACTGTCAAAATCCCCACCAACGATACATGGTATGTTTTCAGGATCAAATGCACCAAGGTCACTCTATAATAACCCAATTAATTGAGCATCATAAAATCCATAAAAAAGGAAGAAAATAATGTTTTACTTCCTTTTTCACTTATTTAGTAATGAATTTGTCACCCACCTATATCAAATCCACTGAAATATCCTTATTCAAAAAGATCCAAATATGATGGTTGACCTGATCTACATGTATGGAAGAATGAATCATGATTTTCAACTAAACATGTTTATTTGAGTGTGAATTTTCTTCTGTTTGAGGACGGTGACAATATATGCCTTGATATTGTTGATCTTTTAATAAATAAAGTCATTTTCAACACATGTTCTAAGGCTATGGGTGCTCCAAATGAGTATGGGTTATATTTAATAATAAATTGAAAGGAATTGGACCCATGAACCTTGAAATATTTTGGGTGGAAGTAATAAAACTCATGAATCTGTTTTGATCTCGATCTCATCAGTATGCTAATATTTGATGTAGGTGTAATTATTATTGAAGATTCTATATCTGAGTTCAAATTTTGGGTTTTACCTTTCACCGCACATGGTGGTGTCATGGGTGTTAGGCCTTGCTTACCATGTTCCAATATTACTGGATCGCTTGTTCCTCCACTCTGGGAGGGTTTGATGAAATCCATAGAGAAAACAGTTTTCATAAGGGAAGGATAGAACACATGAACTACTACCACATGGATCTCTTACCCATCCGATGGACTAGTGGATGTCTCTTTTGAAGGTGGAGGAAATGCTAAGGTTTCTATGTGTCTTGTTGGATATATCAGGTAGCTTTAATATAGGCAACCCTATGTAAATATCAGAAAAAGGGATATTTTAACAAGTGATAATGTCAGTTGGCAGAGGATAGTGATCCAATAGAGTATAAGTCACTATATGTAGGGAAGGAGGTGTATTAAGATCTATTGGATAACGAGTTAGAGGATCAGATTTTGGGTTATGAGGGTTTAAATGGGATTTAAATGGGGTTCGGGAAAAGTAATAGATTATAATATTTCCAGATTCAGATTTTTTTCCTTCCAGAAGTCGAAGAGGAGTATAAATGCTATGGGAATCTCAATGATTATAGCGATGGCCACTAGGGTGTCATTTTATCCACCATAGTAATAAATGTCCCAAGAGAAGATAGAATTATAAATAACTAGGAATCACTAGGTAGATGATATAATAGTTAGAAAAACTAAAATATTAACCTTCAATGAATAAATCAATTGAAGAGTAAGAGTGATGTCCATGTCCACACAGATTCGAGTCACCAATGCATCCTCGCATCACTAGAAATGATTGTATGCATAAAAAAACCTCATAGGGAGTCGCCAATAGATTTAAGGGATGTACCATTCTAGAAAGGAAGAAGAAGACCTGGTATGCTGATTCACAGAGCATCATGGGGGCTCTCCATCCCCTTGGGAACATCTCATGGTCACCGAGCTAGGTCGAATCTCCATTGACCCATGAACTGAGTTGATTTTCACCATGCTTGAAAAAAAGTCCAATTCTGAATCTAGTACCCGAGAGAAGGAGGTTTGATGCACATTTCAGATCATAGAAAGATCTTGAAGTGCCTAGGAATCCACAAATCAATTGATGACCAAATGGGTAGTCTACTCAGATAAAAAATATGCCACCACTATCCAAATGAGATAGGAAACCACTTCATAAAAACCCGAATATAGAAACTCCTGTGACAAGAATGTTCAATTCCTAGATTCATGAGGAGAAACCAGACATATGTCTAGGAAAAAGACCTTTTATGAACCTTTAGACAAGAATAAAAAGGAATAAATGAATGAAATATTTGGTCAGTAATGCATTAAAGGCATCTAGGGGACTCTAGGGTCACAGGAATCTCATTGATGGAAGGAGCAGAGCCTGGATCAATGGTAATCAAATATTTAATATCCACATGAGCTCAAGTAGTCGACGATTCACTGGTTGAAAAAATTTAAACAACTAAGGTTGCGTGAATCATGTTCTTTTTCATAGTGTATGAGAAATCCATTTTTTCTTGCAATCCTAACCATAGGTAACATCAACGGATTTCATCTTAGTTGTAAAATAACTTTGAAAGATCACATGGATCATTTGTTAAAAAAATATCCTTTCTATTTTTTTTCAAATCTATTTTTTTTCAAAATTCATAAATTTAAAAATTAAATTGGGAACATATAATATATGAATTAAAACTCAATTAAAATATTTCATGAGAGAAACATCCTATAAAATTTTATAATAACATTCTACAACTAATACTTCATAAAATAATTTGGAAAAACTTTTGATTAAAAATATATTATGAACAAAATAAAAAATATATAAAAACTGATTTTTTTCATTAGGGTATACAAAACATTCTTTACATACATGTTACAATAAATATCACTTTCTCAATTTGTCTAAAATTTAAAATAGAATTCGTTTGGTTATTGACATGAAGGATACTTTAAAAAATTAAAATTGTAAGAAAGGGTAAAAAATTATTTAATAAATCATTTGATATATTTAAAAACGTTTTTTAAATCATTCATGGAAAACATTATTTCATAATAAAAAATATTTTTAGCTAACGAGACAAATAAGGTTGGTTTTATTTAAAACACATTCTTGAAGTTCATGAGTACATAAATAGAGGAAAAGGAAAGTAAAAAAATTTATTTTAATTAAATATCCAATGGATAAAAAATATTAAGAGTTTAATGGATTATTGATCATAATAATTCATTAATTGAAGTGTAAACATTAAAAATCATGATAAATGATGAGATTGTATCATAAAACCATTAAAACCTTAGTAACTTTTGTACTTTAATTCATATTAAAGTGATATCTTAAAATTGATATTTGATATCAAATAATTATCAGGGGAAGAAAAATAATATAAATTAATTTAAATTATACAAAAAACATAAAATAAATAGGTTATGAGAATAGCATGAGGCTCACATACAAATATAAGTGATACATGAATGTCTTACCATATGTCTTGAAATTATTAATACAAATTCAAAACAACATTATAATAAATATAATTTTTTATATATATATAATAGAGACATACATATATTAATCATACCATAAATTATTTAATTATGACTTATTTTGACCCAATTATTAATAATTCCAAGTTATAGTCATGTTTCTACCAATAGATACTTTCTTATTAGTTTACTTTTTAGTGGTTATTTTTTTCTTTTTACATTAACATGGTTAAATTCATTAAAGAGTATAAAAAATTATAAAAACTTCATATATAATCAATATGTATGTATTTATAGTGATCAATACAATATGGAGATAATAAATTAAATAAACTATTGGTAGAGAAGGTAATTCGTACGTACGTATAAATGTTGTTTCTATTTTCTACATGGATGGAAGTAAATAATGTTAGAAAATAAATTACCATTGATGAAAAAATATTATTTAACAGATAAAACATATTTTAATCGAACCCAGGCTTAATATATTATAATTAAAGTGTGGAAAAGTCATAACGCTTATTGATTTGGTTGTTTGTTGTACGCACAAATGATATTAACATATTGCTATAGAACGAAAGGGCAGAAGGAAAATATGATATATTATTATTATAAGAATAATAATATCATAAATATCCTATATAAATAATAAATATATCTATACATTTATCTTTGATAGGAGGTGATTGGAAAAAAAACCCCAGTTCGTGAGGCGGTTGTCTCTTGTGGACAAGATTGATGATTTTATAAAAGATTTAATGGAAGACGAGAACGATTTATGTTTTCGATTAATATAATAAAATATCACTATAATTAAGATACTGATGTTAATATGTAATCATTTTTTTAATAAAAATTAAATAATTTATTGAATTAACTAAAAAAGGCATGGTTAGGGATGTTACCTCTTCATCGGAGAATGTCTTTTTGTTTTCACCCAAAGGATTCATGGGATAGATTTATCACAGATCTAAGTCTTCTCATATGGTAATATGGTATTAATGAACTGATAATGTAATATCCTAGCCAACATAAATGGTTTTTAAACTTTTAAGATGAGAGGAGAGTGGATTTCCATTTTATGTGTGTTGAGTGGCATAATTGTAATTTTTTAAATGAAAAACTTGAATCCATGTTTTCGACAAGAAAAAATGATATTAAATTGTCCATTATCGATCCCATATGACATAAGGTCAAAATATATCCCTCCAATGGGTTTTTAAAAATATTTGGGTAGTTTTAACCCTTTTGATTTTTTGTTCAACCTCTAGTAAAATGCGTTTTATTAGAAACATGATAAATAACATTTAATGTTTTTAGTATTCATTGTGGTAAAAATTTATGTATAAAATTTTATATAATATAAATCATTCTAATTAAACATAACAAATATTTTTTTTCAAAAGTATATTCATTGATGTTGAAAAAATAAATTTAACGTTAATCCTAGAGACACAATAAGAAAACAATTTTCTGAAGATAAAATGTTCCAATGAATAAAAGGATATTATATCAAAATTAAGTATTAAATATATTCCAAAGAAAAGAATTGGATTAACGAATAAATAGATGAACTAATATTACCTTGAAAACTATATTTTAACAATTTTTATGTTTATAAATTCATTAAATAGGAAAATTCTTAAAAAAATTGTTTAATTTTCATTGAAAAGTTTATCTTCTTAATAAAATTAAAAATAATATAATTTCTAAATAAATTATCAAATATTAATATAATTTGTTCAAATATATTTTTCAAAATTGAAAAATTTTACTTTTTAAATAATTTCCCAAAAGTATAGAAAATAACTTTTTAGAGAAATACAGTAATTATTTATAAAATCGGGTTTATTCATATCTCTTTTTTAGGAAAAATCATGTGATAAATGTTATAATTTTGAATAAATGTATAATAAATAAATTTAATATAAATAATTCAGCAAAATTTTTATATTTTATTTATTGTGAAAAAATGTTTTTTCAGTAAAAAAAAAATTTTAGAAGCATATAATCATTATTTAAAAAAAATTATTTTCATTACAAATTTATTAATCAAGAGAGATATCATTATATATAAAAGTGTAAAAAATATATTTTTCATAAATTAGTTAATCATATTGATATATGATATTCCAATGTTCAGTTGGTAACTATGATATTAAATAATAATCTTCTAATTTTATGTCAAATTTCATTTCTAGATGGTGTTGCGTATATCAAAAGATAACAATGATATTGAATGTAATGAAATCTAAACTCTGTGTTTTGAATAACAAAACATAACCTCATTTTTCTTAAAAAAATATACAAATGCACAAATTTATTTTAAAACACTTAAAAATATAAATATGTTAGACATTAAATCCATTGAAAAAAATAATTTCAATTGTGCATACTTTAACACTATCTAATCCTTGAAATAATACAAATTTCTTTTCATTTTATTTATATATTGACTGTAATAAAGATTTATTTGATTAAAATTAATAAAATATATGAAATAATCATGATTTTTGGATTATTAATTTTTATTTATTTCCATTTTGATCCAACCATCAAGAAAAATGGAAAAAATGTTCATGTGGATGTGTGGCTTAACATCTCCATGAATTGTGTTATCCAATTTCTACCAATAACATTAATAAATTAAAAAAAATTATATATTTAATAAATAATATATTTAAATAATGTTTAATGTTTTAGAGATAATGTATCCATGATCATATTCAAAGGGCTTCAATTACTGAAATAAAAATACATGAAAAAGAAGTAATTATTACCAAAATAGTTATTTTAGAAATAAATTATTAATATGCGTTGTATAAAATTCTATAAATAAATAATATATTTTATGATATATATTATTAAACATATCTAAAATATTCATCTTAAACTTATATTTATTTTATAGGACGTTCAGATAAATATGAATGAATTAAAACCTGAGGTAATGGTTTCTCATATGACTTTTATTTTTATGATACATACTCCATATTCACCAATTATTATTTTATTTGATTTATATAATACCATTTTTATATAATATATCGTTAATATTTTTTGTAAGGGGTGGTGCCTCAGTCACACACCAAGGCACAATTTATTGATAAAAAAATTATGGGAATTACAAAAGTCTGGAAGACAGAATCTTATTAAAATCCTTAATGAAAAAATGGAACGAATTATTAGGAAAATCACCCAACCAGGTAATAACCTGATTGACCCCCTCATTGTCAAGACTAACTGCAACCATGTTCTCTTCACGGTACACATGTGTGGCAATGTAGTTGAGATCCATGACCGAATCAAGACCTTTCATCCATCGAGTGGTAAGAGGCCATGCAAGGTGCACCAACCCTTCCAAATAGCTTGGACAATAGTGGTTGAATCACATTCAATCCACATATTTTTCCAACCCTTTTTCTTGGAAAATTCCACCGAATGAATGACTACAAACATTTCCGCTTCCAAGGCCGAGGTCGTACCACATCCACTAAACAATCAGCCAAGGTATCTTCCAAGAAAGTCTCTAAAGATGGCATCACAACCTGCCAAACCCAGGTTTCCTCTAGAGGCGCTATAGACATTCACTTTGATCCATCTTGGAAGCGGATCTTTCCATAATACTTAAAATGTATGTTGAGGTTGCCTATAATATCCCGTAATTTGAAGATGGAAGAGGATCTCAAAATCACCAACAGAGTTGTCACAATGATCTTTTTAAAGTGAATCAGTATCATTGATGGAAATGAGAATATGTGTTTTACCTACGTTGAGATTGAATGAGAAATTATTATGAATAAAATTTTTTATATCATACCAGATCATATGCAAGAGCACTGCCACTACAGTCAGAAAAATATTCATTATTTGCTTATAAAAATCCCAAATCACACAGTGTTGAAGTCGAGAGCCGATAGTAGCAAGAAGTGACCATCCACAACAAAAATGTCAGAAATATAATTCCAAAGAGCTGCAGATGTAGAACAAGACAAGAAAAAATGATTAGCATCCTAACAGTGTTGGTTGCACAGATGACATCCATAGCAAAGAGAAATACCAAAGGATTGAAGTCACATATCGGTGGGGACCCTATTATGAGCGACACGCCAAATGAGATTATGGATGAGGGTTTGATCCAATGTTTTTTAAAATCATTAAACCAAACAATGTTAGAAACAGAATAACTGAAATTGTTTTTTTAGAAACTTTTAGAATCAATGACTCTGTTAAAAGAAAGTTCCCAAATATGGAAATCATCAGTGTTAGGAAAAGGATAGTTGTTAATGATATAGCGGATGTGATTTGGAAGGGTGATGTCATGAGAGTTAGCAATATCACATATAGTGATGTTGGTATTCCCAAGAATAGTGGTGGAAGATAACATTGCGATTAAGGGGATGCCAGTCCAGTTGTCCAGTCCAAAATTCATAGAGGAATTAACACTAAACATCCATCTAGATTTGTGCATGATAATAAGTAAATAATTTCTAATGGATGTCCAGATGGATGATGTTATGTAACCCAAGTTTCTATTCTGATGCTTAAAAACAAATCGATTTTTGAGAAAGGCCAAGGAATCAGAGTTGTTTTGAATAAAATTCCTATTCATTCTTGCTTTAATAGATTCATTAAAAAGGTTATGATTCTTAATACCAATACCACCATTATACAGGGGTTTAAAACATGTGACCCATGGTATGGTGACAAGTCTTCTTTCAATCGTACTACTAGTCCAAACAAAATTTTTATTGCAAACGTTGATTTTTTTGAGAAGACTGGAAGGCCAATTGTAAACCATCATCGAGTAGAACATCTTGGAAACAATTGTTGACTTAACAAGAAAACTATACCGGCCATAGAAAGAGGTTTACCTTTCCAAGAAGAAAGTTGATTGATTATTTGATCAACAATGCTGTGAAAATAACTGGATTTTGGTCTTCCCAAAAAAATAGGCACACCCAAGTAAGTAAAATGGAAATATCCTTCTTTGATTCATAAGAAATCGATGATGTGGATTTTTTATTGGGGGAAAAAATTTTCCCATAGAAAACAAATGGGTTGTTCCAACTTATCACTTGACCCGAAATATCTTCATAATGAGCCAGTGCATTTTTTAGGTTTTGGATGTTCCTTTTATAACCTTTTAAAAATAAAAATATATCATCCACATATAAAATATGGGTATGAACATTTATGTTTCTAGAAATTAATGTTTCATTTTATTTTTATATATTATATGTGTCTTAATATTCTCATGTTTCTAATGTTTTATAGGTATATTTCAAAATCTCATCATTTTTGGGGATTGTTTTTTATTAAGTCTTCTATGGGAAATTATTTCATATTTTATCAAAAATAGAATATATTTTGTTATCATATAATTATTCAAGAACATTTTCATGTAATATTATGAATTTTCACTTTTTTCACTTAAAATAATTCAAAAAATGTTATTATACAAATAAACCATTATTTATATCTTTCATATACAAACCATTTTCTTAAAACTATATTTTTTATAAATAAATTCATTATAAATTCTAACATTTTCTAGAATATTTATAAATTATTTTTTAACCCATTTTAACTTTTAAAAAATTGAAATAACTATTCAGTTAATTTTCAAAATAAGACCCCTTTCGATTTGACTAAAAATGTAAAATTAATCCTAGTTTTAAAAAGTATGTAATGAAGAAAATTTTGTGCCATCAAGATCATTTAATATTATAAATTTTATTTTAATAAATTTGAATGGTTAATTTCACAAAAAATTGTTTTCACAATATTTTTTTGAACTATTTTATTTTAAAAATATTTTTTTAAAAAATAAATTGTTATTTTGGTACCTAATGTTTTTAATAAAAGTTTAATATTGTATCAATTCATATATGAATTCATGGTTTGGTTTTACTCATGTCTTTCTAGGTATATTTCATATTTAAAATGTTTTTATTTTTAATTTGGATTTATTATTATCATTTTTAAAGTGAATGTACAATTTTTATTACCATTCAACATATTACACCAGATGTTTTATCATTAGGATTATATGAATGTCGTATTTGTTAAAATTTTATATTATAGTTTTTAATACAATTAATTTTATTCATTTTATATCATCCATTTTAGATGAGTAATGCATTTTAAATATATGTTTTGGGTAGGTCCAATTATCGATATCCCCCTATTGAATCAATTGGCCAAATGAGACAAATTAGTTTCACAAATTAGATTGGATTACACCTAGATATATAGACTCTCTTATGATAGGTCTTGAATGTGTTGTATGTATGGTATTATGGATTCCATAAATATTAGACTAGTAAATGATATCCATGGAATTTTTAAATTTTTTAGAATATCCAATGATAAGTCTGAAGTTCTTGTGGTAATTTTTGGTGTTTTTGTTGTCCATTATTTATTTCTACCATATTATGATGATTTTATTGATGAAATATAAATTTTTTATTTTATTTATCATTCTTTATTAATTATTATTATTTATTTAGTATTTTTACTTCTGTATGCAAACCTTAATGAGAATCTTAGCTCACCCCTTATTCATGTTTTATTTTTCCTAGGATATGTGGAAGTGTTTTCAGATATATATAAATATGTATGGATATCCTAAGGGGAATAATTTCATTAATAGAGAATTTTTTTTGAATTTTATGTTTATAATTAAATGTGAATTTCAAGTATGTATCGATTTTACTAATACTATTAAACTATTCAGTAATTATAGACTGGATACCATATATGTAGTACTAATTTAATATAGTAGAATTGATCTTTGAGTTACAGGGGTTTGGGTGGTTATAGTTGGTATCCATGACTTTTTTGTTCTGTTTATGGGAAATAGATGAAAGAAAAAATATATTTGGTAATATCTTCACAAGATAAAACATTCCCAACAAAACTATGTTTACTACTATGATATTATCTATGCATAAATATTCAATTTATGTTATTTATTTCATTAGTATATAGATTATACCTTATGTTTCATATTATTCTTATATAATCTTGTGTATTTATTTGTATAAAATTAATACCAAGTGTATGTAATTAGAATCATATCTATGAACATAGCTCATATAGTGAGTTCCCTCTTTCAAAAAATAATAATACTAGAGATGGAGCTGTAGCGAGAACTAAGAAAATTATAACTTTATTGGGGATGTTATTTCACATTATGAGAAGTAAAAATTCTTTTATGGATCAACATACTAATACGCAATAGGGTGAAATAATTTTTCATGGATTCATGCATAAGAAACCAATGTGATTAAAATTGACCAAAAATAAATTTTTTGTTGTTAAATGCCTATGTTTCATGGATATGATATTTCTCACTCTAGGTAGTAATGAATTAGAGAAAATGGTTATAGTAGGTTAAATTGTCTTAGGATTAGTAGACAAATAGTGGTCATTTTTTTGAAACACTATATATAATTAAACAATGTCATGAATGAAATGACATTAATTTATGTTATACCTTTTGAAAAAGTATATTCCTAGAAAGCAAAAAGTGAATTTAGAGAGGCAATTCCTAAGCTCGTGAAAAATAGAAGGTAAAAATGTTTCTAGTTATGATGAAAACATTACATGGCTACCAAGGAAATATAAAAATATGTACATAATAAACATATAATTTTTTATATTTTATAGGATGAATCCAATTCCATGAATGTAAGTAGCTTATAAAACCTTCTCATTATATGAGGATATAGTATCTTGTAGTATAAAGTGAGATAATGAATTATAAATGTATTATGGATTAGAAGTGATTATATGAAATAAGATGATAGAAAATAAAAATATAGATAATGTTAAGAAGGGAAAGAAGTATTTCACTAGATGTATCAATTATGTAAAGAAAAAACATGGAATATTCTTGAAGGGAAGGGTATTTTTTAATGAGTGTAGAGAAAAAGGCTCTCATGCTCATTATTTCAATGGAATGAAATAATATTCAAATTTTCAATTCTTTAAATATAAGGATATTAGTCTAAGAAAACAAATTTCCCAAGTGTTAAAGAAATATTCCATAGATAAAGTTAATGGATCAATGTTAAACTAGTGATATTGACTTATTTGAAAAGGATTGATTAAATTGCATTGATTTTGATTCAACTTATATGATTTTAGGGATATTTTAAAAATGATATATTCATTATATGAATCATTTAATTTATAAGTATTAATGTATAATATAGTTTCATTATGGATATGAATGTATATATTCAATAGTGTAGATTACTAGGAAATATGATTTAGTGGAAGTTGTATCATTTTGGAAAACATGTTACTGAGAGAAGATAAACCTTAACACGTAAAAATTGTTGAGATAATAATTATAAATAGATATCTATAGGAATGTATTGGTAAAAATGTATTTTTTAATGATTTTATTGTTTATATTATATTTACTAGTGTTTACTATATGTTTAGATTTATAGAATATATTTGAAAAAATGTTATTTAATTATTTTAATAATGTATGTTTTCATTTATTTTTTATCTTGATCATGGTATTCATATATTTGGAATGAAACCATAGGAGGAAAATTCCATTTTCAAGGAAATATAATGTTGGGTGGGTGACCTTCATTCAAAATTTAGACATTGAATTTGGATACACATATTTTGGATGAGTATTGAGGGTAACTACATATTGAATGGATTTTCATGATCTTTTGTTTTTATTATATAATTTTTTAACCATTTTGGTTATGGAAAATATATATAGATAGTTTAAAGTACATTTCATTCTAATGATCAGTTAAATGCACTACGAGAATGAAATATTTTTGGGATATTAATTTCATTGAGTATTTAATGAAGTGGAAATTGATTTAAGAACAATCAATGGATGAATTATATCATTAGAAATAGAATAATATCATTTATGTATATTTTTATATGATCTTTGTATAGGTGGCAACAAAATTACCCAACTCTATGAAAATATTATAGAAAAAAAACTGTTATCCATATACTTTAATTAATTTTGAACTAGTGGTTTTTAATCTAAAACAAATTATGAAATTTTTATCATTAAATTTTAAATATCTTTCAGATTTTTTTGATCAATGATCTATACTACTCTACATGATTATTTAAATAGTTTTTATATCCATATCATCACTTTCCCCCAATGGTATCCTATTTTAAAATCCTAATATCTGTTATTCCAGATGAAATTATTACATTCTTTCCACTCTTATAAATTGTAATTTTTTATTAACTCTTTTTATGATGTGTGATTTCAAAAAGTTTATTACCCAATTTCAATTCCTTGATTATAGAGATCAAAAATAAAATATAGGAAGCAACTTATTTCAGTGGTAGAATATAACACCCCATGATTTTAAAATAGAAACATCCCATTCGATAGATTATATGAAATTTTACACTAATCTTATATGACATTGTAACAGTCATAGAATTTATAATATAATTGTTTTTAAATAAAATCATTCTCCTCAATATATTGTAATGCATAGAACAGTATGATTAACGAAATATGATACTCAATTAAGATATTATATTGACAATTATAGACTAGACATTATGTTGGTGGGTATGAATAATATAGAATAAATTATGAAAAATATATGTTTTAAAAAATTATATAATAAATTCAATATTTCTATATTTTTTTAATATTACATTAGATCAGTTTAAAAGAAAAAGAATTTTTTAAAAAATGTATATTTTCGAAAAGTCAGTATTGTCATGCTTTATATAAATAATATAAATATAATTTAAACAACATTTTTAAAATTTCTATGACAAAAATTAACTTCATTTTTTAAATATGAAATTCAAAATTTTATATGGGTGTATTTTTTTTGAATTTTTATGAAAATATTAATTTTCTTATTCATAGTTAGAGATATATATTTTTTAAAAATGAATATATTTTATTTAAATTATTATAAAAGATTAATTATATTTTAAAATATTTTGAAAGTAAAATTAGATAAAATATATTATAATTTACCCAATTTAGTTTTTGTAATCAATTTAATAATTAATTTTGATATAAAAACATTATATACTTATGAAAAGTTCTTTTCGGGAAATTATTATTTTTTTGCTTCTATAATTTAATTTTAAGTTGAATTATATAAATTAAATTATTAAAATTTGAAAAAAAATGATTCTATATTTGGAATCAGAGTAATTTATACAACACAATATGCTAAAATTAATTTTTTAACATATTGAATTGTGAAAAAAGTAAAAACATAATTACCAGAGTTAATGTAAAAATGGGTTTACCTGGGGGTTAAACTATGAATATATGGGTTGAGGTTAGTGTAACATTTTTCCAAACCCTATTTAATTGATATATATAAACCATAAACCCTCTAAGTATTTATAATTTAATATTTTAGAGTAGTTTTTCCTAATAAAAACAAGGGTATAAAATTATATCTTATAAAATTAACGTGTTATATCTCCCCCACCTATAATAGGCCACCCAATATCCTGACGTATTCACACATCCAAAACACTGCATTAATCCGACAATATAACGAAAAAATTCTATACATACCTCCCCACATCCAAGATATCATTTCTTATTATTAATCTCTCCTATGATGGATTATGGTATAAACCTGTAGATACTACACAAAGAAAATGAAAATTTTAAAAACATGCGTTTTTGTTTTATTTCTTATTACACCTCATTAAAACAATTAAAATATATCATAATATAACAATAATGATATCTCATAAATACTGATATGAAATTATGTTATCTTAATAACCCATAATCATCTATTCTTTTAAAATGGAGAATAGAACTGATGACTATGTGTATGATGGGAACCACCTTGTGAATATATTTAACCGTCACAAACTATCAAAGATATATATAGAGTTCTATTGAACATATTTAAATTATATTTCTTACATTATTAAAATTATATTAAAATAATATAACATACACCTTCCTACTTTCCATTTTGTGGGTCATATGATAACATCACTCGTGTGTATGGTGGATTATTGCATTTTAAATAAATGTAATTATCTATTCACATACACTCTAATAGAAAGGTTCTAAGGGTAATGTTTATTATTATATTTTTTATTAATGATATAATTTTTCTTGGGAAATATAATATAAAAACAAAACATCATACATTCCTATATTTTTTTAAAAAATAAAGTCTCTTGTGCATACATGTGGACTACCGCCTCCACATAAGGATGTGAAATGATTTTCATTTCATTTTTTCATAGATATCAATAAAAAATTCTAGATTTTTATAATATATATAAAGTATATAATAATATATTTTATATTTTTAATTAATATTTATTATCTTTATTTCTCCAGCCTTAATAAATAATCGATACAACATACATGAGTATGTAAGGCATATCATCTCTATGAGAAAAGTTATAAATTTTCCACCTATAAAGTTAATAAATTTATAAAAAACTTATATGATGAATATAAATGATATTCATATCATTTTTAAGATTATTTATATGATATAACCACGATCAAACTAATAATGAAAAATTTATTAAACTAAATCTTACTTGAAAATTGAAGAAATTATTTCCCAAAATAGTGATATCAACAACTCATTGTTAATACAATTATTATAAAAGACTATAATAAATCATATATAGTATGATATATATTATTATAGTCCTAAAAATATTATATAAAATTAATATTTATTATATAGGAGTTTTAGACAAATACAGGGTAAGTCAAACCTAGGGTAAGAGTTTCTCTTCTCACTTCTACTTCCTTGAGACAAATTCCACATTCACCACTTATTACAATTAGTGGTACATATAATGGGCAATTTGATATGTTCTATCATGAATATATTTATTTTCACCATATTTATATATTCATTTATTATTTCATTTTTTATAGGGCTTATGATTTATATGTTTCTAAAGTGGTAAGGGTTTATTTTGTAATTTCATCATTAATCGGGATTTTTTTTGTAAACTAAAACATAGTGAGATTATTTTATAATTGTATCTTAATTAAAAAATATTGTTTATTACTATCACTATTGATCATTATTTTTATTTAATATTATAATTTTTCATAGTATGGTACTAGAATATTTTGAGAAATTTTTTTTATAAAAATATTACTTTATTTATTTCTTGGGAAGAAAATAATATTTCATCAAAAAAATGTTATCTTAAAATGTTTTCAATATTTTTATACATTTTCTTTAAATGATTTATTAATAATCTTTTTATCAATTTTTTACTTTTTCATATTTTAAATGTATTCTTCATGTTATTTTAGTAATAAAAGAGGATTGGATTTTACAAAAATATGAAAGGAATCCTTATTTTAACATATATAAAATGAATATATTTTTCTTCCATCATGACCAATACATGTTTTAATTATTATTTTAAAATATTTAAAATTTTTTATTCATAGAAATTTATTTTAAAAATATATTAATAACATTTTTAAAAGAAATATTTTCACAGTGAATATGTTATTTTACTTAGAAAAAAATTTAGGATTATTTTATTATATTTGTATTCATAAATGACATAAAAAAATTATATTAGTTGCGTAACAATAGGTTTATCATTAATTTTAATCCTAATTTTTATTTATTTGGAACTTTATGACTATTTGGATTGAGGATGATGTTTTTTACCTTTCAACATATTAATATTTGAGGTTTATTATTCTTTTTATTTGATTGTGGTTTGTATTAAAATTATATAGGTTATTTTTTATTATCAGTTATTGTGTTCATTATGATCCATAACTTTAGTATGATTATTTAATTTCAATTTGTATGCGATGGTTGGGGCTCAGGTATAGATATACACTAATTTCTTTGACATGTATCACGAGAAAAATCAATGTGCCAAATTAAAAGACTTTCTACCAACAGATTTAAACTATATCATCAATGGTATTTAATGTTTTAGAATTATATAATCATGAATTAAATCATTGATAGATTAGTTATTGATTTCTATGAGTTTATTTTATCAGTTATCAAATCCTTGGATATGTTTCAAACTCATGTTGTTATTTATATGGATTTACCTGATCATCATTTATTTCTTAAATATTATTATCATTTTATTTATTAAATCGATGTGTTTTAGTTAATTAAATTTCCCAATAATTATGATTATTTAATCACGATATAATTTTTTTTTAAAAATAGCATTACTAAACAGCTTATATCACCAATTTCAAATGTATTATTTCCCTAGGATACCAAGATGATTTTAGTGATTGATATACAGGGATATGCTAAGGGGGATAATGGTCTTTTTAATGAAACCAAATTGTGTATTCTATCTATTAAATTTAAATTTTATTTAATATATATATATATATATGTTAATAATTAACCTATACTACTAACTATTTGGTTATTCTAGGTTTTATATGTTTTCTATATTTTTAATATAATATAATAGTCACTTTTTTCTAGTTACTAGATTTGGGTACATTACATTTACTATATATAACTTGTGATAAAAACATTTAATTTGTGAAACATTAATAGAAATAAGGAATGATTAATAACTATTTTATACAAATTATGATATATTAGATGCTAATTTCAGTCAATCAATAATGTAAATTTATTATTTTATACTAATTTACGGTATTGTAAGTTTAAGTTAAAATTCATCAAATCACAACCAAAGAATAAAATTGGTAAAAATGTATTTTTTTAATGATTTTATTGTTTATATTATATTTACTAGTGTTTACTATATGTTTATATTAATAGAATATATTTGAAAAAATGTTATTTAATTATTTTAATAATTAATGTTTTCATTTATTTTTTATCTTGATCATGGTATTCATATATTTGGAATGAAAAAAAGGAGGAAAATTCCATTTTCAAGGAAATATAATGGTGGGTGGGTGACCTTCGTTCAACATTTTGACATTGAATTTTGATACACATATTTTGGATGAGTATTGAGGGTAACTACATATTGAATGGATTTTCATGATCTTTTGTTTTTATTATATAATTTTTTAACCATTTTGGTTATGGAAAATATATATAGATAGTTTAAAGTACATTTCATTCGAATGATCAGTTAAATGCACTATGAGAATAAAATATTTTTGGGATATTCATTTCATTGAGTATGTAATGAAGTGGAAATTGATTTAAGAACAATCAATGGATTAATTATATCTTTAGAAATAGAATAATATCATTTATGTATATTTTTATATGATCTTTGTATAGGTGGCAACAAAATTACCCAACTCTATGAAAATATTACAGAAACAAAACTGTTATCCAAATACCTTAATTAATTTTGAACTAGTGGTTTTTTCATCTAAAACAAATTATGAAATTTTTATCATTAAATTTTAAATATCTTTCAGATTTTTTTGATCAATGATCTATACTACTCTACATGATTATTTAAATAGTTTTTATATCCATATCATCAATTTCCCCCAATGTTATCTTATTTTAAAATCCTAACATCTGTTATTCCAGATGAAATTCTTACATTCTTTCCACTCTTATAAATTGTAATTTTTTATTAACTCTTTTTATGATGTGTGATTTAAAAAAGTTTGTTACCCAACATCAATTACTTGATTATAGAGATCAAAAATAAAATAGAGGAAGCAACTCATTTCAGTGGTAGAATATAACACCCCATGATTTTAAAATAGAAACATCCCATTCGATAGATTATATGAAATTTTACACTAATCTTATATGACATTGTAACAATCATAGAATTTATAATATAATTGTTTTTAAATAAAATCATTCTCCTCAATATATTGTAATGCATAGAACAGTATGATTAACGAAATATGATACTCAATTAAGATATTATATTGACAATTATAGACTAGACATTCTGTTGGTGGGTATGAATAATATAGAATAAATTATGAAAAATATATGTTTTAAAAAATTATATAATAAATTCAATATTTCTATATTTTTTTAATATTACATTAGATCCGTTTAAAAGAAAAAGAATTTTTTTAAAAATGTATATTTTCGGAAAGGCAGTATTGTCATGCTTTATATAAATAATATAAATATAATTTAAACAACATTTTTAAAATTTCTATGACAAAAATTAACTTCATTTTTTAAATATCAAATTCAAAATTTTATATGGGTGTATTTTTTTGGATTTTTATGAAAATATTAATTTTCTTATTCATAGTTAGAAATATATATTTTTTAAAAATGAATATATTTTATTTAAATTATTCTAAAAGATTAATTATATTTTAAAATAGTTTAAAAGTAAAATTAGATAAAATATATTATAATTTACCCAATTTAGTTTGTGTAATCAATTTAATAATTAATTTTGATATAAAAACATTATATACTTATGAAAAGTTCTTTTCTAGAAATTATTATTATTTTTCTTCTATAATTTAATTTTAAGTTGAATTATATAAATTAAATTATTAAAATTTGAAAAAAATGATTCTATATTTGGAATCAAAGTAATTTATACATCACAATATGCTAAAATTAATTTTTTAACATATTGAATTGTGAAAAAAGTAAAAACATAATTACCAGAGTTAATGTGAAAATGGGTTTACCTGGGGGTTAAACTATGAATATATGGGTTGAGGATGGTGTAACATTTTTCCAAACCCTACTTAATTGATATATATAAACCTTAAACCCTATAAGTATTTATAATTTAATATTTTAGAGTAGTTTTTCCTAATAAAAACAAGGGTATAAAATTATATTTTAAAAAATTAACGTGTTATATCTCCCCCACCTATAATAGGCCACCCAATATCCTCACGTATTCACACATCCAAAACACTGTATTAATCCGACAATATAATGAAAAAATTCTATACATACCTCCCCACATCCAAGAGATCATTTCTTATTATTAATCTCTCCTATGATGGATTATGGTATAAACCTGTAGATACTATACAAAGAAAATGAAAATTTTAAAAACATGCGTGTTGTTTTATTTCTTATTACACCTCATTAAAACAATTAAAATATATCATAATATAACAATAAATATATCTCAAAAATACTGATATGAAATTATGTTATCTTAATAACCCATAATCGTCTATTCTTTTAAAATGGAGAATAGAACTGATGACTGTGTATATGATGGGAACCACCTTGTGAATAGATTTAACCATCACAAACTATCAACGATATATATAGAGTTCTGTTGAACATATTTAAATTATATTTCTTACATTATTAAAATTATATTAAAATAATATAACATACACCTTCCTACTTTCCATTTCGTGGGTCATATGATAACATCACTCGTGTGTATGATGGATTATTGCATTTTAAATCAATGTAATTATCTATTCACATACACTCTAATAGAAAGGTTCTAAGGGTAATGTTTATTATTATATTTTTTATTAATGATATAATTTTTTTTGGGAAATATAATATAAAAACAAAACATTATACATTCCTATATTTTTGAAAAAAATAAAGTCTCTTGTGCATACATGTGGACTACCGCCTCCACATAAGGATGTGAAATGATTTTCATTTCATTTTTTCATAGATATCAATAAAAAATTCTTGATTTTTATAATATATATAAAGTATATAATAATATATTTTATATTTTTAATTGATATTTATTATCTTTTTTTCTCCAGCCTTAATAAATAATCGTTACAACATACATGAGTATGTAAGGCATATCATCTCTATGAGAAAATTTATTAATTTTCCACCTATAAAGTTAATAAATTTCTAAAAAACTTATATGATGACTATAAATGATATTAATATCATTTTTAAGATTATTTATATGATATAACCATGATCAAACTAATAATGAAAAATTTATTAAACTAAATCTTACATGAAAATTGAAGAAATTATTTCCCAAAATAGTGATATCAACAACTCATTGTTAATACAATTATTATAAAAGACTATAATAAATCATATATAGTAAGATATATATTATTATAGTCCAAAAAATATTATATAAATTTAATATTTATTATATAGGATTTTTAGACAAATACAGGGTAAGTCAAACCTAGGGTAAGTGTTTCTCTTCTCACTTCTACTTCCATGAGACAAATTCCACATTCACCACTTATTACAATTAGTGGTACATATAATGGACAATTTGATATGTTCTATCATGAATATATTTATTTTCACTGTATTTATATATTCATTTTTTATTTCATTTTTTATAGGGCTTATGATTTATATGTTTCTAAAGTGGTAAGGTTTTATTTTGTAATTTCATCATCAATCGGGATTGTTTTTATAAACTAAAACATAGTGAGATTATTTTATAATTGTTTCTTAATTAAAAAATATTATTTATTACTATCACTATTCATCATTATTTTTATTTAATATTATAATTTTTCATATTATGGTACTAGAATATTTTGAGAATTTTTTTTATAAAAATATTACTTTATTTCTTTCTTGGGAAGAAAATCATATTTAATCAAAAAAATGTTATCTTAAAATGTTTTCAATATTTTTATACATTTTCTTTAAATGATTTATTAATAATCTTTTTATCAATTTTTTACTTTTTCATATTTTTAAATGTATTCTTCATGTTATTTTAAAAATAAAAGGGGTTTGGATTTTACAAAAATATGAAAGGAATCCTTATTTTAACTTATATAAAATGAATATATTTTTCTTCCATCATGACCAATACATATTTTAATTATTATTTTAAATTATTTAAAAAATTTTATTCATAGAAATTTATTTTAAAAATATATTAATAACATTTTTAAAAGAAATATTTTCACAGTGAATAGGTTATTTTACTTAGAAAAAAATTTAGTATTATTTTATTATATTTGTATTCATCAATGACATAAAAAAATTATATTATTTGCGTAACAATAGGTTTATCATTAATTTTAATCCTAATTTTTATTTATTTGGAACTTTATGACTATTTGGATTGAGGATGATGTTTTTTACCATTCAACATATTAATATTTGAGGTTTATTATTATTTTTATTTGATTTTGGTTTGTATTAAAATTATATAGGTTATTTTTTATCATCAATTATTGTGTTCATTATGATCCATAACTTTAGTATGATTATTTAATTTCAATTTGTATGCGATGGTTGGGGCTCAGCTATAGATATACACTAATTTCATTGACATGTCTCACGAGACAAATCAATGTTCCAAATTAAAAGACTTTCTACCAAAAGATTTAAACTATATCATCAATGGTATTTAATGTTTTAGAATTATATAATCATGAATTAAATCATTGATAGATTAGTTATTGATTTCTATGAGTTTCTTTTATCAGTTATCAAATCCTTGGATATGTTTCAAACTCATGTTGTTATTTATATGGATTTACCTGATCATCATTTATTTCTTAAATATTATTATCATTTTATTTTTGAAATCGATGTGTTTTAGTTAATTAAATTTCCCAATAATTATGATTATTTAATCACGATATAATTTTTTTTAAAAATAGCATTACTAAACAGCTTATATCACCAATTTCATATGTATTATTTCCCTAGGATACCAAGATGATTTTAGTGATTGATATACAGGGATATGCTAAGGGGGATAATGGTCTTTTTAATGAAACCACATTGTGTATTCTATCTATTAAATTTAAATTTTATTTAATATATATATATATATGTTAATAATTAACCTATACTACTAACTATTTGGTTATTCTAGGTTTTATATGTTTTCTATATTTTAAATATAATATAATAGTCACTTTTTTCTAGTTACTAGATTTGGGTACATTACATTTACTATATATAACTTGTGATAAAAACATTCAATTTGTGAAACATTAATAGAAATAAGGAATGATTAATAACTATTTTATACAAATTATGATATATTAGATGTTAATTTCAGTCAATCAATAATGTAAATTTATTATTTTATACTAATTTATGGGATTGTAAGTTTATGTTAAAATTCATCAAATCAAAACCAAAGAATAAAATTGGGATTATAAAGTGGACATAAATTGACAATTTACTTATTATCTTATTAAATATATTAAAAGTAAATGAATTATGAAAAATTAGAAAAAATATATAAAAATGAAAAAAATTATTATTTTACCATTATTTATAATTAATTGATTGTCTTTTAAAGCCCCATCCCTAGGGTCATGTGTTGTGACTAACCCATTCCATCCTTCCATAGGATAGCGCAAACCACTAGCACCAGAAAGGAATATCCTAAAAGGGAAGGAATTGAATTTATACCTCTACACACACATAATCAATAACATACCAAATCCCTGAAAGCAAAAAAATTGTACCAATAAAACAAATATGAGCACAAGTACAACTGAAAGTAAGTGGTTTAGAATAAAAACCCAAGATAAAACTTAAAATAGCAAAGTACAAAAGGAAACTCTGATGATCATCCATGGATATCCATATTTGATCATGAGAGAAGTGATGCTACTGGAATATGAAATAATATTTCATGCCCGCTCTGTCCTTCTAGGCCCCACCTGGTCCTAGGCCACAGAGTCCAATATTGTAGCATCTGTTAGTCCCATCCCCCTTGAGCACCGATGTCAAAATGTCAATCGTCTTCATCAAAATTAACACATACAGGAAGAGCCCGTGCATAGGTGAGTATACAAATACTCAGTAGATACCTAGAGATCCCATATGATCATTCTAAAATCCAAAAAAGGAAACACATCAAAACAAATACAACATAGGTAATACCACTACGCAGAACCTCAACCACATAGCACAAAGTAAATTTCGTTTCTCACACGAGGTATATTCTAGGGTAGTGATAGTAGCACCATCCATCATATCATTGAACACCTCATCTACTAAAGAACTCCTCCTCTATTGAGTATAGTGGACCTTTCGGGTCACAAACATATGTAATACCACAATGAAATACCTCAACCACATAGCATAAAGTAAAAGTCGCAACTCACACCATGTATATTCTAGGGTAGCGATAGTAGCATCGTCCTTCATATCGTAGAACTCCTCATCTACCAATGAAATCCTCTTATATCGAGTATAGTGGGCCTTATGAGTCACACATCTACTTCCCACTAACATTGGACTGATATGGTACTCATCCCTGATGAGTACTATGGGTATGATGGGTCGCAAAGAGTATCTCCCCACCATGGAACTATTGGGTCACACATAGTCCCTTCCCAAATTGGCTGAAATGAGGTACTCCTTTCGTTGATTAACATGGGTCTACTATGTCAAACAGAGTTGTTCCCCACTGTGGGAATTCTAGGACACATAGAGATGCATCCTACTTGGTCGTCGTCGAGAAGCCTTTAGGTGTAACCCAACCATAGGGTTCCGTACGTGGCGCACTTGGGATAACCTCCCATTAATCCATTCTTCATATTTTGACATCCATGAAAGTAACCAAAATGAATGATAAAAATATACCTCATCAATAGGGTCCCAACGCCGCAAATTTCTTTTCAATTAGAAGCACGATTTGCAAGATCCGACATTTTAGTAAACATGGGACCGGTTGTGATGGGGCCCGCTCTGACCTGAGCAACTCAGCCTAGGGGATTCTCATATAACAATTCCTTTTAATGGACTCAACCTGACCTGGTGCGGGATGGGGTTGGTATGATCAGGCCTAGCTAGTGGGCCAGGCCCAATTTGTCTCGCTGGGCCCACCCAGTTTGGTCAGCGGTCTAGCTCGATAAGTCACCCGACGACCCGATCAAGTTCGACTTTTCCCAAACTGCATGGGTTTTGCATACTAGAATGGGTCTGGCTCACTAAGTGTGGGATCAGCCCATCTCTATGGGTTCGACCCGTAGCCACAGGACTAGCTCAGCCAGCCACCTGGGGACCACCTGCTGGAGCGGCCCGTGGTGCACCGCCCAGCCGGGAGGCAACATCTAACCCCATCTTCCCCCTAGCCCACGGGATGTCGCGGGGTATCTAACCCCAGCTGAGGTAAACAAACTATGGATCCCCCAGCCAGTTGGTTGGCCCGGTCTCTGAATAGCACTCAACGCGGTGCCCCAAATGGCACCACATCCTATGCTAGTGCGGCCTATTAGCCACGGTCTCTAGTCGTTGTGGAGAACCGACGAGCATGTCGCTCCATCCAAACATCATCTTGGCCAGTGTCCTTCCATCCCACTGACAAAAACGCAGCTGGAACATGCAGCCTCTAGTGCCGGAACAGTGGAAGATCCTTTGGCGGACCACTGGAGGCACACCAATTGTCCGTTCTCCACAACACCTATGTCTATGGCCTCCGGAGTTCTCCTTCTTTAATAAGAAGGCCTTAAATCACCCTTTTCTTTATTTTGAGAATCTAGCCACCAGTAACGCACAATATTAGGTTCTAGGGCCTAGTTCATGTCAGATATGGCCCTCTACATTAGAGAATGATAATCAAGGGGAGACTCTGGGATTCTTGTATGATCATACAAAAACAATCAATGTCCTGAATAAAGAAATCCCCAATAGGGTTACCCTACAACATAAACACATGAAGTGTGGGTCAACATGTTCATGGGATGATCCTCATTAATGTTTTTTCGAAAATAATTGGTAATAACATAAAATTCATATAAAACCTCTACCTCTTAACATTTAATGCTGAAACATTCATCATCAGGCGTCCAAGGAATCGAAGTCGTCACTTCCGGATGCGTTCTTTGAGGTGCATCAAAGACGATGAAGATCTGTCGGCATTCATTGTTCTTCATTAGAGGAGATATTCACTTGAGATTTTTCAGAGAATCCTACATGCCTAATTCCCAAACTCCATAAGTTGGATTATAAAATGAAAACAAAAATTGCCGCGACACTACACCCAATAATGATTCTTATTAAATTTTCCATAATCAATGAACCACATTTAAACAGGCATTAAGATTACATTGTATTAGTTTCAAATGAGCTAATAATGACCCTCTGTTATTTCACTTTATCACCAACTCATCACTTCAATGTAGCATCGTAGTCTTCCACTCAATGACAAGAAATAAATAAAATAATTCTTTTTTATTATTTTACTATTTTTCTAGAAAAGTCCAAAAATATAAATTTGCTGATCGGACCTTAATGGTCGAAGTTAAGTCATTTATAGGTGAATCCCCGCACTCTAAGTTCAACGGTTCCTTTATATTTTCAATCTAAGAAATAGTTCAAATGAAAGAAAAACACACTCTAACATTTACTAAACTTACCTTAAAAAAGATAAAAATTTTGTTTCGGGCACTCCGGTCCTCAGAATCAAATTATGTCAGAAACTGCTATCTTAGAATAATTCCATATCATTAAAAAATTACATATATTTTTGAGACATTACATTCTACCCACCATAAGGATTTATGTCCCTGAAAGGCAAACAAAAGATAAAAAAATAGATGGGGGTACTGAGCATGAATCCAAGCCTCCCGCTTCAATGTGCTCTCCGAGAGATACACATGATTGCATAAAACTGACAACATATGAATAGAAAACCCACATAGGACCTGCTCCTATCGATCCTCTATCCACACTGAGAACTCCAAAAACTTCACCATGTTGTCAATGTCTAGCTAACCCTAGTCGATGACTTCTGATGGATCATGAACGTAACAAATATAAATTGACACGTGGAATACCTCATGCACTTGGTACATCTATGGAGGAAGGGATATGAAGTATTCCACCATTCCACCTCTTCTAAGGATATGAAAATTTCTAATAAACCTCATAGATATCTTACCGTCGTTGAAAAATCACTATAATCCTCATGGAGATGAGACCTGATTGAAAATATGGTCTCCCTACTCAAACACCAATGGTCTCCATCGTCTATTGTTATAAAACATATTCATGATATGTGCAGTCATAATCTTCTCATGGATGATCTTCACCTTATTGGTGGTAGCCTGTACCAACTATGGACCCATGAGTGTCAAATCCTTTAGTTCTATCCAGCATATGGATGTTTTTCAAGGCTTCCCATAAAAGCCCTAAAATCATTCCATGCTGATGGTGGAGTGATAGATGTTATTGTATACGAACTAAACCTAAGGTATGTGGTTTTTACAACTACTTCCAAAGTAAATGATTCAATCTATATGCATATCATCCTATGTTTGTATGGTCCGCTATGTCTGACCATACGTCTAGGTATGGAAATCTTTGCTCAAATGCAGCTAAATCCCAAATGCCTCCTATAATCCCTTCCACAATCGAGGTGTAAAGCAAGTTTTGTGATCTCAGATGATCATCAATGATACCCCATGAAGATATACTATCTACAAGACATAGATGCATCCCATGAACTGTACTGGTCCTTGATCCCATATTGGTTGGAATTGAGACTACTTTCTGAATCGGTCAAAGATCACCCTGATAGAATCAGAGCCTCTAGATGTATGTGGTAACATCATCAAAAAATCCATCGAGATACCATCCCATTTCCAATATGTTACATCGAGTGGCTAGGTTATTCCTACTAGAACCAGATGCTTGCCCTTCACTTGCTGGCAAGTGCGGCATCATGAAAAGAACAATCCATTTATTTCTTCATCCCCAACTCCTAGTACTGACATTAGAGGTCCAATTACATTTTCTCCACTCTAGGATGTACTTCCAAGGGGGATGTATGAAATCCCCTCAACACCTCAACCCAAAGCAACACTTGTACTATAGTGCACACTTTAAAAAGGATGGTGTTCTCCCCACCAATTGAAAATCGTTCAGGACTCCATCTTGGGGGTAACTGAGCATATTGGGCCTTCCATTAAAAATCTACCAGCTGTTCCTCCTAGACTCACTACAAGAGTGGGGCAGTAATAGTCACTGACTGAAGTTAATCTCCTTCAACATCATCCACAAATGATATCTGCATTGCCACTAACTATTTGTCACCTCACTCAGAAGGTGTAAACTAGTCCTCCTACCTAGCGTGTCTTCCAGAAAGTTCCCCTTCCAAAGAGTATTGACTATCTCAATGTCATAGTCATAGAGGAACTCTACCCTTCACTGCTATCTCATGTCCAGGTACTTCTACGATATGATATACCTCAGAATATTATGTTCATAGTAAATTGAAAATTGTTCACCCCTCATGTAGTGTTGCCACATCTTCAAGGCAAAGACCACTACTACTAACTTCAAGACATGGGTTGTTTGGTTATGATCATACTTCCTCAAATGGAATTAGCTGTAGTTGATCAATTCTTACTCATGCATCGAGACACAACCCAAATGGGTCCCTGGTATGTCTCATTAACCTACACACCCAAATACCTCCTATAGTAGTCTCAATATCGAGAACTATTCAGTCTTCGCCTCAACTCTTGGAAACTATTATGACATTTCTCAGTCTACACGAATGGATTTCCCTTCTACCTCAAAATTTATAAGGGGGTTTTGACTATAGGGAAGTAGGGAACAATCATTTGATAGTAACTAGCCATCCTGAAGAAGCTTTGCACCGTAGTTACACTGTTGAGTGGCTCCCCAGCGAGCACTGCCTCTATCATTGATAGATCTATTGCAAATACATCCTCTGAGATGACGTCTCTATGAAAGTGGACCTCTCAAATCCAGAACTAACTTATTGAGAGATACCATAAATCTTTTTCCCTCTATGTGTATCCAAGAATATCTGCATGTGTGTAGAATGCTATTCCTGGGACGTTGAGTACACCAAGATGTCATCATGGAATACCACGACGAGCTGATCAAGGTAAGAATAGAAGATCATTTTCATGAGGCCCATGAAAACATCCATGGAATTCATGATGATGAAATGAATCACCAGGAACACATTGTGGAAGTACCATCACCTGATAGATGTCATCAACACAAACTCATTCCATACCTGAAGTTGGTGATATCCTGGTCAGATTTATATCATTGAGAACTACTTCTCTTCCTTTACCTAGTTGTAATGTTCATCAATTCTCAATAGTTGATAATTCTTCTTCATGGTAACCCAGTTGAGGCACCATATGTCCACACACAACCTCAAACTCCCATATACCCTATTGGAAAAAAACATTGGGGCATCCTAGGGTGAAATGTTGTGCCATAACAACCCATTCCCCTACAAGTCCACTAGTTGTGCACTCATATCATGAAGATCATTATGATCTATCTGATACGGTGGTGTGGATTTCAGTTTCATCCCTGGGTACAATTTGTGGAAAAAATATAGATCTCTGTGAGGAGGTAGTCCCAAAAAACCCACCAGAAAAACATCCTCATACTCATCCACCACTAAAATAATGCTTGGACTCCTATCATCCAATGCACCGAGGGAAAGGCTAGCCAGCTGGTGAGTGATTGGTTGTACCCTCCTCCAAGAGAGTATGTCATGTGCTGTAATGGTTTCTTTCTCACTGGTAAAGGATAACCTTGTCCCATCTCTACGGACACACCACATTATATGCCTAAAATAGTCAATCTGAGCATGAAATATTGACAGCCAGTCCATAACCAAGAGATCCAAGCCGAAGCTCTAACCTCATAGAGTAAGATAACACTACCAACAAAAATCTGTAGTCATCAAATCATCTCTTGTATAAGTCTCTAGCACTAGGTATCTAGTGAAAGGATCCACTGGAATCTCTGATTTCCTAACATGAGACGTGGAAAAGAACGAGTGACTTTCACATCTGTCTATAAGAATTATAGCTAGGGTGGAGACGACATAGATCTTACCTTGGATCATCTCTGGAGCACCGTTTCCATAAGAGTTTGCTACCTGGATCTAAGCTCTCCCATATCCGTAAGAACTTTGAGGTCAGGTTAGATGACCTGGGGGTGGTAGTGGTAACACCCCAAACCATCACCTACTGCCTGACGCTCAACCAGCTCCCCTACCACATCTATCGCCCTACGGACCTCCTCACTGAAACTGTTTTTTATACCTCGGAGGACCCTCGACCTTCTTCTGGTCATCTATACTGAGGTTCAGAAGGTCACATTCCTTATGTACCTGGACGTTTCACGTGAATAAGCTCTTGAATGCGCATAGAGAGTTAGGTCGGGGGAAAAACTCATCCCATAAAAGCCGCTCAATGTCTTCCCAGGTAAGGGTAGCCTCATCATGTGTCTGGGCGGTCATGATGCACCATATCCCTGCCGATACCTATAGAAGGATAACTTCCAAGATCATAATTTGGTCAATATGTGTCCTAACAAAGCAGATGACGCATGTCACACCTCTAGCCAGTCCTCCGCGATCTAAGGATCTGTCTCTCCCCTAAACCTGGGAGGTCTCTGTCTCTAAAACTCATGCAAGCCATTGAGTTTACCCCCATCCCCTTCCAAAAACACCGACACTAAATTATGAACATTGTGTGGTTGTAGAACTGATGCACCACATAGTGGATCCATCCCTAGAACCGGTCCCTGAATGGATGCCTCGTCTCTAGGTGGGTTGTCATCACGGCTTCGTATCGGGATCCATGATTGTCGTCCACGTGAAAGCATCCGGATCTATATCATGATGTAACATGGTTAGGAGGTTATAACTTGTGAGATGACTTTTATTAAAAATAAGGAGACACTTATGAAACAAATGTTTTCATGTATTTAGAAAAAAAGAATAATTCAATGTCTTGGTGCATTGATATATCGGCCGCAACACCAACACTAGACTCCTAGAATATGAATGTTGGAATAAAAAAATTTAACATTGTTTCTCCCAAACAATACATAGACACCGGGTCTTTGAGGGGGAACCAACCACCATCTAATACCACTTTTTCATGAACCATCCCCTAGGGCCCGTGTTGTGACTAACCGAAGCATGCCATCCATAGACCAGGGACTAGCGACTAGCACCGAAAAGGTTTACCCCAAAAAGGGAAAGCATTGCCTTTAAAAATGTACACACATGCCCAACCACATCCCAACACATTGAAAGGAAAAACTTGTATACCAATAAATAAAAAATGAGAACATGTACAAGTGAAACTTAGTGGGCCAGAATACAAAACTAACAAGGAACTAAAAATAGAAAAGTAAAAAAAGAAACTCTGATCGCCATCTGTAGAAAACCCCACCTGATCGTGACAGTAGTGAAGCTACTTGAAGACAAATTGTTATATCCTTCTCGGTTGGTCCTACAAGGCCCCACCTGGTCCTAGTCCACCAAAACCACCATCGTAGCATCATTCAACAAAATCCACCTTAGCACCTCTGTCAAAACGTCGAACATCTGCACAGAACACAACACATGTGGCACAACCCGTGCAGGGGTGAGTATAACAATACTCAAATAGGGACAGTAATACCCCGAAGGTCTCTCATAAATCCATGAATTAAAAAACCAAAAATAAAATAAAATAGTGTTAATACTACCAATAAGGACCTCAACCACATAACACAAATGTAAAAGACGCATCTCACAACATGTATATTATAGGGTAGTGATAGTACCATCATCAGTCATATCGTCGAAATCCTCAGCTACTGGAGAACTCCTCCTTTATCAAGTACAGTGGTCCTTCCAGGTCACACAGATATTCTTTCCACTAACCTTGGACTATCGTGGTACTCATCCCAGATGTGTACCGTGGGTATGTTGGGACACCCAGAGCTAGTCCCCAACATGGGTCTAACGGGTCACACAGAGACACTTCCCACCATGGACGAACTAAGGTACTCTTCATGTCAAGTGTCATGGGTTATATAGGTCACATTGAGATTCTACCTACCATAGGCCTGTTGGGTCCCACATAGTTTCTTGCCACTGGGTCGTCATCAAGCAGTCTTCAGGTATCAGCCAAACACATGATTTTGTAGGTGTCATACATGTAAGAACCCCTTCTCATGACATTATTTCCATCTTTACTTACATGAAATTCACCACAATGAATTCCAAATGATCCCCCTAATCAAGAGGACCCCAATTCTGCAAACGTCTCATCAATCAGACCCATGTTTTGCAGGATACTGGCATTTTAGTAAACAGCAGACAGATTGCGATGAGGCTCGATCTAACCAGGTCATATCGACCTGACCAACTCAGCCCAGGGGTTTCTCATACCCCAGTTCTTTTTCACGGATTCGACATAACATAGTGCGGGGCAGGGTCCGTCTGGTATGGCTTGGCTAGTAGGCCCGACCCAATAGGTCTCGTTTGGCCTGACCCGGTTAACTAGGGGGACCAACCTGCCGGGTCTCCCAACAGTCCAGTTTAGTCTGGATGGGTGCAATGTGTGCAGGTTCAGCCCGTAGGGTATGGGTCCGGCCCACCGGTGCGGGTCCGGCCCACTGGTGTAGGTTTGCCCATCAATGTGGGTCCGGCCCGCCCTGCCAGCTGGGGACTGGCCGCTGGAGCGGCCGATGGTGCACCACCCATCCAGGACGTTGCGTCCAGCTACGTCACTCCCCCTCTACCCAATGGTATGTTGTGGGGCCTCCACCACTAGCCGCAGTCAATGGACCACAGCTTCCCCAACTAGCTGGGTGGCCCGGTTATGGGCCACGCCTCAATGATTCACCCCACATGGCGGCGTGTACTCTGCTACCACGGCGTGCAGATGTGCCTGCCACAACACCCAGGTGACGGGGTGGCTCACGGGCCTCTGTCCCGCTGACCAGCACGCAGTTTTCGGGTGCTACCATCGCATGTGGACTCCACCCATTCCAGCACGTTGCAGTATCTTTTGGAGTACCTCCGGATGCGCATCAGTGGACTCTTATTCATGCTTGATGCATATATGGCCTCCAGAGTTAACCTTATTCACTACGATAAACTTAAATCACTCGGGCCATAATTTTGAGAATGAATCCACCAAGAACATAGAAGAAAAGGTTCTTGGGCCTTATTCATGTTGGCTCAGACCCTCCACATTAGTTGTTTATAATCAAGGGGAGGCTCATGGATCGTTGTTTAATCATACAAGAATAATCATAATTCCATATAAAGAAATCCATTGTACATTTACAGTCTCTCAAAAACACATGAAGTGTGGGTCAACATATTCGTGGGATGATCCACGTTATCCGTTTCTAGAAAAGAATGGGGATGAATAAAAAAATATTATAAAACCCCTACCTATTCGATGTTAGATGCTCAAGTGTTCATTCTTGGGAGTCCAATGTGTCGATGACATCACTTCTATCTCTATCCTTTGAGGTGCGTCAAAGACGTTGAAGATCATCCGACATTTTTGTTCTTCATTAGAGGAGATATTCTCCAGAGTTTCATTAGAGAATTAACCAATTTTAATTCCCAAACTCCACACGTTGGATAATTAATAAAAAACCAAAAGTATAGCTACACTATTCAAATTAATTATGCCTTTTAAATGATCCATATTTAATTATCCATATTTAATGTGTAAGTAAGATAACAACATCACAGTTTCAATCCAGATATTATTGACCCTCCATTAATGTGCCACATCATCACCTTGTCGCAGCACCACAACATCGTCGTCTGCCACTCATCGGTGGGAAAGAAATAATATAATTATTTTAAATTATTTTAGTAATTTTCTAGAAAAGTCTGATAAATAAAATTTCTGCTCGGCGCTTGTCATCCGATGGAAATTCATTTCTAGGATAATCTCGGTGCTCCGAGTTCAACGGTGCCCTCAAATTTTTGATCTGATCACGGGTTCAAACGATAGAAAACCCCACTTGTACGGTCACTGAACGTATCTTATTAAATGTAAAAACTATGTTTTGGGATCTCCAGGACAAAGAATCACGTTCCGTAACAAAACATGGTCTCATAATAATTCCATATAATCCAGAAAAATAAATATAATTCCAAGACATTATAGTCTTATCCCCAATAACTATTTCATGTTTTTGTGGCTTTTATCTTTATCATTACTATTTTATCTTCTACTCTTTGTTTTCATCTTTTATTAGTTTCCCCCTATATGTTAATAATTTTAAATTCCTAAAATTTTATATTTATATAGGAAAATTATTATGTGTTATTTCAGGTAACCTTTATGTATCTTAATAATAAGATTTGAAAGAATATTTATTATCACTCTAAAAATGTGGGATTTTCATAAATGTGTGTTCAAATATTAAACCATTGATGAATGAGATTAAATTGTGCTGGTGAAAGTTTTTTATGTTTAGGAGAACATAACACACTAAAATATTATTTCAAATGAACCAATAAAATTTATATCATGATTATCACATAAAACTAATATATATGCAAATTTTTATATATTATCAAAATATTATTATTTTAATATAACCTACACATTAAATTAATGGGGTTGAATATAATTAACTACATTAAGAAATATATGTATATTATTCCTACTTAATTAATATTTATTGATTAATTAAATGAAAAAATGATCACAATTTTTTTGGAATCCATCTTATGATTCAAAAATGTATTTTTTTAAAAAGTTATTTATTTTTCTTCAAAAATGTATTTATTTCTTTTATTATGTGAACATTTTTATAAATTTCATCATATATGATATATATTATTTTATAAAATTAAATCTATTTTTTAAATTAGCAGATAAAATTGAACAACGTATGATATTTTTGTATTTTTTTAAATGATTGATTTTTAGTGAATAGAAAAGAATAATGATTATTAAAATAATATTATTTTTTAATAAATTTAAGAGTTCCAATTAATTTCTTATTTTCTTTTAGAATTAAAAATGATCAATTTTGTTATAATATTAAATTCCATTTTATCATATAAAAATATTGATTATGATATAATTTAATTTTATTCTTAAAACACATTTTTAAGAAAATTTTTATAATGTTTTATGAATTTATATAAAAAATGATTTAAATTGCATTTACTGAATGAATTTTAAAAATTGTATACTATGTATGGAATCATGAGGCTAAAATTTGGTAAACAATATTATTTTATTCATGGACATTCTGAATTGTTAGGATAGTAAGTATTTATCAAAAGGTTAAGGATAAAATCACTTAAACAATGATAAACCATGAGATAAGGTCTCATAATCAACCTAAATGTTTAATTTATTACATTTTATGTTATAAATTTAATACAAGCTATAAAAATTATAATAAATGTCATTTTTATACCAATTTCCTTTAATAATGAAATTTATATTATGTAATGTAATGGAAAATAGAAATTTCACATTTATTTTTGATTTTAATTATATGATCATATTGGGATAATATTACGACCAAAATAAATCCAAAAGATTATTTTAAACATTATTAATTTAGTTTTATGATCCAATTTCTTTAAAAAAAGAAATTTTACAAATATTTTATATTCTTACACAAAACATATATACTTCTTATGCAAGAAGTAGAAAAATAAAAATAAATTATATTTTTAAAGAAGTTATATCTTTTTGTACACATAAGGTTTAAAATTATTTATATAATTAATAATACTATATATTTTATGGTTATAGATTTAATATTTGATTCCCATTATTCTATTTATATCATTTAATACAAATTAAATGAATAGTGAAAAAATAATTTTATAGATATTTTATGAAAAAAATAATTAAATCTTATAAAAAGTAAATAATCATTCAACTGGATGATTAAAATGTTATATGGTTTAAAATATCATGCAATTTTTATTTTTTAGCCAATTATTACACTATATGTACTAACAAAAACTCTAGTAACCCGTAGCTAGTTTCAACATTATTACATTAGCACTAGATACAAGGTATTATACACCAAAAGATGAAATTGATTATTGGTCTTTGTAAAATATAAAGATACAGGAAATCAAAATTAAATTTAAAATATAAAACAAACAAAATAATTTCTTTCTTATGGAAATTATTACCAATAACATATCCATGCATATTAATCAAAAAATTCTTAGTAGAATTCTGGTGAAAATAAAATATACGAATGTGGTTGGAATATATTCCAAATATATGTATTATTATAGAAAAGTATAGCATGAATAAAAAATAACAATCTATATGGAAAGGTAAATCACTAAAACACCTATTATTTAATCAATAAAATAAGCGTAATATTGATGAAATAAGTGATCATCAAAAAATTACATAAATAATCACATGACCTTGAAATTATTCCTGAATATTATATCTAATTAGATAATAACATGTAATCAAATAAATGATCTCATAAAGAAAGAATCAATTATTCTAAACATCTAAAAATATAAATACATTTCACATGATAGTTTAAATATCTCTATAAATCCTTTTCTGACTAGGGAAATTAATTTGTATCATGTGAAAGTCAATTAATCGCGAGGATAACTATAACTATTTCCCACATCTCACATACTTAGTATAATTAATTCCCCACAAGAAGGGGGTGACATATAATCAGAATAAATATTCTTATTGAAAATCTAAACCACATAAGTTTTATATTTTCCCCATCCAAGTAAACATAATAAAAACCCACCATTAAACAATATATCGAATGGTAAAAAAAACATCACAATTAAAAATAATTCTAACCGTCAACATAAATAATAAGAATAATATCAATACAAAATATATCCAGTGTATCATAATTACAAAAAATGGTTTATTTCGATGTTAAATTTGAATACCATAGTAATGTTGTTTAAAATATTTTTGAGAAAAATATCTTTTTCAAATTGTAAATAACTAATTATAATTTAAAAAAAAATTGGAAACAATATTCTTGGAAAATAACCATTGAAATATTTTAAAATAATATAATAATAATTTATTGGTCAGAGAAGAATATAATTCAATTCCTGTCATACATATCTAAACAATTATCTAATTTAAATTTTTAGTAAAATCCAAATGGGTCTTATTTTATAAATGAAATAATGATTCCATTGAAAGTATTTTTAAAAAAGTAATATTTCATAAAAAATAAAAAATAATTAATTTTTAAAATTATAATAACATTTTTTAAAATAGTATTAGAAATTAAATATGTTGATGAAAAAGTCTTTTGGGCTTATGAGAATAATACACTTATATTTTGATATAAAAACATTTTTAGTCATTTTAAATATTAAAGAGTGAAAATTGTAATATTAATTGAAAAATTTAATGAATAACCATAGGAGATGAAAATATAATTAATTTATGTTAGAAATATCAAATAATTCCCCCAAGGGAAATGTAAAAAAACAATGCAGAAAAATTATGGGATTGTAAAATTAACCCATATATCATTTGTAACATTAGAATCGTCTCCACCGTGAATGAAATAAAATAAAAATAAAATTTAAATTAAATTAATCTAAATATATTTATGATATGACATATCAATATGGGATTTATGAACACTACATAGTGTAATATTTTATGAATATAGTGTAATTATGAAGGAAGTAAAATGAGATGAAACACCCTTACCTCATGTATGACATCCTTCATATGTGTCTGAATATCGTATAAAATTAATATATCTTATTATAAATCATTATAAAACCATAGTCATATATATCATACAAATATATTATATACATATAGTCATTTATAAACATTTTTTTTTAATAATTCATTTTTAAAATCAATGTTTCTAGTGATAATTGATTTTTTTTTATTCCTCAGTCTGTAAATTTTTTGAATGTAATTTTATCATGTTTACATATTATCCACAATGTAAAAAATTATACAAAAATCATATATATTCATTATATATGTATTTTTACACATAAATTAATTTTAGATTTAGATAATTTATTATACTATTCATGGACATGGTTGGTCGTACATATGTAAGAATGTTGTATCCATTTTCTTATATGGAATGAATGGAATAAAAATAAATGTTAATTAATCATTATATAATAATTATTGTTTCATATAAATAATTCATAATAATCAAATACAATCTTATTACAATCAATGAAAGAATAAAATGAAAATCATTTCACATCACAATGTGGATGTTGTAGTCCACATGTATGCACCAACGATGTTATTGTTTTCAAATAGTTTATAAGGTATGAAGATATATGTGATATTATGTTTTCATTAGTATTTTGAGGTCATAAATATTATATATATTCAATAATTTTAACCGTAATAACTTTCATTTAATCGTATGTGGAAAATGAATCAACTTACATTGTGAGGCAGTAGTCCGCCGTAAACACGTGTGACGTTATAATATCTCCCAATGAAAAGAAATTAGAATGATATATATGTCATCATAAATCAATAATTATATTAATTTTTTTAATATAATATAAATATGCTAAATCCATCATTATATCATTCCTTTAATCTTTGTGATGGAAAAAAATGACAATAGTTCGTGAGGCGGTTGAACATCGTACACACGATCGAGAGTTTGGTTTCAAATTTAATGGAAGTAGATATGGATAAGGGTTATTATATAAACATAATAACATATCAAAATACATTATTCACTTATTTTATTTTTTATAATTTTTTACTAAGGTGTCATGGAGGTGGAAGAATAAATTTTATAAATATACACGATTAAGAATTATACCTCTTCTTTAGAGAGACACATTAGGTATGTATATAAATATGTCATTGGAGGTCTTACTAATAATAATGTTGTATCTATTATTCTTTTAGAAAAATAAGGAATGTGTTTGGTAATCTAATTTTTAAACAAATGGTATTTTTAATTTTTAAGAGGGGACGAGAGGGGGTTCTATTTTATAAGTTTGGGAGAGGAAACACAAGGATTCTTTGAAAAAAATGATATCCATGTTTTTATCAATTAACAATAATAAAAAATTTTCAATATAAAGTATTAGTTATTATAGGTCCTTATTATACAAATATAATTACTTTTGTACAGGTTCTAGGTCATTTTGAACCTTATTTACTTTATTTTACCACCCCCATGGAAAACCTATTTTTAAATTAAATATGCTAATTAATTTTTAGTTTTTTCAATATTTACTATCATAAAATGTTAATATTGACTAATTAGGTAATATAAATTATAATAATTTTTTATATGGAATCCATTTTTTCCTGTTCAATACATATAATTTGAATAATTAAATTAAAAATTACATTTTATATGCTGTGAAATAGAGGTTTTCCAAAGAGAAAAGTCTCACAAGTATAGAATGTTTTATATTAAATTACAAAATTAAAATGATAAAATACCTAATATTATTTAAATTTTAATATATTTTATATTTTTATGTTTTTATACAATTCAATCAAAAAGGAAAATTTCTTTAAAAACACTATTTTTCACTATTGATCCACAAAAATATAATCATAAAAAATCATAAATTAACAAAATTATAAATTCTAATTATAAATATTAAATATGAATTTTTTTAGTAAATATTTTATAAAAAAATAAATTAATTTTAAATTATGTTTGAAAATACTGACTCGTTAACCATTAAGAAAATCAATGTGATTTATAAGAGATTTATTTATTTTTCAAACATTTTTCAATTTATTTATTCTATAAATATAAAAATAGAATTTATTTTATATATGTAACATCCCAGGAAAATAAAGAAACAATACATTCTCTTAATTATTAATATTTGTGATTTAAATTTTTATTTATCTTTAAAAGGGTTTCTATGATTGATGGAATACCTGATACGCAACCGCGGGTTTCTTTGAAATCTTACATTGCACGCTAACAATATAATAATATTATTTTAAATTATAGTTATCACCTAACCGTTGTATTTGTGGGAATGAATATAAATAACTAAAATATGATTACATTTGTTTTTTAAATGTTTTTACATTTATCAATAAAATTTATAGGCTTAAAATGTAAATGAATCTAATTTTAAGAATAATTTACTTTAAAAGGTCGATTTGCCGCCTTTTGATGTAAAACCGTCATTAAATCTAGTTTTTTTCAATTTTATATGTTGTATTTGACAAAATAATATTATTATTTAGAATAAGGAAATTAAAATTTACTTAGGTAAATTTTTCGTATTTTTTTGATAGAATTCATATTTAATGAGTAGTGAAAAATATTGTATTTTAATTCATAACTACCTTTTAATATAATTTATTTATATGGTTAGATTATAATTTTAAACGGTTTTAATGTTTTAATAGATTATATTTTTACAATTTAATTTAATTATTTTCATTCGAAGCAATTTCACTTTGAAATTGAACATAATCAACTGTCAATATTATGATAATTATTATTTTTTTTTAAACATGAATTTTGTTTTGACAGCAGGAATTAATTTAAAATTAATTTCTACCAATTATTTTTTTAGAATTTGGAGAAATGGATTCCATTTTTCGAATCATGAGGTCCAAATTGTGTAAATAGATAACTTTTATTTTTAGATATTTTAAATATTTTCCTTAGTAAAATTTTTATTTTACATGTTTAAAGGGTAAATCAGGTAACTAAAGGTAAAAAAATAATTATTTACCCTAACATGTGTCCTAATAATATTGTTTGATTCATGGACGACCATGGGAATCTTTGGGACGATTTTGGGTCCCTATGGAGCCACTTATGAGTGTTAATGAATCTTTATTTTAATTATCTTAATGTAAGGGAAAAAATGAAATAAACAAATATCTTTTAGTAAATTATTTTTTACAAGGGGTTATATTAGTTATAATTTTGACTAAAAATATAAATAGAAAAGCTAAAAAGATTTCATAAATCATGGTATTCATTTTATAATTTTTAAACATCAAATAAATTAAATTATTTATGACACAATAATGATGTAGTGTTTACCTCATTAATATATGATTTAAATAAATAAAATTATAATGATTAAAATAATATCCAAAAAATGTAAAATTATGATTGGATTATATTATTTTTAATTAGAGTCATATTATCTTAAACATTAATCATTTTTGGAACTTTTTGAAAATGAATATATGTTTATAAGAAAATATTGTTTTCACAGTTTCCTAAAGATCCCCTCCTCTCCCTTATAAAAGAATTCCACTTCTATCCAATTTCTCACACCTCTAAAGCCTTTTTTTCTCATACATACTCTACCTAATTAAGCTCCAAACATACCTCTACTCCTCCTAGAAGCTCTACATTAGGCAGAATTTGCTTGACGAAGTCCTTTTGTACAAACCAAATGGAGTTACCCAAATTAAAGGTACCATTTTCTCTTAAATTGTTTTCTATTATTTTTTACTTCTCCAACCCCTAAGCACTTTTTATTACAATCTTCTGTAACAAGACCAGTATCCTCAATATACTATGATAATGTTATGAAATTTATTTGAAATACACTTACACACGCCACCATCTGATGGATGAAAAACATATTGTTTCTGTGGATGGAAAACCAACACCTCGCAAAATGATGACTTTAAGGTTTCCATTATGGGTAAACGTCATAATATCATTTTAGAAAGTGGGGAATTCCTCCCCCTCAAAGTGAAATGACTCATTAATGCCTTATGTTGGACGTATAAAGGATTGATTTAGTGATATTATATATGATATTATACAGGAATTATAATATAACTATGTATTATTTTGTTTTAATTCCATTAAATTATGAAATAGAAATTTAAGTAGCGTTCATGCGTACGTATGGCTTACCATCTCCATGAATGGTGCATTTCATTTATTACCTCTAAATGCTATGTACTAATATAAATACATGTATATACTGGAAATATTTTACATATATTATATTTAAATCATGAATATCATTATGGATATAATGAAGTTTGACCACATTAACAACATGTAATAATAAAAAGACCATTTTTGACTCAAGTACCAAATATCAACCAAATGATGATTATTAACTTAAATGATTACATAATGTTTATAAAATTGTAAAAAGTGAAATAAATGGAATTATAAACCTGAAAAAGGGTTCTTAATAAAATATAAATTAACTTATGTTTATTATTCTGGATGAACAAGGAACAAACAAGTCAAGTCGGACACGAGGTAAGGGACTTCGTATCAATCTATTTTAATTGAGGCATATTTTCATTTATACAGAACTTTCATTTATATGGTGTATAAAACCCTTTGAATTTTAATTTTATTCAAAATGAATCTTTTCTCTACGAAGTGTTTTACTAAATAATAAAAAGTAATGTTTCTTTTAACATAAGTGGTGACAACGAACTTTCTGCCACCGCGAGTATTATTTGATCTTTGGATTCCTTAAAAAATCGTTCTTTTTGTTTAAAAAAATAATAATAAATACCATATACTATTTCCTCAAATTTCGGTATTGAAAATGGTTTTGAGAATGGATTTATTATTTCAATATATTGAAATGATATATTGTTATTGAAATGTTGAAATGTTATCTTTCCTTTATGTTTATTTTATATGTTATTACTATGTTATGGTTCTTGGGAATTTTTACGTATATGGGTGGTTCCATGATAAACCAAGTGAGAGTGAGCCTGAGATAGCTCTTCAATGCATTGGGTAACGTGACATAGGTAAACATGAATCTTTCTCCTAAGATATTTAGGGAATAAACTATGATGGGCATTCCAAATGTGACTCCCAATGTAGCGGTGATAACTACAATGTAAATATGTTATTAATGCTATATGTTTTTTGTTTGATTTATGAATTCTATGTGTTATTCAAAAATATTATTATTTCATGAGGATTGTTATGATTGAAAAGTTTGGTTTCATTAATTTTTATTTATAAAGGGGTTAATGTTTCCTATCCTTATTTTATAACCCTTTCTGATCTTTTTTTGCTAGTCCTATATTTTTTAAATGTATTCCCTAGGACTTAAATATGATTAAGGTCAAGAATGGGATCATGGAAAAGCTATGATATCTAAAACATGGAACTAGACATGCTTCTATTGAAGGGTTTTTATTTTAGAAAAAATGGATACTGAGTAGTAGTGTCAACACTGTAATTTTTATGTGTAATGTAATATTTATGTCCTAATTCTCTAAAACTCTAAAACTGAAAAGATCCTCAATTTGAACTATTCATTTATTTCAAAATTATTTAATGTATATGGCCTAGTCCTTATAGAGGGTATCAGAGTTCAGTTTATTCAACATTAGGGATTATGAGTTTTTTTCGACACATGGTTAGTTCTTATGTCTATTATTTCAGTTAAATCTTTTTTTATAACTTTTTCATATCATGGAATGTTAGTTAAAAATGGAAGGAGGAGGATCTCAAACAAAATTCCTATCTCTTCATGATGACTTCCTTGAAATAATTATTGCAAATCCGTGTTCAGATGATTGTGAAACTATTTCTAGCATAAAACTCACTTGTAAGTAGTTATTTGAGATATCATTTGCATCCACTATACCACGATATCATCGTGGATCATGGGTTGTATTTAATCAAAAAATATCTTCACAATATTCTGATATTTTCAGTAAAGGTAAATATTATGAAGGAATTTTCAAATATTTTACCTTATCACAATATTTTAATGCATATTATCATTTTGAAAAAGGGGCTGAAGAATGAGACCCTTGCACAACCTATTTATAATTGATTTTATAATATTGTCTCTCATCACTTATGGTATTTAAAAAGGTCCATTGATTGAGAGTTTCAACTCAAATATGGTTTGACTATTTTAGAAAAAAAATGTTTAATGTGATGTTTTGTAATTATATGTCATTCATGATTATTTCACAAAACAATTTTTCTATGAACACCCATATGACCTAAGTTATACAAGGTGTATTAGGATGAAGAAAGCAGATGATTTTGAAGGATCTATAAATCATTGTTGTAATACATGTACCTTATACATACATGAACAAGATAATGATGAAACCATATAAACATCATGATCAATGTATGTTGTTCTTTCTATTAGGAATAGTTATATTTTATCTTCGGGAGGTGAAAAAAATAGAAAACATATATAAGGATTCATGAATTAAAATGTTGAGGTATTAATGTGTTATGATGAAAATGAAAGGTATAAGAAAACCATTGAGTTTAAAACATGTTAGGGTTATTTTTTGGTTTTATAAAAAGGACAACCTATAAGATGGGTGACAACCCGTCTCGTCCGGCAAGGCCAGAGGAATAAAACCCACAACAAATGGGTGACAAGGGAACATTTCCTACCACTAGGCTACATGATGTCCCTGTTTAGTTTGACTAATTATTTCTAGTTAGATGATTTTTTGAATTAAGAATAAGTTGATTTTGGGTTATCTATGGAATTGATAAACCTATCATGGAAGATCTATGATTAATTAATTACTTTTCATTATGAGACTTTAAGAGTAACTGATGTCATTTAGAGATAAATGTTAAGATTTATCTTGGAATATTATGTGATTAAATCCTTCATTGATTTGGGTTTCAATATGTTTTTGGTTTATTTTGAAAACAATTTATGCCAATTTTGGATTGAATGGTCTCTATTGAACATTGGGTATTATTTGACATGTTTTGGAGATTAAGAGTAGTTTTTCATTTTATAAAAGATTTTCCTTTTTGGGGATTATCTCATTTTGTACTATCCATTTTTGTTTTTGATAATGTCTAAAATCACCATAAATTTATAGTTATCATTTTTGGATTAGGTGATTCTCTCTATGTAGATTTTAGCCCTCTTAATGAGAACAAGTCATGTTTAATACTCATATTTTGATGGAAATATGAATTTGTGTTAGAAATATAGTAAGAAAAGAAATTCTACATAAAAAGTAAGAATGTTTCATTACATTTTAGTTAATCCCAAAAATAAATTCCTTAATGAAAAGTAACTTAAAACAAAAAATTTTGTCTGTAAATTTTTCCTACTGGGGAATCAAATACCATTTATCCCAACACAAGTTTGAGGATTTCATATTGTTTACTCTCTCCTGATCATGTTTTCTATCACTCTCCATTATAAATTGATGGTTTGTTTTCTCCATCATATCCATGATTTCATGGAATCCTAGTATCTTTTCTCTCAGGTGACCTTTTTACTTGTATTTCTTTCATTCAAAGTGACAGTTTAATTGACTCATACTCCAATGTGGGGCTTCCAATATTGTGTCTGAGCCCAATTTTAAAATTGCGAGGATGCAATTCCAGAAAAGGGGAGAAGTATGTAACATCTCAGGAAAATAAATAAATAATGCATTATCTTAATTATTAATATTTGTGAATTAAATATTAATATCTCTTTTAAAGGGTTTCTATGTTCGATGGCGTACCCGATATGCATCTTGGGGTTTCTTAGAAATCTTAGATTGGACACTAAAAATATAATATTTTTATTTTAAATTTTAGTTATCACCTAGCCGTTGTATGGGTGAAAATGAAAATAAATAACTTGAATTTGATTATATGTGTTTTTTAAATGTTTTTACATTTATCCAATAAATTTTAGAGGCTTACAATTTAATTGAATCTAATTTTAAGCATAATTTAATTTAAAAAGTAGATTTACCACCTTTTGATGAAGAACGCTCTTTAAATATTGTTTTATCACTTTTATATGTTCTATTTGACAAAATAATATTATTATTTAGAATTGGGACATCAAAATTTACATTGGGTATATTTTTGATATTTTTCTGATAAAATTCATTTTTTAATGAATAGTGGAAAATACTGTATTTTACTTCAAACTGCCTTTTAATCTAATTTATTTATATGGTATTATTATACATTTAATTGTTATTTAAGATTAAATAGATTATATTTTTACCATTTAACCTACTTTTTATCAATAGAATCAATTTCACTTTGAAATTCATCATAATCAACTGTCAATCTTTTGATAGATTATATTTTTAAAAAAACACGCCGTTTTTTTTACAGAGGGAATTAATTTTAAATTAATTTATTCCACTTTTGTGTTTTGAATATGGAGAAATGGATTCCATATTCAGAATCAGGAGGTCCAAATTTTTTAAATAGGTAACTTTTTTTAGATATCTAAAATATTTACCTTAGTAAATATTTTATTTACCATAGGTAAAGGGTAAATCAGTTAAATAGAGGTAAAATAATAATTATTATTTATCTTAAAATGTGTCCTAATCCTATTTTTTGAGTCATGGAAGACCATGGGAATCCATGGTATGATTTTAGGACCCCATGGAGCCACATAAGTGTGATAATGAAAATTTAATTTAATTAACATAAAGTAAGGTCAAAAATGCAATAAACAAATATCTTTTAGAAATATAATTTTTACATGGGGATAGATAAGTTATATTTTCAACAATAAATATTCATTGAAAAGACAAAAATATTTCCTAAATCATGTTATTTATTTTATAATTTTTATAATTCAGTTAGTTTATGCTATTTAAGACACAACAATGATGTAGTGTTTACCTCATTAATAAATTATTTAAATAAATAAGATTATAATGATTAAAATAACATCCAAAATATGTCCAATTCTGATTGGATGATTTTATTTCCGATATGGGTCATCATTACTTTGACTTAATCATTTTTGGAACTTTTCAAACTGAAGATATATTTATATTAAAATAATGTTTTCACACTTTCGTAAAGAGCCCCTCCTCTCCCTGATAAAAGGAGACCACTACTAAATAATTCCACACACCTCTGAAGCCCTATTTATCAACCAAACTCTTCTAAATTAATCTACCTATCTCCCTATCCTCCTCATAGAATCCTTACCTTAGGCACAAGGTACATCACGGAGCCTTTTGGATCAAACCAAAGGGAGTTACCCAAATTAAAGGTAAAGGTTTCCCTTAAATTGTTTTCTTTTATTTTACTTCTATAACCCCTAAAACATTTGTAATACCTTTTTTTAAAAACAAAAGTATTCTAAATATACTATGATGTTTTTATGAGAATTATTCGAACAAAACATACACACACATTCATCTAATGGATGGATAACATAATGTTTCAGTGGACAGAAAACTAACGCCTCACGAAATGATGATTGTTCAATTATCTCGTACAGCCTCTCTTGGTGTCCATTATGATGGCACTGTATTTATATATAATATATATTATGTTTATGTATTCATTATTCTTTTGTAAATTACATTTATATCATGCCTTTATGTTTTTCATTATGGGTAAATGCGATAATCTCATTTGGGGAAGTGTGGACTACCGCCCCCTCAAAGTGAAATGACTCGATAATGCCTTATGTGGGATGTATAAAGGATGGATTTAATGATATTATATATGATATAATACTTTATTATACTATATGTATGTGTCATTGTGTTTTAATTCCATTAAAATATGAAATATAAATGGAAGTAGTGTTCATTCGTACGTACAACTTACCGTCTCTATGAACGGTGCATTTCATTTCATACATCTAAATGTTATGTACTATTATAAATACATGTATATAATGGATATATATGAAATATAGGATATATAAACCCTAAATATAATTATGGATATAAATAACTTTTACCACATTAACAATATGTAATAATAAGAAGTCCATTTTTTACTCAAGTACCAAATATCAACCAAACGACGATTATTAACTAAAATGATTACATAATGTTTATAACATGGTAATAGGTGATATAAAACGAATAATTAACTTGAAAAATGGTTCTAAATCAAATAAAAATTAACTAATTTTTATTATTCCAGAAGAACAAGGAACAATCAATCCCTGTCGGATATGAGTTAAGGGACTTCATCTCAATCTCCATTCATTAAGGCGTATTTTCATTTATACACAACGTTCTTTTTTACGGTGTATAAAACCCTTTGACTTTTAGTATTGTTCAAAAAGAATCTTTTCTCTACAAATCATTTTTCTAAATAAAAAAAAAGAATTTTAATTTAACGTAATGGTGACAACGACCTCTCCACCGTCACGAGTATTATTTGATCATTGGCTTCCTCAACAAGACGTATATTTTTTAGAAAAAAATAATTAATACCATATACTATTTTTACATATTTTGGTATTAAAAATGGTTTTGAGAATAGATTTAAATTTTCATTATATAGAAATTATATATTGTGATTGAAATGTGGAATTGTTATCTTTCCTATATGTTTGTTTTATGTGTTATGACTATGTTATGGTTCTTGGGAATTGTTACATAACCAAGTGGTTATGTGAGAAACCTAGGATGGCTGAGCCTGAGATAGGTTTCCAATGCATTGGGTAACATGACATAGGTAAATGTGGATGTTTCTCCTAATAGATTTATTGTTTATATTGTGATGTGTATTATACATGTGACTCTCTATGTAGCTATGATAACTACAATGTAAGTGTGTTATTAATGCCATAAGCTGCCTTTATGATTTATGAATTCTATGTGTTATTCATAAATCATAAGATTTCATGAGAAATGTTATGATTTAAATGTATGGTTTCATTAATTTCGTTTTTATTAATGGCTTAATGTTTCCTTTACTTATTTTAAAACCCTTACGGATCTTTTTATGCTTATCCCAAGTTTTTGAAATTTTTTCCACAAGACTTAAAGATGAATAAGGTTAAGGATAATATCAAGGAAAAGATATGATGTCCAAAACATGGAACTAGACATGCTTCTTTTTATGAGATTTTATTTTATGAAAAATGGATACTGATTAGTAGTGTCTACATTGTAATTTTTATGTGTAATGTAATAGTTATGGCCTAATTATCTAAAACTCTAGACCTAAAAAAGATCCTCAATGTGAATTATTCATTTAATTCAATATTATGTAATGTATAAGGCCATGTTCATATAATATATGTGTAAACCATATATATTTTTATAATTTATCAATTTAAATTCATTTCTTCCTATTTAATGGCTTGGTTATAATGGTATTGTTTAAATAATAAGAGAGTACTTTGTTTCATTCAAAACTAATTTTGCATGCATTGAATGATTTAAAAAATATTGAATTTAAATAAATTGATATATTTTATCAATTATATGGGTCTTATATTATCTTATAATCTAGTTTTCACCTGACATATATGTTATAAAATATGATGTTTCACATTTAAAATCATTATATGTTACATTCTACACATTTAAATAAATTTAATCCTTGAGATTTTATATTCATATCATTAATAAAGGGTTTGAAGTTTTAAAATAACCTGATTGAAATACCATATTATTATAAGGGTTAATAAAATATCAAATTGATAAGAGATAAAGTTAATTTTTTATTTCCTTTTAAATAATCAAATAACTCATTTTCAATGAAGGAGAAAGTAGGTGGGATGTTATGATATAGACATTAATGAAAAGACATAATGCCAAAAAAATAATGGTGGGGGATAGAGATCCTTGGTAAAAATAAATGTAATGATCAATTTTAAGTAAAACCCTAAAATACAATAAATATTGGATAATATATGGGACCATTTGATTCACCAATAAAAAAAGGTACTATGATAAAATTGTTGTTTCAATAACCTTTTCCAAGAGTTGAGAAATTATTTTACAGTTTGGACGAGGAAAATATGAAAATATACTTACCTGATATAATTTTATATGATGGGAATAATTTCATCATTTTGTTTTTTTCAATCTATTCATATTTCATTTATTAATAAAAGAAGTTAATATACAAAGACAATTATTTTTCTTGATGAACATATAATAGACCATTAGAATGAAAAATTATTCCTCATATCTTTACAGATTCTCGAACACCAAAATTGACCACAAAATATATTCATTTACATCAATGTATCAAATTAATTCATTTAATATATAGTAACCCTTAATAATATTCCAAAATATATCATCCAAAATTTAATGTATAAAAATTTATAAGGAAGGTCCCATAATAATAATTTTATTTCCCAAATAATATAATGTTTCTAAAAATTTAACATTAAAAATATGTTAATACCATGATCACCATAAGAAATTAATGAATGAATTCTTGCATCCAAAAATAAAACATCATATTGTGGAATATATACTATAAAATCCAAATATCTAGTAAATTCCATAAAATATAATATAAATCATCAAGTCACTTAAAAAAATTGTTACCAATACACTCTAATAAAATTTTTTTATCGTTATTATAAAAATATCAATCATATATTAAGGGTTATCTTCTCTAAATATTTTATTTCCCAAAAAATATAAATATACAACAGAAACACTATACTTGTTTCTATACTATTGGTAATATGATTTTGGAACATTAAAAAAATGTTATTCATGATAATCGTTATATATTTTATGATATTGATGATTAGAATATAACTGATAAAAAAAGTTGACAACATATTTCTAAAATCCAAATTTAATAAAATTGATCATTACACTTTAGAACCATAGATAAAAAAATCTTAACAATATTCCCTTATCTTCTTTTATGTTATATTTCTTGGAAGATTAAGAAATTTATTTCCATTATTCCTCATCTCCTTAGAGTTGAAGTTTTTAAAATTATAAATATTTTTATTACTCATGCAATCATTATCTTGGTGTAATTTATCTCTATACCTATAGGAAAATATTATTCCCTTTAAGAATGTTCAAGTGAGTTTCTTTCAAAAATTATCACATTTGGGAAAATTCAACTTTCCCATCATCCATTTATCCATCTTATTCTCTTCCATACTCGCTTATATTGATTACCTATTATGACATTGTACATGAATAATTCCTTATATATTTTGAGAGAAAATGATATTATGTACCCATATGATGATAATGTTGGGAGATTAGTGCCTTTGATTAATTGACTTAAGCCTGTCAATGAAACTATCATTATTATAATTGATTATGTGAATTGATACAGTTCCCATAACATAAAAATTATGAATTTAAATACAATTTCACATATTTTATTATATCATATCCTTACTAAGAATATTTATAATCCCATAACTAGTGAAACAACTAACATAAATTGAAAATATTATTCATTGAAAATATGATAACCATAAACATTATTTCTTTGGGTATGTATTCAAATACTAAACAAATGTTAAAATCAATCATTATTTTTTTATAAATAAAACATGAATAATTATATACAAATATTATAGGAGATTATAACTAGGAAAATTGTAAGGCCTGTTTTTATGTACGAGGTAACACTTCAGTCATTCCTGATGTTCCTTTTTCAGAGTTATAAGCCCAAGGTAAATCATTTCTAGAACCACAACCACATGTAGTATCAAAACATTATTTTCTTTATATTAAAAACCAAATAATATATTTATGATGAATTGTGATTTTATTATATATTTATCATCAATATATATCATAGTGTTATGTTCCCAAATATATGTTTTCCTAAATCTCATTCACAAGGATTTTACCAAACATGCTCTAATAAAAACTATAATGACCCCAACTCTAGTAAGATAGAGATAAATTTTAATTTTTTAAATTAGAACTAGAAAAATGTTATATCACATGGATAGGGAAAATATTTTATTAGTCTTGGAAAAAATTTAAATGATTGAATTTTACAATACATTTAAAACATTAAATACATAATATCTTTTTTCTGAGAACTATTTCATTCCCCTAAAAATATCCCTAAATATCAATGGAAAAACACATCCTTGAATCCCATGAAAAATAATCTATAAGAAATGGTTTGTCTCGTATTATTGGTAAGGTTATAAATATAACAATATCTATCATTATTGAATATGAATAATCAATATGGTAAGGTAAATATATGAACCACATTGAATTTAATCAATAAACTGAGAATAATATGGTAAAAAAATTATTCTCATATTTATCTATCAAAATAATCATATGAGATTCAAACATATCAATGGATATTATATTGAATACAATAATCATGTGGACATTAATTAATGATATAATAATGAGTTAATTCAAAATTCCAAATATCTTAAAAATTCAAGACCTTCTATGAAACTATTTTCATTTTTTCTTTGCAATCCATCTATTTTAGCCAAATTATTATCTAATTATCCTTTTAGTGCATCAAGGGGATATCTATAACCAATACCTACCCAATAAATAATATCTCTAATTCATTAATTATAACAAATTTAATTATATATAACCAAAATAATCATTCATATTTAACAAATAACATATGGAATTTCAATACATACTCCAATCAAATATACATAATAATAATCCATCTACAATACAATGTTGAATCGTAATAAAATTGAAAAAAATTAGTAAAAAAGATCATTAATCAACCCATAAATGTATAAGTATTACATTAATTAAATATTCCCATAGACCATAATAATGAAAATAAATGGTTGATCTCATGGAGGAATAGAAATATAATAATAGTTTCATTAATAAAATTATTGAGAAAAATTTAATTTAATTTTTATAAAAAAAATTTTGAAACAAAAATTTCATAAACTATTTTAAAAATAAATCTAATAAAAAATATCCATCATAATATTTTAAAATAATCTATAAAACATTTAGTGGTTTTGATGATGTAAAATTCAGTTCAGGTTATACACGTGAGAATAGAGATTCCATTCAATTTTTTTATACAAGAAAATTACACTTATATTGAAAAATAAAATCATATTACATTAAAAAATAATGATGTCAAATTAGAATATAATATATTAAATAAATAAATTTCAAATGTTAAAAAATTCAAACCATTTTTACAAATAAAACACGTTGATGAAAATAGATTTTATAATAAAGAGATACATAATGTCAGAGTCTTGAATACATTTTAACAATAATTTTATGTACCAATGAGTTAAATATTGTAATATTGAATAGAGGATAACATTAATAACTATAAGATAATAAAATATACTTCTTTTTGTATATAAATGTAAAAAATTTACATTACGGTAATCTTAAACCAAAACAATCCAAATTAATAATGTGAGTATAAAAAACCGTTACTACATTACAAACTTTTTAATCACAAGTCCCATGAAATAAATTACATCAAGTGAAAAATTTAATACCATATAGAAAAATAAATTAATTATATAACATTTAAAAAATTTATATATATTCACTACCCAGAGGAATTATGGGTGAAAATTGTGTATTTTTCATAGAAGGAAATGTGAGATGAGAAACCCTTACCTCAGGTTCATCTTCCTTTGTATCTATCTGATCCTTCTGTATAATAAAAATAATTTTATTATACATATATTATAAAACCATACTTATTTATCTGATAATATTATATATATATATATATTATTTTGTTATCTATTAATTAACTAATCATTGTCAAATTCAATATTTTGAGTGAAAATTACTTCATTTTAAGGTATGTTTTAGTGTGCTAAATTTTATACATTTAATTTAGTTATTTATAAACTATATAGAGAAATTTTTCCATGATATAAATATCATATATATTCATTATATATTTATTTATAGTAGTATATTGATTTTATATGTGGATAATAGATTACAATGTTTATAGAGACGGTATGTTGTTCATACGCATGAGCGTTATTTCCATATTTCTACATGAATAGAATGGAATTAAAATAAATATTAATTATTATTTACAGAATAAATATATCCTCAAATATATAATTTATATTATTTAAATATAACTTCATTATTATCCATGTAAAAATAAAATGAAAAAATTGCACATCACTACGTGGAGGTAATTACCCACACATAAGTTTGACTGATGTTATTCATTTCCAATAGATTAGAAGGTAAATAGTTATATGTCATATTATTTTTACATAAGTATTTTTATATCATTAATATAATATATATACATTATGATTAACCTTACTACCTTTAATTTATAGTGTAACAGAAAAACGAATCACATCGCTCCGTGATGCGATAATCTAGCATACACATAGGACAAATTATAGTGTCCCCCATGGAATGGATTATAAGAATGTATATGTGATTTAATAATTTAATAATGAAAATAATTTTATAATTATTATATAAATTTTTTATATACATATTTATTTCTAGTTGTGAATGTTTGTGATGTAAAACCTGAATTACATTGGTTCGCAAGGTGGTAGTCTTCTACAAATGTAGTCGAAAGATTTGTATCCCATTTGATTGAAGTGGATATAGATTTGGGTTAACCCATTAACATAATGACATATTAGTATATATTGCATTTTTTGGTTATTTTATTTTAATATTTTAATTAATTTTTAAGTATTTTAATAATGAAATTAAACAATTATGTGTGTTTATAAATATTACATCTTCTTTGGAGAGCCTCTTTAGGTTTATAAATAAATAATTAATAGTTTGGGTTCCTAATTAAATAGTGTATCATTTATTTTTTTATTGATTTAATGAATGGATTTTGGGTAGGTATTATCTGATCCGAATGGTTTTGGATGTTAGAAGTGGGGAGGGGAGTTGGTGGCCTTTTAAAAGTAGTGGAGGGGAGACATATGAAAATTTTGAGATGATAATGTGATAACAACATTTTTCAGTAGAAAAATCATAAAAAAGCATTATCTAACTTTATAATATAAAACGTCTAAATACTTCCATAAAATTGGTTTGTAAGGGTTTTATGTCAATTTTTACTTTTATCTTCTTATAATAACACCCCAGGTAAACCATTATTTAGCATCACTATAGTACATAATGTTAATTATTTTCACATTTTATTATAGTTAAAAAAATATGTTGACATAATTAGGTTGTATAAATTATATTAATAATAAATATTTGATATATTTTTATAATTAAATTTATATAATTGGTTTATTTCAATTTAAAATTAAACCATTGACGCAATAAAAGAGTGGTTTTCCCAAAGGAAAATTCTCATAATTATATAATGGTCCCATATGAATATAAAAAATGAAACTAATTAAAATGACCTAAATTCGTTACATTGTAATATTAATGAACATATTTTACTTTAAATATATATTAAAATATAATTTTTCTTCATAAATAACGTAAATAAAAAAATGTTATTTCAATAAAAATCAGTATTTTTCATAATTCGTAAAAAATTAATATTTTTAGAAAATTCACAAAAAATCATCTGATTATATTTTTGAATTATATATTACAAAATTATTTATCTTTTTACAAATAAATTTTATTAATGTTTTAAAAATTAATTTTATATTCTATGGGTAATGACCGACTAATCAACAATTTAGAAAAATAATCTTTTAGGAAAATATTTCTTTCTTTTTCAAATGGTAATAATTTTTTATATAATCAATATATAACCTTTTAATTTATATTATCAAAGTTTAAAAATATAATTTTATTAATTTATTTACTTTAATTCATACCCAACTTCTTAATGACTAGGTTATAGTGTCCTCGATTATATAATAATTGGGTATCATGATTTGTTCAAACCTAGTGTTACATGCATTTCAAGAGAAAGAAAAGATTTAATTCTTTTAAAAAATATTTTAAATTATATGGTTTAAAATTATATAATAAAATAGTTTTTTTAATATATTATATCATATATTATTTTACTATTTTAAAATATTGGGGTGTTATATTCTATCAACTTAAAAAAATTAGTTCCTATTAAGTTAATCTTGATCTAAATAATAAAGGGATTGACATTGGAAAATACCCTTATTTATATAACACGCTTTGAAAAGTATTAATATGAAATACCTTTGATAATTATTAAATAGATGTATGATATTTTTCTGAAATAATCACATAACTATGATTCCATGAAGGAGAACGCAAGTGGGATATGAAGATATGTACATGAAACAAAATTTTAATGCCCAAATAATTATGGAAGGTGATAGAGGTCATTGATCACTAGAAACTGAATGGTCAAGAGAATAACCCAAAAACTATAAATATGTGATGAGTTAAGGAACCATTATATTGATCATAAATAAATTCATAGAAATACAATTTTTATTTTATGCTTCTTTTCCTAGAGTTGAGGAATTGCTTTAAAATTTTGAATGAAAAAATATGAAACTATAGATATATGATATCATTTTATTTAACAGGAACAATTTCAAAGTTGGATTTTCTTTTATAAATTGCAAATTCATTTCTTACATGAAAAAATTAATATCCAAAATAAATTTTTATTCCTGAATCTCTTTTAATGTATCATTATAATGAAAAGTCATTTCTCTATCCTCTATATACTATTCGACCATAATTATAAGTAGAAGCTATCAAATATCACAAAATTTTAACATAACCAAATATATATATTTTTAACCTTATATACATCTAACAAACTTATTCCAAAATTCATAGTATAACTTTTTTGAAGGAAGGTCAATAAATCAAAATTATATTCCCCATATAATACAAAATGTATCTTCATATAACATTAAAAATATGTGAATACTTTTATCACCATAAAAACCTAATTGAAACATTCAATAATCTAAAAATAAAATATCATATTGTCTAATATATTTGATAAATCAAAACATGCAGTAAATTCTAAAAAATATTAATAAAACATCAAATCAAAAAACAAATTCTATGTTACTAATACTATCCTATAATAATATAGTTATCATTATCATGTCAACATTTGTGACATATTAAAAGTTATCTTCCCTTAATCATGAGTTTTAAAAATAAGTTCAACATTCCACTGAATCAAATTTCTTTTTTATTTGTACTATTCAATATATGTTTTCAAGTGTTTAATTAAAATGTACATCATACAATCCATATAAATTTTATGAATCATATAATGAAAATATCATTTATAAAAAAATTCTAAAAAAATATTAAATCCAAATGAAATCAATTTAGTAATTCAACATTGTTTTTATCAATAGCATATGATTCTACATAATCACATAAATTCTTTCAATGTGTATTTACTTGACACTTTGGACATTCATTTTCATAGTTCCAAATCTCTTTTTCATTGAATAATTGGACAATAGAAGCTTATTTTTTTAAATTTTAATCATGAGAATGGTTACGTTTGTCTTCACACACATAAAAAAAATCCCAACACCATTCATGTAAGTACCAGGATGTTTCTTTCCACAATTATCACATATGGGAAACTGCTTTCCCTTTATTCCTTTAGTTATCTTTTCATTACCATCTTATTCTTCTCTTTCATACCTTAATATCCATAAGACATTTATAATATAATCTATTTATTTATTCCTTGTGATACTATGTGATCATATTATGAGAATCTTTATGAGACAAGTTCCTTCTGTGAATTGTATTTTTCCAATCAGAGAAATGATCATTTTAAGTCTTCTTATTGCGAGCATTGATACAGTTTTCAATGCTTCAACTAAGAGCCAGTTCTAAATAGTAGATACATGGTATTAAATATTTACAATATGAATCATAATTTATAATACCAAAACTATTTAAACACATAAAATTAATTGAAAATTTTATTCTTGGATGATATCATAAACATAAATATTGTTTCTTTGGGATTTTTTCCGATAATAAAAATATTATTAAATACATCATAATGATTCTTAAATAAAATATGAACTATAATATTCCCATTACTCAATAGTGTCAATATAGGTTATTTTTATGGGTGATTTTTTATTTCCATTTAGCACTCAAGTCAAGCTTATTGAGCCTTTTTAGAGTTATTATACCTAGTTACATCTTTTCCTGATAAAGGTCAACATGTGGTATCCAAAATCGGTATTATTTATAGGAAAAATTACTTAATAGTTATTTTTAAATTACATTACAATTTTATTATATTTATATCCAAAAATTTTTATCTAATATTTATGTTTCTTAATGTATGTTTTCCTAAATCTAGTTCCTAATGATTTTATTGAACTTCCTCTGAGATATATTATAGTGACTCAAATCTTATAACATCGTGTTTGCGTATACTTTGAAAAATTGATAATAGGTACATGTAATAACATCAAAAAGGAAAAAATAGTTTAATAGTCATGGAAAAAATATTTATACATGCAAATAAAATTATATTTTAATCATAAAATATACAATGTTTTGATTATGTGAATTCCCTTATTCCCCTAGGTTTATCCTTTTATATAAATTTAAAAACACTTCCTAGTATCATAGGGAAGATAAAACATAATAAAAGGTTATATTATATCCTCAGTAATGGAATTGATATAGATTATGAAATCATATTTAAATAATAATAAACAATATTTAATGGTAAATAATTTAACAAATCCCATTTAATCAATAAACTGATCATAATATGGAAGAAACACATCATGATAAAAAATAAAACAAAAATAATAACATTATTTTGAAACGTATCCATAGTTATTATAATTAATTTATGAATACAATGGTATTCAATAAATGATCTCATAATTAGGGGATTCATATTGTTGGAAATATGAAACTATCATGACCTTTCACGAACAAGATTAAATCTGTGGGAAGTAACCCATTTAATTTTTCCACCTGATTTATATGATGATAACTTATGATGCATCGAGGAATATTCTATATTAGTACCACACCCATTACTTAATAGGTCCAATTAATTCTTTATATAAAAGGGGTGAATCATAATAAACAAAAAAATATGTTTTAAAAAACACATTTATAAACTGGTAATTATTTCCCTAATCTAATAAACATAATTATAGACCATCCAACAAATATGGTAATTTTTAATAACATTGTACATATAGGATCAAAATTATTATTAAACATCCAAATAAATAATAATAATAATATTAGTAAAATATATTTCCATTTTATCAGCGGTGCAATAAAGGGTTGTTGCCATTGATGGATAGAAATACAATAAAAATGTCAATATAATCATTCATGAGGAATGTTTCATTTCCAAATTTAAAATAACATTAATAAAAAATTACAATATATAATTTTGAAAATAATTTTCATTAAAATTAACATTTTAAATATTGTAAACGGATCTTTAAAATATTTATTGGCCATGATGATTTAAAATTTAGTTCATGTCATACACATTAAAACAAATATTCCTTTCATGTTATTTCTAAATATAAATGGGACTAATTTTGAAAACCACTTTTATATTGTTCTTAAAAAGTTATCCATAAGTTAAATATTGGAAAAATAATCATTAATAAAAAAATGTAAATGGTAAAAATTATTTTTGAAACCATTTTTGTATGTATTTAATTAAAAAAAAGAATTTTTTAATGAAAATTGAAATTAATTTTTATTTTTTAAAAATCAATTTATCAATCATTTTAGGGAATAGATTTTCATAAAATGGAACTATTACTATAAAATATTAATTAATAAAAATTTAATAATAAAATATATTTATTTCATATATAAATATAAAAAACAATCCCCATTGTAAAATTAAACAAAAACCATCCTGATAATTATGAGATGTTAAAATAAATTGTTACCACTTTGGTACCTTTTGAATCATAATCCACATGAAATAAATACAATAAAAATAAATATAAAATACAATCAATAAGAATATATTCATGATGAAGTATAAGAATTGGAACAATATATATACCACATAATGGAATAAGTATTGAATATGGTGTAAATCTTACAAAAGAAAAAGTGAGATATGAAACACCTACATTTGGTTTTAATACCTTCATACGCATGTGAAAAACCTATATTATAAATATATATCTATAATAATTCTCTTAATAAAAAATATATCTATGTATTATACAAACTATTATTTAATTATATTCATTTATCACTAATTTATTATCATTTCTGAGATAAAATTACTATTTTAGTTTATAATTGCTTCTTTTTTAAGTATGTTTTTGTTTGGGAATTTTGGTCCTTTAAATTTGATCATGGTTGAATAATATAATAAATGTTATAAAGTATATAAATATCATATATATTAAATATATGTATATTTAGTCTATTCTATTAATGTTAGAGGTAGAAAATGGATTACACCATTCATGTAGATGGCAAGTCGTACGTACATAAGAATTCTGTTTCAAATTTTCATGATAGTTGGAATGAAATGTAAATTAATATTAATTAAACATTAAAAAATAAATATAATTTCAATTAAATAACTAATATAAATAATATACATCATTATTATAATCCAAGTAAATAAAATATTATTGAAATTCATGTCCCTGCATGGAGGTTGTATTCTATAGGTACACACGAGCGAAACTATTGTTGTCAAATAGAATGGAAGGTAAGAATTTATATATTATATTATATTTAAATAAATTTGGTTTTAAAATAAATATAATATATATACATTAACATTAACTTTAATACCTTTCATGAAAATAATAAGAGGAAGACGAATCACATCACATCGTGAGGTGATAGTCGGTCGTACATATGAGAAAAATTATCTTATCCGCCACTAAATGGAATATAATAATGTAGATGTGATTTAATAACTAAATAATTATATTAATTTAATTAATTTAATATAAATTGTTCAAATACATCATTATATCTAGCCTTTAATGGTGGTTATAGATAAAGATTTACATTTGTTCACTATGTGGTTGTATATTAGACACACGATCAGTGGTTTCGTTTCACATTTGATGGAAGTGATGATAGATCAGGGTAATTCAATTGACATAAAAAATACTCATTATATATTAGATATTATTTTTATTATAATATAATATATTGTGATGTTTTGAAGGATGGCGAGGATGAAATAAATCAAATATACAAGTATATGAATTTTACCTCTTCATCAGAGAGCCTCTTTAAGATTATACATAAAATATTCTTAGAAAATATTCCTAAATAAATAAGGATAATAAGATATATGGATGTATGTATAAAATATTTTTTTTTGTTATTGTAATAAAAAAATGGATTTGGAAGTGTGATGAGGGTAGGATAAGTGTTGGCCTTTTTAAGTTGTGGAGGTGATGGGTAATGTTTGTTTAATGATAAATTGATACTAACATTTTTATTATTAAAAAAGAATAAAAAAATTTCATTATTAAAACATTATTTTATTGAGTAATAAAATGTAACATAAAATTTAGTTTAGAAACATATTATTTCATTTTAACCCTTATCTTCTTAGTCTATCCATTAGATGGACCATTTTATTACTATAACTGCAGTAATGACTTTTTACTGTTTTCACTATTAATTATTATCAAAAATCAGGTTTTAAATATTTGATAATATAAATTAAAATTATGCAAAAAATTTAAATACATTTATCCAAATTCTATTTAAATAATCATCCAAAACAAATTAATAATTAATCTTTAGACATGACGAAATAACGATTTTCTGAAGAGAAAATTCTCATAAGTATAAAATATTTTAATAAATAAATTTAGAGTATAATTACTTATAATGACCTAAATAAGATAAAATTGAATAATTTTTAAATAATTCCATTTTAAAAATAATTTACTCTGTAATTTATGTTTTTAAATATTTTATATGAATTGATAGTTTTTAGTATATTCTTTATTTTTAACAATTCATCAAAAACATTTTTGTTTTTAGAAAATTCTCATAAATTCACCAATATATAATTTTTCTTTGTAGATGTAAAATATTTAAATTATTTTTTCAGATAATGTTTCATATATTGGTAAAAATTAATTTTAAATTATATAGGGATAGAATGATTAATCTGCCTTTCGAAAAATAAATTTTTTTTGAAAGAACATATCATTCTCTTATAAAGGGACATTATTTTATGTATAATTAATAGATAACTATTTTTATATTATATTTTTTTAAAATATATTATTTTTATAATATAGTTATTACTATTCATACCTCGTATTTTAATGGTTATTTTATAATGGTCATGTTTAAATAATGATAGTCAACGGTGTTTCGTTAAAACTCGGTGTTGCATTCATTCAAATCTATTGAACATATTTAATTTATTTTAAAATAAATATAAAGAAAATTATTATGGTTCTTTAATCTTTTATAACCATGGATTTTTTTCTTATACACTATCAGATATTATTTTCATCTTTTAAAATCTCATGTTGTTACATTATAAGTAAAATTTTGATGCTTTAGGATTGAAAAACTTATTATAAGTGTTAATTTTAATAATGGTTAATGAATGGTTTAATCAAAAGGTAAAGGTATTTAATACAATAAAACTTTTTTAAAACTCATTGGTTTTTTTTTATATTAAAAATAGAGTTATCAAATATTAATATTAGTTGTTTTGGATGTATTTTTTCATGAATGTGGCATAATAATAATTTAAAACATTAACAAATTTCTATAGTTCCACCTAGATAAATTATTAAAATGGATCATCCTCCTCTAAATTATTCACACCATTTTGAGTAGTCATAATCAATATTTAATTTAAATTTTATCTTAAAAAATACTTACATAATAATTATGGTTTTATAATTCTTCAAATACCATTCCAAGGGTCTATAAAAAGGATCTAAAGAAAGAATACCAAAGAAGAGGTAATAATCTCTATCAGTTCATTGAACCATAATTCCTATTATAAATCCACTAATTCAATTTTAATCATAAATTATAGTAAATAATGTTTCAAAAATATATTTACATGTCATTGTGATTTTGATAAAAAAATTCCTATAGTTTTCCATCAAATTGAATGTAAAAACATTTCACGTGCATATGTATAACCTTCTATCTCCACATAGCGGTGTAATTATTTTTCAATCACCATATTATTTTAATGGTTATAAATTTGGAGTTAATGAATATATATGATATTCATGATATAATTTTTTTCATGAGTTATAAAATCTTATCTTCTTTATTACCTTTCAATCTATTGGAAATCAATAACATCGCTCATGCTCACATGTACAATACAATCTCCAAAAAACAATGAGATCAATTTTTTAATTTCATCATAAAGATTCCGGTAATAATAATATATTTAATGAATATATATGATATATATGATATAATAATAATTTTATAATTTTTACATATTGGTTAACTTTGTTTTGTTTCATCCATTGAAAAGTTAAAATAGTGTTCATGCATAGCTATAGACTACTGTCTCCTTGAATAAAGTAATTTATTTTTACACCCCTATAATTAATGTATTATTATAAATAAGAATATAATTTATGTATATGATATATATATCATGATTCAATTTCATGTTATTTTGGAATAATGACTCATTAATAAGGACTTTAACTACTCAACTAAAACGTCTGTGAAAAAAATGGCTAACACCAATAATTAATGATTTTTATATCAAATTAATATTTAATAGGGTTTTAAATATTATATGATGATAATTTATGATATTATAGTTATTAAAATTAATCTATATTATAATTTTATTAAATTTATATTTACTATACAAGAGTTTAATCCAAATTCAACTATGTGATGGCTTGAGATAAGGTATTTCTAATCCCAATTTCAAATAATGGGGAAATAATTTTAATTTTATTACTATGTTATGCAATTATTATTTTTTCTATGATTGTATTATATAATTTTTGCAAAAAATTTTCTTTTATTTATCTTTTAAACAAATAATAACATCATTGTTTAACTCTCACATCAATTATATTATAATTTCACAACCCTCCTCACGACAATACCAGTTGAGTACTGGTAGATTGCATGGCCAAAAGCTCTTCTCCACGTACAATAGAGGTTTCCAACTAGATGTGAGTGGTTTTATAGGATATATTAGATAGACAATAACCTTATGATCAGAGGAATAAAGTTGTTAAACTATTTCTATGTGTAGGAAACAATGGGAGAATTATAAAGAAATGAAAAAACCAAATAAGATATATTTTATATTAATGAATAAAATTTGTGGTTAGCGAAAATTTATATAAGTTTGAATGTACAGTGAAGATACTTAAACTTAAAAAGTAATCATACATAATTATTTTCAATAAAATAAATTTAATTTAATCATGTAATGAAAATAACAAAATATCCCAAAGGTGATATCCATGAGTATCGTGAGCTCCACCTAAGTCCATTACTCCTTACTCTTAGTAAAAATCACCTAGAAACAAGTAGGGTCATAGTTCATATAAAGATGAATGTCTACTCAAGTTCCCTAAATAAATGGAAACCCAATCGAGGTGTGATATATATATCATAGTGTGATGGAACCCATGATGTCTAGCCCACTCCAAATAGTGCAATATAAAATTAAATTGTTTAAATGATTAGTTAAGTAATTAATAGAACTAAATAAATACTTGACAATCCATAGAGGTTCTAAGATGACTCTTGACGGTTATACATTCTTCATGTCAAAGCTGAAATAAGAGCTTGATCATGTCATGATATATATAGTGCATATATAAATATATATTTCTATAGGGGACTAGTCTATGAGATGATAATATATAATCACAGGGTAGTAGTATTGATATATATGTTTATATATATATTGTGGGATTGGATTGGTATGTAGCATGAAGCCATCCAACACAATTCCTTCAGCTGATAAGCTCTACTCTTGGGGTAGTAAGATCGACATCCTGATTGAGTTGGTCTACACTCCCCCATCACTCTGTATGGAGAGTGTTCATTCTAAGGAAGAAATATAGATAAAAAGTGGATCTCATAATCCCATCACCCATATCAAAGAAGATGTTTGGGTCTCCGTTCCCAACACTAATGCAAGGGAAGGGGAGTCACTATGTTAATTCATACATCCCTTACAGTCATATCACATCCTCTTTTTATGTTGAATTTTTATCTGGAATGGGAAAAGACAAAACTCCAATCCTTAACAATATTATTGAATTTAGAAAATAAATATAATCATATTTATGATGAAATCCTTAAAGAAATACCTCTCATTCATTAGATATATCTGTCCCATTAATATCATCATTTACATAAATAAAAATATAAAGAATAAGGATTTACCTCTTATGAATTTCAATACCCATTATCAATTCTATATCAAAAAAAATTATTACATTTTATGTGAATCTTTCAACAAATCAAACATAAGGGGCATGATATATCCTTCTATAGGGTCATTTCATTTAAAACCATTTGGTTCAATATAATCAAGGAAACTCGTCATTCTTGATCCAAACCCATATGAACATTTCTATTTCATTACATGGATCAAGGAAATCACATTTATATGGCTCGTAATACAAATAACACTATGATAAAAACAAGGTATGCACATACTTGGGCTATTCCACATAAAGGAGAACCTAACACCTTGGAGGTTATTTGGTTTGATAAACATTTATAAGGGAAGTCTATGTCCATTAAATGTTACAAAGGTGTCAACTACTAAATTCACATAAATAAAGAAATAAAAACAATGAAATTGAAAAATCATAAAATAACAATAATTATATAAATAATGATTAAATATTTCTATTTATATTATAGTACACCTCTGTAGCAGTGGTTTTACTATAAAAACATGATTTTTTTTAACGAAATCATTTATCATAACTAAAAAATTTATTCAACGATACCAATTAAATTTTTCAAAGATTCATTAATAATGTAACTACTTCATTTTTAAATTTAAATGGATGGAAATAGGATCCTACTACATGAATTACACCAATCCAAACTGAACAGTCAACACTTGACAATTTTAACTCGAAGCTGCTCCACAATTTTATTCACATACATTACTATATGAAATCCCCGTAATCCAATGTATATATTATCCATATCCTTGGTGAATATGTATAGGAACTATGTATATATATATAACTATGTACATAAGTTTAATCCTTCAAGGAGTCACCAAAACAATAAAAATTTTAAACTATAACATTAAATCCATTGAAATATCCAAATTATAAATGGTCTAAAACAAGGAGATGAAGAAAAGATTACCTTAAATCTATGGAAGAAAAACAAATTTAACTAATATTCCTTGACCTTAGTGGTGGATTCCAAAATAAAAACAAAGGGGTATTTAGAGCCCCCTTTCATATAGTAACAATTGAGGAAAACTGAAATTTAGATTAGTCGTAAACCCTAGGGTTTGGATTCACCTCACCAGAAGACAGGGATGGGGAAACAATTAGAATAGGGTAAGATATGGTATGAGAAGGAAATAAATGATGTTTTTGTGATAAATCATAATGAAATATGGTGGGTTTTGTTTAATGGAGAAGAGGTCAGTAGCGGGGGTCACACGCCATATGAGAGGGAGGGGGTGATGCATCACACGAGTGAGTGGAAGGAAGGGGTGAGTTAGAGTTTTAATTAAATTTAATTGTAATTTATTTTATAAAAATATTTATCCATTGTTCTATTGGGCTGTGTGGCTTGGAAAATTATGTTCCATTAGTGTGACCTCTACTAGGAACCTCGGGGCCCTCGTATAGGTTGACTGAATAGTTTTGAAATTGTGTTCCAATTATGTGATGAAATGTTTTTAGGTACCACCCAATTCCAATAACTATGTATTCTAGTAGAATGTTTTGGAAAACAATACATAGAATCTAAAACAACCTCTATACACATGTATAATTACACAGAGTTTTCTACTTGTGGTAGCATGGTTTTAGACAAACCATACACCCTGTGACAATCCTTCAAAACTTAATTTTTACGGGTCTGGACTCTTGACATTCATCAGGAAACTCAAGAATATTATTAGGCCTTCACCAATGTCAAAAAATATCATACTGAATTTTTAAAACTATTAGTACATAATTCATAATATTTTTTAAAAAACATTCCATCCATTAAAAATGAATATTCAAATTCCTATGGATTTTTATCCTGTTCAAAACATTGATCATTAAAACCTTCACACCTTATACATTCTCATCCATGAGAGGAGTTCAGAAAAATTTTAAATTCCACCTAATATTAAAGGGTCTTGAATATTCATTCAAATGATAATATTTCATTTCCAAACACCCAATACACAAAAACATAAGCCATCAATGCTCGATCCGACACTCGTTATCAAACTAAAATATGAAAACCATGAATAACCAATAACATTTAATTTCTGAAAGTATCATTTCATAATATCATCAATCATCCAACAAAAGGTACTTCCCACCATGGAAAAAAACATTAAATAGGGATAATTAAGATCCATTATATCCCCACCATTGGAATTTCCATTCAAAGAACACCATTAAGAGTGTTAATGACGCTCTTAGAGAGATTTCACAATTGTCAAGCAGTTGATTCTCAGCTGACCTCAAATCCCAGCTCGATCTGGATTATCTTGAAAATACTCATTTGGAAAACACTTCATTCATATCGACCTGATGATGTGCATGAAATTTTTATTCACTAACCATAACAACAAACAAGAATAACAACAATTCAATCCTTCTTCGACTGACCATTATGAATTCAAGGCACATAATGAATAAGGGTGCAACTGATATCCATCCCAGTGGATTTTACATCAGTTTTTATTCATTACCTCTGAGCTTGAAAACATGTTTTTGGTAAACTTGATAATAACATGAACTGAATCCTTATAAACTAACAGATGTATTCCACACCGCACATTAGTAGATACAAGTTCGAACAAGGCCACAATGTCCACATTAGATCACTGACTAAGTAGAGAGCAATGCATGACTATAATTCGAGTCAAATAAATGAATAACTAGTTTGAAAGATTACATCAAATGTGTTCCTTCATGTGTATCCAAGGATCACTAAAGACAACCCATTCCTATATAATAACCACACAATAACATGAAACGTTGAAGAGTTTTCCCAAATAATCCCACCTGATCTTAAAACAACAACATGGTGTAAGACTGACACTCTCTTAGTATACTATGGATGATGTCAATATAGGGGACATTATCATCTCTTCAGAATAGTACAATAAGATGATTAAAAAAACCAAGATGATTTTATGATCCAATAAAGGTCACTATCTGAAAATAATGTCATCTTTACTTGTTGACATGAAAAAACAACAAATCACAGTTGTCTTACTATACATGGCATTACCATTATCATTCAAGCATAACCCTGAAAGAAACCAAAGTCTAATGGTGTTTTCAAAGGTTCCATACATAGCCATCCACATCAAATTAATGATGGCATGAAATCTGTGAAATGTATTTCAAAATTGAGAACCTGAAGGGAATCCATGTAAGAAAACCATTTTTAAATGTCCCTCTTTGGTTCGAATCCTTCTACTTCGAAATACACACTCACCACAATTGAAATAATTCTCCCCTTATTTGGATCGTCATAGTCATTAAAAAAATAGATATAATAGTTAGACATAAGAAAACTTAGCCATAATCTCCATATAAAATGACTTATTCTCCTTCAAGTGAGATTAAAATTCCTCAAGGAATTAGATAATGAAATCAAAATCTAATATACATGAATTTAAAAACATCCAAATTTCTATAAATTTATCCAGAGTATTTGGATGAACATGTTTACATAACACTCAGGTAACTATACTTAATAGATGAACTGATATCATACACAAAATCACAAGGCTCAGTGATGTCACTGAACCCGTCTTGCTAGTTACAGTATTTAACACTCAATGACACTGTGTTTTAGAACACAATCTACCCCGAGGTTCCAAAATCATGATGGTACATCCTAACAAATATTCAAAGGTTTTCCACCCTATGAATTCCTATATATTATGGTCATTAAAATATATCCTACTCATGTTCATATTTCCTGATACAATCATTATCCTAGATAGTTCCTTTACTAGTTTTCCATCATGAAGAATATGATTGGGTCATGTGACATACGAAATGACTAACCATGACAGAGGCATGTCCAACATGTTGAAACTATGATTAACCTAATGTTAAATCCCATATAAATGGTTAATGATACGATGGACACCCATCTAATCAAGACAGTTAATTAGTTACAAATATCCCAACGGAGGACAATGATACCTGGATGGCCCTAACCGTTATAAATCTCAACGATTTATCAAGGAATTAGATTCTAAAATCGATATATAAAATGGACTAAAACCATATGATAGTAGATGGAATTGACCCATAATGAGTTCACACCCAAAAATGGTCTTTGGGATCAAAATATAATCATCTAATGAATTCCTAATGAAAATAATTCCTAAGTAATGTTCTTGTACTTTAGATCAAGGGAAACTCAAAGGATAAATTCAAAAATCCCTTAAAAGGGGATTTTAAACATATGATTCTACATAGGGTTCCATTACCAAGAACTTTAATTTTATTCAAATCGAATCTTTTTCCATTATAAATGATTTTCTAATATATTAATTTAATAAAGGGATGTCTCAAAAAACATTATTTTTAAAACATAATACACTTCTTGAAATTCAGTCAAAATATGGAAATTAATCAATATAAATTACATTCTAATAGATACAGAGACCTATAGGGGTCCCATTTAAACCAAAGTGGGATCATAAAACTAAAACACAATAATAGTTTCTTAAATGATTAAAATTTAAAACACCCAAACATGTCATATCATAAGATAAAGCATGCCACAGTTGACCAACATGGATCCATTTAGTATTTTATATTGAAATTAACCAACCCATTTCATATTTAAAAATTACATATTTTCAATTAAAATCATCTCAATACATACGATGGTCAAATAAAAAATGGTTCAATCATATGGGATTCCATTTCCCAATTCATATAGTTTCCACACACTTCATGTATATAAAATTGGTCCCATTAATCGAAAACAATCACTTTTCATATTATAAAATTCTCATATACTTTAATATAGTCATAGGTGTTGCTATATACCACTCTATAAAGTGCCACAGACTTTACATATTGAAATATGGCTCTAATTTAATTGAAATCATACAATTTCAAGACATAAATTGTAATAGTTTGTATATTTTAACAACTTATATAAACATGTTTATATATTAATCTCAAGATAGATTGACGCTAATGGTTACCCATTCAAAGTTATTAGGCACCAATAAACCTTACTATAAAAAAAGGTTCCCATTAATTCGGAACACATATATTTCCATCCCATACAACCATTAATATATATAAAAATAAATATATAATGTCATTTCCAAAAGAAAACACTTAAAAATAATAATAAACACAAAATCATTATACAAGGATAATATTCTAGTAAATATGTAGCATTAAAATAGGATATCATGCAAAATATATCACTAATAAATGATATCTAAATAGGAATTAAAATAAATATAAGCATTAAAAACATTAAAGGCACAAAATTAAATTTATAATGTAACCTTCATATTAAACTACATGGAATAGAATATTCATGCCATGTGAATTCATATGTGGCTAATATGAATCATGAAATGCTTCATACCTTAAATAAAATACTTTTGTCAAAATTATATAAGATCTCATACATCAATATGAATCATAAAATACACCATTAACTCTAGGAGAAAAAAAAAATCAATTGTAATAACAAACATCTTCTACAATAATCCAATATCGGTAAACATGAAAATTTCCAATAGGTGGTGTGGTCAGTACCAAGAAAGGATATTTAAAAATAACCAACAATTTCCATGTATCCCTTATACCAGTCCAAAATAGTATTAAAATAATAAAAATATGGCTCTGATGCCACTTTGTAATGTCCCACCCTTGATCAATACTAATCTGGATGTCGGACCGATGGGTCACATGACCTCAAGAGAATCTCCCCATATGTTAGAGGTTTCCGACTAGAAGTGGGGGTCTAATTTGGTTATAGTGGGGAGAATATAACCCCATGCTCAGTTTATCACCATGGTTAATCAGATACCGAATGACAGACAATATTGGGAGAAGTATAATGCAATGAAAAAACATTGGAGGAATAATTTTTTATAACTAAATAAAAATGGTGGCCAATGCCAATTTTTAAAAGTTATCCAGCTCTAATGATGGTACATAAAATAAAAAGTTACATACAAAATTCTTTTCAATATAGTAAAAATAGAGGACTCATATAAAGAAAAGAACTAAAAATCCCAATGGCGATCCCTAGGAGCATGCTGATCTCTAGCTCATAATTTTTCTCTTCATTCATATTCATAATAAAATAGCATCAAGAATGAACCAACCTTCTATGAAAATTAATGTATACAATGGATACCATGTGTAATGTGCTCCCAAGCAGGGTGTGAGATATAAATATCAGAAGGACGAACATGGTTTCTATCCTAATCTGGATAGTGAAATATAAAATTAGATGGTGTGAAGGCATATAGAAATAATTTATACAACTAAATAAATAGATAACCAGACTTCCAAGATCCTATGTGACTCTTGAATGTTATAAATTCATTGAATCATATCATGAATAAGAGTATGATCATGTCACTATATATATATAGTATATATAGATAAATACATATATATATATATATATATTAATGGAGTAGATCGAGGTGTAACCTGAAGGCATCCAACAGTAATCTTGGAAGTGATAATCTATACTCACTAGGTAGTATGCCTAATGTATATTTATATATATATTATTGGGGTGGACTAGTAGATAACATATTTTCATAAAACAATAGTCTAAAAGAAGATAAGATCTTATGATGGGGTAGAAAAATCAACAACATGATAATATATGGTTCATCACTGCCATCACATAGGACGGAGACTATGTACAATATGGAGACACTCTAGATGGAACATGTCACTAAAAATATCATTTCCCATTTTGAAGTAATGGTGAGGTCACCATTACCGACACCGATTTAAGGATGTGTGAGTTTCCATGATCATCCAGACTACCATTATCATCATATTGAAAAATCATTTATAGGAGAATTAATAAATGGCATGGGAAAAGATAATCTGACCATCCATATCATTATTAATATATTTATAAAATAAATATAATCATATTTACAATGAAATACATTAGGTAATACCCCAATTTTGTTTCTTTTTCCATCCCATTAAACCCTTCATTCAAATTTATAAAAACAATTATAAGGTAATAGCTTTTGTTGATTTTAATATCCATTATCAATTCCATTTAAATAAAAATAATTAAATATCATATGAATAATTTCACAAAAACATACATAAGGGGTATAATGACACCATCCCTTTGATAATTTCATTTAAAACCATTTGATTCAATGTATAATGGGAAACTCATCATTCTTACTCCAACCCACATGACCATATCCATTTAATTATTTTGATCAAGGAAATTACATTTATAAGGATCATGATATAAGGAAAAGTGTTGTGAAAAAATGGAATGATCCACCTTGTGAAATTCTATAGAAATTATAACAAAACATGTAGGAGGATATTTGGTTGGATAAACATTTATAAGGTAGGACTATTCCATTAAAGATTACGAATGGTCCAAATAATAACTTTATCCAATTAAATCACTAAGTATAAGTATATGGAAAACTCAAACCACATCAATGATGATATAAAAACTATATCAACATTTCAGTTGAGAAGGAAGTAAACCTATATTGGAGGCCTTTATAATAAAATAATGACATTATTATCCATAAATTTATTTATTAGCAATAAAAAATTTATTTAAGTATTCCAATCCACATTATCAAAGAAGTATTATGTTAGAAAATAATGCAATTTTTTATATAAAGGATAATGAAATGGATATGACCTCCAGAAGATGACAAAGCCATGATGAACAATCAACACTTGATGATTGTATCTCAAATATTCTACACACTTCCATGCACATACATTACTATATATATACCCCTTATACCAATTTATATACTACACCATCGATGATGGAATATGCATAACGAAGATATATATATATACACCTAACTATGTACATGAATGGAATCCTTCACGGAGATATAAAATGCTATACAATTGAAACTAGAACCTTAAATCTATTTAAATAACGTAATTATTATTGAGAAAAAACATGATGTGAAAGAAAACTTCACCTTATATCGATGAGGATGAACAAAATCAAACAAATACACCTCAACTTTAGTGTATGATGATGGAATATACATGATGGGTTCTTAATGGACCCTTTTAATACCCTAATGATGTAGGAAAACTGAAATAAATTTTGTCCCAAAACCCTATGGGTTGGTCACACATCCTCGGGTGACTAGGAGAGGGAAAACGGCTGGAATATGGAAGGATGAGGGGGGTGAGGCTTACCTTGAAGTTTCTGTGAGAAATTGGCAACAAATATGGTTGATTTCATTAATCATATAGGAGGACAGGAGAGTGGTTCACTCCCTATGGGAGAGTGTGCCGATGTTGAATCTCGCAAGGGAGTGAGAGGAATATTTGAGTTAGGTTGTAATTTTTTTAATTATATTTAATTTATTTAATTTTTTTTAAAAAAAGTCACCATACATGGTTGGGTTTAATGAGTTAGAAAATAGGGCACCAATCATAACCCCTTTATTGGCACATGGGGCACACCACATGGTCCGGCCGCATGGTTTTGAAATCATTCACCCACTATGTGATAAGACATATATAGGTACAACCAAATTCCGCTAATCGTGATAGATTGGAGTATATTTTGGTTAAAAATGTGAAGAACATGAGACAACTTCTATCCTCCTTTATATGGCCTCATGGTTTCCTTCTAGGGGCGATACAGTTTCTAAAAAACAACATGTCTTGTGCAGATCCTTAAAACATAATATTTCTTATTTCGTCACCCTCGAAACTACTCGAGCCACTATAGAAAATTCTTTTCCCTTCACCCAAGTCCAAATTATCACACAAAATTTTTTTAACTCTAAAAATTTCATTCAAAATATCATTTTAAAAAATGGATTATATTTTATATGAAATAAATTCTAATTCATATAAATTGTAATCTGATTCAAAGAATTGATAATTAAAAATAAAATATTTTTTCTGGTTATTTAAAAATATCTTACTTATTTGGGATTGTTTATGTATATGTTTATATTGATGGAATTTATATGATCTTTATATCATTTTCTCTATATATTTTCATTTCAAAATTCCCTATTAACTTTCCATCAGATATGGTCTGATTAATATTTTCGGTTTCCTTTATATGTTCTAATAGTATTGTTGAACCTGAATTTTGATGAAACATAAAATGGTGAATTCATGGATTTTATGAATTTTAACCATTTTCATTTTTGATTTATGCTATTTATTTAGAACTTATACAATGTGTAATGATGTTAAATGAAATCTAATACCATCTAGACTCATATCATGAGTTAAAATCGCATCATGGTAATTTACTTGTCATGAAATGGTAACACATCATTTAATATGAGTTACATTTTCTAATTAAAATGCATAAATTTTTTCATAATAATAGAAAATAGAATGTATTCACTCTTTTTAAATTATTTCATGACATGTAATTCCTTTAGTTTCATTTTTTATGTTATTTTGTGGGTGTCTGAGTCTTCATTTTACATTGTTGCATTTTCTTCTTGAATGGAGCTCTTACCCTAGTTGATTTTTGGTGTGTCCCTTATGTCTCTATTGATTCATACAGTGATTGATCAACGTTGTTAGGTGCTTCAAATCTCTGTGTAAGTATTCATCTTGTTATCCCTCTCATTTATTATTGTTTCACTATTCGTTTTATGTAATGGTGATCATATATAATTTTATATCAATCATTTATTGTCTCAATTTGTCACTTGTATTTTGAGGGAATATCATGTGGTTTCCAATCCCCATTATCAAATAGAGCTATGTTTTCTACTCTCTCAAGATTTGTGGATTAGTCCAATTGTTATAATTTCCTGAATTTTTCATTATTGATATTTATTTTTTGATATTCAATCATTGATTACATGCATTGAAATAATTTTTTTCCATGTGACCATGTTTATAATGGGGTTTTTCATTGAAAATGGAACTTCCCTAATTTGAAATAAAAAATATATTTTAAAAACCTAAAGAATAATGAATTAGCATTGAAATTATTTAATAAATATGCGAGAACATTTTTTAAAATAGAAATTGACAGGCATTTCAATGTGTGATCCATTGGTATGTAAATATAGAGACACATGTTTCCTTAGTGTATGTGACATCTCTATGATATAACCTCTTTTTTGTAGATGATATATGTAAGGCATCACTGCTAGTTTGATCCATCATTATTCATTTTTATTATTATCAGTGTCTTGTAAATATCGTTACATACGATTGATCCCTATAGGGAGGACCATATTTTAATGTTGTTTATTATGTGATAGTTTATTTCAAGGATGATGTATCATGTGTATATTCTTATTTTAGTGTCATTACTTGATTTGTTTATATATTTTGAAAATATGACTTCTAATTTGTGAAAACTCATGTATTGTATGAGAAATGTTTTTAAATTTGTTGTTTATAATAATTTTTATAGTACCATTTTGATTTAAAAAACACACATGTGAATCCTTGTAATTTTATCTTATATATATCACTTTGTAATATCCTACTTGGCTATATTTCTCACACACAATATTTACATATGGAAGGATATATAGAATTTTGGTTTGATTTCAGAAAATGTAAGTAAATTCATTAGCGGTCATGTATCTATTTAAATTTCATTTATGTTTTGGAATAGTTTGGAGGTGATGTTTTGTCACATTAAGAATAGTATTTTCTAAGCTTATCTTTTTTTCCCCACCTTGTGGTGATAAGACATCAGTGACTAGTCTAGTTGACTCTATATGGTCTATTATTATTTAGTATCAGATCTATAATAAGTCAAAATGGCATTAGAACATCCTAAAATTTTTTAGTGTATTGGTTAGATAGTTCACAAAATATGTGTAGAAAAGGATCCAAAATTGCTAAATCCTGTTACATAATCCATGTTTCCATGGGTGGTAAAAAAATTTTACTATATCCATGATTGACAATTTATGTTCATTTGAATAAATTGTACACAATGATTATTTAAAGAAACCTATCTACAATATCTAAGGACTTGGTGTTTCTATGTTAATATAAATAAATTATGTTGGGATTTTTTATATAGGCGTGTTCCTTTCAATAGGTTTTGGAATTTTTTGGTAAAATTCTTAACTTCCTCAAATTACTATTATTTTAATGTGCCATTTGGTATTTTTTCTATTTGATGGTTTATTAATTTTCACATGGAAGATTGGTTGTTGTATGTTGATTACCATAAATTGCGTTCTACAAGAACTCGTCCAAAAAAATAATGGTCTGTCCGAAGTCATGTTTTTTAGGTGGATCTTAATGTGGACCAATCTTTAGTTGAAGCAGTGATCCATAAAATTCATAAAATGGTTACATTTGGGCATAATGAACCTGAGACGAGTATTGGATCAAGGATCAGAATTTAACAAGTAGAATCCACCAATCATTCATGGTTAAAATGAAACACTTGAGTCCTGGGAGTGGACTAAATAGATTTAAAGGTTTTTTATGTTCTGAATCACTACTAAAGATTCTCATGTAAAATTTAAAAAGTGTACGCTCGAGGAACCATGAAGAAGATGGTTGGATTCCATATGGAATGATATGTTTCATGAAGGTCATACATAGTTTTCTTTCAATATGATATTTAATATGAATTTTGAACTATATATATTACATGCAATTAATACCAATGAATTAATGACAATGCATCAAGGAGAGTTTTTAGTTCCTGAGTACTCCACCAATTTTTCTTAGTTGGTGAATCTGTCACAGGAACTTGTCACCATGTATTACCTAAGGGTCTGAAGGTTTTATATGGGGGTGATTGATGATTTTCAAAATATTCTAGTTATTTTCTACCTTCATACCATTATGGAGGTAGTGAATAAGGCTTCTTTCACAGTAGTTGACATAGCTGGAAGGATAGGCATGGGAGGAGCTTCAGTGGGTGCAATAGCTTTCTTGGGTGAATCTTCTAGTCTGGAAAGAATGCATAAGTGTGGCCAGTTTTCTGCCTGGCATGTTTGTAGGGATTATATAGGGAAAAAATGGGGTATTTTATTTTTATGTGTGAGTTGTGTTCATATAAGGAATCCTTCAACAATGTCTTTTAGAACATGTCTTCTTTATGGATGATCTATCCATCTCATGTGTTTTTGTGATAAATTTCCCAAGGTAATATAGTGGGATAAACATTCAATAAAGGGTCTTAGGTTCATGTTGATGCTTCCAAGGGTTGTGGGTATCATTATCAGGTCAATGGGTATTTCTAGGCAGCCATGTCCAGATGGATTTATGTAATATAGTGTGAGCCAATGGAATATCATATATGGACAACTACAATTAGAGGTACAATGTTTATTTCAACATCAATGATCCTAGGATTTCTATTAAACAACATATACTCATTCTCTTATATCCTCAAATTTGTATGAATCATTGGATTTTTTTTCATAGCTTATATTGTTCATCATGGATATTTCCATTCCTTTGAGAAAGAGGCCCAAACTACTTTTCATGTTTCCTAAAATTTGGGTAGTGATAAGAGATATTAATTTAGTTTAGAATTCTCATTGCATGATACTCTAATCCATGACTTGATCATCAACATTGATGGGATGATTAGTCTAATAATCCATAGAGGCTATTTTTTCCATTAGTTATAGTTTTTATCTATCGATGTAGTCACTCATGTCCTCTATGGTGAGTGGGACTCTAGACCGGGAAGGGAAGGGATTTTTATTCATTATGCTAGTTTAATCTCATGGTAGTTATTATAAAGGTTTATTGAATCATTTAACTCATTCTTGGAAAGTCAGTTAACATATATTGTGTGTTCCTACCCTAAGGTATGTCCATATTATTTTTTATCATTTTCACCATATAGATAAGACATATATACTATTTTACTATTACCATGAAAGATTCCCATTTTGATTCCATCCTATCAAATGGAACCTGGAGAGTCAGGGGAACTTAATGTCCAATATGAGGACCTAGAGGTGAATGTATTTATTCATCATAAAATTTCATAGTGGTATTTTCCAAACAATTTGAAAAAATGGCATATAGAATTATAATATTTTGTACTAACTATCGAAAGTTAAATCATGAAACCATTAGAAATAAGGTATCATATAACCAAAATTGTCGACCACTTTGTTCGGTTGAAGTAGGATCATTGGTTTTCTAAGATGTAATTTTAGTTGGGGTACCACCAGTTGAAATTTTAAGAAGATGATATACTAAATATAGAATTTTAAATTTGATATGGACATTTTATGTTTCTAGTTAGGCCATCAAGACACACTAACAATCTTGATGTATACATATATTTGATGATTTAAATCATTTATTTGTTAATCGAATATGTTTTCGTTGTGGTAAAAGATGATATCATGGTGTGCTAAAAGGCATAAGAGGAGCACAACAAAAATTTGTATATCATTATTTGATCCATGAAGGAACATATTCCATTTCGTAATATTTCGATGTGTGGTTTTTTAAATTGAAGAAGTTAATTTTTTAGGGTATATGAAATCTGAGAGGGGATTCATAGTTGTTACTAGAAATATGAAGGTGCTTATATAATTTTATTTTTCTGTAAATATGTTTGAGATCCAAAGATCCATGGGTCTTGAAGGTTACTATTGACAATTTGTTTAAGACCTATCCATGATCACATCATTGAAGAAATAATTAACCCATAAGTGTATGATGTGTGAATGGAATGAAATGTTTTATAGATATATTTAATGAGATAAATTTGATGTTTAATTCAGAAGTGGTTTTTATTCTTCTGAATCCTGGTTCGGGTTATATTGTATCTTGCAATGCTTAAGGTATGGGTACAAGATGTTTCTTGATGCAAGGGAAATAATATTTGGTTTATGGATAATTCTAGGTACTCCCTTGTGATAATAACTAACCTACCAAAGGTCTTGAGGTGTAATATTTCATTCTTGAACTCAAAATGTGTTGTCACTATCTCTTAAGAGGTTGGATTATGGTATATTCTGATCAAAAAATTATGAATTATATTTTTAGTCATAGAGATCTGAATTTGTAAAAGAGACGTTGTGCACACTATTATAAAACATTTAATTTTAATATCTTATATACTCTCAGAAAATAGAATATGGTGTCTACTCAATTGAGATGAAAAATACAGACACAATCAATGAATTAATCAGTTGAATTGTGGTTTCTGATGACATTGATTGTGAAAGGATCTTGGGAGTAGGGGATCTTGGTGGACATGTGTTCATGGATTTGATGAAATTTGACTCTTATTTTATGAGTGATTTAAAATTGATAAGACAATATACAAAGATATTTAATTCACAGTAAGAAATATTATTTGATGGGGGACCTCACGTGAGTTTTCTTCTTAACTGAGTGGATCTTTGTGATTCTGGATAAGGTTGGTTGTTACTTTTTCCATGATAAATGATTTTTTGGATAGAGGACCTCCACCATTTTGTTCTATGAACCATTAGTCTACAATGATGTATGAAAATTTTTTATGTCTATATTGGTTGTGGGGTATGAGGTGATCAGTTGAAAATTCTATATCATGGTGTTTCATTTGTTAATTTTTTCATTCTTGACTGAATGACCACTAAGATAGTAGTTTTACCAGTGGGTGACATGGCCTCAAAATAATCTTCCCATATAATAGAGGTATCCAACATGCAGAAAGGGTCTATCGATGGTTTGTTGGGGGAGAATATACCCTTTATATTAGATCCAACCAGTGGTTTAATAATATTAAAATATTAAATATTAGCAAGAAAAATACAAATAAATAAATGCCATTAGTGGATGAATATTATGATAACTAAATAAACATGGCCAAAAATAATTTTGAAGAAATGAACTTATAACATATCAGACTACTAGTACAAGCAATACGAATTAAAAAATAAACAAAATCAAATAAAATAATAACTCTACAAATAATATATCCATGACCATATCGAGAACCATATCTGTCCTTTTCCTCCTAAATATATCCTAAAGTACAAAATAATTAATTCATTAGAATCCACATTCTTCCATTTTTCAATACCTATGACAATAAATTATATATGGGTGAAAAACGGTTCCCAATCAGGGTGTGATATATAAACCAAAGTAGGTTTTCACCTGCAGTGTATATGAAAACCCATTTCATGAAATAATTTAGTAAATAAATGTGTTTTATATAGTATAAATTCATAGAAGTTAATAAATAAACAACAGTCAGATTAGTTGTGGTTCCCAAATGGACTCTCAACTAATACCACATACATCAACCTATGAAGGATGACTGAATGTGTGTACCTATTCCAGGAAATATGTATTTACAGGGGCCAAAGTGAACAATGAAAAAAATAAATCATACACCCAAGCTTGTTCATCACCTTGGGGTCTCATTTACATTCCATCATAGATGTTCTCATAATAATTATATTTACCATGATGCATCACTTTTGAAATGAACAACCAATCAAACAATCAATTCCCATTGTGTAGCCTCTTCTCATATAATGTGATTTAAATTTAATCCCAAGGATCTCTATGAAACATCCTGTATAACCAATGTCATATATTCCAATCAAGGAAATGCCTACACTATACATTGTATCACTGGGTACATGGAAACTCTATGTCGGTCCCATGTATATCAATCAGTGGACTAGGTATCACATGAGGAACAGAATAGGTATATTACCATATTGGTATTTCCATTGTTCAACTCCCTAGGAGCCGACCTCAGACACAAGTATATCTAAATCAACTAGGTTTGAACATACATGGTAATCCAATGTATCATTACTAGTGTTTCAAGGGTATCCATCCAAAGATGGATATTCAATCAATGGAATCCTTAAATAGGGACCCACGTACTCTCTCAACCCATGGATGGTGATCCATATCATCCTACATAAATCACAAGGAAAGAATCAATAATTAATTATATTCTTTCAAATAAACATATCAATGCACACGAAAAAAATACTAAAAATCCATTGTTGGAGTCCTACTCCTAGCCAGGGAAATCTAACAGAATATCTAGGTATGTTATATGAATATTTTATATAACCAATTCCTATGGTTCATCACAAGAAACCCATACAACATCCCTTGTATCACCCAAGGTATGGTGACTATGTGCCTATACTAGCTTTCCCACATAGGCTACCAAGTATCACCCAAAGAATGGAATAGAAAACATTCCAAATGGGTCTATCCTAGGTTGCTCTCCTAGTGACCTGACCTCACTCAAGATTATAAATATATTCCGAGAGATCCCATATATGGAAATCCAATATATCGATCCTAGTGTGTGAAGTAAATTCAACTGATCATGGAGAGTCCATCCATTGATCCTTAATTCTGAACCCATGTCCTTCTTGGTTCATATCAAGTGCTCCATATCAAACAAGTCATATATCATGGAAATTAAATTGTATGATTTCAGGCCATAAAATTTATATGTTATTCCTTATGATATGATGTTATCCAAGATTAAAAATCCAATTATAAAGTGCATAGTGAATTTGAAACATGGTTATGTAATTAGATACATGTATGAAAAAATTTAATAGCATGCCTTTAATCACATGTCTTCTGTGACATTCCAAAAATTCAAGATATCAAGCTTGACCAAGAAAAAAAATTCAACTTAATCAATTCAATTATAGAACAATGGATAGAAATAGAAATTAAAATATAAAGTAAAAGTCATCAATCACAATGGCCAACCCCATCGTTCACCCTTTATCCTAACTCAAATTTTAATCCAGACATTTAATCAACCCCAAATCACATGTGGTAATTAAACCAAACATTCCAAGAATATATGGAAATGGTGTAATCACTAACTAATAGCCATGAACATAAGGTCTTTTATATTTGAAGATAGTTCACCTCAACATGTATTCATATTATAAAACATGAAATTGTTATTCAATAATAATTTTTATTCAATTTAAATAGTCCAATTTCATAATATGGTGTGAGGTATATGGAAGAAATATCAATGTAAGGGTGAAAATATATACATAAAATAAAATAATAACACACGTAATAATTTTGTTACCTCCAATATATAGATGTAACATGCTATATGGAATATTTATAAGACAGAAACAAAGAGCATAGAGAAGGGATCCCACATTAAGATAAAGAGGCCAAGCTGAACACTTCGGCACTTAACATTTTCATCGACAACTAGTATAAGATGATATTTCTCTCCCCATAGCATATTGAAATTTCCATATACATAAAACACAAATCCCCTTTTTACATATTCGCATGGCCATGAATATGTACAAGGGGATCCTTACATACATGCTTATATAGGTGTACACCCATACCGACGTACACCCATATTCATTTGTTATATTATTCATTAGCACACCTAGATCCATTTATATATATTTATATACATGGTTGGATACAGATATAAAAAAGGAAAATATTTATAAATATACTTCGTTATGAATTCTAGGTAAGTTTCCATTGACTTTGGAGACTCAAACTCACTTTAATGTCGACCAAAAAAACTACATATAAAAATATGAACTCAAGACCATATAAAGACCCCAATTAATGCTGGGATATGGCTAGTCACGTTATAAAACCATACCTCATGTTGTGATGGAAAATTATATGGATCCATACCTCTTATCCATCATTAGAGGATTCCAAAATACACATGAAGACATCCCAAGAGACCCTTCGCATGCCTTAACACTAGGGAATAAACCAAAAATCAGGTCTATCAATAATATAGGGTTCATCCAAACATCATCGATTTTTGTGAAGATGTAAAATCATCAAACCAATGGAAGAGGAGGGAGCTAGGGGTTTTACCATGAAATATCACAAGAGATATTCGAAGAAAATCAGTGGAATCATCCTGAGGAGAGGAGGAACAAGTAGGGTTGCTGCATGCTCGACTGAGAGTTCTAGGGAGTGGGATGTCGTGTCCTTATAATGAGGGGGTGACCCCTTTGGTCTCCAAAAAAAAAATTTATCTTAATCACAAAAACAAAAACAAAAACAACAACAAAAATAATTATAATAATAATTATTGTTCTTATTTTTATTATTAAAATAATTTTTTCCTTTTTTTTATATTAGATATGTTTTATTTAATTTAATTAATTTAGTATCATATCAAAAAATCACATTTCATTGTTTTGGTCATATGATTATCCAAAACATGTTCCAGCTATGTGATGAACAGTTTGAGCTTACTACCCATTGGGAACAAACCATGCATGCTAGTTACATGGTTGGAATAAACCGTTCACCTCCTTCATATCATCTAAAACATTGATTTCCAGACCCTGGTGCTCATGAAACCTGATGGGGCACTAAATGAACATTCCAAGACTTTAACTAAATCCAAAAAATATATTCAATTGTTCATACTATGGGAATTGAATTAAAAATATTAGTTTGGAAACAAGAACATATGAAAAATGAAAAAATGAAATTCATTTTTATTTTCTTCTGGTTAAAAAACATTGGCCATTACTACCTCCACACCATTGAACTTCTCATCCTTGAGAATTCTTGGGGGAAAAGGAAACATCAACCAATCATCATGGTTCATGAAGTCTTGTTCAAATGGCCAGGTTTCCTTTTCAAGAACCAAGACACCACGAAGAATATTATTTCAGAACATGAACCTTTAGCCCTCAAAACCCATGTCAACACTCATTTTGTGGCTGAAAGGCCAAAAAAACGCTTACACGATAATTTTTAGCTAGAGATATGGTCATGTTTCTGTCTTCTTAAGATTATGTCTTATAGTGCTTCCCACTATATGCCTTAAAGTTATAAAGGGGAAAATTAAAGAAAATAGTACGTCCACTGTCAAAATTTCCTAAAAAACACCTTAAAAGTGTTTATTTTCATTTCTATAATGGTTTCTTATATAATAGATCATTATTAAATCTAAGTTCGTATCAAGGACAACAGTGTAAAGAAATGGTTGAATTCAAATCGACCTAACTAAAACTGTTCACCCAATACATACATGAAATACAATGTAGACCATTGAAATATCATCCACCATAAACCGAAACATGACTTAAAATAGGTCTACATGATTATTTGAATGAACCAGAAAACACTTGAGTTGATCCACCTCGAGATAATCATTCTAAAAAACGATCATATTAGATGGAAAACACATTAGAAACTGAAATATGATGCATTCTCCATGTAATATTTCATTTTTCATTAACATTTTCACTACAAATAATACCCAATATCAGGTGATGTTATTTGGTCAAATAATTAAAAAATCATTTAAACTATCATGCCTCAACCTGAACAAAAGGCAGAACCCAGATCCATCCCACTGGAATTGTTACCCTTTAAACAACACCTCTGGGCCCATCAACATGTCCAAGGTAACATTTTATTTATATAACATGATTCAAGAGACAAAAACAAGGTAGTCCACAATCCACATTCACAGGTGACAAATTTTTAAAATTCCAAGACATCCAATTTAGATCATTAACTGAGCCAAAAACGGCATCTGCTTAGTGGTTGAGTCAGAAGAAGAAGGTTGGCGTCTATGACTCCACCCAAGTATTTCTTACAATGAAAACCATGGGTCACACAAGAATATCATATCCATAATATGAACCATGAAATAGTGTGAAGTAATGAGAAAACAACCATATGAACCCAACTACATTTAATGCATTAGCGTGGAACAAGACTAACGCTCTCTTTGTTAATCAAGGATGATGTAAATAATATGGAAATGGATGATTATAAACCATGGAATACTAATACGTTTTCAATATTACAAATAATAAGAATATTCAAACAACTACTAGATGTCATCCTTCTATAGAATAACTGATTCACCTACTAACGCATTAAAAAATGATCACAAGACATCACCACCCGAGGCATTCTTTGATTTCTCAATCTTAACCAGTAAAGTCTATCGAAGACCAAGAATAATACTTCGTGTTTTCACACATAAGTAACCACATATATATCATTCTTACAAGAAATAACTAACATTTACAAAACTCACCACCCCATGGGAGTTCAAGGGACACTTACCATTTCCAAATGATCCTTCGTGGTTGTTCTCCTTCTACATGGAAGGATGTGTACTCATCAAAATAGACATGATTCTCCCCACCATAGGAGTGTATTATTCATCATTAGAGGTTGGAGGAAAACTACTCAAACCACTAGATCAATAAATTTGTAAATGAAAATGAAAAACACCTGATATGAAACCAAAGAGAAAACTAAACGATGTTTCAAAACACCAGAGTCCCAAAGAATTCATCATGAGCATTAGAATGAGATTAATTTATTTAACACATAGGACACTCTACTACAATGTTGACAATATAATGTAATCAATTCCAAAAGGCTCAATCAATTCTCCTAACATAACCAGTTTGTTAAAACATTTAACACTCCATTGTACCATGTATATTAATTCATACTACCCCAAGGTTATATGAGAAAACGAAACATCATAAATAATTCACATAAGCTTATTATCCATATGAATTATAGTATATGAGGGACTTCACTAGAAATTTTTTCCCAAATTACATTTCCACATATTACTATTATCATTGATAATGAAATATGAAACTGACCATCACGAAAGGAAAAGAAATTGTCACATGACCTGTTAGGAAACTACCCATGCCCCTGGAATGACTAACCTGTAGAAATAAACCATCAATAAATGGTCTTTCCTATAACAAGGGTCAAACATTAAACAACCACCCTTCCAAACAATGGTTTCATTTTGAAACATAAAATTAAAACATCAGAAAATAAGACATGAACAGAACAAAACATTAGACCTCACATGATTAAGCATGTAAATTAGGATCTAAGATAGATACATTCTATGTTATAGTATTTTAAGAGAGGAGCATCAATTATCCTATAATGGGGTAATGCATAATATAAGTCACTGGATTAAGATCCAATCATTTAAGACATCGACAAAAATAGAGTTGGACTACGGAAAATGATTTGGATTCCATTCTATTGAAACAAAAAATACAAAACTAATCTGCCATTAAATGAGGTATTAAATAAGGTACACAAATTCATGTTTGATTTTCAAGACATTACACTGATTAATATTTAATCATTAATCATTTAAAATATTAAATAAAAACACAATGAATACATGAAAACCTTATTAAAATTACTTTATAATATATATTATTTAGTGACACCATGTTATAACTAGATCTTTATAATTATTAACCTTCTTTTAAATGCCAATTTTTATTTAAAAAAATTATCACACAAGAGTAGGATGAGGAGATTAGGTGGTCCTTTATTAATTAAGAGTGGTATTTACCAATAAAGCAGTCACTAGAAAGGAGGAACTTTAATTTAACAACCTGAAAATATCATAATTTACAACTATGGGGTATGTAACTAGGGTTTTAAATTAAATAGAGACCTACTAGGGCCCTGTTAGCAATTTTGCGAAAAATAAAAAGAAACATAAAAATTTTATTCATTTATATTTTTATAACTCCTTTAAAAGTTTTATTGTATTAATATCATGCCCTAGAAGACCAACTCAGCTCTAGTAGTGCATTTACGAATTAGCCATATAATTTATTAAGACCAAATAAAATATGGTAAAATCCCTATAAAGTTATCCAAACTCTTAATTATATGATTTACCAATATTTATATTTATATAAGTTCAATGTAAATTCCTCACAACTTTTGTTTTTGTTTTATGAGATACCACATAAATTTATAAAGCACCCTTGCACCTTATAAGTTTATGGAAGATCCAATTTGACACCAACCATTTTGATTAGGGTAAAAGATAAATTTTCAGTGGATTTAAAATTTTTTAAATGGTAATTATGGGTATTAATCTCATTAATAATGGTTCACATGTATAAGTCTTCACATTCCAACATGAAAGGAACCCATGCACCTTATGAATTGGACTTTTATTTCCGTTTAATTAAAACCATAATGTTTCATACTATGTGAACAAGAATAAAATCATGGAAAATAAAAATAGTAAAACTAATATGTGGCCTAAAAAAGGTAAGAATCAGACATGATAAAAAAATAACAAAACATAACAACATAGATTGTCATAAAAAATGAAAGAAAATGAAACACAAGGTATATCAACTATTCAAAAATATCTTAAAAAAGTGAACTACATGGCATGGAATATGTATGGAATTTGAATCATATGGTCCAATAATGATTTATGTAATACATTATCCTTTTCGTACCATGAAAAGATAAATTATTATAATTTTCATAAATCATTAAGAAGTTGAAAGTAAACCAATCACTCTAGGTGAAATATTATCAATTTTCATAACAAACAATATGAAAAATAGTCCCATACAAGGACACTTAGTTCATTTCCCCATGGGTGGGGTGATGTGTTCAAACACGTATCTTTACCAAGATCCAACACATTCCTCATATCATGTATACCAACCGAAAATAGTTAAAAAAATGAAAATTTACCCCTAAACCACTTTGTAACATCCCAACCTAGCTTACCTCTAAGATGGTAATCGGACAAGTGGTTCAAAGGGCCTCAAGCACGCCTCACCATGTGCCATAGGCTGACCACTAGAATTAAGGGTTTATTTATGGTATAGTGGGGAGACTATACCCTTTATATAATAGTTAAAATTTGGTATAATAATATTCAATATAACAAATAGTAGATTAAATAGTAAAAATAAAGTCATAAAAACATTAGAAGAATAATATAATAAATGAAAAAAAGTGGAAAATTATAATTTACAATAATTCATTTATGAGATATTATAGTACATGTATAATAAGTATGAATTAAAAACATATATAAAATGAAGAATAAAAAAGAATAATTGTGAAAACACTATATCAATGAACATCTTGACCACCAAATTTTTTCTCTTCCTAAAAACTCCATTATAAAAAATCAAATAAACCATGAACTGGAAGACAAAGACTTCCATTTATCAATACTAGAGACAATAAAGTCTAATCGGGTTCCAAAGGACACCCAAGAAGGGTGTGAGATATAAATCTCAGTATTATAGCTCCCACATTTTCTAGTCCTATTCATTTTGGTAAATAATTTAATAAATGTAAGTGTGTCATAAATTATAAATGAAACACAATAAATAAATAAACAATAATAATCATTGTGGGAGGTACTAAATTGACACCAAACCGATAACACCTCCTCCATCCTATATCGGACCCCTGAAATGAAGTACCTATAAAAGGAAAAATGAAAATAAAAGGGCTAAAGTAAACAAGGTAATATTAAATTCATACCCCTTGTTTCTACTTTGTCTTGGGGTCAAATTTATATTAAATTACACAATAGATCAAAATATTGATATTTACTAAGATGAATCACTTATAAAACTCATAATCAAACAAACCATAAATTCCATTATTCGAGTCTGAGCTCATCCAATGTGATATAAAAAATTCCCAAGGGTATCTATGGAACATCTTGTATAACCAATGTCATAAAGTCTCTCTAAGAAAACCCATACTACATTCCTTATATCACTAAATACATGGGAACTCTATACATGTTCTTATTATCTCACATATGGGATTGGGAATCAATAGATGCATGGAATAACTATCTTTTAAAATGTGTCAATCCTCAGTTCCTACCTTGGAGAAAACCCCTCTCTCATGAGTATAAGTAAATCTTCATAGTGATCCATCCAATGTATCACTTACTATGCGTGAAGAGTCTCCATCTAGGCATCGAGGGACTATCCATAAAATCTTTATATCAGGACCCCTGTTCTCTCTTGGACCATATCATGTGATCCATAAAATCTAAATAACATCACAAGGTGATCATGTATATATAATTATATACCTTCAAAAAAAATTCAATGCACAATCTAAATAGGAAATCCATCCAATCCATTTGTGGAGTCTTAATCCCATCTAAGGTGATTTAATTGAAACACTAGGGTTACTAAAGGATCATTTGATATAACAAATGCCTCTTAGTCCCCAGATGAATGTCCATAATCCATCCCCTATGTCACTCATGTTATTATGGCTCTATGCCTCTAACAGGTATCTCACATAGGGTAATAGGTAATACCTGAGTCATGGAATAACCATCATTCTAAATAAGTGTGTCCCCTATTTCTCCCTAAGGTAATCGTCCTCACTCCAAATTATAAATATCCATTCATAGATCCCATACATATAAACCCATTTTATATCTCTTGATGTGTCACGTAAATCCAACCAAGCACAGCGAGTCCATCCATGGACCCTTAATTCTGAACCCACGTTCTCTCGCATCCTGTATCAACTAAGCCATCAAAAACATAGAATATATCAAGGGAAATCAGTTATATAATTTCATTTGACTAAATTAAAATATCATTACATAATAGATGAATCTATATAAGTATAATAATCGAAATAAAAAAGTTAATTAGTCATTATTCACATGATTAAGTAAAGAGTTACAAGAAATTCCCATGGAATTATAATTCCTATAATCACATTTCATCAATGACAATATAAAATACCAAGTTATAAATTTTTACCCAGAATAACATTTCATGTCAATCCATTCACCTATGTAACAATGGTGAACAGTGTAAATAGAAATATTATGTAAGAGGAATCATGCTGAAAGGCCAAACTCTTAGTTTACCATGTATACTAATCAAAATTATAATCATGGAATTTAATCGTCCCCAACTCACATGTGGTAGTTTAACAAAAAAATCCGTAAAAATAAATAAGTCATAGGAATTCTAATAATACCATTTCATTTTAAAACCGAGGGCATCAACGAGGGTATTTAATTTAAAACCCGACTTTTCTATTTAGGAATTCATTTCATTCAATTTAAATAGTTTTGATTTCATAATAAGCTGTGAGGTATATAGAATACATCACAATGAATGTTTGGTATGAAATATATAAAAGTCAAACATCACATGCATAAATATTTATCAACATAATCTAGATATATGGAATGTTATATAATTCATATTTAAAAGGTAGAAACAATGGACATAGATAACAGATACTAGCTCAAGGGAAGGTGGCCAATCTGAACCCTTCATCACTTAAATTTTTTATCGAAGACCACTCAAATATGATTCTTACCACCCTCAAGAATATGCACCATTGAATGTACATAAAGACACCTATCCCAAATGTACATATTAGCATGTCAATGAATATGTACAAGTGGATCCTTACATATATTCTTCTATATGCATACACCTTTTCTGACTTACACCCATATGGATTTTTCATATTATATGTATGGACACAATGACACATATGTATATATAGAAATTTAATTTCATAGCTGAATATATATATATATATATGGGAAATTTACATATATATATATATATATTCTTACCTATGCATTGGAAGTGAGTCTCCTTTGACACTTGAAACTCGATCCCACCTCAAGGATGAGAAAACACGCTATATATAAAAACATTAAACATGAAACCACTAAAAGACCCTAATTAGAGTTCAGGAAAACATCACAAGGTGATTGATATAGGGATAATATACCATCAAATGGAATAGTAGGGAGCTAGGTGTCTTACCACAAATGATCATATGAGAAATGTGAAGAAAATGATGGAATCACTATATAAAGATGAGGTTGAAGGAGGGGTGTCATGTGATCCTCTAAGAGCTCCATAGAGGGTGGGTGTCAGGAAATAGAAAATAGGGGGAGACCCCTTTAGGTCTCATAAAAAATCTAACATAAAAATGAAAATTATTATTATGATTATATTTTTTATTATTTTCAAATCCTTTATTATTTATTATATTCCATGTATTTGCATTTAATTTTTTATGTTTTAATGTAATAAATTTAATTAATATATTGAAAAACATATCACATGGTTTGGGTCGCACTGTTATACAAACCATGAACCAACTATGTGATAAAAAGTGGAAGCATACTCGCCATATTGAAGTAACCATGTGGTCTAGGCACACAGTTTTGATAAATCATGTGCAGCTTGCATGGAATTTCTTCTCCATTGTTATAGCCACACAATTTTTTGCTAAGGGAAAAACAGTTTTAGACTAACCATTTGCATATGTGATACCCTCCAAAACATAATTTTTTAGATCCCGACAATCTTGAATCTCGAAAAAGAACCCAAGGAACCTTATGTGCCTTCAACCACATCCAAAAGCCACAAATTGAATTGTTTTAACACTGAGAATTATTATTTGATGCTATGTTTTTAATAGATTAAATTTGGTAAACAAATAATTCAAATGAAATGGGATTTTCATTTGCATAAAAATAATATGTTGTTTCTTACCTTATTTGTAACACCCCTAGATTTCATAGTGTGTTATTTCGTTAAAATAATTCAATAACTTGCACTACACGCAACAATGAGTTCAAGCGCACCATGACATACCAAACAAGCCGTTAAAAAGTGGTTATGAATAATATTAACTAAAATTAAAAATTTATATAATCCTTATAAATTTATAATTCATATTATGAGTTTCTTAGACATAATGTAAGAACAAATTCATTTTCAGTATTACACTTTTACCAACTTTTAATAGTGAACCCTTTTTAAATCCAATATTTTAAACTTTTATATATATTCAATTTGACTAAATTAATTTACTTTTTAGAATGGGGGCATCAAAAAATTTACAATGAAACATCCTAAGCTTCCACGGTATTCTTTCCTTTGCATAATACAATAGCATTTGTTGTACGCAAATTCGAGTTCTAACACACACCACACCCAATCAAACTAGCCGTTATGAATAGTAATACCTACTTTTTGAAATTTTATAAATTTTATCTCTCAAAATGGAATTCATTTTTGGATTTGGAGTATCGAATTTAGACTAAGGTGAAATTTTGGTACTTTTTGGATAACTTTTATATTCTGATGAATACTGAAAAATTACTAAATTTTAATTAAAAACAACATTTTTAATCAAAATAATTAATAGTGATAAATTTTGAATTTGAGTGGTTTTAAATTATAATTAAAATATATTTTTACCATTTTATCAAATGGTGTTCATTAGAATTAATTTCACTTTGAAATTGGACATAAACAATTGTCAATATTTTGATATATATTGTTTCTTAAAAACACGCTATTTGTTTTGACAGCGGGAATTAATTTTAAATTAATTTATGCCACTTCTGTTTTTAGAATTTGGAAAAATGGATTCCATATTTGGAATCAGGATGTTCAAATTGTTTAAATAGATAACATTTATTTTTAAACATTTTGGATAATTACTTAGTTAAATATTTTATTTACCATGGTTAAAAGGTTAATCCGGTAAATAAGGGTTAAAAAATAATATTATAATAATTAAAAATGACCCTAAAACGTGTCCTAACTTTACTGGTTGATACATGTTCGACCATGGGTATCTTTGGGTCGATTTTGGGACCCCATGGTGCCACTTGTAAGTGATAGGGACACTTTATTTTAATACACAAGCATATATCTTTTAGAAACATTTTTTTTACATAGGGTTATATATGTTGGATTTTTGACTATAAATATTCATTAGAAAGATAAATATATTTCCTAAATAATGGTATTTTATTTATAATTTTTAGACAATATATAATTTAATTTATATATGACACAATGGTGATGCAGTAATTACCATAATAGTGAAAAATTAAAATGATTGATATTGTAGAAACACAAATAAATATAATTTGAGACTTTTTATGAATTACACTAATTTTATAGGTTAATATTACATGTTCGGAATGATTTAATTATCTTTTTTAGAATTAATCATTCTGTTAAGATTTTTACAAAAATCAATTATTGAATAGTGTCAAAATTAACATAAAAGTGTTTCAAAAACAAATAGTGTATTATTAATTGATATTACATTCATAAAAATATAAGGTTCGGCCAAGAGACTTATATCATGATAGGAGTATCATTAATGGACCACTTGGGGGTCGCTTGGATGTATATAGTAAGTTTATTAACAATATAATATAAAAATAAAAAAAGACATTGTAGAAGTGAAACTAATTAACTAAGAGTTAATACTTAAATATATGGTTAGTATAATGACCCAAACCTTTCTAAATTCGATTGGTTGAGTGGTTTTAGACCTATACCCACCTTAACATTTAAATAATACACTTTTGTTCCATTATAAACTGAATATGAATTTATTAAAAAATATTATATCTAGCTTTTCTAAAGTTTCCCCACACCCCTCTTATAAAAGGGAACTCTCTTTTCTCATTAATTCACACCTTCAATGCCCTTTGGTTCGGCGAAAATCTGCCCAAATACTCCCTCAAATTACCTCACTTAATCTTAGAGGCCTTAATTTAGTCATAAATCCAACTTATGGAGCCCTTTTGATCAAATCAAACGGAAGAACCCGAAGAAGAGGAGGTTAACCTACCCCAACCACAGAAAAGTACAAGGTCAGGGGTTTTCAACTCACTCCTTATTCCCGTGAGATTCATTCCATATTGAGATTATTACCTTTTGTGTGGTGTATGTACTGCCCATAATTATATTCTTTGTGTAATACACTTTAATTTATGTATATTTACATATTCATTGTATGATACCTCTTTCATGGGTTGTACGTTTCGTAAGTTACCAAATTGGTACAGGTTTATTTTGCAATCTCTTCATTATCTGACGGTGTATATACATAATAATATTATGGGATCTATTTATCATCCAAATCCATGTTTCTTAAAAATTAATTTCAAAACATTTTTACTATTTACAAGAATATGGGTTAAAGACATTTATACCCATGTTTTACTTTTTATAAGAGGTTTATAAAGGAATCTTTCCGTCGTTTTCCAAACAAGGTCCTTTTAAACCTTTTGACAAAATTAAGGTAAGAATGCCTTTTTTTAACTTATACGACAGGTGCGGTAATTCTCCGCCATTATTACACCTTTGATGCTTCCTTCACAAGCTTATAATGATATTTTCAAAATAAAGGTTTTCTCTATAATTATGAAACTTTTACATGATTTCAAAAAAAGGGATATTTCTCTCAGATAGTATTGATTTCATCTATGTCAACATCTTTTGATAAATTTTAAACTTGTTTCAAGTTTATTTATTATGATACAAATCATCCATATTTTATTTAAGGTTTTGTGATATTTTTTACTATGGATGAGTTATTTTTATGCCATTAATGGTTTATGATTAAAATTTTGAAATTTTGTATTTTAGTTTTAATACGAATGTTTATGTTATATTTCATCATCTTTATATGATGAATATGTTGGACTAGTATGTTCCGGATTGGGGACCGGTAAATGTAAGCCCTCCGGGTTGGTGTCCGATTATTAGAGGCACTTCAGGATGGTGTCCAGTTATTAGAGGCACTCCGGGTTGCTGTTCGGTTATTAGAGGCACTCTGGGATGGAGTCTAGTTACAGAGGCTCTCCGGGTTGGGTTTCAGTTTCAGTTATCCCTTAGGTCATGGCACGAGGCCTCGACACAAAAATTAATGTTCGGAATTATACATTCCATCATTATGAAAGTGGTTATTGATATTGCATGTTATTATTCGATTAGTAGAATATCCATGTGAATAAGTAAATGGTATTATTTCATTTTATTTTTTCCATACTATGTTGAATCTCACGTTTAAAAGGCTTTTGTTTTAATTATTCACTTTCTTAAATGTTTATTCTTATTTATGAAAGTTTCCGATATATTGTTATCCTTACTGGGCATTTGAGATCAACCCTTTTCTATGTTTTATTTTTTCCCATGATGTGAAGAAGTAAATTATGAATGACTTGCCGGGATATTATGAGGGGATAATAGTGTGGACTATGGAGACAATATGTTGTTGTAGTAGTTTTTCACTTTATGATGTAATGTAAAAATTTATGAATATATGTAGTGTTTCCATGGCTATAAACCAATCGGTCTTTCGATATTTGATCTTTCTTGTGATCATTCCAATGTTATGTAATAAAGCACCGACTCTAGGTAACTGGGGTCGGGGCATTACAGTTGGTATCAGAGGAAGTTTACTACAAACCATGGAAGCTAGATTTAGATAAACTCTGATTAGAGCACGTAGACCTAAGATGAACTTTGAAGATTAGTATAGAAGATATTCCAAGAATTTTGGTATTGTAGAGATTTTGTGAGTTTTCTGAGCAATAAATCCATGTCTGGATACGAGTAGATAGAGGCGGCTCTGGAAAAAATGTACCTAGGGGTAAAACCCGAAAACACCGATTTGAGCTAGACTCGAACGAGAACTGGTGCACGACAATGGGCCTTTCTGCACTCTTGGTTACGACCCTCCTGGGGGATATGCTTAGGATAATTCTAACTTTCTTTACAAACCATTATGAAGGGTTTATGAGTATATACTTCCTCAAAGGAGACATTTTTATGATTATGGATTATATCCATAAACTATTTAATTTATGTTATGGGTTTTACAAGTTTGGGATTAGGTATTGTTATTCATAAACTAATCTACTATATGCCATTGTTTAGAAATTCCACCCAGTAGAATGAATGAGAACTCCAGAAATGCACATGATCCAAAGAGAAAGGAGGATCATATCTTTCATGGTCTTAAGCCGGAATTTATAAGAGAAATAGTCTCCCATGTATTGTCATCATATGAAGAAATAATAACATGTGTTGATAAGATAAGTAAAGAGTTTACTGAGTCCTATGGCTTTGAAGGGAAGCAAGAGAATAAAAGGATGGAAGATGGAAAGATGGATTAAATGAAGAGGGAAAAGAAGAATTATCCCATATGTGATAACTGTGGGAAGAAACACCCTGGAACTTGCCTGAAAGGAATGGGAGTTTGTTATAAGTGTGGAGGAAAAGGGCACAAAGTACATGACTGAAAGGGTAAGAAAATGGTTTCAAATGTACAATGCTTCATTTGAAAGGACTTTGGACACTACGCAAACCTATGTCCTAGTCATCAGACTATGCTGCAAATGATGCTATTGGATAATAATCAAGTAATGACACTACCACAGATGAAGAGGAATGATTAGAGTTCTTATGTTGATTATGTCATTTGAGTGTTGTATCAAAAATGTACTTGTTATAATAATTATGGAGTATATAAGTATTTTACTGCAGTACTATTTAATTAAAAACTTGAGATTGTGTGGATAAAAGAAACGTGACTCAATAGCAGGTTAAATTTTTGAAAAGTATATGGTTTAGTGAAAGATAAACTATAATATGGTTCTAATACCGAGGTAGTGATTTTAGAATAATACATCATTGATTTGGATAAATTTTTTTGGATATTCTTAACTACCTTGAAACTGATTAATTATTTGTATATTCCATCATTGTTGGGGTTTACAACATTTTTGGATTGAAGGAGTATATCTATTATTCTTTAAGGAATAAGGGATCAGGAATGTAATCAATAAGATTTTATGGTAATTTAGAATGTTTCAGTGTTTTAAAAGAATACATGATGAAGGTGATCACATGTTATTACATAGAAAAAAAGGATCTTCATTGTCTTTAACTTCCTTAAAAATTTTGGAATGAAGTATTTTGGATAGTTCTAGTTTGGATTATTTTGTATTTCCATAAAAGGACAACCCAGAGGTCGGGCGACAACTCGTCGCGTCCGGCAAGGCCACGAGACCTGAACCCACAACCGAAGGGCGATAAGGGTGTATCACCTCCCACTAACCCACGTGATGTCCTTGATTGAATAATGTTGTTTTTTAATTGTTCTCCTAGATGAATTATAATTTTTTTAACCCTATACGAATAGGATAAATAGAATATTATTTTTAAGTTCTATTATCTTTTAGAGTGAAAGATGAGTTTATGGTAGAACTTAGATAAAGGGTGAGACTCTACTTTTCATGTATATATTTTTCTTCTTCTCTAATGCAATGAAGAAAATAATTCTTATACTTTAGTGAAGGAATCTTAAAAAAAAAATTTGTTATCCTAATACCATATGTTTTGCTGAACCGATGGTATTTTAAATTATCATTGATTGATGAATTTAAGGCCCTAAATTTTACACTTGTTTGTGATTGAAGACCTCAATCAAAAAATATAAATATTTACGTTTTCCTCCAATTATATGTCTCTAATTTCCACCAATGTTCTCTGAATAAAGATCATAATTTGGTGGTGACGCTTTCATTTCTCTTTTCCCATTATTAAGACTAAATTCTTTCAACCCAATTTCTGATATGAGTTTTACCACAATGATATTTTCTATATTAATCCATTTATTTTAGAAGAACAATTTAAAATTGTGAGGACTAAATTTATTGAAGAGGGGATAATGTAACACTCCAAGATTTCATAGTGTGTTATTTCTTTAAAATAATTTAATAACTTGCACTACACGCAACACCGAGTTCAAGCGCACCATGCCATACCAAACAAGACGTTCAAAAGAGGTTATGAATAGTATTAACTAAATTTTAAACTTTATATAATCCTTATAATTTTAGAATCCATATTATTAGTTTCTTAGACATAATGTAAGAAAAAATTCATTTTCAGTATTACACATTTACCAACTTTTAATAGTGAACCCTTTTTAAGTCCAATATTTTAAACATTTATATATATTCAATTTGACTAAATAAATTTACTTTTTAGAATGGGGAAATTAAAATATTTACAATGAAACATCCTAAGCTTCCACGGTATGCTTTCCTTTGAATAATACAGCAGCATGTGATGCACACAACTTCGAGTTCTAACACACACCACAAACAATCAAACTAGTCATTATGAATAGTAATACACACTTTTTGAAATTTTATAATTTTTATCTCTCAAAATTGACTTCATTTTTGGATTTGGAGTATCATATTTAGCCTAAGGTGAAATTATGGAACTTTTCGGATAACATTAATATTCTGATGAATAGTGAAAAATTACTAAATTTTAATTAAAAACATCTTTTTTAATCAAAATAATTAATAGTGATAAATTTTGAATTTTAGTGGTTTTAAAGTATAATTATAATATATTTTTACCATTTTATCCAATAGTGTTCATTAGAATTAATTTCACTTTGAAATTAGAAATAAACAATTGTCAATCGTTTGATATATATTGTTTCTTAAAAACACGCTATTTGTTGTGACAGCGGGAATTAATTTTAAATTAATTTCTGCCACTTCTGGGTTTTGAATTTAGAAAAATTTATTCCATATTTATAATCAGGAAGATCAAATTGTGTAAATAGATAACTTTTATTTTTATACATTTTGAATAATTATTTCAGTAAATATTTTATTTACCATGGTTAAAGGGTAAATCCAGTAAATAAGGGTTAGAGAATAATATTATAATAATTAAAAATTACCCTAAAACGTGTCCTAACCTTATTGGTTGATACATGTTCGACCATGGGAATCTTTGGGTCGATTTTGTGACCCCATGGTGCCACTTGTTAGTGATAGGGACACATTATTTTAATACAGAAGCAAATATCTTTTAGAAAAACAATTTTTACATAGGGTTATATATGTAGGATTTTTGACTATAAATAATCCTTAGAAAGCTGAAAATAATTCCTACATAATGAAATTTTATTTATAATTTTTAGACATTATATAATCTAATTTATATATGACACAATGGTGATGCAGTAAATACCATAATAGTGAAATATTAAAATGATCGATATTGTTGATACCCAAATAAATATAATTTGAGACTTTTTATGAATTAAACTAATTTCTAGCATAATATGAAATGTTAGAAATGATTTAATTAACTTTTTTAGAAGTAATAATTCTTTTATAAGTTTTACAAAAATCAATTATTGAATAGTTTCAAATTGACATAAAAGAGTTTTTAAAACAAATAGTGTATTATTAATTGATATTAAAATCCTAAAAATATAAGGTTTGGACAAAAGACTTATATAATGATAGGTGTATCATTAATGGACCACTTGGGGGTCGGTTGGATTTATATAGTAATTTTATTAACCATATAATTTAAAAATACAAAAAGAAATTGTAAAAGTGAAACTAATTAACTAAGAGTTAATACTTAAAGATAAGGTTAGTATAATGACCCAAACCTATCTACATTCTATTGGTTGAGTGTTTTTCAACCTATCCTCACCTTAACATTAAAATAATCCACTTTGGGACCATTATAAACCGAATATGAATTTATTATAAATTAATATTTCTAGCTTCTCCAAAGGCACCCCTCACCCCTCTTATAAAAGTGCACTCTCCCTTCTCATTAACTCACACTTTCAAAGCCTTTTGGTTCGGCCATCCTCTGCCCAAATACTCTCTCAACTTCCCTCACTTCATCCTAGAGGCCTTCTATGAGTCAGAAATCCAAATTAAGGTTCCCTTCTGATCAAATCGAAATGAATAACCCGAAGAAGAGGTGGTTAACCTATCCCAACCACGGAAAAGTGCAAGGTAAGGGGTTTTCATATCACTCCTTATTCCCGTGAGATTCATAACATATTGACACCATTACCTTTTGTGTGTTGTATATACTGCCCATAATTATATTCTTTGTGTAATACAATTTAATTTATGTGTATTTACATATTCATTGTGTGATACCTCTTTCATGGGTTGTACGTTTCCTAAGTTACCAAATTGGTAAGAGTTTATTTCGCAATCGCTTCATTATCCAAGGTTGTATATAAGTAATAATCTACTGTGTTATCTTTATCATCCACATCCATGATTCTTAAAAATGTATTTCAAAAGTTTTTTTACTATTCACAAGAATATGGGTTAAAGACATTTATACCCTTGTTTGACTTTTTATAAGAGGTTTATAAAGGAATCTTTCAATCTTTTTCCAAATAAGGTCCTTTTTAACCTTTTTAAAAAATTAAGGTATGAATGTATTTTTTTATCTTCTACGGAGGGTGCAATTATTCTCCGCCATTATTACACCTTTGAAGCTTCCTTTACAAGCTTATAATGATATTTTCAAAATAAAGGTTTTCTATATAATTATGTGACTTTTAAATGATTTCAAAAAAAGAGATATTTCTCTCAGATAGAATTGATTTCATCTATGTCAACATCATTTGATAAATTTTAAACTTGTTTCATGTTGATTTATTATGATACAAATCATCCATATTATATGTAAGGTTTTGTGATATTTTTGACTATGGATGAGTTATTTTTATTCCATTAATGGTTTATGATTAAAATTTTGGAATTTTGTATGTTAGTTTTAAGACGAATGTTTATTTTATATTTCATCCTATTCTTAAGATGAATTTGTTGGACAACTATGTTCCGGGTTGGGGACCGGTAATTGTAAGCCCTCTGGGTTGGTGTTCGGTTATTAGAGGCACTCCGAGTTGGTGTCCGCTTATTAGAGGCGCTCTGGGTTGGTGTCCGGTTTTTAGAGGCACTCCGGGATGGAGTCTAGTTACAGAGGCTCTCCGGGTTGGGTTCCAGTTACAGTTATCCCTTAGGTATTGGCACGAGGCCTCGACACAGAAAATAAAGTTTGTCATTATGCATTCCATCATTATGAAAGTGGTTATTGATATTGCATGTGATTATTCGATTAGTAGAATATCCATGTGAATAAGTAAATTGCATTATTTCATTTCATCTTTACCATACTATGTTGAGGTTCAAGTTTAAACGGATTTTGATTTAATTATACACTGACTTAAATGTTTATTCTTATTTATGAATGTTTTCGCTATATTGTTATCCTTACTGGGCATTTGAGCTCACCCCTTTTCTATGTTTTATTTTTTCCCAGGATGTGAAGAAGTAAATTATGAATGACCTGCAGGGATATTATGAGGGGATAATAGTGTGGACAATGGATACAATATGTTGTTGTAGTAGTTTTTCACTTTATGATGTAATGTAAAACATTATGAATATATCTAGTGTTTCCAAGGCTACAAAACCAATCGTTCTTCCGAGATTTTATCATTCTTGTGATCATGCCAATGTTATATAATAATGCACCAACTCTAGGTAACTGGGGTCGGGGCGTTATAGTTGGTATCAGAAGAAGTTTAGTACAAACCTTGGAAGCTAGATTTAGATAAACTCTGATTAGAGAATGCAGAACTAAGATGAACTTTGAGGATTAGTAGAGAAGAACTTCCTAGAATTTTGGATTTGTAGAGATTATGTGAGTTTTCTGAGAAATACATCCTTGTCTGGATACGAGCAGGTAGAGGCGGCTCTAGCACAGATGTACCTAGGGGTAAAACCCGAAAACACCTCTTTGAGCTAAACTCGAACGGGAACTGGTGCACGACAATGGGCATTGCTGGACTCTTGGTTACGAAACACCCGAGGAATATTCTTAGGATAATTCTCACTTTCTTTACAAACCATTATGAAGGGTTTATGAGAATATACTTCCTCAAAGGAGACATTTTTATGATTATGGATTATATCCATAAACTATTTAATTTATGTTATGTGCTTTAAATGTTTGGGATTAGGTATTGTTATTCATAAACTAATATATTGTACGCCATTGTTTAGAAAGGCCGCCCAGTAGAAGGAATGAGAACCCCAACAATGCACTTGATCCAAAGAGAAAGGAGGATCATATCTTTCATGGTATTAAGCAAGAATTTATAAGAGAAATAGTATCCCATGTATTTTCATCATATGAAGAAATAATATCATGTGTTGATAATATAAGTAAAGAGTTTACTGAGTCCTATGTCTTTGAAGGGAAGCAAGAGAAGAAAAGGATGGATGAGGGAAAGATGGATAAAGGGAAGAGGGAAAAGAATAATTTTCCCATATGTGATAACTGTGGGAAGAAACACCTTGGAACTTTCCTGAATGAAATGGGAGTTTGTTATAAGTGTGGAGGAAAAGGGCTCAAAGTACGTGACTGCAAGGGTAAGAAAATGGTTTCAAATGTACAATGCTTCATTTTCAAGGAGTTTGGACACTATGCAAACCTATGTCCCAGTCATCAGACTATGTCTCAAATGATGCTATTGGATAATAATCCTGTTATGATACTACCACATATGAAGAGGAATGATTAGAGTTCTTATGTTGATTATGTCATTTTAGTGTTGTATTAACAATGTACTTGTTATAATAATTATGGAGTATATAAGGATTTTACTGCAGTACTATTTCATTAAGGACATGAGATTGTGTGGAACAAAGAAAAGTGGCTCAATAGCAGGTTAAATATTTGGAAAGTATATGGTTGAGAGAAAGATAAACCATAATATGGTTCTGATACTGAGGTAGTGATTTTAGAATAATACATGATTGATTTGGATAAATTATATTGTATATTCTTGACTACCTTGAAACTGATTAATTATTTGTATATTCCATCATTGTTGTGGTTTACAACATTTTTGGATTGAAGGAGTATATATATTATTCTTTAAGGAATAAGGGATCATGAATGTAATCAATAAGGTTTTATGGTAATTCATAATGTTGCAGTGTTTTAAAAGAATACATGATGAAGGTGATCACATGTTATTACGCAGCAAAAAAAAGATCTTCATTGTGTTTACCTTCCTTATAAATTTTTTACTGAAGTATTTTGGATATTTCCTGTTTGGATTATTTTGTATTTCCATAAAAGGACAACACGGAGGACGGGCGGCAACCCGTCGCGTCCGGCAAGGCCGCAAGACTTGAACCCACAATTGAAGGGCGACAAGGGTGTATCATCTCCCACTGACCCACGTGATGTCCTGGATTGAATAATGTCATTTTTTAATAGTTCTTCTAGATGAATTATAAATTCATTTTTTTAACCTTATATGAACAGGATAAATAGAATATTATTTTTAAGTTCTATTATCTTTTAGAGTGAAAGATGAGTTTGTGGTAGAACATAGTTAAAGGATGAGACTGTACATGTCATGTATATATTTTTCTTCTTCTCTTTTTCAATGAAGAAATTAATTCATATAATTTAGTGAAGGAATATTAATACAAAAAAAAGCGCTATCCTAATACCATATGTTTTGCAGAATCGATGGTATTTTAAATCATCATTGATTGATGAATTTAAGGCCCTAAATTTTAAACTTGATTGTGATTGATTACCTCAATCAGAACCTATAAATATTTACGTTTTCCTTCCAATTATATGTCTCTAATTTCTACCAATGTTCTCCAAATAAAGATCATAATTTGGTGGTGACCCTTTCATTTCTCTTTTCCTGTTATTAAGACTAAATTTTATAAACCCAATTTCCGATATGGTTTTTACCAAAAAGATATTTTCTATATTCAACCTTTTATTTTCGAAGAACAGTTTCAAATTGCAATGATGAAATTTATTGAAGGAGGGGAGAATGTAACACCCCAAAATTTCATAGTGTGTTATTTCTTTAAAATAATTCAATAACTTTCACTACAAGCAACACCGAGTTCAAGCGCACCATGACTTACCAAACAAGCCGTTCAAAAGAGGTTATGAATAGTATGAACTAAATTTTATACTTTACATAATCCTTATAATTTTAGAATCCATATTATGAGTTTTTTAGACATAACGTAATAACAAATTCATTTTCAGTATTAACTTTTACCAACTTTTAATAGTGAACCCTTTTTAAATCCAATATTTTAAACTATTATATATATTAAATTTGACTAAATAAATTTACTTTTTATAATTGGGACATCAAGAAATTTACAATGAAACATCTTAAGCTTCCACGGTATTCTTTCCTTTGAATAATACAGTAGCGTGTGTTGTTCACAACATCGAGTTCTAACACACACCACAACCAATCAAACTAGCCATTATGAATAGTAATACCTACATTTTGAAATTTTATAAATTTTATCTCTCAAAATTGACTTCATTTTTGGATTCTGAGTATCGAATTTAGCCTAAGGTGAAATTTTGGTACTTTTCTAAAAACTTTAATATTCTGATGAATAGTGCAAAATTACTAAATTTTAATTAAAAACAACTTTTTAAATCAAAATAATTAATAGTGATAAATTTTTAATTTGAGTGGTTTTAAATTATAATTAGAATATATTTTTACCATTTTATCCAATGGTGTTATTTAGAATTAATTTCACTTTGAAATTGGAAATAAACAATTGTCAATCTTTTGATATATATTGTTTCTTAAAAACAGGCTATTTGTTGTGAGAGCGGGAAATAATTTTAAATTAATTTCTGCCACTTCTGTGTTTTGAATTTGAAAAAATGGATTCCATATTTGGAATCAGGAAGTTCATATTGTGTAAATAGGTAACTTTTATTTTTAGACATTTTGAATAATTACTTCAGTAAATATTTTATTTACCATGGTTAAAGGGTAAATCCGGTAAATAAGGGTTAAAAACAATATTATAATAATTAAAAATTACCCTAAAACGTATCATAACCTTATTGGTTGATACATGTTCGACCATGGGCATCTTTGACTCTATTTTGGGACCCCATGGTGCCACTTGTAAGTGATAGGGACACTTTATTTTAATACACAAGAATATATCTTTTAGAAAAACAATTTTTACATAGGGTAATATAAGTAAGAATTTCGACTATAAATATTCATTAGAAAGCTGAAAAGAGTTCCTACATAATGGTATTTTATTTATATTTTTTAGACATTATATAATTTAATTTATATATGACACAATGTTGATAAAGTAATTACCATAATAGTGAAAAGTTAAAATGATTGATATTGTAGATACCCAAATAAATATAATTTGAGACTTATTATGAAATAAAATAATTTTCTAGGTTAATATGACATGTTAGAAATGATTTAATTAAATTGTTTAGAAGTAATCATTCTGTTATGATTTTTACAAAAATTAATTATTCAATAGTGTCAAAATTCATATAAAAGAGTTTTTAATACAAATAGTGTATTATTAATTGATATTAAATTCCTAAAAATCTAAGGATAAGTCAAGAGACTTATATAATGATAGGTGAATCATTAGTGGACCACTTGGGGGTCTCTTGGATGTATATAGTATGTTTATTAACCATATATTATAAAAATAGAAAAAGACATTGTAAAAGTGAAACTAATTAACTAAGAGTTAATACTTAAAGATAAGGTTAGTATAATGACCCAAACCTGTCTAAATTCTATTGGTTTAGTGTTTTTAGACCTATCCCAACCTTAAAATATAAATAATCCACTTTTGAGCCATTAGATACCGAATATGAATTTATTATAAAATAATATTTCTAGCTTTTCCAAAGGCGCCCCTCACCCCTCTTATAAAAGGGCACTCTCCCTTATCATTAACTCACACCTTCAAAGCCTTTTGGTTCGGCCATTCTCTGCCCAAATACTCTCTCAACTTCCCTCACTTCATCCTAGAGGCCTTCCATTAGTCAGAAAGCCAACATAAGGAGCCCTTTTGATCAAATCAAACGGAAGAACCCGATGAAGAGGAGGTTAACCTACCCCAACCAAGGAAAAGTACAAGGTAAGGGGTTTTCATCTCACTCCTTATTCCCGTGATATTCATGCCATATTTCCACCATTACCTTTTGTGTGTTGTATGTACTCCCCATAATTATATTATTTGTGTAATACACTTTAATCTATGTGTATTTAAATATTCATTGTATGATACCTCTTTCATGGGTTGTACGTTTCGTAAGTTACCAAATTGGTAAGGGTTTATTTCGCAATATCTTCATTATCCGAGGTTTTATATACGTAATAATATACTGGGATAACTTTATAATCCAGATCCATGTTTCATAAAAATGTATTTAGAACCATTTTTACTATTTACAAGAATATGGGTTAAAGACATGTATACCCTTGTTTGACTTTTTATAAGAGGTTTATAAAAGAATCTTTCCGTCGTTTTCCAAACAAGGTCCTTTTAAAACTTTTGACAAAATTAAGGTATGAATGCCTTTTTTATCTTATTCAAGGGGTGCGTTTATTTTCCGCCGTTATTACACCTTTGATGTTTTCTTCACAAGATTATAATTATATTTTCAAAATAAAGGTTTTCTCTATAATTATGCGACTTTTAATTGATTAAAAAAAAGAGATATTTATCTCAGATATTATTGATTTCATCTATGTCAACATCCTTTGATATATTTTAAACTTATTTCACATTGATTTATTATTATAAAAATAAATCATATTTTATATATGGTTTTTTGATATTTTTGACTATGGATGACTTATTTTTATGCCTTTAATGGTTTATGATTAAATTTTTGACATTTTGTATGTTAGTTTTAATATGAATTTTTATGTTATATTTTATCCTCTTCTTAATATGAATGTGTTGGACTGGTATGTGCTGGGTTGGGGACCGGTAAATGTAATCCCTCAGGTTTGGTGTCTGGTTATTAGAGGCACTCCGGGATGGAGTCCGGTTACAGAGGCTCTCTGGGTTGGGTTCTAGTTACAGTTATCCCTTAGTTCTTGGCACGAGGCCTCAACACAGAAATTAAAGTTCGGCATTATGCATTCCATCATTATGAAAGTGGTTATTAATATTTCATGCGATTATTCGATTAGTAGAATAACCATGTGAATATGTAAATGGGATTATTTCATTTTATTTTTTCCATACTATGTTGTAGTTCATGTTTAAAAGGCTTTTGATTTAATTATACACTGCCTTAAATGTTTATTCTTATTTTCTAAAGTTTCCGCTATATTGTTGTCCTTACTGGGCATTTGATCTCACCCCTTTTCTATGTTTTATTTTTTTCCCAGGATGTGAAAAAGTAAATTATGAATGACCTGCAGGGATATTATGAGGGGATAATAGTGTGGACTATGGAGACAATATGTTGTTGTAGTAGTTTTTCACTTTATGATGTAATGTAAAACTTTATGAATATACCTAGTGTTTCCAAGGCTACTAAACCAATCTGTCTTTCAAGAGTTGATCTTTCTTGTGATCATTACAATGTTATGAAATAATGCACCGACTCTAGGTAACTGGGGTCGGGGCATTACATGATTTATTGTAGAACATAAGTTACTTTTCGTTTTTTTTAATACTTCACCCACATGAGTATGGAAGTGGGATGAGATTTATTGGGATTTTGTGTTTGGATTACCATACAGTCCTAGTGGGAATTCTAAAATTTGGGATATTATTTAAATATTAAATAAATCTACAAATTTATGGCCAATAAAGGAAATGATGGAATTGAAACATCTTGGGGACATGTATTTACGATAGAATGTGAAGCTTCATGGGGTTCCCTCTTTAGTTTTCTCTAACATGGACTCGAGGATGACACCTAGATTTTGGACGGGTTTTAAGAGGAAATGACATATGAGTTTAAATTATGAATTAATTTTCAACCCAATATGGATAGAAAATATAGAGGACTATCCATGTTATTCATGATATGCTCCAGTCTTGTGTAAATGAATTTTGTGGATTTTTGGATAGATATTTTCCTTTTGTTGAGATTAAATATAACAACATTTATTATGATTAAATCAGGTTTATTCCTTTTAATGGATTTTATGGGAAGTCATATTGATCTCCCTTATATTGGGAAGAGTTGGGAGAGTTCCCTTTAGATGGGCTATGTGTTATTCAACAAAAGGCGAAGGTAGTTCAATTCATCAGAGTTGTCTGATCACGACCTAGAGTCATGAGAAATATTATGCATATCATTGGAATTTTCCGTTGGAGATTAAGGATGGTGATTAGGTCATTCTCAACGTGTTGACTCTCTTGGTACATTGTCGAGCGGGTGATCAAGGTAAGTGTCAATTATGTTTTTGGGGGCCTTCGATATCACTGAGAGACTAGGGAGTTTGGCTTATTGGGTTTTGTTACAATATAGAATGAATTTAGTACATGGAATGATTTATGTTTCCTAGTTGTAGATTTATATACCATATCCTTCCCATGTGATTAGATGTGAGGATGATGTTCTTCATCCCAATACCCCTTTTTGAGAATCTAGTTCAGATTATGGATTTACAGGATAAGGTACAAGATGGAAAAAATTATCTGCCTGATCTGCATATTTTTGGAGTGCGGGTAGGAACCCCCGGAGACATGGGAGCACCAGTCATTGTGGAGGCAGCATTGGCCTTCTCTTTTGTAGATCTAGGGTCATGAATTATTTCTATAGATATAAATCTTTTATGGTGGTGATGTTGTGATTACCCATTACCTTTCTATCACGAATAATCTATTCTATGATTTTGGTTTTCCTATTTCATTACACTTGTATTTTTGACCCCAAATTGGGATGATACATGTAATTTTGATGTTAGTGATTTTTTTTATTTCCATATTTACCCTAGATATTTCTACTATTAGTTGTGAATTTACATGATGTGTGATGGGTTTTTAGGACATGGAATGCTGGCTAGACTCATCCAGTTTGCTGAATTCACAGCTGAGAAATTAAATTTCATGTAAGGATTACATTCTTTGAAATGTGAAATCGTAATTTCAAGTAAAAAAATGACATATTTTATTATGTATCAGATAATTAAAGGGATTCATGGACCATAAAAAATATTATATTGTTTAATTATTTGGTTTATAGTTTCAAAATTTTATGTGGGATATTTATGATTAAATTATTTTTACATCGTTCTCATCTCAGCTAGATCCCTTACCCAATGTGATTTTGGGTGTGTCCCATTAGTAGAAATTGATTTGTTCTAAAATTAATTAGAATGGTTAGGTTCTTCATGTCTCTGGGTGATCCTTACTCTCAGTGTTCCTCTTGTTTGTGGTTATAACACCATTTTTTTTTTGGATCAGTAATCATATGTGGTTATCTATCATGCATTATCTTTAAAATGTATATCATGTAGATTCCAATCCTCATAATCAAAGCTGATTAGATTTTTTAGTTTATTTAGGTAGAATAACAAGTTAAATTATTCCAATTTTTGTAATTTCTTATTGTTCATGTTGATTACATGATATATGAGGTTGAAATTAAAAATTCCATGTGATGGAATTTGAATTTTTATTTTTCAATGAAAATGTAATTTTGTTGATTTAAAATAAATAACATATTTTCAAACACTAAAATAGATTTACTTGGATTTGAAATTGATTTATAAAGATGAAAAAATGGGTTTTAGAAATTTTTTACAAAAATAGCTTAGTAGGAACATTTGGTATGTTGAGATAGAGTCACATTTATCATTAGTGTGAGTGACATGATGATTATGTGAACAAATGAATGTAGATGGTCTATAGTGGGACTCAATGTTTTTTTTGATATAACTTTATACCTTGTTAGGATTTTGAGTATCCGGTATATATTGCCTCATATTCGATAAACCATATTGAAAATGATTTATTATTTCTAGTTATTTATAACATGATTATTTATTTCATGTATAATAGATCTGATGCATATTCATATTTAAATATCATTAACTAATTTTTTACATTGATAAATATGAGATAAAATTTATTAAAAATGAAGGATCATTTGAAAAGGGATCATAAAATATATATTTTTAAAAATTTATTATAAAGGTATTTTGTTTTAAATCTTGTAATTGTGCATTTTTGTTATTATGACATTTGTATATATATTGGAGGTATCACACTGATCATTATTTCTCACACCTGACATCTTTTTTTGGTTTATTGAGACCATATTTTTCAAGAATCATGTAAATAGAAAATCATATTTTAAGATGCAGGTTTTTCTTTACGCTTAAATTTTTTTGGAATGTTGGGATCTGATGTTTAATAACATAGAGACAATTATTCTCTAGAGATTCCTTTATTTTTGGCTTCCAAGGTTTGGATCAGTTTCATCTTTCAATTTTTTTTCTTTGTACTCTAGTTGTATGTAATGTTTTCTTATATACGATTCTATGTATAATTAATTTTTTTTATCACACAATATGGTGGGTAACATGGGTGACTGGTTTGGTGGACCTAGGTTGGTCTATTAAAAATCTAATACAGTAATTTCTAGAGATTAATGGTATTCAATTTAGTTTACTCTTTTTTTACTATGGCTTCCTAAAAATATTTTTAATTGAAATAATGTTTATTATTTATGACCATGAATCATTTTCTTCCCAATAATATTTTTTAAAATTCTATTAAAAAAGATTTTTTACATACTCAAAAAATTAATTAAATACATTTTATGTTATCCTTTAAATTTGACAGGAATTAATATCAACATTTTTTATGTTTTCTAAAAGGGTTGATTACATCATTCATTATAAAAACACAAAAGGAATGTTTCTTTTTAAGGTATATAGAATTAACAAAATAATTTCCTATTATTACCATAAATAATTTTTGACTTCTTCTATATGTTTTGAATTGATTTTGACATATACTATTTATTGAAAAAGGATTTCAATGCATCACATAAATTTTATTTTATTCTCCAATAAGCATGATTTTAGAATAAAATGAAAATTACTGATAAATTAAATGTTTTCTTATATAACGTATTAATTTTTTCCACATTAAAATCCTCTTTAATCATTAATATTAGTTTTTTATTTATTCAGTGGAAATTAAATTTCAATTAAATATCCTTATTCTTTGTATAATTGAAATGATTATTTTCTAAACTATATATGAAATCTTGATATATTTTTACTAGGAATGATATTTTATTTATTATTTACATAATATTTTGATATCATACACCATATTTCTAAGAATTAATTTTGATTAGGATATATTTATTGATTAGTGAAAATATTAAAATTCTATTTCTAGTTACATAATATAAATATTTACAGTGATTGTGTATATAATTTTTATTCAAACCTTTTATATGATGAAATAATTAAACATATAACATGTTAGCTGGGGACTATTATATCAAATCAATGCAACTATAGTTCTCATGAATAAATCTAGTTTGTATATTTGGATTAGCATTTAAATTTTTACATATATTGTGTTTTGTAAATGCATTGAAAGTAAGAATATGATTTACAACATTATGCATTTTATGAATTTAAACTCGTTATTTTTTCCCATGTGAATTGTTTTTTGTTTTTTATCCATTTATTTAGTCCATGTTTTGTGATATTAGTTTAATTAAATATTATATTATTTTTAATCTCGATAATATTATTCTTGTTTTATTTAATCATGATAAATATTATTTTATTTAACCCTTAATAACAATTTCATGTCATACTTAGTCTATATTCCTTTCCAAATGATTTAATGAAGGAATATTTGAAGGATTAAGCATTAAAATTGTTTATTTTTACTATGTTTTATTTTTTTCTAATGTATAATAAAGAAATAAGGTATATTTTTAATACTTCGAGACTTCTGATGTATTAATACCTTTGGATGTAATCTCATGTATACTCTTCCAATGTATTAAATTAACTAAAATCTCTGGGATAAAAATGTTAGGTTGTTACACATATAGAAGATAAGAACATTGAATATAAAATAAAATGGGAATATAACAACAAATACGATTCCATAACATAATATATTAATGGAAACTGAAACATATTAATAAATGTTCACATAATGATGGAATTTTTAAGAATGAATAATGTCATATATCATAAACATATCATCAAGGAATTCTTCTAATACTTCATAAATAAAAAAGTAAGGATAATCACATTTCCCTATAACAGTTGCCTCATGAGACCTACTAATGCATTGAGGTGCTATATAACTCTATGCCCCTCGTTTGATCAAAAATATTATTATGTATTCCATATTATACCAGATAATTATGTTCTAAATATTTACTAATTAGAATAAAATAACATATGATAACCTTCCCCATGAATTGTATCATACTATATATTCCAAGTTAGGAAAAAGGCATATATGACGAGGACATAGTTTCCCACATTCAATGAAAAAATAAGAACAATTCCTTTATCTCTTATAATTGATAATTAGGGATTCATAATGCTCAAATATATATAGTTATTATTAAAAGAGTATGAAATTATATTTATTTTGATTTGGAAAATTCTACAATGATCAAGGGGCATACGATAATTGAACACATAGATTTCTAAATATAGGGGACCAATACATTGATTAAAAAATTCATGATTATGGTTTTATAATGTGATTATTAAATTTCAAAGCATGTCTTCCAGGATTACCAATCCATATGAGGTGTCAAAATCCATAATCATGAATTATGGTAATGATTATTCTATACAAAACTAACTATTTTGGGTATTTTAAAACCACATTCCATCACTCCCAACCTTTCAACCAAATGTTTCATCCCAACAGGGAATGTAAATGAAATAAAATCACCAATTATTCACATTAAAAAATTGTAAATATGTTTTCTAACAATGAGTACAAATGAAGAATTTAATGGCTTATTAGGCTATTATAACTAAATAGAACAATCATATATCATTAAATTTTTTTAAAGGAATTTAGAACAATTATTTATAAGAAAATTTCACATTTATATGAAAATGGATTTGAATAGACAATACAAATAAAGGGATTGAAGGGTTTGGAACCCATACCTAGATATAAAACTTCTCAAATATTAATATGGGAGCTTTTGATATCTTAAATAACAATGGACATCATCTTGATAATGAAATAGGGGTAAAATCATGATTACTATACTTTTAGTCTCTATTAATTAGATTTGAGTTGTGTGTTTATAGAAAATGTGGGAGTTTTATTATATGTTTCTAAAAATATGGATTAGATATATATATTGTTGAAAATGAAAGATAATTTTTTTACCCATGGATTTTTTTCATGGGTTTGACATATAAATAAATTTGTTTATATTTTAAATCTTGTCAATGTAAGATTCAATAATTTTATTTAAATCATATAGGGAAATGAACGTTTTCCAAATATTAATGTTTTATAAAAATTAATTTATATTTCAAAATTTTGAAATTACGGTATAGGTCTAGATAATCATTTACAATCATTAAAAACATAAATTTAATAAAAATGCCTTTTTTATTTTTATTCAATTATTTAAATTTATATATAATTTCTTCATTATATTATTTCATAATTGTTATCAAATTATTTTATAGGATTTTACTATTTTGTTAAAAATTGGTATATCTAAAAAAATAATGAAATATTCACCATTAGATAAATATGACATTCTAGTTTCAAATTTAATTACATTTAAAAAAATAGTTCATTATCTATTAATTTTTAATTGTAAATATAATTATTGTTTTATTTCCAAATAATATGTTTCTCAACAAAATTATAATCTCTTTCCTCTAATGGATATTATTTTTTTCTAAGTCATATGTGTCTAATAATAATATTATTAAATTATTAAATTTCATTTTTTTAATAATCAATTTTAATTTTATCGACTAGTTTTATACATTTTACTAGAGAGTTTGATGAATAAATATTTCATTTATATTATAATGGTCATACTTCCAATAGTCTAATTCCTACGATCTACTCAGAATTGTCATATTCCAATGGTTTGATTCTAATGGTTATATTCCAATAATCATATTACAAGGTTCATGTTACCCCTTATGTATATAGACATTATTTTATCATCCCCATATCATTCATATCATTCCCTTAGCTCCCATATATATTAATAAGATAATTATTTTCTTCAGAATAATATTGTTTGATAAATAAATATTATTCATTTTGAGTATAATCCTCCTCATTAAAGTATTATGATGATTACCTATATCATTTCATTTTTTATGTTACTAATTTTCATTACAATTATAAATGTAATTTCATAGTTTTATATTATATTACTCTATTTTATAATGTATTAGATTTTAATAATCATTTCGATTCATTATTTTAATTTCTTGGGTACTATAAATTCATCTAATTTAAATGTATTTATATAAAATATTTCCCATCAACCTGTACATTGAAATTTTTAGATCAACTAGAGTTTAATGGGAATAATGTAATAAAAGGTTTCAAATTTTGAGGAATTATTTCATGTATATAAACAAAACATATCATGTTTTATAAAAAAATTAATAAGATTATTAGTTATGAAAAGAACATGTTGTCTTAGTTTTTAGAAAAAAAAATTGTTTACAACAGAAGAAAACTACAAGTAAAAATACTATAAAATTTCATTTATGTCATCGATTTTTCTTGTATTAGTACATAAAAACATAAGAGAGGTGAAAAGTAACCAAAAAAATCATGGTTACACTGATATGTCATCGTATAAATGTAAAACACTCAATGTAAGGTGGTACTATTCATTAGTGAAGACTGAAAATTATCAAGAAGTCACTTTTCACCATATTAAAAAAAACTAGGTCATATATACATTTATTATGAAATGACTTCAAGGATGGATATCATATTTAAATGGTATATGTTTCTTGTAAAAGTAGTTGGAGAATGAGATACAAAAATATGTTATGGTAGGATCCATAAAAATTATAGTATAAGTAATAGATGATAAAATAAGGAAGTAAAAAAACACCATGGATTTTAAGATTTCGATATATTTGGCCAGGTTTCATTAATCTACTATTGATTTTATAAAACCATGTTATATTATATGTAAACATGAAATGGTCCAGATAATTAGAAAAAAAATATTCTTTCACTTGGATATGGGTGGTGAGTATAATTGATAACCACTCAAAAATACTTAAGCCCATTATATAGGGTTAAATGTCTATTTATGAGAGAATAAAAAGGTCCACACATTATCTATTTATTAAAATCCCTGAGAAATATTGAATAATAATTCTAAAATTTTCATACACTCATTGTAACTTTTTATCCCCTAAATTTCACTTTTTCTACATGTAAGTAGTATCGTACTCTATTCTTCCGAATATTATTCTATGTTGATAATAAGAAAAATATAATTTTATATGGGATATAAAACACCATGAATAAAGGACTATATTTCCATAAATAGTTGGTGAATGGTGTTAAATAATATTTTGTTTATTTATTATATTATCTATATCGTTATCTATCATCATCATTAAAAATTTCATGTACTAGAGATCATATACAAAAATTAGTTCTCACGAATAATCGGTTTATTGGGAAGAGTTTTTTTATAACAATATTCCACCACCCACTTTTAGTTATTACCATTCTCTTCCCAGGAATATGTATTTCAATATAATATGTGTCCCATTCAAGATTATCATGAAGATGTTCCATATTATTAACATAATTTCATATTATTATAATATTATGGATATTGGGAATTCTACAATCAAAAATGGTGTTCACGTTATTTATTTAGAGGTTTTTATCCTATGAATGTAGTGTGTACCATATTGTCTTCTCTAATTTGGTATTGACAAACAAAAATATCACAATATGTTTTTTATCCACACATAGGTGAATTGTTGTTTTATAAAATGGATAAAAATATTATTATACAATATAATGAAGCCTAAAACGAAATAATGTTACCTCTATATAAGATGGAACATATATGTGTAATATTTATCTAGGCTATGTTCTCCATAGGGAAGTAATTTCATTATATTAATAAGGGGACTAGGAAGGTGAATGATTCTTGGGATAAACCATTTTGAGATTAGTTTAATGATATAAGGATGGATGGTGGGGAATAATTTGATGGATTTTTCATTTTGGTGAATCTAATTTCTAACAATATTCAATGTTAAGCATAAATATTTCAAAATAAACCATTATAAAGAAATTAATGTCGATCCAAAAAAAATATTTAAATATTTCTCTCTTGAGGGTCAATATATGGATGAGTTTAACATTAAAAAAATCATTAATGTCTCGATTTATTAAGAAATGATTAGAGGTCCTTATATAAATGTGGAGGGGAATTTTATGTGTATATTAGATTGAATCAATTTAGTATATTTATGATTAATTAATAAAGGAGGCCTCTTGATAAAAATACAAGGTTTATAATTATAGAAAGATTTTCAATGACATTATGTCCTAACTCTCACACGAAATTCAAAGAGGAAAACCTAAATAAAAATTGGAACCTCAATTTCAATATTTTAATTATGGTAATTTTGAACGTTATATATTTTTTATCATGAAATTAATCATAACCAAAAAAAGTATAATGAGTGAAAAATATAATAAATGAACGGTAATGAGATATTTAGTATTTACAATAAAATAAATTCCTATAAAGAGTTATTGATTATTGTAACTCCATGTATAGAATCACATGTTCTAATTCATAGTTTCAGATGACATCAAGAGTGAATCCCTATATAGAAGGATTTTCAAAAAGAACAGTGAATTCCATGTGAGAAATCTTGGGAATATTTTATCTTTGGTTTCATGTAATAATGAGTATATAGTGGAAGACAAAAAATAAAAACAAAAAATAATGAATATTTAAAAAATTATAGAATAAGAATACAAAAAAGACTCTAACCCATGTAGTAACAATATTTCATATCAATCACATAATCCTATAAAAAATAAAAAATCCCTAAAGGTATATTAATAGTGTACATGATAATGTATCTATGAAAATAATATAAAAATGAATTCAAACTATCTTTAACAATACACTACAGAGTCCAACTAATCTCAACAAACTGACCATCATGGGTATCGTGGCCTTAGTTAGGGCCCAAGTCATGAAATATACTTGAGAATCGAGATTTCATTATAGTGTGTGTGTTCAAGATACCATAAAACACCCCCAATATAGCGACCCTGATTTTTCATATATTATTATTACATCATTCTAATGATGAAAATTATTAATGAATTACATGACCAGGATCCAAGGGGTTTGTGTATTTTGAAAATTAGTAGCATACATAAAATTTAAAAAATAAATTATGAACAATTATTTAATTCTTTATTCACTTCTTCATAAACGTATTCGCATTCTCTTTAGTACAAATTATCTCCTAGGAATATACATCAAAAAGGTGTATGCTAAAATTCTAGTAAGAGGATGAATAAGAACATGAAATAATATAACATGGGTTGATCATAATTATTATCATCATAACATAGTTATAGTATCATAATCAGGAGAAGAATCATTAATAAAAGGCATTTAATCTAGAAATGCATAAAAATGAAACATCTTGTATTAGTGGTCAACTACCAAAAATATTTGTGAACATATATAGAATCTTGTTCAAGAATATGTCATATTTATAATTAGATAATTCAGATTAACCAATTAATAAGAGTGTTATATAATTATCAGAAAACCCATCACATAGTAAAATTTACACTGTTCTATATAATTATGGGTGCACCCATCACATCATAACATTTACATTATCATGCATGCCATGGAGAATATAAATAAATTATGGAAATAAAGTAATCCATGGAATGGAATGTGTTTAATTCCATTAATCTTACATTAATTAACTATTGTTTCCTAAATGAAATAAAGACTAACATTGTAGATATAATAATCATGAACATTATGTGAAGAAGAAACAATATCGAGAAGTAAAAAGAGTATTTATTTTTAAGAAGAGTTTTTTAGATAACATTTTGTTTTTCATAAACTCATATAGAAAACATATATATCCTATAAATTTTAATATAATGTTAGAGAAATTATATGTAAGGAATATTATTACTGAAAATTTGGTGAAAAAGGGAAAACCCAATGAATATATTTGGGTTTGAAAATTCCTCTTACCTTGTGTTTGGAAGAATCATTAACATTAATATAATTTAAAATATCATTAAATTAATTAATAAAAAATATTATGAATTTTATACATTAATTTTATACATTATGTTTTATTATGTTCAATTATTTCCTTTTTAATTAATTATATAGTTTTATTTCATCGTTCGAGAAGATTTGTTTTCTTGGTTTTCACAATTGGTTTTTTGTATACATGAATGGAACCTTGATTAAAATGTGGATAAATATCCAAAAAAATTATTATTTGTTATTAATGATAATTTATAAGTTTAAATCACATTTTAATGATCTTTTATATCGTATGAGGATGAATCATTAGATAATTGTTAATGGTTTTCATTTTAAGTTAATTTTGGTTGTTTTTTTAACATAATGAAATCATTTTGTTTTGTCATCAAACATTATGTATATATATTATTTTTAGAATATAAATATCGTTTTAACATAAATATTATAATATATTTCAACCAGTAAAATTGTTTTAGTGGTATATTTGAAGTCTTTAATGGAAAATTAATGTAAATCACCAGTGATTTCAATAAATTGACACATCATAGGTGACGATTTCATTTATTGATTTATCATAGATTAACCTAATATAATTATAGTATATCAAACATACTAGACTTATCATGACATTTTGATAGAATAATGTGAGGATAAGAGAATAAAATATATGGAATTGAAAATTAATTAATACAATATAGAAGAATATTTTTAATCGTAAATATATCTTCCTCAAGAACCTCCTTTGGGAAAAAGTTTTTGTATTTTCATGACACTGAGAGCTCATGGATGCTGGTAAGGGAATATGTAAGAGTGGTGGCTAGAATTTGGGTAAGGCTCAATTCTTGGGAGGTGTGACGATAGGAGGGGGTGATGGTTGGTATTTATGGTAGAGGAGAGCAGTGTATTCCCATTATTAAATTGATTAGTTTATTATATTAGATGAAGACTATGAATAGTTTGAGAACTATCAATAAATATATTGAAATAACAAAGTGGAGTTTTAGATTTTTGGTAGTACCCTTGATTTCAAGTATGTAACCCTTTGGTTGAGTTTTTTATGTATTTTATGTATAATTATGAAAGTCGGGAGGGTTTTGATATCTTGTTGAGAGTTTTTTGGCTAAAAAGAAAGCACACAAGATGCGTACGAGTTTTAAAAAATGTGTGAAAATCCTAGTTGAAACCATGTGTAGTTTCAGATTCTTGATAGTAGCTACATCATGGTGTGTGGAATGTTAGGAAGGTTGTGTGAGGTGTCCATGCTGGGTGTGTAGTATGGAAGTAGATAACATACAGTTAGCACAAGGTTTTCTTAACTGGGAAAAGTAACTTTCTGTGGGGTTAAAACAAGATCCTAAAAAATGTAATCAAGGTTTTTATTGACATAAATCCACAATTTTTTATAAAAAATGGCTCTAAATCGTTATTTTTATTCTTTTGTGGGTGTAAAATGTTCTCCCATCAATTTGGGATAGATTTAAATGCATACCTTGCTAATTCAAAACCATGGTCTTGAGATATTTGATTATTTTTCATCGTTCATGATTGATTTCTTAAATCTACTGATATCCACATATTCTATCCTCTTGATTTCCTAGATTTATATCCGTTATGGGTTGATCTAATATGGTTAATTTAAAATATGATAAGATTTTGTTTTGTTATTTGTAAGAGAAGAGATCTAAGGCGATTTCATGGAGATTTTACCCGGTTTCTCGACCGTTCTTCCTCTATTGTCAGTTTTCATAAAAACAGTTGAAGTAGTGGCCTAACTCTCTACTCCCCTTTATAGAACTATTTTTCCTTGCTTTAATATTGAATTTATTATGATAAATTTATCTTGTATTGGTTAGTTATGAATTTTTTGAAACCTTCTTTTGTGATGGTTTAGTAAAATACGGAAATCTGTAAAATTGGGTTTTATGAATTAAGTGATTTTGTTCTTAGATTAAAAATATGGATTGTAATTGGAGATTTTATGGAATTATTGCAATTGTATTTTTTTAATGATTTTAAATAAAATCAAGTTTCTTATTTAAATGAAATGGTTGATTGGAATTTATTTATTTAATGGATTTCAGAAAAGGATAGTCTTATTAAAATGGGATGAAATGGTTATTTAGAATAGTTGTGGTATACATTTGGGGTGTTGTGTGAGTTTATGTTTAATATTCCCTAGAATAACGGATGTGTACCATTGGGGTATAAGGTGTGTGACCCTGAATCGGGGGGACTTTGTCATTGGGATTTATGTTAATTGGATGAGAGACTGTGCATGAGTACAAAACTATCAAACAGAGCATGCGTGGGTGTTTGTTTTGTTATCCATGGAATGTGTATTCAAAAATGATAATGAGAAATGGTTTTCAAATACTTTTTTTGTTGTGTTTCTAGAAGTATGACTTTTTGGAAAATTGTTTAAAATAGTACTTGTTTTCATTTTGTTACAATTTTTTATGAACATGATTATATTATTATATAAAATATTTTTTTGAATTTTTTTATATAAATGGATTTATATAAATATAGTAGGGAGGTCATTGGGAAAATATTAAAGAGTTTTATTCTCATCTAATATTTTTCACTTTATTAATTTTTCAGATATTATATTCCATGACATTGGAAAAGGTAAACATTCACATGTATTTAACAACACCTCAGGATACTTGGGATGTTTTGTGATGTTGGGGCTTAGAGACTGGGGATCATAGAGTATTGTGGTAATCCTAGAGTCTTGTATTGTTCTTCAACTACTTAATTTTATATTTGAATTGTATTTTATTGTGGTACACTTTAGTGTGGTTTTGAGATAAATGAAGTGGTTTTACTGTCTTGCATTTATTCATGAATCATGCAGTGAGTTGTTTGTTTATGGATTGCTGGGTTAATGGATTTATTAATTTAATTGCAAAGAATCCCCCACTTGTATTTGAAACCCTTCATCATTGATTAAATTCCATTGGAATTGTGGGGATGTCTCCTATGTCCTAGTAATGATTTATTGTATTCTAAAGACAATGAAAATAAGTAGCTCATTACAAATGTTATGATCTTGTTATGTCCTTTCCAAATAAGTAGTCTTCAGTTCTTGGTATTGGATATTATATCCATCCATTTCTATTCTTTTGGGTCAGAACTTATAATGGAGTAGGATTGTTGAAAAATGAAATGTATTCAATAAAAGTATGTAGCTACCCCTTTCATGATGAACATAAAGTTACTAGGGAGTTGGGTACATAATTCATATGGAGACACTTATAGGATCTTCCATTATCATGGGTTTAGCTAATAAGATGGGCATGGCATGAATTGTAGTGGAATGGATTCCCACTAGGATTTCATATATCATTTTGAGTAATATTTTATGATTTTGAGAAAATGATGAATGTTAGGAAATATATTGTAAATATTTTCAAATGAATGATTTTGAAAAGAGCATGGTTGTTTTGATTGAACAATTTTTTTATTTTCAAAAGAAAGAATATATTTTTTTCAAAAATGGACAAACCTGGAAGATTTTTTTTGAAAAGAAATTTTATGATAGGCTATTACTTATATTTGGTAATGATAACCAATTGAATTCTATATAGAATTACATGTATATTTTGCTGATGGTTTTGAAAAAAGAAACCTGGTAGGCATCATGGAAACCAATTAGAAGAAGTCATGGATAGTACTGTTGTACTGGAGCCTCATGTGAAATAAGACCTAGTTTAGAGTAACATTCAAATCTTCCAAGCTATGGAAATGGGGAAACATTGGGATGATCCAAGTCATGTGCATCACTACATTAAATTCATGAAGAAAATCCATGCATCTTTCAGGGTGATTCTGAACCCAAAACGGAAAATAATTGGGTGAATATGATGAATCATATCATTGATTTCATTTTAACACCATTAGAGTTAAATGTCAATATGGAAACTTATTTAATCATGGATATCACACAAAAGTGGTGAGATTTGTTAGTACAAGCTAAATTAGATCATAGTCATATTTGGGAGGATTTTTGTAGCATTTTGAGAAACAAATCTATCTTCACACATTTGGGTTCCAAAGAAAAATATAATTCATGAGCCTAATGAAATAAAATATATCTATCACATAATATAATGTTTAATTCATGCATTTATTATGCTTTTCACCCATGGTTTTACGTAGTTAATCCTTGAAAGGATACATTTTATAATTAGGGTTAATGTTGGAGATTCTCTCAAATATTGTGGTGCTTTGTAATACATATTATACAGAGAAACTGTTGATCAGAAGGATATATTAGCATCTATTTGAGGTGTAAGTATGATGATATCTGTGGGAAATGGTGGCAACATGAATGATAAGAGAAATAGTATTAGGGGGATCTATTTCCAAGGTGGATGTGGGAATCAAAATCAAATAGCTGGATTAGTGAACCTATACCCCAAACCCAATAGAAAAGCAGGTTTGTTTCTGATTTGGTTCAACTGACCAAATAATCTGAGAGAGTACAATACAACCTACATCATTCGATAACTATATGAATATGGGACATCTCCATGGCTATTTTAGTAGTTCCTTGATGTTTGGTGTTCATGGCACTTATCATGTCTCATAAGAATCCTATCCTTTGACGGGGTGGGGAAGAGATAATCAGTCTCGCAAGGAGAGTAGAACTAGCCGTGGTGATGCTAAAAACACCATGAATCATCACCATGGTAAATCTTTGGAAGGCAGAAATGATCAGACTACATTAATGATGAAATTTTATGGAGATGAGGAAATGATTGTAGATGATCCTGTTGTACCATCTATGCAGAAAGGTACAATTATTTTGAATTATACCCTCATTAATGTGGTATTTGATATTTGTACATTTCATTAATTCATTGTTTCTTGTTCTATTGATTTTCTATGTTTAAAACATCAGATGATTTCTTCTATAATAAAACATAAAACACCTGTTAGGGAATGAGAATTTAGAGCCTTCCTATATAGATATTGTTCTATAACTGTTGATGGAGATAATGTGAAAATGGACTTCTCAATATTAGAGATGGATGTTTTTTATATATTCAAGGGTATGAATTGGTTGACAATGTTCAACATTCACATCAACTATTATAGTATACCAGTTATTTTGAAAACTGAGGATGGTATCGAACATCTCATTAGAGGATAATGGTTTGTAAAGATAGGTGTAACGGGTTTTTTTGGCCCCAACGACTGGAATGATCACTTAAAATTGGATGTATAGACTTTGGAATCAATAGAAGAGATTGATTATATTAGTTTTCCTATAGATTTAGATCAATTTCTACCTGTCCTTCATAAGAAATTTTCAAGGTGACAACCAATATGGGAAGTAGAGTTTTTAATTGACATCATTATGGGGACCAATATAATTTCTCTTTCATTTGTAAGAAATCCATAAAATGAATTAAAATTGATTTTATGTGAAAATATTTTGACACATTATACATTAAAATGGAACATTTCATTTTTCCTTTTCTATATAAAGTCAAAACGATCAATATAAAATTTTTAGAATGAATCCTTTTTATTTTTTTAATGGTTAAAATAACATAATTGGTCCTTTATAATTCATTATTGTTCATATAAATATATATTTATAAAAATTTAAAATAAACACATTGGGTAAAAAAATTTGATTAAATAAATATTTAAAATATTTAAAATGTTATCTAATATGATGATTCTCTTACCTTAAGTCTCACTCATCTCATATATTTTTTATCCTCATGTATAATAAATCAATTATAATTATTTAAAAAAATTAGAAACTTTTTTAATTAATTTATTTATTAATATGTTATATACAATTAAATAATTAATTATGTTCACATATGATGTTTTGATGATAAATTTATCATATATTATAAAATTAATTTTGTAGGTCAACTATGGTAAAATATTTCATTATTGAATCTCCTACAAAATAATAACCATTAAATAATTATGATATTTATAAATTAATTATATTTTCAAATAAAAAAATGAAATACCGTTATGAAAAATGAACTACGCTACAATCATGGAGACTAATGGTCATATATGTTCGTGAGTGACATTTCCATTTTTTACTAGTCAAAAATTAATGAAAATTATTATTGTTTTAAATATCTAGAAATATTATTATGTCATAAATAAATTAACATATGTATAAATAAACATATACATATCATCCATTTTATGTTTTCATTCAGAATAATTCTCATTTCTTTACGGATGTAGTAGTCCACATGTACATATGAAAAAAACATTTTCCAATGGATATAATGGTAATAAAAGAGATGATTTAATATATTTAGATAATGATATATATTTCATAATATCACACACCCACACAAAAATATATATATATATATATATATATTAAATCCATCATTATAAAAAACTTGAGATGTTGTGATAGAAAATGTGATTCGTCACTTCGTGAGGTGGTAGAATTCCATGAACAAAAGGATGGTTCTGTTTCAAAAATGATAGATGAAGGGGAAGGATATATATTATTAAAATTACATAAACATTTATGTATAAGGAATATTATATTTTTCAAGACATAGCTTTCCCCAATCCATTAACCTAGTCATATGATCCCATGGGTCTCCAGTAATACCATGTTATCCTTCCCAACTCACCGTATTCAGTTACCCACTATGGTAGCTTATTATACTAATCACTATCTCCAATGTCCAACACATGTTCATTTCATATGATTTTTCCTTACACACACAAACACACCCTGGGAAACTTTATAGCAATTCAATCATCATGACTACTACTGTATGACATACACTTATAATTATGTGGATCTAATCAGGTTATGTTATTGGCCTTATAATATATTAGTATATTGAATATACTTGTCATCATGACCCAACCTTCCATAGTCCATGAACCTAGTCATTTGAGTTCATGTATCCATAAATATCATGGTTTCCATCATGGAAAACCGCAGTCTTCTACCCATAGGGTATCTTAACACAATACTCACTATACCCACAAGCCAATATATGTTCTTTCAAAATGATTTTTCCTTATTCACAAACACCCTAAAAAACCTCGCAAGAGGTCACCCATCCTAAACACTACTCTATGACCATAAATCATTTGTGTTGTTCTATAATAATGCAGGATTATTAAAAATTATAGTGAACATTGTTGAAAAGTGTAGTAAAATTTATCATTAGTGGTCTCAAATTTTTCATGGGTTGATATACTCTCTAGGTAATTAACAAAAAAATACCTCATTATGGATGCAGAACATCAAAACTAGGTATAACATCAACACTTATGGCAGAGTATTTCCTCTAACACCATTTAGAATAACCAGATCAAACTGAGGTCATGAACATGGTTAACATACCCCATGGGTCTCTTGTAATACCTTAGTTTCCTTAAAAAACACTATGGTATTACCCTTCGAGGTCACATATCATAATAATGACTATTTTTATAGGATAAAACATGTTCTTTTAGTGTATTTAACTTCACTAAAAAAATACTCTAGGAATCTTCATAATATGACACCCACACTAATCACTACTCTAGGCCATGCATGCATAACTATGGATTACTAGTCAGTATTAATCCTGAAAAGAAAGGTTCACCTTGTTGACATGGGTATTATCATTTATCCTTTTATGTATCAATTTTTCTAAGGGTTTTAAACATGTGTAATTATTTTAGTATGTCTAAAGAATAATTAAAGAATGAATATGAGCATATAAAAAATCAGTTAAGAACAATTCATCTTCGTTGGAAGACCCCTATAGATTTATACCTAATGACTTCATATATTGTTTTGATCAAACCATAGACCATTAGATGTGGGGTGGGTTTTAAATGAGATAGGAGTTGGCTAAAATAATATTTTTGAAGTGTTTATAGGAGAGGTGTCAGTGATTTATTTTATACGTTTAGGAGAGGACACACATGAAAGTTAAAAAATGAATAAAATAAATTAATGTCATACTCATTCTAATTGGCACCAAAATTGACCATTTACAAATTTAAGATGATATATTGTTGAAATATAGTCATTAAATAGAATTTTTATATAAATATAAGCTATTTTATGTCGTATATCATTATTTTAAACCCCAATAGGGTTGGTTTAACCATAATCATGGAAATAGTTATTTACTACACTATTATTCAATATCATAAAAAAATAAGGTGATATTTTTACCTAATATTAATGATGATAATTCTACATATTTAATACAATATATCAAAATAAACTCACTTATGTGTTACCATTTGATTTAAAATTATCCATGAAAATCCCAATAATGAAAGGATTATAAGATAAATGTGATTTTAAATATAAACTAAATATTCTATTAATAATAATATAAATAAACTAAATATTCATTTAAATTAATCTAAAAACTAAATATTCTTTTAAATAAATCTAAAAAATATTAAATTTGTTATTTCTTGAAATTAAAAAATATTTTACTATAAAAATCATGATATCCCTCTATTCATTAAAAACATAATATTTTAAAAAAATTAAATAATTAATACTATGTTAATTTATACAGATTGAATTAAAAAAATGTTGTTTTTTGTGAGATTTTAAAACAATAATTGGTAGTTATTTCTTTTAATGAAAAAAATATAATGCATGAAATTACAATTGTATTATATGTAAAATTTTTTCCTTTTGATATAATAATTAACTAATATTGGCCTATGGAATATAACTCTATAAAATATAGACAATTATACTAATAAGAAATTAAAGGATTTATATTAAATATAACAATACTGTTACATTCTTCCCTCCATTTGAATACTATGTCCTTTAAATTAAATTAAATTTTTAACAAAATCGGGATATCCTTCCCTCATGTCATTTTTAGATTCCCATGATTCTTCTTCAACCATATAGATTTTTTCACAAAACCCTATCATAAAGAATTACATTATCCAAAAAAAATATGGATCTCCTCATTCAAGAATGATTACAATATTTTCATAATAAATATGGTTTTTTCTAACTATATCACATCATGAATCAAAACATAAGAGGAATTTGGAAGATGTTTTCCTAAAAACCAGACATGAAATATATAATGAAATGGATATAAACTCAGATGCACTGAAAATCAATAGGAAAATGATCTGATGTCATCCTGAATATCATACATTTCAGGAAACTCTATTCACTGATTACCCTTTTTAAAAACAATTAAAATTTTCCATATTGATTCTTTTATAAAAACATTATAAAGTTCCTTGTAAGAAAGATATTTCATCTTGTTATGTTCATAAATGTTTTCCCATATATGATAGTTTCATATTTTTTTAAATAATCATCACCTTTTTATCCATTTCTACCACCAACTGTGAGCTCAGTAACTTCCTTTCGTATACTTCATCCAAATAAGATGGATTTTAGTATCACTTTCCATGTATTTCCCCAAAATGTTTCATATGTATACTATAATGAATTATATTATTATATAAAAACTCAAATAATGAAATATGATGACACCATCATCCAATATAATCTACATAAAAAGATTCAATCATGTATTATATGGTCTAAATCATTCACTTGAATAATCAATATGATTTTGGAAGAAAGGATACACTAAAATTTAATTCAATACCTAATGAATTTTAAATAGATTTTCAATAATTAAGGGTGACCTTATGATCACTACAAGATAAAATGATGAAATGAAGTCCATGTAACAATTCATATCATTTGGGTGCACTAGAGAAATATGATATAAATAAATAGTATCTCAAATAGGAAGGGAATGAGAAGATTTAGTTTTTTAAGCAACATCACATCATTACCTTCAAATGTATTTTTAAATATAATAACAAAATCAATAGGAATAATTTATTATTTACACACTAGAGAAATAAATTTTTTTGGAATCACCTTATATAATTTTCATTATAATGCATTTATTAAAAATTATAACATTTAATGGTAAATTAAGTAATATGTCTTTTAATTCCATCATAACAATAAAAATCCAATAGATCATTATACATCATAGTGCATCTAATATGAACATAAAATTGGGATTTATGAGATTCAATCAATAATTATATCTTTATGTGGGAATCACATGGAACATATGATCTCTTTCCAAATAGGATTACATAGTCATTTTTTATTATAATTCCCTTTCAAAAATTGTTCTAGATTTTTTCCATTCTAGGATTGTAACAAATCATTAATCAAAATCCGTAATTAGTTCCATCCATATTCTCAACCTCATGTAAAACTCTTTCTGAGTGAATATATACTTAAAAAAATTGTGATCAGTTTATAATTCACACTATTCTCCATATAAATTAGTATTCCATTTTTTTAAATAAAAAAATATTAAAAAATTAAAGATCATGTTTATGATATTTTAACTAATGAGGATTTCATTGACGCAAAACATAATATATTTCATAATCATTCTAATTTATAAAACAACTATGTGCCATTAATAAGGTATCATTGTAGTTGAAAAGTTCACCATTTCGAGAAACATAGGAAAAAACTGAAAAATTCACCAATATTATTTAAAATTCAATGGAAAAATCATCATAATATTTTCTTCTACTTGAATTTGCCAATTTTTTTAGTTAGCATAGGCAGTGGGAAAGAAAACTAAAAAAGAGTTTCTAAAAACCGCTATTAGTATCCTTCTAATAACATAAAAACTAATATTAACTTTTGAATTTTTAGAATTTATATAATCTTAATCAAAATTAGTTTCAATAAGATCAAACTTTATTCCATAATTAGACATAATATTACCAATGAAGGAAATATATAGCAACAAAAAATCAATCTTACTAATTTTTTCATAGAATTTGTTTTTTAGAGTTTCAATTCAACCCTTAAATATCATTCATTATAATCATGTATTTTATTTTAAACCAATATATAGATAGTAAAAATACCTATAAAAATGTCTAAATTACGATTAAAATCAATTTTTATAAGATACTTGGATACAATAGGTGCATTATAATAGATAGATGGAATAATGAAAAAGTCATAATGCCCATATCTATTATGAATTGTTGTTGTCAGAACATCTCCTTGATTCATCATTAACTGATTGTATCATACCTAAGGTCAATCTATAAAAAACATTGATTCCCTAGATGAAATTAAATAATTCATCAATATGGGGAAAACGAGAGATGTTATTAATTGTGATGTTTTTTAAGTCTATATAATCAATGTAATAACTCATTGAAAGATATTAATTTCTTAGAAATAAATTAGGAGGAGCAACAATAATTTTATTAGAATGGATTTAACTTTTATCTTTCTCCTACTACATATCCTTTTTCAATTACCAATGATGTACATGACCTATTCTATATGGGAGTACTGAAATTGGAATAGCACCAGACACTATGTTAGAACAAAATATAACCTCCTTATCAAGAATAACACTGGGAAAATTATTATTAAATTTGAACACATATTCACTTATAAATAGAACATCAATAATATAAAAAATTCAGTCATATGAACAACAAGAGATACGTACCATTCACTTTCATTCCAATTAATTTCTCACATTCTTGATATGTTATTAAAGGTATGAAATCCAAGAATATAAATTTCATTTATAAACAATCCATACTATAATGACAAACTAAAATCCAATAATTACCAGGAATAACATTAGAATCCATTATGTTAATTTGAAAAAAAATTAAGAAATATTATCCCACCAAAAATTATAGGAATATTTATATATGTCATAGATACATTAATATTTCACCCGCATTTAAACAAAAGTTTTAATTTCTCTTTCTGATGTTTTATTCTTATTTTTAGTTAATATTTATCATAAATTAAGAATTTAATGATATGGAGGAAAATAGGGTATTGGAATATTTATAATAATCATTCATCATACCATTCACCACATAAATTGATGGTCTGAAACATCCATAGTCGTCGGAAATGATTTCTTCGGACCTTTTTAACGAGATATTGATTATTTAAACCATTTTCAACTAAATAAATACAAAAGTTATTATAATTTCCCAAACCATTGATAATAAAACATCTTAGTATAGGATGTATATCTCTTACCCATTTAATTGATTTGTCAAGAATCCTTTATTTACAGTCGTGATCCCTATGAACCAACTTACCACACTAAAAACACATTATAGATTCTATCATGAATTCCTTGAAATGATTATTACATATTTGGGAATGTGTTGTGGGATTACATGTAGATTTAATTTTCAAATGAATAATTATTTCATTCCACGTTGATTACTTCTTTCTATTGACATATCTCAAAACATAAGTTTCATAAAAACATAAACTCAAATTTTTCTATAGAAAAGAGATTCTAATAAATTTTAATTTCTCATTCATCCAAAGATCATTAATAACATAGTTTGAAACTATAGTAACATGTTGTAATTTTATTATAATTTTAAAAAATAAACATTAATATGTACATAGAATGTATTGTGTGATTTTATTTTACACATTAATGAAACCTTAAATTTTGTTTCATCAAATACAATAATTTTTTATCCATCATAAGTCAAAAATCAATAGGGAAATATTTCTCATAGAAATGATTCATAACAATGTCCCATTTCATAGAATCAATAACTTATCTATGGTATTTTTAATTAAAAACCACCATTTATTATCTTTAACTTGAATGTGATAAATGGAATGAGAAACAGTTTAAAAATATAAACCTCCCATGACATTAAATATCTTTTCCAGTGAATTTTTTCATACATTGACTACCACAGCCTCTATGGTTCCCCTAAAATATGGATTGTTCTTTCTAATGAAATTATCAACTATTGATATGTCTCTATGTGTTAATTTTATTCACTATATAACATAGATGTGACCATAGTTTATGACATGATTCAAGTATTCCATAATAACAAAAAACTGATATCTCCCAAATCCAACCACACCATGGTTTGGAATCAAAAGGATATTTCCCTATTTGATTTTTTATAATTCATATTCCTTGTTTTATATAAAAAAACCATTCAGAATAGAAATTGTTTAGATGAAGAAAAATGGTAATATTATCATTATATATAATTTCAACAAAACCATAAGTAAGTTTCATTCAAGGGTAGTATATAAACATTACATAAAGATATAATTTTTTTTCAAAACGATTTATATGATACTAACTATAATAATTCATCCATAATAATTACATAAACTAGTTCCTTTAAGATAGAATTAATTTTCATTCATTTTGAGGATCATTTATATTTATAATATAAGATAATTAGGTCATAAATGTTACCTAAAAACTCTTTATACTATAAATAGAAAAATTCTAATTAGAATTGAATATTCAAAAAATAAACATTTTATATTAAACATATTTTCATTTAATTAAAATTACATATTACTTTATACTTTGATTTTTTACTATTATTACTCAAAGTTAAACCCTATTAATAGCATTAAAAAATGTCAGATCAGAAAAAACATCAATAATTGTTATGAAAGGAAGAAAAAATTACTTTATAAAAACATGAAATCTGGAGAAATATTATACATTATAATAATATTCTTTAATAAAATAAAATAAATCCTAAATTTTGTATAATAAAATATTATTCCATAAATAAAATTATCGATGCAAATCGTTTCTTTCAACTGAACTCCATGAATTCTTGAAAATTTATATTTAACTCCAATATGTAGAGTAAAATTATTTTTGGATCACTTTTCTCCTCTAAATATGAAAAAATTAATATTCTTCCAAAGTCTATGGATGTTGAACACCTTAATATATCAACTAGAATTTGTGAGAAGAATGAGAATATCAATAAAATATAGAATGACCCTACCAACAATTGTTAATATCAGATTATGGAGTATTTGGGATAATAAATAGACTCTTGGATAGAAGATTAAGAATAAAATCATACACAAGATGTACAAAAATGGTGAAATTACCATTGTGACTTATATTCAAATAAAATATTATATGTTTATTAAGATAGTGGATGAATACAAATTTAATATTGATTTTCATTTTAGGAACATTTAATATAAATAATAACTTAGTATTTTTTTAATAATTCTTTTTTCGGGAATATTATCTCTCTAGCAGTAATAATGGATTTTTATAAGAACTTGACGCAATTTCTATGGTATCTCATTTTTTTTATTTATTCCTAATTCTTATTCTAGAACATTGGTTCGAATTTGATGGAATGCACATTTGTATAAAATCTATTGTATTTTGATATAGATGATGATATTTGGATCACATTTAAGGGATGCTACATAATCAAATGATATGATTTTGAGATGTCCTTATTAGAGTTATTTAATGATTCATTGGCTCAAACATTTCAAATTGATGTATGTAGTTTTTTGATGTTTCTCTTAGAACACTTTTTTTTGTTTTTTACATTCTAATTACATGTTACAAATGATTAATGTATCGTTATGATGATTTCCACATAGTTTCAGATGTTTTTTGATTAGACCTTATTAGTTTGTTACTTTATTAAAACCTGATAATAGTATTTATTGAACATTGTGAAATATTTCAATTTTTTTAATTCTGATAATCCTGAGTACCTTCATTAGGTGCACATGTTCAGTACCTCCTCACCTGAATTTGGTTGTTGGTTCAACGAATTCACATCATCATATTCATATTTCAAATATTCATTCTTCATTTTATAAAGTCTTTTTTGAATTTATTGTGGGAATGTGATTCCTATAACGAAAAAATTAACTACATTACAGGATTTAATTTTATGGACTTCTCTTCTCATTTTTTACTAGATGAACTTTTGGATGGTTTTATTGAGTTAATATATCATACTATGATTTTTCATTAAATTCTAGCTAATTAGATATAGGGGACCTGTCCTTCAAACGTTTTCTTTCTTTCTATGGAATTGAGATAGTGATATTGATTGGGGATTAATAGGTCAAATAGAAGGTTAATTTATATGATGATAATTATGGGAGGATATGATTTATATTGATTATGCAACAATTTCTAATATGTTGAAAGAGTGGTTATAATGAACATCAAGTCATCAATGTTTTAGTGAAGTATAGTTCAAATCTTAATACTGTATTACTATTTTTTGTTTTGGACACATTGCATTAAAGTATTGAATTCGTTATCCTATGAGATGGTGTGAGGTATTTACACATCATCTGTACACTATATCCTTCATTTACATAAAATAATTTTATTATGTGGGTGTATAAACGTACTCACATCACATGGTTTAATAAAATCATAGATAATTGTACTCATAATCCATGAATAAATTGGGTAATAAATAGATGGATCATAGATAATTCAATAAATTTTACCACACTGGTTAAATCCATCCTTCCTAGCTGTGAAGGAATGGAACATTACCATTACATTGGTGAGCAATATTGGGATCACCTACCATATTATTTATACTAGTATCAACCATCATAAGTTTTTTATCGTGATAAACGATATTCAAATATATTTATCATGTACTATATCATGAAAGAAAAAATTTATTATTTCATATTTTCATTAGATAACCCATGAAAACTTAATTAAACCTTTATTAAAATAAGATTATTATGTCATGATAGTCATTCCTTTTAAAACAACACATCTTCCTAAATAAAATACCCTAAAAAATACAAATAATTGTTTAATTTTAGTAAACATGAAAATTAAAAGTGAATTTAGACATCAAATAATAGTTCTGGTGGAAAAAAAGGGTTTTAATTCAACATACATTAAAATAGAACATTCATTTTTCCTCCTGTAATGACAGTAAAAAAATTCCATATAAAATATATTAAAATTATTCCCATTGATTTTCTTCTAAAATTCAGAATGATAAATTAAATATAAATATTTATTCATTTAATTTCATATGTAAAATCAACAATATTATTTTATGAATATAAAAATGGTTGAAAAAGTTACATAAATAGATAATTAAATCATGTAATATAAGGATTTAAGTTAAAGTGTCACGTACCTCAAATCTACCCCATTAACTATATTAATTATATTTCATAATAATAACCCTTTTTAAACTATTACCATGCTTAATATAAATTTTCTTTTTTATATTTTATTTTATTTTATTTATTACCATATTATATACAGTTACATAATACATTATGTTCACATTGGATATTTTTATGAAATTTGGTTCATATACCTAAAATGAATTTGGTAGGTTTACTATAGTCAAAGTGGCCTTTGTTCCATAATATCTAGAATAATAATAATTAAACAATTATAATTTTTATACATTATGTATACCTTCATAACAAACAATTATAGATGGTTATGAATAATTATGTATGTTAAAATCATGTGGATTGTAAGTAGTATATAACCATGAGTAACTATCAAATTTTTTAAAACTCATAATAAAAAGACAGTAAAAATAAATATAAAATTAAAAAATAATTTATATTATAAATATCATATTATATATTAATATAAATATATATATAGAATCCATATAATATGGAAATTAAAAATTAATCAGAAAACATTTTGGAGGTTGTAGTCCATATGCATTCAATGAATGACATTATCATTTTTTCAGTTGAAGGAATTGTAATACAACAGATTATTTATTATCTTCCCATTATGATAAAAATATTATTAATATAATATATATATATAGTAAATAATTCATTATAACGTTATTTGAGATGCAGTGATGGAGAATGAATTACATCTCAGTTTGATGTGGTAGTCATCCATATTCATACGAGTTAGGGTTATGTTTACCATTTAATAGATTGAGGATTTTGGTATAGGTTATTACATTAAGATAAAAATATATATTTATATTTTAGGTACTATGGAATTTATTTTAGAAATACTGAATATGATTTGAAGAAGGTATAAGAAGAAATAAAACAAAAAACACGGGTTAAGAATGACACCAATTATTTGGACAACCTCATTAGAATTATATGTAAATAATTTATTGTTTTTTAATAAAATAAGGAACACTAATATTTATATAAGGGCATAATAAGGTTATTTATTTATTTATTTTCTAGACAAAAATATTTTTAAAATTTGGAGATGAGAGGAGATCAGGTGTCCTTTTATTAGTGGGGGGAGAGAACACAGTTGAAATTTAAAATATATATATATATTATTTTATTACTAAAAAAAATGTCTAAAAATTGATTTTTTTACATTATATGATATATATTTGATATATGGAAACAAAATAAAATTTATTCAAGTTTGATATCATTGTAATCATTATCAAAAAATTTTAAAACTTGGTAATATTTTATTAATCTTTTCTATGCTAAGAGATTTTGGTTGTATTATATATAAATTGTGGTAAAATATCGTTGTAAAATAATTCAAAAATAATAAGTATAAATATTAAATATATTGAAAATATTAATCAAATCTAGTTCACGTATTTGTATTAACTTAATTTCAAATAAATCCCAGAAACTCTGATGAGAAACGGTTTTTCAAAAATATATCCTCTTTAGTAAAATAATGTTTTCATTCCAAAATCACGAATAAACATCACTGAAAAAGCATATAATTGTTTTAAAAATTATATAATTGAACAAATTATTAATTAAGCCTAGTTAAAACCAAAATTTAATTTATTTTTTCTTGAAAGGAATAGATGGTTGTTAATGAATATCTATGATTTTTAATATTAATTTACTAATCAATATTGTGAAAAAAATTCAAAATATCACCATAATCTAATATTTAAACTTATAATTAAATAATTAGGTTAATTTTTTTCAATATATATCTATATAATTTTTAATTTAGTCATCTAAATAAAATAATATAATTCATAAAACCCTAATTTGTTAAGAAATATAGATTTTTCCTTTTGACTCCAAAATTACCCATTATTCATTTTATTAATATAACTCTATAAAATCCAATATAAAAATACTAATAAGAAATGAAAATTTTCTATCTTATCTTTACATAGGCTTTTAAATTTGAACATTATGAGAATATGTACATTTAACATCTAGAAGGATTTATAATAAATGGTAATGGTTATTGAAAGTATTCGTTAATGAATGAAAGTTTAGGGAATACATAAGCTCTTAATGTATGGAATTAAAAACATTATAATGTAGTGAATATGATGTCTGTTCAAGATAAAAGTGGTAGATAATATTATCTATTTTTATAATGATAAATCTAAACAAAACATTTTGATGTTTTATAATGGTTATATTATTTAGCATGGAAAATAGTGGAATCATTTGAAGGCATTGTTTAACAAATGAAGAATCATATTTAAATTTCAATGGTTTGAATGATAAATGTTTTTGGGTTTTAACATAGTGATTGTTATATATTTCATATTTATATCAAATAAATATATTTCTATGAGTAATTTAATAAATTTTTAATGAAATAAATAATATAGGTTTCTAATCATATCACATATAAGACTAATGTTTCTATTTTTGATGATGAAAACAACATTGATAAAAATAGTTTAAAATATTTTATAGTAAATTAATCTACATGATGATTTAATTTTTATACAAAATATTTTATTTTTAGAGTTTCTATTCAATTACAATGATACTTGAAGGAGTCCTATGTTTTGGGAATAAATTAGATCATGTGTTATGTCAACTAAACTTTTCACAAATTATTAAGAATTAGTTGATAAAAATATATTTATATTTATGTTTTTAGAATAATTTCTAGAAAATGATTGTTGATGCCAATATTATATATCATGGGGATCATTCAATATCTATGGATTCATGTATCATGAAAAATCTAAAAACAGATATTCATTCACATGTAGTAGAATATAAGAATGACTTGTTGTGGTATAGAAACATAGACTTAAATGTTACATATTCAAGTGTCTTTAGACGTGAATTTTTATCTTTTATGTCAAATAATAATTATGGTTTAATTTTTAGAGAATTTGGTTATAAATATTACATATGAAAATCAAATATTACAAGTTTTACACTTTTATTTAGTATATTTTCCCATAATATGAAGCATTAAATTTTTTTTTATTTTTAAGAAAAATAGTTATAAAATTTCACTTGACTAATTATTTTACACTACCCACATAAAAATAAAGATGATAAACCTTTTAAAATATGAAACAAGAAGAAATTTTTATTAATACACATAAAATAATTAAATTTAATAACATGGTATCCAATAAACCCATAAAAAGGATTTCTTTTCAAATTAAACATTTTCCTTAAAACATAATTTTTTATTACCGAATAATGAAACTTCTATGAAAGATTAAAATTAATTAAAATATCATATGTAATATTAAACAAAAAATCACATAATTTTATATTTTTATTTTATTAAAAACACATAAATGTTTTTTATAATGTTATACATTAACTCTTAAATATTATTTTATATGTTTCTTCAATCATGTGATCGTTATCTTACCATGAATCAACATAATATTTTCTGAAAATATAATGAAAATAAAATATAAAACAAATATGGAAAATTGTAAATATATTTCTCTACAATTTCTAAAAATGAAATATTTATACAGCAGAATTACATTCCCCATGAATTTGAGGGATATCATGGACCCACTCAAGCTTGGCTTATAACTAGAAAAAACATACTTGGTTAATGAAGCAACCACCAGTACATGTTTTATAATGGACCCACACAAATAGGGTTTTTGATGCATCAATCCATCATCATGAATACATTATATAAACCATAACAAAATTATAAATCCAAGAATGTTTCATTTTCAATATTATACTCATAAAATATTCTTTTCACCCAAAACAAAACATTCTGGAATGTTGAAATACCGACTCTATTTTGAACATGTAATTGAAAAATACCCTTACATATAGAATGTGGGTTTATTATTTTATGAAAACATGGAATCCTATAAAGGAACTCAAAATTACAATATCAGTTAATGTGATGGGAAACAATTTTTTTTCATTGCATAAATTAAAATAGATAATTCCTTGTTTTTATTTTGTTAATTAAGATAATTTTTTTTTGAAATTTATATAAAATGTTACCTTTTGAAATCATATAAGATTAAGTAAAATAGACATAAAATTTGAATAATATTACATTTATTTCTTTATAATAACATCTATAGGAATTTTTTCAAATATATGGGCTTGTATGAACAATGTTTTTATAGGATAGTCTAAGAAAGAATTGTTTTTTTAAATAAAGTCTCTTACCGCTTCCCTGAATTCTTACATAAGTTCATTATCTTAGAGAATAATAAATGAATTTTAATTATTTAATTTATTTTTAACCATTTTCATGTTAATTATTACTTTTATTTCACATAATAAAATGTTATATTTTTTTTAACTATGTATGTTCATGTCGATTGATCTGATAATATTCAGCTTATATATCCTGAATGACTTCAATTAGTTGACTATATGTCATTATTACATCATCATAATTATAATGAGAACATAATTATCATTTTTATAAACCAATTATACATTTAAAACCAACAATTAATGATGTTAATTAATCATTAAATACATCCCTATCATGTAGATGGAAGTCTATACATTCACTTGTATAACGTTTCAATTATTAAATGATCATTATGGTTAAAAGGTATGATTTATAATATTATTTCAGAATAATTATAAGGTATTAAATTAAATATACTTTTAGTAAATATAAATATATATGATATTAATGTTATGTGGCTATCAAAAATCGATCACATCGCTTCATGGAGGTGGTAGCTCACATGTACGCATAAACAACATCATAATTATTTAGTTAATGAAAATGTAAGAAAATAAGTGTAACATTATCTATATAGAATAATAAATATGTCATGAATGTAATATATATACAATAAATCCATCTTTTTTACTTGTTTTATAGTTGGAGATCGAAAATGAATTACATCAGTCTGTGATGCAGTAGTCCATTGTACACAGAAACGATGGATTCCGTTGACATTTAACAGATGATAGAGATGGATAAAGGTTATTAAATTAAAATATTTAGAAAAAGTATACATGAGAAACTTAATTTATTTTATAATAATTATTAATAATTATTTGAAGGTGGTGGAAGAATAAATTAAAATAACATTCTTGGTTAAAACGTATAACTCTTCTTCTCACAACCTCTTTAAATTTACACCTTAAGAACTATATTAAAGATATCATTCTCTAACTAAGGCCTCTAAATCATGTAATGGGATTTAAGGAAGGGACTTTTCATTATATATTTCGTACAAAAAGGGGTTTTAAGTGTGAAGAAATGTTAATAATATGTTAGGATTTATATGATCGAGGAGGGGAACTCTTGCAATTTCAAATAATAGAAAATTAAAACCAATTAACATTATTTTAAAATTTAATCAAAATTGATAATATTTTAAAGTATTATTTTTAGTAATCTAAATCCTCTATTAAAATATTAGTTGGATATTTTAATATATTTTTCCCACCATTAGATTTTTTTACTTGTATTAACCCAATTTTTTATTACCACAATAATTTTTTTTACTATTTATGGGTAAATATATTTACTGTAAATATAAAATTTGGCTTAAAATGAACCATGGATGAAATTATAAAATATATCCCAATAAAATTTATAAATATAATAATTTTTAAATTTTATATAATTTATTAAAATATTATTTATTATAAAAATACATAATATATAAATTTTATAACTATTACATTGATTTGAATTGTATGACTATAGGAAAATAATAGAATTTCAATATATTTCATTATCACTACCCAAACATGTTTTATTTGTCCAAAAAATTTAGGGATCACCATGATTATTTTAAATTTATTACATTAAATATTTTTAATGATAGTTAATAATATTTTTTATTAATAAAATAATTAATGCATCACTATTGCATATTATTTTTAGATAATATTCTAGTTTTATAAATGAAAATGTGAGTATGCTTTTGAATTTTATTAACCTAAATATTATAATGGTAAAAATCATTTACAAATGTAAAAGGGAAATATATACGCATTTTTGATGATTATGTTAAATATATACACTTATAATAATATTATTAAATCGATTTGGGCTATTTTGCAATGTCTATATCGATTAACATTTAACCTAAATTACATAACATACCCTATTACCATTGTAACAAGTTCTAAAATGGCTATTATTCATAATTTCTAAAAAAATAGACTTATTAACCAACTTTTACCCTCAGATTACAAATATGGAATCCATTATTCTTGATTCAATAAATAATAGTGGAAGAATTTAAATTTAAATTATACATATTAAATGCTTTGAAAAGGGTTTTCTCAAAAAAAAATTCATTTTAATGCTGAAAATGTTTTTATACTAAATTAAAGTATAACATTCATTCAAGAAACACAATTGGATTATTTTGAATTCAAAAATAAATAATTAAATGTTAAATCTGATCTAAAATTGAATTTATATTCATAAATAATTGAAATGAAAATATATTTTTCAATAAATATCGGTAAATTCTCTATTCCTTAATAATTATTCATCTAATAAAATTCAAAAAAATAAATAATGAAAAAATAATGTTTACATGTTAAATAAAAAAAATAAGTTTATTTTTTCAAATTAATATTATATAATATTGATATAAAATTTTAAATAAATCCATATAAATCATGGAATTCCAATTTAGCATAAAATAATTCTTTTCTCATTTGACTAAAAATTTGACTATTATTCTTATAATGAATATAACACTAAAAAATCAAAATAATGAATAATAATTATAAATTAGAATAATTTATTTGAACATTACCTATCTTATTACATTTAACCCCCCTGTTGAAAGTTTATCCTAATAATTTTATTCACTTATTAAACCTGTGGGGTTATCATTAACCCATCAAACAATGAGTTTATCATTCTAGTTCTTTAAGAATATTTTATTTACTTTAAAACATAACAAGATTAATTACCATATTCTCAAAACACTTGCTCTATGTAGTCAATAATCAATAAAGATTATTCCTCTTAAAAAGAATTTTTCCAAACTAAACTGACATATAAATTAAAACATGATATGAATCCATTACATATTTTTAGTAAAATTAAACATTAAAATGTTGTGTACCAAGGGTAAAATTTAGGGTAAATATACTCAGTAAGAATATGATATCACTTTTTCTTAGATTTAATAGGGTCCAATGATCTGGGGAATTAGTTTTCCATTTTTTCCAGAATTCCTATCACTTTTCCCTAGAGAAACATTTTAAAATACATAATCACATTTCACGATTGAATAATCCTTTCTCCAGTTGTTTAAATAACATTTCTATCTTCTCTAAGTTGTCCCCATATATTTTAGAATCATCTTCTCCTTCGTATCTACATCACCTACCATCTCTGGTACCATTACATTCATTTCCTTAAATTTACTGTAAAATGCTAGAGTTTGTCACATCATTCCTTATAATGATTAAAACATTATCACTTATATACTATCATGAAAATTTTAATTATAAGAAAACTCATGTAAATAAAATAAGAATCCTAATTTCTATAGTATTGCATTGAACAAGTGCAAATAATTTATTGCAATGTCTGAATCATTTTCATAGAATTTAAATTAGATTGAGGATGAAAAGATGTACAACTGTTTTATTCAGTTAAAAATAAAGATATTATGTCCCTTAAAAAATATATATATGATTCTCAGATCATGGTTATATTTAATGAAGAGTGGAACTCCATATAACTAGAAAATTTCTTTTATATACTGTTTAAAATTATGATCTAAATATATAACATCTTAAAGGGGATTTTAATGTGGTGATTTAATTAATTGAACAAAAAAACCCAAATCACATTTGTACTTAAGTATTTTGTTTTAAGTACCACTGCCACATCAATGTATATCTTTCAATATTTCATCTATAGCCCTAGAAATGAATGAAAATCCAATTAAATAATTATCAATCAACTTTAACAGGTTTTCATGTAAAATATTTCTGGTAATGTCAATATACAACTTTTTATTCAATACAACCAATAATGCTTTCAAAAGACTATGTACATCATAGTACATAACCTTACGTATGAATATAGGGAACTATGAGCCTCACTCAATAATTGTCTCTTGAAATATATATGAAAAGTCACATATATTTTTTTTTAACTATTAAAAAAATTCTTCATCAACATTAAATTTAAGAAACATACCCTCTAAAGTGAATTCTACCATTTCCTATAACGTGTGTTCATCATTCATATATTTCATAATACTTTCTAATAGATATTATTTTATATAAACCTAAAAGACATAGTTGATGTTCATTCATGTACAATTTCTTTAAAAAAATTCCATAAATCATTAGCCAAAATTCCATTTGTTAGTTGTAACATGGTTAATGTAGCATTATATTTCAGACTCAAAACATCAAATACATTTCTAATTTTTCAGGATTTAGTGCATCACACAATCCAAATACGTTATTTCTTATAGATATCTTCATTATGTCATTTTTAACTTTTTATAAGTAAATATAATCATCCAACATTTTTTTCAGAATATATTTAATCTTTTAATCTATATAATTGATTCTATTAATTATTAAAATAAAAAAAACAACTAACTCAAGATCATGTTTATGATAATTTATCTTATGGGATTTCCATTAACATGATTGATAACCAATTAATTGATCATTATCCATCAATATAATTCCAATATTTCTTAATGAATTTATAATGTGGATTAGTAATTAACCATTTAATGGGGGAAGGAAATTTTGATTATTCACAAATATTTATTTTAGTTCCTTGAAAAAATCATAATATTCGTTTACCCGAATGAATATAACTCATTTTAATATTAAATTAGTTATATTCCATGATATCTAAGAAAACATATCAATCAAATACCTATAGTACTTCATAAAAAAAGAAATATATTAATCCTTATGGAATTTTTTGGTCTTTATCATTCTAAAACAACTTCAGTTTTATTAAACTGAAGGGTTATTCCATCTTTAGAAAAACAATTCCAAATTAAATAATTTTTATTACCAAATTTCACACATACTAAATTTTCAATATTGATTCTTATCTATTAAGGTATTCAAAGGAATCATCATATGTCTTTCATAATCGTCATGAGTTTTAAAATACACCAACATATCATTAATAAAATAAACCAAAATCTTATTTGATAACTTACAGAAAACACTATTATTAAGTTCCAAAAATACATGGGCTGAATTTAAAATCCCAAATTGTTTGAAAAAACTCATAATTCATGAATTCATTATAAAATGATGTATTTAGAATATCTCCATATTTCACCTTAAACAGATGTTACCTCAACCTGAGATAAATTTTCTAAAAATAAAGCACTCCATAAAGCTGAACCAACAAATATACTATTTAATAAAAAGGGTATATGATCATAAAATTATTTTTATTTAAAGATGTGTAATAAATAAAGACCCTAATGGAACCATATTTATTCTTAATGATAATAGGCTCACACCATAGTGAAGTTATAATATGAATGGATCTTTTCTCTATTAACTCTTGTAATTTATTTTTGAATTATTAATGTTCAACTCAATCCATTCAATATGGAGGTTTTGAAATATTCTTAGAATCATGTAATAATTAATTTGTAAATTGAACCTCCTGATATGAAATAACATAAACAATTTGACGAGGAAGAAAATACTCATATTCATTCCCTAGTGGTATATATCTAATTTTAATAGTTTAATTCTTTTCAGAAACATGATCATACTAACATTAAAGTCTATTTATAATCATTTTCTCGTGTTCTTGGTAGGTTATCAATGGTATGATATCATTGAATAAAACATCATTAGATCTGTAATCTAAGTTATTATGAAAAATTTACACCCAATCTATATCCAAAATAATATCGAACTCTAGTATGGGTAGATAAAAAATATTTTTGATAGGTACAATTCATGAACACATATTTTATATATAATAATTACATTGATTTTGATAATTTAACTATTACTTATTGCATATATATTTAATTAATTTTACATTTTTTGTAGGATACCATGATTAATGGAAATAATAATGAGGGACCATATGTATTTATATTCTATATCAATATGTATTATAATGATAATAGATGATCATATGACACTTTTGTGTGTTGAATCTAAAATAATGTCCCCATTGTGAAAATAGGAAATTGGGGAATTTTGATTTTTTCCATTACCATTAGGATATCTCTAATATGGTTCTAAAAACTCATGTTTTCTAATTCTTCATCTTATTCCCAAATTATTCATGAACCAATATATTAATTATTTATGATTTTTTATGATATTCATGAACATAAAAATAATATCATTCTATTTGATATTAAATTTATTTATAATTATGTCATTAAATAGTTTTGAAATTTATTATAAAATTTATTTTTTTCTTATAACCCTCTCTATGTGAGGTTAACCTTAGAAGTGGATTTCCGTAACAACCTAGTAGATTAGAAATATTTTTTTGTGTGTTATAAGCTTCAAAAGTCAATGACCTAGTGAAATTAACGATGGTTATTGGTATATAATATTTTAATCAAAAAATACGTGGATAAGATTTGAGATAATTTTAGTTTAACAATTTAGAAAAAAATATCATATTTTTATTTTTTTCATATTTTAAAATATAAAATTTTATTTAAATTTTTCACTTTTTACTACATGATGATATTTTTTTGTGTGATGGAAGGGCTGCAGTCCATGATGACTACTAAGGATTGGTTCACCTTCCTACTAGGTTATTTCATTTCAAAACTCAAGGTGATTAAAATTATGCAAAATCAACTCAAATAGCACCCAGAGACATATGTTTGAAAGGAACACACAACACTGCATCTCTAAGAATAAAAAATTAAAGTGGTACATTAAGAGTAATAAATAATGAACAATGAATCATAGGTAACTACTGAATCCAGATAAGCCATCAACATAATTAAAATTCCAAAGAATTTTAGTTCGGTATAAATGATGAATAAGGTGATATTATGGTAGAAAATAATTTGGAAAATACCAAATTCATTGCACCACAATAATTATAAAAAAAAGATAATATGAATTCCACATTTTTCATAGAAATCAATGAAAATTTATTTGTGTCTCTTTAAGAATAATAAAAACATGCGACCATCAACAATAACTTTGATGAAGTAGATTAGGAATAAATCACAGGTCATTGTTGAAATCGAATTTAACATTGATGAAATTCAATACACAAAACCAATAATTGAACATGAATAGTTTATCCAAGTCTAGAAAGGTGTTAAAATTCTTCTAATTTTCATCATAATAACCTTATTTTCATAAAATCTAATTGGATTGACCCAAACTTTATTATGTAGATGAAGAGATGATTTGGTTGGATTAAAGAGTCATAATTTGGTAAACTTGAGACTATTATACTTATTTTGTACTTTGATTAGTTAATGTATGTATGGTTGAGTAAAATGAACATTAAAAAAGAAATGATATCAGAAGGGAACCTTACTATTTTACCACCTTCATTGAATTTATATTTATCCCATTATTATATTTTAATTTAATATTAGTATTTATTTTCAATTACCCTTATATTATAACAATATTTAATATATAAGTACTTTCACATGGTTAGGATTATTTTTAGGCCCATCGAAATCACTAGAAGTAAGAATCACATATAATGAAGAGGTAGTGGTAGAACCATTTCATGTCATGAAACCCATTAACATCATGAAATCTACAAAATAAAAAGCATGAAAGGCACTTAGATCAAGAATCCATGCAAGAATAATCTAAAGAGCCATGTTTGAATATTCACTAAAAATGCAAGTAAGAATTTCAATTTTTATTTTCTACAAAATTTCCATAATATAATTTGATAAATAATTTAAAATCATATTTAATTCCCCATATCTTATTCGTGATTTAATCAAAAAAAATGACACAAAATAATTTATTCTCACATTATTTTCTAATATTTTAAATTTCATATAAAATTAATATGAATGAGAAAATTGGGGGAAATAATGAGTTCTTAAAAACAAAGTTTTCTATTTCAAGAAATCATGAATTAGAGAGTATGTTAATTAAATAAAATTATATTTTTAGGATATTTTAATATTATTTAAATTTCATATATTTAAATTGGGTAGTTAAATTATTTTTATTAGTTTCTATGAGTTATTGTTCCTATCATTTTTTTGAATTCTCGATATATCCTTTAAGAATAATATTTCCCGCTATTTTTTAATGTAAATTTCTTATGAGACATAGTAATGTTTTATTATAGATATTTCTTACCATCTTATTAAAGAAATAAATGAAATTAATAAATATTAATATGATTTTGTAATATTTTTTTTAACGCTTTATCATTACACTTTCATAACATTAATCCTTTTTTACCCATAGAAACCATGAAATACCTTGATATAAAATAATCCATATTAATATAAACTTTTATCCCTTATTTCCATTCATATACTGTATTACATGATATTTTATATAATAAGTTTGGGGTTATTTTTTTATGATAGGTTTGGATGTTTTATATTTCCGATATTTTTCTAGATTTTCATGACATTTGGGAGATTCCTTGTATGGGTCACTATAATTATCATTTTCCCCTATTTTTCAAAAAACATGATAAAAACATGGGTTTTTTCATACAAGGGTAAAAAAACATTTCAATAAAAATGATCTTGTGATCATATGTGATTAGGTGGTGTATGTGATATTTTACTAATATATATATTTAAAAAAAATTAAAAGGAAAAAAGGAAATGAAAAAGATAAAGAGTGGGTGACTCATTCATTTTTCTTATATTTTTCTCAAGCCCACTATGAAATTTTACGATGTGGGTAAAGTGAGATATTACATTTATAATGATATATTTCCATTGAACTTTTAATTAGATATCATGCATTTTTAATTTGATTAAAACTTCATTTTTATTCATCAGTTGTTTTCACGTCATTTGAATAACATCACTAAAACATTATATTGATTTGAACATAACAAAAAATACATCATGATTAACTGTGATATCAATATTTACATGGAAGATATGTTATATTTATTGCAATCCTATGGAATGTGATATGTTATTAATGTATGTATTGGATTCTACTCTTGATTTTTTGTTGATGATGATTGAAAAAATTTAATGTTAGGAATTCATCATAAGGAATAATTATTAATAATCCACTGAAAAATTAAAATAGATTAATTAAAATATTTTATATTTCAATTGAATAAAAATAAATTGCACATTTTATTTTTTTCTTTGAAAATTGATATTTTCATGAATTTACTTTTGTGACACTTCAATATTTAATTTCCAATTTTATGAATTTATTTTATCGATATTGAATTTTAATAAACGTATGGTTATTATTCGTTGTAGAATGTTTTGATTTCATTATTGAGGATAATGATGAATGGATGTGTCGAGGGATTTGATATATACTTTCATGCAAACTTTTTATATATATATAAACATAGATTTTAAAGATTTAATAACTATTTTTGTCATTTTCATTTAATGTTTTTTAATCTTTGGAAGATATAATATTTCATCAATGTAACTAAAAGGGACAAAAAGGATCAACATTTCTATAAAAATATGGCTTCCCATAAAAACAGATGATAACAAGACACATCTATGAGTTCAAAATAATGTAACCTAACCATCATGAATAGGAGAATCTGAAAATTAGTGTTGGTTTAACATTACCATTTTATTCCCCGCAGTTTCTTTTAAACATCCAATTTTTTCAAATTTATCAGTTTATACCCTATTCAATCATGAACCTGTAATGTAAATTTCATAGAATGATTTTCTTTTTCATGAACATCAAAACCACAATAATTTTATTTATAATTATATTTTTTTAAATCCCTTCATTAAATACTTTTGGACTTTATTATCAAAATTAATATTTTTCTACAATCCTTTTTGTGGGTTTATCCACACACATATATTTCATATACAACTTAGTAGATTTGTGGTCATTTATTATGAGGTTATAAATTCTTAAATTCGATAAATATGATGAAATAATTATTATTATTGGGAAATTAATTTTTAGGAATGTCTATCCAACTAAAAAAATATGAAAACCCCATTAAATAGTGGTTTCTTAATATCTACACCAATAGTTTTCAACAAAAGTTATATATTACTTTAATTTGGTTATATTCCTAATTTACTTTATAATGTATCAGAAATGAATGAATATGGTGATCTAGAGTCAAATGGGTGATTTTTATGATGTAGATAAACAAGTCACATATATTCCATCAATTCATTCAATGGCCCACCATCAATTGTATAATACTATGTAATTTTTCTACACCATTTTTATTTTGATCATGATGAATTCCACAAAAAGTGACTAAATTAGAACACACAATAGCATAATGTAACAACACATTACAATTAAATAATTTCACCATTTTCTTTTCATTTTTGTTCTTATAACTACTAAGATCATTTTCTTTTCAATCAAAATGCATATTCTTGAAACATACCAAAACAAAATCATTTCCCAAATTTAATAAAAATTTACTTAGTGTAATTTTTACCATAGATATCACAATATGAGAATCTTATTTTCATTCATCTATAATTCCTTGATGATTATTCCTAATTTCCTACCAACTAGACCCTTTAATCTATTTAATATTTTGAAATACATTGTCATCATAAAATTCATTTTCTTCCTTCTCAGACCATTTAACAAGTTTCTCATATGTTTTAATTTCTTGGTAATCTTATGCCCATCATTATATTATATTTAATATTGATTTAATCCAAATTATCTTACAATCTAGATCATAAATTAAAAATTGATGAACAATTCCAAATGTGTGAATTTTTATTGACGTGAAATCACAAAATCTTTCACTTGTCCAAATTCTAATATTTTTATCTCCAAATTATGATTAAAAAAATATAGGGAAATATTTCTATATGAAAATATTATTAAATTCATCCCATTACTACGATTAAATCTATTATTTATATTTAATATTATTAATCATTAACAACCACTAGCCAACTTCACCTTTAATGTGATAAATGGTTTATGATTTCATTTGACGATCTAAACAGACCATGACTTTTAATATATTTTCCAAAGAATTAATCATCTCATAGACACCACTTGTCTAGAAGATACACTAAATGTAATATGATATTATCTCATAAAATTGTCGATTATCATTATATTACACAATAGAAGAAAGGGGTAATCTATAACTTGGATTCCACTAATATTTATAGCATATATCAACTGATCCATTATTGAAAGGAACTTATCAGTTCCAATTCCAAAAAATACAAGCAATTGATTTAGTAGGATATCATCCCATAGGTGCCTTAATAAATCATCTTCATTGTTTCTTCTATACAAAAATATTCAAAATACAAATATTTTAGAAAAAAATACATGTTATTTATAAAATTTTGAGGAATTTAAACTTATACATAATTTGAACTCCTTCTTGGTAATGCTATTAACATTCTGATAAACACTAATGTTTCCTAATCCTTTCATATGATACAAACTATAATTATTTTACCATAAACATTTAATATTATTGTGATATTATACTAGATTTCTTTATACCCCATATTTAAGGATCTTTATAATCTATATATTAATTGAAATTCATCATAACTATAACATATAAAACACGTATATTAAAAATTGTAAAAATATTTTTATTATCCATTTATTCTATAATATTAAAATTTTCAAATAAAAATTCTTTTTTCCTAAAAATCCTAATAACATTAAAATTGACGTCTAAATTTCCATTATAAATTCCTAAAAACCTATGATTAACATAATAAAAGTTGGTATTATCATATCCAAAATTATAAGGGTCATAAAATAAAGAAATAAATAATAATATTATTATAAGAATAACTTAAAATATTCCTTATCTAAATGAACATTGGGGTACAAAAAAATTGATGCCTAAGAAATAATCTTCTCTACCACCATATTTTCACAAAAAATTACACAAGAAATAAATGGGGAAAATGAAACTCTTAAATGATTATCTACATCCATGAAAAAGTAAAACTATCTAAATTTTAATATTTTAACCCTTCAAAAGTATCATATAATTTCATTTAATAATAATAATATTATATTATGTTGATAAATGATATGTTTTCTTTTAAATTCCCATAATGAGAATATATAACAAATCTATGTAACATTTGACATCATTTACCATATTACACCAATAAATGGAATAACCATAAGGTTTATTTCCTTACCTATTATAGTAGAGTTCTATAAAGGACCCACCAATCATTGGTCTGTAACAAATAGATCACTACTTTGGTAAAAACATAACCTCCAATTATTTTTATATAATGGGACCAATGATACATGGTTTATAACAGAACGACCCATCATCGTAAAAAACACCCAATAAATATAACATAAATATAAAACGTAGAATCATATATTTTAACCATTAAAATAATAAAAATATGATTTTATCTGATAATAAATCATGGAATACTATAAAGTATTTCAACTATCAAATATATATTTTTGATCTAACAATACATGTAATGATTGAGAAGTTATTTTTCTTATTTATTAATATTTAGTAATTATATATTAATTTAATGAACTAATATTTTCAATAACAAATATGAAAAATCTAGTTTTGGGGTTAAAAATAACTCTAAAACCACTATTATTGCCTTTTGATGGATATCTTGATTTTAATTATTATTTTTCACTATTATATATTTTATTTGAAAAAAATAAACATATACATTAAAATTTTAATATTGAAATGTACTTTGGATGAATTTTGGGGTTTTTTCTAATAAATTTCATATTTTAATGAATAGTGAAAATATTGCATTTTAATCCAAAATAAAATTTTCATCTTGATTATTTAGAATGATATATTATCTTTCTAATTTATTTTAAAGTATTATTATATTTTTTTTAATAATTTAATCCTAGATAGGTCATTTTTATCAATTTCACATTGAGATTGGATAGAAACAATATGTGAACTTTTGAACCCTTAACATTAAAAACATGTTTTCTCGTTTCATCAATGGGATTAAATTTAAATTAATTTTATCCACATATATGTTATTAATTTTAAAAATCCAACATAAAATATTTTCATTAGTATGTGATATATTATCTAATAGGATGGAAATATTTTATGGAAATTATGAATAGTAACATTGGTAATTATTTTCATTTTCCTGGTAAAGGGTAAATTAATAATTAAAGGTAAAAATAATAATATAAATATAATAATATATTCCAAAAACATTTCTTAAATTCCATGTCTGAGTTTTTTTTAATCAAAAATAATACTTAGGTTGACGTTATACCATTTGGATGCCAATTGGGGGGCTAGAATGACATTTATAATATTATATTCAAAGAGATGAAAATTTTAGTCACACCCTTGTTTTTAACAAGTACGATATATTTAATGTGGTTTTATAAATGGGATATTTTAGACTATATATAGTATTTATAAATAAATATTTATTTACTACATCATGGTAATTTATTAATATTTTTTTGGAAATAAATTATTAAATTAAATGGTGACACAATGATGATGGAGTAATTGACTCGTTAATGAAATTATCAAATAAATGATTTGATAAATATTAAAATAAATATGATTTAATATAAAATATTCCATCCAAATAATTTATATATGAACCTAATGTTTACGGGAAATGTTAATTTACATTTTTTCAAGATAAAATGTTTTTATTAATTTTTTCATAAGTTAAGAAATGAGTAGTGTCAAAAATGACACTAATGATTTTTTTAAATATGAAATATTTATTAAAATTATATATAATTTATAAAAATATAATATTGTTGAGTTAGTTAAGAAAAATCTTGTAATTTCATAAATTACTCATTCATTGGTATTTTGGCATGTCCGTGTATTTCAATTTACCCTCAAAATGTAAAATAATTGATATCACGGTAAGAATTATAAAGGGATAAAACAAAAATATAACGATAAAAAAATTATCAAATTATGTCTAGTATTCATTGGAATATTTTATTTATAACCATAAAAAACATATATTTTAAATAAAAAATTTTTTAAAATATTTTACTAGAAATTTAATTTATATTAATTTCATAAATTAATGTTTTCTATGGGTACCCCTCCCCTATTTTAAAAAAGGGAATTCATTAGTCTTTATTGTTCACCCCTAAAAACATATTTGGTTGATAAAATATTTTACCAATTACATTACTAGAATCCTAACATACATATTATAGGCCATATATTAGGAAGAACACCATCCTCAGTCGTGTTAAAGAGTTAATCTAATGTAATTATATGAATGAATGGTAACCGTTTTTTCAGTGTTTTGGTTTGTCTTTTCATACACATACATAAAATATTATTAAAATATGACTAAATAAAAACTATAGTAATAGAAAAATTCTTAGATTTTATTATTTTAACATCATCACCTAAAGCCACCTCTAAGTTCATCAAATGAGGAATGAATTATTTGTTCGTGTGTATGACGGACTATCACCTCATGATCCAAAATTATTCATTTTACATAAGCATATATATATATAATAGTTATAATTATGGAATTAATTATTATATGGGATAATAATGACATATTTTTCATTGTTAACTAATAATATATCAATTCTGTTCTTTCCTTTCAATACACATAAAAATGATAACATTTTTTATTCGTATGTATGAACTATCACTTCCACAAAGTGAACTGATTTTTTTCATCACCACATAACTTAGATGGCATATAAAATATTTTTAAATGATAAATATGATATTAAATATATTTTTATAATTATGTAAACATAAAATAATAATTACCTTATTTACATAAATTATCAATAAAATATAGACATTACTCATGTGTATGTACAACTTACTATCTCCATGATTATAATTTTGTTCATTAATACTAACCATAAATAAATTTATTTATTTAAAAGATTTAATGATGTATAAATGTGATTATTATGTAATAAATATTATTCTATATATGGATAAATTATTAATATTTTTACTATAAATATCCTATCAATGTCATTTTTGACTCGTGTACCCAATATTAACAAAACACCCAATGTGAGCATAAATATTTATGTAATTTTTATAAAATGATAATATGTAATATGAATGGAATAATAAAAATTAAAAATATTCTATGTAAAATAAAAAATTATCCAATTTTTTTTATTTTAGAAGATAACGATTCTATGTGACGATTCAGACTCAAGGTAAGAAACGTTCTTTTAAAATCCACTTTTTTATGTTACCATTTTCAACTATTATTAGAAAAGGAAAAAAGTAATGTTTTTTATATTATAAATCATTAATAATATTTCCCCCTTATATGTCGAATTAATTATTATTTTTTCTTCACAATTTTATAATTTATTTTTCAAATAATGTGTTCTCATATAAAAGTGTCTATCATTGTAAAAATGAAAATTGAATTTAAAGTGGTAATGTTATTATTATTCTCTCATGATATATGTATTGTGATTATTTTTTGTTTCATAGGAATTGTTTATTTATATAGGTGGTCCTTTTCTAAATTGAGGGTGGGTGTTCCTAATATATCTATCAAATGCATTATTTAAAGGGACAATGTTAAATGGTTTGGTTGCTCTTAATTGATTAAGGAAATATACTATGCTGGGTAATCGAAATGTGTCGTCAAATGTTAATCCTTATATAGACATGAAATATACAACTTAAGAATAATATGGATTCCATTAGTTTCCTTATGATTTATTATTTCTATGTTGTTTTATATAAACATAATGATTTCATGAGGGGAGATAAAAAGATTATGTTTTTGGGTGAATGGTACGATTTTGTGAAATTTTTTTCATCTATTTAAAATATTCATAGTCAATTTGTTTAATTGCTTATGTTATGTTCTTTAACCATCATTTTTTTGTCATATCATGTTTTAAAATTATTTTCACAGGTTATATGAATGGGTAGTAGAAAAAACTATGTCATGTTAGATGTAATGAATATTTAATAATCCATGTTTATTTTAAATGTTTTATATTATGAATGAAATGGATACTATTTTAGAAGAATCATATTTAAAATAAAGTGTTATTTTATAATTGAATTCTGAGTTATTATTTAAATACATGTACCTAAAAGGATCATCGATATGAGAAAATATATTTTGTTGGATAAAATTTAGGATTATGTAATGTTTAAAGAAGAAGCATTATAGATGGTGTTAATATTAGTCTAGATAACATTAGTGGTTAGGATATTTTTAATAGAATATTCATAAAATATTATAAAATTATTAATAATTTTAAATGATATATATTTTTATGGATACCATATTTCTTCATATAATATATGTCTATTCAGAAAAGTTTTCTCAAGAGGAAACATGTTAGATGTGCTAGAAATTCCTCTAGAAGAAAACAACCTTACAAATCAGCAACTTGAGATTGTAATAATTTGAACTAAATAGTTTATTTTCGGGATGTAAATATTTAATTAGGATATAAGTGTTAGTTTTATCCATGCATCATATCATCTAGATAATCCATATAAGAACATGTTGGTACTGGAGTGTTTATTGAGGAAATATCTTCCCTTATTCAAAGGTCCATCTGAACTCGTGCAAGCTAATGACTGTATAGATGCCCTAGATATTAGATTAAATGTCATGGAGGTATTTAAAAAATCAAAAGTAGTGTATTATTGTTATAATTTAGAATGTGTATCTGATCATTGGCGGTATATGGTTATGAATGTTGGGGATAGTAAGGAGATTGACGCTCTTGAGTGGGATTAATTTTATAATAATTTCCTTATTAAATATTTTCCTGTGGAGATTCGAATGAGGATGGAAATAAATTCATATAATTTAGGAAAGATGAGGAATAGAGGATTTATAAATAATAAAAATTCACCTAATGTTCATAGTATGCTTTGAATTTCATACAAGGTCTTAATAGTAAAATCAATCGTTTTTATTCATTATTAAAGCCAATGTATAGAAGGATGTTGGATTCTCATGAGTTCAAATGTTATAAAAAACAAGTTTGATGAGAATTATTGGTGGAAATTGAGTTTTATGATGATTATTTGTTATTTGAAAACCACAATTAATAGTGTTTTAGGTGGTAGTTAAAACGGAATAATTCATCAAAAAAATATGATGTTAAAACAATTAAGATTTCATCTTGTGAAAATCATGGAAAAACACACTAGAGAATGCACTTTGAATTCCTTTAAGTTCATCTAATGTGGTAAAATGTTACATAAGGATCATAATAGTAATAGAGAAAATAATGGTAATGTTCAAAAAAAATATGATTTATATTTAGTAATATATTTTAGGTTTAAGGAGATTGGTCATTATGAAAAAGAGGGTGCAAAGAAGAACTCTAAGGATGGGATGAAGCTAGACTATAAGATGAAAGGTATAGTGAATTAATTTTCAACAACATCATTAGATGTGGGGAAATATGGCATGACCTGTCCTCAGGGCCCATGCCGTGACTACCCCAAGCCCACCTTACATAGGCCAGGGGCTGGCGACTAGAAACAAAGGTGTAAATATCGATATCCGAGAAGGAATTGCCATTAAAAAACATAAACACAACCAACCAGAGTACAAGTGGAATAAAACACTATGTATGTAGTAAAAAACTGTGCTGAAAGTACAAAGGGGCCGGAATACAAGCCCAGTAGTAAAGTAAAAGGAAAAAGACAAAACTACAGGTAGGTGTCAAGCTGCTCCGGGGTCATCCTGTCGAGTTCCTACCTGAAGGGTAGGTATAGATAGCCTCTTCAGTGCCCTTGTCTGTCAACCTTCTCCGGGTATCGTCTCGTCGTGAGGTCCACCTCTGGGTACCGACTCGTTGTGAGGTCCACCTCCAGCTGTCATCCAGTCCTCATACACTCAGCCTCTGTCAATGTGGTCCGACATATGGATCCAACACAACGAGTTGCGGGCATAGCCCATACAGGGGTGAGTATAAAGATACTCAGAAGGGACCCCAAGAACCTCAAGGTATCGCTAAATCCAACAATGATAACAACAAATAATGAACTTTAAATATAACCCTTACTTAGATATATGCCCATACTTATACATAAGTTATCAAGTAACCCATCTCAATCATGAGAAACACAAAGGTCATTAACTCAGCTCAAACCAGGATTTTTATTCACAATGATGAAAACACAACTGCTGAAGAGATCCTCCCTTGATGAGTACAGTGATCCTGTCATGACTCCAAGGTGCTGCTCAGTAACCTTATACTGCTGATGTACTCCTCTTGTCGAGTACCGTGGGTTTGCCACCCCAACACAGTAGTGATCCACACCATGGGTTTGCCACACCAACATAGTAGTTCTCCCCCTACTAGCTTATATAGGTACTCCTTCGGTCGAGTACCATGGGTCTTCCACCCAAACAAAGTAGTGATCCCTGTAGTGGGTCTTCTATAAAAACATAGTATTACTCCCCACTGGGCTAGTCATGTCACTACGACTTCAATCCGACAAGCAGTCATCAAGTCTCAGCCAGCTACAAGGTCTCTGTATTGCGTACGCTCGTCTCCGAGAGGATCCTCTCCACATACTACTGGTCGATACTCTACGTTTCACAACCTTCCATTAAGAAGTATCTGAAATGAACACATCGTCAATGTGGTCTCAACGCATTAGACGGCGCGTATATCAGACGCTCGGTCTGTGAGTTATCACCCTTTTATTCCCGAGGGCCCGATTGGTTTCATGTACTAACCAACCCGACCATATCTCAACAATATAAAAACCTCAAGTGGAGTATTACAAAAAAACCGTCTCACCAAGGGTAATCTAACAAAGTTGACAACATGTCAATCGGACATCCGGTCCTCAAGTTATAAGTGTTTCTGCTCTGAGGGCCTAGTTGGTTTCGGGTTCGTACCACCCCGTCCATACACAAACTTCGCCAAAACCATTGGTTTAATATTCTTAAAATGACCGTCTCGATCTAAGTAATAATATACGACTGACGTTGCATCGATCAGAGGTCTTTAGCTTAAAATATGGGCAATAGACCGAAAAACAGTCCGAAGTGGGGGTTTGGTCCTGGTTCGATCCCGCCAAACCCCCACCCCCCCTCCCCCCCTCCCCCGTGGGTCAACCTAAGCCTGGATGAGGTCCTGCCTAGTCGGGCGCAGCCCAACTCGGCTGGGTGTGGCCTGGTCCGCGTAACCCGCCCCGGCCTGGCCGGGGTACTGGCTCGACCACCTGGCCAAGAGGGGGGCACGACCCCCCTATCCCGTGAACACGGTGCCAGGATGGCATTGTGGTCTTCCCAGGATCCCGTGTGGACGCGAGATCCCCCTCCCATCGGCGCGGCTGATGCGGCGGCGGGATGCTGCTGGCGGCGAGCCGGGGGCTTCTGCGGGCCACCGGAGTCATTCTGGTGGTCCGTTCTAGATTCTGACAGCGCCTGCAGTCATCTCGGGATATGTACATCACGTAAAAGGCCTCAAATCGCTATTTCGGTCTTGCTTCGTTGTCGCCAAAAATTCCGCGTATCAGGAACAAACTAGCGGTGTGTCCGTACTTGTTTGTTAGTCCATACGCAGCACGTTAATCGTTCTAGCAATGTTTTACGAAGAACGAATAACAATTTTATTTAAATAAAATTGAAACAAACCATCCCACAATTTCCCCACAAAAACTACACCCAAACCACAAAAAAAACATTCATGGATCAACATGATAATGAGTTGATCCACATTCTTTGATTTAGAAGGGAAGAATCCTTGAAATATAAGCATATTCAAATTAAACCCCTACCTCATAGAACGGCGTTCAATGATGGTGAGTCATGGAATACGGCGTCGCATAAGACAGGCATCGTTCCTTCAATGTAAGAAAGGAAGGAGCCGAGGGTGGTGTCGGTGTTCTTCATTCTTCGTTCTTCGTTGGAGGGAGAGGAAAATTCTCCAAGTGTTGGGCATCGTGCTTCACTGCTAGCATTCCACCGCTTGAAGAAGCCATCCAAAACTCCTTCCCCAAGCCCCATTTATATACGACTGGGAGGGTTCATCGTTGTCACAGAAGTCATAAATGGAGGATTTAGGATATAGGGATCCACCCAATTAATCTGCTTAGGTGGCACATTAAAATGGGGAGGAAGTCAAAAGGGGGGTTATTGGCCCGGGTTGTCCCCACAGAAGAATATCTTCCAAAGGGAGGATATTTCTAGGTAGGCCCCACCATTAATTAAGCAAAAAATGAAAGGGGGTGGTTAATGCTTGGGTTATCCCCAAATTAAAAAAGGGAGGTTTCATCCTTCTCAATTAAGAGGGAAATTTAAACCTATAGGCTCACCCTCATAAATGTGGAGGAGTCAAGAAGTTATGATTCCCCTCCCATTAATGGGAGGCCTCAGGTGGTTTCCACCACAATCAACCTCACCTGGGAGGTTGTATCTCGGTGGGCCCCATGACCATAACCTCTCATGGGGGTAAGGGTGTGACGGTCCCGCCACCAACTCCAATGTGAAGCTTCTAAAAACTTTATCCACACGACATTTGTTTAAAAAAATAAAATAAAATGTTCACTTATTTTATTTTATAAACCCACATAAAACCCAAAAACTAACATTCATACCTGATCATCTACAGTCGAGGTGAAAGTATTCATAAGTGAAAACTTGCGCTGTGAGTTCAACGATGCCCTTAGATTTCAATTCCGAGCACCGGTTCAAAAGATAGAAAAACCCGCTCATTCGTTCACTGAACGTACCCAAGATAAACTTCATAAATTGATTTCGGGCACACAGGGCCTCAGATTCAAGTTTCTACAGAAGCCACAGACTCATAAAATTCCAAAGAAATTAAAAAAAATCCTTGAAATTTTTGGGACTTTACATTACACCCACCTCAGGACTTTACATCCCCATAAAGCTACAACACAAACTAAGGAAACTAAAGGAGGTACGTAGCATGCATCTGAGCCTCCCGATCACATGTGCTCTCCTAGAGGTTCATGTGCTGCCAGTGAAAGTGCAGAAGCGGAATCAACCGTCCTCGTAGGATCTGCTCCTGTCAATCCTCAACCTCTATTGGAACCCTGTGAAAGTCGCCCCGTCATCGATATCCTGCTCTCAGTGGTTGATTATGACGGATAAGTCATGCACACATCTCCTCAGCTGAGATATTTGGATGATGTCATGAACCCGGTACATCTGAGGTGGAAAGTCCAGATGAAATACAGAGATAACTTGCCGCCCTGACCAAATCTCCGTAGACCCCGTCAAGGTGAGACCCGTAAGAAGACGTGGTCATCACCCTCGAACTCCAGTGGTCTCGTCTCCTATCAGCAAAGTACTTATGTCTGTTCTGTGCAGTTTTCTTCCACTCCTGGATGATCTTCACATCCTCTGTCATAGCCTGAACCATCTCTAGTTTTACACTTACTAACACCATCATTATCCACAAAGGATATCAGAAACACTGCCAGCTGCTGTCTTGCCACTCCTAACAGCTGAAAGACCGATCTCCAACTAAGAGAATCTGCTACAACATTCCCCTCCCCAAGAGTATAAACAATCTCGATGTCATAGTCCAGGAGGAATTCAAGCCTTCACCGCTGTCTCAGGTTCCTGTCCTTCTGAGTGAAGATACACCTGAGACTATTGAGTTGGAGAGAACTGTAAAATGTTCGCTTAACAAAAAATGGGTGAGACTAGCCAATTGTAAGAACTCATATCCACCCTTCTTCGTCTACATTATACCAAAGAGTTGATGATATTTCTCCTCCATCGAAAGGAGAAATCTGGTCTCATCCCCTGTATGAACAACTTTCTTTTCCTAATATAGTAAATCCTGACAGGAACGGTACTATTTCATGCCGTAGACATCTTTGTAAGGCCTCGACTCTAATACTAAGATATTCAATTGTTACTCTCCCCAACAAGGGTTGAATCACACTGTCGAAATCAGTGTGTATTTATTGGGTCTCCTCCATTAGGAATCTCACAAGTGAGGGTCAAGTCAACAGTTATGACCATAACCTCTTAGTATCAACCACAAAAAAAGAAAATAATAGAAAACTTCATGAAGATAAGCGTCTTTTATTATTGCAGCTAATTATACAGACACAATGAAATCACAACATTGACATCATCAACAAAAAGGAAGCTAGAAGAACCGCTAAAAAAGGACTCCATGCCTGGAACTAGTCCCGCTCTTGTCCAACCGCTTCCAGAGCTCCATTGTTGTATGATTCAGCTTCCGGATGTTGTGCTCTCCCATATCGACCCATTTCCTTCTCTCAGGGTGGACCACCTGGTGGTGGTGGAAACTATTCGATTCATCTTACACCACTGGCTGTACGGCCAGCTCCTCTACCCCGGTCTGGTAGGTTCCTCTACTGAGTTCTACTCATCTTCTAGACATGTCGGGCAGTCTCGAGCCAAGTGACCCTTCATGTTGCATGAATAACATTTCCTACTCCCCGCATGTATAGCTCTGTTTCGTTTTCCTCAAACAACCAAACCTATAACCCGAGGTCTTCCACATGTTTTTTTGGTCCTCTTGGACCTCTACATCATCCGTATTATTCCTAAATATGACTCGGCTACTGATAGAAAAAGCTGCAGCAAGTGCATTAGCTCCTGAGCATGCTCAGAGTGTAGTATCGCTGGTATAAAATCCACCCTGTTGAAAGTCTCGAAGTGTCCCCAGGCGAAGTTCATCTCATCTCACAACAAGAGCATCCGGCTCCTCCACCTCTCAGCGGCTCCCCGGAAGAGGATAACAGCTAGGTACACTATCAAGTAAGTGGGTGTCCCAGCTGTGTGGAAATCTCGAGCTACAACCTCCAGCTAGTGCCCAACCGTCTGAAAATCTATCCCGACTCGAATCCTCAGAGGCCTCTAACCCTAGAACTCATGAATCGCGCTCAGGTGGCGTTCACTCTCTACTGGTGTGTGAATTGGGAGAGGGCCCTGTACTGAGTCCTCTTCGCTCAATGTCCTGTCATCACGCACAATTGTCGGGGATCTAGAAGATCTCTCGTGGGGAGGCATCCTGAAAGAACAGATGCCACATCGTCAAATGATTTAAACATGGTGAGTTGACTTGGTTTAGTTGACATTAAGAAAAAAAATTCAAACACACACGCAATCAGTGTTTTCGTGCACTGAGATGGAAATCAGATGTTAGGGTCCTGGTGTATGGATATGTCGGCTGCCGCACTAACACTGGACTGCCTGAACTAAAATCCACACTCGGTACCCTTAACATTATTGTTTCACGGAAAATAAATATAAATGTTATAAGCTCTTTGGTAGAACCGACTCCTATGATACCAATTTATCATGAACCATCCTTAGGGCCAGTGCCGTGACACCCCAAGCCCGCCTTCCATAGGACAGGGGCTGGAGACCTTTATTAAAGGCGTAAATCACGATAACTGGAAAGGCATTACCTTAAAAAACATAAACACAACCAACTAGAGTACAAGAAGAAGAAAAAAATAAGTAAGCAGTATAACAATTGTTCTAAAAGTACAAAGGGGTCGGAATACAATCCCAACATTAAAGTGCAAGGAAAAAGACAAAACTGCAGGATGGTGTCAAGCTGCTCCTGGGTCGTCCTCCGGAGATCCTACCTGAAGGGTAGGTACATATATCATCCTCACTACCCTGGTTTTTCAACCTTCTCTGGGTACCATCTCATCGTGAGATCCACCTATGGGTACTGACTCGTCATGAGGTCCACCTCCAGGTTTCCTCCAGTCCTCCTATACTCGGCCTCCGTCAGCACTATCTGTCACCTGAAACCAACACAACGAGGTACGGGCATAGCCCGTGCAGGGGTGAGTATAACGATACTCAGTAGGGACCCCGAGACCCTCAAGGTCTCACTAAATCCAACAAGGATAACCACACATAAGAATATAAATTGATAACCCTTACTTAGATATAAGCCCATATTTATACCAAGTTATCAAGTAACCCATATCTGTCATGAGGAAACACAAAAGTCATTGACTCAGCTCAAACCAGGATTTTTATTCACGATGAAGAAAACACAACTTCTGAAGAGCTCCTCTATTGAAGAGTACGATGATCCTTCCATGACTCTGAGGCGCTTCTCACCAACCTTAGACTGCTGAGGTACCCTTCATGTCTAGTACCATGGGTCTACCACCCCAACACAGTAGTGCTCCCTGCAATGGGTCTGCCACCCCAAAATAGTAGTACTCCCCCTACTAGTCTATAGAGGTACTCCTCCTGTCGAGTACCGCTGGTCTCCCACCCAGACACAGTAGTGCTCCCTGCTGTGGGTCTACCACCCAAACACAGCAGTGCTTCCCACTGGGCTATTCAAGTCACTCGGACTTGAATTAGACAAGTAGTCATTAGGTCTCAACCAGCTACAATGTCTTCATACTCCGTACGCTCGTCTCTTGGAGGATCCGCTCCATGAGCTACTGTTCGATACTCTAAGTATCACAATTTCCCACGAAGAAGTATATCAAAGGACCGCATCATCAAAGGGGTCTCAATGCATCAGACGGAGCGTCTCTCGAATGCCTGGTCTGTGAGTTATCAGCCTTTTAGTCCCGGGGGCCCGGTTGGTTTCATCTACGAACAAACCAGGTCATATATCAACTGTATCCAATACTCAAATGGATTATTCCAAAAGAACCGTATCACCAAGAGGAATCTAAAAAAGTCAACGACATGTAAATCGGACATCTGGTCCTCAATTTATAAGTGTTTCCGCTCTGAGGGCTCGATTGGTTTTAGGTTCGAAACAACCTGGCCATATCCAAACTTCGCCGAAACGTTGGTTGTAATATGCAGACCTATGTTCTCGATCCAAGGAATCAAACTCAACTAACAGTGTGTCAATCGAATGTCTATAGCTCAAGATATGGGAAAAAGACCGAAAAATAGTTCAAAGTGGGGGTCTGGGCCCGGTCCGATCCGGACCAACCCCCCAGGGTCTGCCCGAACCGGTACTGGGTCCAGCACGGTCGGGCATGGACCAGTCCACATTACCTATCCCAGACCAGACTAGGTACCGGCTCGGCCAGCTGGCCGAGCATGGGGCTAGCTCCCCAGTACCGCGGACGCGGCACCAGGCCGGCGCCGCGGTCTTCCCCAGATCCTGCGCGGCCGCGGGATCCCACTCTCGCCACAATGGATGATACCACAGAAAGTGGTTTCCAGCGGCGCACCAGGGCGTTGCGGCCTCAAGGAGGCCAGTTGCCACCTCCAGCCGCCACTGCCGCCATGCCGACAACCCATGCCGTCAGGGGCTTCCACGAGCTACCAGAGTCATTTCGTTGGTCCATTCATCATTCTGACTGTTCCTACGATCATCTCAGGACCCATACATCATTGTTAATTCCTCTAATCACCATTTCGGTCCTTCTTTGTTGTTTCCAATAATTCCACGCCTCATGAACAAACTAACGGTGTGTCCGGACTTGTTTGTTAGTCCGTACACACCGCATTAATGGTTATAACATTGTTTTACAAAGAATGAATAACTATTTTATTTAAATAAATTTGAATCAAACCAGCCAACAACTACCCCACAAAAAATAGTACCCAACCCGCAATGAAAACATTTGCAGATTAAGTTGATAATGAGTTGATCATCGTTCTTTGATTTAGAAGCGAAGAATCATGGAAATATAAGAATAATAAAATTAAACCCCAACCTCATAAAACGAAATTAAATGATGGAGAGTCGCAGAAGACGGTGTCTTGGAAGACAGGTGTTGTTCCATCATCGTCGGGAAGGAAGAAGTTGATGGTGTCATCGGCGTTCTTCGTTCTTCGTTCTTCGTTGGGGGAAGAGGAAAATTATCCATGTGTTGGGTACCATTCGTCACTGCTAGTGTTCCAATGCTTGAATAAGTCATCCATAACTCCATCCCGTAGCCCCCTATATATAGGAGTGGGAGGGTTCATCGTTGGTACGGAAGTCATAAATGTAGGATTTATGATAGAGGGATCCGCCCAATTAATCCGCTGAGGTGGCACATTAAAATGGGGTGGAAGTCAAAAGGGGGCTTATTGGCCCAGGTGGTCCCCACAAAATAAAATCTTCCAAAGGAAGGATATTTCCTGGAGGGCCCCACCATTAATTAACCACAAAAAGGAAAGGGGTGTGGTTAATGCTTGGGTGATCCCCCGTTTAAAAAGGGAGGTTTCATCCTCCTCAATTGAGAGGGGTATTTAAACCTAGAGGCTCTCCCGCATAAATGCGGGGGAGTCAAGGATTTATGATTCCCCGCCCATTAATTGGAGGCCTCATGTGGCTTCCTCCACAATCAACCTCACATGGGAGGTGGATCTCAGTGGGCCCCACCACCATAATGTCCCTTGGGGGGTTAGGTTGTGGTGGTCCCACCAACATCTCCCAAGTGGTGCTTCTAACCATTTTATCTGCACAGAACGTGTTTAACAAAATAAAATAAATTTTTCAGTTATTTTATTCACTACTAGAAAACTAACCTATACCAATGGTTTGGAACCGTTGGTATAGGCCTCCAAACTGTTTGTATTTCCTATACAAATGGTTTGGAGAACCATAGGCAAGTAATCTATTGGGATAGGTCTATATCAACAGTTTTGAAAATCCATGGTATAATTAATATGAAAATCTATTCCAACGGTTCTAGAAAACTGTTTGTATATGTATTTACAAAGAAACATTCACTGGGATTTGATCCCAAGACCTCCATTTTATCATTGAACGACCTAACTAATAACCTAACATTACTTTTGTAAACATAATTTCCTAAATATATAAATGTATTGTCCTAAATATTTTAAATTACGACTTATAGAATGTTCTGGTTTAGAGCATCTGATAAAAAATCAAAATACCTATACCAACAGTTGCCAAAACCGTTGGTATAGGTCTCTGGATTCTGGGTAGTGATATATTGGGGAAAGCATACAATTTCCCAACGGTTTGGCCAAACCATTGGGAAGAGTGGCCCCAAATTGGACCTTTCCCAATGGTTTGGCCAAACTGTTGGGTAAAGTGGCCAAAAAGTGGACTTTTCGCAATGGTTTGGCCAAACATTTGGGAAAGCCTACCCTTTCCCAACGGTTTTCCAAACCATTGGGAAAAGTGGCCAAAATGTGGGATTTCCCATTGTTTTGGCCAAACCGTTGGGAAAGGGTGTAGAGAAGTGTTTGGAAAGGTCACATTTCCAGTAGTGATTTTATTTACCCATGTAAAACCCCAAAAACTAAAATTCATACCCGATCATTTTTCGCCGAGGTGAAAGTCTTCATAATGGAAAACTTGCGCTGTGAGGTCAATGGTGCCCTCAGATTTCAATTCCGAGCACCTTTTCAAAAGATAGAAAAACCCACTCATACGTTCATTGAACATACTCGAGATAAACATCGAAAATTGATTCTAGGCACACCACACCTCAGAATCAAGTACTGTCAAAAGCCACAGACTCATAAAAATCCAAAGAAATAAAATAATATTCCTTAAAATTTCCAGGTTTTTACAAATTAAAATGAAGTGGATTCAGGTACATTTTTCATTTATTCCTATTAATCTATTGTGTTAATGGTTTCAGGGTCTACAAATTCATTCATTTATATGAAATTTTTTGTTAAATTTGAAATTCCAACTAGAGAAATATTTTTAGAAATTAGGGAAAAAATATGGGTGAATAGTGAGGAAAAAATAGATAATAAGAATCTTATTGATTTTTCATGTGAAAATAATTTACCAACAATCTTATTGATCTTTCTCTAGTATAGATCCATTTTATTTTGGGGATATATTGTATTTTTGATTAACATACTAAGGTAGACTTTATAGATAAAAAATATTCTTTTTAGAAAGTGTTTATGTTTGTTAACAAGAATGAACTCATGTCATTAATAAAATATGAGCCAGCCGAGATGCTGTTAAATGATGGAAATGAATTTTATCTTCAACATAATTTTTTTAAAAATGAACAATTCACATTAATGATGTGTCAATAGTGAAAAAGTATCTTGATGTTTTGCAGATTAGCTTCGTGGTATTATACCCGATCATAATGTTTAACATACCATTGACAATGTTCTTGATTTTAATACAATTTCTAAACCCCGTTGTCTATTGTATCAAATAAAACATGTGGAATTGAAAAAAACAATTAGAAGAATAATTAGATAGAGGATTCATTTCACCTTGAACATCACCAATAGGTTCTCATATCTTGTTTTTATGAATTTAATACTATACAATGATAAATTTCATTGATTATTGTGCCTTGAATAACATCATTATTAATAATAAGTATCATTTACCCCATATCCATGAATTTTATGTTAAGGTCATGGGATCACATTTTTTTCAAAGGTTTATATGAGATCGGGTTACCACCAATTGAATAAAAGGGAAAAAGATATTTTGAAGAAATAATATTGCTCTAGATATGGTGATTATGAATTTGTAGTTATTCCGTTCAGGTAAACTAATACACCTGCTTTGTTAATGGTTTTTAAGAATTGAATATTTCATGAGTTCTTTGATAATTATGTGCTTTTATTTATTAATTAAATATTGATATATTAAAAAATAAATAGGAACATGAAATACATCTATGTGTTTTTTTCCAACCTTAAATGAAATTAAAATATTTGTGAAATTCAGTAACTGTGAATTTTTGTTGCAAAAAAAAATTAATTCCTCGGTCAAATTGTTTCTAAAGATGATTTAATTGTTTATCCTTCCAAAAAAAATTGTTAAATAATGGAAAATACACACTAATATTACCAAGATTCATAGTTTTTATAGTTTATCATAAAATTATTAGAGGTTTTTTTAAAAACTATTACAGATATCTTTCCCAATAAATAAGTTAACTTGAAAAGGATTTTAGATAATTCGGACTAAATAATGTGATGATTTTTTTCATGAATTGAAAAGAATATTAGAGAATGCTCCAGTTCTGTCCCTTCCATCTAGAAGTAGTGAATTGTTTTTCTATAGTAATCTTTTATTGAAAGTATTTGGTTGTGTATTAATATATAACGATCAGGTAATTTCTTATATTTTTTGTCAGTTGGGACATTATGAGTCAAATTAACCTACAAATGATTTAGAATTAGCTACTATTGTTTTTTATTTAAAAATTTGAAAACCTAATTAGTACGAAGTAAAGGGAGAAATATAAACTGATCACAATATTTTTAAGAATATATTCACTAAAAACTAATTGAATATAAGACATAAAATATGGATGGAACTAATCAATATTATGATTTCACAATTCATTACCATCCAGGAAAAGTAAATAAAGTTGTCGATGCTTTGAGTGGAAAATGATATGCAACATTAACCATGTTATGTTTGGAATGTGACCCTTTGGTTATTGATTTTTTTTAATTTTGTTTCAAATGATTTTTGTGCATGAAATTCCTCTAATTGGTTCCCCTGTCAGTGAGATCTTCACCACCAGATAAAACTATGCAGGCTTAGAAGGAAGATTGTGATTTTTAGAAAAATGTATAATTGGTTAAAAAAAAGTTAATTATCATTTATTTAATATTCATAATGTTTGTTAATTACTATTTTGGAAGATATTATGTGACCCTTGTGATTCAAATTTGAAGAAAGAGCTATTATGTACAGCTTATAGTTCCCTATTTTCAGTTCATCCTGTAATAACTTTGGTGTACAGAGACCTTTGAATGTATTACTAGTGAGATGGGAAGAAAATAGATATATTTGAATTTACTGGGATTTTTCTTGACCTGACAATAGATTGATGCAGATCAGATGTTACCAAAATGGATTGATCATGATTTTCCAGTACCAAAGTATAAAAGGGGGAATATATCAATGGAATTCATAGTGGGATTACTGAGGTTTTCTTAAGGTAACAGTTTTATCTGTGCTATTATTGATGGATTGAATAAATATGATCATCTTTATTCCGTTTTGTGACATTATGTCTAGATCAACAATATTGGTTTTGTATTAAATATATAGTGAGGTTACATAGATTTACTCACTATATTGAATCATATCGTGATCACCGGTTCACTTATTCCATTTAGAAAGTCATTTAGAATTCTTTAGGTACTAAATTATATTTCAATACATCTTTTCATCCTCAAACATATGGGCATTTAATACTAAAAATTCAAACATTATAGAAAATTATATGATGTTTCTCAATGGATTAAATATTAATTCGGGATCAACATATTTCATTTTTTTTTATTTTTCTTAAAATATATGTCTTCATTCAAGTACCCATATGGTACAATTTGAGGCATTACATGGACAATGGTGTCAAAATCTTTAATTTTGGGATGATTTAGGTCAAAGAAGTTAATGAGACTATAATTATTGGAGGAAATGGTAGTGAATGTCCAATTTATTCAGTGACTTTTGAGAATAGCTCCATGAAAGAAGAAAATTAATACAAATAACCAGGAGATGAATCTTTGTTTTGAGGTAAGTTATCATGTATTTCACAATGATTCTCTTTGAAAAGTGTGATGTGTATTGGTAGGAAGGGGGAACTAAGTACATGTTTCATTGGACCATATTATATCATAGAGAAATTTAGGTTAGTTTCCAAATGATGGATTTCTATATGATTTAATCCCATGTACACAAATTTTTCATGTTCCAATGTTACGAAAGCATTTGCCAGATTGATCTCCTATCTTGATTCATGAAGTAGTTTAGTTGGAAGAAAATATTTCTTATGAGGAACATCTAGATCAATTTTTTGACCATCTAGATAAATTATCATATAATATGGTGATTCATCACATAATGTTATTTTGGAAAAACAAATATGGTTAAAGAGGTATCATGAAAATCTGAAAAATCAATGAGGGAAAGATATCCTAACTTATTTAATAATTGAATAAAATTGTGAGGATGAAATTAAAAAATGGGGAAGAATATAATGAACCAGAAAATGATAGAATAATTTATTTTCATATTTATTGAAATTTAATAATTATATATTAATTAAAAGAGACAACATGTTAAATAGCATAAGTGATAAAACTAGTTTAATAGTTAAAATAATTATTTTTCTAAAAGAAGTTTAACGTCCTTTTGATGGGGCACATGATTAAAGTATAGTATTTTTCATTATTATAAATTATATTTGACAAAATAAAATACGTCTTTGGATGAATAGTATCCCAAATTATTATCGTAGAATTTATGGTATTTTCTGATAGATTTTATATTTTATTGAATTGTGAAAAATACAGCATTTTAATTCAAAACTACTTTTCCATATATAATATTTATATAGTTATATTATCATTTTAATTTAATTTAATGTATAATTAGATTATGTTTTTATCATTTTACCTAATTTGGGTCATCAAAATAAATTTCACATTGAAATTTGATATATAAACTAAGTAATATTTTTAATGTTTTACATAAAAAACTTTTTTTCTCATTCTATCAATGAGATTCATTTTAAATTATTTTTTCGGGGAAATTTTTTCCGAATAACAAAAAAAGGCAAATAAAATTTAATACATTTAAAATTAAGGATTTAACTGGATTATTTTTTTTTGGAAATTATGAATGGTAACATTAGTAATTATTTTTATCAACATAGTTAAGGGTGAATGGGGAAATTAATGGAATAAAATAATATTATAATTTATTTATAATCACCGTAACACTTTTAATAATTTCACAGTTTGAGTTTTTTTACTGTTTGAATCCATGGGATTAAGTTATATCTTTTTAAATCCCCATGGTTGTGAGAAATATTTTTATAATATTATATTCACAGAGAAGACAAATTTTTTCACAGCCTTGTTCTTAACATGTAAATTATTATTAATATGGGGTAATAAATGTTATCTATCTGAATATAAATATTATTTAGAATGATAATATGTTTACTTACAAAATGGTTTTTTTATGAAAAATGTTTTGGCAAAAAATAATTTAATTAAATGGGGTCATAATCATGATGCACTAATTGACCCATTAATAAAAGGATCAAATAAATGATTTTATAAATATTAAAATAAATATAATTTTGTATAATTGATTTCATATATGAATTTTAATGAAAAATTTTACATCATATGGATTTTAATGGATTTTTTAATATAAAAAGTATTTATGATATTTTTAAAAAGTCATAAATGAATAGTGTCAAAATTTACACTAATGATATTTTTAAATATAAAATATTTTATGAAATGATATATAATATATAAAATTTTAATATTAGTCCACCTATTTGGGATGTGTCTTACTATTTCATACATGAATCAATAATTGTCGGTTTGTCATGTTATAGAAGTTAAATTTACCCTTATAACAAAAATTACACGATATCATAGTAAGAATTAATAAGGTTTAAGAAAAAATAGATAAGGATTAAAAATTAATAAAAACATGCCTAATATTAATTTCATGATTTAATTTCCTCTAATCCTTATCATATATAAGAAATAAACCACTTTGGATTTATATTTAATAGAATATTAAATTATAGTAATTTAATATTTTAATGATTTCAATCAGCATCGATCCCCTCTCAAATAAATCGGATACCATTGTTCTATATTATTCACACATAGAATCCAACTTTTATTGTCCAAAATAAATAAAATCACAATCCTAGAAGACGTAAAAAAAATTATAGTGGCCTTATATTATGTATAACACCCTCCTTAGTGGGTTGAAGGTGTTAATCAACAGAGACTGTCTGAATGAAAGGTATTGTTTTTTAAGTGTTTCTGTACTCTGTCATATTCCAATTACATCAAATCGTCATAATCAAATATGAACTAATAAATAAAGTATCAAAAATATATTCATATGATTTTAGTTTAATATCATCCCCTCTATCCATCTCAAATTTCATCAAATTTTAATTAAATCATTTGTTTCTGTGTGCAGTGGACTACCACCTCTTGAACCAAAAATAATTTTTTTTATCACCTTCATTCAATAATGGTTATAATTATTTAATTAAAATTTTATATATGATATTAATTACATATTTTTCATTATTGAATAATAATATATATCAATTATGGTCTTACCTTTTGATGCACATAAAAATGATAACATTGTTCGTGTGTACATGTGATCTATAACGTCCACAAAGGGATGTGACTTGTTTTTCTCCACCACATCACATGGATGATGTATATAAGTATATTTAATTAATAATAATAAATTAATGATATTATTATAATTATAAAATATAAATCAATAATTACCTTTTTTATATAGATGATCAATGAAATGTAAACATTGCACATGCGTTTGTTGGGCCTACCGTCTCAATGATTATAACACCATTCATTTTTATTAACCATAAATAAAAGGTTTGATTTAAAAATATAATTAATGTATAATAATTATTATTATGGAAATAATATTATTCTATATATTAGTATATTATTACCATTTGGAAAAAATACATTATTGTAATATCATTTTTGACTTGAGTACCGAATATCGACAAAACGATCAATGTGAACATAAATAATTATTTAAATGTTATAACCATATAATAATTCATATCAAAGGAATAATAAAGATAAAAAATCATATAATTAATTTAAATAATTATACAAAGTTTATTATTTAGTAATATAAAGATTGAATGTGATGATTCAGACTCAAGGTGTGGGAAATTCTTTTAAAACCCTCTTTAAAAGTATCTATTTTCATCTATTTTTTTACAAAATCCAAAAGGAATGTTTTTTTAACATCTAATAAAAGACATAAATTTCCCAATATTATTTGATATTAATGCTTTTATTTGTTCCTTTTAAATTTTTTAATTTTATTTGTTAATAAACTATTTTTATTTATGAGTGTGTGCATTTGTTAAAATGAATTGTAATTTCAAAGTGGAAAAGTTATTATTATTATTGAATGGTTTCTGTATTGTGTTTATGTTTTGGTTTTTGGTAATTGTTTATGTTTATGGCATTTTTTGATAAACCTATGGTGATTGAACACTTTATATCTATCCAATACATTATGTAATGAAATAGAGTTAAACAATTGGGTTTCTTATAAGTGATTAAGGGAAAATACTATGATGGGTATTCTAAATGTTACCATGAAGGTTTCTACCTATTTAGCCATGGAAGATCAAATACATGAATAATATGAATGACACAATTTAGCTTTATGGTTTATGATTTCATTATAGTTTTACAATAATCTTATAATTTTATGAGGTAATCAAATGAGTTTATGTATTCTAGGAGAAAAGTATGATTTGGTGAAAATATATTTATGAGATTAAAATATTCATTGACTAATGTTTCTTTTCTAATTATATTACCCTTAATCATATTTTTGTGCGCATCCCAAGTTTTAAAAAAAATCATATGGTATAAGGAATTATAGGATAATGTAAGAAGTAATGTTAGAATTTATGAATATCTATTATGAAAAATAATCCAGGTATTATTTTATATGTTTTATATTATGAATTAAATGTATTATTTTTTTAAAGTATCATATTTGTAACAATGTGGGATGTTATGTATAAATTATGAACTAATTCTCTAAATCAATAAACATAAAATGATACTCAATATAAGACATTGTAATTTCATGAATAAAACTCATGATTATGTAATTTCTCAGGTGAGAGTTTCATATTAGAGTTAGTAATAGTCCTTGATTCCATATAAATTAAAATAGAACATTGATCTATGTCTTCTCTAAATAAATTCAAAACATTCCATATAATATATGGGAAATAATTCATTTTCATTATAATTTGAATGGATGTAAAAATGAAGTTAAATTTCTTTTATAAAACTATTATATCCATATATTAACATCCATAAAATAAAATTAAAAATTATGTACATAGAAGAATTTTTTAAGGAATCATTAGAGTATTTTTAAAAAATAATGTCACATAACATGTGCTTGAATTATATTGTCAATTACTTATATTAAAAAATATTAGTCATATACTAATGATTAAATTTCCTTATAACAATTTTTGATTTTATTATTCCTTTTATTTCACTTACAAACATATTATATACAATTGCTTAATTTGTTAAATTCACATCAAGTGTTTTGATGATATTCATCTCATATATCCAAATAAATATTTTAGGTCGACTATACTGAAAGTGTTAACAATTACATTATACCTAGAATAATAATCAATTAATTATCATTTTAAAATCTAAATTATACTTTTAAAACCACCCATTCTATATAGTCATGAAAATTTAACTATGTTACAATATTTGAGACAACAAATAGTACATACACATGTCTAACATCTCTATTTTTCAATGGTTACCATGAAATAATGTAAGTATTATATTATTTATTAAAAAATATAATAATATTATAAATTTGAAATTATTTACATAAATACACTTATATATATAATCCATGTCACATGGTGAAGAAAACAAAATCACATCACTTTGCCGTGGGGGATGTCAACTTGTACACACGAATGAGTTAACATTTACCAGTAAAAGAAAAGGTAAGATAAATGGTGTTATAACATATTTATAAAATCATAAATATTTCAGGAATAATATATATATATACATATTAAACCAATAAATGTATCTACCTTCTAGATAAGGATACAAAAAATGTATAACTTTTGTCTGTGAGGAAGAAGTCCTCTATACACACGAACAACAGTTTCATTTCTCATTTTAGAGTTGTTGCATAAAGATATAGGTTATTAAGAAAACATAGTAGTACCTAATTATATGTTATATACTAATTTAATTATATAATCCTATATTATCCAGATATTAAGAAGGTTAAATAAGAAATAAATAAAAAATGGTTGGTTATATATTATACAACTTCTTCAGATGACCACCTTTGCATTCCACCATAACAAATATAATTTTGGTACCAATCTATTAATTTGTCTTCTAAGATGTGGTAAGGGATGTATGGAATTTATTTTGTCATTAATTTCATGAAATAATGTATTTTCTAGTTGTGAAGAAATAAGAATAATATATGACCTTTTATAAGATAGGAAAGGGAACTCTTGGAATTCCTTAAAATATTAAATTAATATAAATTGATTTTAAGGGTAAAATGTCTCAAAATTGATAGGATTAATATTTAAGATGGTAATTAGTATATATACACTCATAAAATTTGAAATATATTAGATATGTTCCGTACCCTTGTCATTTGATATAATTAAATGTGAACTATATTTTTGATGATTATAACGATAATAATGTTTTTATAATTTCTAGATTAATCTGGTAGATATGAAGGAAAAATTTTCCCTTAAATGAACAAGGGTATATATTTTCACCCTTATACCAATTACATGGCCTATTTTACTATTTTAAGAAAATTTTAATTATTTAATAAAATGATATTTATTTTAAAATATCTTTAATATAAAATATTCAACTACTCCTTTAATATTACTTTTAAAACTACAAGATAAAATTAATATTAGAATATAATGCATTAAAAATTCTCTAACATGTTATTTTAATCCCAAATATTAATTGATCATTATAATTGATTAAAATTTTATTACTTTTTATATTTTTATTATCATTTATTTAATTATTCTATTTATTTAACAGTTATTAAATCCACATAGAATAATATTTTAGGGTAATTACTTATTTTATAAAAACTAGAAATGATATACCATGACATAAAACAATTTTTCTTTAGAATAACTTCTTTTTGAAAGAATAGGCTATGTTTATCCTTATGTAAAAAATATTATTTAAAAAAAAGTAAGTTTGTGACATTTTTTCTATATATTCAAATAAATATTGTAAATGTCCAATTCATATTTGAATGGAAATAAGTTTCCATATATTTTACATTTTAATGATTATGTACAAGAAATTTTTATCCATCAAAATTAATTAAATTTCTAGTGTCATTTTGAAGTCATTATCTTTTTATTTTTAACCTTAATTACCTAATTTACCCTTTTACTATGTTTGGAAACATTAATTTGGTTACTGTTCATAATGTATAATAATAAAAGGGACCTATTTAAAATATTTATACCCCCTAATTCCAAATATAAAATATTTTTTATATAACAAAAAATAGATGTTAAATAATTGAAATTAAAATTATTTTGGAAAATATGATGACAAATAGTTTTTCAGAATAATTCCATTTTTTGAAAAAAAAAAATTCATACAAAATATAATTATAAAAAAATTTATAATGATATCTTATTAATATTTTAATTGAAAAAAATGAAAAAAAATTAAAACATAAATAAATTATCTTATAAGAAATTGGAGAAAGATTACAATTTTTTAAAAAATTATTATTATTCATTGATTATCACACTTTTCATGAAATAATAAGACATCATTACCAGATATTATTTTTTTATTGAATTGAAAAAGTAAGATAATTAATCCAAATATATATTATATAATTAAGGGATAATTATTTTAAATAATTCTATATAATGCATGAAAATTCAATTTAGTAAGAAATAAATTTTTTACACTTATTGGTTGAAAATCTACCTAATATTTATATAATGTACTTTACTATATAAAATATAAATAGTGAATATTAACAATAAATTAAAATTATTTATTTTAAAAATACCTAGTTTTTTAATGTGGAATCTGAATCTATAACTCAATTTAATTAGATTAAATCCAACATTGAAAGAATTAGTGTAGATGCCATATAACCATTGACTATTTTTTGTGATAATCAGTGTGAAGATAAATATTTAATGTATAAGGACTCATTTTTTTTGGAATGATTCCCATTATCATATCATTAGTGTTATGAGTGTATTTATATTTTTGTGGTAGTGTTGTAAATTGGAAATGGTTATTATTAAATTTATGTTTAATATTTTGTTAATTTTTTTTGGTTTTTTAATGATTTCTGGAAAAGTCTCGGGTGATATTTATATATTGTTAAAATATATTATTATAAAATCACATTTATAAATAACTGTCTAGTCATCATTAAATATCACACTATTAACCTAATGCATCCACTTTATCATGGAAAACACCCTTACCTATCACCATCATGAAAATGACAATTACACATCAAAGTGTTGTCTAGAAATTTTTTATATTTTCAATGTAGAGTAATTTTAACTTTGAAACATAAGTGAAATGTTTTCAAATATATAAGTAACGTTTAGATACATAAGATTCATTGAGAGATACATAATTTTTAATTTTTTTCTACGTAAATGTAATCCATTCATGGGTAAAATTAAATACTTTATAGAATATAGAATAAAAAATATCCTGTATTTGATATAAAAAGTAAATTCCATAATAATTAATAGTAAATTCTAGATATGTATGTGTTGTACCTTTTACAAATATTCATGCATAAAAATAATTTTACTAAGGGTGTGATTTTTTAATATTCATTTTCTCAATTGATTTAAATTATATATTATGATTCTAAATGGAATTATCAATCATAAATCATGGAAAATGTGTTAATTTTATATGAATTAATTTAATATTTTTACATATTATATTAGTTATATGAATATTATTAATTTAAATTCTATGACATGGTTTTGATAAATACACCATCACACAATTTATTTATTATAAAGGTGTTAAAATAGTCATTAAATTTAGATTAATGGAATGATAATGTATTATGTCCTCAAATTATATAGTCACATTGTAAATTAATGGATTTTTAATTTTATCATAAATTTTTGTTGTCTCATACATTTAGATTTTCCTTTAGACATTTCTCATAACCTATTTATGTTCTTTATGTCATCTCATGATAATAGTTTCCCCCATTAACTTAAGGTTCATATCCCATCTCCCCCCTTATTCATTATTTTTTATTCACAGAAGATTGGAAAGTGATATTTTTTGTTGGTTTTAGGTTATATATATATTGATATCATGTATGGTAAGGGAATCCACACATGGAATCAAATGCAGAGGTCTTCAATCCTTTATATATATAATTTATCTAATCGTTTTAGGGAAAGTATTTATAATCCATTCTTCAATCAAACAAAATATATTCTCCTTATTACGATATCAAAGTAATTTATGATATTCTTATTGAATAGTAATGTACTTTTATTATTATCCCTTTCAATAAAATTTTGTTAAACCACTTGGAATTATGGCATGTTTAAAATTATTTATATGATGTATTAGTAGTATGAATGAATCAGACCATAATATTAAAACATATATGTTGTGAATCACTAAAAAACTACAATTTTTATCAAAATGAACATGGAGAAACTCTTTTGAATACTATAGGATATATATATTTTACCAAGGCTAAATAGATATATGTGGTATTGGGGTAGGGGATACTATTTAATTAGGGAATTATATTATCATACTCTTCCCACTTCCCTATATAATCACTTTCTCTAGGGGAAGGGGCTACTATTTATTTCTGCCACATTTAAATTCTAATTGGTTTAGTTTCTCTTTTAATGATTTTTATTATTCCTTCCCTATTTCAACCATTTTATATTTATTAATAGTATTATTTTTTATCAATACATTTTTTATAATTATGTAAAATTGTATTCAATATATATATATTAATATTTTCAATGTGAAAGGAAATTTATTAAGAAAACAAAATTTCAATGGAGAAATATTTATTGAAAATAAAATTCTGAAATAATGGATAATATTCCTTCTTATATTTAACTTGTTAATTATTTATGTTCAATATCTCTATTTATTGATAATATGTTGAATCATATTTATATATATATTAATATTAAATGTTTCAATGATGATATTGTAAAATGTCATTTATAAATGAGAAGTGATTTTATAATGATAATAAGGTAATAATAAGATAATCAAATAACTAATTTGTTATAATCTAATATGTATTATTGGGATTATAGACTTGTTATGTGAATATTATCTTATGATATATTTGTGTGTTGGTTTATAATAGATTTATTATTGTTTTTAATCATTTATAGAATTATAGTTTAGAGAGGGATGGTTTTATTATTTAATAGAGGTTGTATGTGTAACGTCCTAGGTAAATAAAGAATATGACATCTTCATATTTAATAATATTTGTGAATGAAATATTAATTTTAATTTAAAGGTGACGCTATGTTCGAGAGCGTACTTGATACGCAGAAACCATTTTCATGGAAATCATACATTGCACACAGACAATTTAATATTATTATTTTAAATGGAAGTTAACGCCCAACCATTTTAATGAAAGAAATTAACATAACTAACTACAAAATTATTATATATGTTTGTTTAATATTTTTACATTTATCCAATAAATGATAGAAGCATAAAATATGAAATCATCCAATTTAAAACATAAATATTCTAGTATACTTTAAAAGGTCGATTAACCACCTTTTGATGGAGAACCCTTTTTAAATATACTATTTGTCACTTTCATATGTTATATTTGAATAAATAAAATCATTCTTTATAATCGGGACATCAAAACTTATTTTGTGTAAATTTTTGTTATTTTTCTGATAATGTTTAATTTTAATGAAGAGTGAAAATGCTGTATTTTAATTAAAAACCCTCTTTTCATCTAATTTATTTATATGGTTAGATTATCTTTCTAATTGGGCTTAAAGTTTAATTACAATTTATTTTTACAATTTAATACAATGGTGGTCATTGGAATTAATTCCACATAGAAATTGAATATAAACAAGTTTCAATATTATGATAGATATTTAAATTTGTTAAAATAGACATCATTTTCGAATTCAGAATATCAAATATAGATTAGACTATTTATTTTTTTAGTTTTTTGGAAACATCAATTTTAGATGAATAGTGAAACCACTAAGTGGTAGTTGAAAAACTGACTTTTTCATTTAAATGTAATTTTAAATCTTATGTGAATTAAATTTCAAAAATCTAAAATACAAAGTTTTAATTAGTAAGTAAAATGTGGTTCAATAGGATGAAAAAAAAATTGGTGAATAGTAACTGTTGAGTTTTATTAACTGCGATTAAAGGTAGTTAGGGAAATTTAAGGTAAAATTAATATTATAAAAATATAAAAATACCTTGACACTTGTCCCAACCTTATTATATGTGTCATGGTCGACCAACAAAATCTGTGGGTCGATTTCGGAACCCCATTGAGCCACATGGCTAAGATAATGACATTAATAACATTTTATTTAAAGTAAAAATAAAAATGTCACAAACATGTATTGTTTTACTAAAATAATTTTTAAACTGGGTTATATAAGTTATCTTTTTTTCTATAAATAGTAAATATAAATCTAAGTATATTTCCTACATCATGGTAATTTTTTTTATAATTTTTAGACATCAAATAAATAAAATTATTTATGACACAACGATGATTTATTGTTTATGTCATCAATGAATGATTTAAATAAATAAGGAGATAAAGTTTAGAATAATATCAAGACTTGTCCAATTTTAATTGGATGATTTTATTTCAAATATGGGCCACCTTATCATCAAATTTAATTATTTTTTGAGCTTTAGAAACCGAATGTCATTTTATAATAAAAAAATAGTATCAAGATTTCCAAAAGAGCCCCTCCTCTCCCTTATAAAATGACATCACTTCCTACCCATCTATTATAGTAATCAAACCATTTGGCTCATCCAAACTCTACTCAAATAATCTCCCAATATACCTCCATCTATATTAGAAGCCTTACCATAGGAAAAAATTCCTTCAAGAAACCATTTTTTTATCAAACCTAGGGGAGTTACCCGATTTAAAGGTAATGTATTCTCTTATGTTCTTTGGTTTTATTTTTCTTACCAAACCCCCCTAAACTCTTTTTATTCATTTATTTTGTAACAATAATATTATCTTAAATATAGTAAGATGTTTTTATGAGATGGATTCGAGCTACACTTAAACACACCTTCATCTAATTGGTGAAAACATACTATTTCTGTGGACGGCCAAGTACTGCCTCACAAAATGTTGATTGTTCAATTATCTCATACTGCCTCTCATAGTGTCCATTAAGATGTAAATGAATTTATATATGATATATATTATTTTTATTTTTATTTCTTATTTTTTATTTTTTATTTATTCCATACCTTTATGGTTTCCATAATGGGTAAACGTGATAATTACATTTTAGGAAGTGAGGACTACCGCCCCTCAAAGTGATTTGAATCGTTAATTTCATATATGGGATCTATAAATGATGTAGTTAATGAAATTATATATAATATTATACTGGAATTATAATATACCTTTATATAATAATGTTTTCAATCCATTAAATGCGAAATTGAAATGAAACTAGTGTTAATGTGTACGTACAACATATTGTCTCAATTAACGGTGCATTTCATATCATATCATCAAATGTTATTTACTGTTATAAATAAGTATATATACAAGATATAAATGATATATATTATATATACATCATGAATATCGTTTTTGAGATAATGGATATTTTACTACATGAACAACTTGTAAATATAAGAAGTTCACTTTTGACTCAAGTAACAAATATCGACAAATTGATCATTGTTAACTTAAATATTTAAATAATGTGTATAACATGATAATATGTGATATTAATTGAATAATAAACTTTAGAGTATTTTATTAAAAAATTATAAATTGACCAAATCTATTATTCTGGAATATAAAGAAATGAACAATAAAATTCGGACTTGAGGTCAGGGATCCTACCTCCCTCTTTCTTTTTACATACTCTCTTTTATGTCACTTCATTTAAGCTACCCTTTCTTATGTTGTAGGATGTTATTTTATATTCATATTACCGTAATTTTTCTTTTCATATGATGAGCGACCTTATTTGATCTCATTAATCCATTTTTGGATGTTTTATGTGGCACCGTTAGGCTACCGAATTTTCATAAGGGGATCTCTTATCTCACTTTTAATTCCATGATATTTCAATAGTTTTCCAATTATTTATTGCATGTGGTGTATTTTTTACTGCCATTTGATATATATATATATATATTAATGATTCTATTTATATTCATGGTATTTTGTGATGGATTTGGATCTTATTCTCTTTTATTCATACGAATCGATTGATTACAACGAGGTAAGGAGTTTTTATCCCACTTTTTATTCCTGTGAGATTCATGATATATTTGTCACTATCTACTTTGAGTGGATTATGTACTTCCCATTATTCTAATCTTTGTGTAATATACTTTAGTTTATGGGTATTTACATCAATATTGTATAGTCCTTATTTCATGAGGTGTATGTTTTGAAAGTTACCCAAATCGGTAAGGAAACCTTTCACCGTCCTATTTTTAAAAGTCTTCTTTTTTGTTTGGTATTTTAATTTACGTCTTCTTATGTTGGGATATGTTCATATATATCTTTATTGCTGTAAATATTATGTAAAAGTGATGAGATATGTTTTTTTATCTCTGATCAACTCATTTTTTGAATTTCAATGTGACATCGTAAGGCAGTCAAATTTCTATAAGGGAACTTCTTATACCAATTTAAATTCTTTGGGTTAAACATATACTACTTGATTATGTCGTGCTATGAATTTGTGTGTATGACCTATGATTGTTTTATAATTAATATCCACTTATATTGTGTCTATTTATATTTTTCGCACATTATTATATAATTGATTTATCCTTAATCTAAGGATACCGTCATTATAAGGGACTTCATCTCAATATCCTTCCTTTGAGACATCTTTTGATTTATACATGACTTTATTTTATATGGTCTATAAAGCACTTTGGACTATTCATTTCATTCAAAGGGAATCATTTCTCTACGAAGCATTTGACTAAATGACCAAAAGGAATTTTTCATTTTTTATGTAAGTGGGGACAACAACCATTTCCGCCGCCATGAGTATTATTTGATTATGTTATAGTTCTAGGGAATTTTTAAGAATTCGGGTGGTTCTTTGATAAACTAAGTGTGGGTGAGCCTGAGAGATCTCTCCAATGCATTGGGTAATTTGAAGGAGTTAAACTCTAAGGTTTCGCCGAAGAGATTTGTTGAATATACTGTGATGGGTATTCCAAACTTAACCATCAGGGTTACTCCCTACGTCAGAATGTTATGAATGCCACAAGTTACCTTTTTATCTTATGATTTATATGATTTATTCAAAAATATTATTATTTCATTAGGTATGTTAACGTGCTTATGTTTTATTAGTAAAGTATGATTTCTTTGATTCTTATGTATACATGGACTAATGATTTCTTTCCATACTTTTATATCCCTTACTGAGATTTTTATTCTCATCCCTTGTTTTTGAAATGTTTTCCATTGGACTTAATGATGAATAGGGTCAGGGATGGGATCAAATAAAGACATTCTATATAAAACATAGAACTAGACATGTTTCTTTTTAAGAGTTTTTATTTTATGAAGAAAATGGAAATTGAGAAGATTTCTGAACTTTGTAATCTTTTGAGATGTAATAGATATGTCTTAATTCTCTAAACCTCTAAAACTGAAAATATCCTCAATGTAAATTATTAATTCAATTCAAGAATATATAATGTTTTAAGGTCGGGGCCTTATAGTATGACTGCTTATGGAGTGATTATTTTAGTTTATGGATTATGAATGGATGTTCATACAGTGTTTTCCACTTCATTATAGTTGGAATAATTTTTTAATTCCTAGTGTTTAGTTTCATGGGGTGTTATGGTTGTGGTTATATTCAAACACTTCATTTTTATGAGTTTTATAACATTTTCTAATTGGTTAGTATTTTATTATTAATGTATTGTTTGGGGGCATAAGATTAGGTTGTCTCATAGATTATAACCATTATTTCGTTGCACATAATTAATCACAAAGTTAAAATTATGTAGTATAAAAATAATATGGTGATAATTTACGTATTTAGTTTTTTTAATTTAATTTAGTAATGAAATCTAGTATTTTGTGGTGATTATTTTTAATATTATATTTTCAGGATACTATAAAAACAGTACAATTATTGTTTTTTATAAGTTTATGTCATAATTTTTAATTTATTTTCATATTATGTGCATGTTTTTTGATTGAATACCTGTATGAATTAATATTAAATCACTTAATATTTTACGATTTCATAATAATATACAATAAATCCATAATGGATTTCAATTAGGTGTATTTTCTCATTGTAAATAATGGTTAAATTTACAATACATCAATATACATCTATAATGGAGCAAGGTATTCATATGTTGAGTGTATATAGGCTATAATATAATATAGGTGTGATATGAATTTTGAATTTTAAATGGGCTCTAAGAGATTAAAGTGATGTGGGATTATCTTTGGGGGATATAATTGTTCTAGGTTAATACTTGTGCACATATTTATATGTTGTAATGTCTTAATAATATTTCATAAAAACATGTCCTTAGGTTGTGATGTCTTGGAGTTATTTCATATTCATGAGTTCCAACAACTCTATATAATAGTAGGAGTTTGTTTGATGATTATTTTGGGATTTGGTTTGGTTATTTTGTTATGGTTTTGGTTATATGGTGTTTTTGTTGTTATATAGTGGATCTAGAGATGTGGGAGTGGATGAGATGTGATAATGATGGTCTTGTCGCTGATCAGTTATAAGTTAATGTCAAATTGATGTGTCATTAATTTTATTGTTGTGATGTACTAATTATGATAACATAAAGACTTTGAAATTTATTTCGAGCAATATAAATTTTAATAATATTATTTTGGGAACATGATATCATTATAATTTATTTATAAAAAGGAAATAAAATTCCAATGTGAAATGATTTCTTAGTTTTATGGTGTCCTGAATTATTTGAACAGTTGTTTACTATTTTTTAAATTCTTTAATACAAAATAACTATAATTTAATTATTCATGTATAAATTTATTGATTTTTTTTAAATTACATAATTGTTTAATCAAACTTTGATTTTGAAATGAATATGGTGTTCCTGAGTGTATAAGACATGCAATACAATGATAAAACAACAAAGAAATAATATTATTCAAATGTGACCATTATAACCTAGCTATCGATTTAGAGGTTATTAATTGGAAAACCAAATTATTAAATATATTTTTAATGTTCCTTCTTGACCTATATGTACTTATTAATTATTTTTAAATAATAATTTTATTTTTAGTAATATCATTATATACATAAAAAATACAATTTTAATTACAATAGTTTTCTGGTAAAATATTATAATTATTTTCATCCACATTTTAAAAATATATTTCAAAAAAACATCATTTATATAACAATCATTTAAAAATTTTCTTTGAGTCAATTTTATGTTTTTTCGATTTTTTTATGAATCCTAAAAAAATGGTTTTTTTTGAAATTTTTTTATTCAACAATTTATAATATATATTTTTTATTTAATTATTTCAGTGCAATAATAGTTAATTTATATTATTAATAATCCATATAATGTCTTTATAATCGATTCTATGCATTAATTTTGTGTAATAAAAATTCACAATTATGAAAATATTTTTTATAGAAACCATTTTTTTCTTAATTTACATGTTTACTTTTAAATTATATTTCTTCAGTTTTATGAATTGTATTTGTTAAAAATGATTCCGTATTTTGAATTAAAATAATTAATAATATGTAATATGGTCAAAATCATTTTCATTCATAATGATTTTTACCATATTTAAGGATAATACATGTTTACCTGGTAGTAAAAATAATGTGATACAATATAAATTGGATGAAAAAACATGTAAAAATATTATAGGATGAATGTATTTGAACCTTAATCTCCTTATTAAAATCCTTTATTTTTTTTGTAGGAAAATATTCACAAAAATGACTTAATAATAATTTAATATTTTTAAAAATACCCTGTGTTTCATGTAAAATCCCAAACATTTATTAATGAAGATTTTCTATTCTTATAATTATGTTATTTTGTATAAATAACATACATAACATATAGATCCCAATAAAATCATTATTTTCATAAATTAATAAGAAAATAAGTGATATTCATAGAAATTAAAGAACATATACTGATGAAATAATCACATGTCCTTCGAATAGTAATATACCATTTGGATTTATAATCCATCTAGAACTTTAATAACCTCATATAAGAAATTATAAATAAAATTTATGCATTTTATAAATGATAAAATGATATAATTGTATTATATTATGAGTAAATAAATAATTTTAAATTGATAAATTATGTTTTGGTGTTATCATAAAACATAAATGTTTATTTATTATTCTATAATAAATATTTTTATTTTAAATAAAATTTATTGTCATAAAATTTATTAATAGATTAATAATTTGTTTTCTTATTATTAAATGATATTTTTATGAGGAATTCGGTAATGTTTCAATGTTTTATAAAATCTGTTATAATTTTAAAAACATTATTTTTCAAATAAATTTTATTTTTTAAAAAAATATATATTTATTATATTTATAAAATTAATTGAAAAAAATGGAGTTCATTTTGAAATTATATACAATGAAAAATGTTTTTTTGGTGAATTTTAATAATTTCTCTAAAATAGTTTAATTATTGAAATGTGATAATTTACAATATAATCTAAACACTAGAATTTATGCATCATTGTATTGGTATGGCTAATGAAAGAACCATTATCTAACACAATACATCCCTATTTACAATAATTAGTAATGGTAATAAAAAAATATTCACATTCTTGATCCAAAATAAAAAACTAGTGAATAAAATAATCAAATTAATTCCCCCTCCTCCCCTATTAACACAACTGATCACCTTCTCTTCTCCTTACACCTTCCAATATTTGAAGATTCTTCAAATTCTACCCAAATACCTTCCCAAGACCCTTCCATTATCTAACATAATTTTGTATCAATGAATGACCAATCCAAATAACCTAATGGAGGTTCTAATGGAGAATAATTCAAGGGGTTAAAACCTCATTCATTTTCCATTAAATTTTATTCAATTTAATTTTATTATTGTCTCCTCACCTCCCGTTATCCAAGTTAAGTGATGACTCCATTATATTATATATACTATACTGTTATTATATTATTGTCATTATACATTATAAAACCTCTTCTCATCTCTATTTTATTCTAAAAAAACATTATCCATGATGTGTTGATTTTTCACCATCGAGGATAAAAAGTTTTAATTTTATTTTAACGTATTCATGGACGGTCATAAAAATTTATAATTGTTGAAATAGATTGAAAAATCTATTTTATAAACATTTTTTGTTCTAGAACTAACATATTTCTCATAATATTAAATTATAAAATAAAACTAGTTCATGATTTATAAAAACCCACCAATGTTAATTTAAATGATTATCATTAACATTTTTGTAACGAATCGCCATCATATCTAGGGAAAATTATAATATAATACCATTTAAAAATATATATGGTCATTAATAACTTATAATTTTAGTTATTAATAATTATTTTCATTTATGAGGAATATGTATACAAATATATATGTTAAGTGGTCATGGAAACCAAGAAAAAAACAGTAAAAAAATGAAATTGAACTCCATAACACATCAAATTGGATACAAAAGAACATAATAAAATTAATATAAACAAAATACATGTTAAATAGTATATGTAATTAGTACTTATTCAATAAAAATTTATTATCAGGGATATTAATGTTAAGATATCATTCTAAAATAAGTTATGGGGATTCTCAAACCCAATTTATATTCATTGGGTTATTTATCTTTTATAAAAATATCAGTGTGGATATTTTATTAATATTCATCTAATATAATTTCATTATTATTACCTTTACTTTATTAGAATATAAATTTTTTACATCTGATTCTATGTGAAATACAATGATTTTCCATAAGAACCCTTATTTCCAAAACACATCAAGACTCCTCTTAAGATCATTTTTTCTTTACAAAAGTGTGATGATTCTTATTCCAAATGAGTTGTTCCTTTTATCATTTGGGAACCCCAAATATTATTCATGTAATTATTATTTATGAGATAAAACCCATTCCTTTCAATGGATTATTTTATGTCCATGATTGATATATGTTCTATGTGGCCTGACTGATTATGTAAATGTTATGATGTGAAGGGTGCATCCAGAATTATATAGTACTCCAATTCATGGGGTAATATGATGTATATCTTGAGATAATATTAAATATTCATGACTATGATGCTATATTTTTTCAAAATGATGATGTTAGGATTATTCACATATGTTATATATGAACATGATTAGAGGTTTCTTTACTATTATGTGTGGTATTTGACCACTATGACATGATGTTTCATTTTTACGCATTAACATATTCCACTATTTTATGTAATGATTCCTCTCATTATTATGAAGATGATATTATATTTATGTTATGAAGATGATTATGTTCCACAATCTTATATTGATTCATTCACTTATCTATACACATAATGGGATTTCAAATCACCCCTTTGTTTGATGTATATCTTCAGGTATTACAAATATTAAATTGTACATGAAGGAGAAAAAGAAGTTAGAGATGATGGAATTGAATAATGTTAATGTTTTATTTTGGAAATATTATATAGGGTGCTATTTTTTTCAGTATAATAGTCCTTTGAATCTTATATTATAACACTTTTATGGTTTTTATCATTAAAATGATGAAATAGTTATGTATGAATAATCAAGGATACTATTGTTTGTCTAAGATCACGATTTGGTTATAGGGGGGATTATGATTGGAAAACATTACTCAAAAAATCTAGTATGAGACTATGTATATGTGAACACCCAATAAGATTTTTTATATTATTTAAAACCATAGTTTACCCATTAGATATTTCTTTAGAGTTAATTTGAAAAATGATTAATTTATTTATTCAAAACATGTTCACTTATACTTTGTTAAAAATTATTCAATTTTAGAAATTCGTTAGTACCAGGAGAAACCTACCATGTCACATGTGTGAGGGAGAATGAAAAAATCGCTCAAATGGAATCCAAAACGACTTAAGAGGTGGAGTTAAAGAAATCATAGTTATTTTTATATAGATATTCAGGTTATGACAAAAAAACCTAAATAATTTTGAATTTCTGCCTTCCACTAAGATGTAGAAACTAGATATCTACACTTTTATGTGGGAATGACCACTTAGGATTAGTGGATCTTCTTATATAACTAGTCTTGAAATAGTGATTCTTCTCAATGTAGAATATATTTTCTATTATTTTTTGTTCTGAGATATATATAGTGACACTGGCCATTTATTTTTTAGATAGAGTGGTCGAACAATGGGGGATGTTGATTAACAACACCATGTTGAAGGATGAAATTGAGGAGATGGACCGATAATACATTCTGAAAATAATTATATGTAAGTACTTACCTTAAACTCTTCCCACAAAAATAGAGAGATAATTTAGGGAGTTGATGAAAAAATAAGTTTAATCTATCATGGATTATAACTAAAATTTCACATGTCTAGCAAGGTATGACTCAGTTTTTTATCAACAATGATAACAAGTTAGATATATTATTTATTGGTTTAAAACCACACCTTTGAAAATATCTATAAATTTGAAACATTGGGATTTTTGGAGAAGTTTTTCGATGTGATCTCAATATGGGGATGGAATTTATAGAATGTTCTCAGGGATATGGATATAAGAAATGAAATATGGAGGACCAAATTAAAAAGGAGGAATGAAAACTCAAACACTCAAATGTTAATAATTTGGGAAGAAGAATCATTGGAATTTCTTCAATGGGATTGACAATTCTTCAAGTGTGGAACATGAGGCCACTGGGCTCATGAATGCTGAAGATAGATAAGTAAGCTAGAAAATGTGTTGCAAGAAATGAGAGCACCACCTAGGGATCAATGTTTCAATTATACGGAGAAAGGGAAATATTCAAGACATTGCACTAAATGTTGACTCCTTGAGGGTAATCAGCATTATCTTCAACCAGAGGATAAAAGAGAAAGGGAAAGATTACTCCATCACTATTATTAATTTGAAGCCTAACAATAAAGTGTTTACTGGTAGGATGGTTATTCAATCATGAATTCTAAACATAATATTTGATACTAGTTATATCCATTATTTCATATATTTCATGTTTAGTAGTACTATTCAAACACAACCTCAAAATATAGAGGATATGTTGTATTTGAGATCATAAAATGGAGAAATTATTACATCCAAAGTATATAAAATAACATCATACAGTGTTTGTTGATAGGTCCTTACAAACAAATATAGGCTTAAATCATTTTGTGGGGTTGGATTATATTTTTGACATGGATTGTCTATCTTTATACAAATACAAAACCAACTATTATGGAAGTGGGATCACTATTCACATCCTCATGAATCCTCTAATTATGTACAATTTTAAGGAGGAAGATGAATATCCTTCCAATTTATCATGTAAATTGTGGATATATTTCCTTTATGAAAAATCTCAACTAACTCAAATTATTGATAAAATGGAGATAATCATTCCCAAAGACATCCCCATTATGGGAAACAACACCGATGTGTTCCCTCAAATAATAGACTAGTCTTCCTATTGACAAATATGATGAGTTATTAGTTGATCTTATTCTTGGATCTATGCCTATATGAATGAAACATTATATAAGGTCCACCATTGTGTTGGAGGAATTGATGATTCAATTATAAGAGAAACTACTCATGTTTTTTATATGCCTGAGTGATTCGTCATGGGGTACACCAATCATGTTCATTAAGAAAAAGGATGGATTTATTTAACTATTCTTTTATTATCATAATCTCAAAAATCACAATTTGGAAAAATTATACCCTTACATGGATAGATGGTTTATTCAATCTGGTGCATGGGGCCAATTATTTATCTAAGGAGGATATTTGGTCTAGGTATCACCAATTAAAGGGGAGGAAGAATGATTGTCCCAATAAGACCTTTCGAATGATGTTCAAATAGTATGAGATCCTAGTGATGCCTTTTGGACTCACTAATTATTGAGAAATCATCATATAATTACTAAATAAAGTTATTATAGATTATGTTGACAAATATTTTGGTAGTATTTATTTAGGATATTATAATATACAACCAATGGAATGAAGAAACCTGAGGAGAATTTGAATATTGTGCTAAATCCTTAGGAAAGGTTGAAGTTATACAAAATGTATAAAAATGTGAGTTCCGGATGGAGTATGTTTCATTCATAGGGAATGTAATCACTACAAAAGAAATTTCTTTGGAAGATTCCAAGACAAATGAAATCAAAGAATGTTCTAAGACAAGATCTATATTTTAGTCATGTAGTTTCCATTGTCTACATGGGTATTACCAACGACCTATGAAGAACTTCTCAAGATTTTCTATCCCCCAATCCAAGAAGACCTGGAAAAGATAAATGATAATCTAGACTATTGAATGTGAAGATTGATTCAAATAGTTGAAATTGGGGCTTATAACTACACCAGTACTCACACTACTGACATTTGGGGAAAAGTTTGTTGTATACAGTGATGCTTGAATGATTATATTATTATTTTAAGGATGAAAAATGATAAATCTATAGGCTACGACTCATGACAGATGAAAATTCACAAGAAAAACTATCCCACACATGATCTAGAGTCTCCAGCTATGTTCTTCAAGATGAATATTTCTTGGCATATACATATAGGGAGGAGTGTGAGATATATGTAGATCCTATGTGGCTAAAATATATATTCACTTGAAAAGAACTTGGTTTTCAATAGTGAATATTCTTAGATAATATCAAGGATTACAATTTCTCATTCCACTACCATCCTTGTAATGAAAATAATGTAGGGGTTTCTCTATGTATAATGGATCTAGCAACATTGTGAATTTCGCAAATTGAGATTGATTAAATCTTCTTAGATTTGTAAATCTTGGACATTGGAATCATTAAGAAATAAAAAATCCCCAATCATTTCTCAAATTATTACTAAAAAATCCCACTTGGAGATAATAAAGGGTACTCAAAAAATGATGTGGAAATTTTAACTAAGGAATTTTCTACCATAAAAGGTAAATCGTCGTAATTGAAAATTTATGTTGAAGGAGTCATAATATTTGTGTCATGACTATGTGTTTTATTCAATATATAGATATTGAATGATCATCTGAATGATTCAAATATCTCTCCATTTTATATTCATCCATGGATTATATAGATGTATCAATCTCTATAAGAGATCTATTAATGATAAAATATGATGAATGAGATTGTAGAATATACCTCAAAATTATTGGTATGTCTACAAGTGAAGGCTGAAAGAAACAAGTATAAGGGGGTGATGAAACTGTTAACAATACTAACATATAAATTCGAAAACATCACCATTGAATTTTTCAATGGACTTTATGTTACATCTATAGGAACCAATAAAATATGGGTTGTTGTGTATCATCTTTTATATACAGATAACTTTACATCAATTCAAGAGGACTTATAACTAGATCCACTAGAAAAGAAAATCTTTATAGAAGTGGTCAGGAATCAGGGAGTACTACTATCGATTATATCAATCAAATTTCAAGGATTCACATCCATAATTTAGAAAGGCCCCCAACATGCTCTAAAAAATGGGATGAAATTCAGAATGAATTATCATATTCATACTAATGACTAGTTTGAGAAGACTATTAAGAATCTGGAAGACATGTTGAGAGAATGATGCATTGACTTCAAAAGGGGATGAGACTAAAAAATCATCCTTTGGTTGAGTTATCTTAGAACAACAGTATCCACTCAAGCATCCAAAGGTATCTATATGATGTCATTTATCTAAAAAGATATAGAACGATATAATTTTGTGATGATTTTGGTGAACGTATACTGGTAGGACCTGAAAAGGTTTATTAAATGTTAGAAAAGGAGAAACCCATACATTAGTACATAAATGATGCCTAAATTCAACTGAAGATATATATATATATATATAATCATTGAAGAGAACTCTATAATATTTTTGGAGACATGGTAATCCTATACATTTCTCCACAGAAGAGAATCATGATATTTTTCATGAAAGAAAAAGATTAGTACCAGGTTCATCATCCACTTCAATATTCTTGATCATGTCAGAGTTTTGGAATATCAAAAAGCACTTCCACAAACCATATCTCAAGTACATGATCTATTACACATATCCCCCTTAAAGAATTACTTGTGGATCCCTCACATATAATGAATTCATATGTGGTACAGTTAGAAGATGATCTCTCTTATGAGGTCATCCGGTGAAGATCATAGACCACCGGGATAATGTTCAATTGAAAAACACTTTTTACATGGTCATAGCTCTAATGTTGAAACATAATATCAATGAAGAAACATGGTAACCAGAAGAATAAATGAACAACATGTGTCATCACCTATTCTCATATTAGTTTTTAAAATGAAAATTTTTGGGTGAAAATTCAGATAGGGGAATAATGTAATATCCCAAACTTTTATTAATAAAAATTTTGCATTCTTATAATTATGTTATATGGTATAAAAACATACATATTGAAGGACTCCAGAACAACTTATGAGGGGAAGGGTGAATCATGGTGTCAAATATTTCTTTTAAACTAATGGATCTTTTTCCCAAGTGGGTAAGAACCTGTTAAATAGGTCTTAAGAGGAAGTGCAAAAAACAAACAATCACATGCAAAGAAATGAAACAATAATTTTTGCAGGTTTCACCACTAAAGGATATGTCCAAGGAGCATATTCAAATATCATGTCGGTCATACCAAAGTCCAATAATCTTCAATATTTTTTGTAATAAATAGGTTCGATCATAGTCACATTATTACATGTTCACTACCTTTACAATTATTTAGTGATATATCAATGCATCCCTATGATCACATTCACTGACTCCCCATTTCTCCCTCTATTGGATGAATGTGTTCTCTGTTTATTAACATGAAGGTTGCTTCATTAGTGTAGAATTTAATCAATCATCCTTTTCTGTAAATGGATGCTCTGTTGAAATCCCATTTTCACCCAAATATATAATTTATATACCCACACAATGATAGTTTATGATAATAAATTGGATATCTGATTTGGTCAATTTTTAGGCTTTATTGGGTGTTCTGTGTACCAATCTCATCTTCTGTGTACTGTATTCTAGTTATGGTTTGTAGGTTACCTCCTCAACAAATCACTACTATTTCTTCACACCATCCTACTACTCAATGACATACCCTAATCCAAGTATATCCTTACTATGAATACTAATCAGCTTCACCACGTACATTCCTACACCATGTATTTCCAGGCTTCACCGCGTATTGTGAGAGCTTCCTCTATGAGCCACATTCTCTTACACATATTTTTTTTCATTATGTGGTTGGTTCTATTCATGTTCCATCTTCTCCTCAATTAACCACTTCACACTTCACCGGATTTATATTTTATGTTTTAATCTATAATTCAACTATATTACAAAATGGGATTACATCTCCTTATATAGGAACCAATGGATCCAAAAAATCTTCTAGAGCAAGATTTACCAAATACTTGATTTTGGTTTATCCTTCACCACATACCGCTCATGTCCTATGAACTATAGGTTTCATACTAACCTCTATCCACCTAAAATGTACACAACTTCATCTGCATACCTTCTCTGTAAACTGATTTTGGTTCTGTTAACCGGTATGTGTGATGTTACAACTATTTTGTACACCATCTTCTTATCGTTATTCGACATGATATGTGGTCTATGTATTAGGCCATGCAATTCTCTCCCATTTCTGAATTCCCTCATCGTTCATTATGACATACATTCCATTGAAAAAATTATCAAAATTGAGGCCCAAAAGTTTATCAAACACATGGAAACCACACCACCTTGAATAATACTTTCATACATAAATATATGACCACATTCCTTGAAAACTGCGTACAAATCCATGAATAGATTGACATGAAACACAAACCATACTAAGTTATTTTTATTTATCAGCCTTGGTTATTAAAACATCCCCCATAGAATTTGTTGACAACTATCGGTATATTCCCAAAACTGCCAACCACAATAAAAAATGATCCTTCAAGAAACAAATTATCTATAACTCTATGTGTACGTGAGCAGTGATTAGGGTATAAAACAGGAGAGAGGACATTAATGGAGTTCAAATTATTTTATTTTCTATTCCATAATTATAGTTTGGGATTTTTCCATTATCCATCTTTCCTATATCAATAAAAAAAGATCAATCTTGATTGAATTTATTCGTTACCCCCCATTAGAAATAATCTTAATGAACAAAATCATGTCTTTTAGAGCTAAAAAATTATCAACTAGGATCAAATCTCCCCCATAAACGTTCATTACTTCCCAAACTATATTAAAAGCAGTCAAAACTAATGGGGGAGGAGAATTTTGTGATAGGCTTATGCAGTTGGAGGCAGTTGAACACCTTCATTCAATCGATATCTCTCAAACACAGCCGCTTCTAATGGATTGGTAAGAATATTAGCAACTTTCTCAATAGTTCCCACATGATCCATTTTAATCACACATTTTTCAATTTTCTCCTTGATTAAATGATATATGATTTCAATATGTTTCATACAAGAATTCTGAACATGATTCTTTGTAAGATTAATTCTACTCATGTTATCGTAGTTAATCACTACTTGTTATTTCACCTAATCACCAATGTCAGTTAGTTTCTTCTTCATCCAATGTAGCTGAGTGAACGATTTTTTTTGCGGAGATATATTCACCTTCAGAAGTACTAGGAGAAGTGATTTCCTATTTCTTTGCACTTCAAACCCATACATTTACTCACAAATAAAAATGCTCCACCACTAGTAGACGTTCAATCTAGTATATCACTATCCCAATCAGCATTAGAACATGTTGACAGTTCGCCGTCACATTCTACAATAAAATATAAGCTATAATTATTAGTACCTTGAATGTAACTCACGTTTATATCCACTATATCCATATGTTCTTATTTCATAATAATATGATAGTGGGCCCCAAAGATGGCTGGAAAGTCAATATCCAGTTATGTTACTATATAGTACAGTAAGTTTCCAATGATTATCCAACACATTGTGTAATCCACAAAAGTCCAATCTTCATGAATTCCATGATTCTTCCAACCTCAACTGGTATACACATTGTTTTGGAATCACTCATATTTAATATCATCAAAATCTCTCTAGAAAATGTTTCCTCTGAAATGAAAGTCTATTTTTCTTATGAATCACCTATAGATCTAAAAGTTTGAGAGTTCACCAATCATTAATATTTCAAATTCTGATTTCCAATAATCGGTAAATGCATCCATTGATACCTACCTTCTTAAACAAAATATATTATCATCAACATACCCTAATACCATGAGTTGACCATTATGATAATTCTTCACATAGAGATTCTGATCCACTCCTCCTATTTTGAATTTATGCATTTTGAGGTAAGAATCCAGTTAAGAGTATCCTGCCTATGCTACCTTCTTTAGTCAAAAAAGTGCTTTGTTTAATCTACATGCCATTTTTTCATCATTTCCAAGAAGGAAATCCACCCATTGTTCAATGTAGACTTCATAATCAAGAAAAAAATTTAGGGAATATATCTTGACCTCGATTTGTTAAACATTATATCCTATCTAGATTTCCATTGCATGAAATAGATTGATTGACTCCAATCTAGCCTCTGTAGAATATGTTACTTCAACATCAACACCATCAATCATTGAATATCCCTTACACACCAATATTACCTTGTTTTTTATCAAATTGACATGTTTATCTAATTTATTCTTGAAAATCCACTTTTTACCAATCACATTGTGATTTTTGGGTCTCTTAACTAGATCCAATGTTTCTTTTTTTCAATATGATCCATCTCTTCATTCATTACATTAACCATGATTTATCTTTTGTAGCTTCCTCACATGAGGATGGTTCTACAACTGATATTAATTTATATTGTTCATTATTCATCATTCTCCATATCTATGTAGGTGCATTCTTATCCATGATAATGATGGACTGATCAATCTCTTATCTTTAATTTCTTCTTTGGGGTTCGACGGAATTCCTTCTAGCTATGGCTACCTCTTATGATTTTCTTCTGATTCAACATCAAGATGTGACTCTTGAGGCTTTTATAGACCTTACTCTACCTATGTTTTATCATTTTTTCCATCTTAACATTTTTTCACATATTCTATCACATCAGTATAAGAATTCCTTGAAGCATTCATGTTTTTATCTTTAATGATCATAACATCAATTATTTCCACAATTATTTACAAGTGTTTATTGAAGCAGTTGATGGGTTTACTTCCAATTGAGTATCCATGAAATATTCCTATGTATACACTATCTCCATTATTCCCTTGATTTCTGTAGAGACCCGAAGCCTGACGTACATTGACATTACATTACTTTTGCGTAATACTTAATACATTACAAAAACACACACAGAAGGACCGTAATAGTTTAGTGTCTTTGGAAACTCGGACTATAATCTTCTAATCGTGGTGAAAGATCTTCAAAATCTCCCATAAAGATCTTCCTTTTTTTTACCTAAAACCTTTCTTTATATCCTGGGGAAAAGAAAACATAAAAGGGTGAGCTCCAATTCTCAGTAAGGGTAAACAAAATAAATATCAATTACATCATATTCATAAGAACATAACATTTTGGAAATCATAACCTGCAAAAGAGAGCATAATTTCATAATCATGGGATAAATCATGGCAGTGAAAAAAAGTAATCCCAATAATCACAACATAAAACATGAAACTTTGTGGAATACACACATAATCATAGAGAATCATTTCTTGTTAGTCAAGACTCATTTCCAAGACTATCTTAGTGGACAAAGTCCCTTTCTGAATCGAGTAACCCTCGTTCCAGTCCTGTTTCACTGAACCGGTATAACCTACCGTTCCAGCCATGTCTATCTCATGAGATAGAAAATCTTTACCCAATGCATTTGAGGGAGATATAGGTCCCACCCATCTTATAATGAATCCTTTCTTATGTGTTCCACATAATCATAAAACATACATCATCGCATAACACATGTAACAAAAATGGGATTCTTGAAACATCATGACATCATAAATCAATTCATATAAGATAAAGGAATTCATAAAAATAACTCCATCACAACATGATCAAATCAATGAAATAATAGGGATAAAAATATAACCCTTTATTATCTTATAAGGAAAATAATTTTGATAAAACACTTGAACTCCATTCTTGAGGAAAATATACTTTCTTCTTCGAAAAATTTTTTCCTTTAATAACATGTCATACAACTTTAAAATAAAAGAATTTGATTAAAAATATACTTGAAAACTTGTAAAGGAAGCTTCTTTGAATTAATGTTTTAAAAATCCATTCATGCCGTATAAGTTAAAAAAAACATTCTTCGTACTTTTGTCGGAAAAGTCAAAAAGTACCTCGTACGAAAAACGACAAAAGATTCCTTTCATACATATTACTAAAAACTCACCGAAGGGTAAAAATGGATTTAAACATTTTTAGGTGGATGGAAATAATATTACATATTGATGAAACATGGATGTGGATGATAAAATACACCCCAGTAAATACTTACGAATAAACAATCTCGGATAAAAATGAGATTGTGATATTTCCCTTACCTTAGGTCCGATTTTCTTCGTAAGTGTCCGAACCTCCTGTATAATGATATAAATAATGTCATTTACTTATTACAGAATCATATTCATTGTTATGATATCATATATGGTTCACTTATGACATTATATTACCCGTTCTTTTGTAAATTCCATGTTAAAGAAGCGTTTTGGGTAAAATCGTTTCATTTATCGTAGGTGTTCTGACATGTTGTTTTTGACATTATTATTACTTATATCATGATTTACTTACTTCCAGAATATAAAATATGATTTATATATCATATATATTCAGTATATATATATATATAATAGATAGATAAATGAAATGAAAAACACCGTTCATGGAGACGGTAGTCCGTACGTACGCATGAACGCTGTTTTCCTTTCCTTATTGTCTTGAATGGAAGTAAGTAGATGACATACATATACATAAATCCAGTAGCTTTATAATGTCATATATTTCATTATTATTTCTTATATATACTTTATAATCATTCTTTAATGGTTAACATGGAGAATGAATCTCATCGCGTCGTGGAGACGGTAGTCCGTACGTACGCACGAGCGATGATATCATTTCCATAAATATTGAATTGAATTGGAGTAGATTATACAATATATCAGAATCAATATGATGTTTTAATAACTATTTATAGTTATTCATTACACCATTATACCCATCCATGTAAGGTGGTGGTGGAAAATAGATTACACCACGGTGTGGAGACGGTATTCCGTACGTACGCACGCGCAGTGATTTATTTTTCTGTAGGATGGATAGATGGTGAAATAGGGTTGTTTCATACCTATAATAACATATCAGTATATGAGTGATACTGATGTTATTACTTCATAATGAAACAACCTAAGAAGAAGAAGTGGAAGAAGAAATAAAGATGAAAGAATTGGTAACGGTAATTACCTCTTCTTTGAAGCGCCTTTTGGAGACCTCCTCTTAGGGAACTAAAATTGGTCTTTTAGGAAGGCCGGAACCTCTAGGATGTTTCTAGGGAAGTGAAGAAGATATTTTGGCAGAGGTTGGCTGAGCTTGAGTGCTGAAATTGGTGTGATGAGGAGGGGGAGGAGATGTCCTTTTATAAGGGAGGAGAGGGGCACCTTAGGAATATCTCAAAATATTATTTTATATTAAAGTCAAAATCGGTTTATAATGGTTCCAAAGGGTCTTATTACGAAGCTAAAGTGGGTATGGGTCGAAATCCTATCAACCAATAAGATTTAGACAAGTTTTGGGTATTATTTTAACCTTATCAATTAGATTTAACTCTAAGTTAAATAATTTAACTTTTACCGTGTCTTTTTGTTTTCTTTCACTATATGGTTAATACACTTACTATAAAATGCCAAACGAACCCCAAATTGTTTATTATTAATATATATATCCTTATCTACGTCATTTGGCCGAACCATAGATTTTTAGGAATAAAATAACAATTAATAATATAATATTTTATTTAAAAACTATTTTGTGTCAATTTTGACACTATTTGATATATGATTTTTGTGAAAGTCATAACAGAATTATATGTTCGAACCAAGTTGATTAAATCAACACTAATATATCATAGTAACCTATAAATTTAGTGGAATTCATAAAAAGTCTTAAATTATATTTATTTTGGTGTTTATAACATCAATTATGTCAATATTTCATTAATAAGATAATTACTGCATCATCATTGTGTCATAAATAAATTAAATTATTTGATGTCTAAAAATTACAAATAAAATACCATCATGTAGTAAATCTTTTTAGCTTTCTAATGAATATTTAAAATCGAATTTATCTTATGTATAACCCCATATTAAAAATGATTTACTTATTAAACTTTGATTTTAACTATTTTAACCCTTCTTTAAATAAATTAATAATAAATGTCCTAATCTATTCCAAGTGGGCCTAAATGGTCATATTTTATTCCTAAGTTTGTTTTTGGTCGAAATACACTTGTCCAATAGGATTAGGACATGTGTTAGGGTAATATTAATATCATATTTACCCTTAGTTACCCTATTTACTATTAACCGCGGTAAAAAAAAGTAAAAAGTTACTATTCACGAAAAATTATTTTCATCTCATTGAACCACATTTTACTTACTGAAATCAACCGTGTCTCTCGGATTTTTGAAATTCCATTCACAGAAGCGGTAAAATTAAGTTTTATGAAAAATTCAGTTTTTTAACCACCACTTAGTAGTTTCACTATTCATCAAAAATTGATGTTTTTCAGAACAGTGCCAAAATTTCATCCCAAGCTATATTTCATATTCCGAATTCAAAAATGAAGTATATTTTACCAAATTCATTACATAAAAGTTGCATTAATTAATTTTATAATTAAATCCCGCTGTTAAAACAAATAGCGTGTTTTTAAGAAACAATATCTATCAAAAGATTGACACTTGATTATGTCTGGTTTAAATGTGAAAATACATCCAATGACCAACATTGTATTAAATTGTAAAAATATATTCTAAATATACTTTAAAACCACTCAAATTAATGATTTATCACTATTAATTATTTCGATTAAAAAAGTTGTTTTTAATTATAATTTAGTAATTTTCACTATTCATCAGAATATGAAAGTTATCCGAAAAGTACCAAAATTTCACCTTAGGCTAAATTCGATACTCCGAATCCAAAAATGAAATCCATTTTGAAAAACAAAATTTACAAAATTTCAAAAAGTGGTTATTACTATTCATAACGGCTAGTTTTAATAACATTTTAATAGCATATCGCTGTTTAGTGAAACTCGTTATTGCGTACTACACACGCTATCGAGCAAGGTCGCGATTGCGTGTAATGCAAGGAAAGTCAAGGATGCGTGTTGTGTAAGATCCTTTTCGTGTAGCGTACAGCACAAGACATTAGTGAAATAAAAAGAATATTTTTCATAAAATCTCGGGCTGTTACATTCTACCCCCCTTAAAATGAATTTCACCCTCGAAATTCGTCAGGGTTATAAATGGTTTACTATTTGAAAGTTTCTTTAATAGAATCCCAAATCGTAAAAAGGAATACCAAAACCATTCTTTAAAAACAAAAGTATGAAACCTAACGGTTACCCAAATAAACTAATCATTGGGTTTCCACATAGGTGAAAATATGGATATGGAAGAAAAATCTAACCATCATGTTCTGATGGAGAGTGGTAGAGAACATGGCTATGGAAAAGCCAGTAATCACAAATCCATAGATTTGTGATGATATAAGGTACCATCTGATTCATCAGGTATAAGATCACTAGGACAACATTTTTGGTTTTCAAGATCATTTCCCTAAAGTTGAAAATTTGAATTAGAATAAATACTTACTTTATTTTGGTACAATCTCACTGTTGTTCGTGCCTTGAACAATTTCCACTTCATCTCTTAAATAAATGAAGTTGAATTTGTTATTCGTGAAGTGTTAGCAGATCATGTGATAGAATGACTGTTCATTCCATCTGTCTCAAACAAAAGGTTAGCAAAAGTTATTAAATATACATAAGTCATTCTATAGTGAGATTAATCATATATGGTTCCTAAAATGGACTTATACTTCATATATCATACTGCTTAATATAATAAAACTAGTTTCTACTAAACAGGGACTTCCTGTAGGCCAGTGGTAGGCGATAAAGGCCAGTCACACTTCGGTTGTGGGTTCGATTCCCACAGCCTTGTCCGAAGCGATGGGCTGTCGCCCGTCCTGCAGGTTGTCCTTTTTATAAAACTATATTACTATAACATCCCATCAATAATATCGAAAAAACTTATATCCTTAAACAATACTAACTTATGTCCAACATAATCCATTCCAATCTTTAGGCTTATCCATAATACTGCAGTCCATTCTCATAACATAGTGAAAACGATTACCAGAGATTTAATACCATCGTTGATCCCCATATATCATAAGATATATCTTGTTGGTCACATTCCAAACATTCAAAGTCCTTAATCTTGTAATCTCTTGAATACCCATTGAACCTTAGTGAAAACTTGAATCCAGTTAAAAGTTAACACTTTTCACATATCGAAATCCTCAAAATTCTATATACTCAAACCATGATATCACTTAGTCCTTATATCAATCATGAGCTCATGAATACTATCAAACATTTAATTTTCTCCTTATCCCTTCATTATGCGGATATCATCTACATTCCAAAAATATCTGAATAACCTTTCATGGATACTGGTAACATTAATCATACACTTTCAAAACACAAGGAAAGACAATAGTGTAACAATCCATAGATGTCTCTTTATTCCGAAATTACACATGATAAACATGTAATCATTCCACTACATTCTCAAACCATTGACCGAGCTTCAAAAATTCTTTCATCTCACATATCATTTGTAGTCTCTTCATCATCATCCACATAAATACTACCAATATGACCATACTGATTCTCTTCATGAGTCTTTCCCTTAGGGCATTTATTTGTATAATTCCCATACATTCCACATTTAAAACACTTAACCATTATTGATGTTGTAGCAATACTATTATCCTCATCCATGGTGTTAACCGACCCTTTTCCTTTGCACTTACTTGCTTTGTGTCCTTCTTTTCAACACCCAAAGCATCTTCCAGTTCCCTTGAAACATTCTCCTTGATTCCTCTTCCCACATGATTTACATAGGGGAAATTGAACTTTCTTTCCTCTATGATCATCATGGAACTCCATCTTTCTCTTATTATTCGAGTCAGGAAACTTACCAAATTTTACTTTATTGATCATATTGTGAGATTGCTGATTCGGCATAATAATGATGTTTGGACATCCAAATCCCATTTCATTTGGTTTCTCATGAAGAATATCATTCCATTGTCCATCATATCCTCCATTATTGTGAATCATCTTGTTTCCAGCCATTTTCTAAAACCCAAACAGAATAGTGTTAGATGCAAAAATCATAATAAAGAGGGAGTAACTTAAATATCTATCATCTTTGGTTTAATCTAATATCGTTACCATAGTTCTAGGACTATATCCTATACGTATACTTATCCTTAGAGGCATCCCTAGACATACCTTAGAAATATCTCTAGGGATCTCACTAATGTTTTCGCATCCTAGTTTCCCAAGGTTGACTAAACCTTTCCTCTGATACCAACTGTAGAGACCCGAAGCCTGACGTACATTGACATTACATTACTTTTGCGGAATACTTAGTACATTACAAAAACACACAAACAAGGACCGTAATAGTTTAGTGTCTTTGGAAACTCGGACTATAATCTTCTAATCGTGGTGAAAGATCTTCAAAATCTCCCATAAAGATCTTCCTTTTTTTTACCTAAAACCATTCTTTATATCCTGGGGAAAAGAAAACATAAAAGGGTGAGCTCAAATGCTCAGAAAGGGTAAACAAAATAAATATCAATCACATCATATTCATAAGAACATAACATTTTGGAAATCATAACCTGCAAAAGAGAGCATAATTTCATAATCATGGGATAAATCATGGCAGTGAAAAAAAGTAATCCCAATAATCATAACTTAAAACATGAAACTTTGTGGCATACACACATAATCATAGAGAATCATTTTTTGTTAGTCAAGACTCATTGCCAAGACTATCTTAGTGGAAAAAGTCCCTTTCTGAATCGAGTAACCCTCGTTCCAGTCCTGTTTCACTGAACCGGTATAACCTACCGTTCCAGCCATGTCTATCTCATGAGATATAAAATCTTTACCCAATGCATTGGAGGGAGATATAGGTCCCACCCATCTTATAATGAATCCTTTCTTATGTGTGCCACATAATCATAAAACATACATCATCGCATAACACATGTAACAAAAATGGGATTCTTGAAACATCATGACATCATAAATCAATTCATATAAGATAAAGGAATTCATAAAAATAATTCCATCACAACATGATCAAATCAATGTAATAATAGGGATAAAAATATAACCCTTTATTATCTTATAAGGAAAATAATTTTGATAAAACACTTGAACTCCAATCTTGAGGAAAATATACTTTCTTCTTCGAAAACATTTTTCCTTTAATAACATGTCATGCAACTTTAAAATAAAAGAAGTTGATTAAAAATATACTTGAAAACTTGTAAAGGAAGCTTCTTTGAAGTAATGTTTTAAAAATCCATTCATGCCGTTTAAGTTTAAAAAAAACATTCTTCGTACTTTTGTCGGAAAAGTCAAAAAGTACCTCGTACGAAAAACGACAAAAGATTCCTTTCATACATATTACTAAAAACTCACCGAAGGGTAAAAATGGTTTTAAACAATTTTAGGTGGATGGAAATAATATTACATATTGATGAAACATGGATGTGGATGATAAAATACACCCCAGTAAATACTTACGAATAAACAATCTCGGATAAAAATGAGATTGTGATATTTCCCTTACCTTAGGTCCGATTTGCTTCGTAAGTGTCCGAACCTCCTGTATAATGATTTAAATAATGTCATTTACTTATTACATAATCATATTCATTGTTATTATATCATATATGGTTCACTTATGACATTATATTACTCGTTCTTTTGTAAATTCCATGTTAAAGAAGCGTTTTGGGTAAAATCATTTCATTTATCGTAGGTGTTCTGACTTGTTGTTCTTGACATTATTATTACTTATATCATGATTTACTTACTTCCAGAATATAAAATATGATTTATATATCATATATATTCAGTATATATATATATATAATAGATAGATAAATGAAATAAAAAACACCGTTCATGGAGACGGTAGTCCGTACATACGCATGAACGCTGTTTTCCTTTCCTTATTGTCTTGAATGGATGTAAGTAGATGACATACATATACATAAATCCAGTAGCTTTATAATGTCATATATTTCATTATTATTTCTTATATATACTTTATAATCATTCTTTAATGGTTAACATGGAGAATGAATCTCATCGCGTCGTGGAGACGGTAGTCCGTACGTACGCACGAGCGATGATATCATTTCCATAAATATTGAATTGAATTGGAGTGGATTATACAATATATCAGAATCAATATGATGTTTTAATAACTATTTATAGTTATTCTTTACACCATTATACCCATCCATGTAAGGTGGTGGTGGAAAATAGATTACACCACGACGTGGAGACGGTATTCCGTACGTACGCACGCGCGGTGATTTCTTTTTCCGTAGGATGGATAGATGGTGAAATAGGGTTGTTTCATACTTATAATAACATATCAGTATATGAGTGATACTGATGTTATTACTTCATAATGAAACAACCTAAGAAGAAGAAGTGGAAGAAGAAATAAAGATGAAAGAATTGGTAACGGTAATTACCTTTTCTTTGAAGCGCCTTTTGGAGACCTCCTCTTAGGGAACTAAAATTGGTCTTTTAGGAAGGCCAGAACCTCTAGGATGTTTCTAGGGAAGTGAAGAAGAGATTTTGGCAGAGGTTGGCCGAGCTTGAGTGCTCAAATTGGTGTGATGAGGAGGGGGAGGAGATGTCCTTTTATAAGGGAGGAGAGGGGCACCTTAGGAATATCTCAAAATATTATTTTTTATTAAAGTCAAAATCGGTTTATAATGGTTACAAAGGGTCTTATTTCGAAGCTAATGTGGGGATGGGTAGAAATCCTATCAACCAATAAGATTTAGACAAGTTTAGGGTATTATTTTAACCTTATCAATTAGATTTAACTCTAAGTTAAATAATTTATCTTTTACCGTGTCTTTTGGTTTTCTTTCACTATATGGTTAATAGACTTACTATAAAATGCCAAACGAACCCCAAATTGTTTATTATTAATATATATATCCTTATCTAAGTCATTTGGCCGAACCTTAGATTTTTAGGAATAAAATAACAATTAATAATATAATATTTGATTTAAAAACTATTTTGTGTCAATTTTGACACTATTTGATATATGATTTTTGTGAAAGTCATAACAGAATTATATGTTCGAACCAAGTTGGTTAAATCAACAATAATATATCATAGTAACCTATAAATTTAGTGGAATTCATAAAAAGTCTCAAAGTATATTTATTTTGGTGTTTATAACATCAATTATGTCAATATTTCATTAATAAGATAATTACTGCATCATCATTGTGTCATAAATAAATTATATTATATGATGTCTAAAAATTACAACTAAAATACCATCATGTAGTAAATATTTTGAGCTTTCTAATGAATATTTACAATCGAATTTATCTTATGTATAACCCCATAGTAAAAATGATTTACTTATTAAACTTTGATTTTAACTATTTTAACCCTTCTTTAAATAAATTAATAATAAATGTCCTAATCTAATCCAAGTGGGCCTAAATGGTCATATTTTATTCCTAAGTTTGTTTTTGGTCGAAATACACTTGTCCAATAGGATTAGGACATGTGTTAGGGTAATATTAATATCATATTTACCCTTAATTACCCTATTTACAATTAACCGCGGTAAAAAAAGTAAAAAGTTACTATTCACCAAAAATTATTTTCATCTCATTGAACCACATTTTACTTACTGACATCAACCGTGTCTCTTGGATTTTTGAAATTCCATTCACAGAAGCGGTAAAATTAAGTTTTATGAAAAATTCAGTTTTTTAACTACCACTTAGTAGTTTCACTATTCATCAAAAATTGATGTTTTTCAGAACAGTGCCAAAATTTCATCCCAAGCTATATTTCATATTCCGAATTCAAAAATGAAGTCTATTTTACCAAATTCATTACATAAAAGTTGCATTAATTAATTTTATAATTAAATCCCGCTGTTAAAACAAATAGCGTGTTTTTAAGAAACAATATCTATCAAAAGATTAACACTTGATTATGTCTGGTTTAAATGTGAAATTACATCCAATGACCAACATTGTATTAAATTGTAAAAATATATTCTAAATATACTTTAAAACCACTCAAATTAATGATTTATCACTATTAATTATTTCGATTAAAAAAGTTGTTTTTAATTATAATTTAGTAATTTTAACTATTCATCAGAATATGAAAGTTATCCGAAAAGTACCAAAATTTCACCTTAGGCTAAATTAGATACTCCGAATCCAAAAAATGAAATCCATTTTGAAAAATAAAATTTACAAAATTTCAAATAGTGGTTATTACTATTCATAACGGCTAGTTTTAATAACATTTTAATAGCATATCGCTGTTTAGTGAAACTCGTTATTGCGTACTACACACGCTATCGAGGAAGGTCACGATTGTGTGTAATGCAAGGCAAGTCAAGGATGCATGTTGTGCAAGATCCTTTTCGTGTAGCGTACAACACAAGACATTAGTGAAATAAAAAGAATATTTTTCATAAAATCTCGGGCTGTTACAATTTCCATCTTTTTTTTGAAGAAACATTTGCTTCCAAAAACACAAAAAAAAAATTCAAAGAGGGATTTATTCCATGCCACAAATAATATGGTGTCTTTTCACACTAAAATATAGCCTTGTTCGATTTGTAATATACATTGTAGATTGTACTACCTCATTCCAAAAATTTCAAGGAATATGACTCTCAATCAGCATAGTTCGGGACGTGTTGTTTACCAATCGATTCATGTACTCAACAACTCCATTTTTCTATAGATTTATCACTGCATCCACATCATGTTGTATCCCATGCTTCACTAGTTAAATTTCAATTTCAATGGATGTGTATTTCCCTCCATTGTTATACTATAGTAATTTTATCTTTCCTCAGGTATTATTCTCAGCAATTTTCCAATAGTTCATCATTAAATCAATCACTTTTCTCTTCCTATGAATAATGATCACACATGAAATTCTATTGTAATTATCTATGAATAAAAAAAATTACCTTTCTAGATGTGTTTTGATGAAATTTATAGGGAAACATACATCATTATGAATGGGGTCAATGTTATTAGATGCTCTATTCCTCTTTGACCAGTAGGAACTGCATACAAGTTTCTCCAACATACTAGCATCACAGGTAATTTCTCTGTCATTATTCATATTAGGTATATCCATGAATATCGTCAACTTCGATAACTTTTTCATGTCTTTCAAAATAATGTTCCCAATCTTTGATTCCACAAGATGTTTGCATCTTCAATGTGTATGTAGAAAATAATTTTTTTAATGTCCACCTGATACAATTCACCATTAATTATGTATCATTTCAAAATAGAATTCATTATCTTTAGTCTAATAGTACATCCTTCTGATTGAATGTCACATTATGGACTGATTCATGGAGTTGAATCACACTCCGAAGATTGTGGTGCAATCCATCTATATAAAAATATCAATCATCTTTAGCTCTCTATTGGCTAGTTCAGTATTTCCACTTCCTTTGATCATAAGAGCACCATCACAACTGAACCTCACTATTATATTGACCATTTTTATGATATTCATTTAAATGTATTTATTTTTTGCCATATGTGACAATCATACACAATAAAGAATGTATGTTTTACTGTTCTAGGTAGCATTGAGAGTCACATCTACAATGTTTGATCACTCAATTTTCTTCTTTTCTTTCAATGTGATAATGGATTATGTTTAGCACACTGATGGATTTTCAATTCTATCTTCCATGTACAAATGTTCTTAAAATTCATAATATTATTCCAAATGAGACAACTTATTTTAAATAACAACACTTTGTGGTTTAAAAGTATTGAACTATTTGTGATCATTTTAAGAATTTATCCTTTTATACCTCTTCCTGCTGTACACGTATTTATGACCAAAATTAGAATAGTGAAATGAATTATCTATAGAAATTATTTCTTCTATAATATGTATGATATGAATATGTTATCTCTTTTGGAACTCTTATCTCTTCCCCATTCATATAGCACCTTGCCTCTTCACAATATGACATGTTATGGGCTAGATATCCACATAATTGACATTTCATAAGTGGAAATGTATTCTAATTACGATTCCTTATTTTATATACTTCGATGGGAACAAAGTTTGGTTGCCTATATTTTCATGATACCAAGGGATACTCTTTAGTTCATCTTTCGTGTTGAATGGAGTATTTATTTTTCATAATGAAAGTGTAATTTTCAACATGACCCACTTTCAACTTTCATTATTCTAGATACTATCACTTGCAGCATTTGGTGTTTCAGAGTCACAAAAAATTCCACCGTTTCCCATGAATGTGGGTCTTTGGTCATTAAAACGTTTTTCAACTTCATCGAAACACCACATAGCTCTTCCTAGAAACACCACATCTGAGAAATTTCTAAATTGAATTTTCTTCATTTCTTATTTTGAAATTGATTCACTTTGAAGATTACTTCCCAATGAAACAACTTCTTCTTAGATTCCCTCATCGTTCCTGGACGTCTCCACCAGTCCCAAGGTAAGGTCATTGATGATGTTTTTCGATTCTTAAATTCTAATTTTATATTCCACAACATCATTAGTGATTTCAAGGATTGATGATTGTAAGTTCACCAGTTCTTCCAGTCATCCAATTTGTTCTTCCAGAAGATCAATATATTCTAATGATTCATCAACTATTTCCTTCCAATTATTTCATCTGTTAAATTTATTCTAAATCATGTCAAAAAATAATCTTTTAGTTACGACATGGTTTCAATGTTAGTAGTCACTTGGCTATGTCTATATTTATCTTTCAATGGTTCTCACATTTCAATGATATCCATAATAGAGGTATGTTTTCCAGTTTTAATTATTTGTTCTTCTTCCTCACAATATTTACTATCATTATCTTCCTCCTTAAAAAAGATCATATTTTATACTTTCTTTTCAAAATGAATGTTTCCATTTTGGAAGAATATATTCTGAGGCTTCTCTATGTTTTCAAATTCTTTTCTTCATCATAAAATTTTCTTGAGCATTGAGAGGATATGATCCAAATTTTCCACAGAAAAATAAGGAAATATGTAGTTTGACTTCAAATTTTATTTTTCACTTCTTCAGATTCTGGGCAATGAGAGAAACCATTTATTTTCCCCTATAATCTTCATCACCAATCTGTCTTGAAACATTCAGTTTGTCAATGTATTTGAATTCCCATTACATTATCAAATGATTTATAGATTCTTCTGGTTTTTTTCTCATTTCATATGCTGATATATTACTCAGTAAATCATCCTCCGAGATTATGGATAATTCTCTTTACTCAAGGGCTGACACTTTTGCATTGTAATGGGGTGGACGTATTCTGAATATTTTCATTACTATGTCAATTTCATTGATTTCATTTTCCAGGTTTGGAATTGCTCCTACAAATTCAGTAATTCGATTGAAAAATCAGTATGTATTTGAATTATGGTGAATCTTAAGATCATCATACCTATTGTGAAGTACTTGATGTTTTGAATCATTCACATTCCTATCTCCTTCACTAATATTTTCCAGTTTAACCCAAATTTAATAGGAAGATTTCAAACTCATTAACTTTAGATAAATATAATCAGAAGGAGCTTTAGGGAGAGAATTATGGGAATTTTCATCAATATCAAGCAATTTACTATTTGTATTAGTCATTGAAAGCCTTTTAGTATCACTGTAGTATATTCCCTATGCAGTAGAAAATAAGACACCCATTCCAAGATATCTTAAGAGAGTTCTCATCTAGTTTTTTAATATCTAAAAATTACTTCCATTGAAGAGGGGAACTCCCCTAACATTGAATAAATTATCCATGATAGTAGAATATTGATTCAACACCAATAAACTATACACTATGATACCACTTAAAGGACCCCAGAAGAACCTGAGAGGGGTGGTGTGAATCAAGTTGTCAAATTTTTCTTTTAAATTGATTAATCTTTTTCCCACTTTGGTAGGAACCTATTTAACATGTCTGAAGAGGAAGTGCAGAAAACAAAAAAAACATGAAAATAAAAAAAATTAATTTTACTTGGTTTACCACTAATGGATACTTACAAGGAGTATATTCTAATCAGTTGTAAGTATAACCAAATTCCACTAATCTTTACTAGATTACAGATTAAACAATTTCAGTCATAGTCACTCATTCCTAGGCTCACTAACTTTACAATTATTTATGGATATCTCACTATGTCCCTCTAATAAATTCCATAAACTCCCCCTTGCTCATGAAATTTGATGAATTTGGACTCTGTTTATCAAATTTAAGGTCTCTATAATGGTATCTCATTATATCACAAATCCTCAGTTATAAATGGATGCTCTGTTGAAGTCTTATTTTTCCCATAGAATTAATTTACTTTACTGCACACTTATAGGATATGAAAATTAATTTCACAAACTAATTTGGTCAATTTTTAGGCCTTCTGGGATATTCAACTTACCACTGTCCATTTCTGTGTACCATATTCCATGTATGGTCTGTGGGTCACCTCTTATTCATATCACTATTTTTTCTTCATACCGTCCAGCTCCTCCACGAACTTCCCTGCTTTTTATACTGCCTTACTTTGCGCACCTATCATATTCACATTGTATAATCCTTATATGCATACTATATTGCTCTACTGCGTGATGTGAGAGTGTCCTATAAGAACCACACACTCTTTTGCATATTTTTATATACTTATAAGGATGGTTCCCTTTGTGTATTATCTTCTCCTCCAAGAACCACTTCTGACTTCACCATATTTATTTTGGAAATTTTAATCTCGTATCCCGCTACATAATTAATGGGATTACTGCTCCTTATATATGCACTAATAGATCTGAAAAATCTGTTAAACCAAAATTTACCCAATCTCTGATTTTGGTATACCCTCCACCACATACCGCTCCTATACCGATGGAATAGTTAATTGACCATTAAGAATAGTAATCTGGTGAATGAAATAATAAATCCACCTAAGAAATTATAAATAAAATTATTGTATCATGTTAATGATAATATTATATAATTATTTATTACTATTAGTAAATAAAATTTTTCAAATTGATAAATAAATTGTTTGTGTAACACCCCAAGCTTCCACGGTATGTTTCCCTTCGAATAATGCAATAGCATGCATTGTACGCAACATCGAGTTCTAACACACCACAACCAATCAAACTATCCGTTATGAATATTAATACCTACTTTTTGAAATTATATATATTTTATATTTCAAAATGGACTTCATTTTTGGTTTCGGAATATCGAAATTATCCTAAGATGAATTTTTGGTATTTTTTCTGAGAACTTCCAATTTTTATGAATAGTAAAAAATACTTAAAAACAAGTTTTTTAATCAAAATAATTTCTAGTGATAAATTATATTATTGAGTGTCTTAAAAGTATAATTAGAATATATTTTTACCATTTTATCCAATGTTGTTCATTAGAATTAATTTTACTTTGAAATTGGACCTAAACAATTGTCAATCTTTTGATATATATTGTTTCTTAAAAACACGCTATTTGATGTGACAGCGGGAATTAATTATAAAATTAATTAATGCAACATATATTTTTGGAATTTTTTAATATAGAAATCATTTTTGAATTTGGATTATCAATTATAGCTTAGGGTGAAATTTTGGCATTGTTCTAAAAAACATCAATTCTTTATGAATAGTGAAACTACAAAGTGGTAGTTAAAAAACTGAATTTTTCAATAAAACATAATTTTACCGCTTCTGTGAATGGAATTTAGAAAATCCAAGTGACATGATTAATATCAAGAAGTAAAATGTGGTTCAATGAGATGAAAATAATTTTTTTGAATAGTAATTTTTTACTTTTATTTACCAAGGTTAAAAGTTAATAGGGTAATTAATGGTAAAAATGATGTTAATATTACCCTAACACATGTACTAATTCTATTGGACAAGTTTATCTCAACCAAAAACAACCTTTGTAATAATATATTATCATTTAGGTCCACTTGTATTAGATTAGGACATTTATTATTATTTAATTAAAAGAATAGTTAATAGTGTTAAAATCAAAGTTTATTTAATAAAACATTTTTAATATAGGGTTATACATAAGATAAATTCTATTGTAAATATTCATTAGAAAGACATAACGATTTACTACATAATTATATTTTATTTATAATTTTTAGACATAAAATAAATTAATTTATTTATGACACAATGATGATGCAGTATTTACCATAATAGTGAAAAATTAAAATAATTGATATTATAAATACACAAATAAATATAATTTGAGACTTTTTATGATTTAAACTAATTTTATATGTTAATATGACATTTTAGGAATGATTAAATTTGTTCGAAGTAATCATTCTGTTATGAGTATTACAAAAATCAACTATTGAATAGTGTCAGAATTGACATAAATGAGTTTTTAAAACAAATATTATATTATTAATTGATATAAAATTCCTAAAAATCTAAGGTTAGGCCATGGGACTTATATCATGATAGGAGTATCATTAATGGACCACTTGGGGGGTTGGTTGGTTGTATATAGTAAGTTTATTAACAATATATTATAAAAATACAATGTGACATGGTAAATGTCAAACTAATTAACTAAGAGTTAAAACTAAAAGATAAGGTTAATATAGTAACCCAAACCAATCTAAATTCTATTGGTTGAATGGTTTTCGCCCTTTACCCACATTAACCTTTTAATAATAAAATTTGTAGCCATTTGAAACCGAATATGATTTTATTATAAATTAATATTTCTAGGTTTTCCAAAGGTACCACTCACCCATCTTATAAAAGGGCACTCCCCCTTCTCATTACTTCACACCTTCAAAGCCTTTTGATTTGGCCAAACTCTATAAAAATACTCTCCCAACTTCCCTCATTACAAAATAGAGGCCTTAGTTTGATCAAAAAGCCAACCTATGGAGCCCTTTTGATCAATTCAAAAGGAAGAACCCGAAGAAGAGGTAATGTTTTCACCACACTTTTTCAAATTCATTTCTTTTTCCACTTATTATTTCTTTGTTATTACCATTATAAATAACTCCTGTATCTTATATATACTGTGATTTTATTATAAATATGGTACAACCATATTGATTATTCTATCCATCCTTTGAATAACATGTCACGATACGTGTGTATGTACGGCTTACCGTCTCCACGTCGTGGTGTAATTGTTATTGAATAAATTATTATTTGGATGGGTATAATAATGATGTGTAACACTTGTAAATAATAAATATAACATAATAATGATTCTGTATATATGTTATACCATCCAATTATATATTATTTTAATATCAAAAGAATGATATTGTCGCTCGTGCGTACGTACGGACTACAGTCTCCACGAACGCGATGAGATTCATTCTCCATCATATAAATTCAAGTATAATTATCATTTTGTGATTTAAAAATAATGTTTATGGACTTGATATCATTATGTATATTAATAAGATACAACCTATCCATAAAAAACACGGCTTATGTAACAAAACATATAAAAGAAAACGAGTAAGTTAACACCCAAAATGACTATAATTCTAAGATATTATTAACAAATCAATGTTAAAAGAACCTATATGATATCATATTAATATATATGATTCTTTTATAATTTAATAACAATTATATAACCATTATACAGGATTTTAACCAACCCCCAACCAAGGAAAAGTGCAAGGTAAGGGGTTTCTTATCTCACTTTCAATTCCGTGAGAATTTCATTGTTCACTACTTATTTATTTCATGTGGAGTGTGTACTGCCTATGTTTGTATTCATTGTGTAATATACTTTAATTCATGTATATTTACATCATAATTGTATGATCCTTCTTTAATGGGTGTATTTTTTTTATGTTACCAAATCAATAAGGGAATTTGAAATTCCAATTTCCACTCATTCAGCTTTACGCATACTTGATTGATTATTTTACTCCAAGATTATGTATAGAATCACTATTCATTTTATTTTTTCATAATTTCCACTCCCCTTTATGTGTATATAATTTTTATACACATAATCACTCAATTGATAAATTCTTAAGTCATCAGTATGAACTTTATAAGAGTAATATTAACTCAATCTCCATTTGTTAAGTTAAATATCCAATTCATTGGTGTTGTTTTTACAAGAATATGTGTGAATGTCATATGATTGATTTACAATAAATATCCAATCATAATGAGTGTATTTATATTTTTCACACATAATTATGTCGTTGATTAATCCTTAAACTAAGGATATGGTCTTTATAAGAGTATTCATCTCAATTTAAATTCCATTGAGGCTACTTTGTTGTTATACACCAAATCACTTTTATATGGTGTATATAATGTACATTGACATAGTATATCATGAATCCCTTTATTCTCATGATATTATAATGTTATTATTACCACAATTATTTGTATTCAGGTGTCTCACTTTTGGTTAGAAACTCTAACTAAAATACATTTTTAAGTGTTTTAAAGATTGATTATTCTAAATCTTTCTCATTAATGACCATGTTTTAAAAATGGTTTTAAGGATTTTTTTATATGGACATTAAAGTTTCTAAATAAAAATTCCTTTTAAAAGTTTCAAAGTGGTATGGGACACTTTGATTCAAAAATCTATTTTTAATGAATTCTTGACAAATATTGTGACTTTTAAATGTTTTCAAGAAAAAGGGGGATATTTATATCTAATAGTTTTGAGGATTATTTTCATCTATGTCAATAATCCTTCATCATTCTAGATTGTGGTTATTATGATACAATACAATCTTCCATATTGTATTGAATGAATTATGTTTGATTGTGGATGTGCTATCTTTATACAATTCATGGGTTGTGGATAAAGTATTGACATTTCGTATGCTAGTTTTATTACGAATTTTTATGTTATGTTTAAAACATTTCATATTAGGAATGCATTGGACATAGTAAGTGATGGGTGGATCCCGCTATAGCTCCTCGATGCATTGGTAGGTCTCATGAGACAAACTAGTGTCTTGGCACAAGGCCTTGGCAAAATCTTATTTGTAGTCTTGGCATGAGGCCTTGGATATGTGGTTATGATAGTCTGGAATTATGCATTCCATCATTATGAAAGTGGTTATTGATATTGAATGTGATCATTCGACTAGTAGAATATCCATATGAGTAAGCAAATGGCCTTATTTTATTCTATATTTTCCATTTTATGCTGAAGTTCAAGTTTAAAAAGGCTTTTGTTTTAGTTATAAACAACCTTAAGTGTTTATGCTTATCTATGAATGATTATGCTATAATTTTATCCTTACTGAGCATCTGATCTCACCCCTTTCAATGCTTTATTTTTTTTCCCAGGATTATGAAGAAATAATTTTTGAATGACTTTCAGGTATAGTATGAGGGGATATGAAGACAATATGTTTTTTTATGATGTAATGTAAAACATTATGATTGTATCTAGTGTTTCCAAGGCTACTAAACTAATCGGCCTTTCGAGACTTGATCTTTCATGTGATCATGCCATTGTTATGTAATAATGCACCGACTCTGGGTAACTGGGGTCGCGGCGTTACAGTTGGTATCAGAGGAAGTTTAGTACAAACCTTGGAAGCAAGATTTAGATAAACTCTAATTAGAGCACATAGACCTAAGATGAACTTTGAGGACTAGTATAGAAGAACTTCCAAGAATTTTGGTATTGTAGAGATTTTGTGAGTTTTTCGAGAAATACATCCATGTTTGGATACGAGCAGGTAGAGGAGGCTCTGGAACAGATGTATCTAGGGGTAAAACCCGAAAACACTGCTTTGAGCTAGACTCTAATGAGAACTGGTGCACGACAATGGGCCTTGTTGCACTCTTGGATACGACACTCCTGGTGGATATGCTTAGGATAATTTACATTTTCTTTACCAACCGATTTGAAGTATTATATATATAATATGAGAGTAAATGACCTTAGTTAATCCTAATGTGTTTCAAATTAAGAATATGGTGACATGTTAATCTCTAAATGATTTTATGGCTACTGTTACTCACACAATGATTTATGGTTTTAGTCAATGGCTGGATTCCAAGGAAGTCATAGTGACTTTGAGAATGATGTACAAGGTGGGAACGGTGGTGTAAATGAGAAAAAAAATGGAATGTTGATAGGTGTAAAAGATATCATCTTTATGCCAAATCAATTTTCCAGAAATATGATCAACAATATATATATTAACCAATTCCTGGACTCAAAAAAGAAGAGAATGACGGTGAATGATAAGAGCTCCAGCAGTGGAGACCATGGAGAAAGGAATCCTCAATTTCCATCATGCAGGAAATGTGGAAGGAGACACCCAGGAAAGTGTCTCAATGGGACAAATGAATGCTTTATATGTGGGAAGGAAGGACATAATGTGAATAATTGCCAAATAAAAATGAAGAGTACTATGGAAGAAGATAAAAATGGTCCCAAGAGTCCATTTACAGTCAATTGCCATAAATATAGAGGACCTAGCCATTACTCGAGTGAATTCCCTATTCTATAGGATATTTTCATGGTCAAAGAAGAAGCTATGTGGAAATAAATGGTTAAAGAAATGTTTAAAAAGTATTAGTGCTCCTTATTGATGGGTTTACTTTGGAATAATTTTCTCTTGTATTTTTAACCCTGCAGTTTTCCATGTGAGAATGATATTTGAGGAAGAATTATCTCTTCTCTTGTGGATATAGTTATAAATAATAATTTGGTTTTATATGATCGTTGGGTTTGAGGAAATTATAAGTTATCATAATTTGGGATGAAAATGCAAGGTATGAGAAAATATTTGTGGTTAAATTATGTTATGGTTATTTTGAGGAATTTATTTCATTTTGTTAATATTATAAAATATAGTTTTTGAAAAAGGACAACACGCAGACCGTGTGACAACCCGTCGCGTCGGACAAAGCTGTGGGAATCGAACCCACAACCAAAGTGCGATTGGGATTTATCGCCTACCACTGGACTACGTGAAGTCCCTGGATAGTGTAACTAATTATTTTTAGTTAAATGATTTTATCAATAATTTATAAGTAGATTTGGGTTCTTATGTCTTATTAAATGAATACCCTTGGTATAGGAAAATGATGTGGTGATTAAGTGATAGATGTTATTTTGGAAGTTTTTCGTTTTTTTGTGAACACTATATGCCCAAGGAAAATATAATAGTATGGGATTTCATTTGATGAGTAATGGTGGATTTTCTCTATGTTTTTATTAGGGATTTATAGTGATTTGGGTTGTTTATGGAAATAATTAGGTTAATTAAATTTAAGTATGTGACTTTAAGTGTAAGTAATGACATTTGGAGATACAATTTAACATGGAAGACTAAATTCTTAATATGTTTTGGTTTTAGTTTTGATTATATTAAAATATTTTAAGGACAATTGATTATTGAATGGTTTTTATTTAACTTTGGGGGTATTGTTGGTTTAATTTTGGAAATTAAGATTAGTGTTTATTTCTCTCAATGAATATCCTTTTGGGGGATCATTAGATCTTTTACTAACCATTTTGGTTTTGATTAATTTCTAAAGACAATGTAAATATATAGTTCATCCTGCATGGATCATGTGATTCTATAGAAGTTTATTCTAGCTCTTCCAGTGTGACCAAGTCTTCTTGAATACTCATCGTTAAAAAAAATGAGTTAGTGGCAGAAATTTATTAAAGAATGAAACTCTACTTAAAATGTAAGTATATATCTTTATATTCTTAGTCAATATCATAAAAGAATACATCATCCTTATGTAATGTAACTTAAAACAAAAAAAAATGTTGTCCGTTTACTTTCCTACTAGGAGACTAATGGTCTTTTTTCCCAACACAAGTTTGTGGTTTTCTTATTGATAACTTTCTCCTAATCATGATTTCTATCCATCTTCATTAGAACTTTACACTTAGTTTATCATCCATATCCATGTTTTCCTACATGGAATCCATCTATGGGTTATCTTGGTTGACCTTTATACCTATCTTTCTTTATTTTAAAGTGATATTTTTATTTACTTTTGTTCCGATGTGTGACTTTCCATTATATTCCCAAGAACAATTTTAAAAATTGTGAGAACTCAATTTATTTATGGAGGGGAGAATGTAACACCCCAAGCTTCCACGATACGTTTCCCTTCGAATAATGCAATAACGTGCATTGTACACAACTTCGAGTTCTAACACACCACAAACAATCAAACTAGCCGTTATGAATAGTAATACCTACTTTTTGAAATTATATATATTTTATATTTCAAAATGGAATTCATTTTTGGTTTTGGAATATCGAAATTATCCTAAGTTGAATTTTTGGAATTTTTCTGAGAACTTCCAATTTTTATGAATAGTGAAAAATACTTAAAAACAACTTTTTTAATCAAAATAATATATAGTTATCAATTATATTATTGAGTGGTTTAAAAGTGTAATTAGAATATATTTTTATCATTTTATCCAATGGTGTTCATTAGAATTATTTTTACTTTGATATTTGACCTAAACAATTCTCAATTTTTTGATATATATTGTTTCTTAAAAACACGCTATTTTTTGTGACAGCGGGAATTAATTATAAAATTAAATAATGAAACTTATATGTTTGGAATTTTTTAAAATAGACATCATTTTTGAATTTGGAATATAAATTATAGCCTAGGGTGAAATTTTGGCATTGTTTTGAAAAACATCAATTTTTGATGAATAGTGAAACTACTAAGTGGTATTTAAAAAAACTGAATTTTTCAATAAAACTTAATTTTACCACATCTGTGAATGGAATTTAGAAAATCCGAGGGACACATTTATTATCAAGAAGTAAAATGTGGTTCAATGAGATGAAAATAATTTTTGGTGAATAGTAACTTTTTACTTTTATTTACCACGGTTAAAAGTAAATAGGGTAATTAAGGGTAAAAATGATATTAATATTACCCTGACACATGTCCTAATTCTATTGGACAAGTGTATCTCGACCAAAAACAACCTTAGGAAAAACATATTCTCATTTAGGTCCACTTGGATTATATTAGGACATTTATTATTATTTAATTCAAAGAAGAGTTAAAAGAGTTAAAATCAAAGTTTATTTACTAAAAAGTTTTTAATATAGGGTTATACATAAGATAAATTCGATCGTAAATATTCATTAGAAAAATAAAAATATTTACTACATAATGATATCTTATTTATAATTTTTAGACATTAAATAATTTAATTTATTTATGACACAATGATGATGTAGTAATTACCATAATAGTGAAAAATTAAAATAATTGATATTATAAATACTCAAATAAATATAATTTGAGACTTTTTATGAATTACACTAATGTTCTAAGTTAATATGACATGTTATGTATGATTAAATTTGTTCGATGTAATCATTCTATTATGAGTTTCACAAAAATCAACTATTGAATAGTGTCAAAATTGACATAAAAGAGTTTTTAAAAAAATATTATATTATTAATTGATATTAAATTCCTAAAAATCTAATGTTGGGACAATAGACTTATATAATTATAGGTGTATCTTTAATGGAACACTTGGGGTAGTTTGGTTTTATATAGTATGTTTATTAACTATATATTATAAAAATACAAAGTGACATGGTAAATGTCAAACAAATTAACTGAGAGTTAAATCTAAAAGATAAGGTTAATATAGTAACCCAAACCTGTATAAATTATATTGGTTGAATGGTTTTAGACCTATACGCACCTTAACCTTTTAATAATCAACTTTTTAGCCATTAGAAACTGAATATGAATTTATTATAAATTAATATTTCTAGCTTTTCCAAAGGTGCCCCTCACCCCTCTAATAAAAGGGCACTCCCCCTTCTCATTACTTCCCACCATCTAAGCCTTTTGTATTGGCCAAACCCTGCCCAAAACTATCCCAACTTCCCTCACTACAACTTAGAGGCCTTAGTTTGATCAAAAATCCAACCTAAGGAGCCCTTTAGGTCAAATCAAAAGGAAGAACCCGAAGAAGAGGTAATGCTTTCACCACCCTTTTTCAAATTCATTTCTTCTTCCACATCTTATTTCTTTGTTATTACCATTCTAAATAACTACAGTATATTATATATACTGTGATGTTATTATAAATATGGTACAACCATATTCAGTATTCTATCCATCCTTTGAATAACATGTCACCATACGTGCGTACGTACGGCTTACCATCTCCACGTCATGGTGTAATTGTTATTCAATAAATTATTATTTGGATGGGTATAATAATGAATTGTAACTCATGTAAATAATAATTATAACATAATAATGATTCTATATATATGTTATACCATCCAATTATATATTATTTTAATATCAAAGGAATGATATTGTCGCTCGTGTGTACGTACGGACTACTGTCTCCACGAACGCGATGAGATTCATTCTCCATCATATCCATTAAAGTATAATTATCATTTGATTATTTAAAAATAATTTTTAAGGACTTGATATCTTTCTGGATATGAATAAGATACAACCGATCCATAACGAACACGGCTTATGTAACAAAACATATAAAATAAAACGAGTAAGTTAACACCCGGAATGACGATAATTCTATGATATTATTTACAAATCAATGTTAAAAGATCATATATGACATAATATTAATATATATGATTCTTGTATAATTTAATAACAATTATTTCACCATTATACAGGAGGTTAACCTACACTCAACCAAGGAATAGTGCAAGGTAAGGGGTTTCTTATCTCACTTTTAATTCCGTGAGAATTCCATTTTTCACCACTTATTTATTACATGTGGTGTGTGTACTGCCCATGTTTGTATTCATTGTGTAATATAAATTAATTAATGTATATTTAAATCGTCATTGTATGATCATTCTTTAATGGGTGTATGTTTTTTATGTTACCAAATCAATAAGGGAATTTGAAATTCCAATTTCCACTCATTTGGCATTACGCATACTTCATTGATTATTTTACTCCATGATTATGTGTAGAATATATATTCATTTGATTTTGTCATAATTTCCACTCCCCTTTATGTGGATATAATGTTTATACGCATAATCACTCCATTGATACATTTTCAAGTCATCGGTGTGAACTTGATAAGATTAATTTTAACTCAATCTCCATTTGTTGAGTTAAATATCCAATTCATTGGTGTTGTTTCTACAAGAATATGTGTGAATGTCATATGATTTATTTACACTAAATATCCAATCATATTGAGTGTATTTATATTTTTCACAAATAATTATGTCATTTATTTATCCTTAACCTAATGATATGGTCTTTATTAGAGAATTCATCTAAATTTACATTTCATTGAGACTTTTTTGTTGTTATACACCATATCACGTTTATATGGTGTATATAATGTACATTGACATAGTATATCATGAATCCCTTTATTCTCATGATATTATAAAGTTTTGATTACCTAAATTATTCGTATTCAAGTGTCTCTCTTTTGGTTAGAAACTCTAACTAAAATACATTTTTAAGTGTTTTAAAGATTGATTATTCTAAATCTTTCTCATTAATGTCCATGTTTTAAAAATGGTTTTAAGGATTTATTTATATGGACATTAAAGTTTCCAAATCAAAATTCCTTTTAAAAGTTTCAATGTTGAATGGGACACTTTGATTCAAAAATCTATTTTTAATGAATTCTTGACAAATAGTGTGACTTTTAAATGTTTTCAAGAAAAATGGGGATATTTCTCTCTAATAGTTTTGAAGATTATTTTCATCTATGTCAATAATACGTCATCATTATAGATTGAGGTAATTATGATACAAACAAAATTTCCATATTGTATCGAATGAGTTATGATTGACTGTGGATGTGCTATTTTTATACCATTCATTGTTTGTGGATAAAGTATTGACATTTCGTATGCTAGTTTTAATACGAATGTTTATGTTATGTTTAAAACTTTTCATATGAAGAATGCATTGGACTTAGTAAGTGATGGGTGGAGCCCGCTATAGCTCCTCGATGCATCGGTAGGTCTTATGAGTCAAACTAGTGTCTTGGCCTAAGGCCTTGGAAAAATCTTATTTTTAGTCTTGGAAAGAGGCCTTGGATATGTGGTTATGATAGTCTGGAATTATGCATTCCATCATTATAAAAGTGGTTATGGATATTTAATGTGATCATTCGACTAGTAGAATATCCTTGTGAGTATGTAAATGGCATTATTTTATTATATCTTTGCCATTTTATACTGAAGTTCAAGTTTAAAAAGGCTTTTGTTTTAGTTATAAACTACCTTAAGTGTTTATGCTTATCTATGAATGCTTCTGCTATAATGTTATCCTTACTGAGCATCTGAGCTCACCCCTTTCAATGTTTTATTTTTTTCCCATGATTATGACGAAATAATCTATGAATGACCTGTAGGGATAGTATGAGGGGATATTAAGACAAGATGTTTTTTTATGATGTAATGTAAAAATTTGTGATTGTATCTAGTGTTTCTAAGGCTACTAAACTAATCGGTCTTTCGAGACTTGATCTTTCTTGTGATCATGCCAGTGTTATGTAATAATGCACCGACTCTGGGTAACTGGGGTCAGGGCGTTACAGTTTGAATCTTTGTAAAATAAATTTTTTTATTTAAAACATTATAATTAACATATTGTTTTAAAATTAAATTTATTCTCTTAAAATATATATATTTCTTATTTTTATAATTTAATTTTATGATTTGTGCATTAAATTTTCAAAGTGCTATAAAAATCGTTATATTTTTAAATTAGTATTTTTCAAATAAATCATGATTTAAATAAAAAAAATTATTTCATAATTAGAAATGTTTTCCATAAAATATTTTCATTTTTTAATTATAAACATAGAACAATTATTTGGTTGTTTTTTTTCATTTTTTCTAAAATAGATCAGTTTTTGGTGAATCATGAAATATGATAATTTATTATATATAATAAATATATGAATATATGTTTCATTGTTGATTTATGGATGATATAATTAAAATTATATTGAACTATACATCTCTATTTACAATATTTAGTCATGGTAATCAAACCTATTTGTATTCTTGATAAAAAATAACAATCTAATTAATTAAATAAAAAAACACACCTCTCCTCCCATATAAATACCACCTCTCACCTTATCCTCTAATCACATATAAAATGCCATAGAGATTTTCCAAATTATACCCAATTAATTGAACAATACGGTTCCCCTCATCTAGGATTCATTGGTCTATAAAGAAATACCTAACCATATTTCACTAAGGAGGATTATAGTGAAAATAATTCAAGAGGTAAAATCCTCTCTCTTTTTATTTTAACTTCTTTTCTATTTAATTTATATTCTAATTCTATACTCACCACCACTTTTCCAAGTGGAATAATAAATCCAGTGACTTATTTATACTCTATTTTGGTATTTTAATGCAATAATCCATCATGAAACCACTTCTCTTATCCCTTTTATTCTAAAAATGAGAACATCATATGTGAGATGTTGATTCATTTCCTTAGAGGATGGAACTTATTCATTTTCCTTTATTGCCTTTGAGTCTGTTGAAAAAACCATTATAATAGTTGAAAAATATTTTGAAAAATATTTTATAAACTTTTTATGTATTTCAACTAACATATATACATGACATTATGAAATAATTAAAACTACTTCATGACGCACAAAAAACTATCAAATTAATATGAGTGATTATTGTTGACATTTTTTCTAATGAATCATCCTTATATGTGGGAATAAAAATCCATACGAACATATAAAAATTTCAATATTCATTAATTATATATAATTTTAATTCTTTATAATTATTATCATTTAACATTATCCTTCATAAATATTTTCAAGTGAACCAATCAAGAAAACCAAGAAATTGAAAACTCTTGAATTATGAAATGAAACTCTATAACCCATAAAAAAAGCCACAAACCATCTTAATAAAATTATAATTAATCAGAAACAAGTATAATATATTTTTTAGATTTTTAATTAATGAATCTAATTTTATTATCCAGGATATTAAAGTAATTAATGAATTTGGACATAAGGCAATGGTGTTATCAAACCAAATTTCCTTTTTATGGGTTATTCCTCTTTCACGACATATTTTATTATATAAATTCTTTTTATATTTCTCAAATAAAATTTCATTATTTTTAACTTTAAATTTTGAGGATATACATGTTTATAATATTATTTTATGTAAAATACATTGATTTAAAAAAAATCTTAATTTCAAAAAACATTATTAATACTTTTTTATTATTACTTCTTTGATCATGTTTGATGATAATTATACCAAATATATTGTTCCCATTCTCATTTGGGAACCCTGAAGTTTATTCATGAATTTATTCTTCATGAAATGAAATCCATTCCTTTTAATGTGTTACATTATTTCCATGATTGATATACATTCTCTATGGAAATTATTATTACGTATATGTTATGATGTGACGGGTGTGCTTGGAATAATTTATTGTATGAATGAAATCAGTCATATTATATATCTCATGAGATAATGTGAAATTTGAATGAACATGATAGTATATTTTTTCAAAATGATAATGTCATTATTATGTACATATGTTATGTATTAACATGCAATTAACGTTTTTCGCTTCTATGTGTTGTATTATGGACACTAAGACATGATGTTAAATTTTAATGTGTTTCCACATTCAATGCCATTACTTAATTCTTTCTATCATGATTTTGATAAAAATAATATTATTATGTTATGATTATTATTATTCTCACCCATGTTATATTGACTCATTCCCCTATATATCCTCTTACTAGGCTTCTTACTCACCAATTTCACTGATATATATCATCGTGTGATTACTTATTCTAAGGATTACATGAGGGCCACTAAGAACCTAGAGAATATAGAATTAAATAATGTTAATGTTTTATTTTTTAAATTTTATATATGGTCCTAATTTTCCCCAGACACTAATCTTTTTTATCCTTGATTATAAATCATTTATGGTGTTTATAATTAAAATGATTGAATAGTTATGTAAGAAAAAGAAGGATTTCTATATGTCATCTTTGTTAACTATAAATGGAAACACCATGTCCTCTAGAATAAAAATATCAGAAATATTTTATCTCAATGAGGAAATTAAATAATACCTTCCAAAAATCCCTCTACCTGTACTATAGTAATTAATTTGTGCAGAATAAAAACCTTATATAGCATAATGCGTAATGAAATTGAGGTTATCCAAATATGTGGTGTAGATTTAACTGATTATTTATGTTTTATTTCTACTTCTAAATCCTTCATAACAATTCCAACCATTGTGATATAATGAAATAACTATTATCATATATATATATATTTATTATGTATATGGATTGATTTTAATATATCTCATAATTCGTCTATTGGGAAAGTAATTTACTGTTTGTATGCATAAGGGATCCCCACCATGCAATACAACATAATTATTTTTCCACTATTACCTCTTCTGGATAGTTTGAATGATGAATGTACATTATATAATATGATATATATATTTCAAATTCAAATATAGTATGGTAAAGTAAATTTATTTAATAATTATTTATAATACAAATGAAAAATAACAACATTTATCATGATTATGTGTTGACAGCTGACTCATGGCCTGGTGTATTTTATTTTCTATCACGACCTCTCATGGATTGTTTTTCAAATGTATTAAAATAATTAATTTTACATATATGATGAAATGTATCCTGTAAGGTCAATGTATAATTAATAAGTGGGGGTAAATCATTTATCATAAATATTATTCACTTTTTTGGTGAAACTACACTGAAAACAGATTAAATTTAATATTTATCGATGTTAAATGTACACAAAAGACATCAAAGAGAAGGGTAAAATATATTTCTAATGATCCCCTCCCAAAAAAATAATTCTATATATTAACATGATCCATATTTTTAAAACCCTGATTCTTTATGAATTATTTTTTCTTGAATAACTTAAAACTCTTTGAAAGATTTAATTGTACCCTAAAAATGTTAATATATATTTATACACAACACCAACTTAATATTTTATTACATGAAACACTATGATTATATTTCGTTACATGAAACATCATGATTATGTTGTGTTAAATTTATTACTGACGTCAAATGAAAATGTGACATATTATTAAAATATTTTTATAGTCATCAACTTGTCGTTGGAATGAAAAGTATGAAAAGTGATAAAAAAAATTACGAAAATATTGCTTATGAGTTATACTAAAATGAATACTTTGGTAACCAATTAAATATAAATGGAAATAATAATTATTTGAAAATAATGAAATTCAATTTCAGAAAACCTATTCTTTTTTGTTTACATTCACATTTTATCTCAATTAAATTTAAAAAACATCTTTTTTTGAATGATTTTATGGAATTATAAATATATATATATATATATTGTTAAATGTACTATTATAAATTACAAATACTTATTCTATATGAAATATGTAGGTTATATTCCAAAATTATACATAAAAAGTTATATTTTTCTAAAATTTATTTTACCACCTTTTAATGGCATACTCATTTAAAAAACTATTTTTATGGCATAATAAATTGAATTTGAGAAAATAAGTGATTTTTTTTAATTTTAATGTATAATATTTTCTTACGATGAATCTATGGTAATTTAAAGAATCAATTTTTTATGAATAATAAAAAAATACAAACTTTTAATTGAAAACATCATTTTCCTTTAATTACATTATAAAAATAAATAATATTATAATTTTTCTAAGTATAATTACTCCAAATATAAATATATTGATCAAATTTAGTTAATTGTAATCAAATTTATTTCAGAAGTAAAATATAATATCATTTTAAACTTGGGATTGATTTTGATTAAAAATGTTTTTTTTGGACACATTTTTTAGACATTATTTTAATAGAATATTTTCAACAAAAAATTATTCAAATTTGAAAAAATGGATTACAGATTTTTAGTAATTATAATTTATAATTTAAAAAACTTCTAACATAAATGTTTTCCCATGAAATTAGTGAAATAAAGTTAAATTAATTAAAGAGATTAAGGTAAAAAAAGATTACATAGATGCTAAACATAGAAAATAAGGGGTAAAAATGACATGAAACTTGTCTATAGACCATAATATAGACATATGTAGAACTTGTCATGTCTAATGTCTAAATTCTATACATTTATGACAATATATATATGAAACAATGGGTCGAATAATCACTTTTCTAAAAATTTAGATGTTTTCCACTCACCTACCTTATAAAAGGACACCCCTATAAACCTCTCTTTACACCTATACAAATATTTGTATTTAAATATACGCAACCAAATCACTTCCAAAATACCCTACTATTATCTAATCATCATTAATTTTTATTGAAATAAAATCTTGATTGTCCTTTGGTGAAACGAAAATAGTGATACCCGAAGATGTGGTAACATTTATCAATTAATGTTTTTGGTGTGTATCTTCATTAAACAAATTAATTAATTTTTATATCATGGTTATACAAAAATATCATTATATGTAAAGTACTAAGTTTTGTTATGTTATCTTTATGAACAACAAGCACACAAAATTCCATCAAATGATTTATTAAAATCATCATTCGTGTGTACAGTGGACTATCACCTCATTAACATTTTTCGTTAATTATACCATTAACAAAATTAATAGTCATTAATAATGATGGAAATACTATTTATAAATATAATATTTATTATATTATTGATTTTTTTCTTTTTTAATTACTATATAACACATAACTCCATTCTTTCCATTTATTCAAATATGATAATGTATTTCTTGTGTACGAAGGACTACAACCTCGTGAAGAAATGAAATTCATTCAGAAAATAGATGGAATGTAATATTTATAGAATTAAAAATTATATTATATATATATATGACACAAAAATACAATTGTAATGATAATATATGTCATGATCCATATCAGAGGAACTAGCACCGTGACTACCCCAAGCCTACCTCCAATAGGTTAGGGGCTGGTGACTAGCACCGAGTTGGAATATCCCAATAATGGGATGAATTATGATAAATTTCCTATATTCACACATAGATATCCATGTCACATATACCTAAATGTAAATTTTTTTTGTAAAAAATACATGTAAACCACTATATCCCACAACTAGAGTACAATAGTGAATGTACGAGAATGTAAACTAGGCCAAAAAAAGTCCAAAAAAAGAATAGAGTTTACAACAACAAGTCCAAACTGTAATGTAAGTGGTACTACTATTGTCATCGAAAAATATTTTGGAACACACCTCTGCCTGTTCAGTCTAACTAGGCAACATATATTCCTCTTCTATTCGGAACTCCGTCGAATATTCATTCATCTTCACTAGACATGACACGTTCGGGGAAAATCCCTATAGGGGAGAGTAAAATAATACTCAGTAGGCAAACCAAAAACTATAAAGGAATACCATAAAGTAAATACCACAAAGAAAACATCACGAAAAATACCCCAAAAGGAAATATCACAAAGGAAATACAATGAAGGAATACCACAATGAAATACCATGAAGGAATACCAAAAATAAATACCATGGTAATATTCCGCAAAAGAAATACCAAAATTGAATACCATAAATGGAACAAAAATAAGGAATACCAAAAGGAAATACTACAAAGGAATTCAAAGGCCTCTAAATATAAAAATGTGTTTACCACAGATATATCGAGAATATCCGGATATACTCAATCCAATGAGTCACATTGTCACAACAAGACATGGATTCTCCATAAGACGCATAGTCTCTATAAGACACACAGTCTCTATAATACACATTGTCTCCATTAGAAAAATTGTCCCCATAAAACACACAGTCTCTTTAAGACACATATACTCTATATGACTCACAATCTACATGTCGTTGTAAGCCTTGGAAATGATTTCTCAAAGTGATATCTTTCCGGGAGAACTCCATAATCAATATATTAGGTCGTATCCACACTCCAACAAAAACCCACATATGATATCTCTAAATGACTGTCTCATCGTAAGGGTACCAAATTCCTAAAAATATCATCATATGGATGTTCTCATTGCATGTTATGTCCATAGAAAATTTTAGAAGGGGGGAGGCCACTGGTCCTGTTGATTGACCGTAAAGTCGGTCCACTAATTATGGTGGTCAACGAACCGATTCACTTGTCACAGAATTTAATCCTTCGGTATTTTCAATTGATTTCATGTACCACGGTGGACCGCCACACTCGAATGTATCCTATTCCTGCTGCCCTAGGTGTGACTTAGGGACGGCCCAACCATGTTTGTCTATACGATGCCTATCCCAACTCCCCCGGGCCTAGCCTGTTTCACCTGGCCCTATCCTAATCTGCACAAGACGGATCGCCTCCTTTTGCTCGAATCGCTATCATGCGAGCCGTTAGGCCTAGTCAACACAGTCATTTTCCATGACCCATGAGGCACTTGATGTCGCATCCCACGTCTCGCCATCATAGTGAATGTCCTCCCTTCGCACCCCACATGGCATGTCATCAACTTCTATGGCTACCATATTGGTCGAAACCTCTAGTCTCTAAGCCACCTCATTCCACCTTGCACCACATCAAGCCACCTTTCCATACCGCTAGGCTAAACCCACGTTGGTGGTCCCTTCTGCAGACCATAGAGCCAACTTTGGTCCTCTTATTAATGAAACAAAGGAATATCCATGATTCTGGGGTCCCGGTCTACAAAAATCTTGACTCTTTTCAGTTTTATTCTAATCCTTGGGTCCGATTATGTTCTGAGCCTCCTTGCAAGTTGAGCTACAACGACGAGGGTACAATGGTAATGAAATCCTGTAATGGGGGACATTAAAGCATGAAGAACACACTGAGGAATCGACAACAATATTTTTTCATGCGTCCTCAATATGTTCTCATTATAAAAATGAAGGAATAATAATTTAAAACTATATCTTCCTAATAAACACTGCAATTATCAACCATCCCTCAATGATCGATCTGTGGATGAATCTATTCATGGATTGAACCACGTTCATGATGAACATCAAGAATGGGGAAATCAAAAAGAAGAAAACCCCCAAACTAGTGTTATATTAAATGTTGATGAGTAACGGTTGAGTTTCCATCATCGATGAGATCCTCTAGCCCTGTCAGCATGACGGTCCATGATCTGAACATCAACCTGTCATGGTTCACTCAAAAATACCTCCAACAGTTCGCTATATCTCTAGGGTTTCATCATCCAAACCTGGGGAAATTCTATAATCCTTCATTTAAAAGAGAAATAGCCGGTGTATAAATAAAATAATTTAATATTAAATTATTTAATGATGATTATATCCTTTTTGGGGTTTTCCACATAAAATTGACGCCAACTAAAGTGATGCCACACCGAGGGAAAAAACAATTTTACAAACTCAATGGTGGCATCAAATTTCCAAATATGATTCACTATTCATGATTTATTGGGATTTTAAAACAGAATTATTTTAGTTATTGTTATATCCATGGTGAATTTTTCTTCAGATGACTCGCATAGAGAAATGATTGGTCAAACCTAGGGGAAAGACCCCATTTAGAGCTCAACGATGACACTATATTTCCGAAATTGGAACCCATTTAAAATATATTCCTCTTTTTCATGAATTTTTTTCAAGTGTGCTATTAAAAACATATCATATTTCAATGAAATTGTTCAAGCAATTAGTGCCTTAGAATCACTAGCCATCTCAACCCACAGACTCAATATTTTCCTAAATAACATATTCAAATAAAAATAGGAAAAATCAGTGTCATGAAAATATAAATTTCAATTACGTATTTTTATTTAACATGATAATAAAATGGAAACAACATTCATGTGTATGTACATCCTACCGTGTCCATGAACTATGTATTTCATTTTACTGTCACTACATTTTATAGATAACTCTATATAAAAACATAATTTATAAATATGAAATTTATACGAAGGTTATAATAATAGATATGATTAAATAATTCTCTAATTAAGAGGACCAATAATAACATGTCAAAACCTGTATAGAAATAGTGGTTGTCACCTAAAACATAACATTATCAAGGAATTGTTAATAAATATGTATTATAAATTCATAAAACAATAATATATACTATTACATATATGAATAAGGTTATATATATAATTTTAATAAATTTTTATTTATTTTACCCGACGTTTTAATTTGTATAAAAAAGTCAATACATAATGTAGGGGACTTCTAGTCTCATTTTTATTATCATGAGACTTATTCCAAATTCTCAACTAATTTTTTATTATGTGTATATACTACCATATGAAATTTTATGTCATTAATTTATTAAATTTTATGATATAATTTTTTTTTTATTTTTATCATTCATGGATTTAATTATTCAATAGTTTCTGAAGTAAAAAAAGGATATACATCTACAATTTTACTTTTGTTAGAAACATGCAATACACCCCAAAATTTTATTCAACACGGTGTATATATTTCCCATGAATATATTTTTTAAATATTCTCATAAAATTTATTTTAATTTTCATAACCATATTATTATCATTCATTAATAAGGTTTTCACTTCATGGTTTCTAACTTTGTAGTAATATAATGTTACAATATAATCATTTATCCGGATGGTTTATGATTATTATTACAATGATAAAATTTAATGATATTTCTCTTAGTATTACTCATGACTTTAATTGTCTTACATTTATTCTCGTTATATACATGTAATGGAACCATTTTTCTTTTTTGCTACTTATGATAATTAAGAATAAAAATCATGAAAATACGACTATATTTTAGTCTTTAGTCAAAAATATATTTTACTTCAAAAAAATATTTCTAAAAAATATTTTAAAAAATGTTATACTATTATCCTTTGAATTTTACAAGTAACATGTACCCATGTTTTACATTTTTACATAAACATTTAATGGAATATTCTTATCCTTTTCTGATCAAGGCTCTTTTTTCTTATACCAATTTTGTGATATGGATATTTGTTTTTACATATATGTCATGTATATAAATATCTTCTATAAGGACCACACCATTCATTGAACCTTATTTTAGAATTTTTAAATAATATTCTATGAACAAAACGTTTTATTTAATATTTTTGAATAATTTTTTATAGTAAATTTTTATCAATGAAATTATTTTGGAAAATATTTTATGTTTTTTAAAAGGAGTTTTAAATTATTTTCATGGATTCCATTATTAGATGAAATTTTTATTTTTAATGAAAATAATATCAATGTTGATTTATGTTTAATAGTACTTTTAATGGTGTTCTAAGTATACTTTTTATGACTTAAATAATATATTCATTGAAAATGGTTTTCAAAAGTATTTACGTTTTAGAAATTCTTTGTAATGGATAATGTTTATTTTCCAAAAAAATGTTTTAAATGAATTTTTAAAGCATTCTTTATGAGTTTACAATCGCATTTTAAAAGAAAATAATTATTAAAATGTTTTATTTAAGTGAATTTCAATAAAATTCCATTTTTCAAAAAAAAATTCCTTGTGACTTTTCAAAGTCCTTATATGTCTAATATTATATACATTGATATGGCTTGTTATTTCCATGGGATATGATCCAAGGACACAATTATTAGTTTTTCATTGAATGGTTTATGTTTAAGATGAAATATTTTGAATGAAACGAAATTATATTACATGGTTTATTCCATGATAAAATACATATGAAACTTTCTTATTTTCACAAGATATGATATAATGAATTGATTATGAAACATGTCTCATTTTCGAAGGTAATGATATGATGAAATTTTTATGGTACCTATTTAATTTCATGGGGTTTGATATGTTGAATGATTATTATATTGCGGCTTTCATATGAATGATTCTGTTATTTAATGGTTTGAAACAATATTTACCTTCAATTCATTGGGTAAATATATTTATATCTCTTGAGATAGATAGGTTTGGAACTAAGAGTGAACCCAACTCAGTCCGACATGACTAGAAGAAGGAGTGATCAAAGTTCATTAGAGTAATTTCTATACTATGATTGTTTTAGGTGTGAAATCAATCCATAATGTGTAAAAGAATTCCACTAGGTGTGGTGGTTTTTACCACCCATTAGGTTAACCTCCTAAAATGAGGGTGCATTGGTGACCATCCTAGTCCCAACATATGGAAAATGAGAGGTTATCCCAAGCACAAACTAGGTACATGGGGGTATTTTCCAAGCCTAAAATTCCACGAATTTATTGGTGGGTAGCATTTTTATTTGATTTTATAAAATTATATGTATTGATCATATAGATCGCTTATTCCAATGTTATTATATCATGCATCATAATCAATATTTACTTATGATTCATGAATTTTTATATTCCAATATTTACATCATGATTCATTTTTATGATCAATTATATATGTGCTTTATTTTTTTAAATTTATGATCATGTTCTCATAGCCTTTTTATTATGTCATTATTACTTATATTACTTATTTACCCTTACTAATCATTGGTTAGCATTAATTCATGAGTTTATCTTCCCAGTTTTATGATGTAAGGTTTTACGTAGGGTATGCTTGTGAAGAGTACTAAAGTTAAAAGATATTTATTTTAGATTTTGATGATATTTCACCATATTAGAATATATTAAGTCCCATGTATCAAAAATCACTAATCTATTATTTTCCTCAGTCATGTTTTGGTCTAATGTATTGAATATCCATAAAAAATTGATGTAGTATCCATGTATTTAAATCCTATGTCAAAATAGATGGTATCAAAGTAATGTTTAATTCAACCAATGTAAAGTTTGATGGGAAATCATTAGTGATAACACATGGAATATTCTAGGTATATATATAGGGATGTATCTAAGGATATGTATATAAATGATTCAATGTATAGGAAAATGTCCTCGAATTTTGGTGAAGGATATTTTGGGAGGTTTATAAGAATTTAAATTTCTATCTGGAGAGTACAAGTGGACGTGGTTCCGGAACATATGTTCCAAGGGGTAACAACACAAACAATCCATATTTAGATATACTCTATTTGAAATTTTTTCATAATAATGGTCCTTTCAACTCACAAAGTATTACACTCATAGGGGATGCGCCTTAAAAATGAAACAACTCTATACAATAAATCATGAAGTATTTAAATATAAACTGATTATAGATTACCAAGGAAAACCATAGAGAGTAATAGATTTAATAAGGTGTCATTATTTATTCATCTTATAATGTTATTTTCATGCTTTTTTGTGTTTCTACTATGATTATTATTTCTCACACAATTGGTTTTTGTTTTATTTAGTGAAAGGAACTAAAAAAACTGGATTAACTTTTAATGTGAGTGACAATTTTATCATGATCAATGAAATGGGATGATCATCAGAGATATGGAATTTATGATAATTCCTAACAATTTTTCACAGAATATGATTTAAAATTATAACCTTAACCAACTCTCATACTAAAAAAAATGATATTGACAATGTTCACTGAGAATTTTAGTAATAAATGCCACATTTGAAAAGAAGATTTCGTTTCCTTTGTGTCGAGTGTGTTGGATCAAACACCCAATTAGATGTGTTTGAATAATAGAAAGAATTTTTACTATGGAATATAGTGCAACAAACATTTATTATATAAAAGGAAAATGAAATGTTCAGTTAAGAAAAATGATGAAAATAATTTCCGCCCTAAAATAACAACGACTATTGAGTTACTTAAAACTAGAAAGTATGGGAATTATATGAATATATTTCCTATGTGTAAATATCATGAATAGAATTAGTACAGTGGTTTGACTGATGGTTATATAATTGAATATAAATATACTATGAATTAATTATGAGAGAGAAGAAATATTAAGAACTAAGATAATGAAGCCTAATCAATTTCATAAGGAAGAGGTGGACAAGTTGATTAAGTAATGTATTTGATTTCAAGGGTTATGGTATATGAATCATGAAATTTATATATATTTTTGTAGATGTTTTGAATTAATGGTTTTAATGTATATGTTAACTGGTACTAGTGGACCAGAAGAATATATATAATGGAAATGTATTATTTTATAGTAAAAAACATGATCAATGGAAGGTAACACATAATATATTCTAGAATATAAGAAAATGTTTTTTACATTTCATAATGTTATGGTTTACTTGGATAATGTAAATTGTATATTATCTATCACCTCAAAATTGATAAAGGATGAGTAGAAAATATAGTTTGTAATATCATTTATGGGGTTTGAAAAATTATTTAATCTATGGAATCATTCCATAAATTTCTGATTTTTATGGGATTGGGTGTCAATTCTGGTATTCAATAAGGTTATCTAGTAATTCATGTATTACCATGTTTAAAGGGATTATATGATGAATGTATTAACATGTTGGGTATGTAATAATCAATATATGCTTTATGTTATAATGGGATTAAAGTAAATTTGATTTTGAGAAATTTAGTCTCCTTATTTATTCTGTTTTGGGTTTTAATCTTTTGAAATGGCCATGTGGTTAACCATTTAATAAATGGTTTATATTGAACATTGAATGTGGTTTGATAGATTAGTTTATTATTTCACTGTATAATTATTTCTTCATATAGAATAACATTTTATAACAATATTTATTCTCTGATCACAAAAGATTTACGAAATGAATAATCAATTTTTCTATAGATCTTTTCATATACTGGTGCATCTTAGATAACATATCCAACATGATTTCTTATAATAATTGATGATGGTCAAATAGATCAAGGGATAACCTAATGATCATATTAATCTTTTAAATAGTATAAAATCATGTTATTATATCTTATTGTGAAATTTATTCAGCATAAATAAAAGGATACTGAAACACAATGGTATCCTAGTACCGTTATTTCTAATTAGTCATACGGTCCCTCAGATCATCACAAATTTATTTTTTTATTAGAATAAATTTTTTATTGATCATACAATTCCTTTTGAATAGTGATGTATATCACTATATAAATATTTACAATTTTATTCCATTTCAATATAATAACTTCCCACCTATCGTCCCATATGTGGAAACCTATTTATGAGTTACATGGTGCATCAATTATGATTCATACATTAATATTTTATGTATGTTTATTTATTAATTTTTAACATGTGGGTTTATATTAATAAAAATTTCAAGTATTAAAGCCTTGATAACTCCAATGAATTTCTTGGTATAAATTCATTTTAATTTGGTACAATTTAACACATGAATTTTTTATGAATACATTTTTTCAAATAATTTAAAAACAATTGAAGACTTGAAGTGACCAATACACGATGCTAACATTTATTTATAAAAAAAATGTTATTATTGTTCTACATGGATCACTGAGTTGAGATTACATTTCACTCAACACCGATATTATCATGTATTACACCCAACATTATGTTTAAATGAAAACATGAAATGTTATCAAAATTATATAATATTTATCACCTAGATGAATGAATCTAATGTTCAAAGTTTATTAACTAAATGATGAAAATTTGTTTATTTCATGTTTATAAAATTAATTCTTTTGTAATTAATAAATTAGAAACAAATGAATGAACTATTTGAAAATTAAGAAACTAATTTTCTAGAAATATATTTCTCTATGAAAACACTTGTTTTATTTCAATAAATTACACAAAACACTTTTTATTAATTATTTTAATGAAATACATATACTATACATTATATAATTTATTTAATACAAATCTAATTTTACTTTTAGTCAAGAGATAAAAACATATCCAAATGTACGCATAAAAATGTATATTTCTATAAAATGTAGATTTATCATGTTTTAATTGTACACTACTTTTAAGACTAATTTTGTAAAATATTATAAAATATAATTGAAAAAATAAAGTACATTTTTGAAAGAATAATTTAATAGTTATCATAAGATTAATTGTTTGGAATTTTATGAAAAGAATCATTTTTTGATGAATAAATAATAATATTGAATTTTAATTGAGAAAAAAATTTATGATTATTTTATTTAAAAAATTAAATATTATTTTAAATAGTTTATCAGTTAATATTTGTTCAATTATAAAATAGTAGTTAAGGCCTCTTCATTGTATTGAATGGAATTAAAAAAACTAAATAAATTATGATTAAACATGTTTGATAAATTTCATTACATTTATCCTATAAATTTTAGAGGCTTAAATTAAGAAAGCATCTAATTTTAATTTTCAAATACTCAAAAATTATTATAAATTCCGTTTTACCTCCTTTTAATAGAAAACTCTTTTTAAATTTAGTTTTTTTCACATTTATATGTTCTATTTGAAAGAAAATCCTTTTTTTGAATCAAGACATCAAAATTTACTTTGGATGATATTTTATTATTTTTATGATAAAGCCAATTTTTTAATGAATTGTGCAATATAAAGCATTTTAATTCAAAACATCTTCTTAATCTAATTTATTTATATGTTGAGATTAATTTTTTAATTAATTTTAAAGATTAATTAGATTATATTTTTTCCAATTAATCCAATTTTGTTTATTGGATGTAATTTCACTTTGATATTTGACATAAACAAGTGTAAGTCTTCTTATAGTTATTATTACATAAAAACACACATTCTGTTTTGACAATAGAAATTATTTTAAAAATAATTTCTTCCATTTATTTGTTTCGATTTTGGAAAAATGGATTCCATATTTGTAATCATTATGCAAATATGTTTTAAATAGGTATCTTTTATTTTTAAAAATTATGAATACTTACTTTAGTAAATATTTTATTAACCATGGTTAAAGGGTAAATCTTGTAAATAAGGTTAAACAAATATTGTTATAATAATATTAAATTACACTAAAATGTTACCTAATCATGTTTTATGATTCATTTCCAGGAATGGGAATCCTTGGATCGATTTTAGGACCCCAAGGAGCCACTTGGGAGTGATAATGACACTTTATATTATTTGATTTAAAGTAAAATCAAAATAGACATAAACATATATCTTTTAGTAAATTTTTTTTACAAGGGGTTATATATGATATATATTCAAATATAACTATTAATTTGAAAGATAAAAATATTTCCTACATAATGATATTTTATATATAATTTTTAGTCATCAAATAAAAAAATTATTTATGACATAATGATGATGTAATGATTTTATTATTAATGAATGATTTAATTAAATGAGTTTATAAAATCTAAAAAACTATCTGAACCATATACAATTTTTATTGGATGATTTTATTTATAACTATAGTCATATTATATTCATAATTTAATGAATTTTGGACCTTTTAAAACTGAAGAAAAGTTTAAAATAAAATAATATTTTCCAACATTCCTAAAGAGCCCCTCCTCCCCCTTATAAAAAGCTACCAACTCTAACCCATTACTAAAATCTCTCAAGCCCCTTGGATATTACAAAATCTACATAAATAATCTCCCTACATCCCTCAACTCCTAATATAAACCTTACCTTAGGAATAAGGCACTTCAAGTAAAACATTTGGTTCAAACTAAAGGAGTTACCTAATTTAAAGGTAATGTCTTCTATTAAGATATTTTATTTTATATTAATTCCCCAACCCCCTAAACTATTTTCATTAATTTAATTTTATCAAAAACAATATCTTCAATATACTTTGTTTTTTTATGATCAGTATTCTAACTACACTTACACACACCTCCATCTAATGGGTTTTGATCATACTATTTCTGTGGACCTCGAACTACTGCCTCACAAAATGATGATTGTTAAATAATTCATTACCATCTATTATGGTAGTCATTATCATGGAACTATATTTATATATGATATATATTATTTTTATGTTTTATTGGTGCTTATGAGTTTTTTTTACAAATATTCTTTTATGATTTCCTAGATGCGTAATCACAATAATTTCATTTGAAGAAGTACGGACTACTGCGCTTTCAAGGTGATATGATTCATTCATGACATACTTGAAACATGTAATGGATTTTGTAAATAAAATTATTTAACATATATATAACATTATATTATAGTATAATTACAATATACCTTTGTATCATTAAGTTTCCATTCCTTTTAAAAATGGAAAAAATGAAATTAATGTTCATTCGTACGTACGGCTTACCGTCTCCATGAACGGTGCATTTTATTACTTATATACAAATGTTATTTACTATTATATAAATATATATATACTGGATATATAGGATATATATAATATTTAAATAAGGAATATGATTCTGGAGATAATAGACTTTTGACCACAAGGACAATTTATAATTATAACAATTTCATTTTTGACTCAAGTTCCTAACATCGAAAAAATATCTGAAATGATCTCAAGTAATTAACTAATTAATGAAGAAAGGTAATAAGAGATATTAAAGGAATAATAAATTTGAAAAAGTTTCATAAGCTATTATAAATTAAATTATTTTTATTATTTAGTAATATTAAAGAACAAACAATACAAGTTCGACTTGAGGTAAAGAGTTTTCATATCTCACTTTTAATTCTATGAGATTCCTATTATTCGCCACTTATTTCTTACATATGGTGTATTGTGTGCTTAATTTTGATATATATTATCTTTTTTATATTTATATTCATGGTAATATGTGATGCATTTGGCAGTTATTAATTTTTTTTCAAACGACTTGATTGTCAACAATGTGGTAAGTGGTTTTCATCTCACTTTTTATTCTTGTGAGATTCATTCTATATTTGACACTATTTCCATTTGTGTGGTGTATTTAATATCCATGACCGTATTATTTGTTTAATATAACTTAATTTAAGGGTATTTAAATCTTCATTATATGATCCTTCTTTAATGGGTTGTATGTTTCGTATGTTACCAAATCGGTAAGGGAACCTTTCACCCTCCTCTTTTTAAAAGACTTCTTTTTGTTATGTCTTTTAATTTATGTCTTCTTATGTGGGGATATATTCTTATATATCCTTGTTGCTCTAAATTTTAATTCTATGTTATGAGATACCTATTTTATATCATCAACTCAATTTATTAATTTTAATGTGACGTCGTTAGGCTGTCGAATTTCTGTAGGAGAACTTCTTAACCCAATTTCAATTCTATAGGTTATCCTTAAACATCTTCATTATGTTGCACTATAAATATGTATTAGTGACTTATGATTGTTTTAAAAATAATATCCACTTATAATGGGTGTATTTATATTTTTCACACATAATTATGTCATTGATTTGTCCTTAAATCTAAGGATATGATCTTTGTAAGGGGAATTGTCTCAATTTACATTCCATTGAGACTTATTTGTTATTATACACCAATTCACATTTATATGGTTTATAACCTATCATTCGACAGATTATTTCATGAATATCCTAAATCTCATTATATTATAAGCATTGTTTAATGTTTTTATTTAATTATTTTTATTCAAGAGTTTCTCAATTGGTAAAGGATTCATTAACTAAAATATCTTTTTATATGTTTTAAATATATATTCTTCTATGTCCTTCTCTTTCATGTATTTTTTTAGAAATGAATTTATGGATTTATTTATATTGAAATTAATGTTTTTATTTTATTTCAAAATATTCAATGCGGTATGGGACACTTTGATTCTAAAATATCTTTATTAAAGGTTTTAAATCATTTTAATAATGGTTTGATAAAACATTAATTATGACATTATCTTGAAATGATATACTGTGATTGTAATATGGAAATGTTATATTTATTTCATGATTGTTTTATGTGTTATGAATATGTAAATTGTCATGGGGATTGTTTACCTATATGGGTGGTTCTGTGATAAACATAGGTCGGGTTAGCCTGATATAGCTCTCCAAAGCATTGGGTAACGCAGTGGTGGTAAACATCAATTTTTATCCTAAGAGATTAAGGATATATATTGTGATGGGTATTCCAACATAACTCCCTATGTATCAATTATATCTATAATATATATATGTTATGTATTCCACATGTTACATTTATGATTTATGATTTCTATGTGTTATTCATAAATCTTATGATTTCATGACGTATATTAAAAATATAATGTTTTGATGGACTATTTTTTACTTTCTTTATTTTATACCCCATAATGAGATTTTTATTCCCATCCCATGTTTTGAAGTAATTTTAATAGGACATAATGATTAACAGGGTCAAGTATAGGATTATTGAAATGTTTTAATGTCTTAAACATCGAACTAGACCTGACTCGTTTTTTTTCAAGTGTTTTTATTTTATAGAAAAAATGGAAAATAAGTAGTAGTGTCTACTTTGTAATTTTTTAGATGTAATATAGTATTTATGCCCTAATTCTATAAAACTCTATACCTGAAAATATCCTAAATTTGAATTATTCAATAAATTCACAATTATGTAAATTTTTATAGTCAGGTCCTTATAGTTGCAATCAGAGGTATGTTTAGAAAACATTATGGATTAGAAGTTTTCGTTAAACACATGATTAGTCCCTATATATATTATTTTAGTTTAATAATTGTATTATAACTTTTTATTATCTTGGTAATTTTGTTACTAATGGAAGGCGTAGGATCTCAAAAAACATTCATATCTCTTCCTGATGACATACTTTCAATAATTATTACAATGTCACGTTCAGATGATTGTGAATCTTTTTTTAGCATACAACTCACTTGAAAGCTATTGTTTGAGATATCAAACACCTCCACTATAACCCAATAACATCATGGATTATGGTTTTTATTTAATCAAATCTAATTTTCAAAATATTCTTATATTTTCCAGAAAGGTAAATATTATCGAATACTTTTTCAATATTTTACCTTATCACAAGATTTTGAAGTATATTATTATTTTGAAAAATGTTTAGAAGAAGAAGACCCTTTCACATCATATTTATATTTTGTTTTAAATTATAGTATCTCAAAACATACATATGGTCTTTTAAATGGACCAATTATTGAAATTTTCAACTCAAATTTTGTCCGAATATTTTATAAAAATCTTGTTTTACCGGATTTTTTGAAATTATAAGTCATAAATTATTATTTTCTGAAATGATTCATCATAAAAATCCCATATGGACCATGTTTTATAAGGTATATTTGGGTGATGGAATAAAATTATTTTTAAGGATCTCTAAGTCAATTTTTCAAGGCATAGACCTTCTACCAACGTGAACTAGATGACGATGAAACCATATGGAAACCATGATAAATCTATGACATTATTACTATTGGGAATAGTTTGATTTTATCATATATAGTTTAAAAATGAAAATATATATGATGTAGATGTCTTGATTTATTGGGATGAAAATTAATAGTATAATAAAACCATTAAGGACCAAACATGTTATGGTTTTTTTTGGTTTTATAAAGAGGACAACCTGTAAGATGGGTGACAACCCATCGCGCCCAACAAGCCCACATGAATCGAACCCACAACTGAAGTGAGATAAGGGTGCAACTCCTACAACTAGACTACATGAAGTCCCTGGTTAGTATGACTATTTGTTTTTAGTTAAATGTTTTTCTAAATCAAGAATAAGTTTATTTTGGGAACATATTAATTCCTCTGTATAGGAAACAGATTTGGTGGTTAAGTGATAAAGGTTATTTTGGAAGAAGTATTCTACTTTATAACATTATATGATTAAGGGAAATAGAAAACTATGAAATCTCATTTATGGATTAATTGTTGAAATTTTATTTTGGAAAAATCTATGTTTTTAATTTTGGACATATGGTGATTTTTGTTATTTATGTAAATGATTAACCTATAAGGAGGAATATTTGATTAGGTTAATTACACTTCAGTATAGGACATTAAGAGTAGTTGATGTTATTTGGAGATAAATGTTAAGATATACTATGGAAAAATATGCGATTAATTTCTACTTATTTTTTTCAAAGATTGTTTGGATTATTTTGAAGAATATTTTAGACATTTGTGTATTGAATGGTCTTTGTAGATCCTTGGGTATTGTTTTTTGAATTTTGGAGATTAAGAATAGTTTTTCTTTTTATAAAGTATTATCCTTTTTGAGGATTATCTGATCTCATACTAACCATTTTGGTTTTTTTATGTCTAAAGATAGGGGAAATATATATTTTATCTTTTTTGTATTATGCGATACTCTATAAGTGATTCTAGCACTTTAAATGTGACCTAGTCAGTTTGAATACTCATCATTTGGAGAAAATTTGAGTTTTTAGTGTGAATTTAGTAAAGGATTAATGTCTACATAAAAAATAAGTATTTTTTATTATGTTTCTTATTAAACTCATAAATAAAGTGATAATTTTATTGAATCTTTTCCATTTCTGTAATTTCAATGATGATTCTAGTCGTAATTTTAAAATTATGAGGACGCAATTTCCAATTAGAAGACGGGTATAATATCCCATGTAAATAAAGAATATGAAAATTTTCATATTTATTAATTTTTGTTCATTAAATATTAATATCACTTTAAAGGGGATTCTATGTTCAATGGAATACCTGACACAATGCATTGGATTTCTCTAAAAATATCATGTTACACATAATGCTAAGTCATACTCAAATAAAAATATAGATATTTTAATTTTAAATTGTAGTTAATACCTATTCGTTGTGTTGGAAATAATGAAACAAACTAACTAAAATAGGACTAGACATGTTTTTTAAATGTTCTTAAATTTATATAATAAATTTTAAAGGCTTAAAATAAGAATGAATCTGATTTTATGGTTGAAATACTGGAAAAATCATTAAAAGTTAGTTTTACCTTTTGTTTGATGGAGAACCCTTTTTAAACATAGTTTCTTTCACTTTTATAGGTTTTATTTGACAAAATAGAATTATTCTTTTGAATCGGGACAAAAAAATTTACTTTGGATTAATTTTTCATACTTTCCAATAAAGTTCATTTTTTGATGAATAATGCAAAATCCTGGATTCTAATTCAAAACAGCTTTTTGACCTATTTTCATTATATGGTTAGATTATATTTTTAACTATTTTTAAGGTTTAATTATATTATATTTTCCAAATTAATCCAATTTTGTTCATTGGAAGTAATTTCACTTCGAAATTTGAAATAAAATGTTTCAATCTTTTGATAGTTATTATTACTTAGAAATACTTTTTTTATTTTTCCAAAGGTAATTATTTTTAAATTAACATCATCGAATTATGTGTTTCAAATTTAAAAAAATGTATTCCTTATTTATAATCAGGAGGCCCAAATTGTGTAAATAGGTAACAATTTTATTAGACATTATGAATATTTACCGCAGTACATATTTTATTTACCATGGTTAAAGGGTAAATTTGGTAAATAAGGGTAAAAAATATTATTATAATAATATTAAATTTCCTGAACATGTGTCCTAATCATATTGGATACTATATTTCAGACCATGGGAATCCTTGGGTAAATTTTGGGACACCATGGAGCCCCATGGGTGTGATAATGACACATTTTATTAATTTATTTAAGGTAAAGACTAAACTGACATAAACATATATCTTTTTGTAAATAAATTTTTTCATGGGGTTATATAAGTTATCACTTAGACTATAAATATTAATTTTAAAGAAAAAAATATTTCATACATCATGATATATTATTTATAGTTTTTATACCTCAAATATATATAATTATTTATAACACAATGATGATGTAGTGATTAATTTATTATGGAATTATTTATATAAATGGGATTATAAAATTTAAAAAATAATTCAAAAACCTGTCCAATTATTATTGGATGATTTTATTTCAAATAATAGTCATATTATCTTATAATTTAATGTGTTTTTTACATTTTCAAACCTATTATAAGTTTATAATAAAATAATATTTTCAAACATTCCTAAAGAGCCCCTCCTCCCATTTATAAAAATCCATCACCTCTAACCCATTACTCACACCTATAAAGCCTCCTATATCACCTAAAATCTTTAAAAATAGTCTCCCTACATCCCTATATTCCTCATATAAGCCTTAAATTAGGTATAATACACTTCAAGTAATCCTTTTGGTTCATACTTAGGGGAGTTGCCTGATTTAATGGTAACGTCTTCCCTTCAGTTCTTTTCTTCTATTTTACATCTCCTACACCCTAAAATCATTTTATTACATTATTTTATAACAACACATGTCTCATAAATTTAATAGTTTTTTATGAGATTTATTCTTGATAAACTTATGCACACCTCCATTTAATGGGTAATGAACATACTCTTTCTGTGGATGACAAACTACTACCTTACGTAACGATGATTGTTCAATATTATATTACCACATATTATGGTATCTATTGTTATGGAAAAATATTTATATATCATATATATTATGTTTATTTTTTATTCGTACATATGTAATTTTTATTTACAATCATACCTTGATGCTTTCCAAAATGTGTAAACACGATAATTTATTTGAGTAAATGCGGACTACCGCCCCCTCTTGATTATATGATTCGTTCATGACATACATAAAACAGATAACGAATAGATTTAATTAAATTATGTAACATATATATTATATGATATTATAATGGAATTAAAATATACCTATGTATCATATAGTTTCCATTCCTTTTAAAAATGGAAAAAATGAAAGTATCGTTCATGCGTGCATATGACTTACCATCTCCATTAACATTTCATTTCATTCCATATCTCCAAATATTATGTAAGATTATAAATAAATATATATATACAATATATATAATATATATATGATATTTAAATAATTAATATTATTCTGGAGATACGAGACTTTTGACCAGATGGACAATTTGCAATTATAACAATTTCATTTTTGACTCAAGTTCCGAACATCGACAAAATGTACGATATGAACTTAAGTAATTAACTAATTGTTTTATCAATGTAATAACTGATATAAAAGGAATAATAAACATGAAAAATATAATTTTGAAAGTAGATATTCACTAATGAGTATTATTTATGATGAACAAGGAACAAATAAGACAAGTCAAACTTGAGGTAAGGAGTTCAGTTATCTCACATTTCATTCCATGAGATTTCTATTGTATGCCACTTATTTCTTGAATGTGGTGTATTATCTGCTACATTTTGATATATATTTTCCTGATTCTTTTTATATTAATGGTAATCTTGGATATATTTGGTCATTATTTTTTTTTCATATGACTTGATTGATTACAACTTGGTAAGGGGTTATCTTCTCAATTCTTATTCTCATGAGATTCATAATGTATTCTCTACTATTTACTTTTATGTGGTGTTTGTACTGGCCATGATTATATTTTTTTGTAATATAATTTAATTTATTGGTATTTACAAATTCATTGTATGATCCCTTTTTCATGGGTGTATGTTTCGTAAGTTACCAAATCGTTAAGGGAACCATTCACCCACATATTTTTAAAAGAATTCCTTTTGTTATTTATTTTAATTTACATATTATTATGTTGGGATATGTTATTATATATCTTTATTTCTGGAAATATTATTTCTATGTGACGAGATACCATTTTTTCTCTCATCAAATCATTTTCTAAATTTTAATGTGATGCCGTTAGGTTTTCGAATTTCTTTCAGTGAACTTATTAAAACAATTTCAATTCCTAGGGTTGATCTTATACTTTTGATTATTTTGTTCTATAAATATGTGTTAATTTCATATGATTGTTTTACACATAATGTCCACTTATAATGGGTATATGTATGTTTTTCACACATAATTATGTCAATTCCTAGGCCGTAATCTTTCTTTTAAACTAATAGTTTTATTGACTCTATTCCATTGTGGGAATTTAAATGATGATCTTGATCGCAATTTTAAAATTATGGGGACGTAATTTACAATTGGGAGAATGATATAAAATTCCATGTAAATAAGGAATATGAAAATTTTCATATTTATTAATATTTATGAATTAAATATTAATTTCACTTTAAAGGGATTCTATGTTCAATGGAATACCTGACACAAGGCATTGGGTTTCTCTAAATATATCATATTACACCCAATGCTAAGTCATACTCTAATAAAAATATAGATATTTTAATTTTAAATTGTAGTTAATGAGTAGTCGTTATGTTGGAAATAATGAAAAAAAACTAACTAAAATAGGACTATACATGTTTCTTAAGTGTTCTTAAAATCATCTAATAAATTTTAGAGGCTTAAAATAAGAAAGAATCAGATTTTATGTTGGAAATACTGGAAGAATCAATAAAAGTTAGTTTTTCCTCCTTTTGATGGAGAACCATTTTTAAATATAGTTTCTTTCACTTTTATAGGTTCTATTTGGAAAAATAGAATTATTCTTTTGAATCGGGACATAAAAATTTACTTTGGATTAAATTTTCTTTTTTTTCTGATAATGTTCATTTTTTAATGAATAATGCAAAATAATGCATTTTAATTCAAAACAACATTTTAACATGTTTTCATTATATGGTTAGATTATATTTTTAACAATTTTTAAATTTTAATTATATTATATTTTCCCAATTAATCCAATTTTGGTCATCGGATGTAATTTCACTTTGAAATTTGAAATAAAATGTTTCTATCTTTTGAAAGTTATTATTACTTATACATACACTTTTTATTATGAAAAAGGAAATTATTTTAAAATTAATTTATTCTAATTATGTGTTTCAAATTTGGAAAAATGGATTCTATATTTTTAATCATGAGGCCAAAATTGTGTAAATAGGTAACTATTTTTTAGACATTATGAATATTTACCTCAGTACATATTTTATTTACCTTGGTCAAAGGGTAAATATGGTAAATAAGGGTAAAAAAATTATTATAATAATATTAAATATCCTGAACATGTTTCCCAATCCTATTGGATAATACATTTCGTACCATGGGCATCCTTGGGTCAATTTTGGGACCCCATCGAGCCACATGGGTGTGATAATGACATGTTTTATTAATTTATTTATGGTAAAGATAAAACTAGCATAAACATATATCTTTTAGTAAGTAAATTTTTTCATGGTGTTATATATGTTATCACTTAGAAAATAAATATTAATTGGAAAGCTAAAAATATTTCATACATCACGATATATTATTTATAGTTTTTATACATCAAATATATATAATTATTTATGACACAATAATGATTTTGTGATTACCTTATTAATGAATGATTTACATAAATGAGAGTATAAAATTTAAAAACTAATTCAAAAACCTGTCCAATTATTATTGGATGATTTTATTTCAAACAATAGTCATATTATCTTATAATTTAATGTGTTTTTTTCATTTTCAAATTGATGATATGTTTATAATAAAATAATATTTTCAAACATTCCTAAAGAGCCCCTCCTCCCCCTTATAAAATCCATCACCTCTAACCCATTACTCACACCTATCAAGCCTCATAGATAGCCTAAATTCTTTATAAATAATCTCCCTACATCGCTATATTCCTCATAGAATCCTTACCTTAGGCATAAGACACTTCAAGTAAACCTTTTGGTTCATAATAAAGGGACTTACCCAATTTAATGGGAACGTCTTCCCTTGAGTTATTTTCTTTTATTTTACTTTTCCAAACCCCTAAAATAATTTTATTACTTTATTTATTAACAACACATGTCTCATAAATATAATAGTATTTTTATGATATATATTCCTACTAAACTTATGCACACCTCCATCTAATGGGTAATGAATATACTCTTTCTGTGGACGGCAAACTACTACCTTACGAAACAATGATTGTTCAATATTATATTACCACCTATTATGCTATCCATTGTGATGGAACTATATATATATATCATATATATTATTTTTATTTTTTATTTATACATATTTAATTTTTATTTACAATCATACCTTGACGCTTTCCAATATGTGTAAACACGATAATTTAATTTGAGTAAATGCGGACTACTTCCCCCTCATGGTTATATGATTCGTTCATGACATACATAGAATGTATAAAGGATATAATTAATTAAATTAAGTAACATATATATATTATATGATATTATAATGGAATTACAATATACCTATGTATCATTTAGTTTTCATTCCTTTTAATAATGGAAAAAAATGAAAGTATCGTTCATGTGTACGTATGACTTACTGTCTCCCTAAACTATGAATTTCATTCCATATCTACAGATATTATGTAAGATTATAAATATATATATATACATGATATATATTATATATATGATATTTAAATCATTAATATTATTCTGGAGATAATAGACTTTTGACCACATGGACAATTTGTAATTATAACAATTTTATTTTGACTCAAGTTCCGAACATCGACAAAATGTCAAATATGAACTCAAGTAATTAAATAATTGTTAATCAATGTAATAACTGATATAAAAGGATTAATAAAAATAAAAAATATTATTATGAAAGTATAAATTCACTTATGTTTATTATTCAGGATGAACAAGAAACAAACAAGACAAGTCATACTTGAGCTAAAGTGTTTGGTTATCTCACATTTAATTCCATGAGATTTCTAATGTATGCCACTTATTTCTTGAATGTGGTGTATTATATTGTACCTTATGATATATATTATCAGGATTCTATTTATATTAATGGTAATATGGGCTATATTTGGTCATTATTAAATTTTTTTCATATGACTTGATTGATTACAACTTGGTAAGGGGTTATCTTCTCAATTTTTATTCTCATGAGATTCATGATGTATTTTCCACTATTTACGTTTCTGTGGTGTATATACTGACCATGATTGTATTTTTTTGTAATATATTTAATTTATTGGTATTTAAATATTCATTGTATGATCCTTTTTTCATGGGTTGTATGTTTCTTAAGTTACCAAATCGGTAAGGGAACCTTTCACCCTCCTCTTTTTAAAAGAATTCATTTTTTTATTTGTTTTAATTTACATATTATTATGTTGGGATATGTTATTATAAATCATTATTTCTGAAAAAAAAAATCTATGTGATGAGATACATTTTTTTCTCTCATCAAATCATTTTCTGAATTTTAATGTCACGTCGTTAGGCTGTCGAATTTCTGTATGTGAACTTCTTAAACCAATTTAAATTCCTTGGGTTGAACTTTTACTTCTTGATTATGTTTTTCTATAAATATGTGTGATTTATCTATGATTTTTTTACACATAATTTCCACTTATATTGGGTATATTTATATTTTTCACACATAATTACGTTGATTATTTATCCTTAAATCTAAGGTTACGATCTTTGTAAGGGGATTTGTCTTAATTAACATTACATTGAGACTTATTTGTTGTTATATAGAAATTCACTTTTATATGTTATATATATTTTTCTTTGACATATTATATCATGAATCTCTTTATTCTAATGATATTATAAGAACTATATAATTTTATTCTGTAATTATTTTTATTGAAGAGTTTCTCAGGTGGTAAATGATTCTCTAAGTAAAACATCATTTTTAATGTTTTAAATATTTAATCTTCTAAATACCTTTCTTTCATTTCCATGTGTTAGAAATGATTTTAAGGATTTATTTTTATGGATAGAAATGTATTGAATTAAAATTTCTTTCAAAATAATAAAAGATGTATGAGACACTTTGATTCAAATATATCTTTCTTAAATATTATAAATGATTTTGAAAATGGTTTGATAGAACATTGATTATGTTAATATATTTAAATGATATATTGTGATTTAAATGTGAAAATGTTATCTTTCCTTTATTATTTATTTATTATTTATGAATATGTTATGGTTATTTGGAATTATTTATGTATATGGGGGGTTCTTTGATTAACCTAGGGCGAGTGAGCCCGAGATAGATCTCCAATGCATTGGGTAACGCGATGGAGATAAACAATAATGTTTATCATAATAAATTTAGGGAATATACTATGATGGGTATTCAAACATAACTCTATATGTAGCTGTGATAGGAACAATGTATGTATGTTATGGATTCGACAAGTTACAGTTATGATTTATTATTTCTATGTTTTATTCATAAATATTATGATTTCATGATGTATGTTAAAATGATTATGTTTTGATGGACTAATGTTTTCTTTATTTATTTTTATAACCCTTACTGATCTTTTTATTCTCATACCATTTTTTAAAATATTTTTAACAACACTTACCGATGAATATGGTTAAGTATTGGATCAAAGAAAAGTCTAGCTATCTAAAACATGAAAATATAAATGACACATTTTTTTCAAAATGTTTAATTTCATAAAAAAATTAAAACTCAGTAGAAGTGTATATTTTGTAATTTTTTGGATTTAATTTAATAGTTATGGACTAATTCTCTATAACTCTAAACCTGAAAAGATCCTCTATTTGAATTATTCATTTAATTCAAAATTATGTAATTTTTTAAAGCCGCGTCCTTATAGATATCATTAAAATAAAGAATAATGTAGATATAATTATTTTATAATGGTTGTGTTCATTGATAATAATTTTTATATATTCCATTTTCCTGATAAATCTAAACCAATATCCGTTTAACAATTTAATGTTTTCAAAAAATCTATAAAAAATTGGAAATGCTCTTAGAAAAGTGTGATAATACTATTTAATGTCTAGAAAAAATTATTGATAGAATTATGTGTATAAATAGATAAATGACAGTGATAATAACATGCTTCACACATCACACTGATTTTATAGATTCATGGGTTGGATGTAAAAGCATCATATAATCTTACCTTCACTCATTATTTATTTTTCATATATTTAATTATTCAATGAATAATTTTAAAGAGTCGAAATATATGATTTACCCATATAGTTGTCTTCATTATATTCCAAAGAAAATAAATCTTTATTAGTGTTGAGGTACTCCCATAGTAATTTTAATAGTATTCATTATTTACAATATATTTTATATTTAATACTCTTTTATGGATATTATGATCTCTATCACTAATAAATGAGTTCCCATGATTTATATAAAATGAACTCACTTATATAAGGATAATATAGTTTCATATCATCTTTCATTAGTTATAGATATTATAAACATAAAAAATAATTTATTTTATCCACCTAATGAAGAATAGTTTTTTACTCAAATGGGAATGAACTATATATAATCCAAAAAAGTGATTGTAATGAAATAATTTTATCTCCCACTAAGAGGGAATAAAAAATGAGAATGAGACTAATTATTATACTTATAATATTGAATAAATTTATTTCAACCCTAGTAATGAATGATTTTGATTATGGAATATATACTATAGAGGATGTGTATTTTGATATTCCAATTTATCATAATGTTTTATAAAAATTAAGGATTAATTTGGATTTTTCTTTTTGGATTTATTTAATTTATACCCTAATATACCATAATTCTGGATTTTATATTCATGTGTCCATTAGATATATTTTTTCATATAATTGAATTATTGAAATGTTTTATGTCATTAATCATAAAATTTAATTTCCATTTGATAAATTCATTTATCTATGATGTTGAGTATGTTTGATATAAAAATACTAGATGAAAATATAAATAAAATTTAAGAAGTTAATTGTATGATGTATTTCAAATAAAACCATTTCTTATTGGTATTTATTTATCTATTATCCTTTATTATCAGCCATTTCAAAATATGAATTTATGTATAATTACTTATATCACTTATTCTAAACATTTGTAAGGTTATGGGAAGAAATTTCTGATCACGATTTTATAATTATAATTAAAATACGTTGAATATTTTTAGATTAATTATATATAAGGTTGTTTGATCATTAAGATCATTTAATTGATAAATTTATACTCCATAATACGAATAGTTTATAGGTAATATAAAAAATGATGATACACATATTTAGAGAGAATAAGAAAAATTAACAGAGTTATATTTTCCATTATGATATAGTGTTTTTGATGATTCAAAATGAAAAAAATATGTAACACATTACATGTTCAGAAGATTGGGAAACAAATTCATGATAGGGAAATGAGTTTCTATATATATAAAAAAATCACAATAGGAATTTTATTGTATAATGATCAAATTTTCCTTTCATTTATTGATTTGTGGTTTTTTATCCCCTTAAACATTAATTTTATGATGTTTAAGTAAGACTATATTGATATTTACAAGGCTTAATGTAATTATTTTGAATAAATATCTATAAATGTGATAATTTTATAGAGTAATGCCTTTATGTTAATAAAGGAAAAAATTGTAAAAAAAATAAATAATTTATTATCAAACAAAGAGTAATATTAAAATTGATAAAATTGAATGTGATAATGAAACTCTATATGGTCATATTGAGACAAGTTATTTGGGAAAATATAAATGTTAATAAAATATATATATTAAATAAAATGATTTTATATCTTAAATATGCGAATCTAAAAAATGATTTGTTAAAAAAAGTTTAATTCTTGAACGAAAAGTATCAAAAAAGAAATGATATTTGAAATTTCATGAAGAAATAATAAAAATATTAATGTCATGAAAATCATATTATATATATTGGAGAATACGGATGTCAAAAAATAAATTAATTTATTAACAGTTTATCAAAAAATATTTATTTTTTAATTACTCTCAACTGGAAAATATGAAACCATAATATCAATATTTCCAAAAAATTGAAAAATATTCATATTAGTGAGAGGAAACCGATGTGTTTTAAAAAATGTTGTTCGATTTAGACAAATCTTTCACAAAATTAAAATATGTTTTCCAAAAGCTGATGAATTTTGTGGTGATATACTCTAAATATGTGTCGATTAATGATAACAATAATGAAAATAATTAATGTGTGTCTTTACCAATATAAGACACATAAAATTGGGAATAAATTTCTAGTTTTTAACGAATATAAATATGGAAAATATCCTTTAGAAACCTGTTTAATGTTCCCCCCTCTAGAGTGTGGAATTATTAAAACAATGTTTTAAGATATTTGACTAATTTTAAAGAAAATTATAATAAATTAAAGGATACAAAATAAAAAATGTTGAATAAATTGATTTCGAAATAATAATTATGATCCAAAAATTTTATTAAACCATATTGTTCATAAGGAGTCTATAAAAATAGAAGAAAATAATAAAAATAATTATTATGTACAAAATATTAAGTTTAGTTGAATATACACTTTATGTGGACAATATTGTCATTTAGGAGAATATGTTAACATGTGAAAGTTACTAAAATATAATAGATAATTCATAGTAATGGATAGTGAATATTAAAAGAAATTTCTATAGGGGAGATAGATTTAATAAATAAGATAAATATATTATGAAAATATTATTCCTAAATTGAGGACCACAAATGAAAATAACTACCTAGAAGAGTTATGATAAATGTTAGAAAAGTATTATTTTTGTTTTAGAATAGTTTCATGACATTTTATGGAAAAAATATATCAAACATTATTTAATGAATTTTTTTTTCATTGAAAATGAATCATATATATTCTGGTTTTTGTGGTCACATTGAGAGCACAAGTGATGAAAAACTACAAATTTTGAATTTTTTATATTTCAACACATATGAAATTTCATGAAACAATCATAAAAAATATGTTATATTATATTTGTTTTTTATTTACCTTGGAATAGGAAAATGTGTTGGGACAGTTGATATTATAAAAAATAACAATAAAGGTTATTTTATATTTAATGTATTTGAACATAGAATTTATATATTTTCACTAAAATGTAAAATTATCAATGAGTTTTTTTATATATGTATTGTTTCTATATTAATGATTCATAAATATTGATAAATCTAGACAAAACATGACAAGAACAGTGGTAATTTCTCGATGGGTAACATAAAAAATTCATGATATTTTATTATAAATAATTTTAATAAATTAAGATGCTGAATATTTATTGAAATTAACTAAAATGAAAACGAGTAAATTTAAAAAAGATATATTTTTTTTAAGAATAAAAATAGAAAAAAACATTATTTTAACCATATCATAAAATTGGAGGATGTGGAATTATTAAAAAACCTTTTGATGTTAAAAAATGGATGCCATTGTAATTAGCCAACTATAGTATATCATAAATAGTGAATTAAAATTTAAATCATGGATATAAGTTTTTATTTATTTTATTTTTAATTACACTCCTATTTACTTCATTATATATATGATCCTTAAATATATTTTTTTACAAATTTTCAAAGGATTTTAAGTAATATTTTTAAATAGTATGGTTGTTCTATAGAGATAATATAAATGGATAAAAGTGGTGGTAGAAATGATATAATTTTAAATTATATCCTTAAAATAAAATGAATTTAAAATTATATTTTACCTCTATAAAATCTGTAATGAAATGTAATCAGAATAAGAAATAAAAAAATTATATAGATTGAAATTAACATTTTTGAATATCATAAATCATACAAATACATTTGTATGTAAGAAATTATTACAAGATATCATGTAAAAATTTTAGTGAATGAATAGAACAAACAAGATATGACACCATATGATATGTTGGATTAACATAAACCAATAATTATGTATTTATAACTATTTTCAAGACTATGAATTATCACGGTTAACATGAAAAACCCTTTAAAATGTAATGATTGAGATGATGATGGAAAGTTATTGGTATATCATCCGAATAGAACAACATATAACTTATATAATAACACAATAAAATAATTGAGGTAATATTTTGATTTTAAAATCATACAAAATTAAATTGATTAATAAAAATAGAATGTGTTTGTTAAATAATGTAATTAAAATAAAGAAAAAAATGATGGATATAATTCTTTATACGATGATGTTAATAAATAAAAAAGTAATAAAACTGATAAAACTGTTATTTCATAGATTTGTATTGGTAGGTAAGAAAACTAAATACTTGTTATATTACACTCATGGATAAATATAATATTGATTCTAAACATAATGCTGGAAAAATAATTCATCATTTTCATAAAATTAAACTGTGAATAGTTTTTCATACATCATTTATTGACAATTTTAATCAAATATTGTTTTAGAAGTTCTAAAATTAAAATTAGATTTACAAAATATATGAAGATATTGATTATATAAAAGTTATTTATATTTGGGATTATTATTAATATAAAAAGACAACAATGTTATTAAATCTAGAATGGGTGTTTTGAAATAATCTATTTGATAAATGACATGTTCCATAGAATAAGGGAAAACTATGATCAAAGGGCTAGTTTAATGTGTGAATAATTGAATTTGACAAAAACATGTGATTGATTAATAATTTTAATTGAAAATAATTTTATCTGCTATTATAACATTAATTATATTTATGACTGATTAAATTATAATAAAATTTACTTTATTAAGTAGTCAGTTATTGGAATGTGTTATTTTTGGAAAGATAATTAAATTTATTTTTTATCAAGATGGATCAAGGTTTTGAAAATTGAAAATACAAATTTAAATAAAAAAAGTATTAGGATGTTTTCATTTAATTTTTAATATTTGTATAGGGATGATAGTGGTTAACGAAAGGAAAATTGGTAAAAATACGAATTATTCATGAGAAATTTAAATATTTTAATCATTAATATATACGATATAGTATACTTTTATTTATGATACTATTTTTCACATGATTCTTGTTTCCATAATGGAGAATAAACTTTCATTTTCAAATCATTGAAAACTGAAATTTTAATTGGGATTGAATATAGTTTATAGAATATAATAAGCTTTACATTTTAGAGTAAATTTTTTGTTAATGTTGCTAAAAAACATTGAGTGGGAAATTATTCATAAGTATCACCATTGTTGGTTATATCAATGATGGGATAGATATATATGAATGGTATACAAATCAAATAAAGAATATAATATTTAGAAGAAATAGTATCTAGTTGAGTGATTTGGGGCCTAAAATTGTCTATATTTCGATATTATTTTTATGATTAAAAGGTTACTGGGAGGATTCATACATAACTAAAAGAAATTGGCTTTATATTTGTATGATTGTAGTATCTATGGCCTAGAACCTTCCCATGTGGTCCATGATTGTTTTATACATACTTAATACATGACTCCTCATATTCTAAATGACAATAACATGAGATGACGGTCAAAATATATCCATGGACAGACTATATCCTCGACAACATAATATAAAATATCAATGAAATAATAAATTAAAAAATAAAAAATATAATTATCAAATTATACCATAGGGATTATAGTGATAACACAACCATAATAAATAATAACAACATTATTTAAAACATTATCCCATGTTATTCTATAGGTGTCATGCATTCCAAAAGTGATGAACTTATATACCGATATTTTAGGGTATATATGAAAAATTAAAATATAAAACAATCTATCAGACTTTTTAACTAGACAAGGAAATCACATTTAAACTATTTCAAAATCCCTACTGATTTAATCTAGCTCATTTAGTAGTTCTAACTATTCCCAGAACATCATTATAATGATTTATTCCTTCCCAACATGTTGAAATAATATTTTATGAGTTTATAGTATTACTATGATGATTATATATGGTTTGTAATTATTTTGAGAAATAAGAATATAATAAAAGGTTGTTCATAATTTGAATTCATCATATAAATAATTTTTTACATCATAAAAGGATAGTGATTCCTGGATTGATGTTATATAATGTAATTTTATTTTAATTAAACTCATGATGTGTCTCATTTATTCAATACATTAATTAATTCTATCTTGCTATACCATGAAATTTGGAAGATGATAACTATTTCTGTTTGAGGAAGTCATTGCATGAATTTAATTCATGACCTTAATTGGGGGGCCTTCAAGAAATTATTGATATGAATATTTAATTCAGGTCATTACTGTGCCATTTTCAATATTAATTGAAAATAATTGAAGTCCACTAATTTATCTCATTAGACATTTCTCATATTATATATTTTATTAACCTAATGTTTTTAGGATCATATGGCCCCTTTCCACCAACAATGATCCTTAGAATTAGGATACATGATATTTGATATATGAGGTGAGTTATCCTCCTTATCCATTTATTTCCATTTTTTAATATTGTAATAATTCATATTTTTTAAGTTATTATTACTAGATTGTGATTATGATATAATTTTGATGAACCCTTTGTGTTTTTCAAGATGATCTGGGGTTTCCTTTTACAGTTTTGTTAATTCAATGGTTTCTCCTTCCCCAATTGTGTGTGGTTATTTAGAATGCTTCATTGAGGTAGGGGATCCTCGTTCTCTCCCATATCATGTTCATGTGTAGTGATTCTGTGCTTCTATAATAATTATTTGGATATTATAATTCATCATAATAAATTAATGAAAGGGATAAATCTAAAATTGAATGTAATAGTGAGAAATCACAAGTTTTTACTCATTTTGTGATTTTTCCTCTATGATTATACATTCAAGTTTCAATTTATAAAAATAACATCTATTTTAATACTTTATTTTGATGTACATTTAATAAATTCAATAACCTTTTTGTGACTATTGTCTAAACCTGAATTAAACAAATAATTAATAAAATTTATTTAATGAATTTGTTTCCCATGTAAATTCAAAATTTTGTGATAATACCCATGTTAAGTAATGTTATAAAGTAAGGAAACCCATTTCATTCAAGTATAGAATGTGATTCTGTGAATGAATGATTGAATTTATGTGTATTGATGTTTTTTGTGTGGATATTTTTTTCTTATATGAATGGTTTTGTGTCTTTCATAGTGATAGTGGTGACAAGATTAGGTGTGGTATGTGTTGGGAAGAGAAGATATGGTTGGAAATAATTATATATAATATAGACGATGTGTAGTGATTGTGATGTTTAGTTAATTTCATGAGATGGTTAGGTTTCATTGATGTCTTAGAATATATTGTGTGAGGTGATGGATGGTGTGTATTGGATGAGTTATTGTGTGGTGGGGTTGTCTTAGTTTCATGAGTAGGAATGGAATGAAATTGAAATACATAACTTCAAATTTTATGGGTTGGTTAATGAATAATAGTGGGATGAATTTATGTCTTGTCAGGGGACTAAATGAAATTTATTATAAATTCATGGGTATGTTTATTTGAATTAAATTTAATTGTAAATGAGACTTTATGAAAACTCATTATTTATATAAATGTTGGAATATGTAATTGAAATTAAAAATTATGTGTCTTTGGATGTTAGTTGTGTGTAGTGATGCATTTCGAGGAATAATTTTCGTGAAAAATTTCATGATGTGCAATGGTGGATTTTGAAGTATGTTAGTGAATTTAATGTTAACCCATAGCTTGGTTGTTATGTGGTATCTATCAATCACTTATATTATATTTTTCTTTAATAATACCACATTAGTTAGATAATCATACAAGTACACAAACATTCTTATTTGTAGATCTTTTCCCAAACACCCAGGTAAGAAGTCTATCAGATGGATGACTACCACATGTTCTACAATCTTCCATCAACAATACTAATGATGTGGGTTGGTGTCGTAGATTATCCTATTACAGTATTCATTGGAGTTGGATACTACCCAATGATGATACGGGTTGGTGTTGGAGATCTCTAAGTGGTATTGGGTAATTGATATCTGTTGGGGGTCAAGCCTTGTAGGAGTAAGGAAAGATGATAATAAATTCCACATTCATGATACCCAACATTCATGGATATAATATGTAGTTTTTTGGGAGAGGTTGTGATGGAAGGAGGTTGTGATGTGTGGTGATGAATAATTCTACCACCATATATTATACCCTATAGGATATTGAGATATTTAGGGATAAACCATAAACCACATCAGATATGTATGGTTATGTGAGGAAATATTATTTTAAGAGAAACATACTTTTTACGTTGGGGAATGAGAGTGGGAAAATAGTAGGTGGGATTGTATAGGTTTCATTTAGTTTATATTATTTTGAAAATATGTTACTTATTAGGATGCATTATTTGGTCAACATTCCATTATATATATTTTATTGGTTAGTTAACATGTTTATATGCATATTGGTTCTATTATTTATTCAGTGGTGCATTAGTGTACAATTTTCACATGTTATCTAAATATAATGAGATATGATCTTGATGTGGATAAATATTATGTTCAACATAATTTTATATAAAATATTATTATGGTTTCTAGAAGGATTTTGAAGCATAATTGGGACCATACTAGCTTGAATATTAGAGATCCTATTGATTCAATAACATAGGACTTGACCTTTTTATTTTTACCAGGAGACATTAATATGTATTTTATGGAAGTATTCATGGTTTTTGGGATAGTATTGGTATATATTTATTTTAAGTACATGATTTTATTTATTGATTTCTGTTCAGTCACCCAGTACTATATTAATATTTACTATAATTCCTTCAAAATGTGATATTTTTACACCATCTATGCTAGTCATCAAAACATGACATACTGAAGGTTGGACTTTGGTGGTCGTTTTTTCACATCCTTCACTTATGACCTAAAATGGATACCACTCTACGGAGGGTTCATTATAGCATGTTATTAGATATTTTGGTTTAGAGATAATATTTGTTTATGTTTGTAACTTTGATGTTATTAAGGGATGATAAGGAAATTATTCAAGTCAATCTGAGTAAATGGAAAAGGAATAGGAGACCAGCATGGATACGGGATTTTAGGGGCCATTGAGACATGATGAAAAAATTCTAGTCTTATTTAATGATATAGTGATGTGAAACGATTTGTATGATAGAGACCCAGTATAGTTATATACATCATACATATTTTAATTCTTTCAGAATTTTGTGGTTTTGGGAAATAAAAAATAATTTATTAAAGAATTAATTGTGAAAACAATGCTACTAGGTTATGGGTTTCTCCATTTTTTTTCAAGAATCACCCCAAGTCATCATCTACATATATATGAGTCTTCTATGGTTCATCTATAAGATCTAGTTGTTCATTGAAGGATATATCTGATCGAGGAGGGTAGGGAATTAATAGGCCATTTCATTCCATTTAGTGGTTAATTATTTTAATGTATTAGGATAAGGTCTTTTATTTAGAGGTAGAAAACATCGTGGAGGATCTTGGGATATCATTCATTATAATTTTAGCTTAAGAAGGGTGTTGGGTGTCATTATATGTTATCTATATATGAGGAACTATGAGTTAGTTTTTCATTTTTTCTATTTTATCATTGTTTCCATAAGGAGTCCAACGTGTTGTGGTTAGAGTTATAGAAGGTGTTTTATTTATAATTCTTGACAAAATTGATAAAGGAAAAACATGTGGTATAAGATGTTATCCCATCAATATTGCATCCTGAGGTTTCAGGATCATTGGATCATGTTCAAATACCAATACCACATTTCCTCTAAATTCCTTCTTGTTGAGGAGTCTATAGTTTAGTATTTAGATGAGGTTTTTGTCCCTAGTGATGAGGTATCCCCCCAATTTATGTTTCATACAAATATATATGTGGGGAAGAAGGATGAGTTTATCAAGTGGATGATTTTTCATTGAGGTGATCCCAAACAGTGTTTTGAGTTGGAATTCTTGAGGATTAAGGATTCAAGAAGTGTATTGCATATGTCCCGACAGTCGGGGATCCCACTAGTGGGGAGATTTTATTGCTAGACCTTTTTTCATCAATCGGGTGTCTGTGACTCTATGTACCTAACGAAATATTCTGATTTTAATATTATTTATTTTGGGTTCATGATCATCAATAGTAATATTATCTAATAGTTTTGGGATTATAATATTAGTTGGATGTTCATGTCCCTTTTCTACATCTTCAATAATTTCCTCAAAATAAGTAAAAGTTTAAGGGACTACAAATATACTTTCGTCAACTAAAAGATAATGTATTTAGTAAGGGAAACCACCTAATTTTCCTTATACTCTAAGACCAATGATAAATTTTATTATTTATGTCCATCAGTGGAGATGCAAAGGATCTAGGTATGGATGTTCCATGCGATGTATGTGGTATTGCCAGCAGGGGCCAAGGTTGTTCGAGTTATGATCAATTTATAATATACCCTCATTTTTTAGTTATTTGATTTAGGATAATTAATATCCATGGTTTCTAATACTTTGTTACATTCAATGGGAATAAATGTGAATATAATATTCATTCCCCTAATGTTATCAACACCAATTGGAGGTCGAGCTGCGTTGTTTTATGTGTGTGGGGAATGTAGACTAGTTATGGGGTAGCACAAGTTAGTGTAAAATTTTCATCTTCTTCAGATGTATCCATATGTTGTTATCCATGGAATGGATGCATGTATTCCACAATTTATTTTTAAGGATTGATTCATTGTTTTATTTGGATGGATATAATGTGTCATTAATTAGAGTGAGTGGAGTTAATTGATAGGTGGTTGGAAAGTGGAGCCTTTTTTATCTCAGTTTGAAGATTTTCCAGTAGAAGATCAAATAGAAGATGTTCCTAGGGTTTTAAAGGATATCATTGATGTTTTCATTAATAAATTCATGTCACTTTTCCCATGGTGTGGCATTGATTTCTGGATAGAGTTATAGCTGAGCGCATCTCTGATTTTGATAGATCCTTATCAAGCATTACCTTTGGAGCTACATGAAATGATTTTAATTGTTGATTATATAATGTATAGTGGTATAATATAAATAATATTTATCATCGTACAGTGTTCCTATGTTTTTCACCAATAAAGAGGATAGTAGTGTGAGATTTTATGGGGACTTCCGATGGTTGAATTAGATGATTTCCAATAATGTTTACCATTTTATGGTGATTGATGACTTTTTCAACTAGCTCAAGGGATCTCATTTATTTGTAGCATCCTATAACCAGTTAACTCATATGAAACCAAACCTAATTATCCATATGGAATCTAGTGTGTCTCCCCATATTCTAATGAATTTATACTAATAGAAATGGTCTATGATTGTACAGTAGAGAGACTGTACGCTCATTATCAGAGTGGATAAAAGAGTTGAAATATATATATAAATTAGAAAATTTAGTATTAAGTGGATAATGTTTAATTAAACACCCATACAATTATAAAAATAAAAATAATACTCCGTTTCATATAATAAATATTAATGTCATGATGTTTTCTAAAAATGGGGAATACAAAGGAAATAGATTAGTGAATATACACATAAAATTATTTCAAAATAAACCAAAAGAAAAAAAACTAGATCTTAATGAATCATTATCAAATAATCCATATTCTACTCAAGTACTTCATCCTAATTCAAATAATGAAGCATACATAGCATGTTGCATCCCTTTTTCCATATATATACCCGTGAAGACTATCTGTGCATCAATCAGTGGCCCACACTATGAGTCAGTAAAACACAATAGGCCATAGTTAATGGTATTGATCACTATAAAGTTATGAATATAAAATTGTAGTCTTCATATAATCAACAATGAACTTTTTAAATGAATAAATCAAGTCCATTCAGGTTCCATAGGGGACCCCCATCTGGCACTACCTACTTCATCCTATGATGAAATGTCTTTGAGATACTTATCTATTTAGATTAATTCTAAATGTTTTTGATCTGAGGTCTATATATAAGAAGTATAAGAGTAGATAAAAGTATTTAATGTACCATAATTAAACATAATTTATTTTTTACACAATCGTTTAAGTCCATAGTGGTGTACCCATTGTAGTTCATCATAAAGGAAATTGTTAACTAAGTCCTAGAATTATTTCATGGGATCCTTGGTGGTATACAAAAAAGGATCAAAACGTAAAAAACATGTTACTCAATAAAATCAATCAAAATCCAATTTAACTCATCTATATAATTCAATTTATATAGTTTTATGAAATATAAGTGAATTATCAGAGCTATTCCATGAAATTTACATTCATATGTCAAAGAAATAATCTTAGTGTGTTTGTTCAAATAGTAAAGGGATCAATGAACCTATTAGAATCCCATTATCAAATTCATGTGTAGCAAAATCAAGAGCACAATAATCACATAGTCCATTCCAAACCATTAAAATCCATGGTATGTGACCATCATAAATCATGATATAATAAACCAATAAAGTGTCCATACTAATAATAATAGTAAAGGTTAAAAATTATAATAAATAGATTCTTATTGTCATGTTCATAGAATAAACCGTTAATTTAATTCATTTTCATTTATATAATAATGAAAATGTAAACACTCCATTGAATGTTGAAAGATTTAAAACCAATCCTTAGGGAATAAACTTTGTATATTTCAATTTTATTTAATTTCATTAATCCATTTTATTTACAATATAAATGTCAAAAATAATTAAAAGATTTTTAATTCTACTTCATAGTAATATCTGTGGGCCTTAAATCTAAAAAACATAATGTGGTGGCTCACGTCGGGGCATAGAACATTAAATAATATATGTTACCGTGTAGGTACATGAAATAAATTTTATTTTTAGAAATATTGACAAAGTATTTATAAAATGTTGTATAATGGAATAAAAATATAAACCTCACAAATTTTATGGAAAATGGTATAACCACGATCCATGTGATGGTACTAGAATACTCATATAGTATTGGAGTTTTATATGGGAGAGAATGGGAGAAATCAGATAATTACATATGCACCCTAAAAATGGGAATATTGGCATATGGAGAAATGACATTGATGATGGAGAGGAAACCAGATAATTTAATAAAGAGGATTAATGGACTTAACGATGGATATACAACATGATTAATGGTTCTCAAATTCGATATCGGATGGATAAGGCCCTTCAAACTATGGGCTTTATATTTTATTTCAATGAAACAATACATTGAGCCTTGAATAATCCCCAACAAATCAATAAACCTTCATTAATACCTTAGAAACATTTATATGAATAAAATAATTGTTTCAAATAGAAACGTAATGGATTTATACATTTCTAAAAATTATAGATGTGAAAACCTCCCTTTCTTAAAAAACATTTGTCATGGATTTTTCCATATAATGGAGGATGACCATCATTTGAGAATATCTCTATTTAAACAACACATATGATGGCCTCGTTATCCTAGGAATATTCTTGTATATGGCCATTCCACTATCACACTTGAACTAGTATAACTATCATACATCAAAATGATTATTTTCTATGATAAAAAATTTAAAATATATAATTCAAAAAGAATGATCAATGAAACAATAAACCATATAAGTATAAAAATAATTATATTCGTCAAAATAATATTTTGGAAGTAATTAAACATTAATGACATCATCCATGGACCAATACCTCTAATGAAACTACAAAAAACAGGCTATCATCCTGACTCACTTTAACGACCCATAATTCTATCAATAAAATTTCCCTTATTATAATTACATTTTATATTATAAATCACATTAAAATTATTTTTATAACACAAAAAAACAATATCATTAAATAACAAATTAAATAAGAATAATTTATAGAAATTAATTAACCTAAACCAATAGAATAGTAACATAACCATTGGAAAACTAATGTGACCATTAGGAAAAGAAATATGACCAATAGAATAGTAATCTCACATATGAAAGTATAAATTAAATTTTGGTATACTCTAAATGAATATATTATATATATATATATTGGTATATGTAAATATGTTTTTTCAAAATATTAAACTATGTATTTGTATTTTTACGAAACATAAATGTTTTTTAACAATATTATAATTAATGTAATAAGTAAAAATAAAATTTATTTTCGTAAAATAGATACATTAATTAATATTTTTTTCATATGCTTATAAGATAATTTTATGATAATATAATTAATTTCTCATTGTTTTTTAAAATTAGATATAATTTTAAAATCTATATTCTTCCTTTAAATGATGATTTTATTTAAAAATTTATATTCTCATATTTTGAAAATTATTTACATTAAATGGAGTCTAATTTTGAGTTTTGCTTTTCATGAAATGATTAGGGTGGTTTTTCGGTTTTTTTAAAAAAAATTGTTAAATGTTTTATTTTTGTATAATACAGTAAATTATGGTATAAGATAAATATATAAATTATTGAGTCATTATTGACGTTTTTCTAATGTAATCACTATTGTATTGAAATAACATTATATATTTATGGAATTTAGTCACAATAATCAACACTATGGATATTCTTTAGCAAAAAAAATAAAAAAATAAAAAAATAATCCAAAACCCCTCTCCCCCACTATTAATACCACCCCTCGCTACATCATCTCCTCACACGTCAAAATCCTTGAAGTGTAAGATCCTATTAAACATGGAGGTAATTTCTTATTTTAATATTTGGTTATAATCTATTTAAGTTTTATAATTGGACTTTTAATGTGATTATGAGGAATCTTAGGGGTATTTGACTCGTTTGGGGCCTGAATGAAATGGGAGATCAAGCCATACAAGGGTCAATCTCTTTACAACACATACTATCGACATTGATTTGTTATTTCATGTCTATGTGTTTTCATCCCAAAAGATGTTAATTTGATGATTTTTGTAATATTTGGTTAAATGGTTGGATATATGATGAATTAAACCCCTAATGGTCTCAGTGGGATCCATCGACATTGATTAGTCCATATTAGGGCCACCCATGAAGTGTACCAACATTATATAACATGAAAAATAAAGAGTTAAAGCCTATAATTTTATTGTGACAAAGTAAATATTATGATAAACATGTTGGCATGTTATTTGATTTTAAAAGGTAATAGTTATGGTTATTTATAGACTTCTATGATGTTATAAGTTATTCATTGTCTTAATATAAAATGGGATGGAAAAAATAAAGTTATTTTACTAAGTAACTTATGAATTGTATCTGAAATAAATAAGTGGGAAAATGATAATGAATTTAATTTCGAAAATGGGATAAGTCATCTGAATTGATGAATTATATTAAATTGGTTACTATATGTGAATTACCGCATATGATAAATAGGTTATGGTTTTAAAAGTGAACTAGGTTAAATGGGATATTCCATGTTATTGGAAAATGTGTAAATGGGATAAGGAATAATGATTAGTTTATGTGTCAAACTAAATGTGAAATATGAATGCTATGTGTATTGGCTATGTATGGTTTCAGATCAGGTAGATGAGGTAAATTGATAATGATAATTTTCAAATAGCTTGGTTTTATTAGATAAAGGACAGATTCTTTTCCCTTGAGTTGGGATGGACTGAGGATCTAAATGAAAACCATTATTTCACGGTTTAGGGAGTCAAACTAATGTTATAGTTCCTTATAAATTCATTGGATGAGAATACCTAGACCAAGGCATCCAGGTATGTTGGTTTTGAATAATTTTTAAATTTTTATCCCTTGTGAGATATGTAACTTGAATTATTCCCAAATTCATGATAATTGACCAGAATAGGCCATTTTATAAGTGATGTAATTTCATAACCCATGGAAAATGTGATGAAAAAGAATTTGTTAATTAAGATAGTATAAATAACTAAATATAAATAATGATGGAAATGGTTAATGTGAATATTATTATCAAATGAAACATTATTTTTCATTTTTTATTATTTTATTTGTTTAGTACATTCATGAATTATTTTTCTACAGTAGATATTTTGTGGACACCATTGGTGGGGGACTACTAAGGTGTACTCACACCATGATTAGGATTCCAATGGGAATCCAAGCATATTTTATTGTAGATGTTCATGACAAGGTAAAACGCCATATACTATGGGGTTGAGTTGGGCTTGGGATGTGCATGGATGATGAGATGAACATGGTGTTAGGACCCATTTTGGGGAATTATCTAGTTATCATTATTTTGAATTTTCATCACATGGAATGGTTATCATGAAATGATATATTAAATATTTTGTTTTTTTTTTGTACAATGTTTGGGAAATGACTAGTAATGCATGTTTCTGGTTTATTGTTTACTGTTTCCATTGTCCCATAATTTTTCTAAAAAAACCTTACTATTGTTAAGAGGGTATAGTCTCCCCATGTGATCTATAAAACTATTAATGAAAGTCAAAAACCGCTATTATATGGGGAGGCATGCTTGTGGTCATGTGATAACCTAGCAGAGGGAATTATTTTAGTGTCTCTAGGTTCATGGATGTTACAACATTGTATCATATCAGTTTTATTAATTGTCTTCCATAATGGGTATGGTTAATATGTGATTAGCGGTTTCTAGAACTTGGAAATAAGCTTCTGTTTGGGAGTAACTGACCCATGTATGAGGTAAAACCAAAGTACCCATGGTGCGAACTATTTTCCTTGATATGCATTGTTATAGTTAAACGACTTTTCACCATTGGATGATGCACTTGTTGTGTGATGTAAAAATTTTATAATATTTTCCTCATGAATAAAATTGAAAATATAAATTCCACCTTAATTATGTGAGACATTTGGGATACTATTTGATATCACCAAGAATTCACCTCCTGAGGTGGATCAATGAAATAGAGAGATTGAGAGTAATTGAGTAGAGGATGTATTCAATGAGAACTTTTCTAATTTTATGACAATGATGGATTGCTACCAAAGGTATTTCATGTTGAGAATGTTTACATGACTAGATGTTTTGTTTGTAAAAACCTCATAAATTTGAATAAGGTAGTTAATTAGGTACAAATCATGTTGGAGGATGGAACATAGGGGACACAAGAAACGTGTATCTCTGGTGTCATGGACATATTTTCTGTATGTTTGGTTTGGCCAGGGAAAATTCCTTAGTTGGGTAACCTTATCAAGATGTTTTTTTAGGAAGAGGCACATCCCTTGGTATACCATTGGTTAATACATGGACTATAGGTTGAGATGTATCGTTTGACAAAATTTATTTGGTAACCCTTTCTAGTTTTAATTGGGTTAGTTGCTTTGGGTTTTGAAGAAAATGTCTTCGTTCGTGGTTCCATTGGTGGTGATTGTGTTGTTATGGGAATAGATCCCAGATTAAATGATTTCTTAAGTGTGTTGAACAATGTTTTTTAGAATTGGGGAAGGATGACCACTGTGGGTGGAAACATATTTGAATTTAGATATATATATCCTAGAGGAAGGGCCTCATGATTTTTTTACCCAAAACCCTAGTTCGGTAAGTTGATATCATTTGGCCCTCGAGATTGATCTATGAGGGTGGTTGGCTACTTGGTGAGTGATATTGGGTTAATGATCTAAATATGGATGCTTTGGTTTCTGAACTGTTTGGAATGTACTAGAATTTTTAGATTGTTGGCAATGGTTTTCGGTGATGCGATTGAGTTCTGACAATAATTTTATGGTATTGAGATGATCGAGGGCGATCTCATGGGAAGTTTGCCATGTGTTTTTGGTGACATGTAACATAAATGATGGGATATTATTCTGAGATAGAATTGATTCAAAATGAGTACCATCATGTTTTGATAAATGGTATTTTTCCCTTGTTTATTCAGAAAGGAACCAATGTTCTAGTGGTTAGATGTAAGGATGGATTCTAAGGGTTGTGTCATTTCGATGTATGACGAGTCTATTTGGATGATGGGTATTGAATGTCATGATGTCGATTTTTGGTGGACAATATGAGTGACTAAACATTTGATGGAGAATTGTATATGATGTTGACACCTTAGGTGAGGATGCTCATCTGGTTAGGCTCTTGTACGAATGGTTTAGTAATTAGGTCATATTTTGAGAATTGTTTGAAGCCTTTAGGGATAACGAACTATGATGAATGGTCAGGTAAGTAAAATGGTTGTGTGTTAGTAATTTTGATGTTAGAATTATTAAATATAATTATGGTTTTAATTTATATTCATAATAATATTTGATAACATTAGGGCCTTGATGAGGTTAAAATGTGGGATTGCACTAGTAAAGCCCAATTACATTCGTGGTGGGTGACTGGGTGGCTTAGGATATATTACATCCATCCTCCATGAAACCAATTTGGGAAGCATTCCTATATGGCGCTAACTAAAAATTCTATTTTTATTTTCTTGATGCCTCTTTATGGAAAAGTGGTAACCACTTAAAAAATGGAGAAATCCAATGTTACAAAAGATTAAAACAAATTTTAAATTCAAAACCCAACACCAAACCCGAGGAGGCCTCAATATGAGAGTTACTATGTCAACTAGAGTCACATAACTACCATCCACCATAATCACTGAGGAATTCTAGCACCAACATCAACATCGAAACTAGTTGGTCGTCGAAGCCGATGATCAGAGGGAACAAAACAAACAAGGAACGTACAAAAAGAGAACACCATCACATCCAGAACAAGATTACACAGACAAGAACAAAAAACATTCTCTAAAAAATGGATTCAAAGAAGAAACACCCAGAAAAAATCACATAGTAATTACTCATATCCCAAGAAAAGAGACTGAACTCCCGTCGAATGAATAAACAACATTCACCACTTATTTGAGGAGGGAAAACTGAAAAACACCAAAAAATAAAAAACATATTGAATGATAATATGAATTCAAAAATCATTAACATCATATAGGAAGAGGAACTGATTGCAGTCACCAAGTCCCAAATTCCAACATCTTAAGATTACCACCACTCGAGGTCCAACTAGGAAATCAGCAAAGGAGACTTAAGCCAGATAAGGGATTTGAGATGCTGAGGGTTTCGGACGATGATGAAACTGAATCCAGAAGCCGAAAAATAGCATCCCATCACCAGTGATCATGGAGAGACCATCAACTGAAGATCCAAAAATTCCAAAAACCACCTTTGAACCCCCACTGCAGATTCAAGCTGGAGAGGAGGGAAGGGAGTTGTGGCCAGAACAGGTTTGAATGGACAGGGGATCCTGCAACAAACAATCATGATAGTTCCATCTAAACATTCCTGGAAGAACCAAAAATAATTGCAGTGCTAAAAATTGGGGAGCAATATGCTTCAATAAGAATAAGAAAACCAGATGTAGGATGGTAGAGGGGATCACTGCCGGAAGAGAATAAAGGAAACCCTAGAACCCAAAATGGGGCATCGGGGAGAGAATATTGGTTTTTCATTGTTTTGGTGAACCGTTGTGTTAAATTTTCAACTACTAGGATCATACTTATAGAACTTGAGTGGTGTGGTGTATGTAGTTCCAAGGGAGACATTGGTTTCTGGATGGTTAGTATAGGGTCATGGAGTAGTGATGATTTTTGGTTCTAAATAATGCATGAGCAGTAGTGATTAAGTGATGATGAGATTTTTATGGGTAGGGAAGCCAAAAATGTGTGGCTAGTCAAGATGTCCAATCGTGGGAGGTGGCATCAATAATGTAATAATTTTTTTGGTTTTCATCGATATATTGATACAATAATTTAGCTACTGAATATCATTCTCATCGCCTTGAAATCATCTCGGGTATGATGAGAAAGTTTTGGATTTATGCATAGAAACTAAAATAGGATTGGATATATATTTGAAATCATGGAGATTTCTCTTTTAGGGAAGTATTTGGATAATAATTATGGTTTTAACACCATCAATCCTTTATGGTTGTGGTCCTTGGGATGGAATTGGTATTGGAAAATGTCATGGGTGTCATTCACGGAATTCAAAGACAGGTATCGTACGATGTTTTTTTTGTTGGTATGGGAAAACTAGATGACCAAATCCAAATATTTTGAGATAATATTATGATTAATGTGTGGAATATTATGGTTGTAAATATTTTAGGAATGAAATGAAACCATCACTCTTATGGTGGGTACTGATAAGTCAACCATGGGGTTTTCAAACGGGGTGTGAAGTTGATGGGGTGGCATCCGGATTCCAATGATAAACCTAATAGGTGCATGTTGGGTTCTTTTTAAAATCCTTTGTGAGAATTGGATGTGATTGTTGAATGAGTCAAGTATTGTATTTGAGCTCTAAGAGGTTCCAAATGAAATTATAGATTTTGATACTAAAACCATTGAAGGGTATGGTTAAGCATAACAATGGTTCTTGGTAAGGGATTTTAGATTTTTGAACATCATTGGAGGTCATGTATAGCCTCTGTTAGTTGTATTTGGGTGAAAATAGAATTTACATTGGTGAGGGAAATCTTGGTAATGTAATTTAATTTCATGAAAATAGTAAATTTATGCATTTATAAGGCGCATCATATGGGGAAATATTGACTCATCGTGAAACGAGGGATGGAAATGGTGAGTTGTAAATTACATTATTATGTTTTTGATAAAAAGTGGATTTTAAATTTTTATATGATATTTGAGAAGAATCCTAGCCATTATTGGTAACTGTATTGATGGTATGAGTTATTGTGTTGTGAATGTTGATGGGTATGGTGGAGAAAATTAATGGTTTGAATAATAGTGGATGCCATTTTGAAAGAGTTCTACCAGATGTCATGGAATTACCATTATAGGGGCCTTAGATGATAGTAAAGGTCATTAAATGAGTAGGATCTATGGCATGATTAAGGTGGTATCATTACCATGGAAGAAAATGTATAATAATGAACAATCCAATCAGGGGTGGTTCGATACAATATGTTATAAGTAACACATGTGCCATGTTTTTACCCACCTATGGTTTAATGATCATAGTAGGAAGTGATTTTCTAGAATGAAGTAATTATTTATAGGGAATAATATGATTATGGTCCAAAATTGGATAGCATAAGGATTTCCATCTATGTAGTTTTATGGAATGCATGGAATCTTATAATGGGTGAATTTTTAATGGATGTTCAGGTGCGATGAGATAGGAAAATCAATTGTAATGTTTTGAAATATGAGTTGACGTCTGGGTGGTCCTTTCCAATGGGAGAGCTGTAAATCAGTGGAAGGTGCTGGGAGTAATCTAATGTTTGTGTTGGTGATAACAATAATGGAAATTTTTTGTTTGATCATGTTACTCGTGTTCCAGTTTGAAGATACTCGAGTGAGTACAAATTTGATTATTTCTCCTTAACAAAGAGCATTGACTTAAGTTTGATCGGTTGTGTTCCTTGAGTTTCTGTTGTGATTTGGAAGTATGATTATGTAAACAGATCATTGGGCCTCATGTTTTGGATTTATATATGTCTATAAATTAGGTTGGTAAATCATTTTTTTCTTCTGTTCGTGTCTAGTTTGGTCACTATTAGTGATTTTGAAGAATGGTTAAAATGGTTACATGTGATTTGGGAAATGATTCTTGAAGAGGATTGGGATGATGGGATGCATAATGGATCTTTTGTGAATGTATAACACTTTTTGTGATGTTTCATGGTGTTTTGGTGTAGGTATTATTTCCTAGTTTTTTTATAAAGCCTTTGTGTTTGATTTTTGGTTGAGGTAAATGCCTCCTATAATGAGTACCCTTTAAAAAGAATCTAATTTGTTTTATGGATCTCAATGAGAATGGATCGAGGGATAAAATTATACCATTTATAATAGTGTTATGGTATCATGTTATTTATTAGGATGGGTCATGGGAGAGAGAATGATATGGACATTCATGCCCAGTGGCCTGATCTCTTTTCCTTAGAAGTTCTTTGATGCAAGGAAGTGAAGATCAAGGATGATCCATTTTTAGGTGGGGAGGATGTAAGATCATGGACTTCATATACATACATTATCATTTAATTGTTTTTTAAATATCTTAATGTTATTCAATTGGATTCTTACGACATGTATGAGTATGTTCATAGGTGTATTAGGGGTTTGAGACATGAGTAGAAGGGGAAATTGATCCAACCAGTGCATGAGGAATGGTTTCCTTAACCAAGTGGGGTACCCTAGAAAACCATATGTCATTAACTTCTCTTGGATATATGTGTTCCAAATGGTTGTTTCATGGTTTGTTAAACTGTATAGGATTTCTAAGTAATTGTGCGGCTTTAGTCCCTCTTTGATAGCGGTTGGCGCAGGGTTTGACAAACTATACATCTAAACTATGCTCCTAATTAAAAGTGGTATTTTACATATTACCCCTCAATATTTTAATATTCTTAAATTATTTCCTTCCTCATTATTTATAATATATCCCTATATAAGAAACAAAACTACCAAAGTTACACAAGGGTCGATCACCTACAATTCTAACCCATTTGGATTGGCATTGGGTGTGGATCGAAGCTCTGGATAATTATAATGCTCCATTTTCTTCCATTTTAATGTTTAGAGATTTTTGTTTTGTTTATCTACTTATGAATCACTAAAAACTCTTTTTCAAATGTATATTAGGTTTGTTATTTTGATCGCGCATGAACCAAAATCTATATATTGGGTTAAGTGAGCTCTCATCTACGAATTTGAGGTAGGTGGTCTAAGAGTTATATCTCATAGTATTGATGTTGATTTCTACTTGTGTTTTTGTGTTTTTTCATATTGTTGGATGTTCATTTGATTATTTTAGTATTATTTTTTAAAATGGTTGGATAGATGATTAAATAAAATACTTACAGTCTACATGGGATGCATCATGATTGATTATACTAGATTAGGGACACCCACGGGGTGTGCCAATATTCACGAAGGTGGAAAATTTTGAGGTTAACCATAGAATTATCTTGTGATAATATAGATAGCATTATGAACATGTTGACACATTATTTGAGTTGAAAAGAGAAGATTAATTGTTGTGTGTAGACTTTTATAATGGAATAAGAAGTGGTTTGGATGAAATAAATTGATTATGCTATGTGATTTATGAATTGTACATGAAGTACATAAATGAAAAAAAATTAATTTTCATTGAATTTAATAAATGGTATAAATAATGTCAATTTATGAATTATGTGAAATGGTTTAATGTATGGGAATTGTTGAATATGCTAAATGGGTTATGGTATGAAAAGATAAAATGGTTAAATGGGTTATTCCTGGCGAATAATAAATCTATAAATGTGTTAAGGCATAAAGATGATTTTATTTGTTAAACAAAATGTGAAATTTCAATGTTTTATAATAGGTTATTTATTGTTTTTGATATGGTATATGTGGTAAATGGATAACAAAAACGTGCACATGGATTGGTGGTGTGGGATAAAGGCCTATGGCTCCACCCATGGCTTAGTTAAGACTAAGGATCCAAAACCCATCAATGAATGCATGGGTTAGGAAATAAAACTAATTCCCTAGGGACCTAATAGTTTCATTGGATATGACTACCTGGACAGCGCCTCTAAGGTATGAGTGTTATGATTTTTTATGAGATTTTTTTTATCTAGTTACATAGGGAACTTGATTTAATTCGTTATACATGATAGTTGGCCAGAATAAGCTATTATGTAAATGAAGTAAATGCTTATCCCATGGAACATGGGATTAGAACACTATATTAATTAATATGGTATAAATGATGAAATGGAAATAATAATGGAATTTTTTAAATAGAATAATGTTATCTAATGAAACTCATGTTTGCATTTGTTTATCTTTTCATTTTTATAGTAATAAAATGCACTATCTGTTTATATGTGATATTATGTAGAAACCATGGTGGTGGCCTACTGAGTTTTACTCACACCCTTATCTGGACTCCAAGGGTTACACGAGTACATTTCATGGTACCATCCCAGGAGAAGGTAAAAGTTCCTCTGATGTTGAGTTGAGTTAGTCTTGGGATGTGTGTGGATGAGGATCAGAACATGGAGTCATCACCCATTTATGGGATTTATATGGTTTTCTATATTTTTTGTTTTTATAACTAGATACTATTTGCATGACATGATGTATTTGTTGTTTGCTTGTGGTTTGTACTCTGTTTCGGAAATGGTTGGTAATGCATGTTTTTTTATTATTTCCATTGTATTATATGTTATATATGGGGGATTAATATAATAATGAGGGTATAGTGTGCCAATATGATCTATCATACCCTTACTACTAGTTATAACCCTCTATTATATGGGGAGAAATGCTTGAGCTCATCTGACGACCCATTTCGGGGCATCAATATAGTGACTCCCGAGTCAGGGACGCTACATGATGAATTTCCAAATTCTTACAAACACTACTCCCAATTATAATTCCAACATCCATGAGACTTTTTTCAAAAACAAGAAGAACCCTAATTCCCAAGAGGAGGTTTTCAAGGAGAATGAGTTCAGGAGGTAAAAACAACATTCTTTTTCTTTAAATTTCATTTCAATTTAAATTCTTTTCTTTATCTCTACTCCCCTACCCTTATCCAAGTGAAATGATTAATATACTATAATTTATATAATATAATTTTTTTGTTAACGGAATATCCCATCCTCAATTCTCTTCCCCTATCATTTTGTTTTAAAAATGATAACATCATCCATGATGTGCTGATTCAAGGATGATGAGTTTTCAATATCCATTACTGCCACTAGGTGTGGCCATAATAGCATTTTTATAATCAAACCGGATTATAATATATTAATTGAATATTTTATTAATTTTTATATTAGTATATATACATAATATTAATCCATAAAATAAAACTATATTGTGATGGTCGAAAAAACAACAACATATTCTAAATTTTTATCAGTAGCATTTAATCTAGTGAGTAATCCTCACATCTGAAAAAGAGAATATATGTTAGGAAATTTAATATTATTTAATTTAATAAATAACATATAATTTCTATTCTCTATAATTATTCTGATTTTACATGATTTTCCATACTCGTATAAAAGTGAACCGACCATAAAAACCCCAAAAGCGAACATTCTCAAATGATGAAATTATATCTTATAACTCATAAAAACTTCCATGCATGAACATAATAAAATTGTAATAAATGAAATAAATTTATAATATTTTATGAATTAATTAAATATTTTATTTTATTTTATTATTTAGGACATTAGGATCAAGTGAGAAACAGTTTTGGGCATAAGAAAAGGGATTTTTTCCAAACCTCCTGTTTTCAATTGGGTTACACATTCTCTCCCTTTATCCCAAAGTAATTCTTATTTATTATTATGTAATACTCCTAAATTATGTTTTTATATTCCAATTATATTTTCCTAGATGAATTTTTCATTCTTTTAAGGGGAAATAAATGTTTTTAGAGGGTTCCATTCTAAATTCTTCTCAATAAGCATGCCCAATTAAAAAAATTCTCGATTTCTAACCCATTTTCAAGTTCACTCCCTAATATATTTTAATCAAGAATTATTTATCATGAATCAGTCACTTTATCATGAAAACTATATTGTTTAATTTTTGGTTTTATATAAACAATCATTCATTTTACTATTATAAATAATCTCTAAAAATTTCGCTTAAACTTCATTAACGTGGCTCATTTATGAAGTTCAAAAAAAATTTTGTTATATGCTTTATATTTAGTTTGAAATCAATTTTCCTGATATATTAAAATTTTCCATTATGAATTCCTATGTTGTATTTATATCCATTATTTTAAGGAATATATTATTATATTTCATTTTTTATGCCTTTTGACATGTTTCTGATACCCAATTATTTCAATAGTTAACCCTTATGTTTATTTCTTATTCCTCGTATATGATTATTCATTTAGAAAATATATTAATTAACATATTATGATGGTGTTCTCAGATAATTCATCAGTGAATTGGTTATTTTTTAGTCTCATAGTATTCCATGTTAGAATAGGGGGTGAACCTAAAAAAATTATTATATTTTTCTTCCATGTGAAATGGTCTTCATAGTTATCCATGTCTCGTGATCCTAAATGTGAAATTGTCTTGTTAGTTATAATTGAATCCTTTTTATATAATATATTTTTTTGATTAAAACTTCATATGATTACATGATTACATGATCCCATGTTATACGTGTTATACATCATTTTGTTTTTTCATGTTCCATTCATTTTAATGTCGTCATGTTCTGATTTCTAACCCTTAGGATACACTTTATTTATATATTTGTTTCACATATAAAGGATTTTTTCCTCACCCATTTTTAATTCATTCCCTTGGATATCCAATGAAGATGCAAGAGCTAAATAGATGTTAGGATCTATTTTTTTTTAAATAATTTTTTTTATTTTGGTTTCATGCTATTTAATTATGTACATAATATTCCAAATACACTAAAATTTACATTCCATGGTTTTTATTTTATGGGTAGTTTTGATTAAAATCATGTAATAATATTTGTAAAAGGTTTGGGGTGTTATCGTTGCTATCAGTTGATGGTCTTTTTGTTTTTTGAGATATGGACTAGAGAACATTAGGATGATCCCTTTGGAAAAATCTATCACAATGGTTAACCAAGATTAAAATGTAGGGAATAAATATTTAATAAATATTTTTCATTTATAATTTTATCCTTATATTTTGAATGATTTCTTTTTATAATATTATAAGCTATGTATGCAAGCCCATCTAATTTAAATTATTTTTCCTCTATTTAATGGATTTAAATATGATAACATGTTCCAAAAATCGATGTGATTGGAAATATGATGATTTTAGTATAGAAATTAAAAAACCTAATGGGATAGGGTGGTAAACACATGATGTTGGTGATTTGTCAACGAAATTGTGTTATGAATAATAACCTAAATCTTGTGAAACACCCTCCTCCTAAGAAAGAGATTGTTTTGGTCGAATTATTTATGGGACATATGCCTCCCATATATAATGGATCTTATTATCCCCTCTTCATAGAGAAATAGATTAACTTCATTTAAAAGATATTATATGTTCTTCATTTCTTAGAAGTAGTGAAATTTGTGTTGGCGGTCAATTTTTTTGATGGCTATAAAAATTAATGGTATAAACTGATCAAGAAAATGAAGTCTAAAAAGGAAATTGATTCAATGGAATGGTAACATGTAAAAGGTGTTATTAAAATAATATTTTCCCTAAGTCATTCATCGTAAAAAAGAATATGAGTTACTTGGAATGAAGAAAAAATAAGAAGACGAGTCCATTGTGGTGTATGAGGTAATCATTACAGTTCTTGAACGATATGCCTATGGATTATTCATTAACATTTAAATCAAGTTGTATCTCTTCTTTAGTAGACTAAATATGATTATATATAATGATTTGGTGATTTGATACATTTATATCTTTGAAGAGAATGTTTTTTGTTCGATTAATAATGAAATAGAGATTAGAGACTCTCATTGGACACATTTTTTAAAAGCCTGAATGATAAAAATAGTGTTTAATTTTGGGAGGATCAATAGATAAATCCAATGACGGAAAGAAAATCCAATAACCCAGATGTTAAAAATGTGGGAAAAAGCATCCTGGGAAATTTCTAAAGCTAACTAGGAGAAGATCTAAATGTGGAAGAATGATGAATCTGGCTAATAACTGTTGAAGGGATGTGAGGAATCCCACTAATTTATAAGATGAAAGGAAGTGTCATATCAATACTCTGACTGAACTACAGTTTCCAAATTGAATTGAACATGTGAATTATATGAGCTATTATACTATGACAAGGTTTATTGGAGGAAATCAACAAGAACAAATGAAACAATGAAGTCATATGCTAACAATAATATTGAGGTGGATCATGAGAATGATGTTGTGATAGGTATGATGGTTTTTCACTAAATGATATATAACATAAAATTTGAATCTCTCTCTATGAATTCTTTCATATCATTAATGGTTATAAGAACCAAACGAGCACCACATCAAAATATGGAGGTTGAGTTATCTATGTGAATAGAAAATGGATAAATTATTGAATCCAAATAATATAACTCCTCCCTATTTATATTTTGTGGACAGAAAATAAAAAATAACCATTTCATACTTTTTTGGTAGGGTTCGATGTTGTATTAGGCATAGATTTTCTATATTTATATAAATCCAAAAAAAATCTATATGGAATGGGATATCAGTCTTCACAACCTAAAACATCCTCGAGATCTATAAAAGAGTGTAGATGATTATGAATCTTTTTTCGAATCATCCTCTCAAGGGTGGATATTATTTACTCACGAGATAGACTATCTATATCAAATTATTGGTAAAAATGAGATAATCATAATTTAATAGATGACCATTGTGAGCAACAACACATATTTATTCCCTAAAAATTTTCATCATCTTCCTCCTGAACAATATGATGAGTAATCAATAGAACTTATTCATGAATATCTAGATTTATCAAAGACACCTTATAAAATAACCATCATTGAGTTGGAATAACTGAATAATCATTTATATTATAATATAGAAATGGTTTTATACACTCGAGTGCTTCACTGGGGTGTGCACTAGTTCTCTTTTCCAATAATAAGGGTGGATTAATTTTCCTCTATATTGATTATCATGATCTCAATAAAATCAAGATAAATTTCATGTATCCCTCCATGTAATATATGACATATTCGATCTATTGTGTGGGGATAATTATTTCTCTAAGGTGTACCATCGGTCGAGATTTCACCAATTAAATGTGAGGAAGGAAGATATTCCCAACACTATATTTTTAAAGAGTTATAGACACTATGAGTTCATATTGATTCCCTTTAGACACAATAATGTACTAGAAATTTTAATGGACATTATGAATAATGTATTTATATATTATCTTGAAAAATATGTTGTAGTATTTATTGATGATATGAATATATACTCCATGATTAATGAGGAACACGATTAAAATTTAAATAGTATGCTGAAGTCTTTAAGAAAGGGTGAATCTTTATGCAATGTACAGTAAATGTGAGTAATTGATGGAGGTAATATCAATCATGTGGTATATTATCACAAAAAATGACCATTTGTGGACCCTTCCAAGATAGAGGCAATTGAGGAGTGGTGTTGTCCAATACCTGTAATTAATATTCATAGTTTCCATAGAATATATGGGTATTACCAGTGATTTGTGAAGAAAATACCATGATTTTCAAACCCAAAAACCATGATTACTGTGAATAGAGTGAAGATATTTTATACTGGTGAATGAGAAGACTTCTTCATGGAGTTTAAAAATTGAATTATCACTACACCAAAACACCAACACTTAAAATGTGGGGAATTTTTTTTGGTATACATTGATTCTTAAAATAAGGGATTAGGCTATGTACTGATTCAAAATGATAAAGTGATAACATGTTCCTCAAGGTAGTTTATAATTTATGAGAAAAAACTATCTCTCAAATGATCTGGATTTTTCATCTATGATATTTTCATTGAAAATATGGTTGCATTATCTTTATGGGTATATGTTTGAACTTTATAATTATCATAAGATCCAAAAATATATATTGAAATATAAAGAGATTAACATATTCCATTGGATACGGTTACAGCTCTTCAAGGATTTTGACTGCTCAATCCACTACCATTATGGTAAAGAAAATAAGGAGGAAGATTCTATATGAATGAATGATCTCATATATTTATAAATGATGAGAATTGATATGGATCTAATATTATTATACAAAAAAATGGAAAATGGAATCATTAATGATGGAATATCATCAATCCATTATCAAATTATTTCTCAACCATCCATAATGGAGAAAATAAAGGAATATCGGAAAATGATGTGGAAGTTCATAAAAAGGATAACGCTATCAAAAATTGGAAATCATTAGAATTGAAAATGGATGAGGAATGGGTCATAAGATTTGGTGTGTGAATATGTATACCAACTATTACAAATATAATGAATGATATTCTTAATGAATAATAGAGCTCAACCTTCTCTATTCACCAATGGATCACAATGATGTATTGATATATCTAAGAACTCTATTGGTGGGACAACATATAGAATGAGATCATTGAATATACATTGATGTTCCTGGTGTGTCAAGGAGTAAATGTTGAAAGGGAATATTATATTGGGATGACTCAATCATTGGACATACCAACAGGAATGTTGGAAAATAGCACCATGGAATTTTACACTAGGCTCCCAAACACATCTAGGGGAAATAGTGTTATACAGGTTTTTGTGGATCATCTTTTATTGATGGCCCACTTTATAACAATTCAATAGGACTTCCCACTTGATGAACTTACATAGGAATAAATAAAAGAAGTGGTGAGGATGGATGGATTTCCACTATCGATTGTGTCCTATTGAGATTCGATATTTAACTTCATTTTCAATAAAAGTATCCAACATTCTTTAAACACTATGTTGAAAATCATTATGGCCTATTCTCCCCAAAATGATGGCCAAGCTCAGTGGAAAATTTAAAAACTGGATGACATATTGATATCCTATTCTATGGAATTTAAGAGATGATGGGGCCAACATCTACCTCAGTTTGATTTCTCATACAATAGTAGTTTCCACCCGAGCAGCCAAATGTCTCTATAAGAATCCCTTTATGGGAAAAAATGTATAACTCTTTCATGGTGAACTAACGTTGGTGAACATAAGCTGATCAGACCTAAAATGGTGTGAGATATGGTAGAAAATGTGAAAACCATTCAACCACATATCTAGTCATTCTAATCCCAATAGAAGAGCTGTATAGACAATCGTTGATGAGACATGGTGTTTATGGTTGCAGACATGGTATTCCTCCACTTATCACCATGGAAGAGGATCATGAGATTTTGTAATAAAAGAAATATAAGTCTCGGGTACATCATCCCTTTGAGATTACTGATCATTTTTAAATTTTCACCTATCTACTAGAACATACACTAACCATTCTCAAGTATATGATATATTCTAAATATCCCTCTTTAGGAAGTATATACCTAATTTCTCCCATGTATTGAATTTAGAGGTCGTATAGTAGTAAATGTTATATCTTACAAGGAGAAACTAGTAATGATCTTGAACCTTAGATATAAAGTTGTACATAACAAGACGAGTCACCTGGTAAAAGAACTATAGTGGAACAATATGTATAAAGAGGAACCATGGGAATTAGAGGAATAAATAAAGGATAAGTACCCTCACCCACTTTCCCCATTTTTCATTTAAAAAATTTAAGGGTGAAATTTCCTTAGGGGGAAGAATGTGATGACCCTAATTTTTTTCATTGAAATTTACCTTCTTATAATGATTTTAAATAGTTTAAATCACAAAAAAATTACATTCAAAACAAAATAAAAACATTATAAATTAATAATTAATGGAAAAATAATTATTTATAGATATTTATGAACCTAAAAAAATGTAATAGTAACATGAACTTTATAATAGTATTAGAACACTAAGGAATATTAATTTGGCCAATAGAATAGTAACCTGAACTATGAAATTATATGTAAGATTTAGGTATCTTAAGAATAAAAATATGATATATTTATATTAATTTATTAGTAAATAAATGTTTTAAAATTGGAAGTTTAAGTATCGATTTTTTTATGAAACATATATGTTTATTTTAAATTTTATAATTAACATAACAATATAAAATAAATTTTTTTTTTCATAAAATATTTTACCAATTTTATAATTTGAGTTTTTATTATTATAATATAATTTTATCAGTCTTTAATTAATTTTTCAAATTATTATAAAATCAGATATAATTTTCAAATCATTATTTTTCGAGATATTGATGAATTTATTTAAAAAATAATTTTCCCATATTTATAAAGTTATTTTCATAAAATGGAGTCTATTTTTAATTCTAGTAATCAAAAAATATTTAGGGTAAATGTTTTGGATCTTTTTAATAATAATTGATCTTTAAGTGAATAGTGGAATACAATAATTTAAGATATAGGAATAATAGATGAATTATCGAGTCATGGATGATGTATAGATGATAAAATAACTATTGGATCAAAGTCACGTGAAATGTTTACTATATTTAGTTACAATTAATTACACTATTGATAGTGTTGATCCAAAATAAAAGAGAAATGAATAAAATAATAAAAAACTCTCTCCCCCCCCCCCACTATAAATACAACCCCTTTTCACATCATATCTTCACACCTCGAAAGCCTTGATGATTTTACAAATTATGGCCAAAACTCTTACGAAGTATCATACCCCTATCCACGATCCTTTTTTCTTCATATAATAGAATAAAAACATTCCCTATAGCGGTTCTCAAGGAGAAGGGATTCAAGATGTTAGAACATAATTCTTTCTCTTCTAATTTCATTTCAACTTCCTTTATTTTATTTCCTCTCCTCACCTCCCCTTATCTAAGTTACATGATAAATATAGTATAATTTATATACTGTAATGGTATTTATTAATAGAACAACCCATAATCAATTCTAATCTACTCTAATTTTGTTCTAAAAATGAAAATGTCATTTTTGATGTGTTGATTCAAGGATGGCAATTTTTCAATTTCCATTAACACTTTCAAGAATTGTCATAAAATACTTTTTAGGCTCAAAACACATTATAATATATTAATTATATATTATTTAATGTTATATACCAAGTACATTTATAGAATGCTAATTAAAAAAACAAAAGTAGTTTGTGATGATTGAAAAAATTCCAAAATTGTGAGGTCGGAAGAACACCCCAAGGAGGGAAAGATGGCAAGAGGGGGGGTGAATTGCCTTTTAAAAAAAAATTGATAAACAAATTAAAATCAAAGTAAAAAATGCAGCGGAAATAAAGAAGGCAAAACACAAAACTTGATAACGGAGTTCGGCCAAAACCCGGCCTACGTCTCCGCTCCCAACTCAACCGTTGAGAGATTCCTACCGCTTGCCTTTCAATGGTTTTAGCAAGAAACCCACTAGGCTTTGAGGTAGCACTAGGACCTATTACAGCTTGCTTTTATTGGTTTAGCAAGAACCCAATGCTTTTAATGGTTAAGCAATAACCCACTAGTCTTTTTACGGGTGAAGACTAGCCCACCGATCTCAAGCCTTTTACAAGGTAAGGCTTGACAACCTCTTCACACCTTAGTGGTGGTGTGAGAACCCAAAGAAAGGGAGGTTGAGAAAAGGGTTGGGGTTTGTAGGCACAAACCCAATTTTAAGCTCAAAATATATAAAACAAGAAAAACTGTGATTGGGAAGACTTGGGCGCCAATTGGATGATGGAGTTGATGTAGCGTGCTTTCCCAAGCTTCTTGAGTGGTGCTCTTGGATGTGGAAATGGGTGGAGCACTTGGGGTTCTCTTGGAACAATCCGCCGGAGCTTCGCCAAAAAGATCAACAATGTGTCCGGTGGCTTGTGTGTTGTTCCGGGGCTTCCTAGGCCTTTATTTATAGGCTAGGAACCTTCAAGTATCCGTTGGAGGGCTTTGGAACCGTTGGAAAAGGCCTCGGAGCCGTTGGGAGGCTTTTGGAGTTGACTGGTCAAAGCCAACGGCTAGTTTGACCAGTGCTACCGGCCGGCCGGTGCAGGGCCACCGGCTGGCCGGTGCCTTGACAGTGGCTGAGTCTTCTTTTCCAGGCACCACCGGTTGACCGGTACATCTCCACCGGCTGGCCGGTGCCTTGGTAGAGAAGAAGAGTCTTGATCCAGGCTCCACCGGTCGACCGGTGAGGAGACACCGGCTGGCCGGTGGAAAGACAGTAGATTGCACTATTTGGGCTGGATGCCACAGGTCGACCGGTGCTGAGGCCACCGGTTGGCCGGTGGTAAGGCAGTGGCTCCTTCTTGAGAGCAGATGCCACCGGCTGGCCGGTGGTGTGCCACCGGCTGGCCGGTGGTCTGGATTTCAGACCATTTGCCAGCTTTCTATCTTGGCCCAATTCCTTGGCCACCTGATTTGATTCCTATCAATCAAAAACACTTGAAACAATGTTAGAAACATAAGAGGGTGATTGTGATCATGAAAATTAAACCTCGAGGGGTTTGAGAGGTACAACAATCTCCCCCTATTTTGATGATCACAATCACCAAAACAATTAATGTAAAATGCTAAAATTGAAGACATTCTTAAAGAGTAATTTGAAAAAAAAAATCAAAGCATGATAAAAAGGATTCTCCCCCAATCAATCAAGAAATTTCTCCCCCTTTGTGATTATCAAAATAGCTCGGGCCATAAAACTTGATTGAGGGAAAAACGATTGAAAAAAAAAACAAGATGGAGTTTTGAAAATCAATTGAAATTTTTGAAATTGAAATGAAAATTCGAATAACAGTTTGAATTGAAAGTTTTGAATCAAAAACCAATTTGATACCAATTGTTGGAAACCAATTGAAAATGATACTAATTGTTGAAAATTTTTGAAATGAAAAAATGGATTGAAAATTCTAAATTGAATTGAAAAAGAATTGAAAATTGAAATTTGAAACCAAATGTAATTTTTGAATTTTGAGATTTTGAATCAAAAATGAGAAAGTTCTCCCCTTAAATAAAAATAATGAATCACCGGGGAGTGGTAATAAATTTTGGGCCGGAGAGACTCGCTAATAGGGATTTTTCAATCCATACTTGCCTCATGGCGGGTCTTCTCCTATTAAATTCATCCAAATAAAAAATCGATTTGGGTTGGCCGTACCGGGCATTTTTACAATTACACTCATAAATGAGGTGCCCGGTTTTCTTGCAATAATTACAAAATTTGTAATCGGAGCTCCCCCTTACAAAAACAGTGGGTGCATGGGAGGAGGAGGCTCGGTTGGTATAGCCAAGTCCATTGGAGGTTCGGGAAACCCTTTGTGAACCAAGAAAATTGTTCAAATTTTGTTCCCCTTGGGTGAACTTGGCTAGGGTCTCTCTAAGGTCTTTGATGGTTGATTCCATGGAATCAACATTTGGAAAATTTTGGATTTTAAGGGTGAGTTCCTCCTTCTCTTTGAGAAGTTGTTCTTTTTCGGAGGAGAGTTTTTTGAAAGACTTTTTCAAAGCGACAAATTTTGATGAAAGCTCATGAAAACCTTTTTCGAGTTGGTCTCTAGCGTGCGAGAGTTCTTCATAGGATAAATGATTTAAAGAATTGGAAGAACTAGAAGACGAGGAAGAGGAAGAGGATGATGATACCTCATGATTTGCCATTAGGCATTTTTTACCTTGGTCGCTCGAGGAGAAGGAGGAGAATGAAGAGGTGGAGCTATCACTCCATATTTCCTTTGAAGCCTTCTTCTTCTCCTTCTTGGCCCTTTTCTTGTGAGGTGGGCAAACGGGTGTGAGCTTTTCGTCGGGTTGTTGCTCTTGAGCGGGTTCTTGCTTTTGAGCGGGTTCTTGCTTTTGAGCCTTGCTAGTACCTTCATAGGTTAGTTCTAAAAGCATCCAAATATCATGAGAGGAAGTGCAAGAAGAAATATGATCAAAAACATTTCTATCTAACCCGCAATGAAGAGCATTCATGGCTTTGCCATCAAGCTCGAAATTTGCAATGTCGGCGGGGGTCCATTGAGATTCATCGGGAGAGGAAAGCGTAAAACCATGCATGACAATTTTAAAAATAGGATAGCTAATGCTTTTAAGAAATGTGGTCATGCGGGTTTTCCAAAAAGTATAATCGGTTCCATCGAAGAATCGAGCACGATCCAAAGAAAATCCTTCGGGGGATTGAGAGGAAGAAGCGGTAGAAGCCATCAAAAAAAAGGATCTTTAATTTGAAACCGGTTAGGGAATTATTCAAATACTCCCTCTGATACCAATTGTGAGGTCGGAAGAACACCCCAAGGAGGGAAAGATGGCAAGAGGGGGGGTGAATTGCCTTTTAAAAAAAAAATTGATAAACAAATTAAAATCAAAGTAAAAAATGCAGCGGAAATAAAGAAGGCAAAACACAAAACTTGATAACGGAGTTCGGCCAAAACCCGGCCTACGTCTCCGCTCCCAACTCAACCGTTGAGAGATTCCTACCGCTTGCTTTTCAATGGTTTTAGCAAGAAACCCACTAGGCTTTGAGGTAGCACTAGGACCTATTACAGCTTGCTTTTATTGGTTTAGCAAGAACCCAATGCTTTTAATGGTTAAGCAATAACCCACTAGTCTTTTTACGGGTGAAGACTAGCCCACCGATCTCAAGCCTTTTACAAGGTAAGGCTTGACAACCTCTTCACACCTTAGTGGTGGTGTGAGAACCCAAAGAAAGGGAGGTTGAGAAAAGGGTTGGGGTTTGTAGGCACAAACCCAATTTTAAGCTCAAAATATATAAAACAAGAAAAACTGTGATTGGGAAGACTTGGGCGCCAATTGGATGATGGAGTTGATGTAGCGTGCTTTCCCAAGCTTCTTGAGTGGTGCTCTTGGATGTGGAAATGGGTGGAGCACTTGGGGTTCTCTTGGAACAATCCGCCGGAGCTTCGCCAAAAAGATCAACAATGTGTCCGGTGGCTTGTGTGTTGTTCCGGGGCTTCCTAGGCCTTTATTTATAGGCTAGGAACCTTCAAGTATCCGTTGGAGGGCTTTGGAACCGTTGGAAAAGGCCTCGGAGCCGTTGGGAGGCTTTTGGAGTTGACTGGTCAAAGCCAACGGCTAGTTTGACCAGTGCTACCGGCCGGCCGGTGCAGGGCCACCGGCTGGCCGGTGCCTTGACAGTGGCTGAGTCTTCTTTTCCAGGCACCACCGGTTGACCGGTACATCTCCACCGGCTGGCCGGTGCCTTGGTAGAGAAGAAGAGTCTTGATCCAGGCTCCACCGGTCGACCGGTGAGGAGACACCGGCTGGCCGGTGGAAAGACAGTAGATTGCACTATTTGGGCTGGATGCCACAGGTCGACCGGTGCTGAGGCCACCGGTTGGCCGGTGGTAAGGCAGTGGCTCCTTCTTGAGAGCAGATGCCACCGGCTGGCCGGTGGTGTGCCACCGGCTGGCCGGTGGTCTGGATTTCAGACCATTTGCCAGCTTTCTATCTTGGCCCAATTCCTTGGCCACCTGATTTGATTCCTATCAATCAAAAACACTTGAAACAATGTTAGAAACATAAGAGGGTGATTGTGATCATGAAAATTAAACCTCGAGGGGTTTGAGAGGTACAACAATCTCCCCCTATTTTGATGATCACAATCACCAAAACAATTAATGTAAAATGCTAAAATTGAAGACATTCTTAAAGAGTAATTTGAAAAAAAAAATCAAAGCATGATAAAAAGGATTCTCCCCCAATCAATCAAGAAATTTCTCCCCCTTTGTGATTATCAAAATAGCTCGGGGCATAAAACTTGATTGAGGGAAAAACGATTGAAAAAAAAAACAAGATGGAGTTTTGAAAATCAATTGAAATTTTTGAAATTGAAATGAAAATTCGAATAACAGTTTGAATTGAAAGTTTTGAATCAAAAACCAATTTGATACCAATTGTTGGAAACCAATTGAAAATGATACTAATTGTTGAAAATTTTTGAAATGAAAAAATGGATTGAAAATTCTAAATTGAATTGAAAAAGAATTGAAAATTGAAATTTGAAACCAAATGTAATTTTTGAATTTTGAGATTTTGAATCAAAAATGAGAAAGTTCTCCCCTTAAATAAAAATAATGAATCACCGGGGAGTGGTAATAAATTTTGGGCCGGAGAGACTCGCTAATAGGGATTTTTCAATCCATACTTGCCTCATGGCGGGTCTTCTCCTATTAAATTCATCCAAATAAAAAATCGATTTGGGTTGGCCGTACCGGGCATTTTTACAATTACACTCATAAATGAGGTGCCCGGTTTTCTTGCAATAATTACAAAATTTGTAATCGGAGCTCCCCCTTACAAAAACAGTGGGTGCATGGGAGGAGGAGGCTCGGTTGGTATAGCCAAGTCCATTGGAGGTTCGGGAAACCCTTTGTGAACCAAGCAAATTGTTCAAATTTTGTTCCCCTTGGGTGAACTTGGCTAGGGTCTCTCTAAGGTCTTTGATGGTTGATTCCATGGAATCAACATTTGGAAAATTTTGGATTTTAAGGGTGAGTTCCTCCTTCTCTTTGAGAAGTTGTTCTTTTTCGGAGGAGAGTTTTTTGAAAGACTTTTTCAAAGCGACAAATTTTGATGAAAGCTCATGAAAACCTTTTTCGAGTTGGTCTCTAGCGTGCGAGAGTTCTTCATAGGATAAATGATTTAAAGAATTGGAAGAACTAGAAGACGAGGAAGAGGAAGAGGATGATGATACCTCATGATTTTCCATTAGGCATTTTTTACCTTGGTCGCTCGAGGAGAAGGAGGAGAATGAAGAGGTGGAGCTATCACTCCATATTTCCTTTGAAGCCTTCTTCTTCTCCTTCTTGGCCCTTTTCTTGTGAGGTGGGCAAACGGGTGTGAGCTTTTCGTCGGGTTGTTGCTCTTGAGCGGGTTCTTGCTTTTGAGCGGGTTCTTGCTTTTGAGCCTTGCTAGTACCTTCATAGGTTAGTTCTAAAAGCATCCAAATATCATGAGAGGAAGTGCAAGAAGAAATATGATCAAAAACATTTCTATCTAACCCGCAATGAAGAGCATTCATGGCTTTGCCATCAAGCTCGAAATTTGCAATGTCGGCGGGGGTCCATTGAGATTCATCGGGAGAGGAAAGCGTAAAACCATGCATGACAATTTTAAAAATAGGATAGCTAATGCTTTTAAGAAATGTGGTCATGCGGGTTTTCCAAAAAGTATAATCGGTTCCATCGAAGAATGGAGCACGATCCAAAGAAAATCCTTCGGGGGATTGAGAGGAAGAAGCGGTAGAAGCCATCAAAAAAAAGGATCTTTAATTTGAAACCGGTTAGGGAATTATTCAAATACTCCCTCTGATACCAATTGTGAGGTCGGAAGAACACCCCAAGGAGGGAAAGATGGCAAGAGGGGGGGTGAATTGCCTTTTAAAAAAAATTGACAAACAAATTAAAATCAAAGTAAAAAATGCAGCGGAAATAAAGAAGGCAAAACACAAAACTTGATAACGGAGTTCGGCCAAAACCCGGCCTACGTCTCCGCTCCCAACTCAACCGTTGAGAGATTCCTACCGCTTGCTTTTCAATGGTTTTAGCAAGAAACCCACTAGGCTTTGAGGTAGCACTAGGACCTATTACAGCTTGCTTTTATTGGTTTAGCAAGAACCCAATGCTTTTAATGGTTAAGCAATAACCCACTAGTCTTTTTACGGGTGAAGACTAGCCCACCGATCTCAAGCCTTTTACAAGGTAAGGCTTGACAACCTCTTCACACCTTAGTGGTGGTGTGAGAACCCAAAGAAAGGGAGGTTGAGAAAAGGGTTGGGGTTTGTAGGCACAAACCCAATTTTAAGCTCAAAATATATAAAACAAGAAAAACTGTGATTGGGAAGACTTGGGCGCCAATTGGATGATGGAGTTGATGTAGCGTGCTTTCCCAAGCTTCTTGAGTGGTGCTCTTGGATGTGGAAATGGGTGGAGCACTTGGGGTTCTCTTGGAACAATCCGCCGGAGCTTCGCCAAAAAGATCAACAATGTGTCCGGTGGCTTGTGTGTTGTTCCGGGGCTTCCTAGGCCTTTATTTATAGGCTAGGAACCTTCAAGTATCCGTTGGAGGGCTTTGGAACCGTTGGAAAAGGCCTCGGAGCCGTTGGGAGGCTTTTGGAGTTGACTGGTCAAAGCCAACGGCTAGTTTGACCAGTGCTACCGGCCGGCCGGTGCAGGGCCACCGGCTGGCCGGTGCCTTGACAGTGGCTGAGTCTTCTTTTCCAGGCACCACCGGTTGACCGGTACATCTCCACCGGCTGGCCGGTGCCTTGGTAGAGAAGAAGAGTCTTGATCCAGGCTCCACCGGTCGACCGGTGAGGAGACACCGGCTGGCCGGTGGAAAGACAGTAGATTGCACTATTTGGGCTGGATGCCACAGGTCGACCGGTGCTGAGGCCACCGGTTGGCCGGTGGTAAGGCAGTGGCTCCTTCTTGAGAGCAGATGCCACCGGCTGGCCGGTGGTGTGCCACCGGCTGGCCGGTGGTCTGGATTTCAGACCATTTGCCAGCTTTCTATCTTGGCCCAATTCCTTGGCCACCTGATTTGATTCCTATCAATCAAAAACACTTGAAACAATGTTAGAAACATAAGAGGGTGATTGTGATCATGAAAATTAAACCTCGAGGGGTTTGAGAGGTACAACAAAAATAATATAAATGTTTATCATTAACGTTTTATAAAATGAATCATGATCACAGTTGGGAAAAAAATTACATATAAGACCATTTAATATTATTAAATGTACCTAATAAAATATAATTTCAATTCTAGATATCTATATTCAATTCACATGATCTTCCATACACGTATACATGTGAACCTATCATGAAAAACAAGGAAACAAACATTCCAAAACGATGAAATTGTATATTATAACTCATTAAAATAATCCATCAATGGACATAATAAAATTATAATAAATAAATAACATGTATAAAATGTTATTAATTAATTAATTAAGGGATTTAATTTGAATATTAATGACATTGATATCAAGTGTTGAATAGTTTTGGACATTAGGTATGTGATTCTTTCCAAAAAACCTATTTTTCATTCCGGCAATGTTTTCTCTCTATTTAACCAAATTTAATTATTAATTATTCTTATCTACTATGCCTAAATTATTTTTGTATGATCTAATCATATGTTCCTAGCTCAATTATTCTTTCATTGAGGGGGAAATATATTTTTTTATTTTCCATTCTCAATTCATTCGGGTGAGCAATCTCGATTAAATGGAACATCTCAATTTCATACCAATTTTTTTGTGCACCACATAATCATTTTTAAGAAACCATTATTTTAATAATATAACTAATTTATTATAAAAAATCACTTTTTATTTCTGTTTTTATTTAAATAATTATTCCCTTTTCGGTTATAAAATTTTTTAAAAATATTCCATTAAACCACACTAAAGTGGCTCATTTCTAATGTTCATAATAAATATTTTTTACATGTTTTCACTTATGTTTGACAAAAATTATAATAATATATTAATATTTTCTATTAGGAATTTCCATGTAGGATTTAAATCAATTCTTTCATGGAAACCATTATGGTATTCCAATTATGTATTCCTATTGATATCTATTTGATACCGAATTATTTCAATTGGAAACCACTATATTTATGTTTTATAACTTGTTTATGATTATTCATATAGAAAATATATTCATGAACATGTTATAATGCATTCTTCTAGATAGCGCTTCAATGAATTGGGTAATGTTTGGTCTCATGATACGTCATATTGTAATAGTGGGTTAATGTGAATCCTTTATGGTAGTTTGTCCTACATGTGGAAAGGTCTTAGTATTTAGTCTTGAATCATGATCCTCAATTCCCAATGGTCTTGGAAGTTATCACTGACTCATTATTATTTCATGATTTATTTTTTTCGCACATTACTATTATTCTACGATTACATGAAACCTTGTTATACATGGTTTGATTCCATATGTTTATTCACATTCCATGATGTTAAATGTCACCATGTTATGATTTTTAACCCTTATATTACACTTTATTTATATGTATATTTCCCTTACTGGTATTTTCATCTCATCCCTTTATTCATTTCTTCCACATTTTTTCCTATGAAAATATATGAGCTCAATAGATGTTAGGAGATTTTTTTTGGAGATTAAATAAAATATGTTCTTATTTTGGTTTGTTTCTCTATAATTATATACCTAATAATTGATAGAAACTAGAATTTATAATCCTTTGTTTTTGTTTTTATTCCATTTATATTTAAAATAATGTTATAATATGCGTAAAAGGTTGGGTCCGTCATACTCACTCTATAACATCAAATGTTAAAATTATTCTAGGATACAAATTCTCATATCTATAAATACATTAATGCCAATAACTATGAAACCATATAAGAAGAGATGATATCCATCCTCAAACATGGGAGGTTAGTAGCAACAATCATAATAAGACATCTTCATAGCCAAACATATAGTTATATGATTCCTAATATGTAACGCCCTGACCCCAGAAGCCCTGATCCTATGCATTACTTATTATATTGTAATGATTAAAAAGAATAAAATACAGAAAAATGATCAGTTTAGTAGTTTTGGAATAACTAGTTACATACATGTAACTCATATTGTGTTGAGAAAGGTAACACAATACAACACATAACAAAAACTAAAAAATTACATCCATGATAACTCAACATATGTTATCCTCTTCATAACCAATTGAAGTTAGACAAATGAAATGGGTGAGATCAAATTCTCAGTAAGGGTTACTAATAGCAGAATCATGAATCAACAATAACCGAATCATGAAAAAATTGAAATAGTCAATGTGGCATGGTAAAGAAATGAAAAATACACACCATTAAAAAACTAAGAATGAAACTACATCCATAGGTTTTGTCATAGTTAATACCTAGAGGATAATAATAACTAAAAAATGAATAAATTGAATAATTATTAATTTTATGTCATGTATCTATCACATGATGCCACAATACCATCAAAATGAATTATGTGTGTGGGCAGTAACCCGTCTGATTTCTAGAAACAAACTCGAAGGGTTTTTTCCCAACTAATTTGTCTCATGATACCTGTCGACACATTGAGGGCCTATAGCAAGAAACTTCCATCACTGCAAGTCCAATTAATTATTGATACATAGATTTAATAAAATTACAATATAACTTCTCAATATCCATATAGTGTAGAGGATACAGATTCATCAATATTTTCATAGTTAAAACAACATTCCAAATTAACAGCGTGTGTATGAGGGTATAAAAATTAGTCAAAAATAATATCCATGAATCTAGAATATGGATATATAATATATTTACAATTTCAAATGAAAAATGCTATCAAATGGGCAGTGGATACACCACATATGAAATATTTGTTGCACAATACCAAGTAAATGACAATGAAATGGAGGTAGAGACAATGTCCCTTACCACGTTCTAATCAATCAAGATGTATGAAAAAAAATTAATAACCTCCAAATGAATCATAGAATACCAAGAATATAAATATAATAATGATATTATATATCAAATATTACTACACATATACAACACATAAGAAATAAGTAGTGAACAATGGAAACCTCCTAGAATTATAAGTGAGATAAGAAACCCTTTACCTTATGCCCGAAAGTGTTCTGACTGATCATAATGACCTAAAAAACAAAATTTAGACTCATTAATAAATAATTACATAACCTCCTCAACTTATAATTTATTTCATATAACCTTGTTAGTTTCATTCATGGACTTTTTTATGGGTTCAAGAGGTTCAATTTTATTATTTAGGAATCAATTTTATCCTTGGTTTCCATGATTATTTTACTTGTATTCATAAATGGAAGTTCATTTGTAATATGATTAAGCATCCAGAACTATTAATATATATTATTAGTGACATTTAGATAAATATAAGAGATCTTATAAGTATTTTTTTACATACCATGTGGAAAATGTTTTGGATAAAATTTTATTATAAACCATTGGTTTACTTGGCAGTTTCGTGCATAATGAAATTTATTTCTATTATTATTTTATATTATGAGTTTGTAAGTATTAAAAAACATATAATATAATTAAATACATATATTATGATCTGATTCAACTGTAAAAATGGTTTGTGACCATAATTTAAGATGGTAATAATGATTTAGAACCCGTCGTCCTTGAATGTGATAAATTATCACATCTCGAATGGCGTTTTCATTTTTCGTATATCTGGAGGGAGAAAGTGAGATGGTGATGAAATATTCTATTAACATAAAAAAATTATATTTCATGTATGTTAATTTAACTATAATATAATTTGGATGATGGTAGATGAGGAAATAAAAAAGAAAAGAAAGTAACTCAAAATAAATAAAAATTAGATAAATCACTCATGATAATTCAGCAGTCTAACGACTTCACTTAAAAATTTATAAAATAGTTTGATGAAATAATGGGGGTATATCATAACTTTTAAATAATATTTAATGAAAATGGAATATTTAATTACATATCACAACATAATTTAATTTATAATAACTGAGAAAACATAAAATGAACGATTTAAGAAAACAGAAGTGTGGTTGATTTACTAACCGTGTAGAGTAACGTCCCAGACATGAAGGTTGGGTCCTTGAGGACTTGAGGACACCATTGGATGACTACTAGGGAGGTAAAACTACAATAGGATCTATAATTATGTATTTGGAATAAATGAAAATGATGTTATGATGGGGTATTTATAGAATATGAGATGGAGTTTTTTTATTAATTTAAAGGGACACCTCATTTTTGGGTTTCACAAAAGCATGTGATTTCCCATGGTATTATCTCATGGTTTTATCCACTTGGTAAACCTCATGTATTATTTTAATTTAGAGTAGTCGATAATCCTTTTATTTTAATATTTATATCATTATGATGTCTTTAAACTATTGAAAAATCAAAACAGTATTTTTACTATTCACGATGAATTCAATTATTTTAGAAAAAATCCCAAAAATTTACCCTAACCATTTCTTGAAGTGTAGAATTAAAAATGAACACCATTTTTTTAAAACAATTTTATAAATATTATTAAAATATTCTTTATATGAAATCATAATTTATTAAAAAATAACAATTTTAAATAAAAAAACTCTTTTTTAAATACGTTTTGAAATTAATCAAAATCAGATTACCTTATAACCTAAAGAAAATATAATAATAATATGATTTACTATTTATAATGGTCATTTTAATATATATATTACTATTCATAAGGTTATGATACTAATCATGAAAAACAATTTTGTTCTATCAAAATTGAAATAACATACTAATCCAAACCATAGATGACCGTTTTTTGAAATTCAAAACACAAATGTGGAAAATTTAAGTTTAATGGATAGGTTATAACTTTCTCCAATAAATTACCAATTGTGTTTTACAGAGACTCTGTGCTTCATTAAATATTGGCTTTTTAATAAATTAAATGTATTTAAGAGAAACATTCTAAAAAAATGTTTGGGGTGTTATATTATCCCCACCTTCATAAAATTCATACATGAAATTTTTTCATGTATTAAGCCCTTAAAAGAGATATGGGTGGTTCTCCTTCATAACGTCATCAGTTTCCAACATTTCTTCCTCTAATTTGTGGTTTCTACAATGAACCTTTACTATATTATTTTTCTAATTTCTCAATATTGGCTCCCTTGTTTCTAGAATCTCAATAGGCTCTTCGCAATATGAAAAATAAGGATCAAGATTTATTTCATCATAATTGAGTACATGTGTTGGGTCTTGAATGTATTTCATTAATAATTACACATGGAACTCATTATGATATTTGGAGAGAAAGGGTTGTATTACTAAATGGAAATATTCAACATGGATCCATTCCATAATTTACTATGGTCCGATGTAGCTGGGGCTCAGTTTCACTTTCTTACCGAACCATAAGACACCCTTACATGGATATACTTTTATAAACACACAGATATCCTACTTGAAATTCAAAATCATTTCTCCGGTTGTCATCATAACTCTATTTCCTACTTTGGAATTTATTAATTAGGGCTTGAATTTTATTTACCATTTTACTATTCTCTTGGATATATTTTGTGCATAAAAGCTTTCTCTCGCCAAATTCTTCCCAATAAGTTGGAGTTCAGAACCTCTTACTATATACTTCCATTTGAATTCAAGAATGGAGACTATTATTGTTGGAAAATACCTCTAAAGGTATGTACTGATCCCACATATATTTAAAATAAATAAAACATGATCTCAACATGTCTTTCTATGTTTGAATAGTCCTTTCATAATATCCATCAGTTTGGGGGTAACAAGAAGTACTCATATGAGGCTTAGTATCCAAAGCCTTCTAGAGACTGTTCCATAATTTTTATTTAAATTGGCTATCTCGATTGGACACAATTGATAGAGGTGTACCATGATGTCTTAAAACATAATTAATATAATTTATTCTAGGTTCTCATGTGGTAAATACTCTCTTATAGCATAGAAATGTCTGATTTTGTGAGACGATAAACAATTACCCATATTGCATCATTATTTCATGGTTTCATTGGTATTCCTAGGAAAAAATCAATTGTAATTTCAACCCACTTACACATATGAATTATTATATCTTGAATCACTCCTCTAGGATGTTGTCTCTCTACATTCAATTGTTGAAAAACTCAGCACCATGACATGTATTAAACAATTTCTCACATTAATTTATCAAACAAAAAATGCTCATTTAAATATCTATTCATCACACTACTACCATTGTATATAAAACAATATTATCTATGATAATTATCTAATAGTTCCCATTTCTTAGCTCAGATACTGATGGAATGAAAAAATTCTTCCCAAATTTCAGAACTCCTTCCTCATATACATATTCTACCAATCTCCATTCCTTAACAGAATTAACATTCCAGTGTAGATTCTCATCATCATATTGATAGATTTTTATCTTCTCTAGTAAATATAAATTAGCAATCATTTGAATTAGGCATGATTCTTACCCTTTCTTTTACAATTCACATATCCATATTTAGTATAGCTTTGAATATAGGATCTCTCTCAATCCTCATTTGGGTCATAATTCCACGATCTTTCCAGCTTAATGCATCTTCCTACCTATTTTCCTTTCTTGGTTGGTAGTTTATTTAAATAACAAAATCTTTGGGTATCTTGAACCTTCTCCTTTGCCTCATGTTGAGTTCTTTCTATGTAAAAATGTATTTCAAACTCATTTCATCCATATATATCTCACATATTTCACTATAGCGATAATATCTAAATATTTTTAGAGAAAAGAATATGGATTCTTAATCAAGATCATCAGTTGGGTAATTTTGATTGTGGGTCATCAACTGCCTTCATGCCTAATCAATAACATTATTATTTTTCATAAGGATGCAACCGAGTCCATTCAGTAATTCATCACTTTATATCAAAAATCCATCATTTTCAGATGAAATAGTCAAAATAAGATATTTGACCAATATTATTTTCAATTTTACAGATAATTATATACATTATTTCTTCTATACAAAATTAACCCCTTTACATGTGAGCTTGGATAGAGAGTTAGCCAGTCGGGCGAAATTCTGAACGAAACGCTTATATTAACCTACAAATCCAATAAAACTCTGAACCTCAGTTATATTCATTCGAATGGGAAATTATTTAATTTCCTTTGTATTCAAATGATAAACTAATATTACATCCCTATATACGATATCGCTACGAAAAGTAATTGTTTGATGCCAGAATTCACACTTGCAAAGAATCCCATATAATTCATTTATTATAAGAGCTTTCATAATAATCCGCAAGTGATTCAAATGGTCTTCACAGCTTTTAGAGTATACTAGGATATCATCTATAATGACCAAAATAATTTCAACATGATATTCCATGAATATGTTATTCACTAGATCCATGAAAAAAGTGTGTATTAGTCAGTCCAAGAGGCATCATTGTAAACCCATAATTCCAATAGCCTCAGGCATTCACCTTTATTTTTCACAAAGGGGATAGGGGCTCCCCATGGAGAAACACTAGGTCGAATAAATCATTTGGCACACAATTCCCTTAGTCATTTCTTTAGATCCAATAATTGCATAGTGTCGATTCTATAGGGCGTCTATGATATAGGTCTTGTAGCGGTAATTAAATCAATAGAGAACTGAACATCCCTCTCTGGAGGGTGTCCATGTAACTCCTCTATAATTACATCATTGTATTCATTCACTATATTTACATATTCAATTTCAATATTTCATTCCTCAATCATAGATATTGGGTTATCTTATTCTATAATAATTGCATTCAGTAGAGCTAATGGGGTTTGATCTAGATAATAATCAGATGGAGATGTTTCTATTCTAAAGATAACGGATTCTACACCATTTTCCAAAATTCTCTCTTCCTTCTTCTTGCAATAGATCCTCGAATCATAATTGGATAGATAATTCATATCGAGAATTATATCAAAGTCAATCATTAGTATGATGATATGTTTAGAAGCTAAAACACATTTATGTGTCATTAGGGGAACTAATCGACACACCCACTACTGGAAATCCCATCTATACCAACACTTTTCCCAACAGTTTTTTCAAGCTGTTGGGATAAAAAAATATACTAACAGTTATTTGAAAAGCGTTGGTATAGAGTAATATATTCTGGGTTTTCCAACGGTTTTAGGAAAGCATTGGAAAAACCCACCTCAAATACTAATGGTTCATATGAACCGTTGGAATAGAAACACATAAACCCAGTTTCCATCAGGATTATTCTCCCATCGGCACTGCCCCTTGCGCCCCACTTCTCCAGCCCTACGACATTGCTTCTACCGACCCCCTTGCTGCCGCACCCATCCTGATCCCCATCTCCGCCGCTCCTATCCCGATCCCCCTCACTGCCGCTCTCATCCCCCTCACGCTCCCCTCCTCCCATTCCAACTCCCGCTCACCACTGGACGCTCGACGCTCTCCACTCGATGCTTGATAATCGCCGCTCGCCGATCTACTCTTCCCTCCTCCCATACCGAGCCCTAGAAACCGTCACTCGCCCCTCCCCCATAAAAAATGCACTCCGCGTGTCATCCACAAGAAGTGCACAATGGTAGCATTTCTGATTTCAGAAGTGTATGCTTCAGGGTTATTCACCGATTTCAATGAATTATGGTGAAATCAATCATTTGTAATAGATATTTTTCTATAATTAAGATCAAGGGAAGCCAGAATCGATGATTTATATTCTGCTTTAGGGTTATTCAATGATTCATATTCAATGTTTTCTATAATTAGGATTTAGAAGGGTTATTCATTGATTTTTCTATAATTAAGAAGGGTTATTTACCCTTTCTTGTTTTTTCACATATATCCACTGAGGTGTTCAATGTTTCATATTCTTCCTAGGAGTTTTATGGAAATTTAATTTTATTAGTTATTGAATAGGCATTTTCAATTGGGGCTTTGTGCAGCAGAGATACATGGATGCATTGGAAGTGACATAGCAGAATAACAACACTATATAAAGGATTCATTTTGAAAAATCATTTTCCTTTACAATATATATATATATATGTATGTATATATATATGAAGTGCGTGTTATGTTACATTTCCAGTCTGCCTATACTTACAAGTACTCACCACCACACTAACTCAGGTACCATGTTTTATTAGTATCAGAAGTGCTCTCAAGACCACTTTTTGAAGGAAAAATATCCATGTCACACCATTTCTAGTCCTTGAGAAATAATTATACCTATTTCACACATCATATGTCATTCTACTATTAGGAGTGTGCTCCCTTCCCCATATGGGGGAAACTTTCTGTTTTTTTGCATGTGACTAGTTTTTGTAGCATTCACAATATTTTGGTCCTATAAGATTATCCTCGACTCAACTTTACATGGATTTGAATTTACTGTCAATGTATCCTTCTAGTAACATGTCTTATGTATTTTGAATCGAACCATCAAAATGTGCCAAACCCTTGCATGTCTTAACTTCATAATCCTCATCTTGGATATTTCCATTTAAGGAAATTTTATGGGTATTTTAAAATATGTTTTCGACCTCTTTTCCATTATATGTTAAACTATATAATGTTATCACTATTGAATTTACTAAAACCATTTGATACCATAGTCTCGACCTCAGAGGATAATCCCTACATGACATTAGACTCCCACCACACTTCCCTCTATAAAATGTATGGCTTAATTCCCACTATACATGATACATAGTGATGTATAGATATCATATCCTTGAACAACAAAATTTTCCTTCCATCGTAGATCTTAGTGATTATGACACACTCAAGTCGTGCCCCTGCCCAGCCTAATTCTCAGATGATGCCCCTTCCCCCGAGTATTAGCAATATTTGTGTGAGAGGTTCACTTGGTTATTCTTGGGTGATAAAGACATACAAAGTTCACCTAAATAATTATTTCCCATCATATCATTTCCCATCCTTATATACATTATAACGATATTTATAGAAATATTCTCTTCCAAACACCATGACCTTAAAATCTATGCACTCATACCCGAGGTTTTCTTAATAATCCCTAGGCTATGAGAACATGCTAAGTTCGTTTTCCCCCTATTTATTAATCTCCCATCTATCCTTTTGTTCCTTGCTACAAGACCTTAAAAATTACACCCCTACACTCTAGACTATATGACCATAAGGGTTATCCCCCCACTATTGGAAATCGATCCTATACCAACACTTTGATCCCAACGGTTTAGAAAACCCGTTGGGAAAAAGAACCTATACCAACGATTCTAATAAACCATTGGTGTAGGCTATTTTATTTTGTGTTTTCCCAACAGTTTAAGAAAAATGATGGGAAAGAGAACTATTACCTACGGTTTTAATTAACCGTTGGGAAACATTATACCCAAATTAGGGCTCCCTCTCTCGTGACATTTCATCCCCGCACACTCTTCCCCTCCCCGACCTCGACCTCCTCCTGGAATCCACCTCCACCTCCTGGCCTCCGCCTCCACAACCACCTCTCGGCCCCCCTCCCTCTCCTCTGGTGACTTTACCCTTACCCTCTTGGTTTCTTCTCTGATGACGGCCTCCCCCTCCCCTCCCGACTCTCGGCGACTTTTCCCCCTCCCCTCTCGTCTCCGTCTCTTAGAGACAACCACCTCCCCTCTTGGCTCAATCTCCTCCTCTAACTTCCTCCATCCCCCCCTCCAGCCACGTGTGAGACCACCCATGGCTGAACACCCCACGGGACATCCCCCTCTCTTGGATCCCTCTACTCCCACCTGGGAAATAATATTGTCGGGGTCGACCCCTGCCCCCCAAGATTTAGAGGTAAATCTTTTCTAAATCAATGTGTTGGACTGCCCATCTAAGGTATACATAACCTTTCCTGAAGTCTAATATCATGGTTTCTGTGTTTGTGGATATTTAGTTGATGATTTTCTTATGGTTTAGGTGTAATCCCAATTTTCCATTTTTTCACTTGTTTGTACAGTCCGGATGGCCAAAAATTCTCATCTGTTAATTCTTCACAGGTCTAGCTTGACCATATTATTTTTATTGTTTGTTCAAATGTGCAATTAATGGTTTAGTAGTTCTCATGATGCTTGTAATTTAAATAGTTGGATCATGGATATATCATGTGATGATAGGAATAGGAGTAGGGGAATCTATTGGACAGTAAATGGAAAAAACAATTATTTTTATGTTCAACAGGCATTTGGAAATGTGGAAAAATTTGGTTCGACAATCAACATAATGAGTTCTTAGTGGCCAATTATCAGGAGTCTATTGTTTATAGAAAATGAAAATTTTAGTAGTTTGGATATAATTTATAGATCAGAAATCCAAAGGCATGGAAAATGAATCATGGTCACTCATTAAAGGGAATAAGTATGAAATTAGACAGTTTGGTGTAGTGGGAGAGGGGGGGGGGATGAAATGTGAATGACTTCAACCCAATTGCATACATAAATGGAAAGGGGTTGGTTGTGACATATAGTGTCATACAAATTTCTGTAAAGTTATGTAATGAGGCATGGTACATATCAATGGTTTGGGATGGGTCCATGTACAAGTCTTTTAAAAATGTAAAATGTAAAAAATAACATAAATTAACAATAATAAATATATTAAACATACAATTCATCAAACTATAAAAAGATTGAACAAAATTATCAATTGGGCTGGGCCAGGCTTGGTCTAGGATTAGGTTTGTTCTGGATTTTTTGGGCCTTCACTAGTTTGAGTCCTTCCCTAAACACTACTTGGTTTGGGATAATTGTTAGAAATATCTCACAAACTGTCCAGGTCCATACCATGCATCAGGCCATTTTTACACCCCTATTGTGTTTAACAACTATGTAGGTATGTTATTTTTTTACATCCAAGAGTATTTTTTTACTCTAAACATTGCGTTATTACATTCATATTACTTTAAATAGAACTTTTACTTAAATAAACATTGCAATGTTACAGTTTTTCCAATCCCAAACACAGCAACCACTTTCTCTGCAATTATTTTACATTATAACCACTCAACAGGCTAGTAAGATGGATTGTTGAGAGTGTTGGATTGATATATGTATTAATTTTGTTTGAATTCATTATATACCGAGTTCACAACTAATCGGAGAATGTTGGATGCTAGTAGGAGAGATATTTAAGACACAAGGGCAATTTATGCCGAATTTCATTTTATGATGCCTTAGTTATTACTCACTATAGTAGTCAATCTAGGATCATGGTGCGATGCGGTGATGTTCTATCAGGGATATGTCCATAATCATCAACTCAACTAATGTAGCATAGGTGAATATTCAATGGCTTAGTGTACTAGTATGGTGTTTCCAACAACGTTATATATAAAGATCATAATGAAAAATGAAGAGATTTTTAAATGGAACTGTTTCCCCCTTTCATGCAGGAACATGATTTGACCAATGGGCAGTGTGGTTCTTATATATTGGGTGGTGACATGTGTAGTCATAGGATACATTTATGTTTTTTTTGTTTTTCTTTTATTTTCTTTATCGCATTGGCCACATAGGTATTTTACTTCTTTCTACGGACAAAGGGTAGTGATGCTATCCTGACTAGTTGATGTAGATCACTTGTATAATGTAATACAATGAGGTGTGAGTGTGAGGAAACATTGGAAGATAGAGGAGCCTTGGGATCTTCCATGAGATGGAATTGTTTTTCTAAAACATAGTGTGTGAAAAATTATGGAGTACGTTGGAGTCATGAAATAACCCCAAGTGTCTCCATGAGAAAGCATAAATAACCCCAGGTGTCTCCAACTGTCTCCATGAATCATATCATCCTCGCATGGGTTGGACACTCACCCAATCCTATCAAACCTATCCTTTTTTATCTTCTCATTCACATAGTCTAGACTCATCTCTCGAGGATTATCCCATGCCTCGATGTACATCTCATCATCCAACTAGAAAAAGAGGATTATTCACCTTATGATTGTCCTAGTCACAAAAGCACACCATGTTGAACATATCTAAATTATATTCTCAATAATCTGGTCAAGAACATCATCAAAATCATGTATTATAACCCATCCCCACTAACCAAGTTCCATCATAAGTTAAATCACACCAATCCTCTTGGCATTATAATTCCAATCTGTTCAACAATACCAAATACCCACACTAGAATCTCATCCTTCATCTCGTTAGTTGACCTAATGAATCATTAAATGGAGTAAAACCTATCATAATACATTTTATATACTCTGAGGGACCATCCCACTCTAAGAACCTACCAAGATTCCAATCCATCCTCATAAGTACTGCCTCATCAAATGCTAGATGTACAATTTCCACACCTATCACTACAAGGCCCAATCCTCTTAGGAATATTTTACATGATCTAAATCCTCATCCTTAGTGACATCAATTATATTAAAGCGCATAAATGTCAACTGAACCCTATATTCCAAGAATTATTCATGCGGACCGGACCCATAACAACAAACTCAAAACTATAACAATAAATAATAATGCCAAATACATGCATTATTTTTAAATAAATATCTCATGTGTAAACATAAAAACCATGAATAATAAGACATCCTCCCTTGTATCAAAAATAAACAAAACTAAGTTGAAAATTGGGCCAAATTGATTATGTACCATTAATAGAATGAGTAATTGTTAATTAATAGGAATATACTATTTGATAGTATCATTTTGAAACTTTGATCTGTTTCCCCTTTTCTTGCAGGAACATGATTAGAACCATGGGGTGCTGTGCTACTTATATGTTGGGCGGTGAAAGGTATAGTGACATGATACAGGTATGTTTTGGTTTATTTTTTATTTTATTTTCATTATCACATTGTTCTCTAGATCTTTGACTGCTTTCTATTGATAGAGGGAAGTTATAATCTACGAAGGGTTCCAGAAGGAGTTTAGATTGATTCAGTCCACCGACTTTGATCTGAGGTAAGATTCTATGGTTACTACTTGTATCGCACCTCATGTATTTAGCGGTTTAGTGTATTTGACTCCATATTATGTTTTTGGTAGGGCCTTCGATCGTTTTTTGTTGGTTCAGGTGTATTTGGGGATTGAGTGTTTTTGAGTCCATATGATGTTTTAAGGTTCATAATATCCTTTGTGTAATGCATTGTTCCATGATCATTGTTTTCGAGTCGCCATGTCATGGGTGACTCTTCCTTCATGTGTTTCAAGAGTCTGTTTTTATTACATAAGATCGGTTTCTATAATGTGAAGGACAACTACGTAGGATTTATTTTGAATCCTGGCCAGAAGATGCTGCCCTGTAGATGTCACTGGACCAGGACAACATGTCGCGGTCTCTCCGCGGTCACAACGCGGTTACGCCACTGTCATGAAGCGGTCACACTGCAGTCACTCCGTGGTCATGCCGCGGTAATACCGTGACTTAGACCTCCTCTAGGATGAAACCTTGTGGTGGTTCGCAGTCCTGTAAAAATTCAATGTATGATACCTAGATACAGTTTTAGATACATTACCCATTCATAGTTAATGGGGAGGAAGGTGATGTCCGGAATGTTTCCATGCTTCCTCTCACTCCCTTCGCTAGTGGACGGAAGATGCTTCCCCACGGATGTCGCTGGACTAGGCCAACACGTTACGGTCTCGCCGCGGTCATGTCGCGGTCACGCCGCGATCAAGCCGTGGTCACGCCGTGGTCACGCCGCGGTCACGCCGCCATCACGCCGCGGTCTTTCTGTGGTCTTTCCGAGGTCTCACTGTGGTCACGCTGCGGTTACGCTGTGATTTGGCCCTACTCCAGGATGACACCCCGCAGCGGTTCATAGTCCTATTGGAATTTTATTTATGATACCTTGATAGAGTTTTAGATACATTACCCTTCTATATTTAATGGGGATGGAGGAGATGAATGGAATGTTCGCCCGCTTCCTCCCGCTCCCTTCGCTCCTGGTCAGAAGATGCTGCCCGCAGATGTCCCTGGACCAGGACAACACGTCGCGGTCTTGCCGCGGTCACGGCATGGTCGCCCCTCTGTCATTCTGTGGTAATGTCGTGATTTGGCCCTGCTCTAAGACGACACCCTGCAGTGGTTCATAGTCCTGTAGGAATTTGATGTATGATACCTAGATAGAGTTTTAGATAAATTACCCATCCATAGTTAATGGGGAGGGAGGTGATGACCAGAATGTTTACCTACATCCTCCCGCTCCCTTCACTCCTGGACGAAAGATGCTTCCCTACGGATGTCGCTGGACCAGGCCAACACGCCATGGTCATGCCGCGGTCACGCCGCTGTCACGCCGCAGTCACGCCGCAGTCACGCGCGGTGCGGCAGGTATCACTCTAACTCTCTCTCTTTTGTTTAAAATGGACGTCATTTTAAGAAAAAACAACTGGCATACAGAAAATCAACCAAACATATTAGGATGGTGTTGATACATTAGAAAAAAGATCCATGGGTTGTACGTGACATGTATAAGTCTACCCCGCCTCAATCCGAGGCGCGCTGTGGCCGACACCACTCAAAGTGTCTCACCTTTATTTGAAATGGAAGACATTTTAAGTGAAAACAACAACTCGCATATGGAAAACACTCCAAACACATTAATATTCTATTTATACTTTATCAAAATGATTCATGATCCATCTGTGATGTGTACGAGTCAACACCTCCTAAATCCTGGGCACGGTGTGGCCGATATAACTCCAAGTGTATGTATTTTCATTAAAATGGACATCACTTTAAGTGAAAACAACAACTGACATATGGAAAACCAACCAGACACATTTGGATTATGTTTAAACATTAGAAAAATGATCCATGGCTCATATGTGACGTGTAAGAGTCAAAATCACCTCAATCCAAAGCACGGTGTGGATGGAACAACTCAAAGTGTCTCTCTTTTGTTTAAAATGAACATCATTTTAAATGAAAACAATAAATGGCATTAGGAAAACCAACCAAATTCATTCATATTCTGTGTAAATTTTATTAAAACTATCGATGGGTCATATGTGACGTGTGCGAGTCAGCCCCGCTTCAATCCGAGGCACGGTGTGGCTGACACCACTCAAAGTGTCTCTCTTTTGTTTAAAATAGACAACATTTTAAGTGAAAACAACAACTAACATACGGAAAACTGGCCAAACGCCTTCAGATTATGTTGAAACATTAGGAAAACAATAATTGGGTCATATTTTACATGCACGAGTCATCCCCGCCTCAATCCGAGGAACGTTGTGGCCGATATTACTATAACTGTCTCTCTTTTGTTTAAAATGGACTTCATTTTAAGTACAAAAAATTGGCATATTGAAAATCGACCAAACGTATTCATATTGTGTTGATAATTTTTAACAAAGATCCACGGGTCGTATATGACGTGTATGAGTCAACCCCACCTCGATCTAAGGCGTGGTGCGGTAGACACCTCTCAATGTGTCTCATTTTTCTTTGAAATGGAAAACATTTTAAGTGAAAACAACAACTGGCACATGGTAAACCAACCAAAGGAATTAATATTATTTTGATACTTTATAAAAACGATTCATGAGTCATATGTGACATGTATGAGTCAACCCCATCTCAATTCGGGGCATGGTGTGGTCGGTATCACTCCAAGTGTATGTCTTTTATTTAAAATGGACATCACTTTAAGTGAAAACAATAACTGACATACGGAAAACCAATTAAACGCATTCGAATTCAGTTGAAACATCCAGAAAACTATCCATGGGTCATATGTGATGTGTATGAGTCAACCCCACCTCAATCCAAAGCGCGGTGTGGCCGACACCACTCAAAGTGTCTCTCTTTTGTTTAAAATGAACATCATTTTATGTGAAAACCACAAATGACATGTGGAAAACTAAACAAATGCATTTGGATTCTGTTGAAAATTTAAGACAACGATCCATGGGTCATATGTGATGTGTAAAAGGAAACCCCATTTCAATCTGAGCTGCGGTGTGGCAGACACCACTCGAAGTGTCTCTCTTTTGATTAAAATGGACTACATTTTAAGTGAAAACAACAACTGACAAACGAAAAACCAACCATATGCATTCACATTCTATTAAAACATTAGGGAAATGATCCATAGGTCATATGTGACGTTTAAGAGTCATCCTAGCCTCAATATGAGGTGCAGTGTGGCATGTATCACTATAACTTTCTCTCTATTGTTTATAATTCACATCATTTTATGTAAAAAGAACTGGCATACGGAAAACTGACCAAACGTATTAGGATACTATTGATACATTAACACAACGATCCATGGGTCATATGTGATGTGTACAAGTCATCCCCACCTCAATCTGAGGAGTGGTGTGGCTGACACCACTCAAAGTGTCTCACCATTCTTTGTAATGGAAAACCTTTTATGTGAAAATAACAATTGGAATATGGAAAAACAAACAAACCCATTCATATTCTATTGATACATTATTAAAATGAATCATGAGTCATCTATGATGGGTACAAGTCAACCCCACCTGAATCTAGGGCACAGTGTGGCCTGTATTACTCCATGTGTATGTATTTTGTTTAAAATGGACATCAGTTTAAGAGAAATCAAAAACTGACATAGAGAAAATAGATTAAACGCATATGGATTCTATTGAACCATTATGAAAATGATCCATGGGTCATATCAGACGTGTATGAGTCAACCCCACCTCAATCCAAAGCACGGTGTGCTTGACACCACTCAATGTGTATCTCTTTTGTTTAAAATGAACATAATTTTATGTGAAAACAACAAATGACATACGGAAAAGTAAACAAATTCATTCATATTCTTTTAAAAATTTAGGAAAAATATCCATGGGTCATATGTGATGCATACTAGTCAAAACCGCCTCAATCGGAGGCACGTTGTGGCCAACACCACTCAATGTGACTCTCTTTTCTACAAAATGGACAACATCTTAAGTGAAAACATCAACTGACATACGTAAAACGAACCAAATGCATTTGGATTCTATTAAATCATTAGGTCAATGATCCCTAGGTCAAATGTGACATGTACGAGTCAAACCAGCCTCAATACAAGGCACGGTGCGGCCGGTATCACTCTAACTATCTCTCTTTTGTTTATAATGGACATCATTTTACGTAAAAAAAACTGGCATACGGAAAATCAACCAAACTTATTCATATTCTGTTGATGTATTAACACAACGATCCATTGGTCGTATGTGACGTTTATGAGTCAACCCCAACACAATATAAGGTGCGGTGTGGCCGACACCACTCAAAGTGTCTCACCTTTCTTTGAGATGGAAAAATTTTTAAGTGAAAATAATAACTGGAATATGGAAAACTAACCAAATGCATTCAGATTCTATTGATACTTTATGAAAATAATTGATGAGCCATCTGTGACGTGTAAGAGTTAACCCCACCTGAATCTAGGGCACGTTGTGGCTGGTATCACTCCATGTGTATGCATTTTGTTTAAAATGGACATCACTTTAAGTGAAAACATCAACTGAGATACGAGAAACTAATTAAACGCATTCAGATTCTAATAAAACTTTAGTAAAACGATCCATGGGTATTATGTGATGTGTATGAGTCAACCCCACCTCAATCCAAAGCGCGGTGTGTCCGGAACCACTCAATTTTCTCTCTTTTGTTTAAAATGAACATCATTTTATGTGAAAACAACAAATGACATACAGAAAACCAAAAAAAGAATTCTAATTCTATTGAAAATTTAGTACAACGATCCATGGGACATATGTGTCCTGTATGAGTCAACACCGCCTCAATATGAAGCACAATGTGGCCGACACCACTCGATGTCTCTCTCTTTTGTTTAAAATGGACAACATTTTATGTGAAAACAACAACTGACATACGGAAAAATGACCAAATGGATTTGGATTCTATTGAAACATTAGGAAAAATATCCATGGGTGATATGTGATGTGTACAAGTCAACCACACATCAATCCGAGATGTGTTGTGTCTAATATCTCTCTAACTGTCTCTCTTTTGTTTATAGTGGACATCATTTTACGTAAAAAAATGTGCATACGGAAAACTGACCAACCTTATTCGGAATCTACTGATACTTTAACACAACAATCCTTGGTTTGTATGTGATGTGTACGAGTCAACCCCACCTCAATATGAGGTGCGGTGTGGATGACACCACTCAAAGTGTCTCACCTTTCTATGAAATGGAAAACATTTTAAGTAAAAATAACAACTGGAATATGGAAAAACTGACCAAATGCATTCAGATTCTGTTTATAATTTATGAAAATGATAAATGAGTCATCTGGACGTGTACAAGTCAACCCCACCAGAATCCGGTGCATGATGTGGCCGATATCACTCCATGTTTATTTCTTTTTTTTAAAATGGACATCAGTTTGAGTAAAAACAAAAGGTATATGGAAAACCGAGAAAATTTATTCGTAATTCTGTGTGCATCATAATTAATTTTTTATGTGTTATTGATCACTGTTGTCAAAGGTGCACTGAGGCGCGTGCCTTGGAAAGGGGTGCGGTGAGGTGAGGATGGAGCGCCTTGCCACCTACAAGGCAAGGAAACTTCGCTGAGGCGTGTCAATGGTGTGCGCCCCACCCACCATTCCTTGAGGCGCTCAGGCACAATGCACTATAATGTTGCACCTCACTCTCTTCTTCCTTGTTGGGAGGTGATAGTGCTGGCAGGCAGAGAAGTGGATGATGTCAGTGATGGCTGGGGTTTTGAGTGTGCGATAGATGAATCACTATTGCGTAGATCAGGGTAGGAGGCGGAAAGGAGGTAAAGGTAGAGATCGGGGTAGGAGGAGGAAATCACGGTGCACCATGATGGAAATCGAGGCAGTCCTAATTTGAATTAAATATATTATTTAATATATTAATAAAAAAACACAGCATACTAATTTTCTTTCAAGGAAAAACATAGAAGACTATAAAAACATTTTTGTGACATCACTCACTGCAGAACCTCTTAAAAAATATTATTAGGTATTTTAATTTTATTTTATTATTGAATTTAAGTTTTTTAAAATTTAAAATATTATTCAAAACATTATATAATTAATTATTTGCGCGTGTGCCTTAGTTGTGCCTCACGCCACATCCCCAAATGGTCTTTGCGCCTTATTGTGACGTGCGCCTTTGACAATATTATCTTTTGATTCTTCAGTTACTCTGGGCTCCTGGTGATCTTCATGATAAATTCTTATGGTTTATTCAAGTCTACATGAGGCATCAGACAAGGGGACACTATCTCTCCATCACTATTCATCATCATTCGGGATGTTTTTATCCGGCTCATCCAATGGTGTATCAATAATGGAGGCTTTCTGCCGTATCATCGTCGATCAAGGGCACCAAAAATTTCCTACCATATGTTTTCCCATGATACCATATTATTCTTGAATGGAAATAGTAGCTCAATACAAAGTCTGAACGGAGTGCTAGAGAAATACTGTTGTTGGAGTGGCTAGTCCATCAACAAGGGGAAAAGTGATTTCTTTAACTCCCACAAGTGCTCCATCGAGAGAGTGCAAACTGTTAGTAGTCTGATTGGAATCCAAAGGGGTGAGTTTCCTATGTTCTATCGAGGCGTGCCTGTCTCGCCTGGGAGACTTCGGATTCGGGACTTCGATGCACTCTACACCAAGGTTTCAGATAGGTTGTTTACCTGGAAAAATACATTCTTATCCTTTGACGGACGCATTTCCCTAGTGAACAACATTTTGGTGGCCTCTCCAATTCATGGTTTGTCCTCTATCAATGTTCTCAAGGGAATTAATAAATAGACTTATAGGATACTTTCCAATTTCATATGGGATCCATTATCAGAGAGAAAGAAACACTGGGTAGCCTAGGGGAAAATGGCGCGACCTGTGAATGAAGGGGTCATCGAGGTGTGCAACCTTGCGGATACCCTTTATTACATGCATGTGAGGCTTTCATGGAGTGTCTTGGAATATAGCACCCTATGGGGGACTACCATGCATGCGTACATGGCGTTCCTTAGCGCTCCGGGGGAGGAGCATATTTCTTCCCTTTGGTCAGTGATAGGCTATATTATTGAGATCATTCATCCCTTTTCGAGATGGGTGGTGGCGAAGGGAGAGATATCCTTCTGGAATCAAGATTGGTGTGGCACAGTGCTGTGTTTCCCTAGATGCTCGGCTACAAATATTTCTCTCAAAGAGGCCAGCCTCTTTCCTAGCTTCACCGACTCGGTTTTTGATAAGGAACAACAACAGTGTTTTCAACTCACTGAGCTTAATGAAGAGGAGGGAATGTGTGAGTTCACGACCTCCTCCTTGATCCTGTTATCGTCGAAGGATTTCCGCTACATTGGTAATGGACATGAGTAGAATGTGGGCTGGGATGAGCTACTATGTGTGAAAAACATCACCACCAAGATCAACATCCTCACCTGGAGGATTCGTAAAAAGGCCACCTGATGGATGACAATATCCGTAGGTGTTGTATCCCCCTTGATTCTAGGTGTTTATGCTGTAGTGTTCATAGTGAAGAGAGCACTAGCCATCTGTTCTTTGACAGTGATTGGTCACATGAGGTCTGGAAAATCCTGGGGGACATTGAGTTCCTTCCCTCGGACGGTTCCATCCCTTCCTTTCTTGATATGTTGTTCTAAAGTTATGAGGGAAGAGGTTCGGAGAGGGTGGCCCATGCAGTAGTGTTGCATGTGGGGTGATGGACCATTTCGCAGGCTCAGAACAAATCAAATAACGAGGGGGTGGGGGTTTCGGCTCATGCCATTATTTTTTTGGCGACAAAATATGCTACTAGATCTTATCAAAGATGTGAGGACATCTATGGCATCCCCTATGTTAAGTCGGCTCCAAATGGGCTCCGATATGGACATGGAACCTAGATGTTGGGAGGGAAATTGGGTTCAATGAAAGACTCCTTCAGTGGGAATGAAAATTAATATAGATGGATCTTGCGTCCAAGGGAACCTGCATGGAAGAGGAGTGTGTGACCATAATGGTTTGGTTTACCTCACTTTCTCGGCCAGACTAGGCCAGTGGTCTTCTCTGCAAGCGGAGGCGAAGGCAATTCTCATTGGGCTCAACCTTTGCAAGGAAAAGGGTCTCACAATCTATGAAATTGAAACAAACTCCGTTATTGTGCACAAATCCTAGAATGGGTACACCGAGTATCCTTGGTCGATTAGATATGTCATCAGAAAATGTAGAAGTATGATTAATACTGGAGTGAGTATCCTTTACACCTGGAGAGTAGGGAACAAGGTCGTGGATCACTTGGTCACGATGGATTTCAACAGCACTGAGGAGGTGTTTCTTCACACTGCAGGGAGTATTCAACCCAAGGGGGTTGATTGTATCAAAGGGGATGCACTGGGTCTTCATCACATCAGACCAACCTAGGCCATCTTGGCTAGGGGGGGAGGGGTCTTCCCCCAGGGCCTCTTCTGTGTTTCTTATTTTTCCCATTCCCTTCTATTTTTACCTTTTTACTTTTCCCCACATTCAGTAAAAAATTACATGATGATGATGAGAATTCAATTATGAATTCTGTATTTTATAGGGTAATTGGGTTCATATACATGATTATAATTGTGGTACATTACATGGTTATAATATTATCCTCTTTTTATATGCTTTTGTGTGCTATAGTAGGTTTTTGTTGTTGTTAAGAGTTTATTCAACTGTATGTAGTTGAGTGTGCAGTGGTTTTGATGGTGTACGTAGTTGAGTGTGTAGGTGTTTTTGTTGGTGTTAAGTGTAGAGGGTGATTTTTTTGGTGTATGTAGGTGTTTGTTATGTATTCATGGTTTTGTTTAGTATACAAGAGTGGTGTTTGTTCTTTATTCCATGGTTTTTTTAGTGTGCAGGAGGGTTGTTTGTTCTGTATTCCATGGTTTTGTTGATTGTGCATGAGTGGAGGAGATTCGAGTGGTTGGTCTACAAATTTCGGTATAACACTATACCAACGGATTAATAAAACTGTTTGTATAGTGATAAAACATGAAAATGAGTATTGGAAATGGTTTTCAAACCATTGGGAATACTCATATTTCACACCACCAATAGCCAGTATTCCCAACGGTTTGAGCCGTTGGGAATACTCCTATTTAGTAGCCCAGTATTTTCAATGTTTTTCAAATTTTTGGGAATACTCTTATTTCACACAGTATTTCCAATGGTTTGAAACCATTGAGAGTAAATTTATATACCAACGATTCATATAACAGTTGGGAAACTCTAGGATTACAATGCCTTTCCCAATGGTTGTACTAAATCCATTGGTAATGGGCTATCCCAATGCCTTAATTTCCTACGGTTTTCCAAATTGTTGGTATATAGTATACCAATAGTTTGGCATCCTTTACCAACGGTTTAAAACTATTGGTAATGCCTCAGTTTCTAGTAGTGACCTTTGAAGCAATGATACATTCCCTAGGTGTTTTCACTGACAACTCATTTATAAAATCAAATTGGAAATGTTGAATTTTGTTTGAAAACCAGGAAGATATATATTAATTCGTTTATCCAAAATCAATTAATTCATTTCCTAACATTGAGGAAACAATTATAGTATCTTCCACAACATCATTAGAAACTTCAACCTCCATGGCTGTAATCGCATAAGCCCCCCTTGATCTCATGGCCTTTTCTATGGATAGATTCCTTAGAGCATAGAACACTCATTTTTATCGTATCTTGTCTCTCTACAATTGTAGAATTTAATATCATTGACTTGTTCCTTCCCCTTACATTAATTAGATCAATAATACTTTTCTTAAAACATATAGAGGACTCGCATTCAATTGAATCATTTTTAGGATGATTTTTCCACAGTTATCACATAATGGGAATTTCTTCATTCCTTTGTTATTCATTGGCACTTCACATGTTCCATGTTTATCAAAGCACCTCTTTTTTTCTTGTTTTACCTTAAAAATATTGATCTATAAAATTCCTTACCTATTCTTGTTGAACTAAATACAATTTCATCATAAGTTGAAAATGATTGAGAAGTCAGTTCCCTTCGAAGACTTTTGTTGAGACCTTCAATGAAATTATCAAAATTGTCTTCTGATTCTAGTACATAATATATGCATATGTGGTTAGTCTTTAGAAGGTATCCTCATACTCTACAACAGTATCTCCTTCCCTTTTCTTTAATCCATGGAATTTCATTTTCATTTTGGTTCATTTCTCATGAGGGGAATATTTGTCGAAAAATATTTCCATAAAATTATTTTATTCCATTTCTTATATTTCATCTTCCAAAATTTTATTATGGATCAATTACAACCATTGATCAGTGTCACCCTTTAGAAAATACAATGTCGGCACTACCATTTTATTTTCATTGCACCTTAATACGATGGATATATTTTCATGGGACTTGATCCATAGATTAGCTACAACTAGATTAGTAGTCCCACTAAAATATAGTGGATTCTTTCACATGAAATGATCCAAAATAGGTGTATCATCATTATTCATCACCACATGAGTACGTTCTACCAATATTTTCATGATCAGATCCGCTCGAACATTGATTTTTTTTTTTGAAATTTTCAGTAGAGAAATCCCAACATTTTCGATGAGTATTGATTCCCCTTCTTCTATTAGGCTCCACTTTTATATAATGGAATACGCTATATTAGGTTCTGAATCAGAATTTAAAATATCAACAAGAAAATTACTTTTCAGAAATTGAAATTCTATGCATAGAAAGTAACATAAATATTATTTCTCTTTAGGAAATTATAACATTTCAATCCTTCATATTGTCTTGTAGAGAGAATGTGAATTATAATAAGCATATACACTGGTAGTGTCAGACCAAGAGTGCAGCAAGGCCTATTGTTGTGCACTAGGATACCCATGGTCAATCCTGAAACTCATTGCTGGTGCTTTCACTCCTAGTTCGATTTGTGTGAGAGCCACCTCAACTTGTTTATATCTAGACAGTGATTTATTTGACAGAAAGATCCACATAATCTATTCCATACCAAAATAACAGGATGATATTATATGTTTATCTTTAAATAAAATTTTAGGGTTTTTCTACCTATTCTATATTTTCTAAATATAGTTTCCATGTTTGATAATAAACTTCCTCTAATATCAACAGTAACACGCCAACCCTGGAACCCAGAGATGGTACATTACATATTACATTGGCATGATTAGAAGGAATGAAATACCAAATTAAAGATCAATTTAGTAGTCTTAATGTAACTATATACATACTTGTAACTTATATTACATTGGGAAAGGTAACACAAAACAATACATACCTTAAACTAAAAAAATGCATCCATGAGAACTCAATATATGGTCCCCTCCTAATAACATGTTCAAAATAAACAAATGAAAGTGGTGATATAAAATTTAAAATTAGGGTTACTAATAACAGAAGAATGAATCCAAAAAAAAATAATCATAAACAATTCAGAATAGTCAATATGGCATAGTGAATAAATGAATAACACACACCAATACTAAACTAAGAACGAAATTGCATCCATATCTTTTTCCATATTGAAAACCTCATGAATATTAATAACTAAAAATATAATAAGAGAATGCTTATTAATTGGATTTCATGTATCTGAAACATTATACAACTATATAATCGAAATGGTTAAAGTCTATCGGTAGAAAGCATTCTGATTTTTGTTAACAAAGTCGAAGGGTTTGTCACCGAATTATTTGTCTCTTTAGACATGTAGATGCATAGAGGGGATATTACGAGCCACACCCATCACTTAAAGTCCATATCATTCATTATAAAAATATTTAATACAAGTAAAATCTATCTTCTCAAAATTTTTATAGAGTAGAGGATATATATTAATCAATATTTCCACAGTAAAAAAATATTCCAAATAAACACCCTATGTAAGAGGGTATACATCTTAAGAAAATTATCATATCAATGAAACCAGAATATGGATATATAATATATTTATAATTTAAATTGAAAAATGATCTCAAATGGGTAGTGGATACAACACATAAGTAAAATTAGGTTCACAATACCATGTAAATGAAAACGAAATGGAAGTTGAGACAAAGTCCCTTACCACGTTATAATCAATCAAGTTTTATGACCAAAAATTAATAACCAAAAAATTAGTCACATAATATCGTGAATATGAAGAGAAACAGGATTTTATATATCAAATGGTAGTACACATATACCACACATAAATAATTTATGTTGTGAACAATGGAAATATCACAGAATTAAAGGTGATATAAGAAACCACATACCTTGTCCCCAAAAGTGTTCTTTGACATTTCATAATGGCATGAATGGTAAGAACTCAGAAATTCTTTTCAGGTATAATTTTCCATTTCTGGTGTTTTCTATAAAAAGAGGAAATTCTGGAAATTTTTGATGTACAGGACGTGTACTTTATGAGTATACGCCATGTACTACTTTGCCGTAAGAGGCCGTGTGCTGGCCGTGTAATGGCCACACACACAACTGTGTGAGGGTGATTTGGAGGCCACCTAAAGTAGAGTACATAAAAGGCGAGTACACATCATGAACTCAAGAAATGCAGGCCATGTATTTTATTTTTTTTCATTAAACTCACCGGGGTCACATCTAATGGCCAAAAATATCTTTTTCTCTAGTTTCTTTGAACAAGAGTGTTCATACGGCACTGAATCTTCTATGATCCCCTGATCCATAATCCGTTCTAATAATCGACCATCTTCGATTGCATTGGAACCGCAACAGTAATCTCTTCCTTCTTTTAGAGCCTCATTTTCCAATTCCTCCTCTTATCCTAGTTATCATGGGTTGAACATTTTAGACTTTTTCATAGATCATCGGTGTTTCAAGGTGATTCATGTTTCAAGGATCACGTATTGTGATCTCCTAACATCGAGGAAGGTGGTTTGTGCCTTTCTGGTGATAGTCTATTTTTATTTTGTGCAGTTGTTCCCAATACCTCTAAACAGGGTATTGTGTGTTTACTGTTTTTCCCCATGTTGTTTTTATGCATTGGTTGTATGCCTGAGTAGAGGTTATTTGAATGTGGATAGGGATGTTTACTATGTTATGGATGTGTTTTCCCACTCTTGTACTATTTATGATTTTTTGGTCTAGATTATCTTTTTAGGCTATTTACAGTTTCCATTCCTAGTATCTATAGGTTGGAGTGTTGGTTCTTCTGTTATGCTAATATGACTTAGACTGTTAGCCAAGTAGTTTTTGAGGTTAACTATGGTCGTTATGCTTTCGATACTTGTTCACTTATAAGCAGTCGTGGGAATCTGGTGTAGTAGACCATAGGGATAATGGACGTATGGGATTCTCCAGAGTGTCTTTATAAATTATGATGTGAGACCACAGGGGGAATTTGATGTTGAGTTCTTCCCCATAGTGTGTGTAGTTCCTTAATGAGGGCCACATGGGGAATGAGAAGTTGAGTGCTTCCTCAGAATGCCTTTAGTACTGATATGAGACTATGGAGGTATTTCATAGTGAGTGCTTCCTCGGAGAGTCTATACTTAAGTTTAACCAAAGGGGTGAGACTGTGTGTACTTCCCATAGGGTTTCTTTTTTTTTTTGGTTGAACCAGATGGGTTGGCTATGAGTAATCCTAGAGGGTTAACTTCTTTGATTATCTGAATACTTGACTGTTAAATTTGAATTATTTAAATTGTGGATTGTTTACTACGGAGTGCTTCCTTGTTTACTACATTCCTTTTACTTTTTCTTTCCATATATTCTGTGACTATTAGGAACATATCTTTGGGGGGTTTCCTACTAGGATATTGACTCACACCCTATTTGGGTCATGATTTTGGGCCCAAAATGATTATTTTGTTGCAGGTATAGACAAGGGCAAGCTCCCAACCACTTTAGGTATTTGATATGCTGTGGAGATGGAGGGCATGGGACCATGCTGATGCTTGCGATGATGGGGAGCAGTTTATCTATTTAAATTCATAATTTGGTTTCGTACTGTTGTATTCCATCATTGTGGTTTGTTTGGCAGATTTCATAGAAATATATGTATCATGCATCATTGTTATATATGTGTGCCCCAGTTTATTTCTTTTAGTCTTTTGCTACTTACTTCTATTTGGATTATTACTTCTTCCGCTATTGGAAGTTGTTTTCCTCTAATATTTACTCTTCCAATGAGGGAATAGTTTCCCCACTATCACCCCCAAGTCCCTCACTGCTAGTTGGAAGCCTCTGCCATTTGGGGAAATGCGCTTGAGTCCATGTGACCAACCAGGTACGGGGTGCCTATGGGTGGCTTTCGAAGTCAGGACGTTACAATGTGGGATCAGAGGAATTATGTTTTTCTTGACTTACTGTTTGGATCCTATATATAGGTATAATATGGAAGAGGTAATTAGTAATTAGCTTTTCCTGGGCGTAGCTAACCCGTGTATAGGGAAAATCTAATTACCTGGATTGTTGCATTTTTTCAGGTCTTGCAATTTTACAGTTGATTTTATTTCACTGTAGGGTGTTTCACATGTTTTTTGCTGTTACATGGATTTTATTAGGGTTCTATTTCTTTCTCAATCCAATGAGATGAGGGAATTCCATCTCACGCCTCATATAGGCAGTTTCTAGAAATCACATGTCATGCATTCTTACCATGCCATTTAGGTTACATTAGAAATTGAATGTTGTTATGATAGATGTTTTGTAGAATATGAATATTGTTGTGATAGATGACTTGATAGAATACCTGCTTTTGATAGGTACTGCTTTGTGTAAGGCCCTGTTCGAATGAACACCGAATTTTGGTTCATGAGGTGTTATGGGACCTCATGAATCAGAACATGGTGGATCATTGACTTGTTTTATTTTTTATGACATGTGTAAGATGACAAGATTTGATTCGTGAGGATTACGGGCCCTCACAGATCAAAATTTGGAACATAAATGTTAGTTTTCAGTGTTTTCTGAGATCTAAAGTTTTTTCTGAGGATACTATCTAGAAAAACCTAGAATACACAGCGTGCACTTTATAAATAAACACAGTGTAGTCTATAACCTTGTCACTAATTGTGTGGGCAGGGACATAGGGTTGTGAAAATATTTTAGGAACACATCGTGTATAGGGTGTACATGCCAAGTTGTAATGACCGTGTGTCTACCCATGTGACTAATGACCCGGAGGGATGAATCTTGAGAGATACATGTCGTGTCTATATTGAACACACCGTGTGTAGAACCTAAGTATCCAGCCATGTAGTGAATAACACGGGTCAGACAAAACCTTCACGTACACGCTGCATCCACCTGGAACACGCCGTGTGGATTCAGCCGTGTACCTGGCCTTATCACAAACAACACGGGTCGAGGAAACTTGTCTACTACATGTAGTGTTGGTTACGAACATGCTGTGTAGTCTTTTTCTGGGAGATCTGTGTAGCCAGCCATGTAACTATCAAAACGGTTCATTGAAACCTGTCTCGTACATGTCATGTCTGTAAAGTAGACATTGTGTAGTCTAGGATAAAGAGGACAGTGTGGGTTAGCTGTGTAGAGAGGCTCAGGCAGGGGAATAGAGTTCATGTACATGCATTGTGTAAGGGCAACATGATGTGTGTTGGGGGTGTTACAGGACCAGTTTTTGTAGGAGTACACAGTCATGTCAATGGCTTAAGAGAACATGTTGTGTACTTTTTATAAACTATGTGTATTCATGTTTTGGTAAACATGAATTCTTTATTTCTCTTGTTCCCCTTTTGTGACTTCAGTTTACAGTCCTTGATAATATTTATCTATGGTGTGCATTTGACCTTGTAGAGTCATGCCACTGGGACATCTTTTAGTTGTCTTCCAGCTACAGGGCGATGATCTGACACTGGATATGGCTGATTAGGGACTTCCGGCAGTTCCTCTTGCTGTTCCAGTCTTGCCACCAGCAGTTATACCAGATGCAGGTGTATATGCATAGTTCAAGGAAGGCTTCATGAGGATAATGCATAACTTCCAGGGAGAACCGCCTCCTGCCTCGTCTATGAAAGATATGACGTGGGTTTTCTAGCAGCATCTGCCTCCCACTTTCTCGGGTGAGGGAGGACCTCAAACTGCAAAGTCATGGATGGAAGCCATTTTGACGATCATTGAGCTTCTAGCGACACCTCCAGAATATGGGTCAAGATTGCAACCTACAGGCTATGAGATTCTACCAAGAGATGGTGGGGCGTGATCTCTCAGGTGGGTCATCAGTAGGTTATGGCATGTGAGGAGTTCCAGTGCATCTTTTATGATTACTTCTATCCGGAGACCTAGAGGGCCGATCAAGACTGGGATTTCATAGACCTAGATAAAGTTAACATTTCGATTATGAGGTATTCCTCTCATTTCATAGAGATTCATCATTTCACACCCTTCCTGGGAGGAGATGGGTTGTTCTGGGAAAGGTGGTTCGAGGATGGTCTCTGACAGGACATCCGCTCTTAGGTGAATATCTTCAGGTTGACTTCCATTACATCCATCATCAACCACGCACGAATCACAGAGAAAAATATGAGGGAATCTGGAGTTGTGAGCTAGGGCGGTTTGACACCCAGAGTTAGCACATCGCCATCTGATAGTATGAAATGCTGCAAGGATACTCCACAGGGAGATCTGAGTAGGCGGGATACATATTCTAGTAGCCATGTGGTGTGCTACCCGTTCGGGAGAAGCGGGCATATGAGACAGCAGTTCCATAGAGACCCATTGGATTTCCGATCATGCAGAAATATGGGGAATTATTAGCGCTTCTATCATATATTCTCACCAGATGCTCATGTCATGGGTTCTTCTATGACTCCTAGTATAGGAGCAGCACCACTAGTTTCTCACCAGTATGGGAACTGGAGTTCTTCCGGTCATTCAGGCCAAGGTTAAAGTTGCGACCATGGTGGTAAGTCTTCAGGATATCAGTGACAATAGGGTGGATCAGCTCAGAGTGGTCAATTAGGGTCATAGGGCCATGGAACAGGATAGACCTTTACAGTGGAGTAGACGTAGTAGGAGAAGGATCCCAGACACTCTACAGTTCGAGGTACCATTCCAATTGCCACATTTTAATCTTTAGCTCTTTTTGATACAGGGGAATCCCAGTGTTTCATATCTGTTGTGGTCATGGATAGCCTTGGTCTCTGTATTCTTTCTTCTGTAGATATCATGACACTAGACAATCCCATGGAAATGAGAACATCTAATGTACATCAGTTAACATATTTCCCTCATGTGGTTGATGGGTGTCACTTCCTTTGGGATCTCTATGTCTTATAGATTACTGGATATGATTTCATTCTCGGGATAGACTGGTTAGTTCCCTTTCTGGAAGTTGTTGATTTTTATCTCAGTAGGGTGAGTTTCATATCACCAGAGGGCATATCGTTTCTGTATAAGGGCGAATGGGATGTCCAGGTGAGTAGAGAGGGACCAGTGCATAATGGGTTTGGAGGATTTACATTCCAGATTTCTAGTATGTATCTGGATGATCAGGGGACTTCACAGTTAGAATTTCTACCAATGGTGGATCGTTTCAAGTATGTCTTTCCATATTACTTTGCAGGTTTCCCTCTGAAGAATGTGGTAGACTTCTCGATTGAACATGTGCCAGGGGAGACACCGGTGTCCATTCCTCCTTACAGAATATCTACACCAGAGTTGCAGCATCTCACGATGTAGCTGGAGGAGCTACACGAAAAGGGTTTCATTCGACCTTGTACTTCACCTTGGGGTTCCCCTATCCTTTTTACGAAGAAGGTAGAAGGTACTCTCAGGATTTGTGTGAACAATCAGAAGTTGAAGCAGTTGACAGTCAATGACTGATTTCCTTTATCGAGGATTAATGATCTCATTGACCAGCTTCTAGATGCCCAAGTGTTCTCGAAGATTGACTTGAGGTCCGATTATCAGCAGTTGTGCATTAGACCATCTGATATACCTCTTACAGCTTTTCGGAGTAGGTATGGTCTATATGAGTATTTGGTTATGCAGTTCGGTCTCACGAACGTGCATGAAGTTGTCATGGCACAGATGAACCGGGTGTTCCATCCATACTTGTATTCTTTCATGGTTTTCGTCCAAGATGATATCTTGGTGTAATCTCACACTCGACACGACCATCCAATACATCTTGATATCTTTCTGAGTACACTGATAGAGCATCAGTTATATGCTAATCTCTCAAAATACCAATTTCGGATGGATTAGATTCACTTCATTGGTCATGTTATCTCAGAGACTGGAGTATCATTAGACATAGAGAAAGTGACAAAAATAGTTTCATGGGAGCATCCTAAGAACATCGTTGAGGTGCAGAGTTTTCTAGGGCTAGATGGATACTACATATGTTTCATACCAGACTTTTAGCACATAGAAAAACCACTAATGCATCTGACTAAAAAAGGAATGGAGTTCTTGTGGTTAGATTATTATGAGTCAGCCATTCAAGATCTGAAGGGGAGGTTGAATTCAGAACCGATACTAGTATTTCTAGAGCTGGTAAAGACCTATATTGTTTAATTTGATTCTTCAGGTATCAGGCTGGGAGCATTGCTTATGCATGGAAATTGAGTCGTTGCGTATGGGTCTCAATAGTTGGGGCCACGTGAGAGGAATTACCCAATGCACAATATCAAGTTGGCAGCAGTTGTTCATTCCTTGCATTGTTGGAGACGTCATCTTTTGGGAGATAATTTTGTGGTTTTCATCGACCAAAATACTCAAGTACATTTTCACACAATGTGATCTGAATTTGAGACAGCGAAGGTGGGTCGAGTACCTTCAGTCCTTTGACTTTGATCTTACCTATGTGCCTGGGAAAGGCAATACAGTGGCAGATGCACTGAGCAAAATGACTTAGTTACAGGCAGTTTAGGAGGCCAGTAGTGAGTGGTAGCTTATGCCCTTATTCTCTGAGATGCATTTGGAGGTTCATTACAAATAGGGTCAGAAGTTTAATTCATCTGTAGATATTACCTCTACCATTCTTGATCATTTATGTATGAGGTAGCTATCAGATTCTGAAGGCATAGTATTACGGGAAATCATGTCATGAGTGGACCCTTTTTTGGTTTGGACCATATGATAGGATGATGTATTGTGTTTTTATGTATGCTTATTGGTGTCAGCAAACATGCGCAACGAGATGATGTGGGACTTACATTCCTCAGTTTGGGAAGTGCATCCTAGTGTAACCAAAATGTATTATGATCTACACCATTAGTATTGGTGGCCAGGTATGAAGAAATATGTTTCTATTTTTTTCATGAGGTGTTCCACCTATCAGCAGGTGAAGGAAGAGCATCAACAACCAGCATGGCTTCTATAGAAGTAACCCATTCCCGAGTGGAAGTGGAATGATTTCACCATGGATTTCATGACAGGGTTACCGTGGTCGCCTCGAGGGAATGACGTAGTATAGGTTTTCATTGAAAAACTCATGAAGGTTTCTCACTTATTGATGATCAATGAGACCATCATTGTAAATCAGTTGGGACAGATGTAAATCTTCGAGATTGTATGTCTACATGTAGTTCCGCACTCCATTGTATCAGAGATGGATACACATTTTACTTGTCGGGTCTGACAGGGAATTCAGAAGGCTTTGGGTACATAGATAATTTTGAGTACAGCACACCGTCCCTAAACAGAGGGCCAGTCTGAGCGTATAACTCAGGTGCTTGTGGACATGCTCCGAGCATGCATTCTGGATTTTGGAGGCTCATGGGAGAGACACATACCTCTTGTGGATTATGACTACAAAAATAATTTTCTAGAAACTATTCAGATGGAACCTTATGAGGAATTTTATTGTAACCATTATGATCACCCTTTTATTGGTTGGAGGTAGGGGAGGCAGTATGTTGGGGCCTCGTCTTTACCAGTAGACCACAAAGAAGATAGAGTTGATTTGGAAAAGGATGGCTACTACACAGTCCCATCAGAAATCTTATGTTGATCAGTGGAGATAACCTCTGGAGTTCAAGGTCTGGGATTAGGTTTTCCTACGTATCACACTGAGGTTGGGACACAAAAGGATTAAGAGTCAGGGTAAGCTTTCACTGAGATACGTCGTTCCATTTGAGGTGTTGGAGAGAGTTGGGACGATTGTCTATAGATTGTAGTTACCCCAAAGGTACTGGTCTATGCATAAAATCTTCCACGTTTATCAACATTGATGTTACATTTCAGACCTTTCTCATTATTTCAACCTGAGGAGGTTGAGTTAGAGTTGGATGCCTCTTTTGAGGAGCATTCTATCCGGATTGTGGATAGTATTACAATGGTTCTCCGTGGCCGGTATGTTTCTCTTGTACGAGTGCTATGATAGCACAAGCAAGTATAGGAAGAGACATGGGAGACGGAGGCCGATGTATGTTTGTAGTGGCCGGAGCTGTTTGTGGTTTCTTCTTCTACACTTTGCTAGAGAAATTCGAGGAAGAATTTTTTAAGGGGGGAGTTTGTAAGAACCCTGACCTTCTTTTCAGGTATGTTTTTCTATTTCTGGTGTTTTTGATAAAAAGTGTAAATTCAAGATATTTTCGAAGTACATGACTTGTACTTTGTGAGTACACGTCGTGTACTGCTTTTCCATAGGAGGTCGTGTGCTGGCCCTGTAATGGCTAGACATACAGCTGTGTGAGGGTGAGTAAGAGGCCGACTTAAGCAGAGTATAGAAAATGAATGTACATTCCGTGTATTTTCTTTTTTTACCATTAAATGCATCAGGGACACGACTAATGGCCAAACCATCTTGATCTCCAACTTCTTCGATTGAGAGCGTCCGTACGATGCCAAAACATCTCTGAGCACCCGAGCCTCTACCCATTCTCTAACTCGACTATCGTCGATTTCATTGGAACCGCAGCAATATGATCTTCCTTATTCTAGAGTATCGTTTTCCAATTTCTCCTCTTATCCATGTTATCGTGGGTTGAATGTTTTAGAACTTTTCACGGATCATCGACATTTCAAAGTGATTCAAGCGTTGAGATTCATGTATAGCGATATCCAAATGCCGAGGTAGGTGGTTTGTGCCTTTCTGTTGAAATTCAGTGTTTATTTTGTGCAATTGTGCCCAATACCCTTGAACGAGGTATTGTGCATTTCCGGTTTTTCCCTAGTTGATTTCTATCTTTGCTTGAATTCCTTGTTAGAGGTTATTTAAATGTGGTTAGGGCCGTTTACTATGTTATGGATATGGTTTCCCATATTGTTACTATTTATGATAGTTTGGTACAGCTTTACCTATTTGGCTATTTCCATTATCCATGCTTAGTATCTGTTGGATAGAGTGTTGGTTCTTCTGTTATACTAATATGACTTAGACTGTTAGCCAAGTTGTTCTTGATGTTTAATTTGGCCGTTACGCTTGCGATACATTCTGACTTACATGAGTCCGTGGGAACCTAGTGTAGTAGACCATAGAGAGAATGGGCATAAGGGCATCTCCAGAGCGTCTTTATAAATTATGACATGAGACCACAGTGGAATATTGACGTTGAGTGCTTCCCCAGAGTGTCTATAGTTCCTCGATATGGGCCATAGGGGGAAATAGACATTGAGTGCTTCCTCAGTGTGCTTTTAGTACCGATACGAGACAATATGGGGAATTGACGGTGAGTGCGTCCCCATAGAGTCTATACTTAAGCTGAACCAGAGGGGTGAGACTGTGTGTACTTACCATAGGGTTTCGTGTTTTGTTTGGTTGAACTATTAGGGTAGGATGTGAGTACACCCAAAGGGTTACCTTCTTTGATTAGCTACTTACTTGACTATTAAATTTGATTTCTTGAAACTTTGGAATTATTTACTTCTAAGTGCTTCCTTGTTTACAAAATTCCTTTTAAATTTTCTTACCATATATTCACTAACTGTTAGCAACAGATCATTGGGTGGTTTCCTATTGAGATTTAGTCTCACACCCTGGTTGGGTTATTCTTTTGGTCCCGAACAATAATTTTTTGGCAGGTATAGACAATAGAAGCGCCCTTCCACATCAGGTACTTGATATGTTGTGGAGCTGGATAGCATGGGAACAAGTTGAGGCATCCGAAGTTGGGGAGCTATTTATATTTTTTCATTCTTACTTCAGATTAGTACTATTGTATACCAGCATTATGGTTTGTTTGGCTTATTTCCTATATGTATATGTATCATTCACCATTGTTATATATGTGTGCTCCAGTTAATTTATTTAAGTCTTTCGATGCTTACTTCTATTTGGATTATTACTTCTTCCACTATTTTATGTTTTTTAAATCCCGTGTGTGCTCTGCCAATAAGGGAATAGTTTCCCAACTATCACATCCAAAGCCCTCGCTGCTAGTCGGCAGCCTCTGGCGTTCATGGATATGTTCTTAAGGCCATGTGACCAACCGGGTACAAGGTGCTTATGGATGGCTTCCGGAGCGAGGACGTTACATGAATAATCAAATATAGAATAATTAATTAATAATTCAAAAACCTCATAAACCTATAATTTATTTCTTTTAAAATTATTAGGTTTATTCATGACCTTTTTGATGGGTTCTATGTGTTCAATTTTATTATTTTCGAAGTATATTCTTCCTGGGATTTCATGATCAGTTTACTTGTATTCATGAATTGATGTTCATTTGTAATGTAATAAAGAATCCAAAACTATTAATATATATTATTAGTGAAATTTATATATATATATATATGGTCTTAAAATTATTTTGGTTACATAATATGAGGATGACTTTTTTATAAAAGATAATGATAAACACTTGGTTTACATAGCAGTTTTGTGCATAATGCAGTTGTTTTGTATTACTATTTTGTATTATGAGTGTCCAATGATTCCATAACATTTAATAAGTTGAAATACATATATTATGATCTTTTGCAACCATAAAAATAGTTTCATGACTATAATTGATGATTGTAATAAAATTGAGAAAATGTTTTCCCTGAATGTGATAAATTAACACATCTCGGACGGTGTTTTCATTTTTAGTATAAGAGGGGGGGGGAGAGATGATGATGAAATAAACCATTATCATAATAAAATTCCAGTTCATCTAATGTAATGTAATTATCATATCATTTGGACGATGGGATATGAGGAAATAAAAAAGAAATCAAATGAACTGAAAATAAAAGAAAAATTGAGAAATCTATCCCGAAAATATGAAAGCCTAATTGCGTCCCATAAAAATTTATAAAATAGTTTGACGAGATAAAGGGGGTATCACATAAATCTTACATAATATGTAATGAAATGGTAATATATAATGACATATCCAAACATAATCAATTGAGAATAAAATAGAAAATATAATATGAAGGCTTTAAGAAAAGACAAGGGTGGTTGATTCCCTTACCTTGTAGAGTAACTCCTAAAAAGAAAAGGTTGGGACCTTTGGGGATTGAGGACACCTTTGGAAGAATACTAGTGAGGAAAAAATACCAGATATTCTAGGATTACGTCTTTTTAATGAATGAATATCAAGGGATAAGTTTGTATTTAGAGTAAATGAGAGGGAGATTTTTTTAATTTAAAGGGACACCACATAAGTGGTTTTTGTAGAACCATTGGATTTTACATAGTATTTTCACATGGTTTTAACCACATGGGACACCACATTCTATATTTTACTATAAAAAAGTTGAACAGCCTTTTCTTTTAATTATTACATCATTGTGATGTCATTAAAGTACCAAAAACTCAAAACTGAATTTTTTCTATTCACAAAGAATTCAACTATTTTTGAAAAATTCCAAATAATTCACCCTAACGATTTTTAAATGTGTTGAATTAAAAAATGAACTAAAATTTTTAAATATATTCTTCTTCTTATTATTAATTTAGTTTTTAAATAAAATCATAATTTAATCAAAAATAATAATTTTAAATATGTAACTCTTATTTTAATACCATGAAAAATTAATCAACATCTCATTACCGTATAACCTCATGAAAATAAAATAATAATATGATTAACTATTTATAAGGGTAATATTGCTATTCATATTACTATTCATATCGGTATGTTACTATTCATCAAAAAAAACAAGTTGGTTCTATCAAACTCCAAATAGCATACAGATATCAACCGTAGATGACCGTTTTTTGAAATTCAAAACACAAATGTGGAAAAGTTGTGTTTAATGGCTAGGTTTGTAATTTCTATTATAAATAACCAGGTGTTGTTTTATAGAGACACGGTGTTTCATTCAATATAGGATATCTATTGAATTGAATGTATTTATGAGTATCATTCCAAAAAATGTTTGTGTGTTATATGATAATTTTTTCCTTCTTTAATTTCTCCAGAGCAAGATAATATCCCAGTAGCACTGACTCTCCTACCTCTAACTTGGACATGGGTCAACAGAATGACCTATCATATAGTTAATCACAGGGATACATCTACATAGTTTTTAGAAAATTTTATTATAAGAGAACTCAGCTGGAGGAAAATTTTTCTCCCAATAACCTTGAAAATAAAGTATGAATACTCAGATAATTTATTCTAATACTGGTATAATATGCTCACATTTTTTGTTAGGCTATGGATAACATGTTTACTCAAAAGTATTTGTGAACCTAGTTCCCTCTACAAACCCTTAATTAACTAAGATATGAACATAGTGTCCCAATTTTATACTATATTATGTCTAACTCCATGATGGTGTATGATCTCCCTGACATATAGCAGCCCTATCACACCCCCATAATAGGTATCCATAATAGGTATGAAGTTGGAGTCCTTTTTCAACATATTCATGATCTTCCATACCGAATCACTACATCGTGATGATTTTTTTAATTCCATAATGAAATCCATATTATTTCATCCCATATCCACATATGAATGGGTTATATCAGAAATATAATAGTTGGTCTCTACAGTTCCACCTTTACCCATTGACTAGTGGAACACCTAGTAAAAAAAATGCATTCTTTTTTCATCAATGGTCATAAATTTTGGTATTATAAAGTATGATATATCATCATAAGACTATGATTTACTACCCATGTATAGTAATGATGCTATTTATAATATCTTATCACATATTAAGGACATCATACACTCCCATGGAAGGGAATGGTTACATCCAAACCAATGACTGATCTTGGTAGTTAGTCCTTTCCAATAATGAACTACCATATGACTAAGCCCTTAGGATGAAATAGCTACCACATATGATATCTATAAAACAGTTTTGAGGAAAATGATAATGTTGGGAGAAATGGCTTACCCAAGCATACATTTACTATATGATGCATCTCATAAATCAATATCATCAACTTCCATTCACTATTATCATTATTAATATATTGTGTCGAAGTCTTCTTTTTTAGATAATTTTTCTCTGCATTTCCATTCCTAGGTGTATAATGATGAAAAATATATAAATACTGATATTATTTAACACAATTTATAAATGTGTGGTTCATGTCACATTATGTGATTATTTATTGAAGGATTTTCTGGTTTTCTTATGAAATGAACCACACCCCTAATATAAAATACATCCAATAATGAATGGAATGAACAAAAACCTAATTATCAAGATCATGCATTGGGAAATTGCAATCATAAGGTCCCCACTGATGATACCCTTATACCATGACTTTCCCACCCAACATTAAAACTACTCCAATATCGATACCTAGAGTGTCTTAATAAATTGTGTTGCATCTCCCAGGATAAAGTAAAATCTGGATGATCAAAAAGTTCATGCTATCTCTAGACTCATAAAAGGGTTTCTCAAAGCATTAGACAACTAAAATTTAACACGCTTCATGGTCAAACCTATAATATATTCTTTAAGAAATGATAAATAATATATAAAATGATTATATTTTTCAGTTGTCCCCAAAAATAATATTAGAATGAAATTCATGTTCTTTTCCTAGGATATTATGACTCTAAAATTCATTGGATCCATAAATACCCTTGACTATGATATGATGTGACCCAAAAATTTAGATTTATCAGTCCATAAATATTATTTTTTAGACTTTCATATAACCAATGTTCTCTCATTGTAGTCGATTCAATATCAATATATTTATCATGATCAGGTTGAGTATATTAATACACTAAAATATCATCCCTGAAAAAAAATTAAATAATCTAGTTATGGGTGGAAACCCTAACTCATCAATGATATAAAAATGGTTTCCATGTTCATGCGAGTGAATGAAAAAACTATTTAATAATTTATGACATATCTAAAACAGAATTTTGTGAACTGTATATCTGTCGGGATGACCCTTAGTCGACGATTTCCCAACCCCATATCAATCCTCAAAAATACCAGACCACCATGGATCTTATCAAAGAGGACATATATTTGAGTTATATTATAAATATTATTAGGAAATGCTACTCCAATGTTTAGTAATTCATTCATTATCGAAGGGCCTCATCATAATTCTTGGAGAAAAGAATGGGTGAACCCCAATGTGAAGTACAAAGTCATATAAAATCCTTATCTCACAAGAACTCCATCTACCACTTGATCTCCTATATATTAATAGGTTCCATATTATAAGGATTAATATATACTGGTTATTCTATAATAATAAGATCTACAATAAATTCTACCTCACTATAAAGTGGTAAACCATAAAATATCTGAAGAAAAATGTCTCTAAAATGATCAACTATAAGAGGGAAATATATAAGATGTGATACCTAATAATTTCTAGAGAAATATGAAATTTATTTTGTCACTCCACCCAACCCATTAGTCTTATGTCCGACTTGACTCTCCTAGAAATCCTATTCTCTTTTTTGAATATTGATATCTCCATCTAGTGATGTGAATGACATCCACCAATGAAAACAACTAACATGACCATGATAGGGTAATAAAAATTACATCCTGAGAATGATATCGAATCCTTTCATTTATAGGATTAAAATATTTCATAAAAAATGATAGCCAATAATCTAATGGGGTCACTCCTTGTGTCATCATACACTTTTTAATGTTACTACCAATAGAGTATCTTTTTTCATGTTAGATATGTACTATATATTAATACCCATACTCTTCATAATGTAAATACATATAAATTCATGTGATTAAAAAGTTTTAAATAATTTAGAAACTAAAATTGAATCCACTAAAATCATACCACAAAAAATAGATGGACCATTACTCTCCTCCTCGAGTATTGGTTGTACTACATAAATCTATCCAGATCTGTGGCCCTGATCTACATCCTGACTACACTGATTATGTTAACCATACTAGTGCTACATATCTAAATTCAAAAATCATTGACCACATATTCCAAATAAGTATATATATCCTATGGTATTCTTGGGTCTTTATTAATGTGTAGTTGTATATCTCCCTCCATAACACAGAGTAAGTGATGATATTCTATCACTAGCCACTACAGACCAATGAGGATGAACCATATTTCCACAATGATGATACTAATCTGGTTCCTTACTATAGCGGGGAATCATGTGTCCGGACCTACTTCATTATTTAAATATTTTAAAGAAACATTATTATACACTATAAATTTTTCCTCCTCCATGACAATTCTCAAGATGACACTTTTAATCACTTGTCGAGGAATCACACCAAATAGATACTAAACTACTCTAGACCAAAAAATCAAATTTTCTTACAGAACACAAGTCATGGGGTATTATTTCACATTATCATATATGGATGTGAAACAAAAGATGTTCACATAAAAAAGGATGGTATACATTGTCCCCTTCTCATATCTTTCGTCATTGGATAACACAACCCCAAGGAGTGCAGGAATGAGATACTAATGTTCCATGAAACGAGTGGAGTATTCCAGAAAAAATAAATTTCCCTAATCTAGGTGCCTAGATACTCTATATTTTTAAACCCTTAATGTATCTAGTTTTAAATAATTATTAAATGGATTTTGATAATCCCACCGATCTACAAATTAATGGTGATCATCCAGGTTAAACACATCCCTTCATATCTTAGCTTTCCCACTAAGAATTCATGAATTCAGCTTGATCATACTTTCTAAAAGAATATATAAATCATCAATTATATATAAAATGGCCTCTCCCTATAACAAGATTGAATGAGGACCCCCTTACCCCTTAATAGTATGAGTGTGTAGTTTCAGGAACCCCCAAGTAAAGTCTTTTCTAGAAGAGGTAGACAATTATGATCCCTCAATATAATTTACCATCCATAAGAAACCCTCTTGAAATTAAGAATAAATTCCCATATTAAGAATAGATTGATGTTATGTAAGTGGGAATATAGTAGAAACATTGGTGGCTAGGGAATCACCTATAGTGCCTTTTATTTTTTGAACTGTGGAAATATTCCAAGGGCATTTGAATTTCCCCATTTGGTGGATTAGCTATTTTTTTAAAATATAGTATCAATATGTTAATCTGGTCATTAGAACCAATAAAATGTTTCTTTTGGTTGGGTTTTTTATCTAGAAAATTGTATTCGATGTTTTTTGAATTTTAAGGAGCATCGAGTATTGAAATCCCACTATTTGGAAATGGTAAATGAGGCACGTTATTTTTAATTTGTTAATGAAATCCATGTATAAAAAAATTTGCAGCATATGAGGGGAGCATAATTTTTTCTAAGAATTATTGATGAGGTTTAGGGACATGTGGGGAGTTATATAGTAAATTATAGAGGTCGCATAGGGGTTTCACATTGTTTGGTCCAAATAAGAACATATCCACTAGCTTAGTGCCACTTATGTAGTGGTTGTGCACAGTTAGTGCATAGATCATCCACAATGGGAGGCTAAATTACAAACCTATTTTAATGGGGTGAAAATAAACATTTCCAAAAAAACAATTTAACCATATCCTCCCTTATTAATTCCTTCAACCCATATATCACCCCTTTCGTTGTTCTTTCAAATTTGGTTTTATAATTCTTTCCCAATTTTATAATCACTTTTTATGTGTTCTTTATTAATTATATTATTGAAGTTGTTTTAATTGAAATAAATGTGTTGTTTTAAGAATAATTACATGATTTATTAATAAAACATCCTTTTTGGCGTGATTTTTTCATTAGTAAAATTGGGGAAATTTAATCGAAATTTTTGAAATGATTTATTTTATGGACCTTTACATGTTTTTCTAAATATTAGAACAAAATATAATGTCCAAAATGATATAATTGAACTATGATATTGAAAATAAATGTAAATGACTCATAATTATTCATATTTATATATTAATGAAACATTATTACTAATTTGGACTCATTATTAGTTGAATTTAAATGTAAACATAACAAATAACAAACCTTGGAAAACCCATAGTTTCCCATGTATGAATTTCTTATACGCTCTCATTTGTTAGATGAATTGTATTAATCTTTGAGAAAAACTTGTATTCCTATTTATTGGATGTATTGTATGGGTTTATACGTTAAATTAATTAGGATACATAAGGAGTAATACAAGTTTTCATACATAGAACACCTTGGAAGGGATCATTGGTTTGATACCTTATATTAAACTTGAGTGATACATGGACCCCAAGTGGATTACCACATATGGTTCTAGTGGGAAATGATGATGTTCTATTCCATGAGTGATACCTATATCCTTATGTATTATATCATGGATATGCAGAAGAGGTTATAAGTTATTATAATATTTTGAGTGATACTAGGTTTATTATATAGAATTTCACATATATACTCCTACACTGATGGTTTATTATAGAATACCAAGAGTGATACATGTGTTCCTTTTTATCAAACACCATGTTTGAGCTCGAGATTCTATTTTAATTAAATCAATTATTGTAACTCCAATGTAAAAAAAATACATGGATTCACAATATGATTTATAATGGAAAACATATTTATATTTCCATTCTATAAAAATGTTCCCCAATAATTATGGATATTATTATGACAATACAAGGATGTTGTGGCTATACATCAATATTATATGATAGTTTACTTTTATGACTCATTTTATATTATTATATGGATCCCTTAGTCCTACGCCTTTGGTCCTGGTATTTATTACATATATATAGATATACCATGATATGTTATTATGTATTTCGTGCTTATACATATATAAATGTACCATAAAAAGTATATATATATATTTACATGGTAACATATGTTCAAATATATTTTGACTTAGGCCAAAGTATGTATGGTTGTCCAGGTTTCGATTAAGGAACTGATACAGGGATATTAATATTAGTTTAGTTATTTTATTATTGATATACATACAAATTTTCTATTTTATATTCACAGAATGGGTAGAATTAGACACTATTGTTGGTTCCCTAAGGAAATTATCTCACACCCTATTCAGGATACGATATGCAACCTAAATAGACTTCATGATTGTAGTTTCGGTTGCGTGGATTTATTCTTGTGTTATTAATCATGTACATGGGGATATATGAGGAAAATAATAATCTAGAACTTAGGATGCGCATGGAGATAAAATTTGGGGTTTCATTCTATTTATTATTCATTTTTTATGTATTTACCCAATGTATGTCGTTTTCTTGTACATTAGCATATCACATAGAAATTCATGGATGTATATTTGGAAATTTCCGATTCATTAATTTAATATTTTATTAGTTATTAATGTGTTTCCTATTTCATTTCTCCAATAATACTTAGTTTGATGAATAATAATGATGTAACATATTGTTAGTTTGATCATCAGGGTATATCCTCCCTACTATTCGATCAAAGGGAACTCACTTATTTTTTGAAACCTATAGAATATATAGAGTCATGCTTGAGGGAATATAGTGAACAATCAAGAAAATTATTTTAGATATATTAATTATGGGATGTTACTAAGTGGTATTAAATATTAATTTTCAATTTCCTTACTATTTAGGGCTAGAAAATAGGTAACAAATAATTTTTTAGTTCTTGGGAAATTTTTTTCTTGGGATTCATCAACCCACACACAGGGAAAAGGCCATGTGTCAAGGGAGGATAGATTTTTTCATATTGATCATTATTAAAGTTGATTATTTTATCAACTCTATTGATTTATGTGATTTAATCAAACTATTTATTAATGATATATATATTATTTTTCATTTTCCTATTATGGAATTAAATTATTTTTGTGTACATCATTATATAAATAGAGTGATTTACATTCTATTCATATTCTAGGACATGTAGGTATCGTTACATGAATAATTGATACATGTTGGATATGCCGTGTGTGATTATATTCTATATTTCATGATTATTTAGCATGGTTACTTTTACACCATGAATTTATGGTTTTGTGATTACATGACTTTGTTCTTTACTACAAAGTGATTCCATGAATTATTTTGTTTTTTATGGATGATTAGTTATCCAAGTGTATGCATCATCCAAAATGGTGTTTTACTATATATCTTGATGGTGAAAACATAGACAACCAGTCATAAAATGTTGATCCTCAGATAATTGGCCACATGAACTAAAACATTTATGGTTATGATTAAATTGATTTTAATAACAATTTATAAATTGTATGAACCTTTACAAATTGGGATGATAAATAAGTATAATGAAAACATTTAAAATGGACTTTTTTTATTCTAAAATTAAAGTGAAACAAACTATTTATTGTCACATGAATTCTTGTTTTACCATATAAATGAATGTACCTTTATAAAATGGTAATGATAATTCACATAACTGGGCCACTATATAATTATGAAAGTGTTTAATAAAATTTCAACATATAGAATGAATTTTAGTTAATGGTGTTTCATTAAAACATATAGAGGAATGTACCTCCATAACATTGGAATGATGGCCCATATAAATAGATTATTTTTAGTCTTCACCTAACCTGAGTAGGCTAGTCAAGGAGTATTATGCTCATTTGATGAATCCTATAAGTGTGTGATAGAATCATAATGAATTTAATTATATTCGGATTCATTTACATGGACGCATTATCGAATGATGTGACCCACTAATTTCACCTATTTTTAATTTATTTAGTTCATAACCTCGAGGGGGTGTATTCATGCTAATGGGTGTGTGTTTTAAAGTATACATAATAGGTAATTTAGTGCTACATATAAACAGATATTGGGACATTAATTAAATATTTCCCTTTAAATAATAAAAGAAACATAATCTTTTTTTCATTTATTCATAAATGAGGTGAGAGTTAATTAAAATTACTTCAACAACCTAAAGGGTGTTTTTTCATGTAACTTGGATTTGACCATTTCTGAAACTTAGCCTAATTGTGAGATCCATATTGATTAATAAAATTCATAAAATTAATTTATACGATAAATTAACTAAATTATGATTGGGTTAAAAATAAATTAATAATTATTTAAAGGATTTTAGATATAAATTTCTTGTGTTTCATTGTTGCATTTACTAATTAAACCACCAAGTAAAGTTGTGTCTCATATGTGGTTCTTGAAATTCATTTATCAATCCTTAGAATTTTTAAAAAATAAAATGTAAAATCATGTACTATAATGAATAAAACCATACTATGGGGTCCTTAGTTTTCAACCTCATTTAAGGTTAAATTAAATTCTTCATTTAGTTCTTCATTAAATGAAAATAGGTGCATTTCCCAAAACACATTATTTACCTTTTTCTTTTACAATGATCTTAGCATTTATGTTGATGATCTTAGTGAAATTTTTACTACTACCTATATATCTGGTCAATTATTTTTATATTAGTGAGGGGATATCCTTGATTAGGTATAACCCTTAGAACATAAATCCTTAATAAAGTATTATGATGAGTTTAAATCGTGATGTGTCATTTTGGTTCCATTACAATGTGTTAGACTCATATATTATAAATTGAAAAACTGGTTGGATGGGTTTTCATATGGTGATTTTACCATTATTAAGGGAATGATCATCATGTAATGCTTTAATTAAATGGGATAGACATGCCTTGGGAATGTTTAACTACTATATATTTCATGTGGTCCTTCTTCTATTTTTGTAACAGATGATGTTGGAGATTTTCAACTCGATTAACAGTCATATCATAAAATATTACTCTAGGATAAATATTTTTTATGGTACATAGAATGTATGGATTCATTTTTCAATAGTAATATTGATAGTGTGAAATTATTTTACATTGTTTTGATTATTTCTAGGGGTAGTACCGATCGATACACATGGTACCCATTGATTATTTAAATTGTACAATGAGATGTAGGAGTATAACGGAAATTGTTAAATAATTGGGCTATTATTCTTCTATTTTTTGTTCATCTATGTATTATAATGACCAGGGAATTAATGGAATATAAGTTTCACTATTTCTCTTGATTAATTTCAAAAATGATGATGTTTTGTGACACTACCAATTATTTTAGTTTTCTAATTTGCCTGATTGTAATGATGAGAATGAGTATGGTTTATTAAAAAATCATACATACATCTATATTGAATGTAATCTAGATTTTATTAAGAATCACGTTTTCATGTCTTTTTAATATGTATTCTGTAAATTTTTTTTGCCACATTTATAACCTGTGATCAGTGGTGGATAGAATATGTTCTATAAGATTATCTCCTTCCTTAGTGAATAATTACTATAATACTTCTAAGGTTTATAGTTTCGCGTCGATCATGTTTATTATTTCCATCCCGGGAGAGGGAGTAAAACCATAAATCTCCATTGGGAAATGTCATAATTTCTTATGAGAGATTGTAAATGAATTAAATTTTAAATTTATAGTCTATGAATAAGTACTCTCTATATAATATATATTATGGATTTATTTTGAGGGTGTACACTATATTTATGCTTGGGGTGATTGATCAATCCTCGGAATGTGACACTGATGAAGCTTGTTCGTGATTTCAAGATAAAATATTGATTAAATTGTTGGATATTTATGAAACCCTTCAAAAAATTGTTAGTTATTTTTTCATCATTTTTATATGACTGACCAAAAAATTCCTCTATGGGGAAGGAATATTGGTCTATTAATGATTACTAATCAGCAGGTGTAGTTGATCTCTTTATGGGATGTTACCCATGTTTGTTTCATATATTCCCTATTATGTATAGTTGGATATGGTTGGTCAAAAAATGCATTTCACATCATCTAGGATATGGATGAAGTTTCTTTAGTCTCTTTTTTAATAGTTGAAATTGCAATGGACCAACCTGGGCCGACCTTGAACTGGTCATCTGAGCCAGTCCGCGACATGGCGTGAACAGCGTTCCTGTTCCCCACGGGTTGGAAACCAGTGTCAGTCATCAAAATGTAATCATTGTGAAATATTTTTCATATAAAATTTAAATAAATAATAAATAATAACAAAAAAATAAAACAAAACTCTAATAGCAGAAAAATAAATTAACAGAACAACTCAACATACCTCCATGTGACCCTCTAGGTCGCCACCCAAACAAAGGCTGACCTTTCTCCAATAATGAAAAAATCATCCATGAGAACTTGAGAAAAGGGGAACCTAAAACATAAATGATAACATAGGCATGATAATTAAAATTATCATTAGGGTTGCTATGATAAACCATATAATCCAATGTTTCATTTCCCGAAACAATCCCTTCATAAAAGTATGAAATACAATTATAAAAGTAGGTTTTACATATTTTAATAAAACAATACAATTAATCCATTTTATAAACCCAATACACACCACGTTCAATTTCTAAAGCAAAATACAATTTTTCAAAAAAAATCCAACTAGGGAAAACAAGGTAGTTCTCAAAGAAATAGGTGATAGTATAAGTAGGAAAACCAGTATTGTTGAATGTAAACAAGAAAAGAAATGAAAAAACATGGGTGATCTTAAACAGCCCCAGAAGACCCCTGGACGTACTGGGTTTCAGAACCACCTATATGTTTATGGTGAAGCTCATAAGTCTATAACCAACTAGTTGCCCTAAACTGGCCAATCTAGTTGAAAATCTGGCATGTCCTAACAACAAATCTAGGGGTCCAACCCGTTTAATCAGGGTTGGCCAGTAACCACCACTCTATCATCTAAAATATTCCATTAAAAATGGTGGTTATAATAATACTATGTTTGTTGGAGGCACTCGCATGTGTGACTCGTCTCACCATACATGCCTATCTTAAAAATGGACACTCTATACAATAACCAATAATGTATATACCCCTATAGAGGTTCCCCAAAAATATATATATATCATATCATTAGAGGTTCCCACCGGGCCTTCATGCCATGAAATCATTAAAACCATTTCATACAACTTTAAAAATATTAATGTTGTTAAATGGGAATACAATAATCAAAACTACTTCATTTAAAATAATCAATACAAACATTACACTAAAGTTGATAGTGCCAAATGGGCCTTTGAGTCGACATGACTAAATCCATTTACCCAAAAATCATTTCAATACATCTTTTAAATTTATAAATTTAAATGGGAATAGTTCTTTCCAAACTCACACTAAAGAATTTTTCAAGGCCAAACAACCAATCCTTATGGAATACATTGAAAACCATTTTAAGAACCACCCAAAAGAACCAATCTCGTCTGGAAGGCATGAACCGTCTAGAAAACCAAACTTTCAAGGAAATGTCAATTTAAAATGCCACCTTAATTTGATAACTCATTTATGTGTTCACCTAATGCACCCATGGATGTGACAACATGTATTGGAACCCCAAACATATAAGATACACTCATATGCTATTTCCACAAAACATCAATTTCTTTTAAACCATTATAGACCAAACTATTACTAATTTGTTTCATAAACAAACCAAAGTATTTATAAATGATTTTATAACCAATATTACCATTTTATAAACAATTTTATAAAAAAAAGATATTTTATAATCATACTAAATATTTATAAACAAAATTATAATCAGACAAAAAAATTTAGTGAAAACCCCCCAATCGCACTTTGAAGAACAACAAAATTTAAAATAAACCTCTTAGGTATCTGAACTAGAGAAATTTACACAATTATCTAGAAAAAATCATTTTCAGTATGTTCTGTAAAAAAACACAATAATCACATAAAACCATATATTTAATAGAGGTGAAATTAAACATTGAAAATCAATTGAAGAAATGAAATTGACAATAAACCATTTTCTAAAGGAGTCATTGGGAACTCCTACCTCAATGGAAAGCGAACATGACACCATTTCAGTGGAAAGATGAATAACCTATTGTTGACCAAATGCAGACATAAAACAATAAAAATAATAGGGGAATTATACTTCGCACCATTAGGGTATGGGTATGGAATAAAATCATTAAAAATGACAGAAATAATGCAATAGAAATGTGTTTCTCGACCAATGATGGGTTAGATGGGGTGGTCGCGCGCGAGAAGGAGGCTTCACAAGGGAAGTGGGGGCCTCTGGAGGGTGCTCCAGAGTAGGTGGCGGTGTTGGGTGGGGGTCGGGCTTCCGGAGAAGGGAAGCGGCGAGGGGGTTCGATGAACAACATGGCGGGAGGTTCAGGGAGAGGTGGTCGGCCGAATAGGATTTGGGGAGGCTTGGATTGGATACTTCAAAAGTTTAGGAGATGGAGAAGGATGGATGGGGGTGAGGGTGAGGCAGGGGCATCCTACAGAGCAGCTACATGATGAAGGCCAAAGGTTGTATGGATGTTTTCAACTACTAGTGGAAGGTGAAGGTGGAGGGTTGGTTCTTATAGGGTGGTCAAACATGCACAAGGAGGCTAGGTGTGGCGAGGAAGGGTCTGGTGGAAGTGTGAGGTGGCAGGAACTCTCAATAAAGAAGGTTGGATGCATGGTCATAGGCGGGAGACGATGCTGAGCGCCTATGGTGTTGATGGCAGAGGCGGGAAGGCCGGAGCATTGTGGGGCGAGGTGGCTAGCTGGTGGCATGGAGAGAATGGGGGTTCGATAGTTAGAGGCAAGGCCGAGAGGTGGCTCATGCAGGGAGGGGATGAACCTCGCGCTGGAGGAGAAGGGGGAGGGGCCATTGGAAGGTTTACTGTTAATGTTTTTCTCATATTATTATAATAACAATATTTATAATAATAAAAACAATAATATAAATAATAAAAATAATACAATAAAAAACAATAATATAAATATCAATCATAAAATTAATAATAATAATAATAAGTAATAGCACTAAAAAATAATAATAATTATACAAAGAATTTTAGAAATAATAATAATAATACAAATAACAACAATAATAATGAAACTATTAATAATAATAATAATACAAATAATAATTATTATTATAACTAGAAATTTATCAACCCCTGGGCTAGAAGAATGGCTACCGCCAACCACGTGGTTACTATTCATGGGTCTAAAACCCAGTAAATATAATAAATGAAAAAAAATTTAATTTGGGACCCAGCCCGGACATTGATGTGAGGAACTGAACCTAAGAATTAATATAAAAAAATAATTTAAAAAGTTTTGTGTTACAATTATTTCTACCAAAGACACTTTATTCCCCTAGAATGTCACTTAGTCAAACAATAGACAAAACAAGAATCCATGTCTGATTGAAACTGAAAGAAATCAAAACACATGATTACGGGAGAATGCGAGAGGGTTCTTCCAACCACAAGATCTCAACTAGTGTGGAATGTTAACAAACAATCACATCACCCTAGTAGGGGAGAAATGCAAGAACTACCAAGTGGTCCAAACTAACTTATAGTATGAGAGAACAACACCTTAAATGAAACATGGATCTCTCGACCTATAAAAATAACCTATGATGTAAGAGAATATCCTCTTAGAAAAACTTCACCCAAATAGGGAACCCAATCATAACCACAAACATCAAATCTTCCACAAACACTTACATCTCCAAACGAACATAGCGAAACAATAATCAACCAATACAGGGGACAAATACACTTTTATGAAAATAAACGACCAAAATAAGCACATCCACACAAAAATGATTTCTTTTATTATACTAGATTGAGTCCTTCATAAATTCAAAATAAAACAATGAACATACAACAACATAAAAACATTAACAATAGAAAAAAAAGAATAGAAAGACTTTATATGTTCCACTATCAACACGGAACACAAAACTAGAACCAAGCCTTCATACCTGTGGAACTTATTAACTACGGACGAGCTTCACCACAAGACCTGTGGCTTGGGATCTGATAGATGGATAATTCTTTGCCTCATAGTCAGGCACTGTAATCCTTCAGTCACAACATCTTCTTCAAGAGACGATTCATACAGAACTACTCTAGATGCCCCAGACACTCGTAATGACGATATGTTTTCAGAGGGATAAGAAACGAAGGCTTCATATGCCCGAACAGACCACACTGGTGGAAAACCACTAAACTGTCCAATGTACTGGAGTCCAAAGCAACTGCAGAGGAATATTTAGAAACAGTTCCCTCTGGCATAGCCTTCTAACCAAATGGGGAGCCTTTACGAGAAACTAGATACAATGGATTTCCAACTATCTATGCTCTGAAGACCAACTCAGCTAAGAACAACTCATCCACCAGCTTCTCAAATTGATAGTCAATAGAAGGGAGGACATGATCCTTGATCTTAGGAAAAATACCCTTGATGAAGAGAGAAGTCTTCATCAAATCCACTATTGCTACCACTGGAAAAAGGACACAATTTCCTTCAAATGGTCTACATATTCTTTCACCATCCATTAGCCTTGTTGAATACGCATTAGCTCTTCCCTTTTCTTCATCTTCTCCTATTCAGGTATAATCCATTGGAAAAATACAAATTTAAAGACATCCCTTGTCATCCAAACATGCATTGACGGTGGGTTGAATAACTCCCATTATTACAAAACAAGACCTTCAAACAGTCCAAAAATAGGACACACTCTGACAGCATCGGGAGTTCCCAATACCCTGAAGATGCGCTCGACCCCTTCCAGCCACTCTACTACCTCTAACATACCCTGGTCACTCTGAAGGATAGGGAATGTCCAAGAAGGACCTAAAACTGGGCATGAATTATCCGAAACCTTGGGGGCCTTTCTGGGTTGCATTTTCGGAACAACATATTAAACACAAATCCAAAACCAATATCAATGTGAAACAACATCATTGAAAAGAATTCATCCAAAAATAGTTAGATCAAAATCCAAACAAATTCAAACAAAACAAAAAATTCCCTTATTCATTTTTTGATTTCAAAACCATATTCTTTCAATCCTAATAACCAAATACCAAAACCACTTTTCAAACCAATATCAATTACCAAAAATCATTTCCCCTTTTTAAAATAGTTTTAGAAAAACATGCTCAATCTTTTAATTCCATATACACAGCCCATTAATCCCATGAATCGTTTCACATTCCTTCATCCTCTTTCATCAATACACATGAATATGCACATCCCATACATTTCCTCACATGTGAAAATGTTCATATAGAGTAACCAAGGTATCACCCAAACAATTTATCTACCAATTCAAAGAAAACACCAGATTTTTAGACTAAGAGACTTCCGTTTTAAAACCCATTTCATGAATTGGAATCCATTTAGGAGATATATTTCTCATTTCAAGAACCTTTATTTTAATTTTCAAAAGCACACTTAGACCAACCAGAACCAACACGACACTCAACTTGCATCAAATACCATAGGGATGGACTATTAGTCATTCTTAACCCGACGACATGGTAGTGGGCCATGCCCCAAGTAAGATTCTACAACTAGGAGGAACAAAAACCATGTACTTAGACTCCACATGGGTCACTACTCCATGTTAAACAATAATGTAAAAATGGCTTTCCTATGTTGTCTTCCATCAATCTAAAACAAACCAGAACGAAACATGGAATGAATTCCCGTACTATCCCTAGTGACTCGAGGTTCGGAATGGGTGATGGTTCATGGCGTCTTTCCTATACCTACCTCTCGAGTCCCAATATCCCTAATCTCCATCTACCGGACACCCCAAATAACAAGGTCCTCCTTTGATACCATTTTTTCCTAACCCAACTTGAGTTGACCCAAAACAGGTCACCCGAGCCAGTCCGCGACATGGCCCGAAGGGAGTTCTAGATCCGCACGGGCTGGAAACTAGTTTCAGGCATCGAGATTTAATCTTTGGGAATGATTTGGCCCATAAACGGTTTATAAATAAACAATAATAACCAAAAAAATAAATCTAAACTCTTGAAGTAGAAAAACAAATTGACAAAACAACTCAACATACCGACATGTGACCCTCTAGGTCACCACCCAACCATAGGTTGACCTCGCTCTAATAATGAAAATCTAATCCAAGAGAACCTGAGAAAAGTGGAACCAAAAATGGAAATTATAAAATAGGAATGGTAATTAAAATTCTCAAAAGGGTTTCCAAGATAAACAAGAGAATCCAACGTTTCCTTTCACGAAACAATACATTAACACAAGTTTGAAATAAAATTATACAATTGGTTTTAAATATTTTAATAAAAAAATATAATTTACCCATTTTAAAAACCCAACGCACACCATTTAACATTTCTGAAACAAACTACAATTTAAAAAAAAGTAAAACAACGAAAACAAGGCAATTCTAAAAGAAATAGGTGACAATATAAGATGTAAAATAATTATGACATAAAGTAAACAAGAAAAAAAAAAGAAAATCCATGGGTGATCGTAAACATCACTAGAATCCCCCTAGATGTACTCATTTTTGGAACCACCTGTTAGCATATGGTGAAGCTCTTATGTCTATAACCAACTATCCATCCTAAATTGACCAATCTGGTGGGAAAGACTGTCTGGCCTAACAACATATCCATTGGGTACCAACCCATCTAATCGGGGTTGTTCATCAACTGTCACTCGATTATCTAAAAGATGTTTAGGAACCCATAGTGGTCATTATAATACTGTGTAAGTAGAAGTCCCTCACACACATGAATCATCTCACCGCACTTTCCTAACTCAAACACAGCCACTCCACATGATAATCCATAAGTGATATACCCTTATAGGGGTGCCCTAAAAATATATATACATCATAACATTAATGTTTCCAACTACACCATCATTCCATGATATCATAAAAACCATTTCATACCTTTTTCAAAATAGTAATGTTTTTAATTTGGCATACAGTAATCAAAACCTCATCATTTAAAAGAATCTACAATAATATTAAACTAAACCTGATATTCCCAAATAGGCCTTTGAGTCAACGTGTCTAAATCCATTCACCAAAAACATCTTACCAACACTACTTTTAAATTTATAAATATAAATGATCATGGTTCTTTCCAATATCACACCAAAGCATGTTTCAAGGCCAAATGACCAAACCTTAAGTAATACTTTGAAATCCATTTTTAGAACCAAACAAAAAACCCAGAATCATCTGGAAGGGATGAACCGTTTAGAAAATTAAAATTTCAAGGAAATTTCTATTTAGAACACCTCATACATCTGACAACACATTCATATGTGCACCTAGTGCACCCATGGATGTTCCAACATCTAGTGGAACCCCAAACATCCAAAGAGATACTCAGATGCTGTTTCCAAAATACGCTAATTCCCTTCAAAACATAAATGATCAAACAATTTGTAATTAATTTTACACACAAACCAAATAGTTTGAAAATTGATTTATAAAGAATAAAACTTGTTCATAATACTTTCTATGAACAATCCAACCATACTATAAACAATTTTATAAAGAAACTACAAAAATTTATAAATAAAATAAACATTTTATAAACAAAATTATAAATGCACCAAACAATGTATTGGAAGCCCCACCCCCCAAAACAACTTTTAAGAACAAAAACATCTAAAATAATCATTCTAGGTATCTAAATCTTGAGAAATTTGCACAATTCCCTAGAAAAAAAATTATTTTTATTAATTTTTAACAAAATAAAGACAATTATCACATCAAAACATAGATATAATAGATGTACAATTAATCTTTAATAATCAATTTAAGACATGAAAGTTCCAATGAATCATTTCGGAAAGGAATGATTGGAAATGCCTACCTCAATTGTGAGATATCGTGACACTACTTCAGCAGAAATAAGAATAATATCCTAATGAGAAAACATGCACCTATAACAATGAAAAAACACATTAATTACACTTCACACAATTAGGATTTGGCTATGGAATAACATGCATAAAACTGACAGAAAAACTTGTTGGTGGGGGGTCAGGCTGCTGGAAAAGGGAAGCAGTGAGGGGGTTTGGAGCACGGCCTGACCCAAGGTGGGGGGTGATGTAGTTTTCCAGATGTGGTTTGAGGAGTTCGGGATCAGCTACTGTCAGAGATGAAGAGATGGTGAAGGCCAGATGGGTGTGAGGGTGAGGCAGAGGTGGCCTGGAGCTTGGCTGCTCATCGATGTCCGGAGGTTGGATGGAGGGTGTCGACTGCTGGGGGAAGGGAAAGGTGGAGGGGCAGTTCTTAGATGGTGACGAAGCTGGCACACGGAAGTTGGGTGTGGCGAGGTGGGTTCTGGTGGAAGAAGGGGGGAGTAGGGACTTGCAGGCGAGAGGTCCAGAGGCTTGAGTGCTGGTGGGAGTGGAGGGTGATCATGTAATGGGGCAATGGAAGAGGTGGGAAGGCCGAGAATGGTGGGGTGAGGTGGCTGGCCGGAGGCACGATGCAGAAGGGTGGTCGACAGGTGGAGGTGAGGCCGGGAGGCAGGTCATGTAGGGAGGGGTATCACCTCGCAATGGATAGAGAATCTAGGAGGTTCCGTGAGTAGGTTTAGGGTTTTTTTCATTTTATTTTAATAACAATAATTATAATAATAAAACCAATAATAATAATAATAATAATAATACCAAAAATAAGAATAATAGAAATGAAAATAATTAAAATAATAATAATAAAAAGTAAGAAAAATAATAATTATACAAAGAATAATAATAATAATAATACAAACAATAATAATAATACAAATATTAATAGAAATAATAATAACAATAATAATAATATATTAATAATAATATATTAATAATAATACAAATATTAATAAGAATAATAAGAATAATTTGAATGTTCCCAACTCCTGGGACGGCTGCATGGCTACAGGAAACCATGTGGTGACCATGAACGGGTTTGAAATCCAGTGAATATATTAAATGGAAAATAATTTAATTCGGGACCTAGCCAGGACCATGACGCAAGGATCTGACGCCAGGAATTAATAAAATAAAAATTAATTAAAAAATTCAGGTGTGAAAGATATCCTTACATTTTGTTCCTATTTTAGAGATAAGCATTCCCACAATCATGAAATCATCCATGATGCATTGAGAGAGCATCAGTTATATTAAGAGGTAATAAATGAATTTAAACATCCTTTTGGACCAATAAATAGAATATTTTGATAGTTTTCTGTGGGTGAATGTTAGTTTTTATGGGCTTGGTTTTTCTTTGTGATACATGAATTACCTATCTTGGAAATCTGTAGGACTCACTAACACCAGCCATTTTTTACTCGAACAACAGGAATGATTCAATTATTGAGCTCAGTCAGTTTCCATATATATGGAAATAATGGAATTGTACTGACATCTAACTTTTAAACTCATGAGTACTTATTACCCTTGATGATATCCATGTAATAAAATATTTTGATTCCAATGATTCCCTTGACTATTGTAGGTCTTGGGGGTTATATTATGACTATGATGATCTAATGGTTATATATCAAGTCTAATCGTATTTTTTCTATTCCATAACCGCAAAAATGATATATGTGATTAGGATTCATCACTTATAGACAATACTAATATTTGGTAAATGTTCTTGAATTGAATGTGAGGATCCATCAGAGACGGAATCCTGTTATTGTTTGTAATGTTCTAGATATAAATGATGACCATTTTATGATAGTTGGTTGATAGTGGCATGAAATTATTTTTTCTTTATTCATTGAATGTGTTTAATGATGAACAAATATAGGAACATCTTCTAGAATTGATGAGTGTATTTAAATTTTTTCTATGGATTTTTATGATAAATATGATGAGAATGTGATAAATAAGGTGAATTGGGAATCGACCATTAGATCATGTCTAGAAACACACCAAAGGGAATTGTTAGAATGCTGTAGGGAAAATTAAATAGGATATTTTGGTGGTGTAGATAATGTGGATGGGAAATGATCCTTAAATGTTGTATCTTATGGTATAGATATAAATAATCTAGTTTTTAAATGAGATGAAAAATTAATATTCACTTGATTTTGATAGGCATATATAAGAACCTTCATGATGTTTCATTTTTTGGTTATGACTTTTGTATTGAGTTTTAATAGGTTATGTATCGTGTGACACAAATAAAACTTGAAAGTGTGTTGTGTGTGGGAAATGATAGAATACCATTCAATAGGAATCCATCAAATCAATTTGGTCAAGATATGTTACTATTGTTCTTCTAATGATTTTCGAGGACTAGAAGTAATAATTTTGGATAATTATTGAATCCAGTGTTTTTGAACCTTGGATTTTTTTCACGGGAATTTGAATTTATCAATTAGGGGGGATAGACCATTCTCTAAATAGGTAATCAGAATTTAAATTAGGGAATTATAATTATTAGAAATGTTATTTTTATAAGGGTATTATGGATACATTGGTTTATTTGGTGTTTGATGGAGTATTTGGAGCATCGGGCTTCGAAAGTGCATCTTTTTAAAAAGGTGAAGGGGTATGGTTTCAAAGAGATAGTGAAAACCATGCACCCCGACCATGTTGAACATATAGGGGAGAAAAGAAATGTCTAACCATGGGATAGGATGTTCACATATATGTGGGGATTCAATAGAAAAATGTAAAGGTGGAATATAACATACTCCCTGTTTATCCAAACTGTACAATAAGGAAACATACTAAATTCCACATAGGCAGAGGGTGCACATGGTTGGGGAATAGTTTTACCAAATCATGCACCGCAATAAATTGGAGAAATTACCCTATTAAAATAGATTTCTTATATCCATATCCTATATAATTTATTCCCTCGAACATTGTTATTTTCCAAGTGTGGATCTATCCTTTTCTTATATTCTAGGCTTTAATGGTTATCCATCATCTAGTGTATGAATCAAGTTTTAGTGGATTCGTTGGAATCTTAATAATTATTCACCAAATTATACTTACTCATTTCTCAGTTTATTTTTATATACCTAATGATATATTCATGTGATATAGTTATCTATATTTTTAGGGTGATTTTTGATACTTTCATTTTTTCTCAAAAAAGATAAATTAAATTATTAATTACAAAAAACTGAATCATCCTTGTAATATGGTAGGTGGTCTTGTGGGTTTCCCATATTTTCTATAATGATTATAAATTAATCGGTTTCCCACACACTATAATTTTCATGTGTTTCCCATTATGTATGATATTATTTATTTGGAATTTAATTCCATGAGTTTAATAGTCATTGTATATTTAATTGCACTATTGGTGGTTTCTCACCTAAACCCAAACCACAACTCTGGGTGTCTTTGTAATATTTCCTTGAATTATTCCTCATCTAGGTAATTAAATCATTGCAATGGTTTTATTTCAAATGATGGTTTTATAATTATATACCAACATATTAGTCAACATTGTGGTTGGTTTGTTTAATTTCAATGTGAGAGGAGTTCTAATATAACAATATGAGTTAGTATAACTACCATGCCATGTTTTATAACAAAATCACCTAGGATTTTATCTATCAACCTTAATAAATTGGGGTAATTTAATGTAAATTTTTTACATGAACAAAATGAATGAAAAATCACATGGCCTTCAATGTTATACAAGAAATTAAATGACCCAAATTCTCTAATTGAAATGTGATATGTTATTCCTAAGGAAATTTACTCTAGATTATTCTTATTCATATTATAATACAGAACACATACTAATGTGGAAATATTATAACAAGAATTTAAATTATAAGATAACCAATAAACCACAAAGAGAGAACCTCTATTTTATATGTAGAAATTCCATGGATGGGCTCATCGATTAGAAGAATTTTATTAATCCTAGAGAAAAACATAGGATCCTTTTCTCAGAATTCCCTGGATGAGTTCATAGTTTAAATGAATTATGATATGACAAGATTAATAAAATATATATTTCCTAGAAAATCTTATATGGAATCACTAAGTGGATGCCTTATATTACCAATAAGTGATATATGGTTCCCTAGTGGATTGCCTCGGATGGGCTTGGTGGGAACAATTGGTGTACCCTTCCAAGACTGATATTTGGATCATTATTTGTTATATAATAGATGTTATCAAAGGGTTATGCTATATTTCCATGTCATGAGTCATACGCGGGTTCTGGTATAGAACTCCATGGATTGAATCTTATAGTGATGACTTTTTATTGTATACTTAGAATGATACTTGAGTTAATTTATAAGAAAAACTATACAAGGGTAGATTATTCCTATATTACATACATCAATTGATGTTTCTTCCAAGTCAAATAACATACATGTATTATATCAGTGCATTATAATTAAGGAGATAATAATATTATCAGTTTACTAAATTTTTTCATGAGAATTATGGAAAAAATTATCATTATATAGAGATGTCATGGATCAATCATGAGTCTAATATGATAATTATACTTTTATGAATATTATTCTATTAATATATGGATTTCATGGCTATAAAACTTAGTTCCTAATTATTAAAATGTTCCAATATATGTTTAAAAATATACAATTACGTTTTTAATTAATATTTGTACATATACATATATATATATATATATATGGTGTAATTCATTTAGTGATATTCTAGTTTAGGCCAATGTAGGTATATGCATCCATGTTTACTATGAGTAAATGATCCTATAATATTTAAATTTATTAATATACTATATTATTGATATACTTGAACACTATTATATTTTATATTCACATATTGGAAACCATTAAACACAATTTGTGGTGACCTATTGAGTTTAACTCCACCCTCGTTCGGGATTCCATTTGGTACCCAAAATGATATCATGATTAGAGAATAAGATTCATATATTAATTAATGTGATGTTACTCTTATACATGGGGTATTGGGAGAACAAGATATATCTAAATCTCAAATTTCTCAATGATATTTAATTTTCTGAATTTCAATTTTCATTACGCATGTTTACTTATTTACATATTGTATATTTTTGTTTGCATATTTTCATAGAACATGGATGTGAATGATAGTATATTTTCCATCACATATAATGTTCATTTATTATTTTATGTGTTATTATTGTATCATACACTACCATTCCGTTATACTTAATCCAATTTTGTTTATATACAATGTACCACTGTGATACTCTGGTCATGAGGCTATATTATCCCCATCATTCCATCATCAGACCCCCATAGGTAGTCGATAGACTTTGGAATATAGGAAGGCCAACATTCTACCATGTGCTGAAATGTCTCACTATTTTTTAATATTGAGTTAGGTTAGTATTTTACCCAACCACCTCTAGAGCATGGTATTTTCCAAACATTAGGGACACAACCTAAGGAAAATGTTGAAGTAAATCTATGTAATTCCAAGAACATGCCTCAAAATAAGATTCAATATCAATATATATTAATATGATAAATGGAATATGAAATGTAAATGTAATTTTTAAGTAAAAGTTTACATCCATATTCTTGCCCCTAATGCTTGTTCGGGATGATCTAAGATTTCATAATGGTCATAAGAGACACCCATCATTCCTCCTTCAAAGGTCTGTTCTGAGTCCAAATCTCATATCCTATAATGGATGTCCTTGTATGTGGGTTGTCAATTAAAATTAATATAGTAAACATCAATTATTTTGAAATTGGAATCCCCATATAGAAACAACCACTCCAATTTATTATTCAATTCAATCAATTATATATTTATATTTCATTATTGTTAGATGTGTCTATAATTACAAAGTTATAAAGACACATGAATTATAAATTAAAATTATAACGTCATGTAACTCTAACTTCCCTTTAATGGTTATTTTATTATATAGATCACCATTCCCAATTTATAAAGGCCCACAAACTATTAAAATTGGAATTCAAATCGATTTAATTTTAACCACTAACGTTTCCAGAAATGTAAACAATGGTCCATGGCTAAAAAATTCTATATTTGGTTAATAAATGTGACACCATCCGGATATATGGGAACATGATGATTAGGTTAATTAATACACTTTATCATATCCAATTATTTATCCATATATGAAACATATTAACATTTTAAAATATAAAAATATGAAACCAATAGTATGGAGAAGAATAAGCACATAGTAATATAATTGTGTAATAATGGTTTTATCAAAAATATATCTTCATGTTCCATTTTTTATGCATGAGAAAACACTTCCTTAACATACTGGTCCAATGGTGAAAAGATAATCCTAAATGATAATAAATTCCACAAGTCATCTATTTAACCCGATTGGGAAATTAGTTCACATTTAATAGGAAAAATAAAAAAATCCACATCCCAAGAAACTTGAATTTATTCCTTATAAGTGGATTACCTTTTCCATAGAATAGTTCCATTGCAAAATTTATTCTCATACTAGTATCCATTGTATATTTACAAAATAGAATGAAAAATAAAATAATACCCTCTGATGCCAATTTGTAACATCATGAATTCGGTTCACTCAAATGTAAGTGATCAGGTTTAGCCAATTAACCTCAAATATAGCTCCCCATATTACCAAGGCTTCCATGTAGTAAAAGAAAACTCTCAGTACTCTGTTACCATAATAATACCTAGTGTCATATAAAAAATAATTATGTCATGATTCAATATAAAAAATTATGTAATAAAAGAAAACAATTATAGCAGGCATACAAAATATATTCTATAAAAATTAAAAATGGTCCCAAATATATCTCTAATAGAATTTGAAGAAAACTCTCAGTACTCTGTTACCATAATACATTTTAGTAAGTGGAATCAATTAAAAAAATGGGGTGATTACCATTATCCCTATATGCATTCATGATTTCTATCTGGGTACAAATCTGTAGCCAGAATGGGGTGTGAAAATTCTGTAGGAACCCACTAACAATATATAGAACTATCCTGTCTATGAATATATAATGAGAAGTGTGCCTATAATAATCAATGTAATACATAAAATAAAAAGACCATTTCATTATTGGTTCCTTATTTGAAACATATCCAACACTACCTTCTTCTCCTGAAGATGTAATGTCTTTAAAACACTTAAACATTAGGTTTATATTATATGTTCGGTACCTGTGGTATAGGACTAGGGAATATAAAGGTAGTGATATTCATGTAGAGTCCCATAATTATACGTAATTTATGTTTTACAAGATGGTTGAGGTCCAAAAAAGTGTTCCCATTATTTTTCACCATAAGTGGATTGACCTACCTGAGCTCTATGATCATGTCCTAGGTTGCCTAAATGATATACATGAATAAATCCCAAGTTACCGATGTATGTGGTATGTAATATATTTATTGATCCAAGGGGAATCCTCTATGACCATAAATGTTATTAGGTTCTAGAAATATTCTTGAACATGTAGAGGTAATCCGGGGTATTTACATCTATAATAAAGAGTCTACATTTATGTTTGGTCGTTCACTTTGTAGGCACATCAATGAATATATTTTCCTCCCATGACCCTTTAAAAGGTAAACCACAATGGGAGTCCAATTATCACTCATGTAAGTCGCAAACTGAAAATTCAAGGCCTATTATCATAATCAAGCATGATATAATAAACAAATTGTGATTCTACATCGATAATAATATGTTGGGTCACACATTATAGTCATCCTAGGATAAATGGGATGTTCATACCATCTATAGTTCATTTATGAAATTTTTCAATTGTATTTACATAACCAATTTCTAGTAATCAAACCATGGAAGGTGGATTGAATTAATATCCTAGTCTTAGGTTCCAAGAAACACGTCTTCCCATTTCATTTAATTTAAAATTTTCATTTCATTTATAAATATCATGTAAAAACACCCTAACAGGTGGTTTAATTACATTTCAAATAAATATATTCAAGGTCCAATAATGTGACACAAACTAAAGGGTGTGTCGTTTTGGGATTGAACCCCTCCAATTATGTATGTTAGAGTATTGGTAAAACTCAGTTATTTTGATGAAAATATTATTTATGAAATTGTATATTTAGAATGCATCATATAGAATTTATTGATCATATAATGATGACAGAATAATATATATATAAATTATTTTAGGGAAATGTTATGAACTACATTCCTTATAACAATATTTTACTCATCATCCAATATTGGTATATAATTCTAGATAGAATGGATAAAACATCGAAATAGAGAAATATAATAACCGAGATATTTTTAGAAAAATAATTTTAAAATTTATATTAATACATATGAATAAGATATTAATTTTAAATAAAAGTGGAGGCTTTTTCTAATAGTGTAATTAACACGCATCAATGGGCTTCTCTAAAATCTTACATTACATACAACAATATGTTATACTAAAAAATAATAAAATAATTTTATTATTATTTTCAATGGTAGTTAACTCCTCGAAATTGGAATTATGGGAATGGATATAATCAACTAATATTTTAAATAAGGTTTACACATGTTTACATAATGATTCATTTGTTTGAAATTTTTTTATAAATTGAAATAAAAACCAACTAAATATAAATGATATGTTTTTATGAAAATCTATTTAAAAGAGAATAATTGGGTTTTAATATCACTATTTATATATTATTCTTTAATGAAAAATATATGATATTTATTCAATTTAATTTTTAAAATTCATCTTTTATATTTTTTAGATATGATATAGGAACAAATTCATTTTTTTTCAGATAAAAGAATTATTTTTCTAAAAATAATGATTTACAACCTTTTGATGGAGAAGAGTTTTTAATTATAGTTTTGACACCGTAATATGTTTTATTTGAATAAATAAACTTCATAGTTATAATATGAACATAAAATTTTACTTTTCATGAATTTTTGGTTTTTCTTTGAAATGTTTTATTATTTAAAGTATAGTAAAAAATACTATATTTTAATTCAAAACATCCTTTTAATCTAACATATTTATGTAGTTATATTATACTTTTAATTTGTTCTAAAATTATAATTGGATTATAATTTTACAATTTCATCCAATTATGGTCATTGGAAGTAATTTTACTTTTGAAATTAGACATAATCGCATATCTATCGTTTCACAGTTATTACTTTTCAAAAACCCACATTTTTATTTTGTGAATGGAAACTAATTTTAAATTAATTTCATCCAATTCTGGGTTTTGAATTTCTAAATATAGATTCCATATTTGGAATGAGGGGGTCCAAATTTTTTAATTAGGTACCTTATATTTTAAGTCATTTTGAATAGAAAATTTCGTAATTATATTATTTACCATGGCTTAAGGGTAAATCTATAAAATAAAGGTAAACAATAATATTATAATAACATTAAACTACCATAAACGTATGAAAATCATATTGGATGCTATATTTATAAAAATGGGACCCCTTAGGTCGATTGTGGGACCCCATGGATACCCATGGGAGTGATAATGATGTGTTATATTAAATAATTTAATGAAAATATAAATATGACATAATCAAGTATCTTTTACTAAAAAAATTATATGGGGTCATATTAGGGTAATTTATGACTATAAATATTTATTATAAATATAAAAAAATTTCCTAAATCATGGTATCATACCTATAATTTTTAAACATCATAAAAATAAATTTATTTTTGACACAACATTGATGATGTGATTACCTTATTAATGAATGATTTATATAAATGAGATTATGAGTATTAAAATAAAAATTTTTGATTCTTTTTATGCCATCCACGAATTTTATGGATGATTAAAACATTTTATAATTGAATTAATGATTTTTTTCGAATGAATCATGTTGTTATGTGGTTTTTTAATGTCATGTTGGAAATATTTTATTTATGTGGCAGCGTATTATATTTTCAGGGCTATTATATAATTTAATAAAATAGTATTTGTTTTAATTTTTAATCATCAAATAAATAAATTAATTTTTGACACAATGATGATGTAGTGATTAACTTATTAATGAATAATTTAAATAAAGGAGATAATAAATATTAGTATAAATTTATTTTGAACCTTTTTATGCCATCCACTAATTTTTTGGATGATTATAACTTGTTATCTTTGCATTAATGATGTTTTTTTAATGAATCATTTCATTATGGATTTTTTAAAAGAAATAAAATGAATAGTATAAAAATTGATAAAAATGAGTTTTTAAAGCAAATACTATTTTCTAAAATTATATAATAGCCCTAAAAATATAATATTCGACCAAGTGACTTATATAATGTTGGAAATTTCATTAATTAATAACTTTAGGTTCTATTGGTATTTTATGGTAACCATATTAACTATATAGTATGAATATAGAATAATACATGGTAAGAGATAAATTAGTTAACCAAGGGTTAATGCTAAAAGATAAGGTTAAACATGGGAACAAATCATGTCTAAAACCTATTGTTTGAAAGGATTTAGAAAAATCCTCATCAAATTTTCAAAATAAATGAGTTTTGGAACTTTTGAAATTTGAAATTCAGATTATAAAAAAAATAATTCAATACGTTCGTAAAGTACCTCTCCTCCCTCTTATAAAATGGCACCACCTCTAACCCTTACTCACACCTCTAATGCCCCATGGATCATCCATCCTTGGACCAAAAAATCTCCAAAAAATCTTTAACATCCTAATATAAGAGTTACCTTTTGAATAATGAAATTCCAGAAATCCTTTTAGCTTAAATAAAAATGAGTTACCTGATTTTAGGAAGAACAACGAACATATGTGATGAATCGTACACAAGTTAAGGGAACCATTAACACATTCTATTTCAGTCGAAAACAAATTTTATGTTATGTATTTAAATTAAAATTTTCATATGTTGGGTTATGTTTTTCTATATCCTTATTTCTGTACATTTTATTTCCATGTGATGATATACCATTTTCCATCTCTTCAACTCATTTGCAGAATTTTAATGTGACGCCGTTAGGCTGTCGAATTTTTTTAACTGATATTCTTTAACCCAATTTCAATTATTTGGGTTGGACTTATAATTCTTGATTATTTAGTGCTATAAATATGTTTCATTGACCTCTGATTCTTTTAAACATAATATCAACTTATATTCGGTGTATTTTTATTTGTCACAGATAGTTATTTCATTGATTTATCATTAATCTAATGGTACAATCATTATAATGGACTACATATCAATATCCCATCATTGAGGCATATCCTGATATTGTGCAATGTCATTATCCTATAAGGTGTATATAAAACTGTTCTGACATTTTATATCATGAATTTCTTTATCCTCATGATATTTATAGTTTTCATTGATGTAATTATTTAATGATTTTTATTGAAGAGTTTCTCAAGTGGCAAGGGATTATTTAACTAAAATATTGTTTTAAATTTTTTAAAGATTTAGTCTTGGAAATTCTTCTCTTTCATTTCTATGTTTTAGAATTGATTTGAAGGATTTATTTATATTTACACGAGTGTTTTAAATAAAAAATTCCATTTAAATGTATTAATGTGGTATTGAAAATGAGGACTCAAAAATATCTTTATTAAATGTTTTAAATGGTTTTGGAAATTGATTGAATATTTAAATATTTTGAATTGGTTTATTGTATTTTATGGGTGAAAATTTGATAACATAAATCATTTATATGTTATGATTATTGAATGGAACTTGGACAGATGACGTGTGGTTATGTGATAAAGAAAATATGAGAGGTTCTGTGATAAACCTAGGGCGGGTGATCCTGAGATAGCTCTCTAATGCATTGGGTAACGTGAGTAGGTAATCATTAATGATTCTCCTAATAAATATAGTGAATAAACTATAATGTTTATTCCAAACGAAACTCCCTATGTAGCTGTGAAATCTATAATGTAAGTATGTTATGGATTCCACAAGTTACCATTATGATTTTTGATTTCTATGTTTTATTCACAAATCGTAGGATTTCATGAGGTATATTAAAGATCTTATGTTTTTTATGTTTTTATGGAATAATGTTTATATTTTTTCTTTTTATAACCCTTACTAAGATATTTATGCTCATCCCATGTTTTTGAAATATTTTTCACAGGGTATAAGGAAGGGTAAGAGAAACGAAGAATTCAGGAATATTTATATCAAGATAAGAATTCATGTTTTATTTTAAGAGTTTTTATTTTATGAAAAAAATCGATACTGAGTTGAAGTTTCTACTTTGAAATAATTTTAGATGTAATGTAATAGTTATGGACTATTTCTCTAAAAATATAAACATGAAAATATCATCATTGTTAATTATTGATTTAACTCTGGATTATGTAATTTTTTAAGGTTGGGTCTTTTTAAAAAATTAATTAAAAATAGGTTTTATTTTATTATACAGAAATGATGTCAACGATGGTGAGGAAAATGAAGAAAAAAAGATTACATTGGTACTTGTCATTTTCAATCCAATATCATGATCCACACTTGAATCAGAATATGGATAGAGGAGATCCATTAATTGCAACAATGACAATGAATATCGATAACTCTCAATATGGGGTTGGTGTTTTGAATTTTTTGAAAAAAGAAAGTGGAAGAATCAGTAAATTAAAGGTGAAATTATAATTCCCCTACATATGAAGGGTTCAAGGTTTATTCACACAGTAGGCCAAATTGTGTTCCAAATGTATGCTACCACTATACAAGTGGTATACCCCCTTTCAGATTTAGGTCCATTGTTATAAAATATAGTCTCTAACAATAATATTCAACTCTAAAACATATCTACAATGTTTCATATGGGATATTAACTTCCTAAAAATGATAAACAAACTATGCTCCATTATATATGGGTCAAATGATTGAGATGAATGGTCAGTACTAATAGTAGTTCAACCATGAAACTCATACTATTTCTCCAAAGACCTATGTTATGGGCTCAAATTATGCTCGAGACACTTATGAAAACATCATTAATCCCATATATAATTTTCTATGGAAAAAATAAGTGTATTAAATGGAAATATAAATGATATGTACATCAATGGAATTTTTTGATGTTATAGTTTTCAAAGACCAATTTATGGTCTGAATATAACCAGATCAATGTAGAGGATAAGGATATACTAAATAATAACTTCTTGTATAGTCATGTTTACATATAGTTCATGTTCTTTACATTCTATATAAAAAATTCACTGGTTCTATTCATGTGTCTCTTGATCTTTGTGTTTCATGATTTCCTAGACCAGCTCATCGTAGTGCTTATTTATGAAATCATGATCTAATTGAGTGTATTGGATGATCAAGTTGATAATTTCATATTTCTATTCTATTTCTTATATAACTACAAGATCTATGTAAATTTATTCATATATTTGTTTTTTAAATAAGATGTTCATTTCCCGATGAATGTGGTGTCTTAAAGAAGTATTTCTATGAACCCATCAACGATCAAGGAAATTACTTCTTTGGATGAACCCAATAACAAAGTATGCTTTTTTAGTATCCTTGTTCATACAGGATATTAAATGATGTTTGTGTTACGTTTCTCTAAAATTACATCACCACTATTAGTATTTATCATAAACTACCAATATGTACATAGGACAGATCAATTTATGTTGGCATTCTGCTACCTATATTAGAGGTTAGTCACCACACCAATTCATTAGTTTCATAATGAGGGTGTGAAGTTCTTAATGTTTTAAAAAAATCATTATATTTGTCTAGGTTGTATATTTATATAGTATAGTGCGGTTTACAACTATGGTTCAAGGAATTTTTAGTCCCATGATCATAATTCTTCCACCCATGATTTGGGGTTCTTGTTGGTTTAGTTTTTGAAAAATTTGAAGGATTTTTACCTCATATTCAAACACATTATTGACTTTATGGACAAAACAACATGAAATATTTCCTTTATGTATGGAATTTTAGTAAACATTAGTATTATTAGGTGGAGTTTATTTGGGATTATGATTTTCATATCTACTAAACCAAAAAAAATTGAATTTTGTTGCTGATGAAATGTGTCCAATGTCCTGAGGTGATACAATTCAAGAGTCTGGATATGTTTGTAGGGGGTTAGATGAGCCTGCAGTGATGTATATTGATGTGGGAGAAGGTATTTACTATGCTTCCTTTACATGTAGATGGTGGATTTATCCTTGATATAGAAGGAGGAGGATTATTAGTGGGATACATATAGGTAGAGTTGATGTATGACTATGTTGGCTATTGTGATACCTCAAAGGGGTGATCAAATAATGGTTGGAATCAAAAAACAATCATTGGATGCCACATAACACATTCTTGGTTGGTTTCTCTACCCATGTATATTGCTAAGTGGATGTCATAGGGTATTTCGATTGATGTTTTCACTAAACTAACATGATAAAAGGGTGTATGTGATGAATTCTAGGTGATAATGAATTGAATGATGAAGTCAGATCATTTTCTATGGATCTGTGAATCATATTCCATATATATCAAATTATTTTACTATTTTTATGACATATTTAAGAATCATCTGGTAAAAATGACCATAATCTCTATTGAGGATCCTCAAAATACCTCATGGGATTGTAGGGGATTGTATCATTCCTTTGGCTCCTATTTATTACATAAAATTTCATTTGAACCTCATAAAAATTCTGTAGGCAAATAATGCTATCCAAAAACTAGAGTATATGTTGGATGCTTGAATATCGGACTTCTGTGAATCATGTGAAAAATATATTCAAATTTTTATGTTTATAGTAACTATATCTATAAATCATACATCATATTGGCTATGAAAACCCATATCATTAATACACTTTGTTTTATATTATATTACACAAATGAACACTTGGTACATCACAAATGATTGTGAAACCTATAGTCTTTTGAAACATAGGTTTATAGCATAAAAAATAGAAACAAATTTTCAATTACATTATTGAGAAAATCTATAAAATTTTCCTAAGACATTATTATACTTCTAAAACTACATGAGGTAAACTATGGATCTAAATAAAGAAGGTTTGATCCATAAATCCAGGTAAGGTAATAAAAAACATATGAAAATATGTTAAATAAGTATAAGTGACTTGAGAGGAATATCAAGGTAACATAAGAGGAGTGATAATAATAAACCTTACATATGATTCATTATATAAGAAGTTTCCATAATGGAAACATGAGGATGTGGAAACAATATAAAACATGACACCATTAAGCATAATTACAAGATAACAACCTAGAAAATATATGATACTATTATATGGATAATATACCTTAAACCGTACATTGAATCTCATGAGATTTAAACACTACTCAATTAATTGGAGTGCTATAAAATTCTCGGACTACCTGTCACATTCATATCATGCACATTCATAGGTGTCCTCATAGACCATTCAATATATGAGAATATTTCATCACATTTAATATAATGATAATGAAGTGTGTGAAAAATACTTGGATTTCACCAATTGATGAAGAATAGATATATCATAGAGAATAACCTTGAGTGAAAATGGGTATGGATATTCATTATACAATTGTTTGGCATTAAAAATCATAGCGGGAATTTAGCTGCATAATAAGTGTACATAATAGTTCATGTAATTGTTTAGTGTGATAGAAATTGGTACCTCATTACATGGAAATCATATGGATAGTAGGAGTTGTTTTAGAAATAATATCTCAACAATATCAATTGATAATAAAAATGAATAATATAAACGAGGTTCTTGAATAATGAGGAGAATTTGAGCTTCCCTTACCTTGAGATAAAACATCTAAACGTTTTGTATTAGCCTACAGAAAAATTGTGGGAACCATAGGAGGGATATAGGATGTAAAGGGATGATTAATTTCAGGCATCAGTGTATTTTTGTGAAGATTAATTGGATTTTTGGTGGGTTTATATAGAAAAAGGAAGGTGAATGGATTTTTATTTTCAGACATTGGCTTTTGAATTTATATGAAAACAAAATAAAAACCACCAACATTTCTCTAGTTTTTGACGTTTTTAAACATAATTGAAGTGTTTTTAAATATTTTATAAGTCTAATTACAAAAAAATATTAAATAATTCCTTTGGTTATGCGGATGTTTTCCATGATTAAAAGTAATAGATTCTATAAACATAGAATATAATATAGTTTTTTAATGATTGAGAAAGGGATATAAATTAATCAGTTATAATTAAAAAAATTAGATAGAAAACTTATGTTTTTTCATGGATACTAATTATGGTATTTATTAAATCATAATGAGGATTTTATTATTTCTAAATAAACACCATAAATTGATAATATATTTAGTTTTACCCAAAAATATTGCAATCTCAAAAAATTATTAAAAAATAATCATTGGAAAAACTAGACAATATCATTTCATAAGTAGTATTTATTTTTATCCTTTAGAGGTACCAGAGTGAAAGTGGGATGGGATATCCATTGACTTTTTTGTAGGATATCCACGTACATCCAATGGTCATGATTCTATCTGGGTGATCATCAACTAACTCACCAAGTCGGCCCACTTCCTACCGATCAGAGAGAATGGTTCAGTAGAGAGCATTGGACGGCTCTATGTTCAAGAGAATGTGTTGTTACATGGAGTACCTTAAATGATTTTTTCCGATCGTGATACAAGTCTCACTTCCTGACTGTGGAAGTGGTTGCAGGAGGCTTTCAAGACATAACTTTGTTCGAGCACTGCCTTCCTTCCTTAAACAGATGGCCAGACTGAGCGGTCCATTCAGACCCTTGAGGACATTCACCGTGCTTGTGTCCATGACTTTGGTCATAGGTGGAAGGATCACATGCCTTTGGTGGAGTTTTCATAAAAAAACAAATATCACTCACCATTGGGATGGCACCATTTGAGGCATTGTACGAGTGACCTTTCATATTCCCTTTGTGCTGGACTGACCTAGGGGAGTCAGCACTAGTGGGTTCAGAGATGGTATGGGCTACCACATAGAAGGTGAAGATCATCCAAGAGCTGATAAAGACTGCACAGATTAAGAAAAAGTCTTATGCCGACAGGAGACGAAGACCTCTAGATTTCGAGGATGTTGAACATGTATTTCTAAGGTTTTCACCCCAATGAGGTTTGGAATGATTTTTCTGAGTTGGAAAATTATCTTCTAGGTTGATCGGACCCTTACTGGTCCTCTACAGAGTTGGCGAGGGGGATTACCGCCTAACACTTCCCCCTCAGTTTCACCGGGTGCATGATGTCTTCCACGTATCCCAGTTGAGGAGATACGTGCACAACCCTTATCACATCATCGACCATGGTGAGCTAGACATCGAAATTGGGGATACATTTTCAGATGTTCTAGTGGAGATTGAGTATCGATAGGAGTGGGTCCTCCGTGGGCATTTGATACCTCTGGTGCGCGTTCACTAGTAGCACGAAAAACACCAAGAGAGCACATGGGAGTGGGAGGATGAGATTTGTGCTCTGTAAACCCACTTGTTTTCCTATTTTTTAGTTGTGGATTATAGGGAAGTAATGCCCTAATGTGGGGAGATTTTAAAGACCCAGAAATTCCATGTAATTTTTTAAAATGTATGTGAATTTTTCAAGTCCACAAAAATTGACATCGAATGATTGTAAGGCCTGGTCGGCCCAGAAAGAATTTATGAACTTTTTACGGTTGTGTTCTATAAACGTAGAGGTAGGTTTTTCTAACATTTGAACCGGTGCTCAGAATTGAAATCTAAAGGCACCATTGAACTTACATCACCAGTATTCTCTTAAAGAGACCTTCACCTCGACCACAGTGGGTCAAGATTTAAAGTTAGATTTTTTTTATTGAAATAATAAAATAAATAAAAAATTTAACATTTTAATTTTAATTGTTGAGCCCTCCCATGTGGGTGTTTTAATGGTGGGGAACACCTGAACTAAAACATCCCACATGTATGTTATTGAGGTGGGGACCACCGAGCCTAAAATATCCAAATTTTAAATTAAAGGTGGGGGCCACCCGAACCCCTTTCAATTTGAGAAACCTCTTGAACTCCCCTTTAGTGGGAGATACCCTTTGGTATCCTCCCACATTAATGGTGCCACCTACCATTAATTAACATTATCAATTAATTGTGCTATGAATTAAATTAATAAACAAAATTTATTTGGTTTGGATCTTCATTTTGTGGTGAGAGATAAAATTGTTGGCGAAAGAGAGGAATCAGGAGAATATTGGATGAACTCTACTCCGATGAAGAATACACCATCTCCAATGAAGAATGAAGATGATGCCCAAGCCAGAAAATAGATGTGTGTGTATAGAGACCCTAAGATTTACGTACATGGACATTACATTACTTTTGAGGAATACTTAATACATAACAAAAACAGACACACAAGGACCGTAATAGTTTAGTATCTTTGGAAACTTGGAACGTAATCTTCTAATCGTAGTGAAAGATCCTCAACATCTCCCATAAACATCTTCCACTTTTTGTTTCCTGACCTAAAACATTTATTTTGATCCTAGGGGAAAATAAAAAATAAAAAGGGTGAGCTCAAATGCTCAGTAAGGGTAAGCATGGATAAAATAAAACATACCATATACATTGGAACTTAAAAACATGAACATTTTTTCTAAACATTAAAATATTGAGCAACGACATAGAACATGGAAGTACATAGGGCATAGATCATAATTGAACATAAACCATGATAAAATAGAATTGGAATAAAACATGTAATTGTGGCATCCATTAAGCACATGTAATGATTTCCATATTAGCCAAGGCATTGCTTCCAAGACCATCTTAGTGGACAAAGTCCCTTTCTGAATTGAGTTCACTCCTCATTTTAGTCCTGTTTTACTGAACCAGTTTAACTTGACGTTCCAGCCATATCTATATCATGAGATATAAATCTTTACCCAATGCATTGGAGGGAGTTATAGGTCCCACCCATCTCATAATGAAATCATTATTACTTGTGCCACAAAATAAACATACATCATTCATAATAACCCAACGAATAAAATGGGTTTTATAAACATCATCCCATCATCACATAATCCATATAAATGAATATCATTTCATAATAAGAAAATTGAAACCATGTAAATCATACAGACATTACACTTGAAACATACGCATATAAAATAATTTCCTCATAGCTAGAAAATGGTTTTGATAAAACACTTGAAATGAATTCTTGATGAAAATATCCTTTTTTCTTCAAAATCAACTTATTTTCAAAAAACGTCATGCAAGTTTAAAAGAAAGTGATTTTTTTGAAAATAGTCATGAAATCTTTTGGAGGAAGCTTCATGAAAATAAGGCTTTATAAAACTGTAAAAATTCGTTCATGCCGTATAAGTTAAAAAACATTCTTTTCGTACTTTTTCCAGAAAAAGTCAAAAAGTACCTCGTAACGTAAACAAAAGTAAGATTCCTTACATAACATGTATTAAAAGTAAAAAATGGGTAAAAAGGACATTATACAAACATGAAAACACTTTTATAAAAAATGGACATGGATGATAGAAATAACCCCAGTAAATACTTACAAATATGCAATCTCGGATAAAAATGAGATTTGCATAATTATCCCTTGCCTTATATCTGATATACTTCGTATGTATCCAATCCTCCTGTATAATGATTAAAATAATGTCATTGACCTATTACAGAATAATATTCATTGTTATGATATCATATATGGTTCACTTATGACTTTATATTACCTGTTCTTTTGTAAATTCCATGTTAAAGATTGTTTTGGGTAAAATCGTTTGATTTGTCGTCCGTGTTTTGACTTGTAAATTTTCATATGATTAATTAGATCACGATTACATAATTCCAGAATATAAAACATGATTTATATATAATATATATTCAGAATATACATATATATATAATAGATCAGTAAATGGAAAAAATACACCGTTCATGGAGACGGTAGGCCGTACGTACGCAAGAACGTTGTTTTCATTTCCTTATTGAGTTGAATGGAATTAAGTAGATGAAATATATATATATACACATAAATCCAGTATCATTATTATGTCATATATTTCATGATTACTTATTATATATACTTTATAATCATTCATGAATGGTTAACATGGAGAATGAATCTCATTGTGTCGTGGAGACGGTAGTCCGTACGTACGCACGAGCGATGATATCATTCTCATGATCGTGGAATTGTATTGGAGTGTATGTATAATATTTCAGAATCAATATAAATTTACAATTATCATATATAGTTATTATTGACACCATTATACCCATCCAAGTAAGGTGGTGGTGGAAAATAGATTACACCCCGGCATGGAGACGGTATTCCGTACGTACGCACGCGCGGTGATTTCGTTTTCCGTAGGATGGATAGATGGTGAAATAAGTTTGTCTCATAATTATAATAACATATCATTATATAAGTGATACTGATGTTATTACTTTATAATAAAACAACCTAAGAAGAAGAAGTGGACGAAGAAATAAAGATGAAAGAATCGGTAACAGACATTACCACTTCTTTGAAGCGCCTCTTTGAGATCTCCTTTTAGGGCACTAAAATTGGTCTTTAAGGAAGACAAGAAAATCTAGGATGTTTCTAGGGAATTGGAGAAGGGAATTTGTCAGGGTTTGGCAGAGCTTGAAGGCTCTATGAGGTGTGAAGAAGAGAGGGAGGAGGTGCCCTTTTATAAGGAATGAGAGGGGCACCTTTGGAATAACTAAAACTATTATTTTATTATAAAGTCAAATTCGGTTTTAAATAGATCCAAATTGATTCATTTCGAATATAAGGTGGGTATGGGTCGAAATACACTCATCCAATATAATTTATACATGTTTGGGATCCTATTGTATTCTTATCATTTAGATTTAACATTAAGTAAAATAATTTTACTTTTACCATGTCTTCTTGTGTTGTTATACTATAAGGTTAATAAACTTACAATAAGAAGCCAAAAGAACCCCAAGTTGTTTATTATTATTATATATAACCTTATCTAAGTCATTTGGCCGAAAATTAGATTTTTAGGAATAAATTAACAATTAATAATATAATATTTGTTTTAAAAACTATTTTATGTCAATTTTGACACTATTTAGTAATTAATTTTAGTGAAAATCATAACAGAATTATTAGTTCGAAAAAAGTTAATTAAATCCCTAATAACATGTCATAGTAACCTTGAAAATAATTTTAATTCATAAAAAGTCTCAAATTATATTTATTTCTGTATTTATAACATCAATTATGTCAATATTTCATTAATAAGATAATTACTGTATCATCTTTGTGTCATAAATAAATTAAATTATTTAAAGTCTAAAAATTACAAATAAAATATAATTATGTATGAAATTATTTTATCTTTCTAATGAATATATATAGTCGAATTTATCTTATGTATAACCCTATATTAAAAATGATATACTTATTAAACATTGATTTTAACTATTTTAACCCTTCTTTAAATAAATTAATAATAAATGTCTAATCTAATCCATGTGGGCCTAAATGGTCATATATTATTCCTAAGGTTATTTTTGGTCGAATTACACTTATCTAATAGAATTAGGACATGTTTTTGGATAATAATAATATCATTTTTACCCTTAATTACCCTATTTACTTTTAACTGTGGTAAAAAAGTCAAAAGTTACTATTCACCAAAAATTATTTTCATCTCATTGAACCATATTTTATTTACTGACATCAACTGTGTCTCTCGGATTTTTGAAATTCCTCTCACAGAAGCGGTAAAATTAAGTTTTATGAAAAATTCATTTTTCTTAACTTCCACTTATTGGTGTCACTATTCATCAAAAAATGAAAGTTTCCAGAAAAATACCAAAATTAGTCCTAAGATATATTTGATATTATGAACTCAAAATGATGTACATTTTACCAAATTCAAAAAATATCAGTTGCATTAATTAGTTTAAAAATTAATTCTCGTCGTCAAAAAAATAGCGTGTTCTTAAGAGATAATAACTATCAAAAGATTGACACTTTTTTATGTCTGGTTTAAATGTGAAATTACATCCAATGAACAACATTGTATTAAATTGTAAAAATATATTCTAAATATACTTTAAAACCACTCAAATTAATAATTTATCACTATTATTTATTTTGATTAAAATTGTTGTTTTTAATTAAAATTTAGTAATTTTCACTATTCATCTGAAAATGAAAGGTATCCGAATACTTCCAAAATTTCCCCCTAAGCTAATTTCAATATTACGAATCCAAAAATGAATTCCATTGTGAAAAATAAAATTTAAAAAATTTCAAAAAGTGGTTATTACTATTCATAATGGCTAGTTTAAATAATATTTTAATAGCATATTGTTGTTTAGTGAAACTCGTTATTGCGTACTACACATGCTATAGAGGATGGTCGCGATTGCGTGTAATGCAAGGCATTTCAAGGATGCCTATTGTGCAAGCTCCTTTTGGTATAGCGTACAACACAAGACATTAATGAAATTAAAAATAATATTTTTCATAAAATCTCGGGCTGTTACATTCTACCCCCCTTAAAATGAATTTCTCCCTCAAAATTCATCGGGGGTTATAAATGGTTTACTATTCGAAAGTTTCTTTAATAGAAACCCACATCGTAAAAAGGAATACCAAAACCAATCTTTAAAAGCAAAATTATGAAACGTAACAGTTACCCAAATAAACTAATCACTGGGTTTCCATATAGGTGAAAATATTGATATGGAAGAGAAATCTAACCATCATGTTCTGATGGAGAGTGGTAGAGAACATGGCTATTGAAAAGCCAGCAATCACAAAGCCATAAATTTGTGACGATCTAAGGTACCATCTGATTCATCAGATATAGGAGCACTTGGACAACATTTTTGGTTTTCAAGATCATTTCCCTAAAGTTGAAAATTTTGAATTAGAAGAAATATTTGAATGATTTTGGTACAATCTCACTATTGTTAATGATTTGAACAATTTCAACCTCTTCTCTTAAATAAATGAAGTTGAAATTTTTATTCGTGAAGTGTTAACAAATCATGTGATAGAATTATAGGTCATTCCATCTGTTTCAAACAAAAGGTTTGAAAAAGTTATCATATATACATAAGTCCATCTATGGTGAGCTTAATCATATATGGTTCCTAAAATAGACTTATACTATATATATCATACCACTTAATAAAATAAAACTGGTTTCTACTAACTAGGGACTTCATGTAGGCCAGTGGTAGGCGATAAAGGCTAGTCGCACTTCGGTTGTGATTTCGATTCCCACAACCTTGTCCGAAGTGATGGGTTGTCGACCATCCTGCAGGTTTTCCTTTTTCTAAAACTAAATTACTATAACATCCCATAAAAATATTGAAAAAACTTATATTCTTAAACAATAAAAACTTATGTCCAAAATAATCGATCCCAATCTTTAGGCTTATCTAAAATACTTTGGTCCAAGCTCATAGTATAAAGAAAATGATTACTTGAAATGTCACATAACAATCACGTGAATGCCATCATTTATCCCCCATATATCATAAGATATATCTTGATGGTCAAATTACAAACATGTGAATACCTTAATCATGTATACCCATTGAACCTTTTTGAAAACATGATTGCAGTTAAAAGTTAACACTATCCAAAAACCAAAATCCTCAAAATTATTTATACTCAATCCATGATATCACTTAGTCCTTATATCAATCATGAGATCATGAATACAATCAAACATCTCATTATCTTCTTATCCCTTCATTATGCACATATCATAATTTTTTCCAAAAATATCTCAATCCCTTTCCATGGTTACCAGTACCATAAAATTATTGGAAACCGCAATAGACAAATACATAAATATTCCAATATTCCACGATAATATATACAACATTATTCTGGAATCCCATTACATAAACACTTAATCATTCCACCACATCGTTGTCATATTCAACATCGCCAATGGTGATCGCATGTGACTTCCCTTTGTCCTTTTCCTTAAGTGGTTTCTCATGTCAATCATCATAAACCCTTGGATTAGGGCATTTATTAGCATAATGCCCCATTTCCTTGCACATGAAGAATTGAAGTGTTGTTGGTGCATTCTCTGCAGTCTTTTCTTTATTCACACCATTAGCAACCCTTTTTCCATTACTTCGACACTCACCTGCTCGATTACCTTCTTTTCCACACTTAAAACATTTTCTAGTCCCTTTAAGACAATCTCCACCATGCTTCATTCCACACTTTGAGCATAAGGAAACATTCATCTTATTTTCGCCATTATTCTGAGATTTATCCATGAACTCCATCTTTCGTTTCCTGTCAAAACTATGAGATGGATATGTAACACCAACTTCCATTTCTACCTTGATTGCACAATGCACAATTTCTTCATAGCTACTGAAGTCTCTTATAGCTAATTCCCTTCAAAGATTTGGTTTTAAGCCACTAGAGAATCGATCAACATTACTTTCAGGATGGATGATAAATCCAGATGCATACCTTGAAAGCCTTGTAAAATTCTCTTCGTATATACCAACAGATTTATCATCATTTTGCTTTAGTTCAAGAAACTCCTTCTCCATCTTTGTTCGAAGAATACGATGTAAGTACTTATTGAAAAATAAGTTCTTGAACTCGTCCCATTCCCTGGACCCAATTTCATCTCTTTGCCTCATATTCTTGATAAGATTCCACCATTGATCAGCTTCACCTTCCAAACGATATACTGCTAAGATGACTTTATCATGTTCAAAACATTGAAAAACTGAAAATATCTTTTCATTAGTACTGATCCATTTTTCAACAACAAGTGGATCATAAGAACCACTGAAAGAAGGTGGATGTTTCCTCATGAAGGACTCAATAGAATATTTTTCCCTTCTCTGCTCATTTGGAAGTCCAGAATGATTCATAGCTTGTGTAAGTATAGCAATAAGATTTCTCACTCCATCTACCATAAAATTTGTTTGTTTAGGAGGAGAATCATTTCATTTTCCATTGCATTGATCAACACGGTTCCTTCAGGTTCTAGCCATCGTCTAAAACCCAAAAAAGAATAGTGTGAGTGGCAAAAATCATTCTAGGGAAAAAAAAAATAACAAAGGGGGAGTATCCTTAATATCTAACATCTTAGGTTAAATTCTATGATCGTTACCATAGTTCTAGGACCTTATCCTATACGTATACTTATCCTTAAGGACATCCCTAGACATACCTTAGAAATATCTCTAGGGATCTCACTAACGTTTTCGCATCCTAGTTTCTAAAGGTTGACTAAAACTTTCCTCTAATACCAACTGTAGAGACCCTAAGCTTTAAGTACATGGACATTACATTACTTTTGCAGAATACTTAATACATAACAAAAACAGACACACAAGGATCGTAATAGTTTAGTGTCTTTGGAAACTTGGAAAGTATTCTTCAAATCGTAGTGAAAGATCTTCAACATCTCCCATAAAGATCTTCCACTTTTTGTTTCCTCACCTAAAACCATTATTTTGATCCTGGGGGAAAATAAAACATAAAAAGGGTGAGCTCAAATGCTCAGTAAGGGTAAGAATGGATAAAATAAAACATACCATATACATTGGAACTTGAAAACATGAACATAATGTTTAAACATTAAAATCTTGAGCAACGGCATAAAACATGGAAGTACATAAGGCATAGATCATAATGGAACATAAACCATGATAAAATAGCATGGGAATAAAACATGAAATTATGGCATCCATTAAGAACATGCAATGATTTCCATAGAAGCCAAGGCATTGCTTCCAAGACCATCTTAGTGGACAAAGTCCCTTTCTGAATCGAGTTCACTCCTCGTTTCAGTCCTTTTTTACTGAACCGGTTTAACCTGCCATTCTAGCCATGTCTATCTCATGAGATATAAATCTTTACCCAATGCATTTGAGGGAGATATTGGTCCCACCCATCTGATAATGAAATCATACTTACTTGTGCCACAAAATAAACATACATCATTCATAATAACCCAACGAATAAAATGGGTTTTATAATCATCATCCCATAATCACATAATCTACATAAATGGATATCATTTCATAATAATAAAAGTGAAACCATGTAAATCATAGAGACATTACACTTTATACATACACATATGAAATAATTTCATCTTAGATGGAAAATGGTTTTGATAAAACACTTGAAATGAATTCTTGAGGAGAATATCCCTTCTTCTTCAAAATCAATTTCTTTTCACAAAACGTCATGCAATTTTAAAAGAAGTAGATTTTTTTGAAAATATTCATGAAATATTTTGGAGGAAGCTTCATAAAAATAAGGCTTTATAAAACCGTAAAAATTCGTTCGTGCCGTATATGTTAAAAAAACTTTCTTTTCGTACTTTTGCTGGAAAAAGTCAAAAAGTACCTCGTAACGTAAACAAATGAAAGATTCCATACATACCATGTAGTAAAATTCAAAAATGGGAAAAATGACTTTAAACAAAAATTAAAACACTTTTATAAAACATGGACATGGATGATAGAAATAACCCCAGTAAATACTTACAAATATGCAATCTCGGATAAAAATGAGATTTGCAAAATTATCCCTTACCTTATGTCTGATATGCTTCGTATGTATCCGAACCTCCTGTATAATGATTTAAATAATGTCATTGACCTATTACAGAATCATATTCATTTTTATGATATCATATATGGTTCACTTATGACTTTATATTACCCGTTCTTTCGTAAATTCCATGTTAAAGAGTGTTTTGGGTAAAATCGTTTCATTTGTCGTACGTGTTTTGACTTGTAATTATTCATATGATTGCTTAGATCATGATTACATAATTCAAGAATATAAAACATGATTTATATATAATATATATTCAGAATATACATATATATAATAGATCAATAAATGGAAATAAATACACCGTTCATGGAGACTGTAGGTCGTACGTACGCATGAACGCTGTTTTCGTTTCCTTATTGAGTTGAATGGAATTAAGTTGATGACATACATATATATACACATAAATCCAGTATCATTATTATGTCATATATTTCATGATTACTTATTATATATACTTTATAATCATTCACGAATGGTTAACGAGGAGAATGAATCTCATCGCGTCGTTGAGACGGTAGTCCGTACGTACGCACGAGCGATGATATCGTTCTCATGATCGTGGAATTGTATTGGAGTGTATTTATACTATTTAAGAATCAATATCACTTTAAAATAATCATTTATAGTTATTATTTACATCATTATACCCATCCATGTAATGTGGTGGTGGAAAATAGATTACACCACAGCGTGGAGACGGTATTCCGTACGTACGCACGCGCGGTGATTTTGTTTTCCATAGGATGGATAGATGGTGAAATAAGGTTGTTTCATAATTATAATAACATATCAGTATATAAGTTATACTTATGTTATTACATCATAATGAAACAACCTATGAAGAAGAAGTTTATGAAGAAATAAAGATGAAAGAATCGGTAATGGACATTACCTCTTCTTTGAAGCGCCTCATTGAGATCTCCTTTTAGGGCACTCAAATTGGTCTTTGAGGAAGCCCAGAACCTCTAGGATGTTGCTATGGAAGTGGAGAAGGGAATTTGGCAGGTTTTGTCCGAGATTTAAGGCTCAATGTGCTGTGACTAAGAGAGGGAAGAGGTGCCATTTTATAAGGGAGGAGAGGGGCACCTTTGGAATAACTAAAACTATTATTTTATTATAAAGTCATAATCGGTTTTAAATAGCTCCATATTGATTAATTTCAAATATAAGGTAGGTATGGGTCTAAATCCTCTCATAAAATATAATTTAGACAAGTTTAGGTTCCTATTTTAACCTTATCATTTAGATTTAACATTAAGTAAAATAATTTTACTTTTACCGTGTCTTCTTGTAGTCTTATACTATAAGGTTAATAAACATACTATAAGAAGCCAAATGAACCCCAAGTAGTTTATTATTAATATATATAACCTTATCTAAGTCATTTGGCTGATCCTTAGAATTTTAGGAATAAAATAACAATTAATAATATAATATTTGTTTTAAAAAATATTTTATGTCAATTTTGACACTATTTAGTAATTAATTTTTGTGAAAATAATAACAGAATTATTAGTTCGAAAAAAGTTAATTAAATCAATAATAACATGTCATATTAACCTAGAATATTAGTTTAATTCATATAAAGTCTCAAATTATATTTATTTGGGTATTTATAACATCAATTATGTCAATATTTCATTAATAAGATAATTACTGCATCATATTTGTGTCATAAATAAATTAAATTATTTAAAGTCTAAAAATTACAAATAAAATATCATTATGTATGAATTTTTTTTGGCTTTCTAATGAATATTTATAGTCGAATTTATCTTATTTATATCCCTATATTAAAAATGATATACTTATTAATCATTGATTTTAACTATTTTAACCCTTCTTTAAATAAATTAATAATAAATGTCATAATCTAATCCAAGTGGGCCTAAATGGTCATATTTTATTGTGTTGAAGAAAAGTAGTTTTTAATTAAAATATAGCGTGTTTTTACTATTCATTAAAATATGAATGTTATCAGAATAATTTGAAAAAATTATCCAGATTAAATTTTTATATCTTGATTCCAAGGAAGAATTCTATTTTTTCAAATTTAACTTATAAACATGTAAAAAACAAGATTTAAATTGGGTGCTCCATCAAAAGGCGGAAAATGACATTTTTTAAAAAATACTAATTTAACCCCAAAAAATTATTTTCATCTCATACCATGTTCTAGAAAATATGTAAGATGAATAATAATGTTATAAAAATAAAAATTTAGCTAATAATATTCGTAACAGCCAGTCCATATTATAGCAATATATCATTGTTTAGTAAAACATGGTTTTGCATACTATAGACGCTATCGAGGAATGTCGCGATTACGTGTAACGAAAGCCAAGATAGTGTTGTTTGAAGTGAAATATTCCATTGATGTTTCTTATAACATAATACATTAAAAAATATACTTCTCATAAAATATTAGTTTGTTACATTTTCCTTTCATGGATGATAATGAATCTTGCAATCCTAATCCTTGATTAAATCTGGCCACCCCCTTTTTCTCGTCTTTACTTTATTCTAATTAAATATATTAATCAAAAAATTTTAGTAGTATATATTTTAGACATTACATTATAAAAATTATGCCTCTATATTTTAATTTAAAAACAAAAGTAGCTAATTCCAAATCATTGTTAAGGTAATTTAAATCATTAGTTTTTAACTTATGATAAACAGAACCAATTACCTAATCTTTCTAAATTTGGACACATTAATATCCATTCAATGAAGCATCACTATATATAAAAAATTCACCATTTCTGTAAGGAAATTCAAAAATAGGAGCATTCACCAATTTTCCTCTCAATTCATGAAAACATTCATCACATTCTTTTTTCCAGATGATCTTAAGACATTTTCAAGTTAACTTCTTCATTGTGCTATATAACCATGAAAAATGTTCATCAATACTTCAGTAATAACCTGCTGATCAAAAAATTCTAGGAATCTTGGTTATACTTGTGGGTCTTAGCCATTCTTCAAAATATTTTGTTTTAGCGGGATCAATAGTTGTGCAATATTTAGAAACAATATGACCATGGAATGATTTTTTTTGTTTCCAAAACTCATACATTATGAATTTCCCATATATTTTATTTTCATTTAAAGGTTGTAATATTACTCTTTAGTGTCTTTCATGCTCCTATTTACATTTTGAATATAGAAAAATATCATCAATAAACACAACCACAAACATATCCATGAACTCATAAGAAATTATATTCATAAGATCCTTGAATACAATTGGTGCATTGGTTAACCCAAAAGGCATATCTATGAATTCCTAATGGCTATATCTAGTACCAAAGCATGGTCTTCAAAATATCTTCTTCCTTTACTTTCAACTGTTGGTACCACAACCTCATGTGAATCTTTGGAAAATACTGATCTCCCTATATCTGATAAAAAAATTCATCAAAATGAGGCAAAGGATACTTGTTCTTAACAGTAATGTTATACAAGGCTCTATAATCAATTAAAAGTATCATTGAACCATCTTTCTTTTTAAAAAACAAGATAAGATCACCCCAAGGTGATGTGCTAGGTAAAATGAAACCTTTATCTAATAACTACTAAAATTGAATCCTTAACTCTAAATGTTTAATTTTATCCATTCGATATGGAGGTTTTGAAATTGACATACCGTCACGAAGCAATTCAATAGTAAATTCAACTTCTCGATTAGGTATTACACCGGGGAATTCATCAGAAAAAACATCAAGATACAGGATGACCACTAGAGCATCTTTAATCTAAAAAATTCCTTTATTTTCAAAAATATGTTCATGGTAACATTTATTTACATATTTTACTAGATTCTCAGCTTCTTGATATGTTATGAAATGTAAGGGATCATTCTTGATTACAAACAGAAAATATTTCTGAAAACAAACCTATTTAGATCTGCATTCATTATTAGGATGATAAACAAATAGAAATTATATTCCCAAAATAGAATCAAACACTTCTAGAGAAAAAATAATAAGGTTTTCAGGTAGCTTATTTCGACACATAAGTATATAAAGGTTATTATAATTTCTTTTTGTCTCAACATTTCCTCCAGTTTTTTATACCTCAAGTTCTAGAGTCATATCCCAATATGTAAATCCAAATTTACTAGAGAATTTATATAAAATGAATGAATTTAAAGTACTTGAATAAAAAATAATAATTTCAATAATTTTAATACACAAAAAGTGTACTTGATAATACTTCATTTTATGGACCAATACTACAAATGTAGTTTCAAATGATTTCACCACCCATTTCTACTTGTATTATGGCTTATTTCCATCATTTGAGTTCTTCATAAGACACTCATTTTCATAATGACCCATTTCATTTCGCTTAAAATTTTTTCTGACTATAAAGAAAATTTTTCCTTATCACTATCTTGATCTTTTTTGGTGTAGTTTCATTCCATAAGTCCAATTTTAACACATTGGAAGCAATTACCAAAATTTAGAAGGAATTACCCAATGCACTTTTTACCAAAATTTTCACAAATAGTAAACATATGTTTCATACAATCATACATTTTTGAAAAGTTATATCCTTTAATTTTCCACCTCTACCCCTTATTCTATTGATTATAAAAAAATTATTCATCGACAAAATACATTTCCACCTTATCCACATATCGAAGAAGATTTTCATATATTTTGAACTCATGAGAAGATAATTCCCATAGATACATTTGATTTAATTATGAGTAAAAACATTTGATTGTACTATCAAGATCCCATATGAAATTTATAATATACCACATCATTAAAGTTAATGTTTCTTTAGAAGAAGCCACTGAGTCATCCTCCACCCTCAATTCCAAAAATTATTTTCCAATCCTAAGTCAATCAACCTTAGGAAAACATTTCTCAAGGATCATTCCTCTAAATTCATCCAAATAAAGAGCTTCAATTCCCTTTCAATCCTTGATATTTTTAACCATAAACCACCACTGATCAGTATCACCATCAAAACGATAAACAACAAGAATACCATTTTGATGTTCTGTACACCCGATGACATCAAAAATATTTTCCAATTCTTGTGCACACCCTTCAGTTAGCACATGGTTAGATGATCCTATAAATGATGGTGAATGTTGCCTCATGAAACGATCCACTATCGTCATGTTTATTTATGGTTGATCTGGATGATCTAGTTAATTGATACCACTACCATTTATATCATGATTCAACAGTTCAATCCCTGCAAAAAACTATTTAGTTCCAATTTCCACCATCACTGGTTGCTAATTTGGTACGTTCTTTTCCACTTAATGATGTCCCATCATAGCTAGCTTGTTTCTTCTACAGAAAACCATTCTGAACACATACATATCATTGATGAAGAAAAATGGTAATCTTTAAATTCTATATCATTTCAATATTTTCATAAAGTAAAAAAAATTTATGGATATTAATTTAACAATATCATAGCTCTTAAAGTTATCTAAGCTATCCATTGATACCAACTATTATGCCAATACCTTAATAACTACATAATCATGAGTTAACTCTTGAATTCACATTGTGGATATTTTTTTCTTTATAGTTTTAGAGAATTTGGCCATAATTATTAAATTACATCTCAAATATTATAAATTAGACACTTATACTGAACTTAATTTTTCAAATAAATAAAACTCCCTATATAAAACAAGAATGAATTTATTAATAATCATCATATTGAATTATTACATTATCATAACCTTCTTTGAACCCTGTGAACAAAATTTCAAAAACATAGTATGAGGATAAAAATCGTAGTATGGGTTATAAAATAAGGAAAGAATACCCTAGTCCTTGAATACATACTAATAAATGAGATCATAATTCTTAATCATTAAACATAAACTCTTTAATATTCAACATTAAATAATAATAATATTTATTAAGAACTTATAGAAATCATAAATCATTATTGTTACTTTTGGAATCCATAACATAATAACATTATCACTTTCATAACTACATAGGGTGAATCCTTTATGGTTATGTTTGGAATAACTATCATAGTATATCCCCTAAATATCTTTGGAGAAACATTAATATTTACCTCCATCACATTAACCAATACATTGGAGATCTATCTTGGGATCACCCACCCTTGGTTTATCACGGAACCAATGGTAGACGTAAATATTTCCCAATAACCATAACATAATCATAATACAAAAAACTAGTATAAAGGAAATATAACATTTCCAAATTGCAATGACAATATAGAATTTCATGATATTGATATAATAAATAATTTCTCAAACCCTTTTTTAATACCAAAATACCTAAAAAAATTACGTGGTATTTATTTTCCTTTTAAAAAAATTATGCCTTGTTAAGGAAGCCTAATATCAGTTAATGCTCGTGGCAGTGGAAAGTTCGTTATCACCGCGTACGTTAAAAGAAACATTAATTTTTTCATTTAGTAAAACACTTCTAAAAAATATTCCTTTTGAAAACCATTAGAATATCTTAAAATAAAATGTGTATAATTATAAACTATATAAAATAAAGTCTTGTGTAAACAAAAATATTCCTCAATGAAAGGAGATTGAGATGAAGTTCCTTACCTAGAGTCCAAATCATCACTTATGTTCCTTTTTCTTCCTGAATAAGAAATATAAGATAATTTTTTCTTATTCCAGAACCGTTTTAAGGTTTATTACTCATTTTATATCAGTTATTACCTTTTTATAACAATCATATACTTATTCAAGTTCATATTGGTCATTTAGTCAATATTCGGTACTTGAGTCGAAAATGAACTTGTTTTGGTGAAAACTGAACATATAGTCATAATTAAATCATACACATAATGATATTAATGGTTTATATATCATATATATCTAGTATATATTTATTTATAATAGTCTATAACATTAGGAGATAATAAATGAAATTCACTGTTCATGTAGACGATAGGTCACACGTACGCATGAATGTTTCTTTCATTACATTTCAATATAAAAGGAATGAAAACTAAATGATAAATAGGTATGATACAATTAAAGTATAATATATTCATTAATTCCATCCTTTATACTTTTCGTGTATGGAATGAACGATTCATATCACATTGAGTGGGCGGTAGTCCGCACATCCTCAAATAAAATTATCGTATTTAGACATTATGTAAAGAATAAAGGTATCTCGAAAAATAAAATAAACATAATTATAGAGACAATATAAATTTAATATATATCATATATAAATAAATTTCCATCATAATTGACACCATCAGTGGTGGTAGGATAAAATTGAACCATCATAGTTTCATGAGGCATTAGTTCTCCATACACAGAAATAATATGTTCTTATCAATTAGATCGAGGTGTCTCTATGTGTAGTTCGACCCATTCTCATAATAACATCCAAGTATATTTAGGATACTTTTTTGTTTATGTAATCAATTAATAACATAATAATAATGAGTGAAGAAGGAACATAAATGAAAGGAACTAGAGAGAAGACTCTACCACTAAAATGAGTAACATATTTGGATTATAGCCAAAAGGCTTTCTTGAATTTCCTTCTATCCATGTTAAGTATTATATGAGTAAGGGTGGTATGTTGGAAGTTTATTTTTGGTGATTTCATTTATTATTCAAGGGGACTGGGAGGTGTTATTATGGGGTAGAGTATGTGGGCTTTTATAAGAGGGAGGAGGGGCACTTTAGGAAAGTATTGGAATATTAATTTATTATAAATTCCATTTCAATTGAAAAAGGTCCAAAATGAATTTAAATCTAGAATAGGATTATTTTTTTTGAATAACCATCATCTAATAATTTTTAGACAGGTTTTTAATATATTTTTTTATACTTATCTTTTTTGTTTAACCCTTATTTTACCCTTTTTAATTATAGGGTGATATCAGGTTATTTACACATTATGGGTTAATGTAATTACCTTATTCTGTAAAACAAACCAAGAAAAATATTTATGAAATATTTTGACATATACTAATAATTTTTATGAATCATTTATTTTAGGAATTTAATATCATTTAACAAAATATTTTATGTTTTAAGTAATGAATTATGTCAATTTCAGACACTATTGATGCATGACATTTTTACAAATTCATAGCAACATGAATACCTTGAAAAAACATTTAATCAATCCTAACATGTAATAATTAGATATATAATTATTTGAGGATATTATTTATTTCAAATAATATTTATTTCAATATTTATAATTTCGTTTATTTGAATCATTTATTAATAAAGAAAAGATAACATTATTATTGTGTCATAATTAATTATTTTTATTTAAGGTATAAAAATAATAAATAATGTATCATGATGTTGGAAATAGTTTTATATTTTTAATTAATACGTATAGTAAAATTAATAATTTATATAAACAAAATAAAATTCATTTAGATATGATATATATGTTTTGTTATATTTCTCTTTTCTTAAAATTAAAAAGCCGAAAAGGGCACAATCGTACCCCATTAGCTCCATGGGGTCATAAAATCGACACAAGGATTTCAATGGTCATATATATCTCATCAAATATGATTAGGATGCATTTTAGGGCATTTTTATATAATTATAATCTTAATTTTTTACCCTTATTTATCTGATTTACACTTTAACCATGGTAAATAAAAAAAAATTCTGAAGTCTCTATTCATAATGTCCAAAAATAGAAGTTATTTATTTACACATTTCAAAACATCTGACTCAAAATATAGAATCGATTTTTACCAATTAAAAAATTTATAAGATGAATAAATTAATTTAAAATTCATTCCTTATATCAAAAACCAAAAACGTTTTTTTTAAGAAACAAAAACTACCAAAATATTGACTTGTATTTATGTCCAATTTCATTATTAAATTAATTTTAATAACTAAAATTGGACTAAATGATAAAAAAATAATCATATTAAACAATAAAACTAGTTAAATGGATAACATAGCATTATATATAAATAATATGAAAATAATGTTTTGAATTAAAATGTTTTATTTTAATTAATCATTAAAATATGATTTTGATCAGAAACATAATAAAATTTCAACCAATGTAAATTATATGTTCTACATATAAAGAATATTTTTAATTTGTCCAATAAAACATATAGAATTTACAAAAACATGATTCAAAAACGGTTCTCCCTCAAAAGGCAGCAAACCGACCTTTAAAAAATATTAGAATATTTTATGCTTAAAATTGGACTCATTCTAATTTTAACCATAGAAATATTTATGGATTAATGTAAAAAAGTAACAAAAATGTATAATAATATTTTAGTTTGTTCCCTTCATTAAAAACAGAAAATTTTCTAGGTGTTAACAACCCTTTAAAAAAATAATTATATTCTATTCAATTTTGGTATAATTGAATGTTTTGTGAAAAGTATAATTTCAGAGAAACCCATTACTTCATGTCGAGTACACTTTTAGAAAAAGAGTCCCATTTAACATAAAATTAATATCATATTCATAAATATTAATAGATATGAAAAATTATTATTCTATAAATTCCTGGGATCATACAATCAAGATCCATAAGGGGTACCTCGCATGATGGTAGTTCAAACCCCTACCTTTCACTTCTAGTCTGGTATTAATTATTGAGGAAGACAATCATTTTATAAGTATCATATATAACGACTCATTCCTTCTTGGTTTGATAGAAAATTAATGTAGGATTTATAGGTGTTTCAAGGAAACTTGTGGTGGGTTCAGTGGATTGGATATATAATTTAGTAGTAGAGTCTTGTTCACAACAACAAAGTCCATGTTCATCACATGAGTGTTTGTTTGTAACCTGGAATATTGAAACTCATCATAATAATATTAAAAAGTAAATTATATTTTAAATAAATTCAAAATTTAAAATAAATACTAATGTTAAATTTTTTTTGAGGATGTTCATTGCGTTTGGGGTTTTATGAATTCACATCCTTAATTGGTGGGCCTCACAAAAAACTCATTATGTAATAATTATTTCATGTTGTGAATGTTTCAAGATCCATTATATTTGTAAATTCATGAAACCATTTGATTTATATAATTACTCTCTTTCACCTCTTGGATTTTGGGTGAACAGAACACTTTTTTTATGATCTTACATACCCTTTCCAAATATTTAGATCCTTCGCTTTTAGAGGAGTAATATTGTCTATCTGAGGTCTGATGTACTATTTCTCCCTTTTTTCCATTCTTTATCATTTTGTGAATCAAATTATTATAGTTTTTTTTGATAAAATTTTGATTAGGATATGATTTTTATGATCCATTGATGTGGTTTTGGCTTATCCTACATTTTCTTTTTTGATTGTGTTCTTCAGATTATATCCCATTCACCCTATTGTGTATTGAAATTTTTAAATATTATTTTATTTATGGGATCCTGATTACCTCCTTAATTAAGTTAATATCTAAGGATTTCATGATTTCTTCATTCACTGGGTGAATAGTTTAGGTGATTATAAGAAGATAATTAAGTAGATATGTCAATAATTGATGGGATTTGGTAGGAATCACTTTTTTTACTACATTTTTGATATTTTCAATATTAATATACATTATTATTGTCATTTCTAAAATTTATTTATATTGGGAACCATAATTAGGTTGTAGTAATGATTACTATGAAACCTTGGTTATAATGACTGGTTAAAATAACCATAAAGGAAATGGAAAGTCAATTATATATAGTTAAAGAATTGGTTTCTGATTGAATGTCATATATTTAATATAATACACATGCTTAGTATTGAGGCAATGTAATGAAATACTTGTTTATTATATAACTTGGTTTTGTGAAAGATAAAATGTACTATACTGTGTTTATGTACTAATTGTGGATCAGTGGTGGTTATGTATACCTTGATAGTTCTTGCATGGATATGGTGGTGATTGGAATAGTCATGGTATGTTTTGGGAACCCATGATATTGTTTTATGGAATGTGATTTGACATGGTTTAATGTGTGGTGGTAGTGATGTTTTGTTTTTATAGTGATATTGAAACACCTTGATTATAGATACTCATTCTTTTAGAAAAAATTATCAGATATTTTTAAATGAATACTCAATATATTTTATTAAAATTCTTACATGAACCATAATGGTTTTATGTCATCCGATACGAGAAATATAATCATCTTACTTGAGGAATTATTTTCACTATATCATAAAAAGACATCATAGTACACCTCTTATTCATACCCTTCATAAACATTTCTTCATAACCAAGAAAAGGAATCATAAGAAATGGTGAGTTAAGATGATCAGTAAGGGTAATAATAGAATATATAAATCAATGACCATAAGAAATCATAGTATATGAATAACAGAATGTGATCAAGAACATAACATGGGATGTTTATACACAATCATTCAAATATTATAATCACGAGTCATGGAATTAAACTATATCCATTCCAAAAACATGGACTAAAAGTGTGAGAATTCATCATAAATCAATCCTTAACCAGAAGATCATTTTATAAAAGTTTTTCACTAGGATAAATATAGAAATCCCATTTCATATATCATGTTTACCCACTGTGACCATCAACATAGTGGAACTAGAATTATCACATATTTCCTATTTTGAATCGTGGGGGGGATTTTTCGTATAGTGGAAAATGAAACAAATGTTTTACATAGTGGATCAAGATGCATATATTTCTTATAGTGGATCAAGATTCAACTATTTCTCAAAGTGTATCAATATCGTTGGCTTGTTTCCCATTATTATTTCATGAGATATAAATATTTACCAAATGCATTTCAGGGGTATATAGGTCCCACTAATCTCATAATAAAAATCATACTTATATGTATCACAATATCATAAAACATTCACCATATATTCACTTCATAAACCATTTAATGAAACCACGATTCATATATAATTCATCAATTCACCATATCATAAAATATGAAAAATAAGTTTTTTTCCATACAAATTATATAAACATAAACACTAACCATATATAGAAACAATACGGATGGTACCATTCAATCTTATCCCTATAAATTTAAAATTAACATCAAACTTTTCATTATAGATGGAAAATGATTTTGAATGATCACATGGATAATTTATTATAGAATATACCCTTTCCACTTATAAAAATATTTCAAAAACATGTTGAATAATCAAAACCCTCTTCTTTAAAAATTAAACTGGAATAATATAAAACGATATTTATATATCATTTAGAAAATTTCATAATGATAATATCAATTCATTTTTAAAAATTACTATTTTATTCTATAAGTTCATTAGAAATTTTAAATTATTTCAATTTAAAATAAATTTAAAATATTATAAATTATTCTTTGAAATAATGGTATTTTTAGGATGGGGAGAAATATCATTCCTTCCATACAAATTAAATTAATGATTCCATTAACATTTTCAATAAAATCCAAACATGCATTATTTGTAAAATGAAATGCGTATTACAATATAATAGTTTTCTAAAATTGAAAAAATAATTAAAAAGTTATTTGATAAATCATTTTTAGGATTTAAAAATAAATTTGACAAAATTTTATTGAAGAAAAAATATTTTTGGTGAAAATTAATTTTCATCCAAAGGGAGAACTAATGTCAGTTTTATTTAAAGAGAATCACTTTATATTATGAGTATATAAAGTTATAAAAATTAAGGGAAACATGTATTCTAATGAAGTAATGATAGGATAATAAAATTCAATTATACTTTATGTAATGAATTATAATATTTTATCATCTGAAAAAATAATTATAAAAAATCCTGATAAATGATGAGATTGTAACATTAAAAAATTACTACTTTGGTAACATTGAAATGTAACCCACATGAAGGAATAACATTAAATTTAATATAAAATATGATATTAATAAAAATATTTATTATATTAAATGTCACAGGGTTCGTATATAAAACTCTTAAAAGAAGATTGCGTTATAACATAACATGTGTCTGATGGAAGGAAAATTAGACAAAATATTTTACCACATTATTAAATGTTGAACCATAAACCCCATAAAATATATATCATAAAATTGATATGAAATTTTTCATATTTTTAATTATAATAATCACAATATTTACTATATGCACCATTTAAAAAACAAATATTGAATATGGCATGTGTCTCATAGAAAGTAAAAGACAGATCATAATCAATTACCATAAGGCTTAACATCCTTTGTAAATTTAGAAATATAACTTATAATAAAAATATGTTTATTATACATATATATATATATATATTACAGAAACATATATATATATATATATATATATCATACCATATATGATTTACTTAAGTCTTATTATTACCAATTAAGGGCAATAATCGTTTTGTTTTTTGCCTTTGTTCTGATTTTTTTGTCTTATTTATTTTACTATTGTTTTACCATACCTTGAATGGTATCCATGATAATAATTTCATATATATATATATATATGTATATTTATTTTATATGTCTTAATAGTAACTCATAATAATTATAGATAAAAAAATGAAATACACAATTTTTAGTGATGGTAGGTCGTACATAGGCATGATTGTTGATTCATTTATATTGATAAAATGTAATAAATAATGATAAATAATATATTACCATTCTAGAATTTTTTTTATATCATATATATCATGTATTATTCTTAAATAATTATTTATTACCTTCCATTTAAAGTGTGAAAGAATCTCATCTCTTCACGAGATGGTAGTATATCTTACACAAGAACGAGGTTATCGTATTCGCACAGAATGGATGTTATGAAGACATATATTATACAATAATTTTATATGAAAAATAATATAAAACATATAGTATATAAACAGTAAATAAGTCATTATAACCATCCATTAGAAATGGTGATGGAAAATGAATAATATTGGTTCGTAAGGAGGTAGTCCCCTAAACTCATGAATGAATATTTTGTAACCCATTTGATGGAATACGAGAATGATTTGGTTATAAAATTAGAATAATAAAATATCAATATATGGAAAATATTGAGGTTATTATATCATTGTGTTTAGATAAAAGTTTAATGAGGTGTATGAAGAAATAATAAAATTCCAGGTTTGGGTTGTTACCTCTTCTTCAAACAATATATTTTAGTTTTCCCCAAATGGATTCTTAGGTTATATTTCTATAAATTTTTAGAATTATATGATGATTTGAGTGAATAAAATAATTTATATGGAAACTTATTTTCTAATAAAAAGTTTTTTTAGGTTTAAGTAGGAGAGGATAAGGTGTGGCCTTTTTTAAGTGATGTGAGTGACACATTTGTAATTTTATAAAATATAAAGGTGTACCTAGGTTTTCTTGATAAAAATGTTTAAAAATGGAAAATTATCCATCCTAGAACATTCATGAACTGAATATTTCGTTAAAATTTGAGTTTCATCTTTTTAATACATTTTTAACTATTATCTCTTTAGGTTTACCCTAGATGAACCCATTTTCATCATAACCATTGTAAATAGATTTTATAATTTTTATTAATTATTATGGAATAAAATAATTTTAACATATTTTATATAAAAAATTATTCTAATTAAAAATTTAGAATCCATTTATCCAAATTATAACCATAAAAATTTTAATTTGTAATTTGAATTTAATCTCAAATATGCGACAAGAAATTGTTTTCCAAAATAACAAATGTTCATATTTTTAAAATGTTTTTATATAAAAATTATAAAAAAAATGGTTCAAATTACCTAAATTGGATTATTTGATATATTACTGAATTTTTTGAAAATTTGAATCCATTTTATAAAAAAAATTACATTATAAATTCTTTGAAGAAAAGGATGTTTTCATAAGAAACAAGTATTTTTCATTGTTCACTGAAATATTATTCTTTTCATAAAATTCCAAAATAATATGCCGCAAGAAAATTTTGGAATGACAAATATAAAAATGGTGTCTACATAATAAAATAAATTTTATAAAAGTGTGAAAAAATAATTTTATTATTATTTCAAAAAATAAATAATATTTTTAAAATAATATTTTTGAAACATATAAATTATTTTCTAAAAATTAGTTATAATTTAAAAAAAATCATTTACAAAAATTATAATTGGTGTTGAAAAATTAGTTATTAATATTAATTTAACTATGATTAATATTCGAGTTATAATGTCCACATTTAGATAATAATATTTGTAATATATCATTGTTAGGTAAAAATCATTGTTTCGTGTAACACGAGCATTCAATGAAATGAAATTTATTCAAACTTAATAAATTCATAAAAACCTGATATGATGCACTCTCCCCCCTTAAGATGAATTTCGCTACAAAATTTATAATGATCTATGTTTATCATACAATGATATTATATCATTTTTTGATGAACATTTATCACATTACAAAAACACAAGCCTGGGAATCTTAGAGGAATAGTTCCTCTAAAAGCGTAAAATCATAAATAACTAGTTCCTAGGTAAACTAAATCATCTCCCACTAAGTTATTTCTAAATTTCACCCTTCATTTGAATGTAATTCATTTTTAATTCATTTAAAACCTTGAGAAAGTAAATATAAAAAAGGTCTATATCAAAGACTCATTAATAGAAAACAATGGTGATTCAGAGAAATAACATGAACTTAATGGTATCCACAAAAAAGAAAAACATTTGAAAACCATACCATTCTTATAAAATAAAAAAATTGAGTCATGGATTAATTTTTTGTTATTTATGATACATGAGTCATAATATAATCAAATATCATGATCCATTACAATATAAAATTGGCATAAGACATAGATTCGTGGAATACACATAGGCATATAAAATCATTTCCTTATATTATTAACTCACTTGAATGGATATCAGAGTAGAATGGGATGACTCCCCAACCCATCATAGTAATCATGGTCCATTCCCAAGGCAATCGTATTTGAAAAATTCCATTACTAAATATGGTTCACTCCCAATTCCAGACTTATATAAATAATGAGATACTGATATTTACCCAATTCATTGGAGGCATATAAAGATCCCACCCATATAATAATGAAAATAATATGTATGTGTAAAAAATGAAAATAAATCATTCATCATATCATAACACATGAAATTGAATTGATATCAATAAAATTTTATCATATCACAACTTATGGAAATTAGATTGGATTCATAATCATTTCATCATTTAATAATATGGTTTCCTATGAAATGAAGTATGTTTTATAATAATTTAACCCTCGTATAGAATGGGGTAGAGAAATGAGTTTTGTAATCACAGTATCATAACAATAGTAAATATACATAGATTTAATAAGAATGGTATCCTTAGATCTTATCCCCAGTAATGAATAAGTAGCATCAAATGATTTTATCTTATATTGAGAATGATTTTGAATGATCATTTAAACCATTTCGTGAGTAAAATATCTTTTTCTTTAAAATAAAATTTAAAACTACAAAAAAATAAAATTGAAATATATTTATTTGAAAATAATCATTAAAACATTATAAGGGTTAATCAAAGAAAACAATGGTAATGATGGTGGGAAATTCTATTCATGACATCAAAAAAATGGATCCTTTCTCATTTTTTGGTAAAAGAAAATGTGCGTTGTTTGGAAAATGACATGAATATCCATTTTAAAAATAATTGTATAAACTAACAAATGGGTAGAAATTTTATAAATAAATCATTTTTTAACTTTTAAAATAAATTTTTTGAACCATTTTTAGATATCATTGTTTTATAAGAAATATTTTTGACCAAATAGTGAAATAATAATATTTTTTATTAAAATTTTAATTTTGATTTCTTGAATATATAAAAATAATAAAATTAATGGAAAATTATATTATACATAAGTACCATTTAGATAATAAATTTAATTAGTTTATTTATAGGAATATCATAATATTTCAACATTTTAAGCATAATCATAAACAATTCTGATAAATGATAAGAGGGGAAAATAAAACTGTTATAACATTGGTTTATTGATTTTCCCATTATTTCTTTTCCATGCGTTTATAGTGAGGGATTATGTCCTCAGATATGCATTTTGACCCCCCCTAGAGGATGATTCTGAGATAGAGTTTGTGGCATCCCTCCAAGAGACTGGAGCGTGATCCTCTATCATCATTAAACCATATGTGGGGTTGGGGGAATCAGTGTGACCTCCATGAGATGGGTATTGAACATCCATCTAACAATATGTATTAGTAGAGTTTGTGTTATCTTCTTTTCTGATCCCATATGTAGTGGTTTGATGAATATTGGGTTTATGGTGTCCCCCAACGGTTCTGGGCTTGACCCCTATCTGTGTATCAGGGTCTTCTGAGACCAGTGAACTCTATTGGGAGGGTCCCAATGAAATATAAATTATTGATTAGTTTGTTTAATGAAGAGATTTTTTGTGAATTGGTTTATCCCAAAATGATCATTACTTTGAGAATAATGAAGTGGTTGGCAGTTAGATGTCACCACCTGGTGGAACTGTGTGCTAACTGAATTTACCTTGGATTTATCTATTATACATTTATTTTTATATTTTAGTATTGAGTTGAAAATAATAATTCATACATTTTTAGTTATTTCATGGTGTTCTACTAGGTATTTTTATACTCCTTAATTCAGGGTATTGACTTGATCACGATGTTTTTTATGCAGGTGATGTCCTTTTCAAGGGTTTACCAGGTCGGTGTGGCTTAAGTGGATCATATCTTGATCTAAACATACAGATGTGTTTTCGGCGTGTTTGAATTTTTTTTGTATTCATATACCTTAGATCATATTGGACACTTTACATTTATCTATTGGTCATGTATTTTTCCCTTTTTCAGTTTCTGTACTTTGATATCATACTCTGGTTGTGGGATTATGGAAGTATACATTTATTATATTCAGTTGTTATTAATTTTATCATTTTTTGGGATTGGATAAGTATATGTATGTACATGTACATTAGTATAATGCCTCTTATTTGTTTGAGATGCCTACTCAACATTGGTCACCTTCCCTTATCATATTGTAGGTTGGAATGGTGTAGTCACATGTCGGAAACCAGCGGGTCGATTAAAGAAAGTGTATTATTAGAGGATTCAGTTATATATTAGGATCAGAGACAATAATATTTGTTTTTAGAAACCAGTATAAGCGTTTTGAGTTTTACCTTTAGGCCATGGACTCTAGTGTCGGTGAGGTAGCTGATGTATCCATACATCAGGAAATTTACTGTAACACCCTAGGTAAATAAATAATATGGTATTTTTATATTTATCCCTATTTGTGAATAAAATGTTAATATTAATTTAAAGGGAACACTATGCTCGATTGCTTACCCAATACGCAACAACGAGTTCCTTTGAAATCATATGTTGCACTCTAATAATAATATAATTTTATTTTAAATGGTTGTTAACACCTAGCCGTAGTAATGACATAAATGAATAGAACTAACTACAAAATTATTATATATGTTTCTCAAATATTTTTTACTTTTTACAATAAATTTTATAGGATTAAAAATGCGAATGAATCCAATTTTAAGTGTAAACATTCTAATATTCTTTAAAAGGTCGATTAACTGCCTTTTGATGGCAAACCTCTTTTAAATCCAATTTATGAAAATTTTATGAGTTATATTTGACAAAATAAAATTATTCTTTAGAGTCGGCGCATCAAAATTTACTTTGTGTAAATATTTGGTATTTTTTCCGAAAAAGTTCATTTTTAATGAATATTGAGAATTGTTGTATTTTAATTCCAATCCACTTTTTAATCTAATTTATTTATATGATTGGATTTTCTATTGAATTGGTTTTAAAGTGAAATTAGAATATATTTTTACCATTTAATCCAATAGTGGTTGTTGGACTTAATTTTACTTTGAAATTGGACATACACTAGTGTCAATCTTTTGATATATATTATTTCATAAAAACACGCTATTTTTTCTAACAGCGGTAATTAATTATTAAATTAATTAATGTAACTTATATGTTTTGAATTTTGTAAAATAGAAATCATTTTTGAATTCAGAATATCAAATATAGCTTAGGGTGAATTTTTGGTATTTTTCTGAAAAACATCAAATTTTGATGAATAGTGAAACCACTAAGTGGTACTTACAAAAATGATATTTCATTTAAATGAAATTTTACAACCTATGTGTTTTGAATTTAAAAAATTCAACATACATGGTTTTCATTAAGAAGTAAAATTTGGTTCAGTGGGATAAAAATAATTTTTTTGTGAATAGTAACTTTTAAGTTTTTAACCGCGATTAGAGGTAATTAGTGTAATGTATCTAAAAATAATGTTTTAATAATATGAAATGACATTGATACATGTACTACCATTATTGGATGTGTCATGTCCGACCTATAAAATCCATGGGTCAACTTTGGGACCCATAGAGCCACTTTGGTAGGAAAATGTCATTAAAATCATTTTATATAATGATAAAATAAAAATGTCACAAACATGTGTTATTTTACTAAAATAATTTTTAAATGGGGTTATACAAGTCATATTTTTGACTATAATTATTAATTGGAAATATAAAAATATTTCCTAAATCATTATAGTTTTTTTATAATTTTTAGACATTAAATAAATTAAATTATTTATGACACCATGATGATGCAGTGATTACCTCATTAGTTAACGATTTAAATAAAATGAAAAGATAATGTAAAATCTAAAACCTAAAATTGTCAAAAATCTATTGGATGTGTTTATTTCAAACTGTTATCAACTTATACTAGAAATATATAATTGTGGGACCTTTAAAATCCTAAAAGCATTTTATAATATTGTAACTTTTCAAGACATTCCAAGAGTGCCCCTCCTCTCCACTTATAAAAGACCCCCACCTCAACCACCTTACCCACAGGTCTCAAGCCTTTGGCCCGGCCAACCCCTTCCCATTTTGTCTCTACACATCCCTCTCTTACTCCTAGATGCCTTACTTTGGGCATATGTCTTTCCATGGAATCCTTTGAACTCAAATCAAAAAGAGTTATCCGATTTAAATGTAGTGTCTTCTCTTGTGTTCTTATGTTTTATTTTGCTTCTCCAACCCCCTAAACTCTTTTTATTCATTTATTTTATAAAAACACCAGTATCTTCAATAATCTATGATGTTTTTATGAGAAGTATTAAAGCTACCCCTACACACACCATCGTCTAATGGTTAAAGAACATACTGTTTCTCTGGTTGGTGATTTTCTGCCTCACAAAATGATGATTATTCAATATTCTTTTAACACCTTTAAAAGTGTCCATTATGATGTCACTGTATTTTATATATGATATATATGGTATTTATGTTTAATATATACTTCTGTATTTTATATTTGAAACATACCTTTATTCTTTTCATGTTGTGCAAATGCGATAATTTCATATGAGGAAGTGTGGACTACCAACCCATCAAGTGATGTGACTCGTTCATGCAATACATGGAATGTATAAAAATGAAATTAATGATCATATGTGACCTATATAACAAATATATTATACTGTAATTATAATATATATTTATCTCAATTATTTTTAATTCCATTAATATGACAAAAAAATGAAAGTAGCGTTCATGCTTACGTACGGCATACCATCTCCATGAATGGTGATTTTAATTTTCTATCTCCAAATGTTATGGAATAGTATAAAATGAATATTTACTGGATAAATATGATATTTTAATCATTAATACTATTTTTTAAATGATTTACTTATAAACACATGGGGAATTATTTTCAAACAAGTTCAATTTTTACACATGTACCAGAAATTGGAAAAAAAAAACATCTGATATGAACTAACATTATTAAACAATTATTATAACATTATAATATGTGATATGAACTGATTAATAATCTTTAAATGAGTTCATTAAGAAATTATAAATGGAAAAATGTTTATTATTCAGGAACACACTGATAAATGGATCTTTATTACCTTTTTTCATTACAAAAAACACGCTGATAAATGGATATTTTATAAGTGCATTTTTTATTTCCAATAAAATGTCCTTTATCAGTTCTTTTCTGAGATCAAATAAAATAAACCCCCCCTTATCTTTGCCTCAATTAACATAACATTTATAGAATAGTTAATTCCCTTTTCTAGCACTGATAATGGACATATTTTCAGTAGTTTAGAGTTGGTGTAAGCAATGATAGAGAATGTTCAGATCTTCCATGATTGGATGAGAAATTCATAGAACCCTCATATCTATTATTTTGACTGATGGTGGAGTCCTATCTATTTTGAGAATGGAGGCTATATTATCTTGAGGTTCTCCCCTTGATGTGGATTGTAGAGATTTGCTGGTATATAAAGTTATCTCCAAGATTCTTTGAACTTTTTTATATACTGTTTAGTGTTGGAGAGGTGGAATACTACTTAGATCCACCACTATAGTTAGACCGGGATACCAACATCTTCAATGTGTCATATCTAAGGAGATTCCGGAATTCCCAATTTCATGTTATGAAATAGGTGATCTGGACGTCAAGGGAATGTTTTCCATTATATGTTTACTCGATTATTTTCAATGAAAATTTCCTCTTTAATATTTATCATTTTATGAAATTGATTTTCAAAAGTGAAAATATTTTTCCCTCAAGATTGTTTTTATATATTATTTTTTGATATTTCTATTAATTAGTTATCAATGCACTTAATTTTACATGTGATCCATATAGGAAATGTATTATTGATTCCATAATTATTTTTATTTTTATAGTTTATAATTATTTTGATTGGGGAATGTAATGATTTTTTGTATTATAGTTCTTTCAATATAGACTATTATTTCTATTTAATTCATGTATATTATTTTTTGTTATTTATTCATAGGAGGAAAGAATTTATATTATTAAGTGATGACATGTTCCCCTAATTACACTACCCATCGATACATCAGTAGGCCTAATGATATAAACTAGCTTGGATATTTGGTTAGGGATGTACCCATTAATGCAAGATTTCTTGTTGTGATTACAGGATGGTATAGTTGACATGGAAAGAGGCCCCGATGGTATGTTTTAGATGTTTGGAATTAATAATGTCGTCATTTTGAAATATAAAATGATATACATGTGATTATTTAAATATTTTTTATATACATGTAAATGTTTTTATCATATATGATTTATTGTAGGGAATTATTTTAATATAATTTTTTTCATGTAATTTTATTCATTCTTTATTTATATTCCTCTATATGCATACCATTACAAAATATCTGAGCTCAACCCATTATTATGTTTCAATTACCCATGATTCCAATAATTTTTTAATGATTGATGAGTTGGAATATTTTATATGGAATAAATATGATCCCAAACAAATTAATATGTTTTATTTTATATTTCTAAATTTAATGTGGGATTCAAGTATGTATCCAGTTTACCAAGAATAATTATTTTTTGGTTCTTCAAGAGATGATTCATTGTATCTGGTTCCAATATAATAAAGTAACAACTTACTCTAGAGTACTGGGTTTTGGGTATTTAGTATAGGTTTCAAAGAAATATTAGTTGAAACCATTGGAATAATATTTTAACTAAACTTATCTGGCTTGATAAATATTATAATCCTCTTTAGTATTTGATAACATTTACCTTTAAAGGGATTTTATTTTATGTCTCAATATTTATAATTATTTTATCCAACCTAGTGTGTACCATAATTTAGTGGAAATTGCTATTGGAAGAAAGTAAAAAAACACCTGTAGGAAATATATGGATTTCCCTTTAGAGAAAACCCATAGAACTAGTGTTGGAATGAATAAGATCATAGATATATTAGGGAATTTGACAAGTGTTAGGAGAAATAACCTTGCTAATATTAAACAACCTAGTGTTCCCAAGTATGTTTCACCTATTTTATTTTGATTCATGCATCACAATCCTCCATTTCTTAATGGGACAAGAAATTCATTTGTATCTAAGTAATTGATAAGTTACATAGAAAATATATTTCTAACTTTAGAAGGTAATTAATGTAGGAAGGGTTACATGGCTATTAATCTTATTTGAAGTATTGGAGATTGATGGTGTTCATTGATTCAAATCAATAAGGATGAATAATCAATAGAAAACATGGAGTCGATGGAATTTATGGTACTCTTCTTGGAAGATAGATCCTCTTGAGCATCAAGAATATCTAGAGATAAATTTAACGATTTTAAATCAAAATGAAGATGAAAATGTTTCCATGTATGAATCTGACTTTAAAAGGATAGAAATACATGTTTATTACTATGTATATAATAAAATGATTAATATTTTTCATTTCTTTGGTAGGTTAAAACCAATCCATTGTTGTGTACAGGTATCCCAAAAATTATCATCATATGAGGATATAGTATCATGTGATATTAAGACAAAGAATGAAATGTATATGTTTTCTTTCATAGAACGAATGAATGAGAATAATGTTATTTCATAACAAAAAAATGGATAAGGGTATGACTGGAAATATTGATTCTACCTCATGTGGTAATGGTGGTATTAAACATCGTAGTAATTCCTTGAATGGAATGTGAAATTCATCTAAGTATGTATTGTAATTTAATCAGGTGCGTGAAAAAAAGGGTAAGAAAGATGCCTCTAAAGTTTAGTGTTCCAATAATAAGGAATATGGAACTATGGAAATATATTCTCTAAGAATCAAGTTCATATTTCTTATAAGAAGAGGTATCAGGGTCAATATTACGCTATTACTACAACCAAAGTAGAATGATTAATGTTCTTCTGTATTTGATTTTATTAATTATCTTTTATAAATATTTCATCAATGATATTTTCGTTATAAAAATCTTGAAAATTATAAGGAATACACTGCATTTTATTTTAATAAAGAATTTAAATCATGTTATGGATGGTATTAATAACTAAGAAAATAGATTTAGTGGTTTTGATTTATTTTGGATGAAAACATGAATGAGCTCAAAATAACTCTTAATATAGCCCTTATGTTGTGTTAATTATAAATGAAAAAGTAAATGAGATAGTGTTGGTGACTGTGAAAATTTCTATTGATTTGATGATAATGTAATTCACGATTTATTTCAATATATTTATGGATTTATAAAATATAATTCATAATATGATATTTTATTTAATTTTGAAGGAGAGTGTTTGTTCACAAAAACATGAATGATTTCATTACGGTTTTATATTGATACATGATATTACTATGTTTTATGAGGATGTGTGATCAATGTATATATATGAAACAGTAGTAGCTACATTATGGTGGAATATGGATTAATTAATTTTTGATCTTTAGTGACCTTATTCCTACCTTTTTAAATTTTGAATTTCATCCTACATATTTTGAAGGGGTAAGTTGAAAATTTTGTATTATGATATGAGGTTAAAGTATAATTTATCATATTGGATAAAATAAGCTAAATATTTCAATTTTGGTAAATATATTGTTGTTTATGAAATGACTAATGTATCTTATGAAGCATTAAATGTTCATCAAGAATAAAACATTCATCTCGAATTTCCATTTCATGTCAAAATAGATATAGTGGAAATGGATCGAAGCACAACTAAAAGATGATATTAAAAAAATTCTCAAGTTCATTATCATGATAGTAAATGAATCCATTGACTTTACAAACATTTCCTATAAATTAAAAAGGTTTTAATTTTCTTTTCTTACATTTAAATCAACGACATTTTAACCCATCCTAGATTAACGATATTGTGGTGGTTAACTATGATTTGACCAAAATATCTATCCCTATCAGTTAATCATAGGGTATTAGTTTTCTCTTCCATGCCCATATTTTCACATACTAGTTGTTTTATCATATTTTCAATGTTATTTTTATGTTGACCTTCATAATTCAATTTCCCTCTTTAAATGTAAGTATTTAAACCTATTTATGATATAGGTTTTCCAAAAAGGAATTTTCAAATGAAGGATCATTGATTATTGAGTAGAAGATAAAATTATGAGGACAAAATTTATTAAAGGGTGGTTAATGTAAAACCACAAGATTTTAAAATGGCACTATGATTAATTGAACATAAAACATGTTGCACTTATCCTAAATAGAACACACAATATTATTATTCAAATATGAATATTATAACCTAGTCTTTGAATCAGTGGGTATGAATATTATTGACCCAAAAATAATATATATATGTATGAAATACTCAACACAAATTCATTTATTATTTATTAGTAGATAATATATCAATTTTCAATAATGCCATTTTATGCTTCATTAAATATATTTTCCCTTAAAATAATTTTTATTGTTTTTTAAGGGAAAATTTATAATTAATTTATATTAATTATATAAATTATATTTTGTAAAAGTATATTTTTTAAAAATTATAATATTCAAATTTTCTAAGTGTTAAATTCATCTATTTTTCTAGGAATATTTATTTTTTAATGAACACTGAAAAATATAGATTATCATTAGAAACTATAATTTTATTTTTAGAATTAAAATATTCCATTTTATTTACAAAATTAATTTAAAAAAAATATTCTATAAAATTATTTATAATCTAATTAGGTTTAATAGAATTAATTTCAGCATTTAATTTATTATACTAAAATCTTTATACATATAATGGAATATTTCTAAAAAATTGTTTTACATATCATTTTGAAGCACTATCTTAAAATTAATTTCTACCACTTATAAAAATTTATTTTGATAAAATTTAATCGATATATTGAATCTGGTGTTTAAAATTTATTAAATAGTTACCTTTTATTATTAATTTAATATTAACATTACTAAATTTATCGTCTCAAAAAAGGGTAAATCATTGAAACCTAGGTTAATAATATGTGATATGGCCAGAACATTTCATCATAATTATCATTAGATAAATTTAATTAGAACTATAACTCCTAATGATTGAAATATTATGTTTTAAGTGACAATTTCCCAAGAAAATGACCTGGGATATTTTTAAATCAATGAATGTTAGAAAATTTCACTCTATTCGCTTAAAATATATCATATTTGTTCGTATAAGAAAAAAACTAATGTGGGGAATTAATACAAATGTCCCATTTAGATTCATGAAATTATTTTCATGATAAAATTTTATTTCTATTATTTATAAACTATATAATTACCTTAAATTTTTGGGAAATGAAAAAACAGTATTTCAGTAATTAATAATAAAATTATATAAATGATTTTAATTATATTAAAAGTGATATAATTTTAATTATTTAATGTATACCAAATATTTTCTATATCTATATGAAATATTTTGAATGTTTTAAATCATTATATTTTAATTTCCCCTTTTTCTTGATGTATTTACATTCCTATTAATTAAAATGTTCTTAAAATTACATTAGTGAAATTTTATTAGAATAATAAATTTATTAAATGATATTAATTTATAAAAATGTTAATTTCTGAAAACGTGATGGGATATGGTTTGAAAAATAAATCATGGTCAATTTATGGGTCATTTTTTATTTTATAAAAACATTATTACCATTAATGGGTAGAAAACATTAATGTTGGGATAATTAACAAAAGAATTAAGGCGGGGTTAAAACTAAATGATATTGAAGAAAAAAATAAAAAATTATATATATTTAATGATTTGAGAGAATTTATAATCATACACAACCTATATTCTATTTTTTAAAATTTTGATCCTTTGTGATATAATAACAACTTTATATTAATTTAACACTTCATGAAATTACTAGAATGCCCATCCCCTTTATTATTAAAGGATACCCCTTATCTCAATTCTTAACACCAAATTGAGATATATAGCTTGACCAACACCTGTTCAATCATTATATAAACATACTATGAATATTTTTAGAGGTTTAAGTAATCCAAAATACCTACCCTGGGGCCCTGAAGAATGTATATAATGAAATTGTACTAAGTAAGAGGTAATTATCGTTAAAATTTCCTCCATGTTGATTTCACCCTATACTTCTTCTTAAATTTTTATACATGTACTAATATAATAACTCTATATCATAAATATACTATTATTATATTTTTATTTGGGAAAACATATTGCATAATTTTTCAATACTACAAACAAAAAAATCACCACTCATGTGTATGTATGACTTACCATCTACATATAGTGGTGTAATTCATTTTTTATCACCATTTAACATTAATGGTTGTAAATATATAACTAATAAAAATGAAATATATAAAATAATTAAATATTTTTCTATAATTATAGTATCATATACACATTCTTTCATTCTTATTTATTTAAAAATGATAACAATGCTTGTGCGTACATGTGAACTACATCCTCCGTGAAGCGATGCGATCTATTTCTCATTTACACAATACATAGAGGTAAATGATGATAAATATAACGAATATAAGTTATATATATAAGATAATAATGATTATTTAATGGTTTTAAATTATTTACCTTTCTTTTGTTCCATCCTTCGAAAAGTGAAAGAAACATTAATACACACATATGACCTTCCGTATTCATGAGATTTGTAATTAATTTTATTTATGTATAATTTATGAATTAATATTCATACATATTTATTTAAAATATATGATATTTTTAGAAAAAGAAATTTGGATTTGATTGATCAATGATAACTGTAAAATTATTGAATATACTATTTCATTCGAATGAGAAAAGGCATGGTTGGACAAAAATGGATTTATGTGGACTAGTAAGTCATTCATTTTTAACTAGTGAAGGGTATTCCACAGTTAACATATTTCACATTAACATCAAATTTTTATTAATTTAAACAAAACAATCATGGTAGGATCAAAATGGACAATGAGGACAAGTTACTCAATCCTCTATAACTAGTGAATGAGTTTCCATAGTTAAAGGACATCATGTTGTCTTCACAATTTTTTCATGGGAGAGAGGGTGTATTTTTTAGATTCTTGATGATGAGTTGTGAGGGGGGTTTAATGTGATGAGAAATTCATCATATCATGTTTATTATATTTTCCTTTTATAAAAACACCCAATGGATCCCACATATATAACTCATTACTGATCTTATTTCTAATAAAAGGTGATCAATTTGAATTTCAGAACCAATGACACATAGGAACACACATTGGTCAAGAGAATGGAAGGTCAGGATCACCAAACCCCTTTCAGGGGGAATAATTTCCTACTAGATGAATATCTTATATATTTATTAAATTTTTTGAATCACTTTTTAATCCAAATATGGGATGGGTTACCCTTACAAAATAATCATGTGCTGAACCCTTCTATGTGTAAAGTTTGGTATATTAATGACTTCATATATATTTATATGAGTTTCTCCATTTATTTCTTATTATCGTCTAGCTATTTATATTTTTAAATTGTATAATTATTCAATTCAAGGCTTTCTTCCATATAGAGAAGTGATTAATATATTAATGATGGGATTGAACCATTAGAAGGAATCTATTGTATCCTATTTATATGAGGAATCAAAATTAATGTAGTTTGTTCACACCCCTCGGTACTTACCTTGAAGAAAATTCCCTAGAATGGGGAAATCATATCAGGATTCTTAATGGGGCTTACATAATATGGATTTCCTAGATCTTATAGGTATATGGTGGAAATGAAATGATCATTAATAATCCCTAAACCCACATTTGTTATTATCAGTGTGGTAAACAAGGGAAAAAAGTAATCAATATGTCAACCTGGAGGTGTATTGATTACATGTTAGGGATTCACTTATGGGGTGTTCCATATATCGTGCAGGCCTTATGAACGCATCGTAAATTGTCCTGGTTAATTAAGGAATTATAGTTATCATTGTTAAGTTGACTTCTCAATCTATTGATGAATGAGAAAGAATGATAAGCCCCTATGCGTGATTTGATCCTGATGCTTATATTATCGAAGACATTACGGGACTTATAATAAGGTATATTATCTTTGAAAATCTGGCCTCATAAAGGTGTCCTATATATCCTGGTTATTCAGGGAATCAATCATAATTTTTTGGTTTTAGGTATTCACAAATATAACCACAAGACAAGGCCATCATGTTCAAGGATGTCATCGTGTCATGGCTTGGTTGTATATTTAACATTTCCAAGTTTTCTACATGACATTTACTAATTTTATACTTGACATGTCCCAATTTTGTTCTTTAAATGTATAAAAATTCCTACCAGACATGTACTAATATCTGGCCTAACACATATTGGGTGTCTTCCTAACTTGTATGTGGGTGTCTTCCTAACATGTGTCGATTATCATCATGACATGTTTGAGGAAGTCCGTACATGCACTGGATGTCCAATGGACATGTCCAAATACTGTCATATGATCCATTGTAATTTATTGGGGGGAATCAGCAAATTTTCATGGAATGTGTGGAAAATAATGTACAATCACGAATGATATGTTTGGAGGGTGTTGCAAGACTTGGTCGACATTTATTGAGGGTTTCCCAAGAGCTGAATGAATTTTCTGGGAAACCATGTCATGATCTAACATGAAATCCTAGGGGAATTTATAATACCTAAATGAATTTATTGATGTAAAATGCACGATCAAGGATGGTATGTCTAGATAGTATCACAGTATCGAGGTTGACATGCCTCTAGGATGTCACATGATTGGGATAATTTTTCCGAAGGACATCATGAGGCCTATCTACATTGTTCAGAGGACATTGAGAAACCTTGATAACATATATTGGTTTCATCATGTAACATGGGAGACATGTCCTAGGGACATCAGAATATCTAGTCAGAATTCATGGATGAATTTTTAAGACTTGATTGCAAATCATGGAGTTCTTTATAAGACTTGGGAGGCATATGCAGAGGGGGTATAATGATTTACATTACATGTCCAAGGAACATCACATGACCCAAGTGACATGTTGGGAGAGTGTCTCATAACATTGGAGTCATGTCGTTGTGCTATCAGTTGAACTTGATTTGGTCATTCAAAAAGACTTAACAACATTATATTCATTTCTGAATAAGTATCCAGTATTTTTCAATCATTATTCCAGCCATTATTACGTATGTGCCACATGTTTTTTTTCATTTTATCATATATTGGGTTTCATATAACCCATTTAACAAGTGGGACATCCTTCACATAACATTGTTAAAAGGTTGGAATTACTTAACATGATATATAAACTTTTCATTGAAAAAACATATTCATAGAACCTAATCCCTTAGGTATATCATATGTTTTTACATAGTTGAGGACGATGTGTTCATTTTCATTTCACCTATGTGAATTCATCTCATATTATCTCACCAACAACTCGATGTGGGATCGTGTTGATTAATTTGTAGGGGTAATATAAACCTAACTTCCCTAGAAATACACTTCTTTGGACGATTCACATATGATTGGTATTGTTATAAGTTTATGGAGAGATTCTCGTGTTAAATGATTTTCAAGATCTTGTCTGGTTTTTTCTATGTTGCTTCTTGATATTCAGTGACTATGAGAACATTCCATTATCTTTATGTTTATTTGTCATCATCCGATTAAAGATATTATCCAAACCCTATTGACCTATTAAGGGTTATTTGTGTGATTAGGATGCATGTTTGAAGGCTTTTTCATGATTTAGGATGACTCATCAAGGGTCCATTATGATATTAAGTCATCTTGTTAGGGGAGAATCTATGAGAGCATGACAACATCTCTAGGGGATCCTTGCATTATCAATGTGAATTAACAAGGGTTTGTGACACCTTTTAATCTTCCCTTCATGTGAACATTCCTCATTTTCCCATTTTATTTCCTTCAATATTTTTCTTTGATAGAGGATCATTTAATCTTTTAAAAGCACTACCAGGGAAAATATCTCACCTTTTCTATGATTAATCATGTTATCAATATTGGATCCCACAGTAGTTTACAAATATTTTCACGAAAATCTATGTTTTGTAATTGTGTATTTATAGGGGCAACATATGACCCAAATGCATGTCCAAATTCCATCAAATAGTGAAGGGGTATTCAAAATTCTACCACTTGACATTGTAGTTAGGTCTATAGGGACTCTATGAGATCTTTTGAATCACATAATATTTCCACATGAATATCAAAACGATTATAATTATCAAACTTTTTTCACCATTTCGCACATTATTTTATGTTTTTTCATCACATTACTATTGGATTTCAATTTTTCCATCACTTGATAAAATAATTGATCTTGTGAGGGAATCTGGTCATCACCATGTATGGTCACTCTACTTGTTTTTGGACATAAAGGGGTGCCTATTGATGTTAAAAGTGTCATGTGATCACATAAATTGTATCATGAAATAAAATAGATATACGACCCTCACATGATCATGGGGTAATTTCCAAGCAGTATCGGCTTACGGTATGCAGCTAATATCCTACACTAGAAGAAGTCATCATGAATCTAAGGGTTCATGTTGCATGTCCTAGTTCCTATCAAGGTAGAATGTATAACTATTCACACATAATGTAAAATTATGTATATGAATGGATATTATTTACATGATCAACGGTGAATTTATAAGGCGTATGAAAATTTAAACACCTTAGATCTAATAATGGAATCACATGACTGAGTTTTCATGATAGAAGGTGATGCATAATCACAGGCATAAATCTTCTTGTTTTAATTTTCTACATGATTGTGTCACATAACCCATGAATCCTCATTTTGTGGTGTATCAAAGGGTTTTCAATAATGGGTTACTATTATTTTTCAATTTTCATGCAATCACATAATTGGGTATAGGTGATATTGTCTTCTACAGACTTCACTTATCATTCCTACAACTCCCATACATGGGAAATATATTCCATTCACATGATGGTATAATTTTCACCATGTTTCTTTTCATTTTCACATGAATATTTCCTGTATGTGAAATCAACATCCATAAGATTGATATGACTCACTAGTGGGCCTTGATAATTATTCATTCTTGACTGTCACGATGCAACAAATAAATTATTCAGGTCATGAACATGAGTTGTTGTGTTAATGATCAAAAGTACCCACCTAACCTAGTATATAGTAATATAATATCCATTGGGGTAGAGGAGATACCATGATAAGAACTCAATTCCATGTTGAGATAAAGTTATATATATATATTCATGATATATTATTTTTAACTTTTCAATAGTATGAACCCCTCATGGTATCACAACACTTTTGTATGATATGTTACATGGTTCCTTATTCATTCACATCACTGGTTATGCAACACCATATCCTTTCACATGACTAGTTATGAGATTACATGACTCTTTAACATGAAATCAAAATAAAATGTGCATTTGATACTTTTCACATAAACATTATGTATCGTAAGCTTTACGTGGTATTGAAATTATTTGTTCTTCATATAAAACGATTCCACCTTTCTACCAATTGTTAGTGACCCTCTCCAACATGGTATCTCCCAGTATTTATATATAATTTATCGTAGTAAATTTTGTCATATGAGAAAGGTGGGTTGTAATATAAAAAATATCTTATTTCTATAAAATAGATATACCCAACCGTGGATCTGAAAATAATTCCCCATCAAAAGACACCTGGGAAATAGTAATGCAATCAATATTCTTCATGTGATTTTCATTTCTACTTATGTGATTCTATAAACTAATGGAGGATTTTAATTATCATTTAATCTGTGTTGATAGTTCATTAATGTAGTGGGGAGTCTCATCATGAACATGATTTTCATGAAACTCATTTGCATAGTTGATTTTATACTTACACTATATATGAATCAGATGGTAACCTCTCAAAACAACTTCATTCCATGATCTATTTTCAATGATGACTATATATATTAATCATATGGAAACTATAGGATCTTCATCACATGGATATCATCCATATGTTCAAACACTCAATTTGACAATCAAGTGTGGATATTTTATCCCAACATAACCTATGAGACTGATCCCATGTTCCCTCAATCAGTGGATAAAGGGGAAGTGGAAGGTGATCCTTCCTTCGTGGGAATTGTCTGTCCTCTTCCTTCATAGTAGATAATATCAGCCTTAATGGTATATTAAAATTCTTATAGAAATCATAATAGACTATGTATGGAATCATCTCATGCAGTATGGATGAACATTATTTTGAATCGAGTGAATATTGAGGTACATGAAATTGTGAATTAATTTGTTTGATTTGGTAACATCATAAAGTCATATCCTTATCATGTAGTCTTCACTGTATGCAATGATTTCAAGAATTCATTAGCCAAGAATAAATCTGATTCGTCTACTTTATGTTATTTAGGACCATGTGCATGAAATTATCCCATGATTATTGTCATGGACTACATGTGTCACACTATAATCCCATCATTGAAGCATCCTTTTGGAATTTCATTCACATTTCATATTTATGTAGGTTTCTCTTGAAATAGGGTAGTTTTGTGATTACATAATGGAATCAATGTGGGCTCAACTCAATTTTCATTATCGTTTAAAAGTTGTCAAAGATATATATATATATATGTATATTGTAAAAAAAGACATTATTTTATATGTGAAGCCGCATGTTGTCATCACATCTTGCATAAGCATTATCAATTATCAAATGACCCTATGATCACTCATGTGAGTCATTGGAGATATACGAATCTCATTGTTTGAAATGCATCAAGCGAGATCTTATTGTAAAGCCTTTATAATTCTTTATAATAAAACCCATCCATTTAAGAATTTATACATAGATTCAGATGGATATGTAACCCTTGGTTTCATGAAACAATTTATAAAGATGGATGACATAGAGGAAATCATGTGATTGGGATAACATTGGGTGTCTCAATCTCATTACAATTTCGTCGGCTTGCATAATGGTTTAGAAGAGGTAGAATAAGTTTTGGTGGAATGATCAGACATCTCTAATTGATTTGATTATCTTGCTGATTTTTTATCAAACTTTTTATGAATAAAATTATATGTTTTGGAATATATACTATATATATTTAATTCTTGTATAGTGAGTTCTTAATAAATCGGGGCATATCCACAAGTCCCCATAAGAGAGCACCAGGTTACACTCTTAGATATCCTTATCTTCGACCTAATCCAGACCTCTCTTCCACTATGCTGTCATCCTACAAAGTGGTTATTCTCCTCTTTTTTGTGGACATGGCACACCCATATATACCACCTATTCTATTCAGTCATTCTAGTTCCCTAGGATTGCTCGTGGAAACTCTCTTATGTGCATGGGTTGAGTTGTTTTCCTATTTTTTTAGCTAAAATCCATAAATTGAATTGTTCCAAAATTCTAAATCCTTGAAAAATAAAATTTTCATTATCACTGGCTTCATAAATTTTAAATCTTGATGGAAAAGTTAATTGTGCATAATTTTTGGTAACATTAAAATCCCCCCCCCCCTTAGAATTAGATTCATTTGGATGAAAGTGAATCTAATTCTATGGAATGTGTAGATATCATTTCTTTTTACCTTGAACATCTAAAGGGAATATGAGATTCATCCAGGGGAGATTTCCATATGATGTAATTTTCATTACCAAAATGGATGTCCTCTCGATTTCCAAAATGTGTGATGTTTTCAATTCATTGGGGTTCCCCACATGAATAATTTTGGCTTTATGTATGGATATTATAGCATTGTGATCATATACATATTTTATTACGAGAAATTTATTCTTATGGAAATGTATTTTTTCATGGATCTAATATTAGAGGCCTAGTCATTAATATGCGTCACAAGGAAAATTTAAACAATGTTGTATATATTTATCAGATGGGGGACCCCTATTTATATAAAGCTCATTCATAAGAAACATAGGTTCATGATATGAATGAAATTTAATTCATCTAATTTTGCAAGAATAATCAATGATACCCAACCTTTATATAAAATCAAATGAACCTAAATGATTATATTTGAATGCTTAAATAACAACCGATTATCTTAAGAATGCTAATGAATTCCCACCAACATGAGATTCTTTTTTAATATACTAGATCTAGTTTTCTAGTTACTATCTAATTCAAAAATTATAATTTGTGTGGATTATATGTCCCATAGGGAGAATTAGGTTATTAAGGAAGTGCACATAAGGACAATATATTTATTTTTCTAAGGATGTATAGTGGGACCCAGAAGGTTTGTATCTCTTTTTTATCTTTCCAGAATGTTTTCCAATTATTAATATGGGGATTTACTAGTATTAACAGGCCTAGTTTTAATCATTCCATCCCATTAAGGGTTCTTAATCACTGATATTTTTGTCTTTTACATTTTTTGGTAGCTCGACTTTTAATAGAGAGTATAAATTGCATGGCGAATGATCAGAGACATGGAATTTTCCTTGTATTCCCTAATCATATGTTCAACCTCAAAACCAATGTGTATCGTTATTTGTTTCATTTTTTAGGTTCTCAAAAACTATACAATAATTTTTCTATATCATGAAGTCTACTATGTCAAAATATTTATTTCTGTTAGTTTAGATTCATCTAGATCAGAACTTCTGTTGTTGTAATTTAAGGAATTCTTGTTTAGACATTTTTTGGTGGTAGTTTTGGGTCAATTGACATAGATTTTATATTTAAAAAAATTAGGTACATTTATCTCGGACCATATTTTGTATTATTTTATGTCCTTTTCTCTCTAACATCCATTGGTGATTAAGGATGTGTATTCATGAAAGGTCTGAGAATCATAAATTCTTAATGTTGTTCAGAAGAACAAGTGTCCTTTATGTGTTCTGATACCCTGAATTCTAAATTTATATTATGAATAATTATTTTTCATGAAGGGTTCAGGTACATGGTTTTCTTCTATAAAAAACGAGGGATGAATATCCATGATTGGTTAGGAAACCGAGAGTCCTCACCGTAAAGGGTGGTAGTGGATGGTGAAATGTTAGGGATACCAAGTCCACATTGACAGTTGGATTATGTGTTCTGTAATTTATAACACAATAGTTTGAGTCAATTAATATTTCTTGGATAAAACATACCCGTGATGACCCAAAATAACTTGAGGTTCTATGTTTTATTCTATAGTTACCGTGGCTCGTGAGGATCAATGTTCCTTACTTGCAAGGAGTAGATACATCTAGATGGTAATTCAAAGACCTTATGTGTCTATATCATGGTTAATAAGAGTTGACCCCTCTCTATTCTAGGGGTCATAAAATATTTTTTATGAATCAAATATCTATGAGATGAAATTTGACATGGATTGAAATTTTTCCAAGAGGGTTTTGGAACCCTTGGGAGTTTTAGCTTTTTACGGAGATGTTCAGTTCCTACACCCTCTAGATTCAAATGGCATTGTGTAGGCCATAATAATGTTTAGGAACAGAATGTAGTTTTTTTTCATTAGGATGGTTTATAATACACTATGACCTAATGTCAAGGATGTTGAATCTAGATGAAAAGTATAGTTATAGATATTTTAAATCAAGCTCTAGATTTCTTATATCATGTGTAGTGATTTGGGAAAATCATTCCATGGATTACCCAAAACACTCTAAGGTGAGGAATAATTCCACGTTGATTTTAGGGATCATATAGATCATAAATCACTTTATCATTTTATGAGGCATACAGTTTGTGACCAAAGATGCATATGAAGGAATCAGCGGAAGATATGCAAATTCAAAAAAATGGTCCCTTGATGCCTGGTATCCTTTTCCAAGAGAAATGAAAGGTTATGAGCATTTGAGAACTCAAATAATGATGTTTTATTTGGGGATTATGTGACATTAATTACGGTTTTGAGTACCCTAAAATCTATTCCACTTCTTAGTCAACACATTATCATGGTGAGGAGGTGTAAAAAATCATTACTCAATCTTTTTCCTAAACCATGGGGGTTCAGCGTGAACGGATTGACATTAACTAGGGACACTATATGGCCCTAGAAACTTTATTCCTCATTTATTTATGCTCTATATTTTTCATCAATTCTAGATCTATAGAGTTTCACTAGAGGATAATTGATTTTTTCCATGTTTTCCCTTTGTGGGTATTCAACATAATTTTTTTGGCTCTCATTCAACAGTTGTTTTAGGAATTGAGATTTAGATTGAAAAAGATAATGTTTAGGGACATACTTTTTTGGCTACATTGTATTCAATTTAATGTCATTATTCACATGGACATGGTTTGATGGGAATGTTTCACAATATCATAATTTTGATACCTACGGTCAGGAGTACTCCAACCTCATTCTAATAAGGCATTGAAAATGTTTTAAATCTTGGCACAATGTTCTCAGGCCCAGAGTAGTGATATTATACCATCATCAAAGGGAAGACCAGAAAAATGATCTGGTTTTGAGTTCTACCATGGAAACACCAAGGATAATAAGGATCTAAAAGAGTTTTTTTGGAATTTATGAAACATTTGGTTAAAAAAATGGAAACAAATATCGGAACAAATGGAAGACTGGAATCGTCAAACAATGGTTCCCATGAAGCCAGGTATCCATTTCCAGTGTTCATGAATGGTTGGATGAAACATTAGTTACTTAATACATGAGGAGTGTTGTATTGGTTAAGGTTGAGATATTATTAGTAGAGAACCCCATTTTGTGGGTTTTGGGGGCTAAAAACTTGTGATATATTTATAATTAATGATGATGGGTAAAGCAATTCACCATCTGACATCATATTGTGGAGAGGTTTCTATCATGTAGTTTTATTGTCATGTGGCCAAGATGTTTTCCTTATATTTCAACATCATGTATTGATGAAATCAAAAGTTTAATGTACAAGACGAACCAAACATAGAGAGGGGAGTATTTTTTTAATTTTATAGATGAACCTAAAATTGGATATATGTGAATCAGTACGTTTTATGTGACGATAAGAATCATGGTAAAAAAAAGTTATTGAATGGGAAAGTCTCTACAATGGTTTGACCGAAGCTCATAATGAGGAATTATTCCCATTGATTATTTTATCTAGACCTAGGATTGATAATCCATATGGAATATATATCCATTGATTCTAGGAATCAATCCACGCATATTTATTTAATAAGAAACTCTCCACAGGTGTCTGACCAATACACATTGGGTGTAATTGCTCCCATTGATTATTGTAACTACCCCCCATGATTAGATATTCTACTATCACTAAAAATATTGCGATGATAGGAATAATGTCACATGTAGTTCTTGAATGGTAAGTTCTCCTTGGAGGTCTAACCTATATGAATAAGGAACATTTTTCCCACTGGTTGTTGTATCTGGTCCTAGGATTTGTGATTTGAGTATCACTATGTACCCAATGATAATAGGAATCAAGACACATGTATTTATTGATCTCTAAAAAGTCCATCAAGGTATTAACCCTGCATATATGAGGGTATTATTCAAATTTATTATTCTATCTTGACCCATTATTGGATATTGATGTGTCACTTCATACAATGTGATGACAAGAATGAAGCCACACATAGTTCATGAATGGGAAACTCTCCATGACGGTCTATCTTATACACAAGGGGGAAATTTATACATTTATAGTTATAGTAGTACATGGTATTCGATATTTTTGAATCACTACATATGATGTTATTAACAAAAAATAAAGACAGAGACAGGTCTTGAAAAATGATGCAGTTTAACGACTTCTGGAAAGGATGTAGGTTCCTTTATATGAAAAGGGAATATTGCGGCTTTACCGAGGACTATGATTATTCTATCACTACATATCCCATAGTGGTGATAATCTATTAAGATGTAGTTCTTTAATGGATATTAGGTATGAGACCAACACAAACAATAGTGGTCATATAAGGATAGGTATATAGTGAAATGCAATTTTATGTCATGCAATGGGAATCAACCATGAAGATTACGGTCACGTGACAAAGACTCTTAGGGTGACTTTTAAGGTCTTGTATCTATAAACATGATAACCATTATGTGAACTGACATTTCTCTATCATGTGGGGAGTCCTTTACCAAAATTTGTAATCTCAAATTGGTTATGCTCGGTGTGATAAATAAGGAATGGAAAATGATCTCTCATTACATAGACATATTTCAAGAAAAATGTTTGATCATTTTTTATCACATGGAATCTTGGATAAGATATATGATCTTGGTGTACCTACATCTATCACTAGAATGAGAATCAATTTGATAATAGTTATAGAAAAATCATTCATTTTAGTGTCATTCAACGAGGACATCATCCATGCAATTTAACATCATGTGGTAAGAATGTGGGTGATTAAACATGAAAAAGAAGTATTTTTGGATGGACCTGAGGATAGAGATCTGCATTTCACTATGCATCAGGTAATGGATAGAATCAAACCAGATGTTGTTCTTGGAAGAGAGATATCCTGTGTGGATCTGGTTTTAACATAAGGATGGGTGTAGTTCATTTCACTTTTTCTTATATCTAGATCTTGTGGGGTGACTAGTCGATGATATTATACTTCCTATGTAGTTTAATTTTTTGTATTGTGGACATCACCAATGTAGTTTAATTTCATTTGGTGAGGATGTGATACATTATGTAGTTTATTGTATTGTTATTAGGACCTCTTTCTTATAGTTTAACATTATTTGGTTTGTACCTCTTCTTTAATGTCTAACAGCATGTTGTTAAGACAAGTGTAATAATTTATGGTAGCTTTGAAAATTATATCTTAATAAAACTCACATTTTTGGGGTCATAATGTGTTCCTTTCCATCATTTCCAATGAGTAAGCTCCATTGTGATAGAACCTATGTAATATATAAGCCTCTTCACAATTGGGTTCCATCTTTGTTGGTTTCTTTCTTGATATCATTGCGGAAATAAAATATTTTACCAAATATCCTTGATGTAGTGAATGGAGGAAGATACTTTTAGATAATTACCTATAAAATAGATTATGATGAACTCAAGGATCTATAGTGCAATAAACCTTTTTCTCCTGAAGCTTCTCAAATTAATCAAACAAATTTTGTGATTGGTCACATTCTAAGAGTTTACCATAGTTGGATTGTAAAGACCCGAAGCCTGACGTACATGGACTTTACATTACTTTTGCGGAATACTTAGTACATTACAAAAACACACACACAAGGACCGTAATAGTTTAGTTTCTTTGGAAACTCGGACTATAATCTTCTAATCGTGGTGAAAGATCTTCAACATCTCCCATAAAGATCTTCCTTTTTTTTTACCTAAAACCTTTCTTTATATCCTGGGGAAAAGAAAACATAAAAGGGTGAGCTCAAATGCTTAGTAAGGGTAAACAAAAGAAATATCAATCACATAATTTTCATAAGAACATAACATTTTTGGAAATCTTAACCTGCAAAAGAGAGCATAATTTCATAACATGGGATAAATCATAGTAGTGAAAATGAAACCATAACTTAAAAAATTACTCATTGTGGCATACACACATAATCATAGAGAATCATTTCTTGTTAGTCAAGACTCATTGCCAAGACTATCTTAGTGGACAAAGTCCCTTTCTGAATCGAGTAATCCTCGTTTCAGTCCTGTTTCACTGAACCGGTATAACCTACCATTCCAGCCATGTCTATCTCATGAGATATGAAATCTTTACCCAATGCATTGGAGGGAGATATAGGTCCCACCCATCTCTTAATGATACCATTCTTATGTGTGGCACAAAATCATAAACCATAAATCATTGCATAACCCATGTAATACAAATGGGAATCTTAAACATCATGACATCATAAAACAATTCATACAAGATAAAGGAATTCATAAAAATAATTCCATCACAACATGATCAAATCAATGTAATAATAGGGATAAAAACAGAACCCTTTATTATCATAGATGGAAAATTATTTTGATAAAACACTTGAACTCCATTCTGGAGGAAAATATCCTTTCTTCTTCAAAATCAATTTCTTTTCACGAAACGTCATGAAATTTTAAAAGAAAGAGATTTTATTGAAAATAGTCATGAAATCTTTTGAAGGAAGCTTCATGAAAATAAGGCTTTATAAAACCGTAAAAATCCGTTCGTGCCGTATAAGTTAAAAATAACATTCTTCTTGTACTTTTGTCGGAAATGTCAAAAAGTACCTCGTACAAAAAAACGACAAAAGATTCCTTTCATACGTATTACTAAAAACTCACCGAAGGGTAAAAATGGATTTAAACAATTTTAGGTGGATGGAAATAATATTACATATTGAGTAAACATGGATGTGGATTATAAAATACACCCCAGTAAAAACTTACGAATAAACAATCTCGGAAAAAAATGAGATTGTGATATTTCCCTTACCTTAGGTACGACTTGCTTTGTAAGTGTCCGAACCTCCTGTATAATGATTTAAATCATGTTATTGACTTATTAAAGAATCATATTCATTGTTATGATATCATATATGGTTCACTTATGACATTATATTACCCGTTCTTTTGTAAATTCCATGTTAAAGAAGCGTTTTGGGTAAAATCGTTTCATTTATCGTAGGTGTTTTGACTTGTTGTTCTTGACATCATTATTACTTATATCATGATTTACTTACTTCCAGAATATAAAATATGATTTGTATATCATATATATTCAGTATATATATATAAATAATAGGTAGATAAATAAAATGAAAAACACCGTTCATGGAGACGGTAGTCCGTACGTACGCATGAACGCTGTTTTTCTTTCCTTATTGTCTTGAAATGGAAGTAAGTAGATGACATACATATGTATATATACATAAATCCAGTAGCTTTATAATGTCATATATTTCATTATTATTTCTTATATATAATCATTCTTAAATGGTTAACATGTAGAATGAATCTCATCGCGTCGTGGAGACGGTAGTCCGTACGTACGCACGAGCGATGATATCATTTCTATAAATATTGAATTGAATTGGAGTGGATTATACAATATATCAGAATCAATATGATGTTGTAATAAATATGTATAGTTATTCATTACACCATTATACCCATCCATGTAAGGTGGCGGTGGAAAATAGATTACACCACGGCGTTGAGACGGTATTCCGTACGTACGCACGCGCGGTGATTTCTTTTTCCGTAGGATGGATAGATGGTGAAATAGGGTTGTTTCATACTTATAATAACATATCAGTATATGAGTGATACTGATGTTATTACTTCATAATGAAACAACCTAAGAAGAAGAAGTGGAAGAATAAATAAAGATGAAAGAATTGGTAACGGTAATTACCTCTTCTTTGAAGTGCCTCTTTGAGACCTCCTCTTAGGGCACTAGAATTGGTCTTTTAGGAAGACCAGAACCTCTAGGATGTTTCTAGGGAAGTGGAGAAGAGATTTTGGCAGGGGTTGGCCGATCTTGAGTGCTCAAATTGATGTGAGGAGGAGGGGGATGAGGTGTCCTTTTATAGGGGAGGAGAGGGGCACCTTAGGAATTCTTAAAAATATTAATTTATAATAAATCTAACCCCACTTAAAAACCTCCAAAAATGACTCATATTCGAAGATTAGATGAGATAGGGTTGTAATCTCATCAACAAATCAAATTTATACATGTTTGGATATTATTTTAAACCTTATCAATTAGATTTAACTCTATGTTAAATAATTTAACTTTTACCGTGTCTTTTTGTTTTCTTTCACTATATGGTTAATACACTTACTATAACATGCCAAACGAACCCCAAATTGTTTATTATTAATATATATATCCTTATATAAGTCATTTGGCCGAACCTTAGATTTTTAGGAATAAAATAACAATTAGTAATATAATATTTGATTTAAAAACTATTTTGTGTCAATTTTGACACTATTTGATATATGATTTTTGTGAAAGTCATAACAGAATTAAATGTTCGAACCAAGTTGATTAAATCAACATTAATATATCATAGTAACCTAGAAAATTAGTGGAATTCATAAAAAATCTCAAATTACATTTATTTTGGTTCTTATAACATCAATTATGTCAATATTTCATTAAAAAGATAATTACTGCATCATCGTTGTGTCATAAATAAATTAAATTATTTGATGTCTAAAAATTACAAATAAAATACCATCATGTAGGAAATCCTTATAGCTTTCTAATTAATATTTACAATCGAATTTATCTTATGTATAACCCCATATTAAAAATGATTTACTTATTAAACTTTGATTTTAACTATTTTAACCCTTCTTTAAATAAATTAATAATAAATGTCCTAATCTAATCCAAGTGGGCCTAAATGGTCATATTTTATTCCTAAGTTTGTTTTTGGTCGAAATAAACTTGTCCAATATGATTAGTACATGTGTTAGGGTAATATTAATATCATATTTACCCTTAGTTACCCTATTTACTATTAACCGCGGTAAAAAAGTAAAAAGTTACTATTCACCAAAAAATTATTTTCATCTCATTGAACCACATTTTAGTCCTTGATATTAACCGTGTCTCTCGGATTTTCGAAATTCCATTCACAGAAGCGGTAAAATTATGTTTTATGCAAAATTCAGTTTTTAACCTACCACTTAGTAGTTTCACTATTCATCAAAAATTGATGTTTTTCAGAACAATGCCAAAATTTCATCCTAAGCTATATTTCATATTCCGAATTCAAAAATGAAGTCTATTTTACCAAATTCATAACACAAAAGTTTCATTAATTAATTTTATAATTAAATCCCACTGTTAAAACAAATAGCGTGTTTTTAAGAAACAATATCTATCAAAAGATTGACACTTGATTATGTCTGGTTTAAATGTGAAATTACAACCAATGACCAACATTGTATTAAATTGTAAAAATATATTCTAAATATACTTTAAAACCACTCAAATTAATAATTTATCACTATTAACAATTTCGATTAAAAAAGTTGTTTTTAATTAAAATTTAGTAATTTTCACTATTCATCAGAATATGAAAGTTATCCGAAATGTACCAAAATTTCACCTTAGGCTAAATTCAATACTCCGAATCCAAAAATGAAATCCATTTTGAAAAATAAAATTTACAAAATTTCAAAAAGTGGTTATTACTATTCATAACGGCTAGTTTTAATAACATTTTAATAGCATATCGTTGTTTAGTGAAACTCGGTATTGCGTATTACACACGCTATCGAGGAAGGTCGCGATTGCGTGTAATGCAAGGCAAGTCAAGGATGTGTGTTGTGCAAGCTCCTTTTGGTGTAGCGTACAACACAAGACATTAATAAAATAAAAAGAATATTTTTCATAAAATCTCGGGCTGTTACATGGATAGTTGAAGTGGGGTAAAATATTCTCTTATGGGAAACAATACGTTGGTTCCATATAAAAATGAATAAAAAGTTTCATATGTAGCAGTATGTGTGGTGGTATAGTTGTCAGATATTTCATGGAGGAGTTTTTATAGCTTGGAATTTTTTCCCTTATTCACAATATTCTAGATTATATGTGATCATATCTTATTGAAATCATATATTTTTTCATTTTCCACTTCAGTGTATTGGGATGAACTGTTGGAATGTCTGTCATACTCGTTGAGTAATTTAATTATATTATTAGCACAAAAATTTGTGTCATTTTTCATCAATATAATTTGAGGAAATCAGAATATATTGATTATATTGAACTTCACATAGTTGATGATATTCATTATGATAAATTCCTTGGAGGGAATTAACACATCCCATTTGGAAAATAAGTCAGTAACACTAAGGATGTAAATAAACTGCTTCGCTATGGATGGGGGATATGGCCCCACAACAGCCATTCCCTTTACGGAAAATGTCCCAAAATAGTTAATTGAATGTAAAAAAATATAGGGGTTAATGGAAGTAGTTTTCATGAATATATCATTCATGAAATTTCTAGGTGATCAACACATAGCTAGGTATCATTGTTTTCCAGTACAAACCAAGACTCCTAATTTGGCGAGAGAGCCTGGTCCTAGACTGGTGGGCACATGATGATCCATCATCGACATCTTCGATAATGGTAGGAACCTATGTTTCAATTATGGGTCTGTGAAGCATTTCATAAAAGGATTATTTTCAAAGGTATAGTTTCTAATTTGGTCCATCCTAGAGGGAAATGTTTTTTTCTCCTCAATTAATCATTTCCCTTTCAATTGGGTCTATTGGGAGGATTCCATGTTGTTGATAATCAATTATGAAATCAATCCATATAGGGGTGCATACTGGTTCATCACACTATGGGGTAGTGTAGATCTGATTCATTTCGTCCATTTCACAAATGATGGATAATGAGACCATAATTTGGTCTTGGATGTGAATGATTGCATATTCCTGATCAGGGTAAGCAAGAACTATGGCTACACTAGCTAGTACATCATGATGAGAATTTTGTGATCGGAGGACATGACATAATGTGGGGTCAAACCCGAACTCTTCCACCATTCCTCATACATATCCAATGAGAGGATTCCGTTATACCTTTTTGATAGATTATTATCTGTGGTTCTACTTTATAATTAACTGTAAATTCACATTATGTTTAGGTATTGTATCTACATCTGTTTATTTATTTTAAAACTAGTGATGAGGGCTTGTTATTCATCCTCATTATTTGTGTATCCTTCAAATATTTAAAAAAATTGTGAATTTTTTTTCTTTATATATATATAAAATCCATATTCCAACCCATTTTATATTTATACTTACTAGGTTATTTCCAATAAGACTTCAGGTGGCACCAAAAAAAATACATATCCCATGTCTGGGGAGTTTCATGGGTATAGAAATCCTTGTCATCTGGATGTTCAATGTCCACTATTGTATTTATTGGGGTTGAATGTTCCATTTGAAATTTTTTCATAACCAATCCTTTCACCTCCTCCTTTGACACGAACTGAATTTAATACTATAATTGAATGATTTCACATTAGGCCAATTGCCTAGTCAGCATAGGAAAAAACATATACTTGAGAAGAAAACATTTCCATTTTGGATGATGAGGTAGATAGTTTTATCATTACCTAAATAATTTGTTTGTTTCAGGAGATCTCCAAGAGATCGTTCCACGAATGCCACATATATGAGGAGTTTCATTCATTCCAAAAATAAAATTATGACCCGTGGGTGAAGTATGTACTACATGAGGCTCTAAAATTTTAGATGACAGTCTTAATCCCATCAATAGGTGATAGTCGTATTCATTAGATTGTTGAAGTAGTATATTTGGTGTCTAAGTTGGCAATCAAATGGTGAATTTATTAAATTTTACCTTGGATCCCCCTTTTCAATTCGATATTATAAGGGGGGCATTGCTAGAATTTCACTAACCTCTTGTAGGTTAAAAAAAATTCAATGGTGGTGTACCAAAAATTAGAATAATTTTTAGAATGATAACCCAAAAATTAATGTTGTTAGATTCATTAATTCAATGTGTTGTCAAAACATGTCGAAGACTTTTCGAAGGTCTGTTAACTAATCACATCACATTCAAAATTTGACTACCAGGTCATCGATGTTAAATTATTTAATTTTTCCTTATATGGGATTAAATAAATGATTTATGGTGCGTTGATATGTTGTGATATCATTCTTTAATCCAAATATAATGAATAAATATCAAAATATTACTTGATATGCTATGAGGTCTATGATTTCCTCTTCTTTAGGGGCCACCATGATCTGATTTTACTCTGATCACCCGTATATCAGGGAAAGATATTAGAATCCCAAAGATATATCGATCATTTTTTATATGATCGGTAATGGGAAATCATCCATTGGGAAGTGTAAATTATGGTCTCTAAAATCAATTTACAACATAATCATCCCATTGTTTTTCCTGATAGGGACGATGTTGGTTAGTCATCCTAGGTATTTCACCTCTCAATAAAATTATCTTTGACCAATTTTTCAACTTCATACTATACATTAGTAGCATGAGTGGGGTGAATCCTTCTAGAAATATGATTAAAAACTCCATGTTCATAATATAATGAGGTATGGTTCATAGAATCTTCTTTGTTTTTTTTGTAATTTGTGGACAATTCCAACAGAACACGTATCAATGATTCGTTATAAATGTGATGTATATATCTATCTCCTAGAGAGGCAGGGTAAAACTAATCAATGTTTGTCATTGTTTTTATTACATTATAGAATTCATCTTATTATCCAGATAAATGGTTGTGGATACACCTTCATAAAATAAATTTGGGGAATTCCTAAGTTCATCCTCTTCTTCCACCACCATTGAGTTCGTAGAGTCATTTTCAGTTGTGGTAGATGATCTGAATGAATATACGTCTCTATCAGTATGATAGAGTACATGGGAAGAAAAATTTTCATCCCCCACCTCTATAGATTTTTAAGAGATACTCTGGAGATAATTTATTCTTTTTTATATTGTCTTTAGGAACATAAGTATCATGAACATCATGGATTTAGTCTGTTTTTGTAATCAAATTAATGCGTAGAACCTAATAATTCTTGAGCATACTCAAGGTATTCATTGGGATAGTCCGCAATCCATTGGGCAATGCTAATTTCATATTAGAATACACCATTGGTTATTTTCCTTCCCTTCTATAGAATCCTTCTTCATCATATATGTATTTGAAAGACTTTAAGGGTGCCTTATCACCATTTAGCACACTAACATTCCCATCGATGGCGTATTTCATGAATTTATGGAATGTTGATGGCACTACTACGTAGTTATGAGGACAAAGCCTTTATATTAATACAATTTATGTCTTTACATTATTGATGAACATGAACTTAATATTATATATGAGATCCAAAAGCTAATACATGGTCTTGGAAATCGTGAGAAGTATTTGATCACTCTTATCATACCCATGGATGGGCATCTTTATAGCAGATAAGTCCCCATCAATATATCTCCAACATCGAAGTGTATGAATTGATATGAGGCTGATCCTATAATTATTTTAATTCAATACCCTTTATATTTACACTATTATTGAATCTTAACAAAATATATTGGGGCATGATGTGTCTATGGATGGCCTCTTCCCAATCCTCTTCTATAAATGAGATAGTGACTTGGAATTCAGATTTCATGATCTCCACTTGATAATCCATAGTTGTAATAAAATCTGTCTCTAACTCTTGTGGTGTCTTTAGGGATTTGAAGAGTTCCTAGATAAGTTGTTTGCAAAAGGAATGTTCCTCTAGGATTGATAACTTGGTTGGGATGGCCACTAACATTTTTAGAATTTCAAACATTTGTGATAAAGTTCAATTCTTCCCAGTGAGGGTACTCTCTTTATTCTACTACTGAAGAGTTTATTTGTTTTAGTAACATGGACATGATTTATGTGCATAGGTTGAGACAGAATTTTATTCTAGTGGCGTTGATCATGTTTTCCTTCGTAGTTTTCTAGGAAGACAAAACAATCGAATCCCTTAATTATTGTCCTGTATGATTAATGGGATTGATCGACTGCTGGAGGGATCTAGGGAACCTCTATATTTCTATTGAGCTCTCTGGAGTTCTTTTCCATAGTAAATGAATTCATATATATATTCTCTGTGGGAATATGAATGAGATATTGTCTATGACCATGCTCAAATTTTTCCCTTATACTATTGGCTACTACTCTTTCATCATCCCCTTCCTTGGTCATGTATGGGGAACTCATACCCAGAGTAATATTCATCATTGGAGAAGTGGTCTGCCAAGTGTATAACCCGAATTGAACCAAATATTTTATCTTCAGCTAATATAGGTTTTGTTATGTGGGGAGGTTCCCATTCGTAAAACATTTCATGGATGATATTTTCTAGAATGAAATATTGTGTAAAAGCCGAATATAACTCTTTACCTTCTCTTTATTTTTGCTTCTGAAAATTGCATCCACCTCCAATAGGTGTTTTGGATGTCACCTACCCTGGATATGGTAACATTATGGGGTTTCAGAGCTATTATATTATGATTAAATGAGCTATTTTAATGGCCTTTCGATCCTCCCAGTTGTCAAACTTCTGCCCATGACATTCGAAAAATGGTTTCCTGTCACCTTATTCACCTGACCGGGAAATGGTTATGTTAGTCACCTATTCTTGTAAATTATCCAACTTATCATATCCAAAATCAATCATTCTATTGGTGATTTATTTAAAGGTGTATCAATATTGGATGGTGTGACCCAACCTCCTATGGAAAAGGATGTAGTTTGGGAAATCACTTAGTTTGGACTCATCTAATTTCATGGGTTGTGGTAGCTTGAGTAGGTTATTTTCTATTTCAACAGGAAAATAACTCACAACCTTATCATTTTAGAATGAGTATAAATTATTCATTCAATCACATGATCATAGGAAAAACTGGTCTATTTTTACATCTGGTCGAGGGTGGTGTTGCTGATGCTTCCACTCGACAGGGGGTTTTAGGCTATTTGGGAAATTAATAGGTTCTTTAATAATATATTTTTCATATTTTGGGGATAATATCATTAGATTATACCATTTCAAGACATTTAAACATTGATGAGGTGATGATTTAGTACTTATCTTGAGTCTATTGAACGGGTTATTACAAATGATGTTCTATTTCCGACAACATAAGAAATCCTCTTGGATATTTCATCAGAATCAGATGTGTTTTTAGAACATACAAGAGATTTTTAGCATATAGTTCTATAAATATCCCCTGTGTAAAATGGATACTGAGTGATTAGGTTAAAATTTTCCATATAGACAGTAAGTAATATACCCTATAATTTTTTATGGCTTGTAATTTTTCAGTTCGAAAATGACATCTTCATTATCATAGATATAAACTAAAAAAATTAATTAATGATGGAGGTATTCCTATCCTAAAATGGATCTTAAAGGGAGTCTACTATACCAAAAAATGACGGACCTATCAATGTTTTTATAGAACACCTCATCTTGGCCACCTCTTATTGGTCATGACTGCTCAACTTTATTCCTCATTGGGATAGAAATTGAGTGAGACACTATTCTAGATCTCCCACTCGGCCCAAAGTGTTGATGGAAAGGTTACTGAAATTGGGTGGGAAAATTTTTAATCAACATGTTAGGGATATGGATTATTCTCAAGAATCATAGGAATGTGTATCCCCTCTATGGGATCCTTTTAGAATCCATGGAGTCAATTGGATTGGGATGTTATGAAAGTACTGATGTCGGGGATGCTAATTACCTATCAGGATCATGTGGGACATGACATTGTGGCCTCACTACTTCCTCTTATTGGTTTTCAATCGATGCTAATACTGAAGGATATACATGGTGAGGGAGTGGTTCTTATTTCCATGAAGTAAAGTCATGGTCATCATTAGTATTGTTATAAATATTGATAGGATTTTTGGATTCAAATCCATTCTAAATCTCAAATTCCACTCTTGCTATATGATAAGCTATTTCCTTGTATATATGAGGAGGAATAATTCAATTATCATAAAGACAATACACTATGGTAATGATTCCGCAAATTTTCTCCTCATTGTGTTCTATGAGATCTCGAGTCACATCCTCACACTATGAAAACTTCTCCTCCATGGAAAGAATATCATATTATTAGGGGTTGAGTGAGATATGATTATTAATTTCAGTTTATCTCTAATATTGTTCCACCATAGAGGTGGAAAATAAATTTTTAGAGTTTCTAGGTTATGGATAATCCTTTAGTTCCATGTGCGTGCAGCCTCAATTGGTGAATCTAAAACACCATTCTCTCAAAGATTATATTCTATACTATTTCCCTCTACATTTTCATATTGATCCACATTATATGTTTTTTCGATTACGATGACATTCATTGGGGTATATCAAGATATGGTAGTTGATCCATTACTCTCAATGTAACTAGGTGATTCTTCCTTACCACCATCAATGTAATTTTTTCCACTCCTCTATATATGGTAACTTATGTCTCCACCCAATATGGGATTTAATTTCATTTTTCATACATTCCTCCAATCTCGGCCAATGAATAGTGACCTTGAGGGAGTTCCTGGTTGTTATTTTTGAATGGTCTCAGAGTAGAAAATGTTTTCCTTATATAGGGAGGGACATATGGGATATTGACCATAGATATTTGCCACCCAATTGAGAGATTACTGACTCCATTTATAGTGATGATGATTATTAAAATTCTCCTAGTCCTATGGGATTGGACTTTTTTGGGACACCATTAGAATTTTTTGAACCATTTGTTAAGGATCATATGAGTATGGTTAATGGTATGATGACTACATGGATGGGGATTGAGATATAAATTTACCTATCCTAGTAAGCCGGGTCTGATCTAGAATTAGAAATTATTTCTACAGGACCCTATCAGGGTGTCATGTAACTGGTGATAGATATTATGATATGAATTCTCCCATCCCTATGAGATGGGGTTTATTTTCATGTACTTCCAATGTATCCTAAATAATCATATGGATTGATGAAAAAGATGGTAGAGGTGGTGGTAAATATTCCCCTGGTCGGTGGGCTTTGTTCACTCTTAGACAACTACTATGGATGATGATACTACAATACACCTGATTTGGTGTAGTTGTGATCATGTATGACCTAGGTGAAATGGTAGCCCATGATAAGACTCATTCTCTATGGGATGTTTATTTATTTATTGTAACTTCAGCTTAAGTGTCTGAAATGTTTTATCACTTCTTTGATGGGACCAGTTTAAAGATATATTAGTATCCCTCTCTCTATATTTTTAATGACTTGGCATCATTAAGGAGGGAATATTATGTTGCAGTGACTCGCTATGATGTATGTTACTCGGTCCTCAAATCTCACTAGAGGTTATAACATTATAGGACATCCCATTTGGGAATATTTTGATCTAGGTTATCGGTGAAGTGAAATTCTCTACACATCCCCCATCCTCCAATAGAGCTACCTGACTGGGCTTTGGTGATCAATTGGTGAAGAGTTGTTTGCAATGGAGGTAAGTGTGCTAAAAATTTTCTTTATTATATCCCATTTTCGAGTCCCATTCCATTGAGATAACATCCAAGTATAATAGACAAAACAGTGTGTTGTTGGTCCAAATGTGACCCTCATATCCAAGACATGGGAGGTTTTTAGACTTCCACCATTGGTGATTTGAAAACACATTTTTACATAGGTATAAAATTAAATACTTTTATATCACATTCGGTATATAATAATCACAAGTGGATAGGGGAAAGAACATATTTTTGAGGATCTTTTCGGGTTAAATATCATCATATTTCCTTGTTGAATTCCACTTTATCATACTAACATGCCTCCACATGGGAAGACCATATATGTTTATTCTCAATGATTCACGTAGGCCAATGGGAAGGGTTATTAGTATCTATTTATGAACCATGTGTGGTTGACCTAGGTGCTTCAAAAAACTCTATATATAAAGGTTAATGAGTCTCAATAACCCTTATATATAGAGGTTTCTAGGCAAGGGTACTATTTCCTTGTCTAAGGGGGATATCACTATGGGGAGTTTTCCCTTGTCGGATGCGAGTATTAGAGTCCCAAGAATCTATATACACTCTTCTAGGAGTTGAAATATCAGTATAATGATTACATTATTCTTCATTTAATGATTCGATAGGCCCTTGTGTTGTTGATAATGTGTCTTGAACCACCTCCATGATTCTGACATTGATTATATTAGGGATATGTTCCTCATTATACATTGTGGAAAAATATGTTAACCTACATTTTGAGATTTTTTTGGGGTATGATTCTATAATATGAAGGCCTCTGGAATATATTGACAAATGATTGGTCCTTCAAAAATATGAGTATGTTGCTGAGAATTAGATAGACTATGAAAATCTTTATTTTTCATTATTAGCAAAAATATGCGACTGCCTCTGGGTGGTTTCTTGAATATGTTTTCAGCTATAGCTGGATTGGGGTTTTGAGATAGATACAAATATGCATTCCATTCAAAAATATGCTGAACTACATCCAGAATGAGAGAAGGAATGTTATCCTTTTATTGTATATCCTCTGAAGGATGTTAGTATTGTCATTTGGTGATGAAATTAGGGGTATGAACATGGAATCCATGATCTATTGGAATATGACAAGAAGATTAACTAATAGGAATATAATCCCTTCCCAAGGCTTGTTTCATCCACACTTGGTAATCCTTTTTTTATGTGGAGATATAATCACAACCTAATTTCATTGAACTATTCCACCTGTCTTTTTTGATAGGAATGCACACCTATCCCATGGCATATACATCTCTCAATTGGTGATCCTTGGTTAGAGTGGGGATATGAGCCCAACCTAGATATTTTGGAGTATTTTTCCAATAATTTTATATAGGGAAGTGTACAAGCCTCAATCCATGTTCCCCTATAACAAAGTGATCCACAATTAGAATGGGGATATGCGCCCGATCTATTTTCTTTTCCTTGACCAGAATATCCCGATAATCCTCTTGGATGATAGAAATAATGTACACTTTCTCCATAGAAAAAATATGTCAATATTGATTAGAGTGTTTTGTTTCCCTAGTTGTAGGAATAAGAATGTGGGTATATCCTAGTGTCTAGACCATTTCCAGAATATGCTTTTAGAGTTCTTTAGTTGTTTCCAAAGTGTAGTGAAATTTTAGCAAAGTGTGTGCCAGAATGTGTGCCAATTTTTTTTGCCTAATATATACTCAAATATAAATTCTATTGATTCTTGGAGATGATCCATCATATTTCCTCCATGTTCCACCAGAATATTTTAATGGGATTAATGCTTGTGGGTAGTAATAGGCACCAACCCCATGTTGATGCAGGAATATTCCAACAAACATGAATATATAGTGAAGGAATATGTGGTTTTCCACTAGATACCTCCAAATTGTTTAGCAGTGTTGGTTAGTAGATGTTGTTATATGATCCCACTCTAGGTTATCCAAATATTTTTCCACCTGATGAATCTTCATTAGTTCTTGTAAAAGGGCTTCAGAGGATGAAATGTGAGGGGTGGTGCTCACAATATGTTACTAAGGGGAACATCTAGGAAAAAGATAGAATTCAACATTGACATGATCCCCACGTGATAGCTCTTGAACTGTAAGGTATCTATATTTTCTTCTTATATCCAAATTCATTAGATAATTAAGGTGTTGATTTTTTATCTCTGTGGATATGAATTCAAATCAAACAATGGTGGAAATGATCTCCATAAAATGCAATATAGATTTCTTGGGATAATGAAGACTCATTATTTCTGGTGTCTAGATACACTACTACGTAGACTCAAGGGACATGATTATACCTTTCTAGAGGAACTCTTTGATAAGCACATTTTCCACCAAATATTAATGGTGTTGGGAAGTTGAAGTCGTTCAATTATTTGTTAGGGTTGTGTTACTAGCTTATTTTCAAATGAAATTTCTTAATGAGAACATGATCCTAGGTCAGGGTGTTTTTTGTAAGATCATTATTTTTATTCATAAGGTCAATAAAAAACATGTTCATTGATTAGTGAACCACCGCATGTATGTTACATTCTCAATTAGATATGCACAGATAACAACATTTTCCTTTCTTATCCTAGTATGAACATTTTTCTTACAAGGAATTATCACATATTCGATAGGCCTACTTCATGATAACCCCATTTAAATTTGTTCAACCAACCATTTTTATTATTTTAGATATTCTTGTTATGTTCAAAATTTTTATTTATATGGAAATAGAAAAATCATGGTAGGAAAAAAATGGTCTGATGTTTACTAAGAAGTCTATCCTTTTAAACCTACGAAAGGAATATCGTAGTTAATTGATTTTATATCAGGTTCACAATTTTTTTGATGGAAATAAATCATGGATGATTGAAAAATCATGCATGATTCGAAAATCATGGTCCGAGTAGGAATATAGGGTCTATAATATTTAACCTTTGAATAATATTTCATAGTTAATTGATTTCACATTGTGTTCAACATTATTTTTTGGAATGAGCATGAAAATTGTAGGAACTAAATGTTCTAACAAGGATTTTTAGTCTATCCTTTTTAACCTGTTAATTAGCTTCCATGGTTAAATTATTTCAAGTTGGCTTCACGATTTTTATTTCATTGGGAAGAGGACATACATGGTAGGAACAAAATTTTCCAATGAGGATTGGTTAGCATATCCTTTTTATCCTAAGAAGTATATGTCTTAATGAAATGATTTCATGTTGTGTTCACCATTTTTGTTTTTGTGGAATGATCACATGCATGGTGGTAGTATAATTATCTAAAAAGGATTCGTAAGTCTATCCATTTTAACCTGTGAAGGGTGGGTTGTTGTTAAATTATTTCACATCGGGTTCACTATTTTTTTCATGAGAAAGAGCATTTATTTTGGATATTATTTTTCTGGGGTTCAAATATGGAACTTCTACTTAAAAAAGGGTTAGTTGAGGTTTCCAACCTAACAACACCTAGGAAGTAACATTTTTTAGATGATGTGATGTCAAGATGCTTAAACACTTTTGGATGGAATTATTTACTACTATAATAATATCATATATTATAGAAACCCCCAATCCAATGGTGCCTATGAGACATGATATACTTAACATTTCATTACATCATTTACAAATAAGATATCATGTCCCATTACTACAGAAGATTGCGAGGCTCAGGATTCTGGGAAACCAGCTGCTACTGATAAACATCATTATTTCCAACCATGCCTAAAAAATTTTAAACAAAAACGTAGGGTGAGCAAATATGCCCAGTAAGGGGTTTTAAAAACGTTTTAAGAAAACTATTTCTTAAAGTAGTCCCTTTTGAAGAGAAGAAAACACTTTGCTAAAAACGAGACATTTTCTTTTCAGGAAATCCAACGTTTTTGAAAACCACTTTCACAGAGAAGTACGTACTTGAAATAATCTCCAAAGAAAACATGATCAGAGAGCACAACATAAGAAGAATAAACAATGCATAATAATTAAACAAGGTTACTTAAATTCTAAAAAGAATTCTGTGACTAAACAGGGAAAATGTTCATAACAAAGTTCATGAGAATATACCGTTCTTCTAACTATTTAACACTTGAGAAACAGTTCTTGACACAGAAATTACATTTTCATAGTCATGGGATTTTTCAACTAGGGGTTGTCCTGTTAGTTGAACTAACCCCTAGTTGACCAATTATCATCACATGTAGAGGGAATGTATAATACTTGACTTTGTCAAGACCTTTAGTCAAGACCGTATAACATACTTAACGGGTCAAGGCTCACTGCCAATCCTGTTTCCAGGGTAGCACAAGCCAAGGCTAACTGCCAAGACCATCGCACATAACGTCTCATGAGACTCCTGCTTTACCCAATGCATTATAGCACTATATAATTTTGGGAGCACCCATCACATCTTTCATATTGCACTATATAATTCCGGGCGCACCCATCACATTTAAGTCCTATACATCCCTCACATATCTTGACATGGTCTTCTATTCATAGGGTTTCATACATTCTTAATCAACCCCTTTTTTTCCACTTACATAATAATAACGTGAAGACAGTTTAATCATAAATAAACTGAGACATGCATGCTAAAATCCGTACACCCAAGAAATTATCTTAATAATTGAAACATGGTTTTGAAGGAAAAAAACACAAACACATAACATTCCATAACATCATAAAACCCACTTAAAGCATGGTCGTTCATAACTTACACCTATGTTGATAAATGGATATTGTTGGTGTTTAATTAAATATGGGTAAATATACATGAAGTTAGGGATACAATGGGCGAAATCAAGTCCATCTTTGGAAAACCATGTACATAGTTGTGTAAAAAATCATTTATTACCACTTTGAATAACAAGACCCCCCTTTTTTTTGTAAAGTTAGCAACCATCTTAAATGAACTTGTAATTAAAGACAACAAGATGATACATGGATATTTATACACCTATATATAAAAATTTAGGTTCGTATACACATATTCATGGGTTTACCACATCAAACCATACTCAAAAGTATTTCTCAAGTCATACATTAAACATAATTAATGTTTGATAAACCGAGTGGGGTTCTTTTATATACCAGTAATGAACATAACTTTTATAAAACCCTTAAGTGATAATGTAATAAACATTAAAAGAATTAAATAAATTTGTCTTCATATATGCACATAGATGTACATGTACATCTTATATAACCACATGTACATAGACATATATATGTTCTATATATTTTCATAATCTTATATGTTTTTACATTTACCCGCAAACTCCATTTTCATAGGGTAGGGTGAAGAATAGGTTGATTACATATAAACAGATTGTGTATACATGCATAAAGTGTATTACATGTATACATTTACACATATATATGTAAATACACAAAGTGTATTCATGTACATGCAAACACCCATAACCGAAGTAAAATAATACCCAAGAGATTCTTTTACCCCGGTTGGTTTTTTCGGTAAGTGGAAAGATGATATGAATGGGTCTTATCCCTTTGTATAATTATATATATATACCTACAAATGAAGAATATATATATATATATAACCAGGTATTTTCCCAAAACCAAAAGAAAATTTTCAAACAGGAAGGACTCCTTCTCTTGGTTTTGGTTTTAGGAAGGGAATAATGGATTGAACTGATTCACATGGTCCCGTATAAATATTTATATAGGTTTATATAAAGAGTATATTCACATATGAAAAGCCCTCGAAATTGAAGGGGAACAAAATAAGGGAGTTTTCTTTACAGGGGATAAGAAGAATTGTTTTTTTAATCCTTTCATATCTGTATAGATAAGAAATATATACACATAGGTTCATTAACATATAAACCTATATATATGTGTGTATATATACTAGAGCATAATATAAAACATGGAAGATTTTCTCTCTTAACATATTGGAGAGTTGGAATAGGCACGACAAATGTAACTGGGTATATAAACACAGAATATATATACATATATATATATATATAACACATATATAAGTGTATATATATATTAAAACCGAAACTCAAAAAAACCTAAAATAGAACTCGACCCTTACTTTAGCTTGGAGAGGGGAAGGGGAATATGCGGAAACGAGGACCGGTGGTTGAATGAATAAAAAGCTTCGGGTGCGCAACCTCTGGCCTTCGGTTCAACTTGGGGTTTAAAAAACATAGAACTCAACACGAAGACGTCGACCCAGGTATACGAGGTTAGTTGGTGCCTAACCCATGGAAAGGAAGGAGAAACGTGGGTCCCCTCACTGGCCTAGACAGAGAATAGGATACGCCCTACACCCTACTGGTTCGACGAAGCGAGGAAGAAGAAGGAGCCACAGGACGCGAGGTAGAAGATAAAACAAGAAAGAGCAGACGACCGAGATTAAAAGAGGGAGATCGTGCGGCTTAGAAGTGGTGCAGTTTTAAAAGAGATGGATGAATGCGATCAGAGGGGAGAGATCAGACGGCCTCGGTTTGTTGCGGCATTTAATGAAACATGGTTCAACAGTTTAAAAAAAAATTATTATTATTATTTTTTTCATTAATTTATTACAGCATTGTTTTAAAAATTCAATTTTTAATCCAACATTTATTATTTTAAAAAAAGATGTCATTGACCAATAAAAATATATATATTGATTCAATCAAAACATATTATTATATAAATATATGTATATATATATTTTATTTTTAAAACACCAATAATTATTATTAACCTTATTATATTCAATTATTATCATTAAACCGTAATTATTAATTACTTAATATTACATTATGAAGATCAATGGTTTATTTAAAATATAAGGAAAACATGGTTAATCAAAACATATCATATATATATATATATATGTTTTTAATTTACTTTATTAGATAATTACCTTAGTTTCCTTAATTAATGATTAATATTTATTAAACATTAAACGTAACTACATTCAATCACACATAAGAGTGAGTTGATATAAACATTACCACTACGAAACACATAAGTAAAAGAAATCATAGTTCGATGTAGTTTCCAAAACTATTAACCCAAATTATAAATATTCGCATTATTATTATATTTTATATTTAATTTAGAGAATAAGAATCATTTAATTTGATGAAAAGTATATATATATATAACTCAAGATTTAGTACATGTTTAGACAAAATAAAAACCCATCAACTTTTATATAATTACAACATAAAATTTTAATTGCTTAAATTATGAAAATATGTGTATTGAATAATAATATAAATTTTCACCATTTTGAAACATAAAATATAATTCGCATTTTTGGGAAAACAAGAAATAAATTAATTAAATTATCATTGATGTCATTTTTAAACATTGGAGAAAATTTTATAATTAACATTCCAAACCTTTCAGGGGTAAGCCATTCTTATTTCCAATGGTCAAAAACAAAACATAGCGGATATGAGAAACCAACGGTCATATTTATAGCCGTTTGGGTTCAAAGGTCGGATTGGTGTGCTTATAAAGGGTCGGGTCTCAGGGTGTCCCTCACTCCAGGTGAATGAAGGAGAAAATAAGAGATGGTTCGTGTGATTCCCTTGGAGCTCAGCACGGTTGCAGTGGCTTCAGCCATCCTCAGGTTCATTATGATGGATGCCAGAAACCCCTACCGCATTCTTGTGCTCTTGGTGGTTTTAAGCGGTCTCCCCATTATTGTAATCGGGTTCTTAGTTGGGATTTTTGGTTAGCTTATCGTTTTGTTCGGTCAGTGGATGTTGTAGCCGAGATGTTACTTATATGAATAAAAGGAACTTTCATTCATTTGATGCATTTTATTATTATTACCTTGTAAGTTGATTGTTTTTTCACATAACGATGACGTTGAAAAGAAAACTTGTCAAAAATCAAAACATGGTTTCTCAGGTCGTTACATCACTTCCCCCTTCAAAGAATTGCCCCCTCACAATTATATAATAAAAAGAAAAACTAAAACTCCACACGCACAACATTACCGAAATAGTGGATCTGTCTCGGTTAACGGGACACCAAAGTTGGCACATAGCTCTTATGTTTCCCTAGCCCAGATACACTTCGAACAGTACCTCTTGAACTCCTTCTCGTTCGTACTACACACAGGCTTCCAAAGGGAGGCTCGTGCGGTTAAAAGCTCAGAAACGTCCGAGTAGACAAACTCCTTGATAACACTACGGGTCACATCATGCTCGAGGTAGTCGAGAGGAATGATGCAGTTGAGGAGACTGAGATTTGGAACCTGGAACATGTAGGCTACACTAAGGTGGCCATTCTGAGCAGCCACGAGGAAGAACGCTCTGGAAGAAAAGTTATGTCCCAGAGTAAAACAATGGAAGAGTCCTTCAAAGTATCTTCCCCATCACCTATAGTAGGGGAGTTGAGCAGTGGCGATGAGGTGAAAAACACGATCATCCTCTTGACACAAACAAAGAATCTCTGGACCATTTTCTAGATCAAGCAGACGCTGACAAGACCCTCACAGGTGGAGAAAGGATGGATAATCCACCGTGCATGCCCTGATCAAGATGACTTCTACTAACTCATCGGGTAGTGATGAGAAGTTTGTTTGACCAGCCATCTGAAAAAAATATTAAAAGGAAGATCTTAACAACATTGATAAGGTAGAGACATGAAAGGAAACATGAAACTTCTATTTATGCAAATGTTTACATGACAAAGCCATTGTTTACTAGACGTACACCACAAAGAGTGGCAAAACTTCCTAACTCTTCAAACCACATGTAGGCTGAACAGACAGGACTAAACTCATGAGAACATCTATGACGTCTCCTGAGTTTAGCATGAGGGGTATGGAGTTGGGAAAAATCGGTATACAATTCATGCCTAAGAGAAAAACGGGTGGACTCATCTTCCAACACTCCAAAGTCCATTAATGGGCCCCAGAAGCCGTAGTGAAAAATCTGGCATAGGTAAGCCGCTCAGAGGTCTCTAGCAGCAACAGCTTCTTGAAAAGGGTTATCAAGCATCATGCCAAATTCCTCGCCAGTCGTGAACACTCGGAAGAGTCCTTCGTGATACTTTCCACGACGTGCTTAAGAGGGAAATTGGGTCATCATCATTAGGATATAATCTATCCCCAATCCCCGATGAAGACTAAGCACCCTAGGTGAGTTTGACACGTCATACAGGTGCTTACACGTCATGCGAATTCGGGCATAATTTAGAAAGTTCTCACATCTAGCTAGAGATACAATGTTCTCTAGAGCCTCAGTGGGAGGTGACAGTAGGTCGGTAGGTACATTTTTATCATCCATATGTAAGTTATAACATTTTTACTTAGTTATTCATAGCAATACATTTATACCACCAGATTTTTCAGAGTTTCCTGAACCCATCCTCTGATACCAACTATAGAAAACCTGAATCCCAGGATGCCTATGAGACATGAAATACTTAACATTTTATTACATCATTTGCAAATAAGATATCATGTCCCATTACTACAGAAGATCGCGAGGCTCAGGATTCTGGGAAACCAACTGGTACTGATAAACTTCATTAGTACCAACCATGCCTGAAATTTTTTAAACAAAAACGTAGTGTGAGAAAATATGCCCAGTAAGGGGTTTTAGAAACATTTTAAGAAAACTCTTTCTTAAATAAGTCCCTTTTGAAGAGAATAAAACACTTTTCTAAAAACAAGACAATTTATTTTCATAAAAACCATCATTTTTGAAAACCACATTCACAAAGAAGTACATAATGGAAATAAGCTTCAAAGTAAACATGATCAGAGAGCGCAACATAAAATGAATAAACAATGAATAATAATCAAATAAGGATACTTAAATTCTAAAAATAATTCTGTGACTAAACAGGGAAAACGTTCATAACATGGTTCATGTGAATATACAGTTCTTCTAATAGTTTACCACATGAGAAATAGTTCTTGACACATAAATTACATTTTCATAGTCATGGGAGTTTTCAACTAGGGGTTGTCTTGTAAGTTGAACTAACCCCTGGTTGACCAATTATCATCACATGTAGAGGGAATGTATAATACTGGACTTTTTCAAGACCTTTCGTCAAGACCATATAACATACATAATGGGTTAAGGCTCACTGCCAATCCCGTTTCCATGGTAGCACAAGCCAAGGCTAACTGCCAAGACCGTCGCACAAAACGTCTCATGAAACTCTTGCTTTACCCAATGCATTGGAGTGCTGTATAATTCCAGGCACACCCATCACATCTTTCATATTGCACTATATAATTTGGGGCACACTCGTCACATTTAAGTCCTATACATCCCTCACATATCTTGACATGGTCTTTCATTCATAGGGTTTCATACATTCTTAATCAACACCCTTTTTTCCACTTACATAATCATAACTTGAAGATAGTTCAATCATAAATAAATTGAGACATGCATGCTAAAATCCGTACACCAAAGAAATTATCTTAACAATTGAAGCATGGGTTTTAAGGAAATAAACACAAACACATAACATTCCATAACATCATAATACCCAATTAAAGCATGGTCATTCATAACTTACTCATATGCTGATAAATGGATATTGTGGGAGTTTAATTAAAACTGGGTAAATATACATGAATTTAGGGATACAATGGGCAAAATCAAGTCCATCTTGGGAAAACCATGTACATAGTTTTGTAAAAACTCTTTTATTAGCACTTTTAATAACAAGACCACCTTTTTAGTAATGTTAGAAACCATCTTAAAAGAACATGTAATTGAAGACAACAAGATGATACATGGCTATTTATACACCTATATATATAAATTTAGGTTCGTATACACATATTCATGGGTTTACCACATTAAACCATACTCAAAATTATTTCTCAAGTCATACATTAAACAAAATTAATGTTTGATAAACCGAGTGGGGTTATTTTATATAAAAGTAATGAACTTAACTTTCATAAAACTCTTATGTGATAATGCGATAAACTTTAAAATAATTAAATAAATTTTTCCTCATATATGCACATAGATGTAGATGTACATCTTTTATAACCACGTGTACATATACATATATATGTTCTATATATTTGCATAATCTTATATGTTTTTATATTTACCCGCAAACTCCATTTTCATAGGGCAGGGTGAATAATAGGTTGATTACCTATAAACAGATTGTGTATACTTGCATAAAGTGCATTACATGTATACATTTACACATATATATGTAAATACAGAAAATGTATTCATGTACACGCAAACACCCATAACCGAAGTAAAATATTACCCAAGAGCTTCTTTTACCCCGGTTTGTTTTTGCAGTAAGTGTAAAGCTGATATGAATGGGTCTTATCCCTTTGTATAATTATATATATATATATACCTACACATGAAGAATATATATATATATATATAAAGGGGTATTTTCCCAAAACCAAAAGAAATGTTTCAAACAGGAATGACTCTTTCTCTTGGGTTGGGTTCTAGGAAGGGAATAATGCCATGAAACGATTCACATGGTCCCGTATACATATTTATACATGTTTATATAAATAGTAAATTCACATATGAAAAACACTAGAAATTTAAGGGGAACAAGATAAGGGAGTTTTCTTTACAGGTGCTAAGAAGAATAGTTTTTTTGATGCCTTTCATATGTGTATAGATAAGAAATATATACACATAGGATCATAAACATATAAACTTGTATATATATGTGTATGTATACCGGAGATTAAATTAAAACCGGGAAGATTTTCTCTCCTAACAGATCAGAGAGGTGGAATATGCACGACAGATGTAACTGGGTATATAAACACAGAATACATATACATATATTTATAACACGTATATAAGTGTATATATATATTAAATCCAAAACACAAACAAAACCTAAAACAGAACTCGATCCTTACTTTAACTCGGAGAGGGGAAGAGAAAGATGCTGCAACGTGGACCGGTGGTCGGAAGGATCAAAAGATTCGGGTGTGCAACCTCTGGACTTCGGTGTAAATTGGGGTTAAAAAAAACACAGAACTCAACACGAAGACGTCGACCCGGGAATCCGAGGCGAGTCGGTTCCTATCCCGTGGAAAGGAGGGAGCAATGCGGGTTCACTCACCGGCCTAGACGAAGAAAAAGAGACACCCTACACCCTACTGGTTCGACGAAACGAGGAAGAAGAAGGAGCTGCGAGACGCGAGGTAGAAGAAAAATTGAGAAAGATCGGACGACCGAGATTAAAAGAGGGACATCATGTGACTTAGATGTGGTGCGGTTTTAAAAGAGATGGACGGCTGCGAACAGAGGGTAGAGATCGGATGGCATGGGTTCGTTGCGGTATTTAATGAAACGTGGTTCAATAATTTTAAAAAAATTTGTTTTATTATTATTATTATATTCATTAATTTATTACAACATTGTTTTAAAAAGTCAATTATTAATCCAACTTTTATTATTTAAAAAAAAAGTGGTCATTGGCCAATAAAAATATATATATATTGATTCAATCAAAACATATTATTATATAAATATATGTATATATATATTTATTTAATTTTTAAAACACCAATAATTTTTATTAACTTTATTATATTACTATTATTATCATTAATCCATAATTATTAATTACATAATATTATATTATGAAGATCAATGATTTATTTAATATATAAGGAAAACATTGGTTAATCAAAAAATATCATATATATATATATATATATATGTTTTTAATTTCCTTTATTAGCTAATTACCTTAGTTTCCTTAATTAAATATTAATATTAATTAAAAATTAAACGTAACTACATTTAATCACACATAAGAGTGATTTGATATAAACATTACCACTACGAAACACATAAGTAAAATAAATCATAGTTTGATGTAGTTTCCAAAACTATTAACCCAAATTATAAAAGTTCGCATTATTATTATCTCTTATATTTAATTTAGAGAAAAAGAATCATTTAATTTTATGCAAAGTATATATATATATATAACTCAATATTTAGTACATGTTTCGACAAAATAAAAACCCATCAGCTTTTATATAATTACAACACAAAATTTTAAATGATCAAATAAAGAAAATAAGTGTAGTGAATAATAATATTAATTTTCACCGTTTTGAAACATAAAATATAATTCAAATTTTTGGGAAAATAAGAAATAAATTAATTAAATTATCAATGATATCATTTTTAAACATTATAGAAAATTTTATAATTAACATTCCGAACCATTCAGGGGTAAACCATTCTTATTTCCAACGGTCAGAAACAAAACATAGCGGATAGGAGAAAACCAACGGTCATATTTATAGTCGTTTGGGTTCAACGGTTAGATTGGTGTTCTTATAAACGGTCTGGTCTCGGGGTGTCCCTCACCCCAGGTGACTGAAGGAGAAAAGAAGAGATGGTTCGTGTGATTCCCTTGGTGCTCAGCACGGTTTCATTTGCTTCAGCCATCCTCAAGTTCATTATGATGTATGCCAGAAACCCCTACCGCATTTTTGGGCTCTTGGTGGTTTTCAGTGGTCTCACAATTATTGTAATCGGGTTCTTAGTTGGGATTTTTGGTTAGCTTATCTTTTTGTTCGGTCAGTGGAAGTTGTAGCCGAGATGTTACTTATATTAATAAAATGAGCTTTCATTCATTTGATGCATTTTATTATTATTACCTTGTAAGTTGATTTTTTGTTCACTTAATGGTGACATTGAAAAGCAAACTTGTCAAAAATCATAACATGGTTCCTCGGGTCGTTACATTTATAATTAACATAGTTTTGTTAATCACTTTCTAATCCCGATATTGTACCAGTTTCCCTAAAAAATAACCATGAGTAAAACCATTATATGTGTAATTGGGGTTCTACTAATCACTCCATACTTCTGTATCTGGGTTTCATCATCTACTTACCATAATCAGTTATCCCTTTATATTTTTAATCCATATAATTAGACACTCCAAAGATAATTTCCATCGAGGGAGGCAATTAATATCTAAAGGATGGGATTGAACCCTTATAAGGCATATTACATATCCTATTTATAACTAGAATCAAACACCATTTAGTTATATCACACACCTAGGACACAACTTGAGTTGGATTCCCTGGCATATGGACTTGAATAAAATTCTTCTGAATACGGATTACATACTATGGTTACCTTAATTGGTAGATTTTAATGTTAAAAATGATAACATAATTATAAATCCTTAATCCCAAGTGATCATTTCTTGAGATACAAGGGGAAATAAGTAATCAATCTCACTGATTGTGGGTGTGGGGCATTAATCATAGGTCAACTCTGATGGGGTGTTTCATATATAGCTTTGGAATAATGAATGCATCCTACATATTGTGGTTATCACATGAATTAGAGTTATTGTATTTTAATTTAATTCACATTTTATTGAGGTATGAGAAATATTTATAATACCATGGGAGATATTGGATCCCAATGGTTATAATATAGGATATAGTGTGGGAATTATTCTAAGGTATATTCCCATTGGAGATCGATTCTTATAATGTAATCCTACAAATCCTAATTATGGTAGGAATCATATTTATGTAGTTTAGTTGGGTCTCTTCCAAAATATAGCATGAATACATGGTCATCATATCTGGGGGAATCTTCTTTAAATGTCTTGGTTGACTGTTAACCATGTCCCCATTGTCTACAAGGTATTCCCAAGTTTTTTACATGATATGTCATGATTTTCTGCCATAGATGTATGAGGGTTGCTTCTTAACATGTCTCAATGGTTTACCGGGAATTTCCCAATCTTTTGAATAACATGATTGAGGATGTAGTCTAGAAATGTATTAATTTTCTTCTTAACATGTTCTAGGATGTCTATAAAATCCCTAGATGCTTTACTAACATTTTCCAAATACTGTCTCTTTCTCTAGTTGACTTGTTTCAGGGACATCACATGATCTGGATATAATTTATATAAGACATTGTGTGGTAAATGATAACATGTCTAGAGGGAGTATAATGACGTGGTAAACATTCCTTCAGGGATTCATGAGATATTTATGACACGTTTACGTTCCTATCACGCGATCATACAAAAAAGCCTAGTGGAATTTCAAATACATTTATGACTTGTTTGGAGAACATGGAACGATCATGGATGAAAATTCCCGAGGGTGTCATTTGATCGAGGATTACATGTATGGAGGAATTTTCATGATATAGATAACTTGTTTGGAGTACATCATGAGACATAAATGACTTTTTTAGAGAATATAGTGAGATCTCGCTAACATGTCCTAGTGATGTCACGTAACATGGGGAGAATGTCATGGAGATAATTAAATATATGGATAAAAGGACCGATGGACTTCGGAATATGTAACTAAAAATCCTAGATATATTTTTATAAAATTGGTAGAATTTTTAGAGGGTTTCAAATGGTTTACTTAACATGTCCATGGGATATCTCATAGTCTATGTGACATATCAAGAGACTGGAACTTGACAATGGAAAGATGTCATATTTCTATTACATGATATGGGTTGGTCATGATGAGCACATGAATATTATCATATCCATATTTTCATAAGACTATAAAAATTTTAGTCATTATTCTACTCATTATTTCATATGTGAATCAATGTTTTCCTGATTTTATCTTATTTTATTTATCTAATAAACCAGTTAACTTGGGGGATATCATTTTCATTACCTACTCGACACATTGGAAGTATTCTATTTGATCTAATGATTTATCACATGATGCACATATTCATGTATTGATATCCGTTATATTATTCCTATATTTTATCCTATTAAAAGACATTATAATCGCATGAATTTCCACTCCAAGAAGTTTTCTCCTATGCTCTCATCATTATCTCGGTGTGTGTTTGGGTATACATTTTCTATGATAAGTGGGTGGATTTATAGGACATTAACCCCCTAGTGATATGAATCAGTGTGATGTTTTAATCTTATAGGTAATATTTGGAGTCAGTAGAGGATTATAGCATTACACTATTTTCTTATTCCTTCTAAGGGTTTTCTATAGTGTCATGTGATATTTAGAGACTGTGAGAACATTCTACAATCAACATTTTTATTAGGTCATGACCAATTAAAATTATTTCTACAAACCATTTTTACATGTTAAGGGGTCTTCTTGAGATCAGGACTACTTTTATAATGTTTTCATGCAATCGTGGATGACTCATATGGGGTACCCCATGAGACTATGGTGTCTTGTTAAGGGAGACTCATCATGATTAGGCTGACATGTCGAGGGGGCCTTGCATGATCAATGGTGGTCACATTGGGTGTACGAACCCTTTTTATTTTCCCACCAGGAAAAGATTCATACATTTACCATTTTATTTCATTACATTTTTGAAATGTAAATGGGATCTTCTGATTTAATACAAGCATTTTCGGGGACAATCACTCTCCATATCTATAATTTTTTACATGATCAATATTAGATCATTTACACTAGTGTGAACATTATAAAAATTTCATGTCATTAACATATATATTTGGATGGTAATCATATAAGCCATAGAGGTTTTCAAATCCCATCACATGATGAAGGGGAAATCAAAAAATTATTTTTCATTACATGGAAGACATGTCACTCTAGGCTCTATGAGGACTTGTGAATCGAATAATCATGTGATATTAATATCAATGACATCAAAAGAATTGTCTATTTTTCTTGATTGCCTCCATTATTTTACAAGGATTTTCATCCCTTTCACATCATATTTTCATCAGGGCATCAAAGTATCAATAATGGATCTAACAAAAACATGCATACATCATCATGGATAGTATCCCTTCTTGTCTATGGACTCGAAGTTGTTCCACATATTGTTCAATATGTCATGTGAGAAAATCAAGGGGATCATAAAATAAATGTCATATGTTTCCATCACATGATTGAGGGGGAATCTCCAAGTTTTATTAACTAATGGTAAGTGTACAACATCTTACTCCACAAAAAATCATCCTAAAACCAAAGGATCAATTTAAATGTACAGGTCACAAGGTTTCATGTTTAAGGGTTTTCATGTCATGGATGAGGTCACGAAAGACTGGAGATGAGTCACATGATCATGGGTGCTTGTAAAAGTCATATGAAGATTCCGACATCATAGTTTTCATGAAGGAATCACGACATTGGTTTCCCATTATCAAAGGTGATGTATAATCAAGGGAAAAAGGATTCTTGTTTCACATAATTCCATGATTGTGTCATAGAAGCCATGTTGTTTGATGGTGTGGCATAGCCGATGGTTCCCATGAGGGAATTTCATGATGTTCAAATCATCATGTGATCATGTAAAGGGGGTCAGGTTATATATTTTCATGTATATTTCACTTCTCATTCCCACAACCCCCATCCATGGAATATATATTCTATTTACACAATAGTATAAATTACAAAATGGTTTTTCTATTTAGTGTATCAATATTGATTGTGTGTGTCATGGAATTCCATCATATTGATAAAATTTACTATTGTTCCTCATGTGTTATTCATATTCAGATTTCACAATTCATCAACCAATTATTTAGTGCTTGATCATAATTTATGGATTTTAAAATTGAAATTCCTCATATAACTGGTTATGATAATATTTAATATCCTTCTGTGTGGGGGAAGGTCTATGATATACACTTATTTCAATATTCAAGTGACGGTGTGTGTGTGTGTGTGTTTATATATATATATGAGATCATATTTTTATCTTGTTGAGAATATGAACCCCTCCACGTATCACATCCCGTTTTCATGATATGTAATGAGATACTTGTGTCTTTCATATGAGTGGTTATGAAACACCTCATCCAATATATGACTAGTTATGAAATTTTGTGTCTTATTTGTGTGACTAAAATATGGAATTCTCGCATGATATTCTTCATCTAAATATTTGGCAACACAATATTTAGGTGGTCTTTCAATGCTCCGTTTTCCCTTGAAAACAAGATCAATTTTCTCCTGACATGGGGAGGAACTCTCCAACATGTGATATCCATATATTTATAGGTGATGTAACTCTTTTCCTATACTCATACAAGAAATGTGGAGTGTCTTATAAATGTAAAATGCTATTTGTCACACCTACATACTTAGCCTCCAATCTAAAAATAATCCCTCGTCATGAGATACCATTGAAACACTAATTTTTTTTGATATTATTCATATGATTCACATTTTTATTGGCATGATTTCATAACCTCTTGACAGCATCTAATTATCACATAATCCACATTGGGAGTTAAAAATGTGCATTGTGTGGTTTAATCATATATAGGATATTCTTGAAACTCATTTACACAATGGATTTTTTAATGCACTGTATACATGTCTGTTGATAACCATGAAGATTACGTCATTCCATGATTTATTTTCAATTATGACTTCATATTTTCTCATATAAAGACTTCAAAACATTATTCATATGGAGATTAGCTAGTTTTTCAGCCTTCCATCTAGCTAAGAAGGTGTGGGAATTTTCCTACATGCATGATTCACAAGACCAATTCCATGTTCGTTCAATTGATCAGAGATGGTGAAGAAAAAGGTGATCATGGCCTTAGGGAAACTGTGTGTTATCCTCTACCTTCATAGTGGATAATATTTTCATGAATGGGATATTAAAATTCCTATATCGATTATAGTAGACTATGTATGGAGTCATCACATGAAGTTTGGAAGCATGTGAGTTAGAAGATAGTGAATCTTGAGGTCTCCATGATCATTTATGATTTTTTTTGTAGCATAACAACATAGAGGATTCTCCTCGTTAGATAGTATTCTATTTATTAAATTATTTATGGAATTCACATGCCATTAAATAATGTTAATACTCTACTTCAAGTACTATAGACTCATGAATGAGAAATCCTTCCTTATCGATCATCATAGACTACATGTGTCACAGTTTGATCCCACCCACAATCCATCCTTATGAAAGTGTGGGCCAACATGATCTGCCTGGAGTATTATCCTAACCCTGGTGTAGATATATGATCACATGATCTCTTCATAGTTGGTTCAACTAACTACTCATGATCATTTAAATTATTCTAGATGTGGATATACCATGCATGGATAAATTGAGTTCTTTTATATGTGATGCCTCTTGTTTCTAGTCATTCATTGATGAGAATTATATTTTATTGAATTACATTTTGATAAATAACATGAGCCTATGTAATTACATGATTCATGTGATCCTTAATGATGTGCTTGATATCTTTATGTGAAGGAATGGTCTTTCCTTGGAATAGGACCCATCCTTGTAAGATTTCATCCATGGATTCAGATGGCCTTTTGTGACCCAGTTTCTTGGATCATTCATTGGAGACAAATTTCATGGAGTACATCAGGAGATAGATCTGATTTCAATTGTCATGAGCTTGAACCAGTGACATTGTCTTGCATGAAGGATGAGGTGAATATGAAAACAACTAGGGGAATGATCAAACGACTCCAATCTAATTTATTGGTTGGTTGAGTTTGTATTTGTGGTTTTTATAAAGGAATAATGAGATTTTCATAAGCCTTCCCACATTGTTTTCATGCTCATATGTAGAGCATTTAATAACTTATTACATATCCACCAAATTCCAAAAGAGATTACATAGGTATGTTCCTGACTATCATCAACACCAACCCGTGTCGATCCAAACTTCCATTGTATTGTCGCCATGTAATAAGGATATCCTCATCTATCATTTTGGCATGGTACATTAATATATACTGTATGTAATATCTTGTTTTTCTGGGTCCCTAGTCACGGTCGACTAAACTCCATTATGTTATTGTGTTTAGATTGATGGATCTTTTATTGGCTAATATCCATAGAATATTTACAGCCTAATGTAAAAATAATTGAAAAACATGAATCGAAATTTCACTGGATTCATGCATTGAAAATAATTGATGGAAAATTTTATGGATAAAAATAATTGGTTCCAAAAACTACCAAACCAAATCATACGTGAAAAATATTGCAATTATTTCCCAGAATAGAGATTTTAATAAAGAATTTATAATAAATAGTTGATAAAAGATTATAAGTAAATGATATATTGTATGTAGTGTATAAGTATTGTTTTAGAATAGATGTATAATAAATATATATATTTATTATATAAGAGGTTCATACAAATATTAAGGAGTTTGAACATGATGTAGGGGTTTTCTCATCTCACTTTTACATTCATTTGAAATATTTCATATTCACAACATATTAATTTTGTGCATTTTACGTATTACCCCATGAATATGATTCATCATGAATATAATTATATTATTGTAATTTAATGTTTCATTTCAATCTGTTACTTTCAAGGGGGTTATGATTTGAAAATTATAGGAATGGTAATAGTTTATTTTACAAGCTCATCAATATTAATGATTGGTTAGATTTATGTTTGTGTCGGTAGAATTATTTGATCAATATATTTTATGATGATTTTTTTAAAAAATATTTTCTGGATTTTTTTACTATTGTTTAATTTTTTATTAAATTATTTTTTCCCATGGTTTATTTTTTTAAAAATAATATAAAAATGAGTTGTTGTTATCTTTCAAACCTGGTACATTTTGACTTGGTGAAAGGAATGATTTTTAGCATATAAGACATGAAAAAATTAATAACCATTATGAAAAATCAATGTTTTGAATCATCATTTACATATTTAAAATTTTATATTAGATGAAAAAAATATAATTAATATTTGTCAAATTTTTAGATTTTAAAAGTGATTTTCAAAAGTGAAAAGTTTAGTTTCCCAGTAATTTTTTGTGGACAATTTAATGCAATGTCTATTCATCAATAAAATAAATAAATTATTTAACATATAATACACAGAGGATATATTGTATTTAAAACATCCTATTTATTAATTTTTATTTTTTATGATTATTTTTATTGAGGAATATATTGATATTTCATATGTTGTCTCTTTCAATATGGACTCTTATTAATTTTTAAAGCATATTTATTATGTTGTATTATTTATTAATTTGAGTAATGAATATAAAATATTATTCCATAGGTGGGTCTTGTAATTACATATCCCCTCAATTCCTCAGTAGGTCTCATGAGACAAACTATTTTTGGAATTTGGATTTGGCATTTCCCATTTATGTAAGATATATTGGTATTATGCATATACCGTATTGATGTGTCGAAACAAGACCATGAATTTATATTATAGATGGTAATTATTTTAAATTCCTTAGTTATTAAATCTATTTTTTATTTCCAATGTATTCATTAAATAGTTTTTATATGCATGTTTAGGTTTTTTTAGCACATGTGATTTCTTATATGAATTATTTTTTATCATTTATTTCATTCAATATTATTCATTCCTTATTTAGAATTTGTTGTATGAATAACCTTATTGATAATAAGTTCTCACCCGTTTTTTATGTTTCCCTTCCCCAAGTTTTCATTCATTGTTAAATTATTGATAGATAGGGATATTCTAATGGGAATGAAGATGATCCCACTGAAAATACTATGTTTTATTTTATGCTTTCATCTATAATATGTTATTCATGTGTGTATCTATTTTACTAAGAATAATAAAATATTAATTCCTTTTGGACGTGATTTCTTTTATCTAGAGAAAAATTAATAATGAAACCACAAATAATGTTCTATTGGTATTGGGGTCATTATAATTATTCGAGATGAGAAATTTATTGCATGGACTTTTTTCAAGAAGGAAGAACTATGTTGTGAGACTTCTTAATGATAAATAGCAAGGGAAATGATGTTATATGAAATTAAAGTAATTTTTATCATAAAGTATGTTAAATAAAAATTATTAATATATATTTTTATCTTCTAGATATTTTTTTGAATTAAAAATATTGAGACATTGGGTATATTAAATCAGGATATATTTTATTATGATTTTGTGAGAATAAAAAATTGAAATATTAATTGGTTTATCGAGGTGATCATACAACAACAAATTAATTAGTTTTTACATATTTTAATTGTAAAAAAATATTAACGAGATTCTATTAATAAAAAATATAACATTAATTAGAATTAAAAAAGAAAATTACAATACTATATTCTAAAACAACAACCATATGTCACTGAAGATGAAGTTGATGATATTTAGATGAAAAATGTTATATGCATAAAATAAGAACAAAGATAAAAGGATGATGAATATTTATGATAGTCTTATATCATAGAAGTCAATTGAAGACGAATAAGACTATTTTTGTTGTTTCTGAAATTTTTGTATCCAAGAAAATAAGAAAATTGAAAAGGAATATCATTTGAAGTATTTTTTCATAATAAATTGTTGTTCATTATGATATATAGTTAAAGAATAAAGATTTTAATTATTAATATTTTATGAATATACTTTTTTGGATAATGAAATATATATTTAAGAATAACTTATTATTCCAGTTGCTGAATAGAAATCTAGAGTTGCGATTAGGATCTTTTTTAGGAGATCATCGAATAACAAGGTAGAGTGAATTCTACGAGTAGAATCTAAACCCAACATGTTATGAGACAGAAGACATTTTTATAGATATATTATGTTACATTACAATGACATAACTTAATACTCTCCCCTTATCTTATCATTTCTTATATAACATTATAACTATTGAGGAATAACAGTACCATCATCCAGTTTCATTTACTCTATAAAATAGTGAATATTTATGTTTAGAAATAAACATAATAATATTAGTTATTACGTAACCATATTTGGAATAAAAATTGTAAATTTTATTTATACCCTTGTTTCATTTTTAATTTATGCATGACATATATTTTTGGGTGTTGATATAAAATTAAACGATCTATACATAATAACTAGGATATAGTTGGACTATAAAGATGGTATAATTAAATGATAAAGTAAAATATTTTATATTAAATTAACACTAATCCACCCACTCCCCATCATTATTCATTCACGATCAAATGTGAACTCCAATTAGTTTCAAAAAAAATCTACATTCAATGAAATTAGATTTATATTTTACTTAAAAGATGATGTTATCAAATATATCTAAATGGAATATTTGAATAAATTTTTTTGGATCCTCCACTACAAAATTATATTTCTTTCTATATTGATACAAACATGGAGGTTTGGTTTATATGTTTTAAAAACAAGATGAAAATTAAAGCTAAAACTAAGGGATATCTTAAAAATAGAGTATTTAAAACTATTATAAGCTGATAAAAGTGGTAATTTTTACCTTTTAAATATACTAAGAATGGCCTCATTTATTAATCATGTTTATGGATAGAAAATCATGTGTGCAAGAGAATAATGATTCAGTTGAATACTAATTATCTAAAGTCAAATACTATTTGAAAAAAACCCCATTAGGGTTTCCACTAATATTTTTTGGTTTATAATGGTGATATATGATGAAAAATAATTTCTATTATTGGAATTAAATTTTTTTATAATGTATTGACTAAAAATATTCAATTTTGTAAAATTCGCACATAACTTATTGAAGCCAAGGAGGAATCATTATCACATTATGATGAAAATTAATCGCTATTTGTGGAAATGTTTTCAAAATATAGAGGTTATAATTATGATATTGATTAAATCAAAGAATAAGACAACCCTAAAATGGATAAATTAAAAAATTACCATATAAATTTCAATGTTGATTAGATAAAAATTAAATCAAAGAAAATTAGGAAATTTGGAAAATTTGAATAAGAAGAAAGTCAGATTCATTTTGATAAGATTCATAAGAATGAGAATAAATATTATTTCAAATTAATATTATTTGAGGATGTAAAATATATAATCCTTTTTATGTATCTATAATTCTCAGTCAAATTCTGAAATATGTAATCAATAAAAACTAACAATCCTCAAATAGTTGAGATGATAGGTGCTAGAAAATAGTTTTCTATAGAGAGTATTCATTACAACAAGACTAATGGTGATGGTAAAAGGCCTATATATCATATTAATTTTTATTCAATACTCGATCATGGAGAAACAGAACCCGTATTCTAAAAAAAATCGACTATACTAATATTATATATATGTTTAATGTAAGTAAGGAACGTAATTAAAAAAAATAATGGTATAAAAAATGACAACAATTCTTCCACTATATATAAGATTGATATAATAATTTTTAAGAATATTTTATCCCCATTAATATCTTAAAATTTTAGAATTTCTACTAAAAAATAAATAGGGTCACAAACTGTCCAGATTTCGACCAAAGGAAAGAGAACAACATTGATTTGTTATTGGTGGTGTTATTAGATCTTCTAGAATGGGGGCATTAAGATTTGGAATAATTTTATAATAAAATAAATTCAAATAATTCCTTTATTGAGGATAGAAAATTTAAATCAAATTTATAAAACAAGTACCATATAAGAAGGTTAATATATCTAACATGAATAGATTCGAGCATCTTTAGAATTTTAATGGTTACTATAATAGATGTGGTCATGGTGATTTTTAGTGTTCGTAAAAATAAAAAAATCACCATTCTAATACTAATAAGAAATTATTATAGAAAAATATAATTTGATGAAAAGGAAATACATTTCTTTATTAGTATATAATAATATATAAGAAAAGGACTATAAATACCCCAAAGAAAAAAGCTGAAAAGTATTTGAAACTAATGTGAATAGTATTATAATATGAATGTAATATACAAAATAAAATATTATATAATTCCCATGGGAAAAAAAATTATTTTAAACAAGATAGAATATTAAAGGGAATAAATATTATCATGTAAAAAATGATTTCTTTTAGACTTCATCTAAGAATATGAGATAGTGGAGTAACCAATGAAATGTTACACATAGAATATTAAGAAACTATGTGTAAAATATAACAAATCTAGTAATGTTACAAATAAGTTACTAGTTGTTTTGAAAACAAATTTTTAATGGGTAAATAAATGGATATCACACAAAAAATTGAAAGTAATAATTCTAAATAGTTAATTAAAAATGAACAAGATCTCAAATTTCATAAGATCATTCCAGAAAATTTTGACCAATGAGTGCAATAAAACTATATGATGCGTGTAAATAATCATTTCATGTCATAAAGGACTCTATAATTATCCAACCACCTAATGAATATTTTCTAATGAAATTACATCTTTCACCTCATGTTGCATATGCCTTGATGGTTCATGTTTAGAAGATGAACTCAGAGAAGGAGACTACTAAAAAATTAAGGACATATATAACACCTTAAGAAATTTAATTCTATAAAATCAAGAGGAGATAGAATAAATATTTATAATTAAATTGTGGAAGAAAAATATTTTCTATGCCGATAAAAAAGTGTCAAACTGGTTTCTCCAATTAATGAGTTAACTAAATACTCATATTATTCCATTTATTTTTTTATGTTTGTTTTTATACAGGTAATTGAAGGTGATATATGAAAAGGAAAAACTATAGGAATTATTTATGATTCATATATAATGACTAATCTTTCTATCTTTTAGGGTTTAAATAATATTTAATGAATTTTTGTGTTATCATAAAACACATGGAGTTTAGTTTGAAAAGAACCATCAATGATGATGAGTTACTTGAGTGCATCACTTTAGGTGGAAGAACACAAGTATAAAATATTATGGATGGTATAGTATAATTAAAATATGAAAAATCTAGATAAATCATGAAAAATATAAAGATGAGTAATCATAGTTATTTGTTCCATTAGTATTTTTATTATGTTGAATCTCTTTATAAAAGTGAGAAAATGTTTTTATTTGAATGTAGGGGGATAAATTATTGAACATGTATATTTTTTATGAGTTTTTTTATATTAGTGTAAGTTATAATTTTTTTAACAAATATCATTAAATATCCCCAAAGGATAGAGTTTTTAGATTGTTATAACATGTTGATTAATTTATAGATATAATTGATTTTTTTATTTATTAATCTTTTTCCGTAATAATAATTTCCCATGTTTACTTTTGTTTTTTATATTTATGTCTCATATCTAATAGATATGTGATGTCATTCATCTTTAAATTACTACACCAAGAAGAAACCAGTGAAGGGATTATATGGAAGGGTGGATGTAATTATAAATAAACACATTTCAAATTATTATATGAATATCAATTTCACATAATTTATTATCATTTAATTTAATTTAAATAAGGGGTAGAAAAAAATTACTTCAATGTTGGAATTGGTATTGATAAAAAATAATAAGGGTTAAATTGAAGAGGTCAATTGTATTGAGATTAATAGATTCATTGGTCCAATTTTTTTCATTATAATAATGATGAATATGAAATAAATATATAAATATATTTTGGGAAGATTAAGAGACACTATATAAATAGGTTAAGGATATGAAAATACATTTTTAATTAATGCTGATTCCATTATATGTGGATGTAAAATAATAAGGATAATGAGATGGTATTACATGGATTTACATGGATTTATATATTTACTAATTAAATATTTTAACTTGTATAATTGTGGTGATTATCTACATAGAAAGAATTGTTATTTATTATTTTATAGATGTTTCACCAAATAAAATAGGTTTTATGGACATGGTGTAATTTTCATTTTAATATCTCATGAATTTATTATTTAAAATGGAATAGGAAGGATAACGTTATGATAAACCAACCATATAATATTATTCATAAAATATGCTAAAATAATTGAGAAATATTACATATATAATGTTTTGAGAAGGTTAAAATTAAATAATAATTAAAGATCTAGTAAAGACGTGTGGCAATGCTCAATTTTTTTATTGAAATTATAAAATGATATGGATATTTGGATGAAAATTTTTGGAAATATTTGTATTATTTCCAAGTACATGTATAGTTTTTTTGAGTATCGGGATATTCACCGAGGAAATTAAAATACATTTTTAGATTCTTTAAATAATTATATGAATTCTATGTGGAATATAAAAATATGTTTAAATATAGATTCAAATATAATTTGAATTTTTTGGAATAGATTTTATGTTATTGGAAAAGTCTACGGAAGATCAATATATACGTAAGATATTCACTCAAATTTTTAGTTATAATTTATACATAAGAAATAAATATTTATGATTATATGCATGCATAAGATATTTTGGAGTAAAAAAATATGGATTGGATCTTATGAAATATGTATGATAATGGGATCCTATGTATATTCTTATGTTTTTAAAGGAAAGGATAATATATTTTCAAGACTAGTTCAATTATATATTTTTTTAAATCCTTTTAATGGATTTGAAATGTAATTGCGACTATGATATCCCTATAAGGTGTAATAGATATCTAAAAAATCCATAAGCTAAATTAGATTCCCATTAGAATAATTTTGAAGCGACCAGGATAAAATATAAGGTTCATCTATGAATTTATATGGATCATCTAAAAATTTGTAGAGTCACCTAAATACTGTCTAATAGTTACTTAGATATCCAGAAAAATTTTATGGCTATTTCAGAAAATGTATAATTAAAAATCATTCCCTTAAGATACATAAGTTAGTTTTCAAAAGTTAATCTATAAAACATGATATTCATAAACTCTAAAAATATAGTTGTTCTATAGAATTACGATATGTCATGAATTATAGAAGATAAAACTAGATATTCATTCTTATGATATAATAATTATTTTTCTTCTATTAAAAAAACATTATTATTGTAAATAATTTTTTGTATTTGAGGGGATGATCATTATACTGTAAATGGAGAGAAAAACCATGATGAATTTTGATGTTATGTTAGAAGGAAAAGTTTATTCTATTAAATGACAGTAATTCGCACCAAAAAATTAATTTAAAAATCTTGAAGATCTATACTTGTGAACATAAATTACACTATGGATTAAAATATATACATATTTTATGTAGTTATTAAATAATTAAAATTTTCAATAATTTTTGAATTTTTAATGGTGATATAAATGACTCTAATTTTATGATAATAACATATTGAAATATTTACTTGTATTAATGATGATATATCACTCTAAAAAATTAAATATTGTTTATTTATTTTTATTATGAAAATAGTATTGATGATATTCTATGAATATTAAATAAAAGCAGTTGAAAATTGTAAATTTAAACAAACCTGATATTTTACTCATATATAACTTCTTAGTATCGAAAGATAACAAGTGAAAAATATTTGGAGTACATTTCAAATATTTAAGATTTATAAGAAATATAAATAGATGAATGAACCCTAATATATTTAAATATCTTATATGAAAACAAAGGATGGATGACACTATTTCAATTATTAATGAAATTGTTTTGTTAAAACATAAGAAAACAATTGAGATGAATGAAAGTGTAAACTATACAGCCATCTCCGTAAATTATTAATTATAATATAAAGTAAAATAAAAAGGTTTATTTTCATGTAGTGTTATTGTAACACCTCGATATTTTTATGAGATATATTTTTTTTAATTTTTTTGATCCCTAGGGGTTTACTCTTAACCATGGTATGATTGCACTATATGAAACCCCAACATTTATTGTGGTATACACAAAACTATTCTTGGATTGTATTACACAAAATTTGTTGTTATTATGATAAAATTCATTTCACGCTTGACTGATTATATGTTGACGACTACATATTATTATGTTAACTTAAAACCATTCCATTATAATGGGAGTTATGATTAGAATAAATTTTATTCTGAAAAAGAATTTAAATTCAAGTAAGTGACTTTATAAAATAATTAAATAACTCATGATGCATTTTATTAATTTAATATATATTATATATATTAAATCTAATGCAGAAAATTCAACTAATATTCTATCTAGACATGTTATATGAACAAATTCATTTTTTAGAGAAAAGAAATAATTTTCAAAAAATATAGTTTTGTCCCCTTTTGATGACTCGCGTATTTTAAATTTATTTTTGACACTCTAATATATTCTGATTAATATAATAAACTTATTATTTGGAATTTGGATATAAAAATTTACTTTGGATAAATTTTTGATTATTTTATGAAATGTTTTACGTTTTTGATGAATAATAAAAATATACTAAATTTCAATTGAATATCATTATTAATATTAATGAATATGGATAAATTATATTGTTGAATGGTTTAAATTATGAATAGAATATATTTTTTCATTTAATATTACATAGTTCAAGGGAATTTATTTTCCATTGAATTTAGTTGTAAAAACAAGTCAATATTTTGAAATTTTTTTACTTTTAAAACCCTCTCTCCTATTCTGAAAAAGAGAATAATTTTAAATTAATTAAAAAAACTTATGCCTTTTGAATTTTGAAAATTTTATTACCTATTTGGAATAATTTGGTAAAATTTATGTAAATATATTTATTTTGTTCTTGGTCCTTATGAATAGTGACCTCCATAATTTTTATTAATATTGTAAAAAAGATAAATCAGGTAATTAAGGGTAAGAATTATATTATACAATTACACTAACACTTTTATTACTGTCATTGGATTATTATAATTCTATATAAATAATTGTTGGGTAGAAATAGTATCCATTGGAATCTACATTGATGATATTAGTAAATTTAATTTAATTTATTTAAAAAATTCAAATTTGTCACACTCAAATTTTAATAACTTATTTTTTTTAATATAATGATATATAAAGATAAATTGATTAGAAATACTCATTTTAATTCTATTTTTTATGGTAATTTATTTGTAGTTCTTAGGAAATAAATAGTTACCTTAAAGGTTCATTTAATAATTATGCATAAATTATTTTGTTGATGGAAAATAAATCTAATAAATTTATTTAAAATGATAATAACCATTAAATTACTAAAACACAAGACCATAAATTATTGTTAATGTATATCTTTCCCTTACATGGGTTGAATTATTGAACATTTGGAGCCATATTAAAAATATTATGACCCTTAGTGTTTTTTAAAGTGATGTTAAAGTTGTTTAGTTCAAGTTTTAATACATATAACATTTTTAAATATAAGATTTTCCAGAATATATATTCAACTAAAAATACTTATATGGAATCTATAAGAATTATATTCATTATGGTATATATTTTAGATTTTTATTCAAAAAGATAAATATATTATCTACTTATAAAATATGGATGTAGTAATTATTTTAATACAAAATATACCAAAATAATGTTTTTAAAAATATTAAAATAAATATAATATGGGAAGATTAATATTTCCAAATAGTATTATATATTATCTTGACACATTAGGGATATAATACAATATTGTTTTCGTGTATAACATCCTATATTTATATTTTTAAAAATAAATAAATTGAATACTATTAGAATTGACACTATCGACTGATTATCAAAATTATGTATTATTAAATTATTTAGAAATCCTAAAACATTATTAAAAATAAAGAATAAAAATATTATATTCTAAAATGTTCTAAATTATTACTTTATGGTCTAATTGAAATATAATATATAAAAATTACACAATTTTAATATTGAAAAATCTATTACCTTAGTTAAAATTAAAATAGAATAAATAAATGTCAATTGAAATTATATGGTTTAAATTCATAAAAAACATTTATAAAATTTATTGGTTGATGATATTTCAACCTTATATGTTTCTAACTTTTAATAAATGAAATATTTTTGGAAATTTGATTGAGATATATTTTATTATAATTTAATATTTTTGGATATTCTTCAAGTTCCCCTCTCCCCAATTATAAAAGGGAACCTCCTACATCATTTATTCACATTGATTTTTGGCTTCCTCTTACTCCATTCCCTAACCATTTCTGTTATATACGTCTTTTTTCAAATTATATAGGTTTAGGTCTTCTCAAAAAGTGATAATATATTTTACCGACACTCTCAAGAACATTTCCTCTTATAATTCATATTCAATCATTTTTTCTATTATTAAGTAATAACTACAACATCACCTGTATACTAATATTTTATTATGTTTATGTAAAAAACTTATTCCACCTTTTATCCTTCCAATAAAAATCAAAATCACCACGTATGTGTACATAGGGCTTACCGTCTCCACTCCATGGTGTAATATATTTTTCACCATCACCATAAATTCAAGATAATATTGATAAAAATAATAAATATTTGTGATTATTATAACATTATATGTATTGTAGAACAAATTATATTCCATTCAATTCCATACCATCTCCCAATTATGGGAATGACATCATCATTCATGTGCACGTATGGCCTACCACCTCCACGATGTGATGTGACTAATTATACATGATATCCACTAAAACATGATTATATAAATGTACATAATGAATAAATATAATGTATACTATATTAATATCATTTATTTAATTATATATTTATGACCTAAGAAAGAGAACCTGAACATATTTGAAAAAACATGCATAAAAAAATGAAGCAGTTAATACTCGAATAAAAAGTAATAATGAATTGTTGTTAACAAAAAAACTATAGTATGATCATTTATGATATCATAAAAATGGATATTAATTTGGAATAAGTCATTAACATTATTTAAATAATTATACATGAGGTTTGGATACATACTAATGATATAGGGCCTAAGGTAAGGGACTATTTTGTCTACTTTTATTTCTGTGGGATATATGCCGTATACACAACTTATTTCTTTTGAGATCTATTTATGTTGCCCATGAATGTTTTTATGATTATTATTAGGAAGGTTATGATATTAATATAATTTTATTTATTTTATTAGGGATACTATTCTGCTAATTATAAACTGGTAGGGGATAATTTTCTAATCTCATTATTATCCGATATTGTTTATAAGTAACTATTTTTCTGGGTATATTTATCATCCATGTCTATTTGTTTCTGAATTTTCCTTCATAAAATGATTTAAAATTATCAAATATATTCTTAATGTCATTTTTACCCATCTTTTAATTTTTCTACATGGTTTTGAAGGAATATTTATTACATTTTCCATGTGAGGTACATTTTGTATTTGCCAAAAAAAGTACGAGAAGAATGTTATCTTTCAAAAAATATTGGAAAGAATGGGTTTATATTATTTAATAAAACCATATTCCCATGTATACTCCTTTACAATATTTCATGTTTATTTTGAAGGAAATTATTTTATTTTCAATTTTTTTGAATTTTGATAAATACTTTTTTTGAGGAAAGAATGATATTTACCTCAAGAATTAATTTCAAGTATTCAATAAAAATTATTTTCTAACTATGATGGTTTTATTTAGTAGGGTTATGTTTCAAGTATCTTATCTCTATTATTATTATGCTTTTATTATGTTTTTTATGTAATTATATTTATAAAAACCATTTGTTTTACATGGATTATGTTATGGTGGAATGATGTTTATGAAACCCATTTTATTCCTTGGGTAATGCTATAATGAATGATTTTTGTTTTTGTGGAACACGTAAGAATGATTTAATTATTAGATAGGTGGGACATATATATCCCTACAATGTATAGGGAAAATATTTATATCTCATGAGATTGATATGGGTGGAATCGTAACTAATATCAGTTCAATAATACATGGATGGAACAGTATGTACACCCATTTCAGTAATACAGAGATGGAACGAGGAGTGAACATAGTTCAGTAATGTAATATAATAGATATGATAGTTTTGTAAAAGAACATTGAATAATATAAAATGAATTTATATGTTTATGAATTTTTACAACATTCTATGTTTTTACCAATGATATTTTCTCGTGGATTTTTTCCTTTATGATTTACTCCTTATCAAATACCAATATTTATTTCATGAATCAATATTTTTTTATTTATTATACATGCTATGATTTACAAAATTTATGATCCAAAATTATTATTTTTATGTTTTGTTTTATATTTTCCATGTTTACCCTTACTGAGGATTTGAGATCACCCATTTTACATTTCATTTCCCATGGATATGAAGATTAGTATTAAGTAAGATGTGTCAAAATGGCTTCTAGTTATGAAGTAAACCACATATGAAAATATAGATGCTTTATGAACCAATTATTTATGATTCCCATATTTCAAATATGCTAAAATAATATGTTTACTATGCGTTTGTTTCTATCATGTTTTATGTATTCAACAAATGTAAAGTTATATCCATATACGTCAAGATTTGGGTCATTATGGTTGGTATCAGATGGAAGGGTTAGTTAACCTTTAGAAATTAGGAATAGAAAACATTAGTGAGATCCCTTTAGATTATTATAAGGTTTTCCAAGGGATTTCCTAATGACAAGTCTAATTATAGGTTATAGTCCAATAGTATTGGTAACAATCTTATATATTTTTTTAAACCTAATATGTTATATATTTAATGTAATTTCCCTTAATTATGTTGTTTTTCTTGTATTATTATTGTCTCTAACACATTTTTTGGGTTTTATAAAATGAAAGGAAATAGGAGGATTCATGTTAGTGAAGAATACGATGGAAAAAGAAATGATATTCCCCTTGAGAAATAAAATAATATGGGGGTTGGAAGGAGAAACGTAGTTATTCTGCCAAATAATTAGTCTCATAATATGATTAATAATATTATCTTTGGTGAGTTTCTTAAGCTTACTAATAAGAGAAATATATAGTTTCATGGTGATCACTGAGGAATGAAGTTCAATTTTCCTCATGTAAATCATATGGTAAGAGGCATTAAGGAGAATGTTTCAAAAGAAATGGAATAAGTTTTGGGTGAGGAAAATAAGGACACAAATCCACTAATTGAAATGGAAACGTTCTATTTAACATAAAGGGCAAGGATAATGGTATTTCTATGACATCAATGATGACTAAATTTTTTTAATGTCTAATGTATAAGTATTATGAAAATTGATAACCTAGTGTTAAATATCATGAAGAGTATCAGTATGGTCATTTGGGTAGTACTAATGTTTTATATGATGAAGAGAATACGAATGAAATATGAGATAAAATAAGTGTTATGGAATAAAACAATGAATTTTGGTTAATGGTTAAGAAAAATAGTGGTATGATTTCATGTTTAAAATATTTTTTTTATAATTAATTTAATGGTATTAGGGATTAGTTAATCCTCAAAGGAGTGTTACATTATTTTTTTCCTTAGGTATTTTAAAGTATATGTTGAATTATACTGGTAACCATGAAAATTTATTAGGGTAATAATTTGAAAATGAAATGATTAAGGGAAGGATAAACCTTATAAATATCTGTATGATGATATTATGATTTGTTGGTTATGAATAATTAAATTGGATGGTAATTATTTCATCATAATTGATTAAGGATTTTTAGTTTATTCTATTATGGATGAATTTTAATTATTTTTAGAAATAAGAATAAGGAAACATTTATTTTTTCAATATAGATATATGGTAACTAATTCTATTATCAATAGAATACATGATGATCTTTTTCACATGTTTGGAATGTGACCAACAATAGATACCTTATAATATATGGGAGATAAATTTTAACATGATTTAGTTCACCTCTTTGTAATGTTTTGTATTTTCATCTTTCTGAAGATTTATACGGTTATCAATTTGTAGAAAGTATTAGTTAAAGCTTATATAAAGTATGATAGATTAAATTATTATCCATATATAGGTGGACATATTCATATTTCATTACATTCAATAAACTTTTTATTGTGATAAAGGTAGATGAAATCAACTATCCTTATATTTATTGATATCATCATCTATCAACACTTGAGGAACAAAAAATTCAACTTCATTTCTTGAAATAGGAGATGAAGTGTAAATTTATCAAGGCACAAGGAAATTATGTTATTATAATTAATCTAGATAGTACTTATTCTCATTATTCAACTCTAGGTAAATGATATTAAAGCCAAAAATGTTACCCTAGTACCTCCATTCTGGATGAATCAAATTTCCTCTTAAATCATCATAGATTTATAGCTTTCTGGATGTTAAATTTCTCCTAAACTTTTCTCTATCACTCTCCATCAGAACATGATGGCTAGATTTCTCTTGCATATCCTTGTTTTCACATTCCACCTAAATCCTTCTATGTAGAATCCCAATTATGAGTACAATGGATAAACATTTTGTTTCTAACATTCCATCTTAAAAGGATGTTTCAGTATCTATTTTTTCAATCTAGGATTCATTAAATGAACATTTAAATTATTAATCATTTATAACCCAAATGAATTTATAAGGTGAAATATATTTTTAATGGGGTAGAATGTAACACCCTAATATTTTTATGAGATATTGTTTTTTATTTTATTTCATGTCTTGTGTTGTACATTACACCAAGGTAAGATTTCACTATACACAACACTACCACAGTTGTGGTATACACTACACTATTCATGGTTTCTGTTAAAAAATATTTCATGTTTTGAGATAATTCCTAAAATTCATCTTATATGTTTTCTAGACATGATATAAAAACTAATTCTATTTTCTAGATAAAAAAAGTATTTTTTAAAAAATACAGTTTCGTTACCTTTTTATGGAACACCTATTTTATATCTATTTTTGGATCATTTATATATTATATTTAACAAAATGAAATTATTATTTTGAATCAGGATATAAAAATTTACTTTGGATAAAATTTAAATATTTTTCTGATAAGTTTTATGTTTTGTGAATAGTAATATTATACTAAATTTTAATTGAAAACAAATATTTTCATTGAAATTATTTATATGGTTAGGTTATTTTATTTAATGGTTTTAAAGTATAAATTGAATATATTTTATACATTTAAGATAATATTTTTCATTGTAATTTATTTTAAATTTAATTCAGTTGTAAAAACATTTCAATCTTTTGTAATGTTTTAACTTTTAAAAATCACTCTCTCATTCCAACATCGGGAATAATTTTAAATTATTAACTAAAACTTCTATGTTTTTAAATTTTAAAAATTCAATCCATATTTGGATTATTTAGTACAAAATTATATAAAAAATATTTATTTTATTTTTGGTCATTATGAATAGTAGTAGTGGTAATTTTTATTAATACGGTAAAAGGGTAAATCAGGTAATTAAGGGTAATATTAATATTATAAAATTTCCATAAAGCATATCTTAATAAATTTTAATGAGTACCTTTTTACATAATTCAACTTTGGGTAAAAATGGTATCCATTGGAATCCACTTACATCAAATTAACACATCTAATTTATTTTATTTAATGAAAAGTTAAATATTTCTCACTCAAAATTTAGTAACTAAATAATTTTTAATATATGGTTATACAAAAGATAAATTTGATTATAAATACTCATTTTAAATTTAATTTTCTTTTTAATAGTAATTTATGTAAAATTATAATAAAATAAATAATTACCTTAATGATTTTTATTTTAATGTTGCATAAGTAATTTAATTGATGGAAAGTCAAAAAAAACATTTTTATTAAAATATTAATAACCATTAAAAGACAAAAACACTTCAACAAATCTTATTGGTGAAGTATCAGTCAACCAAAATCATCCAAGTGTTGAGTTATTGAACATTTGGATCCATATGGAAATGATTACGACAATTATAATGTTTTATTTATATTGATGTTAAATCTGTCACATGAAAGTTTTAACACCTATAACATTTTTCAGTATAGAATTTTCCTGAATATATCTTCGACTAAACAAATTAATCATAAATATAGAATAATTATCTTCATTATGGTTGTTTTTATAATTTTTATTAAACAAATATATAAATTAAATAATTAAACAATACACCTGTAGTAATTATTTTACTAATAAGAATACAAAATTAATGTTATTAAAAATATAAAATGAAATATAATATGGGATAATTAATATATCCAAGAATTTTATAGATGAACTTGAAGCCTTAGGGATATAAAAAATATTCATTTTAATGATAACATCTTACATTGATATTTTTTAAAATCAATAAATTGAATAGTGTCATAATTTACACCATTTAGTTTTTTTATCAAAGTTTTGTTTTATTAAAAAAATGAAAATCATAAAAAACATTTCAAAATATATAATTATTATTATATGGTCTCAAATGTTATTAAGTATTAATTTTCTGTCTAATTAACATCAAATATGTAAATATTACACTATTTTAATATTCAATAATTTGTTCCCTGAGTTAAAATTACAATAGAAAAACTAAAGGTTAATTGAAATGATACGGTATAAATTGTCAGTAAAACATATCTAAAATGTATTAGTTGATGATATTTCAGCATTATATTGATCTATAATTTTTTAAATTACATTATTATGGAATTTGGATTGATATATATATTTTTAATTTAATTTAATTTTTTGGATATTCCAAAAGTGCCCCTCAAATCAATTTTTAAAGGGAATCTCCTCTATCACATCTTCACTTCAAATTGAGCCTTTATGTTCTTCCATTACCTGACCATTTCCCATATAAACATACTTAGTAAAATTATAGAGGTTTTGGACTTCTCTAAAGACCAACCTTAGTTCCTTTAAATGGAGATCTAGAGGGATCTCGTTTTATAAGAGGTAATCTCGTTTACCGACTATCTCATGATATTTTATTATTATATTTAATTTTACTTTGTCTTTTTACATTATTAAGTAATAACTCTAGTATCACCTATATAATTAGATTTTATTATGTCTACAGAACAACCTTATTGCACCTTTTATCCATAATAAGTAAAACAATATCACCACACGTGTGTACGCGCGACTTACCATCTCCAAGTTGTGGTGTAATATTATTTTCACTACCACCTTATTTGGAAGGGTATGATGAGGGAAATAATAACTATATGTGATTATTATAAAATTATATATATTATAGAATAAATAATATACCATTGAATTCCAAATCATTTCATAACTATAGGAATGATTTTGTCGCTCGTGCGTACGTACGACTTCCTGTCTCAACGATGCAATGTGATTTATTATACATTATATTCATTAAAACATGATTCCAAAAATTTATATAGTGAATAAATATGATATATACAATGTTAATATAATATTGGAATTATATAACTATGATAAAATAAGAATAACTTGAACTTATTGAAAAAACATGCATAAGAAAATGATGTAGTTAATAACAAAATCACGAGTAATAATGAAATGTTATTAACAAAAGAACAATAATATGATAATATATAAAATCATAAAAATGATTATGATCATGGAATAATTAAATAAAATTATTTAAACCATTATATATGTGGTTTGGATAAATCCAAAACATATCATACCTAAGTTAAGGGATTATTTTTGCTCACTATTATTTTTGTAGGATGTATGCCTTATACATCACCTATTTATTTTCAATTGCATTTATGCTTCCTATTAATGTTTTTATGATTCTTATTATTAAATTTATGATATGAACATAATTTCACTTAATTTTATGACACATAAGATTCAAATTACTTTATATTTGTAAGGTATAGTTTCACAATCTCATTATTATTCGAGATTGTTTATATGTAAGTATTTATTGGGGTATATTTATCCTCCATAACAATGTTTTCAAAAATTAATTTCATAAAATGATATAATATTCAAATATGGGTGTTTAAAGTCAATGTTACCCATTTATTCCTTTACAACATTGTTTGGATAGAGTATTTCATTTATTTCCATACAAGTTACTATTTCAATTTCTGATAAAAGTATAAGAAGAATGTTTTATTTTATCTTATATGGTATGAAAATATTTATATGTTTTCATAAAACAATTTTTACATGTAGAATAATATATATGATTTTATGTTTATTTTAAAAAAAATTCTGTCAAAATTTTGTTTAACTATGAGAAAATAAAATTCTTTTGAAGAAAGAATGATATTTTCCTCAAGAATTAATTTCATGTTTTAAAAAAATTATTTTCCATATTAGATGGTATTATTTAATAGGGATATGTTTCAGGTTTACTATCCCTTTTATTATTATTGTTTTAGTATATTTTTTATGGAATGTTATTTATAAAATCCATTTATTTTACATGGATTATTTTATGGTCGAATGAAGTTTATGAAACCCATTTTATTCCATTGGTTATGATATTATGAATATTTTTTGTTTTTGTGGAACACATAAGAGTGATATTATTATGAGATAGGTGAGACCTATATCTCTCTCCAATTCATTGGATAAAGATTAATATCTAATGAGATTGAAAAGTATGGAACAAGAAATGATGTTAGTTCAGTAATATAGGGATGGAACTGTAAGTAACCCTGGTTATCTAATATAGGTATGGAACGAGGAGTGAACTGATTTCAGTAATGTACTTTTTCCACTATGATGCTCTTGGAAATGAGAATTCAATTAGATGAAATGATTTTCTATGTTTATGTGTTTTCCACAATTCTATGTTTTATGAAAATGATATTTTCTCAGGGAACTTGCTCCTTTATGGTTTATTCCATATTAACTACCAAGATTTATTTCAATTCAAAATATTTTGATATCTGTTATACGTGGTATGATTTTTAGTAGTTATGATCATACAATATTATTTCTATTTTTTTTTTATATTTTCCATGTTTACCCTTACTGATCATTTTATTTCAATTATTTTTATGTTTATTTTCCCTAGGATATGAAGAAGATAATTAAGTTAGATGTGTAAAAAGGGGGTTATAGTTATGAAGTAAAACACAGAATACATTGTAGATGTTTTATAAACCCATTTTTTATGTTTCCCAATTTACAAAGAAACTATGATAATATGATCTATGAGTGTCTCTTTGTGACATGTATTAAATATTCCGAAAAAGTAATGTAATTTCCATGTATATTAATCATTGTGTTGTTAGAGGTATGAAATACATTTTGGTAGTGAAAGACCTATATAATAAAGAAAAAAATATTATTCCATCTTATGTAATGACATTAGTAGTAAAAATTTGATCTTTTATTCTGTTCAGGTAGGAATGATAGAGACAGGAGGATACCTATATATTATAATACCAACCTATTGAAAAATTGATAATATATCAACATATAAATTTATTCATTAAAAATAATTAATTATGTACTATTAAGTAATCTTTTAATTAATTTAAAATACTTTTAGGAGATAGATAAAATATGTTACCTCAGTCAATTGTATTCACTTCTATCATATAGTAAATAGTGGTGTCCAAAAACATAACCCCAACACAATAAGCATTAATGACCCATATTGTGACTAAACCCTCTAAAAATTCAATGTTATGTTTCCTATATTTTACCTTCATTAATTCATGATATTTTTTGTATTTATATAGTTTTGAAAGATCCATAAATATAAAATTAGAAGTGGGTAAATAATGACGGGGGTGATAATTATATGAGAATATGAAAACTAGTAAAAATATTTTAACATAGATTCACCCATGATAAGAATAATGGAATGGTTGATAAATGAATATTTTAATTCATTTCAATACAATATTATGTTAATTTATGAATAAGTTTTATATGAGGACCCAATTGTGTTGAGGAATTAGATTTAATTCATGATAAATAATCCATTTATGATTATAAGGTGGTTAAGGTTTTACCGTCATATATGGAAATGGAATATAAGTCTACTAGTGTGAATAAATAGTGAAATTAATTTTAATAAAATGTGTAAATAAATGTGTAATGAGTGTTGAACGAGTCTGAATGCTTAAAGTCATGTTCTAATGGTGTTTAAGAGTTCTTCATTATTTGCGACATTCTCGTGGAGTAAACAAATGACTTTTTGGATGAATGATTGGAGGGTCTAAAAAATATATTTTATTTGATGAATTGATGAATAATTAGATAAATAATTTGTTCCTATGGAAGATTAAATACAAGTAAAATTTGATATAGACAAATTGATATTTATATTTTATTGGTATGAAAGAACAATAATTATTGTAAGAATTGTAATTTATAGGGAATAGTTTGTGTGTATTTTATGAGTTCAGTTAGTCTAAAATGAAAAAAAAATATTTATACTATGTTTTATGAGTGTTCCTTAGCTAAATAATATTTATTGTCAGACCAGTAAGGAAAATAATAACCACTAAGAGGTTAGAGATAGTTCAACCAACTAGATTCGACATGTATGAGGAATGAGTAACCTACATGTCACATTATCTTATGGTAGGTGTATGTGAGTGTTGTGAGTGATTATATCATGTTTCCCATGAAATTTGATGTCTCGATGTCGAACATTGATTTATTAATCAATGTGATAACAATGTGTTTTTTCAATATTGTAAAACATTGTAATTTCAGGGTCCATGAATTTTAAAATGTAATGGAGAAACGATCATATATCCTATACATTATATCCATGTAATTAAATCAAGGACGCAATGTTTTATTTTCCCCTTCACCAAAATATTGATTCATTATTGATCTTTTCAGTGAGTTTTTTTCAAATTGGATTTTTAATTATTTTCCCATGAATGGAAAATATCATCCAATCTCATCGAATCATGTTGGCCTCATTAAAAAATAATTTTTTTGAAATATCGAAAGAACATGAATCATGAAACATTATTACATTCATGAATCAATAATGATGTATGTATAAAATAATTACATGATGCATGAGAGATAAAATGAAATTGAATGAGGTGGTAGGGATGTTTATTCGATATTAATAATACATGCAGCTTCACTTTTCGCAAGGGAATGAATTGAATGAGTGATTAAAATGAAATAAAAGGAAATTTTCATAATGTTTTTCAAGATATGAGATATTCTAAATCTCAAATATGAGCTAAATCTTCATGATTTTTATGATATAAATTATGATATTCAATTGTATTTAATTTAATACTGAAATCTGTACATGAGGATCCACTATAAATACCATGAATTTGAGTGTTTCATGTATTTTTTGATTAAAAATAAAGGTTACATGCCATGTGTTTATTTTTTGTATTTGTAAAGAACTTATCTTGATAAATCCTTCACGTAATACTCATATTTTTAGATAATTTTTATCTAACTACATCATATTACAAAAACATCTCTGATATGATAAAATTTTACAAGTAAAGGTTCGATAATGCTATAAAATTAAGTTAAGATAATACTCTGTGACTCAACTTACGCGAATATGTATAGATAGTAAAAAATGATACATAATGAAAATTTTTGTTATACAATGCTTATCTATGATATATATTTTTTGAAAAGGATTGAGAAGTAAGTCTTCCAATCCATTAATGTGTGAAATAATAGTAATTTGAGAACATTGTTACAGGAATAATAAATTGTGTTTGTAATTCATAATTAAAGAATTAAAATATAGGAACCTGTTATATGATGAATATTTTTTCACATACCATGTCTACATGTAGAATAAGAATATTGAAGGAAATGGTCTTCCATCGTTTTATTCGTGCATGGATCTTTAGAAAATCTCCCAAAATTAATAAATAAATAATTAAAATATTTTATACTTATACACATGTGTTAAATATTGTGGGTAATATTTTTTGTTTTAAAAATCATAGGTAAAGGGAAGAAGGAATAAATTTTGAATATAAAATTTATCTATATAAATTATTGTGACTAAAATATATATTTTTTCCTGATAATGAAATTATAAATGAAGATGAATAAACCATGAAATAACTTTATATTCATGAAGTGTTTTTTAGTTAATTGCACAGAGAGGATAAGAATGATATTACAAGAATAATTTCTGAGTTTATTCATTCATAATAATTCCAGATTGGTATGTGTTCATTTAATTCAAACATCTGATTGAGTCCAGAAAAAAATACTCTAAAAGAGAAAATTTCTTCCTGATCATTTGACAACTGAGGAAAATATAATCACTGAATGAATATAAGAATATTTTTCCCAGGACACAAAAACCAAATTAATTTTTTATTATGTTAATGAATAGGTCTACACAAACATTCTATTAAATACATAATTCTACTAGAGGAAGATCTAAAATAAATAGTGTATAATAAACTAGGTGCAGATAGAGATATTACTATCATTTGATCAAAAGATGATAATTGAGTTTTTTTTTCTATTTATAACCATAACTAATGAAGATATTATAATTGGTTTTTAAAAATAATTATTATGGAATTCAATTTGGGTTTCATATGAAACAATTATTATGATCACTTTTGGATAAAGATGTGTTCAATTTGGAAATGAATGAGAATTTGAAGAATGTTCCCAAAAAAGTGGTTATTTTATAGCTTGGTTTTCTATGTAAATTCATGATGATAAATAAAAAATGGGATAGGAAGATTAATTAATGGAATAATACATAACGAGAATGGGTTAGAATCATTACACTCCAATAAAATATAATAGTTTTGTGTGAAATAATGGGGTTTCATATGAAGAGAGAGTTAAAATGGTTGATGAAAAAACCAAATATCAATTTCACTTTTAAATATATTGGTTCCACTAATTGAATAATATTTTAAATATATTTTCACTATGAATTAAGGAAAATAAATTTCTTTTAAAAAATATATATATGCATTGGGAAATCAACATAATGCATCAATGATTTTTAAAGAAGACCATCTGTATATTAAAGAAAAAAATAATTTAAATGATTGAATTTTTTTTGAACGATAGTCATATGAATGATGAGATTAATTAAGGGATAAATAGTTACTAGTAAAAATTATGGATATTAGTTTTAAATTTGATCATTTATATTAATTTATAGTGTACAGAACTAGAATAAAAACATGCAATTCTCAAAGAGACACGAGGTAATACATCCCATGATTCTGAGAATATAACTATTTCCATGAATAATTTTGATAAGTTTCATATTCCTAAAAACCATCAACCATTATTCAATATATTCTTAATATTATATAAGGATTAATCTATTGTGGATTCATTTATAAAGGTAACCCTTTATCCTGATTAATATTGATATACTAATTTTAAATTTTTAACTATTATAGGTTGAGATTTTAAATCATGACTAACATGGATGAAGAAAAATTCTCAGTAATCCACTACATCATCAAAGGTAGATTTAAGTAAGTATAAAATTTCCACTTCAAAAAAAATAGTAGAATTGGGTCTTATGAAAATACCAATGTGTCAAAAAAGGTAAAAACTTTTCAAATAATAAGAAATAAAGATTGTTGGGTCATGATACTGTCATTGAAAGTTTTGTAAAAATGAAATAATTTTTTGGAATAATTTTTCAATGAAACATAATTACATAAGTCCTATATTTATAAGCATTAAATCAGCATAAAAGAGAATCAATTAACCAAAAAAATACACATATAAAGAATCAGGAATGAACCATGATTTTTTCAATGGTATTTGTTTCTTATTAAAATGATTGTTATATTATATTATATTATAATAATATACAGAAAAACTATTTTATCATTAATAAATATTATTACATTATTCATCCATGAAAATAAGGAAAATGAAAAAAATTCAAACATGCAATAAAATATTAAATAGAATATCTAAATTGGGGAAATTTGAAATTCCCAAATATGATAGAACCATATCCCCCTTGTCTAATACTACATAAATGAAACAAAATATTATACATTAATAAAAATGATTACAAATGAAAATACAGAGCTTGTGAAGATATTATAGTGAATATTGAGTGAAATTAATGAAGTGATATTTATTAGGTTGAAAGGGAAATGTGACTCCTGGGATTTGACTATTATATGTATGTAGGTCAGATATGGCCATTAGTCAATATAGCCATCGATCAATATTATCATTTTGAAATATTACTACTGGTTATAATTTTACCAATATAATTAGTGTTAACAAGTTTTCATGATAATATACAATTTGAGAAGAATGGAGAAATAATGCCCTCAAGTAGAAGGTTTATTTTATTTGAAGACAATTTATCAAAATAAGAGGGGGAGGTACCATCATCAGGTCTCACCCTAGACCAATACCAAGATGATATTTAATGAGTGATGCCTGAAAAAAACATCTAAGAGATAATTTAATGTTATTATATATTACCACTCGGTTAATGTTAGTCGAGATTCCCCATGAAGTAACCCCCATCAAACACATTACAATTAGGGAATATTCCTTTCTAATAGGGGGTCAGGTTTCCATGCCTAGTTTTCATAAACTGATATTTAATTTGTATAAATAAAATCTTTATCCCATCATTTCCAATTTAAGAAATATTTTTCTTATTAATATATATATATATATATATATATAATTGAGATGAATATTATAAATTTATTTTTGGATACAAATAAAACATAATTTAATTTTTTTTTAAAAAATATAATTTTTCATACTAAATAGAAATTTTATAAATAATATATATTTTAATGAAATATTCATGAAAAAATGTCATAATTAATGATGAAATACTTTTGTAATGTCCTTGGATCTTTTGATCATTATCAAACATTTTAATATTCCATAAAAACTTTTATTTTTCAATAAATATGTATTTTTATATATAAAAGATTTAATTACCAATGATAGAAAATTATTTTGATAAAATAAATATTATATGTGAAATTAAAATGATAATATTAGGTTAGTTTGAATTTTTTATAATTTTATATAATAAAATATTTTTTAATAAATAGTAAATATATTGTTTTGGGATTTCAGTATGATTTATGACTTCAAATTTATTTTTTTTTATTTTAAAATTATTAATCTACTATATTAAATTATATAACATATTTTATTTAATTTTTTATTATGTATATTAATATCTTTTAATTAATTTCCACGCCTATAAGTGACTTTCCAAAGTCTAAAATGGACATTTTTATTTTAAAAATATTATTTTCTATTAACCTTACATTTCTATATCCAAAGAAGTATAAAAATTGATGTTTATTTATAATGGATTAAAATATAATAAAATTTTAATCAAATTTTAAAAATCATCGGAAAAACAAAAGGATAAGCTAATGGTTTTGGATTTTCCACAACCCAGATTTCCATGTCCGATATTTTGAAATTTTTAAATAATGGCACCACTTTGTTTTAAATACAGACCCATTTCACCATCCCCCATCACTCAAAAATTCATCCTCCATTATTTTTTAGATATTTGGGCTCCAAAATAGTCCCCCTAAGGTTTCTTTAATCTTCAAAGGTTCCATCCTCAATATTTAGGGGAAACATTTCATGGTAAGGGAATTCTCCTCAAATTCTTTTCCATAAAAGTAATCATTTTTGTGCATATATTATTATAATTATGTTACATTATTTCATTATGATTATGATCATACCCTAACTGGAAAAATAATTTTTTTATAAATAGGATACCTTTTTAATCCCTAATTTTACCCTTTTCTAAATCTAGATTTTATACCTATCATTCTCTCGAATTAACTTTCCGAAATTATATCTTTTATATAAGATGTTATTCAATTAAGAATACTTTAACAGTTTATTTATCAATGTGTATTCAAATATATTTCAATATAATTTATTGATTTATGGATTAAAATATATGAAACTCACCTTCCATTTCCATGGATTAAAAATAATGTTATGTTCTTTCTTTTATGAACATACGTACCGAACGGTCATATATGAGTCCCATAATTTACCCTCCCCAGTTTATTGATTTTTTTTAATAAGATCACTTTTTCTCACATGAAATTAATATATATGAATGGTGCTCCATTATATGACTCCAATTCATTGGGTAAATAATTTAATCTCTAGATATGAAGTGTTTTATGATACCTTGGGGAAAAACCTTGGTAATTTCAATTTATGACACCTTAGTGATAAACCATTATGATATGGTTATGAACGTCACATTTTTATGTTTTATCTACATTTACATGTTATGATTGATGTAATGTTTTATGATACAACACATGTTCTATTGATCATGTTATATATTTTTAGCTCATGTTCTTATTGATATGCCTCATGGTCACATGCTAAATATCTCCCTGGCTTATTCCCTTACTCTGTTCCTACTCACCCCATTCAATTGATTTATATCGCCAGGATATGAGATGTATTAAAAGTAAATTAAGGATAACACATAAATAATCCATTCACATGGATTATAATAATGTTTTATTATTAAAATTATTATGTTCCTAATTTTAAAAAAAATAAAAATTAAAAGATACTTCATTGTGTCACATCTAATGACATATTTATGTAATAAAAATGTGGGATTCCATTGTTTGTGTCGAAGGACTGTTTATTTTTTTTGTAAATTAGTTCATGGAAACATTTTTAATATTCATATATATAATTATAACTATAGTAAAATATCATGGAATTTGGTGAAATATTAATGGAGTGTTTTCCATGAAATTAAATAAATTTCTCAATACTACAAGTGAACGTGGAATTGGAAAACATCTATCTAGGGGTAAAAAACATTAAAACACCATACTGATATTCAATAAATTGGGAACTAGTTTACAATAATGGTCCTTACTACACACATGTTTGTAAACTCATGGGTGGATATTTTTGGGTAATCACAGTATTTTTATGAACCATTATGAGGGATATATAAAAAAATTAATTTTCATTATAGTGTTTTAATTAAGAGAATATTTATACATGGTGTTTTGAGACATAAAATCCCTTTTGAATTATAAGATTACAAAAAGTAACATTTTTCTCACTAAGGATTTCATATTTTAGAATAATGGAATGAAATTGGAGGAACAAGATAAATGATTTTTAAAACAAAAGATATTCTAAATTCCTTCTTAATAAAATGAATGTTTGAATGGAAAACATCTGGAGGATTAAAAATAAACTATCTCAGGTTATTAATAATTACTTGAATCATGTTGAGTGGCTAGATTCACCTAAAAGGGAACTAATTTATATTGTTTCCTTCATGTTTTAATAAACACATTCTTTTAGTGAATCTATCAACCCATTAGTTTTTGAAAAGTGGATTACCTATATAGAAAATATTTTTTCTATGCATATGTATTTAGATCTAGAGAAATTCACCATGGTATTATACATCATATAAATAGATTCTGATCAGTGGTGTCTAGTGATTAAATACATTAATCAAATGATCGATATTTATACTATGGAGTGGGATGTGTTAAGGGGAATATTTTAAAATAAATATTTTCCCCATTTGATGTGAAAAAACATGAACAACTAATTCATAAATTTCAGGATGACAAAAAATGAATACGTTGGAATCTATGAAATGAACATTACAAGGATTTCTAGATACATCTCCATCATTGTTATGGATTTGAAGGGAATGGTTGATAGATTCATCAATGTATTGATATACCGCATTTAGAGTAATGTAGAAAATAAAGACTATGAAACCTATGAGGATATTGTTGAAAATTATATTAAGGTTGAATTAGAATTTAGATATAAGTAGTGGTTAGATTGGTCTATTGAAAATAAGTGTGGAATTGAGAAAAATATAAGTAATAATTTTCATCATATAAGAGGTGGAAATAATGTGAATCTTTCCACATGCATTAATTGTGGGAAGAATCATTTGGGGAACTAATTTTAGGGGTGTAGAAAGTGTTTCAAGTGTGTAAAAGATGGGAATATAGCTCAAACTATCATGGTAAGGTGAGGCCTCAACTTCACAACACTAACCAGAAAATGGAATAGGGTATAGGTCCTTCGTGATTATCAATTCATTAAGTGTAGACACATTAGGAAAATTTCCAATCAATGTCCAAATCAGTTGATAATAGTTATAAACCACCATCAACCTCAGCATACGCTAAGGGATTATATTCACAAATTTACTATAATGATGGTTAAAGTATATTCTCTAGAAGATTGGTTTCAGGTACACTCATTAGACTCTAAAGGATATAAAGTAATTTTTTTGATTCTGGTTTTATGAAATCATTATTTAATACATGTTTATGAGGAATTTATAATAAATCCCCAATATACTATAAGTAGAGTTATTATTCAAGACTCTAAGAAAGATTATCCTAGAATCAACATTGTATAATAACTTTAAAATTTACTTTGGAGAGTAGAATCACATCCAAAATCTAGTTTCATTCCCATTGTGGAATTTGACACTATACTATGTGCTGGACTACATATTATATAATAAATCTAATATCAACTTCAATAGAAAGTAAATTTCCTTATTTTTGAATAAAAAATACACATTTTTTTAAATGGAGTGATATCCCATCAAATGATTTATGTAGAAGAACTTCATATTTCTATCTTTTTGGATATGATCTATTAGGAGGGAGAAGGAAACTAAAGTATAAGTATAGAACTTTCCCCTATAATTTAGGTATACATTGAATTATTTTTTTATGAGTTATATTGACCTCCCCTAGAAAGCGAGGTAATGTTCTATATTGAACTCATTCCTATATCCAATAGAATATCAAATATCCAATATAAAATGGAAAATATAGATTTATTGTAATTAAAGCGAAAACATCATGATATTACGAAGAATAGTTTTATTTGAAAAATTATGTGTCCTTAGAGAGAACCCAGTATATTTGTAAATAAAAAATTTGGATCGATGTTTCTATGAAATGATTATAGATAAATTAATAGGATCATAGTACAGAATAAGTACCATATCCCAATAATTAAGTATTTATTTGACCAACTTCATGGGGATCAATTCTTCTCTTATAATTTCTTCTGGTATGGGTACAATCAGTTGAGGGTGAAGAATGAAGATATTCCAAATATTGTCCCTCGAAAAAGATATAGAAATTAGGAATTTTTTATTATTCCTTATAGCTCTGCTAATATTACATCTATATTTATGTATTTTATGAATAGAATCTTTAAGGACTACCATGATAAATTTTTATTGGTTTTTATTAATGGTATTATAATATATTCTTAAATATGTTTGGATTATAAAGATCATTTAATATTTATATTGAAAACATTGAGAAAAGATAATATACTTCAAAATTATGTAAATTTAAATTCTGTTTACAAAAATTTGCATTCTTATGACACATTGTAACCACTAAAAGAATCTCAGTTGACCCTACCATGAAAAAATAATCCGATGAGTGGCATCAACCTATAAAAATAAGTGATATTCATAGTTTCCTTAGTTTATGAGGATATTTCATGAGTTTGATGAAAAAAAATTAATGATATTCTAATTTATTAAATAAGTTAACAAGAAAAGGTGATAATTTCATCTGGATAGTGGTGTGTGAATAATGTTTTTATGAAATAAAGATGATATTGTAAAATTAACCTATGATAACTATACACTCTATGGGATACAGATTTTTTATTTATATCCATGCATCTCTATAATGGAATGGGTGCATCCTCTTGAAAAATTACAAGGTGATATATTATTCATATTAATAATTAAATCCTTATAATCGATATTATCTTACACATGTCTTGGGGTTTGTTGTAGTATTTCTTTCTCTGAATATGTGGATGCACTATCTTTATGGGGAGATGTGTTATATCCACATAGACTTGAAATATTGGAAGTATATATTCACAAAAAAAGAATTGAACATGATACAAGGATGATGGTTATATCTTCTAGAAGGATATGAAATTTAAAATCATTATCACCTTAAAAGAGAAAATGTTGTTGTTGATCCATTAAGTAGTAAATACAATGTTCTACTATAAATGACGAGGATTCAAGGTTATTCATTCATCAAGGACTTAATAATGTTAAAAATGGTAATAATTAGGAAAGGGAAAACCTCAATCCAATCCCATATTATTTATAAACCATCATTAATATATAAGATCAAGAGAAATCAAGGATAAAATCCTTTAATACAAAACAAGAAATAAGTTTTGAATAATTTAATGATTCATGAGTTCAATATTGATTTAGAAGGTGTACTAAAATCTCATACCATACTATGTTTCCCATTTATCTCGGAGATAAAAAAGGAATTGATTGACGATGATCATAGATCTAAATTCTCTAAACAAAATGGAAGCACGAAAATTTATAATTACCGTTGTGATAATTATTGTTATGAGAATATGTAAAGAGAAATTTTTTATTAGAATGAAAGGTGTTTCGTGTGTCAACAAGTGACGGTGGAGAGATAACATCTTAAAGGGGTATTGAAACCACAACACATACCATCATGGAATTTGACAATATCATTACAGAAAACTTTAGTAGTCTCCCAAGGAAATCTAAAAGAAATAAATGTGATGTAGGTTATCATGGATTTACTACCTAATACAGCATTTCATTAATATTTAAGAATATTTAACTCAAGACCAACTTACCTGATATACGTAGAGGAATAGATGAGGATTTATAATGAACTGCATTCAATCATTTATTAGAATGACCCATACATTACATACATGGTTAAAACTTCATAATTGAAGCATACTTATTACAACATATAACAACACCATGATGAGACCGTATAGGTATAGTGTATTTAGAAACTATGAAACATAAACAACGGGTTCATAAATCATCTACAATGTCTCCAATTTATATCATCATATCTAGAGTCTCTTTTTCCATATCCTACTTAAAACTATTCATCCTGACCTGGGGAAAAGAAACCATACAAAAGGGTGAGCTCAAATGCTCAGAAAGGGCAAACAAAAGAAATATAAATCATATCATATTCATAAGAACATAACATTTTGAAAATCTTAACCTTGAAAATAGATCATAATATCATAACATGGGATAAATCATAGTAGTGAAATGTAATACCAATAATCGTAACCTATAACCTAAAACAATATGGCATACAAACATAATCATAAAAAATCATTTCATATTATTCAAGGCTCATTTATAAGACCATCATAGCAGACAAAGTCCATTACTGAACTGAGTTCACTTATCGTTTCAGTCCTGTATCACTGAATTGAATTAACATTCTATTCCAGCCATGTCTATCTCCTGAGATATAAATCTTTACCCAATGCATTGGTGGTAGATATAGGTCCCAACCATCTCATAATTAAACCATTCTTAGGTGTGCCACAAAATCATAAACCATAGCATAACCCAAGTAATAATAATGGGATTCTTAAACATCATGCCATAATATCATAATCTATATCAGTTAAAAGGATATCATAAAATTAATTCCATCATAAAAAAATCAAATCAATGTAAAAATAGGGACATAAATTGAACCCTATATTATATGGAAAATAATTTTGATAAAACACTTGAACTCCATTATTTAGGAATATATTCTATCCACTTCAAAAACTTTTTACCTTTCTTAACATGTCATACAATTTTAAAATAAAAGAATTTGATTAAAAATAAAATTAAAAAATTGTAAAGGAATATTCATGGAAATAATATCCTATGAAATCATAAAAATCCATTCATGCCGTATAAGTTAAAAAAATATTTTTCTCATACATTGGCTGGAAAATTCAAAAAGTACCTCGTACTAAAAACTTCAAAAGATTCCTTTCATATCTTTTTCTCACCAAAGAGGAAAATTGGATTTAAACAATTGTAGGAGGATAGAAATAATATTACATATTTAGGAAACTTGGAAGTGGATGGTAAATATTTCCCATTAAATTCTTAAGTATAAACATTCTTGAAAAAAAATGAGATTGCGAGATTTTCACTTACCTTAGGTCTGATTTGCTTCGTACGTATCCGAACCTCCTCTTCTTCGACACGCCTCTTTGAAAACTCCTCTTAGAAAACTACTGTTGGACTTTGAAGAAGACTAGGACCTCTAGAATATTACTATTGGATTTGAGAAGTGTAATGGGAAGGGTTTGGTTGAGATTGAAGGCTCAAAGTTGTGTAAAGAGGAGAGGGAGGAGGTTCCCTTTTTTAAGGGAGGAGAGGGACACCATTGAAAAGTGTGAAAATATTATTTTATTATTAACTTATCTTTGGTCATAAAAGTTCCAAAAAACATTAACGAAGATGATAATATGACTAACGATCGCAATAAAATCAACCAATCATAATTGTACATGTTTTGGATAATATTTTAATAATTATAATATTATTTTCTTAAATCTTTATTAATGAGGTAAATACTGCATCATAATTATGTCATAAATAATATAATTTATTTTTTGTCTAAAAATTAAAAGAAAACACCACCATGTAGGAAATAATTTTATCTTTCAAATGAATATTTATAGTCAATATGATAATTTATATAACCCCTTAATAAAATTAATTACTAATATATTTTTGTTAATGTCAATTTTCTCTTCACATTAAATTAATTAATCCAAATTGTCATTTTCACTACCATGTGGCTCAATGGGGTCCCAAAATCGACCTAAGAATGTACATGGTCGGCCAATACTTACCCAATATTGTTAGGACAAGTGTAAAGGTAATTTTTAATTATTATAATATTCTTTTAACCTTGAATTGCCCTATCCACCTTTAACTGTAGTATATAAAAGTCAAAAGTTACAATTTGCCAAAAAAATATTTTTATCCTATTGAACCAAATTATACTTCTTCATAACAACCATGTATGACAGATTTTTGAAATTCAAAAAACATTAGTGGTAAAATTTATTTTAAATGAAAGTGTCAATTTTTTAACTACCACTAAATGGTTTCACTATTCATCAAAAAATTGATGTTTTTCAGAAAAATACCAAAATTCATCCTATGATATATTTGATATTCCGAATTCAAAAATGATATCTATTTATCCAAATTCAAAACATTGAAGTGGAATAATTAATTTTAAAATTAATTCCGGTAATAAAAACAAATAGCGTTTTTAAGAAATAATAACTATCAAAAGACCGACACTTGTTTATGTCAAATTTCAAAGTGAAATTAATTCCAATGAAAAAAATTGGATTAAATGGTAAAAATATATTATAATTACACTTTAAAACTAATTAAAAAGATAATCTGACCATATAAATTATTTTGATGAAAAAAGTTGTTTTTAATTAATATATAGCACGTTTTTACTATTCATTAAAATATGAAAGTTATCAGAATATTATAAAATATTTATCGAAATAAAATTTTTATATCTTGATTCCAGGGAAGAATTTTATTTTATCAAATTGAACTTATAAACATGTCAACAACTAGATTTTAGGTGGGTGTGCCATTAAAAGGCAGCAAAACTGCATTTTTTTTAAATAATTATTTTACCCAAAAAATTTATTTTCTTCTCATACCATGTTCTAGAAAATATGTAAGATGAATAATAATGTTATAAAATTCAAAATGTAGTTAATACTATTCATAACGGCTAGTCAATATTATATCAATATATCGTTTTTCAGTGAAACCCGATATTACGTACTACACACGGTATTGAGGAAGGTCATGATTGCGTGTAACACAAGCCAAGATAATGTTGTGTGAAGTGAAAGATTCATTTGATGTTCTGTATAACATAAGACATAAAAAATATAATTCTCATATAATATCAGGGTGTTACATTTTTCCCTCCTTAAAATGAATTTCTCCCTCGAAATTCATCACTTCGTAACAAACACATAAGGATAACTCTCCCTCATCATATCCTCAAGCTCCCATGTAGCTTATTCTAATTGGTGGTTCCACTATAAAACCTTCACCAATCATGTGGTCTTTTCCAACAGAAACTTTTCACTACGATCCATAATCTCTATTGGGTTTTCTTCATAAGAAAGATCTTACTCCAGTGGTACATATTCTGAGCATAGTATATGTGAAGGATCGGGTATGTAGTTTCTCAGAAGAGATACATGGAAAACATAGTGAACATGGGAGAGATTCGGTGGAAGCGCCAATCGGTAATCTACATTCCCAACATGATCCAATATTCTTAAAGGACCAATATACCTGGGGCTTATCATTCCCTTCTTTCCAAATCTCCTTACTCTCTTCCAAGGAGATATATTTTTAAGAACACTTTATCACCCAATTTAAACTCTAGGTCTTTTATTCGGTTGTCAGCATAAATTTTGTATCGACTCTAAGCTGCTCTTATGTGTTGTTGAATGGATCTATCCTTTTCTACAATCACATCAACAAGATTTGGTCATAAAATATTTATTTCCACAACATCATCCCAGAAAGTTGGAATCATGCATTTCTTTCTATAGAGTGATTTATAAGGAGCCATCTGAATACTGGAGTGAAAGATATTATTATAAAAAAATTCCAACAAAGGTTGTTGTTGATCCCAACCACCTTTAAAATCCATAGAGCAAGCTATTAACATATCTTCTAGAGATTGAATTGTTCTCTCATATTGACCATTCTGTGTGAGGATCGTAAGTAGTGCTGAAACTCAACTTTGTATCTAAAGTATGATGAAGACTTTTCCAGAACATTGAGGTAAACGTAGGATCCCAATCAGATATAATGTAAAGTGGTACTCCATGAAATATTACCACTTCTTTCACATATATCCTTGCAAGAGGATCCATAGAGAAATCATATCTAATAGCAATGATGTGTGCCGACTTTGTAAGATGATAAACTATAACCCAGATAGCATTATTGCCTTTGGATGATTTAGGAAGTCCAGTGACAAAGTCCATAGTGATGTCTTCCAATTTCCATTCTGGTATGGGTAATGGTTGTAACACCCCATAAGACTTAGGTCTCTCAGCTTTAACTTTCTATCAAACCAAGTATCGAGAGACATATTCAGCAACACCTATTTTCATTCCATCCCACCAGAAGTACTCTTTCAGGTCCCTATACATCGTCGTGCTTCCAGGATTAATAGAGAATGAAGAACTATGAGCCTCATCCAAGTGTTCCTTCTTCAATTTTGGGATGAGAGGAACACAAAACTGATTTATGAACCTTATTATATCATCACAATCAAGGTTGAATTCAGGAACATTTATCAACTTCTTTTGTAACTCGACATCTTCTTTTTGTGCCTCTTTAATATTCACATGTATAGATGGTTGAACATTAATTTGATAAAGATAATAATTTTCCCCTTCCATTATAATTCCATGATCCATCCTTTGAAAATACATAAATATCAGATCTTTTGCGATCCTCATCATGGATAAGCTAGCATGGTCTTGTCGGCTTAATGCATCTGCCACCTTGTTTGCTTTCCCAGGGTAATAATGAATTGAGAATTTGTAGTCCTTAATCAACTCCATCCATCTACTTTGGCACATATTCAGCTCCTTTTGTGTGAAAATATACTTTAAACTTTTATGATCGTTATAAATATCACACCTTTCACCATAGATATAATGCCTCCATATATTTAATGCCAAAATTACAGCGGCTATCTCTTAATCATGAGTTGGGTAATTTTGATCCTGTATTTTCAAATGTCGTGAGGCATAAGCTATAACCATATATTTTTTCATGAGAACACACCACAGAACCTTCTTGGATGCATAACTATAGATCACAATAAATTCTCCACTACATGGCAGTGTGAGCACAAGTTCTCTAGATAAGCATCATTTTAACTCTTTGAAATTCTCTTCACACTCCTCTGTCTAAATGAGCATAACTCCTTTTCGAGTCAACCTGGTGAGTGGATTATAAAACCTTGAATAATATTTCACAAAATGTCGATAATATCTAGCCAGACCAAGAAAACTTCGGATCTCAGTTACTTTTGTTGTTCTTGACCATCTTTTGATAGCCTCTGTTTTTGCTGGATCCATATATATCCCCTCTTTTGAGATTATGTGACCCAAAAATGAAACTGTTTGAATCCAAAATTCACAGTTGGTGAATTTTGAATAAAGCTTCTCCTTTCATAAGGTATTTAATACAATTCTCAGGTGATCTCCATGTTCTCCCTTTGACTTTGAATAGACAATAATATTGTATATAAAGACAACCACAAACTGATCAAGATAGTTTCTAAAGACTCTATTCATTAGATCCATGAAGATAGCAGGGGAATTAGTCAGACCAAATAACATCACTATAAATTCCTAATTTCCATACCTTGTACGGAATGTCATATTTGGTATATCCTCCTTTTTGGCCTTTAATTGATGATACCCAGAACAAAGATCAATCTTGGAAAAGTATTGAGCTCTGCGTAGTTGATCAAATAATTCATAAATGTGTGGCAGAGGATATTTGTTCTTGATTGTGATCTTGTTAAGTTCTCTACAATCAATGCAGAGTCTCATTGATCCATCAATCCCCTTAACAAACAGAACAGGTGCTCTCTACGGTGATGCACTAGGGCATATGAAACCCTTATTAAGATTCTCTTGTAGATTCTTCTTCAATTCCTACAACTCAATTGGGGCCATTCTATAAGGTGTATTTGAAATGGTCATAGCATTTAGTATGAGTTCTATTGAAAAATCAACTTCATGATTTAGTGGAAGACCTAGAAATTCTTCTAGGAAGAGATCATCAAACTATGGTACAATGGATATATTCTTAATTGTGAGTTTCTCTCTCACCATTTGAGATAAATAACCTTTTTTTATTGGAATCAAGACCCATAATAGGGAAGAAATTTACACTGGAAGGTTATATTTATCCTTGCATCGATAGATGATAGTATATTGATCAGGAATATTAAATTTGATTTCCCTTATTTTGAAATTGATATGAGCTCCATATAAAGAAAGCCAATCCTTCTCAAGAATCACATCAAATTCTACCATAGGAAGGATCACAAGACTTGGAGGAAGAACTTTCCCACAAACGTCAATTGGAGAAGAATTATAAAATTTTGATGCAACCGTTGTGCCATTATGAGTTGTCACAGCTAACTCAACATCTAATTGTTGATGTAGTACAATGATACCCATAGAAAATTCTCCAGAAATAAAAGAGTGGGTGGATCCAGAATCAAATAAAACATTTGCTACTTTAGAGTGGATGGTAATTGTACCTTTCACCACTTCGTTATCAGACTCCACATCACCGATAGAAATTTCATGTGACATCACTTTGTCTTTGGCCTTGATAGTTTGTTGACGTCAATCATCATCAACAACCATTGGATTAGGGCATTGATTGGCATAATGCCCCATTTCCTTGCACTTGAAACATTGAAGTGTAGGAGGTGAATTATGTGTATCCCTTTCTTTGTTCGCATCATTAGGAATATTCTTCCCATTATTTTGACATTAAACTACCTGATGACCTTATTTTCCACACATAAAACATTTACTTGTCCCATTAAGACAATTCCCTCCATGTTTCTTTCCACACTTTGAGAATAAGGGAAGACTCATCTTCTTTTTAGTGTGGTCTTTAGATTTTCCTTTGAATTCCATTTTCATCTTCTTCTCAAACCCCTATGACTGATGTCTTACTCTAGTCTCTATCTCAACCTTGAGAGCACATCGAACAATTTCCTCGTAGCTATTGAAGTCTCTTGTGGATAATTCCATTCGAAGACTTGGTTTAATGCCACTAAATAATCGATCGATCTTACTATTAGGTTGGATAATAATTCTGGAATCATAACCTACACGTCTTGTAAAATTTTCATCATAGGTACCAACTGGGTCATCATCCTTTTGCATCAATTCAACATACTCCTTCTCCATCATTGTTCGAAGAATACAAGGGAAGTACTTATTGAAAAATGAGTTACTGAACTCGTCTCACACAATGGACTCAATTTCATCCCTTTTACTCATATTCTTAATAATATTCCACCATTGATCCGCTTCACCTTCCAAACGATATACTACTAAGATGACTTTATCATGTTTAGAACATTGCACGACTAAAAATATCTTTTCAGTGGTACTAATCCATTGTTGCGCCACTAATGGTTCAAAAGACCCGTTGAATGAAGTTGGACGCTGCCTCATGAAGGATTCAACAGAATGTTGCTCCTTCCTTTGCTCGTTCGAAAGTCCTGCATGATTCATATCTTGAGAAAGTTGCGTGAGCATGGATATAAGAATTTTTATTCTAGCTCCCATAACGTTTATTTTCTCAGGTTAACAATCATTGAATTTCCCGTCGCATTCATTATTAACACAATTCTTTTGGGTTCCATCCATTGACTAAAACCAAGAAGCATAGTGTGAGAAACACTAATCATAACAGGAAAAACACATGATCAAGAATAAAATTTCGCACTTTAGGTTGTATCATAGGTTTCTCATGGCCATTTATAAAACACTAATATTGTGTTCTATGTTTAGACATATCCTTATAGTCCATACTGAGGGTTTCACATCCTAGTTTCCAAAGGTTGAATATACCGTTCCTCTGATACCAACTATAATGACCCATACATTACATACATAGTTATTACTTCATAATTGAATAATACTTATTAAAACATATAACAAAACCATGATAGGACCATATAGGTATAGTGTCTTTAGAAACTAGGAAACATAAACAACGAGTTCATAAATCACTACATTGTCTCCCATTTATTTCATCATATCTAGAGTCCATTTTGGCATATCAAACTTAATACCCTTCTTCCTGACCTGGGGAAAATAAAAAATACAAATGGGTGAGCTTAAATGTTCAGTAAGGGTAAACAAAAGAAATATCAATCATATCATATTCATTAGAACATAACATTTTTAAAATCAGAACAGGAAAAAGTTATCATAATATCATAACATGGGATAAATCATAGTAGTGAAATGTAATACCAATAATCATAACTTAAAACATGAAACTTTGTGTCATACACACATAATCCTAGAAAATAATTTCATATTAGTAATGTCTCATTGCCAAGACCATCATAATGGAAAAATTACATTACTGAACCGAGTTCACTCCTCGTTCCAGTTCTGTATCACTGAACCAGATTAACTTGTCAATCCATCCATGTCTAACTCATGAGATATAAATCGTTACCCAATGCATTGGAGAGAGATATTGGTATCACCAATCTCATAATGAAACCATTATTATTTGTGCCCCAAAATCATAAATCATAGAATAACCCATGTAGTAAAAATGGGATTCATAAACATCATTCCATCATAACATAATCCATATAAGATAAAAGGACATCATAAAATTAATTACATAATAAGAAAATAAAATAAATGTAAAATTAGAGATAGAAACAGAACCCTATATTAGTATAAAAATAATTTTTTTAAAACACTTGAACTCAATTCTTGAGGAAAATATCCTTTCTACTTCAAAAACATTTTACCTTTCTTAACATTTCATACAATTTTAAACTAAAAGAAGTTGTTTAAAAATAAACTTGAAAACATGTAAAGGAGGCTTCATGGAAATAATGGTCTATAAAATCATAAAAATCTATTCATTCTGTTTAAGTTAAAAAAATATTCTTCTCATACTTTGGCCGGAAAAGTCAAAAAAGTACGTTGTACTTAAAATGACAAAAGATTCCTTTCATGTCTTTTACTCACCAAAGGGAAACACTGGATTTAAACAATTGTAGGAGGATAGAAATAATATTACATATTAAGGAAATACAGATGTAGATGATAAATGTTCCCCATTAAATTATGAAGTATAATCAATCATGGATAAAAATGAGATTACAAGATTTTCCCTTACGTGACTTCTAATTTGCTTCGTACGTATCTGAACCACCTCTTCTTCGACACACCACTTTGAAACCTCCTCTTAGGGCATTAATTTTAGTCTTTGAAGAATACCAAGACCTCTATAATATTACTAGGGGTGTTTAGAAGACTAATGTGTAGGGTTTGGCCGAGCATGAAGGATCAATGTTGGGTAAAGTGGAGAGGGAGGATGATCCCTTTTATAAGAGAGGAGAGGGGCACCTTTGGAAAGTGTGAAAATATTAATTTATTACAAACATATATTCTATTTAAAAAGGTCCAAAAAACATTAAATATTAAGATAAGATGGCTCATGGTAAAAATAAAATCATCCAATATGAATTGGACATGTTTTGGATAATATTTTAATCATTATAATCTAATTTATTTAAATCATTTATTAATGTGGATAATACTATATCATTAATGTATCATATATAAATTAATTTATTTGATGTCTAAAAATTATAAAAAAACTCCACCATGTAGTAAATTGTTTTATGTTTCCAAAGAATATTTATAGTCGAAATGATGATTTATATAACCCCTTATAAAAAATTATTACTAAAATATTTTTGTTAATGTCAATTTTTTTTTACACTAAATTAATTAATCCAAATTTTCCTTATCACTACCATGTGGCTCAATGGGATACCAAAATATACCAAAGGATTCCAATGGTCGGCCAATACTCATCCAATAATGTTAGGACAAGTGTTAAGGTAATGTTCAATTATTATAATATTCTTTTATCCTTGAATTACCCTATTTAACTTTAACCTTAGTAAATAAAAGTCAAAAGATACTATTCACCAAAAATTATCTTCATCTTATTTAACCACATTTTACTTCTTGATGACAACCATGTATGACTTATTTTTGAAATTCAATTAACAGATGTGGTATAATTTCATTTAAATGAAAGAGTCAGTTTTTTAACTACCACTAAGTGGTTTCACTATTCATAAAAAATTGATGTTTTTCAGAAAAATACCAAAAATTCAGCCTAAGATATATTTGATATTCAAAATTATAAAATTATTTCTAATTTTTAAAATTAAGAACATAGAAGTGGAATTAATTATTTTTAAAAGTAATTCGTTATCAAAAAAATAGCGTTTTTTAAGAAATAATAACTATCAAAAGATCAACACTTGTTTATATCCAATTTCAAAGTAAAATTAATTACAATGACAATCATTGGATTAAATTGTAAAAATATATCTTAATTTCAGTTTAAATCCAATTAAAAATATAATATGACCATATAATTTATTGCTATAAAAAAGTTGTCTTTAATTAAAATATAGCGTGTTTTTAATATTCATTAAAATATGAATGTTATCAAGAATAATATGAGAATTTTATCCAAATTAAATTTTTATATCTTGATTCCAAGGAAGAATGTTATTTTTTCAATGTGAACTAGTAAACATGTCAAAAACTAGATTTAAATTGGACGTGCCATCAAAAGGTGTCAAAACTTCATTTTTCTATAAATACTTATTTTACCCGAAAAATTTATTTTGTTCTCATACCATGTTCTCGAAAATATGTAAGAAAAATAATAATGTTATAAAATAAAAAATTTAGTTCATACTATTCATAACGGCTTGTCCATATCATAACAATATAATGTTGTTTTGTGAATCCCGGTATTGAGTACTACACACGCTATCGAGGGAGGTCGCGATTGCGTGTAACGTAATCTAAGGTAGTGTTGTGTGCAGTGAATTATTCCTTTTATGTTGCGTATAACATAAGACATAAAAAAATACTTCTCATAAAATATCAGGGTGTTACATTTATGATCATAATCCATGGATCACATCAAAATTCTTTATAATTATTCAGCATTTTCAAAATACGGAATTTAATTTCAGTATGGCCCATCACCACAAAAATGACGGCTAATTTAAAATGACTATTCCAAAACATGAGGACATTATAGTAACATTATCAATGGAATTTAATGGTGGATGGGATCAATGCCTCTAATTATTTGTGTTATTATAAAAAAATAGCTTACAGTCGTGTATAAAAATGGTACCATATGAATCTATATAAGGGAGATGATGTAGAACTCCTAAATGTTGGGATAAACATAGTGAGAGAAAGATATTTGGGCTTGATATTATATAAGATATGATAGATAAGCTTCGTACCATCCAACAACATATAATGTATACTAATAGTTTCTATAAGATCTATGATGAAAAGCACTGAAGGGATAGTTAGTTCGATTTTGGAGATAATTTTTTCCTATGGATATCACAGTGGAACAGATTCATGTGATTTGGATTGAAAGGGATTATTATCCCTAGGTACATTGGATACATTGAAATCATTGATCACATAGTATCAGCGCCATATTGTCTAAAACATACTATATATGTTTCTCATGTTCGTAATGAATTCCTTCTATCATTCTTGAGAATGTACACACCTCACCTGTAATGATTTCGGAGGTCGTACAACATGAACATGAACTCTCTTATAAAAAGTGTTCAGTAGAGATCTTAGACAAAAGTGACAAAGATTAATGTAATCGGAATACTCACTGTGTCAATTTGTTGTGGATAAACCATAATTATTAAGAGGCCAAAATGTTTTACACAAAAGGAAAACTCAAAGGTATTTTATTAAGAAGTGGTATAACGAGAGTTGTAAATTTCATATGAGGAGTAGTGAATGGATATATCATACCCAAGAGAAAATGTTATAAACAACACTCTCCATGAAAATGTGTTGTGGAAAAACCATAAGTATGTATAGGAAACATGGTAACCATGAGAATCATTGAAACAAAAGTACCGTCAACTATTCTCAACTAAGAATATGGTATAAAATTTTGATGTTGAAATTTCTATAGGGGATGAATGTAACAACCTATGCCTTTTAAAAAGGTATTTTCATCCTAAGAAAATGTGTCTTAAATTATATAATAATACTAAAAAGTAGAGTAAAAAAACTTATCTCATTAAAAAATATAATTTCATTTTTCATCTTTGGAACTAATGAAAATTAAAAACATTACAACTGGGCATAAAATATAGAATTGAAATGATAAAATTCAAAAATATGGATCACCCTAATCCATTAGAATCATCACCGGAACTACCATAATAGCATAAATGAAACGAAATATATGTTAACCAATCAAGTTCATAAAAATAAAAATGCATAACCTTTGGAGGAAATATAACGAATATGAAGGGAAATTAATGATGTCTTATTTATATAGTATAAAGGGAAATATGACTTTTTAGATTAGCCCATTATATGAATATTGGTAAAATATAATCATTAGTCAACTTAACTATTGGTCAACATGAACAATGGAAACTATGGAAAATTGAGATAATTTTCCTATTATATTTTAATGATTTTGTATTTAATAATGAAATTTTTTAACATGATTTAAAATAGGGAGACAATAGTCTCAAACAATAGAGTCATTCCATTTGAAGCCCATTTGTTAGAACTTCGTAGTGCAGTAGTATCCCTTTGGTTTTCCCTTGACGAAGCCCAAAATGAACATCATCATTTGATGCCTAAACACATTTTTCTATTGGTGATTTTAATGTTATTGGACATTACCACTTGGTCAATCTTACCTGATCCACTCCATGAAACTACCACAATCGCACAGTTTAATATTGGGATGTTATCGTGTGTAATAAGTGGTTACATGTCAAGAACTATGTTTTGTAAAATATAATTTACATTTTATAAATATAATTTTCATCCTAACAATTCCATTTCAATAATATTTTATATTTATGAAATATATGTTTGCCTGATATGAATTTGATAAATTTATTTTTGGACAAAAAATATACAGTAATTACATTTTTTAGACAAATAAAAGAATTTAGAATATAATTAGGTATTCTTAATATTATTTTTCAATGATATAGTTCTATAAATGGTAAAATTATTTTATATTAACGTGGAAATATTTATCCATATCATAAATTTGAATGTTCCTTAAAAACTACTATTTTTTAACAAATAATGATTTTTATCATTAAATTTATAAATTTTCATATTTATAAAATTATTTAAATATTATAAATATTATATTTGAAATTATAAAATTAAAATTAGTCTATCCTTATTTTTTTAGAATCATATAAAATACATTAATTTTTTAGTGAATAGTAAAAATATTGTTTTGGGTTTTTAGTATGCTTTATGACTGCACATTTACAACATAATGTTTTAATAATTAATTAAACACAATCTACAACCAAAAATTTTATATTTCATTAATATTAGATATTTTAATCGATTCTAACAAATTTTCAAATATGTTAGTGACCTTCCAAATTATAAATATGAAATATTCATTTCAAAAACATTAATTTGTGTAAACATTAATTTTCTTTGTCCATGGAAATGTTAAAAAAAATTGTTCTATTCTGGAAGATTAAAATATCATAAAACTTGACTCAAATATCTATAAATGAGAAAAAAAGGGTAATCCAATGATTTTTCATTTTCCCTAACATAGATTCCTATGACATATATTTCTAAATTACTAAACAATTAACCCACTTTTTATATAAATACCCACCCATTTCACCATTACCCATCCCTGAAAATATATCATCTATGGAGTTAAGGAAAAGTTTCCTCTCAAATATTCCTTAAGGTGTCATTAATCACCAAATGGTCATACCTGGTTATTTAGGAACAACTCTTCAATGTAAGTGAATTCTCATCATCTTATTTTCCATTCAAGTGAGTCTTTTTTGAATGAATTCTAAAGGGTATTTTAAATTTCTTAATTATAATTATAATAATACATTTATTTCTAAAATAATGTTTTATCAATGGGATACGTTATTTCTCCCTTGTTTCACCATTTCTTAATCATCAGTATGTACCCTTAAGTCTACAAAAGTTACTTCTCGAATATCTCTCTTTTAAGAAAGAAATTATTATACTCTAAATCCGCAAAACATTTCATTATACATGTATATTAACCTAGATGTTAATATAAAATATTGATTTTGGTATTTCAATATACAAAACCTATATTCCATTTCTATGTGTCAAAAATGTTGTGATAGTCAGGACTTTAAACACATACGTACTCAATGGTTTTATATGAAACACATACTCTATTCACCTTAGGTTATTGAAAATATTATTTATTAGTGTCAATGTGGCTAATATAAAATTAGAAAATATTAAGGTTGCACCCTGATATCACTCTAATTCATTGGGTAATGAATTTAATCACTATGAATTACATGTTTTACGATACCTGGGTGAATAACAATGATAATTTTCATTTAGGTCACAATGGTGATATGATTATGAATTCCTCATTTTTTATGTTGTAGCCAGATTTTGATGTTATTTTTCATGTTCTTTTTATTATGATACACTTCAAGTACTCTTTATCATGTTATACTATTATACCTCATATTCTTATTGATATTTCTTATGACCACATGCTAAATGTCTCCGATTATTATTCTCTTTTGGGATTCATGCTTGCCCCTTTCCACTGAAAACTATCACTATGATGTGATATTTAGTAATATTAAATTTGGGTGAACCTATAATAATTATTTAAAGTGTATTAGATGTATTTTTTATTTTTTATTGTTTTATTTTATTAAATTCAAATAAACTGAACTTTAAAATATTCTTTGTTTTTTTTCATGTAATGAAATGTTTTTGTAATAAAAAGATATCATGCTAATGAATTCGTCTAAAAATATATTTTAATTCTTTGATGAATTTTTTGAGTACAATATTAGATGTGGTAATTATTTTGATGAGTGCTGATATGAACCAATGATGAAAAAAATCATTTTTTATTTGTAGACAATACATCACCATAAAATATATACATTTTAGAAAAGAATATGATATCTTTACCCTATGATGTAAATACAAGAATATGAAAAATAAAAAAACTCCCAAAAAGATACTAAACAATGATGTTAAGGGTGTCACACCAATGAAGAGATGCTTCTATTAAGGTAGAAAATGTGTATTGATGCTGACCCCAATAGCTAGAAATACATTTCTATATTATTACATCGACATAAGATACAAGGAATCACATCCTGGATGAGTTAATAGTTTAGTAGTCTTAGTAAAATACATACATATAATGTTCTTTTATTACATATCAATACAAAAAATTTTAAAAAAAATTCTAAATAACATTATTCAACCTAGAATATCCTCAAATTTTAATCATGGCATAATTTATGGATTTTTGGGAAAGGAAACAAAATAAGGTTGAGCTCAAATGCCCAGTAACGGTTATGTACAGTGGAAGCTATCTTAAATTAATATTGAATAATCAATAAGGAGTGGTAAACAACTAAAAACGAATATCATATAATCAATAACTTGTCTATCATAATTACAAAGTGAATACTCAATATTTCATGGTAAATAGAAGAAAAAACATTACATTTAAACAATACAATAATAATGAAATGAATCCATAGATAATGTCATTATTAAAATATCATGGATAACAATAACTAAAATATTAATGAAGGAAATTATTTATTATTGTATTTCATGATATATGTCATCATGATAACTCTAATTTCAAAATTTTTTATATGATAGGTTAAACTATAGGGTAAAACCCAATTGGGTTTCTCCAACTAATTACAATATTACACTCTGATTCATGTAATTAAAATAATGATGCATCTAGGGGATATAATTAACATGGCCACATCAATGTCTTTCAAAACCAAATCATTCCTCATATATTTAATAATTTATTTCATTCATAAATAGTGCTCCTTATCATAAAATAACAATATCGACTAAATAATATAGATTATTCAATATTTACCTAGATAAAACAATAATTTTCAATATTGAACACCATATATAGAAAAGATATATGGTTTAATAAATAAACATTTAAATGAAAAATAATATGGAGGTTTTGTGTTATTTTTCTCTTATGTTCATGGAAAAGTAAACACTTCAATAGATATTTATTGAAAACAAAAATGAATCAAGGAAGTGAATGTCAATTCTGTCCATGGTCAAAATAATCATAAACCACATAGAGTGTGGGTAAATATGGTATCAAAACAATATATTCCCAATTTAGTATTTTTAAAATTAATGGTTTTTGTCATTTATGAATATAAATACAATAATAAAATATTTAAAAACATTCATTAGGAAAATATATTTTTTTTAAATCACTTCTAGTATCATAGAACATTATAAAAATAATATTCTTTGAAAATAAATTTCAGAAAACTATTAGTTATAAGAATATTTTGAAAAAAAATCATTAACAAATCATTGTAAATTTTAAATCTAAGAATCAATGAAATGATTTTTAGGTCAGCATATTATTTCATATATTTCGTAAAAGTTAAGAAAAATTATTTTTTCATTATAATTTTTTTAAAATATCCTTTTTTATAAAGTGATTAGAATATTCCTTCAAAAACAATTAATAAATTCCATTAATGAATTATTTTTGAATGGTTAAAAATATTTAAAAAACACTTTTATAAAAAATTGTTTAGGGAGAAAATAGATTTCTGATAGAAGACAGAAATGAATCCATATATTAATAAACAAATTTATAATTATTTTAATTGACAATGAGTGTAAATACGTTAATATTTATAGAAAATACCATGAAAAACAATTATAGAGAAAATTTTAATTGGGTTTTTAGATAAGGATGATATAATTACACTTATCTGAAATTCAATAAAATAACATATTGATTAGAATGGGATTGTTAAATAAACTCTTATAATATCCATTACAGTAAAATGATCATTAATAAATTAATTTATTATCTATATAATCTTAAAATCCAAATAAATATAGTTTAAATACATAATAATACAATAAAATTTCATTACACTCATAATCTTAAGATATCAAAGATGAAGTACATGTAATATAACCCCACAAAAATAAATTGAGTTATAAAATTCGTAACCACATGGTAACTTTTATTTTAGAACCCATTTGATGAAATATTTCCAATTGAAACATAAAATACCATAATTTATTAATAAATAATTTCATTATATTTCGATGGGTTAGTAAGTACACTGTATAAAATAAATCAGGTTTACCACATAAAAAAATAAGCCAATGAAGGAAATTGAGATAAAGTCACTTACCTCATGCATATTTTCAGTTGGGTTTGATTTAAACTCGTTTATAGAGGACTTAAACATGTTTGTATCAAATTTTAGAATAAAATTAATATTTATATTAACATATTTTATCATCTTATAGCATATTTCCACCCATTCATTAATAATCCATCATTTTATCATTGTTTTTTGTTCTAATTGGTTTATTTTCTCAAACATGTTTCACCAAGAAATATATGATTATTTCACATATTAGAAATTTCTATAATATAAATAATAAAAATAATTACATGATTATAATTTTTATATAATAATTATACAATTAAAACCAATCATGAAATATAGTTATATGAAATGAAGTATGTATCAATCATGTAGACAATATACAAACGAATTAGTAGGATTTCAATCATCAATGACTGTTATGGATTGGTTGTAATTACTGTTTCAAAATTATAATAATAATTATATAATAAATACAATATTATATAAATATATATAACATCAATTTTTCTTGGCGATGAAAATAGAGTCAAACCGCTTCATGAAGGAGGTAGTCCATAAGTACATGTATGCCAATATCATCTCTCAGTGTAAGAAATGAAGTGGTATATTATATTTTAAGAATGAAATATATGTCATGAATATAATAAATTATTAATGTATATAGAATAGATTAATTAACCTTATAATTATCACCTTCCATTTTAATCATTGGTGGAAGAAAAATCACATCACTTCGCAAGGCATAGTCTTCTTTACACACAAGTGAAATTAATATATCCTCTATAAAATGAAATGTAACAAAGGTATATATATGATATAATGTGTCTAGTTGTATAATTATAAAATATATTTCATAAATATATTTTATTTACATCATCATACCCAACAGTGAGAGGTGATAAGGGAAAAATTAATGACATCAGTTCGTAAGGTGCTAGTCCTCCAAACACACAAATAATTACTTAACAACTTATTTTATGGAAGTGTGGATGATTTTTGGTCATTTAATTAAAATAAAAAGAAATTAGTGTAAGTATGATAATTATGTTATTTTTTCACCTTGTTTTAATAATAATTGAATTAGGTGGAAGAATAAATAAAATAAAAATGACCATTGAAAAATGTTACCACTTCTTTAGGTATCATTCATAGGTTTTCACCAATCTAGCATAAGATGGATTTATTCCCAAAATATGGATTATGTGATTAATTTAGGGGTGTTGATAAGTTATTTTTGAAGGTATTTTCAAATAAAAAATGGTTCTATGATGTTAATAATAGAGGATATGGTTGACATTTATATGTGAGGTGAGTGGAACACTTTTCATTTTTTTGGAAAATATTCAAATCTGTTTATTTCATCTAATATATTAATACGGTAAAATTAAATTTTACATATATTTACCAATTTTATGTCATTTTAATAAATCTAAAATTGAAATTGGTTGTATTCACTTAGAAAACCATTGAATATTTTTATATTAAAACACAACATTGTCATCTCATTTGTAGGACAATAAGGGCATGGATCCATGTGGATCAACCCATTGCATGCTTTTTAAGACTATGGGGCTTGGAGAAGTCTTGGAAGAATCTTAGAATATTTTCTTCATGAGAAGCAGGAAACTGGTGTCTAAATGATATGACCAAGTGTAAAATGATGTGTACCATTTGGGTTTCATAAATATAAAACAAAGCATTGAGGCGATATATTTTTCAGCGTAAGTCACCACGAGCTAGTACATTACATGACGAGGAGGTACAAATCGTGTACTACCCGACCAATGGGTGTTTTAATGACACCAAACCACTCAGTTGTTTAAAACCCTATGGCTTGAGTGCAACCCCTCTCGACCCCAAATGACCCAGATGCCTCCCTCTTAAACAATTCCGGATTCCTTCTTCCTGGATAGGTTCCTCCCTTCCTTCTATGATTATTCTTCAATCCATGGAATGATATACCTCAATTCTTTGTTTTTTTCTATCCTCAATTAATTCTCCTTTAAATTCAATGGTGTTTGGTATCCATGGTTCTAATAGAGTTTCTTTTTGTTTTTCTAAATGGGTTTGTGCGTTGACATCCTTGTGTGGATGTAGTTGTTGTGGGGAAGGTGATCATAATATGCTGCATTGATCCATTCTCGTGTAAAGAACACCAGAAACCTTTTGAGTTAAGGGATTTGTTTCTTCTCTAATTATTTATGTTTAATAAATGATATTTCATGATTTATCCCTTTGGATCACAATTGAATTTACCTAATTAAATACTTGGCTAGGATTATAATAATGGGTTTGATCGCATGTTGTTACATTGCATCCTGATAATTTTCATCTCTTGATTTTCTAGATAGTGTGATATCTATACCTTACTTGTTCGAATTTCTTTCTTTATGAAATTGGAATTGAATTTAAATCCAAAATTAATTTTTACTTAGTTAGATTAATATAAGGATTCATGTAAACGAATCCATTTGTTGTTTTTATTTGATGTTAATCAAATTGATTTTGATGTTGATGTTTAGTTTAGTTTGTTGTTATTCCTGATTCATGTTAGTTCTTATTGTTTGAAGGAATGTCAAATTCATTGTTTAATTAATATTTGGATTCTATGATAGATTTTAGTTTAGGTTTCCAATAGTTAGGACCTACTAATAAAGAATCATTCAATTCAATATGGATTAAAGAACTGGTTTATTGAAAAAAGATAATGATTGATAGGGTTCTGAGTTACCAATATTATTGTAAATTCCAAGAACCTTATTCTTGGACCTGTGAGAGATCAATTCTTGTGAAGGAAGAATTCCTTGTTTATGGTCATGAATCCCAGTTGATATGATTTTTTTCTCAGACTGCTTGTGTTGTTATTTGAGTCGGGATGGTTGTTGTGATATGTGGAGGTAGGGTGGCCCATTGGTTGTGGTATTATTTGAGGAATAGAGTGGAGAGTTTCATTATTTTATTATTTAAGGTATCTTGGAGGACACTATAGATGATTAAATTGGTTGGATAATAACGATTTTATGCTTTTTGAATCTTGTGGGTTGTTAATATTCATTACTTTCCCCACTTCTCAAGGAAGCTGGTTTTTCTTACCCTCCTTCCAAAAGGGGGAGAAGTCACATGGGTATGCCACGTGCTTTATGTGTTTAGCTTCTCCAATGTGGTTGGCTCTATTCTCCTACTATTGCTGGAAAAGACTTGATGGGTAGTTCATCTACTCAGTAGGCTAATACCCCTTATGTTATGTAGCACAGAATGTTTGCTATAATGCTTGGGAATATGGGAAAGTAATAATGATGGTAATAAATGATTGAATAAATGAAGTTATTCCATGGGGTTGGAGCTTGCTAGGATGCAATGATGAGGTAATATTTATGAAAGAATGTTGTCTCTTTTTTGATATTCCTAGAGGGAATGAAATTTTAGTGTGATTCTAATGAAATATAATTTGAATTGATAATGGTTAATTAATGGTTATTGAAATAATTATCATAAATTGAAACTGATAAAAAGATAATGATGTAATGTAATATAGTTATTTAAATGGTTTTGTACTTATAGGATACCTAGTCTAATAAGTGGCAGTCGGGAGTCCGAGAGACATTATGATTCTACGATTAGGTTATGCCCATAATATGGTTGTGAGCTATAGTACATTCTGTACTTTTTGTTTTTCTATACACTAATCTGCCACATCAGTTAGGTAAATTGACACCCCAGGGATTTTGAGCCATGTGGGGGTGTTTTCCCCACCATTCATGTGGGAGGATAAATGGATGACTACCCTCTTTTGCCCCACTATCTTCTATTGGATGTGACAAGTGCTGGTAGGCACTGTGGTTATTTTTTCCTATATATGTGTGTAGAAGGATGTAATTGATTATGGTTATTCACACATATATAATCTAGATATATTTTCCTATGGACTCCTATTGGTGCAACATGTATAGGATATGATGGATTGAGGATCCATACATGGTTTATGTGGTGTAATGGATTGAGGTATAATTCTCGACGTATAATACATGTTATGCGAGCTATGGAGGATCCTAGAAACTACCCAGTTATTTTTGATTCTGTGTATGGTGTGGTGCTTCGACTAGGTGTGTATCTGTAATATTTTTTTTGCATGAGATTCATGTTGTGGTACTTCACCCATGTGGCTCCAAAAAAATCCTTTTTATATAGAGATGTTTAGGACGTGTGATGTTGGGACAAAGAAGCAAACCAGTGGGGAAGCAGTATCGGGGTACCCTTGATATTATTTATTATATTATATACTCTTGTATTATATATTTTGTGAGAGTAGCCATGGTATGTCTGGAAACATAGTATACATGTTTAGGTGATGATTTAGTTTCACATTTTGTTCGTTGTTTTTTAGCATGCTTTCTTTAATTTTGCACGAGAGGCTCGAGGGAGGATCCTACTAAGTTTACTGCTATACTCACCCTACGTATATATAAACTATTTTTCTGTTCACTTGTATCAGGTTGCAGATCAGGCCTGTTACTAATATCATGGGGTTAAAAGAGTTATTCGGACTTTATTATTGCTATCATTTCTATTTTCATTTGGAACATGTAGTTTTTCATTTTTAATGTAGTGGTTTTTGAGTGACATTGCATATGTGAATGTGAGATTTATTTTACATTGAATTATCAGTTGGATTTGGCTGGTTTCTGTCTTATGTATCTCGTCTACATGTGTTCTATTAGGGGGTAATCCATTAAATTTGATTGTTTATTATACCCTCAGTGCTATTCTCATACCTGAGGGCTACATGAGGTTGTACTAGGGGGGTGACTATCTCCCTTCTCACATTACCAACCCAGGAGGGGCACAACTTGTGGGGAGGGGGTTGTGACAAGCACTAATTTTAAAAACAATTCTACCACTTATATGATAAGAACTTTTTAAAAATAGCTTCTATGTTTAGAATAAGAAAATTTAATAATTTATAATATGATCAACTTAGTTTTTTATGAAAAATATTAGTGGAATTTATCAAAATTAATTATAATGATTAAGAGTAAATTTAGCTTAATAATGGACTAAACTCTAAACTTATGAGCCAAAATGACTTATTAACTTTTCCAAAAGCTATATGATGGCCATATTTAGAACCTATACTCCCTTCTGTTGTATTTTTTCCATTATTGGAGAAACATTTCATAAAAAATTGTGGGTTGAATTCCCTTTACAAAAAATTACAAGAACACCACTCCTCCTACCACTATAAAAGGCACCCAACCCTCAAACATACTCACACCACTCAAACCCTTTGAATCTCCCAAAAAATACTCATATAAGCTCCCAAAATCCCTACCCTAATTCAAGAGTGATCTGTTTTATAAAAATTCCTTCTAATGAATCCCTTTGGTTGAAACCAAAAGATGTTACCCAATTAATAGGTAACATCCTTCCACAAGCTCATTAGTTTTATTTTCATTCTCCACCCCCTCAAATCTTCTTATTCAATTATTACGTAATAACATCAGTATAAAAAATATTCTATGATGTTTTAATGTTAATTATTCTACCTTCACATACACAAACAACCATATAATGAGTAATGAACCTACAATTTATGTGAACGGAAAACTACCGCCCCAAAAAACTATGCTTGTTCTTTTTTCATTAACCACCCCTCACGGCGGGCATTATGATGTACACTCTATTAATATATGATATATATTATATTGTAAATTAATTTATTCATATATAATTTATCTATAATAAATATTCTTATTCTTTTCATTTTTTGGAATATTATAACATTGTTTATGGATGTATGGACTACTACCTTCATAATGTTATATGATTTATTCACGCTATATATAGAATTTTTTTGGATGGATTTAATTAATAATAAGCTCCAAAAATTAAATCTATATGATATTCACGAAATAATTACATTAATTTAATTATAAATTTTCATCTTCTTTATTTCAATATTCACAAACTAAAAATATGTTAATGTCATTTGTTGACATGTAGACTATAACATCCTCAACGTGATGTGAATCCTTTTACCTCAGATGAATTATATATAAGTATATATGATTAAATAACATGTAATTTATTATATAATTATCATTATCGAATGTTATAATGTTACTTACTTTCTTTACAAAATGATCATTGAAAAATGGAAACATTTCTCATCCGCATATAAGGACTGCAATTTTTATGATAGTAATATTTATTCATTAATAATAAGAATATTTCATTATTGATTTTAAAAGTATAATTTATGTTTTAATATTATATATATTTCCCAATTAATAATTTTATATGTTTATATAATAACTCATTTAACCATAGTTTACCTACCAATGTTATTTTTGAAACATAACCCCAATATTGTCAAAACACATAACACACACTTCATTATTTAAGTAATCAAATAAAACATTTTAATAAGTGATGTAAAATTAATAATAAACATTAATATTATTATGTATTAATTTATTAACACTCTTAAAAACATTATACCAGAGGTTAAAGGTTGATAATACAAAAGGAAACACAAAGTAATGAATTTTCATCTAACTTTTTACATGTGAGAGAAAAATGACAATTTCAACACTTACTTATTTTGTGTTTTTTATATAATGGACCTTATGATATATTATATCATGAATCCTTTAATATTAATGGTATTTAAAAAATCATTTTATGTTATTACTTAATTGTTGTTATGATTCAAATGTATCAAAGTTGTATGAGACACTATGGAATATTTAAAGATTATTTTCCTAAAGAATGTGTTTAATGATTACCATTGTAATCTCACAATATTTTGTGATTTTTAACCTTCTCTTGAAATAATCACATCCTATGATATATTTTTGGTAAATTAATTTTATATTAAATTTCCATATTATCATGAAATGGATATAATTAGTTCGAACATCATATGCCATTTTACATTTGGTTTTAACATTTATAGTTATATAATTAACTAGGGAATCATTAATAAATATGTATCTTTTAATCAATTGATATATTTGACAAGGCACATTATCCATTGATAAATAGATTATTTAATATATAATTAATTATTGTGATAGGTATGGTAGAGGTGCGGTCGATTATAAATATCCTCTTGATGCATCAGTAGTCTCATTAGATGAATTAGTTAACAAAATGTTATTTTTTGTAATTGATATGCTAAACCATCTCATGAAATATATTCATAGTAAAAGAACTGTGTACAAAGAAAACATGGGGTCTAATAATTAATTATTTCCCTCATTCAGATTCAGTTATTATTTTACCATTATATTTTTGTTTTGATATATCTATGGATGAGTTTTTCTTATAAATTTATTAATTAAATAGAATGTGTTTAGTTTCTTACCATGACTTATTGATATTTATTTATCATGTTTTTTGAATTCCATGTTTTATTAGTTATTTAATATTCCAAGTTGATTATTCTCATAAATTAATTATTTCTTGTTCTTTACATTCCCTTACAGATCATTTGAGATAACTCTAATTATATTTCATATCCATGTGTTATGAAGAATAAATATTTGAATAATCATTCAAGGATGTACTTTATTTATTTTCATTATATATGATAATTAATGTTCAATTAACCAATACAATATGGGTTTCCTATATGTAATCTAGAATTACAATACTACTAAACTGTCCAGTCCTTCGATATTTGATTTCTTGTACTAATGTTAATATTGAAAATTGTGCACTAGAACCCGGATTCTAGAGTCAAGTTGTTACACTTGATTGAAATTCTATGTGTAAAAGTTTATGTTTTAAAAATCATCTAAAATTTAAAAGATAATAACTTCCACATACATAAACTATATATAAAAAATTTTGTGATAAAATTTTATAATTCAATGCCATAATAAACCGGTATATGAAGACAAATTGACCATTAAATATTTATACATTCTTGAAGTGTTTTTTAGTTAATTGAAATATGAATCTAACAAAGAAGATTGAGGAAGATTGTGTAAGTATATTGTTTCATAAGAATATAATAAGAGGTTGTGTTCATTACTTTAAATCATATAACTAGTCTTGAGAACATCATCATTATAAGGGTAACATATAAACCCCAAAATCTCAAAACTAAAGAAAACCTTATCATTCATTGAAAATGTGATGTTTTTGAGAAATTCGAAAAAACGTCATTAATTATTTTTGATGATATTGAATAATTTTATTTTATAAATTTAGAATATTTATCAATCAAATGGAGTTATATATTTATATAGTGGAGTAGATTCTATTTGGACAAGTTTGATATTATACTATGATTAGATTAGAAGCTGATAATGGATATTAAGAGATAGGTGTCTAACCTAACACTAAAGAAGATATTATAGTTGGGGTATACAAAACATTTCGGGGAATTATATTTAGTTGTCTAAACAACTAGTATGGTAATCACATATTAATATAGTGGGGAATCTATATAGGGGAATCTAATAATCCTTACAATCAGTAGGTATTTTAAACAATCCTTATAGATAATACTTTCTAATATTAATTTATGCTCATATTTTTTTGGTTTGGTGATTTATAGGATATAATAATCCAAATATGTTATAGATGATTGATTAAGTAAATGGAAAAATAAAATTAATATAATTTAAAACAACAAGTTATTCCTGATTCATCACCCTCCCATTATGACATCATGATCTATTAGTTACATAAACCCCTACCCCAATTACTGTTCATGAATGATCAATTGGGAAATTTAGTCTAAAAACTCAAATAACTACAACCCAATAAAACATTATGTGTAAAAATAATTTCACAAATTGGTTCTGTTTTTTATTATAATTCCTCATTGTTTATATTTCCATAAATTGGATGAGGAAGATCATATAGAACTCTTCCTTCATACTTTCTCTAAATATCATATTACGGACATCAAAAAAACTTAGAAGATGATTGAATCCCTAAAAAATTAATAAAAAAGTAATAATTGAATTGTTTATCCAAACATAAAAATGGGGATCCAATGGGGACAATTTATATCCAATTAGGAAGGTGGTTTTTAGAATATAGACTGTATAAAATAATATGTAACCTTAAATTGGGATAGAAGATAGTACATTATAAATTTTTACAAAACAAAAATGTTTTCCAACCATATTGAGTATACCAAAAAAACATTTTATATGATTTTTAGATTTAGAACATGTGTTACCACCATATTGTATAATGATTCTCATGAATGTGGAAATTAAATATTGTTTTCATTTATAAATAATATTCGAAGATTCAATTGAAAAATTATTCATTATAGTCTAATATATAATAAGATATCATGATATTACAGATTCACTCACGGACATTTATCCTAATGGTATGGAATGATTTTTCATAAGATGTATATAATATAAAATTTGTTCTGAGGTTTCCATTGAGTGTGGAACATTTTGTAAACATCATCTTAGGTTCTTAAAATCACCTCTCCCGATAAAAAAATCAACAAAAGTTACTTTTCCCTTTTCATTTATAGGGATCTTTAATTATTTAAACCAATTTATAATTACAATATTTTGTATACAATAATATAATAATAACACCTATTTAAAAATATTGGATTATGGTTTAATAGAGTGAGAAATCATTATATGATCGTCACCCTTAATGAATCACCCCACATTAACTAACATTTTCATCACCACAAATCTAATAAATATAATGGGTTTCCATGTCATCCACATATTTTCCATCGCCATATATCATAAACCCCTATGACATGACCAGACACATCACAACACATTTATGTATCATAAATAGATTCAGAGCTCCCACAATAAAATTTGTTTCCCATATTAGACAACACACTTGTGATTGTACTAGGGGGTATGATAATACCATGTATATTTCATGCTCCCACATTGATCCACCACAAATAAATACAAGGAAGTAAAATCATATTGAAAAAAAATCTATATATCATAGGAATAAAAAAGATCCATCACTACATCACTATCCAACATATATCAAAACCCCTTTCAATAAAGCAAAATAAACATACACACATTCCCGTATTCAATCTTCTATAAATTCATAATATATATATTTATATCATGGTTCTATAATGATTTGAATTCCACCTCCACTATCAATTAATCTCACTTCAATTGATCTTATACATACCATGTTTCATGAACAATGAATGATATGGTGTGGACTAATTTAAAGGGGGAACAAACAATATATAATTAAATACACCCTATGAAAAATGCTAGAAAATAACCCTACTATATAATTTGGATCAATACCCTTCCTATATAGCACATCCCTCATGTAACTCATTTCCACCCAATCCCAATCTGTTTTGAACACCATGAATAACATTTATTGATTATGGAATGACCCCTACACAATAATTTTACAAATCATAAAAAAAAATCCATCCTTTATACTATATATATATAATTTCTAATATAAATAATCATTCTCATATAAAACATCAAATTATTGAAATAAAAATAATAAGAAATTATTCCTTAATATAATCTAAACCATTTTACCCCATAAAAAACTTATCATATAATACACACAAGAATCATAAACAATAATAGACACAAACTCTTAAATATCATGTTCCAATCTATATTTAATCATTTTCTATTATTAATAAACATAATAATATATCAATTAAAATTATATCATCCATTAATTATTTCTCCCTCCCATTTCCATGGTCCATGTTCATCATCTATTTATTCCTATAAAAAATACACCATAAAAAAGTTTATAATCTTATAAACTATTCATATATGATATTTATTCCTCCAATTTATTATTCATACATAATTGTCAATTCTAATTTAAAATATGTTATTATCAAATAATTTTATGAATTATTTAACAATAAAGAAAATATTAAGAATAGTAGATTCACAAATAATTTTAAATATATCTGAAATTCAAGTCACTTTCATTAATTTTAATAAAGAATATTAATCCTCAATCAAAAAATGATTGTTCATATATTTATAATTATACATTTTTCTTCCTTTGATATCTGTAATAAAAAAGCACCAAGGATTTTTACAGTGAATTTATAGAGAAGATGAATTTAATATCACATATAATGTTCTTGGGAGTGAAAATATAAATAGTGGTCCAACTACTATAAAATTTCCAACTAACTCTATTACATAATTTCCATTTTATTTCCCACTATCCACCCATAAATGTTTCAATCATAATTCCCAATTAATTTGATGATTGGTAATTCCATCAACATATTAAAATATTCATCCCTCTAAGTCATATATTATTCTATATCCTCAAAACTAGAAAATATATCATAATCCACATTATTATTTTTATAAAAATTACTCATTGAACATAGTTACTTAAATTAATTAATAAACACCACTAATTATTTATATTAAAAACATCAATCAACTTGAAAAACTATCAAAAAAAATCCAGAGGATTAATATCACATTATGAATATAATTTAGTTCTTAATATTATACCCAATACTTGTTGTGTTACTATATTACCCTTTACATATGAAAATAATAAAATTTATACAATCTATAAAACATAAACTTCTCGAGAATCTACTATATTTTAATGTCCAATGATAATAGAAACGTAATACACTAATTGATACTACCCATATATACAATTATCAGGATTTTTTAATGATATTACCACATAAAAAAGGAACATTTTTTGTTCATACTAGATTAGTTTCAGTATGGGTGACCTCCTGGGATGTTTCCATGGCAGTTTTTCATTTTGAAAAATTCAAAATAAATTATCATGTGTTTTTTATAGGTAAAGTCATTAGTATGATAATATTTTGGTCATGTACATGGGAAGTATGATATATGGAATAAAACATATATGTAGGGAAATTAGTCATTTTTGGTTGGATAGTACGCAAGGGAAATATGGGATAGTGAGGTTGACTATGTTGGTCAATGATAATTTTTTGTAGAAAATTGTAATAAAATTTTATATCCAAACAAATATTCAATGCATTTCTAGATTTTCAGGTTGATGGCCCACTATAATAATTTTTTTTAAAGAATGGGGGTGCTTAATACCCATAAAAATAGTTACCTAAAAACTAATTTGTAGTTATTATATCATCAATTTGTAAATCAGTTTACATGATCTTGTCAAATTAAAAAACTATAGTTAAGAATTATTAGACTTGAGTATTTTCCAGATTCGTGATGCTTATAACGTTTCATAAGGAGTGTGTGAGTAAGGGAAAAACACTAAAATAAAATATAAATGGAAATAATTAAATTCATTAATCATATAATTTATCATTCAAGTAATTGGGTGGGTTGCAAGATGGTAAGACACATGTATAATGTCTAGAGATATAACTTTGTTTTTTATTTAAAAAAATACAATGTTTATAGCATGTTTCACATTTAACAAAAATTTATAAAAAGTGGTGATATTTTAAAATAAAATTACACCATCATAATATAGATGTTAAATTAGAGATTATTAAAGGAATATGTTTTATTACGAAATCAGTTAAGGATAAATGTTATATAATAGCATATGGTAGTGATAGTCCCTCTTATAAATCTCATTTACCCAATAATAAGATAATGGTAGATTCATAAGGGTTTTCCCTTGACTAATCCCAGGATGTCCTTTAAAAAATATGGCATGCGAAAATCATATGAGAGAGAAATTCAGGCTCATTGAATTTTCAAAAAATCTTTATTCACTAAATCACCAACAGATATTCCCTTATGCTTAAATATTATATACTAATCTTAAGAGGATGAATAAATACAAATTTAGATAATATAATTAGGTAATTATTAATGTAATAAGTTATGTCCCACATATATTTTACACATTTTTCTATTTTACTTTTTAATAAAATGGATGTTTATTTACTAATTCATTGATATCATTAACAAGTCCATTTTATTTATAAATATTTTTATCAAGAAAATGAATTTTATGCACCTTATATAATAAAACATCATATATAATAAATTTTTGATTTGAATAATTTACATATGTAATAAAAATAATATTAGTAGTAATTGATAGGTGATAAAAATAATAATGGGTAATATTTGAAATATATTTTCCTATAAAGAAGGTTCTCCATTATATTTTATGATTTTATTTTCATGTTAAAATAGAAAAAATATAAAAATTTAATTTCAAATAATTACTAATTTTTTTTATTTATACTATCAATAATATTTTTAGTCATTTTTTTGATTTTTCGTAAATGATTTATTTTTTGGATAACAGGGAAAATTACTTTTATTTAAAAATGACATGAATTTTATAATATTTTTTTTATAAGTGGGACTTATAAATTAATGAAAACTTTTTATTTGATTATATTTGGATTTTTTTAATTTATATTATAATTTTTTAAAATTTGATTATAATATTATAATCCATATTTGGAAAATAAAAGATCTATTATAATTTTCAATAAAAATTAATAAATTATATAATTAGTATTTTAAATTTTTTTGCAACTACTATAAATTAATATAATAAAATGGATTTAGGATTTTGAATAAAAAGGTAAAAATTATTTAATAATTATTAATTTATTTTCATGCATAAATGATAAATTACATTGGTAAGAACTAGTTATAGAGGTGAATAATCAAAAGGGGTAAAAAGGGTAAATCTAATTGGGAAAGACCATAAAAATGATTATATCATGAGATGGAATGGGTGATTTGGGAATTTATTAAGGTTATCCATTCCCTTTTCCATTATTTCCCTATTTTTTGGATATATCCCTTGATTATGACTCCTCGTTATTATTATTTTTTGTATTTACCAAAAAATGGCAACGCCTTTCAATTATAAATGTAACACTACTCTACTCAGTTTCTCTGACACCAAAACCCACTTAGTTTAGATAAAATGCTTACTATAATTATATTATAAATTCCTATACATCTTTGATATATATTTTTATTCATAAATTATTATCCATCAATTACATAAAACCTTGTGCAAAGGCGATAATCCAAGAAGTCAGGTATAAATTTTGGACCAATAATTTCTTATTTCAATTCCTTTATATGCACTTATTCTTCATAAAATTACACTACACCATCATCAAATGATAAATTTTGTATCACTGTTATGATGTTATGTTATTATTATTAAGGTAAAAGATTTAACCAACTTTCCCTTTTCCATTTAGAATATTTTAAATGAGAATTATACATGCTTATAGAATATGCCCCCCCATGAAGAAATGTGCTTCATTATCCTTCTCCTCCATAATATGATATTCATAATGGTTAATTTAATATATATAATTATATATATATATATCATATATTTAATACTTTATACTTTATATTTGGAAAGGATAAACCATTTTACTCCTTTTCCTTATTCTATATAAAATGAAATCATCATCTATGCTTATGTGTAGACAATCACCTCTATGATATAATGTATTTCCATTTCAAATTTAATAAACACCATAAATGGATGCTTATGAGAATTGGTCTAAGGGATATAAATGTTTTTTAGGAAATTATTAGGTTTTTTATAATAATATTTTGAAGAAATAATAATAATATAAGATGTAGTCAACAATATTAAATTTAATTTTTAAAAAGATAATTTTAAGAGAATAACATTAGTTATATTTATTATGTGGTAAATACATATGGGTTATATTTTTCATCAAGTAATTTCAAATTTTTTATATATCACACAACTAAATAATAAATTAACTCACTTTCCTACTTTTATAAAGATATTAAAATTAAATCTCTTCACATTTATCCACCTACTTTAAATGGTAAAAATTAATTGCATGCATGGTTATAAAAATTATCTCCATTTTAAAATAAGGTAAAAATAATAATATTTAATTTTTTTATCAACTATTTATATAAAAATTTAACTCATTGTATAAGAAAACACCATTTGTTCACTAAGAATCATTAAAACATGTGCTTCGTCTAATCCATATTAATGTATCATAACCAAACATCTCATTTAAGGGAATTTTAACATTTTATGTAATCAAAAAAGAAAAATTCAAGATCCATGAATGATATAGGAATGATACAATTTTAGAGAGGAATGAAGAACAACCCCAGTATTATGAAACTAGTTCAAAATGATCAAGATTAACCAAACCCAGTATTGAAAAAACATAATAAATAACTAATAAACTTACAGAACATAATTACTAATGATATTTTAAATGGTTATATATATATATAAATGTTATGAAATGGTTTATTAAGATGTTTAATTTTCTTCTACAAGAGTTTATATTTCATTTTGACTACGTTAGAATTGAGATAAGGGGTTATTTGCCTCAAATTTAATTTCTTAAGGCATAATTCTTAATGTTCACCATCATAAAATTAATTTTGTGTTGTTACTGTCTAATGATTAACAATTACCATAATCAATGGGTTTAAATAAAAATATCATTTATATAATTTAAACTTCTTTCAATTAAAAATATTATAAATCTGTAATGAGTTTTGATCAAAATATTTCTCAAACCATTAGAGTTTTGATTTCCAATATTATTTTCAAAATAAAAATTGTTTTATAAAGAATATAAATAAATGGAATTTTTATGATTTTTAAAACCCCTATCATTTAAATTTGATATTCATGTGGTTTTACATATCCCCAAAAATATAATGTCCCTTAGACTAATATATTACCTGAAGTGTTTATTGTAATTAAAATTGACATTGTCTTTTCTTCATGACCGAGAACCTCACATTTTCTATATCCATATTCATTGGATTCCTTTTAACATTTAATTATCTATTCATCAACATTATATTAAATTATTTTTTAAAACATGACAATATTTTAGAATTATAATTAAATATAAACAATTTTAACATGGGTTATTTTCATCAAAATGTGAAAGTATTCTCCCTTACCACTTATGTATTAACATATTATTTATCTAACTTTAAAATATTATTTAAATATTTTGTTGTATTATTTAATGGTTTATAGAAAAATTTATTTTTCTATTAGTTATATAAAATATTTATTTTAAATACTTTTAAAATATAAATTATATTTCTCATTTTCAATTTTTTTAAATATTCAAAAAAAATCATCTTAGTAATTTTTATTTGATATATCTTATACATGACAGAATACATTCTTAAAATGTTATCATCAAGCATTTTTTCTTAATGGATTATATATTGTGCTTCATATTTGGATTAATGGTCCATCAATACCTTTTATTTTCCTAATTAACCCCTATATGTATTCCAAAATTTGTATCAATTTCTTTCCTTTGTGAATACCATATTTTGGATAATATTGATTTAATGGTGTTCACATAGAATCGAATCATAAAATGATTTGGAAATTTATTTTCATAATCATATACCCTTTATCTAAATGGTGTAAATACCATATTATTTATTGTCTTGATTGAATGGTATTTACAGGGAATGTTTCATTATGTTATAGGATACCCACTTATTTTCTATGGGTTCGTCACGTTTTTATTATAGTTAGAATTATTAATTATTTCATTATATGAATCTATTTAAAAAAAATATACAACCCTTTTTAATTACATGGGTTTTTTATGATGAGTTTAAATGATGTCCATTTTATTTCCATAGGTTATTTTTGATGTGCTAAATAAAACCCATTTTCATTATATTAATTATTGTTCAATGAAAGGTTAAATAATTTCTTTTCAATACTTTATGATACCCATTTTTCTACATGGGTCATTTATGATATGTTTAGTTAATGATTTTGAATTTTGTATGATAATTATATATAAAAAATGGGTGGAATCCTATATCACCCACCAATTCATTACATAAATGTTCATATATCAAGAAATATATTATTGGTACTATATTTTTTCTTCTTGTAAGCATGAGCACTAATTATGTGGCTCTTTTCATGAAATATTTCCATATAATAAAATTTATTACTTAACTAAAAGATGACCCAAAATTTTATACTAGATATCATAATTATTTTTTCTCATCATGGATCATGTTTATTTATTCATGTTCCTACACTATTTTGATTCATACCTTACGTTAATAATATACTTATGCCATGATTTATGAACTATTTTTTATTCAATATAGGGTTCTAATGTATCATTATTATAACAATATTCTCATATTATAATAACTTATGATATATAACCATTAATGATTAATGTTAACAATTGTAACACCAAGAAATTTTAATATATGTATGTAAATTAAACATAATTTCTTCACTAACTTGTGTTACATGCTACACCGAGATTAAATGAACAAATGAACATTGTTTTTTAGATGTGTATAATATAATGTCTCAATTAAATTTATTATATGTAAATTTATTAAAAAAATAATGAAATATATGATAGACCTAATCACAGCTAATTTGTTAATTAATTATTTATAAATAAACAATATTTTTTTATTAAATTTGTTTTTTTAGTCTTGAAAATAATATTTCCTCAAAAATGGTTTTTCTAATTTTTATGTGTGAATATTATAATTTATGGAAATTATAGAAACTTTATTTAACCAAATGAATTTAATTTTTTTATTCACCATTCCAATATTATCTTAAGACTATTTTATTATATTTTTAAGGAAAATATTGACTTTTCAATAGTTATACATACATATTTTCATTCAACATATTAGAAAGTAAATTTATATATTAAAATATGTATTAAAATATCATTAGGTTATTCTTATTGAAAATAATCCAATTATTTTTTTTTAAAATAATTTTTTTTCATTAATTTAGTATACAAACATTTTATATATTCGAAGTAATTGTTCTGAAAAAGTTGCCTGTCATCCTATTTAGTCGGTTTGAATTTAAATGAAATTTGAAAATTTCTATGTTTTTAATTTTTTTAATTTTATACCATATTTGGAATCAGTTATTTCAAATTTGGAAAATTATTCACTTTCATTTTTGGCCAATATGAATAGTAACCTTACTAATTTTTTCCATGGTAAAGGGAAAGCCAGAAAAATAATGGTTAAAAATAAAATGATAACCACCCTAAAAATGTCCCCCAAAACATTCTTAAAATATAATAAAAAACACCATTTCTTCCATACTCATCCAGTATCCAGTTATATGGTTCTTTATTTCAGTTTTTATGTGATTATTATCTTTAAAATATTTTATGTAAATAAAAGTAAAAAATTTCACACTCTTGTTTCTAATAAAAATAATATTCTTAGCATATTGAAAAAAGATTATATGTGTGGTTACAAATGGTTATTGGACATAAAAATGAATTAAATTAACCATGGTAATTAATTTTAATTTTTAGTGAAGAAATAATTACCTTAAATGTTTATACATGATGACGTAGTAATTATTCAATTAATGTAAAAGTAAAATATAGAAAAAAAATAAATATTAAAACTATTATAATTTGTGTTATTTATTATGACTAAAAAATTATAATGATTAAAACTAAATGTCAAGAATTTAAAATAATATTTATTTAAATTTTTTTTACCTAGATGTCTTTGGGATAAATTTTCTATATTCACCAGTCATTTATTTTATGTGGTGTAAATAATAAAGATTTTAAATGATATATTATGAAAATATTAGATTAAATTTTATATAAAATTTCATTTAATTTTACATTTTTATGGGGATTATGACTAAAAATATTACCAAAGTCATAATGAATTTTTATCTCAATTTTATTTCATTAAAACACATGCCATATTCACATATTATTTCATTTATGTGGTTTATATATTTATCTTTTTTGTATTTAATTATTACTAGTATATATTTTATGGGTACTTACATATCTATATAATATTTCATTTGGATTGTGATTCAAAAGTAACCCAAATTGTGACGGTTTTTTGTCACAATCACATTGTTTGTCATGATTGTTTATGACTATTAATAAGATTAATATATATACTAATATACCTCTACAAAAACATATGAATTATCTTTCCTTCATGTTATTTACATAAAATTAAATTTTTATTTTCTATTTTCTCAACTTATGTTATCGTGATACTGAAAATATTTTTGTAAGGAAATTAATTTTTGTCTCACTTCAGATAAAAACCATTTTCTTCCATGTCTATGTTTTCTAAAAAATTTAAAGAGTTTTGGTATTATTGTAAAATTAATTTTAATTTCAATTTTTTCAAATGTATTAATTTTTTTAAAAAAATTCTATGGAATATTATTTTAATTTTTCAAATAATGTAATTTTTTAATATTTAAAAAAAATTGATTTAATGTTATTTTTTAACCTATAAAACATGAATGGAATTTCATTCCATCATGGTTGGATAGTGTTTTGAATAATCATTTATATGTTTCAAAGTTTATTTTTAAATAAAAACTTCTTCCATGATATTTTTTAGTTTTTTAGATTTTAAATAAATGATTTCAATATGGAAAGGTTTTTTCCCCAAAAATGGATTAACGATTTTTTATTTATAAAAAAATTACAACCTTTAATGTTTTTAATCCTTAATTAGAATATGAACCAAGAATTAAATCCTCACTATTTCTATATATATATATTTTATATAAAGACATGATTTTTATGAAGAACATTTCTTTTTTGTGGGTTATTCTATGATGAAATGTTTATGAAACCTATATATTTTACAAGGGTTATGCTACGTTGAAATGATTTTGAAAACCATTTATTTTCATGGATTCTGATATGATGGACTTTTTATTATTTTTTGGCATGCATGTGTATGGTTTGCATAATGTGTTTTTTGGGACCTAAATTTTCATCCAATTCATTGGGTAAATATTGATATCTCATGAGAAAAACATGACTATAATATGGAGTGAACTATCTTCAGTATGGTATATTGGCCAATATAATTTTCGTGGGAGTGAAACTATTCTTCTATGGTGGTTTGGGTATTGGACCTATTCAACTATAATAGTCTTGGAAATAATACTTTACTCTTATGTAAATGGTTTTCTAGGATTATATGTATTCCAAAAACATACATCTTATGTGAATATTTTGTTGTCATGTCTCTCATTATTTGATTCCATTATGATTCATTTCTTATGAACTATTCAGAATTATTACAGGACTAAAAATTATTAACTTTAACATGCATGGTATGATTTTAAAATGGTATTATCATGTTCTTATACCCTTATACTAATGTTTTTAATATATGACCTTTCATATCACGTTTTTTAACCTTACTAAGCATATGATTTTTCAATTTATTATGTCTCATATCTATAGTTTATAATGAAAATTTCTATGAATTGTATATCTACCAAGGGTGCTTCTTATGATTAATTATGTGGGAGATGATGTATATTTTTTTCTACCAATTTTTTATGTCTCTAGGTTTCTAAAGATATGAATCCGTAATGTTTTTATGGGTGTATTTAAATAATGAAACTAATATTCAACAGTTATGATTTAATATCAATTTATGAAAAGTATGGGTAATTATAGTTGATATCAGAAAAAGGTTTTAGTAGTAAATTGGAAACTAGGAAGAGAAACATTTAGTGAAAACCATAGGGATAAGTCTATGTAGAGGATAACATTCTATATTTTTGGTAATAATCAAGGATATCTTAGGATGAGAATAAGGTTTCATTGAATAAGGTGTCACTAGTTACAGATTATATAATTGATTTTTTATTAATATTTATTTCCCACTGTGATTATTATTTCTCATAATATAATGTATTTTTTTAGTCATTTGTTGTAATATGGAGGATTCATGTTAACACTAATTGAAAATGGTAAGATTGTATTCATGAGAGACTAAATGCTACGAGAGATAGAATGTGAATCCTTTTAATTATTCTTAATAATCTATCACGTTATATGATTAATAATATGAACATTGGTGACTCTTCTAACACACCTAATATGAGAAATATGGAATTTCATAATTAATGTTGATGAAATAAAATTTAACATCAATCATATCAAGAATATGGGGAGAAGTATTCAAGTGAATGTCTTGGAGGAATGGGAATATATTTTGAGTATGAAAAATAATGACATATAGCAAGTAATTGTGGAGTAAAAATTTTAATTTAAATTAATTAAACAGATTAAAATAATGGTCTCTCTAAGTTATCCATTATGGATGAAAAGACCAATAATGACATATTTATGGTATTGAATGTGTTAATATTATTTCCCATGTTAAAAGTAAGAATCGTAAAAAAATTGGGGTAGATGAATCTTGAAAGATGATTAAAATCATATTATAGGAAACATGTATTACGAAACAAGATGAGGAATCATGGTCAACGGTTTTAGAAGTAAGTGTAATGAATGAATTGTTTATATAATTTGATTCAATTATTATGATTTTATGTTTTAATCTTATGATATTAAGATTATAAAAATCGTCAAACACTTAAGGATTTTTTATTTAGTAGATTTAATATAGGGGTTTCAAAAAATATGTTTCATGTTACAAATAACCATGAAATGTTATAATTATTAATTGGGATAAATAAATTATTAAAATTGATTGGATGGCATTGGAGAACTTGAAATTGGTTAGTAATTTAATAAAAAAGTTATTTAGTGCATCTATCTTTGATGATGTTTACTCCATTTTGGGATTCATGGAATATATTAAATAGTCTATAATGTTAATTGAGGAATAAGGATGATGTTAATTTTGGATGAATATATGTTTTACTATGATGATAACTTAAGAATTATAGATAAAATCATGGGTTTATATGTTTGATGTTTATCATTGGATAAAATTCTTATACGTCCTTATGATGTTTTAATTGAAGGATTTTTCAGGTGATTAATGATTTTTGGGAAAATATTTTATTTATTTATTATATATAAAAACCATAGGTTTAATGTGAAGAATAATTTTTATATTAATGATATTACACTTTTGGGGATGTAATATGAATGATATAAGATAACCTTTGAAGTTAAAACATTCATTAATATCATGGTTATTGGGAATTTTTGGATATAGGGTTATTAATATATGTAAATGATTATTATATCATGGATTTTATGTCATTAGTGAATATAAATTATTCCTATATGACTTTATGAGTAACTAACGATTATTATAGATAAAAACTAAATCTAATATTTGAATAATGAATGATCGAATCCATATAATTATCATTTCAAACATGGTGGTTAATATTTTTATTTATATAGAGGATAGTTATTTATGAAGAGATTTAGTTTGATCACTGGGTATTAATCGTAAATTTTGATTAATGTATTATTTATTATGATTGAGGTTTAGGCATTTTTCCAATTTTCATACCATGTTATAAAAATTTTGCTTTTGTTTTATTTATAGTAATAGTACTAATAAATTTTTATCATTCTGTGGAATTAACTGGCCCATATAAGTTTACATTAGTGCTTCAGCCATGAAAAAGTCATCTTTAATACTAATCATTTGAGGAAATAAATGAGATTGTGGTGGAAATTGATTAATGGATTAATATCAACTTATAAATTAAGAAAAATATGTTATGTTCTAGATATTTAAATAACTCATCAAATTTTAGAAAAAGGATTTTTAAACAATAACATTCACTATTTACTGTTCGTAACAACAAATAAATGGTCTTATAACCAATCACATATGTACGATCCTATATTTGGTTAAAATTATATTGGTTTTGTTCTTTATGACACTATATCAATCCTTGGGAGTTAGGTTTTTCTTCCATATCATTTTTTTCACTTCATGCTAATTTTCTATTATTAGGAAACCTATTTTTTATTCTATATGAACTTATTATTTCCCATTCTCACTTATAAATAGAGAGTTTTATTTCGGATTTTTACGATGTGGATTTCCAGAATGCTATTTTAAAATATAAATCCTTTTATTAACGACCATAAGTATAAATTTTGAATATACTATTTATTAGTGTGTGTGGAGAATGTAAGACCCCTAGAATTTATGAAATATTTTTAAATTATAATTAATTTCTTTGATTTCTTGTTGTATATGAAACACTGATCTTAAAAGAATAATGAATTATTTTTTTTATGTGGCCATTATAACCTTGACCTTAAATTGGAATGAATGAATAGTATTAAAAATATTATGGAATATACAATTTTCCTACACTTTGATAAAAATGTAATTAATTATTTTTAAATAATCACTCTGCATCTTTAGTAAAGTCATTTTATTCTTCAAAATAGTATACTTTCTTCAAAAATTGATTATTATGATTTTTAGGAGTGAATATTATAATTTATGGAATTTTTTTGAAGAATATTTAAAAAAATCAATTTTTTATTCGTAATTTTAATATTATCGCATAAGAAAAATTTGAAATATTTCTAAGAGGATTGATTTTTCAATAGTAAAAAATATTTATTTTTTTTGAAAATTGTATTTTTTTTAATATTATTTTACAAAGTAAAAAATATATTTTGGAAGTACTTTTAATATTTCATTAGTTCATCTTGTTTCAAATTAATCCAATTACTCATTATTGAATAAATTTTATTCCTAAATTTAGTATACAATCATTTTATATTTTGAAAAGGTCATTCTTTAGAAAAGAATGTTTCTTCACTGTTTGTTAGTTTGATTTTAAATTAAAATTCTATAACTTTAGTGTTTTGAATTTGGAATAATTTATTCCACATTAAAATTAAAAATATAAAAGTTTTGTTAAAAGTTTACCTTTATTTTCAGTCAATATGAAAAAAATCATTAGAAATTGTTTTTCTATAGTAGAGGATAAATCGTGTAATTTAGAGTTAAAAATAAAATGATAAGAAACCATAAATGACCCAAAATTATATATGATAGTATCATTTCATCCATAATCGTCCATGATCCTATTATATATCCTTATTCTACAATTTTTATGTTATTATTACCTTCAAAATTGTTCATGTAAATAAACATCAAAATGTATCAATGTTGTTTTTATTGACTACATTGTTTTTAATATAAGGAAAAACAAAGTTTAGGGTTTTTTACAAAAAGTAATTTTAAATATAAATAATTTATCTTCATTTTATTAATTTAATTTTAATTTTTATTAAATAAATAATTATCATAAATTCTTATACAATGCTGACATAGTAATTATTAAATTAATTGAAAGAACAAAAATATAATAATAGTAATATTAAATGTATTATTAATTGAGATATTTAATGTGATAAGTGAATTTGGTAGATTTAAATAAAATTTTATTAATATATTAAAATATTGGGTTGTAATTTTAATTGTTGTATTGATTTTTTAAAATTCAAATAAATGTGTAGTGCTAAAATTTATATTTATGATATATTAATATCAAAATAATTTATTAAATGATATAATATTCCCAAAAACCATAGAATCCAAAATTTGACTATAATATAGATTATTATACCATCCAAGGTCTATTTATGGGATATTTTTTCCAATTATAGTATCTATATTGAACCACAATGAGTACACAACTTTTTTTCACGAAAAATATTAACCGGTAAAGATATGGTTAAAACCAAAAGTTATGGGAAAAATCATAGAAAATATTATTAATTTTTTGGATTAATTTAATTATACCATCAACACCATAATCTCAAAATATTGTTTTTTAATGTAACTTATCTATGAAACTAATTAATATAATATTTAAATCAAATAATGTTACAAAATGTCCATCTCTATGTTGTTAATATCTAATAAGTGTTCAAATAGGAGAATAACTAATTAGGAAATAATATTAAAATTTATTTTTTACAATAAAATTATAATATTAATTGTAGTTTATTTAAAATTTTATGTATAATATTGTTACCTTAAATAATTAAAATACTAAACTATAGTATTTATTCAATTAGTTGAAAAATAAAATAAATTATTTTGAAGATATTATAAGTGATATAATTTGAGTAATTTATATTGTTCAAATAATTTAATATATGAATATGGGATATTATTTTTTTATTTTTATATTAGAAATAAAACTTTGTATTTATGCATTTTGAGTCAAGTTAAATTAATGGTGTAAAAATTGAAAATATTTAAATTTTATACAAATAATATTTTATTAAATTATTTTTATCAAATAAAAATATTAAAAAAATATTTTTTTGATATTATATGGTCTAAAAGAAAATATGTTTTCATTTATATTGTAATATACACCTTATAATTTAATTTACAATGCTTTCAAATTTAAAAAATTGTTAGAGTGGTTAAAATTAGAATTAGTTATGTAAGGGATAATCAAAATGATAATGTTTAAAATGTCACCAAATCATGTCTAAATTAATTTTTTGTGTTATTTGAACCAAATAATAGTTTTTAATTTAATTAAAATATATTTTTAGACATTTTTCTTGATAATTAATTTATTAAAATTTAATATTTGGAGAAATTCTGGAAGTTCCACTCGCCCCAATTATAAAAGGGAACATTTTTCCTCACTTATTTACAACACATTGAGGACTCTATCTTGAACAAACACTGAGATTTTGTCTTATGTTATTCCATATACACATTCTCGATGTTCTTTTCTAACAAAAATACCTTCCCTCTAGCGCATTATAGAATATTTACTCGGGTCGTTTCAAAGATGAAGTAATCACCTTAACTGATCTCATTCTAATTAATTATTCTTTTTCATTATATAACTCTATTATATTATTCATAAATTATAAATTAATTATCCTAACCATATTTAAATTTCATTTATATTAAGAAAACACCATTATACACCCTCTTTTATATGAAGTGATAAGTGAAAGTATCACTCATGTGTACTTATATCTTATCTTCTCTATGTAGAGATACTATTGAATTCATATCACCATCTTTAATAGATGAGTTCTGTGATGGGTAATAAATTTATATTTTATAATTATGGAACAATAATTATTATAGAATTATAATCACATGCCTACATTTTTTCCATCCAATCATTTTGAAAATGATAACATCCTTCATGCTTACACGTGGACTACAAATTCCATGAAGAAATACAATTATATTTTCATCTTTGTTATAAATAAAATATAATAAGGATGAATTTAATGAATATATATGATTTATATTATATAATAATGACTTATTAATGGATTATTAACATTTATTATTATTGTATTCCATTCTTTGAAAACTAGAAATAACATCCATTCATGTGTATGGCTTACTGTCTCCATGAAAGGTGTAATTGATTTTTCTATATGTATAAGTTCTATATGGTTATAAATACGTTTATAATTAATATTTATTTTATTTATATCAATATTAAAATTATTTATATTACATATCAAAGATAAATATTCGAGGATCAGAACCACTGAACTAAAAATTTCATGATAAAATAAAGAGTTAACACCAGGAAATACCGATTTGAATATGAAATTATTAATAAAAGGGGACATTGAAAAGTTATAATGGGATTATATAATATATTTTAATAATTAAAATGACTTATTTATATAATTATAATAAATATTATTTTATTAAATTTCAGTTTAGACTGGTTTTAAATCGACGTGAACCCGACGCAATGGATTTATAGTGTGTGTTTTTTTTCTAGGAGAAAATTGTCCAAACTCACCACTCATTTATTTTTTATGGTGTATATACTACCACTATTCATGTTATTTCATGATTCTAGTTATATTATTTATATTTAATATTTACATTTATGTTATTTTAATATGGATTATTAATAAAAAAAATTACCAAAGTTGTAAGGTATTTTTGTCTCAATTTATTAATGTGACACACATATCATAATCAACACTAGTTTATAATTTATTGCTTATATTATACCAATGAAAATATTTAATTTTTATTATTGTGTATTTTAGGGGTGATTATATATCCATATAATATTTTTTAATTGATGAGTATTATGATTAAAATTTACATAATCCTTAAAGTTTTTATGTCAAAATATCATTTTTTTATAAGGATTCATTATGACTATGACTCCAATGGAGAAATCAAAAGATCTACCTGTCAATAAACTTATGAATTTTTTTATCCCCTGGTAATTTAATTGAAATAATGTTTTCTTCATTTTATTAATATTAGGTGCTCAAGATGATGATTATATGTATTTTGTAAAATTGATTTTATTTCTCTTTAAAGTGGAAAGAACTTTTTATTCCATATGGATTCTTTTTTTAAAAATGTTTTGAAGAATATTTTTACTATTCAAATAGGATTTTTTAATCCATTTTTTACCAATTCCTATCTTTTTTAAAAAATATTTGTAAAGTGTTATTCTTTTTATTTTCTAAAAAAACTAATTTTCGATGATTGTAGAAAAATTACAAAAAGAATTTTTTTTTATTTTAATTACATGGAAAAAAATTCATACTATCATGGAGTCTCAATTTATTGAGGATTCCTTTTCATGTTTCCAATATTATTTTCAAATGAATCCTTTTCCATAATATTTTGGAAAAATTTAGATTTTAAAACAAGTGGTCTCAAAATAGATAGGTTATTTTCCTTAAGAATGTTTTAATAACCAACTGATTCATCAATCACAATAACATAAATTTTTATTTTTCTTTATTGGAAATATAATCTAATAATACCATCCTCATTCACTATTTTTATGGTTTATTATTATGGTGAAATGTTGTTTATGAAGTCTATTTCTTTTTCACGGGTTATTCTTTGATGAAATGTTTATAAATCACATTTATCTTACATGGTTTATGAAATTAAGAAACACTTCTGAAACATATTTTACCATGATTTATGTTATAATGATATTTTTATGAAACCATTTTCATTTCACGGGTTATGATATAATGAATTCATTATGACATTTCAGATCTCATATGTATGATTTTCATTATGTGATCGATGGGACCAATATTTCCCTCCAAATTGTTGAGTAATAGGTGATATAACATTAGATAAACCATACTATAATTTTGATTTAACCTAGTTGAGTAAGGGAAATTGGTCACCATGATATGCTTGGGAGTGAACATTGAATTTCATGATGGTTTGGGGAGTTAACTCATTCAACTATGATAGTCTTGGAAATGAGCCTTGACTACTAAAGAGAAGATTTTATATACTTATGTGTTTTCCACAAATCTTTATTTTATTCCAATGTTATGATATCAAGGATAATTTTCTTTGATTAATGCTTTATAAACTCACAATATTTTTTTCATAACTCAATATTATGATATATGATATATAGGGAATAAATTTCAAAAGTAAATTTCAAGTAATCATACCCCAATACTCATGTTATACTTTTGAAATCATTCACAACACTCTTTTTACCCTTAGAGAGAATCTAATATAAAGAATTATTATGTTCCCTTCCCCAAATTTATGAAGAAAAATTTTTAACTATGAAGGTTAATAGTTTTTAGAAATTATGTCAGGGATGTTGTAGATATCTAATGATCATATTTTTTAGGTGTCTATGTTTCCAAATACACTATACCATTATGGTACTCATGTTTGTGTATTTTTAAAGTAATTAATATTCATCTATTATTTTGTAATGACTATGTATGAAAATTATAGGTTTATATACACTCAATAGGGTTCTAATCTCAAACCTTTCTTAGGTTTCAATTTCCCCAGGTTATGGAGATAGGATAAGTGTAAAATAAATTGAAGAGTTTCTTATTTGTGAATTTTGTGAGAGATGTTGAAGACTCATTATGTATTAATTACTTTTCAATATAACGGAAAAAATTCCATTTTATATAGAGGAAATTGATTTTTTTGTTAATATTTTATCTAAATTCTCTAGAACATTATACCTAACGGCTCATGGGAATGTATTGTAATGAAATCATCACTATATTTAATGTGGAAGAGATGGTAACATCTATGGGATTCTATAAATGGTACTAGATTATTGTCTATATTACTATATATATTATGTGATATTATTTAAGGATAAACTAAGAGATTGATATATCTTCAAAAGATGATAAATAATGTATTATTACCATTTGAAAGGTATAGATAACCCTTCTGGTTAGTTAAGGTAATTGTGGGATTTATGATGATAGATCATTTTAAAAAAACCATTGGGATAAGTCTATGTAATGGCCCAGACCTCTCCGATCCATTACTTTGTGAAAATGTGGTGTTGGAGGTGTTCCGGGAGGTCAATGTGACTTATCCCCAACGCTTTTCCAAATTTCCAGTTCTGTGAACAGTGTTTCCAGTTTTATGAACAGTAACAGATTGGTCTCACCGATCGGTCTGACAGATCGGTCTGACGGATTGGTCTCACAGATCGGTCTCACAGATCGGTCTGACAGATCGGTCTCACCGATCGGTCTCACAGATCGGTCTCACAGATCGGTCTGACAGATCGGTCTCACGGATCGGTCTGACAGATCGGTCTCACAGATCGGTCTCACCGATTGGTCTGACAGATCGGTCTCACAGATCGGTCTGACAGATCCGTCCCACAGATTGGTCTCACAGATCTGTCTGACATATCGGTCTCACCGATCGGTCTGACAGATTGGTCTCAGAGATAGGTCTCACCGAACGGTCTGACAGATTGGTATGACGAATCGGTTTCACAAATCGGTATCACAGATTGGTTTCGCAGATCGGTTTCACAGATCATTTTCACAGATCATTTTCATAGATCGGTTTCACAGATCGGTTTCACAGATCGGTTTTACCGTTCGGTTTCACAGATCGGTTTCACAGATCGGTTTAACAGATCGGTTTCACAGATCGGTATCACAGATCGGTTTCACAGATCGGTTTCACAGATCGGTTTCACAGATCGGTTAAACAGATCGGTTTCATAGATCGGTTTCATAGATCGGTTTCACAGATTGGTCTGATTGATTGGTTTCACAGATCGGTCTGACAGATCGGTTTCACAGATCGGTTTCATGTACAGTAACGGTGGGTGAACAGTGTTTCCAGACTCCTATAGTTTTTCCATTTTGACATTTCTTTTGACGTAAAATACATTTAAATCCTTATTTTAAGGACTCTTAAGGCCGATTCAAATGCCATAAATCCTATATAAATTATTCCTAAGGCTTGGAATGTTTTACTTGGTCAAACCGCATGGGTTAATGCGATCAGTTTTTAATGGAGAATTAACTGGATCTTAAACTGTCACCCCATTAAATATTAAAAATGGACGAGATATCATTCTCCCTTGTTCTTTCCCTTTTTTCTCAACTAAGAGACGCTATAACCTTTCAATCCTTCCCGTAGGAGTTTCACAATCAATCCTTACTCCTAGGATTGGTTCTGCTCTGTTTTGGAAGCAACCGAACACTGTCGGTCAATCTTCCCAATAAGGTATGTTTTATCGTCGTTCCTTTGGGGATCATCTTCTCTTGTTTCTCCCTTCCATAATATACCATGTAATTTCCATGAATATAATGAGTTTTTCTTGGGGTTTGTGGGTATTGTCGTACCGTGTCATCCTCTGGTGGATGCAGTTGTCGTGAGAGGAGGATTGGGACCCGTTGTGTGGATAAAGGATGCCAAGAACTCTTCCAGGTAGGGGATTCAAGGCTTCTCTAATTGTATATGTGCAATTGTAGAATTATCATGATTTAGTCTTTTTGATCACAATGAAATTTACCTAATTAAATACTTGAACTGGATTAAAATAATTGGTTGATCCCATATGGTTTCTTTATACCATGATAACGGTTTGCCTCACGTTTTTTCTAGATAGAGTGATATCTATGATTTTCCTTGATTTGTTGTTCATTCATGACAGAAATTTATAATGAAAGTAAAGCCGGAATTAATTGTTAATTAATTGGCTAAAGATAAAGAGGCATGTAAATTAATCTGGTTATTGCAGTTGTTGTAGTTTTCCTAATTTGAGGATAATCAAATTAGGGAAGTAAGAATGGTTTTTTTAGTGTGATAGATTACTTATTAGGTATCCCGTAATTGGAACCTACGAATAAAATCTACTAATTCAATATGGATTAAATAACAGATTATGTTGGAATTTCTAAAAGGGTTCTGAGTTACCCTATTGTTTATTAAAGGGTTAACAGCCCATGGTTGTGATTGTTGTTTTCTACTTCTTGTGCTATGATGTGACCCGGGAGGGGTGTTGTGATATGCGGAGGCATGGAGGCCTTGTGGTTGTGACAGTGGATGACGCCTAGAGTGGCCAGATGCATCAGTTTATGCATATGGGTGTCAGGGAGGACACCAGGGGTGATGGAATGGGATGAATGAGGTTGCTGGATGCTTGTGGTTTTCATTGAATGTTAATCTTCTTTTCTTTTCTCCACTGATCAAGGCAGCTGGTGTTGCTACCCTTCTTCTAAAGGAGGTGAAGATTCGCGGGGTATGACACGTACTTTCCGTGTTTAGCCTCTCGAGGTAGAATGGGTCTATGCTCATTCTATAGCGGCAAAGACTCGAAGGGTAGTATATCTACTCACTGTGTTGAGCCTCCTTTGTGTTTAGAAGCATAGGATGGTTTTCTAGAATGCCTGAGAATATGGAAAAGTATTTCTGTAATGAATGTTTTATTAAATGGTGAAAATCCACGGGGATAGAGATACTAGAATTTAAAAGGTGGTGTGAATCTTTAAAATAGAAGTTGGTACTTAATGTGATTCCAATTCAGTTTAATGTGGGATTTTTCATTCATAATTAATGTTTAAAGAATTAATTAACATACAGTGGAACTGATAATATGACAACGGAGTAATCTAATAAAGCTCTTCAAATGTTTGTGTGCTTATAGAATATCTAGTCTTAGAAGTAGCAGCCTAGAGTCTGAGAGACGTTAGCTGCAGTTGTATCTATCACTAGGTAAATGCCCATAGTGTGGATGTGAGTTACATATATATTCTGTACTTTTTGTGTTTCTATACGCTAATCCACCCTGTCGGTAAGGGAAACTGACACCTCGGGGATTTTGAGCCCTGGGGGGGTGTTTTCCCCAACATTCTGATGGGAGGTCGAATGGCTGACTACCCCCTTTGGCCCCACTCTCTTTTCTTGGTAGATACTTGTGCCATGAGGCACAGCGTTTAGTTACCCCATATATGTGTGTAGAGGGATGTAATGGCATGTGGTTATTCACACACATATATTCTGGATATAGTATCATATGGACTACTATAGGTGTAACGTGGATAGGCTATGAATGCTTGAGGATCCTTACTCAGAGTATGGGCTGTAATGGCTTGAGGTATTATAGCCGACGTATGATACAAGTTATGCGAGCTGGGGTGGATCCTGGAAACTACCTGGTTACTTTTGGTTGTGAGGATGGTGTGGTGCTTCGCCCAGGTGTTTGCGGGCAAGCCTATGTGGTGCACGAGGTGCAGATGGTGGAGCTTAGCACAGGTGTCTGCGGGCAAGCCTTTGGAGAGAGATCCACAGGACGTATGTCGTTGGGGAAAAGCGGAAAACCAGTGGGGAAGTAGTAGCGGGGTACCCTTGATATTCTTTATTATATGCTATATTCTTGTATGCGTTACTTGGTGAGTGTAGCCATGGTGAGGTTGGGAACATAATATACCTCTTTATGTGATGAGTTAGTTTAACTTGTTGTTCACTGGGCTTTAGCATGATTTCTTTACTTTTGCCTGATAAGATTGGTGAGGATCCTACTGAGTATACTGTTATACTCACCCTACGTATATATAAACTGTTTTTCAGGTAACTTGGTGAAGGTTGGAGATCAAGCTAGTTACTACTAGCTTGCGGTTGGAGGAGGAGTTGTTCGGGCTTGTGGTCGCTGCCGTTTTACATTCTTTTGGGTAATTTTAGTTTCCCTTTCAGTTGTAGTTCTTTTGCATGACATTTCATATATGTACTTGGGTTCCTTTTATATTTCAGTTATGAGTTGGAGTTGGTTGGAGTCTATTCTATCTCTCTCTTCCGAATGTTTTCTCTTAGAGCGTAATACCTCCCATTTGTATGCTTATTATACCCTCGGTGCTAGCCGCAAACCTGGGGCCTACTGGAGGCAGGACTCGGGGGTCATTATCTCTCTTATCACATTTCCGGCCCAGGAGGGGTGCACTTTGTGAGGAGGGGGTCGTGAAAGAGTGGTATCAGAGGTCTGGTTGAGGGATAGGATGGAGTTTGGAGTTAGGCACAGGTGAGGATGCATGGGATGGTAGGGTAACAGTGTCATTCAGGTTTATAAAGTGGGGTAAACACTGGAGACCGGCAGAGACATTGGAGTTTAGGTCCCCCTATGATCTGTTTCACGGACCTTTAAGTTTACGATGGATACTAATCAATGTGATACTGGTTGAAGGGTAGAGACCTAGGAAAGGATAATGCATCATTATTCTTTGCGCCTGTGTTTGAATGGGTAGACCATGGGATAGGTAAACTAAACTTAATAAAACAAAACAATTAATTAATTAATGTTGAGTCTTCCATATTCCAGGCTTAGGAGATCTAACAGTTGTTATTTTATAGGTATGGCTCCAGGTCGACATCCTCGTCAGGTTTGCACAGAAGATGCCCAGAAGGCTATTCCAGCAGATCGTTGTCGGATAGAGGTTGACGACGTTGACACTTGGAGGAAGACAATCTGAGAGTTTCAGCGCCAGAGTCTACAGAAGTACGAGGGCACCATTTCAGATGTAGTCACAGAAGACTGGTTGGAGGAGGTCGAGATAGGAATCAGTTCGATTCGTGCTCGGAAGGAACACTGGGTGTCCTTGTTTGTGACGATGCTACGTGGGGCAGGGAAGCAGTGGTGGTTCTTGTTCTTTGGGGATCGCGAGGAGTCAGCGATCTCATGGGAGGAGTTTTGAGACATGTTTAGAGTCGAGTTTCTTTCATCGATTATGAAGGCATTCAGTCGCCAGGAGCTTCTTACCCTTCGATAGGGGAGCTCCAGTGTACGGGAGTTTGGAATCCGTTTCAGGAACCTTCTACGATATGCTTCAGACCTGTTACCAGATGAGGAGGCCAGGGCGAGGCATTTCGAGGAGGCTTTTCATCCAGAGATCCAGTTCCAGGTCACCCCATTTATGCTAAAGACACATCTTGAGGTGCTGGCGAGGGCAGAGGTTGTTGAGAGGAATTTGGCTAGGACCAGATCGTCATGAGGATTCCGTTATGATTTCCCATGAAGCAGAGCTATGGTCCGGGGTTCCCGGTTTTCAGGGCAGAAGAGTCTGGGGGTAGGTCCTAGCCCTTTCCATCTCATTTCTCCGGAGGCAGCAACTCTCAAGCCTATGCCAAAGGATCAGGCGCTTATTTTTCTTGTGTTGGTGGTGGTCATCAGCAGCGGGAGTGCCCAACATTTCAGAGCAGTCATCGTGCACTGGGTGCTCCACTCAAGGTTCCTCCGTTGAGGCAGTTTCAGCCGAGACAGCAGCAGCAGGTTGCACCAGCTTTAGATCACCCGAGGGTAGATGGAGCAGGCAAAGGACATACCCATGATGCTCCCCGTCCTCATAGAGCAGAGCGTGGCTGTGGTGGTGGTCGTCATCAGGGATACAGAGGTCGTGGAGGAGGTCGTGGTCAGTTTCATTCTCTAGCATTGCCAGCCCCAGGTGAGCCAGATTTTGTTCAAGGTACCCTTTGCTTGTTTTCTACCTTGGTGTATACCGTGTTTGATTCAGGAGAAAAAAACTCCGTCATATCACTTACCCTTGTCCATGCTTTGGGACTTAGGGTAGAGAGACTTCCTGTGCCCTTGGCATTGACTATGCCAGTTGGAGGTCGAGCCGACTTGTTTGAAGTATGTAGAGACTGTGATCTAGTGTTGGGGCAACACCGCTCTTGGGGAGATTTCCAATGTTTACGAATACAACCATATGATGTCATACTCGGCATGGATTGGTTGTATTCAGTGCAGTCTATTGTGGATTGCTACAGGAATAAGGTCGTTTTCTTTGAAGCAGATGGAGAGAAAGTGGGGTTTTTGGGTGAGCGAGATCCTCATATGAGTCATCAAAAAGTTCCATCCTTATCATCCATGATGGCTGGGATGATGCTGAGTTATTCAGAGGTTCAACATTTGGCGTTTCCTAGGGTCGTAGAGGAGTACCCTGACGTCATTCCAGAAGATGTTGTATCCTTACCCCCTCGACGAGAGATCGAGTTTGGGATCGATCTATAGCCAGGAGCGTCTCCTATCTCTATATCTCCGTATAGGATGGCCCCTCTTGAGTTACAAGAGCTATGTATACAACTTGATGATCTGTTGCGGTGTGGTTTTGTTCAGCCAAGTGTGTCACCGTGGGGTGCACCAGTTTTGTTTGTGAAAAAGGCTGATGGAAGTTTTCGGTTGTGTGTCGATTATCGTCGATTAAACAAAGTCACAATATAGAACTGATATCCTCTTCCACGGATTTATGACCTAATCGATCAACTGAAGGGTGCAAGTTGGTTCTCAAAGATTGACTTGCGGTCAGGATATCATCAGATGCGTGTAAAGGATGAGGATATCCCGAAGACTTCTTTCCGTTGTCGTCATGGGCATTATGAGTTTGTTGTAATGTCATTCGGCGTGACGAATGCCCCATCTGTTTTCATGGGGTTGATGAATGCTGTGTTCCGTGAATTCCTGGACAAGTTTATTGTGGTTTTCATCGATGACATCCTTGTGTACTCTACATCTGAAGTGGAGCATGCAGAGCATCTACGAGCCATTTTGGGAGTCCTTCGCCAACATTAGTTGTTTGTGAAGTTTTCCAAATGTGAGTTATGGGATCAAGAAGTTCGTTTCTTGGGGCATTTTGTGTCCCAACAGGGAGTAGCTGTGGATCCTTCGAAGATAGAAGTAGTGGTGTCTTGGGAAGCCCCCAAGACCGTTCCAGATGTGCGAAGTTTCCATGGTCTTACAGGCTATTATAGGTGGTTTGTAGCCAATTTCTCCCGAGTTGAGACTCCTCTGATAGCTTTGACCAAGAAGGATCAAGCGTTTATATGGACTGATCAGTGTCAGGCAGCTTTTGAATATCTAAAAGAGAAGTTGGTAAGTGCTCCAGTCCTTTGTCTTCCAGCAGAGGGAGTCCAGTTTGATGTTTTATGTGATGCTTCACATATAGGTCTAGGCTGTGTTCTCATGCAGCAGAGGCTAGTTGTTTCTTATGGGTCTCGGAAGTTGCATCCCCATGAATGCAACTACGCCACCCATGATCTTGAGTTGGCAGCGTGGTGTTTGCTCTGATGTTGTGGAGACATTACCTCATTGGTGGGAACTTTGTGGTTTTCACCGATCATAAGAGTTTGAGGTATGTTTTCTCCCAACGTGACTTGAACTTGAGGCAGTATCAGTGGATGGAGTTCTTGCAGGAATACGACTTTGAAATATCGTATACACCTAGAAAAGGGAACGTTGTAGCTGATGCACTAAGCCTAAAGTCATGTAATGATGTTGTGCGTGAATCTGGTGATTCTTGGAGAGTGATTGAAGAGCTACCAGCTTTTCATCTTGATATGGTAGAAGTTGGGGGTAGAGGTTGTCTTTTCTAGAAGACAGTGCAGTCATCCCTGATGTAGAAGGTAGAAGAGTCTCAGTTGTGTGATCTAGAGGTGGATGTTTGGAGAGATAGAGTTGTTTGTGGTGAGGCCACTGATGGTTGGTCGGAGGATGAACAACACCGAGTGTTGTATCATGGCAGGCTTTTTGTTCCCTTGGCAATGCACGAGATGGTTCACCGAGAGTTTCATAGTTCACCCTTGGCAGTACATCCTGGTGTGATGAAGATGTACTGATCCTTAAGGAGTCAGTTTTGGTGGCCTGGGCTGAAACGTACAGTTGCTAAGTGTGTGTCTCGATGTTTAGTCTGCCAGAAGGTGAAGGCCGAACACCGTGTTCCTGGTGGTCTTCTCCAGCAATTAGAGATTCCTCAGTGGAAGTGGGAGGACATCTCAATGGACTTTGTTACAAGTTTATCTCGAGCTCCGGGAGGACATGATGCTATATGGGTGGTAGTGGATCGTTTAACAAAGTCGGCCCACATTATAGAGATCAAGGAGTCGAGCTTAGTGGATGTTTTGTCGAGGCAGTATCTAGAGGAGGTGGTGAGACTTCATGGAGTACCTAGGACGATCATTTCTGATCGAGATCCTCGTTTTACCTCTAGGGTGTGGAGAGGACTCCAACATGATTTTGGGTCTCAACTGTGCCTTAACACTGCTTTTCATCCTCAAACGAATGGTCAGATAGAGCGAACCATCAAGACTCTTGAAGACCTGCTGCGCTCTTGTGTTCTTGATTTTGGTGGTTCATGGATGAAGCACATAACCTTGGTAGAGTTCGCTTAAAATAATAGTTTTCACTCTACCATCGGTATGGCGCCGTTTGAAGCCTTGTATGGTCGGCCTTGCCGTTCTCCATTGTGCTGGACTGGGGTCGGAGAGTCAGCAATTCTTGGACCAGAACTAGTGCAGGATACAACAGAGATGGTTCAGGTAATTCATGAGAGGATGAAGACAGCACAGGATCGTCAGAAAGCATATTCTGATCAAATAAGAAGACCCTTAGAGTTTAATTTTGGGGATCATGTGTTTCTGAAGGTGACTCCCCGTCGGGGGCAGCGAAGGTTTGTTCGTGGATGTAAGCTTTCTCCCCGGTTTGTTGGTCCTTTCGAGGTGTTAGCTCGTGTTGGAGTTGTGGCATATCGAGTAGCACTTCCCCCTCAGATGAGTCGGATACATGATGTTTTCCATGTATCACAGCTCCGCCATTATCTTCATGATGAATATCATGTTATCGATTGGGGAGAGATCGATATTGATAATGATGCAATCTTCGTGGAGCGACCTGTGGAGATCCAAGACCACAAGGATAAGGTGTTTCATGGGCGTTCTATTCCCTTAGTTCGTGTCTTGTGGAGACACGATGGCATGGAGGAGAGTACCTGGGAGCGTGAGTCACAGATATGTGCTCAGTACCCAGATTTGTTTAATGTTTAACTCCATTCATGTAATAATGTTTCCTTTGTTGTTGGACCTTTAATGTTTTATTTATGTACCATTGATGTGATGTTATGATTGAATTGTTTGGATTTGGATTGTTTGTTTCCATACTCTCATATATCGTAGTTTTGTTCCAGCTTTCGAACAACTCATAGTGGTTTTCCCCTGAGAGGTATCTTATGGGGTGGTTGTTCGGACCCCTCTTTTCTTCTGGGTTGGTTTTAAATTCTCGAGGACGAGAATGTTTTGAGAGGTATCTAATGTAATGGTCCAGACCTCTCCGGTCCATTACATTGTGAAAATGTGGTGTTGGAGGTGTTTCGGGAGGTCAAGGTGACTTATCCCCCACACTTTTCCAAATTTCAAGTTCTGTGAACAGTGTTTCCAGTTTTATGAACAGTAACAGATTGGTCTCACCGATCGGTCTGACAAATCGGTCTGATAGATCGGTCTCATAGATCGGTCTGACAGATCGGTCTCACAGATCGGTCTGACAGATCGGTCTCACCTATAGGTCTGACAGATCGGTCTCACTGATCGGTCTCACAAATTGGTCTGACAGATCGGTCTGACAGATCGGTCTCACAGATCAGTCTGACAGATCGGTCTCATCGATCGGTCTGACAGATCGGTCTCACAGATCAGTCTCACTGATCGGTCTGACAGATCGGTCTGAGAGATCGGTTTCACAAATCGGTTTCACAGATCGGTTTCACAGATCGGTTTCACAGATCTGTTTCACGGATCGGTTTCAGGGATCGGTTTCACGGATCGGTTTCACAGATCGATTTCACATATCGGTTTCACAGATCGGTTTCACAAATCGGTTTCACAGATCGGTTTCATAGATCGGTTTCACAGATTGGTTTCATAGAACGGTTTCACAGATCGGTTTCACAGATCGGTTTCATGTACAGTAACGGTGGGTGAACAGTGTTTCCAGTTCCTACAGTTTTTCCCATTTTGACGTAAAATACATTTAAAGCCTTATTTTAAGGACTCTTACGGAGGATTAAAAGTCCATAAATCCTATATTAATTATTAATAAGGCTTGGAATGTTTTACTTGGTCAAACCGCGTGGGTTAATGCAATTTGTTTTTAATGGAGAATCATCCAGATCTTAAACCGTCGCCCCATTAAATATTAAAAAGGGACGAGATATCATTCTCCCTTGTTCGTTCCATTTGTTATCAACTAAGAGATGCTTGAACCATTCAATCCTTCCCGTAGGAGTTTCACAATCAATCATTACTCCTAGGATTGGTTCTGCTCTGTTTTGGATGCAACAGAACACTGTCGGACAATCTTTCCAATAAGGTCTATTTTATCGTCGTTCCTTTGGGTATCATCTTCTCTTGTTTATCCCTTCCATATTATACCATGGAATTTCCAAGATTCTAATGAGTTTTTCTTGGGGTTGGTTGGTACTGTGGTACCGTGTCATCCTCTGGTGGATGCAGTTGTCGTGAGAGGAGGATTGTGACCCGTTGTGTGGATAAACGATGCCAAGAACTCTCCAGGTAGGGGATTCATGGATTCTCTAATTGTATATGTGCAATTGTAGAATTAGCATGATTTAGTCCTTTTGAACACAATGAAATTGACCTATTTAAATACTTCAACCGGATTAAAAGAATTGGTGGATCACATGTTGTTGCTTTATACCGTGATAACGGTTTGCCTCATGTTTTATTTTCTAGATAGAGTGATATCTATGATTTTCTTTGATTTGTTGTTCGTTCATGATAGAAATTGATAATGAGCGTAAAGCCGGAATTAATTGTTAATTAATTGGCTAAAGATAAAGAGGCATGTAAATTAATCTGGTTATTGCAGTTGTTGTAGTTGTCCTAATTTGAGGATAATAAAATTAGGGAAGTAATCATGGTTGTTTTAGTGTGATATCTTACTGATTAGGTATCCCATAATTGGAACGTACGAAAAAAATCAACTAATTCAATATGGATTAAAGAACAGATTATGTGGGAATTTCTAAAAGGGTTCTGAGTTACCCTATTTTTTGTTAAAGGGTCAAGAGCCCATGGTTGTGATTGTTGTTTTCTGCTGCTTGTGCTATGATGTGACCCTGGAGGGGTGTTGTGATATGTGGAGGTGTGGAGGCCTTGTTGTTGTGGTAGTGGATGATGCCTAGAGTGGCGAGATGCATCAGTTTATGCATATGGGTGTCAGGGAGGACACCAGGGGTGATTGAATGGGATGAATGAGGTTGCTGGATGCTTGTGGTTTTCATTTAATGTTAATCTGCTTTGCTTTTCCCAACTGCTCAAGGGAGCTGGTCTTGCTACCCTTCTTTCGAGGGAGTCAAAGATTCAAGGGGTATGCCACGTTCTTTCTATGTTTAGCCTCTCGATAATGAATGGGTTTATACTCTTTCTATAGGTGGAAAAGACTTGACGAGTAGTATATCTACTCACCGTGTTTAGCCTCCTTTTTGTTTAGAAGCATAAGATGCTTTTCTAGAATGCCTGGGAATATGGAAAAGTAATTCTGTAATGAATTTTTTACTAAATGGTGAAAATCCACAGGGATGGAGATACTAGAATTTAAAAGGTGGTGCGAATCATAGAAAGTGCAGTTGGTACTGAATGTGATGCCAATTCAGATTAATGTGGGATTTTTCATTCTTAATTAATTTTTAAAGAATTAATTAACGTACAGTGGAACTGATAAAATGAGAACGGATTAATCTAATAAATCTCTTCAAATGATTGTGTGATTATAGGATATCTAGTCTTAGAAGTAGCATCCTGGAGTCTGAGAGACGTTAGCTGCAGTTGTATCTAAGACTAGGTAAATGCCCATAGTTTGGTTGTGAGTTACATATATATTCTGTACTTTTTGTGTTTCTATACGCTACTCCACCCTGTCGGTAAGGGCAACTGACACCCCGGGGATTTTCAGCCCGGGGGGTGTTTTCCCCAACATTCTGATGGGAGGTCGAATGGCTGACTACCCCCTTTGGCCTCGCTCTCGTCTCTTGGTAGATACTTGTGCCATGAAGAACAACGGTTAGTTACCCTATATATGTGTGTATAGGGCTGTAATGGCTTGTGCTTATTTACACACATATATTCTGGATATAGTATCCTATGTACTACTATAGGTGTAACATGTATAGGCTATGATGGCTTGAGGGTCCTTACTCGGAGTATGGGATATAATGTCTTGAGGTATTATACCTGATGTATGATACATGTTGTGCGAGCTGTGGTGGCTCCCGGAAACTACCTTATTACTTTTGGTTGTGAGGATTTGTGGTGCTTCGCCTAGGTATTTGCGGGCAAGCCTATGTGGTGAATAGGTGTAGATGGTGGAGCTTAGCTTAGGTGTCTGCGGGCAAGCCTTTGGAGAGAGATGCACAGGACGTATGTCGTTGGGTCAAAGCGGAAAACCATTGGGGATGTAGTAGTGGGGTACCCTTGATATTCATTACTATATGCTATATTCTTTTATGTGTCACTTGGTGAGAGTATCCATGGTGAAGTTGGGAACATAGTATACCTGTTTAGGTGGCGAGTTAGTTTCACTTGTTGTTCACTGGGATTTAGCATGATTTCTTTACTTTTTCACGAGAGGCTTGGGGAGGATCCTACTGAGTATACGGTTATACTCACCCTATGTATATATAAACTATTTTTCAGGTCACTTGGAGCAGGTTGGAGATCAATCTAGTTACTACAAGATTACGGTTGGAGGAGGAGTAGTTCTGGCTTGTGGTCGCTGTCGTTTTACATTCTTTTGGGTACATTAATTCCCCTTTCAGTTGTAGTACTTTTTCATGACATTTCATATATGTACTTGGGTTTCTTTTATATTTTAGTAATGAGTTGGAGTTGGTTGGATTTTATTATATCTCTCTCTTCCGAATGTGTTCTCTTAGAGGGTAATGCCTCCCATTTGTATGCTTATTATACCCTCGGTGTTGGTCGGCAACCCGGGGCCTACTGGAGGCGGGACTCGGGGATCATTATCTCTCTTCTCACATTGCCGGACCAGGAGGGGTACGCTTTGTGTGAAGGGGGTTGTGACAGTCTATGTATAATATATCATTAATAAATTTTTGTAAAGTATATATTATATTGGTTTCCATGAAATAACATTCACATCTAGATACTACAAGTGGATACATGATCTGGAAGGGATGTACCTAGTGTTAATAATTCTATAAATGGTGTATTGAGTATTAACTCAATCCACACCTGTTACATGATAAATAGGAAAAAAATGAACATAGAGTATAACACTCCCATAGTATATAGTTTAGTTTATAACATTCGCTTTACAGTCCATTACTAAGAATTTTTTATATTAATGTGTAAGGACAAGGTGTATGAGTCAACCAATCCTAAACAAACCTATATTAAAACAAAATTTACTTATATTGACATGAAATCCAATTTTAGAATTTTTAAATGTAATTAATTAAGAGGTTGAATATATAATTTAATAGTTTTACATTTATTATAAAATTGTGTTAATTATTCATAACTTGTGATTAACATCATTTATTTTTAGTAGTGGTTGAATCCTACAAAAACCATGTTAAAACTGTAGGCCATAATAAATTGATAGATTTTTTAAAGGTATAAATTAACAGTATAAGATACAGAGTGAGAAAATTTATGATTCTTCCAAACCACCCATTATGAGTTATGATTAAATTTTTTGAAATTGGAACTTTTCTATTCCAAATAACAAATCCAATCTCTAATACAGATGATATTCAATATAAAATTTAAATGAAAGGTAATTATTATAAAACAATGACCATGTATGTTACTTATAATGATAATACTGACTAAATAATATTAATGATCCACTCAAGAGCGGTAACTATTATACATATAAATTATTAAACAAACATATTTATACCTCTAGTTTTTTAAGGATATTAAATTGTAACTTTGGATGATATATATTTAATTATTAATAAAAATAATTTTATCCCTAGTGCATAACTCCCCTCTGATATATACTTATTGGAATTATCTTTCTATAAAGTGTTATTATTCTCTGTTTAATCGAACATGATGTGATAATAAACCTGAATTAGATCTCTTTATATGATAATTGTAAATTTTGTAAAATCCTATAAAAAAGTCCACTCATGAACACTTATTAATATATGACTAATAATAAACTCATTATGAAAAATACTCCTAATATATTATGTTTTTAACCCAATGTTGAAATAAAAAATCATCATTAATTATTTTCTGGTTATGAGATAAAAGATATTTTACTTGTCAAAATCAATATAGTGAGGATGAAACATCATTTTAAATTTTACCTAGAGTCATATATGACCAAACAATTAATGAAATTAATAAATAAAATTTTCAAGATGGAATTTATTTGTGTGGGAATAATATAAGGAGTTGAGGCTTCAATTATTGGTTTCAATAAATAAATATTATATCAATTTCACATTTCACATGAAATAACATACTTAAATGAAACCATGTTATGTAAAAATAAAATTTTAACATAATAATTAATCTTTTTAATTACGAAATCTAAAATAATTTACTATAATATTAAATATATGATGGAATAAAGGAAATAAATATCACTATTTAGTAGTTTACCCCCTTATAAAGCTCATTTATCCATTCATGGGAAAGATGTATCATATTTATGGTTTTCCATATACCAATACCAATATTAACATTAAAAACAATAATATTATTGAAATTAAATTTGAGACAAATTAAAAATCATGTAAATTTCCATGAGATCTATGCTAGAGGAAAACCCCTATACTACTACAAGATATTACAAATGTTATATCTTATGTGGATATCAAAAGGGGATATCTAACTAAAAATTTAGATAATATAATCAAGGGATTATTAAATTAATAATTTATTTATAAATTTACTTTACACATTTGGCATTTTTATTTTTTATGGATGGGAATTTTTATTAAATAATTCATCATTAACATTAATGATATATTATGATTCCTAAAAATATTTTCCAAAAAAATTAATTTTACGTACCATATTTGAAGAAATTAAATATATTATATATCTTTTATATTACTAATATATATATAATACAGTAACACAAATTTCAATATAAAATGATAGGAAATAATAATATTAATAGTTAATAATTTGAAAACATATTTTCTGATAAAGAAATGTTATAATTATGTTTTATAATATTATTTAAAAAAATAGAACATTAATGAAATTGAATTTGAAAAAATGAACATAAATTTTGGATTTATAGTGTACATATTTTTTAATATTATTTTTTATGATTTTTCTAAATTTTTTTATTTCTAATCGAATATTACAAAAAATTGTTTTAAAAATAACATGAACTTTATGAAATTATTGATATATAAGTATGAATTATAAATTCATTTAAAAAAATTCAATGAATAATATTTTATTTTATAAGTTAATTTATAATACAAAAAGTCTAATTTTTAATTTACAAACCCAAATTTGAAATTTTAGAACATAAGTAATTTTACAAAAAAAATTTAACAAATTATACATTTTGTATTTAAAAAATAACTTTGAATTGTATAATAAAATTAAGGTAAAAATTTTATTTGAAAATTATAATCATTATCAAAAATATATTTAATAATTAAAAAGTTATTTTCATTCATAAATAACAAATTAGTTTGTTAAAAACATGTTGCATAGGTAAAAATAAAAAGGTGTAAAAAGGGACTACTGAGGATGGAAATACAAAAAAAATTATAATAACATGTCTGGTATTTTTTTTGAGGAATTTAAGGTTTTTATGCCTTCCCCTCTCTAATATTCTCCAATTTGTGAGATAATTTTCATCATATTTACTTCCAATTATAAAAACGTTTTTGTTATTCACAAAAATTTCATCTTTTTTCACTTATAAAAAAGTCAATAATATCATCACATCTGCTCACAAAATAACATATTCTAGCCCAAACTATTCAAAAACCGCTCCTTCAAATTCATAACCACCTTTTAGTTGTTTTCGTTTTCTCATAATAAAATCACTTAATGTATTAACCCCTTTTTGAAAGGATACAGTCCATATATTGACATATAAATTGTTAGCCTCTCCTTGTCATTTCAATTTATTTATCTATACTTTTTCATAATAAAATAATATTAACTAATTTTAAAATTATATATCGATTATAATTTTCATATCGGTGTTTTATTATGATTATGGTACAATTATTAACCATTATTCCCTTTTCCTTTATGGAAAACGAAAACTGGAATTATGTGTATGTGTTCACAACTCTCTTTATGAAGGAACTTGTTTAATTTTCCATCACCATTGTACTGTGATGGTATTAACTAGTAAATTAATTTATAACTATTATTTATTTTCTATTATGAAATTTATTACCAAATTAATCATATTATTCAATCTATAGAAAATTAAATCATCATCTATATGTATGTGTGGACTAACTTCTCCACATGATAATAGATTTCTGTTTTTCTATTCATCCCCACCATACATGGATGATAATTTTCATTATTTTAATATATAAAAATGATTATTATTAAATTATTAAGATTTCATAAAGACAAGTTAGAAAACCAATTAAAAATATAAGCAGCGAACACATGTGGTAAATTCAACCTTCCAAAGGAGAACTGTAAGAGTAAAATTGATTTCTTCATATTATGTGATATCATCATATAGGCTATCTATGTCATATAGTTATACGAGGTTCAATTATATCACACTAAGAATGACTAAATAAGATAATTATTCTTTTTTTTATATTATAACAAAATCACTTCAAAATCATCTAGTAATTATTGTATGCTCTTGTTTGGGTTTATTTGACCGCCTATTCGAACAATGCTATAAATTTATATCATGGTTTACAATGTGAATTTAATTTATATTAATATATGATATATAAAATAATATATAATTATTATTATTAGTAATTTAATGTTAATATAAAAATGTAACTCATTATTTATTAAAAAAATCATTCTTCAACAAGAATCATCAGAACATGCTCATAATCAAATCAATATTCAAGGATCATAAATAAAACCTACAAATAATGAAATTATAATTTAATACATGACAATAAATTATAAATTCAAATTCCTTGTATAAATTTTAAATTATTTAATTTTAGATATGAATGACTAATAATGCCACTATTATGAAACAAGTGAAAAATGATCAATATTACTAACACATAATATCAAAAAATAGATAATAAATAAAATATATACATAAATTAATTAATTAAGAATGAATATTAACAAATATTTTTTATATGAAAAATGTTTTAAATTTATTGGTTATGATAATTACTTTTTTATATAGATTTATAGATCTAATCTAGACATAAAATAAATTTTGGTTAGGGTTTATTTGTCTAAAATTTAATTACGTGAGACATTTTCCTTAATTTTCACCATGACTCATTTAATATGGTATTATCTCAACTAAATAAATTCATTTTACCATAATAAATTTTTTTGAATATACATTTCATTTGATTTTTTTAATTAGACTTAGATTCAAAATATAACAATGTTGAATGGTATTTTGATCAAAATATTACTCAAACCATAAGTGCTATGATTACCAATATTGTTTTGAAAATATAAATTATCTTAAAAAGATAATCCATATGGTATATTCTTCTATCTATGAATACATGTCATTATCATTCTATATTCAATGGATTTTACCTTTCACCTTAAAATATCACTTCCCTTAGTATCATATTTTATGTAAAATGTTTCGGGTACGTGAAACCAACCCTACCTATTCTTCTCATTCAAGAACCTTCCTTTTTTACTATCTATATTGATTATATTAATTTTAAGGATTTATAATGTATTTTAAAATATTTTATTAATTCCATTTTTTAATACTTGAACTTATATTACGATTCAAAATGAAATTTTATCATTTTATTACGGTTATTTTCATCATAATTTGAAAAGATTTTAATTTTAACTTTTATATGTGAAAACATTATTCTACAACTATTATTATGTTATATGAATATTTTTTCACTATTTTCGTCGTTTGTAAAATAAAAAAATTCTCTCCTCATTCCATAAAATATTTATTTTAAAATAGTATAAAAATATGAAGAATATTTATTATTTCCAAAGCATCTTTTCAAAATCATCAAAAAAGTATTTTTTTTTCAATGTCACTATTCTTTGAAATATTTTATACCTAATCAATAAAATTATACCAATGACATCATCCATCTTCTATGACTAGATATGTTATTTTATGTCCTTCTCTTTTGGATGTATAATCCATCAAATTCATTTTCATTTCAAATCATCCACCACGTATAATATTGAATTTTTACCCAATTTATATCTGTAGAGAATACCTTATTTTTTATTCCTTTTATTGTTGGGTGTAAACCTATATTCAATTCATCAAATGATTTGGAAAATTATTATATTAACCATATAATGTTAATCTATATATTTAAAATACCATATTAATTAATATCTTAATTCAATTGCGTTTAATTATAATGGTACATGATATTATGGGATGCCCATTAATATTTAATGGTTTTATTGTGTTTTGATTATTGATTAAATTATTAATTATTTCCTCATCATAATCAGTTTGAAAATTTTATTAATCCTTTTTTAATACCTATTTTTTTTATGATGTGTTCAAATGAAACCCATTTTTCATTCCATTGGGTTCCTTATGATGTATTGATTGAAACAAATTTTCTTTCCATGGATTATTTTTTCAATAAAATTTAAATTAATTTTATTTTAATTTTTTATTGAATCCATTTTTTCAATGGGTTCATAATGTGGTTATACATGAATTATTTTCAAGTTTAACTAATAAGTATTGATGAATTATGGGTAGGGTATTATAAAGGAATAATCCTAGATATTATACATAAGAATTCAATATAATCCCTCATATAGAAAAATATATATTGATTCAAAGGTTTATTTGGAAACCAACAGAATTGATTGATGAAAGATAATTTATTTGAGTAAATGGTTATAAATCACCTCAATAATTAGTATCCAGGGTCGAAATTAGATGATACACCATCCAAAAATAGTCACATATATAACAATTAAATATGTTTAAAAAGGTGGTGTAGAATAGCCTTTCATCAATATTTATGTAATGAACCCAACCCTAGTATCCTGGATCTGGTGTCTTATATTATTACATTGGAATAAGATATAAGGAGTCTCATCCCATCAAACCAAACAACATATTATAAAGGATAAAATAGATACATACATGAGTATTATATTACATTTTAAAATAATTACATTGTAATTTTTTTCGATGATAAGATTATTCAATCTATAATATCCTTTCATATCAATCATATTACACTTCATGGATTAAACAGAAAAATTTAAAAAAATATGGTGACATTAAATGATCAGTAAGTGTTATGTATATCTTAAACTATCATGAACAAAAATAATAATCAATATTTATTGATAAAAAATAGAATAAAATTATAATTTAATGAATAATGTTGATATTATAAATAAATAATTTAATCAATATGGAAATATAAATAAATGAACACAAATTCCATTTACAAAATAAACTGGTGATGAAATAAATCCAGATATAATATCATTGTGAAAATATTATAGATAATAATAACTTAATTATTAATGTAATAAATTCTTAATTATAATATTTTATGATCTCAGGCATCAAGATACATATTCCATCAACAAAATTAATAATATGGTTCAAAACTATATGTAGAAACTCCTTTAATGAAACCTCAGTGCATCGCCTCAACTATTTACTTTGTAAAAATGATCATAAATCTTCTATATAAATAATATTTATAGTATCAATAAAAAATATACCCACTAGAATGATAATAAAGTGTTATTTTCATTGATTAATATATATACCATATAAAGTTCTTTAAAAAAATTCTACAAGAAAATATCCTTTTCCGTTTGAAATTACACTATTAAAACATTATTTTCAAAAAAAAAAATTTCAAAATCACATTCTTTTCAAATAACCTATGAAACATATAAATGAATCTTTCAAACAATTAATGATCATGATGGTAGTAAAATCTATACATGATGAGTATGTTAAAACAATTTTCCCTTCCACATTTTCCAGAAAACCTAAACATGTCTGATTTTGAATATAGAGTTAATATTAATTTGATAAAAATAATTAAAAAATTATAAATTTGAATAAATTTATTTAATAAATAGTATTTAAATGTTTAAAAACATTTAAAATATTTAGAAAACATGGGTTTTATTGAGAATAGATTTTCGACGAAAGGGATAAATGAATTTAGATTCTCTAAAAAATTATTTCTCATTTATTTTAATAAAAAATAATTTCAAATATGTAGTACTGCATGAAAATATCATGAATAAATACAGGTTAATAAAATAAATTTTTTTAATTATTCAATTACAAAATAATTTCATTCAATTTAAATTCATGTATAATCAATCATGATTAATATGTACTGTGAAATAAACACTTACAAAGATAATAACATTGAATTGAGAATTAACTAACAAATTGATTATGTGTATAAAATTTCAATCAACATAAACTTTGTGGATATAAAACATAATATATTTAAAATTTAATACAAAAATTAACATATAATATCAAGGAAAATAGAGGAGTAATATAACCCATTGAAAATAAAATCTATTATGAAATTATTTACAATTTGGTGATTTTCATTTGAAGTCCCCATGGATGAAATAATTAATAATTAATCATAAAATACCGTGATTTATTAATAATTAAATATATTACTTTTCAAAGAGGCATTATATAGACCATATAAGATAAATTACCTTCACAACATTATAGTATGCATCAATGAATGGAAATTTAGATGAAATCCCTTACCTTTTGATTAATTTGGTTTACCATTATTTAACATCATTTATAGGGGTATTAAAATTTTTAATAAGATACAATATAACCATATAATAATAGTAATAATAATATCATGTATCATGCTTTTATAGAATAATATCGCTAATTAATCAATAATCATTCATTATTTTAATTGTTTCATGTGTTAATGAACTAGTTTTATCATGCTTGTTTGGTAATGAAAGATATAGTTCTTGAAGAATATTATATAGTTCCATGATCTAAAAGTTATTAATAATTAAATAATTTTAATATTTATATATAAATTATAATTTTAAAACAAATCAATAAATATGGTTTTGATAAATGAAGTATGTTATGATCATGGAGACAGTATGTTGTATGTATGTTAGTGTAACATTTCCATTTCTCCAAGATTATTATGGGAAATAGGTAAGAGATATTATTCCATTAAATTGTTTTCATAATATCATATATATTATATTTTATTCATTGAATATCCTTATATATATATCATATATTTTTTGTGTTTATTAATGGAGAGTCACATCACTTCGTGAAGAAGGAAGTCTACACATACACGAATGACGATATCATCATTAAATGAATGAAAAGATAAAAAAATAAAATGATATATTCTCAACTAATAATGATAAAAATAAAATAATATCATTATAATTTAATTTATATCACATATATTAATTAAATGTATCCTTATTAACTTACATGTAAAGTGTTAGTGAAAAACTAATCACATTACTTCGCGAGAAAGTTGTCTGTCGTACACATTAGTGGGATTATTGTATCCGCTCAAAATAAATATTTTAAACAACAATAAATACTAAATTATAAATTAATAGGTATTAATATGTCATAAATATCATATATATACATTATATACATATTCATAACCATCCATGAAAGGATTTGATAGAAAATATGTTGAATTGATTCATGTGGTGTTAGTCCGCCGTACACATGAGTAACATTATAATTTCCCATTTGAGGGAATATGTGATAGATATAATTAATGAAATTAAAATAATAAAATATCAGTATATGGGATATATTTTATTCTTGTATAATTAAAATATAATAATATTTCCAAGCGGTGGTCTAATAAATAAAATAAAATACTCATACTTCATAATTTTACCTCTCCTCTGCCCACCTCTATAGGATTATACAAAAAGTATTCATAGAAAGGGTTTTTAAAAAAACACATGAAATATGGTTTTTAATTTTTTAAGTTATTTGGTTGGGTATTTTTTGAACCAAATGGGTTTGACATTGTAAAAAGATATAGGATAGGGGGTGGCTTTTTATAAGTAATATTGGTGGCACAATTGTAATTTTGGTAAATAGAAATATGTGCCCATGTTTTTAACAAATAAAATGGGTCAAAAATATATTATTATTTATTATTATACATAATAGGGTAGAAATATGGCCATAAATTATATTTTATAAAATATATGGTCAATTGGGACATTATCTTTTAGTTTTACCCTCTGGTAAATCTGTTTTATGCTTAACAGTGGAAATTAATTTTTAATATTTTCTCTATTCATTTCAGAGAAAAATAATGTTGAACATATTTTATAATATATATTATTGTTATTTCAAATATTAAATCCTTTTTTCAAATTCATTTCACAGTAGTGTAATTATTAAATTTAAAATTAATCTCATAGAAGTGAAGAGAGAGCGGATTTTCAAAGAGAAAATGTTGAAAAGCGTACAAAGAATTTAAAAAAAATTAAATATGAAAATTATTCCAATGTACTATATTAAATTTATTTATGTATAATATAACTAATTTTACATTATTGATAATTTATGATATAATTTAACATTGTAAATAATTTAAACTAAATGTTGTTATCAACTAAAATTAACTATTTTTTACTATTTCTCCAAAAATGAGACATTTCATTAAAATCATAAAAATTGCCCATATTATAATTATGATATTTTGATTAATAAAATAAACTTATATTTATCAATAATTTTTTCTAAAAAAGGGAAAAAATTAATTATAAATAATGTTCGCAAAACACGGCTAAAGTGCCTTTTATAAAAAATATCATTTTTAAAAAAAAAATTATTTTCTAAGTGATTATTGTTATATTTATAATTATAGACAACTAAATTCATTTATAATTTATTTAGTACCATTCATATCCACAAATTAAATTTTTAGGTTGTTATTGTATAATATATTATTGTTCATTTCGACTTGGGGTTGTGTGTTCCGCAAAAAAATCAAATAGAATAAATATAATGAAATATATTTCATGGGATGTTTAAGCTAGTTGTTCCTTGTTACATGAACTTTTAAAAAAAATTCATATTATAATTTATCAGAATATCACATTCTCCACTACTAAAAAAACTATGTCCTTATAATTTAATAGTTATCCATATAATCAACAGAATGACATTTTTATATACCGTTGTTGAAAAAACACACATCTTAAAAGGGTAAAAAATATCGTATTAATATAAGGGAAACGGAAGTAAAAAAGGTCATATGAAAGAATACATAACTAGGCTTCATTGTAGGAGAAAACATGTTGAATGTAAATATATGGACATAGAATAAAAGCGTAAATAATTATAGAGGCTGACAAAGATCATTGATCAAAAGAATGTGAATTATCAATTAAATATTAAGGATTCAAAACCTCATATTATGTTATGATTTAAAAGACCATTTGATTCATCATATATGAGTGTAATAGAGTAATATATTTTTAATATCCTTTCCTTAAATATGACGAATTCATTTACTTTCTATGTATATAAGGAAATATAGTTACATAATACATTTTTATTTTATTTTTATAATTTCATCCTTTGGTTGTGTTTAGATAAATTTAAAATTCATCCCTTAATCAATGAAATGAATGTCCAAAATTATTTTTACACATGATGCACTAAAATTCACCTTTCCTAGATTGTAAGATCCATAAATGGGTGACAATTATTTATGTCTATAAATAACTATTTTCCAAAAGAAATATGGTGAGCACAATTTATCCAATATAATAAATTAATCTCTAAAACCCAAATGTAATACATCAATTTCATCATTAGTATTAAATTTTTATTTTGTTTTATTAAAAAATAAAATATTAAAAAAGACATAATGTAGGCCAGTGGTAGGTTAAATACCATTATTGGCCTTTGATTGTGGGTTCAAGCCCCGCAGCTTCGTCGAATGTGACGAGCTGTCACCTAGCACGTGGGTAGTTCTTTTTCTAGAACCATATTAATATAAATATTTTTGTGTTCACTAATTTTATAACTCATAAATAACAAAACATACAAGATAAGTTTATATTTAAAGGCCACCAATACCATTAATCTTGCTACCATAAAATGTAAAGGAATTATTCTTTAAATAACATATAATATTTTAAACCAATGGGTTTTATTATAAGGATTGTTTTCAAAAAATATCACAAATAATTATATATTTCTACCTCAAAAATTATTAAATCGTTTTTTTGCGATTTTAAACTAATGATCAACCTTAAATTGATAAAATCATAATGGTATTCATAACTCTTATGTTAAAGAATATATATATTATTCTCAAATTTACCAATCATTTTATATATTTCATAATTATTATCATCAAAATACTATTGGTAAAAAATAGTTCAACAAAAAATTTAACCCCTTAGTATAAATGCATCATTTATTTTATTTCCACATAGGATCTTCCTTGGTTTATAGTTTATCCATTACAATATGGAATAGTCAAAAATAATTCCTAGTTTCCCCTTATTTAGGAAACTAAACTATAAATGGATCTCGTTTATGATATTTATTTTACTCTATTATACTGTTCATTTTTTCACAATAAATATTAATTTGATTCACCTCCATTCCAAAAATAAAGAAAATATATTATATTAAGACACTTTACTCGGTGTCACCTTCCAAATTTCTGACATGAATAAAATTAAGCCTTCTTTTCACAATAATCTCCACCACTAGTGCTCTTATAGAACTACATCCATGTCTTATTTAGGGAGATTGAGTTTTTGTTAAGGTATATGTTGTTAATAATATGTTTTATAACTAATTATGAATAATCACTTTATGTTCACTCCATTAATCATCCCATTTAGTTTCACATAGTCACATCCATTTCATTCATATTAAATGTTAACATGATACCATTGGGTTTGAACTATTGAATATAACTGGAGTGTATAGAGTGAGAAAAAATAATTATAATGGAAAACCCATATAATTTTTTTTGAATTTTTATATCAAAACACCTTTTCTTAATCTTAGTCACCTGAGTATTAAAAGATTCTGTTTGTATTAATAATGTATTCAACACTATAAAAATAGTTTTTAAAGAAAACATTAATTATCTTGTGAATATCACTCAAGAGATTCAAACCTGGTGCACAGTATGGAATGTTGTAATGCACCAGGCGATGACCAGGTAAATCCCAATGAGCCCTTTCTATATTTTTACCCCTGTTTAAATATATTCTAGAACCATGAATCTAACGAACCAAGCTTTAAATACAAGAAAATTACATTTATTTTGCAGAATATCGAATACATTATACAAATAATTCCCAAAGACCATTTTGTTCAATGAGTTTGCAAACTCAAAACAAATTATCATAGCTTGGTGAAATATCTTCAACATATCCCATAAATATCATTCCAATTATATTTCCTCCCTTAAAACCATATTTATATCTTAGAGAAAAACACAAAAAAAGGGTGATCTTAAATGTTCAGTAATGGTAAATATGGATAACATAAAACAAACCATAAACATATGATGGTAAAAACATGTACATAAAGATTAAATATCAAAATCAAGGGTCATGAAATAAATCATATAGGAACATAAGGAATAAATAAGAATGGAACATTAACCATGATAAAATAAAATTGTCATAAAACATGGAATTGTAGAAAACAAAACATCACATAATATGATTTCCATAGTAACCAGGCCACTAATTCCAAGACCTTAATTGGGGAAAAAGTCCATTACTGAAGCGGGGTTACATGAAATTCTAGATATGTATTACTGAACAAGATTTACTTTTCGTTTCATCCATGTATTACTGAAACGTATATCCTTCCCATTCAACCCATACATTACTGAATTGGAATTTTATATTTTTCCAATAATGTATATCTCATAGAATAAAATCTTTCCCCATATCATTGTAAGGAGATATAGGTCCCATATATCTCATAATAAAATCATTCTTACATATTCAATAAAAACATAAATAATTCATTATAGCATAACCCAATCAATAAAATCGTAATCTAAAAACATCATTCCATTATTTCATAATCCATATAAAATATCATTCCATATATAAACCAAATAAATCATAGTAACAATAGGTATGAATCATAACCCTATTTAATGTGTGTCATGTTAGAGGAAATTTTTTTTGATAAAAATCAATAACTTAATTCCGGAAGAAAATTTATTTTCTTCTTAAAAATTATCTTCTTTTATCAAAACGCAATAGAATTTTAAATTAAAATAATTTAAATGAAAATTCACTTAAAATATTATAAAATAATATTCATGTAAACAATTAATTATTAAAGCATAATAATTCATTCATTCCATATATGTTAAAAACATAATCTTCATACTTTTCCTCAAAAGTCAAAAAGTACTCCATATGGTAAAAATTGAATGATTATTTCCAAACCATTTACTAAAAGTCAAAAAATGGTAAAAATGAATTTAAACATCCATAGAATAACAGTAAAAATTTTATGAAACCATTTTTAGAAAACATGGACATGGATGATAAATATACCCCCATTAAATACAAACATATAAAAAATCTCAGATAAAAATTAGATTGCAAAATAACTCCTTACCTTATGTTTGATATTATTCAAATGTATATGATCCTAATTTATAATGATTTAAATAATTTTATTGACTTATTCCTCAATCATGGTCATTTCTATGATATCATATATGATTGGTTTAGGACATTATATTACTTTTTATTAATAATTCCAAGTTATTGCAACGTTTTGGGTATTAATCACTTTTCTTTATCACATGTCTTTTGACTTGTTATTATTAATAATATTACATAGATCATGATGAATTGATTTATATAACATATATATTAATAATAGAAATATATATAATAGATATATCAAATAAATGAAATACATAGTTTATGGGGACTATAGCCCATATATATGCATTAACATTGTTTTGTTTCCTTATGGAATTGAATTGAAGCAAGTAAATGATATATATATATATAAAGTATAATTATTAGTTTATATAGTTCATTCGTATTAATTATATATACATTATAATCATTCAATAATGGTTAACATGGAGAATTATTCTTATCACGTCGCGGAGACGGTATGTCGTACGTACACACGAGCGAGGATATCATTCACTTAATGGTTAAATGTTATGAAATTTTATGGAATATTAATTTTATTGAATTACTATCATGTTATATTAATTATTTAAATCCACAATATTCATCATTATACATATCAAAATTAAGTATTATTTTAAAACAAATTATACCACAACGTAGAGACGGTATGTCGTACGTACGCATGCATGGTGATACTGTTATTCGTATGATGAATAAAAAGAGGTATAATTTTCTCCCATAATAATAACATATCATCATTTATATTATGCTAGATTAATTACTTTATTATCAAAAATTCGTAATAAGATGATTTAGAAGATCAAAATAATTTTGAAATAGGTGATAAAACAATTACTTCTTTTTTGAGTATCTCTTTTTAATTTTCACAAAAGGTATCCATAGGATGTATTTCAACAAAAATTTTGGAATATGGGAATATTTTAGGGAAGTGGGGAGAATAAATGGTAATGTTTTGGTCGAGAAAAATGGATTTAGAGGTGTGATTAAAAGAGAAGGAGAAGTTACCTTTTATAAGAGAGGAGAGGGGCACTTTAGGAATGTCATTAAATATTAATTTATTATAAATGTATTTTCGGTGTCTAATTGTCCAGAACTCATTTAGTTAGAGTATAAGATGATTATTAGTCGAAATCCACTCAACCAATATGTTTTAGAAAATTTTTGGTTACAAAATTAATGATATCCTTTTTATTTAACCCTTAGTTAAAAACATTAACTCTTACCATGTATTATTGTATTTATATAATATATGGATATTAAAGTTACTATAAAATTCAAAGATAACCCCAAGTGAAAAAATTGGTTACAATTTTAACATTATATTTCCAAATATTATATTTTAGGATTATTCTTTCATTTACTAAAATTATATATTTTTTAAAATCATTTATGTCAATTTTGACATTATTTAGTAATTGATTTCTGATAAATTCAAAACAACTTGATTCATTCAAAAATAGGAAATAACATATCCCTAATAATTCAATTTCAACAAAACATTCATTTATAGTGTCAATATGTTCAAATTACGTTTTTTTAATTTTTTTAATATCATTTATTTGAATATTTCATTTATAAGGTTATCACTACATCGTCATTGTTTCATAAATAAATTAATTTATATAATGTATAAAAATTATAAATAAAATAAAATAATGTATTAAATATTTTTTCATTCTAATTAATATTTATATTCATATTGATCAGTTATATAACTCTGTATTAAATATCATTAGTAAACAATACATGTTTATATTATATTTCTCTTTAAATTAAATTAAAAATTATAAAAGGTCATTGTCACAACCAAGTGGCTTCATGGGGTCTGAAAATCACTCCAACGATTCTCATAGATAGTCATATCTCATCCATAGTATTAGTAAATGTGTTATGATATTTTTATATTATTATAATATAATTTTTTATCCTTATTTAAATAATTATCCGATTAACCATGGTTAATAAAAATAATTAATTAAGTTACTATTCATAAGGTCCTATAATAAACAATGCCCATTTACACAATTTGGACCTTATGAATCCAAATATGGAAAATATTTTTCTAAACTCAAAAAACAAATTGGATGAAATAAAATTTAAATTATTTCCTGTTGTCAAAACCAGAAAATGGGGTTTTAATAATTAAGAAGTATCAAAAGATTGACATGTGTTTGGGATCAATTTAAATATAAAATTATATCCATTGACCAAAATTATATTAAATTATAAAAACTAATATAATTACACTTTAAAACCAATTAAGAATATAATCTCACTATATAAATAATTTATATGAAAATCTCATTTTGAATTAAAATACATTATTCTTCACAATTCATTCAAACATGAATTTTATCAGAAAAATACCAAAAATTCAATGAAAGTAAATTTTTATTTCCCTCTTACTAAAAAGAAATTTATTTTGTAATATATATTATATATAAGTGTTAAAAACTCTATTTGAAATGGGTGATCCATCAAAATATAGAAATACATTGTTTTTTTTAAAATACTTCTTTTATCTGAAAACAAATAATTTCTTCTTATATAATGTCTATAAAATAAATAAGATGAATTTTAATTTAATATAAAATTAAAAATTAGGTTAATAATATTAATAATGGCTAGTTTATACCCTATTAAATAATATAATTTTAATAATATATTGTTGTTTAATTAAACTCGGTATTTCACACAATGCAAGCTATCAAAGAAGGTTGCTCTTGCGTGTAACACAAATAAAGTTACTATTTCATGTAGTGATAGATTCTTTTGGTTTTGTGTATAACATAATCCAAAAATAGTTCTTTTATACATTGGACAACATCTATACTCAGGGTTGCATTTTTCGTACACCAACTCAGTGTTTCGTGTAACATATGACTAGTCGGTTTAGTGTAAAGGGATTGTTTTACTTAGTGAATTTATAGATATAAACGAAAATTCTAATTTATTAAAAAAATTCCATAAAAACTCGTGGAGTTACATTATACCCCCCTTAAAATGAATTTCTCTTTTGAAATTCATCAGGGTTATAAAAGGATTACAACATGAAAGTTTCTTTCATGGAAACCCACATCATAAAAATGAATACAAAAACATTATTTTAAAAAGGACGGTTAGAAACATAACTCTTACACAAAGTAACTCATCATATGGTTTCCAAAGAGGATAACATAGGTGAAAGTGAAAACATGGATATGGAATAAAAATCTAACCATCATGTTCTGATGGATAGTGTAAGAGAACATTTTTAGAGAAAGTTAATGACCAAAAAGCCATAAATATGTGATGATTTAAGGGAAAACTGATTTATTGGATAATAATGTACTAGGATAACATTTTTTTCTATATCCATTAAATAAATATGATGAAAATGATAATTAATAATTACCATATTTTAGTACAATCTCGTCATTGGTCATTGATTGAACCATTCCCATTTCATCTCTAATTCAATGAAATGAAGTTGAATTTTTCATTCATGAAGTGTTATCATATCATGTGATCCATAAAATGAATTATAGTAATTTCCATCTATCTCAATAAAAATTTTATCACATGTTCTCAAACATTCATAAGTCTATATATGGTGAGATAATAATTTATTGTAAGAAACATCATTTGATGTTCAACACAAACATTCTAAAAATTTGACAACCTTACAATCCTTCTGAAAGAAGAAAATCCAAAACTATAGAAATATTTTCACTAAATCAACTTAACATTTATCCCCCATATATCAAAATATATCACTAGTTGGTCACATTCCAAAAATATGCACACCTTCATCATGTATTCCCTTATGTCATGGTAACAACCTGAATAATTAGAAATCCTTATTTAAAACATGGATGTTTCATTATTCCAAAACTTATTGGACATATTCATTATGTCCCAAAAATTTGTAAACTTTATCCATGATCGGAGAAACCTATTGTTAATAACTCCCTAATTACATATCAATAAACTAGAATCATCCAATTTACTTATTAAAATACAAAAATATCTTTACAAGGAATAATTATCATAACATAAGGGACATATTAAGTGTTATCTTCCCCTTAATCATGTGTTATCCAAGTATATCACCTTACCCTTATATATGTTTTCAATGTCCTTATAAATATTCAACACATCCTTTCCAATCCTTAATTAAAAAATTCTACTGAAGACAATTATACATTTAATGATTTTGATAACTAAATCTTATAAATCCAAAAACATATATAACCCAATCATACAACTTTATTCTTAATCCATTACTCAAGATCCATCATTTTCATCTTTCCTAAAACTTGAATCATGTAATATTGTTTCTGAACCTCATTATTATTAATTTTAATGTAATTAATACTGTAGAATATCACATACCTTTTACATGTTTTTATAGTATCATTATCCTAAATAGTATGAACAATACGCATACCATCATCATGATTCTCTACATGATATTTTTACTTAGGAAATTGATCATTATTATTCCAATAATTTTCACATATGAAAAATTCAATGGCTAACAAAGTTCTATGTGGTTATGGATATTGACTAAGACCAGAAATAAATGTGTGAGAAATATATATCAGAGGTTAAAAACACAAAACGCAGATTACTTATAATATTTAAATAGATGATATCTTAGGATTAATCCTAGTTTATTAATCATTATTAAAAAAACTATATGAATTTATCATGTACATGACTTTTCATTATGAAGTAACAAGAAATATCTATAGGTATCTCACTAAAGTTTTCGCATCATAGTTTCCAATGTTTAACTAAACCTTTACTCGGATACCAACTCTAACGACCCAATTATGAAATACATATACACTACATTTATATTACGAAATATATATTACATTAAACAATTAGAATTCCAAAGACCATATTAGTTTAGTGAATTTGGATACTCATAACACGTCGCTCTACCCTTGTGAAAGATCTTCAACATATCCCATAAATATCTTCCCCATTAGTTTTCATACCTAAAACTTTTCTTTATATCTTGAGGAATATAAAAAAATAATAAGGGTGAGCTTAAATTCTTAGTAAGGGAAAACATGGAGAAAATAAAAAACCCATAAACATAATAATGTTAAAGCATAAACATTAATTTTTAATATAAAAATCTTAAGTGATGAAAGAAATCTTGGCAGTACTAAAGGCATAGATCATAATAGAACATTTACCTATATAAAATAACACTGGCATAAAAACGAATTGTGGAAGAAAATAGGCACATAAATTGATTTCCATAGTATCAATGGCATTTCTTCCAACACCATTATAATGGAATATGTACATTACTCAACTGGGTTTACTTTTCATTCTATCCATTTATTGTTGAACCAGATATACTTTTTGTTCCAGCCCTATATTACTGAACTAGATTTGCGTGTCATTCTGGCCGTGTATTACTGAACTGGATTATATTTCCATTCCAGTCATGTCTTTCTACGGAGATGTAAATATTTACCCAATTAATTGTGAGAGATATATGTCCCAGTAAACTAATAATAAAATAATTCTTACATGTTCTAAAAACACATAAATCATTCAACATAGACCTAAGAAATTAAATGGGTTTCTTAAACATCATTCCATTATAACATAATCCATATAAAATATCATTCCATAATTAACACAGTAAAATCATAGTAATAATATGGAAATAAAAATTATCATATTTTAATAATGTCTTCTTATATGGAAAATAAATTTAATAAAACACTTGAACATAATTCTTGAGGAATATTTACTTTCTTCTTTAAAAACGTCTTCTTTTCTGAAACTGCCACAAAATTTAAAAAGAAAAAAATTTAATGGAAAATATAATTGAAATTATGTTTAAGATGCTTCATGGAAATAAGGCATTGTAAAATTATAAGAATCCATCCATGTCATATAAGTTAAAACAATTATACATGTAATTTTTCCACAAAAGAAAAAACTACCTTATATGGTAAATGAAAGAAATATTCCTTCCAAACAATGTAGTAAAAGTATAAAAAGGTTAAAAATGACTATAAACATACATATTATAATAATAAAAATTCTATAAAAACATTTTTTGAAAACATTGACATGTATGAAAAATATACCACTGGTAAAGAATTACGTATAAATAATATTGGATAAAAATGTTATTGAAAAATTATCCCTTACATTAGGTCTGATGTGCTTCATAACTATCTGAAACTCCTGTAAAAGAATTTAAATAATTTTATTGACTTATTCCAGAATCTTAGTCATTTTTATGATATTATATATTAATGGTCTATGACTTTATATTACTCATTCATTAATAATTCCAAGTTAATGCAACGCTTTAGGTATTAATCGTTTTTTTATCGCAGGTGTTATGACGCTTTACTCATGATCTTATTACTTAGATAAGGATAACATGATTTATATATCATAAATTTTCCTAAGAGAAATATATATATATATATATAATATTGATAAATGAAATGGAATACACTATTCATGGATTGATAGGTTGTACGTACACGTGAAAGTTGTTTCTGTTTCTTTATTGAATTGAATGGAATCAAGTAAATGAAATATATATACCGAAATACAGTATATTTTATATGTTTTATATTTCATTTTTATTTATTATATACAAATTTTAATCATTCTTGAATGCTTTATGTTGAGAATGAATCTAATCGCATCAAGGAGACGGTATGTTTTACACACACACACGAGCGACGATATCATTCACTTAATGGTAAAATGGTATGGAATTTGATGGTATATTAATTTTAAATAATAATTAAAATTTTATATTAATTATTTACATCAATTATAATCAATATTATACCAACCCAAAATTTGTATTTTTAAATAACAAATTACACCATAGTGTGAAGACAGTAAGTCGTACGTACGCATGCATGGTGATATTGTTATTAGTAATATGGATAAAAGGATGTATAAGGTTGTACCATAATAATAAAATCTCATAATTTATAATATAATGAATTTATTACTTTAGTATGGGTAAAACATAAGAAGATTAATTATAAGAAGAATATAATTGTAAAATCGGTGATAAAACATTTCACTCTTTTTCGAGTATATCCATTTTATTTTCAGAAAAGAAAACCCAAAAAAGGCTTTATGACCAATGTGTGGACTCTAGGATGAAGTGAGGGAATTTTGGAGAGTAAATGGGAAGGTATTGGCTGGTAAAAAGGTCTTTAGTGGTGTGATTTATGGATAAAGAGATGTTCCCTTTTATAGGAGATGTGAGGGTAACATTAGGATAATCATTAAATATTAATTTATCATAAATTAATTTTTGGAATATAATGTTCCCAAACTCATTTAATTAAAATCTATGTTGATTATGGGTCATAATAAAATCAACCAATTGGTGTTAGACAATATTTTGTCACAAAAGTTACCTTATCTTTTTGTTTTAACCCTTAGATAAAAAAAATTAACTCTTACCATATCTTCTTGAATATTCATAATATATGGATACTATAGTTACTATAAAAAGAAAAGAGATCCAAGAGATGATAAATAATAAATTTTTTAACATTATATAAGTCATTTTTCTGAATCTTATATTTTTATGAATATTATATCATTTAATAAAATAGTATTTTTAACTCATTTATGACAATTTTTTACACTATTTAGTAATTTCTTTTTGATAAAGGCATAAAAATGATTCCCTAAAACCAAATAAATTATCTCATCTCTAATATGTCTATTTAATCCATAAAATTCTTTTATTATATCATAATTTTGAAATTACATTAATTTTAAAGTTTATAATATCATTTATTTGATTATTTGATTAATAAGGTTTTCACTGAATCATCATTGTTTCATAAATAAATTTATTTATTTAATGTATAAAAATTATAAATAAAATAAAATGATGTAGGAAATAATTTTATATTTCTAATTAATATTTATATTCAATGATACCAATTATATATTCTTATATTAAAAATGATTTATTATAAGATACATGTTTATGTTATATTTCTTTTTCTTTAAAATAGAAACTATAAAAAGTCATTATCACACCCAAGTGGCATCATGGGGACCTAAAATCGAGCCAAGGATTCTCATAATCGTCCATATCTCATCCAAGAGGATTAAAACATGTGTTAGGTAGTTTTTTGTTATAATAATATTAATTTTTACCCTTATTTACCTGATTTACCTTCTAACCATGGAAAATAAAAATAATTACTGAAGTTACTATTCATAATGTCCATAAATAAAAGTTAATTATTTAAAAAATTTGGAACTTATGTTTCCAAATATGGAATATATTTTTTAATATGAAAAACTAATAATTGGAAGAAATTAATTTAAAATTAATACTCCTTGTCAAAACAAGAATGATGGTTTTTAAGAAATAAAAAACTAACAAAAGATTGACATGCATTTATGTAAAATTTAAATATAAAATTTCATCCAATGAACAAAATTGGATTAAATAATAAAAACATAATCCAATTAAACATTAAAACAAATAAAAAAGATAACATGCCTATATAAATAAATTTGATGAAAAGGCGGTTTTGAATTAAAATACAATATTTTGAACTATTCAATAAAATATGAATTTTATCATTATAAACCAAAAAGTAAAAAAAAAGTAAATTTTGATGCCCGAATTCCAAATAATATGTTTATTTCGTCAAATATAATATATAAAAACGTTAAAAACTATATTTTTAATATGTGCTCCATCAAAAGGCGGCAAGACAAATTTTTTTGTCAAATACATATTTTATTCGAAAAATTGAATTTATTCGTATATCATATATAGAAAATAACTAGAATTAATGTTAATGTAATATATAATTAAATTTTTTTTATACTATTTAAAACATCAATTTTATACCTAATTAAATAATTAAATTTTAATATTATATCATTGATTAGTGAAACTTGGTGTTTTGTATAATGTAAGCTATTGAGGAAGGTCTCTCTTGCATATGACACAAGCCTAGTCAGGTTTGTTTCAAGTGGTATATTCCTTTGGTTTTGCATATAACATAATATAAAAATAGTTCTTTTATACTTTAAATAAAATCTATACATAGTTTTGTGTGTATTGTACTCTAACTGAGTGTTGCATTATTATATGACAAGTCGATTTACTATGAAAGGAATGTTTGAATTTTTAGATTGCAAGATATAAATGAAAATTTTAATTTATTCAAAAAAATGATCATTAAAAACTCAGGGTGTTACAATGTCCATTTATATTATCAAGATATGTTTTTTCCCATAAGAACTATATAATCACTATATTAAATAGACATTTGAATGTTATTTTATACATATCTTCAAATAATATCATAGGTTTACGATAAAAAAAGAATTTTTTATTAAATATAGTTCACAAGGATTATATTAAACATCCTATAATACCTACTGTATCATCCCTGAACCTAATATCCTAGAGGCTATTTCTTATATTATTATATCGCAATTATAATTAAGGAATCACATCTCGAATGCCATAATAATTTAATATTATTAGTAAAATAGATACATACCTGATTCCAATATTACATTTAAAAAAAATAAACAACATTTTTTTTGGATTGCATTATTCCCTCTACCATATCCTTAAATATCAATAATTGCACAGTTCATTGATTCCTAGGAAAATAAAAAATAAATAAAGGAGCGATGATCTACTTAATATGGGTTACATACAACATAATCTTTCTAGAATCAATAAAAAATAATTCATATGGAAATGTAAAAAACTGAACACACATACCATTTAATCAAAAACTATGAAATCATTAATAGATATGACTTAATCAAAATTGTAATGTGAATAAATGAACACACATTCTGTTTAAATAATAAACTGTGAATAAAATGTATCCAAAAATAATATCTTTTAATAAATCTCATGGATAATAATAACTAAATTCATAATGAAGGAAAATATTAATTATTGAACATCCAGTTCTCAGACCTCCTGATTCCTAAACCATAAAGACCTTTCACATAATGGTTTTAAACTACAGGTATAAACCTATTAAATTTCTGATTACTAATTTACCTCATAAGTCTACTAATTAATAGAGGACCTATATAGTTCTTGGTCCTACCCATTACTGCATAATATAATAATTCCATATATATCAAATAATTTATTTCATTCATGAATAATCACATTTCTTATAAAATATTTTTATTGAGTATAGAATACATATCTCTCAATATATCCCCATAAAAATAATTAATTTTAAAAAAATATCATATATAGAAATGGTATATGATTTTATCATAAAACTTATTTATGATAAATAATATGTACATTTAGGAAATATTTTATATTGAATGATCCAAAGAAAGTCAATATTTCACGAGAAATATAATGAGCCCAAAAAGATAATTAAAGGTATTTTCAATACCATACTTAGTAAAAATGATCATAAAGTATCTATATAAATAATGAGGATAATATCAATCCAAAATATACCCATTGGAGTTAGAATAATAGTTTTTTTCCATTAATTAATATAAATATAATAAAAATGTTTTTAGAAACATTATTGAAGAAAATAACATTTTTTGAAAAATCACCTTTTAAAACTAATATTTTAAAAAATATTTTGAAAATATTTTTCATTTAAAATGTCCTTTGAGACATATAAATGAATATTTAAAACAATTAGTGGTCATGATGGATGTAATATTCATACATCTCAAGTACAATCAAGATAAGATTCCTTTCTCATTTTTGGTAAAATCCAAATGCGCCTTGTTTTCAAACTAACATAAAGATTCCATTAAAAACGTTTTATAAAAATTATAAATGCATAAAACAATATTTAATAAATTATTTAGAAAATGTAAATAATATATCTAAAAACATTTTTGAAAAACACAGTTTTTGACGAAAATAAATTTTCATAATTAATTTTTTTTAATTTTAATAAGTACCTATGAGTGGTAAAATGATAATATTACATGAAAATATCATAAATAAAAAGAGGATAACTATATTAAATGGGTTTATTATAAAATTTTAAAATATTTTCCATTGATTGAAATTCAAGCATAAATAGTTCAAATTAAAAATGGTATTGTGAAGTAAACCCTTTCAATGATAATAAAATTGAAGTGATAATTAACCAATGAATAAATTATGTACATTATATTTAAATAAACATAAAATATTGGATATACAATATAATATGTTCAAAATTCAATACACGCATAATCTTTGAATATCAAATAAAATCGAGTAATATAACTAAATTAAAATAAATTGTGTTATGTTATTCTTTACCACCTTTTAATTATCAATTCAATTCCCATTAGATGTGATAATTCAAATTTAATAATAAAATACAATTAATTATTAATTAATCATGAAATTACATGTTAATTAATCATTATATATAACATATAAAATAAATTCGTGAAATCACATTATAGTATACATCAATGAAGAGAATTGAGTTGAAGTCCCTTAACACATTCATCCTTTTGGTTGAACATTATTTAACATCATGTATAGTGGACTTAAAAATATACTTCCTTTATAAAATAAACCTTATTAATATTTAAAATATCATATATGATCCTATTATAATTTCTTTTCAACTATATTTTAATAATCATAAATTTTTGTTATTATTTTGGGTGTTAATTTTCTTATTTTCCCATGTCTATTTTTTCATGAAATATTAGTTTGTTACGTATATTATATAGACCCTTCTATTGGGAACATTTTTGGTGGAATTTTTTTTGGATGCTGAATGAATTTTTAATTGAATTTTTTTTCCATTTTTGTCAAGAAGAATGAAATCAAATGACTTTATAATAAGAAGGAATTCGGACTCATAATCATATTCTGGAGTTCAATATAACAATGATTAAGAAATTCCACAGGATTGGGAAGATATTTTCTAGAACAAAATGCTCATCAAGATTGCATTGGGTATAGAATGAGGTTATGATAATAATGAGAAAGAGAATCAGAGTTGTATTTACTCTAACGAAATGCGGATGATACATTTTTGATCATGGAGTTCTCATAAATCACAAGTTATCTATAAACTTGTGAAATAATACTTATAATGAGAAGGGGGAGAATATGATCCAACAATCATATTGTGGATTTATTAAAAAAATGTTTGGAAGTGTGAGAAGGTACGATTACTTCCTAATGTATTTCAAATGATGTTGAAGCAGGTCCTAAACATATTTAAAAGTAATTAGGAAGTTAAGATACAATAAAAAGGTTAGGTATGACAGAATATGGGGATGTTGAAGCATTCTAATCTAAGTTCAATAGTGTGATATCACTGGATGATTTTTGCAAGGAAAAAATTTTGATCATAATTTCAATATATGATAGTGTATTTTTTCATTAAGAATAATAAACTAAGAGAAATCTATCTTTAGAGAAAAAAGTTGTGTAAATCATAATCATAGAAGAAAATAAGTTATTAGAGTCAAAATAGTTTGAACTGATCCATTGGATTTTGTGTTCCACTGAGAATTGGATTCATAAAAATATCAATCATTAGATAAATATCGAAGGAAAGATTTTTGATAGTTGGAGATGATGGGAAATTTTTTTAAATATTACAATAATATTTTTTGCGAATGATACGAATAAAAAATTCAGAGAAAAATATAAAATTTAGTAAAAAAATAATCAATATAAATCACAAATTTTTTTCAAATGGGAACCCGATTTTTTATAAATAATAAGGTTAGAATAAAATATGAACTCTTAAATGTTATCCTTTATAGAATGATATAAACTATGATTTTTCGTGTAAAATTTGGGTAATGATCTATCAAATTAGTGAAGATATTTTATATCGGAGTAAGGTAGAGACTGATAGATCAAGTATAAAATAACAAAAATATACATCATTATATGCATGATCACTGGTTTGAAGAAATGAAGATAAAATATAAAATTTCCAAGATTCTACAATATTTTTATCAGGGGATTCTTTGAAACAATTTTTTTTATTGTATGGTGAAGTGTTGTTAAAGGTGGTATTAATGTTTTTAGAATGGTTTGGAAATCATCATTTGGTCATTAAAATTTATTTTATTTAGTTCTGCTAAATTTAATATAAGGTTAAAAATTTCATAGGGACCTTATGACTACATAATAATATAAAAAACACAATGGGAATCATAATCATGCTAAATTTTGAAGAGAAAGTCTGAAGAGAGTTGAATTTGTGATAGTATTAGAGAGGGATTCAGAATAATTTAGAATCATTGATGAAATTATATTGACTCAAAATTAAATGAAAATTTATGTTTTAGGAATTTTTGTTAAGTAGGAATTATTTTCATAATCCCACCCAAATCATTTTTGGCCCACCTATAATATAAGTAAGTACATTTACAATCTGAAATGAATGTATTATTGAAAAGAGAAATAGAATCATTGAATAATTTTAGATATAATGAGTTTCCAAATTTTACATAGCTGAGTATCATTGTGGATAGAAGAAATAAATGAGATGAGAGAAGATCATATTTAGATAGGCATTATATTGGTCTTAATCACCATACTAGGAATCATGCTCGGATTACCTGACCGAGGAATAATAAGATTAGAATTAATTTCAGTGGTATTTTAGAAATGTATTAATTTATTAGACTACAAAATAAGACTACAAATATGGAAATGGACAATCATATAGTGTATCATTATGAAGTTCAGAAAGATCTTTCCTGCTACTATGTATGAAAGTGAAAAAATTGAAGTTATTATTTGAGAGAGTTGAAAAAGTTGCATAGTAACATGTTTCGTAAAATTTTTAATGAAATTATATTAATCATTTAAGATTAAATAATCAGACAAACTATTTTATTTAACATAGTTCTACAATAGTGTCAGGTCACATCCTACCCATTTTATTCCAATAAAAAGGATTGTTTTCTAATTGATTTTGTGGTATCATATTGTTTCCAAACCATAAAAAGGATGTATCTACTCGTGTTCAGTAGTGAACCATCTAAATTATTTTGTTATTATGGATATTTAATTGCATTATTTTACTGAAAGTGATAACTCTTTAATAGGTGGTGATTGTTTTGACATAAAGAAATAAACATACACGAAAAAGATATCACTGATTTACCCATCCCACTCTTAGTAATATATGGCCTAGGTTGGGAACTTATAGGTGGTATCAGAGATGAAGGTTCCATTTGTTTACTCTTTTTGAAGTTTTTAAGATGAATTTTTGATAGTGAATCTGAATTGTGTGAATAATAATTGGATTTCGATCATCGATGATAAGAACTATTATATCTGAAAGGTTATAATGTTGCCTTATCTTGTGTTTATTGGGTGTGATATTCTTAAAGATGAAATAGATGTATTTCATCCTAATGATGATAAGTTCCTCTTACATATGATGACTACCAGAATCTTTTGAATAATGTAAGTTCTAAGAATTATTTACTCTCATAAATTTCTAAATGTAATATTTTTATAATGAATGGTGTTTTCCCTTCCAAATATTATTAGGATGAGTATAAAAAATTTAATGAAGGAAATAAAAAAGTAAAGAAGGGAAAGATAAAAATATGGAGGATGAATTATGAAGATCTCAATATGGGTTAATATTAATGTGTTGGTCATGTCTCTACTAGGTTTAGTGACATTTTCATCAATGTTAGATGTCTTAGTTAAATTATTGAATTTTATACAATTTTCAAAAATATATTGATAATTCTTCCTCAAAAGTATAATGTTAATGTTTCTTATGTGGATTTTATAGATCAAGAAACATTATCTATGGATTATTTTCAATATAGTCTCCTTCATTATGAATTGGTAATGGAAAAGATTATGAATGTAAAATACAAAAGTTTATAAAGATGTGTCCTTCAATGCTACCAAGAAATAAAATTCAAAGAAGAATCTTATTTAAGAATAAAATGGTGATTTTGATTTTGAAAAATGAGCTTTGTAAAAATATTTATGAATTTTTATCCTTGTTTTATAATAGTGTGAAACGAGTTACAGGTAAATATAAAGGGAAACATCCATTAAAATGTCTAAAATGTGGATATTTTTGGTACTTTGCAGCTAATTATACTTGAATAAATAAATAATAGGATTATGAGGAATATTATAGAAGGTAGACAATATCATGGAATAAACATGGTGATAAGTCTATATATTTTGAAAAATGAAAGGAAAAAAAATTCTCAAAATCCCAATGGATAGGTTTACTATCTATGTATGATTAAGAATAAGACATTGAAGCTAAATCTAAAAAATATTTTGAGAGGGCTATAAATAATTTTATCACAATAGTTAACAACAAAAAAATTGGAATAATTAGATCGGAATAATAAGTAAAAAAATTAAAATTTCATCTAAAATAATAATTGAAATCATGTTTGAGAATGATTGGGAGGCATGATAAATATATCAAGTAGATGATAAGTGAAGACTTCTCAATAAAAAATAAAATAAAAATTTCTTATGAGAAAGTAATGTTGTTGAAAGAGGTTGATTATTTGAAGAAATATCACGAGAAATGAATGAATTGTAATAAAAAATTGGAATTATTTTTTAAAGAAAAAGATGATAATTCGAACATTTCCCACAAAAACACTATAATGCTGAACATAGGGTTAATGGTATTAATAATTCTTTAACTGATGTTGGGGAAAGTGTTGTAAATTAAAAACATGAGAAGGATAAAAAATTTACTTCAAAGGATGAGATAAAATTGAAATTGATTCTGAGAAGATTGAGTATTAGAATGTTATGTATATGGTTAATACCAATAAGCCTAAGAAGTGTGTGATAAACAAACCTAAGATTGTTGTTGTAAAATTGAAAATTGGTTCCAACCACTAGAAACTATTTTATAAATATAAGATCAACAAGGGAACCTTGAAAATAATCTTCTTGTTTAGTTACCACCACTAAAAAATATTGTTACCAATTCTCATAAATCAGATGTTAAGAATGATAAAGGGAAAAAATATATTATTGTAAAAACAACTAAGAAACATTCAAAATGGGAATTAAATTGCATTCTGTTTAGTGGTTTTTCTTCTCATATGAAATGAAATATAAAATTGTTGAATAATGATGAAGACTTCAAATAATGAATAGTAAAACCTTGAAATGACGAATCTCTTTGAATCAAAGGTGTTAGATCATCCATCATTGGGAATGAAAAGATGAAATCCAATAAGGATTTTTTACTTAATGGGATGAATAATAATCTATTATGTGTTTCACAAATTTTTGAAGAAGGAATCAAATTTTTTTTATGAAAATATGGGATTGTTGTGAAAATAGAGGAATTTGGAATAATTGATTCAAGAGGAAAACATAAAAATGAAAACTTATTCCAAGATGGTGAGGTAAAAAACTCTTATTAATAAGGTATAGTAGAAGATAATTAGTTATGGAATAAAATTTTGGCACACATGTTTCAAATAATCATGAGAAAGTTATCAATAAGAGACAATGTGCATATAATTTATAATATATCAAGAATAATATATTAGTGCTGCACAATTTTTTATAAAGTAAAAAATTGCTAATTTTTTGCGTGATTTTAGCACACCTGTTTTGAGGTATTCAGCCTTTGTTAATGTTTTTTATGTGTTTAAACTGAATGGCATGAGTTGAGAAGTGGTTGGGAGAGTTTGGAATGGTTTTAAATAAGTTTGGAGGCTTTTTATAGGGATAACGGTTTGAGCATGGTAAGGAGGAAATTGTTCCTGTTCTCCAGGAAACCGTGCATGGGGAGGCAAGAGGTTTCACATGGCCTGTGCGTGGTTGGAAAATCCATGTGAGGAAACCATGCAACCCCCCCCCCCCCCCACTTGATACAAAGGCATGTACACTGTTAGTGCATGGTTTTTCTAACCGTGCAGACTAACCCTGCTACCACTTAATGGATGGTTTTTTATATTTGGGCTCCTTCAAGCATGACCTATTTCACTCCCAATTTTCTCCCACTCAAGCCTCACTGAGGATTTTGGGTTCTCAGTGGTTTAAGGTTCTCTCCCACTCGTTTTGGAAGCTATTCAAAGGGGTTTTTTAGTGATTTGAAGGTGGTTTCTCCCAGGTAAGTCTCTCCTCCTGGTTTCTTTGTGGTTTCCTCTAGATCTATATCTCCCTCTCTCTTTTGTTTTTCTAGATCTACATCTATTTCATGTATATATAGTGTTGATGTTTACATGGGTGTTGAATTTAATGATTCTGGATGATATGGAAGGATATCTAGAGTGGTTTTCATGAAGTGTTTGCCCGAATTGGGGTGTGGTTGCTTGTGGGTTGATTTTGCCGGATCCCTAAAGGTAGGTGGATTCTTTCTCAACTCCACTTGGTTAGAACAAGTGGTTTTTTGTTAAACTTGATTTGTGTTTCTAAAATTTAACACTGTTTTTTTGTGTTAAATTGATTGGAAATCCCTTTGGTGGTATTTTCGGGATTTTTGGGAAGAAATTGATTTTTGGGTAAAATGCTCTTGTTGTGATTTTAAAATGGAGATTTTAAAATGGGGTTTTTGTTGAATTAATTAAGATGGCTTGTGAAATAGTTTTTTCAATAAAGGGTTTTTTTATTGAAATGGGAATTGGGATTTAAATTGGGTGGAAGGGAGTTTTCAATAAATCTTTGATTTATTGATGTTCTTCTTTATGTAATTGAAATAGTTAATTGCATATTTTAGTGACCTTTGTGGGCTATATGCTTGGTTTTGGCTTGTTTGAATGTTGTGTGGAAGTGGGAAGGAAGTCTCACTATAAAAGGTGATGGATAGTGGTCAGATGAACCACCATTATGGGTAGTGGTCAGGAAGTACCGCTAGCTGAGAATGGGGTGAATAGGATAGGGGGAAGTCCAACTGTTTTTGTTGTCTTATTATGCATTTCATTGCAAGATGGAAATTGATGTGCTAATGTTAAAGGGTGATATGTCTTAAGGAATGATTGTTTGGATTTCACGTGGGTTCTTCGTTTGGGTGAGGTTTCTTGTTAAGAGTATTATTGTCTCATGGTATTGGATTCACTTTTGATTATTTTATATAAACTACTATATAAAAATGTGCTAATTTTTTTTTCCTAGTGGCCTGTGTAGGGAAGTCATTCGGGGAAAACCAACTGAGTAATAGTAATCACCCCATGCTTTGGAACATTGTTGTTTTTGCAGATGTTGTGTTTCGCGACACAGGTAAAGGTAAGGCATCTTATTTCTAGAGGTTTGTTATGATGCTTGAGAGATGTGGCGGTGATTGGATCAAGGAGCTTGGGGTGGATTCGTGGTTTACGACATGGCATATGTTGGTTCTTTTGTTTAGTCTTTAGCATAGTACTCTGATATTGTGTTGGTTGTATTGGGTTGTGGGTCGTACTTTGGAATAGTGTACTTCCCTTTTGGTAATGTATAAGTTTGTTGTTTTTTACATGCATCATGTAGTTTATGGATAGTGGATCTTTTGGTTGGTTGGTTTTGTCTCAAAGGAAAACAATTCCCCAAACGTTTCTCGAAGCCCTCGGCATTTTTTTCCTGCCTTTGGCACCTTAGGAACGTCACTTAAGGCCAAGTAACCCTCACCATCTCCTCAAGACAATGAGATAGGGGCAGGGTGTTACACGGTGTAGGAATGTCAGAACGTGGAATATATAGCATAAAATGATGTAGCTAACCCTTTTATGCTGAACTTCAATTTACTAGGGAGTTGGGTACATAAGTGTATTGGAGACACTTATAGGCATTGACAATATCATTGTCGTGGGTGTATCCAATGAGATGTGCATGGCATATATGGTAGAAATTACTTACCTCTAAGATGCATATTTCATAAGGCATAACAATTTATGGACTTCCTTGAGAAATGGTTTTTCAGATGTGAGAAATTGTAATGTGAATAAATTTGGAATTTTGAAAATGGTTTGGTTTTGAAAATTATTGAAACATGGAACGTGGTTGATTGTTTTCTATTTATATAAATTCAATCGGGTAGGCGTCGTAGAGACAAACCGGAAGTGGCCGATGAGAACGTGGTTGTACCTGAGCCGTAGGTGAACCAGTAGTTACTCCAGAGCATAGTGAATGCTTTCCAAACTATGAGAAGTATGAATAGAGAATAGTAGCCAACGTTTGTTGATTATGCGGCTTAGTTTCAAAAGTACGATCCACCCGTATTTAGGGGTGATTTGGACCCGGAAATGGAAGAGGCGTGGCTATTCAGAATGAACAGAATTTTCGAATTCTTGGGGAATTCAGTACATCTGAAAGTAAATCTAGCAACTTATAAGCTTGAGGATTATGCTCTTTAGTGGTGGGAGTTGGTAGTCTAAGTGGGAAAAGACTAGGTTATGACTATGGAAGAATTTTAGGTATTCTTTAATAAACAATTCTACCCATATATGTTCAGAATTCAGTACACAACTGATTTCTTCAGTCTGAAGCAAATGAATAAGTTTGTAACAGAGTATGCAGCTATGTTTATGAGCTTAGTGCGGTTTTCACCCGAGGTGGCGGGTAGCACGTCATTGAAGGAAAGGACCATCGTAGCAGGGTTAAGGAAAAATATCCAATCCAAAATAGCAATTCTGTGTATCGTTGATTACATAGAGATGGTGAATCGAGCATCGGTGGCTCAGCAGGATCTGTTGGGAGCTCCATGCGGAGGAAGCATGATGGTACCCTTGGAAAATAGTGGGAACTCTAACGTTGTGTTCAAATGGAGGGATGATTTTTCCTAAGGTGGGAGTATGGAACATAATCCTATGACAGGATCAATAAATCTTACTCTGAATCCCAGGAGCAAACTAGGATGTTTTCAGTGTGGCTATATGGCAGACATCAAGCAGGACTGTACAACACAACCTCGAGCATGTCACAATTGCAAGTAGATGGGGCATCATCAGCACTATTATAGGAATGCTCTGAGGTTGGGTGCGCGTGACACTCCTCAGATATCATTGATATCATATGCTTCGACAGGACAGGGACAGTATTATACCCCTCGCCAGTAGAGCAAAGTTAGTTATGGAGATTCTCAGAACACCACAACTCCTCAGCAGGGCAATAAAGAGAATAGTGTGGAAACCAAGGCATTATTCGGATCTAAGAAGGTTGTAGTGGAGGATCAATCAAAGAACATCCATGGTGCGAGGAACTATTCTTTTGAATTCTACCTTGATGCAAGTGTTGTGTGATAAGGGTTCTTCACACTCTTTTATTGTTTCACGTGTGGTTGAGATATTGATTTTAGGGGTTGAAATGATTCCTTCAGTTTTGAAACTTCAAACTCCTCTAGATAGAAGAGGGTGACGAGTCCACTTGTGTAGAGCATGTTGTGTCGTTGTGGGGGAGGTTTAGCAAATGGTGAATTTATCTGTGCTTGAGATTGATGGGTATGATGTAATCCACGAAATGGATTGTTTGGTGGAATTTAAGGACCACATCTAATGTATTGCACGAACAATGGATTTTACGACACACGATGGTGTTAGGAATCTCTTTAGAGTAAAGTGGAATGAAATGCAGGGAAGTGGAATGAAATGAAGGGTGAAACGGGTTTGTTAGTACTAGCAGTGGGAATGTTGTCGTATCAGTTGTTGGTGTTGTCATTGGAATCAGTAGAGGGTGTTTGGACAGAGTGTTCTTCCAGCAGTAGTGGATCAGTTCATGGATGTTTTTTCTAAATAATTATCTAGGTTACCTCCCATAAGAGAAGTGGAGTTTATGATTTATCTCTTTCTGGGGACCAGTCTTATCTCACTTATGTCTTAGTGAATGGCATCAACTAAATTACAAGAATTGAATGTCTAGTTGAAAGAGGTAGAAAACAATGGGTTTATTCGACCTAGCACATCTCTGTGGGCAGTTCTATTGTTGTTTGTGAAAAAGATTAATGGAACATTGAGGCTTTGTTTTTATTATCGTATAAATAAACAAGATACAATAAAGGACAGATATCCACATCCACAAATTGATGATTTGTTCGACCAGTTGAGGGGAGCCTAGTGGTTCTCTAAGATTGACCTGAGGATGGGATATTATCAATTGTGGGTGAGGAAGGATGATATTCCTAAAACAGCTTTCAGAAATAGATATGGCCATTATGAATATGTGTTTATGCCCTTTGGTCTAACGAATGCACCAGTGATGTTCAAGGAATTGATGAATTCGATATATCATAGATATCTTGATTCATTTTTGGTGGTGTTTGTAGATGATATTTTGGTGTATTCATAGACAATGGTGGAGCATGAGAAGCACTTGGTGAAAGTGTTGGGGATCTTTAGGGATCATCAGTTGTATGAAAAATTGTCAAAGTGTGACTTTTGGATACATGATGTCCGTTTTCTTGGCCGTGTGATCTATGAAGGGGGTGTTTCAGTGGATCCGAAAAAAGATAGATTTTGTTATATCGTGGAAACCACAAAAGAATTTTTTTTGAGGTACAGAGATTCCTTGTTCTTTCTGGGAATTATCGGCATTTTGTTCATGATTTTCACGTTTGGATTCACTGAAGATAGCTTAGAAAAGAAAGAATGTTACATTCTAGTGGAAGGAATAATGTTAGCAGTGCTTCGAAGAGCTAAAGAGTCTCCTTACATCAGCACTAATAATTGTTTTTCCAAAAAAAGGAAATGGGGATGTGGTGTATTGTGATGCATCAGGATCAGGGTTATGGTGTGTTCTCATTCAAGGGAATCACGTGGTTGTGTATGGATCACGAAAGATGATGGTGCATGATAAGAAATACCCAACTCTTGATTTGGAATTGGAAGAATTTGTACATGCTTTGAAAGTGTGGCGTCATTATCTCCTTGGCAAGAAATTCACAGTATATACAGATTATAAGAGCTTGAAGCACATTTTATCACAAAGGGATTTGAACTTAAGGAAAAGGATATTGATAGAATATCTCAAGATGTTTGATTTTGACTTGATGTACACACTGGGTAAGGGAAATTCGGTGGTGGATGCATTAAGTATAAAATCATATGCTCAGGTGGTGAAACAGAAATCGGACCCATGGTAGTTGATGTTAGTTATAGCTGACATGCAGTTTGAATGTGAGAACCATGGTGATAGAGTAGTATTATTTATGGGTTTTTTGATTCCTGACTTAGTTGGCCTGGTTAAAAAAGCACAGATATCTGATTCTGGGTGTGTGACCTTGAGGCCGAAAATCAATGGTGTGGAGACCATTAAGGGGTGGAAATTGAAAACATATTCAGTTTTGTGTTTTCAGAATCAGATGGTTATACCAGTTGCTCATCAGGAGGATCTTCTTAGGGAGTATCATCAATCCAGGTGGGCTGCTCATCCTAGAATTCAAAAAATGTATAAAGTGTTGAAAGAGCAGTTCTGCTGGCCTGGTATGAAATGAATAGAGTTTGAGTTTGTTACGAGATGCTTGACTTTCCACCAGGTCAAGGCAGAGCATTAGAGGCCAGCAGGAATGTTGCAGTCTTTACCAATCCCTATTTGGATGTGGGAACAAAAAGTGATGGATTTTTTCACCGGTCTCCCACGATCAGATAGAAAACACAATTCCATTTGGGTGATTGTGGATAAGCTAATGAAGTCAGCCCATTTCATTCCAATTTGTGAATCTCATATAGTGGAGGATCTGTCCAAAATCTATATCTAGGAGGTGGTAAAAAGGGATGGTGTTCTAGTTTTGATTGCAACTAATAGAAATCTGAGGTTTATATCTCGTTTCTAGAAATCCTTACAGCAGACCCTTGGAAGTAAGTTGACCATGAGTATGGTGTATCACCCTCAGACAAATGGTTAATCAGAGAAGATGATATAGACTTTAGTGGATATGATACGGTCTTGTGTCATATATTTTGGTGGCTCGTTGGAGGAGCATTTGTCATTGGTTGAGTTCTCGTACAATAAAAGTTCTTAGTCATCCATACACATGGCTCTGTTTTAAGCATTGAATGGTCGATCGTGTCATTCTCCACTATGATGCGTAGAAATGGGTGATTCATCGATGGTTGGACCAATCCTTGTCAAGGAGACTATGGATAAGATCAAGATTATCACGAAGATAATGGAGACAGCTCAGTGTCGTCAGAAATCATATGCGGATCATCGTCGACAGTCATTGCCATTCGAGGTGGGTGATCATGTTTTCTTAAGGATCTCTCCTAAGTTGAGACAACATTAGTTTGGGAATTAGGTAATGTTATCTTTGAGGTATATTGGACCTTATGAGATTCTTAAATTGGTTGGTGAGGTGGATTATCATTTTTCTTTGCACCTAGGTTCAGTTTGGTGCACAATGTGTTTCATGTGTCGTTATTGAAAAATTATCAGCTGGATCTGGGCCTTGTTATTAGATGGGATCATGTTGAGATAGTCCTGAATGCTTCATTGGTGCATGTGCTAGTGTGGGTTATGGATAGGCAAGAGAAAGTCTTACGGGGTAAAAGCATCGGTCTAGTTCGTGTTTTGTGGTAGCATGGCCAAATCCAAGAGGATACTTGGGAGAGGGAGAAAGAGATAGTCGAGGAATGGCAAGAGCTCTTACAGAAAATGGTGGGTTCACTACATTCCAAGGATGGAAATTCCAATGGTGGGGAGAATGTAGCCCTATGGTTTGAGGTATATATCCTTTGTTTAGTTTTTTTTGTGTTTGAAGTTCATGGGATGAGTTGATAAGAGGTTGGGATAGTATGAAATGGTTTTAAAAAAGTTTGGATGATTTTATTAGGGAGCACAGTTGGAGCACAGTTTGGGGGAAACAGTGCAGCTTTTCCATAAAACCGTCCAAGAGGAGACAGTAGGATTCGCACAGCCTACGCAGGGTTTTCCAAACCATGCGAGGAAACTGTGTGGACCCCCCCCCTCTTGTGGCAGTGGTGTGTGCATGTTTAGCACACAGTTTTTCAAACCGTGCAGACTAATCGTGTGACCACTTAAAGAATGGTTTTTTAAATTCAAGCTCCTTTGAGCTTGACCTATTTCAGTCCCAATTTTCTCCCACTAGAGTCTCACTAGGGATTTTGGATTCTTAGAGGTTTATGGTTCTCTCCTACTCGTTTTGGAAGCAATTCAATGGGGTTTCTTGGTGATTTAATGGTTGTTTCTCTCGGGTATGTCTTTCCTCTTGGTATCTTTGTGGTTTCCTCTAGATCTTCATCTATCTCTCTAGGTTTTCTAGATCTACATCAGTTTCATGTAGATCTCGTGTTGTAGTTATCTTGGCTGTTGATTTTAAGGATTGTGGATGATAGGGAAGGATATCTACAGTGGTTTTCGTGAATCATTTTCCTGGATTGGGATGTGTTTGCTTGTGGGTTGATTTCACCAGAACCCTAAAAGTAGGTGGATTCTCTCTCGACTCCACATGGTTAGAAAGAGTGGTTTTTGGATACATTTGATTTCTGTTGCCTAAAATTAATTGTGTTTTTGATTTGAAAAATTTATTTTAAATCCCTTTGGTGGTGTTTTGGGGATTTTTGGGAAGAAAGGTGTTTTTGGGTAAAATGATCGTTTAGTGATTTTAAGATAGATATTTAAAAATAGGTTGATTTATTGAATTAATTAAGATGGAGTGGGAAATTGTTTTTTCAATGAAGGGGTTGTTTTATTGAAATGGGTATTGGCATGTAAAAAGGGTGGAAGGGTGTTTTCAATATATGTATGAATTATTAAAGTTTTTCGGCATGTAATTTAAATGGCTAATTTCATATTTTGGTGACCTTGGTGGGTTATATGCTTGGTTATGGATTGTTTGAATGTTGTGTGGTTGTGGGATGGAAGTCTCACTATAAAAGGTGATGGATAGTGGTCGGAAGAACCACCATTATTGGTAGTGGACTGAATGTACCGCTAGTTGAGAATGCGGTGAATGGGATGGACAGAAGTCCCACCATTTTGATTGACTTGTTGTGCATTGCTTTTCAATATGGAAATTGTTGTGTTATGTTAAATGGCGAGCTGTAGTGTGGCATGATTTTTTTGGATTTCCCTTCTGTGATTGGTTTGGGTGAGGTTTCTTTGTAAGAGTATGATTGTCTCATGGTATTGGTTTCACTTGTGTTTATTTTATATAAACTGCTTCATATAAATATGCAAACAGTTTTATCCTAGTGGCGTGTGTAAGTAAGTCATTTGGGGAAAACCTAATAATTATTAGTACTCACACCCTGCTTTGAAACAATGGTGATTTTGCAAATGTCGTATTCCAAGTCACAGGTAACGGTAAGGAATCTCATTGCTAGTGTTTCATGGTGATGCTTGGGAGGTTTGGTGGTGGTTGGAGCAAGGATCTTGGGGTGGAGTCATGAGGTGTGTCATGGCTTATGTTGGATCTTTTGTTTAGTCTTCCGCATAGTACTGTGATGTTGTGTTGGTTTTATTGGTTTGTGGGTTGTATTGTGGAATAGTGTAGTTCCATTTTGGTAATGTATGAGATAGTTTTTTTGTTGACATGGATCATGTAGTTTTTTTATAGTGGATCATTTGGTTGGTTGGTTTTTTCCAATGGGAAAATCCTTCCCCAATCATTTTTCAAAGCCCTCGGCATTTGTTTACAGCATTTGGCACCTTGGGAACGTCCCTTAAGGCCAAGTAAGCCTCACAGTCTACTCAAGACAATGAGGAAGGTCCGGGGTGTTACAAGGAATTGGAATGTCGGAACTTATAATTTAGAGCATAAATGGACGTAGCTAAACCTTTTATTCATGACATCAAGTAACCAGGGATTTGGGTTCATAAATGTTTTAATGACACATACAGGAATTGGAAATCTCATTTTCGTGGGTGTATCCAATGATATGTTCATGGAATATGTGGTAGAAATTACTTCCCTATAGGATTCATATTTCCTTAGTCATAATGATTTATGGGCTGAATTGGGAATCAGATTTTTAGATTTGTGAAATTGTAATGTGAATAAATTTTGTATTTTAAAAAATGGTTTGGTTTTCACTAATGGTGAAGCATGGAAAATGTGGAAAGGTGGAAAGCCTCTTTTTGATAGTGTTGTGTAATACGATATGAAATGGGAATTATCGATGCCTATGGAAGTGAGACTCATGGTTTTTTGTTTTCTGTTAATATAAATGGCATCGGGCGGGCGTCATAGAGAACAAACGGAAGTGGCTGATGAGGACGTGGCTGCACTTGAGCCCCAGGTGAACTAGATGTTATTACAGAGCATAGTTCAAGCTTTCCAAGATGTGGGAAGTGTGAATAGAGTGGAAGATACAATTCATGTTGATTATGAGACTCAGTTTCAAAAGCATAATCCACCCAACATTAGGGGTGACTTGGACCTGGAAAGGGTAGAGTCATGGCTGTCCCGAATGAATATATTTTTTGAATTCTTGGGGATTCCGATAGAGTTAAGAGTAAAGCTCGAAATGTATATGATATAGGATCTTTCTCTTATGTTGTGCGAGTTGATAGTCCCAGCGGGAATGGTCTATGGTATGATGTGGGAAGGCTTTGAGAAATTGTTTAATAAATAATTCAACACACATAAGTTTAGAATTAATCGCACAACTGATTTCTTAAGTTTAATGAAAGAGAATATGGCTGTGACAGAGTATGAAGTTAATTTTATGAGCTTAGTGCGGTTTTAACCCGAGGTGGTGGGTAGCACATCATTGAAGGAAAGGATCTTCGAAGTGGGGTTAAGGTAAAAGATCTGGTCAAAAATAGCAGTGTTGTGTGTCGGTGATAACACAGAGATGGTGAATCAAGAATCGGTGGATGAGTGAGATCTATTGGGACCTCTAGGTGGAAGATGCATGGTGTTACCCATGGGTAATTGTGGGAACTGTAACACTGGGTTCAAAAGGAGGAGGTACACTTATTCCCAAAGAGGGAGTATGGAACATAATCTGACAGCAGGATCCGAAAATCTTCCTCTAAATCCCCAGACTAAACCATGATGTTTTCAGTGTGGCTCTATGGAACACATCCAGTGGGACAATATGACACAACCTTGAGCATGTCACAATTTCAAGAAGACGGAGAATCTTCAGCGCTATTGTAGGAATGCTCTGAGGTCGAGTGCGCGTGACACTCCTTAGGGATTGCATATGTCACATGCTTCGACGGGATGGGGACAACAGCATACCCCCCGTCAGAAATGAAAAGTTAGTAACGGTCATTCTCGGGACACCACAACTCCTCAGCAGGGCAATAAAGAGAAGAGTGTGGAAACCAAGGTGTTGTTCGGTGCCGAGCAGGTTTTGGTGGATGATAAGTCGAAACCATCAATGGTGTGAGGTACTATTATTTTATATTCTACCTTGATGCAACTGGTGTTTGATACGGGGGATTGACACTATTTTATTATTACATGTGTGGTTGATTTTCTAGGTTTAAGGGTAAAAATTATTCCTTCGGTTTTGAAACATCAAACCCCTTCGGGTCGAAGAGAGTGTCGAGCCGTATTGTGTAGAGAATGTTTTATCGTTGTGGTTGAGGTTGAGTTACTGTGGATTTTTTCAGTGCTTGATATGGATGGGTATGATATAATCCTTGGAATGGATTGGCTAGTTGAATTTAATTCCCACATCGACTGTAATGCATGAAAAGTGTCTTTTAGGATGCACGATGGTGTTAGAAATATCATTAGAGTATAGAGGCATAAAAGGCAGGGTGCAACGGGTTTGTTGGCACATGTAGTGGGCATGTTATCGTATTAGTTAGTGGTGTTGTCGTTGGAATTGATAGAGGGTTTTGAGTAGAGTTTTCATTCAACAGTGGTGGATCAGTTCATGGATATTTTTCCCAAAGAATTCTCTGGGTTACCTCCTGTAAGAGAAGTGGATATTACGATTGATATCCTTCCCAGGACAATATTTCTCTTACTTCCTTCATACAGAATGGCACCGACCGAATTGCAGGAATTGAAATTATAGATGGAAGTGTTAGAAAACTATGGGTTTTTCCAGCCTAGCATGTCTCTATGGGTAGCACTAGTGTTTTTTGTGAAAAAGGCAGATAGAAATTTTAGGCTATGTGTTGATTATCGTAGACATGACCATGTTATGATAAAGGAAAGATATCCACTTCTATGAATTGATGATTTTTTCAACCAGTTGAGGGGGTCCTAGTGGTTCTCCAATACCAACCTGAGGTTGGGATATCATCAATTGTAGGTGGGTAAGGAAGATATTCCTAAAACAACTTTTAGAAATAGATATGTCCATTGTGAATTTGTGGTTATGCCATTAGGTATAACGAATGTGCCGGCGGTGTTCATGGAATCTATGAATTAGATATTTTAGAGATATCTGGATTCATTTGTGGTGGTGTTTGTAAATGATATTCTGGTGTATAAAAAGACAGGGGTGGAGCATGAGCAGCACTTGGTGACAATACTGGGGATATTGAGGGATCATCTGTTGTATTCCAAATTGTCAAAGTGTGACATTTTGATATAGGAAGTACATTTTCTTCAACTTGTGCCTTCTGATAGGGGTGATTCAGTGGGTCTGGAAAATATAGAGGCTATTATATCATGGAATCCACTAATGAATGTGTTTGAGGTATGGAGTTTCCTCAGTATAGCTGGGTATTATTAGCATTTTTTCATGATTTTTCACATTTGGCTTCATTGAAGACATATTTGAAAAGAAAGAATGTTCCATTCCAATGGAATGAGCAGTGTTAGTAGTGTTTCAAAGAGCTAAAGGGTCACCTTACATCAGCACCAATCTCGGTTTTTCCATAATCAGGAAAAGGGTACGTGGTGTATTGCGATGCATTGAGATCAGGGTTGGGGTGCATTTTTATGCTAGGGAATCATGTGGTTTCATATGACTCACGACAGATGAGGGTGCATGAGAAGAACTACACAACTCATGATTTGTAATTTCCAGCAGTGGTCCATGCTTTGAATATATGGTGTCATTATCATTTTGGTGATAAATTCACAGTATATAGAGATTATCAGAGATTGAAGCACATTTTCTCAAAAATGGATTTGATCATGAGGATTATGAGATGGATGGAATATCTCTAGATGACTGGTTTTGAATTGATGTACACACCAGGTAAGGGAAATTTGGTGGCGGATGCATTAAGTAGAAAATCATATGCTCAGGTGGTGAAATAGGCATCAAACCAGTGGCAGTTGATGTCGGTTATAGCTGACATGCAGTTGGAATGTGAGGACCGGGGTGATCGAGCAGTCTTCTTTCCGATTTTGTTGATTCCTATTTTGGTTGGCTAGGTTAAAGAGGCACAAATATCTGATTCTGACTGTGTGAACATGAGGTTGAAACTCAATGGTGGGGATACCATTGACGGTTGGCAGCTAAATGGAGATTCAGTTTTGTGTTTTCATAATCGAATGGTTGTACCAGTTTCTTGTTATGAAGATCTTCTCAGGGCGTATCATCATTCTAGGTGGGATTTTCATCCTGGAATTTATTAAATTTATAAAGCATTGAAAGAGCAGTTCTTGTGGGATTGTAAGAAAAGAAGAGTGGCTCAGTTTGTTTCGAGATGCTTGACTTTCCATCAGGTCAAGGCAGAGCATCCGAGGCTAGCCGAAATGTTGGAGTCTTTACCAATCCCTGTTTATAAGTGGGAGAAAATAGCGATGGATATTGTCACCGGTCCCCCAAGAACTTTCAGAAAGCATGATTCCATTTTGGTTATAGTGGATCGGCTAACGAAGTCTTTCTATTTCATTCTAATTCAGGAATCTCATACGGTGAATGATGTGTCCAAAATCTATATCTTGGAGGTGGTAAAGAGGCATGGTGTTCCATTTTCGATCGTATCCGATAGAGATCCGAGGTTTACATCTCATTTCGTTAAATCCTTACAGCGAACCCTTGTAAAAAAGTTGACCATGTGTATGGCGTAACACCCTTAGATGGATGGTTAATCCGAGAGGAAGATAAAAACTTTGTAGGATATGTTGTAGGGTTGTGTCATGGATTTTGGTGGCTGCAGGGAGGAGAATGTTTCATTTTTTGAGGTCTCATACAATAACAATTAACATGAATCCATACATATGGATCAGTTTGAAGCATTTTATGGGCGGTTGTGTCATTCTCCATTATGTTGGGTGGAAACAGGTGAGTCCTCGATGGTTGGACTAAGCCTTGTCCAGAATACTATGGAGAAGGTCATGTTAATCAAGAAGAGAATGGAGATGACTCAGAGTCATCAAAAATCATATGTGGATCATCATCGATGGTTGTTGTCATTTAAAGTGGGTGATCATGTTTTCTTTAGGATCTCTCCTAGGTGTAGACATCATTATTTTGGGAAGTAGTGAATGTTTTATCTGAGGTATTTTGGACCTTTTGAGATTATTGAGCAGGTTGGTGAGGTGGCTTATAATTTAGATTTTCCACCTCGGTTCAGTGCAGTGCACAATGTTTTTCATGTGTTGTAGTTGAAAAAAATCATCCAAATCCAAACCATGTTATTCGATGGGATCATGTTGAGCTTGACCTAGAAGTACCGCTAGTTGAGAATGGGGTGAACAGGATAGACAAAAGTCACATCCTTTTGATTGACTTGTTGTGCATTTCTTTTCAATATAGAAATTGTTGTGTAATGATAAATGGTGACCTAGATTGTGGAATGATTTTTTGGATATCCCTTGGGTTATTGGTTTGGGTGAGGTGTCTTGGTAAGAGTATGATTGTCTCATGGTATTGGTTTCACTTGCGATTATTTTATATAAACTGCTTTATATAAATATGAAAACAGTTTGATCCTAGTGGCGTGGGTAGCTAAGTCATTTGGGGAAAACCTACACAGTATTAGTACTCCCCCCTACTTTGAAACAATGGCGATTTTGTAGATGTCGCATTCTGAGGCATAGGTAATGGTAAGGCATCTCATTGCTAGTGTTTCGTGGTGCTATTTGGGAGGTGTGGTGATGGTTGGAGCAAGGAGTTTGGGGTGGAGTCATGGGGTGTGTCTTTGCTTATTTTGGATTTTTGTTTTAGTCTTCCACATAGTACTCTGATTTTGTGTTGGTTGTATTGGGTTCTGGGTTGTGTTGTGGAATAGTGTAGTTCCCTTTTGGTAATGTATGAGTTGGTTGATTTGTCGACATGCATCGTGTAGTTTTTTATTGTGGATCGTATTGTTGGTTGTTTTTTTTAAGGGAAAATCATTCCCCAAATTTTTTTTGAAGCCCTCGGCATTTATTTCTAGCATTTGGATCCTTTGGAACGTCGCTTAAGGGCAAGTAAGCCTCTCCGCCTCCTCATGCCAATGAAGAAGGGGTGGGGTGTTACAAGTTATAGGAATGTCAGAACGTAGAATGTAGAGCAGAAAATGACGTAGCTAACCATTTTATGCTTAACTTCAAGTTACCAGGGATTTGGGTTCATAAGTGTTTTAAAGACACTTATAAGAATAGGAAATCTCATTGTCGTTGGTGTATCTAATGATATGTTCATGGAATATGTGTTAGAAATGACTTCCCTCTAGGATCCATATTTCATTAGTCATAATGATTTATGGGATGAATTGAGAAAATGATTTTTAGATGTTTGAAATTTTAATGTGAATAAATTTGGTATTTTAATAACTGGTTTGGTTTTCACTAATGTTGAAACATGGAAAATTTGGAATGGTGGAAAGCCTATTTGTGATAGTGTTGTTTAATGCAATTTGAAATGGGAATTATCGATGCCTATGGAAGTGAGACTCATGGTTGTTTGTTTTCTGTTTATTGAAATGGCACCGGGTGGGCTTCGTAGAGACCAACCAGAAGTGGCCTATGAGAACATGGTTTCACCTGAGCCCCAGGTGAACTAGCAGTTAGTCCAGAGCATAGTGAAAGCTTTACAAGATGTGGGAAGTGTGAATAGAGCATAAGATCCAATTCATGTTGATTATGCAGCTCAGTTTTAGAAGCAGAATCCACCCATCTTCAGGGGTGATTCAGACCCAGAAAGGGTAGAGGCATGGCTGTCCAGAATGAATAGAATTTTCAAATTGTTGGGGATTCTGATAGAGCTAAAAGTAAAGCAATAAATGTATAATCTAGAGGATCATTCTCTTTAGTGGTGGGAGTTGATAGTACAAATGGGAACGGTCTAGGGTATGATGTGGGAAGGCATTGAGGAATTGTTTAATAAAAAATTCGACACAAATACGTTTAGAATTCAGCGCACAACTGATTTCGTTAGTCTGAAGCAAGAGAATATGTCTATGACAGAGTATGCAGCTAAGTTTATGAGCTTAGTGTGGTTTTCACTTGAGGTGCTGCGTAGCACATCGTTGAAGGAAAGAATCTTTAAAGTGGGGTTAAGGAAAGAGATCTGTTAAAAAATAACAGTGTTGTGTGTTAGTGATTACACAAAGATAGTGAATCAAGAATCGGTGGCTGAGCGGGATCTGTTGGGACCTCCAGGTGGAGGAAGCATGATGTCACCCATGGGGAATTGTGGGAACTCTAATGCTGGGTTCAAACGGAGGAGGGACACTTATTCCCAAGGTGGGAGTATGAAACATAATCTTATAGTAGGATCAATACATCTTCCTCCAAATCCCCAAAGAAAACCATAATGTTTTTAGTGTGGCTCTATGGCACACATCAAGAGGGACTACGTGGCACAACCTTGAGCATGTCACAATTTCAAGAAGATGGGGAATCTTCAGGGATATTATAGGAATTCTCTAAGGTCGGGAGCGCGTTACACTCCTTAGGGATTGCAGACGTCGTATGCTTCGATAGGATGGGGACAAGAGTATACCCTTATTCAGCAATGAAAACTTAGTCACGGTGATTCTTGGAACACCACAACTCCTCAACAGGTTAATAAAGAGCAGAGTGTGGCAACCAAGGTGTTGTTCGGAGCCGAGCAGGTTTTGGTTGATGATAATTCGAGACCATCCATGGTGCGAGGTACTGTTATTTTAAATTCTACCTGGATGAAACTGTTGTTTGATCTGGTTACATCACACTATTTTATTGTTTCACGTGTTATTGATTTTATGGGTTTAAGGGTAGAAATGATTCCTTCGATTTTGAGACCTCAAACTCCTCCGGGTCGAAGAGAGTGTCTATCCTTACTATGTAGAGATAGTTTTATCATTGTGGTCGAGGTTGAGCTAATGTGGAATTTCTCATTGCTTGAGATGGATGGGTATGATATAATCCTTCGAATGGATTGGCTAGTGGCATTTAATTCCCATATCAACTATAATGCATGAAAAGTGGATTTTAGGACACACAATGGTGTTAGATCTCTCTTTAGAGGAGAGTGGCCTGAAAGGTAGGGTGCAATGGGTTTATTGGCACCAGTAGTGGGCATGTTATCCTATCAGTTGGCGGTGTTGTCATTTGAATTGGTAGAGGGTTTTGAGTAGAGTGTTCTTCCAGCAGGGGTGGATCAGTTCATGGATATTTTCCACAAATAATTCTCTGGGTTACCTTCCATATGAGAAGTGGAGTTTATGATTGATCTCTTTCTAGGGACTAGTCCTCTCTTACATCCATCTTACAGAATGGAACCTACCAAATTGAGAGAATTTAAAGTACAACTAGAATAGTTAGAAAACAAAGGGTTTATCTGGACGATCATGTCTCTGTGGGTAGCACCAGTGTTGTTTGTGAAAAAGGCAGATAGAAATTTTATGTTATGTGTTGATTATTGTAACACCCCAAGATTTCATAGTGTGTTATTTCTTCAAAATAATTCAATAACTTGCACTACACGCAACACTTAGTTCAATTGCACCATGACTTACCAAAAAAGCCATTAAAAGAGGTCATGAATAGTATTAACTAAATTTTAAACTTTATATAATCTTTATAATTTTAGAATCCATATTATGAGTTTCTTAGTCATAATGCAAGAACAGATTCATTTTCAGTATTGCACTTTTATCAACTTTTGATAGTGAAACCTTTTTAAATACAATATATTAAACTTTTTGACTAAATGGAGACATCAAAAAATTTAAAATGAAACATCCCAAGCTTCCACGGTACGCTTTCCTTTGAATAAAACAGTAGCATGTGTTGTACGCAACTTCGAGTTCTAACACACCGTAACCAATCAAACTAGCTGTTATGAATAGTAATACCTACTTTTTGAAGTTATATATATTTTATATTTTAAAATGGACTTCATTTTTGGATTCGGAATATCAAATTTAGCCTAAGGTGAAATTTTGGTACTTTTCGGATAACTTTCATATTTTGATGAATAGTGAAAATTACTAAATTTTAATTAAAAACAACTTTTTTAATCAAAATAATTAATAGTAATAAATTATGAATTTGAGTGGTTTTAAAGTATATTTAGAATATATTTTTACTATTTAATATAATTTTGGTCATTGGACATAATTTTACAATTAAACCGAACATAAACAACTGTCAATCTTTTGATAGTTATTATCTCTTAAAAACACGCTTTTTGTTTTGACAGTGGGAATTAATTTTAAATTAATTTCTGCCACTTCTGTGTTTTGAATTTAGGAAAATAGATTCCATATTTGGAATCAGGATGTTCAAATTGTGTAAATAGGTAACTTTTATTTTTAGACATTTTGAATAATTACTGCGGTAAATATTTTATTTACCATGGTTAAGGGTAAATCCGGTAAATAAGGGTTAAAAAATAATATTATAATAATACTAAATTACCCTAAAACGTGTCTTAACCCTATTGGTTGATACATGGTCGACCAAGGGCATCTTTTTGTCAATTTTAGGACCCCATGGATCCACTTGTAAGTGATAATGACACTTTATTTTAATTAAGTCAAAATGAATACAAAAATGACAGAAGCATATATCTTTTAGCAAAACAATTGTTACATAGGGTTATATAAGTTGGATTTTAGATTATAAATATTCATTAGAAAGATAAAAAGATTTCCTACGTAATGATATTTTATTTATAATTTTTAGACATTAAATAATTTATTTTATTTATGACAAAAATATGATACAGTAATTACTATAATAGTGAAAAATTAAAATAATTGATATTATAAATACCCAAAAAAATATAATATGAAACTTTTAATGAATTAAACTAATTTTCTAGGATAATATGATATATTAGGATTGATTTAATTGACTTTTTTCGAAGTAATCAATATGTTATGAGTTTCAAAAAAATCAACTATTGAATAGTGTCAAAATTGACATAAAAGAGTTTTTAAAACAAATATTATATTATTAATTGATATTAAATTCCTAAAAATCTAAGGTTCGGCCAAAAGACTTATATAAGGATAGGTTCATCATTAATGGACCACTTGGGGGTCGCTTGGATGTATATAGTAAGTTTATTAACCATATTATATAAAAATACAAAGAGACATTGTAAAAGTGAAACTAATTAACTTAGAGTTAATACTTAAAGATAAGGTTAATATAAGTACCCAAACCTGTCTAAATTCTATTGGTTTAGTGGTTTTCGACCTATCACCACCTTAACCTTTGAATAATAAACTTTGGAGCCTTTAGAAACCGAATATGAATTTATTATAAATTAATATTTCTAACTTTTCCAAAGGTGCCCCTCACCCCTCTTATAAAAGGGCACTCCTCCTTCTCATTTCTTCACACCTTCAAAGCCTTTTGGATCGGCCAAACTCTGCCCAAATACTATCCCAATATCCCTCACTACAACCTAGAGGCCTTAGTTTGATCAGAAAGCCAACCTATAAATCCATTTTGATCAAATCAAAAGGAAGAACCCGAAGAAGAGGTAATGATTTCACCACCCTTCTCCAAGTTCATTTCTTCTTCCACTTCTTCTTCCTTTGTTCTTACCATTCTAAAATAATAACTCCAGTATCTCACATATACTGTGATGTTATTATAAATATGGTACAATAATATTCATTATTCTATCCACCCTTTGAATAACATGTCACCATACGTGCGTACGTACGGCTTACCGTCTCCACGTCGTGGTGTAATTGTTATTCAATATAATATTATTTGGATGGGTATAATAATGATGTGTAACTCATGTAAATAATAAATATAACATGTTAATGATTCTGTATATATGATATACCATCCATTTATATATTATTTTAATATCAAAATAATGATATTGTCGCTCGTGCGTACGTACGGACTATTGTCTCCACGAACGCGATGAGATTCATTCTCCATCGTATCCATTCAAGTATAATTATCATTTGATGATTTAAAAATGATGTTTAAGGACTGGATATCATTCTGTATATGAATAAGATACAACAACCATGGCTTATGTAACAAAACATATAAAATAAAATGAGTAAGTTAACTCCCGAAACGACGATAATTCTAAGATATTATTAACAAATCAATGTTAAAAGATCATATATGATATCATATTAATATATATGATTCTTGTATAATTTAATAACAACTATTTCACCATTATATAGGAGGTTAACCTACCCCAACCAAGGAAAAGTACAAGGTAAGGGGTTTTCATCTCACTCCTCATTTCCGTGAGATTCATGCCATATTGCCACCATCACCTTTTGTGTGGTGTATGTACTGCCCATAATTATATTCGTTGTGTAATACACTCTAATTTATGTGTATTTACATATTCATTGTATGATACCTCTTTCATGGGTTGCATGTTTCATAATTTACCAAATTGGTAAGGGTTATTTCACAATCTCTTCATTATTCGAGGTTGTTTATACGTAATAATCTACTGGGATTTATTTATCATCCACATCCATGTTTCTTCGAAATGTATTTCAAAACATATTTATTATTTACAAGAATATGGGTTAAATTCATTTATACCCTTGTTTGACTTTTTGTAAGAGGTTTATAAAGGAATCATTCCGTCGTTTTCAAAATAAGGTCCTTTTTGACCTTTCCGACAGAATTAAGATAAGAATGTTTTTTTTACTTATACGGCGGGTGCGGTTATTTTCCGCCGTTATAAAATCGTCAAAGCTTTCCTTACAAGCTGACAAGAATATTTTCAAGAAAATGTTTTATTTTATATGGCTCTTAAATGATTTCAAAAATAGAAAGAGATATTTCTCTAAAAAGTGTTTTGATTTCATCTATGTCAACATCTTTTAATGGATTTTACACTTATTTGAAGTTGATTTATTATAATACAAAACTTATATATTGTATTGAAGGTTTTGTGATATGTTTGACTGTGGATGTGCTATTTTATACCATTCATAGTTTATGGTGAAACTATTGACATTTCGTATGCTAGTTTAAATCCGAATGTTTATGTTATATTTCAAACTTTTTTTCAGATGAATGTGCTAAACAAGTATGTTCCGGGTTGGGGACCCGTAAAAGTAAGCCCTCCAGGTTGGGGACTGGTAAAAGTAAGCCCTCCAGGTTGGGGACTGGTTAAAGTAAGCCCTCCAGGTTAGGGACTGGTAAAAGTATGCCCTCCGGGTTGGTGTCCGGTTATTAGAGGCACTCCGGGTTGGTGTCCGGTTATTAGAGGCACTCCGGGTTGGTGTCCGGTTATTAGAGGCACTCCGGGTTGGGTTCCGGTTAGAAGTAACCCCTAGGTCTTGGGATGAGGCCTAGACAATGAAATTAACGTTTGACATTATGCATTCCATCATTATTAAAGTGGTTATTGATTTTTCATGTGATTATTCTATTAGTAGAATAACCATGTGAATAAGTAAATGGAATTATTTCATTTCATTTATGCCATACTATGTTGAAAGTTCAAGTTTTAAAGGCTTTTGTTTTAGTTATACATTGCCTAAAATGATTATTCTTATTTATGAAAGTTTCCGCTATATTGTTATCCTTACTGGGCATTTGAGCTCACCCCTTTTCTATGTTTTATTTTTCCCAGGAAGTGAAGAAGTAAATTATGAATGATCTGCAGGGATATTATGTGGGGATATGAGTGTGGATTATGGAGACAATATGTTGTTGTATTAGTTTTTCGTTTAATGATGTAATGTAAACCTTATAAATATATCTAGTGTTTCCAAGGCTACTAAACCAATCGGTCTTTCGAGATTTGATCTTTCTTGTGATCATGCCAATGTTACGAAGTAATGCACCGACTCTGGGCAGCTGGGGTCGGGGCGTTACAGTTGGTATCAGAGGAAGTTTAGTACAAACCTTGGAAGCTAGATTTAGATAAACTCTGATTAGAGCACGTAGACCTAAGATTAACTTTGAGGATTAGTATAGAAGAACTTCCTAGAATTTTGGTATTGTAGAGATTTTGTGAGTTTTACGAGCAACACATCCCTGTCTAGATACGAGCAGGTAGAGGCGGCTCTGGCACAGATGTACCTAGGGGTAAAACCCGAAAACACCGCTTTGAGCTAGACTCGAATGGGAACTGGTGCACGACAACGGGCCTTGCTGCACTCTTGGTTACGACACTCCCGGGGGATATGCTTAGGATAACTCTCATTTTCTTTACAAATCATTTTGAAGGGATTATGAGTATATACTTCCTCAAAGAAAACATTCTTATGATTATGGATTATATCCATAAATAGTTCAATCTATGTTAAGTGTTTTATAAGTATGGGATTATGTATTTTGATTCATAAACTGATCTAGTGTATGCCATTGTTTAGAAATGGCGCCCAGTAGAAGGAATGAGAACTCCAGAAATGCACATGATCCAAAGAGAAGGAAGGATCATATCTTTCATGGTCTTAAGCTATAATTTATAGGAGAAATAGTCTCCCATGTATTATCATCATATGAAGAAATAATATCATGTGTTGATAAGATAAGTAAAGAGTTTACTGAGTCCTATGGCTTTGAAGGGAAGCAAGAGAAGAAAAGGATGGAAGAGAGAAAGATGGATAAAAGTAAGAGGGAAAAGAAGAATTTTCCCATATGTGGTAACTGTGGAAAGAAACACCCTGGAACTTGCCTGAAAGGAATGGGAGTTTGTTATAAGTGTGGAGGAAAAGGGCACAAAGTACGTGACTGCAAGGGTAAGAAAATGGTTTTAAATGTACAATGCTTCATTTGCAAGAAGTTTGGACACTACGCGAACCTATGTCCCAGTCATCAGACTATACCGCAAATGATGCTATTGGATAATAATCAAGTTATGATACTACCACAGATGAAGAGGAATGATTAGAGTTCTTATGTTGATTATGTCAATTGAGTGTTGTATCAACAATGTACTTGTTATAATAATTATGGAGTATATAAGGATTGTACTGCAGTACTATTTCATTAAGGACTTGAGATTGTGTGGAACAAAGAAAAGTGACTCATTAGCAGGATAGATTTTTGGAAAATATATGGTTGAGAGAATGATAAACCATAATATAGTTCTGATACTGAGGTAGTGATTTTGGAATAATATGTGATTGTTTTGGATAAATTATATTGGATATTCTTGACTACCTTGGAACTGATTAATGATTTGTATATTCCATCATTGTTGGGGTTTAAAACATTTTTGGATTAATGAATTATATCCAGCATTCTATATGGAATAAGGAAGCATGAATGTAATCAATAAGGAATATGGTAATACGTGATGAAGGTATTCATATGCTATTACGGGGAAAAAGGATCTATATTATGTTTACCTTCCTTATGAATGTTGGACTGTGAGTTTGGACAGAAGTATTTTGGATAGTTCTAGTTTGGATTATTTTGGATTGCCATAAAAGGACAACCCGGAGGTCGGGCGGCAACCCGTCGCGTCCGGAAAGGCTGCGAGACTTGAACCCGCAACCAAAGGGTGACAAGGGTGTATCACCTACCACTATCCCACGAGATGTCCTGGATTAAATAATGTAGTTTTTTAAAAGATCTGGTAGATGAATTATAAATTCGTTTATTTTGGAACCCTCTCTGAATAGTATAAATAGAATTTTTTTTACGAGTGAATGATGAGTTTTGGTAGAAATTTATTAATGGATAAAACTCTAATTATAAACTAAGTATATCTCCTTATGATCTTAGCCAATCTCATAAATAAATTCCTCATCATTAATAAAAGGAACTTAGAACAAAAATGTTGTCCTAGATGGTACCTTAAATCATCACTAATTTATGGCTTTGGGATTGTTGGCCTTTTCATAGCCATGTTCTCTACCACTCTCCATCAGATAATTGATGGCTAGATTTTTCTTCCATATCCATATTTTCTTACATGGAACCCTAGTATGTGTTATTTTCGGTAATCTTCATACTTTCCACTCTTTATTTTAAATAGAGGACTCATTAATTCATTTTTCGATGTGGGATTTCAACTAAGATATTTTGAAACGTCAAAAATGTGTTATCCTAATACCATATGTTTTGTTGAACCGATGGTATTTCAAATCATCATAGATTGATGAATTTAAGGACCTCAATTATACACTTGTTTGTGATTGATGACCTCAATCACTACATATAAATATTTACGTTTTTCCTCCGATTATATGTCTCTAATTTCCACCAATGTTCTCCTAATCGAGATCATAATTTGGTGGTGACCCTTTGATTTCTCTTTTCCTCATATTAAGACTAAATTTTAGTAACCCAATTTCCGATGTGGGTTTTTCCCACAAATATATTTTCTACTTTCAACCTTTTATTTTTTAAGAACAATTTCAAATTGCGAGGACGCAATTTATTGAAGGAGGGGAGAATGTAACACCCCAAGATTTCATAGTGTGTTATTTCTTCAAAATAATTCAATAACTTGCACTACACGCAACACTTAGTTAAATTGAACCATGACTTACCAAAAAAGCCATTAAAAGAGGTCATGAATAGTATTAACTAAATTTTAAACTTTATATGATCTTTATAATTTTTGAATCCATATTATGAGTTTCTTAGTCATAATGCAAGAACAGATTCATTTTCAGTATTGCACTTTTATCAACTTTTGATAGTGAAACCTTTTTAAATACAATATTTTAAACTTTTTGACTAAATGGAGACATCAAAAAATTTAAAATGAAACATCCCAAGCTTCCACGGTACGCTTTCCTTTGAATAAAACAGTAGCATGTGTTGTACGCAACTTCGAGTTCTAACACACCGTAACCAATCAAACTAGCTGTTATGAATAGTAATAACTACTTTTTGAAGTTATATATATTTTATATTTTAAAATGGACTTCATTTTTGGATTCGTAATATCAAATTTAGCCTAAGGTGAAAATTTGGTACTTTTCGGATAACTTTCATATTTTGATGAATAGTGAAAATTACTAAATTTTAATTAAAAACAACTTTTTTAATCAAAATAATTAATAGTAATAAATTATGAATTTGAGTGGTTTTAAAGTATATTTAGAATATATTTTTACTATTTAATATAATGTTGGTCATTGGACATAATTTTACAATTAAACCGAACATAAACAAGTGTCAATCTTTTGATTGTTATTATCTCTTAAAAACACGCTTTTTGTTTTGACAGTGGGAATTAATTTTAAATTAATTTCTGCCACTTATGTGTTTTGAATTTAGGAAAATAGATTCCATATTTGGAATCAGGATGTTCAAATTGTGTAAATAGGTAACTTTTATTTTTAGACATTTTGAATAATTACTGCGGTAAATATTTTATTTACCATGGTTAAGGGTAAATCCGGTAAATAAGGGTTAAAAATAATATTATAATAATACTAAATTACCCTAAAACGTGTCTTAACCCTATTGGTTGATACATGGTCGACCATGGGCATCTTTTTGTCAATTTTGGGACCCCATGGATCCACTTGTAAGTGATAATGACACTTTATTTTAATTAAGTCAAAATGAATACAAAAATGACACAAGCATATATCTTTTAGAAAAACAATTGTTACATAGGGTTATATAAGTTGGATTTTAGATTATAAATATTCATTAGAAAGATAAAAAGATTGCCTACGTAATAATATTTTATTTATAATTTTTAGACATTAAATAATTTATTTTATTTATGACACAAAGATGATACAGTAATTACTATAATAGTGAAAAATTAAAATAATTGATATTATAAATACCCAAAAAAATATAATATGAAACTTTTAATGAATTAAACTCATTTTCTAGGATAATATGATATATTAGGATTGATTTAATTGACTTTGATCGAAGTAATCAATATGTTATGAGTTTCAAAAAAATCAACTATTGAATAGTGTCAAAATTGACATAAAAGAGTTTTTAAAACAAATATTATATTATTAATTGATATTAAATTCCTAAAAATCTAAGGTTCGGCCAAGAGACTTATATAAGGATAGGTTAATCATTAATGGACCACTTGGGGGTCTCTTGGATGTATATAGTAAGTTTATTAACCATATTATATAAAAATACAAAGAGACATTGTAAAAGTGAAACTAATTAACTTAGAGTTAATACTTAAAGATAAGGTTAATATAAGTTCCCAAACCTGTCTAAATTCTATTGGTTGAGTTGTTTTCAACCTATCACCACCTTAACCTTTGAATAATCAAATTTGGAGCCTTTAGAAACCGAATATGAATTTATTATAAATTAATATTTCTAACTTTTCCAAAGGTGCCCCTCACCCCTCTTATAAAAGGGAACTCCTCCTTCTCATTTCTTCACACCTTCAAAGCCTTTTGGCTCGGCCAAACTCTGCCCAAATACTCTCCCAATATCCCTCACTACAACCTAGAGGCCTTAGTTTGATCAGAAAGCCAACCTAAGGAGCCCTTTTGATCAAATCAAAAGGAAGAACCCGAAGAAGAGGTAATGATTTCACCACCCTTCTCCAAGTTCATTTCTTCTTCCACTTCTTCTTCCTTTGTTCTTACCATTCTAAAATAATAACTCCAGTATCTCACATATACTGTGATGTTATTATAAATATGGTACAATAATATTCAGTATTCTATCCACCCTTTGAATAACATGTCACCATACGTGCGTACGTACGGCTTACCGTCTCCACGTCGTGGTGTAATTGTTATTCAATATAATATTATTTGGATGGGTATAATAATGATGTGTAACTCATGTAAATAATAAATATAACATGTTAATGATTCTGTATATATGATATACCATCCATTTATATATTATTTTAATATCAAAATAATGATATTGTCGCTCGTGCGTACGTACGGACTACTGTCTCCACGAACGCGATGAGATTCATTCTCCATCGTATCCATTCAAGTATAATTATCATTTGATGATTTAAAAATGATGTTTAAGGACTGGATATCATTCTGGATATGAATAAGATACAACAACCATGGCTTATGTAACAAAACATATAAAATAAAATGAGTAAGTTAACTCCCGAAACGACGATAATTCTAAGATATTATTAACAAATCAATGTTAAAAGATCATATATGATATCATATTAATATATATGATTCTTGTATAATTTAATAACAACTATTTCACCATTATACAGGAGGTTAACCTACCCCAACCAAGGAAAAGTACAAGGTAAGGGGTTTTCATCTCACTCCTCATTTCCGTGAGATTCATGCCATATTGCCACCATCACCTTTTGTGTGGTGTATGTACTGCCCATAATTATATTCGTTGTGTAATACACTCTAATTTATGTGTATTTACATATTCATTGTATGATACCTCTTTCATGGGTTGCATGTTTCATAATTTACCAAATTGGTAAGGGTTATTTCACAATCTCTTCATTATTCGAGGTTGTTTATACGTAATAATCTACTGGGATTTCTTTATCATCCACATCCATGTTTCTTCGAAATGTATTTCAAAACATATTTATTATTTACAAGAATATGGGTTAAATTCATTTATACCCTTGTTTGACTTCTTGTAAGAGGTTTATAAAGGAATCTTTCCGTCGTTTTCAAAATAAGGTCCTTTTTGACCTTTTCGACATAATTAAGATAAGAATGTTTTTTTTACTTATACGGCGGGTGCGGTTATTTTCCGCCGTTATAAAATTGTCAAAGCTTTCCTTACAAGCTGACAAGAATATTTTCAAGAAAATGTTTTATTTTATATGGCTCTTAAATGATTTCAAAAATAGAAAGAGATATTTCTCTAAAAAGTGTTTTGATTTCATCTATGTCAACATCTTTTAATGGATTTTACGCTTATTTGAAGTTGATTTATTATAATACAAAACTTCTATATTGTATTGAAGATTTTGTGATATGTTTGACTGTGGATGTGCTATTTTATACCATTCATAGTTTATGGTGAAACTATTGACATTTCGTATGCTAGTTTTAATCCGAATGTTTATGTTATATTTCAATCTTTTTTTCAGATGAATGTGCTAAACAAGTATGTTCCGGGTTGGGGACCGGTAAAAGTAAGCCCTCCAGGTTGGGGACTGGTAAAAGTAAGCCCTCCAGGTTGGGGACTGGTTAAAGTAAGCCCTCCAGGTTAGGGGCTGGTAAAAGTATGCCCTCCGGGTTGGTGTCCGGTTATTAGAGGCACTCCGGGTTGGTGTCCGGTTATTAGAGGCACTCCGGGTTGGTGTCCGGTTATTAGAGGCACTCCGGGTTGGGTTCCGGTTAGAAGTAACCCCTAGGTCTTGGGATGAGGCCTAGACAATGAAATTAACGTTTGACATTATGCATTCCATCATTATGAAAGTGGTTATTGATTTTTCATGTGATTATTCTATTAGTAGAATAACCATGTGAATAAGTAAATGGCATTATTTCATTTCATTTATGCCATACTATGTTGAAAGTTCAAGTTTTAAAGGCTTTTGTTTTAGTTATACATTGCCTAAAATGTTTATTCTTATTTATGAAAGTTTCCGTTATATTGTTATCCTTACTGGGCATTTGAGCTCACCCCTTTTCTATGTTTTATTTTTCCCAGGAAGTGAAGAAGTAAATTATGAATGACCTGCAGGGATATTATGTGGGGATATGAGTGTGGATTATGGAGACAATATGTTGTTGTAGTAGTTTTTCGTTTAATGATGTAATGTAAACCTTATGAATATATCTAGTGTTTCCAAGGCTACTAAACCAATCGGTCTTTCGAGATTTGATCTTTCTTGTGATCATGCCAATGTTACGAAGTAATGCACCGACTCTGGGCAGCTGGGGTCGGGGCGTTACAATTATCATAGACATAACCATTTTATGATTAAGAAAAGATATCCACTTCCATGAATTGATGATTTGTTCAACAAGTTGAGGGGGTCCTAGTGATTATCCAATACCAACCTGAGGTCGGGATATCATCAATTGTGGGTGGGTAAGGAATATATTCCTAAAAAAGCTTTTAGAAATAAATATGGCCATTATAAATTTGTGGTTATGCCCTTTGGTCTAAAAAATGTGTCAGTGGTGTTCATGGAATCTATGAATTATATATTTCAGATATATCTGTATTCATTTGTTGTGGTGTATGTAAATGATATTCCGGTGTATAAAAAGACATGGGTGGAGTCAGAGCAGCACTTGGTGACAGTGCTGGGGATCTTGAGGGATCATCTGTTGTATTCCAAATTGTCAAAGTGTGACATTTCTATACAGGAAGTCCATTTTCTTGGGCTTGTGATTTCTGAAAGGGGTGCTTCAGTGGATCCAGAAAATATAGAGGCTATTATATCCTGGAAACCACTAAAAAATGTGTTTGAGGTATGGATTTTACTCAGCCTAGCTAGGTATTATCGGCGTTTTTTCATGATTTTTCACATTTGGCTTCACTGATGACGTCTTTGAAAAGAAATAATGTTCTATTACAATGGAATGAGCAGTGTCAATAGTGTTTCTATGAGCTAAAGATTCACCTTACATCAGCACCAATCATGGTTTTTATATAATCCCGAAAAGCATAAGTGGTGTACTGTGATGCATTGAGATCAGGGTTGGGGTGCGTTCTTGTGAAAGGTAATCACGTGGTTGCATATGGATCATGACATTTGAGGGTGCATTATAAGAACTACCCAACTCATGATTTGGAATTTCCATCAATGGTCCATGCTTGGAATGTGTGGAATCATTATTTATTTGGTGATAAATTCATAGTATATACAGATTATCAGAGCTTGATGCACATTTTATCACAAATGGATTTGTACATGAGGAAAATGAGATGGATGGAATATCTCGTGATGTCTAGTTTTGAATTGATGTACACACCGGGCAAGGGAAATTTTTTGTCAGATGTATTAAGTAGAAAATCATATGCTCAGGTGGTGAAACAGACATCATAATAGTGGCAGTTTATGTCGGTTATAGCTGACATGAAGTTGGAATGTGTGGAACAGGGTGATAGAGTAGTCTTCTTTCCAGTTTTGTTGATTCCTGATTTGGTTGGACTGGTTAAAGAGGCAAAATATTTTATTCTGAGTGTGAGACCGTGAGGTTGAAACTCAATGGTGGGGAGACCATTGAGGGTTGGCAGCTAAAGGGAGATTCAGTTTTTTGTTTTCATAATCGGATGGTTATACCAGTTTTCTGTTAATAAGATCTTCTCAGGGCGTATCATCATTCTAGGTGGGATGTTCATCCTAGAATTTATAAAATTTATAAATAATTTAGAGCACAGTTCTTGTGGGATGGTATGAAAAGACGAGTGGTTGAGTTTGTTTCGAGATGCTTGACTTGCCAGCAGGTCAAGGTAGAGCATCAGAGGCCATCCGAAATGTTGGAGTCTTTACCAATCCCTGTCTGAAAGTGGGTGAAAATAGCGATGGATTTTTTCACCGGTCTCCCAAGAACGGTCAAAAAGCACGATGCCATTTGGGTGATTGTGGATCGGCTAACGAAGTCTTCCCACTTCATTCTAATTCGTGAATCTCATATGGTGGAGGATCTATCCAAAATCTATATCCGTGAGGTGGTAAAGAGGCATGGTATTATAGTTTCGATCGTATCCGATAGAGATACGAGGATTAAATCTCATTTTTTGAAATCCTTACAGCGAACCCTTGTAACTAAGTTTACCATGTGTATGGCGTATCACCCTTAGACGTATGGTTAGTCTGAGAGGACGAAAAAAACATTGGAGGATATGTTGTGGGCATGTGTCATGGATTATGGTGGCTCCAGGGGGTAGAACGTGTCAATTTTAGAGGTCTCGTACAATAACATTTAATGGGAATCCATACATATGGATCAGTTTGAAGCATTTTATGGGAAGCTATGTCATTCTCCACTATTCTAGGTGGAAACAGGTGAGTCCTCGATGGTTTGACTGAGCCTTGTCCAGAAGACTATGGAGAAGGTCATGTTAATCAAGATGAGAATGTAGACAGCTCAGAGTCGTTAGAAATCATATATGGATCATCATCGATGGTTTTTGTCATTTGAAGTGGTTGATCATGTTTTCTTGAGGATCTCTCCTAGTTTTATACATCATTAGTTTGGGAAGTAGTGAATGTTATCTCTGATGTATTTTGGACCTTTTGAGATTATTGAGCGGGTTGGTGAGGTGGCCTATCATTTGGATTTTTCACCTAGGTTCAGTGAGGTGCACAATATGTTTCATGTGTCGTAGTTTAAAAAGTATCAGCCAGATCATAGCCATGTTATTTGATGGGATCATGTTGAGCTTAACCCGGATGCATCGTTGGTGCACATCCCAGTGCTGGTTGCGGATAGGTAAGTGAAAGTCTTGCAGGGTAAAAGGGTCAGTTTGGTTCAGTTATGGTGGTAGAATTATTGATCCATGAGGAGACTTGGGAGTAGGATAAAGTGATAGTCGAGCAATGGCATGTGCTCTTTCGGAAAATGGTGGGTTCACTACTTTCTAAGGATGGAAATTCCAATGCTGGGGAGAATGTAGTGCCCATTTTTTGAGCTATGTGTCCTATCATTTTGGTTTTATGTGTTTAAAGAGCATTTAATGATTTGATAAAAGTTTGGGATAGTTTGTAATTGTTTTAATTAAGTTTGGAGACTTTTCATAGGGAGTACAGTTTGAGAACTGTTATGGGGAAACTGATAAGTTTCTCAAGGAAACTGTGTAGGGGGAGGCAGTATACTTCACAAAACATGTGCACGGTTTTCCAAACCGTGTGAGGGAACCATGCGAACCCCCCCCCCTCTCTATATAGTGGCGTGTGCATGGTTAGCGCACAGTTTGTCAAACCGTGCAGACTAATTGTGCGACCAATTAAAGGAAGGTATTTTAAATTCACGCTCCCTCGGTCTTGACCAATTTCACTCCATATTTTCTCCCACTCGAGCCTCATAGAGGATTTTGGGATCTCATAGGTTGAAGGTTCTCTCCCACTCATTTTGGAAGATATTCAAAGGTGTTTTGAAGGTGGTTTCCCCCAGGCAAGCCTCTCCTCTTGGTTTTATTGTGGTTTCTTCTAGATCATCATCTCCCTCTCTCTCTCTCTCTCTTTTCTAGATCTACATCTATTGCATGTAGATATAGTTTTGGGATTTCCTTATGTGTTTTTATGGATTTTTGATGATAGGTAAGGAGATCTATATCCGTTTTCTTGAAGCGTTTGCCCGGATTGGTGTGTGGTTTCTTGTGGGTCGGTTTTGCCTGAACCGTAAAGGTAGGTGGATTCTCTCTCGACTCCACATGGTTAGAACTATTGGTTTTATGTTACAATTGATTTGTGTTGATTAAAATTAATTATGTTTTTGATGTACTAAATTGATTGGAAATCCCGTTGGTGGTGTTTTAGGGATTTTTGGGGAAAACGGGGTTTTGGGGTAAATTGTTCTTGTTGTGATTTTAAAATGTAGATTTTAAAATGGGTTGTTTTGTTTAATTAATTAGGATTCCTTATGAAATAGTTTTTTCAATAAAGGGGTTATTTTATTGAAATGGTAATTGGCGTGTAAAAAGGGTGGAAGGATGTTTTCAATAATTGTTTTAATTATTGATGTGGTTCGGCGTGTAATTGAATTGGTTATTTTCATATTTTGGTGGCCTTGGTTGGTTATATGCTTGGTTATGTATTTTTGGACCATTGAGTGGAATTGGGTAGGAAGTATCACTAGAAAAAGTGATGGATAGTGGTTGGAAGAACCACCATTATGGGTAGTGGTCGGGAATTACCGCTAGTTGAGAATGGGGTGAATGGGATGGGTAGAAGTCCCACCGTTTTGGTTGTATTTTTTGTGCATTAATTTGAAGGATGAAAATTGTTGTGATAATTTTAAATTGTGAGACAGATTATTGTGTGATTTTTTGGCTTTCCCTTGGGTGCTTGTTTTTTGTGAGGTGGCATAGTAAGAGTATTTTTGGCTCATGGTATTGGTTTCACTTGTGATTAATTTATATAAACAGCTTTATAAAAATGTTCTAATAGTTTTATCCTAGTGGCATGTGTAGAGATTTCATTTGGGGAAAACCTATTGAGTATTAGTACACACCCCAAACATTGCCACATTGGTGCTTTTGTAGATGTCATTTTCCATGTCACAGGAAAAGGTAAGGCATCTCATTGCTTGTGGATCATGGTGATTCATGAGAGATTTTGTGGTGCTTGGCTGAAGGAGCTTGGGGTGGAGTCGTGTTGTGTGTCTTGGCTTATTTTTGGTATTTTGTTTAATCCTCCACGTAGTACTCTCATATTGTGTTGGTTGTTTTTGGTTGTGGGTTGTATTGTGTAATAGTGTAGTTCTGTTTTGGTAATGTATGAGTTGGTTGTTTTGTTGACATGAATCATGTAGTTTTTTGATAGTGGATCATTTGGTTGGTTGGTTTTGTCTCAAGGGAAAAAATTCCCCATTCATTTCTCAAATCCCTTGGTATTTATATCTAGCCTTTGGTTCCTTGGGAACGTCACATAAGGCTAAGTAACCCTCACCACCTCCTAAATCCAATGAGGTAGGGGTGGGGTGTTACAATTATAGAGTTAATATTTGTTCAAAATGACCTTTGTAACTTATTAATTCTAATATCGATGAGGCAGTGAGAAAAGAATCAACTCATAGAGATTATTAAATCATTACTTTCAATGGAATATTCTCTCATGATCCAGCCTGGTTACCCTTGTAACCTGATAACTGATCTAGAAATAAAATATCCTAACGTTTGTTATCGATACATACAGGTTGGTGACTAGAACCAAGCATCATATAAATAATCAAGAGGGAACAATTTTTTCACTCACATTACGGAAGTAAAAAACAAACAAGAAATTTTGCATATGAAAGAAACTCCATAGAGAGGTAACGTATAGAAGTTGAATATGCATAATAACCAAAACTACAACAACAAAAGTACTAGAAAATAGATAAAACATTCCATGTCTCAAGTCAAACAGAACTCATCTGTTCCTTGGATTTACAACTATAACCATATCCAAGTGGTTCATTACCATTTCTCGATCCATGATGGTGATAATCTATAAACACTCAAAATCACATGTAGGGTGTCAGCTAAAAAACCCAGTATTGTCTCACCAATGATTACAAAATAGATTCCCTTATTAAATTAACTAATGAGATATTTAAATTTAAAACTAAAAGGTTTGTAATTTCAAAAAAATAACTAAAACAATAAATTAATTTCATATCAAATGATGGAAATATATTTAAATTAAATATTCACATTTCAATTGATGGAGTATTTCTAAAACAATGGTTCTTATCTAAAATGTATTGAATAAATACTTATATATAAAACAATGTACATAAATTAGAAGCAATGTAAAATAGTTTACATTAATAGAATATATTCATTTGAAATATAAACAAGATAGAAACCTGGTTGTATTCCTAACAAAGTAGGAATGTTCCAGGCTAATAGACTCCACACTCATAGTGACACAAAAATATGTATATACTTCCCTTAGAGAACTAGTCAAAGAGGACTCATCACCACCACCTAAGATTTGTAACATGCGGTATTTATGTTTTGGAACATTTTAAATCATAGGGTACCATACAATAACTCGATAACTACCTAAGGATTTTATTTTCAACAATAAAATATCATATATAGGAAATTTATTTTAAGAATTATTAAAATTATATTAATACCATTCTTCAATTCATATATTCCAATTTTAAATTTAGTACTCAGAACAAATTTTAAATCAAAAACATTTCTTTTCTAAGATAGAACCAAAATGTTTCTACCAAATCCATTTGAATAAATTTTTATAATATATGATTTTTCAATTAAATTCACAATTAAATTTTACAATTCACATTTATAATTAAATTAAACAATTTAATTTTCAATAAATTCCTTCAATTTCACAAAAAACCCCCGATTCAATGGAATTTTTATTTTTCACAATTTTCCATCAAACCCATTTTCACCATTAAATTACACAATTTAGTTGAAACAATTTCCATTAAAACAACCCCATTCAATGAAATTGGTTTTTTTACCAATTTCATTCTAAAACCAACTTACAAAACCCCCAATTCAATGCAATTTAATTTTTAATCAATAAATTGAAATCAATTTCATTTAAATTATGTAATTTTATTTAATTTAGTTGATTTAAATTAAAAAATGATATCTTGGATTAGCTTAAATTATACATCATAACGAAACCACCTACCTTTTGATTAATATAACATGAATCACTAATCCCTATGTGGGATTTTTTAGTGGAGAATGATGATCATGAAATCTGGGTAACAAGCAGAAAAAATATTTTTAAAAACACATTAAAGAGGGTATTAGATCTAAAAAATAATATGAGGATCCAAAAATTCCTATGGAGGAAGAGAGATATAAAAGAATAATAAGAACGATAAGAGGAAACTAACTAAGAGAATATCTAAGGGTGTTTCTCATGCTTCAAATCACATCTAAGTGGGATCCCAAGGGCCGAGAATAAATATTTGGTTCTCCCTACAAAGATTAAATTACATGTGTTTTTTCTATGATTATATTGAATCGTAAATGGGGGGTTTGGGATTTTTACATTGGATTTTTAGATTACAGAAATATCATTAATGGTTAGCTAGGAAGAGCTGTATTGTTTGACTAATCATGCAGACTAATTTTGTTCCAGTTTAAAACTGTATAAATGGTTTCTTCTTTGTGGGAACATGGATTTACTAACCATGAACTAACTATGTGAAATACCACTACATTGGGTTTCATGGTTTTCTATGAGATGGTGCAAGGTCTGGGAAAATGGTGTTCTTAACAAACAGTAAGCAAAAATTTTCAGAACTCTTAAATATAAAACCTGAACACTTCCTAATGAATCCCAATAAAGGAATGACTAACAATAGGGGTTTAGGAAATCCTGAAAATTGTAACAGAATGTTACAACCTCCCCACCATTGATACTTTTTGTCCCCCGAAATCCTACTCATTGGGTTCTATTCCATGAATATGAGCCTACTACTCCATAATCAGTGACTAACTATCCAACATCTCATGATTATCAGAACTAGGACTCTATATGACACAAAAAGAAGGTAATTACTCCCATAAAATATCTTGTTTTCAGATTCAACTATCACGACTGGCTATTCAATAACAGATAACTCAGCTTCAACATCAAGATCACTCTAGGTTAGAACATTAGTTGGATCAGATAGATATCTTATTAAGTGTGATATATGCAACATGTTATGTATCGATGTTAGATAAAGTGGTAGTTATAAATTTTTAGAAACATTCCCTATGTGCTCAATAACCAAAAAAGGTCCCAAAAAATGAGGATCATGATTCCCTTTCCACCTAAGCTGATGAAGACCCAACTGGGGAGAAACACTTAAGAATACATGGTCACTGACTTAGATTTTAAATGGTCTATGGTGATGATTAACATAATACATATCCTGGCTCTAGTACATTAACATTATATAACGAATCAACTAGACCTTTATTGTCATATCATTGAAAAAGCTTATTTTAACAAAGGAACATTCAAAAATCTCAGACCAACACAGTGGATATTTATACGGATGCCCAGATAATACCTCAGAATGATCCATTCTTATCGCAGACTTTTAATTATTGCTATAAGAAAACACAACCATCCCAAAGTGATCATCCCAACAACCACCATTGTCAAAAACACATGAAATAAGAATATCCTCAATAATATGAATGTCTATTTCTGTCTAGCCATTAAGATGTGTATGGTATTCCATGCATAAATGGATGTGATATCTCATTGCCTCTTAAGGCCTCTCAAAAAAATAATTGAGGAAACCATATCACATACTATTATAGATATTACTCTGTGAAAGCTAAAAATATTTTTCACATAGATATTTTCCAACTCCATATCACTGGTTGTATCATTAATGGGTATAAATTGTCCCAATTAAGTCATCATGTCAATGAAAACCCATATGACATTATTTTTTCTTTGAGTATGTCGAAACAGAACCACAATGTCCATACAGATCTCATCCCACATTCAAGTAAGGACTAGAATTTGCTCAAGAAATTATGAAGGATTCTCATTCATGCCCTTAACCTTTTGGTATATATGACAATGATAAGAAAACATTTTTATTACCCATCTCATACTGATCCACCATAACTTCCACAAAATTTCATAGAATATCTTCATGGATCCAGGGTTCATAGGCCAATGAGATCTATATAAATCAACCATAAAAAATCTTATTATTGAATATGGTACCACAAAATGGTTCTAACATAATTTAATTCTCATGGTGGATAATGAAAAATGAGGAACTATCTCCCCACTATGAATAAATATTATAAGGATCTCATCATCAGGCTTTTGTTCCTAATGAATGAATTCGAGAAGGGAAGATCTCAAATGAACACTATCCAATGAAATATCATCCCCTAATTCCTAGGAACCAATACGAAACTATGAAAACAAAACCACAATGTTATAATCATCTAAGTATTACTTCACTACATGGGTTAGAAGTTTCCTTCTCAAATCATTTGAAATGAAATTAACATCCCATGTGGTATAGATGATGTCGAAATAAAATGATAGAAGGTATTTAACTCAAGATCGCGTGGTCTGAATACAATGGAAACATTTCTTCATAAAGATAGTTCCACCATCTCTTAAGCATGTGCATCACAACCTCATGTTTGAGGTCATGGTTGGGACAATGATCTCATATGGCCTAAGGTGAAAATTCCCAGAAGAAATGATAATATCACCCTCTATAAGAACACATCCCAAAATTGATCCTAATATATCACATAAGACAACATTTCCAAACCAATACTATTTACGAGTAAACATCAGTGTAGTAGTACAAATATGATTTATCTCAACACAATTATTCATAAATGTTTCCTCACAAACAATATTAACCCCATTCTGAGTTAGATCAGACATTCGAGAATCCAAATTTCAAATTGTCTTTATGAACTAGTGATAATACCCTGCTAAACCAAAGAAGCATAGAATCTTGAAAACATTCCATGGTTGTTACCAATACATAACGGATTTGACCATATAATGATCAACTGATATTCCTTATTTTGACACCACGTCACCAAAGAAAATAATTTCCCAAATACATAAATCAGTATCTTAAATATTCACATAATGATGGAAACTTCTCCGTAAAATCATAATTATTCGTGGATGATTCACATGATCCTCCTCACACATAGTGTAAATGATGATTCCATCCATAAAATTAAACACAAATGTATCAAGATACTCATGGTAAATCCTATTCAATAAATCCATGAATATTTTAAGAGTATTGGTAATACAAAAGGGAATAAAATGGTATTTATAAAGGTCATACCTTCTCCAAAAGGTAGTTTTCTGAATTTCAGATTATTGTAACCTCTTGTGATGATAACCATATCAAAGGTTGATAACTAAAAAACAATTTTCCCCTTTTAACTAATCAAACATATCAAAAATCTTGGGTAACAAATATTTTTCGTTATCATAACCTGATTGAATTTTCCATAATCAACACTTAGGTGAAGTGAACCATCACCTTTCTTTCCAAAGAAAACTAGTGTCGCCCAATGTGAAACAATTAGGTGTATGAAGAATGCCTTCCAAATGAGACTTATAATCTTTAATTTCATCTAGGTCCATCTGGTAAGAAGGAATATAAAGTGGTTGAGTAACAAGAATTATATCAATGTAAAACTCTACCTCTGTTACTAGTGGAAAATTAGATAAGTCATAAGGAAGTAATTTGGGAAACTCGATGATAATTGGATGGAGATCACCACTCAACAATCATCACTCAAAATTAAAGGGAAATACATATATCACTATTCCCAACCATGGATAAGAAGTATTATCTCTACTTGACCTTATTCCCTATTCTCCTGTGAAGATTAAACAGACCCCATTAGGCACTATAAAGGGGACACATCAAAGATAACAATCAATCTGATCTTTATTGTTAATCATCCACTACATCATGAAAATGATTTCATGCTGTTTCATGTTGAAAAAAAAACTCGAGGTGATATTGACATCAAATACAGATAAATAACAAGAAGGAATATATTGACCCTTCCCTATCTTCACATCATGGTGTGTAGTAATATCCATTTCAAAAGATTAAATATCTATAGGAATATTAAAAAATAAAAAATACTCATTGAAATAAACAAATGAGATAAAATAGTATCAAATATAAAATTTTCTAATAATCAATATATAGTAATGAAATCTCTCACGTCCACTAGACTCATATCTTCTTCTTCTGGAGACTCTTCTACTATACAAAAAATCTTTATTTAAGATTATTGTATTTGGAACCTATTTATAAATGAAGCATTTAATTACGTCACAATTTTATAATGAGACTATGATCTAATGTCATTAAATTGAGTGGAATAAAAAAGGTGGAATAACTACAACTGACCCAAGAGTTTGTATGAGCCACAATTTTTGGATGCCTCATTGCAACCCTTCTTTTAACTTCCCATCATTTCACACTATTAAAAAACTAGAGGATATAGTCCAGGAAATGAAGGAGGATTATAAAAACCATATTTTTAAGAACCAACACGAAAATGTAGGTGCACATATTAGCATGATTTCTTTAGATTTTTCCAGGAACCCAAACAAGTGCTCCTTCCTGATTAACCAATACTCATCCTCTTGATGATCATTTGAGCCCTTGAATGGTGGTGGCTTCTAGAAAATTAACTATTGAAAACAAATCTTCATAATTTCCCTTTGAGGTTCTATAACTGGATCCTGAACGGGTACATAAGGTATTTCTTATCCCATATCTTGGACAGTGTGCACAATCACCTCAATCAAACTAAGCTGCATGAAAGGATTCACTTACTGAGGTTTAGTAGCAGCTTCCTCCAGGATCTGAATAACACATCATCTTGGAGGGATGAGTTTTCACAACATCATTATAAAACAAAGATAACAAGATATTAACACTCATAGAGCACAAAATGGGAAATTAATCCCAACAGATAGACAACAATATTGGGATATCAATATTTCCAAACCAATAGAAGGAAAATACTAGAACTAAAATTCACTATCACTTTATCAAACCACCCCTAGAGACATAATTATCACTATAGTGATAGATATAGAGTCACATAATTAAAACTACCTCCTATGTCATTAAATTATTTCATATATTCATACTGACTTCTGGACAATATGCTCATCTTGGACCACTAATACCACCTTGTCACGAACTGGCATGGGTACCCTTGAAACATGATTACAATGTTGGCACTAACAATGAAAAAAGGGAATTCTCAATCCCCAGATGTTAGATACTAGAAATTTTAATCTTACAAAATGAATGAAAGAATTATTTTTCAACAAACATTACAAAACTAGAGACAAACAAGGCAGTAATCATACCAAAGAATCTTCACAAGGTGGTAAGTACCAAAATTCAAACGTACATAATAGCCCAATGTACTATTGAAAAAGTATTAAAAATAGGAAAAACACCCCACATCCCAACTCAAATGAATCTCACCAAGTAAATAGCTAAAAATAAAGAACCACCTCTTAGTGGTTCTTTACGCTTGCTCAAAACTAGAATGAAATAATCTACAAACACCTGAATTCATAGGTAGTGTATGAGCTAAAAATCCCAGTAGAGGCTCACCAAGTATTCCCTAACTTGTTCTAATATTAAATTAAACAAATGGAATTTTAATGTATAACTAACAGGATTGGAATTTTAAAAACCTAATTTAAATAACAAGTTAATTATTTTTCAAATGATTAAAATAATTTTAAACTAATTCTTTCAATGTCAATTGATGGAATATTTATAAAACAATTGTTCTTATAAATAAATAACATAAATAAATATTTTTTATAAAAGAGTTTATATAAATAAAAAGTCATTTAAATTTTTTAACATTAATGGAATCTATTCATTTGAATTTCCAAAAATGTTAGCAACATGGTCATATGTAAAATATGGTCTAAAAGTTCCAGGATAAGGGACTCGATAATCATGGAGACTCAAAAATATGGCCATATGCCCCTTTGAGATCAGGTTAAAGAAGGTTCATCACCATCTCTTAAGGGATGTGACATGTGACATTTCTGTTTGGGAATGTTTTAAATCATACAATGATGTCCAATAAATCATTAAATACTTAAGTCTTTAATGTTCTCTAATAAAAAAAATCAAATATTGGAAATTTATATTATGAATTATTAAAATGAAATTAATCCCATTCTCCATTTAAATTATTTGAATTTTTCATTTGAAAAACAAAATGGGTTTTTAATCAAAAGGATTCCTTTTTAATGTAAAACCCTAAGATTTCTCTCAAAACTATTTTAATACATTTTTACAAAATAATAATTTGAGATCAATTCACAATTAACATTTACAATTTTATTCAATAATATAATTTTCAAAAAAGACCATCAATTTCACAATAAACTACTAATTCGATAGAATTGGGTATTTTAATAACATTCTATCAAATATATTTCAATAATTAAATTAAACAATTTAATTGAACAAATATCTATAAACAGGCCCCAATTTAATAGAATTAGTGGTTTTCAAACTTTCATGACAAAACTAATTTCCAAAAACCCCAATTCAATGAAATTGGGTTTTATATCAAAATTTTTAAATAAATCTATTTTAAATAAAGAAATTTAATTTAATTAAAACAATTTAAATTGAATAAATAAATATAGGGATATCATAAATTTGGAATCATAATAGAACCGCCAATATCAGGACCAACAGATATCGAATCACGAAACCCTAATCGGTATTCATCAATGAAGAATGATGATCCTGCAATCTTGGTATCAAGGAACAATATATTGTTTAAAAACACAGTAAATATGTTATTATATCCAAAACTCAACATGAGGATCCATGAAACCCTAGAGAGAAAGATAGAGATAGGAGAATAACAGGATTGTGAAGAGGAAACTAACCAGGAGAAGATCAATGTGAATTCCTCATGATTTGAATCGCTTATAGGAGGGATCCAATGGTCCAAGGACATATCTTTCATACTCCCAAGGAATACGAATGTTAATGGGTTTATTCTAGGTCTACCCAACACCTTAATTTGGGGGTTCATTATTTTTAATTTGGATTTTTGGAATAAAAAAATCATGCAGATAGTTTACGAGGCAGAGTCACATAGTATGAGAAACTGTGCGGACTAACCATGCACTAATTTTAAATGGGCCACATAGTTTATCCAATCAGAGAATTTGAAATGACAAACCATGTTCCAACCATGTTAAATCCCACTTCCATGGGTTAGTAATGTTTTCTCTATGATGGTGAATGGTTTAGGAAATTTGTTTGGCAACCGTGCACTAGCCCGTAATTTTTAGAACACTTAGGATCTCAACTCGTACAATCCCAAATGAAACCCAAAGAATGAATGATTAAAATAGGGGTTTATGAATCCAAAACTGTAGTAAAAAGATGTTACAAATTCAATAAAATTGCTTCTATCATGTATATGAAACTTATGTCTGGTTCTATGAAAAATTTTAAACGTTTAAGGATGAATTCTAAGAAGGAATGTGAGTATTAGGTGATGCAGTTATGAATAAACAATGTTTATCCATAAAAAATGTATCATATTAAAGTAATATTTAGATTCATATAATCTGACATTATTTCGGAACACAATACAGTCTAGAACAAAGTGGTGTATCTGTGAGAAGGAATAGAAATCTAGTTAAAATGGGAATAAATATTTTACTTGAACACGGTCATTCACATTACTTTTGTAGGAATCCAATAGAACTGCTTTCTATATTCAAAACCAATTTTATAATGACAAATTTTAGATATGAATCTATTTGATTTTTTTATAAACACTGTGTTTGAAGAACTGATGTGTTTTTTGGAGTCCATGAATCCTAAACAACTAATTTGGTAGCCTTGGAATGTTTTTTTTGACAGGTGACGATGGAATTTTTGTTGGATCTTCTCTAGATGGAAGATGATATATATGTTTCAACAAAGACTATATGAGATTAGTTGACTATGTTGACATGAAATTTTTTAAAAAGGATAAGGATTCTGAACAGACTCATGTCAGTAATGAATATGAACATGAAGAAAGAACAGTTAATAAGGATTATGATAAGGATGAAATGAATTGGAATCTTTCTCAAGAATAACAATCAGACTCTGCAATTTATAATGATGAGAAATAATCTCAAAAGTCTCATCCTTGCATGGGGATGTAAATGGGATCTCAAAACAATATTTTTCATTAGCATGAAAGGGTTCAAATAAGAAGAACAATTACACATGTATATTTGTATTCAAAACTTGAGATGAAAGATGTGAATAAAGCCTTTAAGAATATGGAATGGGTTTAGGATATAGATGAAGAAATTGATCATATTGAAATGAATGCTAAGTGGGAACTCAATCCTAAACCAAATGACAAAAATATGGTTGGAAGAATGTGGGGTTTCAATAATAAGGTGAATGAATATAGTTAACTGATAAGGTAAAAATCAAAATTGGTGTAAAATGGTTACTAAAAAATTAAAGGTCTTTAATTTGATGAAACTTTTTCTCTATTGGAATGGTTATAAATAATTAGAATCCTTATTTATACTAGTACAAAATGATGTTACAATATTTTTTATATGGGTGTGAACTCATAATATTTTAATAAAAATCAAAATGAGGGTGTTTATATTGAACTACCATGTGTATTTTTTTCCGGTAAGGAGGAAGGTTATTCATGTAGGTTAAATAAAGCCTTATATGGGCTAAAACCATCTCCCAGGGCATGGTAATCCAAATTTGATACATACTTAAGGAAGATGATTTTTACGAAATTAATAGTTGATAAGAATATGTACGGTAACGAAGGATGGAATTTTTCCCTCATTATTATGGTTTATTTTGATGAAATTATCATTTTTGGGAATGTTTAAAGGGACTTTTAATTTTTTTATGAAGATATGAAAATGTTTATTGAGATGTATGTATTGGGTGAAATCGAAAACATTCATGGGTTACAAATCTCACAAAAGAAAAAAAAACATTTTTCATTCACATTAAAATAATGATATGGAACATCATAAAAGGATCAACATGGATAATTTGAATCTTTTTTAATATTGAAATTATTGGTATCCAAGTTGACTAATGTTGTAGAAGGTAATGATATTTATCATAAAGTGTTTTAGAAGCTGATAAGAAATTTATTTTATTTTACTTCCTCAAGACCCGACATTGTTTTTATAGTCACCATATTAGAAATGTTTGTGAGTGATCCAAAATAATCACATTTGATGGATAGAAAATTAATTCTAATTTATATAAAGGGTAAATTAAATTTTAAAATAATTAATAATAGCTCTGAAATTATTGACTTGTTTCGGGATATAGATGATGACTAGGAAGGAAATGTTGATGGTAATAGATCCTAATATGGTGGAGTTTTCTTTCTGAGGAAATTATTTTTTAGATGGATGTTATGTAAATATGTTCATAGATAAATCTGAGTATGTTTCTTCTACTCAAGCCGCTACCCAACTTATATGGATGAAGACTCATTTGGAAGATTTACTTGTTGTAGTGATGTTATCCTTGCTCTTGGGTTTTGATAATAAATGATCTATAAAACATAAAATAAATATGTTATAACATTATATTCCAAAACATATTGATAATATCATTTAATGAAATAGAATTTGTAGAATTGTGATTTGAAGATGGATCGTGTTCTAACAACATAGAAAGTTTCTGAGATTTTTACAAAACCATTATCGATGGAACCTTTTAATAAAGTGATGTTGAATAAGGGAATCCAACCTCTTTCTCATAACGTTTTAGGTTCATTTTTTCTCATATCTCATCTATTGTTTGGATAGTGTTTTCAATATGGATAATTGCTTCATAAATCTATCCATTCATATGTGATAATCCGTTTAATGAATAATATAAAAAGGGTAATTTTGGGGAAGATGTTATCTCACCTTTGGAGTGTGTGAACTATTTTAACTATATCTTTGAGTGGTTGTAGGAATATTTTTTTGATAGGGAAGTGGAAGAAGTGAATGAATCTGAATATGTTTTTTATGACACAACTTTAGGATGATATGTATTTTATTTCAATAATCTATTTTTTCAACAATTATTTTTCTCACGCAGTCTTGTAATTGTTGATAAGTAATCCATTTTTTGAGCATAAAAATTTGACTGATTTATGAATATTGGTTGACATAAAAATCCAAAGAGGAGTTTTTTGGACCAAGTTATATAGATGATGTTCTTTTAAGTATAAAGAATTTTTTAATTGATAGTGTTGCCTTTTGTTTTTTAGAATAATGAAATCATTTCACTTTATAAAAGATTTAAATTAGACTCACAATCATATTTAGGAGTTTGGACTCACAATGCATTAGAATTTCCATCGGATTGGGAAGATTTTTTCTAGAAAAAAGGCTCATTAGAATCACCATTGGTTTATAATGCAGTTCTGATCGAAATAGGCTAGAGAATTAGAGTCTGAATGAATCTTCTGAAAATACGATGATGGTTTTATGATATTGTACTTTTCATAAACCATGAGTTATTTGAAAACCTGTGATTTAATCCTTATCAATAAATGGGTGAAAACATGTATTGCAAATCGTATTGAGTATTATTTGGAAATGACTATTTTTCTATTAGACTAGAAAGTTAAAAATACTTCCCAATGTATTTCTGAAAATTTTGAAGTCATCTTTAAACATATTCAATGTGATTAGGAAGCTATGATACATGTAGAAATTTGTAGAAGATGGAATTTGATTGTGATGATTATTTTTTATCTCAGTTCATCAATATAAAATCATCAAACTATATTTGATTAATGGGAGAGAATCTTAATAGAAGTGTAATGATATGAATGTGATGGTTTCTAGTAAGACCAATAAGCCATGAGAAACACATCTTCAGAGAATGAAGTTGTGTAAATCATAATCAGAGAAGGAAATTAAATGTTTATGTCATTGCTATTAGAACTGATCAATCAGACATGGTGTGCTGTTAAAAATAGGATTCATATTCACAGTGATCATCATATACAAATTGGTGGATGAATTATTGTTACTGTGATATGTTTAGACCAATGAATACAAAAAAGAATGAAAAAAATTTGTGGCTGAGATTAAGATTAAAGTTAGAGACCAATCAATAATCTTGTCAACTATTTAACATCAAGAAAAATCATTGCCTATTTTTTAAATGGGAAAATTGTTTTTTATAAAAATTTGTTCAGCATAAAATAATGAATCTGATATGTTATCCATCAGTGCATGTGATAAGCTGTTTGTTTCATGTAATAATTGGGTGAAGATCTATCAGACTGGTGATGAAACATATTATTAGAGTGCAAGAGAGACTAATCCAACATAAACAAGATGACATTGATAAACATCATCATATTCAGGTTCATTGATCTGAATAAATGAAGAATAAAATGTTTCACACAAATACAAAATTATTTTCAAGGGATATATTAAAACAATTTTTTCAGTGATTCTTAAAAGTGTTGTCAAAGGGGGTCTAAAATTGGGTAGAATGGTTTGAATATCTTCAAGTGTTCATCATAAGTGTAAGTATTTAGATATGATAAAATCGAAACAAGATAAATAAAATCAGAGTGGCCTTATGCTTCCATCGTAATGGAAAAATTGTAATAAGAAATTGGAATCATACTAATAATGGAATAGAAATTCTGAAGAAAGATTATGTTTTGAGAAGAATCACTATGTTTTAAAAATATTTAATAAGAGTTTATGAGGTAAATATGCACCTGAAATTCTAAATGAAATTATGATTCGAAAAATATGGTTAAGAAGAAACTATTATTAGAATCCCACCCAAACCATTTTTTGGTCCCTTATAATAGGAGGAAGTAATTATTACATTATGACACATACGCACTATTAAATAGAAATGGTGGATTTATGAATAATTATAGGGATAAGGTGTTTCTAGATTTTACTTACCTGGGGGTGTTTCCTAGCTAGAAGATGTAAAGGGGAAGAGAGAATAGAGTATTCATCTAAACATCGTATTAGGTGGGATCGTTGGACTGGGAATCTGACTGGGATTTCCAAAATGAGGATAAATTTATTCAGAATTATTTTCTTGTGGTATTCTAGAAATGTATTATTTTATCAGACAATGGAATTGTACTGGGAAGATTATAATGATAAATTATTTTCAGTATCATTATGATGTCCACAAAATCCTTGTCTACTGTAAGGTAATCAACTGAAGAATTATTTAAAAGATATTATTTATAAAAGTTTAAAATTCTCTATAGTAACATTCATTATAAAATGATAAAAAAAATTATTTCATAATTTGTGCTAAAAGAACACATGCAGTATTTTGTTGACCATAGTGTTATATGAGTGTACTGGAATATCCTACTCATTGTATTCAACAGAAAAAGATTGGTTTCTATTTGATTGTGTGGTTTTGGATTATTTTTAAACTATCACAAGGACATAGATACTTATTTTGAGTATAGAAAAATGTTAATTCGTATGTTCTTATGGATGTGTCATTGATTTGTTTTCATCAAATTTGATAACTCTTTAATAGGAGACGAAGATTGTTTCAAAAAAATAAAACATAAAAGAAAAAGATGACACTGACTCACCCCTCGATATCTCAATGATACTTGATCTTGTTGGAGAACTTACACCATCATCTATAAAATTATAGACATCTATTTATTATCATATTTAAATATCAATTAAAATGTTTTGAAAAATCATGAAATATTGTTTTAATAAATAATGTACTTTGCCATCATGGAGACGGTAGTACATACGTACGCATGAGTAAGGTTTTCATTTTTCAATGATCATTATGAAAATGGGGTAAGAAATATTATATCATTACATTATAATAAAAAAATATAAAATAAAATATTTTTTCATTGAATATACTTATATATATCATCCATTTTGTGTGGTTATGAAAATATAAATTCATCACATTGTGATGGAGGTAGTCCACATATACAAGAATGATGTAATAATATTTAAGTGAGTAAAATGGTAATAAATAAAATGATAAATTATCATTTAAGAATGAATAATATGTCATTAATATCATAATTATGTCATTTATATAACATATATTCATTAAATTTATCCTTAATAACATCTACATAATGATTTACTGAAAAAATAATCACATCATTTCGCAATGTGGTACTCCACCGTACACACGAGCAACATTTTCTTATCCCCTAAGATATAGAAATTTAAATTAAATATATACAATAATGACTTAAGATGTGTAATTCTTTTATAAATATAATATATAGAATTTATATCAATCATAAACCCAATAGTGATAGATGTTGATATAAAAGTTGTCACATCAATTCATGAGGCGATATTCCATTATACACATGAGTGACATTACCATTTCCCATTCATGGAAAGTGGATATATATATATATTTCATCCCTTTATAATAATAAAATATCAGTATATTATATATATTTTTTTATTATATATTGATAAATGAATAATATTTGAAGGTGGTTGAAGAATAAATAAAAAAAATAGTTTGTAATTATACCTCTTTTGAGACCACCTATTTATATTTATACAAAAATTATTGATTGAATGGAATTATAAAAAAAATAAGTCTTATAGTATAATGGAATATTAATTTAAAGTTATTTAGGTAAGAATTTCCAAACCAAAATGTCTTGAAGGTGAAAATAGGAGATGACAGGGGGTGGCCTTTTATATGTAATTTCAGTGGAACACATATAATTTTTTAAATGAAAAAGGGGTACCTATATTTTTCACACTCCTCAAGGGTCCAAAATAGAGTATTATAAATAATATGTCATTATAGAATTGAAATATGTCTACACCATAGATCATAGAAAGTTGTTTTAGTCAATTTAGCACTTAACATTTTATTTTAACCTCTAGGTAAATGTATTTTTACATTAACATTGGTAATTAAATTTTTCGTTATTCATTATTCATCTTCATAAAAACATAATATGAAATTATTATTTAATATAAATTATAATTATTAAAAATATATAATAAATTTTTATAAATCCAATTCATAAATGTGGAAAAATTAAATTAAAAATTAATCCCATATAAGTGATGAAAAATTGGGTTTTTAAAGAGAAAATTATAAAAATTTTGGGATGTTTTTATATCAAAATTCATTATAAAAATTATTCCAATGACCCATATTGAATTAATTGAAAAATAATTCAAATAATTTAACTATAAAACAAATTTGAAAATTATTTTATGTTTTGAAATATTTTTAAAAAATCAAAATTTAAAATTAAAATTAGTATCTACTACTATTAATTGAAAAATGAATCATTTCAGAAAAACCCAATAAAGCTAACCCTATCACCAACTATTCTAGGGTTCCATCCCACCTGACACCGGACACATCCAATGTAATGGCTTGAAAGGGAATTCCCAATCACTATGGGATAGAAACTACTACCTGGTTATCAACAATTCAAATTGTGAACGATTTTATCCACTAAAAATAGCCATAAACAAATCATAAGAATAGTAAATGACAACAAGATCCATATACATTACCAAAAGATATAACAAAATTCATGGTAAAAATCTTAAAACATTAAACAAAACCAAAATACCAAAATAGGAGGGAAAAATAGACCAAAACTGAACACCTCCATACATTGAAAGGGTCATACGTAACACCCCATGTTTCCATAGTACGCTTCTCTATGAATAATACAATAGCTTGTGTTGTATGCAACATTGTGTTCTAGAACACCACGACCAATCAATCTAGTAGTTATTATTTTTAATACCCAATTTTTTAAATTTTATAATTTTTTAAAAAATGGACATCATTTTTGGATTTGGAATATCAAAATAATATTTGGGTGAATTTTTGGTATTTTGCTAAAAACATTCTATTTTTGATAAATAGTGAAAAACACTGCATTATTGTTTAAAACCAAATTATTATTTAATTAGTTATTTATTTTATTGAAATTTAGTTTAATTCAATATAAATATACATAATACCTATATAATTTCAATGTAATTCATTGGAGTCATTTTATAAAAAAATTAGATGTATAAAATGTTATTGAATTTTTAACGCCTTTTACACACTTTCTTGACACACATCAAAATTTTCATAAAACAAAATTTTACCACATCTGTGAATTGAATTTCAAAAATAAAGGTGAAAAAGTTGGCGTCAGTAATTAAAATGTTTTTCAATAGGATGAAAATAAAATTTGGTGAATAGTAATTTTTGAATTTTATTTACCACGGTTAAAACTAAATAGGGTAATTAAAGGTAAAAAATGATATTATAATTAACTTAAAACATTTTCTAATTCTATTGTATAATATTATTTCATCTAAAAACAACCATAGGAATAAAATACGATCCATTTTTATCCCCTTGGATTCGATTAGGACATTTACTATTATTTTATTTAAAGAAGAGATAAAATTGTTAAATTCGAATTTTATTAACTAAAACATTTTAAGTATAGGTTATACATATGATAACTTATACTATAAATATTTATTAGAAACCTAAAAATATTTCTTAATTATTGGTATTTCATTTATTATTTTTCGACATTAAATAATTAAATTTATGTTTGACACAATGATGATGAAGAAATTACATTATTAATGAAATATTACAATAATTTATGTTATAAATATCCAAATAAATGTAAATTTATACTTTTGATGCCTTAGACTAATCTTTAATGTTGAAATTACATTTTATGGTTTATTAAAAAAATTCTAAGTGATAATGTTTTTATTACTTTAACAAAACAAATACCAAATATTGTCAAAATTGACATAATTGAGTTTTTAAAACAAATGCTATATTATTAAATAAACTAATATTCCTAAAAATATAACGATTGGAAAAAAAACCTATGTAAGGTTATATATGGTAATAATGAACCACTTAGGGTTCTATTGGATTTTTATATTAGGTTCATTAACCATTTATAATAGTAATACATGAATACATGGTAAAAGTTAAACTATTTAACTGAGAGTTAAATTTAAAAATACAACTTTAATATGGTGACCTAAAACTATATAAAACATATTGGTTGAGAGGTATTCAATCTATCGCAACCTTATACATGAAATAAATCATTTTGGATCCATTTGAAATCGAAAATGATTTTATAATAAAATAATATTTCATGCCTTCCCTAAAGTGACCCTAACATATCTTATAAAAGGGTATTTCACCTTCTCTCAAAATAACACCTCCAAATACATTTGTATCTTCACAACCCTAATCAAATATCCTCCCAAATATTTTCAATTCAACCTAGTGGCCTTACATTGATCAAAAATCAAACCTGTGGAGACATTTTTTTCAAATCAAATGGAATAATACTAAGAAGAGGTAATTATTTCATCACTTCTTTCAAGTTCTTTTCTCCTTCCCATTATACTTTCTTTGTTGTTTCCATACCAAACTAATAAATCCATAACATTATACCTACATTTATTTTATTATAAATATGTGACAACCATATTCATTATCGTATCCATCCTATGATTGACAAAGTCACCATATGTGAATATGTATGGTTTACCGTCTCCACGTCTTGGTGTAGTTTATTATTCCACACATCATTATTTTGATTGGTATCATAATGAGTATATGTGATTTAAATATCAAATATAACATTTTAATGATTCTGTTTAAATTATATACCATCCATCTATATATAATTTCACTATCAGTAGAATGATATTGTCGCTCGTGTGTATGTACGTCTTACTGTCTCCATGAAGTGAAGAGATTTCATTCCCCAACATAACCATTCAAGAATAACATTCATTTGATTATTAAAAATAATTTTTAAGAACATAATATAATTCTTAACATGAATAAAATACATCCAATCAATAACAAACATGACTTACATAACAAAACATAGAAAGGGAGAGAAATCAGTTAATACCAGAAACAATGATACTACTGAAATATTAATAACAAAGCGATATTACATGATCATATATGGTATCATATTTATGTATGTGGTTATTGTATAATTTAAAAAAATTATTTAACCATTATACAGGAGCATAAAATGCCCTCAACTATGGAAAAGTAAAAGGTAAGGGGTTTCCATCTCAGTTTTATTCCTGTGAGATTCATACTATATTTTCCACAATTTCCTTTTGTGTGGTGTATATACTACACATGATTGTATTATTTGTGTAATAAAATTTAATTTATGGTTATTTACTTCATCATTGTACGCTACTTATTTCATGGGGTGTATGTTTTGGAAGTTACCGAATCTGTAAAGGAATTTCTAATCTCAATTTCCACTCATTGGGTTTTACAGACACATCATTAATTATTTTACTCCATGATTATGTGATAAATAACTATTTACTTATTAATGTAGTAATTTACACTCCCCGTTGTCTGGATATAATTTTCATACACATAATCACTCCATTGATAAATTCTTAAGTCATTGATATGAAATTGATAAGGTTAATCATAATGCAATTTCCATTCATTGAGTTAAATATCCAAGTCTTTGGTTTTGTTTTTACAAGAATATATGTGAGTGTCTTATGATTGATTTACACTTAATATAAAATCATATTGAGTGTGTTTATAATTTTCACACATAATTATGTCATTGATTTATCCTTAATCTATGAATATAGTCATTATAAGGGATTTCATCGCAATTTACATTCCATTGAGACTTATTTGTTGATATGCACCAATTCACTTTTACGTGGTGTATATATTGTGCTTTGAAATATTATATCATGAATCCATTTATTCTAAAGATATTATAATGTTCTGATTAATTATATTCCTCAATGTTTTGTATTTAAGAATCTTTCATTTGATTAGGAAATATTTAACTAAAATATCATGTTAAATGTTTTAATGTTTTATTCTTCTAATTATTTATAATTAATGTAAATGTATTAAAAATGGTTTTAAGGATTCATTTATATGGACATGAATATTTTAAAATTAATTTTTCATTAAAAATTTTCAATGTGGTATGGGACACTTTGATTCAAAAATCTCATTTAAACGACTTCTTTGATTAATAGTGTGACTTTTAAATGTTTTCAAGAAAAGGGGATATTTTTATCAAATAGTTTTACTAATTATTTTAATCAATATAAATATCATTCGTTGTATTTTATCCTTGATTGTGGTTTATTTATTACAATAAATCATCTATATTATATTGAATGAGTAATTTGTGACTGTAAATGTCTTATTTTATACCATTCATGGTTTATGGTTAATGTATTTAAATTTTGTATGATTGTTTTAATACGAATGTTTATACTATATTTCATCCTTTTAATATTAGGAATGAATTGGTCTTAGTATGTGATGAGTTGATCCCGCTATAGCTCTATGATTCATCAGTTGGTTCATGAGATAAACTAGTGTCTTGGCACAAGTCCTTGACAAAATATTATTTGTAGTCTTGGCACAACTCCTTGATTATTTAGTTATAATGTCATGAATTATGGATTTCTTCATTATGAAATTCGCTATTAATATTACATGTGATTATTTGACTAATAAAATATTAATTTGAATAAGTAAATGTAATTATTTGATTTATCTTTTCCATATTACGGTTTAGTTTTTGTTTAAAGGGCTCATGTTTTATTCTTAAACATTTCCTTAAATGTTTGTTCTTATTTATGATACTTTCTACTATATTGTTATGCCTACTAAGCATCTGAGATAACCCCTTTCTTAATTTTCATTTTCCCAGGATACGAAAAAGCATATTATGATTAACCTATAGGAATAGGCTAATGGATATGAGTGTGTTCAAATGGGACTCAATGTTGTTGTTTTTTAATTTCATAATACAATGTAAAACTTCTATATGAACCTAGTACTTACAATGATAATAAAATGATTGGTCTTTCGGGGAATGATTCATTGTATCATGCCAATGTTATGTAATAATGGACCGACTCTAGGTAAATAGGGTCGGGGCGTCACAGTTGGTATCTGAGGATGTTTAGTACAAACCTAGGAAACTAGATCTTGAAAAACTCTAATTAGAGAATATTACCCTATGATAAACATTGACTATTATTATAGATGAACTTCCATGAATTTTGGTAATGTAGGTATTTTGTAAATTTTCCAAACAATACATCCATGTGTGGATACGAGATGGTAGAGACGGCTCTAGCACAGATTTACCTCAGAGTGAAAACACCGACCAGGATTTTCATCCTTGACACTAGGTATCTTGGTACATGACAACGGGCCTTGTGACACTCTTGGTTACGACACACACAATGGATATGCTTATAATAACTCACATTTTCATTACAAACCATTATGAAAGATTTATGAATAAATAATTACTCAAATAAAAAAATTTGATTATTTATTATATTCATAAACTGTATAGTTTATGTTGGTTATTTTACTAGATAAGAATAATTTAATGTGATTCATAAACTAATCTATTGTATGATATTGTTTGGAAATGGAGCCTAGTGTAAGGATAGTAAACCATATCAATGCACGTAATCCATGTAGGTATTTTCCTCCTACACAAGATAATTATAGTTGAGTTAGTGAGGCAACTGCTACTGAATAGCTTATAACCATACTGGGATAACACACTCAGGTTATGATTAATAATCTTACCTGTATGGAGCACCATGATCCACAATGTGGATGATCAATGTCAAACCGCTTCATGAGGCAATAACCACCAAAAATCAATGGGACTAAAAATCCATTTGTAGTGAAGAAATGTATAAGTTCCTTAGAGAAAATGTTTCATTATTTATGGAGTAGTGAAAGGGAAAAGAGATGGTATGCAGTTTATTACCACATAATAGATACAGATCAATAGTGGTCATTAATTGAAAACTCAAAGGAGGATGAAGAAGTATCAAATATGAAATGGAGGGAATTTATGGATCTGTTATTAGAAAAATAGATTCTTCATGACCATCTAGAGAATATAGAAAGGTAATTTCTATGTTTGAGGAAAAGTAGGATGAGAATTTTGCAAAGTATGAGGCTAACTTTACATGGTTAAGAAGGCATGAAACAAATTATATACTTAACCCAAGGAGTAATATTGATCGATTATTTTATGGGATATATCCATTTCTCGATAGAGAATTAGTATCACAATCCTTCTTGACATACAACGATATATTCTCATGTGCTATCAAGTCAAAAAAAGAATTCACTAAGTCATACTTCTTTAATGCAAAGCAAGAGAATAAGATATCTTCTCAAAACTCTGGATATGGAAATAATCCGAAGAATGGGAATGATGAATTTCCATCCTGTAGTAAATGTGGGAAGTAACACCCCGGTACTTACCTGAATGGAGTGGGATTCTGTTATATGTTTAGTGATAAAGGCCAACAATCTTGTGATTTTAGGGGAATGAAAGAGGTTGTCAGTGATGGATGCTACAATTTTAGAGAAATGGGTATTATGAAAATGAATTTCTTAAGCGCCATGGAAACATATATCATAAAAGTATAAAGGAGAAAGGACAAGTTTATGAGATCACTACTGCTGATATTGAAGCTCCGAATGATGTGGTGGAAGGTAATTTAATAGTTTCCTAAAATTTATCCACTACTTTATTTGATTCTAGATCATCACATTGATTCATATCCTCCCTGTTTTATAATAAAATTAGATATTTCCAATTTTATTTAATAAATGATTTGTCAGTCAAATATCTTGAAGTAAATATCATTGCAACATAGTTTTCAAAATAAGTTCCAATTAGGGAATATAAACATTCTTTATCTTCTAATCTCATCATCATACCCATGATTTAATTTGATATAATCCTTGATATGGATTGTCGTTCAGACCATGATGAGAGAATTTATTATAATAAGAAATAGGTTGCAATTTTTTATTATGATTATGTGTAACTTATCTTTAGGGTAGATACATTTCCATAAGATTATTATTTAGATCCACCCCCAATAGCTCTACTAAATTAAATTACTAGAGAGGACAATAATGAGATAACCAAGGGCAAGGAAAGGAATGTTCAAATAGAAAATGTACCTATTGGGAAAGAATATGTTGATGTGTTTCCATTGGATTTACCTAGACAACCTCCAGAATAAGAAATTTATATTTACATTGATTTAATTCTTGGTTCAAGGCCGATATCGAAGACCCCTTATAGAATGGCCACTGTGGAATTAGTGGAACTAATGAAACAAATAGATTAATTGATTAATAAAGTATTTATTCACCCTAGTGTTTCCCTATGGGGATCCCTTTTTCTTTTTGTTTAAAATAAAGATGGATCCATGAGGTTGTGAATTGACTATAGGAAGATCAATACTTTAACAATAATGAACAAGTATCCCCTAACTCTCATTGATGGCTTATCTGATCAACTTCATTGACCTCAATATTTTTCAAAGATTGGCCTTCGATCTGGATAACATCAGTTATGGGTGAAACGGAAGAAATTTAAAAGACATCATTTTTAGCCAGGTACGTGCATTACGAGTTTCTAGTAATGCTATTTGGACTGACTAATTCACCCTTTTTTTCATGTGTCTAATTAATAGTGTTTTCAACACATATCATGCTAATTGTTTATTTTTATTTATTGATGATATCTTAGAATACTCCAAAATCTACAAGGATCATGAAAATTACTTGCGCACTATTATAAAGACACTTAGAATAAAGGAATTATATGTGAAGTTTAGAAGTTATGAATTATGGATTTAAGAGATTTATTTTCATGGATATATTGTCTCTATGGATGGAATCTCTTTTAATCCTTCAAAGAGAATAAAAATACATGAATGGATAAAACCGACCAGTATAATTGAGGTACGCAGTTTTATTGGTTTAGCATGTTTTTATCAATGTTTCTTCAAGAATTGTTCCCTATTTTCAAACACATTAACGAAGCCCACTCTTAAAGGGGTTAATTTTTTTTGGAAAAAGAGAGTGGAGAATGTTTTCAGGAATTGACTTGAAGATTATTCATTGATCCTATGATACATCTACCCTCGGGGAATGATGGGTTTGTTATTTATAGTTATTCTTCAAAAAAGGACTTTATTGTTTCCTTATGCAGAATGATATAGTTATTGCCTATAAATCATGGTAGCTACAAATTTAGGAAAAAAATTGTCCCACACACGATCTTGAGTTAGCAACTATAATATTTTCATTGAAGATATGGATACACTATCTCTATGGTGAAATAATGTGGGATATATACTGAGAAAAAGTGTTTGAAGTATATTTTCTTACAAAAAGAAATAAACATGAGGAAAAGGAGATGTCTAAAACTACTCAAAGATTATGATTTCACTATACACAACCACCCAAGGAAGGAAAATAAAGTGGATGATTGTTTGAGTAGAAAGGATTATGGTGTTTTGAATAAGATGGGAGATGAAATGGATCATATGTTCACGAATCCAGTAAATAAGGATATGGAAATAATCATTGAAGGTGAAATATCAATAAATTTTCAAATGGTTTCCAAACCATATTTACTAAAAAGGATAAAAATATCTCAGACTGATTATGAGGAGTTTCAAAAAAAATTAAAGTTCTGAATGATGGGATATTGATCAACTTCATATATGAAGATGGAATTTTGAAATCTGGTAAAAGGATTTGTGTTCTCGATATACATGGAATAAAAATGGAATTTTTTTACCATGCTCAAAGCTCAAATTTTTCTATACACCCTGGTAGAACTAATATTTATATATATTTGAAGGGTATTTTTTTGTTGGACAAAATGAAGAGGGAAATTTCTAATTCTGTGTCAAGATGTATGGTTTTTCAAAAGGTGAAGGCTGGAAGACAACATCATAGAAGAGTAATGAAACCTACTCCCTAACTAGGGTGGAAATGAGAGGATATTTCGATGGGATTTTTCGTGGGACTACCATAGAATCCTAAAAGGATTGATGCAATATGGGTCATTGTTGATCGTATTACCATGTCAACATATTTTATTTCCATAAGAGAAGATTTACCACTTAATCATTTAGTAAGACTATATATTAATGAAGTTTAAGACATCACGGTTGACCCCTATATATGATTTCTAATCATTATACCTATTTTACATTATGATTCTCGAAAATTATTCAGAAATACAAACATACTGTATTTGTTTAAGCACTTATACCACCATCCAACTGCTAGACAATCAGAACGGAGTATTCAAACCTTACAAGACATGTTCATATCTTGCTCACATGACATTTAAGGTATGTGGGATCAATATTTACCTCTGGTAGAATATTACTATAATAATAGATACAATTTTAGTATTTAGATGGAACCATATGAAGATTTATATTTAAAGAGGTGTCTCACACCGTCTTGATGTGATTATGTTGGTGACATAAAACTCGTAGGTCCAGAACATGTTGAGGAAACAATGGAAAAGGTAAACATTATCCAAACCCACATAAAAGTAACTCAATGTAGATAGAATAGATATACTGATAACTGAAGGAAGGATTTATAATTTCAAGTAGGTGATCATGTTTTCTTTAAGGTATCTACATGGAAGGGTGTTATGTGATTCGATAAGAAAGGTAAAATATGTCCCAGGTAAATCGGACCTTTCAAAATTCATGAATGAGTTGGAGTTGTAGCTTACCGTTTGAAAATGACTCCATGTCTATCTAAAGTACATGATGTGTTCCACGTATCACTATTGAGAAAATACAGGCCAGACCCAACACATGTACTCGGCATTACAGAAATAGAACTGGAACCTGATCTGTCTTTTTGTGAAGATCCTATCAGGATTCGTGATGCCACAGAACAACTGTTGAGAAACCAGATGACTCATCTGGTGAATATTCTATGGAGAAACCATAATATGGAAGAGGTAACATGGGATCCCAACTAACATATAATGAATAACCAACTGAATCATTTTATGCAGTAGTTTTATAGGAATTTTTAGGACGAAAATATTTTAAGGTGGGAAGAAAGTAACACCTCAATCTTCCATGGTATGTTTCTCTTTGAATAATACAGTATCTTGTGTTTTATGCAATTTCAAGTTCTATCACACCACGACCAATCAAAATAGATGTAATGAATAGTACTACACACTTTTTTGAATTTTATAAATTTTTTAAAATGGGCTTCATTTTTGGATTCAGAATATCAAAATTAGCTTACGGTGAATTTTTGGTATTTTTATGAAAACTGTAAATTTTTTATGAACAATGGAAAACACTGCATTATTGTTTAAGACCGATGTAACACCCTGACCCCAGTTACCCAAAGTCAGTGCATTATTACGTAACATTGGCATGATCACAAGAAAGATCAAGTCTCAAAAGACCGATTATTTTAGTAGCCTTCGAAACACTAGATACAATCATAATGTTTTACGTTACATCATAAAAAAACATGTTGTCTTCATATCCCCTCATACTATCCCTGCAGGTCATTCATAAATTATATCTTCATAATCCTGGAAAAAAAATTAAAACATCGAAAGGGGTGAGCTCAGATTCTCAGTAAGGATAAAATTATAGCAAAAGCTTTCATAGATAAGCATAAACACTTAAGGTAGTTTATAAATAAAACAAAAGCCTTTTTAAACATGAACTTCAGCATAAAATGGAAAAGATAGAATAAAATAATGCCATTTACTTACTCACATGGATATTCTACTAGTCGAATGATCACATGCAATATCAATAACCACTTTCATAATGATGGAATGAATAATGCCAGACTATCAAAACCACATAGCCAAGGCCTCGTGCCAAGACTACAAATAAGATTTTTCCAAGGCCTTGTGCCAAGACACTAGTTTGTTTCATGAGACCTACCGATGCATCGAGGAGCTATAGCGAGCTCCACCCGTCACTTACTAAGTACAATGCATTCCTCATATGAAAAGTTTTAAACATAAAATAAACATTCGTATTAAAACTAGCATACGAAATGTCAATACTTTATCCACAAACCATGAATGGTATAAAAATAGCACATCCACAGTCAATCATAACACATTTGATACAATATGGAAGATTGTATTGTATCATAATAACCTCAATCGAGAATGATGATGTATTATTGACATAGATGAAAATAATCATCAAAACTATTAGAGAGAAATATCCCCCTTTTTCTTGAAAACATTTAAAAGTCACAGTATTTGTCAAGAAGTCATTAAAAATAGATTTTTGAATCAAAAGTGTCCCATAGCACTTTGAAACATTTAAAAGGAATTTTGATATGGAAACATTAATGTCCATATAAATAAATCCTTAAAACCATTTTTAAAAGATGGACATTAATGAGAATGATTTAGATTAATCAATCTTTAAAACACTTAAAAATGTATTTTAGTTAGAGTTTCTAACCAAAAGAGAGACACTAGAATACAAATAATTGAGGTAATCAAAACTTTATAATATCATGAGAATAAAGGGATTCATGATATACTATGTCAATGTACATTATCTACACCATATAAAATTAATTTGGTGTATAACAAAAAAGAAGTCTCAATGGAATGTAAATTGAGATGAATTCTCTTATAAAGACCATATCCTTAGGTTAAGGATAAATCAACGAATAAATTATGTGTGAAAAATATAAATACACTCAATATGATTGGATATTTACTGTAAATCAATCATATGACATTCACACATATTCTTGTAAAAACAACACCAATGAATTGGATATTTAACTCAACAAATGTAGATTGAGTTAAAATTACTCTTATGAAGTTCATACAGGTGACTTGAGAATTTATCAACGGAGTGATTATGTGTATAAAAATTATATCCACAGAAAGGGGAGTGGAAATTATGACATAATCAAATGAATAGTGATTCTACACATAATCTTGGAGTAAAATAATCAATGAAGTATGTGTAAAGCCGAATGAGTGGAAATTGGAATTTCAAATTCCCTTATTGATTTGGTAACATAAAAAAAATACACCCATGAATGAAGGATCATAAAATTATGATGTAAATATACATGAATTAAATTATATTACACAATTAATAAAAACATGGGTGGTACAGACACCACATGTAATAAATAAGTGGTGAACAATGGAATTATCACGGAATTAAAAGTGAGATAAGAAACCCATTACATTGAAATTTTACTTGGTTGAGGGTAGGTCAACCTCATGTATAATGGTGAAATAATTTTTATTAAATTATAAAAGAATCATATATATTAATATGATATCATATATGATTTTTTAACATTGATTTGATAATAATAACTTAGAATTATCGTCGTTTCGGGTGTTAACTTACTCGTTTTCTTTTATATGTTTTGTTACATAGGTTGTGTTTGTTATGGATAGGTTGTATCTTATTCATATCCAGAATGATATCAATTACTCAAAAAATATTTTTAAATCATCAAATGATAATTATACTTGAATGGATATGATGGAGAATGAATCTCATCGCATTCGTAGAGACGGTAGTCCGTACGTACGCACGAGCGACAATATCAATCTTTTGATATTAAAATAATATATAATTGGATGGTATAACATATATAAAGAATCATTATTATGATATATTTATTATTTACATGAGTTACACATCATTATTATACCCATCCAAATAATAATTTATTGAATAACAATTACACCATGACGTGGAGACGGTAAGCCGTACGTACGCACGTATGGTGACATGTTATTTAAAGGATGGATAGAATACTGAATATGGTTGTAACATATTTATAATAGCATCATTGTATATATAAGATACTAGAGTTATTTATAATGGTAATAACAAAGAAATAATAAGTGGAAGAAGAAATAGATTTGAAAAAGGGTGGTGAAAACATTACCTCTTCTTCGCCTTCTTCCTTTTGATTTGATCAAAAGGGCTCCTTATGTTGGATTTTTGATCAAACTAAAGACTCTAAGTTGTATTGAGGGAAGTTGGGAGAGTATTTGGGCAGTGTTTGGCCAAACCAAAAGGCTTTGAAGGTGTGATGTAATGAGAAGGGGGAGTGCCCTTTTATAAGAGGGGTGAGGGGCACCTTTGGAAAAGCTAGAAATATTAATTTATAATAAATTCATATTTGGTTTCTAATGGCTCCAAAGTTGATTATTCAATGGTTAAGGTGGGGATAGGTATAAAATCATTAAACCAATATAATTTAGACAGGTTTGGGTTACTATATTAACCTTATCTTTTAGTTTTAACTCTTAGATAATTAGTTTGACATTTACCATGTCACTTTGTATTTTTATAATATATAGTTAATAAACATACTATATACAACCAACCGACCCCCAAGTGTTCCATTAATGATACACCTGTCATGATATAAGTCTCTTGGCCGAACCTTATATTTTTAGGAATTTAATATCATTTAATAATATAATATTTGTTTTAAAAACTCTTTTATGTCAATTTTGACACTATTCAATAGTTGATTTTTGTGAAACTCATAACAAATGATTACATAGACCAAATTTAATCACTCATAACATTTCATATTAACTTAGAAAATTAGTGTAATTAATAAAAAGCCTCAAATTATATTTATTTGTGTATTTATAATATCAATTATTTTAATTTTTCACTATTATTGTAATTATTACATAATCATTGTGTCATAAATAAATTAAATTATTTAATGTCTAAAAATTATAAATAAAATATAATTATTCATTAAATATTTATATCATTCTAATGAATATTTAAAATCAAATTTATCTTATGTATAACCATATATTAAAAATGATTTAGTAAATAAACTTTGATTTTAACTCTTTTAACTCTTGTTTGAATTAAATAATAATAAATGTCCTAATCTAATCCAAGTTGACCTAAATGATAATATTTTGTTCCTAAGGTTGTTTTTTGGTCGAGATAGACTTGTCCAATAGAATTAGGACATGTGTTAGGGTAATATTAATATCATTTTTACCCTTAATTACCCTATTTACTTTTAACCGTGGTACATTAATGTAAAAAGTTACTATTCACCAAAAATTATTTTAATCTCATTGAACAACATTTTACTTCTTGATATTAACCTTGTCTCTCATATTTTCGATATTCCATTCACAGAAGCGGTAAAAGTATGTTTTATTGAAAAATTCAGTTTTTTTAACTACTACTTAGTAGTTTCACTATTATAAAAAATTGAAGTTTTTCAGAACAATGCCAAAATTTCACCCTAAGCTATAATTGTTATTCCGAATTAAAAAATGATGTATATTTTACAAAATTCCAAACATATAAGTTGCATTAATGAATTTTATAATTAATTCCAGCTTTCACAACAAATAGCGTGTTTTTAAGAAACATTATATATCAAAAGATTGACAATTGTTTAGGTCCAATTTCAAAGTAAAATTAATTCTAATGAACACCATTGAATAAAATGGTAAAAATATATTATAATTATACTTTTAAACCACTCAATAATATAATTTATCACTATGAATTAATTTGATTAAAAAAGTTGTTTTTAATTATTTTTCACTATTCATAAAAATTGGAAGTTCTCAGAAAAATACCAAAAATTCATCTTAGGATAATTTCGATATTCTGAAACCAAAAATGAAGTCCATTTTGAATGAAAAAATATATATAATTTCAAAAAGTAGGTATTACTATTCATAATGGATAGTTTGATTGGTTGTGGTGTGTTAGAACTCGAAGTTGCGTGCAATGCTCGCTATTGCATTATTCAAAGGGAAACGTACCGTGGAAGCTTTGGGTGTTACATTCTCCCCTCCATCAATAAATTGCACCCTCGCAATTTTTAAAATTGTGCTTGGGAATATAATGGAATGTCCCACATTAGAAAAAAAAGTCAATAAAACTATCACTTTAAAAGAAAGAAAGAGAGGTATAAAGGTCAACCAAGATAACCCATACTCGGATTCCATGTAGGAAAACATGGATATGGATGATAATCTAAGTGTCATGTTCTGATGAAGAGGGATTGGAATCATGATCAGGAGAATTTTAACAATAAGAAAACCACAAAATTGTGTTTGGACAAATGGCCATTAGTCTCCTAGTAGGAAAGTAAACGGACAATATTTTTTTGTTTTACATTACATAAGGATGAGGAATTCATTTATTATATTGAATAATAATATAAAAATATATACATACATTTTAAGTATACTTTCATTCTTTAATAAATTTCCACCACTAACTCATTTTTTTAGACGATGAGTATTCAAGAAGACTTGGTCACACTGGAAGAGCAAGAATAAACTTCAATAGAATCACATGATCCTTGCAGGATGAACTATATATTTACATTGTCTTTAGAGATTAATCAAAACAAAAATGGTTATTATATGATCTAATGATCCCCCAAAAGGGTATTCCTTGAGAGAAATAAACACTAATCTTAATTTCCAAAATTAAACCAACAATACCCCAAAGTTAAATAAATACCATTCAATAATCAATTTTCCTTAAAATCCATTAATATAATCAAAACTAAAACAAAAACTTATTAAGAATGTAGTCTTCCACGTTAAATTGTATCTCCAAATGTTATTAATTACTCTTAAAGTCACATACTTAAAAGTAATTAACCTAATCATTTTCATAAACAACCCAAAACACTATAAATCCCTAATAAAAACATAGATAAAAATCCACCATTACTCTTCAAATGAAATCCCATACTATTCTATTTTCCTTGGGCATATAGTGTTCACAACAAAGCGAACAACTTCCAGAATAACATCTATCACTTAATCACCACATCATTTTCCTATACCAAGGGTATTGATTTAATAAGACATAATAACACAAATCAACTTATTATTGATCGATAAAATCTTTTATCTAAAAAAAATTAGTCACACTATCCAGGGACTTCACGTAGTCCAGTGGTAGGAGATAAATCACAATCGCACTTTGGTTGTGGGTTCGATTCCCACAGCTTTGTCCGATGCGATGGGTTGTCACACGGTCTGTGTGTTGTCCTTTTTCAAAAACTATATTTTATAATATTACCAAGAAGAAATAAATTCCTCAAAATAACCATAACATAATTTAACCACAAATATTATCTCATACCTTGCATTTTCATCCCAAATTATGATAACTTATAATTTCCTCAAACCAAATGATTATTTATAACTATATCCACAATAGAAGAGATAATTCTTCCTCAAATATCATTCTCACATGGAAAACCGCGGGGTTACAAATACAAGAGAAAATTATTCCAAAGTAAACCCATGAAGAAGGAGCACTAATACTTTTTAAACATTTCTCCACCCATTTATTTCCACATAGCTTCTTCTTTGACCATGAAAATATCTTATAGAATTGGGAATTCACTCGGGTAATGGCCAGGTCCCCTACATTTACGGCAAATGACTGTAAATGGACTCTTGGGACCATTTTTATCTTCTTCCATAGTACTCTTCATTTTTCTTTGGAAATTCTTCATTTTATGTCCTTCCTTCCTGCATGTAAATCATTTCTTTGTCCCATTGAGACACTTTTGTGGGTGTCTCCTTCCACATTTCCTTCAAGATGGAAATTGAGGATTCCTTTCTCCATGGTCTCCACTGCTGGAGCTCTTATCATTCATCACCTTTCTCTTATTTTTTGAGTCCGGGAATTGGTTAATATATATATTATTGATCATATTTTTCTAAAATTTATTTGGCATAAAGACGATATCTTTTATGCCTATCAACATTTCATTTTGTTGCTCATTGCCACCATCGTTCCCACCTTTTACATCATTCTCAATTTCACTATGACATCCTTGGAATCCAGCCATTGACTAAAACCAGAAATCATTGTGTGAGTAACATTAGTCATAAAATCATTTAAAGATTAACATGTCACCATATTCTCAATTTTAAACACATTAGGATTAACCAAGGTCATTTACTGTCATCTTATATATATAATACTTCAAATTGATTTGTAAAGAAAATGTAAATTATCCTAAGCATATCCCCCAGGAGTGTCGTAACCAAGAGTGCAGCAAGGCCCGTTGTCGTGCACCAGTTCCCGTTCGAGTCTAGCTCAGAGCAGTGTTTTTAGGTTTTACCCCTAGGTACATCTGTGCCAGAGCCGCCTCTACATTCTCGTATCCAGACAGGGATGTACTGCTTGGAAAACTCACAAAATCTCTACAATACCAAAATTCTAGGAAGTTCTACTATACTAGTCCTCAAAGTTCATCTTAGGTCTACGTGCTCTAATCAGAGTTTATCTAAATCTAGCTTCCAAGGTTTGTAGTAAAAATCCTTGATACCAACTGTAACGCCCCGACCCCAGTTACCCAGAGTGAGTGAATTATTACATAACATTGGCATGATCACAAGAAAGATCAAGTCTTTAAAGACCGATTAGTTTAGTATCCTTGGAAACACTATATACAATCATAAATTTTTCATTACATAATAAAAAAACATCTTCTCTTCATATCCCCTCATACTATCCCTGCTGGTTATTCATAAATTATATCTTCATAATCCTGGAAAAAAAATAAAACATTGAAAGGGGTGAGCTCAGAAGCTCAGTAAGGATAACATTATAGCAGAATCTTTCATAGATAAGCATAAACAATTAAGGTAGTTTATAACTAAAACAAAATCCTTTTTAAACTTGAACATCAGAATAAAATGGAAAAGATAAAATAAAATAATTCCATTTACTTACTCACATGGATATTCTACTAGTTGAATGATCACATGCAATATCAATAAAAACTTTTATAATGATGGAATGCATAATGCCAGACTATCATAACCACACAGCCAAGGCCTCGTGCCAAGACTACAAATAAGATTTTTCTATGGCCTTGTGCCAAGACACTATTTGGTCTCATGAGACCTACCGATGCATCGAGAAGATATAGCGGGCTCGACCCGTCACTTACTAAGTCCAATGCATTCCTCATATGAAAAGTTTTAAACATAACATAAACATTCGTATTAAAACTAGCATATGAAATTTCAATACATTATCCACAAACCATGAATGGTATAAAAATAGCACATCCACAGTCAAACATAACACATTCGATACAATATGGAATATTGTATTGTATCATAATAACCACAATAGATAATGATGAAGGATTATTGACATAGATGAAAATAATCATCAAAACTATTAAAGAGAAATATCCCCCTTTTTCTTGAAATCATTTAAAAGTCACACTATATTTCAAGAAGTCATTAAAAATAGAATTTTGAATCAAAGTTTCCCATACCACATTGAAACTTTAAAAGGGAATTTTCATTTGGAAACTTTAATGTCCATATAAATAAATCCTTAAAACCATTTTTAAAACATGGACATTAATGAGAAAGATTTAGAATAATCAATCTTTAAAACACTTAAAAATGTATTTTAGTTAGAGTTTCTAACAAAAAGAGAGACACTTGAATACAAATAATTTAGTTAATAAAAACTTTTTAATATCATGAGAATAAAGGGATTCATGATATACTATGTAAATGTACATTATATACACCATATAAAAGTGATATTGTGTATAAAAACAAAGAAGTCTCAATGAAATGTAAATTCAGATGAATTCTCTTATAAATACCATATCCTTAGGTTTAGGATAAATCAACGACATAGTTATGTGTGACAAATATAAATACACTAAATATGATTAGATATTTAGTGTAAATTAATCATATGACATTAACACATATTCTTGTAAAAACAACACCAATGAATTGGATATTTAACTCAACAAATGGAGATTGAGTTAAAATTAATCTTATCAAGTTCATACTGGTGATTTGAGAATTTATCAATGGAGTGATTATGTTTATAAAAATTATATCCACATAAAGGGGAGTGGAAATTATGACATAATCAAATGAATAGGGATTCAACTCATAATCTTGGAGTAAAATAATCAATGAATTATGCGTAAAGCCGAATGAGTGGAAATGGAAATTTCGAATTCCCTTATTGATTTGGGAACATAAAAACATACACCCATGAAAGAAGGATCATAAAATGATGATGTAAATATACATTAATTAAAGTATATTACACAATTAATACAAACATGGACAGTATACACACCACATGTAATAAATAAGTGGTGAACCACGGAATTCTAACGGAATTAAAAGTGTGATAAGAAACACCTTACCTTGCACTTTTCTTTGGTTGAGGGTAGGTTAACCTCCTGTATAATGGTGAAATAATTGTTATTAAATTATACAATAATCGTATATATTAATATGATATCATATATGATCTTTTAACATTAATTTGTTAATAATATCTTAGAATTATCGTCGTTTCGGGTGTTAACTTACTCGTTTTCTTTTATATGTTTTGTTACATAAGCCGTGTTTTTTATTGATAGGTTGTATATTATTCATATCCATAATGATATAAAGTCCTTAAAAATTATTTTTAAATCATCAATTGATAATTATACTTGAATGGATATGATGGAGAATGAATCTCATCGCGTTCGTGGAGACGGTAGTCCGTACGTACGCACGAGCGAAAATTTCATTATTTTGATATTAAAATAATATATAATTGGATGGTATAACATATATAAAGAATAATTATTATGTTATATTTATTATTTACATGAGTTACACATCATTATTATACCCATCCAAATAATAATTTATTGAATAACAATTACACCCCGACGTGGAGACGGTAAGCCGTACGTACGCACGTATGGTGACAAGTTATTCAAAAGATGGATATAATACTGAATATGGTTGTACCATATTTATAATAACATCATAGTATATATAAGATAATGGAGTTATTTATAATGGTAATAACAAAGAAATAAGAAGTGGAAGAAGAAATGAATTTGAAAAAGGGTGGTGAAAACATTACCTCTTCTTCGTGTTCTTCCTTTTAATTTGATCAAAAGGGATCCTTAGGTTGGATTTCTGATCAAACTAAGGACTCTAAGTTGTAGTGAGGGAATATGGGAGAGTATTTGGGGAGAGTTTTGCCGAACTAAAAGGCTTTGAAGGTGTGAAGTAATGAGAAGGGGGAGTTACCTTTTATAAGAGGGGTGAGGGGCGCCTTTAGAAAAGCTAGAAATATTAATTTATAGTAAATTCATATTCGGTTTATAATGGATCCAAAGTTGATTATTCAAAGGTTAATGTGGGGATATGTCTATAAACATTCAACCAATAGATTTTAGATAGGTTTGGGTTACTATATTATCCTTATCTTTTAGTGTTAACTCTTAGTTAATTAGTTTGACATTTACCATGTCACTTTTTATTTTTATAATCTATAGTTAATAAACTTACTATATACAACCAACCGACCCCCAAGTGGTCCATTAATGATACACCTATGATGATATAAGTCTCTTGGCCGAACCTTAGATTTTTAAGAATTTAATATCAATTAATAATATAATATTTGTTTTAAAAACAGTTTTTTGTCAATTTTGACACTATTCAATAGTTGATTTTTGTGAAACTCATAACAGAATGATTACTTCGAACAAGTTTAATCATTCCAAACATGTCATATTAACTTATAAAATTAGTTTAATTCATAAAAAGTCTCAAATTATTTTTATTTGTGTATTTATAATATCAATTATTTTAATTTTTCATTATTATGGTAATTACTGCTTCATCCTTGTGTCACAAATAAAATAAATTATTTAATGTCTAAAAATTATAAATAAAATATCATTATGTATTAAATCTTTTTATCTTTCTAATGAATATTTACAATCGAATTTATCTTATGTATAACCCTATATTAAATATGTTCTATTAAATAAACTTTGATTTTAACTCTTTTAACTCTTCTTTGAATTAAATAATAATAAATGTCCTAATCTAATCCAAGTGGAACTAAATGATAATATTTTATTCCTAAGGTTGTTTTTGGTCGAGATAAACTTGTCCTATAGAATTAGCGCATCTGTTAGGGTAATATTAATATCATTTTTACCCTTAATTACCCCATTTACATTTAACCGTGGTCAATAAGAGTAAAAATTTACTATTCGCCAAAAATTATTTTCATCTCATTGAACAAAATTTTACTTCTTTATATTAACCGTGTCTCTTGGATTTTTGAAATTCCATTCATAGAAGAGGTAAAATTATGTTTTATTGAAAAATTAAGTTTTTTTAACTACCACTTAGTAGTTTCACTATTCATCAAAAATTGATGTTTTTCAAAACAATGCAAAAAATTTCACCCTAAGCTATAATTGATATTCCGAATTCAAAAATGATGTCTATTTTACAAAATTACAAACATATATGTTGCATTAATTAATTTTATAATTAATTCCCGCTGTCAGAACAAATAGCGTGTTTTTAAGAAACATTATATATCAAAAGATTGACAATTGTTTAGGTCCAATTTCAAAGTAACGTTAATTCTAATAAACACCATTGGATAAAATGGTAAAAATATATTATAATTATACTTTTAAACCAATCAATAATATAATTTATCACTATAAATTATTTTTATTAAAAAATTTGTTTTTAAGTATTTTTCACTATTCATAAAAATTGGAAGTTCTCAGAAAAATACCAAAAATTCATCTTAGGATAATTTCGATATTCCGAAACTAAAAATGAAGTCCATTTTGAAATATAATATATATATAATTTCAAAAAGTAGGTATTACTATTCATAACGGCTAGTTTTATTGGTTGTGGTGTGTTCGAACTCGAAGTTGCGTACAATACACGCTATTGCATTATTCAAAGGAAAACGTACCGTGGAAGCATGGGGTGTTACAACCGACATTTTATTTAAATAATTATTTATTTTAATTTATTTTATTTTAATTAATAATATATACATAATACCTATATATTTTCAATGTAATTCATTGGGGTCATTTTATAATAAAGTTTCATGTATAAAATTTTATTGATCTTTTTTACGTCTTTTACCCATCTCTTAGGAACATTTACAAATTTGTATCAAACGTAATTTTAACTCTTCTGTGAATTGAATGTCAAAAATACATGCAACATGGTTGAAATTGTTATGAAAAATTTGGTTCAATAGTTTGAAAATAATATTTGGTGAATATTATCATTTGAATTTCATTTACCATAGTTAAATGTAAATAGGGTAATTAAAGGTCAAAATGATATTATAATTCCACGAACACTTGTCCTAATTTTATTAGATAGTGTATTTCTACCAAAATCAACATTAGGAATAAAATATGATACTTCTTACCCACCTGGATTATATTAGGACATTTATTATTAATTTATATAAAGAATGGTTAAAAGTGTCGATTTCAAAATTTAATAACTAAAAAAATTATAACATTGGGTTATAAATAATATATATTAGACTATAAATATTCATTATAAATATAAAAATATTTCCTATATAATGGTATTTTTTTCAAAATTTTAGGCATTAAATAATTAAATTTATTTTTGACAAAATGATGATGCAGTAATTACCGTATTAATGAAAGATTAAAATAATTAATATTGTAAATATAAAAATTATTGTAAATTGAGAGTTGGGATGCATTCCACTAATTTTATAAGCTAACATGAAATTTATTTTTTATTAAATAAATTTTTTTCGAAGTGATAAAGTTTTCATGACTTTATCAAAAACAAAATACCAAATTGTGTCAAAAAGGACATAATTGAGTTTTAAAAAATACAATATTATTAAATGATATAATATTCCAAAAAATCTAAGGTTTATTTAAAGGGACTAGATAAGGTTATATATTTAAATAATAAACCACTTGGGGTTCACTTGAAATTTTATAGTATGATTATTAACCATTTATTATAATTAGACAAGAATACGTGGTAAAAGTTAAACTATTTATCTAAGAGTTAAATTTAAATGATAAGATTAATATAGTGACCAAACCCTGTCTAAAACATATTGGTTGAGATTTTTCCGACCCAACCCCACCTTACCCTTGTAATAAATCCTTTTGGAGCCATTATAAACTGAAATGGATTTTATAATAAAATAATATTTCAAGCTTTTCCTAAAGTGACCCTCACCTCTCTTATAAAATGGTACTTCCACTTCTCTCCAAATAACACATCAAAATCCATTTGAATTGGCCAAACCCTACTCAGATATTCTCTCAAATATCTTAACTTCAACTTATAGTCCTTAATTTGATCATAAATCCAATCTATGGAGCCCTTTTGTTCAAATCAAAAGGAAGAACATGAAGAAGAGGTAATTATTTCATCACCACTTTCAAGTTCTCTTCATGTTCAACTAACTATTTCTTTTTTTTACATACCCAAATAATAACTCCAGTACCTTCTACATATTTTGATATTATTATTAATTATTTACATCCATATTCATTATCCTATCCTTCCTAGGAATGACAAAGTCACCATACGTGTGTTTGTATGGCTTAGCGTCTCCACGTCGTCGTGTGGTTTGTTATTGAAAAATTCATTATTTGGGTGGGTATAATAATTAGAATAAGTGATGTAAATAATAAATATAACATTTTATTGATCCTATATATATTATATACAATCCAAATAAATATGATTTCACAATCAATAAAATGATATTGTCATCTGTGCGCACGTATGGATTACCGTCTCCAAGAAGCGATGAGATTTCATTTCCCAACACAACCCTTCAAGAATAATATTAATTTGATGATTAAAAATAAGGTTTAAAAACTTAATATAATTATGTATAAGAAGAAAATACATCTTTTCCATAACAAACATGACTTATGTAACAAAACATATAATGTAAAATGAATCAGTTAACACTCAAAACAGTGATACTGCTGAAATATTATTAACAAATCAATATTATAGGATCATATATGATATAATATTTATTTATTTGTTTTCTTTATAATTTATAAAACAATAATTTAACCATTATACATGAGGTTAACATACCCTCGAATAAGGAAAAGTACAAGGTAATGGGTTTTCATCTCACTTTTATTCCCGTGAGATTTATCTTATATTTTCCACAATATACATTTTTGTAGTGTATGTACTACCCATGATTGCATTCTTTTTGTAATAAACATTAATTTAAGGTTTTTTAAATCATCATTTTATGATCCTTCTTTCATGGGGTGTATGTTTTTTAAGGTACACTATTGGTAAGGGAATTTTTAATTTCAATTTCCACTCATTGAGTTTTACGCACAATTAATTGATTATTTTAATTCCAATATTATGTGTGAAATGACTATTTATTTATTTTTTAGTAATTTCAACTCCCCTTTTGTGGATATACTTTTGATTCACATAATAACTCCATTGATAAATTCTCAAGTCATTGATATGAAATTGATAAGGGTAATATTATCTCAATTTCCATTCATTGTGTTAAACATTGAAGTCATTGGATTTGTTTTTACAAGAATATATGTGAATGTCCGTAGGTTGATTTACCCTGAATTTCCAATCATATTGACTGTATTTATATTTTTCACACATAATTATGTCATTGGTTTATTATTAATAATAGGATACAATATTTATAAGGGATTTATTCTCAATTTACATTCAATTGAGACTTCTTTTGTGGTGTATATAATGTCCATTGATATATTCTATCATTAATCCCTTTATTCTCATGATATTATAATGTTTTGATTAATTTTATTCCTCAATTGTTTGTATTTATGCATCATTCATTTGGTTAGGAACACATTAACTAAAATATCATTTTAAATGTTTTAATGATTCATTCTTCTAAATCATTCTCATCAATGTCCATTTTTCAAAAATTATTTTTTGGATTTATTTATATGGGCCTGAATATTTTAAAATTAATATTTCATTCAAAATATTAAAAGTTTTATGTGATAATTTGATTCAAAAATATCTTTTAAATTACTTTTTTGATAAATAGGGTGACTTTTAAATGATTTAAAAAAGGATATTTCTCTAAAATAGTTTTACTGATTATTTTCATCTATGTAAATATCCTTCATTGTATTTTATCCTTGATTGAGGATGATGTATTTTAATAAATTCACCCATATTGTATTGAATTATCTGTGTTTGAATGTGAATGTTCTATTTTTATACCATTCATGGTTTATGGATAAAATACTGACATTTTGTATGCTAGTTTTAATATGAATTTTTATATTATGTTTCAACCTTTTCATATGACTATGCATTTGACCCAGTATATGATGGGTGGAGCCCGCTATAGCTCCTCGATGAATCAGTAGGTCTCATAAGAAAAACTATTTTCTTGGCACATGGACTTGAAAAATTCTTATTTGTAGTCTTGTCTCCAAGCCTTGACTATGTGGTTTTGATGTATGGAATTATACAGTCCATAATTATGAAATTAGATATTAATATTACATGTGATTATTAGACTTGTAGAAAATCCATGTGAATATTTAAATGGAATCATTTTAATTATGTTTTCCATATTATTCTGATTTTTAAGATTAAAAATCTTGTCTTTTAGTCTTATAAATTTCCTTAAATGTTAATGCTTATTTATGATAGTTTCTGCGAGATTGGTATCCTTACTGAGCATCTGAGCTCACCCCATTCTTGTGTTTATTTTTTCCCAAGATATGAAGAAGTACATTATGATTAACCAATTTGAATAGGCTAAGGGATATGATTGTGTTCAAATAGGACACAATGTTGTTTTTTTTTCCTTTCATAATAAAAATAAAAACTTATGTATGTATCTAATAATTCCAAGTCTACTAAACTAATCGGTCTATCGGGAAATAATCGCTTGTGATCATTCCAATGTTATTTTATAATGCACAAACTATGGGTAACTGGTATTGGGCATTACATTATCACCCTCAAGCCACCTCCACCGACAACTATAAGATATGAACACTAGAAAATAGATCATATGTCACCACAGAACATCATTACTTTATTGGGATAAACATAATAGAGTCTACATAAACCTAACGGTGTATGTACGGTGTTATCTATTGACCAGTCTGATTCCACCTAAAATAAATATTCCATGTCATAACATTAGAAGAAGAATCATGATTCATGTTTTAAGAATGGTTTTAGAACTATTTTTAATAAAAAAGTATGGAATGGTTTTCAAAGAAGCATTATTTGGAATTTGACATATGATTAAGGTCCACTGTATGCCGACATCATGCACCACATCACAAGAGATAACCAATTCATGGAAATCTCTATATGATCTATCTCTAGTGGGACTATATGAACCTCATTTCATTGTGAAACATTGTATAAGGTCTCTAAGCCGATGAATCCTCATGCATGATACAATTGAAGGAATTCATACAAATATATATTGTTATCTAAAAAAAATCATAGTTTAGTTGTTGTTGTATTTTCAATATTGATAGATGAAATTGGGCATCAACCATACCGATCCAACAAGCATACCGGTCCATGTCTGCCCACCTAGAAACATAGGATTCCATTTTTTCTCAATTTCATTTATCAAAGAAAATAAATTACCACATTACCATACACACATAATGTAATATAAAAATATAAGGAATTTTTTTTTTAAAAAACCCTCAATCAAATCCATACGCAGATGAAATCCATTTAGAAACACAGTTCACACCACTTACACAATTTACAAAACTCAATCATTAATAACCACAAGGAAGATCACATAAAAACAACAATTTAAATTTAGAAACCCATATCTCAATAAATAAATATCTCAAATCCTTTTTAAAACAAATTTATCACCTTTTGACACATTTCATATAACACATTCAAGGAAAAATGTAAGAATAAAAATCTTATAATAATGTTAATTCATGAAATTACATACCTCAAGCTTGGAAACTTCCATAATATAATGGAAAACCCCAAATGAACCTCAAAGGATCCTTATAAAAGCATGTTAAATGTATAAAAATAAAAAAAAATTCCAAAAAACTCAATATTGAACTCCAATTAGGTCAGTCAACCCTATATATATGAATTACTCAAAGTGGGTGGAACAAAACCCTAAAGAAGTAAAAACTCAATAAATAAGGGAATTGATGATTATTGGATATCCCACACCAAATCCACTCAACAATTGAAGATATAATGGAGAAACGTAGAGATGGAGAGTCACCTAGGTATTGAAATCCCAAATGAGGGAATAAATGGGTAAAAGGTGGGTTAAATTATGGGGGTGAATAAGGGTAATTTCACGATATTTAATTACCAAGATAGGCCACACTGTTAGCCTAAACTGTTTTATAAACTATAAAAAAACCTTGTGGTCACCTCATTATAAGAGTAAATCAGCCACATGGATTACTGTGGGAGAGTTAATGCCCTTTCTACATTCCTTACATCCTGGATAATTCCATTTTCCAAGGTGCACAGTTTCTCCTAGGCTACTGCATGGTTACCCCTAATCGTGTTCCAACCATGCACCACCTGTTGTAGGTTCCAAAAACAAATTTTTTCTCAAAAAATATCCTAGGTAACAAAAAAAATGTATACAAGACCCAAAATAAAAAAATGAATACCTCAAAATAAAATCATGGATGAGAACCCTTAGAAATGTTTTTATTTTTATTTCAAAAAGGATGTTCATTATATCAAATAAATTTTTTAAAATTATTTAAAAATGAATTTAAATTATATGTGAAAAATGTAACTAAAATCTATTTTTGAAAAAATAATGTTTTTTTAGATAACATTTATTATTATATAAAATAATTATAATTTTATTAAAATTCAATAGATAATTATATTTTTCATAATATAGTTAGTAACATTAATAATCTTGAATATAACTGTTAGGTTATAATTGTATACTATATTATGGTTCATTTCGACTTGGGGTTGTGTGTTCTAAAAACTATTGAAGTGATTAAATTTAAAGAAATATTTTTTTCTGGTTATTTAACCACAATGTTATATGTAACATACTCTATCAAAAACTATTTCATTCATTTAAAAAAATTGGTCATTATAGATTATATATCCAATATACATTGACTTTTCACATGTGATAGGTACTTACAACATTAGTAACAAATTTCGTGATATCAACACCTTTATAAATATAATTTCATAAATTTTACACCATAGTTGTAGTTCGTATAATAATTCTTCCATAAGAAAAGGAGATATAATTTAAAAATAAATTATTCAATAGAGGATGAAGATCCAATGACCAAATAAAAGAGTAACCCAAATATGTGTTAAAATTTTAAAATATTTTCATGAATAAAATAATATATATATTCAGGATAATTATAATATGATATCAATGTCCATATTTTAAATAAGTTGTATAACACGACAGTTAGAGTTGAAATTTGAAATATGAACAATCATACTCTTATTGGAATAATAAGTTAGAATAAAAATAGATAAAGAAAATTTTTGAAGGGTAATGACTAATAAATTTTTATCCAGATGGTATTGTATTATCATACATGGTGGAAACATTTATTCTCCATTAAATTTATATATTTTCAATTCCAAATATGTTAGTTATTTAGATGAAATTGTTTCCTAACTAATAATATAAAATTATTAAAAAACTAAGAAGTAACATGCTTACTTAAAAAATTTATAATTTAGTTTATTTTTGGATTGGGAACTTCTTATTTGAAATTATAACGTATATTTAAAAATAAGATAATTATTTTATAGAAATTATATATATTTTTCAAATATAATTTTTTTTGTTTCTGAGGTACATTTAAAAAATTCTATGATTATCCCTAATCATTGATTTATTTAACACTAAATAAAATATTGTTTCAATGGAAATAATGGAATGAATTAAATGATAGAATAAATTTTTAATCAAAATGGTTAGCCATGTAAATGTTTTAATAGATGTATAGAAACAATATTAACTACTAATTTTCATGGTCAAATCCCTTCCTGGTCACAATTTTTAACTTTTTGTTGCTAGAAAACAGCAGTAATGTAACTAAATCATAGTATTTAACATGATTAAAAAAATTATCTTAAATTCTGATCAGTGTAAAACAAATATTTCAAAAAAATTATTCTTAACTTGTATAAATATTTATTACTCTACTTGGAAATTAACGGTACTATGTATGATCTACCTACAATTCTATTAATTATCTCCATTTATAAATGTATAATAAGCCATGAAAATGGAAAGGAAAATACTCTTTTATATTCCTCTTTATTGACATATCATTATTTAATCTCAGATCCATCAATTTGAATAACATTATCCTAATGTTTAAACATTTCACCAGTGGAACACTCCAAAGGCTTCCTAGATGACTTGAAATCTCATTTTTAATTATAAATTTAAATAATTATTCAAGAACATCAAAAATCATTAGAAATTAATGTATATAACATCCCTTATAATGATTGTAAGTTTTGATGTTTGGAAAATAAAGCCAACCAACCCCATGATTTTTATGGTTATATTTTGAAAATTAAGTTATAGTTATAAACCCTTACCATGGTTTTTACCACATCCATTTAATTATTTTCTCTATAATATAGGAATAAAAATAATAAGCTTTTCATTAAATTCCTAGTTATAACATCACCAATTTCATAATCATAATTAACCATTCTATAGTCACCCCCATGGAATTAGAAAAATAATTTTATTTACAAACCATTATTAATTTATGTAATTATAATATTTTATCTTCTACTATGAGTATATACAATTAAATTAGTATAGTAGTGGTTTATATGTAATTATATACATAGTTTTATAGGTTTTCATATCATAATTGCAAGAATCCAAAATTTTTATGACATCAAATTAATTTATTTCTTTTATAAATGTCATAGTGATTTTTTATATAAAAATAAATGAAATTTAAAATATTTGAAAATTTATGAAATTTTGGGTTATTTATATCAATGTAAATATTTGATTTAATTTATAAATATTGTAATGTCATTGAATTTCATTTTTAAATAAAAAAACTTGTATTTTCAGTACTCATGTTTTACAAATTTATATAATTAAATCCCCATAAATAACTATCTCTTTATAGATTTTCATTTTTGAAAAACATTTTATTAAAATGTTGTATTATTACATCAAAAGCACCCCATACAGACCCTAAAATACCATGATTTAGTTTTTAAAAAATTATTCTATTTAATTAATTTTTTAACATTTTTAAAATAAAAATATAAACATGTATCCAATAATTATGTATTTAAAAAATCCTTATATGAATAATAAATATATAAACATTCTTGTGTTACTTGGTTCAACACTAAGGGAAACTCTAGGAAGTATACAATAATGTTGTAACAATATACCAATGGTTATTAATAAACATAGTATGTGATTATATTATTATATAAGGACTCACTAGAAATATTTGGGTAACTCTAACTTTCTCCCATTTCTCTGATTTCGTCAAAAAACAGTTGCAATAAAACATATGACTGAATAATCCCTCGTAAATAATATCCATTAAATGAAAAAACAATAAATTTTAAAGAGTTTTATAATATTTCTATAAATTCCTATAACAAGATATGTTTCATTAAATTATTCAATCTAGTAGTAATTCATCTAAATAATTATTAATTTTTTAATTCTTCCTCTCTATCTTTGTAACATCCTATTATAAACTTTTTTTTGGTTCAAATGTCAATGCATTTAACATAAATAGTAGTTATTTTTAAAAGTTCAATATATTAACATGTAATTAGTCTTTAATTAAAATAACCATAGCCTCTTGAGACATTGACTTGAAAAAAATAATAATACAACATGGCATGAACATGACTCTCCATTGGTATCGCGAAGTCCACTTATGGTCTTGACCTCTAAAGAATATATAAAAATCAAATCCCTCTAAAGGATACTTTAGTCATTCAAATTTTAAATTTTAATATACCATGAACAATCATGAAAAAAATTTCACACAATAGAAAATATTAAATCACTAGGTGAAACAAATTTCTTCACTATTACATCAATAATGAATTTCCATATTCATACCTCACTATATCAAACCTTATGTGAAAAATTTTATTTCACTACAACATTGTTCCAAGACCTATGCCCATATTATTTAATCATATTTTACACCATTAATCATTTATAAATAGCCATTTTACACATATAATAACACAAATAAATTTTTTTAATACACAATGACATGCAATATTATTATCCCCATTATCAAAATCTCAGTCTAGTTAAATATGTAATACCATATTCAACCAACATATCACATAAGAAATATTATAAATTTATTGAAATGTATCTTATACTGCTAATATTTTATTATTTAAAAAAATTACTCTTATGTGAATCAATAAATATAGAGGCCATGTGACTTTAGGATATTTGATATATATTACATAAACATAAAAAGAAACTACATCCTCTTTTATTCATGTCTTCATTTCATGCTCGTTTATTTCATAAATATTCAATCAAATCATGGGATATATTGTGGACATAACTAAAATAATGGTGTGGCCTATAAATTTTAATATCAGAATAGTCATGATAAGTAAGAGAGTGTGATAAGGAAAAAATAAATAATCATAACTTAAAATCAAAATGAAAGGATTATAAATCTCATCAGTGAAACATGGAAAAATGAGATGACATAATATAAATAGTGTCATTATGAGAATCATAAGAGTGACTAAGAAACATAATACATGCCACAGTACAAATTATTCAAGGATAACCACCAATTCATCATAACATTATAGACAATGATAACTATATAATTCCCTTGTATAACATTATGGACAATGTTAAATTCATTAAGCCAAAACATAAGGATATAATGAGATATAACTATTACCAAAAAAATTGAAGACATATAAAATTATAGTCCCACCCATAAAATTATAAAATATCATTTATTTTTTTTCCATATAGAAGTAAATTTTAGAGAATTCCTATGTAATTGAAAACCCATGTGAAATAAATGGGTTACATGATCATATATTAAATCCAAACAAAACAATGTTCCATAAAAATTCAATAGAAAGTAAATTATTAAAAAAAATATGAAAATAATTTAATAATGAAACATTATTAATTATCATATATCTCATGTGGAGAAAATCATTGGAAATTGTAAACATTTATGTAGAAAAAACAGTTCCTTAAACAATATTTTATGAAATATATAAAATTACTCTAAATGATAAAATATTTTATGGTATTATTCAATTCTATAAATGATCTATAATATTTTTCCATAAAATAATGATTTTTTAAGAAATAATTTATTATAATGTCTTTTGAAATAGTGACACATAAAAAATAATAATAAACATATTGGTTACCTTTGACAGAGTTTTCTATAAATAAGATTTTAATAAGGAAGCTTGAAAATTATACTTATATCATGAAAGGAATTGGAAACTAAAAAATCAAGATATTGAGGAAAAATATCTAAATAAAATATATGGAAATTATTTTAAAAGTATATACATAATGGGAGATAATGATATATAAAGAGAGGAAAAAGTATATTATAACCCAATAGAAGAATGGTGGTTCAAGAGATCCCTTTTATAGGGTCATGGATTTAAATATTTGAAGTATCTAAACTCTTAAATAATCAAATTTTATTTTTTCAAAACTTAATTCATAAAAAAATTCATATTTATTTCATTTATTATTTTTATTTTGTATTTATTTATAGTCATTTTATTTAAATGTGGTGTTTATGTCAGTCATCTGGAGGATGTTTGTTCCACTATTCCATATTCACATCAATATATTGGTAATGATCATTATTATTATACAAATATTTTATAATCTAAAAGTGTAGTGATAGGTAATTAATGTATTTTAAATATTTAAATTGGTTCAAAAAATGAAAAAATTATAATATTATATTGGTTTATTGAGTAAAAATATTAACCTATAATTGTAAGTTCATTTATCCAGTTTTGATGGGCAGGATGAAAATAATTTTTTCTATTTACATTATGAATATTTTCACATCCCAATATATACATTATAATATAGTATGTTAAATTTATCACATTTCAAAATAATTAGATCTATTACAACTAAAAGTGAACGTTGTTCTAGTTTTATAATAAGAACATCCTTACAGATGGTTATAATGACAATGATTAAATGTTTGTTAATGAAACAACTGTTATTATTATTATATAATATGAAAATTAATATTAAACTAGATTAAACAAATTTATTTTTTATTTTAGAAACATTTTATAATATTTTATGAAATAGAAGTAGAATAAATAATGGAATTGAATGAATGGAATATAAATAAATGTTCTTAACAAACCGTTTTGGCATACTATTAAGATAATAAACTTAGGCCTTCACTGGATTTTATATTGACAATACAAAAACCTTAGTAACATTGATAATTGTTTTAATTGATTAATTTTTTCAAAATAGATGTATATGAAATAATTTTATGGTTTGAGGATAATTGGGAAGGTGAGGGTAGTTTTTATAAGTAGAGGAGTTGGGGGTTTAAAAAATATTTATTAAATTATTATTTTTGATTAACACTATCAATAGTAATGATGCATATAACTCTATAAAGTGATTTATTAATTTTATATCGAGATAATAGTTTCTCACATTTATTAATATGAATTTAATCATGTATTTAAAATATTTTTTTAGAATATCATATTTCATCTTATTTAAATATTCACCTATATATTTTGTGATTTATAAAAATTAAAATTACATCACCCATACCTATTTTAAAAATGATTAAACCAAAAATGAAATCTATTTTTTAAAAATATGTTTTTGAACTATGTAAATTTAAAATATATTTAATATACTATAATTTTTATTTTATTAAATTAAATTTTTTTTACTGAAACTAGAACATATGCTTAAATTTATTAAAATAAATTTAGAAATAAATTAATTATAATTTGATAATTATATTAAAATATTTAATTGATTATAAAAATTATTTATAGATTCAATTCATTAATTAACCTATGAGAAATTTACTATTCCAATGATTAGGTCACCATTATAATTGTCCAATTAGAAATACAATGGTCATTATACCTTGTTTATCACTCCTATTTACAATGTTCATAACAGAATCATATTTCAAATCAGTACCTTTTATTTCATTTATTTATAATTAACTATAAATTCTTCTCAATATAAAATAAATTTTATTTTTAAATTTCAAAACATTATTATAATATTTTGTTGTCTTATTATGTTGTTGTTCATAGAAGTGAAATTTTTTGGAATCCATGATGCATAAGAAATCAAAATTAATTTTTTGTTATTATCATGTGATTATTTTCACATTGTATAGTTTAAAATTGAATAGAGTTTATAAATACATTATATGTAATATTTTATGATAATGGAATAATCTATTTTTCATTTTATATAGGGTGAATGTGACCTATTTATGAACATATATTTTTTGAAGGAAATTTCATATTGAAAAGTACAGGTCATTACATTTTTCCCACATTAATAATATTTTCCTAAAATTTTCAATTCATGAACTAAAATAAAAATAAATGAGGGTAATTATGTTTCATTACCTCCTTAGGTTACCATGTTACATATTCATGCTTTCAAATTTTCAGATTTACTTTTTCTATGCCATTTGTCTTTATAATCATATATTTTCACCTAATTCTCATTGTATGGCAAATAATGCACTAACCTTTCACCATATTGATTAAATACATGTGAGAGATACAGTATATAATTTCTCAAGATGGATATATTGAAGATATCCTCTCCTTGATATAGGTTTAGTAGGAGTGCAAGCCGATAGGGAAAAGCCTATGCACGATCCGTGCTCTAAAAGTTTCTAGTGTAACTGATATATACCATTCCATTCTTCAAAACATCATAACTCTATTATATAGAAATATATAAAACAACACATTATCTCAAAACATAAAATCAAAGTATCATTAATCCAGGTAATCATAGATCTTTTGGGTATTCTTGTATACAATGAAAAAAATTTCAACTAAATAAACCTTCTCTAATATTTATTTTTTTTGTTTATGTTATAATTTCAAAACCTCTATAGCATCATATCAGAATGATTGTGTGTTGGGTCCTGAAAAATCCACAAAGGAGAATTTAACTCAAGGGAGATTCTGCCCAACTCCCCCTCAAAGGGATGGGAAAATGTGGAGAATACTCAAGGATGGAGATGGAGGAACAGGTCCACAGACCGGTCTAATGATAACGAAGCCCGACCGGTTCCGCGAAGCGCCCCTTTTCTGCGAACCGTTATCGTTCGTGGAATGGAGGCAGAGATCCTCCGTGGGTGTGAAGCAGGGCGGCCGCCAATCCGGATCACCAACACGGACCGCCCCAGCTGCGAGCTACGTCAGCTGGCCCAAACCACCTCTGGTGTCATTCGCGGAAAGGAGGTGGAGATCCTTTGAGGGCGCAAAGTAGGGAGGGCCCCAATCCGGTTCACCCAAATGAACCGCCCTAGCCGCGATCTGTGTCAGCCGACCTGAACTGCCTCTGCTATCATTCGAAAAATGGATGCAGAACCCTCCATGGTCACAAAGCACTCCCCCCATTCGGTTCGGGGGGGGGGGGGGTAGAAGCACCTCAATGCCCACCGCGAATTATGGATTGACCAAGTTAGCCGTAAACCGGGTATTCGTTCATGGGCCTCCGCAAAAGGAGTTGCGTGACCGCAGATGTATCTCTTTCCCCACTCTATAAAAGAAGACTGAGGGGGGGGGGGAAGAGGATTTGGAGATTTGGAGAAGGGAGATGGAGAGGAGATCGATCAGATTCGTGTGGAAGGATTTCCATGGAAGGCTTTGGATTTCAAAAGATCCAGTTCACAAATCTGAGCAGGTATGAACCTAAGACCAAACTAATAAGGAATCGAAAAATGCATAATAATTTGGTGAACCACAAACTCAAAATAACATAAAAAGAGAAGACCACGAACCATAGCCCCTCCTCGAATGAACTCCCTACGAACCAAAGAGGTTATGCATCTTTTCCGATCTGCCACACCGCATAGCACCCTCCTACATGGGCGATTCCCCGTCCGATGATCCTCCAGCCGACGCCGCCCTTGGCCGGTGCTGCCTGCATGGAAGCCTCCGTGGACCACCCTGGTTCACGGATCGATCCTGGATCTGTGAACCAACATGTATCATGGGATTTCCATCAGTCCGCGGACCACCATGGTTCGCGGATCGAACCCGGAGCTGCGGACCATCCTAGTTTGCGGACGGCCAGTCAGTCCGCAGACCCTCCTTGTTCACGAATGGCCAATTAGTCCGCGGGCCACCCCGGTTCAAGGATGACCCATCTAGATGCAGAGCACTTCCCTAGGAAAATGGCACCAAAACCTTCAGAGTTCCAGTTCCCAGAGACAGATAACATCCCACCAATCTGGCCTGATCATTGGCCTACTCATCTTCCCCAAGCTGAGGCCTCCACCAGATCCAACGGATCTTTGTGGTGTAACCCTAAGTCGCACCAGCATTCCATTTGAGTTCACATACCCAAGTTAAACAGTGGAAAAGGGGTTCCCCAAACCCTTGGGAAGATTCCCAAAGAATGCCTGGGTCCATATTCCCACGGTAATGCGGGGTCTGAGTCTAAGAGCCCCCTTCCTGCCTCCACTCACCAGGATGGGGGATTGCACGCTTCGGCAATTGGGAACCTCTCCCCTCCCCATCCCCAGAGAGGGAGTAGTATACCCATCGAAGGCCGTCGTCCCCATGCACCTCTGTACTTCCCTGGGGAATAAGAGAGGTGACGGGCACAAGAGCACCCATTTCCCTCTCCCGCTGCGCTTTGTCACCATGGGAATCCATCTCGGAGTATGCTCCGATTTTATGAGCCTCCCTATGCATAATACTCACTCCAATTCTCACGAACACAGCTTTCGCCACGTGATCTTCTGGTCTCTGCTGCCTCTTGTTTCTCACAACAATCATGACTCACATTGGCATAGAGTAAGCATCGACCATGACATCCTCTTATGGGCCTCCTCAGAGTGTAATCCCCAATCAATTTCCATTGGCCTCCTCAGAGTTTAATCCCCAATCCATTGCCTTGGTCCTCCTTATAGTGTAGGGCCCAATCCATTACAATGGGCCTCCTTACATTGTAATCCCCAATCCATTTCCATGGGCCTCCCCAGAGTGTAAGCCCCAATCCATCACCATGGGCCCTCTCAGAGCGTAATCCCCAACCCATCACCCTGGGCCTCATCAGAGTGTAAGCCCCAATCCATCATTCTGGGCTGCCTCAGAGCATAAGTCCCAAGTCAATGTGAACTAAAAGGGCATTGATTCCCTACCACAGGGATACGTTGGAAGCCTCCCCGAGGTTCAAGCCCGATCACAGTAGGACCCCCAAGTCCACCTTTACGTCGGTTCTCTGAAACCCCGTTATGAACTACGAGGACATTGATTCCCTACCATTGGGATACATAGGAAGTCTCCATGAGGTTCATGCCCTATCACAACCGGACCCCCGGGTCCACCTTCACGTCGGTTCTCCGACACCCCGATTCGAACTACAAGGACGTTGATCCCTGTCTCCTTGGCATGGTACGTATGAATCCTCCCTGAGGTTCAAGCATAATAACTGATCGATCCCAAAATCTTCACATCGGTTCACCGAGCTACTCATAGCACCGTCTCAATGAGTCCAAATTCTTCAGAGTATTTAATCCAAATAGGGATGGTAAACCTCTGTCCTAAATGATTTTGAACCCTTGCATTCATCTGACCATTCCCAACCAGGTTTAAATCCATGGATATTATGTTGGGGTATAAACCAAAGATTCGTGAACATATGAATACATATTAAATCTATAAGAGTGTTCCAGAACAAGAAATAATTCCCCCCAAAAGGGTGCGATGTGCCCGAATTCCCATCCTATCGACCAATGTGAGTTCTTAAGCATCACTGGTCAGACCATCTGGAGAATGCCTGCCTTTGGAAAGCATGTCCAGCCATCATCGGATATGGAACCGTTGGGCATTTTGAGATTGAAACCCGAACCAAAAAATGGTGAACCCGACATGAATAATTAACCAAGCATTACAGATTTAACTTAATCCCACCATGTGCCCTATTTTACTAACAATGAGTGCCAAAAAAGGTCATTAATTACGCATGGGATCATGAGATGCTTATTTAACAGGTTTGCTGTTTGTATTTGTTAAAATATTTTATAGGTACTATACAGAACTCCATTCGATCCAATGGTGTCACGAAGGAACTTGCAGTGCGCACTTCAGGATATGCAATGACCGTGCATCCTCCCCAAAGGAGGACCCCATCACTCACCAAGTGACTTCAACACTGGGTCTCGGATGTGATTATCTGAGAGTAACATGTGAACGGTACTCTCTAAATGGTGGAGGCGGCCATGCATGCCCTCCAATCCTCCAGAACTTGCTGGTCGCTTTCCCATCAGAGGCCACAAAGGTAGATCGAGACAGCCCATGTTGTTGTCTCCAACCGTTTCGGGAGTCTATCCCCATAACGGGACAATGCGTACCTCCCTTACCTTAGGTAGGCAGATGAGGTTGACGTTGGGGACTTCATCCCCACCGAAATGGGGTTCCTCTTCAAGGACCCCTCTGGCAGACGTCATCGCGGTCACGTCGCGATTCAACATCCTCACACAGAGGAGGATGTCTCCTCGAGGGCGGCAGACATACAATTAGAGACCAGTCATCACCCTGGTCCTTGATGAGGATCTCCACTGCCCAGCCATAGAGACGTACCACAAACATGCACCTACACCTGTTCGCTCATCTTGAGCCCACCATCCAGACCTGGTGGCACCATACAAGCCGGTGCGCATCCCCACCGAGCACCATCAAGCTCATCACTCACACCGGACGACACTTACCAGGAAGAAACCTCTCCCTGCCTAGGGTCATGAAGCCCACCAACCTGGCATGGTGGTGACCCGGCCCCTACAGGGCCTGCTCCTAGAAGATACTTCTGATGCCCTCCATCCTAATGTTGTGGCCATCAAAAAATCCCACCACCAAGTAGTGACATCAAATCATGGGCGGGCACGTCTCTCCACAAACAAAGGCCACCGACTAGATACGGTGGGAATCAAATATATGTAGGGCCAGCTCCTTGTGGATTCATGTAAATTCCTCCATCCTGATGTGGTAGAAAACGGAGAGATAAACCAGCATCTCTAGTTATAGGGTCAGATTTGTTCACCTGCCCCGACATAGGAGAATTGTCAGTATCCACTATCCACCAGAGGACTGGAGCAGGATATTCCTACTCCGATACCAGAATGGGCCTTCATACTCGTTCCAGCCAAAGATGTCTCTCTGCATATCCAGGTTGTGATGGAGGAGCCGGTATCGATCCCATATCATATCTTGCAAACATTCCAGAATGTAATTGCATCAGGGGAAATAGTAAGGACTTAGGCCCGTGAGCCCATCTCCCCAATTGAAGTGACTCATCTGAGAGATGAGATAGCCGCCACAGAGCAGATCTTCATCCCTACTTCAGACCATGAGGGTCTCCAGCCGTATTATGCGATGTAAGGGCAACCAGATCAAGTAGGTCCACTCATTCCAACTAGGGGACACCCGTCCATCACGGGGGATGCACCAAAGAAGGCATAAATCCCTGCTAAAAGTCAATATGTTCGTTGGAATATCCCGGCAGCATCATGGGACCCAATTAGACAGGTACCCAAAGGTGAAGGCCGTTGTCAACAGCAGACGGTCCCCGCTGCCCATAAAAGAGTGCCCCAAACGCGCCAAAGGAAGCTGGAAAATAAAGAGGGAGTTCATGACTCTGCTCTACTGGAAGCTGGGGTTCCCAATGCCGCTAATCATATATCACTAGTTCAGAACCCTGCCCACCCATTACCATATTATGGGAGTGGCAGTAGCAGTTGCGAAGGTCCACCCATCAATGTTGCAACCAGCTGCTCTGAAGGTCCTCTGCAGAGCAACCATGGGGGCCTCCCCCACGGGCTTATAACGATTTATCATGAGAGCTACTCTTTTTATGCGATTCACAAAAACACTCCACATGGCCAGAAGATTGAGCAGCAAGAATGTCCTCCACTTTCTGTGGTCCACCCTGAAGGTCCTCCCTGGGGTATACACTGCAATCACTCTCCATGCAGTGGGACCACATATTATGATAGTAGTCCTCACTATCATAGTCACAACATCAGAGGCCCTCCCCACAGAGACGTCTCATCACAACAATAAGGTCCTATCTTTGTCATAGCCTGCCCAGAAGGTCCTCCCAAGGGGTTACGCTGCAACAGAACTCCACGCAGCCAAGAATCAGATCATGGTGGTAGTCCTCTCCACCCTGATAATAGAGGTCCTCCCCGTAGAGATGTCAAGAAACGAAGAGGACCTCCCCTTGTTTCAGTACATTCTGGAGGCCCTCCCCAGGATGTATCCATCAGATATTCTTCCTGCGACAGCAGTATTGGTAGTACTCACCATTTCCGCAGCTTTGATGGTAGTCCTCGCCACCATAGCCGCCATTGCGAAGGTCCTCCCCGCATTGGCCCCATGCAACAAGAAGGTCCTCCCCTTTTCACGGTGTTTCCCAAAGGTCCTCCCCATGATGCATGTCGAATGTCAAGACATGATGTACATTCTCACCATGATGACAGCTCTTGAAAATGTCCACCATGTAACGATGCAACACAGCTAGAAGGTCCCCCCTTACTGTGAAATGCCTTGGATATCCTCACTAGGGTGTGCATGGAAAAAGTCCTCTATGCAGTGAAGCATCAAGATGTAATGGTATTCATCGCCATTATGGTTGCCATTGCGGAGGTCCTCCCCACGATGACATATCACATTGACAGGAAGGTCCTCCTCCTGCCGAATCAAGTACCGAAAATCCATCATATGCCGAGGCACTCAGAAGGATGGGATCAAGCATGTCAGATTCCTAGTTAGTCACCGACAACATCCTTCTGCAATTTGGAGATGTTCCAGGGTCGCGTTCATCCTCTGAACCACCTCAGAATCTCCCACATAATGATTCTGCACCTACCAGGCCCACTGCCACAGACAACATTGGTAGCGAGCATCTCATTTGGGATGAAAAGGTAGAAGAATCCCTAGCATAGGAGTATACCCATATGCTGCACATAAAGAAATTACTATCCAGGGATGATGTACTAGTTATGTTTTTGCCTACGACCACCTCTTAGTTCGACATACCTAGAGAGTTGTCAGAATAATGTGTGCACTACATCCACCATAATATATGGACAACACTCCACCGACTGAAATTAAGATTCCTTCTATACGATGGGTATGTTGACCACGTGAATACAATAGGGGACCTCTTACGTCACATCGACTTGGATGCTCTTCCTTCAGAATGGAAACCGCAACCCGAGGGGCGTAAAGGAAACATGGAGGTAGCCTGCCTCTGTGCGCTGCACCAGCTACGCTGCCTCATCGGTGAAGCTCCGACGAGAGTCCATATCAGGGGATGGGGAGAACATGGAGCTCTACATTTCACTCCACTCCCTGCCCAGACGAACCTGTTCGGTGTGGTGTCTTGCAATGTCATCACGTCAAGACAACAATCGAGTGGTCTCTCTATTCAGGAAAGGAAACACACCTAGAAGAGTCAGGCCTTGAGAAAGTCCCAAAAGCGTCAGGCCTAATGGGAACAAGTCATTCAAGAACTCCTAAATCTGGCCAACGAGAGCATAAAACAGGCCACTTGCCTAAGGTAGGCCAATCAGTGATCTTTGCCTTCCTCCCCATAAGGGATTGATTCCCAGAAGAACTCGGCACCAAACCTAGTTCACCCCCGAATGGGGGCTCGCAAGATCATGTAGGTAGCAATAGCCGCAGCCACTGCCGTAATCTAGGGTCAAACCCATCCTGCTGGGCTAGGGGAATTTTTAACAACAAATGCACCTGTAAGACCAATAAAATTGGGAAGAGACTCGATGTCCATGGAACGTGGCCAACCCCAACCCTCAAAGTTAGGGGCATTATTACCCCCTCAACAAAAAAATCCCCCAAAAGAATCAGTATTCTCTCGTCTATGGAGGATAGTCAGAAGAGGAGTTTCTCGTCCTATCCCATCATTTGAATCATCATCCCCTCCGAGAGGAAGGTGCACCATGAGGTCGCATCAAAGAACTCTCCACATTAACCTTCGTCAAGATGTCCAAAGGAAATCCCAGGACACGAAAGGGAAGGCCGACAGAAGATGCAGGAGATCCTCTTCCCATTTGGATGATGGTATCTTCTACGCCATGCGATATGAATCTATCAACGTCATAGAGGTTAACCCCACGTTTGACACAAGAGATACTACATATCAGGAGAGACCATGAGACGATAGTTCTGGTCAGGCTGTGACTCATAATGAACCACCAGGTGTGCACCCCCGAAACCAGAGGGCGACAATAAATATGGTCGTCCTTCTAGCCAACCCTCCTCTGCCTACCCTGCAAGCATCCAACAAGGATAAGAACAAAGGACTGGTTACCCTTAACCTGCCTCCTTCTCTGGAAAAATATGAGCCACTCATTCTGGAAGAGAGATTCGCTCGACAGGAAGAGGATATGAAAATTTTGAGGCGGCTTAATGCCAAGCTACTCTAGAGGAACCACCTTATTGAAAGTGCATCCCAGGAGGAGCCACATCATGCACTCCCAGTAACTGTACCTCAATGACTAAGGTTTTACCTGATGAACGAGACATGGTTAGGGCTCCCATCCAAAGAGGCTCTCGGCCGATCTAAATACCTAAACATAAATTCAGATGAATACCACGACTTACCTTCACTCAGGAAGCAACCCGAGAGAGTACACATTAACCCTCCAAAGGTGCCACAAATAGCACACGCACCCCTTGTTCCAGCAAATCTGTATCCTTAAGCAATGCCTCAGGCTACGCCTGCCGAGGACCTGGCCCAAGAGGATGTAAAATAGGGTCTCTCAACACCATCGAGGCACTAACAACTTTATTGGAAGCGATGGAAGGCCGAAGCGCTCCGATACAGCCAGAGCGGATATGCTACCCCGATTGGTTTACCAGTACAACACCTCCACCCAATTTTGGGCGCTCTGTATTCCCTGTCTTCAATGGGTCAGGTGATCCGGAGTATCATTTGATGCACTATGCATCCTATTGCGACCCTATGATGGGAACTCCAGAGCAACAAGAAGTAGTAAAACTCATGTGCTTCGTACAGACCTTGCAAGGATCTGCCTTCGTCTGGTATACAAGTCTGCCAGCCCGACCAATAAAGAGTTGGGAAGAGCTTTGGTAGTACTTCCAATTCCACATCAGCTCGACATTTCCTAAAACAACGAACAGCGACCTCATGAACTGCAAGCAAAGTGAGAATGAGAGGGTCTCAAATTTCATCGCCAGATGGAATGTTATGACCTATTCCCTAAACAGGCCAATGCCTCAATATGATATACTAGCCATAGGCATCGATAATGTTTGATTTGAGCTGCGAACACTGCTCATACCAGGGGAGTGCACCACTGGCTTCCGCCAACTCTTGGCCATCGCCCAGAGAATTGAGGACTCCCTACAGCGGGCGAATTTGATGTCCCGAATATCCTCGCAGGCTCTTGCGAAAAGAGACCCTAGAGATGAAGCATCTTCCATAACACTCAAGACGACCCTTGTTCTCGCTCCACTGCTCAGGCCTCAACCGAATTGTCAAGGGCCTCCTGCATATCAGTAGCCGCATCCGCCTAAATGGGATGACCAAGGAGGACCAAAGCAAAACCAATTTGAGGAATGAAGACAAAAATTATACTCGTTGCATTATGATCATGTCTATGGTTACTTCATTTCTTCCATGAACTCCAACTTGCTCCTCCTCCCGGAGCTGAAGAAACCAGAAGAGGTTGGCCACAATGACAGGCCAGATTAATGCCCCTACCATCAGATGTTGGGGCACAATATCCGAGAACAATTCGTCTTCAAAGACCTTCTATAGAGGATGATAGACTCTAAACAGGTCGAGCTGGTACCACCCATAGCACATGTGACATGTATCTCTACCACCGACTCCGATAAAGATGAGGGGTGGCATAAAGTCACCAGCAAGCAGGGGTAGAGATTTGACAACTGGATGACTTGGAAGACTTTCAACCAAGATCAAGGCATACTCTAATCTCAACTACGGAATCCAGTGTTGCCACCAATAGCCCTTGAAGCCGAAGAGCCGACGGTATCGACCTCACAACCCTCTACAAGAAATTAATCCTGACATAATCAAAGGAAGAGGAAAAAATTTCAAGAGGAGCAGTCCGAGATGGGGCCAAAGTTAGTCCCAACCATGGAAGACTATATGCCCTCGAATTTGGCACCAAGGGCACCAACCCACCAAACGGCACCATCCGGGACAACCGGACAAGTTGAACAGTTAGAGGATGAAGAGACAATCATTGGTTCTATTAACGTCATCCATCTTATGGAATCATTCCGCTAACGAAGGGTATGGTTATGAACCCGAGTTCCATGCACAAGGATCCGGGAGGAGGAATCGCAGAGGTAGGGGATATCAGGGGAGATGCAGCCGCGGCCGAAACAAAACCTACGGTTAGACCCTTGCCCAAATTTTTAATATCGCGGAAACCCGTGGGAGAGCCCTTAAACAGACTCATCAAGAGAAAGAATGCCCCTCCACCTCCACAAGTAGCAACTCTGGCCCTATTGTTTTGCGATACACACCAGAGGAGGAACAAGTGTATGGACGCCTAGTCTTCCCAAACAGACCGGTCGGGCTAATTCCTCAAAACGCAGGAACGACATCGATATCTGACCTCGCGTCCGGCCCCTCCTCGTCAAATTCTATAGCCCTTAAAGAACCCTCTAATACTCTCTCGCCAATGGAGAAGCATCGACTGCTATAGCAGAAATACGATATCCTTAAGCAGTTGGCATTGGTACCAGCCAAGCTATCAATCCTCAATGACCTAAGTCTGTCATAAGACCTCAGGGAGGTGCTTATATGAGCTTTGATCATCCCCAGGAGTTTCAAGCAGAGGTAGCTGCAGCAGAAATTTATCAGACGGAGACTGACCTGGTTGAATGCAATGTGGTGATTTCCTTCACTGATCAGGATGAAGATTCCATCATGCAATAACACCTCAGACCACTATATGTGTCCATCACACTAAATGGTATTGAGATCTAGAATGTCTATATATAAAATGGCTCTGGATTTAACGTCATTCCCCAATGGACACTCTGTATGTTAAGTTACAGTGAGGATGACCTAATTACCTCGGCAACAACTCTGTTGTGTTATGACAAGAGTGAGCAGAAAACAATGGGGAAAATTAAGCTATGGACCCATTTTGGTGACCTAGTAGCCTACACGAAAATCCTGGTGGTCCAGCAGAGCACAGCATTAAATACCCTTCTTGGAAGGTCATGGATCCATAAGAAAGTGGTCGTTCCTTCATCTTACCACCAGTGTATCAAGTACTGCGTCAATGGAAAAAGTGGAACATTTCATGACTACAAGGACACTTTCGAGCTCTCCGAGTCACATTATATTGATGCTGGGTTCTATGAGTAGAAGAAAAAGAAGCCTTTGGTCGATGGTGTCGACTGGACCCCCGCTCCAAATGGACTAGAAATGGTTCCTGATAACCCCCTCAGGAAGCTTGGTAGAGATTATTTCCAGCCCATCAACCATGTTGAGAGTAGGAGTTAAAGTACAGACACGCATTTGGATGTCCTCACGACTTCATTCACGATGGTTGAGCATGACAATGCGGGAATGTTTTCCAACCCACAGTCTGTGGAAGAATACTTGAGTAAGGACGCCCATGACACCTCACCTCCAGACTCCCAAGATCCCGTATCAGGAGCTCTCTCCTCATTGGATCATGAAGATGAGGACTTGGGAGAAGAAGAGGAGTAAGATCTCCCGGATGCACCTCCCACATTTGAGGAGGGTATCTCCACAACGGTGGATGAGCTCAGGGAAATAAACCTGGGTACTAAGCAAGATTTGAGGCCTACTCTCCTCAGTGCGTCCATGTCCCCCGAGGAGAATGAGGTATATACCTCTTTCCTAAGGAAACATTGGTATTTTTTTTCCAGGAATGACACAAAAATTCCGGGGCATGATCCGGAAGTGGCAACGCATCACCTGGGTCTTCCATAAGACCACCGGGGCTATAAACAGGCCTCCATAAGGATACATCCCTCACATGCTGCCAAAATAGAGGCTGAAGTCGATAAGCTCATTAAAGAAGGATTTATTCGGGAGGTCCAGTAGCCCATTTGGTTGGCCAACATCGTCCCTATCAAGAAAATGAACGAAAAAATATGTGTATGAATTGACATCAGGGATCTCAATCGTCATTTCCTGAAAGATGATTTCCCAGTCTTGATCACCGAATTATTAATCGATGTGATAACCGGGTGTGAGGATCTATCCTTCCTGGACCACTATTATGGATATAATCAAATCAGGATGTCTCGAGAAGACAAAGAAGCCACTCCCTTCAGGGCCCCTCAAGGAGTATTTTGTTATAGGGTCATTCTCTTTGGTCTCAAGAATGCTGGCACCACATACCAGCGTGCAATGCATCAGATCATAAAACCGTTCCTGGAGAACATCATTTAATGTTACGTGGATGACCCGGTGGTCAAGTCTAGACAGCACTCGGATCACCTGTCAGACCTTAAGAACATCTTCAACAAACTCCAACAGCATAGCATAAATATAAACCCCTTGAAATGGACCTTTGGGGTTACCTTAGGGAAATTCCTTAGCTTCGTCGTACGCCATCATGGCATCAAAGTCATCCCTGAGAAGACAAAGGCTATTCACAGCCAACAACCTCACTACAAGCTGACTAAGTTGAGAGCATTCCAAGGGCACTTGGCCAATATCAGGTGACTCATAGCCAACCTGGCAGGAAAATGTTTTCCCTTTACCAGGTTAATGAAGAAGGGGGTTACGTACCAATGGACGGATGACTGCCAAGAGGCATTCGACAACTTGAAGAAATACCTCTTAATCCCACCAGTTCTCAAGCCCCCGGTTGATTTATGACCTCTCCTCCTATACATAACGGCCTTATAGAGGTCTCTGGGAGCCTTACTCGCACAATAGAATGATGCGGGTAGTGAAAGCAGTCTCTATTAGCTCATTCGAACCATGATTGATGCTGAGACTCGATACTCAAATTTCTAGAAGAGTTGTTTGGCCTTGGCCTTCGTGGATCAAAAGTTTTGACATTACCTATATCATAATGACGTCCATTTGATCTCACGGAGTAACCCGCTCAAGTACATCCTCACCCACCCGATGCTAACCAGATGCATATCCCGATGGGCAGTCATCCTGCAACATTTTGACATCTGGTTTGTGCCTTAGAAAGCCATCAAGTGTCAGACATTAGCATAATTTCTGGTAGAGCACCCTTTGACAGGGACCACTGCATCAGACACTGAGCTACCTGATGAAGGCACCTTCTCAGTTCGAGAGGAATTTCTAGCATGGGAAATGTACTTTGACGGCGCATCCTGAACCCCAACCAGGGAGAGGATGGAGGATCCAAAATTCAACAAACTGGGGTTGGGAATAATACTCGTGTCCCCATAAAAAGCATTCTTTCTATATTCCTTCCTCCTATCAGTAAGATGTACGAACAATGAAGAGGAATATCAAGCTCTCATTGCAGGCCTGGAACTCACACTCTAGGAATAAGTACTGCACCTTAAGATAAAAGGTGACTCAGAACTTGTCATCAATCATGTCAATGGTGACTATGCTATTAAATAGGAATAGTTGATCCCCCTTTTTGACCATGTCCGAGGTTTGATGGAAGAATTATCCATAGAACCAACATTGGCCGATATTCCCCGGTCTTAGAATGCCCAGGCTGATGCATTAGCCAACGCGGCCACAACCCTAGGTGACCCAGGCTGGGATGAAATAATTATCAGTATTGCTCACCGTTGAATGGTATTTCCATTTTTACAGACCGAGATGGAATAAATCCATGAATTCAGTCCTGTCCCCAAGCCATATAATCCTGCCATCTGTTGGATGACCCCCATTGCAAACTACCTTCAATGGGGAGAACATCCATCAGACAGGGCAGAACAAGAGAAAATACAGAGAAGGGCAATCAACTTTGTCCTATATGGCGGCGCGGGTCAGCAAGAGGTCCTATACAAACACTGCCTCGATGGAGTGCTCCTCAGATGCATTAATGGAAAAGAAACCACTATCATAATGAATTAAGTACATGACAGAGCATGTGGAGCACATCAACTGGGGACCAAGCTTTCCCATTAGGTTCGAAGACATGGGTACTACTGGACAATAGTGGCACGAGACTACGAGCGTTTTACCGAAAAATTCCACTAATTCCATATTCATGCCAACTTCATACACCAACCCCCAGAGTTACTTCATCAAGGAAAGTACTCCTGGTCATTTTCCTTCTGGGGGATGGACGTTGTGGGACCATATCCTCCCGCCACAAGCATACAACTAAAGTATATCCTCACGGCAACCGACTTCTTTTCCAAATGGGAAGAAGACATACCCCTCAAGTAATTTGGGGAAAGAAATATTGTTAGCTTTTTGAAGACCAATATCATCACCGGATTTGGTTTCCCTCATACCATACTGACAGAAAATGGCACCAACTTCTGCTCTACTGAATTGGAAAAATTATACCAAGAATATGGTATCAAGGCTAACCACTCACCCCGCTACCATGCAGCGGCCAACGGACAGATAGATGCTTTCCACAATACCCTATCCAACATTCTCTTGAAAATGGTTGAAAAAGAAAAGAAATATTGGCCAGATAAATGCCTCCATGCATTGTGGTCTTATTGAACCACAATCTGCACTACTACTCGGGCCGCCCTGTACTCCTTGGTGTACGGAACAGAGGCAGTCTTTCCCATTGAACACCAACTTCCCTCACTCAGTGTTGCCATTTTTGTTCAATTATCCGATGATGAGCAGTCAGAAAAGCGGTTAGGTGAATTGGAATTGCTAGACGTGAAGCCGTTGCACACTTTTCACCATCTGGAGTTATACCAGAACCACATCGCATGAGCCTTCAAAAAAAATGAACATCTTCGGACATTCATGGAAGGAGAATTAGTGTTGGTCCTCCGGACCCCAATGATACCTGACATGAAGCCTCCAAAACCGGTGCCCAAGTGGTATGGACCATACGTTCTACACAAGATCTACTCCAGTGGAGAATATACCCTAATATCCATGGACGAAAAATTTACAACCGCCCCTAAAAATTCTAGATTACTGAAGAACTATTTCGCATAATAACTATAGGTGTTCTATTACTCATCCTCACCGAATGACGTTAAACTAAATGGAGTTCGTCAGAGCTACAGGACGTTAAACTACCAAGCACCCAATGGTCCAAACTATATGACCTTAAACTAAGAGCATTATGTCCTCACCGCATGACGTTAAACTACATGGAGTTCGTCCTTACCGCATGACGTTAAACTGCACGGAATCTAATAATACCCCTCGTCCTAACCACATGAAGTTAAACTGTACGGATTTCTTCCTTACCGCACGATGCTAAAATGCACAGATAATAAGAAGTAAAATTTCCTTTTTCCCCCATGTACGGACCAAACCGGCACGGAGTGTATTCCTCATCCTCAACACATGACGTTAAACTACATGGATTTTAGAGAACTATGTACGGCTTGATTCCTGCCCTCGCAGGATACGTAGTGACGTCGGGATCCCCTATCTTGGCCTAGCCACTCCCAAAAAATATTTAAAAATGCCTCTTTCCCCTGTGTATAGACCAGACCTGCACGGGGTGTATTCATTGTCCTCACTGAATGTCGTTAAACTACGCGGATTTCAGAGAACTACTATCTGATTTATTCCTCCCCTTGCAGGATACGTAGTGACGCCGGGATGCCCTATCCTAGCCTAGCCACTCCCAAATAAATGTTAAAAACTCCTTCATCCCCCCGTGTATGGAATAGACCTGCACGGGGTGTATCCCTCGTCTTCACTACACGACGTTAAACTGTAAGTACAAGAAGTTTTAACAATGCCCCTCTCCACCCATGTATGGACCAGACCTGCACGGGGTGTACTTCATTCAGAGAACTACATATTGTTGGATTCTTTCCATTGCAGGATACGTAGTGATGCCAGGATTCCATGTCCTGGCTTAGCCACCTCCAAATTTAATAAAATAAAAGTTATACAATGTCCCATTACCCCATGTACGGACCAGCTCTACATAGGGTGTACTTCTTGTAGAAACTACTTGAGACTTGATACCTTTCCTTTCACGATACGTAGTGACGCTAGGGTTCCCCGTCCTATCCTAGACCCTTGAATAAAAGATAAAAATTTCCTTTCCCCCCGTGTACGGACCAGACCGACACGGGGTGTACACCTCGTCCTTACTGCATGACATAAAACTGCACACATAACAAGATTTAAAAATGATCTCTTTTCCACGTGTATGGGCTAGACCTGCATGAGATTTATTTTTGCGTCCTTGCCGTATGAAATTAAACTGAACGGACAATAATGTTAAAAATCCCCCTTCCCCCGTGTACAGACCAGACCTACACGGGGTGTATACCTCATCCTTACAACATGAATTTAAACTGCATGGAATTCGTCCCTACCACATAAAATTAAACTGCATGGACTTCGTCCTTACTGCATGACATTAAACTGCACATACATTGTCCATACCGCATGACATTAAACTGCACAGACTTTTTCGTCACCCACCCAAGACACATGGTGATGCAAGATGGAGATACTCCTTGGACATTAGGATGCATCCTCTCCATATATCAGACTACACAACCCAAATAATTGTGGATCATCATAACCACTCGTGGCCATCAGATGTGGAAAATCATCGACCTGTGGACACCTTTGCATAACTATGCATACCATGCCCTCAGTGGCTCTACATAATGTTATCTCCTGGCTCATCTACCAAAGGCAAGATTTCCACAGGTGAAACTCTTCCTAGATTTGTACGCTTATCGGCCTCAGAGCCCCCATACGATACCTCCTGGTCCAGAATTTTATGGTGATGTGGTTTACAAGTTCATCCCCTCTTCACATCCAAGTGTTCCCAGGGTATCCCTACCTTGCTAGACTATGTGTCTACCAGTGGTTCACAAAGCTACATGCATCAACTAACATCAATCCCGGACTAGTCTACTTTGACTCAAAAGACAATTTCAGTGAATATGTTTCTTGTATACTCATAATCCATTATCCCCACATGCCGAACTCTGCACTCTGAGCGATTTTGGATCCTCATAATCATTCATGGCCATCGGAAGTGGAACGTTATCAACCTGGGGACACCTTTGTACGACTATGCATACCATTCCCTTAGTGGATCTGCATAATGATAACCCCTGGCTCATCCATCAAGGAATGATTTCCTTGGGCAGTACTCTTCCTAGCTCCATATGCTTACCGGCCTCAGAGCCCCCACACCACACCTCCTCATTCAGGAAAACTCAAAGTTCCAGTTTACAACCTTCATCCCCCACCTTGTTTCAAGTATATCAGAGCATGTTGACTCGGTTATCTATCGAGTGCCTCCAGCAATAGACACCCAATGGTCCGAGATCTATGACTTCTAAACTAGGAATACCTTGTCCTTACCCCATGATGTTAAACTACATGGAGTGAAGGTACACCCCCACGTATAAAATAAATCATCGCATGGAGCTCTCTAAATATTAATAGAAAACAGGGCTGAGTACGCCCGACATGTTCAGACATTTCCTTCCCCAATGACAGACTTCGTGGCCCAGATAATTAAAAATCTTCATAACCATTCATGGCCATTAAAAGTGGAAATTCATCGACCCAGAGACACCTTTTCATGACTATGCATAGCATGCCCTCAGCGGCTCTGCATATCGATAGCCTATGGCCCATCTACCAAAGGTAAGATTCCCTCGGGCAATACACTTCCTAGATCCGTACTCTTACCAGCCTCAGAGAATCCGTGTCATCTCTCCTGATCCATGAATCCCCAGAACCATGATTTACACCATCAACCCCCCTCCACGTCTTGGACATGCCAGGATACATGGGTCCGTTTACATTCTAATCAAGAGTGCCCCTTCTAACTATGTCCTTGTCGCATGACGTCAAACAGCACGGATCACTTCTTGGACACATGGAGCAAGGATGCAAAGGCCAAGCATTAAAAATCAAGAGGAATGCATCCTACAACAAGCATTTTCACTTGTTCAATAATGATCCTCGTCCTAACCACACGATGTTAAACTGCACGGTCAATCGTCCTTGTTGTACGACGTTAAACTGCACAACATTGAAAAAGTAAAGAAAAATTCCCCTTGTCCTCACTGCATGACGTTAAATTGCACAACATCCTTTAATAATGCTCTTCGTCTTTACCGCATGACTCCAAACTGCACGGTCAAACCCGTTATGGGTTTAGTAAGGAATAGAGGCTTTTCTCTCTCCTTTAGTGTACAAGTCAAACTGGCACAAACCACCGTCTCACACTTGCGTGAGAAGGGATTACTTCACCCATTCACAGGAAATTCAGTCTAGACGTTTCCCCCGTATACAGGCACCCTTTCATCATAAACCATACGTTGTACTCTGAAAAAGCCGGATTCTCATAAGCCACCCATGGTGGTCGCAAATCTCAACTTCCCTAAAGTTGCTTGGCTATCGGGGGAATACAATCATTGAACTAAGGACACCAATGTGTGACTATGAATATCATTCCCTTAGCGGCTCTACATATTGATAGCCCTTGGCCCGTCTACCAAACAAAGGATTTCCATAGGCTATGCTTCTCTCCATATGCCTCTTGGCCTCTGAGCCACCATTTCTATCCAGATATTCAGAAATCCTCTGACCTACAGTTTACCAACCTCTTTCACAATCCTTGGTGAATATGGTGGAATGTGTCTAACAAGATTACCATGGACCAGGAGATTTCGTTCCATTCTAGATGATATCCCAACTGCATGACATTAAACTGCGTCAAGCTTCAACCATCCCTTACGCTAACTAAATCCGAAGGAATGTGGTCTCCCGAACACACTCCGTATTAATACATATGTTCTCAAAACCTTTCAGATGTCTCATACCCTTTCCAAGCCACCCTCGGTGGTTTTTATAATTCTCCAAGACACCCATGGTGGTTTCCATAAGCCGAACATTCCTGAAGTCCTATGGCCATCAGAAATGGAGAGTCATTGAATTAAGGACACCATTGCATGACTATGCATACCATAACCTCAGAGGCTCTACATATTGATCACCCCTGGCCTGTCTACCAGAGGCATGATTTCCTTAGGTGATGCTCCTCCTACCTCTGAATGCTGACGCGGCTCCCATGCCTTGAGACATGCCCTGCATGTCATTCAAATTTAAACATGTTTCCCCCCATGTGCGTATGAAGAGTATTGAGACATCTTTTAATCAACCAAACAACATTGGGGCCCTTGCCCCACTATATTTTGTAAAAAAAAATCGACCTAAAACATCAGTAATGATAGTCTTGATGGTGGGACTTTAAACTGCTCACAATAGAGGCACAGAGCCTGTTAGGCTGAAAACCTGAAAAGGTCGACCTTAGTAAATGTCGGACCATACCCGCTGGGTCCAAACTCAATGGTCCCAGGAAAAATTAATGTGTTAAAATAAAAGACGAAAAGTTTTTAGGGGTTTTATAAAAAAACCCAAGAAATAGTCAAACTATGCTCGCTGGACCCCATGGTCTAGGAAAAAGTAAGAGATTTTTTTCCTGAGTTATGATTAATTCTGATTCATTGAGTTGTTATTTACACAACAATTTTACTAGTAACAGTCAAATTTTACAGAGACAAGTGATGGAAAAATATTGTATTTCGTTCAAACAAAAAGGGGAGGACATCCACAAGCTGGGGTATCTCCCTCAACAAAAAACGAGGTATATGGGTATGTAAAACAGATAGTACAAGAGTGGCTTTGATAGTCATAAAGGAGCGTGACTCGCTCTCTCCACCAGATCAGTGATCGTGCGGCAGAGGTCGTTGCAAGACTGTTCCAACACGGCCTTCTCCCTGGATTCAACCTCAGATACCAGACGAGTACTCTCTACTGTTGTTTGGATATTGTTGATTCCTTTTCTGGTGGCTTGAAGAGGACAGGTCACAGCTGACAACTGATTCTTCAACATTGTTGCCCGTTCTTCACATTCATGAAACCTGGAGGATAGGACGACTACCTGATCTCGAGAGGTCACCTCCTATTCTATCAGGTGACAGAGATATATCGTGGCTTCCCCTAGGGCTCGGGTCCCGCAATGAGCGACAACCAAGTGAGAAAGTTTGCGTTTACCAGTGGCAGCTTCCTCACGGACCATAACAACTTGGAAAGAAAGAGAATGGAACTGCCGATAGTCAATGCTACCCGACCCCAAACCCAGTAAGAGCAGTCAAAGAGCATCGGTCTTAGTTACCATCTCAACAAGAGGAGTTTCAGCAACGATCTCACAAATCCGAGGCCAAGCCCACCTGCGTACGACCCAGTGGTCTGCCATGACACGAGGATCTTTGGTATCCTCACCGGATAGCAGGAGAATGAAATTTGGCATTGCAACTACCATAGGCATGTGCTCTCTAGAAGTTTGTTCCGAATCTTGAATGTTTGGAGCCTCTAACCCCAGTTCAGGATTGGGGATCAAGTTGTTATGCCCGGTATCAACTGACAAAACTTTCGGGATTGTCTCGCTGGGACCCGGAACCACAGGGTCGTCCTCATACACGTCCAAGAAGGATGGACCCATTTGAAATTCGGCCACTGCAGGGTAGGGAGAGAAAAATCCCCTGAGACGCTTCGATCGATGAGACATTAGTCGATCTTCCCTTAGTGCTGATGAGGAAGGTGTGGTTGGAGAAACAACCATAGCACCTCTTAATTTGGGAACCTGCCAAACAGCCTTCCCTAGAATCCCATTAGGATTGTGCTTTTCCCAAGATTTTGCATACTCCAGGGATATGCCAACGGCCACCCCCACGACAGGCAGGGGAATGCTCGTGACAGATCCCTCCCGCATTAGCATCAGCCGCCATTGACGAAGTATGGCCGGGTGTAGTCCTCGAGACCAAGGATGTGGAAGGGACACGTGTACTTACATACACCCAAAATGGTGAGAAAAACAATACGGGACATAAAACTCACACAATGAAACCATGTTGATCCACACGGACAGAAATCTGTCCCGTAGAGAGATCATGTAAGAACGATCCTCCAGGCTCCCCCGACGATTGTAGACTATGACACCAGAAGGGGTGGGGTAGGGAGTGAAGGAAAACTGAGAAAAGTCACTCAAAAGCTCGGGGACTTCACCAAGGCTAAGGGATTTCAAGGGAAATCCAACTATATTAAGCAGTATAGGACGAAAAGTAGGAAGCGGGATGATCTTGTTGTGACGATACTCATAATAGTGATAATGATCCGCTACCCAGCCATACAAAAATTGAAATGGACAACTCATACAGAAGGGTGATCCACCCTTCTGTATGTGAACCAACAGTTCATAAATATGAGCCAATGTGGGCATGGCCAAATTAACAAGGTGGCCCTCTACCAGCTCAACTTCCATCATCAGGGTGAAAGATTTGACACCGGGATTAATATCCTGAGATGGGAATAGCCACCCACTTAGTAACATAGGAAACAAACCTGCCAGCTGGAGCATGGGTGACAAACCAGGGTGCACCTCGTAACCCCATGAAAGGTATTTGCCCGCCTCCAGAACCGCCCAATAGGAACCTGGGGTGGTTCATGACTGTTGAGAAGGATGAGTATGTGGGCACTTGCTCTTCAGCATGGGCCCAGTGGTGTTAAAAAATAACACTATCTAGGTACTATAGGGTATAAGAGAGCGGGCACGCAATGACTAACCCAGTGACTAATCAACTATAAACTGAAGATCCCGGGCAATTGAAGGCACTTGTTCGACGTCGTCCCAAGCATCAGAAGTAGGCATAAATTTTTCATACATTTCACCGATAATCGGGAGTCCTCCCATGTGATGGATATCCCACAGACTAATGCCAACATCACTATGGGCAAGGTGGAAAGTATTAGTGCTTGAACACTAGCGACTGAGTTGGTCCGTTAGGACCAAGGATGGTGGGTAAATAAAAAATTGGGAAGCCCACACTGTGGAGTATAAATTGACCACTTCAAGTGATTCGGGAGACTCCCGACAGTGATGATGGACCCAGAAAGCCTAAGCCCAGACATTCGAGAATAGCCCTCCATACCAAAGATCCCACCTAGTAATCCACCCCGCATTGGGATCTACTCGAGCAAGGTTGATAATGGAAGGGTAACACTTGAAGACAACTTCCTGAGAAATGATTCGGGCATACTGATCACTTTGGGTCCAAACAGAGCCTCTCAAAATGAAGGCCTCTTTTTGGTTAGAGTTGGAAACTATCTCCCCCTATTGGGTACGGTTTGCCTGAATACACTTGGATGACACTTCCAAGAAAGGAGAAGTAAGACCTAATTAAGTGGGGGGAATAGGGACATCGTCTTGATGACCTAATCCATAAAGTGGAAGCCAATTTGTTAGTGGATAATCCAGGAGCTCATTAGGGAGCTAGTATTTCAAGACAACATCGTCAGGAATAATGGACTAACTAGGGTCCTCTTGGATGTTCTCTGCTCTTAAAATCATAGCTAAACGTCTCCCTGAACCAATTGGGAGAGGCTCTGCAGTACGCCTCGGTGCAGAACGAGGGGGAACGATATTTTCTCCCTACACAACGAAAGACAATAAATGGTTAGTCCAAAAATAATAAAACATAGACAAAATACCAAATATATGGCTAAGGATATGTTGAGAAGCCTTCATTTCAAGATCAGTATGGAGGCCTAGAAGGATGGTTCGTGATGACAACATCCCACAAAACAGCCCTTCGCAAAAGTAGTCCATGAAACACTGGCCCACGGAGCATTGGCCAGTAAAACCCGGAGCAAGTTGCTCAACGGAATTTCAATCCTGACGTTAAGTGTTTATGTCTGGAATACTTAGAAACATTTAAAGTTCAAAAGATTTTATTCCACGGAGCATCAAAACAGTTGATCATCAAAACCATTGAGCATCGAAACCGCAGAGCATTGAAACTGCGGAGCATCAAAACTGTGGAGCTCCAAAATCGTGAAGCTAGTTCTTATGCGGCCTGTCGTGACTTAATTTTTTATTAATTAAAAGTTTTGGTTTGTGGGTGGGATGTTGATCCGTGGATGAAAAATTGCGTGAACAAGAAATGGTTCGCGGAAGTAACAATCAGTTCGTGGACGAAGCGATTCGTGAAGGAACAAGCATGTGGAGGCAGAAAAGCAAAAAAGATCTTGTTTCGTGAAGAATCCGCTAAAGGAAAAATGAAGGGCCCTCCATATTTATAGGTACGGTCCCCTACGGGGTCCACCTCTCTACTGTGAACTACCAGAGTTTCTGGACCACTCTGCATTAGAATAGCCTCCTCTTCATTCCGATCGGACCCCATTCTGATGGGGGGCATTTGTAGGGTCCTTTAAAATCCACAAAGGAGAATTTATCTCAAGGGAGATTCTACCCAACTCTCCCTCAAAGGGATGGGAAAATGTAGAGAATACTCAAGGATAGAGAAGGAGGAACCAGTCCGCAGACCGGTCTAATGTTAACGACGCACAACCGGTTTCGCGAAGCGCCCATCATCTGCAAACCATCGTTGTTCAAGGAATAGAGGTGGAGATCCTCCGCGGGTGCGAAGTAGGGCGGGTTCCAATCCGGTTCACCCACATGGACCACTCTGGCCACGAGTTGTGTCAGCCGGCCCGAACCTCCTCTGGTGTCATTCACGGAAAGGAGGTGGAGATCCTCCATGGGCGTGAAGCAGGGAGGGCGCCAATCTGGTTCACCCACAAGAACCACCCCCAGTCCCAAGCCGTGTCAGCCGGCCTGAACCGCCTCCACTGTCATTCGCAAAATAGAGGTGGAACCCTCGGCGGTCGTGAAGCACTCCCCTCGCTCAGTTCGCAGGGGGGAGAGAAGTGCCTCAATGCCCACCATGAATTACTGATTGACCAAGTCAGTCGTAAAACTGGTATTCGGTCATGGGCCTCTGCAAAAGGTAATCCATGACCGCAGATAAATTTCTTTCCCCACTATATAAATGGAGATTGAGGGGGGAAGGAAAGAGGATTTAGAGATTCAAAGAAGGGAGATAGAGATGAGATCGATCAGATTCTGGTGGAAGGATTTTGAAGGAAGGCTTAGGATTTCGAATGTTCAAGTTTGCGAACCGGAGCAGGTATGAACCTGGGACCGAACTAATAAGGAATCGAAAAATGCATAATAATTTGGTGAACCGCGAACTCAAAATAACATAAAAAGATAATAACGAAAACCATATCCCCACCGTGGATGCACTCCCTGTGGACCACAGAGTTTATGCCTATTTTCTAATCCGCCGTGCAGCGTAGCACCCTCCTATGCGGGCGAAGCCCCGACCAACGAGCCTCCGGCTGGCACCGCCCTTGGCCACCACTGCCTACATGGAACCCTCTGTGGAACACCTTGGTTCACGGATTGAACCTGGATCCGTGAACCACCTTGTATTGCGGGATTCCCATTAGTCCACCGACCACCATGATTCGCAGATCGAACCCGGAGCTGCGAACTATCCTGGTTCGCGGACGGCCAGTCAGTCCGCAGACCCTCCAAGTTCGCAGATAACTAATCATTTCGCGGGCCACCTAGGTTCACGTATGGCCCCTCAAGCCATATAGCACTTCCCTACATGAATGGCGCAAAATCCTTTGGAGTTCCCATTCCCCGAGCTAGATAAAATACCTCCAATTCGGCCGGATCATTGGCCTACTCATCGGCCCCAAGCCGAGGCCTCCACGAGAGCCACCAGATCCATGTGGTGTAACCCTCAGGCGCACCAACGTGCCATTTGAGTTCTCATACCAATGTTAAATAGGGGAAAAGTGGTTTCCCCGACCCTTGGGCAGATTCCTGAAGCATTCCTGGGTCCACATTCCCATGGTAATACAGGGTCTGAGCCCAAGAGCCCCCTTATTGCCTCCACTCGACAAGATGGGGGATTGTACTCTTCAGCCGTCAGGAAATTCTCCCCTCCCCAGCCCCAGAGAGGGGGCGGCATACCCATCAGAAGACAGTCGTCCCCATACACCTCAGTACTTCCCCGAGTACATCCCCAGGGAACAAGGGAGGTAACGGGCACAGGATCACCCATTTCCCTCTCCCGCTGTGCTTTGTCACATTGGGCATCCATCTCGGAGTAAACCCCGACTTTAGGGGCCACCCTTTGCATAATCCCCAATCCACTTCTCACGGATGCACCTTTCATGACCTGATCATCTGGTCCTAGCTGCCTCTTGTTTCTCACACCGAGCATCACTCACATGGTCTTAGAGTAAGCATCGACCATGACATCCTCTTACGGGCCTCATCAGAGTGTAAGCCCCAATCCATTTCCATGGGCCTCCGCAGAGTCTAAACCCCAATCCATAGACATGGGCCTCCTTAGAGTGTAATCCCCAATCCATCACCATGGGCCTCCTCAGAGTGTAAGCCCCAATCCATCACCATGGGCCTCCTCTGAGTGTAATCCCCAATCCATCATTTTGGGATGCCTCACAGTGTAAGTCCCAAGTCAATGCGAACTACGAGGAATTTGATTCCCTACAACAGGGATACGTAGGAAGCCTCCCCGAGGTTCAAGCCCGATCACAACTGGACCCCTGGGTCCACCTTCACGTCAGTTCTCCAACACATGGATGGGAACTATGAGGACTTTGATTCCCTACAACACGGATACGTAGGAATCCTCCCCGAGGTTCATTCCTGACCACAACCGGACCCCCGGGTCCACCTTCACAACAGTTCTCCAACACCCCGATTCAAACTATGTGAACTTTGATCCCTGTCTCCTAGGCATGGTACATAGGAAGCTTCCCTGAGGTTCATGCCCAACAACCGGTCGATCCGACTATCTTCGCATCTGTTCACCGAGCTACTCCTATCATCATCTCCATGAGTCCAAATTTTTTAGAGTCATTAATCTAGTGAGGGATGGTAAACCTCTAGCCTAAAAGATTCTGATCCCCTCCGTTCAGCTGACCATAGCCAACCAGGGATAAATTCGTTGATACTATGCTTGGGTACAAACAAAAGATTCACTAACATATGAATACATCTTAAATCTATAAGAGAGTCCCGAAATAGGAAATAATTCCCCCCAAAATGGTGTGATAAGCCAGACTTCCCATCCTCTCAACCAATGTGAGTTCTTAAGCATCACTGATCAGACCATCTGGCGAACGCCTGACTTTGGCAAGAAGGTCCATCCATTATCAGATACGGAGCCGCTGGGATTTTTGAGACCGAAACCCGAAACATGGTGTTATATACTTTTTCCCATAGATGGATTCATATTGGTCAATTGGGATTAATTATTAAATGAAATTTTTATTTGAGAACTTGACTAGTGTAAATCATTCCTTTTAATACCCTTTAATGTCCATAGAGTAGTATATGATAATCTATTAAACAATTTGAATGGTGCTTCCAAATTAACTATTTATCTATGTTTGATATGTTATATCAATGATCAAAATTTTGTTCTAGACTTTTTGAATACACTTCCAAAACATTGAGGTAACCATCATATCTTAATTATATATAGTTGATAGTGGGGTTCCATATAATCTATCCACATCTATGGTGCATATCATTGCAATTTGATTGAGTTAAAAGAATAATAAAATGGTGACCAAATGACTAGTCATTGTATTATAATAAAAAACAAAAAATATGGAACTCCTTCATATATATGTCTTTAGAAGACCCATTTTATAATCAATATTAACATTCCACTATTTCAGTTCAATTTTTGAGTAGTAGTGTCATCATCCAACTGGACTTCATTCATTCTTCCATAAAATTCTGGCATTCCTAGGATAGTAATGTATATTCTCTAATATCATTATTTATATTTTCCCAATAAAATTGATAATATATATTTATATAAATTTTTTCCCCAAACAAGGATTCATATTGTGGTGCTATGAGTATCATCTAATAGTTCATTATTTATCTTATGATCAAATGGTACAAATAATTCTTCCTTAAATAATACGATTCTAATTTTATAAATTTTTAATTTAGAGAGGATTGCCTTCCATATTGATACAAATATTTTTAATTCCAAAATCAACCCTTTGGCTGAAAATAAATTTTAATTTATTTTATTTTGAACCCGCTTTATGTATGAGCGGTAACCCACAACAAAACAAGCGATAACCCACATCAAGAAATCACAAAAAAATTCAAAATTAAATTTGAAGATGCTCCATCATTCCGTATTGGTCCAAATTACACCTAACCTTACCAAATCATCTTGATTCATTCACTATGTCACTTTACACCCCATAGTCGTCACATACCAAATCATTGGAGAGATCTTCCACCAGAGACCATCGTCGCCGTCGTAAACTCTTCATCATCACCACCATTATCTGAATCTCGATAATAGTCTCTAGAATTAAAAAACCCAATATCATAATCTCTCAACCTTTACTATCACCATCAACCCCAGCATCATGCACCACCAAGAAAAAACATCAACAATACCAGATACCCAAAACGGACAAATCCTAACAGCCAAGGCACCACTAATTACTTTGAAGAAGAAACATAAACAGAAAATTACAATCAAGAGGCCATGTTCACAAGACAAACTGACACATAAAGCATCTAGAGCACCGAATTTCACTGAAACACGCTTCTTAGAACCTCATAGATTCCACTACACCAAATCATACTTGGAGAGACACTGAGGAACTCTAGGTCATAGAACGGTTCAGTGCCTATGGCCTCCGCACGACACCACTAAGGACCAGCAAACCATAAGAAGGAAGAATGACAGTATACTTTCTTTTATGATTCTCATGTCCATGAATTTCATATCTAAAATTATTATATAGATTTCAATCCCAAATATGGATAAGTTTGTATGATCCTTTATACATAGATAATAAATTATTTATTCTCATTTCAAAGATTGTAATAAATAAATTAGTCATATTCATTGACTGAATCATTGATGGGTTTGGTAAGATCATCTCATGATCAACATAGTGGAAGAAAACTATTATATATCCTAATATACAATCTTCAAAAAAACTATGAAATAATGAAAATGAATAAAACAAGTATACCTAAACTATCACAGAACCCTCGATAATCAACTATATTCATGGAGAATGTTGGATTGAGATCACCAAGTGACAACCAATGAAATTTTGTATCCACTGGGATAACACCAACAACATATATCATCATACACTTTGAGAGGATAAAAGGGACTCCTATGGTGTGATAGCATAAATGTCGTTGTATATAAAAGTAGAACCAGGATATAATAGTGCATTAGCTATGGATTGGATGTATCATGCTAATAAACACCACAAGCATGAGGATCAACATTTATTTATATATCCTCGCTTTCATAATTAAAGGAAGTCGAGGGTTAGATTCCATCTAATAGAAGACAAAATGTATCACCAAGGACACATATATATTGAGTATATAATCATTTTAAAGGTTAAAATTATATTTAAAAGTATATATTTAAATATGTTAAGTATATTATTGATTTATATAAGAATGAAATGATGTTGAAACATGGTAGTAGGAATACAACCATATTGTATGCATGTATCATATTAAATTTGAGTAAATGTAATCTCAAGAAATTGTGATATGAATATTAATCATACCAGAGATCCAATATATTGTATATTTTACAGTATGATATACCATTTTTAATACATATCAAACAATCTCCCACATCCACTAAAATCACAAAATGAATTTGTGAAAAAAATTAAATTTTTTTTTTGAATCTTTCCATACACTTTTTGATGTAGTTTATAAAATTATCCAAATTTAATTATAATTATAAGGAATAAATATATTCCCCTATGGGTATTCAAATAATTAAAAAAAAATATTAAATATAAATTTCATAAATTTATACAATGAGCAGCCTCTAGAAAAAAAATCAGTGGAATCTAAGAGGACCATCCCGGATCTATGTGACCACTACGAGGGGTCAATTTAGTGGTCTTACTTTTTATATTGTTTTATTATAAAACAAAATTTACCTAGAGATAGATAGTGTCGACTATTTTAAAAGGAAAACCGAAACAAATTGACTACAACATCGGAACTTACAAGGTTTTACACTCAATAAGTGTATCCAATCATTGAAATGATCTAGAAACAATATGATATCACAAATTCCACTAGAATAAAATAAATTTTCAATTACTGTAATCATTTTATATACATCACATGTATTTAACTGTTGTATATTTTAAATTATTTTTTCTCTCCATTAAAAATATATGATAAATTATAATTTTTTACAACAATGGAATGAAACATCACTAACGGGCTTTAACACAACATCATGGGAAAACATGAATTCATTACACATTCCCTTAAACAAATAAAATATTCTTCGTATTTGATTACATGTATATTAGCTTTAAAGAACCACTTTTCATATTTTCCATTCCCTTGTTTCGTCCGCACAAAACCCAGACGATTATAATATATAAAAAAAATTAAATTATAAAACTACAGTTACTTCTTCTCTTTCTTCTTTTTTCAAATTTTTATGACACACCGTAAATACATTCAAATTCAATTATAATAATTTTTTTGCCTAGTATTCATAATATATATTTTGAGAAACTGATTCCATAAATGATTTTAACTATATAAAAACATGAATTTTTTTGGTCTCTTCATTCTTTATTAATCTAGGAGTTCCTACTTGTTAAATCCATTTTCAAGCATCATATGTCATAGAATTATTACTTAAAAAACTATTGAAATTGTTCCTCATTCTTTCCACAATTATTTAATAATTATCCATTTATGTTAAACATACATTACTACATTCATTCCATTTTACATGTCATCATTCATCAACGGAATATAACTTTTCATGATACCTTATTCACTCTTCCATCAAACAGAATCAAATACCTCTTATTAGGTGAGTACGTCATGTCCAAATTAAAAAATATTCCTTCTTCTTCATGTTTAACAAATCCCAAAACACATATATAACTCCCCAAACCAAGAAGCATGGAGTTTCTTCATTATCTTATTACATTGGAATTATGAGAAGGAATAAAATCTCGAAAGGCTGATCATTTTACCAATCATGGAAATCCAGATTACATACATGATACCAATAATACAGTGAGAAAAAGGAAATAAAAACATGATACATAATAAAAATAAATAAATACCATATATGAAATCATATTCTAAAGATTCATCATCATAAACTTTGGAAATAAAACGTAATACCAGTGAGCTTAATTTCTTGTTATGGGTAATTAAGGAGTAATTAATAATATATTGATAAGAATAAATAAAAATGGAATGGTAAATAATAGAGAAGACATGAAATTTAAATAAATAGATAATAAATACTCAAGATAGAATTGTAAGAAAATAAATAACATAAAATTGAAACAATGAACTAAAAAATTAATGTATCCATAGATATGTTTATGCAACATTTCTTGGATGAATAAAAGTATAAATTAAATGAGTGGAATTCATAATTATTGTACGCAATGTTTTCTAGGTAAATGGAAGCAGCACCATCAACAACATTCACAAGAAATTTTAGCTATCAGTTAAAACCCCATCTAAGAAATCTAGTAAAAAATTTTATCTCATGAATCATATGCATTAAGGGTATTTTATTAACTTCTTCCCAACCCGTATGGCTTACCTTGAACTGTCCCCTACCCAAGTCGTACTTGTTTAAAAAAATTTATAATATTTAATAAATAATATTCCGTATAAAATATATATATTTTATAATGGATAATAAATTATCAACATTTCCCCAATCATGTATAGGTAATTAATATAGATACCATTGAAATACAATTAAAACATTATTAAGGAAAATAGTCTTCAAACATCCCAAAGTTTCTCCTACCACATTGAAATATTTATAACCATAATCCCAGTGGTGAAATATAATAAAGTAAAAATTTATAATATCATGAGAATAAGGATATTCAACATATAAAATGATAGAGGTAAAATATATAAAATATAAAATAAACTATGTGCATAAGTACAATTTAATCTCAGTGGGATGCAGATTGAGTGAAAAATCATTTACTACTATAGTAGATTCAGAATTATGGGATATATGAAAGAGTTATAATAAATTAAAATGTATAATATCATGAAATAAATTTAAATAATGATATAATATATCACAATATTTAGTAGATACACCACTAAAACTAAATAGGTGGTGTACATGGTGTATGCCTCACGGAAAGAAAAGTGAGGCCATAATACCTTACCATTAAAGTCAATTTGATGTGTGGTCTTTATCCACCAATATAATAGTTTAAAATATATTAATAAATTATAAAATTACTTTAATAATGTTAATAATGTCAAATATTAACTTCTTACAAATTTTTATTACCCTTCTGTTAACACTCTTTCATTATTTTAACTATTTTAGGTGTTAATTGCCTAGTTTTTTCTACTATGTTTTGATATCTTATTTTTTTTCTTATTAATTAGATGATGATTTAATCATATAAATAATGTAATCCATGATGTATTTATCATATTTATTCATTATATATATATTCATATAAGTGTGTAATATTAGGATATTATAAATTAAGTGCATCATTCAAGGAGACGTTAGGTCGTACGTACGCATGAACGCTAATTCCATTTTTTGTATTAATATAATTAAAAATAAATGATATATATATATAATATAATTAATGTAAAATATATATGTTATATAAGTTACATAGGTTTATTAAAACATTCCTTCATCTGTTCCATGTATAGCATGAAATAGTCGTATCGCTTTGAGGGGCGGTAGTCCACATTTCCTCAAACAAAATCAACATATTACCCAAGATGGAAAGTGTAATGTTATTTAATATATAAAAAGTATATAAGAATAAATAAATTAAAAATATAATATATAATAGATTTAAATATATTTTACATCTCAATGTCCACCATGATCATTGCTAAAGGAAAATGAACAATCATTATTTCTTGATGATGTAGTTCACCATACACAGAAACAATATGTTCGTTACCTATTATATGATGGTGTGTGTAAGTGATGTTAGATATCTTTACATGGAAAAAACCTAGTATATTTATTATACTTTAGTATTTAAATAATTACGTAATAATGATAATTTATGGCATTGATAATGGAAATGAAACTAGTAATCTTGATAGAAGATGTTACCTCTTAATTGAGTAACTTCTTTTGGTTTGTACCAAAAGGCTTACATAGAAATAATTATGATCAAGGGGATTACTATAAGATAAGGGGGAATATTTTAGATTTATTTTGGTAGAGATTTTTTTAAAAAAAGTGTCTTGAGATGTGTGAGTAAGTGAGAGGAGATGAGGTCCTTTTATAGTGGAGGAGCAGAGACACTCTTATAATATCTATATAATGGAATTCCATGCACATTTTTCACATATTATGTGGACCAAAAATAGTAACAATTATATAAATGATAGTATATGGTTAAAATATTTCCATAAAATAGGTCTTTTAAATGTTTAAAGGTATTTTTTGGTCCTTATGGATAATGTTTTGTCCCTTAAAATTGTTAATTTTTCATTAATTGTTGTAATTAATTTTAATCAATTTCACTAATATTTTTAGTTAATAAAAATTTTCTTTTATTAAAAATTATAATTTATGATTTTTATAAATATTGAATCCTTTTCTAAAAAAATAAAAATCATATTATTTGTAGAAATTGTTTTAAATTTTATCCCGAAAGTGGGATTACAACGGATGTTTTTAAAGTAAAAATGTTTGAAATTTTTTTTGTTGTTTTGAATCAATTTCAATGTGAAATTGATTCCAATTACAAAAACATTATTAATTTATAAAATATAATCTAGTTAAACATTAATATCAATAAGAATATTATATAAACATATAAATAATTTTGATGAAAAAGCAGTTTTGAACTAAAATTCAGTTTTTTAAGTACTCATTTAAAAATGAAAAGTTTTAGAAAAATAAAAAAAACTCTACGTAACCTAATTATTTTTTTTTATATTTCAAATATGTAGTTTATTTTGACATATTAATTCAATTAATGTGTTAAATTAATATTTAAAATGAGTTCTCCATTAAAAGGAGATAAAATTAGCTTTATTAACATTTTTTTATGAGTTAAATAAAGTTGTTATTATCTTATGACTATCAAACCTAAAAGGTGAATACAAAAAATAATTATTTTAATATAATATATATAACATTAATATCACTCTTTAGTTTTAGTTAATTTATTCTACTAGCATAAATCGTGTTTTGGAGCATCAAAATAGTTTTCTATAAAAATATTAACTTTATATTAAATTGATTATTATATTCATTTATAATTAATTTATTTCCAAATAATTCATTATATATTTTAATAAACCATAATCATCATAATTTTTTTATTACTATTAATACATAATAATTTAACAACTAGGTTTTTTCACTATATATTAAAATAATAAATTATTGTTTGATAAAACTCAGTCTTGCATGTGACACACGCTAACTCAGTGCTGCAAGAATTGAAATATATAGAATATATTTTAAATTTTAAATATAATATATATTATGTAAAATATATATATTATATTTCATTTTTTGTGTGGCGTTTCATACATGTTATCAGATAAAATGTTCTTAATTTAGATTTTTGTGGCATCACATTCTCCATACCTTATTTAAAATTTTCCATTGAAATTTAAAAAGTGATCGTGGTGATAGATTTTTTAATATTTTATATGTTTAAATACCACATCTTGATAAGGTTTTATAATTAATCATCTATGAATGATATAGAGTTAAGTACAAATGTCAAATGGACTATGATGTATCTGGATATCTATGTAAGAGAACATCGGTGGAAAGTAGAGATACACACATGGATGAAAAACGTTAATATTTGTATTGAGTTATTGAGATCATCAATAACAAACAAGTTAATCATCAATATTAATTTGAGGGACTCTAATCCATAAATATTTTATGATTTAAGAGACCATCGATTCAACAAAAATTAAGGAATTATGAAAACATTTAATTTCGATGTAATTTTCACAATGTTGGGTAATTCTTTTACTGACCATGAATATAAGAAAATATTCATAAAATATTGGTTTTAATATCATATGAACAATCCTAAATTTTCATTATTCATTGATAAAATTATATTTCAACTCATTACTCCCTAAATTTATTTACCAATAATGAATTTTTTATGACTTAAGCACTAAAAGAAACATTTAAAAGGTAGTAAGGCCTATAAGAGTGTGACAAGTACAACTATTTTTCTCTATATTTCAAAACCATTATGGATAATATATTAATATATAAACCTAAAAATTGATATTATTGGTTCATTATTAATATTTATTCTTCCAAGTATTTAACAAAAATGAAAAATTAATGAGGAAATTGTGTAGGTTAGTGGTCTGCCTCAAACCCTTATCATCCTTTAGCCATGGGTTCAAGATATGTGGGCCTTTCATATTTGATTGATTTTTACTCATCCTATTGTTTTTCTTCTTAAAAATCAAAATGAAATAATTTTAAAAAATAACTATGATGGACATCCTTGAAATTAGTTTTATCATTAAGTATCCTTTTAACATTGACTTTCAATACATTCTCAATACATAAATACTTCATCCACTAATTTTCCCATAGAATCTTCCATGGTCTAGTATGTATCTATAATATCATTTCATGTATTTATAAACCCTAAAACCTTATATTCATTCTAAAACATATTAGGTTTAACATATGATATTCATTTTATTTATCTATTCAAATCATACAAAATGGTATCTAAAGAAAACATATATTTTCTTAAGAATGTCCTTTGAGAGTGTGAAATCATGTGTGTAGTAAGACCCATTTTCATGCACCATGTTACCCCAAGTCAGGTTCAGAAAACCTTGTCATAGTTACTTTTCCTAGGTATATCAGTTCCTAAATCATGTCCACTTGTAGTATGCAGACAAGGATATCTTTATAGGAAGACCCAAATAATCATTACATTACCAAAATTATAAGATATTCTTATATACTTATCCATAAATTCTTCCATAGGGTTCTGTTTTATAATAAATGTTTTCCTAAATATAGTTCCCATGGATTCTAAAAAACATCCTTTGGTACTAACTGTAACACCCTGACCCTAGAAGATCATCATTGGTGAATTATCTTATTACATTTTCATGATTACAAGGAATGAAATCATGAAGGACCAATTAGTTTTATTGTCTTGTAAATCCATATTACATACATGATACAAATAATAAATTGGGAAATTTTAAATAAAATCATGATACATAATAAAAAAAATAAACAACATCTGTGATATCTTATTCAATATATTTCTCTTCATAACTAGGGGAAAGGATACATAATGAATCTGATCTCAAATACACAGTAAGGCTATATAAAGTAGAAGAAATAATTAATCGATAAGAATAAATACAAATGGAAAGATAAATAAAAAATAAAAAATTCCATTCAAATAAATAGGATTGGTAAATTCAATATAGGATGGTATTAAATTGATACATGTGTCATTTAATTAATGAAATAAAAATTTAATATATTAATAGATATATCGATGAAAAATATCATGGATCAATAATTACTAACACTAAATAAGGGAAATTATTACCATCAAGACCCATAATAATATGGTTTATCTATCATTTAAAAACCATTCTAATTAATTAAGCAAAATATTGCTTATTCTGAGACTACTGATTCATCTTGTGTATTTCATGAACCAGTCCCCAACCCATAGGTCTTACCTTAAAAAGTCACCAACCTGTGTCTTACCTGTCCATATCATTCCACATATCAAACAAATAACTTGAGTTATAAAATATCTAGATTTAATAAAGGATATATATTTTAAAAAATTATAGTCAATGATAGGTAATGATAGTAGATACCATTGAAAGGCCATTAAAACATTCTTGATGAAAATAATTTGTTCAAATCCTAAAGTTTCCCATACAACTTTGATAAATTTAGAACCATAATGTCCTTATATGGATAAAATTTAATGAAAATTATAATATAATGAGAATAATGATAATCATGATATAACTTTTAAATGGTACTATATAAAACATATAAAATAAACTAGGTTCATAAAAATAATTAGGATTGAATAAAATGTCAATTGAGACAAAAATCCCTTACTACTTGAGTAGATTTTCAATTATTGGCTCCATAAAATATTAATAATCAATAGAAACGCTTAATATAATGTTATAAACCGAAATTATGATATAATATATCATAATGGGTAATATATACACCACAAAAAATGTGAGTAGTGTAAATGGCGTATACCTCATTACAAGAAAAGTGATACAAGAAAATCATATACTAACCATCCTTTTTTGTGTGGTGTTTATCATCATGTATAGTGGTTTAAAATATCTTAAAAACTTATACCATAAAAATAATAATGTTGATAATATCATATATTAACTTATTACAATATTTTATTATCCTTTTCTTAGCACTCTTTTATTATTTTAACTATTTCAGGTGTTAATTGCCTATTTTTTTCATGTATGTTTTGGCTTGTTATTTTTTATTACTACTAATTACATCATGATTTAATAATATTCAGAATTTTAACCAAAATTTATTTACCATATATATTATTTATATACATATTAATATTATTTTATAATATTTTGTGTTTAGAAAAGAACTACCTCATTCAAGGACATGACAGGTCGTACGTACGCATGAACGCTACTTTCATTTCATTTTTGTTTTAAAAGAATAAAAACAAAATGATAAATATGTATATTATAATTAAATTATAATATATTTGTTAAATATGATAAATTATTTATTAAAAAAACATTTATATGTTTCTTCTATGGAATGAACGAGTCATATCGCTTTGATGGGGTATTAGTCCACACTTCCTCAAATCAAATTATCATATTTACTCATGATAGAAAGTATAAAGGTATGTTATATATAAAAAAGAATGAAGAATAAAGAAATTATAAATATAATATATAAAATATATAAACATTTTTTCTATCATAATTTCCATTGTGATCATTGGTAAATGAAAAATGGACAATCATCATTTCATAAGGCTGTAGTTCGCCACACCCAAAAACAATGTGTGTGTTACCTCTTATTTTTAGGTGTGAGTAAGTGTAGTTATAACACATAACAAGAAAAAATACTAGTATATTTGTGATATTATTTTTTTAATAATAAATAAATAAAAATATTCCACGGGGTGGATAATGGAAATGAAACTAGAGAGCCCGAGAGAAGATATTACCTCTTAATCAGGTAACCTGTTTTGGTTTGTTCCAAATGATTTATTGAAAGGATATCTACACAAGGTGAGTCTTTTAGGATGAGGGTTTGGATTTTATGACAAATTTTTGTAGATATAGGTTAATCCAATTTGGATTTCTTGTGTGGTGAATTGGTAGGATATGAAGTTATTTTATCGTGGAAGAGGATTGACACTCTAGTAATATTTTTACAATAGAATTTCAAGCACGTTTTTCATGTTTAAATTGGATCCAAAATGGTGAAATTTAGATACAATATTGTATACATTCTAAATATGGACTTAAAATTTTTCTTTTAATTGTGTATTTGTCTTTTTGGTCCTCAAGGTTATGGTTTTGTCCCTTAATAAAATTATTTTAACATTAATCATTGCAATTGATTTTAATCAATATCACAAGTATTTTTTGTCAAAACAAAATAGTTGGTCTTATTATAAATTATAAATTATTATGATTAAAAAAATTAAATACATTATTCCAAATTATAATCATATATGTTGTAGAACTTGATTTAAATTTATTCTCGTGGGCAGAGTGCCAATTTGAATTTTTAATGTAATATTATCTCAACATTTTCTATGTTTTTATAATAAAATTAAATATGAAATTTAATCTAGTGAAATATATTGTATTAACTTATAAAATATTATCTAATTAAAATATAAAACCAATTAAAAATATAATTTAGCCTTATAAATAAATTAGAGGAAAAATATTTTTTCAAAAAAAAAATAATTTTTTAACCATTCATTGAAAACTAAAAAGTTTCATAAAAATATCCAATATTCACCGTAATATATTTATTATGTTTATCATAAAAATATGAAGTTTATTTTTACATATTAAATCATTTATGTTTAAAAATTTATATTTAAAATGGGTTCTCTATTAAAATGTGTAAAAATTGGCCTTCTAAAAATATATTTTTTGTGTAAAATAGAGTTTGTTCTTATATTATGTCTATAAAAACTAATGGATGAATATCATAAATATTTAATTTATTAATATATATTTATTTATTACATTAATATCTCTCACTAATTTTAATTATTTTTATGAATCATCATAAAATAATATTTGGAGAATAAAAATATATTTTTCTAAAAATATTCACTTTATATTAAATTACATCTTATATTAATTTATAGTTCATTTGTGACCATTAATTCATTATATATTTTTATAAACCATTATTTTGATAATATTGTTATTACAATTCATAACTAATAATCTATTATATAGTTTATATATCATTATATTTTAATAATATGTTATAGTTCGATAAAACATTGTCTTGCGTGTAACGCATGATAACTCAGTGTTGAATGCATTGAAATATATATAATATATTTTAAATACTAAATATATTATAAATTATCCTTATATTATATTACATTATGCACTTGGTGTCAATTTTCATACATGCTATTGAATACGAGTTTATTACATTATATATTCGGGGTGTCACAACATCTTTCTCTTCATATTATCTTTAATGCACTCGAACAGTTTCAATGGAAAACACTTTTGTTATTATTCCTTCTATATTCATTGAAGTGTTCCTTTTATATAATAAAAAAATTCATTATAATGATATTTAAACATAAAAATATCATATTACTCTACATCACTAGATTTAATTCATAGTAACTCATTCTACCATGTGACCCGTTGTCACTCTTACTTCTTCTTGTGGTAGATCATTACAATATGTGGTCAATCAGACCCTTAATGTTAGTTAACTATTATAATGTGTGGTAATAACATTCTAACATATGATCATAATTCCCTTCATGTGATCACACTATTTTAATTTTCGTTCTCACAACCCTTCATGTGGTTTCACTATTCAAATTTATCGTCGCATGATGCATCATGTGGTCCCACTATTCTAATGTGTGGTTGCACAACTCTTAATATAGTGTACAAACATCATCACATGATCACAAGACTTCATCTCATGGATTATTAATGTTGTACTCTTTTGATAACTCACATATTTATGTGTTGATAGAAAATTGACAATACCATAATCTATTTCATTTATTGTTCATCATTTTCATCACTAAAAAAACAAAAAATTCAACTCAGTTGTCCTAATAAAATCTCTCCCTTTGTATTTTTTTATCCAAGGAACTTGAATAAGTAAATCTCTAAATCTAAATTAATACATCTCTAAAAAATAATTAAAAGTCTATGTGTGAAAGATGGATTATGGAAAATAGAATTATTGAATAATAAAACCATATTTACCGTAAATATATGATAAAAACATCAAATATTCAAAATTAAAAGTATCTCTAAAAGTTAAGAAACATTTTCTGAAACCACATTCACAAATTGTTAGAATACTTCACACAATATGACATCATAATTTAATTCTTAAGGACCCCCTAAATATATATGAAATCCCGTGATAGGTAAAATATATATATCAGTGGACTAGATTTTTTATGGTATATATTTCCCCCTTTGGTAAGAATATCAAAAGATAATATGATGGGGTTGAACATCCATTATCAATCTCAATTTCTAAAATGTATCCTCTTTATGTGGGTAAGTGAAATTCTCAGTTCTTTATTCCTCTATAGGTATATGTTCTAGTTTGAGTTAATTTAATTCAACATGATATATAATGAATATATATAAGGCCCCAGCCTTAAACCTTACTTAATCTTGAGTTATTACAAGATTAAACATTGAGGATCTTTTCGGGTTTAGAGTTTTAGAGAATTAGATCATAAAACTTGCATTACAATCCACATATAAACAACGTGGTTACATAAAGATAGTATTCTTCATTCCCATCAATGGAAACACATTTAAAATAAAACATGGATTATTTCTTGACACATCCTTGACTCTATCATCTTATCATGTACCTTTCCCTTGACCTGTGAAAAACATTTCAAAAACATGGAATGAGCATAAAAACTCAGTATGGGGTATAAAAAAAACATGGAATGGAAAAATTTGTTCATATATACATAAGAATGAAATCATACATTACCCAAAAAACATAGGCACTTTAACATACCTCATAAAATCATGAATAAATCATAGAAATCATAAGACATAAAGGTAACTTGAGGCATTCATAACATTCTTACGTAGGGAGTAACCCTCTTGGTTACATTTGGAATACCCATCACAGTATATTACCTAAAATCTCTTCGGAGAAACCTTAACGTTTCACTCCTTCGCGTTACCCAATGCATTGGAGAGCTATAACGGGCTCACCCGCCCTTAGTTTATCACAGAACCACCCATTTTCATAATAATGCCCAAGAACCATTACATAATCATATCACATAAAACATGCATAAAGGAAACATAAAATTTCCACATTTCAATCACGAGATATCAATACAACACATTGATATAAAAACATTATGAAAACCATTTTCAATACTAAAATAAAAGAAAAGTAAAACATGGTATTTATTTTTCTTTTAAAAAGAATGTATGGCTTGTAGAGGAAACTGAAACTCAAATAATGGTCAAGACGGCGGAGAAGTCGTTGTCGCCGCATACGTACGACAAAAACATTCCCTTTTTTCTTTTATTAAACGCTTCGTATAAAAAAGACTCCTTTTGAATAAACGTAAAAGTAAAAGGCGTTTATACACTGTATAAAAGAAAGTTGTGTATAAAATAAAATATCCCTCAATGAAAGGAGATTGAGACGAAGTCCCATACCTCGTATCCGACTTGACCTGGCCGTTCTTTAATCTCCTGAATAATAAACATTAGTTAATCTATACATACTTAAGAATCTTTTTCATGTTCATTCATCATTTTATACCATGTTATGAACATCATGTAATCATTTAAGTAAATAACGCTCATTTTGTCGGAATTTGGTTCTTATGTCAAAAATAGACTTCTTACACATACATGTTGTTAATTTGGTCAAAGGTTCATTATATCCAGAATGGTATTCATTATTTAGATATCATATATGTCATATATATCCAGTACATAAATGCATTTATAATATTACATAATCATTTAGAGGTAAGAAATGAAATGCACCGTTCATGGAGACGGTAAGCCGTACGTACACATGAACGCTACTTTCATTTCTATTTATTATTTTATTGAATGGAATCATAATGATATAAATGTATATTATAATTCCAGTATAATATCATATATAATATCATAGTTCCATCCTTTATATTTCCCACATATGGTATTTAACGAATCAAATGACTTTGAGGGGGCGGTAGTCCGCACTTCCTAAAATGAAGATATCGTGTTTACCCATAATGGAAACCATAAAGGTATGACCAAAATGAAAAAAAAAGATTAAGGAAAACATAAACATATTATATATCATATATAAAAATAGTGACATCATAATTGCCACCTTTGAAGGTGTTAAATGAGTATTGAACAATCATCGTTTCGGGAGGCAGAATTTCGCCATCCACGGAAACCATATGTTCTTTAAACATTTGATGCAGTTGTGTGAGAGTGTAGCTCAAATAAATCTTATAACAACATCCTAGTATATTTAATATACTTTTTTTGTTAAAAAGAAGTAAATAAAAAGAGTTTAGGGGGTTGGAGAAGCAAAATAAAACAAATGAACATGAGAGAATGAATTACCTTTAAAAGTGTAACTCCTTTTGATTTGAGTCTAAAGGCTTCCTTTGAAAGGATTATGCACAAAGGGAATCCCCTAGGATGAGGAGAGGTATGTGGAGAGAGTAAATGGGCAGGGGTTGGCCGAGCCAAAGGCTTGAGTAGTTTGTGAAATGAGGTAGAGGTGGGGGCCTTTTATAAGAGGAGAGGAGGGGCACTTTTGGAAAGTAAAGAAATATTACTTTATTTGAAAATGTTTTTGGGTTTTAAAAGGTCCCACATTGAACTAATTCGTGGATAAGGTGATAAGGGTTCTAAATCCACTCATCCAATTGGTTTTGGACATGTGTAGTTCATATATTTTACATTGTCTTTCCATTTTATTTAAATCATCAAATAATGATGTCATCGCTGCATCATTATTATGTCATAAATAATTTAATTTATTTAATGTCTAAAAATTATAAAAAAAATACTATGATGTAGGAAATATTTTTATCTTTCCAATTACTATTTATAATCAAATATCTGATCTTTATAATCCCATTTAAAAATTGTTTTCGTAAAACGTATTATGTTTGTGTCATTTTTACTTTTACATTAAATAAAAAGTTATTTATGTCATTTCCAAACCAAAATGTCTCCATGGGGTCCTCAAGTTGACCCATGGATTGTCTTGGTCGGCCATGACACAACCAATAAGGTTGGGACATGTGTCTAAGTCATTTCATATTATTAAAGCATTATTTATACCTTAAACTACACTAATTACCACTAATAGCGATTAAAAACTTAATAAGTTACTATTCACCAAAAAATTATTTTAATCTCATTGAACCACATTTTACCTCTTAATGACAACCATGTATGTCGGATTTTCAAAATTCAATACACATTAGTGGTAAACATTCATTTAACTGAAAAACCAGTTTGCTTGATTACCACTTAGTGGTTTCACTATTCATCAAAAATTGAAGTTTTTCAGAAAATTACCAAAAATTCACCCTAAGCTATATTTGATATTCTGAATTCAAAAATGAAGTCTATTTTACAAAATTCAAATCATATAAGTCACATTAATTAATTTAATAATTAATTCCCGCTGCCAGAGCAAAAAGCGTGTTTTTACAAAACAATAAGTATCAAAAGATTGACACCAGTTTAAGTCTAATTTCAAAGTGAAATTGATTACAATGACCACCATTGGATAAAATGGTAAAAATATATTCTAATTTCACTTCAAAATCAATTCAAAAAATAATCTAATCATATAAATAAATTAGGTTAAAAAGCTCTTTTGATGTAAAATGCAGTATTTTTCACTATTCATTAAAAAATGAATATTGTCAGAAAAATACCAAAAATACACACAAGGTAAATTTTGATGTCCCAATCATAAAGGATAAGTTTATTTTGACAAACATAGTTTATAAAATTTTCAAAATATAGATTCAAAAATGGTTTGCCATCAAAAGGCACTAAAACAATCTTTTACGAATATTAGTGTATTCCATGCATAAGATTGTATTTATTTTCATTTTATGCCTCTATAACACTATCTTAATCATTAATAGACATAGATAAAATATCTATTATTCATTACTTACTTGGGATGTTACATCCTTCCCCCCTTTAGAAAATTGCGTCCCCGCAATTTATTTACTTATCGAATAAATGGGGGTACTTATACCTCATTGCATTTTCAGATTCCCATGTTGCCTCTTCAATCATGTGGTTTTTCCACAAAACCTTTACCTGGTGAATCACCTTATTCCGTAACACTTGCTCCATGTGGTCAAGAATCTGGACCGGTTGTTCCTCATAAGATAAGTTCTCTTCTGGTTGAACTACCTCTGGACTCAAAACATGAGATGGATCTTGCATATACTTTCTCAACATCGAAATGTGAAAAACATTGTGTACCTGAGATAAACTCGGAGGTAAAGCCACTCGGTATGCAACTGATCCAACTCTCTCCAGAATTTCGTATGGTCCAATGAACCTTGTACTCAACTTTCCTTTCTTACCAGATCTCATCACACTTTTCCAAGGAGAAACCTTGAGAAAAACATGATCACCTACCTCGAAAGATAGATCCTTCCTCCGGTTATCCGTATAACTCTTCTGCCTACTCTGAGCTGTTCTCATGTGTTTCTGAATCAGATGAACTTTTTCTGCCATCTCTTCTACCAATTCTAGTCCCATCAACTTCCTTTCACCCACTTCATCCCAGGAAGCTGGAGTTCGACACCGCTTCCCATATAATGCCTAGAATGGTGCCATCTGTATACTGGAATGAAAACTGTTATTATATGAAAATTCAACCAAAGAAAGATGTTGGTCCCATCGTCCCTGATAATCCATAGAACAAGCTCGTAGCATATCCTCCAATGTCTGAATTGTTCGTTCTGACTGCCCATCTGATTGAGGATGAAAAGCTGTACTAAAATTTAATTCAGTACCCAACGACTTCTGAAGGCCTTTCTAAAAGTTAGAAGTAAACCTGGGATCACGATCTGATACAATGGAGAGATGAACTCCATGTAACCTGACTATCTCTTTAAGATACAAACGGGAAAGTTGATCAAGAGAGAAAGTATCTCGTATAGCAAGGAAATGAGCAAATTTGGTCAAGCGATCAATAATAACCCAGATTGCAATATTACCTCGAGATGTCTTCGATAATCCAACAAAAAAGTCCATGGATATATTCTCCCATTTCCACTCTGGCACTGGTAAAGGCTGAAGCATCCCTTTCGGTAACTGCCGCTCTGCTTTAACCTGCTGACAAGTCAAACACTTCACAGTAAAATCAGCAATATCTCTTTTCATTCCATCCCGCCAGTAATACTCCCGCAGATCTCTATACATCTTAGTACTGCCCAGATGAACTGAAAACGGAGAACTATGAGCTTCACATAACAACTCTCTCTTCAACTGTGAATCACAAGGCACACACAATCTCTTCCCAAATCTCAAAACGCAATCATTATCAATGTTGAATTCAGGCAACTTACCTTTCTGAACCAGCTCTACCTTTTCCTGCAACTCACTATCTTGCTTCTGTGCTTGCATGATTCTATCTGATAGAGATGATCTCACTGATACCTGAAACAAAACAGAAGGACTCCCTGCACCAACAACTTCAATGCCAATGTTCATCAAATCCTTAACCAAAGGATCACGTTCCAAACGCAACATTGTTAATGAAGCATTACTTTTTCGACTCAAAGCATCAGCCACTTTATTTTCTTTTCCCGGATGGTAATGAATTGTACAATCATAATCCTTGATTAATTCTAGCCATCTCCTCTGTCTCATGTTTAATTCTTTCTGAGTGAATATATACTTTAATCTTTTGTGATCGGTATATATTTCACACTTTAGTCCATACAAATGATGCCTCCAAATTTTTAAAGAAAAAACAACAGCAGCTAGTTCCAAATCATGTGTAGGGTAATTTACCTCATGAGTTTTCAACTGTCGTGAAGCATAAGCAATTACCTGATCATTATGCATTAGGACGCAACCAAGTCCTTTCAATGAAGCATCAATGTATATAACAAACTCACCATTCCTGGAAGGTAGTGCCAAAACTGGAGCATTCACCAATCTTCTTTTCAATTCCTGAAAACAATCATCACATTCTTCTGTCCAGATAAACTTAACACCCTTTCGAGTTAGCTTAGTCATTGGACTAGATAACCGTGAAAAATTTCTAAGAAACCTTCGGTAATAGCCCTCCACACCAAGGAAGCTACGAATCTCGGATACATTTGTGGGTCTTGGAAATTCTTCCACAACTTTTGTTTTTGTAGGATCAACAGTTATTCCATCTTTAGAAACAATGTGACCAAGGAAAGAAATTTGTTGCAACCAAAACTCACATTTGCTGAATTTCCCATACAGTTTCTTTTCTTTTAAGGTTTGCAAGATCACCCTTAAAAGTTTTTCATGCTCCTCTTTACTTTTAGAAAACACCAAAATATCATCAATGAAAACCACCACAAACATATCCAAGAACTCATGGAATATTCTATTCATTAAGTCCATGAATACAGTAGGTGCATTGGTTACCCAAAAGGCATTACTACAAATTCATAATGGCCATATCTCGTATGGAATACGGTATTCGGAATATCTGCCTCCTTTACCTTTAGCTGATGGTACCCCGATCTAAAGTCAATCTTTGAAAAAAACTGAGCTCCCTGGAGCTGATCAAACAAATCATCGATATGAGGCAAAGGATATTTGTTCTTAACAGTGATATTATTCAAGGCTCTATAATCAATGCAAAGTATCATAGAACCATCTTTCTTTTTAAAAAATAAAACAGGAGCACCCCATGGTGATGTGCTAGGTCTAATGAAACCTTTCTCTAATAAATCTTGCAATTGCTCCTTCAACTCTAAAAGTTCATTTTGTTCCATTCGATAAGGGGGTTTTGAAATTGGCTTAGCATCCGGAACTAAGTCAACAGTAAACTCAACTTCCCGATCTGGTATTATTCCAGGCAACTCATCAGGAAAAACATCAGGATACTCATTTACCACTGGCACATCATTAATCTGAACAATTCCTTTATTTTCGACAACGTGTGCAAGGTAACATTCATTTCCATATTTTACAAGTTTCTCAGCCTCTTGATATGTTATCAAAAGTAAGGGTTCATTCTTATAAAAAAACTGAAAGTCTTTCTGAAAAGAAACTTCTTTAGCTCCACAGTCAATCTTAGCATGGTAAATAGAGAGCCAATCCATACCCAGGATAACACCATACTCTACTAGAGGTAGAACAATAAGGTTTGCAAGTAGGTTCTTTCCACAGATAAGGATAGGAAGATTCTTATAAATTCTTTTTGCCTCGACACTTCCCCCAGGTTTTTTTACCAAAAGTTCCGGAGTCATTTCTTGAGATGGTATTCCCATTTTACTAGAAAAGGTTTCAGAGATGATAGAATGTGTAGACCCCGAATCAAACAACACACTGGCATAATCTGAAAAAAAAACAAAGTACCTGATACAACTTCATTTGATGTCCCGACATCTACTGAAGTAGTTGCAAACGATTTCACCACCCCTTTCTGCTTGTAGTCTAACTGCTTCCCATCACTCAAGATCCTTGTCGGACACTCGTTTGCATAGTGACCCATCTCATTTCACTTATAACATTTCACTAACTATAAATCAAATTTGTTCTTACCTTCACCTTGATCCTTTTCAGTGCAATCACGAGCCTTATGTCCCATCTTACCACATCGGTAGCACTTCCCAGAATTCAGAAGACATTCCCCAGCATGCCTTTTTCCACATTTATCACAAACTAGAAACTTAGTTCTCTTACCATCAGACTTTTTTGAAGAATTCTTACCTTTCTCCTGCCACCTCCGTCTCTTCTTCTTCTGGTTGTTATAGAAAACTTGGTCATCGGAAAACTCCATTTCCACCTTCTCAGCACATCGAACAAGCTTTTAATAACTTTTAAACTCATGAGAAGTTAATACCCTTTGATACTTTGGCTTTAATCCTGAGTAAAAACGCTTGATTTTACTATCAAGGTCCCGGATAAAATTTAGAGCATACCTTGCCAATCGAGTGAACCTTTCTTCATAGGCAGCCACTGAGTCTTCCTCTTGCCTCAATTCCAAGAATTTCTTTTCCATCCTAAGTCGAATAGCCTTAGGAAAATACTTCTCAAGAAACATACCTTTGAATTCATCCCAGTCAAGAGCATCAATATCATCGGCGTCCCTGATATTTTTAACCAAAGACCACCACTGATCTGCATCACCCTCCAAACGGTAAATAGAAAGACTAACCTTTTGATTGTCTGAACACCCCATGACATCAAAAATCTTTTCCAGTGCTTTAATCCACCCTTCAGCTAGCACAGGGTCAGATGATCCTCTGAATGATGGTGGATGTTGCCTCATGAAATGTTCCACCACTGACAAGTTCCTCTGCGGTTGATCTGGCTGATCTCGTGCATGGATACCACCGCCATTTATCGCTTGAGTCTACTACGCCATTACTGCAACAAACTGTTCAGTTCCAATTCCGACCATTTCTGGATGCTGATTCGGAAGGTTATTTCCTTCTGTATGCCTTCCTAGCACTGCTTCCCTGTTTCCTCTGCGGAAAACCATTCTGAACAAACATGTGTTAGATGAAGAAACATGGTAATCTTTAAATGCTATATCATTTCGAAAAAAAATATTTTTGGATAATAATTTAATAGAATTCTAACTCCTAAAGTTAGCTAAACCGACCTCTGATACCAACTATAAGGCCCCAGCCTTAAACCTTACTTAATCTTGAGTTATTAAAAGATTACACATTGAGGATCTTTTCGGGTTTAGTGTTTTAGAGAATTAGATCATAATACTTGCATTACAATCCACATATAAACAAAGTGGTTACATAAAGATAGTATTCGTCATTCCCATCAATGGAAACACATTTAAAATAAAACATGGATTATTTCTTGACACATCCTTGACTCTATCATCTTATCATGTACCTTTCCCTTGACCTGTGAAAAACATTTCAAAAACTTGGAATGAGCATAAAAACTCAGTATGGGTTATAAAAAAAACATGGAAAGGAAACATGAGTTCATATATACATAAGAATGAAATCATAATTTACCCATAAAACATAGGCACCTTAACATACCTCATAAAATCATGAATAAATCATAGAAATCATAAGACATAAAGGTAACTTGAGGCATTCATAACATTCTTTCGTAGGGAGTAACCCTCTTGGTTACGTTTGGAATACCCATCACAGTATATTCCCTAAAATCTCTTCAGAGAAACCTTAACGTTTCACTCCTTCGCGTTACCCAATGCATTGGAGAGCTGTAACGGGCTCACCCTCCCTTAGTTTATCACGGAACCACCCATCTTCATAATAATTTCCAAGAACCATAACATAATCATATCACATAAAACATGCATAAAGGAAACATAAAATTTCCACATTTCAATCACGAGATATCAATACAACACATTGATATAAAAACATTATGAAAACCATTTTCAATACTAAAATAAAAGAAAAGTAAAACATGTTATTTATTTTTCTTTTAAAAAGAAGGTATGGCTTGTAGAGGAAGCTGAAACTCAAATAATGGTCAAGACGACGGAGAAGTCGTTGTCGCCGCATACGTACGACAAAAACAATCCCTTTTGTCGTTTAGTAAACGCTTCGTATAAAAAAGACTCCTTTTGAATAAACGTAAAACTCAAAGTGGTTTATACACTGTATAAAATAAAGTTGTGAATAAAATATAATATGCCTCAATGAAAGGAGATTGAGACGAAGTCCCATACCTCATATCCGACATGACCCGACCGTTCTTTAATCTCCTGAATAATAAACTTGAGTTAATCTCTACTTGCTTAAGAATCTTTTTCAAGTTCATTATTCCTTTTATACCATGTTATGAACATCATGTAATCATTTAAGTTAATAATGTTCATTTTGTCGGTATTTGGTTCTTAAGTCAAAAATAGACTTCTTACACTTACATGTTGTTATTTTGGTCAATGGTTCATTATATCGATAATGGTATTCATGATGTAGATATCATATATGTCATATATATCCAGTACATACATGCATTTATAATATTACATAATCATTTAGAGGTAAGAAATGAAATGCACCGTTCATGGAGACGGTAAGCCGTACGTACGCATGAACGCTACTTTCATTTCTATTTCGTATTTTATAGAATGGAATCATAATGATATAAAGGTATATTATAATTCCAGTATAATATCATATATAATATAATCGTTCCATCCTTTATATGTCCCACATATGGTATTTAACGAATCAAATCACTTTGAGGGGGCGGTAGTCCTCACTTCCTAAAATAAAGATATCGTGTTTACCCATAATGGAAACCATAAAGGTATGCCCAAAATTAAAAAAACAGAAGCTTAAAAAAAACATAAACATATTATATATCATATATAAAAATAGTGACATCATAATGGCCACCTTTGAAGGTGTTAAATGAGTATTGAACAATCATCGTTTCGGGAGGCAGAATTTCGCCATCCACGGAAACCGTATGTTCTTTAACCATTTGATGCAGTTGTGTGAGAGTGTAGCTAAAATAATTCTTATAACAACATCCTAGTATATTGAAGATACTGGTTTTATTACAAAAGAAGTAAATAAAAAGAGTTTATGGGGTTGGAGAAGCAAAATAAAACAAATGAACATGAGAGAATGAATTACCTTTAAAAGTGTAACTCCTTTTGATTTGAATCTAAAGGCTTCCTTTGAAAGGATTCTGCCCAAAGGAAATCCTCTAGGATGAGGAGAGGGATGTGGAGAGAGTACATGGTCAGGGGTTGGCCGAGCCAAAGGCTTGATTAGTGTGTGAAATGAGGTAGAGGTGGGGGGCTTTTATAAGAGGAGAGGAGGGGCACTTTTGGAAAGTAAAGAAATATTACTTTATTTGAAAATGTTTTTCGGTTTTAAAAGGTCCCACATTGATATAATTCGTGGATAAGGTGATAAGGGTTCTAAATCAACTCATACAATTGGTTTTGGACATGTGTAGTTCATATATTTTACATTGTCTTTCCATTTTATTTAAATCGTCAAATAATGATGTCATCGCTGCATCATTATTATGTCATAAATAATTTAATTTATTTAATGTCTAAAAATCATAAAAAAATACTATGATGTAGTAAATCTTTTTAGCTTTCCAATTACTATTTATAATCAAATATCTGATCTTTATTACCCCATGTAAATTTTTTTTTCGTAAAACGTATTATGTTTGTGTCATTTTTTCTTTTACATTAAATAAAAAGTTATTTATGTCATTTCACAACCAAAATGTCTCCATGGGGTCCCCAAGTTGACCCATGGCTTGTCTTTTTCGGCCATGACACAACCAATAAGGTTGGGACATGTGTCTAGGTCATTTCATATTATTAAAGCATTATTTATACCTTAAACTACACTAATTACCACTAATCGCGATTAAAAACATAATAAGTTACTATTCACCAAAAAATTATTTTAATCTCAATGAACCACATTTTAATTCTTAATGAAAACCATGTATTTCGGATTTTCAAAATTCAATACACATTAGTGGTAAACTTTCATTTAACTGAAAAATCAGTTTGCTTGATTACCACTTAGTGGTTTCACTATTCATCAAAAATTGAAGTTTTTCAGAAAATTACCAAAAATTCACCCTAAGCTATATTTGATATTATGAATTCAAAAATGAATTCTATTTTACAAAATTCAAATCATTTAAGTCACATTAATTAATTTAATAATTATTTCCCGCTGCCAGAGCAAAAAAGCGTGTTTTTACAAAACAATAAGTATCAAAAGATTGACACCAGTTTAAGTCTAATTTCAAAGTGAAATTGATTCCAATGACCACCATTGGATAAAATTGTAAAAATATATTCTAATTTCACTTCAAAACCAATTCAAAACATAATATAATCATATAAATAAATTAGTTTAAAAAACAGTTTTGATGTAAAATGCAGTATTTTTCACTATTCATTAAAAAATGAATATTGTCAGAAAAATACCAAAAATTCACACAAGGTAAATTTTGATGTCCCAATCATAAAGGATATGTTTATTTTGACAAACATAGTTTATAAAATTGTCAAAATATAGATTCAAAAATGGTTTGCCATCAAAAGGCACTAAAACAATCTTTTAAGAATATTAGTGTATTCCATGCATAAGATTGTATTTATTTTCATTTTAAGCCTCTATAAAACTATCTTAATCATTAATAGACATAGATAAAAATATCTATTATTCATTACTTACTTGTGATGTTACAATATATATCTAATAAAAATTTGTTTTTATATTTTTTTCATGGGATTCTTTATCATATTAGTAACACAATAATTATCACAACCTAATAGAATTGGTTACTTCATTATAACATTTAAATATCATAACTATATAATTAACCTAATTAACTAAAGTATTTAATGAGATAAAGACACATATTCTACCTAATTGGTGTGGAATATCTCTAAACACTACATAATTTTTAGTTAATAATCAAAAGTTTTTTCTAAAAACAATACTACATCAAAAGTTGACATTTTTTCATTTACAAAACATACCCAATAAATATTAGTAAAACAATACAAATAAATAGTTACCATACTATAGTATTTCAAACCAAAATAAATTATTATGTTAATGTGTTTAAGAATTTCTTATATATCCAATATATGGGACTCTTTTAGTGAAATGTGATACTTGGTATAATGTGTAAAAACATATACTAATTCATTCTTTGATGTTTTTATATATTAAAAGAATACAATTAACCACATAAATACATTATGATCAATATCATTTTTTTATCATCATATTATAATTTTTTCGAAATAAAATAGGTCTCGAAATAATATTATAATCTTCAGTTACAATCCTTCTCTAGTATTAAATCTGACCATTTTTATTACATTAAATTATTATTACTTTAAAATTTTAAAGGATTATTAAAAATTTAGGTATCTTGGAATACTATAACTAATACATGGAAACATAAAAAATTATTTTAAAACACATTAATGACTTATTCATGGTTTCACCCTATGTTACTTTTACTTTATCTCAAATCCTGAGACATACATAAATGGAAATGGGTGATCATGAAGCCCAGTAATGGGATAAGCAAGGGATACATATAGCATGTGATCATTAGACATGTCAATTAGAACATGAATAATTATAATAAGTCATGAATAATTTGAATATATGAATTTTAAAAACATGAATCAAAACATGGCAAAGTGGTTACGATATAAAAATTATTCATTTATAAGCTAATTAGTATGGTTTATAACCAATGTGTCATAAATGAAATATATAACGGCTATTCACCGAGGTATCCAAAAACATGTCAAATCTATATATTAAATTCTTTAACCGTTTCTTTATAATATTATCAGGGTGTACCCTTAATATGTACTCATTTCATTCGATCCACATTGATCATAATAATTCAATTTTTCAGTAGACTGTTGAGAATATTTTGTTAGTTTCATATAAAATCATTGAGTGTGTAAGTACGTAAAAGATTGAACATAAAAAACATTAACTTATGGAATTGGATAATGGGGTTAATATATGTAAATACATTAATAAATAAGATAAATTAACAAGTAGTTGAATAAATATTGATGAAGAAATTGTTTAGGTATTCACAATATAATAGTTATCATTTAAAAGAGAGAAATGTAACTAGTAAATTCGGAAGCATGAGGGGATTAAAATGTGGATTTATACAAGTTTTATATGAGATATAATGAAGTTATAACTTTTATAAAATATAATTATATAATAATGGTGTGATAAAAAGTTTATTAAAAGATAATAACATTACATTTATAATATATATACAAAAAAGATGTTATTGAATAGAAGAAAAACAAAGGAGAATTCCTATACCTTGAAGAATTAATCCTAATTCCTCAGGATTGAACCATTGGGGAATAATAAATCCTTATGGGTACTATTTGGGATGAAAATAACCATAAAATCATGAGGGAGGAATTTTTAGTGAACTTTAATAGAGAAATGGGTTGGTTTTTAGAGAATATTTTGAGGAATAATTCAGTAATTTCCATATATAGTTCTTGGTTGTCCAAATTTTGGAAAATGAAAAACTATTGTCATAACAATGCATTTTTTCACATGGTTTTGGATATTTTAGTGAAATCATATGATAATTTAATCCTTTTAATGTAAAAACAAATTTTAATATTCTTCTTTATTTAGAATGTTAAATTTTCCACAAAATAATTCTTTTAAAATCACGTTTTCCATTTTAGACATTAGAAAGTCTTATAAATTTTGGAATTTATTAAAAACCCTTAAATAATTAATGATAACAAAATAAAATATATTATGTTATATATTGTTGATAATTAATCTCTAAATCTTTACTCCATATGTATGAATTCATAAAACATAATGAAAACCCATAACTGTATTTTCACTGTTCACATAAAAATAATGTATTTTAGAACATTCTCAAAAGGATACCCTAATATAATTTAGATGTGATAATTTAAAATATAATATTTATTTTATGAAAATAATTTTATAGATATGATAATTTTAACTTTTTAATATAAATATCTTTATTTATTGAAAAATATTTTTTTTAAGATATAGTTAAATTTCTAGAACATATAAAATTCCGTAGTCTATTATAATTTTTTTTCATTTATAATTAAAAAAAGATATTTTTAATGTAAAATTTAAAATATTACTTAGAATAAAAATGTTTATTAAAAAATATAATATATTTTCTAAAAAATACAACTATGTTTAACTTGTTTTCAAAAATCAATTTATCACATTAACATTTCTAAAACATATTTTTTATTAAGAGAAACTACTCTTAAAAAGGGATTTATAGAATAAAAATTTATGTTATACAACGGAAATTAAACATTATATAACTATATCCTAGATAGGGAACCTATTATTAATCAAATCTATTCCCTAAAGTTATGGTTTGCGATGGGGGTAGTTTTGAGGGATGGCTCTACTAACATTGACTGAGTGGTAATCTCCACTAACTTGAACATATCCCATATGTGATTTCATTCAATAATAACTTTTTGAGGTTCTAATTTGGATTAGTCGAGGGAAAACCCTAGTGATTCTTACTCCCTCTCATGGATAGACAAATAGTCATCAAATGGAATGACTCAACATTTTGAGGTCTTCATTTCTTCTTTCTTAATCAATTTTCCATTATTATTATTAATTATAAAAAGTAATTATAATGCTCAAATTATTACCGAAGTGTATAATTCTCAATGATCAATTTGAAAAATTGTTATATTGACCAATGGTGTGATTTTATCAATAGTCATATAAGGTCAAATCTCAATACTTTCATTTCCCTCTATACACTATAAATACCACTTCATTATTTCACTTAATATTCACTATAATACATATTATAGTTATATTTTCATTTATTATGATATTGAATGGTTTAATAATATTTTTTCATTTATATAGTGTTAGTCATGGGGAAATGATTCTAGTAGATTTGTGTTATCTATAGTTTCATATTTATTAAATTTTTTTTCTTGTTTATTTTTTTGGAATTTTCATTGGTTTCTATCTAACTAATTTTATGATCATTATAAATGAGATATGGGTTTTTTTGGTTCCTATATATTTTTAATGTGTATAACATAATATGATTTAAAACACATTTTCTCATGAAACCAATTTCATTTAAAAATCCCGACTTGTTAAATAATTCCCCCCAATAGAAACCTTCTCCCTGAAATTTCTACTAATAGTATAGGTTGGGAATAGACAAACGTACTTATGTTTCATTCATTCCTCTAGTTCCCACATTTCCTCTAAAAACATATGGTTTTCCACCTCACTTTGAAAAGATGTATCTTATTTTTTCAAATAATGATGTCTCTAGTTTCCAAGATCTCAACTGGATTCCACTCATAAATTAGTTAATGTTCCAGTTGGATGAACATAGGATTTAGTACATGTGATAAGTCAGTTATGTACTTACAATACATAAAGGCACGAAACATATCATTAAATTCTTCTATATTTGGTGGAATTTCTAGATGATAGGTCACTACTCCTACTTGATCATGGATTTCAAAGGAGCTAATGTACCTAATTCTAAGATTCTAATTCTTTCCAAATAGTATGACTCTCTTCCAAATGATATTAGAAGAAAAACTATATCTAAAAAATCAAACTCCAAGTCCCTTCAATTATTGTTAGCATAACTCTTATACTTAATCTAAGCAACATTTTTATGTTGTTGGATGGAATGTTCCTTTTTTGTTATCTCTTATATGAGATTGGGCACATGAAGATTTCTTTCAGGATCTTCTTCCCAACAAGTAGGAGTTCTATATCACTTCCAATATATATGTTCATAGCGTAAAATTTGAATACTCAAGTGGAAGATGTTATTTTGTAAGAAATAAACTAATTGAAGAATTTGGTCTCATCCACGTTTAAATTTAATACAACATATTCATATAATTTCCTCGATTTTTTAGTAGTCCTTTAATATTTTCATTTAATTTGGCAATGATAATCAATAATGAAGTTCAATTAAAAATGTAGTACATTTTGAAACATTCTCTATAATTTTGATGTGAACCTTGGATCATGATTGGAAATTATAGAACGTGTTTCCCCATATACCAAACCAAATCATTTATTTATATCTCTGTATTTTGGCCAAGAGATAATTCTTCCTAGATTGATATGAAATAGGATGTTTATGTGGCCTTTATTTCTTTACTTTTTTTCACATCAACTTTCTAATGTTTTCTATATTTATTACTAAAATAGTTTATTTTGTATAATAATTAACGACTATTAACTTTTTTATATTAAATTTTTAAAAAGTGTTTTTTTGTTAAAATTATATTTGTTTGTGTTTATTTTTGTCATTTTGAATACTTAAATTTTTTATTTTCTATAATAACCTCAACATACATTTATTTTATTTTATTTCTAACTTTTAAGGTTTTATATTTATTGTTTTAATTTGTTCTCTTTTTCTATTTATTATTTATTCAATTGTATTTAAAATTAATAAAATTTAAAAAAAAATTATTTTATTTTTTAATTTACCATTAAATTTAATTTCATTATTATTTTAATTAATTTAATTCATTCTTCTCTTTCTATTTTTTAACTTAATTCATCAATTAAATTTATTATTCATTTTAATTTTAAAATAAATAATTTTCACTTTTTATACTCTTAATAATTAAATAAATATCAAAATTTTAATTCATTTCATTAAAATGTTTTTTCAAATATTAATATTTAATTATAATATAATTCAATTTTTTTTAAAAAAATTAGTTAATTTATTAATGTATTTTATATTTAATATGTTTAATTTAAAAAAAAATTGTAATATGAAATATTTTATTTTTTGAATAAATTTTAATTGATATTTCTTTATTTTATTAATTTAAATTGTAAATTAGAATAGTATATTCATTTTTTATTTTATTTAATTAACTAATTATTGTTTAAATGAATAAACATCATTAATTTGAAATTATAAAATTGTTTATATTTTTCCTTTTTATTTTTTGTTCTTCTCAATGATTTTTTTCACCATATGACATTATTCCTTGTGACTCAGTGTGAGAATAGATAGAGGGAACATAAGGGAGTCACCGCCAGCCTCATCCACTACAAAAAACAGAGGAGCGAGCTATAGCCAGAGTCAAGTGTTATCAAAAAAGAGGATATCAACAGATATATAAGGGGTCCACCGACATCCCTCCTTTTTTAACGGTGGATCCACACATACCCCCCTCCCATTTCCCACCTAGAATAATCCATTCAAACCTATGGTCTTTCCTCAACAACTATTTCACCATAGCTACCACTACAACCCGCTGGTGGCTCCTCGATCCACTACTATCTTCTTATCCGATCAATACACTACCACAAACCTAAACCATCGTGAATTCTGGAATTTGAATAATGTGAACCCAAAAAAACATACATTCTCCAAATCCAATGAAATCAGACCCACTGTTAGAGGCATAATAACCATCCCCAGATATCAATCCACTGATTGAAAACAAATAGTAGCCACACTCCATCCAAACCACCACAAATTGTAAATGAAAAACTCATGCTAGAACCATTGAGTCTCTATGTTCCACACCAATATGAGTGTCACCAAAACTGTTCCTTCAATCCTTCAACCTTTCTTACCACTAATCATAACTGGCAGTAGGTGTAGAAGCCAAGCCCTTCTACTTATTTGGTAATAAGACACAAACCCCTTCCCCCTTTCTCCCTATACTAAACCCCCTCCTACATAAATATTATTTTTTATTGTATAATAATATATTATAATAATAAATATAATGGTATTAAATATAATATTTAATTAATATATGTTATGATAATAATAATAATAACTTGTATATATATATATATACTTATATATAATGAAAACCATAATGACTAATTCTATTGTATAAAATTATTTTATATTTATTAAATTATTTATAATAAGAGATATTAATATAATACTAACATATATTAAAATAATGATGAATATAGATACACATATTGATATATTATGTTCATTTATTAATGTTTTATCTGGATGATTTAGAGAAGGACATCATGGGGAGTGATACACGAGTAATCCGAGATGGAGCTAGAACAGTGACTTACCATCCTTGTGGAATATAGGCCGCTTGACCATGCTCTGACTGTGAGCACGTATGATGGAATTTGGGTGGATGGTTTTTTGTATTAAAGTGGGAGACCCATCAGGTGAATTTCATAGTCATCTGATTCCAACAACAGTATTGAAGATCAGGGACAATCTACCCCATTTCTGAACATTAATGAGTAATTGGTTCACTAGTATCAAAAATTACATATTCATTCATCCATCCATCCAGACCATCCAATCATTCCCTCAAAATCATTCACTAGAACATAGATAGGGAGGCAATCGAACTTGGAGTAGGAAGCCGGATTTGGAGCTCGAACCGATAGGGGATAAATAATTCTAGAGATGAACCTTCATCTCATTCTTCTAATTCTAACCATTTATATTATAATTCTTATTATGAGTAGTTAATGTGTTTAAGGGAAATTATTATTGAATAAATGATTTCACTTTACCTATTATACATAGTTAATATAATTGTTTGGTGCATTTTGAAGTTCACTAAGCTTCTTTTTCTATTTATGAGCATCATTTCACACTACCCAACAACAGACAGGGGAGGGTAGTAAATCATTTCAAATTTTATCATTGACCAATGTAATATAAATTTGAAAAGAACCATGAAATTATTCTCCATAATGATTAATTCAATGGTCAATATAAATATATCAAGGTTTTTCGAGCTGTTGAAATTCACTAAAGTGATTTCTCATTGAATATCCACCATTTCACAGGCACTGAATTAATTATTTAATTGGTGTAGAATATGAGGAATTTTTAATCAATTCAAATTAACTTAAAGACCCTAATTCATCAATTCCTAAAGTCACTTTTGTTTTTCATTTTCACTCTGTGCCATTTCTCACATCTATATTCACTATTTATTTCTTTTTTCGTTGTTTTTTTATTTTTTTATTTTTGTTTTGGTTTCCACAACATTATTCATTAATTGTGGATCGACAAACAATATAAAATTAGAAAAGTAGTAATTAGGATTTACAAATTTTAAATATTATCATGTTCAACAGCCCCCATAGTAATATTTGACTTTACTTTTAGGGAATGCTTGAATGAAAACAATAAGAAATTATAGAAAAATTAATATATAACAAAATCAAATAAAAAATTGAAAAACTAATAAATTAAAAACTAAATAAAACAGTATAAATTTCTTTTTCTAAAAAATGTGACTAATTGTTTATGCACATTAGAGATTCTAAAACATAACCCAACATTTTAATATCGGATATCAAAAAAAATTGTTTGTCCTTCTGAATAAAAGGAATTCAGAATTGGATAAATTGGGAACATTGACACAGGATGGGCTAAAAACCAAGAAGTGAATGTTCCATAACCCGTAGTACATTCCCATGAGAATCCCTGACATTCATAATTAAAAATTCCAACTAAGTCAAGAAGCACATCTTGTATTTTGTTTTCCTCTGGTTCGATGATCTGTGGTATAAAAGTTTCTCATATATCATGGATACCATTATTCAATGGTGTTATAAAATAAGAATCACTTGGGTTTATTAGTTAATTTTATGGATCTGTCCAGTAGCTGCCTTAGTGAGATCTATGTTAGGTGGAGTTGAGGTTTTGTGTGTCCTAATTCTATATTAAGGGGGAGGCTATGACTATGTTTTATAAATTAAATGAAGAAATATTTCAAAACATGGATGATGTGTTTAATGATTTTTTTCTACTAATTATATCTCATGAATACTAACATTTAGGTTAAGAACAATATCAATGGATTTATCAAAGATAAGTGATAGATTTTTATCAAATTATTGAATATGTTTAGAAGTATTATTAGGAAAATTCTTAAACACCATTTAGCTCCCCATCTTCTCATGGTTACTTTCCACAATTTCATCACCCCTTATAACATGAACATAGTTGAAAAATATTTTGGGATGACTTCTATTATTCAATTTATGATGATCATAATTTTATTTTTGATAAGTAATCCAAAAAATTACCAAGACACTTTTACTATGAAGAGATTAATTCATAGGGATAAAACAAGACCTCAAGATGTTGTTGTTAATTAAAAAGTTTTTAGGGATTAGTGTTGTCACTATGGGATGTTTGGTAATACATATAATTTTTGTCCCAATTTATAAATCCCCATATATTCTAAGGTGAGATAATAGTTTGTGGATTATATGCCTAGGAATCATGGTTACCACGATCCATTCCTGAATTCGTACTATTAAAGATACAAAAATCCACCCAAACTATCATGGAAAGAACTCGGTGTGATAAAATAACCCTCTTCCCCAAATTATCAGTCACAACCCAGAACATATTATTAAAATAAATATGAATATGGTTCTTATAATTCGAATGGTGAACTTAATGTAATGTTTCATTAGGTTCTTAGGTGATATTTGTTGTTTGAAAACAGATAATAATTCTATATTTCAATTTTTTCGAAATTCAAATCGGCCAAATAAATTTTGACTTATGATGTAATGATAAAGGGAAACCACCTAGAAAAAATAAATCAAACCCAATTGAAAATTTCAACAAAGCAACAACTGGTTTGGTCCTTAAAATTCACGATCTAGTTGTAGAATAATCAAGGAAAGGGGAAATTTATGATCAATATGAAACTAGAACTAAATATATAGAAGATACCAAATATAGATGATTGGAGAAACCTGAAAAATCTGGGAAAATGGTAACCTTTTATATAAAAAAAGTCCAATAACAAAGAAAAATGAAAATGAAATTGATTAGCGAGGGAGAAAAGAGGATATGGTTTGATGATGAGGGGTATCACTCACATTTTTTGAATAATTACCCCCATCCATCCATTTTAAAAAATGTCTAAGAAAGACAATGAACATGATTACCTAACAGTTATTTAGCTATTTTGGATCATCAATATTATCATTACCTCGATGGAAACTTTTAAACAAATCCATTCATACCAGAAATTTCTTAATAGGTTATTAGATTACAAGATTTATTGTGGTGAGAGATAAAAAATGAGTTTGAATGAGTAGTGGAGTTCCATAGTCCAATATAAGATCCCCCCAAAATTGAAATACCTTTGTAGTTTTTTCATTTCATGTAAAATTTTTCAATTTAAAGAGATTTGGTGCTTCTATGAAATAAATGCTATAATTAATCTTATGAAATATTCCTCATTCAAATATTTGGGCATTATGAAGATGAAACCAACTTCATTGACACTATATCTAGAAAAAAATTTAATTTTCTACCCTTCTGGGATGGTGGATGATTTGTTTGTTGATATATGAAAATATCTTTTCCGACTAACATTAACATTCACCATATGGAGTGTGATAATAATATTCCAAATATATCACATATTCCATGCTTAGAAAATAATACGGTTATAATTGATGTTTCTAAGGGTAAACTATACCTTCAAACTAGTGAATAATAAGTTTAATTTCATGTTTACAAGGAGTATCCACGTCAGGTATGTTTCACGTTGATGCATGTTTGAGATGAGGTTTTAAGAACTGAGGTATGTAATGAATATAATGATCCATTGATGATTTTATTATAGTCTCTAAGTTAAAATATTAAAGAAATTTATATTAAATATGATTCTATAAAAGAGCTAGATAAATAGGAGAGTGTTGAGAACTGTATTGGAAAATACATTTATGAAAACCATGAGGTTATATTACCCGACACCAGCTATCTTGCGGATAGTTTTCCTAAAACATTTCATAATTTTTATCATTCCCTTGTTCACATCCTTGATTTTTCTTCTTATTTTGAAAACCAAATGGATGTAATTATTATTATTTTACCTTTTCTATTGAGTGTGAAAATTTTGGAGCTAAGAATACATATGGAGTTAGCCCTATTCATCTTCAAGTTGATGGTGAGTCATCTAGATATAATAAGAGTGATCTGAAGGAACATCGAGATTTTTTTTCAAATATGAATAATAGGTCTTCCCATTCATCTTTTGACCAATTGAATGATCTAATTATTTCCATGGGTTTTATATATTCTTATAACAACTTGGTGATTTTCCCTCTATTACACCAATCGGTGTTTCCACTAAAATTTACATTGAAACTAATTGTGAGCCATTTATAGAAAATTCTTATTCTTTTTATGAACCTATTAATGTGAAAAGTGTGGGGGAAAGTGATGGTTATAAATTTAAATTGATGGATGTTGATTATTATGTTAGTTCTAAGCTGTTTAATTTTTTTAGACTCGTGGAATGAATATATGGATGTTGATCCTTTGGATAGAAGGATGCTTAGTCCCTAAATAATGGAGTTTTTTATGATCTATTTTCAAACTAAAGAGTTACAGACGTTTTGTGTGACCTACCTAATTTTTTAAAAGGAAACATTGAAGGGTAATGTAGAGATAAATCATACCCACTGAATGATGATGGTTAAAAAATAATAGTGGTCAATGTCAGGATGGAAACTGTAAAACTAACACTGTATGGGAGGAAACATATGATTTTATTGTTTTGTTATTTACATTATTATTTCTAAACAAATACTACCAGCTCTGTTGTGACTCAATCTTTATTTGTGAACCATAATTTCGGAATTTTCATAGTTATATTCTAACTTTTGTTTGATATTAACTTGTCTAACTATAGTGATTAATATTTTTCATGAGGAATAGGTAGTCTGCTGTTTGTGGGGTTGGTTGGTTTTGATAACTCCATAATAGTGGCAGTCTCATTTGAGGCATATATAAAATAAATAATATACTAGTTGGAGAACATTTGTTAATAATTCCCTCTACTCATACTCTTTTAAATTTCCATTCTGCTAATTACTTCTACATTCTAATGTCATTATGTTCATTTTATAGGAACATCAAGTTTTCAACCATATTACTTTTTCAATGTTTTAAAGGGATGTTACAATCGTTTTATTGAACATTTAAAATAGATTCTACATATTTTGGGAGTGCATGTTTCACTTTTCCAATCTATTTTTAGTGTTTCATCTATTTCATTTAATTTAATGTGAAATTTCTTGTTGATTTATGATACTCTTTTGAAAATCATTCATAAATTTATATAATACATAATATTTTTTTTAAAAGAATCTCCTTTGTATTCTTTTTAGTGGTGTCTGGTGTTTATTTTTGTTATAATTTTCCCCAGTTTTTTAATATAGAAGATAAGTTATTGATGTTTCCTAAAATCTCTTCATTAATCTATTACTACTAAATTGAATATTTTATTTGAATAAAACAACATCCCAATTTGAGATTCAACAGTAGGGAAATTGTTTATTTTTATGTGTGGGGAAGAGGGGTATTAATTTTATCAAACATGTCTTCATTGATAACACATAAAAAACCTTATGTTTTTTAAAAATGTCCCACCTCTATTAATTTTTCGTATTTTTTTAACATAGATTACCCAAAAAACAAAAAATCCAGAAAAAAAATTATTTCCATCCTTCTTAGGAAATAAATTAATTACTGGTTGTGGGATTCAAGTGGACTAAAATAGATAGAAGTTCAGGATTTCTTAGTGTTTGTGAATACAATATCTCTATAAGTTCCACTTAGGAACTTGGAAATGGATTTTTATAGGAGTGATAATTGAGGAATTATGATTTTTACTTGATAAAACTATAAATTTGATCATAAACCTAGGGGAACACTCTTTTTGATAAAATTATTTTTTGAATCAACTTTAATGATAATCATATAAGACATTTTTAATCTGGAATGAAATGGGAAATTTGTATACCATAGTAAGTCTCTATGACAAGTGGATTTTCAGTGTTTTTATTAATAAATAAAAAATATTTTCAATTTATATATGTTCATTTCATAAGAAATATGGCTGAAAAAATGTGTAGTTTAAAAAATGAACTCCTTTTTGTGAGGTGAATTTTGAACAAAAACGATGAATGGGAAAATAGGTTTATATAAATATATTTTATGTTGAATTACTGAATTGATAATCATTGATCATCAATTTTTTGTAATAGAGAGGATAGTGATAAGTAATGGGGTTTCATGTTAAGATATTAATTCCAATTTTATCTAATCTAGTACCCTACTAGAATTATAACCACATTTGAGTGGAAATAAGGGAATTAGTGAAATTATTATAGGAGTTATGATCATTTAGAAAGTGTAGGGATTTTTTATCTCCTTATATTTGGTGTCACTTAGAACATAGGAAATATTGCCTTTTATTTTTTCATTTTTTTAAATTAAAAAACATATTAAATTTCCCTAGAGTTTAATTGATTATGTGTGGGGGGTTTGAGGTGGAATTTATTTATTTACTATTTACCTCATCATTTATCACTTTTATCTATTTTTATTATTAAAATTATTTATTTGGTTTAATAATTAAAGAATGTTTTATTTTGGATGTAAAATTGTTAAAATTGAGTTTTTGTGTTAAAATTATGTTTTAGTACTTTTTAATATAGTTATTTTAATTAATTTAAATATAATAATTTTTTATTGTGACTTTCAACATTCATTTATTTGAATTTTTTAATTAAAATTTTTCTTTTTTAATCTTTTAATTCTATCTATTTTCTTTTATTCTTTATTAAATTATTTTTCAAGTTAATTTAATATCAATTTTCTTCCTTTTATTTAACTGTTAAATTTATTTTCCTTTTTACGTAATGTTTTTATTTATTTCTCCATTTTTTATTTTTTATAATCATTCATCAATTCAATATATTCATCATTTTAATTAGAAAATAAATAAATTTAACAATTTTTTAAAACTTTTAACATTAAAAGTAACATTAAAATTTTAATTCAAATAATTAATATATTTTTCATCATAGTTAGTGTAAATAATTATTTAATTATTGTTCATGAAACATAATATTGAATTGTTGAATGAATGAAATTTAGGTTAACAAATAATGTTATTATACGGATTATGAGAACAATCATTAATAAAAAATTATGAAATAAATGAAATCAAATGAAAATAGTCACTAAAAAATTATTAAAAAATATTAAAGATGTACTTAACAGATTTTAATTATTTATAGATATAAATTCATTAAATAACTAAAAATATAAAATATAATTTTTATCATTCAGAATACCATGTTTAGGAACTGTCTCAAACTGAGATAATGGTTTTGGTGAAGGTATCATGAAAGTAGGCTCGGTTCTGCAGTTGGTTGGTGTCAACAGTACTGATAGAAGGGTTTACTTTCGAGCTACTTAAATTTCTCTAATATTTTAGCAAAATAAATAGTTTACATTCAAATGTTGTGTAAGACCACTAAGGATATTTACAAGCTATTCTTGGCTCATACTAAAATTATAGGTTTCAGTAGCCTGAAAACAGACATTTTTCAAAGACTCGGGAATTTTTTGTCCAATTTCCGAAAATATAATAGAAATATTGGAAGTATATTTTTCTTCATATTTATAGAAGATAGAAAATTAAGGAAAATAATCATTTATTTTTTTCGTGTTACCTATATTAGATTATGTATGCTATGTTCGAAGAGGTATTAATCTTCTTATCATATGTAAATATTTAGCACATATTTTGATCTTTAAAAAATGTATAAATTTAATAATTCTACAAGAATGATAATGATTGTTTATAAACATATGAAGCTAAACACAACCAAATCATGATAATTACTTCAAAGTATTCTTGTTTTATTGATGAAAATATCAAATGGGAAAAGAAATTAAGAGGATTATTTTCACGACCCCCTTCCATCAAAGATGCCCCTCCTGAGATGGAAATGGTGAAAGAGAGATAATGACCCCCTAGTCCCACCTCCAGTAGGCCCCGGGGTGGCGACTAGCACCAAGGGTATGAGTTTTCACAAATATGGGAGGCATTATCCTTTTTATTATTTTGGATCGGGAAATAGGAAAAGTCAACCACCAAAAAGAGAAAAGAACAAGTGTATATAAATAAACCCAAACCAAGCCCAAATGCATGTTTAACCATTTTTTTATAACAAGTTACAAGTACAAGGAAGCTCAAAACTAAAATGCCAAAGAAAAAAAGAGAACAACAACTGCAACAACTTCAACTGCCCGACTAGTAGGGTCCCGCACGGCCCTGGTAGTCCTCCTGGAAACCTGAAAGTAAACGTAGGGTGAGCATACAAGTATACTAAGTAGGGAAACCTAAAGCTCTCGTGCACAAGTGGGGAGACACCCTAAGGTCCCGTGAGAAAACAGAAGAACCTGAAACTAACAAGGAAAACTATCCACCCAACCTCACTGGTCACACTCACCAAGTAACACAAACAAGTTTAGTATATATATATAGATCAAAAGTATTGGGTACCCCGCACCATTTCCCACTTAATTAGATGCTTCTCTTCCTAACGGCAAACGTCCTGACGCTACCACACTCTTCCCGCCCGCACACACCTGGGCCAAACCACGCATCCCGCCCGCAAACACCTAGGCCTCACAACCACGCATCCCGCCCGCACACACCTGGGCCTCACAACCACACATCTCGCCCGCACACACCTGGGCCACAACCACTAACCCGCCGCAGACACCTGGGCCTCATCCTGAAGGTTCTTGGGAACGGTAAGCCTGCCCGAAGAGTCTTGGGCTAAAGGTCGCCTCAAGCCATCACAGCCTCCGAGACCTACCCGAAGAGTCTTGGTTGTAAGGTCACCTCAAGGCATCATAGCCTATGGAAGAAGGAGTAGGAAGGAGCTAGTAACTAAGAGGGAACACCCTCTCCCATAAAATCGGAGTGTTCGGCACTAGGTGCTTGACATGGGTGTGGTGCGACAAAACACAAAGATACAATTATATATATACATATACCAAACACACAGCCCAACCTATGGCTTCTTAAAAAGAGGAACTGAGCATGTGCCTCAACACTGCTACCACGAAGCATGAATCAACAACAAAACAATCATCCCTCAACCCCATTTAGGTATTCATGTTTCATGCGATGGTTTAAAAAATTATTACTACTGGGAAACTATCATCCAGAGAAAACCTTTCACAAACATATCCCTGCCATCCACAACCAAGGTTAGGTAAAACGCAAGAGACCACATGACATTTCATTTACAAAAGAATATCACAACCATACAACATTCCATCATTCATTTATTTCAAAGTTCCACACATAAAACCCTTTCCACACACAAAACATTTCCGCATTTGAAAACACCTTTTACTTCCAAAACACTTTTCATAATCAAAACACTTTTCATAAATAAAGGCATTTTCCACAACCAAACACTTCCCATTTAAACCCCATCATTTACAAAAACATTTCCCACAAAAAAACCAAACCACCAACATGTTCATTATTCCAATTTTGTTCAACCAGGGTGATCACACAAGGTTTTCATTCTCATTTAATCAGCCAGTCTTTACGTGCTTATCCATTTTCCATGTTTTAACAAAACCAACCACAAACAATTCAGATATCAATTGCGCACGCAAAGTCCACCAACGGCCTTGATTTTCAGTAGGCAAAGGCCTTTCAATCCAAAATCACAATCAGAAGATAAAGAAACTGGAAGGCAATAGATACATCACAAAACCCCAAACCCTTCTTTATCCGGTTATTATCTTTATTTAAAGTTCAACTGCATCCCATGGAACAAATGAAAAATATCCCACCCCGCATGTTGCACCAAAAAGAGAGACGAAGGTAAAACCCTACTTCAAAAGGTCCCGATCATGTCGCTTCCGACGACGTCCTTCAGTGTCCTCCGCCTTCACCAAACCCGACAAACGCCTCCTAGGATGGAAGCTGGAGAAGGATGTCTGGAAGGAAATGTGACAAGTCCGGGCTTAGAAGCTTCGTCTCGTCGCTACGATCCTGTGGCCGCTGACGGATTGTAATTCGGAGCTCGGACAAAGAAGTTAGAGGAGGAATACTTCTCGATCGCCCAAGAACGTCGTCGTGCGAAGAAGAAACGATTGGTCTGGAAATAATCAGCGAGCCTTTCTTATATAGTCAACTAATAGGTAAAATAGTATGCAGCGTGTATTGATGAATACACGGTGTGACCGTACACCCGTTACGCGTTTTGACTGGTCAACACACGACACGTCACGCGGTTTCCACGCGTTTTAATAATAAGACGTTAATTTTATTAATATGTGTGTTTCGTTGACCCGAGACATAACTCATAAAAAGGTATCCATCACTGGTCTTAAAATGACCCTCTTAATTACAGGATTACACTGCCGCTGACGGTTCGTCATTCCGAAACCATATGAAGAAGTTATGGTCAAATTAAGATTATATAACACAAAACAAAAACATTATTATTATATTATTTAATTTAATTTAACACTTATTTTCTTTCCACCTCAAATAAGAACCCACGCTCAACATGTCTTAATGTGAAGCTCATAAGCCCCCCTGATTGACTCCACTTTTATATTATCATTATTATCATTTAATCATTATTATATTTTAAAATTTCTCTCTCCAATCACAATTATATTTATGCCCCTTTATTTCCCCTCACGCCCAGCACATCATAAGATTTCAATTTTTTCATTTCACCTTATTTCCAAAATTATTATCATAATAATAATTAATACTACACCAAAAGTGGCGCCTCCCTTCCTAATTCCATGCCCAACATGCCCCAACCTTCATTCCTTTATGGTTTTTATTATTTTCTTTATTGTTCCATCACTTTGTAATCTCTCTCCAATCTCACTTCAATACCATTATTAATAAAATTAATATTAATAATACCCATCATTAATGTTCAAATTTAGTCCCATTAAATTATATTACCATAATTATTCTTATATTAAACTAAAACCATTCCATGTGACTCAAAACCATTTCATTTAATTGAATTAAATGACAAAACGAAATTAATATAACTTACATATTCAACCCCTTTTTTAATACATTTAATTTCATTAATCTCTCGCACATAGTTTTACGTCATCATTGTTATTACTCTTTTTCAATAATAATATTTCATTATTTCATTTTATTAACTCATCACCATTATTATTTTTAATAAAAATAATATTTATGCTCATCGCATTGACTACATTAAACTACCGCGTTGGATATCTGAATCCAACCATGCCACATCAATGTCGCGTAACATACGTCTATTTAATTATTCAATTATATTTCTTTTATTTCACATTGATTAAACTAAAACCATTTTAATTTAATTAACAACAAATATTTTCAATCCATCATAATAATAATAACACTTACGCTACGCATCTTCATTTATTTACTTGCAATAAATATCATAACTCATTTTATTAATTTCTCATTCATATTATGAATAATATTAATAACGCAACACCTATTATTATTATTCTAATTTAATTCCAACAATTTCTCAATTTTTATTAAACTAAACGCCTTATTTTTTTAAATTCTTATTTAGAATTAAAACCCCTTTTAATTTAATTAATCACGCACTTTATATCACCATCTTTATTATTTAATATAATAAACTGACAAAACATCTTTTAATTTTTTTTAAAACCTTCTTCGTTTTTAACATTAATAATTATCATTGTTACGCGCGCCGTGTTGACCACATCGATTTCAACAAAGGAATGGACCGGAGGGGTCCGGTCCATTACATCAGATACCTCTCAAAACATTCTCGTCCTCGAGAATTAAAACCAAACCATAAAAGGGGGAAAGGTCCGAACAACCACCCCTTAAGATACCTCTCAGACCTCTTGTCATAACAAGAAACAACTGACAACCCTAATTATGTGAGTTAGGAATTCCCTCTCCTATGTCGAGATATTATCCGCTTTAGGCGGCACTGACTCGCATGCACGGGTTTAATCGCATCTGCATTAATGCGTCTCGATTAAGGACTGAGCCTTCCCACTTCCATATATTAGGATTTTCCAACTTACACTGCACCCAACAACGTACAACCCACACACTGCCCGGACACATGGCTTGAGGAATTCCTTCTCCCATGTCGAGATATTATCCGCTTTAGGCGGCACTGACTAGCCTGCACGGGTTAAATCGCATCCACATTAATGCGTCTCGATTAGGGATTAGGTCTTCCCCTCCCCACATGATAGGGATCTTCACGTACATTTAAAGAAAAGCGGGAAACAACATAGCATTAAAAACTCACAAAAACAAGGTCCAGGCCCAGACAATGAGCAAAAGAGTTCCAACAAAAGAGTGTGATGATCTTGAATTTAAACAAAACATAAGTGAGAGAATTTAAGTAAAACCGTAAACATCCCTCTCAATCTCTGGCCTTGCTAGGGATGCCACTTCTATTGCGTAAAACTATCTGTGTCCCGCTCCTCTGCCGTTCTGTTGACGTCCAGGTGCCATAGTTGTTCGGTAACCAGGGAACGCCTAAGCCCAATTAGTAATGAAAAACTCAAAGTTTTAATTATCATTTTATTTTAATTTCTTTCCCAGAACACCCTAATCAAGTAAAACACAAACATGATGATGTATGTACCTCCCCTAGGTTCTCTGCCCTGCAATCAATATAGTCTCACTTGGTCGTTCGGTAGGCTCAGAGTCCTTGCATCGGATCACGGGGGGCCCTAAAATCCCGTGTCCTAGCCGGTCTTCCCTGGCCTATGTCACGCACCAAGATTAACAAAAACGGTTGCCCTACCATCCCACGCAATCCTCACTGTGCCTAACTCCAGACTCCATCCAATCTCTCAACCATCAGCTCTGATACCATTCTGTCATGACCCCCTTCCATCAAAGATGCCCCTCCTAAGCTGGCAATGGTGAAAGGGAGATAATGACCCCCCGAGTCCCGCCTCCAGTAGGCCCTGGGGTGGCGACTAGTACCAAGGGTATGAGTTTTCACAAATATGGGAGGCATTACCCTTTTTATTATTTTGGATCAGGAAATAGGACAAGTCATCCACCAAAAGGGGAAAAGAACAAGTGTATATAAATAAACCCAAACCAAGCCCACATGCATGTTTAAACATTTTTTTATAACAAGGTACAAGTACAAGGAAGCTCAAAAGTACAATGCCAAAGAAAAAAAGAGAACAACAACTGTAACAACTCCAACTGCCCGACTAGTAGGGTCCCGCACGGCCCTGGTAGTCTTCCTGGAAACCTGAAAGTAAACGTAGGGTGAGGATACAAGTATACTTAGTAGGGAAACCTAAAGCTCTCGTGCACAAGTGTGGAGACACCCTAAGGTCCCGTGAGAAAACAGAAGAACCAGAAACTAACAAGGAAAAACTATCCACCCAGCCTCACTGGTCACACTCACCAAGTAACAAAAACAAGTTTAGTATATATATATAGAACAAATGTATTGGGTACCCCGCACCATTTCCCACTTAATTAGATGTTTCTCTTCCTAACGGCAAACATCCTGACGCTACCACACTCTTCCCGCCCGCACACACCTAGGCCAAACCACGCATCCCGCCCGCACACACCTGGGCCTCACAACCACGCATCCCTCCCGCACACACCTGGGCCTCACAACCACGCATATCACCCGCACACACCTGGTCCACAACCACTAACCCACCCGCAGACACCTGGGCCTCATCCCGAAGGTTCTTGGGAACGGTAAGCCTGCCCAAAGAGTCTTGGGCTAAAGGTCGCCTCAAGCCATCACAGCCTCTGAGACCTACCCGAAGAGTCTTGGGTGTAAGTTCACCTCAATCCATCATAGCCTATGGAAGAAGGAGCAGGAAGGAGCTAGTAACTAAGAGGGAACACCCTCTCCCATAAAATGGGAGTGTTCGGCACTAGGTGCTTGACATGGGTGTGGTGCGACAAAAGACAAAGATACAATTATATATATACATATACCAAACACACAGCCCAACTTATGGCTTCTTAAAAAGAGGAATTGAGCATGTGCCTCGGCACTGCTACCACGAAGCATGCATCAACAACCAAACAATCATCCCTCAACCCCATTTAGGTTTTCATGTTTCATGCAATGGTTTAACAAATTATTACTACTGGGCAACTATCATCCAGACAAAACCTTTCACAAACATATCCCTGCCATCCACAACCATGGTTAGGTAAAACGCAAGCGACCACATGCCATTTCATTTACAAAAGATTATCACAACCATACAACATTCCATCATTCATATATTTCAAAGTTCCACACATAAAACCCTTTCCACACACAAAACATTTCCGCATTTGAAAACACCTTTTACTTCCAAAACACTTTTCATAATCAAAACACTTTTCATAAATAAAGGCATTTTCCACAACCAACCACTTCCCATTTCAACCCCATCGTTTACAAAAACATTTCCCACAAAACAAAGAAACCAAAAACATGTTCATTATTCCAATTTTGTTCAACCGGGGTGATCACACAAGGTTTTCATTCTCATTTAATCAGCCAGTCTTTACGTGCTTATCCATTTTCCATGTTTTAACAAAACCAACCACAAACAATTCAGATATCAATTGCGCACTCAAAGGCCACCAATGACCTTGATTTTCAGTAGGCAATGGCCTTTCAATCCAAAATCAAAATCAGAAGATAAAGAAACTAGAAGGCAATAGAAACAGCACAAAACCCCAAACCCTTCTTTATCCGGTTATTATCTTTATTTGAAGTTCAACTGCATCCCATGGAACAAAAGAAAAATATCCCACCCCGCATGTTGCACCAAAAAGAGAGACGAAGGTAAACCCCTACCTCAAAAGGTCTCGATCACGTCGCTTCCGACGACGTCCTTCGGTGTCCTCCGCCTTCGCCAAACCCGACAAACGCCTCCTAGGATGGAAGCTAGAGAAGGAAGGCTGGAAGGAAAGGTGACAATTCTGGGCTTAGAAGCTTTGTCTCGTCGCTACGATCCTGTGTCCGCTAACGGATCGTAATTCGGAGCTCGGACGAAGAAGTTAGAGGAGGAATACTTCTCGATCGTCCAAGAGCGTCTTCGTGCGAAGAAGAAATGATTGGTCTGGAAATAATCTGCGACCCTTTCTTATATAGGCAACGAATAGGTAAAACAGTATGCAGCGTGTATTGATGAATACACGGTGTGACCGTACACCAGTTTCGCGTTTTGACTGGTCAACACACAACACGTCACGCGGTTTCCACGCGTTTTAATAATAAGACGTTAATTTTATTAATATGTGTGTTTCGTTGACCCGAGACATAACTCATAAAAAGGTATCCATCACTGGTCTTAAAATGACCCTCTTAATTACAGGATTACACTGCCGTTGACGGTTCGTCATTCCGACACCATATGAAGAAGTTATGGTCAAATTAAGATTATATAACCCAAAACAAAAACATTATTATTATATTATTTAATTTAATTTAACACTTATTTTCTTTCCACCTCAAATAAGAACCCACGCTCAACATGTCTTAAAGTGAAGCGCATAATCCCCCATGATTGACTCCACTTTTATATTATCATTATTATCATTTAATCATTATTATATTTTAAAATTTCTCTCTCCAATCACAATTATATTTATGCCCCTTTATTTCCCCTCACGCCCAACACATCATAAGATTTCAATTATTTCATTTCACCTTATTTCAAAAATTATTATCATAATAATAATTAATACTACACAAAAAGTGGCGCCTCCCTTCCTAATCCCATGCCCAACATGCCCCAACCTTCATTCCTTTATGGTTTTTATTATTTTCTTTATTATTCCATCACTTTGTAATCTCTCTCCAATCTCACTTTAATACCATTATTAATAAAATTAATATTAATAATACCCATCATTAATGTTCAAATTTCGTCCCATTAAATTATATTACCATAATTATTCTTATATTAAACTAAAACCATTCCATGTGACTCAAAACCATTTCATTTAATTGAATTAAATGACAAAACGAAATTAATATAACTTACATATTCAACCCCTTTTTTAATACATTTAATTTCATTAATCTCTCTCACATAGTTTTATGTCATCATTGTTATTACTCTTTTTCAATAAAAATTATTCATTATTTCATTTTATTAACTCATCTCCATTATTATTTTTAATAACAATAATATTTATGCTCATCGAATTGACTACATTAAACCACCGCGTTGGATATCTGAATCCAACCATGCCACATCAATGTCGCGTAACATACGTCAATTTAATTATTCAATTGTATTTCTTTTATTTCACATTGATTAAACTAAAACCATTTTAATTTAATTAACACCAAATATTTTCAAGCCATCATAATAATAATAACACTTACGCTACGCATCTTCATTTATTTACTTGCAATAAATATCATAACTCATTTTATTAATTTCTCATTAATATTATGAATAATATTAATAACGCAACACCTATTATTATTATTCTAATTTAATTCCAACAATTTCTCAATTAGTATCAAACTAAATGCCTTATTTTTTTAAATTCTTATTTAGAATTAAAACCCCTTTTAATTTAATTAATCACGCACTTTATATCACCATCTTTATTATTTAATATAATAAACTGAAAAAACATCTTTTAATTTTTTTTAAAATCTTCTTCATTTTTATCATTAATAATTATCATTGTTACGCGTGCCGTGTTGACCACATCGATTTCAACAAAGGAATGGACCGGAGGGGTCCGGTCCATTACAATTATGTAATTGATAAATGTCTTCAATAATAAAAAATGATGGCATTTCCACTAAAAGCTTCTTCAAAATTTGATCAACTAAAATTTTCGGCCCTATCATCTATCCATTAACTAAGTGAAACATTCTATCAATGATTTCCCATTTCTAAATGAAACTCTAATAAACATAGCTTAAGGAACTAATAGAATATTATTCATCATGATAACTTACAATAGTAGTCTTAGGTCCAAATTGAATTGAAATAATAGGAGTTTGAGAACCAGGTAAGATAAAAGGAACTAGCCTTGGAGGTTTATAACCTATTTACACCATCTTTGTAATTGTAATTGGAAATACTGGAGATTATGATTTTGAAATATATTCCTCAACTATATATACATAATCTAGTTAAAAAATAATAAGACTTATTTCTTACATAAATTATAATTTTTTTCATCAATCTATCTAACTGAGTAAGTATAAAGAACCAGCCTTAAAACATTACATAATATTGAATTAAATGAATATTTCAAATTGAGGATCTTTTCAAGATTAGAGTTCTAGAGAATTAGATATAACTACTACATCTCAAAATATTACATGTTGACACTTCTACTATAAATGATTTTTCAAAACAATAAAAAACCTTAAATAAAACATGAGTTCTTTTATTGATACAAATCTTCTTGAATACTTCATTTCTCTTACCATTTCTTATAACCTGTGAAAAAAATTTAAAAAAAATCGGATGAGCAAAAAAATATCAGTAAGGGTTATAACGTAATCAAAGGTAACATTACCCCATCAATAAATATAATTCAATGAAACCATAATTTTCAATCACAACATACCTTCTGAAATCATAATATTTATGAATAACACATAGTAATCACAAATCATAAAGGTAACTTAAGGAATACATAACATAAATACATTGTAGCCATAAAAGCTACATAGGGAGTCACATTTGGAATACCCATCACAGTATATTCCCTAAATATCTTAGGAGAAACATTAACGTTTACCTCTGGCACGTTACCCAATGCATTGGAGAGATATCTCGGGCTCACATGCCATATATTTATCACAGAACCACCCATATTTTTAAACAATTCCCAATAACCATAACATATTAATAAAACATAAAATAATAATAAAGGAAATATAACATTTCCACCTTACAATCACAATATATCATTTCATGATATTTACAAAATCAATGCTTTATCAAACCATTTTCAAAAATCATTTAAAAAGAGTATTTTGAATCAAAGTGTCCCATAACACTTTGAATCATTAAAGGAATTAAAATATTAAAACATTAATGTCCATATATATAAATCCTTAAACCATTTTGAAAACATGGACATTAATGACAATGATTTAGAATAATAAATCTTTAAAACATGTAAAATGATATTTTAGTTAGAGTTTATATCAAAATGAGATACACTTGAATACAAACAATTGAAGAATTACATTTAATAAAAACATTATAATATCATTAGAATAACTTTATTCGTGATATAATGTGCAAAAGGACAGTATATACACCATTTAAGAGTGAATTCGTGCATAAAAACAATGAAGTCTCAATGGAATGTAAATTGAGACGAAATCTCATATAAAGACGATATCCTTAGATTAAGGATAAATCAATTTCATAAATATGTGTGAAAATTAATAATACACCCAATATAATGGGATATTAATTTTAAAACAATCATAGGCCATTCATACATATTCACAGCTTGACATAATCAAGAAATAGATGTCTAACCCTAATAATTGAAATTGTGTGGAGAAGTTCCCTTACAGAAATTCGACATCCTAACGGCGTCACATTAAAATTCATAAAATGTGGTGACATGTAAGAAAATGGTATATCATCACTTGGAAATAAAATTTACAGAAATAAGGATATATAAGAACATATCCCAACATAAGAAGATGTGACTTAAATGACATAACAAAAAAGAAGTCTTTTAAAAAGAAGAGGGTGAAAGGTTCCCTTACCGATTTGGTAACTTACAAAACATACAACCCATTAAATAAATACCATACAAACATAGATTAAAATAACCATAAATTAAATTATATTACATAGAGAGTATAATCATGGGTAGTACAAACACCACCCAAAGGAAATAGAGACAAATATAACATGAATCTCACGGGAATAAGAAGTGAGATGAAAACCTTTACCATGTTGTAATCAATCGAGTCATATGATCAAAAGATATTAACCACAAAATTAAATGCAGAATACCATGAATATAAATGGAATCATGATAATATATATCAAATGGAGGTACATAATACACCACAAGAAATAAATAAGTGGTGAACAATGGAAATCTCACAGAATTAAAAGTGAGATAAGAAATCCCTTACCTCGTGTCTGACATGGCCCATTCATTAATTAAATTCCTGAATAATAAACTAAAGTTAATTTATACATGCTTAAAAACCTTTTAATATCTTATTATTCCTTTTATATCACTTATTACCATGTTATAAAAATTATATAATCATTTAAGTTAATAACGGTCGTTCTATCGATACTTGGTACTTCACTCAAAAATAAACTTCTTATAATTACATGTTGTTAATGTGGTAAAACATCATTATATACAGAATAATATTAATTATTTAGATATCATATATGTCATATATATCCTATATATACATGTATTTATAATAGTACTCAAAATTTAGAGGTAAGAAATGAAGTGCACCGTTCATGGAGACGGTAGGCCATACGTACGCATGAACGCTACTTTGATTTATATTTCATCTTCAATGGAATTAAAAGATAATTATACATATTTATATTATAATTCCAGTATAATATCATATATAATATAATTAACTCTAAACATTATATGTTCCACGTAAGGCATGAACGAGTCATATCACTTTGAGGGGGAGGTAGTCTGCACTTCCTCAAATGAGATTATCGTGTTTACCCATAATGGAAACCATAATGGCATGCTTTAAATGGAAAATACATAAGCATAAAGAAAAAATAAAGATAATATATATCATAAATAAAAACAGTTCCATCATAATGGCCACCATGAGAGGCGGTAGGAGATAATTGAACTGTTATCATTTTGTGAGGCGTTAGTTTTCCATCAACAGAAACATTATGTTCTTCATCCATTAGATGGAGGGGTGTGTGACACAAGTTCGAATCCTTCTCTTAAAAACATCCTTGTATATTGAGGATACTGGTGTTATTAATAAATAAAGGAATAAAAAGACATTAGGTGTTAGATATTTGAAACAAAATAAAACAATTTAAGAGATATTGTTACCTTTAATTTGGGTAACTCCCTTGGGATTAAACCAAAGGACTTCTTGAAGTGCATTATGCCTAAGGTAAGGCTTATAGATGGAGTATAGAAATATAGGGAGATTAATGGGGAATATTTTTGATGATCAAAAAGGCTTGATAGATATGAGGATTTGGTTAGAAGTGGTATCCTTTTATAAGGGAGAGGAGGGGATTTTTAGGAAAGTGGGAAAAATTATTTTATTATAAACCTATCTTTCCTTTGAAAAGGAAAAAAAGATTATAGTCTAAGATAAGATTACTCATATACAAAATAAAATCATCCAATCATAATTGGACATTTTTTGGATATTATTTTAATCATTATAATTTTATTTGTATAAATCATTTATTAATGAGAAAAACACTTCATCATTATTGTGTCATTTTTAATTTAATTTTTTTGATGTATAAAAACAATAAAATAAATACCATGATGTAGGAAATATTTTTATCTTCCCATTTAATATTTATAGTCCAAATGATAACTTGTATAACCCCATGTAAAAATTAATTTTAAAAAAAGATATTGGTTTATTTCATTTATTTCCCTTATTTAAGTTAATTAAAATAAAGTGTCATTGTCACTCTTAAGTAGCACTATGGGGTCCCAAAATGAACAAAGGATGCCCATGGTTTGGCATGACTCAACCAATAGGATTAGGACGCATGATAGGGTAAATAAATATTATTATTGTTTACCTTTATTTACCTGATTTACCCTTTTACCATGGTAAATATAATATTTACTGAGGTTAATATTTAAAATGTCTAAAAATAAAAGTTACCTATTTACACAATTTAAACCTCCTGATTCCAAATATGGAATACATTTCTCTTAATTCTAAACACATAAATTTCAGAAATTAATTTTAAATTAAATCTCGTTGTCAAGACAAAAGGCGTGTTTCTAAGAAATATTAACTATCAAAATATTGACAGTTGATTATATCTGATTTCAATGTAAAATTGATTCTAATGTCCGAAATTATATTAAATGGTAAAAATATAATCTATTTAAACTATAAAAACAATTAAAAGGATAATATAACAATATAAATAAATTAAATTAAAATGTAGTTTTGAATTCAAATACAGTATTTTTTACTATTCATTAAAAATGAATTTTATCAGAAAAATACCAAAAATTTTCCAAAACTAAATTTTGATGTACCAATTATAAAGAAGGAATTTATTTTTTCAAATATAACATTGAAAATAAACAAATTGTATATTTTAAAAGGGTTCTCCATCAAAAGGACATTAATCGACCTTTTAAATAATATTAGAATATTTATCCTTAAAATTAGATTCATTCTCATTTTAAGCATCAATCATTTATTGGATAAATGTAAAAATATTTAACATATATAATTACTTTGTATTTAGTTATATTCATTCCTTCCATTACAATGTCTAGGAATTAACTACCATTTAAAATAATATTATTATATTATTAATGTGCAGTATAAGATTTCAAAGAAACCTGTTGTTGCGTATCAGGTATGCCCTTGAACACAGAAATCCCTTTAAAGTAAAATTAATATTTAATGAAAAAAATGTTAATTAATATGAAAAGGTTTTATTATTTATATACCTTGGTTGTTACATCCTTCCCCACTTTTTGGAATTGCGTCCTAGCAATTTAAAAATTGGCCTTTGAAACATCCATGAAAGCCCCACTTTGGAAATGGAGTAAAAAAAACTTTCACTTCAAAAGATTGAATGAAAAGTCAAAAGGTCACCTAAGACAACAGATAATAGGATTCCATGGAAACATGGATATTGAGGAGAAAACAAAAAATCACGGTCTAATGTAGAGTGATAGAAAACATGATCAGGAGAAAGTAAACAATATGAAAACCATAAACATTTTATGGGTTAAACGATCATTGATTCCTCAATTAGAAAAGTTAACAAACAATGTTTTTTGAGTTAATTTTCATAATGTTGAGGAATTTACTAAATAGCTTAACTAGAAAAATAAGAAAACATATTTACTTGTCATGTAGACTTTCATCCGTTACTATATTTCTAACACAAATTCATATTTTCTCAGAGCAATGAGTATTCATAATGACTTGTTCACATTAAAAGTGTTATAATCAACTTCGAGAGAATCATCTAATCCATAAAACATGAACTATATATTTCCCATGTCTTTAGACATTAAGAAAAACCAAAATTGTTAGTACAATATGAGATAATCCCTAAAAAGGATAATCTTTTACAAAAAGAAAAACTTCTCCTAATCTCCAGAAATTTTCAAACAATACCTAAAGGATACCAATGACCATTCAAAAAAAATTGCACTAAAAATTCTTCAAAATAAATTAATCTAAGGTTGAATCCCAAAACTCGAAAGAATTTATTCACATAGTCTTCCAAGATAAATCTTAACATTTATCTCCAAATACCATCTGATACTATTAATGTTTCATATTGAAATGTAATTAACCTAATCACATATCCTCCCTAATAGGTTAATAATTTACCTATATAACCCCAAATCAACTTATTCTTGATTCATAAGATCATCTAACTAAAAATAATTAGTCATACTAACCAGGTAATTCACGTACTTTAGTGGTAGGTGATAAATACCAGTCACACATTGGTTGTGTGTTCGATTCCAGCAGCAATGTCTGACACGACGGGTTTTCACACAGTCTACGTGGTGTACCTTTTAAAAAATATATAATTTTATTACATTCCCCCAAAAAATATAATTTCATCAAAAATAACCATTACATATTTTAACAGCAATGGATATCTAATAACATTCGTTTTTCATCCCAAAATGTATTAACCGTTAATTACCTCAAATTCAAGGATCATATAAACCCAAATGGTTCTTTATAACTATATCCAAAAAAGAAAAGGTAATTATTCTTTGAATAAAATTTTCATATATCAAACATCAGGGTTAAACGTACTATAAAAATTCTTCTAATGCAACCCCATCATCAAAAGAGCCTTAATACATTTAAGAATTTCACCATCCTAAAATCTACCATAACTCTTGAATACCTTATATGTTGACTTCTTACTCATTCAACATTCTTAATGATCCATTAACCATTCCATTCAAAATTATTATTAAATACTTCATTCCTAAAAATAAAATCATGAATCTTATCCCAATATTCCAATAATATGAAAACATATGTTAAGAAATAATCCATACCTCTCATTGGTAATTTTCAGTTTCTTCATCCTCAATTGGAATGGCATTAGGTATTGGTAAAAAAATATTTGTATGAATGTGGTGATCCCATTCCCGACACTTCTTCGTAGGACATGTGTTTGCATGATGACCATGCCCACCACATTTAAAACATTCAATTGATCCCTCATAAATAAATTCTTTCCCTTTTCTAGAGTCAACTGGATGCTTCCTTTTTCCATGGTAGGTTCTTTCTTTATGACCATAATTTCCACATCTATAACATATTTATATCCCTTTGAAACATTTTCCTATGTGTTTCTTTCCACATCTTTGACACATAGGTTTTTGAACACACTTACCTATATGGTTATTACCTAAACATCCATAGGGATTTTTTTCTCACATATATGATGCCTCATAAAAATGACCTTGTTTTAGGTGGTCAATAATGACTCCAGATAGTTGGTTGAGAATGACCACACGATTCCTCAATATAGCTCCCATATCGTTCAGTTGCTCTTTCAGAAAATCTTCATAGTTTTCTTCACATCGACTGTTACTTTGGTGCCGACATGATCCATCCATTTACTAAAACCAATAAGGTCAGGGTAATTTTAACAGTAAAATCATCATATAATATTTTATGAGGAGGTTAAATACTATGATATAATTGTTCATGTTATCTTAAACTCATTCACTTTATCTAAAAACTATGACTCTTTCTAAATACAAATCGTTATTTTAATATCACTTATGCTTAAAAAATACCCTAACCTCTAAAGTTATCTAAATCGACCACTGATACCAACTATAAGGACCTTGCCTTGAAACATTACATAATATTTAATTAAATGAATAATTCACACTTAGTATCTTTTAAGGATTAGAGTTTTATAGAATTGGGATATAACTACTTCATCTCAAAAGATTACAAGTAGAAACTTCTACTATAACTGATTTTTCAGAACAAAAAAATCCTTAAAAACATGAGTTCTTTTCTGGATATAAATATTCATGAATACATCCTTTCTACTACCCTTACTTATATCAAGTGAAAATCATTTCAAAAAATAGGTATGAGGATAAAAAGCTCAGTAAGGGTTATAACTTAATGAAAGGAAACATTAACCCAATAATAAATACAAATCAATGCAACCATAATTTTCAATCATAACATATCTTCTAAAATCATAATATTTTTGAATAACACATAGTAATCACAAATCATAAAGGTAACTTAAGGCATACATAAAATACATAAACTATAGCAATCACAACTACATAAGAAGTCACATTTGGAATACCCATCACATTATATTCCCTAAATCTCTTAGAAGAAAAATTAACGTTTACCTCCATCACGTTACCCAATGCATTGGAGAGCTGTCTTGGGCTCAACCACCCTAGGTTTATCACGGAACCACCCACCTTCATAAACAATGAAAAATAAAAATAACATATTCATAGAACATAAAACAAGAATAAAGGAAATATAACACTTCCACCTTACAATCACAATATATGATTTCAAGATATTTACAAAATCAATGCTTTATCAAACCATTTTAAAAAACCATTTTAAAAGAGAATTTTGAATCAAAGTGTCCCATACCACATTGAAACATTAATGGAATTAACATTTTAGAACATTAATGTCCAAATATATAAATCCTTAAACCATTTTTAAAGCATGGACATTCATGATAATGATTTAGATGAATAAATCATTAAAACATTTGAAACGTTATTTTAGTTAAAAAGTTTTCAACAAAATGAGAGTCATAAGAATACAAATAATTAAAGAAAAACATTTAATAATATCTTTATAATATCATGAGTATAATGGTATTGATGATATAAAGTTCCAAAGGACATTATATATCCCATTTAAGAGTGAATTGGTGCATAAAAACAATAATGTCTCAATGGAATGTAAATTGAGACGAAATCCAATATAAAGATGGTATCCTTAGATTAAGGATAAATCAATTTAATAACTATGCGTAAAATATAATAATACACTCAATATAATTGGATATTAAGTGTAGAACAATCATAGTTCATTCACACATATTCATAGTATTTCATAATCAAGAAGTAGAAGTTTAACCCAAATAATTGAAATTGGGTGAAGAAGTTCCCTTACAGAAATTCGTCAGCCTAACGACATAACATTAAAATTCAGGAAATGGGTTTATGAGAGAGAAAATGGTATCTCATCACTTGGACATAAAATATACAGAAATAAGGATATACAAGAACATATCCAAACATAAGAATATGTGAATTAAAATACATAACAACAAATAAGTCTTTTAAAAAGAGGAGGGTGAATTGTTCCCTTACCGATTTGGTAACTTACGAAACATACACCCAATTAAATAAGGACCATACAAACATAGATTTAAATACCTATTAATAAATTTATATTACACACTGATTAGAATCATGGTCAGTACATACACTACCCAAAGGAAATAGTGACAAATATAGCAAGAATCTCATAGGAATAAGAAGTGAGATGAAATCCTTTACCACGTTGTAATCAATCGAGTCGTATAACCAAAAGATATTAAAAAACAAATGAATAATAGAATACCATGAATATAAATAGATCCATTATAATATATATCAAATGTAAGTATATAATACACCACATGTAATAAATAAATGTCGAACAATGGAAATTTCACGGAATTGGAAATGAGATATGAAATCCCTTACCTCATGTCGTACTTGACATGTTCATTCATTAACTTCTTGAATAATAAACTAAAGTTAATTTTTACTTGCATAAAAACTTTTTTAAGTTTATTTTTCCATTTATATCACTTATTACCATCTTATAAACGCTATGTAATCATTTAAGTTAATACCGGTCATTCTGTCGATACTTGGTACTTGAGTCAAAAATGAACTTCTTATAATTACATGTAGTTATTGTGGTAAAATTTCATTATGTACACAATAATATTCATTATTTAGATAGAATATATGTCATATATATCCTGTATATACATGTATTTATAATAGTACTTAACATTTATATGTAAGAAATGAAATGCACCGTTCATGGAGACGGTAAGCTGTACGTACACATGAATGCTACTTTCATTTCAATTTCATATATAATTAAATTAAAACATTGTGATAAATAGTTATATTATAATTCCGGTATAATATAATATATAATATCATTAACTCCATCCTTTATATGTTCCACGTAAGGCATGAACGAATTATATCACTTTGAGGGGGCGGTAGTCCGCACTTGCTCAAATGAGATTATCGTGTTTTCCCATAATGGAAACCATAAAGGCATTCTATAAGTGGAAAAAACAGAAGCAAAAAAGTAAACATAAACATAATATATATAACATATAAATATAGTTCCATCATAATGGCCACCATGATAGGTGATAAGAGATAATTGAATAGTCATCGTTTCATGAGGAGTTAGTTTTCCATCCACAGAAACATTATGTTATTCATCCATTAGATGGAGGTGTCTATAAGTGTAGTTCTAATACTTTTCCTTAAACCATCCTAGTATATTGAGGTTACTGATTTTGTTACAAAATAATGGAATAAAATTACATTAGGGGTTGGAGAAGAAAAATAAAAAAACAAGTAGATATTTTTTTTGATATTACCACCATGATCATTCATTCACATATGAATTCCAATATTATTCTTCCATTAAGTTATGTGGTGTCATTTAATACAACCAGTAGATATTTTTTTAATTATTTCAATGGAAAATGTGTGATCACATCACCCTAAAGATATTGATGTCGAAAGGATATTGAACATAATTATACCAAAACTTGATCAACTCCACTAAAAAATATTGAAGTAAAGGTTATGAGGGAGGAATGTCAGAAGGATAAAAAACATTATAAATTGAAGCTCTCTTATCCCCAAAAATCATAAATCGTGTAAGCTTTCCTTTATCTGACCCCAAAAAGCATTCAATTATTCAATTAATTTTTCAGATAAGCCTAACATTTCCACTAGAGTATTTTCAAATATGCCGCTTTTTGATGAAACCGTAATTCAGAATTTATTAAATTTTATCTTTATTAGTAATGCATCATTCAACCATATAAATAGATATTTCACCTCTCCTAGTTTAATATAAATTATCTTTTATGTAGTTATAGGATGAATAAAGGGAACTTGTGGAATATTATTTATCATTTTTATCAATTAATCCAACAAAAAAACATGCTTATCAAATTCATATTTAAAAAAGGATTCTATTTGTGTTCTCAGATATCATATTTTCATGAATGTAGTTCCACATTAAAATCATAAAATCTAATCTAAAATTAACTCATCCATTATAGAAAAATAATAATATGGATTCCCAGAGATATCAAAGCTTTTACTATCTTAAGGTGTCTACTCATGAACAACTAGAGCTATGGGTGGTGCATAAGCTGTTTGGGAATTCATAGAAGAACCATTAACCACATCATCATTCTTTTCTCCACTAGTAGGTAATCCTATAAGAACTAGATCCACTATTTTAGCTTTTATTTCAGCCTTATACATTTATTGAACATTTAAAAAGAATGTAAATGGTCTCAACTGGCCATTTTAAAGAATCTATAACAGTTTTCTCAGTAACTATCCCTATATGCTGACCAATATTAGTAAACTCAAAAAATTTAGTATCATTGCTCTAAAAACCCACTTCTTGAGTTTGAATATGTTTGACTATTGAAATACAAATAATAGGTACTAAAATATCAGATATAATAGGCTCTAACTCATACACTTATATAGTAGGAACCATAACGGGCATGTTCTATAACCATAGGTAGTATGTTATTTGATATATCCCCATAACCAATTCGCTCATATAATACTGGCTCCATGGATTTCAATGAATTATCCCATATTTAAACGATTATATTCAACAAAAATAGTATACAAAGTGTTAGTTTTTGGGACTTTATGACATCTCCTTCACTAAGATCGTTCTTTATTACATTCAAAGCTAAGGAAATCAACAATCCATATGGGTAATAATTAATATTACCCAAAACTTTTCAAAAATTATGTAGAAAATACATCAGGTACCTTGGTAAATAAAATTTCAGGTTATTTATCAAAATGTAAAATAATTAAATTTCCTAAAAAAATATCATTCCCCAATTGTAATGCCCCGACCTAGAAATTCAGAGTTGGTGCATTATTTTTTTACATTTGAATAATTACAAAGAATCAAATCCTAAATATTCAAATAGTTTATCAGTCTTTGAAATCCAAATTAAAAACCTGGTACCCATTATACATTGTTAATAGAAAATATAAATATAATATATAATAAAAATAAATAAATATTATCCTGGAAAAATTATTAAAATATTTCTTCTTCATAAACTATGGGAAGAAAACATAATTAAGGGTCAACTAAAATTCATAGTACGGGTATTGTATAGTGGATGTAATATTGAATCAATCGGAATAACTTTACATGGAAAGGTAAAAACTAATCAAATGTCCCCTTAAAATAACTAGATAAGGTAATATCTATATAGAAAGGAATGAATCTAAAAATAGTGTCATCTAAATCAAGAAACTATGAATAAAATATATCCATGGATATGTCTCATCATTTCACAACTAATGAGCACCTACCTTTGGAATGTAGGTCCAAATGGATATGGAATCATTGGATGTTTCCGGTTCTATGAACAAACTTGTTATAAACCCCTTGGAATGATTGAATCTTAAATCAATGAGATCATCCCCAATTCCAGAGGAAACAAAAAATGGTGAACCCGACATGAATACATAACCATGTTAAAAATGATATTTTACTTATTTGTTAGGCCCCTATTTATACTCAATGAGAGGGCCAAAAAGATAGTCAATAACATATGTGCTCATCCAAAAGATGTAGCAGGTGAATTTATCTTGATTATGTTTGTTATATCAAACATGCACTCTTTTCCAAGATCTTATGCTTTATAAGAATGGATTTTCTTAAGTTCAATGTTGTGAATACTTCTGCTGTGAAAACCTCTGCTGTGAATGCATCTGCTGCTACTCCTGCTGGATCGTTGTCCACTCTAAGGATGACATTACCTACTCAGCATCTTCAATGCTGGGTATCAAATTTTCTGGATAAGGAGTATCATCAAAATGGTACTATTCTGACTCTGGAGGCCGCTAGACAAGCCCTCCAAGTCAATAATTCACCATGGTCATCCGGACAGCGACAACCAATGATCAAGAATCGGGCGGTGCTAACCACCGTCTCCAACCGTTTCGGGTTGTTATCCCCGGAACGCAACAACCATTCCCTCCCATATTCTAAGGAGGTGCATGAGAAGGAAACTCAAGACTTTAATTGAAGGAAACTGGAGTCCTTCCTGATGGATCCCACCAACAATCACCGCCAGAATCGTTCAGCAGTGCTCCATCAACATGATGAGGATGTCGTCTACAGGTGTTCAGCTCAGGTTCCTCAAACCCGAGCAGGCAAGACGAACCACCAGAGGTGAAATCAGATCAACAGTGAGCATGTTCTCATCTCTACCATTTCCGAAGAAGTCCACCAACCTACCTTGATGGAATGCAATGAGCGGCAACACACACACACGTCCGTTTTAATTCACCTGTCCAGCAGACTCGCCTGGCAACAACACGCCAATACCACCAGGCAATTCCGGAGGACTACTATAGACATGAACATAAAAATATTTTTATATCATCGACTACTCATCATGCTCGTTTGTCTACATGCGATGAAGCCCGCCAAACCAATGTGTTGACATTTGGTAAACAGGCACATACACTTTCCTACACTCATCAATCCTTCCAGTAGCCTCTTCTATCAGTATTGATTGAAGATCATCAACCACGTTCGTTAGAGTGTAGTTAGTAGGAACATACACCTCCTAGTATTGATCAAGCCTACCAATAGTCTCATTTGGTAGCATTCAGAGAAGTCAGTCGGAAAGATATGATGACAAATAGGAGGTAGACACAACTCTCTGCCCCCACATATGAGTACTGTCAGAATTCACAGACATGAAAATGAGGACAGGAGTAGCCACATACACCTACTCCAGCCACAGAATGGATGTATATCCCCGTTCCGACAGCTGAAGTCACAAATCATATTCTATCAATAGTGAAAGAGAAAAAGTCAATCCCTGCTCATATTTTGGATTCCTACCAGGATATTATAACATCTTTAGCAGCATCTCAGAGAAAGACACATAAATCTATCACTAAAAGTGGAGTGACAGATCAACCGTTCACTCCGGAACAGACACACACATATGTTCCAGTCCTAGAGGGTTGTGGGGCATACTCCCCCATATCATACAGACGACCAAATCAGGCACACACACTTGATTTGATTGGAGATAATTAGCCTAACCTGATCATTACTCTTGAGCAGGCACATACCCCTCCATATAATGACCACTTTCGTCAACAAGTGACTCCTAATGTGAGTAAGAAGGCTTCTAAGAAGATGACATGCCCATCACAGTCATGAAATCAACTGCTAATCTGTAATAAGGCCTTACACGATGCTAGAGTTCTTGATGCACTCAGACTACTATCTATTGCAACTCAAGATTCTACTCTATCAGTTCCCAATAGTGGGAACATTAATTACGAAGGTCTACATCTGTCACTTCCTCATGAGGTCTTGCTTCATGGAAATTTGGATGATCTCGAAGTTTCATCTTTTGATGAGATCCATAAGAACCCTCTGTGTGGTCAGAAGACCAAGGAGCAAAATGTTTCCTACTTTGATGTAACCCACTATGGGGGTCCTCCCCATGATGATGAATTTAGATGCGGAAGTTCTCTCAGCATTAGTAATGCACATTTCCTGTAAAATTCTCCAATGGACAATGTAGTTATGAGAAAGACCTCTTATCTTGAGGCACATAAAAATTTGAATCCAGTCATTTCTGATGCTTTAACATTAGCAGGTGAAATACTTTCTCAATCAGAAGATAGCCTAAGGTGTAGGTCATTCTTCGAACCACCCATAATTCATGCATCTACTAGTTTTATTAGTGATTTCTCTACCAATCTTGTTGAATCCAATGAAGCATAAAGGAAGCACCAGCTCTGGTATAATTAGTTAGAATAATCATTATCAAATGATAGAGAAGAATTACTGAATATGAGAAAACAACTGGAGAAAGGTGAACTGCCAGTTATGTTTTGGCCTTTGGCTGATTCTCAGTATGACATTCCAGAGATGTTGACAGAAGATGAAATTCATCATATTCTTCTCAACATATGGAAAACTCTTTGTCAGTTGAAAACGAAAATATTATCTTATTATGAATATAAAAATCTTATCAATATAATAGAAGGGTTACAATGCCAAATTTATTTGTCTTCTCTCTTAGTTTCTCGATATCAGAAGGCTGAAAAGCAACAGAGAGCCCTTCAGCATTCATGCCTTAGCGCACTAAGAAGATTTCACCAGTTAATTTCCAATTCTCTATCGGGTATTACCACCATGGGATGGGGAATTCATGGAGCACTAAATTTCATTGTGCTCTCTAGTTAGCAAAGTCCACTGAAAATGGGCTCAAGAAATGTTATTTCCCATGGTTGGCCACAGTCAATGGGTTTTGTTTGTAATAAAAAGATTTCCCAAGAATAGGCCTCAACTAGTTCCTCTCAAAATCAATAATACAGAGAACATGTTATTGAATTAATCCTGCATCAAGCAAACGAAAATATTGAACATGCCTCCCATTTAGAGAAAGAACACCATCAAGTGACAGAAGTGTCAAAAATCATCCAATGGTCTTTTGATCAGGGTGATAAAAGTGCATGCAGGTTGATGCATCCGGCTAATTTCCTGACTAAAGTCTGTAAGATCAGGAGAAAATTCAAGAAGGTATCAGATATATCATGTCAAGAACCACCCCAGCTTTCTAGACTAGGGACTCTTTTATCCCAACCCTTAGAATAAACAAATAGTTTTCGAGGAGTTGAGAAGGAATAACCCCAGTACATAGGACTGGGGACTTTTTAAAATCCTCAATCTCTCCCTCAGTGAAAGTCATTCTTTTCTCAATTAGAGTAGAAGCCACAAGAGGAATGAAGAGCCAAACTATCAGGAGATTCCCTCCAAATTATGGTTTGTCAAGAAGTTCCTAAGGGATCAAATCGGCAAAAGGCAATGTCTCATCAGAGACATGGAAAAAGGAATTATTGCATAAATTCCGACAGAATAGATGAAATAAATTATGCATCAATTAATTTCATTAATGCCTTTGTTGTTGATCCACCAGATGAGGTCCACTCAGAGGGATCAGATTAAGAGGTTCTTGCTCAAGAAGTTGTACGCACAGACACAAATGAAGAAGGTGTGCGTACACGAAATCAAAGGCTTACCCAGAATTTGGGTAATCATTCAAGTTACCCACTTCCCCCTCTCCAAAAGGGAAACATAAAATGGGAAGACAAGAATCAGGTTACATACCCTTCCTCTGCAGAAGGCCAATCTCTCTCACTAGAGAAAATATTTTCACAACAAGAGGAAGAAATGAAGGAGATGAGGAAGTTGAATATAGAACTACTTCTGGGTATTCTTCCTCCTAAGCGTGCTGGAGTCAGTCAGCCAAGAGAATTTGTTGCAGCTACTGACTTGGATCAAGAATATCCTCCTCTACAAGTACAACCTCACAGGTCTAATCGTACGAGTCATGTGCAACAACAATTGGTGGTGCTCCCATCAGTTGCATCACCAACCACCACATCTGTACCAGCTGCATTCATTGCACCTGTTCAGGTCCAAGCCCTACCAGATGTTTCAAAAAAGTTAATAACTACTATTGAGTCATTAATAGCTCGGTTGGAAGATATGGAGTGAAAGCATTCTCAAATTCAACCAGAAAAGAGAGCTTACCCTGTGTGGGTTGATACAATTCCTCCCACATAAAATTTTACAAGTACCAAATTCCCAATCTTTAATGGTTTGGGAGACCCAGAGCAAAACATAACAGAGTTTTCTTCTCGTTGTGATCCTATGATGGGAACCCCTCAGCAAAAAGAAGCTTTTAAGATTATGTGTTTTTTACAGTCATTACAAGGGCCTACCTTTGTCTGGTACACAATCTTGGAATCCGGGTCAATTACCAGATGGGAGGATCTCTGCCAAAGATTCCTTCTTCAATTTAGTTCAATGTTGCCAAAGACAACAGTTTTTTATCTTAAAAACTGTAAGAAAAAGGAGAATGAAAGGGTTTCAGATTTCATTTATCGGTGTAAGGGATTAACATATTCCTTGAGCTTAGAACTCCCTCAAGAGGAATTGTTTCAAATCTATGTGGAAAATTTGCGTGATGAGCTATAAACAATGTTCATCCCTGTGAAATACACAAGAGGGTTTTGAGACCTTACTTAAATCACTCAACAGATTGATGATTCTCTTATGAATACTAAGGATAAAGATCTTGTAATTCCATCATCTCCATGAAGGATAATGGTTAATGTAGAGACTACTACAATTATGCATAAACAAGCACATGTACCTGCTTCAACATCAAAAACATCAAATTCTCACAGGGGTCCTCCTCCTGAGCGCCAACAACAGAGGTCATTTCTTCAAGATTATAAAAGAGATCAAAGACGTAAACAATTTGAGGATTTTAAGAGAAAAGATTATTCTTTCCGAAATGAACAAGTTCCTCATTATTTCATTTCGGCTCTGGAAAATAATTTTGTTCAATTTCCAAGGCCCAAGAGGCCGAACAAGGAAGGAGATGAAGACAATCCCAATTATTGCCCATTTCGTCAAATGTTGGGGTATACCATTCATGATTTTTTTTTCTTCAAGGACCTCATGTAAAAAAATGGTCGACATGGGACAAGTCAAACTAAAAGGATCTTCAGCTCAGGTAGTATGTGTAACTGCTACGAATCTAGAGGAAGAAGGTGAGTGGCAAGATGTCAAAAAAATTTGCAAAAATATGATGATTGGATAATCATAAAAACGATCTACCAAACTCATGCGATTTTCTGAAAAATATTAAAGAAACCAATTGTCTCTTCTGCCATGAATACCATAGAAAAATCCTCTTAATCAGAGGGAAAATCCTCAAAAGGGCGGCATAATTCATAAAAAGAGGAACAATCAGAAGAAGATGAAATCGTGTCAAAGCCTAAGTTGTCTTTGACTCTGGAAGATTTTATGCCATCTACTTCGACGTTATGGGCACCGCCCCACCAAACGGCACAAGATAAATAGGCTAATCAGGCAGAGTCATTATCAGATAAAGAGTTGATTTTTAGTTCTATTAATATGATTCAATTAACAGATCCATATTCCAGTCACAATTTTGATTTCGATGAGCCTGTGTTCCTTGTAGCAAACAGTGGAATCATTGGAAGTTCTAGAGGCTCAGGATACAAGGGAAGATGTGGATCCTTAAAAGGAAACTATTACAATTCTACCCCTACTTGAACTGTACAGGAGGCAGAAACACATGGTAGAGACCTTCAATTAGCTCAATAAGAACAAGAAAGTTCTTCCACACAAGGCAGACTCACTCCTGGCACAATTATTCTGGAAGATCGGTTGAAGGTTCCATCTTCTTCCTCTCAGCAAGTAAATAGACCTAATTGGTCTAATCTTCCAAAGCCAGTAGTATTACCAACTTCTATCCCGGTACAAGATGCATCTACTTACAAATCATCAACATATAAGGCACCTGCGAAACTACATGTTCATGTTGGGAAACAACGACCATTGGATCAAAAGTATGATGTATTAAAACACATATACCAAATATCGCCCATGTTATCAATTATGGATGCTTTGAATTTATCAAAGGATATTAGGGAGGCACTCATCGAGGCTTTGTCGAGTCCTTAGGAGTTTGAAATTGAAATTGTTGCAGCTGAAGTCTACCATGTAGAGAATAATCCTATAAAATGCCATGTAGTGATATCTTTCACAGATAAAGATGAAGATGATGTCATTCATGGACATATTAGACCTTTGTACTTATCTAAAAAGGTCTGTAACGCCCCGACCCTAGTTACCCAGAGTCGGTGCATTATTAAATAACATTAGAATGATCATAAAAGGTCATGTCTTGAAAGACAGATTAGTTTAGTAGCCTTGGAATCACTAGATACATTTATATGGTTTACATTATATCATAAAGTGAAAAAATACAATAATATAGTCTCCATAGTCCACACTCATTTCCCCTTGAGACTATCCCTACTGGTCCGTCATAAATTTTTTCTTCACATCCTGGAAAAAATAAAACATAGAAAGTGGTGAGCTCAAATGCTCAGTAAGTATTACAATATAGCAGAAGCTTTCATAAATAATCATAAACATTTCAGGCAACGTATAACTAAAACAAAAGCCATTAAAAAATGAACTTCAGAATAATATAGCAAAGATAAAATGAAATAATGCCATTTACTTATTCACATGGATATTCTACTAGTCAAATAATCATATGCAATATCAATAACCACTTTCATAATGAAGGAAATGCATAATGACGAACTTTAATTTATGTTTCAAGGCCTCATGCCAATACCTAAAGGATAACTGTAACTGAAACAAAACACTGAGAGCCTTTGTAACCGGACTCCATTATAGAGAGCCTTTGTAACTAGACTCCATCCTAGAGTGCCTCTAATAACCGGACACCAACCCAAAGTGCCTCTAATAACCGGACACCATCGCGGAGTGCCTCTAATAACTGGATAACAACCTGGAGTGCCTCTAATAATGGGACACCAACCCGGAGGGTCTACTATAACCGGACCCCAACTCGGAGGTCTTACATTTATCGGTCCCCAACCTGGAACATACCATTCCAACACATTCATCTTTAGAAGCGGATGAAATATAACATAAATATTCATATTAAAACTAGCTTACGAAATGCCAAAACCATTAATCATAAACCATTAATGGCATAAAAATATCTCATCCATAGTCAAACATATCAAAAAAACAAAAATAAAATATGGAAGATTTGTATCATAATAAATCAACTTCAAACAAGTGTAAAATTTTTCAAAGGATGTTGACATAGACAAAATCAAAACTATTTGAGATAAATATATCTATTTTTGAAATCATTTAAAAGTCACATAATAATAAAAGAAAAAATTTACATTGAAAATATTCATATAAGATTCTAAGGGAATCTTAAATGATTTTATAATGGTGGAAAATAGCCACACCCATCGTATAATTTAAAGATGAAATTCTTACCTTAATTCTGTCGAAAAGGATAAAAAGGACCTTGTTTGGAAAATTACGGAATGATTCCTTTCTAAACGTCTTATAAAAAGTCAAAAAGGGTATAAATAACTTCAACACATATTCTGTAAAATACTAATAATGTTTTGAAATTTTTTTTAAGAAACATGGATGTGGATGATAATGATGTCCCAGTAGATAATTACGAATAAACAACCTCAGATAAATAAGAGATATTGAAAAAAAAACCCTTACCAATTTGGTAACTTAAAAAACAGACACCCCATCAAAGAGGTATCGTACAATGAATATGTAAATAAACATAAATTAAATTCTATTAGAAAAATAATACAATTATGTTCAGTAATTACACCATACAAAAGGTAATAGTGGCAATATGGAATGATTCTCACGAGAATAAGGAGAGAGATGAAAACCCCTTAACTTGTACTTTTCCTTTGTCGATGGTATGTTAACCTCCTGTATAATGGTTAAATGATTATTATTAAATTATACCAGAATAATATTCATTAATATGATATCATATATGATCTTTTAACATTTTTTTGTTAATAATATTCTAGTATTATTGTCATTTCGGGTGTTAACTTATTCGTGTTATTTTATATGTTTTGTTACATAAGACATTTTTGTTATGGATATGTTGTATATTATTCATATCCAGAACTATATCAATTCCTTAAATATTATTTTTAATCATAAAATGAGAATTATACTTGAATGGATACGATGGGGAATGAATCTCACCGCATTCGTGGAGATGGTAGTCCGTACAAACGCACGAACGCTACTTCCATTTCATTTTTCATTTTAAAAGAAATCAAAACCAAATGATACATAGGTATATTATTATTACAGTATAATATAATATCTTATATGTGTTACTTATGTTCAATAATACCATCCTTTATACGTTCCATGTACGGTATGATCGATTCATATCACTTTGAGGGGGCGGTAGTCTTCACTTCCTCAAATGAAATTATCGTATATATATACAATATGAAACGAATAATGGTAATCTATAAAATGGAATGAAATTATCTTATATATAAAATAAATATCATTAATATCATATTTAATTATAGATCCATCATAATTTCCACCATGAGAGGTGGTAGGAGATAATTTAACAATCATCGTTTCGTGAGACGTTTTGGTTGTCATCCACAGAAACATAATGTTATACAACAATTAGATGGAGGTGTGTGTAAGTATAGTTAGAATAATTATCATAAAAATATACTAGTATATTTAGGATAATATTTTTTTTACCAATTAAAATAATAAGATTTTATGGGTTGGAGAAGTAAAATAAAATAAAATATGCTAAGAGAAATTGTTACATTTAATTTGGGTAAGTCCCTTTGATTTGAAAAAAAAGGACTCTTGAATTACCTTCTGCCTAATGTAAGGCTTCTAGGAGGAGGAGAGTGATGTAGGGAGCTTAATTGGGTAGATGTTGTACAATCCAAAAGGCTTGAGAGATGTGAGGAACTGGTTAGAAGTGGTGTCCTTTTATAAGGGGGTGGAGGGGCTATTTTGAAAAAACATAACGTATTATTTTATAATATATTATTATTCGGTTTATAATGGCTCCAAAATGGATTATTTAATGTCTATGGTGGGGATGGGTTGCAATAATTTCATCTAATAGAATTTAGACAGGTTTGGGTCATTTTATTAACCTCATCTTTTAGTTTTAAATCTTAGTTAATTAGTTTTACATTTACCATACCACTTTGTATTTTATATTATATAGTTAATAAACTCACTATATAAATCCAAGAGACCCCCAAGTGGTCCACTAATGATACACCTATCATGTTATATGTCCTTTGGCCGATCTATAGATTTTTTTAATATAATATCAATTAATAATATAGTATTTCTTTTAAAAACTTATTTATGTCAATTTTGACTCTATTCAACAATTGATTTTTGTTAAAGTCTTAAAAACATTATTAATTCGAACAAAATTCATTTAAGCAATCCTATAATGTCATATTAAGCAATAAATTCATGTATGTCATCAAAACTTTCAAATTAATCTTATTTGAACATTTATAATACCAATTATTTGATTCTTTCATTAATAAATAAAATACTACATCATTATTGTGTCATAAATAATATTAATTATTAAACATATAAATTTTTTAAATAAACTCCGATTATGTAGGAAATATTTTTATCTTTATAATTAATATTTATATATGAAAATCCAACATATATAACCCTATGTAAAAAATTGTTTTGCTAAAAGATATATGCTTATGTTATTTTTGTATTTATTTTAACATAATTAATATAAAGCGTCTTTATCACATACAAGTGGATATATGGGGTCCCAAAATCAACCACAATATGCCCATGGTCAGACAAAAATCCACCAATAATATTAGGACACGTTTTATGGTAATTTATAAATATTATAATATTATTTTTTTACCCTTATTTACGGGATTTACCTTTTAACCATGGTAAATAAAATATTAAACGAAGTCATTATTCAAAATGTCTAAAAATAAAAGTTAACTATTTACACAATTTGGAAATCTTGATTCGAAATATGTAATCCATATTTCCAAATTCTAAACTCATAAGTGTCCGAAATTAATTTAAAATTAATTCCTGTTGTTAAAGAAAAAGCGTGTTTTTAAGATAAAATAACTATCAAAAGATTGACCCTTGTTTAAGTCCAGTTTAATTGTGAAATTATGTCTAATGACCAAAAGGGGAATGGTGGTGTGCAAGTGTGGCCATTTCCCTTCAGGGATGGACACTTAGGCGTGCAACTGTTGATGAGTTTCAACACATAGGCCCTACTCCTCCTCTTGACCAATGCAAATTCGTAAGTCTCATCATTTCACAACTAATGAGCACCTACCTTCGGAATGTAGGTCCAAATGGATATGGAATCATTGGATGTTTCCGGTTATATGAACAAACCTGTTATAAACCCCTTGGAATGATTGAATCTTAAATCAATGAGAACATCCCCAATTCCAGAGGAAACAAAAAATGGTGAACCCGACATGAATACATAACCATGTTAAAAATGATATTTTACTTATTTGTTAGGCCCCTATTTATACTCAATGAGAGGGCCAACAAGATAGTCAATAACATATGTGCTCATCCAAAAGATGTAGCAGGTGAATTTATCTTGATTATGTTTGTTATATCAAACATGCACTCTTTTTTAAGATCTTATGCTTTATAAGAATGGATTTTCTTAAGTTCAATGCTGTGAATACTTCTGCTATGAAAACCTCTGCTGTAAATGCATCTGCTGCTACTCCTGCTGGATCGTTGTCCACTCTGAGGATGACATTACCTACTCAGCATCTTCAATGCTGGGTATCAAATTTTCTGGATAAGGAGTATCATCAAAATGGTACTATTCTGACTCTGGAGGCCGCTAGACAAGCCCTCCAAGTCAATAATTCACCATGGTCATCCGGACAGCGACGACCAATGATCAAGAATCGGGCGGTGCTAACCACCGTCTCCAACCGTTTCGGGTTGTTATCCCCGGAACGCAACAACCATTCCCTCCCATATTCTAAGGAGGTGCATGAGAAGGAAACTCAAGAATTTAATTGAAGGAAACTGGAGTCCTTCCTGATGGATCCCCCCAACAATCACCACCAGAATCGTTCAGCAGTGCTCCATCAACATGATGAGGATGTCGTCTCCAGGTGTTCGGCTCAGGTTCCTCAAACCCGAGCAGGCAAGACGAACCACCAGAGGTGAAATCCGATCAACAGTGAGCATGTTCTCATCTCTACCATTTCTGAAGAAGTCCACCAACCTACCTTGATGGAATGAAATGAGCGGCAACACACACACACGTCCGTTTTAATTCACCTGTCCAGCAGACTCGCCTGGCAACAACACGCCAATACCACCAGGCAATTCCGGAGGACTACTATAGACATGAACATACAAATATTTTTATATCATCGACTACTCATCATGATCGTCTGTCTACATGCGATGAAGCCCGCAAAACCAATGTGTTGACAATTGGTAAACAGGCACATACACTTTCCTACACTCATCAATCCTTCCAGTAGCCTCGTCTATCAGTATTGATGGAAGATCATCAACCACGTTCGTTAGAGTGTAGTTAGTAGGCACATACACCTCCTAGTATTGATCAAGCCTACCAATAGTCTCATTTGGTAGCATTCAGAGAAGTCAGTCGGAAAGATCTGATGACAAATAGGAGGTAGACACAACTCTCTGCCCCCACATATGAGTACTGTCAGAATTCACAGACAGGAAAATGAGGACAGGAGTAGCCACATACACCTACTCCAGCCACAGAATGGATGTATATCCCTGTTCCGACAGCTGAAGTCAGAAATCATATTCTATCAATGGTGAAAGAGAAAAAGTCAATCCCTGCTCATATATTGGATTCCTGCCAGGATATTATATCACCTTTAGCAGCATCTCAGAGAAAGACACATAAATCTATCACTAAAAGTGGAGTGACAGATCAACCGTTCACTCCGGAACAGACACACACATATGTTCCAGTCCTAGAGGGTTGTTGGGCATACTCCCCCATATCATACAGACGACCAAATCAGGCACACACACTTGATTTGATTGGAGATAATTAGCCTAACCTGATCATTACTCTTGAGTAGGCACATACACCTGCATATAATGACCACTTTCGTCAACAAGTGACTCCTAAAGTGAGTAAGAAGGCGTCTAAGAAGATGAACTTCCCATCACAGTCATGAAATCAAGTGCCAATCTGTAATAAGGCCTTACTCGATGCTAGAGTTCTTGATGCACTCAGACAACTATCTGTTGCAACTCAAGATTCTACTCTATCAGTTCCCAATAGTGGGAACATTAATTACGAAGGTCTACATCTGTCACTTCCTCATGAGGGCTTGCTTCATGGCAATTTGGATGATCTCGAAGTTTCATCTTTTGATGAGATCCATAAGAACCCTCTGTGTGGTCAGAAGACCAAGGAGCAAAATGTTTCATACTTTGATGTAACCCACCATGGGGGTCCTCCCCATGATGATGAATTTAGATGCGGAAGTTCTCTCAGCATTAGTAATGCACATTTCCTGTAAAATGCTCCAATGGACAACGTAGTTATGAGAAAGAACTCTTATCTTGAGGCACATGAAAATTTGAATCCAGTCATTTCTGATGCTTTAACATTAGCAGGTGAAATACTTTCTCAATCAGAAGATAGCCTAGGGTGTAGGTCATTCTTTGAACCACCCATAATTCATGCATCTACTAGTTTGATTAGTGATTTCTCTACCAATCTTGTTGAATCCGATGAAGCATAAAGGAAGAACCAGCTCTGGTATAATTAGTTAGAATAATCCTTATCAAATGATAGAGAAGAAGTACTGAATATGAGAAAACAACTGGAGAAAGGTGAACTGCCAGTTATGTTTTGGCCTTTGGCTGATTCTCAGTATGACATTCCAGAGATGTTGACAGAAGATGAAATTCATCATATTCTTCTCAACATATGGAAAACTCTTTGTCAGTTGAAAACGAAAATATTATCTTATGATGAATATGAAAATCTTATCAATATAATAGAAGGGTTACAATGCCAAATTTATTTGTCTTCTCTCTTAGTTTATCGATATCCGAAGGCTGAAAAGCAACAGACAGCCCTTCAGCATTCATGCCTTAGCGCACTAAGAAGATTGCACCAGTTAATTTCCAATTCTCTATCGGGTATTCCTACCAGGGGATGGGGAATTCATGGAGCACTAAATTTTATTGTTCTCTCTAGTTAGAAAAGTCCACTAAAAATGGGCTCAAGCAATGTTATTTCCCATGGATGGCCACAGTCAATGGGTTTTGTTTGTAATCAAAAGATTGCCCAAGAATAGGCCTCAACTAGTTCCTCTCAAAATCAATAATACAGAGAACATGTTATTGAATTAATCCTGCATCAAGCAAACGAAAATATTGAACATGCCTCTCATTTAGAGAAAGCACACCATCAAGTGACAGAAGTGTCAAAAATCATCCAATGGTCTTTTGATCAGGGTGATAAAAGTGCATGCAGGTTGATGCATCCGGCTAATTTCCTGACTAAAGTCTGTAAGATCAGGAGAAAATTCAAGAAGGTATCAGATATATCATGTCAAGAACCACCCCAGCTTTCTAGACTAGGGACTCTTTTATCCCAACCCTTAGAATAAACAAATAGTTTTCGAGGAGTTGAGAAGGAATAACCCCAGTACATAGGACTGGGGACTTTTTAAAATCCTCAATCTCTCCCTCAGTGAACGTCAGTCTTTTATCAATTAGAGTAGAAGCCACAAGAGGAATGAAGATCCAAACTATCATGAGATTCCCTCCAAATTATGGTTTGTCAAGAAGTTCCTAAGGGATCAAATCGGCAAAAGGCAATGTCTCATCAGAGACATGGAAAAAGGCATTATCGCAGAAATTCCGATAGAATAGATGCAATAAATTATGCATCAATTAATTTCATTAATGCCTTTTTTGTTGATCCACCAGATGAGGTCCACTCAGAGGGATCGGATTAAGAGGTTCTTGCTCAAGAAGTTGTACGCACAGACACAAATGAAGAAGGTGTGCGTACACGAAATCAAAGGCTTACCCAGAATTTGGGTAATCCTTCAAGTTACCCACTTCCCCCTCTCCAAAAGAGAAACATCAAATGGGAAGACAAGAATCAGGTTACATACCCTTCCTCTGCAGAAGGCAAATCTCTCTCACTAGAGAAAATATTTTCACAACAAGAGGAAGAAATGAAGGAGATGAGGAAGTTGAATATAGAACTACTTCAGGGTAATCTTCCTCCTAAGCGTGCTGGAGACAGTCAGCCATGAAAATTTGTTGCGGCTACTGACTTGGATCAAGAATATCCTCCTCTACAAGTACAACCTCACAGGTCTAATCGTACGAGTCATGTGCAACAACAATTGGTGGTGCTCCCATCAGTTGCATCAGCAACCACCACATCTGTACCAGCTGCAGTCATTGCACCTGTTCAGGTCCAAGCCCTACCAGATGTTTCAAAAAAGTTAATAACTACTATTCAGTCATTAATAGCTCGGTTGGAAGATATGGAGTGAAAGCATTATCAAATTCAACCAGAAAAGAGAGCTTACCCTATGTGGGTTGATACAATTCCTCCCACATAAAATTTTACAAGTACCAAATTCCCAATCTTTAATGGTTTGGGAGACCCAGAGCAAAACATAACATAGTTTTCTTCTCGTTGTGATCCTATGATGGGAACCCCTCAGCAAAAAGAATCATTTAAGCTTATGTGTTTTTTACAGTCATTACAAGGGCCTACCTTTGTCTGGTACACAATCTTGGAATCCGGGTCAATTACCAGATGGGAGGATCTCCGCCAAAGATTCCTTCTTCAATTTAGTTCAATGTTGCCAAAGGCAACCGTTTTTTATCTTAAAAACTGTAAGAAAAAGGAGAATGAAAGGGATTTAGATTTCATTTATTGCTGTATGGGATTAACATATTCCCTGAGCTTAGAACTCCCTCAAGAGGAATTGTTTCTAATCTATGTGGAAAATTTGCGTGATGAGCTATAAACAATGTTGATCCCTGTGAAATACACAAGAGGGTTTTGAGACCTTACTTAAATCACTCAACAGATTGATGATTCTATTATGAATAATAAGGATAAAGCTCTTGTAATTCCATCATCTCCATGAAGGATAATGGTTAATGTAGAGACTACTACAATTATGCATAAACAAGCACATGTACCTGCTTCAACATCAAAAACATCAAATTCTCAATGGGGTCCTCCTCTTGAGCGCCAACAACAGAGGTCATTTCATCAAGATTATAAAAGAGATCAAATACGTAAACAATTTGAGGATTTTAAGAGAAAAGATTATTCTTTCCGAAATGAACAAGTTCCTCATTATTTCATTTCGGCTCTGGAAAATAATTTTGTTCAATTTCCAAGGCCCAAGAGGCCGAACAAGGAAGGAGATGAAGACAATCCCAATTATTACCCATTTCGTCAAATGTTGGGGAATACCATTCATGATTTTTTTTCTTCAAGGACCTCATGTAAAAAATAGTCGACATGGGACAAGTCAAACTAAAAGGATCTTCAGCTCAGGTAGCATGTGTAACTGCTACGAATCCTGAGGAAGAAGGTGAGTGGCAAGATGTCAAAAAAATGTGCAAAAATATGATGATTGGATGATCATAAAAACGATCTACCAAACTCATGCCATTTTCTGAAAAATATTAAAGAAACCAATTGTCTCTTCTACCATGAATACCATAGAAAAATCCTCTTAATCAGAGGGAAAATCCTCAAAAGGGCGGCATAATTCATAAAAAGAGGAACAATCAGAAGAAGATGAAATCGTGTCAAAGCCTAAGTTGTCTTTGACTCTGGAAGATTTTATGCCATCTACTTCGAAGTTATGGGCACCGCCCCACCAAACGGCACAAGATAAATAGGCTAATCAGGCAGAGTCATTATCAGATGAAGAGTTGATTTTTAGTTCTGTTAATATGATTCAATTAACAGATCCATATTCCAGTCACAATTTTGATTTTGATGAGCCTGTGTTCCTTGTAGCAAACAGTGGAATCATAGGAAGTTCCAGAGGCTCAGGATACAAGGGAAGATGTGGATCTTTAAAAGGAAACTATTACAATTCTACCCCTACTTGAACTGTACAGGAGGCAGAAACACATGGTAGAGACCTTCAATTAGCTCAATAAGAACAAGAAAGTTCTTCCACACAAGGCAGACTCACTCCTGGCACAATTATTCTGGAAGATTGGTTGAAGGTTCCATCTTCTTCCCCTCAGAAAGTAAATAGACCTAATTGGTCTAATCTTCCAAAGCCAGTAGTATTACCAACTTCTATCCCGGTACAAGATGCATCTACTTACAAATCATCAACATATAAGGCACCTGCGAAACTACATGTTCATGTTGGGAAACAATGACCATTGGATCAAAAGTATGATGTATTAAAACACATATCCCAAATATCGCCCATGTTATCAATTCTGGATGCTTTTAATTTATCAAAGGATATTAGGGAGGCACTCATCGAGGCTTTGTCGAGTCCTTAGGAGTTTAAAATTGAAATTGATGCAGCTGAAGTCTACCATGTAGAGAATAATCCTATAAAATGCCATGTAGTGATATCTTGCACAGATGAAGATGAAGATGATGTCATTCATGGACATATTAGACCTTTGTACTTATCTTAAAAGGTCTATAACGCCCCGACCCTAGTTACCCATAGTCGGTGCATTATTAAATAACATTAGAATGATCAGAAAAGGTCATGTCTTGAAAGAAAGATTAGTTTAGTAGCCTTGGAATCACTAGATACATTTATATGGTTTACATTATATCATAAAGTGAAAAAAATACAATAATATAGTCTCCATAGTCCACACTCATTTCCCCTTGAGACTATCCCTACTGGTCCGTCATAAAATATTTCTTCACATCCTGGAAAAAATAAAACATAGAAAGTGGTGAGCTCAAATTCTCAGTAAGGATAACAATATAGCAGAAGCATTCATAAATAATCATAAACATTTCAGGCAACGTATAACTAAAACAAAAGCCATTAAAAAATGAACTTCAGAATAATATAGAAAAGATAAAATGAAAAAATGCCATTTACTTATTCACATGGATATTCTACTAGTCAAATAATCATATGCAATATCAATAACCACTTTCATAATGAAGGAAATACATAATGACGAACTTTAATTTATGTTTCAAGGCCTCATGCCAATACCTAAAGGATAACTGTAACTGAAACAAAACACTGAGAGCCTTTGTAACCGGACTCCATTATAGAGAGCCTTTGTAACTAGACTCCATCCTAGAGTGCCTCTAATAACCGGACACCAACCCGAAGTGCCTCTAATAACCGAACACCATCCCGGAGTGCCTCTAATAACTGGATAACAACCTGGAGTGCCTCTAATAATGGGACACCAACCCGGAGGGTCTACTATAACCGGACCCCAACTCGGAGGTCTTACATTTATCGGTCCCCAACCTGGAACATACCATTCTAACACATTCATCTTTAGAAGCGGATGAAATATAACATAAATATTCATATTAAAACTAGCTTACGAAATGCCAAAACCATTAATCATAAACCATTAATGGCATAAAAATATCTCATCCATAGTCAAACATATCATAAAAACAAAAATAAAATATAGAAGATTTGTATCATAATAAATCAACTTCAAACAAGTGTAAAATTTTTCAAAGGATGTTGACATAGATAAAATCAAAACTATTTGAGATAAATATATCTATTTTTGAAATCATTTAAAAGTCACATAATAATAAAAGAAAAAATTTACATTGAAAATATTCATATAAGCTTCTAAGGGCATCTTAAATGATTTTATAATGGTGGAAAATAGCCACACCCATCGTATAATTTAAAGATGAAATTCTTACCTTAATTCTGTCGAAAAGGATAAAAAGGACCTTGTTTGGAAAATTACGGAATGATTCCTTTCTAAACGCCTTATAAAAAGTCAAAAAGGGTATAAATAACTTCAACACATATTCTGTAAAATACTAATAATGTTTTGAAATTTTTTTTAAGAAACATGGATGTGGATGATAATGATGTCCCAGTAGATAATTACGAATAAACAACCTCAGATAATGAAGAGATATTGAAAAAAAACCCTTACCAATTTGGTAACTTAAAAAACAGACACCCCATGAAAGAGGTATCGTACAATGAATATGTAAATAAACATAAATTAAATTTTATTAGAAAAATAATACATTATGTTCAGTACTTACACCATACAAAAGGTAATAGTGGAAATATGGAATGATTCTCACGAGAATAAGGAGAGAGATGAAAACCCCTTAACTTGTACTTTTCCTTTGTCGATGGTATGTTAACCTCCTGTATAATGGTTAAATTATTATTATTAAATTATACCAGAATAATATTCATTAATATGATATCATATATGATCTTTTAACATTGTTTTGTTAATAATATTCTAGTATTATTGTCATTTCGGGTGTTAACTTATTCGTGTTATTTTATATGTTTTGTTACATAGGCCATTTTTGTTATGGATAGGTTGTATATTATTCATATCCAGAACTATATCAATTCCTTAAACATTATTTTTAATCATAAAATGATAATTATACTTGAATGGATACGATGGGGAATGAATCTCACCGCATTCGTGGAGATGGTAGTCCGTACAAACGCACGAACGCTAATTCCATTTCATTTTTCATTTTAAAAGAAATCAAAACCAAATGATACATATGTATATTATTATTAAAGTATAATATAATATCTTATATGTGTTACTTATGTTCAATAATACCATCCTTTATACGTTCCATGTACGGTATGATCGAGTCATATCACTTTGAGGGGGCGGTAGTCTTCACTTCCTCAAATGAAATTATCGTATATATATACAATATGAAACGAATAATGGTAATCTATAAAATGGAATGAAATTATCTTATATATAAAATAAATATCAATAATATCATATTTAATTATAGATCCATCATAATTTCCACCATGAGAGGTGGTAGGAGATAATTGAACAATCATCGTTTCGTGAGACGTTTTGGTTGTCATCCACAGAAACATTATGTTATACAACAATTAGATGGAGGTGTGTGTAAGTATAGTTAGAATAATTATCATAAAAATATACTAGTATATTTAGGATAATATTTTTTTTACCAATTAAAATAATAAGATTTTATGGGTTGGAGAAGTAAAATAAAAGAAAATATGCTAAGAGAAATTGTTACATTTAATTTGGGTAACTCCCTTTGATTTGAAACAAAGGACTCTTGAATTGCCTTCTGCCTAATGTAAGGCTTCTAGGAGGAGGAGAGTGATGTAGGGAGCTTAATTGGGTAGATGTTGTACAATCCAAAAGGCTTGAGAGATGTGAGGAACTGGTTAGAAGTGGTGTCCTTTTATAAGGGGGTGGAGGGGCTATTTTGAAAAAACATAACGTATTATTTTATAATATATTATTATTTGGTTTATAATGGCTCCAAAATAGATTATTTAATGTCTATGGTGGGGATGGGTTGCAATAATTTCATCTAATAGAATTTAGACAGGTTTGGGTCATTATATTAACCTCATCTTTTAGTTTTAAATCTTAGTTAATTAGTTTTACATTTACCATGCCACTTTGTATTTTATATTATATAGTTAATAAACTCACTATATAAATCCAAGAGACCCCCAAGTGGTCCAATAATGATACACCTATCATGTTATATGTCCTTTTGCCGATCCATATATTTTTTTTAATATAATATCAATTAATAATATAGTATTTGTTTTAAAAACTTATTTATGTCAATTTTGACTCTATTCAACAATTGATTTTTGTTAAAGTCTTAAAAACATTACTAATTTGAACAAAATTCATTTAAGAAATCCTATAATGTCATATTAACCAATAAATTCATGTATGTCATCAAAACATTCAAATTAAATTTATTTGAACATTTATAATACCAATTATTTGATTCTTTCATTAATAAATAAAATACTGCATCATTATTGTGTCATAAATAATATTAATTATTAAACATATAAATTTTTTAAATAAACTACGATTATGTAGGAAATATTTTTATCTTTATAATTAATATTTATATATGAAAATCCAACATATATAACCCTATGTAAAAAATTGTTTTTCTAAAAGATATATGCTTATGTTATTTTTGTATTTATTTTAACATAATTAATATAAAGCGTCTTTATCACATACAAGTGGATATATGGGGTCCCAAAATCAACCACAATATGCCCATGGTCAGACAAAAATCCACCAATAATATTAGGACACGTTTTATGGTAATTTATAATTATTATAATATTATTTTTTTACCCTTATTTACGGGATTTACCTTTTAACCATGGTAAATAAAATATTAAACGAAGTCATTATTCAAAATGTCTAAAAATAAAAGTTAACTATTTACACAATTTGGAAATCTTGATTCGAAATATGTAATCCATATTTCCAAATTCTAAACTCATAAGTGGCCGAAATTAATTTAAAATTAATTCCTGTTGTTAAAACAAAAAGCGTGTTTTTAAGATATAATAACTATCAAAAGATTGACCCTTGTTTAAGTCCAGTTTAATTGTGAAATTATGTCTAATGACCAAAAGTATTTTAAAAGGTAAAAATATATTCTAAATATACTTTAAAAGCACTTAAATTAATATTTTATCACTATTAATGATTTCGATTAAAAAAGTTGTTTTTAATTAAGATTTAGAAATTTTCACTATTCATTAAAATATAAAAGTCATCAGAAAAGTTCCTAAATTTTACCGTAGGATAAATTCGATATTACTAATACAAAAATGATGTCCATTTTGAGAGATAAAATTTATTAAATTTCAAAAAGTTGTTATTACTATTCATTACAGCTACCTTGATTGGTCGTAGTGTGTTAGAATATCAAAGTTGTATACTACACATGCTACTATATTATTCAAAGAGAATCTTACCGTGGAAGCATGGGGAGTTACATTCTCCCCTACTTAAATAAATAGAGTCCTCGCTATTTATGCTCAGTATTAGAAACATGGGGTTGACATTTCAAAATATGTTAGTTCAAATCCCACATCGAAAAATGGATTAATGATGCCTCTATTTAAAATAAAGAGTGGTAAGTATGAAAGTTACCGAAAATAACACATAGTAGGGTTCCCTGTAGGAAAATATGGATATTGAAGAGAAATATAACCATCAATATCTGATGGAGAGAGGTAGAGAACATGGTTTTGAAATAGCCAATAATCCTAAATCCATATATTTGTGATGATCTAATGTACCATCTAGGACGACATTTTTGTTCTATGTTCTTTTTCTTAATGTAGAGGAACTTATTTATGAGATTGACTAAGATCATAAAGAGATATACTTACTTTATAATTAGAGTTTTGTCTATTAATTTATTTCTACGACAAACTCATCATTCACTACAAAACATAATACAACTAAATAATACTATATTTATCCTAATTATATAGGGTTCCAAATATAATGAATGTATAATTCACATATCAGACCCATTCAAAAAGAAACTACATTATACAATCTAGGGACTTCATTTAGTCTAGTGGTAGGTAATAAATCCCAATCTCACTATGGTTGTGGGTTCGATTCCCGCTGCTTTGTCCGACGCGATAGGTTGTCACATAGTCTGTGTGTTGTTCTTTTATAAAAATCCAAAAATAACCTTTCAATATTAACACATTCCAACCTTTAGACTTATCTAAAATACTACTATCCAAACTCACAGTCAATAATTTATAAGGAAGTTAAACATAATGAAGATTCTTTTCTTGATGTAATAACATGTGAACACCTACACCATGTATTATTTTGAAACATGGTAATATCTTGAATTACCATAAAACCATATTGATTACATTCATGATCCCTTGTTCCTTATAGGATACTAGATATACTCCTTCTACCCAAAATTTTTTTAAACTCCAATAATGATGGAATATAAAAATCATTAATCAGTTTCAAGTTAATCAAGAATATCCAATATAATTTATCCAAATCAATCATGTATTATTCCAAAATCACTACCTTGGTATCAGAACCATATTATGGTTTATCTTTCGCTGATCCATATATTTTCCAAAAACATTAACCTACGACTGTGTCACATTTCATGGTTCCACACAATCTCAATTTCTTAATGAAATATTACTGCAGTACAATCCTTATATACTCCATAATTATTATAACCAGTACATTGTTGATAAAACACTCAAATGGCATTATTCTCTAATAACAACATAAGAACTCTAATCATTCCTCCTCGTCTGTGGTAGTATCATAGCATTATTATTATCCAATAGCATCATTTGGGGAATAATCTGATGATTTGGACATTGGTTCGCGTAGTGTCCAAACTCCTTGTAGATGAACCATTGTACATTTGATACCTTTTTCTAACACATGCAGTCATGTACTTGGTGTCCTTTTTCTCCACACTTATAACATACTCTCATACCCTTCAATAATTTTCCAAGGTGATTATTTAAACAGTTATAACATATGGTAAAATCCTTATTTACCTTCTTCCCATTATCTATCCTTCTCCCTACCATCCTTTTCGTCTCTTGCTTCCCTTCAAAACCATAGGACTCTGAAAATTCGTTACTTATCTTATCGACACATGATATTATTTATTCATATGATGATAATACGTGGGACATTATTTACCTTCTAAATTCTGGCTTAGGACCATGAAAGATATGATCCTTCTTACTATTTGGATCATGTGTATTGATGGAGTTCTCATTCCTTCTACTGGGTGCCATTTCTAAACAATGGAATACACTAGATTAGTTTATGAATAGAAATACCTAATCCATAACATGTAAAACACTTAACATAAATTAAATATTTTATCGATATAATCCATAATCCTTAAAATGTTTTCTTTGAGTAAGTTTATACTCATAACCCCTTTATAACGGTTTGTAAATAAAATGAGAATTATCCCAAGCATATCCCTCGGGAGTGTCGTAACCAAGAGTGCAGAATGCCCCATTATAGTGCACCAGTTCCCATTCGAGTCTAGCTCAAAGAAGTGTCTTTGGGTTTTACCCCTAGATACATATGTGCCAGTGCCGCCTCTACCTGCTCATATCCAAACAGGTATGTATTGCTCGGAAAACTCACAAAATTTCTACAATACCAAAATTCTAGGAATTTTTTCGATACTAATCCTCAATGTCCATCGTAGATCTATGTTCTCTAATCATAGTTTATCTAAATCCATCTTCCAAGGTTTTTACTAAACTTTCTCTGATACCAAATGTAACGCCCTGATCCCAGTTACCTAAAGCCGGTGCATTATTACATAAAATTGGCATGATCACAAAAGATCAAGACTCGAAATACCGATTAGTTTAGTAGCCTTGGAATCACTAGATACATTCATAAGGTTTAAATTAAAGCATAAAGTGAGAAACTAAAATAATATAGTCTCCATATTCCACACTCATATCCCCTTTAGACTATCCATGCATGTCAGTCATAAAATATTTCTTCACATCCTGGGAAAAATGAAACATAGAAAGGGGTGAGCTCAAATGCTCAGTAAGTATAACAATATAGCATAATATTTCATAAATAAACATAAATTTGAGGCGATGTATAACTAAAAAAAGCCTTTAAAACATTAACTTCAAACTAATATGGAAAAGATAAAATGAAATAATTCAATTTACTTATTAACATAGATTTTCAACTAGTCGAATAATCGCATTTAATATCAATAACCACTTTCATAATTAATGAAATGCATAATGTCGAACATTAATTTCTGTGTCAAGGCCTCATGCTAAGACCTAAGGGACAACCGTAACCGGAACCCAACCCGGAGAGCCTCTGTAATCAGAATCCATCCCGGAGATCCTCTGTAACTGGACTACAACCCAGAGTGCCTCTAATAACCAGACCCCAACCCAGAGTGCCTCTAATAACCGGACACCAACACGGAGTCCCTTTAATAACCAGACACCAACCTGGAGGGTCTACTGTAACCGGACCCCAATCCAGAGGGCTTACTTTTACTGGTCCTCAACCCGGAACATACTAGTCCAACACATTCATCTTAACAAGAGTATGAAATATAATATAAACATTCGTATTAAAACCAGCATACGAAATGGAAAAAAATTAATCATAAACCATTAATGGCATAAAAATAACTCATCCATAGTCAAACATATCAAAAAAACATAAATACAATACAGAACATTTGTATTATAATAAATCAAATTCAAACATGTGTAAAATTTATCAAAGGATATTGACATAGATGAAATCAAAACAATTTAGAGAAATATCTCTTTTTATGAAATCATTTAGATTTCACATAACTATAAAAGAAAACATTTACATTGAAATTATTTTTATAAGCATGTAAGGGAAGCATTAGATATTTTATAACAGCAGAAAGTATCCGCACCTGCCATATACGTTAAAAAAAATACATTCTTACCTTAATTTTGTCGAAAAGGTAAAAAATGACCTTGTTTTGAAAATGATGAAAAGATTCTTTTATAAACTTATTATAAAAATTAAAACAAGGGTATAAATAAATTTAACACATAATCTGTAAAATATTAAGACTGTTTTGAAATAAATTTTTATGAAACATGGATGTGGATGATAAAGATGTCCCAGTAGATAATTACAAATAAACAAACTCGGATAATGAAGAGATTGTGAAATAAACCCTTAACAATTTTGTAACAAGCGAAACATACACCCCATGAAAGAGGTATCATACAATTAATATGTAAAACCACATATATTAAAGTGTATTAGACGAAGAATAAAATTATTTTCATTACCTACTCACACAAAAGGAAATAGTGTCAATATGGCATGATTCTCATGAGAATAAGGAGTGAGATGAAAACCCCTTACCTTTTACTTTTCCTTTATAAAGGGTAGTTTAAACTCATGTATAATGGTTAAATGATTGTTATTAAATTATAACATAATAATATACATTAATATTATATCATATATGATCTTTTATCATTTATTTGTTAATAATATCCTAGTATTATTGTCGTTTCGGGTGTTAACTTACTTGTTTTATTTTATATGTTTTGTTACATAGGCCATATTTTTTATGGATTGGTTGTATCATATTAATATCCAGAACTATATAAAGTCCTTAAATAATATTTTTAATCATAAAATGAGAATTAGACTTGAATGGATACGATGGGAAATGAATCTCATCGCGTTCGTGGAGATGGTAGTCTGTATGTACGCACGAACACTACTTCCATTTTATTTTTCATTTTAAAAGGAATCAAAACCAAATGATACATAGGTATATTATTATTATAGTATAATATAATATTTTATATGTGTTACTTAATTTTATTAATACCATCCTTTATACGTTCCATGTATGATATGAATGAGTCATATCACTTTGAGGGGGCAGTAGTGCGCACTTCCTCAAATGAAATTAACGCATATATATAAAACATGAAACAAATAATTGTATTATATAAAATGGAATTATAGAAGTATATATATATAAAAATATCATTAATACGATATTTAATTATAGTGCCTTCATAATGGCCACCATTATTGGTGGTAGGAGATAATTGAACAATCATCGTTTTGTGAGGCGTTTTGGTTGCCATCCACAGAAACATTATGTTCTTCAACCATTAGATGGAGGTGTGTGTATGTGTATTTAGAATAATTCTCATAACAATATCCTAGTATATTTAGGATACGGGTTTTGTTACAAAATAAAATAATAAGAAGTTTTTAGGGGTTGGAGAAGTAAAATAAAAGATAAGAAGCTAAGAGAAATTGTTACCTTTAATTTGTGTAATTCCCTTTGGTTTGAACCAAAAAGGACTCTTGAAGTGCCTCCTGCTTAAGGTAAGACTTACAGGAGAAGTAGAGGGATTTATGGATATTAATTTTTCAGAGTTTGGAAGATCCAAAAGTCTTGAGAGGTGTGAGGAATTGGTTAGATGTGGTGTCCTTTTATAAGGTGGAGGAGAGGCTCTTTAGGAAAATCATAAAGTATTATTATATAATAAACTATTATCCAGTTTATAATGGCTCTAAACTGGATTATTTAAAGTCTAAAGTGGGTATGGATCGCAATAAATTCATCCAATAGAATTCGGATAGGTTTGGGAAATTATATTAACCTTATCTTTTAGTTTTAACTCTTAGTTAATTAGTTTGAAATTTACCATGTCACTTTGTATTTTATATTATATATTTAATAAACATACTATATACATCCAAGAGACCCCCAAGTGGCCCATTAATGATACTCCTATCATGATATAAGTCCTCTGTCTAAACATTATATTTTTAGGAATAGAAAATCAATTAATAATATAATATTTGTTTTAAAAACTCATTTATGTCAATTTTGAGACTATTCAATAATTGATTTTTTTTATGTAATAAAAATTTTATTAATTCACACCAAACTCATTTAAGCAATATTATAATGTCATATTAACCAATAAAATTCATGTATGTCATCAAAAAATTCAAATTATATTTATTTTCACATTTATAATACCAATTATTTGATTCTTTCATTAATAAAGAAAATACAACATCATTATTGTGTCATAAATAATATTATTTATTAAATTTATGAAAATTATAATTAAACTACCATTATGTAGAAAATCTTTTTAAATTTCTAATTAATATTTACAGTCAAAAATCTAACATATAAAACCCTATGTAAAAATTGTTTTTCTTAAAGATATATGCTTATGTCATTTTGTATTTATTTTAACTTAATTAATATAAAGTCTCCTTATCCCTTACAAGTGGATCCATGGTGTCCCAAAAACGACCAAAAGATGCCCATGGTTGGACATGTATCCAAAAATAATATTAGGACGGGTTTTAGGGTAACTTATTATTATTGTAATATTATTTTTTTACTCTTATTTACGGAATTTACCCTTTAACCATGGTAAATAAAATATTTAACTAAATAATTATTCAAAATTTCAAAAAATAGAAGTTACCTATTTACAAAATTTAGACATCCTGATTCCAAATATGGAATCCATTTTTCCAAATTCAAAGCATAGATGTGGCAGAAATTAATTTAAATTTAATTCCTGTTGTTAAAACAAAAAGTGTGTTTTTAAGAGAAAATAACTATAAAAAAATTGACACTTGTTTATGTCTAGTTTAATTGTGAAATTATGTCCAATGACAACCATTGTATTAAATGGTAAAAATATATTCTAAATATTTTTTAAAAACAATTAAATTTATATTTTATCACTCTAAAGTATTTCGATTAAAAAAGTCGTTTTTAATTAAGATTTAGTAATTTTCACTATTCATCAAAATATAAAAGTTATCTGAAAAGTTCCAAAATTGTACACAAGGATAATTTCAATATTCTGAAACCGGAAAAGGAGTCCATTTTGAGAGATAAACTATATAATTTTTCAAAAATTGGGTATTACTATTCATAAAGGATACTATGATTGGTCGTAGTGTGTTAGAATCTCAAAGTTGCGTACGACACACGTAATTGTATTATTCAAAGAGAATCGTAATATGGAATATTGGGGTGTTAAATTATACCCTCCATTAATAAATTTTATCCTCACAATTTATGCTCGGAATTGGAAACTTGGGGTTGACATTTCAAAATATCATAGTTGAAATCCCACATCGAAAATTTCATTAATGATGCCTCTATTTAAAATAAAGAGTGTTAAGTATGAAGGTTACCAAAAATGACACATACTAGGGTTCCATGTATGAAAATATGGATATGGAAAATAAATATAACCATCAATATTTGATGTAGAGTGGTAGAGAACATGGCTATAAAAAGGCCAATAATCCCAAATCCATAAATTTGTATTGATATAAGGTACCATGAAGGACAATATTTTTGTTCTAAGTTCCTTTTATTAATGTTGATGAATTTAATTATGAGATTGGCTAAGATTATAAGAAGATATACTTACTTTATAGTTAGAGTTTTAACTATTAATAAATTTCTACCACAAACTCATATTTCATTACAAAACATTATACAACTCAAAAATACTCTATTTATCCTAATAGTATAGGGTTCTAAATATAATGAATGTATAATTCACATATCCGACCCATTAAAATAGGAAACTACATTATACAATCCAGGGACATCATATAGTCCAGTTGTAGGTGATAAATCCCAATCTCACTATGGCTGTGGGTTCGATTCCCACAATTTGTCCGACATGGCGGGTAGTCCCACAGTCTGTGTGTTGTCCTTTTATAAAAATCCAAAAATAACCTTTCAAAATTAATCCATTCCAACCTTTAGACTTATCTAAAATACAAATATCCAAACTCACAGTCCAAAATTTATAAGGAATTTAAACAAAATTAAGATCCTTTTTTCCATGTAATAACATGTGAACAGCTTCACCATGTTTTATTTTAAAACATGGTAACATCCTGAATTACCATAAAACCTTATTGATTACATTCATGATCCCATATTCTGTATAGAATATTAGATATAGTCCTTCTATCCAAAAATGTTGTAAACTCCAACAATGATGGAATATACAAATCATTAATTAGTTTCAAGGTAATCAAGAATATCTAATATAATTTATCCAAATCAGTCATGTATTATTCCAAAATCACTACCTCAGTATTAGAACCATATTATGGTATATCTTTCTCTCAACCATATATCTTCCAAAAATTTAACCTACTATTGAGTCACTTTTCTTGGTTTCACACAATCTCAAGTCCTTAATGAAATAATACTACTGTACAACCCTTACACACCTCATAACTATTATAACCAGTACATTATTGATACAACACTCAAATGAAATAATTCCCTAATAACAACATAAGAACTCTAATCATTCTTCATCATCTTTGGTAGTATCATTACATTATTATTATCAAATAGCATCTTTTGGGGAATACTCTGATTATTTGGACATTGGTTCGTGTAGTGCCCAAACTCCTTGCTGATGAACCATTATACATTTGAAACCTTTTTATTACACTTTCAGTCACGTAATTGGTGTCATTTTTCACTACACTTATAACATACTCCCATTCCATTAATGCATTTTCCAAGGTGATTCTTTCCACAGTAATAACATATGGGAACATCCTTCTTTACCTTCTTCCCTTTATATGTTATTCTCCCTACCACCCTTTGCTTCTCCGTCATCCCTTCAAAGCCATAGGACTCTGAGAATTATTTACATATCTTACCAACACATGATACTATTTCATCATATGATGATAATATATGGAAGACTATTTCCATTCTAAATTCTAGCATAGTGCAATGAATGATATGATCCTTCCTACACTTTGGATCATGTGTATTGCCGGAGTTCTCATTCCTTCTACTGGGCACCATTTTTAAAGAATGGAATACACTAGATTACTTTATGAATAGAAATACCTAATCCTGAACTATTAAAACACTTATCAAAAATTAAAATGTTTATGGATAAAATCCATAATCATAAAAATGTTTTCTTTGAGTATGTATATACTCATAAGCCCTTCATAATGGTTTGTAAAGAAAATGATAATTATCTTAAGCATATCCCCAGGGAGTGTCGTAACCAAGAGTGCAGCAAGGCCCATTTTTGTGCACCAATTTCCGATCGAGTCTAGCTCAAAGCAGTTTTTTCAGGTTTTACCCCTAGGTACATCTGTGTCAGAGCTATCTCTAGCTTCTCGTATCCAGATAGGGATGTATTGCTCAGAAAACTCACAAAATTTCAACAATACCATAATTCTATGAAGTTATTCTATACTAATCCTCATTGTCCAACTTAGATCAACGTGATATAATCAAAGTTTATCTAAATTTATCCTTCAATGTTTGTACTAAACATCTTCTGATACCAACTGTAACGCCCCGATCCTAGTTACCCAGAGTCGGTGCATTATTACATAACATTGGAATGATCACAAAAGATCAAGTCTTGAAAGAACGATTAGTTTAGTTTCCATGGAATCACTAGATACATTCATAAGGTTTACATTAAATCATAAAGTGAAAAACTACAATAATATATTCTCCATAGTCCACACTTATATCCCCATCAGACTATCCCTCTTAGTCCGTCATAAAATATTTCTTCACATCCTGGGAAAAATAAAACATAGAAAGGGGTGAGATCAAATTCTCAGTAAGGATAACAATATCGCAGAAGCTTTCATAAATAAGCATAAACATTTGAGGCAACGTATAACTAAAACAAAATCCTCTAAAACATGAAATTTAGAATAATATGTCAACGATAAAATGAAATAATTCCATTTAATTATTCACATGGATATTCTACTAGTCAAATAATCACATGCAATATCAATAACCACTTTCATAATGAAGGAAATGCATAATGTCGAACATTAATTTCTATGTCAAGGCCTCGTGCCAAGACCTAAGGGATAACTGTAACTGGAACCCAACCTAGAGAGCCTCTGTAACTGGACTCTATCCTAGAGAGCCTCTATAACCGGACTCTAACCTAGACGGCCCTTAATAACTGGACACCGACCCGTAGTGCCTCTAATAACCAGACACTGACCCAGAGTGCCTCTAATAACTGGACACCTAGCTGGAGTGCCTATAATAATCAGAAACCCACCTGGAGTCCCTCTAATAACTGGACACCAACCCGTAGGGACTTCTGTAATCAGACCCCAACTCAGAGTGCTTAATTTTACCGATACCCAACCTGGAACATACTAGTCCAACACATTCTTCTGAAAAAGATGATGAAATATAACATAAACATTATTAACTAGCATACGAAATGCATAAAAAATTAATCATAAACCATTAAATGGCATAAAAAGAACTCGTCCACAGTCAAAAATATCAAAAAAACATCAATACAATATGGAAGATTTTTATCATAATAAATAAACTTCAAACAAGTGTATAATTTATCAAAGGATGTTGACATATATGAAATAAAAACTATATGAGAGAAATATCACATTTTTTGAAATCATTTAAAAGTTATATTATTATAAATGAAAATATTTACTTTTAAAATATTCTTATAATCATTTAGAGGAATCTTCAAATATTTTATAATTGCGGAAAATATCCACACCCACAATATAAGTAAAAAAAGACATTCTTACCTTAATTCTATCGAAATGGTTAAAAAAACCTTGTTTGAAAAACGATGGAATGATTCCTTTATAAAATTATTATAAAATGTCAAACAAGGGTATAAATAACATTAACCCATATTCTATAAAATAGTAAGAATGTTTTAAAATACATTTTTAAGAAACATGGATTTGGATGATAAAGATGTCTCAGTAGATAATTACGAATAAACAACCTCAGATAATGAAGAGATTGTGAATTAAACCATTACCAATTTGGTAACTTATGAAACATACACCCCATGAAAGAGGTATAATACAATGAATATGTAAATACAAATTAATTAAAGTTTATTAGTCAAATAATACAATTATGGTCAGTACCTACACCACAAAAAATGTAATAGTGGCCATATGGCATGATTCTCACGAGAATAAGGAATGAGATGGAAACCACTTACCTTGTAATTTTCCTTTGTCGAGGGTAGGTTAACCTCCTGTATAATGGATAAATGATTGTTATTAAATTATACCAGAATAATAAACATTTATATGATATCATATATGATCTTTTAACATTGTTTTCTAAATAATATCCTAGTATTATTGTCGTTTCGGGTGTTAAATTACTCTTTTTATTTTATATGTTTTGTTACATAGACCATGTTTGTTTTGGATATGTTGTATATTATTCATATCAAGAACTATATCAAGTACTTAACCCTTTTTTTAATCCTAAAATGTGAATTATACTTGAATGGATACGATGGGCAATGAATCTCATCACATTCGTGGAGACGGTAGTCAGTACGTACGCACGAACGCTAGTTCCATTACATTCTTCATTTTAAAAGGAATCAAAAAAAATGATACATAGGTATATTATTATTCCAGTATAATATAATATCTTATATGTGTTACTTATATTCATTAATACCATCCTTTATACGTTCCATGTATGGTATGAACGACTCGTATCACTTTGAGGGGGCGGTAGTCCGCACTTCCTCAAATGAAATTATCGTTTATATATACAACATGAAATGAACAATGGTATGATATAAAATGGAATTAAAGAAGAATATATATAAAATAAATATCATTAATATCATATTTAATTATAGTTCCATAATAACGGCCACCATGATAGGTGGTAGGGGATAATTGAACAATCATCGTTTCGTGAGGCGTTTTGGTTTCCATCCACAGAAACATTATGTTCTTCAAGCATTAGATGGAGGCGTGTATAAGTTTAGTTAGAATAGGTCCCATAAAAATATACTATTATATTTAGGATATTGGTTTTGTTATAGAAGAAAATAATATGAAGAGTTTAGGGGTTGGAGAAGTAAAATAAAAGAAAAGAAGCTAAGAGAAATCGTTACCTTTAATTGGGGTAACTCCCTTTAGTTTGAAGCAAAAAAGTCTATTGAAGTTCCTTATACCTAAGTTAAGGCTTCTTGGAGGAGTAGAGTTATGTTGGGAGCTTATTTGGGTGGCGTTTGGACGAGCCAAAAGGCTTGAGAGGTGTGAGGAATTGGTTAGAAGTCGTGTCCTTTTATAAGGGGGAGGAGGGGATCTTTAAGAGAAACTTAAAGTATTATTTTATAATAAAATATTATTCGGTTTATAATGGCTACAAACAAGATTATTTAATGTCTAAGGTAGGTATGGGTCATATTAATTTCAACCAATAGAATTTAGACTGATGTGGGTCATTATATTAACCTTATCTTTTAGTATTATCTCTCAGTTAATTAATTTGACATTTTCCATGTCACTTTGTATTTTATATTATATAGTTAACAAACATACTATATACATCCAAGAGACCCAGAAGTGGTCAATTAATGATACGCCTATCATGATATAAGTCCTTTTTTTGATCCATAGATTTTTAGGAATAGAATATCAATTAATAATATAATATTTGTTTTAAAAACTCATTTGTGACAATTTTGACAATATTCAATAATTGATTTTTGTTAAAGTCATAAAAATGTTATTAATTTAAAAAAAATTAATTTAGGCAGTCTTATAATGTCATATTAAAAAATAAAATTCATGTATTTCATCAAAACATTAAATTATATTTATTTTAACATTTATAAAACCAATTATTTAATTCTTTCATTAATAAGGAAAATACTGCATTATTATTGTGTCATAAATAATATTAATTATTAAATTTATAAAAATTATAAATAAACTACCATTATGTAGTAAATCGTTTTATATTTCTAATTAATTTTTATCGTCCAAAATACAACATATATAACCCTATGTAAAATTTTTTTATCTAAAAGATATATGCTTATGTCATTTTTGTATTTAATTTAACTTAATTAATATAAAGCGTTCTTATCCAATACAAGTGGAACCACGGGGTCCCAAAATCGACCAAAATATGCCCATGGTCAGACATGTATCCACCAATATGATTAGGTCACGTTTAAGGTATTTTTTTATTATTAAAATAATATTTTTTTACCCTTACTTACCAGATTTACCCTTTAACCATGGTAAATAAAATATTTACCGAAATAATTATACAAAATGTAAAAAAATAAAAGTTACATATTTACACAATTTGAACATCCTGATTCCAAATATGGAATCCATTTTTCCAAATTCAAAACACAGAAGTGGCAGAATTTAATTTAAAATTAATTCCTGTTGTAAAAACAAAAAACATGTTTTTTAAGAGGTAATAACTATCAAAAGATTGACACTTGTTTATCTCCGGTTTAATTGTAAAATTATGTCCAATTACCAACAGTATATTAAATTGTAAAAATATATTCTAAATATATATTAATAACACTTAAATTCATATTTTATCACTTTTAATTATTTCAATTAAAAAAGTTGTTTTTAATTAATATTTAGTTATTTTCACTATTCATCAAAATATAAATGTTATCCGAAAAGTTCCAAAATTTTACCATAGGATAATTTTTATATTTTGAATCCAAAAATGAAGTCCATTTCAATAGATAAAATTTATAAAATTTCAAAAATTGGGTATTACTATTCATAACGGCTACTTTTATTGGTCGCAGTGTGTTAGAATCTCGAAGATGCGTACAACACATGATACTGTATTATTCAAAGGGAATCGTAACATGGAATCTAGGGGTGTTACATTCTTCCCTCCTTCAATAAATTGCGTCCTTGAAATTTTTTCTCAGTATTGGAATCTTGGGGTTGACATTTCAAAATATCCTATTTGAAATCCCACATCAAAAAATGGATTAATGATGCCTCTATTTAAAATAAAGTGTTGTAATTATGATGGTTACTGAAAATAACACATAATAGGGTACCATGTAGGAAAATATGGATATGGAATAGAAATATAACCATCAATATCTGATGGAGAGTGGTAGAGAACATGGTAATGAAATGGCCAATAATCCCAAAGCCATAACTTTTTTATGATCTAAGGTACCATCTAGGACAACATTTTTATTCAAAGTTCCTTTTTTAATGTGGAAGAATTTATCTATGAGATTGGATATGATCATAAGGAGATATACTTACTTTATAATTAGAGTTTTATCTATTAATAAATTTCTACCACAAACTCATCTTTCACTACAAAACATAATACAACTCAGAAATACTACATTTATCCTAATAGTATTGGGTTCAAAATATAATGAATGTATAATTCAAATATCAAACTGATTAAAAAAAGAGACTACATTATACAATCCAGGTACATCACGTAGTCCAGTAGTAGGAAATAAATCCCAATATCACTATGGTTATGGGTTCGATTCCTACAGCTTTGTCCGACACGACAGGTTGTCACACAGTTGGTGTGTTGTCCATTTATAAAAATCCAAAAATAACCCTTCAAACTTAATCCATTCCAACCATTAGACTTATCTAAAATACTACTATGCAAACTCATAGTCCTAAATTTATAATGAAGTTAAACATAATGACGATCCTTTTTCCATGTAATAACATGTGAACACCTTCACCATGTATTATTTTAAAACATGCTAAATTCATGAATTACCATAAAACCTTATTGATTACATTCATGATCCCTTATTCCTTATTGAATACTGGATATCCTCCTTCTATCCAAAAATGTTGTGTACTCCTAAAATGATGGAATATACAAATCATTAATCAGTTTCAAGGTAATCAATAATATCAAATAAAATTTATCCAAATCAGTCATGTATTATTCCAAAATCACTACCTCGGTATCAGAACCATATTATGGGTTACCTTTCTCTCAACCATATATTTTCCTAAAAATTAACCTACTATTGAGTCACTTTTCTTGGATCCACAAAATCTCAAGTCCTTAATGAAATATTACTGGAGTACAATCCTTATATACTCCATAATTATTATGACTAGTACATTGTTGATACAACACTCAAATGATATAATTCTCTAATTACAACATAAAAACTCTAATCATTCATCACCATCTGTGATAGTATCATAACTCTATTATTATCCAGTAGCATATTTTGGGGAATACTCTAATGATTTGGAAATTGGTTCGCGTGGTGTCCAAACTCCTTGAAGATGAACCATTATACATTTGAAATTTTTTTCTTACAATTGCAGTCATGTACATGGTTTTCTTTTTATCCACACTTATAACATACTCCCATTCCCTTCAAGAATTTTTCAAGGTGATTCTTTCCACAGTTATAACATATGGGAAAATCCTTCTTTACCTTCTTCCCTTTTTATATCCTTCTCCCTACCATCCTTTTTTTCTCTGGCTTCCCTTCAAATCCATAGGACTCTAATAATTCATTAATTATCTTATGAACACATGATACTATTTATTCATATGATGATAATACGTGGGAGACTATTGGCCTTTCTAAATTCTGGCTTAGGACCATGAAATATATGATCCTTCTTACTCTTTGGATCATGTGTGTTGTTGGAGTTCTCATTTCTTCTACTAGGCACTATTTCTAAACAATGGCATACAGTAGATTAGTTTATGAATAGAAATACCTAATCCTGAACATGTAACACACTTATCATAAATTAAATTGTTTATGGATATAATCAACAATCATAAAAATTATTTCTTTGAGTAGGTATATACTCATAATCCCTTTATAAGGGTTTGAAAAGAAAATGATAATTATCCTAAGCATATCCCCCATGGGTGTTGTAACCAAGAGTGCATCAAGGCCCGTTGTTGTGCACCAATTCCCGTTTGAGTCTATTTCATTACTGCGTTTTCGCGTTTTACCCCTAGGCACATCTGTGCCATAGCCACCTCTACCTACTCGTATCCAAACAGGGATGTATTTCTCAGAAAACTCACAAAATTTCTACAATACCAAAATTCTAGGAAGTTCTTCTATAATAATCTTCAAATTCCATCTTAGATCTATGTTCTCTAATAAGAGTTTATCTAAATCTAGCTTCAAAGGTTTGTAATAAACTTCCTCTGATACAAACTGTAATGCCCCGATCCCAGTTACCCAGAGTCGGTGCATTATTATATGACATTGGCACTGACACAAAAGATCAAGTCTAGAATGACCAATTAGTTTAGTAGCCTTGGAATCACTACATACATTCATAAGGTTTTCATTGCATCATAAATGTGAAAAACTACAATAATATTGTCTCCATAGTCCACACTCATATCCCCTTCAGAATATCCCTGCAGGTCCATCATAAAATATTTCTACACATCCTGGAAAAAATAAAACATAGAATGGGGTGAGCTCAAATTCGTTGTAAGGATAAGAATATATCATAATCTTTCATAAATAAGCTTAAACATTTGAGGAAACGAATAACTAAAACAAAAGCCATTAAAACTAGAACATCAGAATAATATGGAAAAGATAAAATTAAATAATGCCATTTACTTATTCACATGGATATTATACTAGTAAAATAATAACATGAAATATCAATAAGCACTTTTATAATGAAATACATGCATAATGTCGTACATTAATTTCTATGTCAAGGCCTCATGCCAAGACCTAAGGGATAACTGTAACCAGAACCCAACCCGGAGAGCCTCTGTAACCGGACTCCATCCCGGAGAGGCTATGTAACCAGACTTTATAACGACCCATACTTTACATACATTGTTAAAACTTCAAAATTGAAGCATACTTATTACAACATATAACAAAACCACGAAAGGACCGTATAGGTATAGTGTCTTTAGAAACTGGGAAACATAAACAACTAGTTCATAAAGCGTCTACACTGTCTCCCATTAATTTCATCATATCTATAGTACCTATTGGAATATCTTACAAATATAACATTCTTCCAGACCTGGGGAAGGAAAAAATACAAAAGGGTGAGCTCAAATGCTCAGTAAGGGTAAAAAAAAGAAATATCAATCACATCATATACATAAGCACATAACTTTTGGAAATCTTAACCTGCAAAAGAGATCATAATTTCAAATCATGGGATAAATCATGGCAGTGAAATGTAATCACAGTAATCATAACTTAAAACAAGAAATTTTGTGGCATACACACATAATCATAGAGAATCATTTCTTGTTAGTCAAGACTCATTGCCAGGACTATCTTAGTGGACAAAGTCCATTTCTGAACCGAGTCACCCTCGTTTCAGTCCTGTTTCACTGAACCAGTATAACCTACCGTTCCAGCCATGTCTATCTCATGAGATATAAAATCTTTACCCAACTCATTGGAGGGAGATATAGGTCCCACCCATCTCATAATGATACCATTCTTATGTGGGCCACAAAATCATAAATCATACATCATTTCATAACCCATGTAATAAAAATTGGATTCTTAAATAACATGACATCATAAAAAAATTCATATAAGATAATGAAATTCATAAAAATACTTCCATCACAACATAATCAAATCAATGTAATAATAGGGATAAAAACAGAACCCTATATTATCTTAGATGGAAAATAAGTTTGATAAAACACTTGAACTCCATTCTTGAGGAAAATATCATTTCTACTTTAAAACCCTTTTTCCTTTCTTAACATGTCCTACAATTTTAAACTAAAAGAAGTTGATTAAAAATAAACTTGAAAACTTTTAAAGGAAGATTCTTGAAAATAATGTTTTAAAAATCCATTCATGTCGTATAAGTAAAAAAAACATTCTTCGTACTTTTGTCGGAAAAGTCAAAAAGTACCTCGTACGAAAAACGACAAAAGATTCCTTTCATAAACTATACTAAAAACTCACCGAAGGGTAAAATTGGATTTAAACAATTGTAGGTGGATGGAAATAATATTACATATTGTGGAAACATGCATTTGGATGATAAAATATACCCCAGTAAATACAAAGTATAAACAATCTCGGATAAAAATGAGATTGTGATATTTCCCTTACCTTAGATCTGATTTGCTTTGTACGTGTCTGAATCTCCTGTATAATTGTTTAAATAATGTTATTGACTTATTCCCGAATCATAAATATTGATATGATATCATAAATGGTCATATTCTTAGCTTCTTATTAGTAATATTTCATTGTTACTTGTTACTCTAGTCTTTATTGCCTTCTGTTCTTATGCGTGTTTAGCCGAATAAATTATTATTCTTATTTTAAGGATATAGAAACCTCATATCCATAATGGTATTAGTGTAACATATATAATATTTATTCATTCAATTCATTTATATAATTACTATGTAATGATGATCATGTAGAACGATTCACATCACATCGTGGAGACGGTATTCCGAACGTACGCACGAGCGATGATATTGTTCCCATGATCGTGGAATTTTATTTAAGTGTATTTATACTATTTCAGTATCAATATCACTTTATAATAATCATATATAGTTACTCATTACACCATTATACCCATCCTTTTAAGGTGATGGTGGAAAATCGATTACACCACGGCGTGGAGACGGTATTCCGTACGTACGCACGCGCGGTGATTTCATTTTTCCGTAGGATGGATAGAAGGTGAATTAGGGTTGTTTCATATTTATAATAACTATCTGTTTGTATGTAATACTGATGTTATTAGTTTATCATGAAACAACTAAAGAAGAAAAAGTTGAAGAAGAAACAAATTGAAAAGATCGGTAATGGATATTACCTCTTCTTTGAAACGCCTCTTTGAATCCTCCACTTAGGGAACTAAGATTGGACTTTTAAGAAGACCAAGACCTCTAGGATTATTATAGGGAAGTGGAGAAGGGATTTTGGCAGGGTTTGGCCGATCTTGAGTGCTCAAATTGGTATGAGGAGGAGGGGGAGGAGGTGCCCTTTTATAAGGGAGGAGAGGGGAATCTTAGGAATATCTCAAAATATTATTTTATACTGAAGTCAAAATCGGTTTATAATGGATCCAAAGGGTCTTATTTCGAAGGTAAAGTGGGGATGGGTCGAAATAATATCAACCAATAGGATTTATACAAGGTTAGGTTATTATTTTAACCTTATCAATTAGATTTAACTCTAAGTTAAATAATTTAACTTTTACCGTGACTTTTTGTTTTCTTACACTATATGGTTAATACACATACTATAACATGCCAAAAGAACCCCAAGTTGTTTATTATTAATATATATATCCTTATATAAGTCATTTGGCTTAACCTTATATTTTTAGGAATAAAATAACAATTAATAATATAATATTTGATTTAAAAACTATTTTGTGTCAATTTTGACACTATTTGATATATAATTTTTTTGAAAGTCATAACAGAATTGTATGTTCGAACCAAGTTGATTAAATCAACACTAATATATCATTGTAACCTAGAAAATTAGTTTAATTCATAAAAAGTCTCAAATTACATTTATTTGAGCATTTATAACATCAATTATGTTAACATTTCTTTAAAAGGGTAATTACTGCATCATCGTTGTGTCATAAATAAATTAATTTATTTAAAGTCTAAAAATTATAAATAAATTATAATTATGTAATAAATATTTTTATCTTTCTAATAAATATTTATAGTGGAATTTATCTTATGTATAACCACATATAAAAAATGTTTTAGTTATTAAACTTTGATTTTAACTATTTTAACTATTCATTAAATAAAATAATATTAAATGTCATAATCTAATCCAAGTGGACCTAAGTGGTCATATTATATTCATAAGGTTTTTTTGGTCGAATTAAACTTATCCAATAGAATTAGGACTTGTGTTAGGGTAATAGTAATATCATATTTACCCTTAGTTACCCTATTTACTATTAACCGCGGTAAAAAAAGTAAAAAGTTATTATTCACCAAAAAATTATTTTTATCTCATTAAACCACATTTTACTTACTGATATCAACCGTGTCTGTCGGATTTTTGAAATTCCATTCACAGAAGTGGTAAAATTAAGTTTTATGGAATATTCAGTTTTTAACCTACCACTTAGTGGTTTCACTATTCATCAAAAATTGAAAGTTTTCAGAAAAATACCAAAATTTCACCCTAGGCTAATTTCGGTATTAATAATCCAAAAATGAAGTCCATTTTGAAAAAAAAAATTATAAAATTTCAAAATGTGGTTATTACAATTCATAACGGCTAATTTTAATAATATTTTAATAGCATATCGCTGTTTAGTGAAACTCGGTATTGCGTACAACGCAATCTATCGAGGAAGGTCGCGATTGCGTGTAAAGTAAGTCAAGCTAGTGTGTAGTGAAAGATTCCTTTGAACAAAATATTACTCATAAAAACCTCGGGTGTTACATTCTACCCCCCTTAAAAAGAATTTCTCCCTCGAAATTCGTCACTTTGTAACAAACAGATGAGGATACTTCTCCCTCATCATATCCTCAAGCTCCCATGTAGCTTCTTCAAGTTGGTGGTTCCTCCATAAAACTTTCACCAATCGAGTGGTCTTGTTTCGTAGGACTTTTTCGCTAGGATCCATAATCTCTATCGATTGTTCTTCATAAGAAAGATCTTGCTCCAGCGGTACAACTTCTGAGCTGAGTACATGTGAAGGATCAGGTATGTACCTTCTCAGGAGAGATACATGGAACACATTGTGAACTTGAGAGAGATTCGGTGGAAGCGCCAATCGGTAAGCTACCTTTCCAACACGATCCAGTACTTCGAATGGACCGATATATCTAGGGCTCAACTTCCCCTTCTTTCCAAATCTCATAACCCTCTTCCAGGGGGATATTCGTAAGAACACTTTATCACCCACTTCAAACTCTAGGTCTTTTCTTCGGTTGTCGGCATAACTTTTCTGTCGACTCTGAGTTGCTCTTATGTGTTGTAGAATAGATCTGACCTTTTCTGCCATTTCATCAACAAGATTAGGTCCTAATAGCTTTCTTTCCCCAACTTCATCCCAGCAAGTTGGAGTCCTGCATTTCATTCCATAGAGAGCTTTATAAGGAGCCATCTGAATACTGGAGTGAAAGCTATTCTTATAAGAAAATTCCACCAAAGGTAGGTGTTGATCCCAACCACCTTTGAAATCCATAGAGCAAGCTCTCAACATATCTTCTAGAGTTTGAATTGTTCTCTCAGACAGACCGTCTGTCTGGGGATGATAAGCAGTGATGAAACTCAACTCTGTATCCAGAGTATGCTGAAGACTTCGCCAGAACTTCGAGGTAAATCTCGGATCCTGATCAGATATAATAGAAAGTGGTACTTCATGCAATCTTACCACTTCCTTTACATATATCCTGGAAAGCTGATCTAGAGAGAAATCCTCTCTAATAGCAATGAAGTGTGTATACTTTGTAAGACGATCAACTATGACCCAGATAACATTATTGCATTTGGATGTTTTAGGAATTCCTATGACAAAGTCCATAGTGATGTTTTCCCACTTCCATTCGGGTATGGGTAATGGTTGTAACATCCCCTTAGACTTCTGTCTCTCAGCCTCAACTTGTTGACAAACCAAGCATCGAGAGACATATTCAGCAACATCTCTTTTCATGCCATCCCACCAGAAGTAAACTTTCATGTTCCTATACATCTTCGTGCTTCCATGATGAATAGAGAATGAAGATCTATGAGCCTCATCCAGCATCTCCTTCTTTAATTCGGGGATGGTAGGAACACAAACCCGATTCCTGAACTTTATTATCCCATCACAATCAAGGTTGAATTCAAGAACATTTCTCACCTTCTTTTGTAACTCGACATCTTCTTTCTGTGCCTCTTTAATCTTCATATGTATAGATGGTTGAACATTCATTTGAGAAAGATAAGATTTTTCCCCTTCCATTATAATTCCAAGATCCATCCTTTGTAAATCCATAAATATTGGATCTTTTGTGATCCTCATCATGGATAAACTAGCATGGTCTTGTCGACAAAATGCATATGCCACCTTGTTTTCTTTCCCAGGGTGGTAATGGATTGAGCAGTCATAATCCTTAATCAGCTCCAACCATATTCTTTAACGCATATTCAGATCCTTTTGTGTGAAAATATACTTTAAAATTTTATGATCAGTATAAATTTAACACCTTTCACCATAAAGGTAATTCCTCCAAATCTTTAATGCAAAGATTACCGCAGCTAACTCCAAATCATGTGTTGGGTAATTTTTCTCATGGATTTTCAACTATCGTGAGGTATAAGCTATCACCATATCATTTTTCATAAGAACACACCCTAATCCCTTCTTGAATGCATCACTATAGATCACAAAGATTTCTCCACTACAAGGAAGTGTGAGCACAGGTGCGCTGGATAACCTTCTTTTCAACTCCTTGAAATTCTCTTCACATTCTTCCGTCCAGACAAACTTAACTCCTTTCCGAGTCAACTTGGTGGGTGGATTAGATAATCTTGAAAAATCTTTCACAAAACGTCGATAATATCCAGCCAAACCAAGAAAACTTCGGATCTCAGTTACTGTTGTTGGTCTCGACGATCTTTCGATAACCTCTCTTTTTACTGGATCCACAGATATCCCATCTTTTGAGATTATGTGACCCAAAAATGAAACTTTTTGAAGCCAAAATTCACACTTGGTAAATTTGGGATAAAGCTTCTCCTTTCTCAGGGTCTTTAATATAATTCTCAAGTGATCTCCATGCTCTTCCTTATTCTTTGAATAGACAATAATATCATCTATAAAGACTACCACAAATTGATCAAGATAGTCTCTAAAGACTCTATTCATCAGATCCATGAAGATAGCAGGGGCATTAGTAAGACCAAATGGCATCACTATAAATTCATAGTGTCCATGCCTTGTACGGAAATCCGTCTTTGGTATATCCTCCCTTTTGACCCTTAATTAATGATACCCTGAATGAAGATCAATCTTGGAAAAGTATTGAGCTCTGTGTAGTTGGTCAAATAAGTCATCAATGAATGGGAGAGGATATATGTTCTTGATAGTGATCTTGTTAAGTTCTCGATAATCAATGCAGAGTCTCATTGATCCACCTTTCTTCTTAACAAATAGAACAGGTGATCCCCAAGGCGACACACTAGGGCGTATGAATCCCTTATCAAGATTCTCTTGGAGTTGCTTCTTCAATTCCTGCAACTCAATTGGGGCCATTCTATAAGGTGTCTTTGAAATAGGCAAATCACCCGATATGAGTTATATTGAAAACTCAACTTCACGATTTGGTGGAAGACCCAGTAATTCCTCCGGAAAGACATCATCAAACTCCCGTACGATGGGAATATTCTTAGTCGCAAGTTTCTCACCAACCATTTGAGATAAATAACCTTCATTTAGTGGAATCAATACCCATAAAATGGAATAAATTTCAACTGGAAGGTTATGTTCATCATTGCATTGATAGAAGATCATAGATTGATCTGGAATATGAAATGTGACTTCCCTTCTTTGGAAATTGATATGAGCTCTGTATAAAGAAAGCCAATCCATGCCAAGAATCACATCAAATTCCACTAAAGGAAGGATCACAAGATTTGCAGGAAGCACATTCCCACAAACGTCAATTGGAGAAGAATTATAAACTTTTGATGCGATTGATGTGCCATTAGGTGTTGTCACAGCTAACTCAACATCTAATTGATGAGGTAGTATGGTGATACCCTTAGAAAATTCTTTAGAAATAAAAGATTGGGTGGATCCCGAATCAAATAAAACATTTTCTACTTTAGAGTGGATGGTAAGTGTACCTTTCACCACATCGTTATCGTACTCAACATCGCTAATAGAAATTTCATGTGACTTTCCTTTGTCTTTAGCCTTAATAGTTTGTTGACGTCGACCATCATCATGAACCCTTGGATTAGGGCATTTATTGGCATAATTCCCCATCTCCTTGCACTTGAATCATTGAAGTGTAGTAGGTTCATTCTGTGTATCCCTTACTTTGTTTTCATCATTAGACATCTTCTTCCCATCGTCGCGGCATTCAAATGCCCGATGACCTTCCTTTCCACATTTGAAACAGCCCGATGACCTTCCTTTCCACATTTGAAACATTTACTTGTCCCTTTATGACAAATCCCTCCATGTTTCTTTCCACACTTTGAGCATAAGGGAAAGCTCATCTTCTTTTCAGTGTGCTCTTTAGATTTTCCTTTGATTTCCATTTTCCTCTTCCTATCAAACCCATATGACTGATGGGTTACTCCAATCTCTATCTCGACTTTGAGAGCACATAGAACGATTTCCTCCTAGCTATTGAAGTCCCTTATGGCTAACGCCCTTCGAAGACTTGGTTTTAAGCCACTCAAGAATCGATCGATCTTACTCTCAGGTTGGATAATAATACCAGAAGCGTACCTTGCAAGTCTTGTAAAATTTGCTTCATAGGTACCAACAGATTCATCATCCTTTTGCTTTAGTTCAAGAAACTCTTTCTCTATCTTTGTTCAGAGAATACGAGGGAAGTACTTATTTAAAAATAAGTTCTTTAACGCTTCCCATTCCATGGACTCAATTTCATCCCTTTGCTTCATATTCTTAATAAGATTCCACCATTGATCAGCATATCCTTCCAAACGATACACTGCTAGGATTAAATTATCATGTTCAGAACATTGAAGAACTGAAAATATCTTTTCAGTAGTACTAATCCATTGTTTAGAAACTAATGGATCAGTAGACCCGCTGAAAGAAGGTGGACACTGCCTCATGAAGGATTCAACATAATGGTGCTCCTTCCTTTGCTCGTTTGGAAGTCCTGCATGATTCATAGCTTGAGAAAGTTGTGTGAGCATGGCTACAAGATTTTTCATTCCAGCTCCCATATCGTTTGGTTGCTCAGGGGGACAATCATTGCATTTCCCATCGCATTCCGCATTAACACGGTTCCTTCGGGTTCCAACCATTGACTAAAACCAAGAAGAATAGTGTGAGAAACACTAATTATAATTGGAAAACCACATAATTCAAGAATAAAATTTTCACGCTTAAGGTCTTATCCTAGGTTATTCATGGCCATTTCAAAAACACTAAGATTGTGTTTTATGCTTAGACTTATCCTTAGGGTTCTTACTAAGGCTTTCACATCCTAGTTTCCAAAGGTTGACTATACCTTTCATCTGATACCAACTACAACGACCCATACTTTACATACATTGTTAAGACTTCAAAATAGAAGCATACTTATTACAACATATAACAAAACCACGAAAGGACCGTATAGGTATAGTGTCTTTAGAAACTGGGAAACATAAACAACTAGTTCATAAAGAGTCTACACTATCTCCCATTTATTTCATCATATTTATAGTCCCTTTTGGCATATCTTACTTAATAACCTTCTTCCGGACCTGGGGAAGGAAAACATACAAAAGGGTGATCTCAAATGCTCAGTAAGGGTAAACAAAAGAAATATCAATCACATCATATACATAAGCACATAACTTTTGGAAATCTTAACCTGCAAAAGAGATCATAATTTCATAACATGGGATAAATCATGGTAGTGAAATGTAATCATAGTAATCATAACTTAAAACATGAAATTTTGAGGCATACACACATAATCATAGAGAATCATTTCTTGTTAGTCAAGACTCATTACCTAGACTATCTTAGTGGACAAAGTCCATTTCTGAACCGAGTCACCCTAGTTTTTGTCCTGCTTCACTGAACCGGTATAACCTACCGTTTCATCCATGTCTATCTCATTAGATATAAAATCTTTACCCAATGCATTGGAGGGAGATATAGGTCCCACCCATCCCATAATGATAACATTCTTATGTGTTCCACAAAATCATAAATCATACATCATTTCATAACCCATGTAATAAAAATGGGATTCTTAAACAACATGACATCATAAAACAATTCATATAAGATAATGGAATTCATAAAAATACTTCCATCACAAAATAATAATATCAATGTAATAATAGGGATAAAAACAGAACCCTATATTATCTTAGATGGAAAATAATTTTAATAAACACTTGAACTACATTCTTGAGGAAAATATCCTTTCTACTTTAAAACCCTTTTTCCATTCTTAAGATGTCATACAATTTTAAACTAAAAGAAGTTGATTAAAAATAATCTTGAAAACTTTTAAAGGAAGCTTCTTGGAAATAATGTTTTAAAAATCCATTCATGTCGTATAAGTTAAAAAAAACATTCTTCGTACTTTTGTCAGAAAAGTCAAAAAGTACCTCGTACGAAAAACAACAAAATATTCCTTTCATAACCTTTACTAAAAACTCACCGAAGGGTAAAATTGGATTTAAACAATTTTAGGTGGATGGAAATAATATTACATATTGAGGAAACATGGATGTGGATGAAAAATATACCCCAGTAAATACCAAAGTATAAACAATCTCGGATAAAAATGAGATTGTGATATTTCCCTTACCTTAGGTCCGATTTTCTTTGTACTTGTCTGAAGCTCCTGTATAGTGGTTTAAATAATGTTATTTACTTATTCCAGAATCATACATATTGATATGATATCATATATGGTCATATTCTTAGCTTCTTATTAGTAATATTTCATTGTTACTTGTTACTCGGGTCTTTATTGCCTTTTGTTCTTATGCGTGTTTTGCCGAATAAATTCTTATTTTTCGTTTAAGGTTATAGATACCTTATATCCAGAATGGTATTAGTGTAACATATATCATATTTATTCATTCAATTCATTTATATGATTACTATGTAATGATGATCATGTAGAACGAGTCGCATCACATCGTGGAGACGGTATTCCGTACGTACGCACAAGCGATGATGTTGTTCCCATGATCGTGGAATTGTATTTAAGTGTATTTATACTATTTCAGTATCAATATAAATTTATAATAATCATATATAGTTACTCATTACACCATTATACCCATCCTTGTAAGGTGATGGTGGAAAATATATTACACCACGGCGTGGAGACGGTATTTCGTACGTACGCACGCGCAGTGATTTCATTTTTCCGTAGGATGGATAGAAGGTGAATTAGGGTTGTTTCATAATTATAATAAAATATAAGTATGTAAGTAATACTTATGTTATTACTTTATCATGAAACTACTAAAGAAGAAGCAGTTGAAGAAGAAAGAAATTGAAAAGATCAGTAACAGATATTACCTCTTCTTTGAAACGCCTCTTTGAATCCTCCACTTAGGGAACTAGGATTGGTCTTTGAAGAATACCAGGACCTCTAGAATTATTCTAGGGATGTGGAGAAGGTATTTTGGCAGGGGTTTTCCGAGCTTGAGTGCTCAAATTGGTGTGAGGAGGAGGGGGGGGAGGTGCCCTTTTGTAAGGGAGGAGAGGGGCACCTTAGGAATATCTCAAAATATTATTTTATACTAAAGTCAAAATCGGTTTATAATGGTTCCAAAGGGTCTTATTTCGAAGCTAAAGTGGGGATGGGTCGAAATCATATCAACCAATAATATTTATACAAGTTTAGGTTATTATTTTAACCTTATCAATTAGATTTAACTCTAAGTTAAATAATTTAACTTTTACCGTGACTTTTTGTTTTCTTACACTATATGGTTAATAAACTTACTATAACATACCAAACGAACCCCAAGTTGTTTATTATTAATATATATATCCATATATAAGTCATTTGGACGAACCTTAGATTTTTAGGAATAAAATAACAATTAATAATATAATATTAGATTTAAAAACTATTTTGTGTCAATTTTGACACTATTTGATATATATTTTTTGTGAAAGTCATAACAGAATTATATGTTCGAACCAAGTTCATTAAATCAACACTAATATATCATAGTAACCTATAAAATCAGTGTAATTCTTATAAAGTTTCAAATTACATTTTTTTGAGCATTTATAACATCAACTATGTTAACATTTCCTTAAAAGGGTAATTACTGCATCATCGTTGTGTCATAAATAAATTAATTTATTTAAAGTCTAAAAATTATAAATAAAATATCATTATGTAGGAAATCTTCTTATCTTTCTAATTAATATTCATAGTCGAATTTATCTTATGTATAACCCCATATTAAAAATGTTTTAGTTATTAAATTTTGATTTTAACTATTTTAACTATTCATTAAATAAAATAATATTAAATGTCTTAATCTAATCCAAGTGGACCTAAATGGTCATATTATATTCATAAGGTTGTTTTTGGTCTAATTACACTTATCCAATAGAATTAGGACATGTGTTAGTGTAATAGTAATATCATATTTACCCTTAGTTACCCTATTTACTATTAACCGCGGTAAAAAAAGTAAAAAGTTACTATTATTCAAAAAAATATTTTTATCTCATGGAACCACATTTTACTTACTGATATCAACTGTGTCTGTCGGATTTTCGAAATTTCATTCACAGAAGCGGTAAAATTACGTTTTATGCAAAATTCAGTTTTTAACCTACCACTTAGTGGTTTCACTATTCATCAAAAATTGAAAGTTTTCAGAAAAATACCAAAATTTCACCCTAGGCTAATTTCGGTATTCCGAATCCAAAAATGAAGTCCATTTTGAAAAATAAAATTTATAAAATTTCAAAAAGTGGTTATTACTATTCATAACGGCTAGTTTTAATAATATTTTAATAGCATATCGTTGTTTAGTAAAACTCGGTATTGCGTACAACGCAAGCTATCGAGGAAGGTCGCGATTGCATGAAAATTAAGTCAAGCTATTGTGTAGTGAAAGATTTCTTTGAAAAAAAATATTACTCATAAAAATCTCGGGAGTTACAGACTTCAACCTAGAGTCTCTCTAATAACCGGACACTATCCCAGAGTGCCTCTAATAACCGGACACCAACCCGGAGTGCCTCTAATAACCGGACACCAACCCGGAGTGCCTCTAATAACCAGACACCAACCTCGAGTCCCTATAATAACCGGACTCCATCCCGGAGAGTATGCTGTAACCGGACCCCAATCCGGAGGGCTTAATTTTACCGTTCCCCAACCTGAAACATACTAGTCCAACACATTCATCTTAAGAAGAGGATGAAATATAACATAAACATTCGTATTAAAACTAGAATACGAAATGACAAAAAATTAATCATAAACCATTAATGGCATAAAAACAACTAATCTGTAGTCAAACAGATCAAAAAAAAAACATCAATACAATATGGAATATTTGTATCATAATAAATCAACTTCAAACATGTGTATAATTTATCAAAGGATGTTGACATAGATGAAATCAAAACTATCTGAGAGAGATATCTCTCTTTTTGAAATGTTTTAAAAATCACATTATTATAAAAGAAATCATTTACATTGTAAATATTCTTATATTCTTGTAAGGGAAGATTCAAAGATTTTATTACGGAGGAAAATAGTTGCACCCGCCGTATAAGTTATAAAAAGACATTCTTACCTTAATTCTGTCGAAAAGGTTAAAACGGACCTTGTTTGAAAGACGATGGAAAGATTACTTTAAAAACATCAAATAAAAAGTAAAACAATGGTATAAATAACATTAACCCATATTCTTTAAAATAGTAATAATGTTTTGGAATACATTTTTAAGAAAAATGGATATTGATGATAAAGATGTCCCAGTAGATAATTATGAATAAACAACATCGAATAATGAAATGATTGTGAAATAAACCCTTACCAATTTAGTAACTTACAAAAGATACACTCCATGAAATAGGTATCATACAATGAATATCTAAATAATCCTAAATTAATTTTTATTAGACAAATAATACAATTATTGTCAGTACCTATACCACACAAAAGGTAATAGTGGCAATATGGCATGATTCTCACGAGAATAAAGACTGAGATGAAAACCCCTTACCTTGAAAGATTCTTTTGTAGAGGGTAGGTTAGCTTCCTGTTTAATGGTTAAATGATTTTTATTAAATTATACCAGAATAATATACAATAATATGATATCATATATGATTTTTCAACATTTCTTTGTTAATAATATCCGAGTATTATTGTCGTTTCAGGTGTTAACTTACTCGTTTTATTTTATATGTTTTGTTAAATAGGCCTTATTTTTTATGGATTGGTTGTATCTTATTCATATCCAGAACTATATAAAGTTCCTAAAACATATTTTAAATCATAAAATGATAATTATACTTGAATGGATATGATAGGAAATTAATCTCATCGCGTTCGTGGAGACGGTAGTCCATACGTATGCACGAACACTACTTCCATTTCATTTTTCATTTTAAAAGGAATAAAAATAAAATGATACATAAGTATATTATTATTCCAGTACAATATAATATCTTATATGTGTAACTTAAGTTCATTAATACCAACCTTTATACATTCCATTTACGGTATGAACGAGTCATATCACTTTGAGGGGGCGATAGTCCGCACTTCCTGAAATGAAATTATCGTATATATATAAAACATGAAAAGAATAATGGTATGCTATAAAATGGAATTCCAGAAACTTATATAGAATAAAAATATAATAAATATCATATTTAATTATAGTTCCATCATAATGGCCACCATGATAGGTGGTAGGAGAAAATTGAACAATCATCGTTTCGTGGGACGTTTTGGTTTCCATCCACAAAAACATTATGTTATTCAACCATTAGATGGAGGTGTGTGTATGTGTAGCTAGAATAATTCTCATAAAAATATCCTAGTATATTTTGGATACTTTTTTTGCTACAAAAGAAGATAATAATAATTGTTTAGGGGTTGGAGATGTAAAATAAAAGAAATGAAGCTAAGAGAAATCGTTACCTTTAATTTGGGTAACTCCCTTTGGATTGAACCAAAAAGGACTCTTGAAGTGACTTTTGTCTAAGTTAAGTCTTCTAGGAGGAGTAGAGGGATGTAGGGAGATTAATTGGGTAGAGGGCCGACAATCCAAAAGGATTTAGAGGTGTGAGTAATTTGTTAGAAGTGGTGTCCTTTTATAAGGGGGAGGAGGGGCTCTTTAAGAAAAACATAATGTATTATTTTATAATAAACTATTATTCTGTTTATAATGGCTCTAAACTGTATTTTTTAATGTATAAGGTGGGGATGGGTCTAAATAATTTAAACCAATATTATTTGGACTGGTCTGGGTCATTTTATTAACCTTATCATTTAGTTTTAACTCTTAGTTAATTAGTTTGAAATTTACCATGTCACATTGTATTTTATATTATATAGTCAGTAAACATACTATATACATTCAAGAGTCCCGCAAGTGGTCCATTAATGATACAACTATCATGATATAAGCCCTTTTTCCGAACCTTATATTTTTAGGAATAGAATATCAATTAATAATAAAATATTTTTTTTAAAAATTCATTTGTGTCAATTTTGACACTATTCAATAATTGATTTTTGTTGAAGTCTTAAAAATGTTATTAATTCGAAAGAAATTAATTTAAGAAAACAAATAATGTCATATTAACCAATAAAATTTATGAATTTCCTCAATCCATTCAAATTATATTTATTTAAACATTTATAATACCAATTATTTGATTCTTTCATTAATAAGCAAAATGCTGCATCATTATTGTGTCATAAATAATATTATTTATTAAAATTCTAAAAATTATAAATAAACTAACATTATTTAGGAAATATTTTTATCTTTATGATTAATATTTATAGTTGAAAATCCAACATATATAACACTATGTGAAAATTGTTTTTCTAGAAGATATATACTTATGTCATTTTTGTATTTATTTTAACTTAATTAATATAAAGTGTTCTTATCACATACAAGTGGATCCATGGGGTCCTAAAATCTACCAAAAGATTACCATGGTCGGACATGTATCCACCAATAAGATTATGACACGTTTTAGGTAATTTATTATTATTAGTATATTATTTTTTACCATTATCTATCAGATTTACCCTTTAACGATGGTAAATAAAATATATACTGAAGTAATTATTCAAAATTTCTAAAAATAAAAGTTACCTATTTAAACAATTTTGACATCATGATTCCAAATATGGAATCCATTTTTCCAAATTCAAAACATATAAGTGGCAGAAATTAATTTAAAATTAATTCCTGTTTTTAAAACAAAATGCGTGTTTTTAAGAGAAAATAACTATCAAAATATTGACATTTGTTTATTTCCGGTTTAATTGTGAAATTATTTCCAATTACCAAAATTATATTAAATGGTAAAAATATTTTTTAAATATACTTTAAAACAACTTAAAGTCATATTTTATCACTATTAATTATTTCGATTAAAAATGTTGTTTTTAATTAAGATTTAGTAATTTTCACTATTCATCAAAATATAAAGGTTATCCGAAAAGTTAAAAAATTTTACCCTAGGATAATTTCGATATTACGAATCCAAAAATGAAGTCCATTTTCAGAGATAAAATTTATATAATTTGAAAAATTGGGTATTACTATTCATAACAGCTACTTTGATTGGTCAGAGTGTATTAGAATCTCGAAGAGGCATACAACACATGCTATTGTATTATTCAATGAGAATCGTACTGTGGAAGCTAGGGGTGTCCCATTATCCCCTACTTGAATAAATTGTGTCCTTGAAATTTATGCTTGGTATTGGAATCTTGGGGTTGAAATTTCAAAATATCATAGTTGAAATCCCACATCAAAAAATGGATTAATGATGCCTCTATTTTATATAAACAGTTATAAGTATGATGGTTACCGAAAATAAGACATACTAGGGATCCATGTTGGAAAATATGGATTTGGACGAGAAATCTAACCATCAATATCTAATGGAGAGTGTTAGAGAACATGGAAATGAAAAGGGCAATAATCCCAAGTCCATAACTTTTTGATGATCTAAGGTACCATTTAGGACAACATTTTTATTCTAAGTTCCTTTTTTAATGTTGAAGAATTTATTTATGAGATTGGCTAAGATCATAACGAGATATACATACTTTATAATAAGGGTTTTATCTATTAATAAATTTCTACCACAAACTCATCTTTCACTACAAAACATAATACAACTCAAAAATACTATATTTATCCTAATCTATAGGGTTCTAAATATAATGAATTTATAATTCACATATCAGACCCATTAAAAAAAAGAAACTACATTATACAATCCAAGGACATCATGTAGTCCAGTGGTAGTTGATAAATACCAATATCACAATGGTTATGGGTTCGATTCTTGTAGCTTTGTCTGACACGACGAGTTGTCACACGGTCTGTGTGTTGTCATTTTATAAAAATCAAAAAATAACCCTTCAAACATAATCCATTCCAAAATTTAGACTTATCTAAAATACTACTATCCAAACTCACAGTACAAAATTTATAAGGAAGTTAAACACAATGACGATCCTTTTTTCCATGTAATAACATGTGAACACATTCACCATGTATTATTTTAAAACATGGTAACTTCATAATTTATCATAAAACCTTATTGATTACATTCATGATCCCTTATTGCTTTTAGAATACTGGATATCCTCCTTCTATCCAAAAATGATGTGTACTCCTACAATTATGGAATATAAAAATCATTAATCAGTTTCAAGGTAATCAAGAATATCCAATATAATTTATCCAAATCAATCATTTATTATTCCAAAATCACTACCTCGGTATCAGAACCATATTATCGTTTATCTTTCTCTCAACCATATATTTTCCAAAAATTTAACCTAATATTGAGTCACTTTTTTTGGTTCCACACCATCTCATGTCTTTAATGAAATAGTACTGCAATACAATCCTTATATACTCCATAATTATTATAACCAGTACATTGTTGATATAACACTCAAATGACATAATTCACTAATAACAACATAAGAAATCTAATCATTCCTCCTCATCTGTGGTAGTATCATAACTTCAATTTTATCCAATAGCATCATTTGGGGGATACTCTGATGATTTAGACATTGGTTCACGCAGTGTCCAAACTCCTTGCAGATAAACCAGTGTACATTTGATACCTTTTTCTTACACTTGTAGTCACGTACATGGTGTCATTTTTATCCAAACTTATAACATACTCCCATTCCCTTCATGAATTTTTCATGGTGATTCTTTCCATTGTTATAAAATTTGGGAAAATTATAAGGCCCCATCCTTAAACCTTACTTAATCTTGAGTTATTACAGGATTACACATTGAGGATCTTTTCGGGTTTAGATTTTTAGAGAATTAGATCATAAAACATTCATTACATTCCACATATAAACAAAGTGGTTACATAAAGATAGTATTCATCAATCTCATCAATGGAAACACATTTAAAATAAAACATGGATTATTTCATGACACATCCTTGACTCTATCATCTTATCATGTACCTTTCCCTTGACCTGTGAAAAATATTTCAAAAACATGGGGTGAGCATAAAAACTCAGTATGGGTTATAAAAAAAACATGGAAAGGAAACATGAGTTCTTATATACATAAGAATGAAATCATACTTTACCCATAAAACATAGGCACTTAACATACCTCTTAAAATCATGAATAAATCATAGAAATCATAAGACATAAAGGTAACTTGAGGCATTCATAACATTCTTACGTAGGGAGTAACCCTCTTGGTTACGTTTGGAATACCCATCACAGTATATTCCCTAAAATATCTTCGGAGAAACCTTAACGTTTCACTCCTTCGAGTTACCCAATGCATTGGAGAGCTATAACGGGCTCACCCGCCCATAGTTTATCACGGAACCACCCATCTTCATAATAATGCCCAAGAACCATAACATAATCATATCACATAAAACATGCATAAAGCAAACATAACATTTCCACATTTCAATCACAAGATATCAATACAACACATTGATATAATAAAAACATTATGAAAACCATTTTCAATACCAAAGTAAAACATGGTATTTATTTTTCGTTTTTTAAAAAAAAGGTATGGCTTGTAGAGGAAGCCGAAACTCAAATAACGGTCACAACGGCGGAGAAGTCGTTGTCGCCGCATATGTACAACAAAAACATTCCCTTTTTATGTTTAGTAAATGCTTCGTATAAAATTATTCCTTTTGAATAAACGTAAAAGTCAAAGGGGTTTATACACCGTATAAAAGAAAGTTGTGTATAAAATAAAATATGCCTCAATGAAAGGAGATTGAGACGAAGTCCCATACCTCGTATCCGACTTGACCCGACCGTTATGAACATCATGTAATCAGTTAAGTTAATAGTGTTCATTTTGTCGGTATTTGGTTCTTAAGTCAAAAATAGACTTCTTACACTTACATGTTGTTAATTTGGTCAAAGGTTCATTATATCCAGAATGATATTAATGATTTGGATAGCATATATATCATATATATTCATCGTATACATGTATTTATAATATTAAATCACATTTAGAGGTAAGAAATGAAATGCACCGTTCATGGAGACGGTAAGCCGTACGTACGCATGAACGCTACTTCCATTTCTATTTCGTATTTCTGGAATGGAATCATAATGATATAAGAGTATATTGTAATTCCAGTATAATAACATATAAAATATCATTGTTCCATCCTTTATATGTCCCACGTATGGTATTTAACAAATCAAATCACTTTCAGGGGGCGGTAGTCCGCACTTCCTAAAATAAAGATATCGTGTTTACCCATAATGGAAACCATAAAGGTATGCCCAAAATGAAAAAAAAACAGCAGATTAAGGAAAAAATAAACATATCATATATCATATATAAAAATAGTGACATCATAATGGCCACCATTGAAGGTGTTAAATGAGTATTGAACAATCATCGTTTCGGGAGGCAGAATTTCGACATCCACGGAAACCATATGTTCTTTAACCATTTGATGTAGTTGTGTGAGAGTGTAGCTCAAATAAATCATATAACAACATCCTAGTATATTTAATATACTGTTGTTGTTACAAAAGGAGTAAATAAAAAGAGTTTAGGAGGTTGGAGAAGCAAAATAAAACAAATGAACATGAGAGAATGAATTACCATAAAAAGTGTAACTCCTTTTGATTTGAGCCTAAAGGCTTCCTTTGAAAGGATTTTGCCCAAAGGGAATCCTCTAGGATGAGGAGAGGGATTTTGAGAGAGTAAATGGTCAGGGGTTGGCTGAGTCAAAGGCTTGAGTAGTGTGTGAAATGAGGTAGAGGTGGGGGCCTTTTATAAGAGGAGAGGAGGGGCACTTTTGGAAAGTAAAGAAACATTACTTTATTTGAAAATGTTTTTCGGTTTTAAAAGGTCCCAGATTGATAGAATTCGTGGATAAGGTGATAAGGGTTCGAAATCCACTAATCCAATTGGTTTTGGCCAGGTGTAGTTCATAGATTTTACATTATCTTTCCATTTTATTTAAATCGTCAAATAATGATGTCATCGCTGCATCATTATTATGTCATAAATAATTTAATTTATTTAATGTCTAAAAATCATAAAAAAAATACTATGATGTAGAAAATATTTTTAGCTTTCAAATGACTATTTATAATAAAATATCTGATCTTTATAACCCCATGTAAAAATTGTTTTTGTAAAACATATTATGTTTGTGTCATTTTTACTTTTACATTAAATAAAAAGTTATTTATGTCATTTCCCAACCAAAATGTCTCCATGGGGTCCCCAAGATGACCCATGGCTTGTTTTGGTCGGCCATTACACAACAAATAAGGTTGGGACATGTGTCTAGGTCATTTCATATTATTAAATAATTATTTATACCTTAAACTACACTAATTACCACTAATCGCGATTAAAAACTTAATAAGTTACTATTCACCAAAATATTATTTTAATCTCATTGAACCACATTTTACTTCGTAATGACAACCATGTATGTCGGATTTTCAAAATTCAATACACATTAGTGGTAAACATTCATTTAACTGAAAAATCAGTTTGCTTGATTACCACTTAGTGGTTTCACTATTCATCAAAAATTTACGTTTTTCAGAAAATTACCAAAAATTCACCCTAAGCTATATTTGATATTCCGAATTCAAAAATGAAGTCTATTTTACAAAATTCAAATCATATAAGTCACATTAATTAATTTAATAATTAATTCCCGCTGCCAGAGCAAAAAGCGTGTTTTTACAAAATAATAAGTATCAAAAGATTGACACCAGTTTAAGTCTAATTTCAAAGTGAAATTGATTCCAATGACCAACATTGGATAAAATGGTAAAAATATATTCTAATTTCACTTCAAAACAAATTCAAAACATAATGTAATCATATAAATAAATTATGTTAAAAAAAAGTTTTGATGTAAAATGCAGTATTTTTCACTATTCATTAAAAAAATGAACATTGTCAGAAAAATACAATAAATTCACACAAGGTAAATTTTGATGTCCCAATCATAAATAATAATTTTTTTTTGACAAACATAGTTTACAAAATTGTCAAAATATAGATTCAAAAAAATGGTTTGCAATCAAAAGGCACTAAAACAATCTTTTAAGAATATTAGTGTATTCCATGCATAAGATTGTATTTATTTTCATTTTAAGCCTCTATAACACTATCTTAATCATTAATAGACATAGATAAAAATATCTATTATTCATTACTTACTTGGGATGTTACATCCTTCCCCCCTTTAGAAAATTGCGTCCACGCAATTTATTTACTTATCGAATAAATGGGGGTACTTATCCCTCATTGCATTTTCAGATTCCCATGTTGCCTCTTCAATCATGTGGTTTTTCCACAAAACCTTTACCTGATGAATCACCTTATTCCGTAACACTTGCTGCCTGTGGTCAAGAATCTGGACTAGTTGTTCCTCATAAGATAGGTTCTCTTCCAGCTGAACTACCTCTGGACTCAAAACATGAGATGGATCTGGCATATACTTTCTCAACATCGAAATGTGAAAAAAATTGTGTACCTGAGATAAACTTGGAGGTAAAGCCACTCGGTATGCAACTGATCCAACTCTCTCCAGAATTTCGTATGGTCCAATGAACCTTGGACTCAACTTTCCTTTCTTACCAAATCTCATCACACTTTTCCAAGTAGAAACCTTGAGAAAACATGATCACCTACCTCGAAAGATAGATCCTTCCTCCGGTTATCCGCATAACTCTTCTTCCTGCTCTGAGTTGTTCTCATGTGTTTCTGAATCAGCTGAACTTTTTCTGCCATCTCTTCTACCAATTCTGGTCCCATCAACTTTCTTTCACCCACTTCATCCCAGAAAGCTGGAGTTCGACACCGCTTCCCATATAATGCCTGAAATGGTGCCATCTGTATACTGGAATGAAAACTGTTATTATACGAAAACTCAACCAAAGAAAGATGTTGGTCCCAACTTCCCTGATAATCCATAGAACAAGCTCGTAGCATATCCTCCAATGTCTGAATTGATCGTTCTGACTGCCCATCAGATTGAGGATGAAAAGATGTACAAAAATTTAATTCAGCACCCAACGACTTCTGAAGGCCTTTCCAAAAGTTAGAAGTAAACCTCGGATCACGAATCCGATACAATGGAGAGAGGAACTCCATGTAACCTAACTATCTCTTTAAGATACAAACAGGAAAGTTGATCAAGAGAAAAAAGTATCTCGTATAGCAAGGAAATGAGCAGATTTGGTCAAGCGATCAACAATAACCCAGATTGCATTATTACCTCGAGATGTCTTCGGTAATCCAACAACAAAGTCCATGGATATATTCTCCCATTTCCACTCTGGCACTGGTAAAGGCTGAAGCATCCCTTCCGGTAACTGCCGCTCTGATTTAACCTGCTGACAAGTCAAACACTTCACTGTAAAATCATCAATATCTCTTTCATTCATTCCATCCACCAGTAATACACCCGCAGATCTCTATACATCTTAGTACTGCCCGGATGAACTGAAAAACGGAGAACTATGAGCTTCACATAACAAATCTCTCTTCTACTGTGAATCACAAGGCACACACAATCTCTTCCCAAATCTCAAGACGCAATCATTATCAATGTTGAATTCAGGAAACTTACCTTTCTGAACCAGCTCTACCTATTTCTGCAACTCACTATCTTGCTTCGGTGCTTGCTTGATTCTATCTGATAGAGATGATCTCACTGATACCTGAAACAAAACAGAAGGACTTCCTGCACCAACAACTTCTATGCCAAAGTTCATCAAATCGTTAACCAAAGGATCACGTTCCAACCACAACATTGTTAATGAAGCATTACTTTTTCTCCCAAAGCATCAGCCACTTTATTTGTTTTTCCGGATGGTAATGAATTGTACAATCAAAATCCTTGATTAATTCCAGCCATCTCCTTTGTCTCATTTTTAACTCTTTCTGAGTGGGAATATATACTTTAAACTTTTGTGATCGGTATATATTTCACACTTTACTCCATACAAATGATGCCTCCAAATTTTTAAAGCAAAAACAACAGCAGCTAATTCCAAATCATGTGTAGGGTAATTTACCTCATGAGTTTTCAACTGTCGTGAAGCATAAGCAATTACCTGATCATTCTGCATTAGGACACAACCAAGTCCATTCAATGAAGCATCACTGTATATAACAAACTCACCATTCCTGAAGGTAGTGCCAAAACTTGAGCATTCACCAATCTTCTTTTCCATTCATGAAAACAATCATCACATTCTTTTGTCCAGATAATCTTAACACCCTTCTGAGTTAGCTTGGTCATTGGACTAGATAACCGTGAAAAATTTCTAACAAACCTTCGGTAATAGCCCGCCAAACCATGGAAGCTACGAATCTTGGTAACATTTGTGGGTCCTTGGCCATTCTTCCACAACTTTTGTTTTTGCAGGATCAACAGTTATTCAATCTTTAGAAACAATGTGACCAAGGAAAGAAATTTGTTGCAACCAAAACTCACACTTTCTGAATTTCCCATACAATTTCTTTTCTTTTAAGGTTTGCAAGATAACCCTTAAATGTTTTTCATGCTCCTCTTTACTTTTAGAAAACACCAAAATATCATCAATGAAAACCACCACAAACTTATCCAAGAACTCATGAAAAATTCTATTCATTATGTCCATGAATACAGCAGGTGCATTGGTTAGCCCAAAAGGCATTACTAAAAATTCATAATGGCCATATCTCGTACGGAACGCGGTCCTTCGGAATATCTGCCTCCTTTACCTTCACCTGATGGTACCACCGATCTCAAGTCAATCATTGAAAAAAACTGAGCTCCCTGTAGCTGATCAAACAAATCATCGATATGAGGCAAATGATATTTTTTCTTAACAGTGATATTATTCAAGGCTCAATGCAAAGTCTCATAGAACCATCTTTCTTTTTAACAAATAAAACAGGAGCACCCCATGGTGATGTGCTAGGTCTAATGAAACCATTCTCTAATAAATCTTGAAATTTCTCCTTCAACTCTAAAAGTTCAATTTGTGCCATTCGATAAGGGGGTTTTGAAATTGCCTTAGCATCAGGAATTAAGTCAACAGTAAACTCAACTTCCCGATCTGGTATTATTCCAGGAAACTCATCAGGAAAAACATCAGGATACTCATTTACCACTGGCACATCATTAATCTGAATAGTTCCTTTATTTTCAACGACGTGTGCAAGGTAACATTCATTTCCATCTTTTACAAGTTTCTCGGCCTCTTGATATGTTATCAAAAGTAAGGGTTCATTCTTGTAAACAAATTGAAAGTCTTTCTGAAAAGAAACTTCTTTAGCTCTACAGTCAATCTTAGCATGGTAAATAGAGAGACAATACATACCCAGGATAACATCAAACTCTACTAGAGGTAGAACAATAAGGTTTTCAAGTAGGTTCTTTCCACAGATAAGGATAGGAAGATTCTTATAAATTCTTTTTCCCTCAACATTCCCCCCAGGTGTTTTTACCAAAATTCAGGAGTCATTTCTTGAGATGGTATTCCCATTTTACTAGAAAAGGTTTCAGAGATGAAAGAATGTGTAGACCTCGAATCAAACAACACACTGGCATAATCTGAAAAAACAAACAAAGTACCTGACACCACTTCATTTGATGGCCCGACATCTGGTGAAGTAGTTGCAAAGGATTTCACCACCCCTTTCTGCTTGTAGTCTAACTGCTTCCCATCACTCAATATCTTTGCCGGACACTCGTTTGCATAGTGACCCATCTCATTGCACTGATAACATTTCACTAACTGTAAATAAAATTTGTTCTTACCTTCACCTTGATCCTTTTCAGTGAAATCACGAGCCTTATGTCCCATCTTACCACATCGGTAGCACTTCTCAGAATTCAGAAGACATTCCCCAGCATGCCTTTTGCCACATTTATCACAAACTGGAAACTTATTTCTATTACCATCAAACTTTTTTGAAGAATTCTTACCTTTCTCCTGCCACCTCGGTCTCTTCTTCTGGTGGTTGTTATAGAAAACTTGGTCATCGACAAACTCCATTTCCACCTTCTCAGCACATCGAACAAGCTTTTAATAACTTTTAAACTCACGAGAAGATAATTCCCTTCGATACTTTGGCTTTAATCCTAAGTAAAAATGACTGATTTTACTAGCAAGGTCCCGGATAAAATTTGGAGCATACCTTGCCAATCGAGTGAACCTTTCTTCATAGGCAGCCACTGAGTCTTCCTCTTGCCTCAATTCAAAGAATTACTTTTCCATCCTAAGTCGAACAGCCTTAGGAAAATACTTCTCAAGAAACATTCCTTTGAATTCATCCCAGTCAAGAGCATCAATTTCATCGGCATCCCTGATATTTTTAACCATAGACCACCACTGATCTGCTTCACCCTCCAAACGGTAAATAGAAAGACTAACCTTTTGATTGTCTGAACACCCCATGACATCAAAAATCTTCTCCAGTGCTTTAATCCACCCTTCAGCTAGCACAGGGTCAGATGATCCTCTGAATGATGGTGGATGTTGCCTCATGAAATGTTCCACCACTGACATGTTCCTTTGCGGTTAGTCTGGCTGATCTCGTGTATGGATACCACCGCCATTTATCGCCTGAGTCAACTGTGCCATTACTGCAACAAACTGTTCAGTTCCAATTCCGACAATTTCTGGATGCTAATTCAGAAGGTTATTTCCTTCTATATGCCTTCCTAGCACTGCTTCCCTGTTTCCTCTGCGGAAAACCATTATGAACAAACATGTCTTAGATGAAGCAACATGGTAATCTTTAAATGCTATATCATTTCGAAAAAAAAAGTATTTTTGGATAATCATTTAATAGAATTCTAACTCCTAAAGTTATCTAAACCGACCTTTGATACCAACTATAAGGCCCCAGCCTTAAACCTTACTTAATCTTGAATTATTACAAGATTACACATTGAGGATCTTTTCGGGTTTAGATTTTTAGAGAATTAGATCATAAAACTTGCATTACATTCCACATATAAACAAAGTGGTTACATAAAGATAGTATTCTTCATTCCCATCAATGGAAACACATTTAAAATAAAACATGGATTATTTCTTGACACATCCTTGAATCTATCATCTTATCATGTACCTTTCCCTTGACCTGTGAAAAACATTTCAAAAACATGGGATGAGCATAAAAACTCAGTATGGGTTATAAAAAACATGGAAAGGAAACATGAGTTCATATATACATAAGAATGAAATCATACTTTACCCATAAAACATAGGCACTTTAACATACCTCATAAAATCATGAATAAATCATATAAATCATAAGACATAAAGGTAACTTGAGGCATTCATAACATTCTTTCGTAGGGAGTAACCCTCTTGGTTACGTTTGGAATACCCATCACAGTATATTCCCTAAAATCTCTTCGGAGAAACCTTAACGTTTCACTCCTTCGCATTACCCAATGCATTGGAGAGCTATAACGGGCTCACCCGCCCTTAGTTTATCACGGAACCACCCGTCTTCATAATAATGCCCAAGAACCATAACATAATCATATCACATAAAACATGCATAAAGGAAACATAACATTCCCAAATTTCAATCATGAGATATCAATACAACACATTGATATAATAAAAACATTATGAAAACCATTTTCAATACCAAAGTAAAACATGGTATTTATTTTTCGTTTAAAAAAAAGGTATGGCTTGTAGAGGAAGCCGAAACTCAAATAACGGTCACGACGACGGAGAAGTCGTTGTCGCCGCATACGTATGACAAAAACATTCCCTTTTGTTGTTTAGTAAATTCTTCGTATAAAAAGATTCCTTTTGAATAAACGTAAAAGTCAAAGGGGTTTATACACCGTATAAAAGAAAGTTGTGTATAAAATAAAATATGCCTCAATGAAAGGAGATTGAGACGAAGTCCCATACCTCGTATCCGACTTGACCCGACCATTCTTTAATCTCCTGAATAATAAACTTGAGTTAATCTCTACTTGCTTATGAATCTTTTTCAAGTTCATTATTCCTTTTATACCATGTTATGAACATCATGTAATCAGTTAAGTTAATAGTGTTCATTTTCTCGGTATTTGGTTCTTAAGTCAAAAATAGACTTCTTACACTTACATGTTGTTAATTTGGTCAAAGGTTCGTTATATCCAGAATTATATTAATGATTTGTATAGAATATATATCATATATATTCATCATATACATGTATTTATAATATTACATCACATTTAGAGGTAAGAAATGAAATGCACCGTTCATGGAAACGGTAAGTCGTACGTACGCATGAACGCTACTTCCATTTCTATTTCGTATTTCTGGAATGGAATCTTAATGATATAAAAGTATATTGTAATTACAGTATAATAACATATATAATATCATAGTTCCATCCTTTATATGTCCCACATATGGTATTTAACGAATCAAATCACTTTCAGGGGGCGGTAGTCCGTACTTCCTAAAATGAAGATATCGTGTTTACCCATAATTGAAATCATAAAGGTATGCCCAAAATGAAAAAAACACTGCAGCTTAAGGAAAACATAAACATATTATATATCATATATAAAAATAGTGACATCATAATGGCCACCATTGAAGGTGTTAAATGAGTATTGAACAATCATCGTTTCGGGAGGCAGAATTTCGCCATCCACGGAAACCGTATGTTCTTTAACCATTTGATGTAGTTGTGTGAGAGTGTAGCTCAAATAAATCTTATAACAACATCCTAGTATATTGAATATACTGTTTTTGTTACAAAATGAGTAAAGAAAAAGAGTTTTGGGGGTTGGAGATGCAAAATAAAACAAATGAACATGAGAGATTAAATTACCTTAAAATGTGTAACTCCTTTTGATTTGAGCCTAAAGGCTTCCTTTGAAAGGATTCTGCCCAAAGGGAATCCTCTTGTATGAGGAGAGGGATGTGGAGACAGTAAATGGGCCGGGGTTGGCCGATCCAAAGGCTTGAGTAGTGTGTGAAATGAGGTAGAGGTGGGGGCCTTTTATAATAGGAGAGGAGGGGCACTTTTGGAATGTAAAGAAATATTACTTTATTTGAAAATGTTTTTCGGTTTTAAAAGGTCCCACATTGATAGAATTCGTGGATTAGGTGATAAGGGTTCGAAATCCACTCATACAATTGGTTTTTTCCAGGTGTAGTTTATAGATTTTACATTATCTTTCCATTTTATTTAAATCGTCAAATAATGATGTCATCACTGCATCATTATTATGTCATAAATAATTTAATTTATTTAATGTCTAAAAATCATACAAAAAATACTATGATGTAGGAAATATTTTTATATTTCAAATGAATATTTATAATCAAATATCTGATCTTGATAACCCCATGTAAAAATTGTTTTCGTAAAAAATATTATGTTTGTGTCATTTTTACTTTTACATTAAATAAAAAGTTATTTATGTCATTTCCCAACCAAAATGTCTCCATGGGGTCCCCAAGATTACCCATGTCTTGTCTTGGTCGGCCATTACACAACCAATAAGGTTGGGACATGTGTATAGGTCATTTCATATTATTAAAGCATTATTTATACCTTAAACTACACTAATTACCACTAATCGCGATTAAAAACTTAATAAGTTACTATTCACCAAAAAATTATTTTAATCTCATTGAACCACATTTTACTTTTTAATGACAACCATGTATGTCGGATTTTCAAAATTCAATACACAATAGTGGTAAACTTTCATTTAACTGATAAATCAGTTTGCTTGATTTCCACTTAGTGGTTTCACTATTCATCAAAAATTTAAGTTTTTCAGAAAATTACCAAAAATTCACCCTAAGCTATATTTGATATTCCGAATTCAAAAATGAAGTCTATTTTACAAAATTCAAATCATATAAGTCACATTAATTAATTTAATAATTAATTCCTGCTGCCAGAGCAAAAAGCGTGTTTTTACAAAACAATAAGTATCAAAAGATTGACACCAGTTTAAGTCTAATTTCAAAGTTAAATTGATTCCAATGACCAACATTGGATAAAATGGTAAAAATATATTCTAATTTCACTTCAAAAACAATTCAAAAAATAATCTAATCATATAAATAAATTAGGTTAAAAAGCAGTTTTGATGTAAAATGCAGTATTTTTCACTATTCCTTAAAAAAATGAACATTGTCAGAAAAATACAAAAAATTCACACAAGGTAAATTTTGATGTCCCAATCATAAAGAATAAGTTTATTTTGACAAACATAGTTTATAAAATTGTCAAAATATAGATTCAAAAAAAATGGTTTGCCATCAAAAGGCACTAAAACAATCTTTTAAGAATATTAGTGTATTCCATGCATAAGATTGTATTTATTTTCATTTTAAGCCTCTATAACACTATCTTAATCATTAATAGACATATATAAAAATATCTATTAATCATTACTTACTTGGGATGTTACAAAAATCCTTCCTTGCATTCTTCTAATTATCTATCCTTTTCTCTACCATCCTTTTCATCTTTGGCTTCCCTTCAATGCCATAGGACTCCGATAATTCTTTACTTATCTTATCAACATGTGATACTATTTCTTAATATGATGATAATACATGGGAGACTATTTCCCTTCTAAATTATGGCTTAGGACCATGAAATATATGATCCTTCTTACTCTTTGGATCATGTGTATTGATGGAGTTCTAATTCCTTCTACTGGGAGCCATTTCTAAACAATGGCATACACTAGATTAGTTTATGAATAGAAATACCTAATCCTGAACTTGTAAAACACTTAACATAAATTAAACAGTTTATGGATATAATCCATAATCATAAAAAATGTTTTCTTTGAATAAGTATATACTCATAATCACTTCATAATGGTTTTTAAATAAAATGAGAATTATCCTAAGCATATCCCCCGGGAGTGTCGTTACCAAGAGTGCAGCAAGGCCTATTGTCACGCACCAGCTCCCTTTCGAGTCTAGCTAAAAGTGGTGTAATCGAGTTTTACTCAAAGTACATCTGTGACAAAGCTGCCTCTACCTGCTCGTATCCTGACAGGGATGTATTGCTCGGAAAACTCACAAAATTTCTACAATACCAAAATTCAATGAAGTTCTTCTATATTAATCCTCAAGGTCCATCTTAGATCTATGTGCTATATTCAGAGTTTATCTAAATCTAGATTCTAAGGGTTGTACTAAACTTCCTCTGATACCAACTGTAACGCCCTGATCCCAGTTACCTAGAGTCAGTGCATTATTAAATAACATTAGTATGATCATAAAATATTAGGTCTCGAATGACCGATTAGTTTAGTATCCTTAGAATCACTAGATACATTTATAAGGTTTACATTACATCATAAAGTAAAAAAACAACAATAATATATTCTCCATAGTCCAAACTCATATCCCCTTCAGACTATCCCTGCATGTCAGTCATAAAATATTTAATCACATCCTTGGAAAAATAAAACATAGAAAGGGGTGAGCTCAAATACTTGGTAAGGATAACAATATAGCAGAAGGTTTCATAAATAAGCATAAACATTTGAAGAAACATATAACTAAAATAAAGGTCATTAAAACATGAAATTAAGAATAATATGGAAAATTTAAAATTAAATAATTCCATTTACTTATTCCAATTGATATTCTAATAGTCGAATAATCACATATAATATCAATAACCACATTCATATTGAAGGCAATTCATAATGCCGAACTTTAATTTCTGTGCCAAGGCCTCGTTCCAAGACCTAAGGTATAACTGTAACCAGAACCCAAATTGAAGATCCTCTGTAACCGGACTCCATCCCGAATAGCCTATGTAACCGAACTCCAACCTGGAGTTCCTCTAATAACCGGACACCAACCCGAAGTGCCTCTAATAACTAGTCACCAACCCGGAGTGCCTCTAATAACCGGACACCAACTCGGAATCCCTCTAATAACCAGACACCAACCCGGAGGGTCTGCTGTAACCAGACCACATCCTAGAGGGATTATGTTTACCGATCCCCAACACGGAACATACTAGTCCAACACATTTATCTTAATAATAGGATGAAATATAACATAAACATTTGTATTAAAACTAGAATACGAAATGCCAAAACATTAATCATAAACCATTAATGGCTTAAAAATAACTCTTCCATAGTCAAACATATCAAAATAAATTAAATAAAATATGGTAGATTTGTATGATAATAAATCAACTTCAAACAAGTGTATAATTTATCAAAGGATGTTGACATAGATGAAATCAAAACTATTTGAGAGAAATGTCTATTTTTTGAAATCATTTGAAATTCACATAATTATAAAAGAAAAAATTTAATTTGAAAATTTTATTATAAGAATGTAAGGGAAGCTTCACAGATTTTATAATGGCAGAAAATAGCCACACCCGCCGTATAAGATAAAAAAATACATTCTTACCTTAATTTTGTCGAAATGGTTAAAAAGGACCTTGTTTGGAAAACGACGGAAATATTTCTTTATAAACTTCATATAAAAATTCAAAAAAGGGTATAAATAACATTAACCCATATTCTGTAAAATAGTAAGAATGTTTTGAAATACATTTTTAAGAAACATGGATGTGGATTATAATGATTTCCCAGTAGATAATTATGAATAAACAACCCAAGATAATGAAGAGATCGTGAAATAAACTCTTACCAATTTGGTATATTATGAAACATACACCCCATGAAAGAGGTATCATACAATGAATATGTAAATACACATAAATTAATGTGTATTAGCCAAAGAATACAATTATTCTTAGTACCTACACCACACATAAGGTAATAGTGGCAATATGGCATGATTCTCACGAGAATATGGAGTGAGATGAAAACCCCTTACCTTCTTCTTTTCCTTTATCGATGGTAGGTTAACCTCCAGTATAATGGTTAAATTATTTTTATAAAATTATACCATAGTAATATAAATTAATTTTATATCATATATGATCTTTCAACATTTCTTTGTTAATAATGTCGTAGTATTATTATCGTTTCGGTTGTTAACTTACTCTCTTTATTTTATATGTTTTGTTACATGGGTCGTGTTTATTATGGATTGGTTGTATCTTATTCATATAAATGACTATATCAAGTACTTAAACATTATTTTTAATCTTCAATTTAGAATTAGACTTGAAAGGATACGATGTGGAATGAATCTCATCGCGTTCGTGGAGGCGGTAGTCCGTACATACGCACAAACGCTACTTCCATTTCATTTTTCATTTTAAAAGAAATAAAAACCAAATGATACATAGGTATATTATTATTCCAGTATAATATAATATCTTATATGTGTTACTTATGTTAATTAATGCCATCCTTTATACATTCCATGTATGGTATGAACGAGTCATATCACTTTGAGGGGGTGGTAGTCCGCACTTCCTCAAATGAAATTATCATATATATATACCACATGAATCGAATAATGGTATGATATAAAATGTAATTACATAAGCATATCTATATATATAATAAATATCATTTATATCATATTTAATTATAGTTCCATCATAATTTCCATGATGAGAGGTGGTAGGAGATAATAGAACAATCATCGTTTCGTGAGGCGTTTTGGTTTCCATCCACAGAAATATTATGTTCCTCTAACATTAGATGGAGGTGTGTGTAAGTGTATTTATAATAATTCTCTTAAAAATAACCTAGTATATTTAGGATACTGGTTTTGTTACAAAATAAAATAATAAGAAGAGTTAATGGGTTGGAGAAGTAAAATAAATGAAAAGAATCTAAGAGAAATCGTTAACTTTAATTTGGGTAACTCACTTTGGTTTGAACCAAAAAGGACTCTTGAAGTGCCTTATTAACAAGTAAGGCTTATTATAGGAGGATAGGGATGTATGGAGCTTAATTGGGTAGATTTTGGGCGATTCAAAAGGCTTGAGAGGTGTTAGGAATTGGTTATAAGTAGTGTCCTTTTATAAGGGGGAGGAGGGGCTCTTTAGAAAAATCTTAAAGTATCATTTTATAATAAACTATTATTCGGTTTATAATGGATCCAAACTGGATTATTTAAATTATAAGGTGGGGATGGATCACAATACTTTCAACCAATATAATTTATATAGGTTTGCGTCATTATATTAACCTTATCCTTTAGTTTTAGCTATTGGATAATTAGTTGGACATTTACCATGTCACTTTGTATTTTATATTATATAGTTAATAAACATACTATATACATACAAGAGACCCCCATGTTTTCCACTAATGATACACCTATCATTCTATATGTCCTTTGTCCGAACCATAGATTTTTAGGAATAGAATATCAATTAATAATATAATATTCATTTTAAAAACTCATTTATGTCAATTTTGACACAATTCATCAATTGATTTTTGTTAAAGTCATAAAAACATTATTAATTCGAAAAAAATTAATTTAAGAAACACTATAATATCTTATTAACCAATAAAATTGATGTATGTCATCAAAACTTTCAAATTATATTTATTTTAACATTTATAATACAAATTATATGATTACTTCATTAATAAAGAAAATAATGAATCATTATTGTGTCATAAATAATATTAATTATTAAATGTCTACAAATTATAAATAAACAACCATTATTTAGGAAATATTTATATCTTTCTAATGAATATTTATTGTTAAAAATCCAACATATATAACCCTATGTAAAAATTGTTTTTCTAAAAGATATATGCTTTTGTGAATTTTGTATTTATTTTAACTGAATTAATATAAAGTGTCCTTATCACTTACATGTGCATCTATGGGGTCCCAAAATTGACCAAAAGATGCCCATGGTTAGACATGTATCCACCAATAATATTAGGACACGTTTTAGGGTAATTTATTATTATTATAATATTATTTTTTTAACCTTATTTACCGGATTTACCTTTTAACTATGGTAAATAAAATATTTACCGATGTAATTATTCAAAAATGTCTAAAAATAAATTTTATGAATTTAACCAATTTGGACATCCTGATTACAAATATGGAATCCATTTTTCCAAATTCAAAACACTTTAGTGGCAGAAATTAATTTAAAATTAATTGTTGTTGTTAAAAAAAAAAGCGTGTTTTTAAGAGATAATAACTATCAAAAGATTGATACTTGTTTATATCTGGTTTAATTGTGAAATTATGTCCAATGACCAACATTCAATTAAATGGTAATAATATATTGTAAATATACTTTAAACCCACTTAATTCATATTTTATCACTATTAATTATTTTGATTAATATAGTTGTTTTTAATTAAAATTTAGTAATTCTCACTATTCATCAAAATATAAAAGTTATTCGAAAAGTTCCAAAATTTTAACCTAGGATAATTTAGAAATTTCAAATCCAAAAATGAAGTCAATTTTGAGAGATAAAATTTATAAAATTTCAAAAAGTGGGTATTAATATTCATAACTGCTACATTGATTGGTCGTAGTGTATTAGAATCTCGAAGTTGCGTACAACACATGCTACTATATTATTCAAAGGGAATATTACTATGGAAGCATGGGGTGTTATAAGTTCAATGGTGTAAATGTCTATAGAGTTTTCATTGATAGTGGTTCAGGATTCAACCTTATCCCCATTTGTACACTTCATCGATTGGGCCTCATAGAATCTGATTTATCACATTCTACTTTGATGTTACAAGGATATGATAAGAATGAACAAGATACAATGGGCGAGATTACACTGAGAACACAGTTTGGAGATCTTGTATCCAATTCATATTTCATGTTTGTTGATCAAGACTCGGCCTTCATCATCTTTTTTGGAAGACCCTGGCTACATCAACATGCAGTCATCCCTTCATCATACCATCAATGTATCGAATATTGTTTTAATTGTCAAATTGGAACATTGTATGATTATAAATCCACGTTCAAGACATGTGAATCTCAATACATTGAGTCGGAATTCTATCACATGAAGGGAAATAAGAAATCCACAATAATGGATATTACCCATGTTAATGATCTATAAGGTTTGGAAAAGATTCCAGTATACCCATTTACCCATGTGAGTACAGATTATGTGATTCCTATCAGACAAATTGATAGGATATACCCAAATAAAAATACTCTTATGGAAACTTTTGTTGCCTATTAGTCAAATTGATTGGATAGACCCAAATAAAAATACTCTTATGGAAACTTCCATGATGTCAATTACGAGAATCAAGCCAGAAAACTTGGGAGAAATTGGTGATTCACCAAGAAATGATTAAAGCTCAAATGGTGATGTCTTCATTTCATCTGCTGAAATTCAGAAAGTCTATACTTATCCATTTAGATCAGAAGAAGTTATATAAGTATCATAGGTTAATTATGATGTTGATTCTCAATCCATCATCTCCTCTATATTACCCAAGGAGGACCCTTCATCATCTATTGGGTCGGAAATGGAAGCTTCTTCTTCATGATGTTCAAATTTTAACATCTATTCTGATCATGTAAATTCTGCTTCTTCATCCAATATGCACGTAGAAACAAAAGAAATAACACATGTTGAAGAAGAATATGAATATCTTAGGGATGCTCTTCTAGCATTTGAAGAGGGTATCTCTACCACCATGGATTAACTCAAAGAAATAAATCTGGGTACAAAAGAATATCCATGCCCCACATTAATTAGTGCGACCATGACCCTTGAAGAGCAAGAGATGTATATTTCTTATTTAAAGAAAAATCAAGATATATATGCTTGGAACTATAAAAAGATTCCGTGGCATGATCCTGATGTTTCCACTAATCGCTTGGGTTTTCCACAAGAACATAAAGGATTCAAACAAGCCTCTAGAAGAACACACCCAACCTATGCTTCCAAAATTGAAGCTGAAGTGGATAAGATCATCAAAGATAACTTCATTAGAGAAGTTCAATATCCCAAATGGTTCGCTAATATTGTCCCAGTGAAAAAAAATAATTGGAAAATTAGATTATGCATTGATTTCAGAGATCATAATCAGCATTTTCCTAAGGATGATTTTCCATTACCAATTAGAGAACTCTTAATTGATGCAATAACTGTCTATAAAGCACTTTCCTTCATGGATAGATATTCTGGATATAATCAAATCCGAATGGCTCTTGAAGATGAAGAATCTAAAGCCTTCCAAGCCCCTAACGGTGTGTTTTGCTATCAGTATATGCCCTTTGGCCTGAAGAATGAAGGCGCAACATATCAGTGTTCCATGCATCGTATCTTCAATCATTTTTAAAGAAATTTTTTGGAATGTTATGTGGACGATTTAGTGGTGAAATCCAAGAAACGTTCTAATCACATGGCTGATTTAGAAGTCATATTCCACAAACATCGGCAACATAATTTGAAGATTAACCCCTTAATATGTGCTTTTGGGGTAAGCTCAGGAAAATTTCTCGGCTTCATCGTATGCCATCGTGGTATCGAGGTCGATCCTGAGAAGACAAAGTCAATCCTTGGTATGTCACCTCCTCTAAATGTCAAGGAATTAAGGGTACATCATGGTCACTTGGCCTATATTTGATGTTTCAACACCAATTTGTCAGGAAAAAGTTTACCCTTCAGCAAATTGAAGAAGAAGGGAGTCACATACCTATGGACTGAAGAATGTCAATAAGCATTCAATATTCTCAAGAATTATCTCTTGAGACCACCTGTGTTAATGCCACCTGTTGAAGGAAGACCACTTATCCTCTGTGTGACAGCTTTAGAGTGATCATTGGGTGCCTTTCTTACTCAGAAGAATGATGATGGGAATGAAAAGAGCCTATACTATCTCAGTCGGACTATGTTTGAAGTAGAAAACTGATACATAAATATTGAGAAGTGATGCCTAGAATTATTCTTTGTAGTTCAGATGTTGAGACACTACCTGAAACATCATGAGGTCCAATTGGTATCTCACAATAACCTGATCAAATTCATCCTTCGTCGTCCAATGCTTATAGAACATCTATCAAGGTGGGCTGTTATTTTGCAACAATTTTATATTCAGTGTGTGACTCAAAAGGCAATAAAGGGAAAGGCTTTAGTTTATTTCCTTACTAAACATCATTCAGTATAAGATACACCTTTAGATATTGAACTTCCTAATGAGGAAGTATTATTTATTCAAGATAGTCTTCAAACATGGGAAATGTACTTTGATGGTGCTTCCAGAAGTCCAACAGTGAGAAAAATGGAAAATCCAAAATTCAACAAAGATGGGTTAGGAATTGTACTCATTTACACAAAAAAGAATTTGCTACCTGATTTCTTCTCATTGTTGCGAGGTGGTACATATAATGAATAAGAATACCAATCTCTCATCCCAGGAATGGAGCTGTCACTTCAAGCACAAGTGAATCACTTAAAGGTGAAAGGTGATTTAGACCTGGTAATCAAACAAGTCAATGGAGATTATGCAATCAGAAAAGAAGAAATAATCCCTTTGTATGATTACATCATAGAGTTAATGGAAGAATTTCCTACGGTACTGACATTTTCATATGTACCGAGATCATAAAATGCCCATGATAATTTACTGGATAATATGGCCACAGCTCTGGAAGATCCAAAATGGGACGAGAAAACCATCATTATTGGCCGCCATCATACAATTTCACCTTATGTTCAATCCAGAACTAAGTAAATCAATGAAATTAGTCCCATCACTGAACCATATGGTCATACTATAGGATGGATTACACCTATCAGATAATACCTTCAAAATGGAACACTTCCACCTGATAGAACCCTGAATGAACAAGTCCATAGACGTGTGGTAAATTTCACACTTTATGATAGCCCAAATCACTTAGATAAAGTTCTCTAAAAAAGGTATTTTTATGGAGTTCTCTTTAGATGCATTGATGGTGAAGTGAAAATGGCTTTCATGAAAGAATTTCATGCTGGAGTCTGTTGTTCCCACCAGTCTGGACGTAGACTATCTGATCAAATTCGAAGGCTTGGATACTTTTGGCCTTCAATGATACAAGACTGTGTTGACATCACAATGATGTGTCATTCCTTCCAAGTACATGAAAACTTCATTCATCAACCCCTAGAGTTGCTTCATATAGTTAAATACTCGTGGACATTTTCCACATGGGGAATGGATGTAGTGTGACCTTATCCTTCGGCTATATCCAAGCAATTTAAGTACATTCTTACTACTATTGACTTCTTTTACAAATGGGTAGAGGCAATACCCCTCAAAGAAGTTAGTTCTAAATGCATGGTTAGCTTCATCCAGTCTAACATAATTACCAGATTTGGTGTACCTCATACCATATTGACGGACAATGGCACCAACTTATGTTCATTCGAGGTGAGGAAGTTGTATCAACAATACAACATCAAATCCAATCATTCTTCTTGGTATCATGTAGCGGCCAATGGTTAGAAAATATCCTTCAACAAGACTCTTTCAAACAAACTACAAAATATGGTGGATAATTATTAGAAATCATGGCTTGATAAACTCTTTCATGCTTTATGGGATTATTATACCACCACCCGCACTGAAACGCGGTCAACTCCATATTAATTGGTATATGAAACAGAAGCAGTCTTGCCCATTGAGGTTCAATTACCCTTGCTCAGAGTAGCCATTTTTGATCAATCATCTATAGATAAACAATCTCAAAAGAGATTAGATGAATTGTAATGGTTAGATGGGAAAAGATTGTGCACCCTGCACGACTTGGTAGTCTATAAAAATCGAATACCATGAGCTTTCAAAAAAAATTTCATCTTTGTTCATTCGTTCAGGGAGAATTGGTATTAGTTATCAGAACTCCAATGATACCAGGAATGAAACCTCAGAAGCTAGAGCCTAAATGGGAAGGACCTTATTCAATACATAAGGCTTACTCCAACGGAGCTTATTCTTTAATCTCAATGGATGGAGAACTCATCACTACTCCAACCAATGCCAAATTTCTAATGAAGTATTTTGTATAAGCACAATATTCACCATCAACAGTCCATGCATAAAACCTTAAAATATTTTCAGCCTTACCATCTAACATGACGCTAAACTATATCGTCCCATTTTCCAACATGACATTAATTTTTTCCATCGTCCCACATGATGTTAAACTATGTCATCCTAACTACATGACGCTAAACTGTACGGAAGTCCCTTACATCCCACAAGATGCTAAACTACATAATCCCTAGTCCATGAATATGACTACAAACTATTTGCAGCATCGTCAAATATGATGTTAAACTGTGGAAAATTCCTTAATACGTCAAATATGACGTTAAACTGTGTCCTCTTTTGTACTCACATCATGACATTAAACTGCACATTCCCCCTTTCATCCAACATGACGGTAAACTGTATTATGCTCATCATATTAGATACTAGACGCTAAACAATACATCACTCGTACGTCCAATATGACGTTAAACTGTGTCCCTTAATATGTCCTACATGACGTTAAACTGTATTTTTTCCCTACTACATGACACTAAACTGTGTAGCACAAATAGTCCTCACTACAAGACTTTAAACTGTATAGTCCCTTCATGCGTCCTGCATGACTTTAAACTGTGCATCGTTAGGGTTGTTGCTACCTCTTGTTTCTCACACTGAGTATGCCTCACATGAGCTTAAATATAACTTCAACCATAACACCCTCTCTAGGCCGCTAACCTTGTGTATGTCACAACACCATTTTTTAGGTGTTGTCCCCAAGAACAACCTGATCACTAAATCATTCTCCAATAGAACTACGCAAACAATGATCCTTGCCATCTAGGCTGGGTATGTAGGCAACCTCCTGAGGTTCAATCCCAAAACAAATCTCCTCACATTGGTTCACCATTTTGCTTTCTACATGACGATAAACAGTACATCACTTTTTACTTGTATGAAAATAAACTACAACATTATTTAAAAACCTCACCTGAGAGGGAATAATTATTTACATTGATTTTTAATCTTGTTATATTCCAAAGACTACATGCATACGTGGTAATGCCTGAACCTTTTATCTTAGGTCAAACCATCATTGCATTAAAGTCACCTTTCACCCTTCACTAGAACAAACGAATCTATACATAGGTTATTTCAAGAACTACATATGTCTTGATTCCAATCCTAATGGGATATGTAGGAATGTTCGAGTGTCCCTCAAATCCAGCCCCATGTCTTTGGGCCTAACCCCAAGATCCATTTTCAGTCCCCTGGCTAAAAAGTCCCTTTGAAAACACACACTGTGTATTAATTATTATGGTTTGAGCTCTATGACCCTAAAATAAGATCTCCCATACATTCGTCCCACGCGAAGTTAAACTGTATTTCAAGAACTATGTATGGATTGATTCTTATCATTATGGGATATGTAGTGAAGTCCAAAATTTCAATTCAGGACCCAGCCACAACATGATTATGGTTATCATTGGTCTGTGTATCTCTACATGCATTGAACAAATTCCCATTTTTATGTGTCATACTCTTAAAATTTAATATTTTCATATCTTCATAACCCATTTTTTACTTCTGGTCACAAAATGTCCAATTTCTGAGAGTTGTTTGCCAGACTATGCAGCATGTGACCTTAGGCGGCCTCGCATAAGTAGTTTACATAATAGATGTGTCATCCAAAAGATGCTATTATTTGACAATGCAACCAATTCCCTTAGGGTACCCTGCATAATTCAACCCCCTAATGGGTTTGTAAAATAGTGGTAACTTCATTCCTGGGAAGAAAATCTATTTTGTCCTTAGTTGTCTTAATGACAATATGTAGGGATCCGCAAAAAATGGACATCCATAACATATCTATCCCATATTCTTTTTCATGATGTGAAATTATTCAAGTATATGGTCTATATTTCCCTTCACTATGTTTAGGTCAGACCTTCATAGGAGTGACATTCATATAGTTCTTAGAAAATATTGTTTGGAAATATCTTCTCCATATTCATGTACCTCTCTCCATACAACAAACTCTATGCTTTGTAAAATTTTATTCCCAATAATCTTCAACTGGATTTTTAGCAGTAGAAAGGTAAATTTCTGAGTGTTCTATTTCCTGAATATGAAGCACGTGCCCTTAGGCGGCCTTGCATAAAGAGTCTATATAACAGACTTGTCAACTAAAATATACTATTATTTGACTATGTAGCCAATGACCTTATGTGGCCCTGCATAATTCAACCCCCTTACGGGTTTGTTTAATAGTAGTAACTTCATTCTTGAGAACTACTTCATTTAATGCCTTTTAGCCCTTTTTCATTTCATCTCTCAGATTCAAAATTTCTTAAGTCAATTTCAATCCATTTGGTCAAAGCTGTTTTGACCTTAAACATTAGCCTTTTTCTTTATGTCCGATGTGCATGACTTTAAACTGCCCACAAAAGACAAGGGAAATCTGAAAAAAAGTCATGTTCTAGCTCCCTAAACAGTCATTTATCATGATTTAGGTAATATTGAAAAATTAAAAAGATTCAATGTTTTTAGGTTTATTTATAATAATCCTATTAAAAATCAAACTATTCTTACTAGGCCCATTGGCTTAGGTAAAAATCTAAAGTAAGAAGCAAAAGAAGGAATGCACAAATAATTGAAGATGAAAGAGTTTTACATAGATAATCAAGAGTTAGAAGGACATCCACATATTGGATTCTATTCTCTTTTTTAGGAATTAGAAAAGGATGTCAACATAAGTCTTAATTTTATTTACGTCATCCTGAGAATCATCAGCAACCGCCTAGAATTAATTCATTCAACTGGATTAAATAAGAGATGCAATGATACCAAATCTTATTGGAACAATTGTAAAAGAATGTTTATGAGTTCAGTTTGATAAAATTTTCTGCTGATCAAATTGTAACTCTGATTTTATCTAAGAGACTTGGAAGATGGATATGTGGATTTGAGAATATAGCATTGGATGTAAAGAGCGATTTAGAGATAGTACACTTTTCCGATATTGTTTCTAATGTCATGATAATCTTCTCTCCTTCAAAAGGTAGTAGAAAAACATATCAGCCCATGGTTTTCTATTTTCATATCTTCAAGGAAATGACATGAAGAAAAAATTAGAATGATTACACCATTGTTGTTGCTCTTAATGCACAACATAACCAAAATAGAGGAATATCAGTGTTGTTGCATCTCGGGAAGATTGTTCTTTGCATCTGGAACGTTGAATCCTTGCAGATGACCATGGTCATACAAAGGAAAATAAATGCTTTGTGGGAAATCAAGATGATACTTCTTCAGGTACTTGGCCAAATCTGGGAGAGTGCTGTCACAAACGGTATAGTAATCATGGCCAATGATGCTCATCATATCATCAATTCACTTGCTACCAAGTTCATCAGCCATTCCAATTCTCTTGGGTTCCATTGAATCTACAAAAAATTTGAATAAATTAACTCTTAAATGGGTTTATTTTTTATAAAATTTGTGAAGAAATTCAAGAAGAATGTAAAAGTCATTAAGGAGATCAAGTCTAATTTTCGCGTGCAAGTATCGATGTGTCGTGAAAATACGGATGTGTCGCGCAAGTTTTTGGCATGCAAGAATCACTGCGCAAGTCCAAATACCATGACAGCTACACGACAACTAAGAAATAGAAAAAAACAGAGCAACATGTGTAGAGAAGGGAACATGCATGGCGAGAGATCGAAATTCTGAAATTTGGTGCTTTGCACGAGAAATGGACGAATATATATAGTCCAAGCCTCAACCCTGCGTGCCTAAAGCCAGCGTGTGAAACTAGCTGTGCTGAGGCCTGCTCGACATGCACTTCCCTGATGCCATTTGTGCGCTCAACACTAGAACCTGGAAGTTTCCTTGGTTTTCTTCTTTCCTCAGAGTTACATCCTAATTTCTTTCGGATCCAAATCTAAGGGGGGGACTTTTGTTGACGATCATTTCTGTCACAGATTCTAACTAATTGAAAAGGGGAAATACCTTGATCCCAAAGTGATTCATCCTTTGAATAAACTTCAAAAATTGACAAAGGAATGAACAATGGTTTAAATGCACTTGAGTCACTCTAGTTCCACCAAGGTCGCCCAAGTATACTTGTGCGCCGCCCATTGGTCATGCAGGTGACTTGCGCACCCTCGTGGAATTTTTCCCATGGTCTTTTACAGCCTATAAATACCTTCTGTGGGCCCCCCATATAGAGGACGAAAATATACAATAACTCAGATTTGAGCTCCTGGCACCCTATTCTCTTCTCAAAGCCTCTGAAAACTTCTAAGGTAATTTCTTACCCAGAACGGAAGATATAAAGAGGGTGAGTAAGGCCTATGTGTTGAAACTCATAAACACGTGCATTCCTAAGTGGCCCGCCCTTAAGGGTAATGGCCACACTTGCACCCCACCTTACCCCTTCAACAGAACTTGTGTGCCCCTCTTCTGGAATCCTCTATGGATAGTACTAAGTGCTTGAGCCAAGTCTCACCCAAGTATTACCATATTGGTTAACTATCGCACAAATACCCATGTGTTGCGCAAGTATACTTGCGCGACCATGACTTGCGCACCCACATAGTAATTGCACGCCACCTTATTTTTGGGTGCCCCTTTCTGCCTATTTCACCTCTCTTATGTCTATCCTCCTATCCTCATCAAGATTTAGCCTTCAGAACTCTTTCCAAATCCATTAATGTAATGATTTCCCTGTTGGATTCCTTATCTGAAAAGGAATTATGTGGAACATCTCTTAAAACATAGTGATTTACATATATTTATTTCATTATGGTCAAAGATTTCATTCATTCAACCTCAACCTTTAAGATGGGAGAATCCTTAACTCGGGCCTCCTTTTTAGGAGTAAGCCCCATTCCAAGTTCACTTAATTTGGGCATCCTCCACAGGAGTAATCCCCATGTCCCCTAAACTGGGCATCCTTTTAGGAGTAATCCCCGGTCATATTTTCCCAAATCTGGGTTTCCTTTTTAGGAGTAAGCCCCAGTCTCAAAGTTCCCAAAATCTGGGAATCCTCTTCAAGAGTAATCCCCAACCATAGTTCTCTTAACCTTGGGATTCCTTTTTAGAAGTAAGCCCCAGTCTCAAATATGGGCATCCTCCTTAGGAGTATTCCCCAGTCATAATTCCCTTAACATGGGCTTCCATTTCAGGAGTAAGCCCCCAGTTCTCAAAACCTTTTAACCTTGGCCTCCTCTTCAGGAATAAGCCCTAGTCATAATTTCTCTTAACCAGTCTTAATTTACTTTTGATTTGGGCTTCCTTTTCAGGAGTAAAACCCAATCATAAGTCCCATCCTAATTTGGGCACATTCCTCAAGTGTAAGCCCCATGTTAGAGTATCCAAATCTCTAAAAAGCACATATACTTTTATGGACCTTTTTCCTGGGTTTCTTCCCTGAAGTAAAACCCAATCTTCATCTATTTTGGGAAGTCATACATACATAAGCCCCACATCATTTCTTATGATGGCACAACTATCTGGTTTTACCAATACCTCTTGTTTTGGACACCGAGCATGACTGAAGTGAGCTAAGAGTGTAAAAGTAATTATGACATCTTTATTTGAGCCATCAATCATGAAAAACCCCCATAATTCTTTACTCGAACTATGTGTGTTCTTATTCCTTTTCAAAAAACAAAGCATACGTAGGTATCCCATCTTCAGGTACGATCCCTACTGTGAAATAATTAATGTCCTTCTGAATGATAATAAACTTCAAGTTCCCCACTACGTGGATTTAAAATGAGTATGGTCATCATAATGACCAAGAGACAGTTATATAATGTATTAAAGGATACCATTGACTAAGAATCTCTAAACAATTATAGATGATTCTCTATTGATGATGAACCTCAAATACATATAAAAGATTCTCTAAATGTCATACAAATTAATCTTTTATTGTCAGATCTATCGAAAATCTCATTTTCATACTTGGTAATTTAATAATTATTCATGAACATAACTTAAATCTATAAACAGAGTCCCAGAGTAGACAATAATTCCTCTCAAAATGGTGTGATGAGTACGACCTCCCATCCTCTCGACCAATGCTTATTTTTAAGTCTCATCGGTTCACAACTAATGAGCACCTACCATTGGAAAGTAGGTCCAATTGGATATAGAATCATTGGATGTTTCCGGTTCTATGAACAAACCCGTTATAAACTTCTTTGAATGTTTGAATATTAAATCAATGAGATCATCCCCAATTCCATAGGAAACAGTTATTCATAACATTCTTAGGGAAAGTAATTTTTAGACACCCTAGAGTTTCCAATATAAAAATAAATATTAAAATAATAATTCTCTGGAATAAATTTTTTTCAAACATTAATGAAAATGTATTAATCATATAATGTATCAAAATAGTCATTATATACACTACACAAAAGAAGTAAGTGGTTTATATGGTGTATGCCTTGCGGAAATAGAATTAAGACAAGAATAAATTACCTTATCCTTCATTTTGTTTTGTGTTATTTATCCTCATGTATAGTGGTTTAAAATATTTTAATAACTTATAAAATAACCATACTCATGTTTATTATATCATAAATTAACTTCTCATGATAGTTTATTAAACATTTTTTAACAGTTATTCATTATTTTGACTCTTTCAAGTGTTAATTGCCTAGTTTTTCAAGAATGTTTTCACATGTTACTGGTTGTTACTATTTCTTATATCATGATTTAATCATCTTCATATTGTAAAACATGAGTAAATTATCATATATATTCATTTCATATGTATTTATTAAAGTACATAATATTTGGAAATTATAAATTAAGTACATCGATCATAGAGAAGGTAGGTCGTACGTACGCATGAACACTACTTTCATTTATTTGTTGTATTTGAAAGTATGAAAAGTAAATGATAAATTTTTGTATTTTAATTCCAATATCATATATTTTTTATATATGTTTCATATCTACATTAAAACTTTCTTTTATACGTTCCATGTTTATCATGAACTAATCACATCGTTTTGAGGGGGAGGTAGTCCATACTTCCTCAAATGATGTTATCAAATTTATAAAAAATTGATTGTACAATGTTATGTATGACAAAATAATTACATAAGTATAAATACATAATAAATATCATATATACAATATATAAATTTATTTTTCATCATAATATCCACTATGGGAGGTTGTAGAGGAAAAATTAACAATCATTGTTTCGTGAGGTAGTAGTTCACCATACATAGAAATAGTTTGTCTATTACCCATTAGATAAAGGTATGTTTAAGTGCTGGTAGAAATATTGAATTTAAATAATCATTCTATATTCAAGATACTGGAGTTTCAATGTATCCATCGAATAATAAGATTATAGGGAGTTGAGAGGAAAATAAAAGAAGAAATATCATTGGAAATAGTTACCTTCAAATCGAGTAACTCTTTTTGGTCTGTATCGAATGGATTCCTTGTAATGCGTTCTTTATAAAGTGAGGCTTCATGGTTTAGGGTTTGGATTATTGGAATTTATGTTTCCATAAATTTTCTGTAACCTATGTGGTTTTAAGGATGTGAGTAAGGGGTATTGTGCTAGATTTTATATCGTAGAGGGGTGTCTCTCTAGTAATTACCAAAAGGTATTCATTAATGGGATGTCTACCTTACCTAATGTTTTTTAAAAGTGGTAAAATAATCATTTAAAGTTGAACCATGTTCGATGTAAAACAACACCACAAAAAAATATTTTCATTTTAATATTTTTTTCATTAACATATAAGATTCCCAAATTTTATCATTTTTTATTTAATAAAAGCATCTAGTTTTTTAAACTAATTAATTTAACCACTATTAATAAAATAAAATTATATTTATTATAAAATATAGATCCAATAATAATTAATATGATATATAATTTATGAAATCCAAATCCCATGTGTTTCTAGAAATTAATTTTAACACAAGAGCATGTGATGCACTAAAAAAACATAAACCAAGACTATTTTAACAATTTTTGTCAATATATTGGTCAATATGTTAGTAATTTAATAAAATATGATTTGTTGTAAAATAAAAATAATGTCAATTTTGAGGTTATTTATTTAATTTTAATTTTATAATATCAAAAAATATTATAATTAAAATATAATAATTTTATAGCTGTGTAACATGATATATTTTTCTTAATATATATATATATATAATAATTCATTCAATTCACTTCACATTTAACATTAATAGTATCATTTTTTTTATATTTTTATTTACTAAATAATCACTTCACTGGAATTTCTTAGGAATTTTATGTAACTAAACTATCTCTAATAAATTATTGACAGATTATTATGATAACAATAACCAATTTATCATTAAAAATGATATTTATAACTGAATATATGTTTATTTTTACATATCTCAATGTTTTAAAAATGTTAAAGTTAACAAAAAATACCCTTTCTTTCCTTGCTTAACATTTTATATAGGAAACTTCCATTTCATAATATCAAAATCACCCATAAAATTAATCCCAAGTGGGAATATAGTCAAATTATCGGAATCCAATAACATTGGGATAGGTTTACAAGTCATTTTCATCCTTAAGATCAATATTTATTCCCTTATTATGCTTCATCATTCCTTAAACATAGTAATTATTTTTATTTACTTTTACTAATATTTTATGTTAAAAATAAATTTGATCAGATTAAGAGAAATTTTTTTTATTGATTTCAACAAATTATTTCCATTTTTCAAAATTCAAAACATAGAAGTGGGAAAATTATGATTAACTCTAATCCATCAAATGTAAAAAGAATGAATTTTTTTTAAAGTATAAACGTTAAAAAGTTCAATATGTTATTATATCTACATTCAATGGATAAAAAATTACAAATAACTGCATTGGATTAATATAGGAATAGTTTACCTTTTAAGATATTAAAAAATATTAGAATATAATTTAACATTAATAATTATTTAAATGAATGGTAAGGTTTAAACTAAAATGGATTATTTTTTTCAATTCATCAATAAATGAAACTTCTAAAAATAGCCACTAGAATGACCCTAATCTAATTTTGACATTCCAAAAAAAGTTTTTTTATATGAAATTTATTTATTTTCAAAAATTTAGTTTCTAAAAAGGTGCACCATTTTAAGGGATAAACTTAATCTTGTGTATAATGCAAGCTAATTCCGTGTGGTGTATATCATAATCATAACATGGGGTTGTGAATAAAGATAGAAAAATATTAAATATTATAAGAGGAAAAAAATTAATGTCTTGGGTTGTCACAATCTCCCCACCTTAATTATATTTCACCCTCAAAATTTAAACATTCTCTTTATAATCAATGAATTGATATTTGAAAATAATATTGTTCAAAAACCCACATCGTGAATAGGGTAAATAAAAAGTCTTATTAGTAATAGGGAAAATAAAATGAAAATTTTACCACAAATTTTGGCTATCAAATATAATAACATTGGTGAAAATAAGGATATATAAGATAAATATAAATATCATGTTCTGATGGAGAGTGATAGAGAAAATATTCAACTGAAAGTGATAAAACAAAAAACCATAAAATAGAGGTGTCAATAAAGGTCATTGATATTGTCAAATAATGATGATGGTTGGGCAACATTTTTTTTTACGATACGTTTCCTTATGTTTAGGAATTATTTCAATCTATAGGAATATAAGTAAATATACATTTCTATTTCATAAATTCAATATTATCCTTTTGTTATGCCTTGAAGTATTTCCACACAATATCTTTGGACATGATTCATCATATGGTGAAGTAATACATTAACCTATAAATATAACCTATTGATCAACTTAAACCATTTTATATATGGTTACCATTTTCAATCTATTATGATACAACAATTTGGAAGGCAGGTCACAAAATTAAAAAAATTAAATTGTCATTACCCCTCATTCAACATGAATTTACTCTTTATTCGTGACATGAAAAATTTTTGAACACCTTCATCATTTATTCTCTTAAAATATCGTAATAAAATGAGTTACCATGATCTCTTATTAGAACCATGCATTCTTCCTTATTCCTTAACTAAGACATATGTTATTGGATATATTTATTTGATCCAAAAGTATAATAAAATCCATCACTAATAGCATAGAAAACATTTCAATAGGCCATTAATTAGTTCCAATGAATTCATCACTTAACCAAATTAATAATTTATTCATCATTATCTCAACATCAAGAATATATTAAGGGTTTTCTTTCCCTCAATCGAGTGTTTTCTAAAAAATTTATCTTTTTACTGAATATATTTTTTTGGGTCCATTCATAATATGATTCTAAACTCCTTTAATAAATTTTTTTGATGTACAATCATTGCATTTTTATAAATAATATTATGAAAACATCACAAATAATATTCATTTACAATATATTTATTCGATCGAAATTAATAATTTCATTAATCATTGCACTTCAGTTTTTTCAAAGACATATGTTTGACCACGACCCCTAAGTATCTTTGGAGATATATTCTCTTGAAGTTTTATGCATTAATTTGAATAGTACCCCTATCTATTTACAATTATAACACTGAATATAAGTGGTTTTCTTTTTACTGTTTTGTTATATATCTTTCTGACCCTTTTCTCTGTACTTATAACAAACTCCCATCCCTTTCAGTGATTTACCAAGGTGATTATTTCCACAGTTTCCAAAAGTTGATAAATAGATTTTTCCAATAAAATTATTTGACCAATTCACTTTTTAATTGTGTTTATATGTTCTATTATTCTATTGTATTCCCTTGAATACATAGTACCTCAAGATTTTCTTTTCTATTTTGGAGACACATAAAACTATCTCTTTATAGCATGAAAAATTCTAAGAAACCTAATCCCTTCGGTGATTTTCTTTAAGACAATAAAATTATATCTAAATAAAAACTCATGTGTTGCGTATATAATCTTTAACATTCTCGGATAACTTTTTAATGGATACTCCATAATCTGTAACACTATTTTCATCCTTTTTTAATCTAAGTAAATACCTCTTCATATAAATATTATGATCATAAGGGAAGTATTTATCAAAGAAAGTATCCTTAAATTTCCAACATTCCATGAGTTCAATTTCTTCTTAAACTAATGTATTCTAGATCAAATATCACTGCTGATCAGCATCACCTTGGATATAATAGACAACATGTATAAACAATTTGTTTTTTATTATATTCCAAGGATGAAAATATCTTCTCCAAAGACATAATCTATTTCTCTATTATAGCTGGATTAGAAATGCCACTATATAATGTGGTATTATACCTCATCCTTTGATATAGCATAAGAAATTATTTTGATGACATATGTTTCTCCTTTCAAAAAAGGTAATTTTTCAAAATTTTATTATTTTTTCAATATATTTCCATGATTTGAACCATTCCAATTCAATTTATATTGGTTTCTTAATTAAGGAAATCTCCTTATTTTCTATGAGTATTAACACCATTCATCATTCCAGGTTATATTTCTAAACAATTCCATATATTGTATTAACACCTAAAAATATGAAGTTTGTATCACGCTAAATGTGGTATAGAACATAACATAAATTTATGCATTATAAATCCTAGGATCATAAAAATTTGTTACTTTGGGGAATCCTTAATTATAAATCCTTCATATTGGTAGGTAAATAATATTTGAATTATACTATGAAAAGCCCTCTAGAGTTTCAAATTACGTGTATAGTAAATCTTGTTTTCATGTAACAATTTACCCTATTTTAGGCCCAGAATAGCTTTTGGAGTTATTACTCCTAGAAAAATTTGTGCTAGATCAAATTCCACTTGTAGTATCAAGATAGGAATTTATTTCTAGGAATACCCAAATAATATATACCTTAAAAACAAATGAGGATGTTCTTCTATAATTATCTTTAATTAAATATTAAGGTTGATCTCCCTAATCTATCTTATCTAAATCTAGATTCAAAAGTTGTTGTTAAACATCCTTTAATACCTACTCAAACTCCATAATCAAGAAACTCGGTGTGGGTGCATTGTTTTATAACATTGGAAGTATTAAAAAGAAATAAATTTGGATAAACCAAATAGTTTAAAAGCCTTTGATACTCATATTACATACATTATAAACATAATACATTGGGAAATAAGAAATAAAAAAATGATACATAATAAAAATAAAAAAAATATTATCCTTGAATGCTTATTCAAATATTTCTTCATTATAACCTGGGGAAATGAATCATAATAAGGGTGAGCTCAAATGATTTGTAAGGGTATGTAAAGTGGAAGTAATAATGATTCAATAAGAACATATTAACATAGAAAAGTAAATTTATTATCACACATACCATTCAAATATCTAATACAACAACATCAATATGGAAATGTAAGAAACTGAATCTCATGCCATCTAATTAAATAAAATGAGAATGAAATGTATTTATAGATATATCGACACAAAATTTCATGGATGAATAATTAACAAATGTAAATAAAAGAAATAATTATGTTTTGGAATCCATGTTTTTTAGGTATATAGAATAAGTATCGTCAAGACCTTTCATAAAATGGTTTAGTTATCTATTAAAAGCCCATTTATTATGTCCATCTATTTCATCTCTTGATATTACCATTGAATCAAGATACTATATAAAATTGTTCCCTGCCATGTCATACAATTTCAAATCAATCTTCATAAATGATAATTAATTTAATTAATAAAAAAATTCTTTATGGAATATCCATATTGAATGAAAGATATAGGTTAATCAATTACTTCTAGGTTAATCAAATAACTGTCAAGTTAAACACCATATGTGAAATGATATATGTTGTTGGAAAAAATAATATCTATCATTTGAAAATATCAATATTGAAGGAAATTTATATTGAAAATTTATTACCATAAATTTATTTTTTCTAGATAAATTTATCAAAAAAAATGTGAAATTTCAAATATGATCATTAAGAAAATTATTGAGGAACATAATACTTGGACATCAAAAAGTGCCCCATATCACTTGAAATATTTAAATAATAATTATCAATAAATAATTTTATATATACCATGAATAAAAATAAATCATGATTCAATGTATCAAATGGTATGTATATACACTACACAAAATAAGTAACTGGTGTATATGGCATATGCCTCAATGAAAGAGAAGTAAGATAAAAATAACCTAATATAACATTCTTTCTGGTGTTTGGTTTTTATACAACTTTATAGTGGTTAAAAATATGTTTCTATCTTATTCCATAATCATACTCATGTTTATAATATCATATATTAACATCTTACGTCATTTTATTAACAATTGTTAACACTCATTCATTCTATTTCCTATTTCGGGTTTTAATTGACTAGTTTTCTAAAGTATGTTTAGACAAGTTACTTATTGTTCCAATTGATAAGATCATTATTAAATAATATCCATATTGTAATCGATGACCTAATTATCTTAATTATTCAGTACATATGTGTTTAGAATAGTTTATAATAGTTGTAGATAATAAATGAAGCACAACATTCATCAAGACGGTAGGTTGTATGTATGCATGAATGTTATATTCATTTATTTTTTGTATTAAAAATAATTGAAATTAAAAAAAATATATATATATTATAATTAAATTATCATATTTATGTTATAAATTATATATAGGTTTATTAAAACAATCATTTATACATTTCTTATTTTGAATTAACGAATCACGTTGCTTTAAGGGGGTGGTAGTCCACACTTCAACAAACAGTGTTAATGTATTCACACAAATTGGAATGTATAAGGGTATGTGTTATAAAAGAATTTAATGAGCATAGATAAATAATAAATTTCATATCTAACATATATTAACATTTTTTCCATATTAATGGACACCATGAGAGGTTGTAAAGGGAAAAATTAATAATCATTATTTCATGAGGCATTAGTTCACCATACACAGAAACAGTAAGTTAGTTTCTGATTAGATGGAGTTGTGTGTGAGTGTAAGAAGAAAAAATAAAATAAAAAATTCTATAATATTTATGATGCATTTGTTTTTATTTAATCATGGAATAAAAAAATTGAGATGAGAAGCAAATAAAAGAAAATATATCATTAAAAATGTTACTTTAAAATATAATAAATCCTTTTGGTTTATACCAAAGAGATTACATGGATGTTTTTCATACCAAATAGAGTCTTAATGGTCTATTTGAGGGATTTTTTGAATCTATTTATTCAGGTCTTTGTTGAACCTATGTTTTTTTAGGGTAGTGAGTAAGCTGTAGAGTGCTTTCTTTTTTAAAGAGGATGGGGGAGTGGATCCCTTGTAATTAAAAAGGTTAATAATTAATGGGAGTTATACCTTACATAAAGATCCTGAAAATTGAAAATTATTGTATTATATAGTAATAATTCCTTATCTAAAACTCTTCAACACAAAAATATGTGAATTTTAATAATTGGGTTTATTAACTACGATGATTCCTTTATTTTAATGTTTTTGGCTTTATAAAAGAATCTGGTTATCTTACATAAGTAATTTAACCCTTATGAAGAAACTAAATTGAGATATATAAAATATATAGGCACACCATTTCTAATATTATATCTTAATTATAAGATAAAAATACCATGTTTTTTAGAAATTAATTTTAAAATGAGCACCTGTGAAGCACAAAAACATTGCTTAAACCCGAACCGTGTTAACACCATTTTTACAATATATGGGTCAATATGTTAATTTTAAAAGATAAATTGGTCCATTAATATACCATATTTTCTATATATTAACAATTAAAATTCACTTGGAATAGTATAGTATTTATGTTAATTTTAAATCATTTAATAAAATATCATTTCTTGTAAAATAACAATAATGTCAAAATTTAAATTATTTATTTATTTCTAATTTGATAATTTTAAAAAAAATATTAGAAATAAAAAATATTATTCTTATATTATCTAACATTATATATTCATCTAAATGTACTAAATATAATAATTCAATCATTTCACTTCAATTTTACTATTTATAGTATCATTTATTTTATTTGGTTATTGACTAAATAATCAATATGATTGCTTTTGTTAAGAATTTTAAGTAACTAAACCATCTCTAAAAATTATTAATAAATTATTATGATAAAAATAACAAATTTATAATTCAAAATTTAATTTATAAGATAATATTTGGTGTTTTGAACATACCTTGATGTTTTTTAATATTAAATGTAAGGAATGTTATATTTTTGCCTTTTTCGTTACATAACATTTTATATTGTTAAATTCTATTTCATAATATCCCAATAACCCATAAAATTTTAACCAAGTAGCTACATGGTCAAATTATTGGCATCCAATATCTTTTGTACAAGTTTCTTGGTTATTTATATCCTTAAGATCAAGTTATGCTCCCTTATTAAGATTAATCTTACATTAATAACCATTAATTTATTTTAATCACTTTCACTAATATTTTGGGTAAACAAATATGTTGATCTTACTGGACAAAAAATATTTTTTGATTACAACTAAATATGACCATTTTTTAAAATTGAAATCATAGTAGTGGAAAAACTATGATTAACAATAATCCCCCAAATGTGGGAATAAAGAAGATTTTTAAAGGGAAATCGTCAAAATTTCAATAAGTTTATATATATATGTTCACTATAAAAATGATTCTATTGACCACATTATATTAATATATGAATAATTGAACTATTTTGACATTAAATCCAATTTAAACTATAGTTTTAAATTATAATTATTTAAATGATATGATAGCTTTTAACTAAAATGAAGTATTTTTTACGATTCATCAAAAAATGAAACTTCTCATTAAAATATAAAAAATTCACCATAAGGTTATATTGACATTTTGAATTAAAAAATGATGATTATTTTGAAAAATAAAATCTATAAAATTTCTTAAATTAAGTTTTAAAAAAGTTTTCCCATTATAAGATTATAAAACCCTGTCTTGTGTGTAATATAAGCTAACTTAGTGTGATGTGTAGAATAATATTAACATGATGTTGCGTATAAGGAGTGAAAAAATAATATTTTTTCTGACAAGAAAATATTTGATCTTCTTGTGGTTTTACATCAACTAACCATTCCTATGCTCTATCCAAATATGCAAGAACTTGAAAAAAATTCTTTTCCATTCCACAAGAAAATGATTTACATGTTTCTTCTCCAAAGAAGTGGTACGAATTAATATTTTAAGAAGTATGTATGTCCAAAAAACCATTCTAAAAATAAATTAATTGAAACTAAACTCCCCCACATGGGGATAATAGAATATCATATCCATTTTGATAGACAATTCCATCATTTAATTTTCTTCTAACATTCAATGAAACAACATCCTAAGTATTAATAAACTGGAACTCAGTATTACTCATAAAATAATTTACCTTATATTCAAAAAAAACATGAATTATTATCATAAAACACATACTCCTATCCTTGAAACTCAATAACCTTATTTACAAACATCTTGGTAAACTAAAATCATTACCTATTGGTGGAATCAATGTGATTACTCTTCTCAAAGAATCTCTAATTGATTTCATGGATGATCCAAAACTTCCTTCATCCTTTTGATTTGAATTTCCCATAGTTGATAGTGATAGTTGAAGGTTGAGAGAGATAGATGAATATAAATGTTGGAGGTTTAGGTAGATAGATGTACATTTGGAAGACGAAAAATATGTGAATAGAGAATGGGTTGAGTTCCTCTTGTGTTATAGGTCATGGACCCAAATCCTTAATTGATAACATACCCAAATGAGTCTTTGGTTCGATTTGAACTAATAAGTACATAAAATTAAAAATAAACTAATGAAATACTAATATATAAACACAAAACAATTAAGCAAAAAAATAAAAAGATACTAAATAAATTATTATAGGGTATAAAATTAAATGACTTTTCATAAAGTAAAAAATTAAAATTCAATTACGTTAAATAAAATTCAATTCAATTTAATATAAAAACAGAATTTTATTTTGACAATATGAGAAAAAATTAGATGGGGCTTAGTAAAAATATCTTAAAACGGATTCTCAGTGGATATAAAATCATGTGTAATACATCCTTTTTATATAATATCATAAGAAATGAATCATTAAATCTATTACATTAATCTTGACTGATTTACCATATTATTATTAGTTTTGATAGCACTACTATTATCACATTTAATTTAGACTTTATTATAATTGAATCCAATATCCAACATGGTGTGTTTCATCCAAAAAAACTATTCACAAAAATTAACTTAAACAATATATACATATTCATTAGTTGATAATACAACAGAGTGTTTTTTAGTAGACCAATATATAAATGATTCCCCTATGAAATAGAATGAACCTGAAGCACTCTTAATATATATTCAATAGACACTAAATTATGTAACATAAATTGAAGTAAAATTAAAATTAATTTTTTTTAAAAAAGAAATGATAACATGTTCATTTTAAATATCATAAAAATATTTTCGTATTTTTTAAATGATAATTATTTAGATTTTGATGAAATATTGGAAAAATACACATTGTAAATATAATTTTTGGTCTAATATTTGTTAAATACAATAAACTTTAAAATTTTCCACTATAAATATTTTTGTAAACTACATTCCATACTTCACCAAAGTCATACTTTTCATTAGAAATTATATGAATTGTATATATTATTCCACCTTAAATTAAAAACAATTTAACTACATCAAATATATATTTTATTTAATTTTAGAAATCCCAAATAATTTTTCATTAAATTAAAAATTTATCAAATAATTTAACTCACAAATCATGCTCATTTCGAATAATTTTTTCATGACTTTTGAAAATTTAATATATAATTTAATTTTTAATACCAAATATCACATCAAGTATATATATTTGTACTGATAAAATATCTGAATATGTAGTTTTCTTAATTAAAGTGGGATCTTAATTACCTATTAAAAAACATTTGATCATAAAAAATTACTCAACTAAATATACCAAACACTAATTTCTTGTTTAAGGACATCAAGTGAATTGGTGCGTTTAAAAACTAAATTTAGAAAATGGGGATTTTAAAAAATAGATATTTGTTCCACATAAACATCATTGAAATAATACCTTTTATAAAATAAGATTTCACATCCATTTTATATAATTTAAAATTCATATATGATATAACATCACTAAGAATACTAACTATTAAAAATATCGATAAAGTGGAAATTTTATCATTATCATATATTCCTTCTTCTTGAATATAACCTTTATATATAAGTGTAACATTATTCCTAGGGGTCACATGATGATAATCCTATTTAATCTTAAATAACCATTTCTTTTATAATAGGATAGTCATATGGTCTATCAGCTAATTCTAAAAACCTTTTTCTCCTAAACTAGTCTAATTCCTATTGAATTTCTGTAATAAACATTCATATCGCAAAGATTCTTCAATAGAAATAGGTTCTAATAGAGATAAAAAATACATAAAGCTCTATAAGATTTCCTTCAATACGTCTAGTCCTAATTACATTTTCTGTATTTCGTATAATAATATCTAATGGGTGGTTATTAATGGTTCTAGGTTGCCTAGACAACAGAATTTATTTTTCATTGGTATCTAACCTTTCATGATTTTTGTTCTAGAAAAAAAAATTTCATCTCATAATCATTTTTAATGATAAAGAGTGTTTCATGTATCATTTATTAAAAATAAACACTAAACTCATTAATATGAGACATTTTTTTATCAAAAGGATCATTTTCAACCAATATCTCATGAGTTGCTTCATCAATAATCGCTAAACTTTTATTAAAAACTCTATATGACTTGGATGTAGTATAATATCATCGGAAGAAACTTTCATCTACTTGTGGATCAAATTTATCATGATTATCCGTTGTGTTTATAATATAAACCATGAATCCAAAAATAATATAGTATCCAAATTTTTGATTTCAATTATTCCATACCTCATAGAAAATTTTCATTAAAATATATCTAATTATAAAATTATTTATCACATAACATATAGTATTCAAGGATTCATCACAAAAAAGGGTAGGAATGTTATATTCACAAAACATTGTTCTTATAATTTCATTAAAATTCATATTAATCCATTCAACAACTCTATTCTATTGATGTAACTTTGGGGAATAATTTTTTTGTGATACCACATTTTGAATAATAGTAATTGAACTCATGGTTCTGATATTATCCTCCATAGTCAGTTATAAAATCAAGTGTTTTTAATCTTTCTCTTTTTTAACTAGTTGTCATAAACTTATAAAAATACAATAGGCTTTAATTTTTAGACCTAAATAAGAGAACCCATGTAAATATAGATATATTACCAACTAAAATATAAAAATATATTAATTTATAGGGATTTCAACTCCACATGGCCCAAAATATTCATCTGTTTGAACTATTAAATAGTTTACTCATTGTCTACTTAATGAATTAAGATATTGATTATAAACATTCTCTATTATAAGAACCTTAAATTAAATGGGGTTTTCATTAAAATTCAGACAATATATTTTTTTTAAATAAATAAAATAACCTTCATCATAATGTTTAGAAATACATATCATGTTGTTCTTTAAAAATTAAACATACAAAACATTGTTGATGAGTACTAAGTTTGGATTACCATTTGATCCAACTCCCAAAATTTTTCCTATATAATTTCTACCGAAAGTGACATAGACTCCTTCAAAATTTTATAATGAGTGTAAATTAGAGAAATATAAAATCATATACAACAATCATCCATTATCTATATAAAATTAACAATTTATTATCTTTACCATTATTCGTTACAAGGAAAAATCAGGAAAAAAATTTGTATACAATTTTTCTTTGGCTGTGGAATATTATTAACATGAATTTTGGGAATCCAAATATCTTTTTTTACATTTAAATTAGTGTAATATATTATGAAAAACATTTAGAAAGAAATAATTATGTATTCCATAAAATTGAGGGTTTTTCAAATAAAAATTGTTATCGTAATATAATAACTCTCTGTAATGAAAAGAAGTGTTTTAGAAATAGTTTTCTTCATAGAAATATTGAAAAAGGTAATTTTAAAAAAATCATGAATTCTCAACCTATTTTCCTATTCAATACTTTTTTATAACCCTGATTGTTTCTGAGAAACTGATATAAATAATTTCCACATGTAGTGATAATTCTAGAAAATAAATAATTTCTTTAACTTATTTTTTTAATTTCTCAATTTTATTTCCATGTTCAACGTAAGATGTAAAACACCTTTCCAACATGATTTTTAATTTTTACTTTAACTTATTTAAGTTATATAATATATTTACCATGTTAATAATGGATTTTTTAAGAGCATTATTTTTCATTTTAAAGTATTCATATTTAGGTTTGATCATGGTACAATATTCATTTAATTACATGTATATGAAATTTTTATTTTCATATTCTAACTCGTACTCATAATAATAATATGAATTTACATCAATTTAACGTTTAAAAAATAATATGATGGCCTTTTAATCAGAATTTTTATATTCTGATGTAGAATACGAAACAGCTCATGAATCCTCGAAGTCTCTTGGTGTTGAATTCATGGTATTCCTGGTTTTATTTTTGTAATAATCATTCTTGAAATACATTTTCTGTTAATTTTTTTTACCTTGTAGTTTTGGAAAATATATCTTGTTATGTCGAATATTTTTACATCTATAACATCTAGATTATTTTAAATTTCCATAAAAATTATTATAATTATTTAATGGATTAATAAAACCTCTTCTTTAATTTTAGAACTTTCCAAATTTCATATCAATGTTAGAGAGCTCACTGTCAACAGTAGAACTTATCTAGGTATCTTTATTAGATTACATAGATATTTGAATCTATTTTCAATTCTTATCATATTTTGAACTTTAGAATTTCAAAACAGCATTCCCATTTTTAACTAACCTAGCCTCACCATCTTCAACTTCCATCTCTATCTCATACATCTTAAAAGTTCCAATAGGATATTTTATTTTGAAATTTCTGACCTCCGTATATTGTCTAATTATTGCTAAAATTCCACTCAATTTGGGTGGTTATAACATTATCACATTCAAGGATTTATCTGATATAGTAATTATTGTACCAAGAGAAGAAATATAACTTGAAATATACATAATCATTTTATTTAATTGGGTGATGATATCTCCATCAATAATTCTGATTTTATCATATTTAAGTTTGGAATTTTAATAATTTATATCTCTCATTTTATATATTCCTTAATAAGTAACATAAATGGTAGTCCACATTTCATGGTAATTTTGGAATTGAGATACTCTGTTTAACTCATCATGAACTACTTCCTAGATTATAACACTCAAATATTTATATTTCAAAAAACTAGCTTTTGTATCTGCATCCCATGTATCTAGTTGAGTTTTTTTAAATTCACATTATTTAACATCTTTTTCATAAACCTTTAGAGAAAGATTCATTAGATAGAAAATCACATTTTCCTTCTAGTAGCAATAATTATCACAAATAAAATTGGAATCCCTCAATATAGACATACATTTTCTATTCATAGTAATTATTTACATTCCTAGTGGATCTTTATAATTTAACTATTGATATCATATAAATCGTGATTCAAAACTATTGATACTAACTATTGTTTGGAGAGGATTTAATGAGACTCAAGTGAGGGGTAAATTTACTTCATAAAAATGATATTCACTAATATAAAAAACTATTTATCTATGACAAAAAAAATCTTTCTTTATCAGACGAAATATCAAAAACCAAAATCATAATGAAAAGTAACAATAATTGAGATTTACGGTGGTTCATAGAATAGAATCCGCTAGTCCACTCCACCATCCATATCCTAAATGAGTTGGTAATTTTCACTAGGAAATTTCTTCTTTTTTACACATATAATACTTTTACTAAGGACTTCATGACTAAGTGAAATCAATCAAAAAAATTTACCAAATCAATGTATCTTTCAATCGAGGTGTAGTATGCATTTACCAACAACAAACTTTATATTCTTTTATCGGGAACCTTTACAACAAATGGTAATAAAAATATTGAGTTTACATGTAACACTCCAAAATTATAAAAGAAGATCTTTTCATTTAATAAAATATGATAAATGAAATATCAATCTTAAACAACCCATAAAATTTGTTCCTTTAAATTAATCTCTTCGATATATTACGACACATGAAAATACGAGTATAAAGAAACTGCAAACATGAATATCATCATAAAATCTTCATTAAATTGGGGAGTATGAATAGTAATATCTAAATTATGAAAATGTAATGGCATGGGTAGTGGTTCATTAAAGAGTTTTCCAAAAACTCAGTTCCATAAAATTGTTCCACTGAAACGATGGCACCGATCACGGTGGCACCAGTCATGGTTGCACCGGTCACGGTCTCACATTGAAACATTTTCACCGCGAAAGTGGAACCGTGAAGGTCACCCCGTGACGGTGGCACCACATATGGTGTCCCACCAATCTGGTGGAACCACATACAATGACCCCGTGATGATCACACTGTGACCGTCGCACCATCATGACCACATGTCGACAGGGCGGTACTACTCATGATGGCACTGTGACTGTGGCATCATTATGGTGTCTCACCAAACAGTGTCCCACCCTTCTTTCTTTGTTCTAGTTTCCTACTTTTTCCACTCCCGGAAAGTATCTTTTGAAATAAAAACGTTTTAATACCGCTTCAATTCCATTTAAAAGACCATAAATGATATCTAAAATCCCCCAAGAGAAGAGAGAACTCTGACTTACCAAAAAGTGTTTCATTTTCCATTGGTGTCATTTCTTTTTCAAAAACGTTCCTATTCAACCCCTTTTACCCGTGTTTTAATCTATTTAAAGGAAATCCTTTAACTCATAGCTATTATGGCCACCTCTCTAATAAGAAATATTAAATGAAAATTAATCCCTTCATGTGAAACCACCCAACCACATGGTGAAACCACAATTCAACTTCAAAGCTGCTCAAGATTTTTTTTCATATCTCGTAACTCAAGGATCTCACTTTTTTATCACACTAGAATTCCTTCATTGTTCTCCATGGATGGTTTCTTCATTCTCTTTGGTGTGATTGGAGTTCCCCCTTACCTAGTCAAGTGGTGTGCCTCTGCTAGAGCTTTGCTTCACACTCTTGGAGTTCCTCCCCTATAATTCATGCATCCCTTGTTCTTGGCATGTGGAGAGAATCTACGATCATTGATCATCCAAGTAGGGGTTTCCTTCGTCTCTCTTGACTTTGTATTATGCGATGTGGGTATTATAATGTTTCCTTTGGGTATGGATGAAACCGAACTTTAAAAAAGATTATAATTTGTCTTTAATGAATTATGGGGGGGTTCTTGATGATGTTTATGTACACATTTATCTTCGGCTATATGTTATGATTATTATGGGTGTATATCCACTAAAATTCTTGGCTATTGGTGGTCCTTCTTTTCACACTAATGAACCCATGTATTCTATGATGATTGAATGGTTGTAACAAGTAAATTTTTTAATCGTGTAAATGTGGCTGATTAAGTTGATGTCCAGTGAACAAGAATTCATGTCTGATCACCCCAGTTAACCAGACATAAAGGAGGAACTTAATGAATGGTGTCATTGAATCTGAAAACTCCCTTTACCTATCTTGGTAACATTTGTGGTTGTTTTTTGTGTTGATTCTTATAGGGTGACATGGATGGGGATCAGATCCCCTAGTTTTGTGAAGTTTGTGGTTTGTGAATCTAAGGCAATGTGGGGATGTATGTTGGGGCTTGGTTTGGTCCCCATATTTCGAGGGATCTCACAGATCACTTTTGTTGTTGTGAGTTTACAAGAGAACCAATTGTGAATGCTTAAATTGCTTCTTGGTTGTTTTTTCTTCCTTGGCATGTGGCTATGCCTATTAGTTGCCCGATAGTAAAGAATTATCTAAAATGAATCACCTGAATAGGAAAACAAGAATGAATTCAATGGGTAATTGAATAATGAGAATGAGTTGAGGTTGTGGTGCTTCTTAGAAATGAATAGTAATGAGGGTGTTTGTGTATGATATGGTGTTGGAACCCATATTTTGGGATGAGTGCATGTTTTCATATATGTATAATTTAGTTTTGATGTTTCTTATTTGCTCCCCACCAAAGTTGAGAACATGTGTTGAACACCCCCATTCCATCGGGAGGGTGTTTTTCCCAGCACTCCTATAAGTGGCTGGTTGTTAGCTCCTTTTCTTATCCTTTTCCCAAAAATCCCAAGAATCCTTGGGTAGGCTGTGACGACCTTAGGCCCATTATAGCACAATATAATTCAAGAAGGGTACATTATGGTGGTTGGCTTAGGTGTGTTCGGGCATGTTGTTTCCCAAGTGTCTGGAATGTGGCCTAGGTGTATTGAGTTGTGGTTGTAGTTGTTTGAGCCCAAGTGTCTTCGGGTGTGGTGGTATTTGTTCTTGACCAAGTTTCTGCAGGCATGGTTACATGTGGATTTTTTGTCCCATGTGTTTGCAGGCGGGATGTGAGGTTGTTGTAGCCCAGGTGTCTGTGGCTGGGGATGTGTGGTTGTGGTGGCCCAGGTGTGTGCGGGCGGGATAAGGCAGTGGGACTACAGTGAGAATGGCGAGGGATGTCTGACACATAGGATTTCATCAATAACCAGTGGGAAAGTGGTGTGGGGTACCCAAACATTGATGAGTTATTACTATTACATTACTTGACTCGTGTTATTTGGGGAGTGTTCCCTTGGTGAGGTTTTGGTAGATATTTTTCTTACAAGGTGCTTTGGTTATCTCCTTTTCCAATTAGGAATTAGAATTCCTCCCCACTTGTGCATAAGTGATTTTGGATTTCCCTACTGTGTATACCTATATACTCACACTACTTTTATAAATATATTTTCAAGTTTCCAGGAGGTCTTAGGGGACCATGCAAGACCCTATTAGCACGGAAACTTGGACCTTTGACGTTACTGTTTTTCTTTTCTTTTGGTACTTACCTTTGAAGTTTTTCTTATAGTTTAAGAACATTTGTATTAGAAATTTCATATGGGAATGAATTTTTTTTGACTTACATTTACTTCTAGTTTTGGGTGTTGATTGGAATTTACAATCTTATCTCCTAATACAGCTAAATAAAAAGGGTAAGGACTTACATATTACATGTGATTATATAACCTTGGTGCTTGTCACCACTCTAGGGCTTATTGAAGGTGGGTATTTGGGGTCATTATCAATCCTTCAAATTTAGGAAGGAAGGGTCTATAATATCTATTTCTCCTTCCCTTGTCTTTGTGAACGCGGGTCATGACAGAATGGTATTAGAGGTGATAGTTAATAGATAAGATGGAGTTCTAAGTTAGGAATTTTGAGGATTTCATGGGAATGTAGGGAAACTGTTTTAGGGAATCTTGTCAGATGAGATAGGCCATGGAAGACCAACTAGGACATGGGATTTTAGGGATCCATGTGATCTGATGCATGGACTCTGGACCTACTGAATGACCATGTGAGGCTACGCTGACTATAGGGTAGAAAACATAGGAAAGGTAAATGAATCAAAATGACTTGTGTTCATGTGTGTATTGGGTACTGAGGAGATTTAAAATAAATAAAAAGTTAAAGAAAATTTTAAAGGCAATCTTCTACACAAATTTGGCATAGACATTACTTGTTTATCCTGTAGATATGGAACCCAGATGGTGACCACGGGTTGTGCGGGCGATCGAGGCCCAAGAGGCGGATTTGGATGATCATTAGAGGGTTGATCGAGAGGAGTAGGATGACCGGTGGTAGAAGACGCTTCGTGCCTCTCAATGCTAGACCCCCAGGAAGTATGAGGGAAGCATCTTGAACATTGTTATGGAGAGCTGGCTTGTGGATCTGGTGATATATGTTAGCTTGATTTGGGCTCCAACACAGTAATGGGTTTCTTTGGGAGTAAGATAGATGTGGGGAGAGGTGTGTTAGTGGTGGACGCTCTCTCTTGTGGAGAAGAGGGTGGCTAAGGTTGTGTAGGAAGACTTCGAGAGGGAGTTCTGGGAAAATTCTTCTCTTCCATGATGAAGGATGAGAAGAGGTAGGAGCTATTCACCCTTAAATAGGGGAGTATGTCAGTGAGGGAGCTGGGTATCAAGTTCAAGGATATCATTCATTTTTCTCTAGCCCACTTTCCGGATGAGGAGTCTATGGAGAGATGTTTAATGGATGCACTCTGACCTTCTCATCAGTATGTTGTTACACCCATCACTTTGCCGACGTACTTAGAGGTTCAGAAGAAGGTTGAAGTGTAAGATATGACGCACACACTGGGAGGTGTGCCGCGATATGGGAGCATGTTGCACTTGTTAATGGGGAAGTCCGTTAGTAGTAGACCTACAGTATCAGGACGTTCCCGGTTTCGGCCAGTCAGGAGTAGGCCCCATCAGTTCTAGTTTCGATCTCTCGATCCTCGCCCCTTCCTTGCGGGACCAGGACCGAGATGATTCATATATGGAAGTCATCAGCATTTTCAGAATCAATTCCCAGACTGAGTAAAATATAGTGGTGGTGGGAAAGTTTAGTGCCCACCTCAGCAGTAGAAGTTTCAAGACAGGTCCTTTCTGTAGCCGCAACAGGGACAGTGAGCTTCCGCTCCTCCGAGAGCAGATGTTTCAGGAGGAGGCTGAACTCAAGGCTCTCCTCAGAGACCTAGACTAGGGAATTTTTAGGGAGGCGGCTGAGAGTTGAGGGTTAGAGGAGTGGGGTGTGGGCAGTTGTTGTAACACGCCGAGATTTTTTTAAAAATATAATTTTTTATTTCATTAATGTCTTGTGTTGTATGCTACATCAAATGGAGCTTGCACAACATGCACCCTTGACTTGCCTTGCATTACACGCAATTGCGACCTTCCTCGATAGCGTGTGTAGTACACAATACCTAGTTTCACTAAACAACGATATGCTATTAAAATATTATTAAAACTAGCCGTTATGAATAGTAATTGTAACACCCCAGGTAAATAATGAATATGGAATTTTCATATTTATCCATATTTGTGAATAAAATATTAATATGACTTTAAAGGGGACTCTATGCTCGATGGCGTACCCAACACGCAACAACGAGTTTCTTGGGAATCTTACGTTGCACTCTAATAATAAAATAATATTACTTCAAATGGTAGTTAACATGTAGCCGTTGTATTGGTGGGAATGGATGGAAATAACTAAAATATGATTATATATGATTTTTAAATGTTTTTACATTTATCCAATAATAGCTAAAGGCTTAAAATACGGAAAGAATTCAATTTTAGGCGTATATGCCCTAGTTTTCACTAAAGGTTCACTTATCGCCTTTTAATGGAGAACTGTCATTAAATATAGTTTTGTTCACTCTTAAACATTCTTTTGGACCAAATAAAACTCTTATTAAGAATCAGGACATCAAATTTTACTTTGTGTAATTTTTTGGTATTTTTCCGATAAAGTTCATTTTTTTAATGAATAGTGTAAAATGTGGTATTTTAATTCAAAACCTCTTTTTAATCTAATTTATTTATATGATTAGATTATATTTTGAATTGGTTTTAAATTTAAATTAGAAAATATTTTTACCATTAAATACAATAGTGGTCATTGGAATTAATTTCACTTTGAAATCAGACTTAAACTAGTGTCAATCTTTTGATACTTATTGTTTTATAAAAACACGCTATTTGCTCTGACAGTGGGAATTAATTATTAAATTAATTAATTTGACTAATATGTTCTGAATTTTGTAAAACGGACTTCATTTTTAATTCAGAATATCAAATATGGCTTAGGGTGAATTTTTGGTATTTTTCTGAAAAACTTCAATTTTTTATGAATAGTGAAACCACTAAGTGGTACTTATAAAAACTGATTTTCCGCTTAAATGAAATTTTGCCATCATTGTGTTTTGATTTTAAAAAATCTGACATACATGGTTGTCATTAATAAGTAAAATGTGGTACAATGAGATTATAATAATTTTTTGGTGAATAGTAACTTATTAAGTTCTTAATCGCGATTAGAGGTAATTAGTGTAATTTAAGGTAAAAATGATATTGTAAGAATGTGAAAACACCATGACACTTGTCCTACACCTATTGGGTGAGTCATGGCCGACCAAGACAGGCCATGGGCTAACTTGGGGACCCCATGGAGACACTTTGGTTGGGAAATGACATAAATAACTTTTTATTTAATGTTAAAATTAAATTGACACAAACATGAGTTTTTTTAATAAAACAATTTTTAAGTAGGGTTACACAGGTCCACATTTTGATTATAAATAGTCATTGGAAAGATAAAACGATTTCATACATCATAGTATTTTTTTTATAATTTTTAGACATTAAATAAATTAAATTATTTATGACATAATAATGATGCAGCGATGACATCATTATTTGACGATTTAAATAAAATGGAAGGATAATGTAAAATCTATGATCTACACAGGTCGAAAACCAATTGGACGAGTGGATTTCGAAGCCTTATCACCTTATCCGCTAATTATATCAATGTGGGACCTTTTGAAACCGAAACACATTTTCAAATAAAGTAATATTTCTTTACTTTCCAAAAGTGCCCCTCCTCTCCTTTTATAAAAGGCCCCCACCTCTACCTCATTTAACACACTCCTCAAGCCTTTGGATCGGCCAACCCCTACCCATTTACTCTCTCCACATCCCTCTCCTCATCCTAGAGGATTCCCTTTGGGCAGAATCCTTTCAAAGGAAGCCTTTAGGCTCAAATCAAAAGGAGTTACACTTTTAAAGGTAATTCACTCTCTCATGTTCATTTGTTTTATTTTGCTTCTCCAACCCCCTAAACTCTTTTTATTTACTTATTTTGTAACAACACCAGTATATTAAATATACTAGGATGTTGTTATAAGATTTATTGTAGCTACACTCTCACACAACTACATCAAATGGTTAAAGAACATACGGTTTCCGTGGATGGTGAAATTCTGCCTCCCGAAACGATGATTGTTCAATACTCATTTAACACCTTCAAAGTTGGCCATTATGATGTCACTATTTTTATATATGATATATAATTTGTTTATGTTTTATTTATTCTTCTGTATTTTTCATTTTTGTCTTACCTTTATGGCTTCCATTATGGGTATACGCGATATCTTCATTTAAGGAAGTGCGGACTACCGCCCTCTCAAAGTGATTTGATTCGTTAAATACCATATGTGGGATGTATAAAGGATGGAAATATGATATTATATATGATATTATACTGGAATTATAATATACATTTATATAATTATTATTCAATTCTATAAAATACGAAATAGAAATGAAAGTAGCGTTCATGCGTACGTACGGCTTACCGTCTCCATGAACGGTGCATTTCATTTCTTACCTCTAAATGATTATGTAATGTTATAAATGCATGCATGTACTGGATATATATGAAATATTTGATATCTACATAATGAATAAAATTCTGGATATAATAAACATTTGGCCACACGAACAACATGTAATTGTAAGAAGTCCACTTTCGACTTAAGAACCAAATATCAGCATAACAAATATTATTAACTTAAATGATTACATAATGTTTATGACATGGTAATAAGTGGTATAAAAGTAATAATGAACTTGAAAAAGGTTCTTAAGGAATTATAAATTAACTCAAGTTTATTATTCAGGAGATTAAAGAACGATCGAGTCAAGTCGGACCCGAGGTAAGAGATCCTACAACTCTCTTTCTTTTTAAGTACACTCTTTTATGTCATTTCTTTTATGCTCATCTTTCTTATGATTGGGTTGTTCTTTTATATTAATCCTACTGTAAGTTTTATGTTCATGTGATTATAGACCCTATTCTCTCTCATCAATCCATTTTGGATGTTTTGAGTGGCGCTGTTAGGCTGCCGAACTTTCGTAAGAGATCTAACCTCTCTC